>JAQPPZ010000755.1:10000000-14800000 GCA_028583015.1 Wollemia nobilis
TAGAGACTCAATATGCTTCAACTCAATTCTCAATTACTTTCTCAACTCAATTCAGAATATAGAATAGTTTATTTTATGGAACTTGAACAATCACTTCACACATTCACTTGACTAGGCTCAACCAACTCTACTCAACCAATCACTCAATGAGATAATCCTTGCTCACAAACCCTAGTCCAAGTATATGATCACTTACTCAAAATGTTTCCAACAATGCTCAACAACCAATCTCACATAACAATGATACTCATGTTCTTTTCAAATCCTAGTTCAAGTTCTTCACTCAATCAATGGCTTCAACAACAATGCTTATAAAACAACTCTCACATAACAATGATACTCATGTTCTTTTCAAACCCTAGTTCAAGTTCTTCACTCATCAATGGCTTCAACAACAATGCTTATCAAACAAGGTTTTAACCACTCTCCAGTTCTTTATTCCAAAAACCTTGAAGCTTTCACTCAACACACTCAATAGGAAACCCTAACCAAGTCCTTTTCACTCCAAACTTATTTTCCAGAAAACCAATCAATCAATTCAACTATGGAAGAATATGCTCATACATTTTTCTTGATTGGAGGATGATCTTCAAAAACTGCCTTTAGGAATATCTTTTTCTTTGCCAAGTGCCAAGGGTTAGATAACAAGTGTTATACTTCACAAAATACAAGAATAGCTCAATTTCATAATACACCTTATATCTCCTTCTCAATAGCAATATTTGACAATAATATCTTCACAAAAATTTCCTCTTCAATTTTTCTATTTCACAAAATTGATATTCCAACTTAATTTCTATCTCCTAAGGTAAAATAATATTTACCTTAATAAAGCACCTATTTACCACTTAGGTAAATAAATTAATATCACCTTATAACTCCCTAACCTTAGCACAATTAATCAAATTCCACATACACCCCTAAAACCTTAGCACAATAATCAAATACCACAAATATTCCCTTATTTCTCCTAAACCTTAGTATTATGCAAAAATAAAAAATTAAATTATAAAAACCTTTGGTGAATCCCCCTTTCGCAATTTTTGGAGTTTTGAACCTGCGCCTTCTCCACGACTGGCGCCTTAGCTGCGGCAAGCTAGCCGTGTGAGCTAAGCACTCCACGTGCTTAGCTTAAGCCCTAAGGTTGCTTAAGCCTTTTCACAAAGGCTTCAAAGCCTTTGGCCTTCTCCTACGTCTAGCGCCAAGCTAGACTGCGAGCGCTTCTCCCTTTGCGTTGTCCCTTGCTTCGAACACCATGCGCTACCTCGATCACGATGCTCTACCCTGATTACAATGCGCTGTCCTGTTTTGGTAATACACCACTCGCAAATTTTGGAGGCTTCAGATTTTTGCTTATGTTCGAATTCGAATTTTGATCTCTTGCTTCCCTAAGGTTTGTCTTAGGGTTTAAATACCTTTCATTTGCTTTGCATACAACGTCGATGGATGATTCGATTTGATGACGTCGGCTTGTATAAATTATAATTTATAATTAATTTAAATTCAAAAGAATTTAAATATTATAAATTTAATTTATAAACTTTAGACTTTAATAAAAATTAAAGCCCTCATTGAGTTAATATCAAATTGTCATTTGCACTTCACTGAGGTTGATGAAAAATAATTTTGCCACCTTGGTTTTAATAAAAACCTTAATTCTGCCATCACAATATTAGAGAACTATCATTATGGTTTTAATAAAAAACCTTTTAATGTGCCATCATGGTTTTAACAAAAACCCTTATAAAAACATATTTGGACAACTTTTCTCCATCTCTTTGCATTGCTTCCTGGTGTTAATGATGATGTACTCCATGGTGTTAATGATAGCTTCATGTGTTCACTTTGGCATCAATGACAACTTTTCACCTTGACATCAATGACAACTAAATGAGCTCAAAATGTCCAACACTTTGTTTGTAGCTTTAAACAAAACTAGGGTACGCTAGGCAAAGGTGTATGTAATACCCATAGACCCTCTGTTATATCGTAGTGACGAACAATAGTGCTCGGACCAATATTTTAGACCACTATCCAAGGAAGATTCCATGCATACCTTTGAGCACACTATCTGCCTCTCTGACAGTATGAGAGGGTGATATTTTTCGATGATGTGTTCAATGTACTATGGATAATACAAGATCAATAAGCTTCCTAAGGATAAAATTTTCTTTAATCCTAGATGGTCTCCTGATATATCCAAAGATACATGGGAGCTCAAATCCATGCATGAGTATTTTTTGAGGCCTAGGTATTGAAGTTTGATCACCCCTCAATTCACTAGACGCTTTATGGGCTATTTAGCTTAGCCAATAAGGATAACTCCGCGATATTTTAAAACATCCAACATAGGGTTTCTAACCTACTCTACTATTATTGATAAAAATGACTTTATAATTATTATTATTATTTTAATAAGGAGAAACTGATAAAAAATAAAACACATAAATATTATATCTAACAGTCAATATAGCGAAAAGCGTCACAGTTGTAGTAGAACACAGCCCTAAAAAGTGTTCTGATAACACTTGTTAAGAACCTATTATTAAAAAATAAACACTCACATAACTACGAAAAATAAACATATATGCTCACAACACACTATGGAAATAAAATACACACTTAGAAAATAAATTACAAAAATGGAACAATCTCACAATAGCACTAAATCTCAAGCCTCTTTGAGGGGGCAACCTCCTTCAATACATCATTCAACTATGCAAAAAGAAACATACAATATGACCCCTCGCAATGTTAAGGAATTCCTCTAGCACCTAACTCTCAAGGTTGGCTTACATGCAAAATGCCACACGAGCTAGAATATCCTACCTACAATCAGCTACATTATTGAAAAATGGTTACATAGAAGAGTGTCATTTGGCTATGCACTTCTTAATCCAAAACTATAACAAAACATTACAAAATATTAACATGGGTGTTACCCACATTCCATGAGGACTATTACATCAAGGTGTTAGGATGGGGTCTTAACATGATTATTCAAACTTTTGAATACAATGATTCAATTGATATTTGTAAATGGCATTGAAATTATTAATAACTCTCTTCAATTAAAGAAGAAATAGTGACTCACATTTTATCCAATATAAAGATAAATAAAAATATAATTTAAATTAGGATTTTTAACTATTTTACATATTTCATTCATTTTATTAAGGTTCTTATTTTTTTATATAAATCTCATTCTCATTACTTCCTATATGTATTACCATGGCATTTCAACAAATGAATATTGAAACTATAACAAAGCTTAATATTCCAATATCCATGGGTGTTTAATCCTAACAAACTTTTTGTGAGCTAAATATTTTTTTTTAATTTAGACTTCAACCCCATAGACGAAGTTAGTGAACTATAAGATTGGAATCTTGGTTTACCAAGTAAAGCTTCTGACTTCCCATCATTTACCTTAAAAAACAAATGGATTAACTTCTTACTTTATGGACCTAACAATGAAGACATGAATACTCAAAATAGGTTGTCTAAGATTTGAATGGGTCTAACTAAACTACGAAGGCATAGGTACTCAAGATAAATTGTCTAAGGTTTGAATCTAGATGAAGGTAGTATGTGCATGTCTTGTTCCACATGTTTAATATCCATAAAACATACAAAATGATTTAATATAATTAATATTTATGAATCTTAAAAATTAATTTATTATTAATAATATATATATATATATATATATATATATATATATATATATATATTTTTTTTTTTTTTTTTTTTTGTTGAATTTACATGGTGGAATCGGTAGTCGCCACGAATCCGGGTAGGTTGTCCAACTTTTATGGCCGCCACAGATGTCTCACGCTGTTCGCCCTGAAGCCGCCACACAGATCTTCGCGCAATCCGCCCCAAAAGCCGCCACACAGATCTTCGCGCAGTCCGCCCCTATAACCACCATGCCACAATCATTTTAAACCTTTTACGCCGCTGAAATCACCAGAAAAGAGAGAAGCGTTCAGTCCGACAATTATTATTAATAATATTAGAAGTCATATATATATATATATATCGTAGGTTTATTTTCTATAAATAATATTATAAACATAACTTGTACTAGGTAACTAAGATGATAAATGGGCCTCGATTGTTGCTTTTTACAATGTGGTCCAATCTAACTCTTGTAGTATCTCTAAGGTCTACTTTCCGTCACTTTCACAACACCCTTATTTATTCTTTTTTACGCCGCTGAAATCACCAGAAAAAAGAGAAGCGTTCAGTCCGACAATTATTATTAATAATATTAGAAGTCATATATATATCTATCGTAGGTTTATTTTCTATAAATAATATTATAAACATAAATTGTACTAGGTAACTAAGATGATAAATGGGACTCGATTGTTGCTTTTTACAATGTGGTCCAATCTAACTCTTGTAGTATCTCTAAGGTCTACTTTCAGTCACTTTCACAACACCCTTATTTATTCTTTCTTTGTCTAACGGAATTTCCACAACTTTACTTAAAACGGGTTACCATTTTAAGTAAAGTTACCATTACGAAATGTTCACAACTTTACTTAAGGTGATCCCCATTAAACGAGTTATTCTGGCCATGAGATTTTACCTGTAACTTGCAAGCTAACTTTTAAATTATTCATATTCAAAATTATAATATAAAATTCAAATTACTGTAGTCCTGTGTATATAATAATTAGAATTTTGGAATTTTTCGTGGTGAAAGACAATTTCAACTCCAAGATCTGTACATAAAATAATGTCTATCTTAAATCAAGTGGACTGTTTGAGCATAGCATAGAGTTTTCCAACGAAAATGTATGATAGAAAGCAAGCTCGTTTTTTCTTATTTCTTTACAAAAATCGTGGTCATATTACAACTGATTATGAACATATAACAAGGGTTACAATCGTTTTAATCATACTACCGTCCATTATCACAATAATTGACTGTAGACTAATATTATACTCTATCAAGTTTTTCATGTCTTATAGATATATTGATCTAAAATATAATAAAATATCCATAATACTTGCAAACTATGAATTTACATTCAATGAATCATGCATCACATGCTCTCTTTAACTAGAAAAGACAATTGGTACTAACACCGAATATTAGGAGAATCATTTAAAACATCAAAAAAATTTAGCCTACATATCTTCAATTTAACTAAAGAACACTCAAATCATGATGTAATACAAAATACTAGATAAATTTTTCAAATAAACCAAACATGTAAAAATCTAGGAGACAATATATCACTAAATTCATGGTAGATGGTTTGGAACAAATAAATGCTTTAAGAACTAAAAGAGTAAATGATCATGTAATACTAAATTAAGTGTAAATAGTTCAAAATAGCTAAATACTTGAAGATCTGAAGGAGAAAATGTAACACTAAATCATAGGTAAGAAGTTCAAACTAGCCAAATACAAAGAGCTAAAAGAGATAGTAATAAAATACAGGAGGGAAGAATCAAATAATATTTATTTCTATCAATCACATATGTCCGAGCTTCCAAGATAAGGATGAAATCTTGTTTCATAAAAATGTTGCAAGGTGTTCACTTGTTTACATTAAATATTCGGACATCCCCTTAGCTAAGTGTCACATGATGCTGCTGAAAGATTCTAGATTCCAAAATGCTAAGTGTCACATGATGCTGCTGAAAGATTCTAGATTCAAAAAAAAAAAAAAAAAACCTCCAGTATAAAAAGTCTAAATTAAACCCTTTTTTTTTTTGGCGTTGCTAAACTTTTAAACAATTTTGGTGTTGGTGCTTCATGATTCCAATATCCAAAATAACAAGGGGACGCTACATCTAATTTGATTGGTCTACTAAGTTCATAAACCAGATATAAAATTTACCTTTATCCATTAAAAATTCTAATTTTTACATGATCACATTTGTACTATAAGGTAAGGTGGCGTACATCAACATGTACCAAATAATGCAATATTCTTCAAAATGTACAACTAATAAAATTTGTAATTAGTGGTAAATTTTCATTGGTTTTTAGTGATGATCAAGTCATTAAAAAAATTTAGTCTTACTTTTCATTTGAAAAATAAAAGTTATGTTTATTCGTTATTATTGGATAAAAATTATTATCATTTTTATATTAAAAAAAAAAATTATATTTCCCTTCTTTCATAGGTTTCAAGACCTATGAATTATAGTGCAAAATGTAAATTTAGAGTCTAATTGCAACCCTCTATAGTTAAGCAATACTAAACATAAAATATGGTTTGATGTCAACATAAATCACTAATCCATTGTCATTTCTTTTTTAAAGGTAATGAATACCTCAGCTTTACATATGTATTACTACCTTTAAATATCCAATAATCACTTCCAGCATTTAATAAGACGTCCTCATTCTAAAAAATTGACTAATTTTAATTTTTTGAAGAAAAAAGGGTTGTACTCGGGTCTCCCACCCTTGACAAATGATAAATCTCTCCTTTAGAGCTTGAGAGTTTAGAAATAAATTCAATTCTCGTCTCAATTGAGTTGCTATAGCTAGTTACCTACATTTTTTCATAAAAATAGTCCAAAATCTTGATTTTCAATTTTTGGATCTTCTTCAATTTTTTTGTAAATATAAATATTACAAATTCAATATCATTCTTCTTGAATTTTTTGGAGCATCCTTCATAGTACCAAAACTCCACCTTTATTGTCTACGCACTATATTTTAGTAGAGCAATATTTTCTAAACTTCACACTATCATAGTCTACTTTACCAAATCTGTATTGCTAGTTTCCTTCCTGAAGCATAAGTACAACCATAAGAATTATAATAAATAGTTTATAAGAAAATACAACAATATTATAAAATATAGTAAATATTACCAATGGAAAACATTAAAGTAAATCTTAATCATTATTTGATTCAAGCAACCAACATCTTCTTATCAACTTCAACTAAACTTACTATTTCCTCTAACCATGGAAAATAGACTTTAACTTCACAATCCTTTATTACAACCCTTCTATTAGCTATCCTATCTACCCAATTATTCCCTTCACTTAATGCATGTGTAAACTTGATTTCTTCAAACTCAGTAGCAAGGTCTTGTATTTAATATTTTGTGTGTTCTATGGAGCATTTTCTTTCCTCAAAATTGTATTTATTACTATTAATGAATCACCTTCCATCCACTCTATTCCATTTAATTTGTCTGCATATTTTTAACCCTTCGAAAGTTTCCCAAGCTTCAACTTAATTATTTGTCTTAAATCCACTATTGAAAGCATAATGAGACAAAACCTTTTCCCTATTATTTTTAATTATTCATCCTCCTCTTAATGGTCTTGTATTTCCTTTAGATGCTTCATCAAAATTCAATTTGACCAACTTCACTTCTAGTGGTTTCCACTTTATGTTATTTGTCCTCTTTTTATTTCTTTATATTTCCATTTGACAACTTCACTCCATTTATCAAGGCTCTCTATTTCAAGATTAGGGATTGGGTGACTTGATAGGGTTGATTTAGACTCCTCTATGTCTAAACAAATATTTATTTTCATTACTTTTAAACTACTTTCCTTTCCTTTAAATATTATTCAGTTTCTTTCTAGACAGACAATCCAAAGTATTATATCTTTTGATATATTCTAGATTGTTTCTAACACCTCACTTTTAAAAGTGCTCTACCATTGCTTTAATAATTCTTCAATCATGTCATTCATCACCATGCATTACCAAACATATTAAGAATCTACAACCATAGTTACCAAACTATTGAACAATGTCCCAAGATATATTCTATACTCTCCTCCTCCTTTTTACACAGCACATTGTGAGGGGCCATGCAAACCCCTTTCATTAGGTTATCCCAAGATTAAAAACATTGATGACTTGTTAGCCATAAAAACATTTTGGCTTTTGCATGATCAGGCTATCCCAAGTATCTCTTCATATTCTTGCAATATTCCTATTTTGTTGGTGCTTTACATTATATTCACTTCTTGTTGTGTATTCTCCTAATATATTCAACTCCCAAATTAGCTTATTGTCAGCTCCCCTCTAAATAATCAGTGTTATCCTTTTGCTCAGTTGCCTCCTAGCAACAATGTTTGGCATACTTGTAAAAATATCTTCTTTCCATTTGTATCTTCCTTCTTGATCCTTATACATAATTTTTGAAATCCTATCACCATATTTATCTTGAAGTAATCTCATCAATGGTTTAAAAATTGGATCTAGATTGAGTGGTTTCTTATCACACCAAGTATCCATCTAAATATTTTTTTTTTCTTTAATTCCCACCACCAATATTAAACCTTAATCACTAGATCAACTCATTTTTTTTAATCATGTAGTAAGAATGTAGTAAATATTAAGCTTGGTTCATTGAGCTCTAATGTACATAGAAGAGTTATTTCCCATTGTCTTTGATTCTCTTTTTACAATCTCCAAATTACTTTTCTCCTTAGAGCTAAGTTTGCATCCATAATAACTCTTCAACTAAGACCTCCCCTAGTTTTATCATCACACCCCTTGCTCCATTTAACCAAAGAAAATTTTATTTTATCATGTAAACTCATATAATACAGTTTAAACTTTTTTCTACCAATTTTGGCATAATATACAAGGACATATAATATGTTGGAATAGCTTAGAAGATTGATTTAATTAACTGCACTCTTCATGTTAATAATAGCCATCTACCTTTCCATGTCGCTAGTTTATTTTTTTATTTACTTATAATTGGATTCCACAATTATTTCCTCATTCTCCCCTCAAATAAGGGCATCCCCAAATATGTTGTTGGTAAATTTGCCTCCTCCATTTGAAGTGACTTGCATATCCCTATTTTGATTTTGGTTGGAGTGTTTAATAAATTTTATTTTTTGCTAAAGAACAAGGGGTTGTACTCGGTTCCCCACCCTTGACAAATCATAACTCTCTTCTTTAGATCTTGAGAGTTTACAAACATATTCAATTCTCATCTCAATTGAGTTCCTATAGCTAGATACCTACATCATTTTTCAAAAAAAGTCTAAATTCTTGATTTTCATTTTCTAAATCTTCTTCAAATTTTTACATGAATACAAATATTCCAAAATTTAGCATATTTTTTCTTGATATTTTTCTTCAATAGCCTTCACAATGCCAAAATGCCACCTCCATTGTCTACACATTGCTTCTTAGTAGAGAAATATTTCCAAATCTTCATGTTATCATAATCTGCTTAATTATCTGTGGGGTTGTGAGAAACAAATCGAGATTCAAAGAGAGTGCAATAATGGAGGGATCATTTGGAGGGGGTTTAACCAAAGGGATGCCCTTGGGAACCAAACATGATCTTAAAAATCCTCACATACAACCTTTCGCAAATGTAGTGAAATGCAATAAACCCAACAAAAAAATATAGATGGTCAAGCCCAAAATTTTTTGCAAAATTTAGAAAAGAGAAAAGAGAAAGAGGCAGATCAAGCAAGAAGAAATGGTTTCCTATCTAAGATGGATTCAATCTCAATATTGGAAATAGCAGAGGAATTGGTAGCAGATGACATTGTTTACAGATCTATGCATGCCCTGATTTGTAGGTTTGTAGATCTTAGACCTTCTCCTCGCTTCCTATACTCATGGGCAAGAAACCATTGGAACCCTCAAGGGGAAGTGGACATCATAACACTTCCAAATGGATACTTTGTAGCATAATTTACTCTAATTTTTTATAAGGATAAGGTTTTTGAGGGAGGACCCTATAACATCGAGGCAGCAAGGCTATTCATGCAGCCATGGCGATCGACTTTTGATCCCTGTGTTGAACCGTCAACAGCATCGATTTGGCTGAAATTATATGCCCTTCCTTTGGAATTTTGGAAATATGAAGTTTTGGAATTGATTAGAAATTGGTTGGGTGTATACCTAGGTAGATTACAAGAATTAGTGGAAGGGGAATTAGGTTTAGTGGTTTAAATTTGTGTGGATATGGACCTCAGCAAGCCACTACCAGTAGAAATAGATCTTAGATTAGGAGGCAACATATGGAAACAACAGTTGGATTATGAATCAATCCCATTTTATTGTAGAGCATGTCGTAAGTATGAACATTTATTTTGAAACTACCCCAAGATCACTCAAGATGAGATACCGCAAACAGTTTAAAACCCAAAGGATCAATATTCACTTAAAGAGACTACAATGGGTTTTCAAATAGTAACAAGAAGAAGAGCGAGAAATAATATCTAGACAAGGGGTAGGAGTCAATTCAATGACTGCATTAGAAAATCAACCGTTAAGAGAATGATCTCAAAAATAAACCCACATGTGATGCTATTACAGGAAACTAGAACATCTCTTGAAATAATGCAAACTATTTCAAAAAGATGTTGGAGGTAAAGTGATTATGTGGCCCAAGCCTCTCAGGGCTACTTAGGAGGGATGACAATAATGTGGAATAGGGACACCTTTCAGTTACTGAGTTCAGTAGTTGCTCGAGGAGTGTTGATGACTAGATTAAGAGATAGAAACTCAGGGAATGTATGGATGATCATTAATATGCATGGAATGCAAGGAGTACAAGAACAAAAAATCCAATGGAAAGTAGTCCAAGCAATCAGGGAAGCCTACCCCAAAGACCTCTGGATGGTGGGAGGGGACCTGAATGCCAAGATGTTAGTAAATGACCAAGAAGGAGGTATAACACAACTCAACGAAAAGGATAGGCTCCTCATAGCCCAATATAACTATTTAGAGTTGATTGATATACCCCCACCAGGTTGCAACAACACATGGACAAGTAAAAATAAAGAGAGGAAAACAATAAAATCTAGATTATATAGGTTTTTAGTAGAGGAAAAAGCTTTCACTCTATGGCAATGTCAATCTGAGACCCTAAATCAATTGGCTTCAAACCATTTTCCAATAAGCCTTTCCATAGCAAAAAGAAGTCCGACTACAAGAAAACCCTTTAGATTTGAGAAATTTTGGCTACAAAATGAGGATCTCTATGGTTTGGTACAACAATGGTGGCAGCAAGGTAAACCCACATATGGAACAGCTCAATACCAACTCTTCTGGCAATTAAAATTTGTTAGACAAAGCTTGAAAAAATGGAGCAAACTATAGAGAACTGACTTTCAAAAACAGAGAGCAGTGATCTCAACAAGTATGGAACAAGTGGAAACTCAGATTCAACTTGGAATTATCTCAGAAGAACTTCTACAGAAGGAAGAAACATTGATGAAACAAGAGGAGGAGATAGATAAGAAAGAGGAGGCATACTGGAAATAGTGGGTAAGGGTGACATGGCTAAAGGAAGGAGATAGAAACACTAAATTCTTTCACCATACAACTACTGCTCGAAGCCTTCATAACAAGATGGATGCCTTATCAAATGGCCTAGAGAATAGGTAAACAACCATCCTAGGTATGCAAGATGTAGCAAATTCTTATTTTAGCTCCTTATTTTCTGTAGATCCAAATATTTTAGTCTATCATTAGCAGGAAATTCTAGCTAGTATTCCTGAGATGATATCTCAAAATCAGAATGAGGAACTCCTAAAATAAATAACAGAGGAAGAATTCAAAAGTACTATCCTTGCTTTGCAGACAAGAAAGTCCCCAGGATCGGATGGGATCCCAGTAGAATTTTACAGAGCTTTTTGGGACATAATAGCGAAGGATCTAACTAAAGTAGTGGAGGAAGTCAGAATCAATAGAAGAATCCTCAAAGCCACCAACCACACCCATTTAGCCCTTATCCCAAAAGGAGGAGAGGTGGAGGACATTGCCAACTACAGACCAATAGCACTTTGTAATGTGGCCTACAAGCTCATGACCATGCTGATGGTAGAAAGGTTAAAAAATATCTTACCATATATAATATCACCAAAACAAGGAGGTTTTGTGCAAGGTAGGCAGATTCTAGATGGAATAGTGGTGGCCCAGGAATCCTTCCATACTCTTAACCAAAAAGGGAAGAAGGGGATGTTTCTCAAGCTGGATTTATCCAAAGCCTATGACAGGATCAGCTGGAAGTTCTTGGCACAAATTCTAAGAAAATTCAACTTCAAAGAAGAATGGATATCATGGGTGATGGAATGTATATCCTTGGCTTCCTTCTCAGTGCTCATAAATGGAATCCCCTCCCAACCTTTCTAGGCATCCAAAGGTATCATACAAGGTGATCCTCTTTCACCATATCTATTCATTCTCTATGCAGAAGGATTGGGAAGACTAATAAGAAAAAGGAAAATGGAACGAAGCATTACAGGAATCAGTATCTGCAATGAGGTGGACCTTACCCATATTCAATTTGTGGATGACACAGGAATGTGGGGTGAAGCATCACTACAAGAAGCAATCAACATCCGTGATCTCTTGGATTGCTATATAGCAATGATAGGCCAATTGGTAAATGAAAAAAAATCCAAAGTGGTTTTCTTCAATGTAGCTAAAAGAGTAAGAGAAAGGATATCCCATATTCTCATATTCCAGGAAGCCCATATGCCCCTAGAATACTTAGGGATCCCCATTTCAGAAAAGAGGTTAAAAAGCAAATATTGGAAAACTATTAAGGATAAAATCCATTCAAAACTAGCTCATTGGACAAACAGATGGTTGAGTTTTGGAGGTAGGGTAACTCTCCTTAAATTTGTCCTTCAAGCAATGCTTGTGTATCAATTCTCTATCTTGGCTGCCCCAAAGAGTGTGTTGAAGGATCTTGATAAAATCATGTAGAAATTCTTATGGTCAGGGGAAAAGGGAGATAAAAAAATAGCCCTAGTCAGCTGGGACAAAGTATGCAAACCAAAGAACCAAGGAGGCCTAGGAATTAGAGCAACAAAAACAAATAATCAGGCTCTCACTGCCAAATTATACTGGAGATGGATATCCAATCAAGACCAAATGTGGTGCCAAGTATTATCTTCAAAATACTACCCAACCCACCCAGCAGAATAAATTCCCCATCTTCCAGTCATGGGGGAAGGTTCAAAGATCTGGAAAGCACTAAAAAAAGGAGCCCCAATCATTAAGCAGGGTCTATTCTAGAAAATTGGGGATGGAAAAATGCAAGATTATGGGAGGACTCATGGGAGCAACACCCACCAATAGATAATACTCACCCTCATCTAGTAGGCCTCAAATTGGATTTGCACATCCATGGATGGTATCAGGTATTCCACTATATCAAACCTCCCCATCCAAAAGGGCCTAGAGCCAAGTAGTGGAAACCTAAGGAGGAATGGTCGAGTGAAGAGTGGGAAGCAGAGAAAAGCGAGCTACAAAATATTTTGGAAAACAGATAGTGTTTAAAAAGGAATGAACCAGATAAGATAGCATGGGGTCATGGAACTATGGGAAATTATTCAATGAAGGAGGGCTATAAATTTATAACTTCTCCCAACCACCCAATACAACAACCCCCTTGGTCAAAGTTGTGGCAACCTAAGGGATGGATAAAGATAAACTGTTTCTCTTGGTAGATGGCCCACAATAGTATCTTGACCCAAGACAATTTGTGCATAAGAGGATTTATTGGGCCTAATAGGTGTATAATGTGCAACCAATATGAGGAAACAATTTCTCATCTCCTTTTTGAATGCACTTTTGCCCAAACAGTGTGGAAGGAATGGTATATTACTTTTAACCAAGTGGAGGTCCAAATTCCAACCATGGATACTTTTTGGGATTATTGGAAAGCCAACAAATTCAGAACAAAGAGGATAAAAACTGCATGGGATTTGGGTTTAGGATTTATTTGCTGGCAAATCTGGCTAGAACGAAATGGAAGAACTTTTAAGGAGGAATTCAAACCGACAGAGAGCATATGGAGCACTATAGCAAGAAAGGTGCTTGAAACTATTGATGCAAGAAATATGGAGGCCTCTCAAATACACATAGAGGAGGAAGAAATTTGGGAAAAACTGAGGATGGGGACAACTCAAGATAGGGATAACACAAGAAGTACAGGAAGATGAAGAAAAATAAATTGTACCAGAGGTGGATGAGAAGAATAACTATGAGCTATTACATGTATCTATTTATGGGTTACATAGTGCAGAGAAAGACAAATTTGAAGCAACAGAGAAGCCTAAGGGAGATAAAGGAGAGGTAGAGCAGGAATTGGGGAAAACCCCTTATGATCACCATGATTAGGAGGATTTGCAGAGATAGAAAGCAGAAGTTGATTTGTATCCTAGCACTGGCCAAGAGAGGCAAGTTACCAGGAAAATAATGTAATAAGTATTTTTTTAATACAAATTTTTAACTTTTCACTCAAAAATAATCTGCTTAATTATATTTGAATTGCTAGTTTCCTTTTTAAAGCACAAGTGCAATCCCAAACATTGTAATAAATAGTTTATATAAAACACATAATGTTATAAATTATAATAAATATTACCAATGGAAAACGTTAAAGTAAATCTTAATCATTATGTAATTTAGGCAGTCAACATTTTCTTGTTAGCTTTTGCTAAACTTACTATTTCCTATAACCATGGAAAAGAGAATTTAACTTTATAATCCTCAGTTCAAACCCCTCTATTGTCTAGGTTATTTGCACATTTGTTTCCTTCCTTCAATGCATGTGTAAACCTAATTTCTTCAAACTTTGTAGCAAGGTCTTGTATTTCCACAATTATCTCTTGTATGTTTTATGGAGCCTTTGCTTTTTTTTAAATTACATTTATTACTATTAGTGAATCACATTCCATCCATACTCTGTTCCATTTCATTTGTCTACATATTTTTAACCCTTCCAAAGCCACCCAAGCTTCAACTTAATTATTTGTCTTAAATCCACTATTGAGAGCATAATGAGACACAATCTCTCTATTATTTCTAATTATTCCTCCTTCTCATGTTGTTCCTGGATTTCTTTTAGATGCTCCATAAAAATTCAATTTGACCAACTCCACTTTTATTGGTTTCCACTTTATATTCTTTGTCTTCTTTTCATTTCTCTTGTACCCAACATCATAATTCCATTTGATAACTTGATTCCATCTATCAAGGCTCTCAATTTCAAGATTAGGAATTGGGCGAGTTGATAGGGTTGGTTTAGACTCATCTATGGCTAAACAATTATTTATTTTTATTACTTCTAAATTGTTTTCCTTTCCTTTAAACATTATTCTATTCCTTTCCTACCATACAATCCAAAGTATTGTATCTTTTGATATGTCCTAAATGTCTATAAAACCTCACTTTTAAAAGTTCTATATCGTTGCTTTAACCATTCTTCAATTATGTAATTCATCACCATGCATTTACCAAACATATTAAGAATCCATTGCCATAATTTCTAAACTATTGAGCATTGTTTCAAGAGATGGTATATACTCTCCTTTTTACATAGATCACATTGAGAGGGGCCATAAAAACCCCTTTTCATAAGGCTATCCCAAGATAAAAATTTCTATGACCTACTAGCTAAACAAACATTTTGACTTTAGGAATGCTCAATCTATCCTAAATATCTCTTCATATTCTTTCAGTTTCTTATTTTTTTGTTGCTTTAATTATACATGCTTCTTATAGTGTATTCTCCTAAGTTATTCAACTCCCAAATCATCTTATCCTTTACTCCCCTCAGAATAATATTTATGCCCAACTGCCTCCTAACATCAATGTCTTGTATACTTCTAAAAATATCTTCTTTCCATTTATATCTTCCTTCATAGTCCTTGTACATAATATTTGAAACTCTATCACCATAATTATCTTGAAGTAATCTCATCCATGGTTTCAAAACTAGATATAGATTGAGTGGTTTTTTATTACACTAAGTATCAATCCAAATACAATTTTTTTCTCGAGTTTCCACCATCTATCTTAGACCTTTAATCACTAGATCAATTGATATTTTTAAACCGCTCCAAAGCATAAAATCATCTGGTAGTAAGATGTAATAAATATTAATCTTGGGTCATTAGGCTCAATGTACATACTTAAAATAATTATTGCCCATTGTATTTGACTCTCTTTGTACAATCTCCAAATTACTTTTTTTGTTAGAGCTAAGTTTGAATCTATGAAGTGTTTAAGAAGTAAATTGAGATTTTGTCCTATTAAATTTTTGCCCTAACACTCTTTCATATTCCTTTAATAAGTTATTCAAAGCTATGGCCTCATTTTTCCTTGCCCTCCCAAAAAGGGTTGTATCATCTACAACCCGTTGATGGGTGATGTTGTCAATGTTATTACTAGCCTTAAGTTTACTTATTAGCCCATATTTGTATGTCTTCTTCAAGTTTCTTCTTAATATATATGTTGTCATAATAAACAAATATGGTGCTAAAATATATCCCTATCTGAGACCTCTATTGGTTTTAAATGATTTTGTTACTAGCCCATTGACCAACACAAAATAAGATACTTTAGAGATACGTTTTAATCCATCTGATTTGTTTCTTTCCAAATTCAAACTTTTCTAATACTAGAATTTATATATATATTTAATTTAGTGAAAAACCTCTTGCGGGGTTGCCTTGGTCTGAGAAACCACGACTAGGGGGTTCTACACCGTCAAAATCACCCGGGAGTCGCACCCAACCCTGATTGCACCAGCATAATCAACTAGATTTTGGGTACCCAATGTGCATTTAGTAGGGTGGAGATTCGAACCAGGGACCTCCCTTGGAGGATTGCCCTACCCTCTCCAACTCACCTACAACACGTGGGTCTACAAAAGTAAAATTATATTTAACCCTATCATAGGCTTTATTCAAATCAAGTTTTAAGATTATTGCTTTCTCTTTTCTATAAGTTGTTGAATGCATTGCTTCATGAGCTACTATGATCCTATCCAAAATATGTCTCCCTTTTACAATCCCTTGCTCTTATGAAATAATTTTGTCTAACATTTGTCTTAACTTATTTGTCATCACTTTGGAGATTCGTATATGTCATATTTCATAGGCTTATGGGACTAAATGAATCAAATATTTTTGCATCCTTCTTTTTCGAAACCAAGTAAGATTTGTTGCTTTTATTTTACCCTAGACGATTCCACGATCACCAGCAAAGAATCCTTTACTAGAATCCTTTACTATTTCCTAGTTATATTGATAAAATGTTGCTAAGAACCCATCCAGACCTAGGGATTTATCCTTATCGAAAGAGAAAAGAGCTTAATGAACTTCTTCCAAAGTAGTAGGTTCCATCAGTTTGTTATTGTCTTAGCCTGACATAATTAAAGGTACTTTTTACAATAGTTTATCATTAGGAACTTCAATCTCCTCTCATCCTATAATATTTTTGCAAAAAACCCTTGCCTCCTTTCTAATTCGCTCTGGTCTTCAATCCAAACTCCTACTAATTTACCTATACTAAATTTGGATGTTGATCTCTATACTACTGTCATTCTATGAAAACATGTGTTTTTTATCTTCTTTTAACCAAGTTTGTCTCAATTTTAATCTCCTAAATTTCTCTTACTCAAAATATTATGATATTCACTAAGCAACCCTATTTCCTCCAATCTTAGATTGTTGTGCTCACATTTTTCAAATTTTGAAAGTCTTTATTTTAGTTCTTCTTTATTCTCAAAAATGTTTTTGAAAGTGTTCTTGTTCCATTCTTTTTTTTAATTGATTATATGGGATTGAAATGGGTCCCACCCATATTACATCATTACCACATAGTGGTATTACAACAAAGTTGGGATATTATCCATGTATCATCTAGCAAGATTTGAACCTTGGTCTCCTCTTTTAATATTGAGGAATCTAACCAATTGAGTTAATGCCACTTGATGTTCTTGTTCCATTTTTTTAATCTATATGCCATTGATATTGTTTGTTTTGGTATTGAATACAACCCACCAGTTCCTCGAGAATTTCACTTTTATAATATTAAATCAACAAATTGAGGATGGTCTTCCCACATTTGCTCATTTTTAAAATATGATTTATTTTTTAATTCACTTGCCACCATTTTAAATTTTATTGGTTGATAATCTAAACCAATTCTTGTCAAGGTATTAATTTTAGTGCAAGTTTCTTCATCTATTCAATGATTTGAGAGTATGCATTTATATTTTTTTGGCTATTATGTTATAGTTTGTCTTATTTTTGGTCCATATATAGTTGTTCTCTTCAAATTCAACCTCCCATAGATTATTGTTTTGAATAAAATTTGAGAAATATTTCATACTTTGGATTATTTTCCTAATTCCTCCAAAATTTGCATCCAGCTTAGTTATGGCATTAAAATCTCTTATGATCATGAATTAGGTTTCTTGGTCTTTACTTCTCATAAAGACTTCAATCCCACTTTATATTTTTGATTAGCTTGATTGGGTTATAGGTCCATAGACATTGATAAGGATAAAATAAATATCTGCAATGTAGCATGTGACTAATGAGGCTATCAAATGCATTGTTTGTGAATGGTTTCATAGGAGGTTTTAACTAGCTTCCAACATGTTAGAATTAAGCTTGTCACTCCTTTTGAATCCATTACATCACATTCACATCTTGTCCATATTGCTTTCATAGTCTTGGAAATTTCTTCCTTTGTCATTTTAGTTTCTTGAATACAAAGAATATCAGGCTTATTACTTAAATAGAGGTCCTTGATGCACCTTTGCTTTGAGGGGGCATCAACAACCCTTTTATTCCATGAAATGGTAATCATATCTCATTAGGGGAATTTTTTTTTTTGGTAATTATAATAATAGATTAATTGTGGGTTTTTATAAAGGATCCCAAAACCTTATGTACAAAATCAGCCTTGCTAAAGATATTTCATGCCGGATGGCTGGGTAAATAGAGCAGTTCGTAAAAAATATAGGGAAATACAAAATGCCCGAGGGCCCCAAAAGACGCGGACAGTCCTGGAAATCTTGATCTTGAAATACATTAAAACAAAATAATAGCCAAAGATAATATATCAACAAACTTTGGGAGAAGACCTATGATACAAATTCTTCATCATGAGGGAATATCTGCCTTGGCCAAACTGTCCACCTCGGTTGGGAAACGAGAACGCCAAACAATCGGGCACGTGGTCATCAGACCTTTGTTGGCCAAGTGATCCGCCACCAAGTTACCTTCTCTGAAGATGTGCCCCACCTCCCACCTGGCGTGTCGAGAGAGGAGCATCCTAGCCTCGAGGATGATATTCAGGACCCGCCACGACGGGTCTTTGGAGCCACCAAGGTAGTTGATAATGTTTAGAGAATCGCCTTCAATAATTAAAGGCCTAGGATCATTTGATATGACCTGCAACCCTTTCAACACACCATGGGCTTCGACAAAATGATTGGTCTGAGGGCCCAGATTTTCACAGTAGGCCAAGATTAGCTTCCCATTATGGTCCTTGACAAGCCCCCCGAAACCAGCGGGCCCCGGGTTGCCTTTAGCAGCCTCGTCAAAATTAAGTTTGATCCACCCCAAAGGAGGTTTGGTCCAAGTGACCTCCCTGCGGCCATTCACTGAGTCAACTCTGGAAGAGGAGCCAAGGTCCAATATTTTGAAAATAATTGCCTCCCAAGGATTGTGAGGGCAGGATCTGGGAATAGTTTTTGAATTCTTGACAACAAAGGATAAGGCCCGTTGGGCAACAGAGGGTGCCATTCTAGGGATCTTACTGAAGACTCTAGCATTACGCTCTAGCCAAATTTGCCAGATGGAATGGTGAAAGGCAGCCTCACAAAGGAATCAGAGCTTAGAATTCTTAAAGGGCTTGTGCCATTGGAGGAAGGTGTCTTTAAGGGAGTGAGGAGAGCACCAGAGTACTTGGAAGGAAGACAACACATAGCTTAGGACCGAATGGGAAAAGGGGCAATGCAAAAATAAGTGATCGGATGTTTCACAGTCAGCTAAGCAAAGATAGCACTTGTTGGGAATTGCAAGGCCTCTCTTGTGGAGATTGTCTATGGTAAGGGCTTTGTTATAAAAGGCAATCCAAGCAAAGTAATTTATCTTAGGAATAATCCCTTTCCTCCAAATTGCTTTCCACCGGGGTCCACAACAGCCTCACATGACAGAAGATCATAAGCGGACTTAACAAAAAACCGCCCATCCTGCGTGTTGCTCCAAATAATTTTGTCATCTCTTATGATCGAAGGAATTAACACCGATTGGAGGACACTGTACAAGAAATTCACCTCATTATCAAACCCATCCACCGTCGAAAGTTTCCACCAAGGGGGAAGGGAACTCCGGTCAATGCAATCCAAAACCTTGAGATGACTGTTTGGATCAATCTGGGCCCTCAAGCCAGCCAAGTTCTGATTTACAGTGAGAGCTTCATCTGTAGCCCACTTGTCTCTCCAAAAAAGGATCATGGATCCATCCCCCAAGATCCAACGAGCACCCCTGTTAATCACCGAATGGCCCTGAAGCACCGTCTTCCAAAAAGCCGAAGCTTCATGAGGAGACTCAGCTTCCAGGAGAGAATTTTCCCCAAGATACTTTCTTTTAACTATATTGACCCATTCCGTCGGTGCATTAATAATAATTCTCCAAGCATGTTTGGAAATTAAGGCAGTGTTCATGAGCCTGGATCTTCTCAATCCCATGCCCCCTTGGTCCTTTTGAAGGCAAACCTTATCCCACGCCACCAGAGGAATTCTGGATTTTTCTTCGCTGTCGGACCAAAAAAAATTCCTTTGAATCTGCTCAATTTTGGAATGGATAAACACAGGAAGCATGAAAAAAGACATGAAATAGGTGGGAATTCCTTGAAGACAGGCTTTGGTGAGGGTAGCCTTCCCAGCTTGAGATAGCAATTTGCCTTTCCAAGTGCTGAGTTTCTTATGAAGCCATTCCAAAATCGAATTCCAGATGTTCCCACCTCCTCGCCCATTGCAAACTAGCGGCAACTCCAAATAAGTTGCAGGCAGGGAATCAATAGTGCATTCGAGGATTCTAGCAATGTGAATTTGCCTACACAGAGGGGTATTAACAAAATAAATTTTGCTCTTCAAATAATTAACTTTTTGGCCAGAAGCCTTCTCATACCCGGACAGAATGCGCTTGATAGATTTGGCCTGAGTGACAGACGCTCAAGTGGATATGAGCATGTCATCCACAAACTGTTGGCGAGTAACAGGATCAACTTTGGAAGTAGGCAGAATGCCAGAAATCTTGCTTCGACGGAGGGCTTCATTCAAAGACCAGCTAAGGACCTCTACCAAAAGAATGAATAAAATAGGAGATAGAGGATCACCTTGTCTAAGGCCGCGAGCACTCTGGAAGAATCCAGCGGGGGACCAGTTGATCAGCACAAAAAAGGACGAAGTGGAAATGCAACTATTCACAAGGTCAATCCAGTGATGATGGAAGCCTAACTTGTAAAGGATAGCACAGAGGAACCTCCTGTCCACTCTGTCAAAAGCTTTATTCATGTCTAGTTTAAGGAAAAGCGCAACATTCTTGGAACATTGGGCAGTATGGAGGGTTTCGTGAATAGTAATGATGCCATCAAGGATGTTTCTACCCTTAACGGTGCTCCCCTGAGCTAAACCTACCAAAGAGTGGAGGAGGGATCTCAGACCATTGGCAATGGTCATGGTAAGAATCTTGTAGAAAACATTGCAGAGGCTTATGGGACGATAGTCAAAAAAACTTTTGCAGGCGGGCAACTTAGGAATGAGAGCTAGGAAGGTAGAGTTGAGCTTCGGATGGATGGATCTTGATGCTTGGATTTCTAAGATAGCCTCGTAGACATCAGGCCCCACAACATTCCACATAACTTGAAAGAATCGGGGGGGGAACCCATCAGGCTCGAGGACCTTATCTGGTTGCATGGAAAAAAGAGCATCCTTAATCTCAAAATGGGAAAAAGGTTCTAGGAGTTTAATACTTGCCTCATGGGGGACTTTGGTAGGGAAATTAGCAAGCAAGGATTTTTGAACTTGGAGGACGCTATCAGGAGGAGCACCCAGCAAATCCTGGAAGAAATCGACTGCTTCGCTTCGAATTTCCTCAATCTCCCTGGTAGTGCGCCCATCCTTACACAACACTTCTCTGATCTTGTTGGCCCCCCTGTGTCTCATGGTAGACGCATGGAAAAACTTTGAATTTGAATCACTGTTCTTCAGCCAGAGATCCCTGGACTTCTGACGCCAAAACATTTCCTCACTGGCAAGAATGGAATGATAGTCCACCAAGAGGCTCCATTCCTCCTCTCTGAGGCCTTCAGAATACCCTTCGACCTCCATATTTTCCTCTAAACTCTTCAAGCGCTCATAGATGGACCTTTTAGACTCAAAAATGTTGCCAAAAACCTCCTTATTCCATGCCTTTAAGTTATTTTTAATCATCTTAAGTTTTAGGGCCAGTCTTTTGGATGTTGAACCAACCACCGTCACCTGCCACCATTCCGAAACCAACTATTTGAAATCCTTATGAGAAATCCACATGGACACAAATATGAAAGGGATCTTAAACCTAGGCCCGCCAGTGGCCTCTAACAGAATGGGATTATGGTCCGACCCGATTCTTGGCAAAGCTGAGAGAGTTGCAGCGCCGAGGAAGGGAATAGCTTCATGGGAAATGAGGAACCGGTCGAGCTTGACCTAGATGAGATTGCTCCCAATCCTCCTGTTGCTCCAGGTGAAGGACGCCCTCTTAAGATCAATGTCTAGCAGATTATTGGAAGAAACAAAATCTCTGAAATCCTCCATGCTACGGCTGGCCAGCTCAGCGCCTCCCTTATTTTCAGAGGGATGAAGAGGGCAATTGAAATCCCCTCCCACAACCCACAGGAAGTCACTAAAACTTTTCCTCATCAGAGATATGGTTTTCCACAACTCAGCTCGCTCTGAAGCAGAGTTCGAGGCATAAACATTGGTCAAAATCCATGAAAAATTATCAACCTTATAGTGAAACAAGACATTGATAGTCCCGCTGGAAGCCGATAGAAGACTACCCTTGACCTTGTCAGAGTCCCACAACACCATGAGACCGCCTGCAGAACCTATTGTTGGGCTGGAAAGGAATTTGGCCTTGGCCCAAATGGCCCTGGAAACCTTGACAGAGGCAGAGGCATCAGACTTAGTCTCCTGCAAAATGAGGATGGATGGGTTAGACTTCTTTCGGAGATCGGCCACCACCCTACATTTCGCCGCTCCGTTAAGACCTCTCACATTCCATGAGAGGATTTTCATCTGGACATTTTAAAGACTTTCTTGCCTCCCTTTCCCTACTGGATGGGAGGTTTTGGGACAGGCGAATCACCCACCAGGGAGTCGAAATGTTCTTGAAAAAACAATCGTTAGGATCCATTTGCAATGTCTGCTGTCATTTCCTTATCCCTTCTTTCTTTGTTAGGAGGTCGCCCCTGTTTTCTTTCACAGCCGAAATCCACCCCTTGATTCCGGCTTCTAGTGTTTCGCGGACTAATGTTGCCATGTTGTTCGTCCCTCTTGCCCAGCAGATACTCTTCCAGCAGGGACTTAGGAGGTTTCTGGTTTTGACAAATAGGGGAATTAGTCTGAGCAGACATACGGGAAGGAGACTAATCCTTTTACACTTGAGGTTCTGGTTGGGAACTTGCATTGCATAGAACGATGTTCGACTCGGGGAGAACCCCAAAAGGATCTGGAGACTCAGGCACCAACGCTACAGGGTGTTTCGGTTGTTCTCCTTCTTACTCCGAGGGGTTTCCAGAAGCCCCACCCTTCATCCCCAACTTTTGAAGAGGACAATTTGACTGAAGATGCCCCTGGGAACTGCATCGGGGGCAAAAGGTCAGTCTATTTTCATAGTTAATGACTTGCTTATGAAGAATGGAGCCTCCAGACCGAAGAGTGATGGAGGATGGAAGGTTCGCCTCCAAATCTGCCAGGACACAGAAGCGAGCTTGGACAAATCTAGTTCGGGCCCAAGTGGGAGGGTCAATGGTGACCAACTCACCAATGGAATGGGCGATACCCTTGATAACATTTTCATGCCAGCAAAAAAGGGGAAGGTTCGGCAGCCTAACCCATATTGGGGCAATATTAATACTCTGGGTTTCGGGGTTAAAATCCATCCCCCACTTCCTGAGAAAGAGACTCTTGCGTCCCAGAAACCAAGGGCCCCCAGCCAAAATTTTACAGTAATCCTTTGCATTATTCAGCCTAATTGCAAAAAAACCCCGGGATAGGGTAGCCAGCTCCATATGACCCGAGGTTCGGCATTTTCCTGTCACCCACCTGTGGATGGTCTCCATATCGGGACGCCCTCTAATAAACTTCCCGATTAGGGTAATTTTTTTAAATTCGACAAAACTTGATAGGATTTCCTCCGGGATGTCCAGCTCATCCCCAAACGGAAAGAGGTCCTTAGTGAAAATACCATTTGGGGTTTCAGAAGCCGCTGCCTCTGCATACGATTTCTGTTGGCAGTCTCTCCCTTTGTCAGACGGATCCTTCCCGCATCTACCTCCATCTTCGGGTAACTTCGTCGAGCCTCCATTCTCTAACTACCCTCCCTCCACCTTGCTGCGGCCCTCCAACTTGCCGGTGCCCAGGTTCACAGTGCTGGCGCTCCCGCTCCCGTGCCCTCCCGTCGCTACCTTCCCACTCATCATTGCTCCTTATTTTCAAATACGCACCATGTATAATATATACTTCACTCATTAGGGAAATTTGGCCTCTCCTGAAAATTACCAATATCATTTTGCTATTTGGTAAATATAATCTTGCTTCCCTGGCTCTTACTTGATAATTTGAAGGTTTTCCTCTTTTTGCCTTGCCAGTATCGAAAGTAGGTCTTATTATTCTATTTCTCAATATTTTTTCACAACTTTTATTGTCATTAGATTTATCATCTCTAGACTACACTAAGGTAGCTTTTGACTTATCCTACTAATTTTCTAGTATTTTCTTGTTAAAGGTTGAGGTATAAACATCTAACACTATGTTTTCTCTAGAAATTTCCTTCTCCTAAAAGGTGCATGGTACTTCAAGAGGATCTTCAAAATCTAATGAGACATATTTTTTTAGTTTTAGCAAGAATGTTCATCCCTAAATCGATCTCATACTAAGTAGATGATTCCTTGTTAATATTTTAATCATGTTGTACCATGTCGTCTAAGATTTGATCTACTTTTTCTTCATAGGCTAAAGCCTCAAATTAATTGGTATTTTTTCCAATATTCTTACTTGCTGGTTTCCATTGTTTATTTACTTTCATTTGTTTGGACCTATTTTTTGGAAGTTGAAAACCATCCTTATCCATATCCATTTGTAAGTTTCTCTTGTGATTTTCTATATATGTTTATATTAAACTCTTATTAGGGTATGCACTCTCAATATGTCCCACTACATGACATATATACTTAAAAGATATGTTTTCATAGTCCATGTTTTGGTTCCATGACTTACCCCTGTACTTAAAAATGATTGATTTTAGTAAATATCTACTGATATCAATCGTAACCAATATCTAGACATAAATAACCAAGATTCTATATTTTATAGTTTTTAAAATATGAAGGAATTTTATGAAAGTGTTGTGTATTGCCTTGAAGGTATCCATTTCCCAAAATTCAATGTGTAACCCATACATCCTAACCCAGACTAATACTAGAGATAGATTTACATTTTTAGGTGCAAGGCCTTCATACCAGCAAGCAAGGAATAGTCTCGCTCTTTCCATAAACCAAGGACCCCCTTTTAGGATTCTATCTCTTTCCTCCTTCAAAGAAAAATGGCTAGGAAGAAACCTTTAGGAATAAAGTATAGAATCACTCTTTGAGACTAACATCTCCTATCAATCCATTTTCTTAGAGCCAAAGCTCTTGGCCAAGACCCATTAAATTTATAAAATATTACCTTATCTTTGAGCAACGAGGATTGTTGCTCTATGAGGTCCTCTTTAACCTCTACTACTAGGGATGATTATAAGGATTTAGCTATAAATTGATGCATGGGAAGGAAACTATAACTCAATATCTATTAAAATTTACCAGTATATCCTATAACAATTATATTATTTGAAAATAGATCTACAATAATCTACATGCAAAACTTCTAAGATAATGAATGGATAAATGGAACTTAGTTAAAAAATTCTACATCCAGACATGATATCTTGCCTCATTGATTTTCTAGCACTTCATTGCTCCTTCCATAATCTAAATCCTGATCAATAGAAATATGCAATTTTCTTTCCCAAGAGTTGAAAAATCATCATTTCTCTTGTTTCAGATGGTTAACTTCATAGGGTTGTATCTCCCTCAATACTACTTATATTCTTTTGTATGACCACTCATTTTAAAGCTCTTCAAATTCTGCACAAATTGGTCCAAGAATAATATAAATTAGAGAACCCTTCATAAAGATATGACTCATGAAAGATGAGATATTTTTGGAAACTTTTACCCTAATGTTGACCTTATTCCAGATGGTTGTCTTTACATGGTTGTATATTCCTCAATAGTGCTTGGATTCTTTCTTATGACCACTCATTTTAAAGCTCTTCAAATTTCACATACATGATGCAATAATCGTTTGAATCATATAACTCTATGCAAAAATATGGCATTTGAAAGATGAGTCATTTTTTGAAAAAAATTACCTTAACTCCATCGATTCATGGTGCAAATGTAATGTCCCTTTCTCGCTTCTAATTTGCTTGTCAGTTTTTAGGGTTCCCTTAGGCTATAACAGATGGGAGGGAGCTCATTGGAAGTTGTTTCAGTCTTTATCAGAATGCAATATGCTTTCAGTGCCTGCTTTTCAGGAGTCATTCTGAGCATGGATCATTGGACTTACTATTTTTAGTAAGTCAGTTTTTAGGGTTTCTGGTCAGACGGGCAGTACAGTGTTATTCTTCGCCGAAAAGGGTATCCAGATTTATCTTCAGTTGGCGGATTGGATGATCAGAGGCCCGAGATTTTAATGAGCAAAGGTTTAATTATATTAAATTAAATTAAATATTTAATTTAGTATAGTTATAACTTTATGTTATAAAAAGGGGACCAGTCACTTAGGGAAAAGAGAAAATAAAATAAAGTGACATTATAAAAAGTGCAAAACCCTAAAAGTAACCCTAAATGGGTCTTTAAAAAGGCATCTCAGCTCTCATTTTTGGATATTCTAAATATTTGATATTTTCTCTTGGAGATTGAAGCCGGTGGCTGAGATTTCTTCTCCGAAGGGACGAAAACCCCGACGGTCTTCCTGAGGACGAAACCCCTCGGGTTTGGAGCTGGACGAAAACCCAGTTCTGTGCAGGTGGATTCATTCAAGGTTCACGCTTGTGCTCGAATGGTTGCAGATTTTGGGATTGAGCTTCTTTGGAGAAAGTACTTGAAGAATTGATTTCTTGCAGGGATTGAGCTTGTTTGGAGACGGAAACCTCCAGCAGGGACATCGTCTACGGGATTGAAAGATATCCTCTGGATGATTTGTGCATTTCTTCTACAGGGAATGCCAATGTGCTTCATTGTTGCAGATTATTGAAACATTTGAGGAGATTGGAGAAGGGTTTCGTGGTGCTTATTCTTTATTTTCCAGATTTCCTTACATTTGCAGCTTGGCCGTACATATTGGACATCATGGATATTAGATTTGTGAAGTATCTTGGCTAGGGTTTGATAAAATAACACCAGCATATCCTTTACAGCAGCCTAGCGACCTGTTGAGAGGGGTTTACAGAGTTTCAAGGCAGATTTCATTCATTCCTAGCAGGCCGTACAGTCTACAGTGGTCGTACCAGTGCTGGAGGGGTGCGTGGGAAATAGAGCCATCAAAACTCTCCATGTTCGAAGGGTTTCTTGCTTGCATCTTCAGCGCCCAGCCTTAGTAATTCAGTTTGCCTCATTTTCTAAGCGGAGAACGCATTGTATTTGAAGACATTAATGAAATATCAATTTCTGGGTTGCTGCTCAATTGTCCTGAAGTGTGTTTTCCAGATTTGCGCAGTTTCCGGGTACATCGCTATTTTGTGAAATGCTTTAATGGGTTTTTAGTTGTATATATCTAGTATCTAAATACCAAATTTCATTTATTTCCGTCAAATAGTTTGAAAGTTATGATTGGTTAAAGTTAGCAGTTTATGTTTTTTCTGCACCTTTTCAATATATGCAAAACTTCTAAAAAAAAAAATCAGAACATTGAAAAAACCAAAAACATTGCAAAACATCAAAACTCAGATTGGGGCAGAACATTACAGTGGTATCAGAGCTCAGCTCTTCCTGCCATCCTGAGGGTTTGAATGCAGCCGGGTAGTCATCAGTATTATTTAAGGAGAAACAGATCAAACCCTAATATTGAGGACCCACTTGATTTGTTTGAAGGAGTAGAGAGGGTAGAAGTACCAATGGGTGACCGGGATAACAGAGAACAAAGAGAACCAAGAGAACCCACCAACAGGGAGATGCTCACAGAGTTGAGCAGAGGACATCGTGATTTGCAGCAGAGCATGGCACAATTGATAGAATTAATGACTCAGCAGGTCATGGGTAACAATGCCAATAACAACAACAATGGTGGGCAAAATGGGAATCACAGAAATAATGGGAATGGTGATGGATCTGTAAATAATAGGGCTGCTAATAAGAATTTTAGAGCTGGAACAGCTAACACAAGACCCTTGATGCCTACTTGCCCTCCTAGGATCATTCCACAGGATGAGGTAAACCCTACAGTCAATGAGATGCAAGACCAGTTTTTACAGGAGTGGGAGAATGCTAGTGCGGGATTTCGAGCAGGTATGTCTTTTCAGGACTATATTGATATGTGTATGAGGCAACAACCAAAGGTGGAGAAAATACTTTATCCCATGAGGTTGCAGGACTTACACGAATAAACAAGAAACAGCTGAGGAGAGAACAACGTTGTTTCACATGTCAAGAGGCTTGGACTTTTGGTCACATATGTGGAGACAACAAAGAAAATGACATAATGCAGCCAAACACAGAAGAGGACAACAGTAAAGTTGAGGCCTTAGAGTTGGAAAAAGATGCTTCATTTCAGGTATCATGCATAACAAGGAACCAGGATGATTTTAGTGATGAGAAAGACAGAACAACAACTTTGGATATGTATTCAGAACAATCCAGTGAGGATTGTGAGATCTTTGATATGAGGTATGAGGAATCTTGTAATTTTCCTAGCATCAGTTCATTAATGTATGATGGTGTCTTTCATGATGAAGTTTCTGTAGACCCCAAATTTGATGAAGAAATGGATATGAATGAGGATGATTCTTCGCTGAAAATAGAAATGGAAAGAATCAACAGATTGTTGGATGGTGATTTCTCCAAGGAGTTGGAGACTATTGCAGATTTAGAAGAAGTTGCTACTGAGGATTTTTCTCTTGGGCATGGTGCTGACCTAGTTGATGAGTCGATCGAAAATCAGATTGTAATCATGCCTTCTATTCAGGAAACTTGCATGGAAGAACAAAAAGTCAAAATTGATGAAGATGAAGTAAATTCATCATGTGCTTCAACAAATGGAGAAGTATGCAATGGTCTTCACGAAGATGGTGAGCATGCTGATTATGATGTTGTCAAATCAGCAGTTAATGATGACACTCATGTAGTTGTTGATTCTGAGATTGAGCACAGTTCTGTCCTAACTTCAGAGCATGAAGTTGGTGAGTGCAGTATTGTGAGGGGGGCTGATTTTGATCTTTGTGCATGGGATAGCAAATCTGAAAATTTGTTGTATAATGTTGATTCCAATTCAATGCAAAGTTGGAGAAACCAGTTGCAGGTCACAGAGGAGCAAATTGTACAAACATTAACTCACCTGGATAGCACACACGAGTTTGTTGAGTGCCTCTTTCAGGCAGCCCAGCTTGGTGAGAGACAGAAAAAGTTGACAGTTGGAGCTACTGTTACAGAGTTGCAGGCTATCAAGCAGGCATTAGAGGTGATAAAAACAGATTACTTGAGGTTGCTATCCGACAGGGATCATACCTTTCAAATTGCAGAGAAGACTTCCCGAGAGCTCACCAGGAAAGAGAAGGTGATTGATGAACTTTACCTTGAGTTGAGTTTAGCTCATTACTCTCTTTACAAATCAGAAAATCAGATATCTGGGGCAGCCACTTCCCAAGATTCAGAGACTAATTCAGAGACCATGGTGGTCAGGCAGTTGATTGAGGGGATCAATGAGATTGGGAATGAGGAAGGATTGCTCAATAATGATGATGATTCCTCAATCACTCAGGTGGAGCAGTATGAGTATGATCGGGGTGATGATGTGCCTTCTGTTGCGGATGCTCATTCATCATTTGGTGTTGTGGATGATGATACATCTTCTGACTTTGGTCCTGATGATGATGAGAATCATAATTCAGAGGATTGTTTGGAGCTTCACAGGGGTCCAGTTGGTGAAGTTATTATGAATTGCATTGTGAGGTATGCTGATAGTTTTTCTTTCAGCCCTCATGTTAATGATTTGATCATGACATATATGAGTGGGAGGAAAGGCTGTTATAACGGGTTGTATACTTCACTTGGATATGAGATGCCTCCTTCGTCAAAAGGGAAGCCGGTTTTTTGCTGGGATGATTGTTTGCTACATCAGGGTGGATTTAATGTAGGGACAGCGTTGTGGCCGATCAATATTCCACTTGTGCGGAGATTAACCCAACAATATTCTTCAGTTAGTGGGAATGTCAGTTTCCCTATGAGGCCTGGTTATCTAGGAGTGTCTATGCGGGATTGGGAGACACTCGTTGGTTCAAGGAGCAGTGCTAATGACAGAATATGGATATGGGATCCGGGTGAGATATACCTTGGTATGAAGGCAGTTAATGTATTATCATCCATGCATGACAGGGATCATCAACCAATCAAACAGGTGTATAGCAGCGAACCTCGAAGGATTAGGAGACATCAGGTTAGTGATGGTGATGTTATCACTTGGTATGATCATCATTCAAAGCTGACTAATGGTGATTGGTTGAGCAGATTGGTTTTTCTATTGCCCAGGATCGTGATTGACGGAGAGATTACAGATGTGGACCATGCAGTGGTGCCATGGCAGGGGGTCTTTCATGTTTTAGATTCCGGCTCTCACAGGTATTGCAATTTGGATGGTTATGATGGATTCAATACTGAGTTGTTGGTGAGGATAGTTCAGTTGTGGCACATGGACTTTACAGTTATGATCAGAGTGGTGCAACGTCAACATGGTGGTGCTGACCTGATACTGGTTTGGGACCCCGGGATTCTACTTGGTTTCAACAATGGATCAATTTTCAGTTTGGTGACAGAGACTGGCAGAGTTGTCGGATTTAGCAGATACCGATGGATGACAGGGGTTATCATCATTGTCAGTTTTTGTGGTGACAGTTGGTGGCAGTATCTCCATCATGGGATGTTCTTCAGATTCATTTGGAATCCAGGCATACAGATCGAATTGCTTGAGGACAAGCAATCTTTGGGAAGGGCGGACTGTAATGTCCCTTTCTCGCTTCTAATTTGCTTGTCAATTTTTAGGGTTCCCTTAGGCTATAACAGATGGGAGGGAGCTCATTGGAAGTTGTTTCAGTCTTTATCAGAATGCAGTATGCTTTCAGTGCCTACTTTTCAAGAGTCATTCTGAGCATGGATCATTGAACTTACTATTTTTAGTAAGTCAATTTTTAGGGTTTATGGTCAGATAGGCAATGTTATTCTTCGTCGAAAAGGGTATCCGGATTTATCTTCAGTTGGCGGATTGGATGATCAGAGGCCCGAGATTTTAATGAGCAAAGGTTTAATTATATTAAATTAAATTAAATATTTAATTTAGTATAGTTATAACATTATGTTATAAAAAGGGGACCAATCACTTAGGGAAAAGAGAAAATAAAATAAAGTGACATTATAAAAAGTGCAAAACCCTAAAAGTAACCCTAAATGGGTCTTTAAAAAGGCATCTCAGCTCTCATTTTTGGATATTCTGAATATTTGATATTTTCTCTTGGAGATTGAAGCCGGTGGCTGAGATTTCTTCTCCGAAGGGACGAAAACCCCGACGGTCTTCCTGAGGACGAAACCCCTCGGGTTTGGAGCTGGACGAAAACCCAGTTCTGTGCAGGTGGATTCATTCAAGGTTCACGCTTGTGCTCAAATGGTTGCAGATTTTGGGATTGAGCTTGTTTGGAGACGGAAACCTCCAGCAGGGACATCGTCTACGGGATTGAAAGATATCTTCTAGATGATTTGTGCATTTCTTCTACAGAGGATGCCAATGTGCTTCATTGTAGCAGATTATTGAAACATTTGAGGAGAGTGGAGAATGGTTTCGTGGTGCTTATTCTCTATTTTCCAGATTTCCTTACATTTGCAGCTTGGCCGTACATATTGGACATCATAGATATCAGATTTTTGAAGTATCTTGGCTAGGGTTTGATAAAATAACACCAGCATATCCTTTACAGCAGCCTAGCGACCTGTTGAGAGGGGTTTACAGAGTTTCAAGGCAGATTTCATTCATTCCTAGCAGGCCATACAGTCTACAATGGCCGTACCAGTGCTGGAGGGGTGCGTGGGAAATAGAGCCATCAAAACTCTCCATGTTCGAAGGGTTTCTTGCTTGCATCTTCAGCGCCCAGCCTTAGTAATTCAGTTTGCCTCATTTTCTAAGCGGAGAACGCATTGTATTTGAAGACATTAATGAAATATCAATTTCTGGGTTGCTGCTCAATTGTCCTGAAGTGTGTTTTCCAGATTTGTGCAGTTTATGGGTACATCGCTATTTTGTGAAATGCTTTAATGGGTTTTTAGTTGTATATATCTAGTATCTAAATACCAAATTTCATTCATTTCCGTCAAATAGTTTGAAAGTTATGATTGGTTAAAGTTAGCAGTTTATGTTTTTTCTGCACCTTTTCAATATATGCAAAACTTCTAAAAAAAAAAGCAGAACATTGAAAAAACCAAAAACATTGCAAAACATCAAAACTCAGATTGGGGCAGAACATTACAACAAATGTCTCTTAAATGTTATTCAAATCCTATTAGGAAGAGGCTAATTATTAACATTAATTATTATAAAAAGTAAAAAAAAATTGCTTAAGAACAAGGGGTTGTGCTTAGGTTTCCCACCCTTGACAAATCACAACTCTCTTCTTTAGAGCTTGAGAGTTTACAAACAAATTCAATTATCATCTCAATTGAGTTGCTATAGCTAGATACCTACATAAATTTTTATAAAATGCCTGAATTATTGTTTTTCATTTCTAGATCTTCATTTTTTCGTGTAAATACAAACATTTCAAAATTCAACATCTTTCTTCTTGACACTTTCCTACAACAACCTTCACAATACCAAAACTCCACCTCTATTGTCCATGCATTGCATCTTGGTAGAGTAATATTTCAAAATATCGCATTATCATTGTTCGCTTTACCAGATTTGGATTGCTAGTTTCCTTCTTGAAGCATAGGTGAAACCACAAAATTTGTAATAAATAGTTTATATGAAAACATATTAATGTTATAAAATAAAGCAAATATTACCAATGGAAAACATTAAAATAAATATTAATTATTATTTGATTCAAGCAGTCAACATTTTCTTGTCAACTTTTGCTAAACTTACTACTTCCTATAACCAAATAAAAAAGAATTAAACTTCATAATTCTCAATTAAATTCCCCTCTATTGACTAGCCTATATGTACATTTGTTTCCTTCCCTTAATGTATGTGTAAACTTGATTTCTTCAAACATAACAAGGTCTTTTATTTCCATAATTCTCTTGTATGTTCCATGGAGCCTTTGCTTTCCTCAACATTGCATTTAGTACTATTTTGTTTTATTGAGTAAATACTTCTTATACATATACATATCCGTCGTCGGAATTGAACCTGGGTCACATCATCGATAATGCATTTGGTACTATTAGTGAATCACCTTCCATCTGTATTCTATTCCATTTCATTTGTTTGTATATTTTTAACCCTTCCAAAGCCGTCCAAGTCTCAACTTCATTATTTGTCTTAAATCCACTATTGTAAGAGTAATGAGACAAAATATCTCCTCTATTATTTCTGATTATTCCTCTTCTTTTTGTTGGTCCTGGATTTCCTTTAGATGCTCCATCAAAATTCAATTTGACCAATTTCACATCTTGTGGTTTCCACTTTATATTATTTTATTTCTTTTTGTTTCTCATATACCCAACATCATAATTCCATTTAATGACTTGACTCCATCTATCAAGGCTCTTTGCTTTCATATTAGAGATCGAGTGAGTTGATAGGATTGGTTTAGTCTCCTCTATGGCTAAACAAATCTTCATTTTCATTACCTCTAAATTGATTTCCTTTTCTTTAAATATTCTTCTATTCCTTTCTAGCCAAACAATCCAAAGTATTGTATCTTTTAATATATCCCATATTATCTGCAAAGCCTCACTTTTAAGAGTGCTCTGCCATTGCTTTATCCATTCTTCAATTATACCATTCGTCATCATGCATTTATCAAACATATTAAGAACCATGCATTTACCATTCATCTTAGACCTCCAACACTAAATGAATTGTTTTTTTTTAAACCGTTCCACAAAGCATAATCATTTGGTAGAAAGAATGCAATAGATATTAAACTTGGGTCATTAGGCTCAACATATTTACTTAGAAAAATTCTTGCCATAAAAAAGAAAATATTAATTAAATCTTTCTTTTTTAATTATATATATATATGATTGAAATCACCCCGTCTACCTTCAATAAAATAGCTTCATCTATGGTATTAGAGTTATATTTTTTTTAACCTCAATTGTTATTAAAAAGTTATTGAGAACATCTTTACGTTACTTTTTGGATACATGAGATTGAAACAATGTTAACTATATTACATCATCACCAATGTATATACATATAGGGGAGTTGGTTACATTCACATTATTTTTAGTAACTATCAAGTGCGAGGTTCAAACCACAAGCTTATACCCTAACATGAAGAGGTCCACACTATTTTATAGAGGACCACTGGTTGCTTAAGATTTGTATTGTCATTGTCGATCTATGAGTGGCAAGGTTTAAACCACAAGCTTATACCACTTCGTTATTTTATAACCCAACAAGCTTATACCCAAACGTGAAGAGGTCCGCACTATTTTATAACCCAACAAGCTTATACCCCAACCTGAAGAGGTCCACACTATTTTATAACCCAATAAGCTTATACCCCAACGTGAAGAGGTCCACACTATAACCCAACAAGCTTATACCCCAACGTGAAGAGGTCCACACTATTTTATAACCCAACGTGAAGAGGACCATCGGTTGCTCGAAATTTGTACCGTCATCGTAGATGAGGTCCACACTATAACCCAATAATCTTATACCCCAACGTGAAGAGGTCCACACTATTTTTACGCCGATAGACGTCCTACAATGGCAGCCAAGAAGGTCAGCAACGCCGTAAACAATATTAATATTTTATTAAAAAAGCCGACGTTAAGAAAATTATCTATCACACCCCCAAGAAATGAGATAGGCGCCTCGAGATTGATAACTCTTGACGTTTATAGATATATATATATATATATATATTTTATATATCTAAGCTAGTATAACCCAACGTGAAGAGGACCACCGGTTGCTCAAGATTTGATGATTTGTACCGTCATCGTAGATCTACGCATGGCAAGGTTCAAACCATAAGCTTATACCACTTCGTTATTTTAGTGAAGAGGTCCACACTATTTTATAACCCAACGTGAAGAGGACCATCGGTTGCTTGGGATTTGTATCGTCATTATCGGTCTACGCGTGGCAAGGTTCAAACCATAAGCTTATACCGCTTCGTTATTTTATAACCCAACGTGAAGAGGACCATCGGTTGCTCAAGATTTGTAACGTCATTGTCGGTCTATGCTTGGCAAGGTTCAAACCACAAGCTTACAACACTTTGTTATTTTATAACCCAACGTGAAGAGGACCACCGATTGCTCAAGATTTGTACTATCATTGTCGATCTACGTGCACTTAGAGGATTTAGAGCAAACTACTACCTTTGCAAACATGCATGCCTTAAAGGTTTGAACATAGATCTCTTCTGGGTAAGTGTTTGGCCAAAGAGATAATTACCAATCTACCTAGTCCTTGAAGCTAAAGATTTTAGGTTAGAAAAAAACCTCGAGAGTCGCTCTTAAGTGTCCAACAATGCTGTCCCATTCGGGTATACCACTATTTAGAGGGAAGCCACAAGAGATTTTTTAATGTCCCCTTCGCATCGCAAAGGTTCGAATCGTGAACCTCCTATTTAATGGGTCAGGTTCACCTTCTCCACTTGCAGTACAAAGACAAATTACTTTGACAAGATTTGAACCAAGGTCTCCTCAAAGGTTAAGAAGCTTAACTAATAAAAAAAAATATTTTCATAATAATTTTATATTAACTCAACTCATTGAATTTTTTCTTTTAATATTAACTATAACTTCATAAAAATATTAATAAAGACCCAAGTTTAAGTGTCAACAACATTATAACATAATAGAACTACATGATTAAAATAATATAAGAAGACAGACAGTAGCCCAGATCCGATTCCTCTGAGTGGTGCGCCAGATTGATGACGATGGTGCAACCCCTGTGCGTCCGGCGGTCCCCATCTCACGCCGGGTTACCATGTACCGAGACGGTGGAAGTCCTGAGAGCCTTCGTAGATAGTTTGAACCCTACCAGCTGTGCTGGTAGTTACTACAAATTGTGATTGTAACCATTACTTCTATATATATATATAAAAAAAAAATAATATAAGAAGACAAGTATAATCTCTTTCAATCCAATATAATCAACCTTATTAAAAAAAATAATATTAATTTTTGTTTTTTTTTTGGTTTTGGAGGCTGACTTGTGCTTACCTTTCAAAACCTTGTTTTTTCACCATTAATAATTATTTTTGCGTGGCCCTGTGCGAGGAGGTGAGTGTGTGTTTGGTTCCCATTGATAAGCTCAACTCTCACCCTCGCAGGTCATGATTGGGATGGGAATGCCCAAGCGGTCCTAGTAGGAGTTTCTCACACTCACCCCCAATAAAAAAAATATTAATTTTTTAAATAATAAATTATTTAAAAAGTAAAAATTAAATTAGATAGCACCTGGGGTGCAGCGCAACGGTTTGGGCTTTGGCTCTTCTTCAGGAGGTCCAAGGTTCAAACCATGACGTGGTGAGTGTGTGAGGAGGTGGGTGTGTGTCGTGGTGAGTGTGTGAGGAGGTGAGTGTGTGTCTCCCGTCTCCCTGATGGAGTTGTTGTAACAAGTTGAGGCTTGGTCAAAACCCCATCTCTTAATATTAAAAAAAATTAAATTAAATTAAACAAAGGTTGAAGCCGTGACTCTCTAAATAATGGGGTTTGATTGACTTTTTCTTTTTTAAATTTTAAATAAGAATTTTTTTAAAACTTGCTTTAAAAATCAATATGGAGGCGAGTGTGGTCTACCGACAAGGATACCTGATGTAAACCAGGTTTAATCCCTATAATAAATATGTATAAGAAATATTACTATAAAAAAATCAAATGGAAGTATTTTAATGGTATATAATCCATTTAAATAAAAAATTGTTGTCAGTGCTCATGGTTTTGGTACAAGTTTTCCCTCTCAACTCCCTACTCCACTTAAAACCAAAAACCCTGTTGTTCTCAGAATTTCTTCAAATTTCCCCGGAAGCTTTAGCTTTGTGGTGCTTTGCATCTTCGAATAGACGGGAACAAATGGAAATGGAGACCGACATGAATACAGATGCAAGGATGGGCAGCGGGCACTTTAGCGAATCCAACGAAGCATGGCCAGATTTTATGGACCCTGCTGATAGAGAGCGATATCGTCGTTACAGGTATCCATTTATTCATCTCTAGTTCTCCATCCGTTGCCTTTTTTAATTTTTTAATCTCCTATTTTCTGTCTATTAACTATTAACTGAATTTGGGCAAAGAATGGTCTGAAGTGCGATTTTCCGGTGGCCTAAAGTTGTTCGGTTTTTGTTTTTTTTTAAGAGTTCGCGTTTGGAAAACTTGAATTGTTTTGGGTCCTTTTTTAGAAACTTAGGTGTTTGTGCATGGGCATTAGGCGTATCCGACCAATTTGAATTTTCCTGGGTCCACTGAGAGGAGACATTCATATTGTGCAATCGTCTTAGAGGCATTCATACCTTAACCCTGTTCAAATTAAAACCTTTGACCTTTTGTCTGGAGTAGCGTACCCAGTTCTTCATTGTTAGGCCCAGTCAGTATGTACCTTTAAATATAAGAGATAAAAAACGACAATTCTTTACAAAAGCACCAACCATAGTCCTGATTTTGTAAAGAGTTTGATGGGAAGGAGTACACGATGGTGCTTCATTGTGGGAAGAGTTACATGGAGGGATTAAAGATGTAATTTCTCTAACTAACCTGTGATTGGGGACCAAGGTAATAATGTGTTCCAAAGAACCAGCTTTTATGTTGCTTTGTACGGCACTGTAGCACATAAGCGCATTTAAGGCCAAGACACAAAAGTCACGGACTGAGGTGGGGCATGTTTCCTCTTTTGGATGTCCCATATGTGATGAGATTGTGGTCCCCATGTTAGCAATGATTTGCCCACTTTTACCAATTTCACATATAAAATATATTTTAAATGAAATATAAGCATGACTCATCTGAGGAAGCATAGCAAATTGCTGTTGTTCAATTCAGACTTGCACTTTCTGTGGTGTGAGATCTTCGCCTTAGCCATGTTGTTAGAGCTTATACACCTGGAACAACACACCTAGATGAATAGGTTACTGGCAATTTGTCACAGGAATCTAGTGAATGGCTCCAAGTCTAGGGTGTGTTGATTGGGTTCACATTGAGAGGGTCCAGAGAGAGGAATTCCCCATTGTATTGTTCAGGCTGAGTTTGATGTCCATTCTTTTGTTACAATAATCTAGCGAATGGCTCCTAGGGTGTGTTGATTGGGCTCGTATTGAGAGGGTCCAAACAGAGGAATTCCCTATTGTATTGTTCAGGCTGAGTTTGATGTTCATTCTCTTTGCCTTGAGAGCATCTTCATAATTATTTTTCAACTTCATCACCTTAGATCCATGGGTGATTACTTCTTAGGCCAAGAGAGATACCCATAGTTGGTGCTATGCTCCCCAGTATACATTACCTCTAGGAGAACTTTTGGTGTCATCGTGAATGGTACTTTAAGTTATTTCTCTTCTTTAATCAATTGGCATCTTCATAGATTGATTACCTCATTCAAAGACTGTTTAATACTCCTCTCCACCTTCTTCCTGATAAGAGGGTAATTAATCAAGCAATCAGAGATCAGGCAGTGAGAGTTACCCATGTTTGGCACTTTGCTCCTTTGTATGATAGATCGATTACCTCCATTCAAATACTCTTTAAATACTCCTCCCCGCCTTCTTCCTAATAAGAGGGTAATTAATCAAGTAGTCAAAGATGATGTTTATTGACAATATATTCAGATCACTTGGGTTGTTGCAATTCAACCTCTTATTCGTAAGTAGGCCTTCTATACTAAACATTTCACGAGGATTGAAAATGACATCATTACTTGTCCTCATTATATTCAATGACATTGGATGTACAACCTTAGGATTCTTGTTGATCAACTCGGAGTATGGTGACATCAGTTGTGGGTGGAGACGGACTACTGTATCCCTCGAGAGGGTAGGATTTGTCATCTCTATTTGGGAGGTGGAGACTAAACAACATTTCATCTTCAGGTGTCTTATTTATTATGAGATTCAATGGATTGCTTGCTACTTTTTTGAGCTATCCTGACAAAAAGTGCTTGGCTCTATACTTGAGGGAAGCCATCACTTTTGAGTGTCAGCTATTACATGGGAGACAAACTACTACTTGACTAATCACCTCATTCTTTCACTCTATCTCTGTAGTCAAGAGTAATAAGCATTCATTTGAAGCTACAACTCTCCAAAATGTTAATGACAGATTTGTGTGCCCTTGTTTGCATACAAGAGTGGCTACTAGGGCTGGAATTCTTTCTTCTTGCTTTTGATAGGATAGGGCTACAATTCATTGGTGTCGAGTTTTGGCCACCCCTCATATGCCAAGGAGTTGTAGACAAACACAACTTATCAGTGTCTTGCCCTTTTCTTTTGGTTCCACAACCATGGATGCTAGAAGAGTCGTGAGGGGTCGTACTCCATGTCCTTCCAGTATTATCCAACCAGGCCCTCTTAGTCCTAGCCATTCTTGTAGCATCATTAGATGTTGTGTTGGCCCTTTTGGGATAGTGGGTGATGATGATGATGAATGTGCTTCTACTTCATGTCCCACTATAGGTTATAGTTGGTGCTTGGATCTGCTAGAGCTCCTTTCTATCTCTGTTGTACCCCGACTTCTAGCTCTCTCTTCATCATACTTTTAGCATTTTAGGGTTTATCCATTTTGGGTAACCCTTGAGGCTGTAATTTTATGCCATATAGTTGTTTCACTTTAGTGTAGTTTACACTAGATTCTTTATTCTAGTTTAGCTTATTTTTGTAGTACTTTTTGGTTACTACAATGCATTGTAACAACTCTTTTTAGTGAGTCTCATTGGCATCTGTTGACATTAATAAAATCATCTTATCATAACTTATCTATTGACTTTGTTCTATGTACCTTTCAATCAATTAAGGAGTATTTATTATTCAGTAAGATGTTATGTGAAGTGTGATTCTAAAACAATGGATGCAAGTCATTAGTTGGCTAAAGTATGCTAACAGGGAAAAATATGTGAGATGCACAAATCTTCCTTATTCTTGAGATTTGCACTGTTTGGGTTGTTAACTTCCCACAACTGATAGTCACTCGGTCACAAATGGCGCCATCCAATGTTCCTAAGGGCTGTTTGTGCCGGAGTGAGTATCATAGAGCCCTGACATTTAGGAATTGAGGATTTGAAATCATAGAATTTTCAAATATACAGATGGAGAAGTGCCATAAATAAAAAAATAAAAAATCATTGAATTGAGAACTTAATTAATTGAAATCAAACTACATATGTGTTGATTTAGAAGAATATGAACTAGTAGAGTACTCAAACAAAATAAGAAAATATACTCATGGACAGCCATATAGAGTGTTGTGAGCATCCACTTTACATGTGCAAATTTAAATAAACTGATTGCTTTGCATTTTCTTCAAGAAATTGATGGCTAGATCACCCAATAATCTCGTCTCACTACTGACACAAGTGACATCAAATAACATCAGCAAGATATTGCTAACGATTACCCCACCAAGATTGGGAGATATTTTCTTATTTGTATGCTCTAGTGATTATGTGACAAGCCAAAATGGGTATAGGCGAACATTCAGTGTAGTTCATTAAGTGCAATTTCCTTCAGCAGCAGGGACATTATAGCTTACTACATCATATCTCTTATAACGTTGAATTTTTGTGTCCTTTAAATCTTATGAGAAGTGATGCCTTGTTTCAGTTTGCATCTTGCTTTCTTTCCGTCATAGACAGAGGTTTTTTTGCATATTTGGGGAAAAGTCAGAGCTTTGTCCTGGATGGCAAACTGGATGTCTGAGGACAAAAGCAATGACTGTTATATGTTTACAAATTATCATCTTCATGTCAGGCAATAATTCAAAGTCTTCGCATCTTCCTTTGTAGTTATCTTAAGAGATGCTATCCCGTTCTGATCCAACTGTGGTACCATGTATGGATGCAACAAACTAGGCTTCGCAACTTTCGACTTTGCAGAGTTTTAGAGTTTACTTGACATTTTAATGCAAATTAATAAGAGGATTTTGAGCCTTGGATTTGATAATATATTGGATTTATTTTTGTTTTGTAATTCATTTGTAGATTACCCATGAGCTTTATACGATAAAATCTTCCATGCAACAATTGAAGCATTGTGCATAAATGCATTAAATAGGGCTAATTAGTTCAAAGTTTTTGCAAGAGACCTCTCTTGTAAGTCATTGTTTGGGTTGTGATCCAAATTTCGTCAAGTACTAAAGCTGATTGGATTTGATTTTTGATTACCATTTTCTGTGTCCTTTTTCCTTCCAAGTTATTTCATCTATTCTGGCGTACAAATGTATTGATTATAAAACTGCCTGTTAAAGTATTAACTTCATTAATTTCTAGATCAATAGGCCATTCAGTTGTGAAAGAAGTCCTTTAGATTGTGTTGTTTTGTGCTAAATGATGTTCAGATATATTTTGTTTTGAAGTTCATATGCATTATGCTAAACTTGATTTCACAAATCAGGCTACACACACGCGTCGTGTGAAATTGCCTTCTTCTGGGTGTTTTCCTTTTTACATTTTTATTGTAGTTGTAGAATTTTCTTTTATGTGGTTCTCTGCCTTTTACTTGTGGGCATCTTACCAACACTATGAGTGCACAGGTGTCTTATTTCTGCTTCTGTTTTGCTCTCTTCATATCCTTTTGTATGGTGTGTACAGGAAACGACAGTCTCTTGGTGGTCATTTTTTAGTCCGAGACAAATCAGTAAATGACAGAGAAGATGGAGCTGTAAATGATGAGAAAGAAGTGTCTGCCTATCCTAGTCCTTCTCTTTTTCTTGAAGATATTAAACAAGAGGTGGAAAGCTTTGATCCTCAAGGGGTCCAGTTATCATCTGGGGGCCGTAATTCTATGTCTACAAGGAGAGGCACTTATGGTGACAAAACTGGTACTCAGTCATCACATTCATTTTTGAAGGCTGCAAAACAGGAAGCAGATGAGCTGTCAGACAGTGGAGAAACCACTTTTGCACGCTTTGCGTCAATCCTTGATTCTGCTTTGCAAGGTTGCTCTTTTGAACTCTTAATTGGTTTAATGATGACACATGTTTTATTTGGCCTACAGGCCTTTGATTGGTTCTATGAGACAATGGGTATCATATAATGATTGAACGTATTCCTGCTTTTCTATGTAATAATGTTGGGCACTAAAAGGCATAATTATTTGCATTCGGTTTGCTTGGGTTGATACAAGGAAGCATTCATTAGTGTAATTGTTACATATAAATCCATATCAAACTTTTTGGTATTAGGCTTTCTGTCATTTTCTCTTCGGCTAGTTTTTAAGTTTTGTAGTTTAATTTACATGCCATTGAAATATTCAATGCATGGCCATCAACATTTTGCAAGTAACATAAATTACGTGCCAATTTAGTAATCAATGGCACTGGCAATTCTCAAATTGCTAGATAAATCTACACTATTTTAGTTAGCACTCTATTCCTTTATTATAACTTCTGTTTGTTTTCATTCTTATTTGGGCCTTCTATCCAAATTTTATCATCCATAGTAGCCATGGGAACAAGGACATTAAAAATGCTAGGGCAAAGTTCATTATTTGAAAAATGAGTACATGCCTTTTATTAACTACTCTTGCAAGTAACAAGATAACGAAGAGGGGGTCTCTTGTATCCAGTAGAAATAAATCTTTGTCTATTAAGTCATGACAATACCAGTATATTATCAGGGATTAAGGTATATGTTGTACTTATTGCTTATTGTGAGAGGGCATTTGATTAGTCTGTAAACTTCAAGCTTTTATGCTTGCTATAGTTTCGCTAACCTTTTAATATTCTGAGCTCACACTAGGTTTGAGATGCCTTGGACACTTTTAATGTTTTTATTACTCTTCCCTGGTCCTGGAAATGTTGTACTCGTTGGCATTATCGAACAATTTCATAGATGTAGAAACATATGAAGACATTGCTATGATTTTTAACAGTTGTTTTTTATCTCTCAATCTTCATGCCACTCTCACGTGAATTATATTGGGAAAACTATATTCTTGTATGTGCTTATGTTTTTCTTTTTTCTTTTCAATTGGTTAGATGGGATTGAAACGGGTCCCACCCGGATCATATCATGACCACATGGTGGTATTACAATAGCTTGGCAATTATGCATGTATCACTTGGCAAGATTCGAACCTGGGTCTCCTTCTTGAAGATTGAAGATTATAACCATTTGAGCTAATGCCATTTGATAAAATGTTAAAGTTCACCTACAGGAGTAGAACCTTGGTTTATAGTGTGACATTGTTGTTCACTCCCAACCAATTGCCCAAAGCCCATGGGTGCATGTGCTATGTTTTTCGTGTCAAATATTGTCTATTCATTTAATATGTGCTATGTTTTTTTGTATCCAATATTGTCTATTCTTTTAATAATGGCAATAGCATGTGGGTATGAGTTGAAATTCTGTGTGTGGTATGGATCGATATAAAATTGGGCAACTTGTCTTTATTTTTTATTTTTATTTTTTGAATTACTACATCTGGAGTGAAGATTGCCTACACTGAAGCTAAGAATATTTTGAGAAATTTGGGAGGGTGGGTTCATTTTTGAGGGAATGCCAACCCATAAGAACGTAACCATATTCATTACAAATCCTAAAGTACAAATTGACACCTTACATTCAATCACCACAAATTAAAAGACTAAAATATTCTATAAATGCACTTGTACTAGTATGTGGACACAAATGCAAAAGACACCCCCTTCTTGCACCCTAGGCACACTTGAGGCATTGACCATCATTAATCATGCAATTGTGTCAAACCCTACAATATAAAAATGAGAAAAAAAAACAAAAAAGGAAACTTCACTATTTATTCCTCTATTGTTTGCTGGAAAACTCTTCACTCGTTCTTATTCAATGTCTTTGCAGCTCTTGTATTGGATCTCAATATACTATAATTCTAAGTTTTGTGATGATTTTATTTTTTGATTTTCCAGTTTTATATAGCATACCCAAATTTTGAGGGTTCAAACCCCACATACCCTCTCACCCCTTGACATACCCATGTTTTGGGGAGGCTGCATTAGTTGTATGTGTCCACACACTGCATATCCTTTCACATGTGCACCTATACAACCTTTTTCTTGACTTGCATATATGCTTTTTGTTGGTGGATTTTATTTTAGTTTTTAAGCTTACACATGTGAAAGGGAGAGAGGACTCTCCTTTTGGGTAGAAACCAGATTTATGAAAACCAAAATCAGGCATTTTTTAAGTAGGTTATTTGTTTTGTTTTGTGGTTTTTATTGTTTTAATAGGACAGTACAATGGTAAAATATCTTTTCCAATTTATGAAAATTCTAGGCCTTCTTGAACAAGAGATATCCCTTGGATGCTTTACCATCGAATGAGACAATTGAGGGTGTTTTGTGGTCGTCCCTAGGATTCCTTTTCATATAAATGGGAAATATCTTAAACTCTTAATGTTTAGCCTCATGCTTAAATATTTGCAAATTTTGCTATTGCAGTTACTTGTTTCAGTTAGGAAGTTAAGGGTAGTTGTAAATGATATATTTAATGGGACCAAATTTGGTGCTCCTTGATATCATTTGTTATAATGTTGCTATTCATGTGTGTCTAAACCTCTTGGATTGTTTGTATTGTTGAGGGACATGTTTTCCCTGTTGTCTGATAGAGCAGCCTCAAGGAAGGCATCATCTCATGGATCTCACATCTCTAGTTGAGGTGGATGTATTTTCAAGTAAGTGTTTAGTGCCCTGAATTAGAGGATGGAAAGAGGAGCTAATTAGCCTAGTAGACTGTTGAGACTATGGAGGCCCCTTCAGGGTCTGATGTTTGAGAGTGATTGCATCACAAACACAGGGCCAAACCTTTGGTTTGGGTAACAAAAGGAGGTAGAAAGTGATCTGCTTGAGTCCTTGTAAAAGCAAAAATATCTCCCTCCTTTTGTTCCTACCTTTTGCATGAAGTAGAGGTAATATAATTAGTCCCCTATTGAAATCTGTTAGTTAGATTTGATTTGTAGTTGATGGGTGTGGATCCAAATTTTCCTATCTATGTCATGGCAATCTGATCTTAAAGTTGATTCTTAATATAACTGAGAAAATACACGCCCAATTTTTTTTTTGTTTAAATCTTCTGCTTCCCCTTCCTTTTCACTGTCGAAATGGAAGCTGAAAGGATCCTCAACTATGTTTTGTTCCAATACTTCACCTTCTATTGCTACTCTCTTCAACATTGCAATGCCCTCCTTGGTGCACATAGGCTCCATGTCATGGCAATCCGATCTAAAAGTAGATCTAGCTGATTCAAGTCATTTGTGTCATGAGACTACTTCCCTCCACTTGTTTGTTGCAAAGTCTAAGATTGTGTTGTAGAGAGATGAGGTCATCGAGATGCTCCTAGGGTCAACTTGTTGTTGTTCTTGGTGTGCATGCATTGGAGCAAGCTCCAATTGTGCTCACACCCAAAATGCTATAAGGATGGCACAAACCGCATATGGCTAGTTTTTGAAGATTTGGTGTTTGGGCACCATAATCTTTCCACCACAGATTTGCATCACAAATTTGCAAAAGGAATATTTACAAGTTTCTTGCTTGTAACCTATAAGGAAACTAAAGCATTATATCTAAATTCAAAGAATTCAGTTTTATTAAATAAACAAGGTTTACTTGGCCACATGGTCTTCCTTGTTTGAATACACATAGATGTCAAAAAAAGCCTCTTCTTAGTAGCTATGTAAGCTTACAACTCATTCCTAATTTAGCATCTAAAGCTTTGTTCAGGTGTCATCCTTTCTATGCATGTATAGCCATAACCTTCTCAACTACCTCAAATGAATCACTAAAAAAATGGGATTCCAGTAGCACCTCATTGCATTATTGTTCGATGGAGTTGCTCCATCCTTGATCAATAATATGCCAAATGGGTTCAAGTTTGTGTTGATCTTTGTCATAGTAACATTGGATAGACTGCTTGGTCCTATCCATAACCTCATATTAATAAGCCATTGGCATTTGACTGCCATCAACAAGGTGAAGAACCTTGACCAAGGCTTGTAACCAAAAAAATGTTAATACAATGGATTTAATTAGAAATTAGAGATCTGAATTTGAATTTAGAAATAAAAAAGTAAAAATTAAAAAAGCCAAAGAATTAAAAATTGTAAAATTTTGGTATTACCGTTTATATCTCATGTGACATTTTAAAACCCTGTTAAGTTGATGACCCTCTTTGCTTCGTCACTTCTACAAAATGGCATCTCTGACCACCGTTTGCTTACAAACATCCTCATAAGGGCAGCTTGTGCAGTTGCTGCTTTGCAAGGCAATGAAGTGTGTGGTAAAGTGGGTGACTCTTGGTCGCACAACCTTCTTTCCATTATTGTTCTTTCTCATCAAGTTGACCACCCATGTGTTGTATATGAATTTCATGATAGCCTTGGTGTCCTCAACTACACTCTTCCCCTATGACGATCTATGAATGCCCTCAAGAATGGGGTCAAAGGAATGGGCTGCACAAGAACTCCAAAATATGATGGGTCTTGAAGAAGTTTTTGTGCACATAAGTTGTTGCATTGTCCGTCACTACTTGGACAACATTTCCAACACCCATTTTAACCACTACCTTCAAGAAATCACATAGAAATTCTGTAGTGTTTACCTCTCGGGAGGTGTCAATCGATTTCACGAAGACCATTGATCTAGTCGAATCCACTAGAAATTTAATTAGTGTTATATGCCTCTTATCTCTCCACCCATCGGAACACATACTGCACCCTTTTTTGCTTTGAATCTAGTTATTCTCATTTGCAATGCCATGCATGTTTCAAATTACTTCTTCAGCAATGGCCTACTGAAATGATGTTCCTTGGTGAATCTACTAGCCATGTTGAATGTTGTTACTATCTTCTCGTAGTATAGGCTTTTGGCATCAGTGAATGGAATGTTGGGATGTTTGCTGCAGTGATTCTCAATTCTTTTTGTTTATTCCTCACCCAAGTAGTAATTTCAACTTTTCAAGTGAAGGCTGCACACTAGGAACATTGGAGAAAACAAAGAAGCCCTGCTGTTTGCTTCTCGTCTTCTCTCCTGAAGAATGCCGAACGTATGGGCCAGGAACATGGGTCAAAGGAGGAATCTTTATAGTCATTTGTGAGTCCCACTCCACTTGCACCTTATTATTCCTTCTTTCTACCTTATCTTTGTAGCCAGCAAGAAGGGTCTTGATCTCGTGTATCAGCTGAAGCTCAACTTTCTTGCACAACTCTACATCTCGTAGGTGATTCTAACAAGATGGTATTCAAGGCAGTTGATGCTTCTTGTAATCAACTTGTTATGGAGTTGTATATCACTGAATATTTTTACTATGCCAAGAACCAAACCCTCAAATAAGTATAAGATGTTTTGATCTCAATAGGTTTGATGTTCTAAGATAAATAGAGAAGCACATCACTTTAAAAGTTGCAACTGGTTGGAAGGTTTGAGGTTGAGGGATGGGCCTAAGAATTAAACCCTCGAAAAAGAATAGGATGCTGTGATCTCAATAGGTGCATCTTTGTAGGAAAATTTTAACTTGGAGAGGGCACTTTTGGAGTTGTCGAAGATCATAGCCTCAGTTTTGCTAAGGTTGACCTTCAGTTGTTCAAGGTCTTATAACAAAGTAGTGACTTCCAGTTGTGTTTGCAAAACCTTGGGAGAGAGGGCAAGGAGAATCTCATCATCAACAAACAGTGATATAACAACATAGACATTATATAAACAACTGTTGGAATTCACTGCCATTTCCCATATGCACAAGATCATTCAATCTCAGAAAACTGGCTTATGCATCACACCAGATTTTCAGATACACAATCATACCAGTCAATTTAGCTCATTTGAAGCCTTAGGGAACAAATATCTCTCGAGTATAGTTGCTTGTCAGAGATAACCAATTAACTTGGCCATAAACAGTGCTAGGAACTCTCTTTTTATATAGGAGAGGTCCTTCCAAGTTAAACTTAACAACTTAATTGGATTCAACTTGAAGATAAATTTGGCTTCAACCAAATTTATCTGTATAGCAGCCTTTGAGTTGGAGGTTAACACAACATTTATTGTGATGACAAAATTGAGTACGTCAACATCCCCCTATAAACTCAACTTGGGAGAATTGAAGGAGAAATTACAAAGCATGGAACTGATGGAGTTACACATCATCTCCCCTTAATTATGTTGTCCTTCACTTGTTAAAGGAACAAAAGGGAAAATAGTAAATACCTTCACCAAGGTGGAATCTGGCTATTGAAGAAAACTAATTGCTGATCCAAGGTAGATGCAAGAGGCCTGCAATATACATCACAAGTGTTGCCAAAACTATGAATCAAGGCATCCACAACAAATCCGTATTTTAGGAATGTAAAGGGGTAATGTCTTTTATTTTTTTGGATTGGTAAATTCCCCCTTCAGTGGGGGCAACTTTGGACTCGACTGCCATGACACTGGGGTTTTCTGCGAAATTCTCCCAGGACTTGCCCTTGGCCACGCTGGTTGGGGTACACTGCATGCAGTCTTGGATGAGGAAATTTACCTAAATTTTCTGCTGACGTTTTGCCAATTATGCGCATATTACGTCGCAAGATATGAGCCTGGGTCTCCCCATTGGGAGCACACAACTTTAACCACTTGAACTCATGCCATTTGATATGGAAATCGGTAATTTCTACCTCTGCTTCTGGTGATGAAAAGGTGAAACAACACTTCTCCATGAAGAAAAATGACTTTACCATGTCCATGAATGGGAGCATAAATGTTCAAGTGCATTGGGGTTGGAAGGATTTTATCTCCAGAAAATCTGAATGGCATAGGAGAATGCAATGTCTTCAACGACTACCATCATGTTGTGAGATGGTCCTATTCTGATAACCAATCTCTGTTATGTGTTTTTGAAATGAACTGGTTTCAGTATTGGTCTTTGAGAAAGTGGAGACCTGAGGGAGTGTTAGAATCTATCCAAACTAAGTCATGTGCATTGGAATCAGCCTCAAAAATTGAATTTTCGGAAACAGATGTTGTAGATGAAGTACAAAGAGATAGGTCTATTCAATTAAAAAAATGAGAGGCACCTGAATTTTCCATGAGTGCAGGTTCGAATGCAACAGTTGCAAATAAAACATGCCCTTTATGTGCTTGACAAGAGAAGGCTAATCCAACTTGATGTTGTGCTTCTTCAGTGTTGCTTTTAATAATTCCATCTTCTTATGATAACATCCTTCCTCATGACTTGGAATACCTCAGTGAAAAAAAGTATACTTTCTTTTGAATGAAGAATTTGATTTTTGCTTCCGTGGTGGATGGGATCATGGATTTTGATGTTACTTGGGATGGTGCTTGGCTTCTTTTTCTTGGATCATGGATTTTGATGTTACTTGGGATGGTGCTTGATTCCTTGAACTTGGATTTTCAAGAGAACTATTGTGCAGAGAGGTTATCCTGTTTATCAGTTTATTCAAGTCGGACAATAACCAAAGAGAGCAGTAAAATAGAATAAATATATAACTGTAAATGCAAATTTATTTAATGATAACTCAATGTAATCATTAAAAAATTTGGTATACTTGCATAAATCAAGAACCATCTTTGTCATTGATTTTAAAGATATTTGAGTTCGAAAGGGGTTTAACTATTGAATTAAGAAGGGCAAGTTACTGTTTAAGTTACATCTGGTATCATGTGATATGCAAATCACAACTATAGTACAAATACAACACAAGTATCATGTAGTAGAGTCTCATTGAACAATATGGTATCCACTGTTGAGGGAGGGGAGGATACTGGAGGCAGAGTAGCATTACGTGACAAGAAACATGATTAAATGAAAGAATGCGATACTAGTAGCTATGAGAACTTGACGTAGGCTACTAGGAACATCTGCACCTGACCAAACCTTGAGGCAAGGATATCTTGCATGTTGTAAAACTCATTCACAACTTGCCTGGAAATCTTTTGATTATTGTTAGTGTTAAAATGTCAGAACTTGTCTTGATCGGGAGGTAAGTTTCAAGGTTGACATGAATTAATTGTTTTCATTTCTAAATACTTATCCCTTTTTTGTGTTCTTAATTGACAGAACTCAACTGTGCTCACTGCAGTAAGTGATATAATTGGGATGTTTGTATTCATTTCTAAATGTTCATTGTTCTTATAATGTTGTGATATGCCTAGAAATATCAAGCGACCTATTAATTTCTTATTTACTTGTCAACATCCTTTCTATGTTTGAAATATTCCACAGTTATTTTAATGTGTTATATGGGATTGAAATGGGTTCCACCCGTATTACATCATTACCACATAGTGGTATTTCAATAGCTTGGCAATTATGTATGTATTGCTTGACACGATTTGAACATTGGTCTCTTCCTTGAAAGTCGAGGAATTTAACTGGTTGAGCTGCCATTTGATTGAAATATTCAACATTAGTAACTTCTTATGGATCAATTACTCGATATAAGTAGTTTATGATAATTTTTAGAAATTTGGTTTTCCCATATTTGTTTATTATTGAGTGTTTGGTTGGTCATATATTTTCCAATTTATGACTTTGTGTGTAGAATATTTATCCATCTACCTTTGAAGGTATATTATTACTCAAATTTTTTTGAAGAAACATTATTTGTAATTGTATTTTTATCACAAATTTATACATTACTTGTTTTCTCAAGTTTCATAAAACGGTCTTGCATAGCATTCTACGTGTATACTTCATATATTAATCTTTGTGGGGGATGTTGGAAATTGCAGGCTTCACGTCATTTGCAGACCTTATACTACAATTTGAAAATACTTGTCGGGAGACATCTCACCTAATTAGGTGAGTTTGTATATTTCTATGTTTAATATAATTAATATTTACAGATCTGAGTTTTACACTAGTTATCTTTGCATGCATATGAGCTGAAATGTAACAAGGGTTTCAAATGCATAGGTTTCAAGAAAGATCCAGCTGATGTGAAAAAACTTGAGATTAAAATTTAGTTATATCAATATCATATTCTAAACATTTATGAGATCATTCATCTAATTTAGTTCTGATATTATCGTGGTTGTGGATATCTTTTTGATTTAATTTATGTTATATTCCAAAGAGATTATTTTACATAGAGACTCTATACAGGAGCAAGCTAGCAATATCATAAGAGCAACAGGAATTTATAAGGCCTTGCCAAGTTGTTAGTCTGAAGAGGATCAAGTAGGGTGTGTTGTTGATCATATTCAAGTTACAAATGCAGAGCTCATGCATATGAGATTATAAGAAGGAAGCTTCCCACAATTGTTTCTTATAGTTGGGATGTTGGTGCCTTTTTCCTTGATTTATGTGTTTCTTAGATTGGATATATTCTGTGGTTTTTTATTTAAATTTCTCATCAACAAGTTGATAATACACAAAAGTATTGATCCATGAAATATTATCATACAAGTGGCAGGTTAATATTATTCATATGATGTACATGTTATCTAATGGAGCATAAAACAGTGTAAAGTTATTTTTTTTCTGTAACATCAATAATTCACAATCTCATGAATAGAATGCATGTTTGCATTTTCTTTTTTGGAAATCAGACTTTATACCTCCCAAGGTTATCCAAGCAGACCCCCTTGGCCTTGGCCATTCCTCTGGGAGCATCATTAGATCTTATGTCCGCTCTTTTGGGATAGTTGTTGATGATGATGCCTCTGCTTTTATTTCATTTTCTTCTCAGCATACCACCACTGATTACAGTTGGCACTTGGATCCTCTTGAGCTCTTTTCTTTTAATTTCCCTTGACTGTTGGTTCTCTTATCTCTTCATCATTACTTGCAACATGTTAGGGTTTACCCGTTTCTTGGTACACTGTAGATAAACTTCTTTGAGATATTTTCATTGATAAACAAGCTTTAAATACATTTAAGTTTGCCAACATAGGTTGTAACAAACTAACAAATTGACTTCCAAATTCTCACTAATTTAGTGAGAATCATAACTTACTACACACATGAGACTTCCCCATGAGTGGTTCTAACCACTCAATTTATTTTGACCTTAATATAATTTATCACATCCTATGATGTAATAAATCCTAACATCCCCCCCTTATTACATCATGCTCCAAACTTGGGTAGGAATACTAATAACTGGACTAGGACAAACACAACAATACAAATAACCATATGATGAACCAGGACAAACTTAATGGTTTATCAAGTACACTTAGGGTATGAATAGGGACACACAACTATTCACAAGAAGCAGTAGTGGGAAGGGACTCACTATGCTTCTCCAGTGGGAATGGCCTCACTAGACTCTTAACCAAGGATATGGACAAACCCATCTATCCATGGCCCTATGACAGAATTGGATAGGGATACACACACCATACAACATCAAAGTTGCAAATAGGGGCACACACCACTGGAGTAGAGACTAGAACATGCTTCACACTCTACTGTCTAATGTTGTCTACAATAGTTTTAACTTTAGTGAAGTGCGTTTTAGTCTCTACTCTCTAGTTTAGTTTATTAATACTTTCTTGGTAAATACGTTGCTTTGTATCAGCTTTTTTATGTCGAGTCGCATGGACGGACTTTGGTCATTTCTGAAAATTAATAGAATTATCTCATCTCATCTTATCTAGAGAAGAGGCTATTGGGAGGCACCGAGTAATAGAGGACCGTTTAATGCGACAAAAGGCACAAATGTTAATCAATGAAGCTGCAACATGGTCGCTTCTTTGGCATTTATTCGGAAAAGGTAATTATTCGTATTGGCGGCTGCTTATATTAAAGTGGACTAAACAACTTATATTATGATGTTACCTGTGCTATAATCTCTGTTAGATTGATTTGCAAACTTTTTATGAGTAGGTTCTATGAGTATTATGATATTCATTTTTATAAAACTACTTCTAGTATTGATTACATTGAGACATGGTTTGTTTCAGTTTATTTAATTGATATTAGGAAGGTATTATTTTAGCCTTTACACATTTTATGCAAATGCATGGTTCATTCATACTGTAGTTGATTTTCTAGAAATGGGACTAACTATTTTAATTCAAAAAATTCACAATATATTTTTATCTGTATTTCTGACCATTTAATTGTCTTATAGATCATCTATGCTGTAGTTGGTCTAATCTATTGCCTTTCCTTTGGATGTCTGTCCTCCTCTATGGAAATTAAACATGTCTAGGTAATTGGAGCATCTTTTGTGCACTTTTTGTATTATCATAGTAACATACATCTATATTTCATGAAGTGAAATTTCCTAGAGGAAAATTTGAAATGTGTCCATATTTTATTTGAACAAGATCTTGGTCATTCTATTGTTAGAAGGCAATGCATTTGCAAGATATGGTTTCTATATCAGAGGCAAATGTAATTTTGTTTGAATCGATTGGCAGTCTATGAGGTTAGACATCGAGAATAGTTTGAAAGTTCATAAAGATACGGAATTCTACTTGTGTTCTGTGCTATTTTTTATTTGATATGTTTGAGCCAATTTGCTATAGAGTACTTTAAGCAAATGTTCTCCATTTTTCTTTATTGAAAATGGATGTAGTAAGATTTAAACCATAGTTATACCAATCGTTTAATCTTATTTGTATTTTACATGCCAGTATATCCATAAGTGTTCTTTGTTTAATCATCATTGGTTATGGGTAATTTTTATAGTAGTAATTGTCTTCTGTTTGGATTGGTGGATGGTCGTATTACAATATTGCTCAACAGTATCATCAGGGATGAAGGCCCAGTGTACAAGTGGGCCCCACTTGGTACTAGAGCACATCTCATTGGACAATTATTGGTCATTTTGAAATCTTATTTTAGTCTAGAAACTGAAGAAGATATGTTAAGTTGTTATAGCTATGCCACTCATCTTCATCTCTCATTTATTTGTGATAACTTTGTGCACTGCTAAGGATAAATCTTCTTAATTAGTGTGTTGTTTGAAGAATCATTGAGTGATCATGAACATAATAAATTTAGAGAATATATTAGACGTAAATAACTCTGCATCATGTCTATGAGGCGAAAGATTGGAAATTCTAGTGCTTCTATAAACATGCACTTATATAAGAACTAAATCTTTGATGTGGAGTTATTTTATATGAATAATTGAGGTATTCTCATATACAGGTTTGAAGTTTGTAAACACAGGGAAAGCCTGGATTGCTTTTACATTTTAGGATTTGTTTTTTTTTTCTTTAAGAACATGGTTGTTTCAATTTCTGCATGTTATTTGAGATTCTAAGATTTGCATTATGAATATTTCAGATACTGAAGACAACTTGGACGATGTCAGTGTGGTAAACGATTTGGAAAACCCAAACTTATCTAATCCTTTAGATTTCTCTCATACAGTTGTTCCACTTTAGAGTAGTTTACACTAGATTCTTTACTCTAGTCTAGCTTATTTTTGCAGTACTTTTTGGCTACTACAGTTCATTGTAATTTGTAACAGCTCTTTTCAATGAGTCCCATTGGCCTAATTTGGCCATCTGTGGACATTGATAGAATTATCATATCTTATCTCATGTTTATGAAATTGAAAATGGATAAAGTTTTTAAAAACTCTAATTTTTGTTAATTTAGATCATTGATAAGGATTTTTTTTGTCTTATCAAGTATGACATGTCCTTTTGTAGTGCCCCTCAACTTCGCAACAGGAGGCTTGTGACTTTGTCATGACAGATCCAACGGCCCAACTTTGTCATCGGATTGTTCAATGGCTAGAAAGTCTTGCATCTAAAGCAGTAGACTTGGACAAGAAGGTACTGGTTATTGCATATTTCACTTCATTGGGCACGGAAAGAGAGTTCTTTTCTACTAGGGAATTCTTAATTGAGCAATTGTGTATCTATTGGCATTTATGGTCAACTTTTCTATATTTTTACGTGAGACTTCAGAAGAAACTGCACCAAGCATTTTCTAATAATTTCAACATTCCAGCTTATAATGCTTCATCATAGTTTCCTTTACAAAATATTGGTTGAAGAACTATTTTTTGATCATTAGATGTTTGTTTGTAGCAATTTTCTATAAAGGTTTAAATGCATGCGTATACTTCTCGGAAAAGGAGCCTGCCTGTTCATTTGTTGTTAAGGTTGTAACGGTATTGAACTCTCTTGGGGTGCACATTTTTTTTCTGGACTTATATTTTTCTAAAAATATTTATAGATTCTTCATTTTGCTTGTTTTCATTCTTTTCCATCACATACATTCAAGAGCAGGGAAATATTAAGTTGCATGTATGTTAACAAGTGAACTTGTAATTTATTTAAATCATTTCATTTATTGGTAGCAATCAAGGTAGCCTCTCTTTTATCCACTTGTTTTAAAAAAATAGTTTAAACTTAATAAATTTCAAAGATAAGACATAAAATAAATGGAGTTATGGTCTTTTCAACTAGGTATTTAATAGGCCCCAAGCCAAGGCTATGCAAGTGACCCCAGACCAAGTAGACAACAACCTCTTTGAGAATAAGACAACTGCCTCTTCTGCCTTCACTTGCCAGCAGATATATTAACTTGGAAAATGAATGCTAATTACATGAAAAGGAGTTAGACAAGCAGAGGCCTGACCATGATATGAAGATTGATAAAGGAGGAGAGTAGAGCTGTGGATATTTGTGAATTTTTCATTTGGGGCTCTCAACAGAGCAACCACTTCCAAGCTTCAAGGCTAAAGAGATTGCTAAGGAGCATAACCATGATCAAGTGTAAAGAAACAAAAGATTTGTAAAGAGAGAATTGTAAGGAAAAGATTGTAGGAAGACGGGGACATACAAACTTTGCAAGGGGGACTGGTGATTGAGGGTAGAAAACCTTGTTATGCAACTAGTGAAAGAGAAGATGATTCATAGCAGGAGTGAACTCCTTTAGTAGAAGCAAGTGCCAAGAATATTATTTTGTACGGCCTATTAGAAGTCAACAGAATTCCAAGACTAAGGGTAGGCCTGGACAAGCAGGCTGGTTGCTTGTTGCTTGGAAGGAGTTGGAGATGATGGAATTGACAGTATTTAAGAAAGTAAAGTATTGTATTGTAGTATGGGCATGACATACATACCTCTATCAAAGATATAGGATATTGTAGTCTGGAAGACAAAATAACACAAGACTCCGCTGGTTAAAAAGTCAACGCAAAGTTCCAAGGAGACAATCTACTAACAATATGGAAAGTCCAATACCACTAGTTATAAGACATAAATAGGTGTGTTGCAGTCGAGATTCAGTATGACAATAACATGTCACATGATATGAACCAGTAATGGACAAATGGATGAAGTATGATAGATAAAAGCTTATCTTACTACTCTTAGGAGCGTTGCGATAGATTGGTTTGTCTTATTTGATAAAGGTCAGTTAAAAGGCCTGTGGGGGGAGGGGGGTGGGTTGGGAATTTAAGGAAAGTTTTTGAAAAGGAATTTAAATCGCTTGCAGATGGCAATGAAATAGTCATGGAAATATATAATGCTAAACAGATCATTAATTAGTTGGAAAATTTGCAATGGATCGATGAAACATAACAGATGATGGTTTATGAAGGTGCTACAGACCAGATATAAGTCAAAATTCAAGGGTGATCTACTAAATTTTATACGTAAAGGCTTATCGCAAAGCAATAAATATGGAGGAGAGGAATGTCATTATGATGTTGAAGGGTGGCAATATCTCAGGTGAAGAGTATTTAGAAGAATCTGCATCATTGCCTTCATCAAACTTATGAGGTGTGTTCAGGTGTCAACACATCAAGAAGTAAGATAAGGATGTTTGGGGCACAAGTTGTTGAACTAAGTCATACCATTTAGTTTTGTGAAAGTTGGTATTGGTCATGCACTAAAAGTTTTCCCTTTGAATTTGAAGAAGACACAATAAGTGTAGTGTGCCATGACCCAATTTTTGAAGAATGTAGAATGTAAAATGTTGCATGCTGATGAAGAAGTTCAGATGGCAATAGCTGACGAAGCTAAGAAAAGCACCCTGCATCAATCCATTCTGATGACACAAATGCACTAGAAGCAAATAATACTAGCAAGAATCACACATCAAATATTCACATATACATAGTGATTTAATTTGGAGGAACCCTTAAAGCTCGAAAACCCCATTGGTGAAAAGATAATGTTCTATTGCATATGTTGCAATGGAAGCATTGCACACAAAGGTTATGGTTAACTCGAAGTTTTGTACGATGCTCGAGAATTCTACTTTACTCTTTCATGCTCTGAAACACACCCTGGTTCCTTCAGATTTTAATATGATTTTTTTCCCTGATCTTGGGTCTTTAAGAATCTGATGGATTTCTAAAATATATTTGGCAACTTGTCGTTCTTGAGTTATAATCAAACAACAATAATTCAATTGGATGTTTCCTATGCATTTTTCATGTTATGACTTGTTGGTATTCTTTGCCAAAACTTAATTTTTCAAGTCTTAGCAGGTCCTGTTTAGTGCTTCATTTGTGCCTCTATATGGTGGACTTTGTCCCTCTTCATTTGGTGGTGTTTTGGAGTTTGAAAATGCCTCTTAAATTCCCCTAGAAAGGCCTCAAAGTGGAGATTTGTTTTTTTTTTTCCCTTTTTGGTTGAGGTTGGGACGTCCATTAGGTGCAAGTTGTCTTCGTTGACCTTGAAATCCTCCTCCTAACTTGATGGCTTCCACATGCTCATGGTGATCCCTTCATCATTTGGATCATATCCTTAATGCTTTATGTTTCTCTTATGTTAGTGTCGTTTTTAGTTTTGTTTGATTTTCAAAAGGATAAGACTATGATCCATTTTGGAATATTCCTGCATTTGCCTTTTTACCTCTTAAGATCCCAAGACCATTTGCCCATAGAAATCTATGTTAGACTATGGAGAGACTCAGGTAGTTGAATCTCATGCTTGATGCCTCATTTGAAGGCAAACTACTTGTTTCTTGGAAAATTTCTTTGAACTACTGCCTCAACCTATTTGCTTCCTTTTTCTATTTTGCAGGTCACATGAAGAGTCTTCAGTTCAAGTTCACATTCATCTTCCTTAGGCTTTAAAATAAACATCAAATCTTGCTGCTTGAGTGGCTTCTTGAATTTGTTATTTGTGACCTGTTTGTATGTATAAAAGTCGCATGGTTTCACATCCTTAGTTTACTAGTATTTGTGCTCTCTCCTTAGCCTTCATATCTCGCAAATAGGGGCTTCCTAACAACCCCCACAAACATCAAGAGCAACTGCATTACCCTTATGTCATCAACATACTTGGCTGCTATATCATTTTTGAATGTTGTCTAGTGATCTGCCCAAGCCTCCATTTCGTCATATTCTATGTTGCAGGCACAAGAAGAAAACACCTCCAAGTTGGGGGACTTTTGGCGGGCCGTCCTTGAGACGTCCCAAGACCTTTGGATCGCATCTCCTAAACAAGACTGTCTTGGCACGACGTGTTCAGGATGCCACAACATTCTAGGTACTTGTGGGGGAACATTGAGATGGACTGACGACCTTCCCTGGGACGACCAAGTGTCTCGCTTGTTCTCAAGCCCCAGTAGGGCTCCCCATTTTAAAAAACAGAATCCTCCCCTTCCCTCATCATACTAGACCCCAAGCATGAGCCCCTTAATTCAGAGAGTATTGTGGATGACCCAAGGATGATTAAAGACTTCCAACATATCATTTTTTTTCTCCTAGTTTCAAATTTGAGATTGCCATTTCATTTTAGCATTTTGCTTATGTAGTTGGAACTTTGACTATCACTGAAATTTCAAATTTGTATTGTTCAAAAGTACAAATCTAATAAATTAAGAATTCCTAATTTCCTATGGTTTTCTTTGACTGTTACATGGATGTTTGATGTTTGGCCTTTGAAGGAGGTAAATTTTTTTACTTTTGCCTTCATATTACATTATGTTGCATATTCATGCTTAAAAAGCACCATCATATTTATCTGCGGCTTAAATATGCATGTATATATCATATTTATATATTTATATACGCCATCCCCCAACTGTCTTGACACCCTCCTGGATTTTGGGGCCAAACACTTGCTGTCCCAGATATGTGTCTTGCTGTACCATGTCGTCCTTGTCCCAGAAACGTTGTGAAACATATATTCATGCAACCATCCGAATCATTAGGATTATACATTTTGACTCTTAAACCCATCTTTTGGTATCATTGCTTAAAAAATCACGTCTCTTTGCAACTTGGATTTCGATTTGAATAGCTTCTCCTGCACCTCATTTGAGTTTTCATCTGCCCATTCCGATCACGTGCAAACAAACTTCTTTGTTGCATTTGTCTTGTACTACTCTTTATTCATGTTTTGGTGGTGAAGGTTGTTGTCTAATCTCCAACATTTGACCTTCGTATACCCATATACATTGTAATACCTACAATGGTTCTTGGAGAGCTAAACCAGAGAGGCAAACCAGGTGGATACTATTTGAGCTAGGAGAGCAAGAGCCAAAGAATGATATTTATACCAAATAATGTAATACAGGGGGTGTTAGAGATTATTACATTACTTGGCATCTTGTATTTTGTAATTATGTAATCATTTGATATTTGTAATCATTGGTAGTTTAATATTTTTCCCATGGAAAATTGAAGAGACACATCTCTCGATAGATTCGGAGGAGATGAAGACATAGGTGAAGATGAAGGTGAAACGACAAAAAGAGTTTCCATTATCTATAAAACAATAGCTCAAAGTGTATGTTGTTATATGTGTGCTGCTTTGAATATTGTATTCTTACATTGAGTTTTTGCTTATTAACCTGATAATTTGCTATCGATGGTATCAAAGCCATGTTGGGAGAGCTTGGTGAGAGAGAGAGAGAGTCAAGTTAAAAGCGCTTGGTGAGATAGAGAGCAATGTTGGAAACGTTGTGAGAGCAGCAAAGGTTGAACATCTCCACTGGTAGAAAGTTTTTGAAGATAGAAAGTCTCTAGAAGAGAGTCATAAAAGGTTATGCACAAGATGTGTACATGAGAAGCGAGTGATTGTAAGTTTATAAGTTTGAAGCCATCTAGTCTTTAATTTGTTGAAGGTTTCCTGTCCAAACAATGAGTTTTTGAACCAAATAGGAAGTTATAGACCATCTATCCAATGCGCCCAAGTCGTAAGGTCAATACCGTTGTCACCCAAAGCTAGAAAACCAGGAGAGCATGTCAAAGGTCTGAGAGGGGCATGTTGGAGCACATTTTAGAAACTCAACAGAAACATGTCAAAGAGAAGTTTGGTAGAGCACATCTGAGAAGAGCATGTTGGAAGCCCAAAAGAGGGTAAACGGAGAAGTTTGAAAGCAAGCACCAAGTAGGAAGAATGCAACAAAAATATGTTGAAGAAGACACCTCTCTTTTTTGAGGTAGCACCACAAAGGAAGTTTTGCTTATACAAAGAGATTTGATAAACGCTCAAGAGAAATACCGTGTCGAAAAGGCGGACGTGCATAGTAGAAGTTAAGACCAATATAATGCTTGAAGCGGACTAGTACACGGGAATTGAAAACACACACCAGATTGGAAGGTAACGTGCAAGTATGGGTCAGATGTAATGCAACAATGCAGAGTGATAATGGAGTTAGACAACACGTGGAATCTTGATTTATTCAATGCCAAATCGAAAGAGGGATTATATTTAAAATAAAAAGGAGGTGCATTTATTAAGGGGTTAAAAGTAGAATCCACCTTTTTTCAATCATATCTTGAGTCGTTGGAGAATTGACATTTCGAAGGGGAAATGTTAAAAGGTCGATTCTCATCAAGTCAATTTATATGATTTTTTTAATAAAAGAAACATAAATAGTCAAAAGATTTAACTAAGTAATCAAAAATCCTTTTAGAATTTCAAAAGGAAAAATTAGAAGGAGCATTTTATTGAAAAGAAAAATTGGCATTTTTCAATCATAAGATGGCAAAAGGAAAAAGAAAGCAAACAAAGAAACAAGTCAAAAATCAAAAAAATTGTCTCACCTGAAGAGAGTATAGGTGGAGAAAAGCAAACAAAAAGTCATAAGTGTGAGTCATTAACAATAAGTGAAGGAGAGAGAAGCAAGCTAAAAATCCTTATTTTCAAGAAGATGAAAAATTCTTAATGCTAAATGCTGATACTTGTGAAGAGAAGCAAGTTGAAGATTATGTGTCACCGGAATTTACGTGGTACTCACAAACTATTCTCAAAGAAGCTAAAGATGAAGATTTTTCAACACTTTAAGACTACTTAAATGATATTATCAATGAAGCTGAAGACTGCTCTAAACATGTTATTATATTACCTATTGATATGGGAAAGATAATGTACATGGCACTTAATAAGGTAAAGTACAAAAGGCAAGAGGAAATAATAAAAAGGTTGAATGACAAGCCCATGTTGAAAGATGCGAGCTCTGACATAAACGATTTGAAGCCCATGACAACACGTGTGTTGTGATACTAGTAACGTATTTCAAGAGATAGATGTAAATTGTGATACTAGTGATTTGGGATCTATAATCACAGATGCATGTTGTTGTAGTGGTGATCTTGTACAAAAAACAAATATTGCATGTGACACCAGGGATTTGAGCATTGTCCATGAAGACAAAGAATGTGCTAAAAGTGTATGTATTAATTGTGTTGATTGCATAGGGAATATTTGTGTAGGCCATGATAGACATAACAATGACAGAAATAGCTCTAGATGTGTTGATGGACATTGTGTTGATAATGGTTTGAGGTATTTAGATGATGACAGAGATACTAATAGTCTAAGTTGTGTTAAAATTGATCAATGTGATAATGAAATTGGTTGTTTTGAAAGGCATACTAAAGGGATTGGTTCAAAATTGTTAAACAAAATGGGATATAGAGGTACAGGTTTGGGAAAACATGGGAAAGGTATGAAAGAGCCCATTGTACCAAAAATAAGGCCAAAATGTGAAGGCCTTGGATATATAGGACATACAAGTAGTAATGAATTTGTATCAGGGACTAATTTTGTGACAGATAATAAAGAATGTATAACAGGGAACAGAAAAATCAAATGTGTCAGGACAGATAATAAAGAATGTATAACAGGGAACAGAAAAATCAAATGTGTCAGACATCAGACATACAAAATTTGTTAAAAAGGAACCAGATAAAAGGAACAGAATTCACAGTGTGAACACCTATTACCATTGTGGCAGATAGATAAATGTTGGGACCTCCATTGTTGTGAAATTTGTGGAGGAAATAATCATTCCCAAAGATATTGTCAGTACAAAGAAAATAACAAAATGAAAATGAATTGTGGATGGATAAGTATGTATGAATGGGATAATATGAAAGAAATGTTGTATGGTTTCTATAGGAGGAGACCAAGTATGATGAAAAATCAAAGTTTTTTGAATGTAAAGAATAATGTGAGTTTTCTCATAGAGAAGTGTGAAATAAATGATTTCAAATTATGACCCAGGCATAGCTTAGAAGATCACCTATAGTGATAGGACTTACAAAATAATGCTTATGATAAAATCTCAAAGGAATTGACTTAATGGCTGATCCAGTGACTAATCTAGATGTATGATAGCCCAAGACGCAAAATAATCTAGAGGCAATGTCTCAAGTAGGACGACTCAAAGACATAATAGTCCTAAGAGGCAAAATAATCCAGAGGCAATGTCTCAATTAGGACGACCCAGAGACAGAATAACCTAGAGGCAACGTCCCAAGTAGGACAATCCAGAGGCAGAATAACTCAGAGGCAACGACCCAGGCAGGTTGACCCAAAGATGAAGACTACCTAGAGGCAGATTGAGAGACGGACCAAAGAGGCAAATCAGGTGGATATTATTTGAACTAGGAGAGCTAGAGCCAAAGAATGATCTTTATACCAAATAATGTATTACGGGGGGGTGTTAGAGAATATTGCATTATTTGGCATCTTGTATTTTGTAATCATGTAGTAATTTGATATTTGTAATCATTGGGAGTTTAATATTTCTCCCATGGAAAATTGAAGAGACACATCTCCTGAGAGATTGAGAGGAGATGAAGAGATAGTTGAAGATGAAGGTGAAAAGACAAGAAGAGGCTCCATTATCTATAAAACTATAGCTGGAAAGAAAGAATGTATCATAAAAGACAATATGTATCATATGTGAATTTAATGAGAAGTGTATTTTGTTATCTGTGTGTTAATGTCTTGCTCTTGTACGAGAGTATTGTTTGTAAGAATATTTTCTTTATAATCTGAGTTTTTGCTCTCAATATTGTATTCTTACATTGAGTTTTTGCTATCAAATAGATCGTTGTATTTGGACATAACATTATAACGAAAATTTGCACTTAAATTAATGGAATTATCAAAATTCTCTTCCATTACAGTTTCTATTGAAATTCTGAGCAGAAATGCAGCAAAATAATTGTCATTGATACAAATAACACAACAGTTATTTGTAAAGTCATTTTGGGCCAGAAAAGATCTGAAAGAGGTGAATTAGTCTGATTCCCAATCTATTATGTCCTTAAATATGTACATGGTGATGACATTTGTCTTGTAACACAAAATACTGCAATTCTTTCCTTTTAGGACAACTACAAGAACCACTCTTTATCCTGCTCTGTTCCTGTCTGATCACAGAGCCTTGAAGATCAATTAAGAAAAGGGAGGCAGTTACAAAGTGTCTTGTGGTTCCTCAACTCTTATCGTCCTTCGTTTTTGTGGTCTGAGGCTTCCTTGTGTTATCGCCTCCTGGGATGATAATGTCCTTTTAAGATATTTCTGCATTATCTTCTCCTTAAGGGTCGAGTTTGTATAAGAGTGGATTTTACTGATAGCATCTTGGGCAAATGGCTTATAAAGTTTTATTGGTGTGCTTTTCATACCTTCCATTGTTTGAGTTGGAAAAATCTTTTTGAGGGTGTTTCAGGGTCCATATTCTTGTTCTGGACCCTTGAAATTTTTCTAGGAATTGGTATTTTGTCATTGTTATTCCTCTAGTCATTTTGCATCTATTTTGTGAGGGGTAAATTGAATTATAACAAAAACCTGGTTTATTCATAGTACTCATTTGAATTCATTTTCTTGCAATTTATGATATCAAATCTTAAAATGTAACTTAGCTTTGAATGTCTGCTTTGTTGAAGGAAATGCCGAAAGTGTTTTGCTTGTTGTCTTATGTTTGGTTTCTTGCAACTGACCATCATCATTGACAGGTAAAAGGATGGTATGCTGGTTCTTATCTTCATAAGTCGGGGGTCTGGAATCAAACACAACGGTTGATAAGGAAAAAGGCTGGTAATGCAACCCTAGTTCATCATTTAGACTTTGATGCAACAACACGTGAACAAGCCCGAATCCATCCTGAAGATCAGGTGTCATTTCTCTTTGTTCTTCTGTTGTCTGATTCTAGAATGCTTTTCATTGAGATTTCAGTTTGTTATCATTGTTTGTCATGGAAAGCAGTTTCGAAGTTTGTAAGTTTTCTTTATTGGAATTCTGTTGATATAGGCCTCATGTTTATTATCCATTACATATTTTGAGAACAACTTTTTGCATTCATAGTGACATGCTCAACTCCAAAGTCTGTAGAAATTCTACACTTTTAAAATGTCTTGTGAGACAATGTTATCAACATTAACGAATTTAGCTTGTGATAATTGTTATAATAAACTCAGCACAAATTTTCAAAACCGTGTCCTTTGAGATGGAGAAACAGTGAAACTGCAAATGTTGTGTTCACATATAGTGAAGTAGAGTGAGTTGTTTATCTCTCGAGGCTGTAATTTTATGCCATACAGTTGGTCCACTTTAGAGTAGTTTACTCTAGATTCTTTACTCTAGTTTAGGTTATATTTGTATTAATTTTCGGTTACTATAGTGCATTGTAATTTGTAAGAGGTCTTTTCAACGATTCCCATTGGCCTACTTTGGCCATCTGTGGACATTAATAGAATTATCTTATCTTGTAAAGTTAGTCAATCACTTATTCAATGATATCCTTGTGGTGAATTCTCTCCCTCTAGGAGCCTCAATAGAGTAAATAATTAAAACAAAGAAAAATCTATATTAACTAGTCTAAAGTGAAGGTGATGATTAACTGTGAGAGCCAGAGATAAACTTGTAAGTGCCAAAGTAAATGATTGTGGAGTTAAAGCGGAATTGCTTTGGGGGATTTTTTTTAATTTTTAATTTATTTTTTAAGAAGCCTAGTTGAAAAGGCATGTAGAAACTAATTGATGTTATCCATGGAAACATGAATGTGTTTGGAAGGTATTTCAAGTCTAGGCAAAGTGTTTGTATGGGGTAGTACTTTACTGATGTTTTGAAGTCTTGTTGTATCTAGTCATTTTCACATGTACTCTGGTATATTTCTGGTTTCATGATGGATATGTTGGAAATTCAACTTTGATGCTTTACTTCTTGTAAAACATATGTTGTGAATGTTGGGCTCAGAAAAATCATATCTTTTGGTTTCTATGTTCAAGCAATGAGTGATTGCTGATATTAGTGCTAGGTGTACATGAATTCAAGTTACATCTTTTATGTGATGTATAGGATACACAATTCTTATTGATATTCCCTTTGGTATCTTTATTATTTACAATATACTGTCCGATCAAAGCACATCTCTTTGTTACGTCCCAATCATTCTCCTTTAGACATCATCCACTCTGACTTGTCCACAGTGATTGATGATGACCCAGCACAGTTGACCATGGAGTAGTCAATGCTTCTTTTAATGATCATGAGCTTGGCCCACAACTCTTCAGTGGCAGATTTTCTATGGTAGTTTGATCTTCCGTTGCAATATGCTTGTATTATGCTTCTACTATATCTGTACTATATTAAGATGTACATGTTCTACATGATGCCATTTTACATATAGATACATTCCATCCATTTTGGATTGGCATTTGTAATCTTGTTCTTTTTAAATTTGTAGTCTTTGGAGCACCATCTCTGGCTTCCTTCTTTGTCTTGTGCGGGCCATTCTCCTTCAGACATAATCAACTCTGACTTTAAGTGAGTGATTAATGATGAACCAACACAGTTTGAACTATGGTAGTGAATTTCCTATGGTAGTTTGAGCTACCTTTGCACTATATTTGTGTAATACCTGTACCATCTGTGTACTATAATAGAGATGTGTAAGTTCTACATGATGCCATTTTACATAAATATACTCCACCCATTCCAGAGTGCCATTTGTAATCCTGTACTTTATAATTTTATATTATTTGGGGCACCTTTCTGGCTTCCTCCAGGCTACCGTAACTAAAGGTTACAATTTGAGTGTCAGTGACCAACTCAACTCATCTGTGGACTTTAAACAATTTCTTTCTTCTTTACGATAAATTCTGTTTGGTTTAATTTTCACTTTGTACACAGGCATATTTTGCTTATTCTTTCATCATAGAAATGACGGGATATTATCTAGAGGACTGACCAAATCTTTTCTTGTCAAAGTTTTCTATCTCCCCAACAATTTTCATAACAATATCCAACTTTGTAAACTCATGTTACTTAGGCTGATGCACCACAATAGTCTTTGACATGGGCATTTAGTCATTTATTTGGATAGGTAATTTGATCTTCACAAACAAAAATTCTGAAGGAGCTAAGAAATTTTCAATAAGCAATGTTAATGCTTATGGATCAAAGTGATGCAGAATTATTAAAACATCACAGTAGTTGATGGGGAACAATGTTAAATCCTTGTGGATTTAAGTAATGGAGATTTTTTAAAACACAGTGGATTTTTCCCTAGTAAAGGACAAATTTTTAGTGGTTCTTTTTGTATGTCATGCTTTGTTTATGGTTCGAAGTGATGCAGAATTATTAAAACATCACAGTAGTTGATGGGGAACAATGTTAAATCCTTGTGGATTTAAGTAATGGAGATTTTTTAAAACATCACAGCAGGTGAGGGGTAACTGTCGATTTTTCCCTAGTAAAGAACAAATTTTTAGTGGTTCTTTTTGTACGTCATTCTTTGTTGGAACACTGAAAGTACTTGACAGTTTTATGACTTTCATGTTGGTCTCATACCCAGGAGCTATCTATTGGAATTGTTATTACAAGGATTAAGGTTTGCTATAGGAGCCATTTAAGGCCTCCTGTTGTGGGCCATTTGTGGTGTTTAAAGATCTTCAGATTTACAATTCACATACATTTGAATTGACTTCAACTGTTATCAATTAGCATGTCCAAATCCAATGAAAAATAAGAATAAATAAACTGTCCCCAGGAATGAGCTGGGTTGGTTCGTCTATTGGGCATCCATCTGGGAGACCGAGGGACAAATCTTGGGGCACAAATAGGCTATGTGCCTGCCAAAGTTGCCATATGCTTGATATGTGCACTTGGAGAAGCAGTTCCAAGGATCAGTGGTAGTCTTGACTCCTGATGACTAGTGTTACCAGAGACAGTCCGAGTGGTGGGTGCAGGAGGTGGCACTGGTGGTGGTCCTGAATCTGGTGGTGTCAGAGGCAGTTCTGGTGGAGTTTTCTATATTTGCATGGCTGAAGGCATTTTTGATGGTGGTTTTGTTTCTGCTTGTCAAGCTTTACATCCTAGAGGTTTTGTCTTGGCTGTTTGATGTAGCTCTGACTTACTGGGAGGGAGGCCCCCAGTTCTGCCTCCCAATATCTGGAGTTTGGGGGGGGGAAAAAGAAAAAAGAAAATAGGAAATGAAAAAAGAATACATCAACTCGTAGAAACTTGTTTGTAAATTACAATGACAATAGAAAGAAAGAAAGAAAGAAAGAACGGAAGGAATTATATTAATGTCTGCAAGTGACCAATTTACATCAATTGGATTAAAAAAGCGTACATCTGGTAACATTTGCGTGGTAGAAGCCATACAATAGTACTCTAAAGTTGAAGATACAAAATTACTAAATCTAACTCAGAGGGGATGGACCATGCTAGGGATATGGAGATTGATATGAGCATGACAGGTTTTTGGAGATTCAAGATATAATTAGTTTGGATAAGTTTATATGATGTGGACTTCATCAACATATGCAATTACCCATAGACACACACACATGCACATACTTGGACATGGCACTAGGATCCAAGAGGATTGTTGTGATATACCAGGCATTTTGGGTATTGGAGGATGATCCAAGAGGATTGTCTTGATATACCCGGTATTTAGGGGACTGCAGGATGGGGTTAAACGTCTCCTCAATATCTCTGTTTCAGGAGGCATTGGGGGTTGTTAAATGTGTGCTCCTCACTTGGGACACTGACCTGAAGATACCCCGGCATCCTTGGGATACTGTAGTCATGCTAAGACACACTAACCATCTTGTAATGTCTACCATCTCCCTTGAAAATCTGCACACACCCCTAATAATAATTAAAAAAATCAAAGCATCGACCATCTCAAGTGTTGGCTAGGTTAGGTACTTAGAGGAACCTACCTGCATTGGGCTGAGAGATTTTTTTGAGATTTTTAATGATCCAGGCATATGACCTTGTTTAGACATGGCTTTATGCCTGAAAATATGTTTGTTGTGCATAAATATTCCTGAAAATGTTCACATTAATATTCCCAAAAATACTCCTAGATTTTTTTTTCAGAAATATTCTCATACGAGTGACCTTCCATATTCACTATGGTGGATTTCCAACCCACCAAATATGATATAAAGAGAGATATACTCAACTGTAAAAAGCATGACTGATGGATGCAATGTTATACTTTCTTATCTCTTCTCAGAGATTGCTCGCATTGTACTCTGTTTTTTGAGCAATAAGATCATTCTGCTTTTTTTCTCATATGTTTCTGTGTTCTGGTTTGGGGTGCTCTTTTGTTGTTCAAACTGCGATATATATGTTGATTTACCTTATCCTGAAAATCTGATTTTCAGATCATTCAAATGTTGTTAAATGAGATGAGATAATACTTTTTATTTGTGTAGTCTCAGCACCGTATTCCACATTACTATTACTATACCCAAATGTTCTCAGCCTTGGTCAGGCTCTGATGTATTGACATGTTATTGGTTCAAATGTTACTATGTTTGTAAAGAATTGTGTGAATGAGCTTTGAATTCACACTTCATATGATGTAATGCCATTTCTGCATCTCCTGTAACGGTTGAAGTCAAAAGGATTCCTCCTTGAAACCAGTTTTTTTCAGTCTTAGAAATTTATTGTACTTGCTGGTGACATTTGAGTCACTGATTCCTGGCTCCCATGTTGATATCAGTGACTGATGCAAGAGTATATGAAAGGCAAATATTATACTCAAAATAGGATCATTTCTCTTTTGTTGTTCGAACTGCAATATATATGTTGACTTACCTTATCCTGAAAATCTGATTTTCAGATCATTCAAATGTTGTTAAATGAGATGAGATAATACTTTTTATTTGTGTAGTCTCAGCACCATATTCCACATTACTATTACTATACCCAAATGTTCTCAGCCTTGGTCAGGCTCTGATGTATTGACATGTTATTGGTTCAAATGTTACTATGTTTGTGAAGAATTTGTGAATGAGCTTTGAATTCACACTTCATATAATGTAATGCCATTTCTGCATCTCCTGTAACGGTTGAAGTCAAAAGGATTCCTCCTTGAAACCAGTTTTTTTCAGTCTTAGAAATTTATTGTACTTGCTGGTGACATTTGAGTCACTGATTCCTGGCTCCCATGTTGATATCAGTGACTGGTGCAAGAGTATATGAAAGGCAAATAATATACTCAAAATAGGATCATTTCCCTTTTACCAAGGCTAGCTTTAATGTGAAAATGCACCCTACGTTTTGCAGAGCTATCTCTTTTCAATTAGACAATATTTAAATGACAGAAATGACCTTATGTATAAGAAATATCAGATATATGACATGTACTTGTCGCTATTTTTTGTTGTAAATTAAAAATATTGAGTGTAGGTAGGGGCTTCAATAAAAATATTCTGAACTTTTTGTAATTGACATATATATGTGGGTAGTAATTATTAATTGAATATTACCCCTGCCTACAAACAGTGACTGAGTTCTTGCATATGATTGTGAAGTTGGCAACTTGTAACGATTTTATTTTACTAATAGTCATGGATTTTACATACTTGTCAATGTTCTTGCTTCCTGATTTTGTCAGACATGCCAGTACAAATGCAATTGTGTATTTGAATGCATATTGTTCTAAATGACTGCTACATTGTTGATGGAGGTAGAAACAAGAACAAGGACTATTGGAAGATGTCTGGGTTCTGCTTCGGGCTGGAAGATTAAAAGAAGCATGTGAGCTTTGTCGGTCTGCTGGCCAGGTTTGTAGGAAGTGCAATAGTTTGTTTGTATTGGTCTGGTATTGTTGTCATTCTGATTGCTTGACTAAACTGTTTCGATTGCAAGGCATGGAGAGCAGCCATTTTGTGTGGTCCTTGTGGGTTTGACCCTTGTCCTTCAGCTGAAGAATTATGCAAAACAGGCAAGAATAGAACATTGCAAGCTATTGAGCTTGAAAGTGGGCTTGGCTATCAACGCCGTCTTTGGAAATGGACTTCCTTTTGTTCTTCTGAAGTGGGTAGCTTGATCTTTTGAAAATGTTTAGATTGTTATTTATGTAGTGCTTTGACCAATTTTGATTTTCTTAAGTTAATCTTGCACATTTGACTCTTACTTTAAGAATGTTATCTAATTCCGTTAAATTTAAATATGAACTGTTCTTTTTTGTTTCCCAGCCATCCTGCACCAGCCGATTTTTTGAAAAAATTGCAATTTCCATTTTTTTGGCAATTTTTTGAAAAATCCGATTCCCAAACCCGAGTGACTTGGCAAGCAATTTTTGTTGATTTTTCTACAATGAGTAAAACATGGTAACTATTCTTTCAAGGATAAATCTCTAAACCACACTTATTTAATATTGAATGGACAACAAAGTGATAATTAAGAATGAGTGACTTGTTTTCTTTGTGTGAATGAAGTCTTGAATCCATACCAAAACTACCAAGACTTGATGTGCTCATCTCCTGGCCACCCCTGAGTGGGTGCAAGATTCCATGAGGTTGAAGAGGAATTTCTGATACTGTTGAATGCTAACAAAATGAACCGTTCACTTGTACTCTTACACCGAACATTCTCCTAGTATGGATCTTGTGATCTGCAAACATGGAAGATGGGATCAAGGTACCTCAAACATGAAAAATATAAATCTTGAACATGATTGAGTCAAGTAAAATATTAAAACGTTTAAATTAATCATCCATCATATCGTAACGACAAGTAAGTGTGCACATCAAAGTATGATTGTACAACCTAGGATCTAATGAAAATATTTAAGTTCTACAGTTCTACTAAATGTCTAAGAGTGTGCTATAATCATATGGTAAAAATTGGGTGCCACTAGTTGGGGCATTACAAGTGTGTAGCCAAAATGAAAACTGTACCCCTCAACCACATAAGAGGAAGTAATATATCCCAGATTCTTAGTGAATTTGATGAATAACAGCGAGAGGAACCTACATCCATAGAAGCACAATGAAATGATCCTATGTAGATGTTCAAGCAATGGAAAAAATAAGACAAGAGGGAGAAGTTGTCCAGTGTACTGATTGCAAAATAAAAGGCCACCCAGCAGAAATTGTTCAAAGGATTGTTTTAATGACACATGCACCAGTTCAGAGCAATTTATATTTATTTAAATATAATGCCCATAGGAATATAAGGCTTTTCATGGTATACTGTCAGCTTTTGCCTTTTGACCTATCTATAGGGATTTTTTTGTCAATTGTAGTGTCAAATTCAACTAAATTGAAACAGAGATATCTTTGGAGGAATTACCATCCACCATTTGTTTCTGTTCATCTGTCATAATTGGACAACACAAGTTGGGATATTGAAATTTATTGAAATTCATCTCACATGACTGCTTCCCCCTTCATGTGTCCATCCTCAATATTGCTACTTATTTTCATTCAATTAGTCTTTAGAATTTGACATTCTTGAAACACTACATGTTCCTCACTTCAGGCAATTCAACATGAGATGGACTAAAGGCATAAGTATCTATTTTAAATCCTATTTGATTGTTATGGGTTAAATACATCAGCATGAAGGAAAACTTATTTTTGATGTATGGCTCCTTTTTTGGCTGTAGCAGTTTTTCCCTCTCTATTGACTCGTTATGAAATTGACTGAAATTTTGGGCATCTAGTATCATACTAGAGTCCACAAAATAGTTACAAACACCTGTTTATTGGTGAATGATGACCCTGAAGGATTTTAGATGTTGAATGTCAGTGGTGGCTAGGAGATATAATATCATTTATTCAAAGGGGATAGAGGCATCTCTGATATTGGCAAAGGGAATATCTTGGCAGAGAGGCCATAACATGTACAATTACTACTGAGTTGCAACAAATCCATACATCGGTGAATTGGGACATTTTTTAAATTTCCTATAGTGTTTAGTGTGCAATGAGAGATTTAAGATGGCAATTTATGTTTTGGTAGGTGCCAAAGAATAGTTGGTGTCCAAGTATTATGCTTTTTGTATTTTTTTGTAATGGCAAACGAGAGTTTAAATCTGAGTCAAATCAGCATTCTTGTTCTCAGTTTGAAAACAGAAATTTCATACCCTTGCATATAAGAAAGGTTGGGTTAATATACAATTGAGCTTTTTATAAGAAGGTAGCACCCTTCATCCAGGAGTTCAACTTAGTCAATTTATGTTCTGTTACTTGAGCTTGTTAGGAAACTTTGATGGCTTTAACATGCCGGTCAGAATGAATTGCATTTTGGCTAATGAATAGGCATGCCTATTTTAAAGGGAGAGAAAGTATAATAATGTCATACCTATCTTAACATTTAATTGGGGTATGTTTGCATGCTTAGAAGCTTGTTGTTACTTATTTACCATGCATTTGTTCAAATATGTTATCTTTTTATTGCAGAAAATTGCTCAACAAGATGGTGGAAGGTATGAAGCAGCTATATTTGGTGTCCAGTGTAGTAATTTGAAGCGTGTGCTGCCTCTTTGCACTGATTGGGAGGTTAGTGAATCCATGCAATGCTTATTTTATGAATTTCTTTTTTACTCTTTATATGCGTCGTTACTTAGGTTTTATGATTATGAAAGAATGGTCACTGTGTTTATGCTATGCATGTTTGAAGCAAGCAAAGCCAGAGCCATATATTACATATGAAATGTCCAAAAAGCATGCATATCCAAACAAAAATTTAGTTCTCCAACAACTTTAATAAGAAAACCATATGGAGAAGAATTGTGAAATTCATTCTGTTTCCAGAAACAGGAAATGACAAATGTGATGACAATAACAAGTCAACATGATGGGAAACTCTGCTTGGGAGTTCATCTTTTTTCTTTCTCACATTTATCATTTACAGATACATCCATCGAGGATTAGACATCATATATCGTCATTCGTGTCACGATCACGATTCACCAGAGGTTCACATATGTGAGTGATTGTAACTTAGCATTGCAATATTTAATTGCTCAGAAAAATGAGTTTTGAAGAAAGCAAATACCAGATTCCTCGTGATATATTGAGATGATAAAAATGCTTAAAGTGTTTTAATCCATAAATAATAAGAGAATGCCACTATGGATGTGTTAGGTGGTAATGTCTTCAGTCATATCAATATAATGATCGGCCCATAATTTTCCTGATGACCAAATCTGCTGTTTGTGAATCTGGTGATCTTGCTTATTTTGAATTAGTTTGCTTCCTTACTTCTTCGAAGAATGGTGCCCATTCCAAGTGAAGAGGGTATTGGCATCATTCTGAACATCCTTATGTGTCGATTTGTTGCTTCCGCCATGTAGTGAGCCTACATAATCAAATTTCACATACTTTAAAAATCTGATTGGAATTGAGTATTGCCTAAGAAGAAAGGCAGAGATTTGAATGAACATACACTAGGTGAGCCTATTCACTTGATGTTAACTCACATGCAGATGAATGGGACATTGCAAAGCAAAATAAAATATTACCAACAACAAACTGCAGGGAAGCACAAGTCAATGCATCATGAATTTCAAAGTCAAGTTTGAACTAATAGCTATGTTTTTAATTTGAACTTGAATTTGAGAATTTGACATAGGATGGGAATAGCTGCAATTTGTGCATAGATGTCTCTCTCCCTTATTATGGTCAATACTAATGATGCTCTAAGATGAATTTGATTGTCAGCAACGTAATCATGCCAAAAGCAGAATTCTGATCTGATTTATTTGTCATGCTCCATCTTGACTTGAAGATAGTCATTCATATGTTCAATAAATTGATCAGAAAAGGCAATTGAATTCTGAGTTTTGTCAACAATTATTCACTGTTTCCTATGGAGGTGTTTGGTATTAAGCAAAGAAAGCCATTGGATGAACAGGCATATGGAACATCTTCTTCCATATCACTGAATGTCCAATGGTCCATACTACATTGAGGATCCAAAATATCCAGTAAAGGCGTACGGAACATCTTCCCTAACGTATTTTTGGTTGTTTCTACCCCTCATCGATTACCAATCTGTTTTTCGCTGGGCCTTGTAGATAAATTGCTAATCATGGTTTTTCCAACTTTGATCTTTATCCTTTGGTGACATTTGTTAATAATTTGGAAACTGTTGCATTGACTTTAAGTAAAGAACCCATGGATCTTTATGAACCTTTTTGACATTTCATAAAAAAGAGATTTTTACACTATATAAAGATGTCAATGCAAGGGGTTTAGGATCTTTTTCGCCGAATTGTTTTAGCTATGTATGTGGTATCAAATTTGTAGTGGTCTAAACTATATGCAATACTGACAACCTTCGCTCAGAAGGTCTGCCTGTAGGTCGTAGCCATTGCAACATCTTTGGTTCCTTTAAAATGAATATTGGCAACTTTTAGGCAACATTGGCGAAGCCATCTACACTTTAATATTTTACGTTGGTTCTTATGTTTTTTCATTAATTTAGGTTATTACTTTGATTTGACTGTGATGAATTTGTCTTTGTATGTCTAGTAGAAGCTTTTTATGCATGTATGGTAACTATACACTTCAATTTTTTATGTTGATTACTGAGTTTTGCATTCAATGTTAATTTATTACTTTGATTCCATCATGATCAAGCCATCCTTCTACAACCGGTAGAAACGTTTTATGCACGCATGTAAGCCATAGTAAGCCTGTGGTGTTAGATTTTCTTCTTGTTATTCTTTTATGTATTTGTATTTGCTATTCATGGAAGGCTATCTAGGACAATGGTAGGATATTCTTGTAGAAGTAACGTGGAAAAAGTGTCATGAATTTATTAAAGAGGATGCATGGCAAGTGGAGTCATAAAAGATGGGCCATATTAGATGATATTAAGCAAGCATATTATGTGATAAGAGACGATTCTATAGTAATGGTATACAACACACTGCATTACAATTCCATTACTACTTATATAAACAAAATACACTATGGGAGTACTTACAAATGCAAATGGATCAATAGACACAAAACATGTATCCTGCATAGCAACTATTTGCAATACATCATACTTCGACCAACAATCTACCAACAGTACTCTTCATCCAACTACAACATGCACACACTCCCTGCATCTCTCACATAGAATGCATACTGGTAGATATAACAAGATCGATAGGTGGCTGGCAACTACCCAACTACCTCCGAACTACCCATTTACATAAAACAGTAAATATAGCACATTACATTACATTACTACAAACACTTTGTGCACACTCATTTGCACATCTACACTGAAGCATATATTAATGTAGATGTATCAAATCATTTGCTTATGTCTATACCCTTCTCTAGACTTGTTGATGTGCTCATCGACACATGGGTTGAACATTGGGGATAGATGCACTAAACACTGTATTGGAATCTCTTGTCGTGCTCCTTCCTCTTTCTCCTGTTCCAGACATCTTTTGCAATTGGCTTTACCTTCTATTGTTGCCAAAAAAATATTGTTCTCTGATTGCTTGCTTCACTCCCTCAATTGGCTGCATCACCAACATGATAAGCAACGCCCGTCCTTGCATGTGTTGGGTCGGTAACATTGAAACCCTCATTGTTTGAACTGAATTTTTCTTGTTAATATTTTAGTTACCTTCACTTGTCTCCTCATTTGAATGACATCTTCTTGGTCTCAGATGACCTTGTCTTGGCCTTTGATGATCTACTTCCTATGCCACACGATCCACTTATTGGGATAGATGACTCACTTATTTCTAGGCTTAATGGCTTGGAGGCCATCTTAGGGCCAAATGGTTAGGGAGTGGCCTAGATGCCCCCTTGTCACCCTTAGGCTTGACGGCCCAAGGGCAGTCTAGGAGCCACTTGCCCCTTCCAGATGGCCAAGAGGTGGCCAAGACAACCCTTCTCCTTGGATGGATGATTTATGGGGCATCTAGGGTCGAGTGACCTCCCCCAGATGGTTGAGGGGCCTTGACAACCTCCCTCCTTGGTTGGCTGTCCTAGATGCCCTCGACGATTGTTTTTCTATGCCAAATCGTCTACAGGACTTGATGACCTACCCTATCGTTCTTAGGACTCGCATGCACACCTCAGATGATTTGGGTGGTGTTAGGACCCTCCTAACGTAACTCTTAATCATATTATATATTATATTGTATTATAAAGGGACACATCCCTTCACCATTCACACCTTTTAGATAGATGTAAATAGGACAAGGAGGATGCTCCAAAGATCATCCAAGAACATTAATTTATTATATTGTGGGTTTCTGCCTTTCAATACAAACTGTGATTCTATTCAAACAACGATTCTTTTCTGCATTCAATTCATATTTCAAGTTGCAGGTTCATAACAACCGAATCAGAGCTAAAAAGACCTGAAATTTTTTCCCCACCCCGCTCTAGTTACTGACAGGCCATTACTCGGCAACGTTTTCTTTTCAGCACACATTCTAACCATTACTGACGGAACTGTTACACAGTAGGCCACAGTCGCCAGCAAAGGTAGCATACAAAATTTTTTGGACAGCATCACGCATTACCGGAGTTAGAAAACCCCAACAACGAGTACAGGCGAGGAAAATATCATTCGGTGTGAACAAAGAGCAGCAAGTACGCAAAATTAAACGCGGCGGAGACAGACAATTTTTTTCGACAAAACTAATTTCTGCATATTCAACTCACTTATAAACCAACCACACCCTAAATGGCCGAGGGAAGACGATCTCAAGACACAACGAAGGAGATTGCGAAGGAGGTTTCAAAAGAAATTACGAAAGAACTCTCGCAGTTTTCCAAGGAAATGAGAGACATGATGCAAGGAATGGCGTTTTGGAAGGACAATTTAGAAGATAAAATCGCTACCAAAATAGCAGACCTAACCATAAACATCACCAACTCGAATACAGATATATCCACTAAATTGGATGCTACAACCCATTCCATGGACTTAGTACAACAAAATTTGCTGCTCATGCAAAATGGACAACAGAACACTACGCCACCACAACAAACATTAATAGGGGGACCACATACATCAATCCTTCCCCGTACCACAAAACTAGATTTTCCAAAATTTGATGGAGGCGACCCCACAAATTGGATATATAGGGCAAACCAATATTTTGCCTTATATCAAATTTCGGAGATTCAGAAAGTCCGTATCGCATCATTTCACTTGGAACAAATTGCTACCCAGTGGTATCAATGGTATGAGAAAACAAAAGGTCCGCCCACATGGATCGAATTCACAAAAAACTTAATGTTGCGATTTGGCCCCACTAAATTTGAAGACTTCACAGGAGCCCTCACTAAACTGCGGCAAACCTCCACCGTAAGGGAATACCAAGCACAATTTGAGAAATTGGCGAACCTTACAACAGGACTAGATGCATCATTCTTCCAAAGTTGTTTCATTAGTGGCCTAAAAGAAGACATTAGAATGGAGGTACAAATACAAAATCCTATCGATATGATGCATGTAGTGGCATTAGCACAAATGATAGAAGAGAAGAACAATAACCAAAGGCGAATAGGAAGAGTTTTTTCAAGAAAAACACCAAATACCTACACCAGCCAAAAACTGAATAAGGTCATGCCAATTAAACGAATTAGCCAAGAAGAGCTAAAAGAAAGACGAGAAAAGGGCCTATGTTTCCACTGCGATCGAAAAGTTTACCCCCAACCACAAATGCATCTCACCGAAATTATATATTTTGGACACAGTTGATTGCACTCCCAAAGAGGAGGATGACATAGAAGTGGAAGTAATAACCGAGGTTGCAGAAGAAAACCAAGAAGATAAAACAGAAATATCCTTTAACGCATTAGCAGGATACTCGATTCCACAAACAATGAAGGTAAAAGGGTATTTTAAGAAACAAAACCCTATTGTGCTCTTAGACTTTGGTAGCACTCACAATTTTATAGACCCCATTTTGGCCAAACAAGCTAATTGCTTTATATATCCCTGCAATAACTTCGAAGTCATGATTGGCAATGGAGGAAAAATTGCATGTAAAGGCAAATGCAGGAATATCAAACTCACGATGGGGGAATATAACATGAAAGCATATATGTATGTACTACCATTAGGAGGATGTGATATTGTTTTGGGAGTACAATGGCTACGAACGCTCGGCAAAATTCAATGGGACTTTGAAGAGTTATGGATGCAATTTATACAAAACAACCAAACATACACAATTCAAGGTTTAAAAACAGGTCCCACACAAATCGTAAGTTCCCATAGAATGGAAAATATTCTTCGAAAAGGAGGAAGAGGCATGGTTGCCCAACTATTTTCCTTGCAAAACACCATCGAAGAGCAACCAGAGGCACCCGAATTAATAGAACTCCTAGAGAAACATGATAAAATATTCAAAGAACCAGAGGGATTACCTCCACAACGAAGCCATGATCATGCTATTCAATTACTTCGGGACACCAACCTCCAAATATTAGACCTTACCGATATCCATACTTACAAAAGACGGAAATAGAAAAATTAGTACAAGACCTACTAAGGGCAGGGGTCATTCGACCTAGTAGAAGTCCCTACTCTTCGCTAGTCATACTAGTAAGAAAAAAGGATGGATCATGGCGCCTATGCGTGGATTTTCGCGCTCTCAACAAAATAACGATTAAAGACAAATTTCCTATTCCAATCATTGATGAACTACTCGATGAACTAAATGGAGCCGCATATTTTTCTAAACTCGATTTACGATCAAGTTACCACCAAATTCGAGTTAAGGAAAGCGATATACCCAAAACTGCTTTTCGCACCCACGAGGGACATTATGAATTCTTGGTGATGCCTTTTGGCCTCACCAACGCTCCATCCACATTTCAAAGTCTTATGAATAAGGTATTTTCTCCCTTCCTTCGAAAATTTATTTTAGTTTTCTTTGATGATATTTTGATTTACATCAAGACATGGGAAGAGCACTTAACACATATAGCGCAAGCACTCAAAATCTTGGAAGAAAATCAATTATACGCAAAGAGATCAAAGTGTTCCTTTGGGAAGCAGGAAATTGAATATCTTGGACATATTGTCTCCAAGGAAGGAGTTAAAGTAGACCCCCGAAAAATTGAAGATGTGGAAAATTGGCAAATTCCAAAAACTCTAAAAGGGTTGCGTGGGTTCTTAGGATTAACGGGCTATTATCGCAAATTTGTTAAAGATTATGGGAAAATAGCAGCACCCTTAACAGCCCTACTTAAAAAGAATGCCTTCATATGGTCTCCAAAAGCGAATGAAGCTTTCATGACTTTGAAAAATGCCATGTGTACCACCCCCGTCCTAGCTATGCCAGATTTTTCCCAACCATTCATTATTGAAAGCGACGCTTCCGGATTGGGAATGGGAGCGGTGCTCATGCAAAATGAGAAGCCCTTAGCCTTTACTAGTAAAGCATTTTCCAAAAAGAATTTAGCACGTTCCACTTATGAAAAAGAAATGTTAGCTATGGTCCATGCTATCCAACATTGGAGACCATACCTTATTGGAAAACATTTCATTATCCGCACCGACCACCATAGCCTAAAATACCTTCTTGAACAACGGATAACCACTCCGGAACAACAAAAGTGGGTAACAAAACTATTAGGCTATGATTATGAAATCATCTACAAAAAAGGGAAAGATAACATGGTTGCGGATGCACTTTCCAAAAAGTTCGAAGAAACTTCACAATTACATGCTTTTTCCTGCCCCATCCCTACATGGATCGAACAAGTCAAGGATGAATGGTATGCGGACCCTACTATACACACCATAATTCAACAACTACAACAAAATCCCATGAGTAAACCCCACTACTCTTGGCAAGGTAACATGCTCCGTTACAAAGAACGTCTGGTCCTCTCACCTACATCGGTTTATCGTCCAAAGCTTCTCAATGAGCTACACGCTACACCTATGACAGGCCACTCTCGATTCCTAAAAACCTACAAAAGAGTGACTAAATCATTTTATTGGCGAGGGATGAAAAATGATATCAAGAAGTTCGTCAATGAATGTGAAACATGCCAAAGAAATAAAGGTGAAACAAGGCAGACACCGGGCCTTCTTCAACCTCTACCCATACCAACCAGGACATGGGAGGATATTTCAATGGATTTCATTGAAGGTCTTCCAAAATCCGCAGGAAAAACGATGATCCTAGTGGTGGTAGATCGTTTATCTAAATACGCCCATTTTTTTCCAGTAGCTCACCCCTATACCGCTAGTACTATTGCTCAAATCTTCCTTGACAATTTTTTTAAATTACATGGCATGCCTTCTACTATCGTTAGTGATCGTGATCCCACTTTCACTAGTAATTTTTGGAAGGAATTATTTAAACTCCAAGGTACGCAACTTCGGATGAGCTCCGCTTACCACCCACAAACGGATGGTCAAACCGAAATTTCAAAAATGCTAAAAACCACCCCCCTTTTTCCCCACCCCCCCCCAACCCAAAACAACAAAAACACAACAAAAAAAAAACCCCCCAAACCCCCATCTCTAACCTCTTATCTTCCAGGAAGTACAAAAGTACCAGATGTAGAGATGGAGCTGGTCACTCGAGATAATATCATTCGCGCTTTGAAGGACAATCTACATATCGCTCAACACCGCATGAAGCAACAAGCGGACCAACATCGGATTGAAAGGGTTTTTCAAGAAGGGGATATGGTATTTCTCCGCCTCCAACCATATCATCAAACTTCATTGAAAATAAAAGGGTCGCAAAAATTAGCACCAAAATTTTATGGCCCTTATAAAATTCTACAACGTATTGGACTTGTTGCATATAAACTTGAATTACTAGAATCTTCCAAAATCCATCCGGTATTTCATGTTTCTTGTCTTAAAGCCGTAATAGGCACTAACATCGTTACGCAAACTCAACTTCCAAAATTTTCAGATAATGGAGCTCTCATGGTTGAACCAAAAGCTATCCTAGACCGACGTATGCGCCGCCTCCGTAACCGCACCATCATCGAGGTATTGATTCAATGGAAAGGTCTACCTCTAGAGGATGCTACGTGGGAGACTCCCCACCAGATTCAACAACAATTTTTGCAATTCCAGCTTTGAGGACAAAGCTTTTTCAAAGGAGGGTGGCATGTTAGGACCCTCCTAACGTAACTCTTAATCATATTATATATTATATTGTATTATAAAGGGCACACCCTTCACCATTCACACCTTTTAGTAAGATGTAAATAGGACAAGGAGGATGCTCCAAAGATCATCCAAGAACATTAATTTATTATATTGTGGGTTTCTGCCTTTCAATACAAACTGTGATTCTATTCAAACAACGATTATTTTCTGCATTCAATTCATATTTCAAGTTGCAGGTTCATAACAACTGGAGTAGAGCTAAAAAGACCTGAAATTTTTTCCCCACCCCGCTCTAGTTACTGACAGGCCATTACTCGGCAACGTTTTCTTTTCAAGCACACATTCTAACCATTACCGACGGAACTGTTACACAGTAGGCCACAGTCGCCAGCAAAGGTAGCATACATAATTTTTTGGACAGCATCACGCATTACCGGAGTTAGAAAACCCCAACAGCGAGTACAGGCGAGGAAAATATCATTCGGTGTGAACAAAGAGCAGCAAGTACGCAAAATTAAACGCGGCGGAGACAGACAATTTTTTTCGACAAAACTAATTTTTGCATATTCAAATCACTTATAAACCAACCACACCCTAAATGGCCGAGGGAAGACGATCTCAAGACACAACGAAGGAGATTGCGAAGGAGGTTTCAAAAGAAATTACAAAAGAACTCTCGTAGTTTTCCAAGGAAATGAGAGACATGATGCAAGGAATGGCGTTTTGGAAGGACAATTTAGAAGATAAAATCGCTACCAAAATAGCAGACCTAACCATAAACATCACCAACTCGAATACAGATATATCCACTAAATTGGATGCTACAACCCATTCCATGGACTTAGTACAACAAAATTTGCTGCTCATGCAAAATGGACAACAGAACACTATGCCACCACAACAAACATTAATAGGGGGACCACATACATCAATCCTTCCCCGTACCACAAAACTAGATTTTCCAAAATTTGATGGAGGCGACCCCACAAATTGGATATATAGGGCAGACCAATATTTTGCCTTATATCAAATTTCGGAGATTCAGAAGTCCGTATCGCATCATTTCACTTGGAACAAATTGCTACCCAATGTATCAATGGTATGAGAAAACAAAAGGTCCGCCCACATGGATCGAATTCACAAAAAACTTAATGTTGCGATTTGGCCCCACTAAATTTGAAGACTTCACAAGAGCCCTCACTAAACTGCGGCAAACCTCCATCGTAAGGGAATACCAAGCACAATTTGAGAAATTGGCGAACCTTACAACAAGACTAGATGCATCATTCTTCCAAAGTTGTTTCATTAGTGGCCTAAAAGAAGACATTAGAATGGAGGTACAAATACAAAATCCTATCGATATGATGCATGCAGTGGCATTAGCACAAATGATAGAAGAGAAGAACAATAACCAAAGGCGAATAGGAAGAGTTTTTTCAGAAAAAACACCAAATACCTACACCAGCCAAAAACTGAATAAGGTCATGCCAATTAAACGAATTAGCCAAGAAGAGCTAAAAGAAAGACGAGAAAAGGGCCTATGTTTCCACTGCGACGAAAAGTTTACCCCCAACCACAAGGGCCATCTAGCTTTTGCCAACCCTCATTTGCCAAGCTCACCAAGCTACTCGTCGTCAAGTTATTTCTTTCCAAGTTGTTTGCCAAATTGTTGCTTGCCAGATTACTCTTTGCCAGATTATTCTTTGTTTGAGTATTCATTGCCAGATTAATCTCAGTCAAATTATTCATTGTTAGATTGTTCATCGCCAGATTACTCTCTTCTAGATTGCTTGTTGCGAGATTGTTCACTGCCAAATTATCCTCTACCTCCTTGATTGTAATCAAGTTAACCTCAATCGGATTAGGTTCATGAAGTTCACCTCCTCTATTTCCTGGCTTGGGCTATGATTCTTCTCCAGCTCTTCGAATCCTCTAAACATCACAAATTTGTCTTGACTTGCAACACTTGGGAATTCACGTGCAAAGTGCCCCCACTAATGGCATTGCCAACATTGCATAATGGGTCTGCCGTCAATATCATACTCAATTCGGCATCTTCCAATTCTCTAGCAATTGTCATGGATTGTATTGCCAATGCCTTCCCTCCTAGGTACAATCTCCCTTTGTATTGCACATACCTACAATGATGATTTCATGTCTTTACACACATTCTCTATGTTGCATTGGTCCTTGGAATCATCACTCTTCTCTTAAGAGGCACTTCCTTCATTGGCTTCTTGACCCCAACACTTGGATGATGCGCTCAAATCATCTTCCAAACTACTCTTGTTTTTAGAATCATTACTTTTGTTGCAAGAAGCACTCTAATCGTCGGAATCACCTCCAACATCAGAGTCACTTTCATCCTCATTAAGATGATCCCAACATTTTAATGACGTCTTTGCATCGCATTCCAAATTCAAGGCCTGCTCAAAGGCCTCTTGATATGACATCGGAGGAACCATCCTGATATTCTTTTGGACCTCTGGTACATAGGAAGAAGACCCTCCACATACCACCTTTTCTTGAATGCGTTTGATGGATCCTCCAAATGGGAAAACAACCCACTCAACCTTCGGTTGTAAGACCGAACATACTCTTTCTTACCTTGTTCCATTCTATAAATTTCAGCAATGACCTCATCGCTGTTGTGGAACAAATGAAATTCCTTCACAAATACTTAGTGCAACTCTTCCCATGTCTGGAACTCGTCCTTTGTCAATATCATGTAATAATCTCGTCCAGTCTGCTTCATTCTTTTTCCCATTAGCCTTACACATTGTGAGGTAGACTTTACAATGCTTGATTGGGACACTTGTATGATATGCCTAAACCAGTTATTGTTATGATAGGTTGGTTCAACCATTGCTATGGTTGGTCAGGTGTCTCACCGTCTTCAAGCGCTTCATCAAACACATCCCACCGCAATTTCTTTCATGCTGAACTCTCATCCCGCACACCATACAACGTTCCAACTTGTAATTGCTTTAATGTTGAAGTTTTGGTCATCATTGAGCATGCCAAATTGTAGTTCTCTAGTGCCAGACTCTCGTAGTGCATATTGTTGGAAATGCCATCATCCATTTCCTTTGATGTCGTATGTCTCGCTCACCATTGGACACACCAACTTTCAATTTCTCTACGGCCAAGCATTTGTCGTGTATATTGTCTACCTCATCACTTACTCCAACTACTCCTAGCCTTTCTTGCCAAAGAAGGTTTTCTCCTTCATCAAACCTGTTCTTAGCTTCATCACGCCCAACTTCATTGGCGTGAACATAAACTTCCATATCTATGCGCATGTCTTTGCCTGCTTGAGCTTGTCCTTTTGCACATACATCTTTGTTTGCATAAACTTGTCCGTCTATGCACGTGTCTTTGTTTCCTCCGCACACTTGTTCGTCTTTGCCAATGCACACTTCCACATCGGCATGCACATCTTCACTTGTGCAAACTTCTTTGTCAACATGCACACCTTCATCAACGTGCACTTTTGCATCGACATGCGCATCTTCTCGTGCACACGTCTACTTCATGCTCAAAAACTTGTACATCACCTTTGTGTGCACACTCTTGTGCGTATCCTTTGTGCACGAAACACTTGTGCGTATCCTTTGTGCACGAAACACTTGTGCGTATCCTTTGTGCATGAACACTTGTGAATCTCCGTGCATGAACACTTGTGAATCTCCTTCGTGCGCAAACGCTTGTGCTTCTCCTTGCGCAAATTCTCCCACATTGCCCTTTTGAGTGAACACTTGCGGCTCTTCTTTATATGCACCTAGTTGCACATCCACTTGCATGTTTGGTTGTGCATCCACTTGCACATTTGCTTTGTGCATCGGTCATTCATTAGCATCAACAAACAAGTTTGGATCTTCTTCTGTTGCAACGTCCAATATTCCCTCTTCTTGACGGAAACTGTGTTGTTTGTTGCATTGTAATCATCCCATTGTTGTGGTTGTTGTTGTGTACCTTTTGGAGTGTAACAACTCCATGTCTCCAAAATTGACCCAACTTCAAACAGCCAATGCCGCCAGAATGTAGAAATGGAATACAAGACATTGCAATGTAATTCCATTATCACTTATAGAAAAAATACACAATGGGAATACTTACAAATGCAAATGGATACACTACGCACATAGCATGTATCCTGCAAAACAACTAGGTGTAATATGTTATACTTTGACGAACAATTTACCAACAATACAATTCAACCAACTGCAACATGTGCATAGTATTACAAACACATCGTTATGAAAACACATGATCACTACATGACAACTTATTACAAACGCTTTATGCACACTCATTCGCACATCTACACTAAAACATTTATTAATGCAGATGTATTAAATTGTCTGCCTATATATTCAGTAACTAACAAAATTTTAAAGTAGTAGAATGGAAAAAAATGAATCTAAAGTGTGGGCATTGTTTCAAACCTTCAGGATGACAAATGAGAAGCCATAGCCTTGACACTTATAGTTGCTAGTTTCTACTAAAATTGTAGCCCTTAGGTTTCTAGTATCCTAGAGAAAATCTCAAGCATATAATTATCAAGAACCCCACGGTGGATGTTTATAAGAAGTATTTACTCAAAAAAATATCAAGAACAACATTGGCATCAAGCATGGGAAGGGAGTCAGAGAATACAACCCAATGATGGAAGAAAGATGCCAAAAGAGGAATTTCGAGGGGTCATAGGTAGATTCTATATTGGGTTACTTCCTTGATGATATCAATATCAACCTCTTTCTCGGATAGGCTGGTACCACGAAAATTTGTGGCTGAATATGATCTAATTGTCCTTTGGCACTTGTAGTCCTTTTCTGGTTGATGTCAAACTGTGAGATTAAAGTTCTAAGCAGGTGAATTGACATGTTTGCATTATCAATGAATAAATTTTTGTCAATTAGTGTTATTTTGTAGTTCATACACAAAGAGTTTGACAAAATGCGAATGTATAATTAATAAGGTCATAAAATGAGTCATGAAATGAAATGTAAATGTGTATGAAATGTAATTTAAGAAAATGATGATCTGTAAGGTAGTTAGTTGGTGTCAAATTTAATTTAAGAAAATGATGATTTGTCAGTTTAGTTGGAGGATGCAACTACCTCCTTGTATAAATAAAACCCATCCCTCATTCATTCACACATGGGTATTGCATGTTGGCATTGTACATGATAACTGAAGTTGGGTGTAATCAGACATCTAAGATACTTATGCCTGATCGTTTGAACTGCTGTGCCAGGCTGTCTGATTATTGTGCGAGGCTGTCTGAACTGCTATGCAAGGCCTTTTGGACTGTTGACTCAGGTTGTCCAATGTTGTGCAAGGCCATCTGATATATGTTGTATGTTATTCCCATTGTATATTTTGTTTATTTAAGTGGTATTAGAGTTGTGTTGAAATATGTTTTGTTCCATTTCTACATTTTGGCGCTGTTGCCTATTCAAAGTCGGATCGTGCTTGGTGACATGGAGTTGTGACATGCAAATCACTCGGGAAGGTGCACAATGACAACAATGGAATGACTACAATGCGGTTGGCAAATGATGTAGTTTCCCTCAAGAGGATGGTATATTGGATGTCACAATAGATGAAGGTGCAAACTTGTTTGTCAATGCTGATGAAGGGCCGATACATGGAGTAGACGTGCAAGTGGATGCGTAACTAGACACACAAGCAAACATGCATGGAGGAGACTTGCAAGGGTTTGTGCGTGGGGAGTGTGATGGCGGCGGTGAGTTGCATGTCAACGGAAGAGAGTTGCGTGTTGGCGGCGGTGAGTTGCATGTCAATGATGGAGAGTCACGTGCAACTGAGAGCTCCATGTTGACGGTGGAGAATTACGTGATGATGGGTTATGCTATGAGGAATTGCATGACAAATGTATTGCATCGGAGCAATTGCAAGGTGATGTACATGATGTTGAGTTGGACGAGTCTGACATTGGTGCAAATACAAGATGGCGTGTATGACAGTGCGCGGGATGGAAGTCTGGCACTAGAGCAAGTTTAGGTTGATGTGCTCAATGGTGAGTAGGATGACTGTTTGACATTGGAGCGATTGTAGTTTGGCATGTTTCATGGTGCGCGGGGCGAGAGTCTAGCATGAGAGCAATTGTGGTGGGGTGCACCTGATGATATGCGTGAAGAGAGTGAGACATGCGAACAACCATTGCCAATGTCAAATCAACCTATCACGACAAAAATCAATTTTGGCATACTAAGTAAGTGTCCCATGTTTCATGGTGGGGAAACAGAGGACCCAGTCAAACATTGGAAAATTTGTTTTATGATGTGGAAAGCGAATAGGCAGAATATTAATGCAGATTAGAGGAGTTTATTCCCTATGTCATTTGGAGCAAAAGGTCAAACAACTTTCTATTGGTTGGAAGTGTGTTCCTTACATGAAGATATATGTTGGTGTGATATCATGTGTGTTTGACTTTGCTTGAATGAGGGTTTAGAGATTCATTCTTTAGATAGGAAAATAAATAATTAATTTGGTGAACTTATGTTTTTTTTTTGAAACAAATGAAAAATATATTATATTTATAGAAGCTGTATTACAAAGTAAAATGAGCTGGACAGGAAACAAGGGAAGAAGAAAATCCTCCTCCAATCCCTCCTGGCTCAAAAACTAGCCATAAAAACAATATATAGGAGTGTTTGTTGAAAACATCACTTGAGGCCACCATAATACATTTATCCATACACATCAACATTACCACAATTGAATTCCAATTTTTCTCAGTCATCTGAATTTCGTAGACCATCCATCTATCTTCATGATGTTTTGAAGTCATTGTTGGCATCTTGAACATGTCTGCTATCTGCCTGTACCACCTCTCGCATCCCTTGGATTCTTTGGCACCAACTTATCTGATTTTCCATTTGAGAGTCCACATATTGCCCTTCCTCTAGTTCTTTTCCTCATTTTGCTAAATAATCTACCACCCTATTTCCCTCTCGCTTGATTTGAGTAATAAAAATATCTTGAAAAACCTTCCAAATCTTTTGAACTGCTTCCACCTTCCTTCTCTCTCCAATTCCCAGCACCTAAATGGGTCTTATCGGATCCAAGAATCCACCCATACCTCAAAGTCTGTCTCTAATCATAGCTTATGTAAATGTAGATTTCAACTATGATTGATGCTGACAAGATCGCCTGACCTTCTGCTTCATTATTTTTTGTCTACCCCATACCTTCTGCTCTCCAGTACACCTGTTCTCCTTTCCAATTTCGTATAATAATGCCAAAACCAACTTTTCCAAGATTTTTAGTAGAAGCCCCATCTGTGTTTGCCTTCACCCACTCTTTGGGAGGCGGTTTGCACTCTATGTTATTCGAGGAGATCTCACCTGCACAACCAATCCTTAGTTGTTTTTCTTTTATAGTTATTCCAAAGCTCCTTAGAACAGTCACTTCCTCCATTTCTATGTTTGTTTCCTCTTGTAATCTAATGGATAGTGTTTCCATTAACTTACTCATAATCCTCTCCCAAAATTGCTCCCTTGTTTTGTGCTTTGATCTAAATATGCGTGCATTTCGTTCTAGCCACAACTACCACCATATGAAGCTAGGTCCCAGCTTCCATGCCATTTTCATTGTTCTAGTTTTAAATTTGCACTGTTTCCATTTCTCATAAAAGCTTTCCTAACTCTAAAAAATTTCCCAATGTTGTCTCATCTGCCTCCACCAATTGATCCATATGTCTTTGGCAAAAGAACACCCAAAAAAGAGGTGATTCAAGATCTCCTCTGCCTTTCCACACATAACACATTTTTAAGGCTCGTAGACCTCTTTTTGTCAAATTATCAAATGTCAAGCACTTTCTGTGGTTAATTAGCCATGAGAAAACGTTAATTTTTGGCCATCCTTCTTTTTGCCAAACAAATGTCCATGGAAGTGGTGCTGGGGTAATCTCATATCCACAGACTACCTTGTATCCCTCCTTTGCTTTATAGATTCCCAACTTACTTCCACCCCATCCAAGTATATCCCTCTTAGAACCATCCTGAACTGGATGTCTTTGGAGATGTCTCCACAATTTTTCGGTTAGTTCCTTTGTCCCCCTCACTGGCCATTCTCGGGGATGTTTCCATTGTAGTAAGTCTGGCACATGTTGATTCCATGATTTCATATAGTAAGAGGCTTTCCACCACCTTGCCTTTTGGAGCTTTGCTTTCCAACTCTCCATCTTTGGGAATGTTTGAATAATTGGTTGAGATTGATTCCATGAATCCTCCCAAAAAATAACATCCTTTCCATCCCCTAATTGCCAATAAAGGTATGGCTTTATTAACTCCTAGCTTGCTTCCATTGTTCTCCATACTGTAGATCCCTCTCCTTCCACTCTGAGTCTTGGGATGTATTTCTCAGCTTCTTCTGGGTAATATTTGGCTTGTAATAGTCTGCTCCATAAGCTTCCAGTAGCTGTAATCCATCTCCAATATAGCTTCCTTGCTAGTACCTTGCTGCTTTGGGATGCTGATCTTATCCCCAATCCTCCTTGTTTTTTGGTTGGCATATCTTCTCCCACCCAACTAGTGCTAATTTTTGTTCTTCCCTTGCACCTGACCACAAAAATTTCTTGTGTATTTGTTAATATCTTTTAGAATTTTCTTTGGAGCTTGAAGTATGGAAAATTTATAAACTGGGAGAGCTTGTAGCACAAATTTAATCATTGTAAGCCTTCCTCCCAAGCTTAGCCATTTGTGTGTCCAATTGCTCAACTTAGCTTGAAGTCTATCAATCAACCCTTTCCACTCCTTGCTTTTTGTTTTCTTTGCAGATAAAGGTACTCCTAAATACTGTATGGGTAAATGAGTTTCCATGAAGTTCAACAACTATATAATTTTGTCTCTTCGTTATATTGAAAAAAACTATTTGAGACTTTTTTTCATTGAAAGTTTGCCCAGTAGCTTGAGTATACTCATCTAAAAATTCTTTTATGTTTCTTGCTACTAGGAGATTGGCTTGACTAAACTGGAGTGATTTATCTCAATCTGAGAACTTATTGTCAGACCCCTTAGCCTACCCTCTTGTCTCTCTTTTTTTAACAGTCTCCCTAGACCCTCTGCATAAAGGATAAAAAGGTAAGGGGAAAGAGGGTCCCCTTGCCTCAACCCGCTTCCTGTTGTGAACATGGGAGATGGATTGCCATTTACCATAACTGAGAAAGATGTAGTCTGTGTACAGGCTTTTACCCAGTCTCTCCACTCCTCTACAAAGCCCATTTTTTCTAAAATCCTTTGCAGAAAGGACCAGTCTACTCTATCATAAGCTTTAGAAAGATCTAATTTAATAAACATACCTGGGTCCTTTTGCGTGGACATTGTGTGTATCACCTCCTGGGCGCCTTCAACAAAACCACCTTGCTCACTTGAAATCAGATTTGGTAAAAAAGGGTTTAACCTCTCTGCCATAAGCTTTGTTAATATCTTGTATACTACATTACATAGTGAAATAGGCCTATAGTTCTCAATTATCTCACTAGGTGGGCCCTTAGGAATTAAAGTGATAAAAGTATGATTCAAGGCTTTTAATATTTGCTTACTCTGTTTGATTTCCTCCAGTGCCTCCACGACTGCTTGGCCCACAATTTCCCAAAAATTCTGATAAAATTCAATGGGGAATCCATCTGGTCTTGGGGTCTTTCTTGTTTGCATTTTTTGTATGATCTGCGTTGTTTCTTCCAAAGAAATTTCCTCCATTAATAATTTATTGTGTTCAAGTTTGACTAATTGTGGAATTGCCTCTAGTATCTTCTAGTATCTTCTCCTGCCATGTTGCATTCAAATTTTTTTTGCTACTGAAAAGATTATGGAAGTATTGATTTGCTATAGTTTTCATTTCACTTCCATTGGTTTTTACCTGACCCATCATATCTGTAAGACCTGTAATTCTATTATGTTGTCTTCTAGCTGTTGCTGTCTTATGAAAGAAAGCTGTGTTTTGATCCTCCTCCTTTAACCATGTAACTCTGGCTCTTTGCCTCTAATAGATCTCTTCTTGTTCCTCCAAAGCTTCCTCTCTCCTAATAATTTCTACCTCACGTTGCAACAAATCTTTTGTAATAGTTCCTTGTCTTATCTCTTGAGCAATATTCTCCTTCTGATCCTTGATTTTGTTCTTTTGGATTCTAGTGAGTTCCTTCTTGTGTTTACTCCACTCCTTTAGTTGGGTCCTCACATATTTTAGTTGTTTGTGGAGTTCGAATTGGGGTGTCCCAAATCTTGGTCTCCCTAATTCCCACCATTCCTTTTTGTGGTCCTCCAACTCCTCATCTTTAAGCCACCATAGCTCAAATTTAAAAGTTCTTGCAAATTTATGATTATCTTCTTCTATGGTAAGGCTTATTGGAAAATGATTTGAAGAAAGCCTATCCATGACCCTCGCTTGATGCTTGGTATGCAGGAATAATTCCTCCCCCATGAAGAAATGATCCAAGCAAGATTTGACTGTCTGCCCTTCCTTTCTTCTATTTGTCCAAGTCATGGAGCTGTCCACAGTTGGGATATCTATTAGATTCATTTAACATGTTATTGCTGAAAAGAACCTATCCTTTTCCTCCAACATAGCTCTGCCTCCTTGTTGTTCCTCTATTCTAAGCTTTGCGTTGAAGTTTCCTCCCACAATCCATTGGTCCTTCGGGTAGTTGTCTCTGAAAGTCTGGATGGTTGCCCATTGATCCCTCTGTAATCTGATTGTTTGTGCTCCATAGAAATTAACTATAGTCCAGTTTTTCCCATTTTCCCTATTTTGTAACCAAACCATCAACACCCCTCTCGCAGAGGCCCCCTCTATTGCTAGGAACAGTTGGGGATTTCCGTTGTGCCGATTGAGTAAGGATCTCTCCTTTTTGCCATAGCCTCCTATTTATTTTTTGTAAGTCTTCTCCTTGCATTTTGGTTTCCTGTAACAAAATTATATCTGGACTCATATCCATGATAATGTTTTTTATTGCCTTTTGTCTGGGGCGGCTGCCTAAACCCCTCACATTCCAAGTAATTAAAATCATTGAGAATGGGGAGAGAAAAAATCAGCCATTGATTTTACCTGTCCATTCTGGCTCAAATTTCTTCCTTGTTCCTCCATATTTTCCTTGTTTGACTTCCTCCCTACAAATTGGTTCGGTTTTTGTTTCTTCTCCACTTGATGAATCCTTAAAGTAGGGTTGTCTTTGTTCTTATTTCCTTCTTTCATCTCTATTTCTTGAGTTAAGACTATTCCCTGCTCTGATTCCCCTCCTATGGTCTCCCTCGTAGGTTGAATCTCCTCTTCCATGAGAGAGGTTGTGCATGGAGAGTTAGAATTTCATATTCTCCTTCCAGATGCCATTGTTTCCTTATCCATGTGTGGAGGAAGTGCACGGATGGTTTGAAACTCACAAATTTACCTATCAGTTTGTGTTTTATCTTATAAACTATATCCTCAACTATCTAGTCCTCTGCTATTTCCAATACTGGTATTTCTTTTGCTTGTGGTAAACATCCGTTCACCCTTCCAGGCAAAGAATCCTCCTTTTGTCGCTTTTCCATGGTGGTTATGATTGTCCTTGCTTGTGTTTGACAATCATTGAAGCTATCCTGGGTTCCACATAGCTTATCCCGGTATGAGATTCCTTGATTTGGAGGAACTGGTATTGAAGTACCTATGTCCCCCATTCTTGGCCGTGATCCTTATTGTTGGAAGACCCTCCAAAAGGATTGATCCTCTTTGATGGTGTTTTTTGCATGAAAATGTTCTCCAGGCCTCTGCCCTAGCCTCTGAAACCCTAGTTCGATTCCTTAGACCTTCGACATTCCTCTTGTTACTTGCGCTCCAATCATTCAAAATGCTACTGTAATGCCATAGACCTCTGACATTCCTCCTCTGAAACCCTATTTTGATTCCTCAGAGCTCCGACATTCCTCCTCTGAAACCCTAGTTCGATTCCTCAGAGCTCCGACATTCCTCCTCTGAAACCCTCGAAAAATGTTTGGCGAATTTATGTTACCCTAGTGTTTGATATGGCAATTCACTCTCTTTGATGGGATTACAATACTCACAAAGACTGTTGTTTTTGGCAAATGTTGGAAATGTCTTCTTATTTTTGGGGTTGAAGCAAAGTGAGGGTATGCATATGCATTTATTGTAAAGTTGCATAAGGTGGATGGATCCTACCCCCTGATTTATTTTAATTCAAGATTCTAAATGTAGCTTACCAAGCAATACAAACCCTCCATGTTTACCTTTAAGCAGAATTATTAGATACAATACTTTGTTTGCTTAAACATGCATATTTATGTATCAAATATGGATATTGAAATGATATGACCCAAAAACAGCTCAAATGTCATGTTTGGGGATATCCAAATATGCTCTCTTGTATTTGTGCTAAATCAGATATAGTCTAGTCATGTCTAGACCTGTATCCATGGAAGGAAATTAAATTTGACTTAAAAAGCACTTGCTATGGTCTTTAAATTAATTTTTAAATGGAAAACAAAACATTGAAAACGACTTATGTACTACAATGACTCTCCATTGAAGGGCAAAAATTTCTCCTCTTTGCACTTTATATTTGTATTTTATTTTATGTTTTGTGTGTTTTAGCCTATTGTCATATATGAATTTTATAAATATTGTATTCATCCATGTTCCTATTGAGGAGTCTTGAAAATACTTTGAATGTTCATCAGACACATTGCCCTTATTGGATGTTGTATCCATTTCTGCACAACGTTACCTTTAATTGTTCTTAATTGTATCCTTTACATCATAATGCAATTCAATAAAATGATGAATTGCATTATTTTATTTATAGGGCAGGATCTAATTTCAGTAATGCTTAATATTTCTTGGAACTATGGGATCTGCTATCTAAATGTGGCTACAAATTGTTTTATGCACAAATGTTAATCCTAAAATGTACTAACGTAGATGTAAATACTAGCACACTTTACATAATCACCCATAAATAGATACATGTAAGTATATTAAAGCAAAGATTGGTGAAACGAGGTGAAATTTACTTGAGCTTCCAGATCGTTTACACAAGCGAGCATGCTTGCAAAAAGACATTATTACATAGACATTGATACATGCATATATCCCTGTAGAAACACATATAAGGATTTATATTCATACACATGTATACATATAGACATACATATAGACCCAGACGTGTGCATGCATCCATGCGTATGGTTTCAAAATTTTGGATTTGTTTTTTCACCTACACATATTCTCACATATACTGGATGCATACTTCATTTATGGGAAATATTCTGCTGTATCTGTGAATCTTCATTTATGGGAAATATTCTGTATCTACGCATAATATGTATCCATATCCTCGCATCTAGCAGCAATGCTACTTTGAACATTAGTGAAAAGTTTGGGTCAAAGAGATCTCTTATTGTAGAAACACCTAAGTAATTGTGTTGACCATTTTTGACCAATAATACAAAAATATCAATTCCCAAAATCATGTTTATTTGTGATCGTTAAAATTTCGAAATCATGTGAATCTAGTGAGAATTCCACAGTTCATTTCGTTTTTGTGTAATTGTGATTTTTCAATAACTTTAATAAAATGATGTCAATAGACACATTTCTAAATGAAAAATGTGTATATTAAAATTTGCATCTATTTGTTTTTCTATTAAATTAGTTATATGGGATTGAAACAGGCCCTACCTGTATTACATCATGATCACATAGTGGTATTACAACAGTTTGGCAGTTATGCATATATCGCTTGGAAAGATTTGAACTTGGGTTTCCTCCTTGTAGGTTGTGGAATTTTATCGGTTGAGCTAATGCCATTTGATAATTTGCATCTATTGGTTATGCTAGTTATTGCAACGAAAACTTGAAATGTGTAACTAATATATTATTTGAATTATTCTAATGAACATTCGATGTGCACATTACTATGTTATTTAATTCATACCATCAATTATTGGAAAATTCATACAGATTTTATTATTTTAGCATTCTTATCATTGAATATGCCTGTTCCAAATGTAGTGTTATTGATCTTTGAATGACTTCAAATATGTTTGATTATTTCAAGCTTCTCTTTTGTTAATATTTTTTTCGGCAGTCAGCATGTTGGGCTATGGTAAAGTCATGGCTTGATGTTCAAGTTGATCTGGAACTTGCTCGTTTACAAGGAAAACCAGATCAATTTAGAAACAATGATGACGCAACAGAAGGGAATGATGCTTTGGGTGATCTAACCATGGAAGGTTCATCTGGTCCAGATGCATGGCCTCACCAAGTCCTTGATCAACAACCACGAGATCTTCATTCACTCTTTCAGAAGCTTCATTCTGGGTAAGTATAACATTTAATATCTTCCTATTCTTGGCCTTGCATGATTTGAATTTCTATGGGCATTAAATATCATTGAAATTCTGATTTGATGTTCATTTATTGCAGTGACCTTATACCTGAATTGGTGAGCCGAGGGTGTAAAGAGCAACATCGACAAATTCAGGTTATAACCAAAACAATGTTCTTATATCAATATGAATTATATTTTGGCTTCAGCTTAAAAATATGAGATATGTTGTAAGAAAAGGAGTGCTTTGTGGATCTTGAAAGTTTAGGCAGTTTACATTTTTGTCATTGTTTCTCTAGCCTATAAGTTTCAGTATTTCTCAAATGTACATTGTTTTCTCCTTATCCCTCTTATTTGATTTTGAGATTAGCCATTGTATCTATATAAATTTAAGTTGGAATGACTTGTGTAAGTGTTTTTCATTTTAATTTAGGACTATGTTCAATGCATAAGTTCAAGAACTTGGTATCAAGCAAAAACAATATTTCAAAAAGATTAAAATACTGGCAGGCAAAAACAAAATTATAATGTAAAATATTGCTTGACAAATTTGTCTTGATTACCACTGAAACAATTAGAATTTTCGGTTTATTGCCATAACAGAGATTACAAGTTTGGGTGCAATAAGATTACCCTACTTGGACTTGATTTTACACAAGCATCACCAATGCTAGCAGCCTAGCATTGTAAATGAAACAAAAACCAGAACACCTTAAGCTATTGATGAGGATCATCGTTAGATCTTTTAGGATTATATTGTTGTCTATTTGACTGGATGTTTTTTTTTTCCAGATTAGCTAGTTTTCTGGATCTGTTTGATTCTCTCCTCTTTTAGCTGATTGTAGCATCATTTTATTTTGCTAGTTTGAGCATTTGTATGCGTATATAAGGCCTCTTGTTTTATCTAGTATACATCCAGATTTCTTCCCATGTCAGCGGTATCAGAGCAGTTAGATCCATAACAGGGTCCTCCCTAGTTTCGATTAGAGTGTTGTTATCAGAATTCTCTTTGGCCGCTTCAGCTGACACTGCCCAATTCAGTTTCGATACATCCTCAACATCTAGAGGGGAATATAACTTTTCTGGTATTATGCACCAATGACATTGTGCATGTGGTCCTCTGTGCAGAACCAGCTGCATTTTGTCCCCGAGTTGCACCCCTGAGCATCAGTGCTCCTGTGCTCCTAAAAGATAAATTGATGAGGATCATCATTAGATATTTTAGGATTATATTGTTGTCTATTTGATTGGATGTTTTTTTTCCAGATTAGCTAGTTTTCTGGATCTGTTTGATTCTCTCCTCTTTTAGCAGATTGTAGCATCATTTTATTTTGCTAGTTTTTTGTATGCCTATAAAAGGCCTCATGTTTTATCTAGTATACATCCAGATTTCTTCCCATGTCAGTGGTATCAGAGCAGTTAAATCCATAACAGGGTCCTGCCTAGTTTCAATTCGAGTGTTGTTATCAGAATTCTCTTTGGCCGCTTCAGCTGACACTGCCCAATTCTGTTTCGATACATCCTCAACATCTAGAGGGGAATATAACCTTTCTGGTATTATGCACCAATGGCATTGTGCATGTGGTCCTGTGTGCAGAACCAGCTGCATTTTGTCCCCGAGTTGCACCCCTGAGCATCAGTGCTCCTGTGCTCTTTGTGCATGCCTCCTTTGGAAGCAAACTTGTTGTCGCCATTTTTTGTGGGAGAGCATGTTACCGATGCCTGTTGTAGACACTGATTATTGACTGTTTGCCACTGCATTGCTTGTGGAGGATTTTTCTTAGGTCAGCCCATGTGATCTACAATCATAATCATTTGTTTGTAACTCCCACTCTTGTATGCGCACTGAAACTGCAGCAACTTCCTGCAATGAGAACATTTTCCTAAAATGTACCTGTAGATTGTGTATTTTTCTATATGGCACAGTAACAACACACCTTCTTGAAATGTCTGTTGGTTGTAATAGGGGAAAAACTTCCCTGTGATTTTGTTTTTATGTGAGGACTGCATTCTCCTTTTGGCAACACTTATCCTTCCCTTCTTGGTGTGTGATCTATTCCTTTCTTTGTTAATGTGTGTTTCTTGCTGGCATACTCTCCTTCCTCTTGTCGCTACCTCAAGCATGGATTAGTCTTGCTCATCCCTGATGCGTTTTTCACCATTTCGTGCACCTTGTTATGTAGTCTTACGAGTTAGATGTCTTAAACTGTATTGAGACCAACATAACAAGCAGAAAGAAAGAATGCTGGACACCTTCCTTGGAAATTGAATGACCTTGTTGTTGGGTGTTCATTGTTTCCTCTTTGTGCATTAGATTGTCCAGGACATGCTCTGTAGTTGATGATCAAAGCCTTTGCACATCTCGACGCCTCCATTATGATTTGCTCATTTGAATAGGCACCTTACACATTCGACAGCTAGTTGAAAAGTTGCTTGAGCATGTTGGACCGTGGCCTCTTGTGACTACGGCCTCCCTTGACATGCAAATTATGTTCCCACAAAATTTGATACTTATTGGATGTGCACGAGAATGAATGAGTTTGTGGCTTTTTAAATAAGCCTATTTTCCTTGGAATGATCGATGTTTTCAGATGGCATCCATGGCGAAGATTAATGTGAAAACTCTTGCAATGTTACCTAGTTTGTCCTCTGTTTGCATTGACCCCCAACTTGTGTTTTTCTTGCCTTGGTGTTGATGTTGACACATCGAAGGTATTGTGGAGCGTTCAACTTCTTGTGTGCAAGCATTCCTTTTGTCGGCCAGTGCCGTTGGAATATCCACCATGGTGCATGCATTCTCTTTGTTTTGTGTTGTGCATTGTGATTTGGGTGAACTTCCTTTGCAACATGGGTGCCTTCAATTGACCTTTTCCTTGCAGTAGTTATATTTCAAAGATCTTTCAAGTCATGAGGATTCTTCAAATTGGTGTGTACATCATTTCTTGGCATAGAGCACATTGTTCATTATTGGGAGGTCTCACCTTCATACTGGCTATCATGCGAGCAATGGCTTGGAGCTTGTTTGTTGATCATATAGTGAAATTCACATACATTGCGACAAAATTGATTGAAATGATTATTGATCTCATGATCACCAAATCTTCTATGGGCCAAATGTGAAGTACCAATCTATAATGAATCTCGTGATCTAGAGGTTTTGGCCATTTGGATTATTGACATGGAAACCTGGTTCAACTATAATGAGGTTTTGATGAAAGACAAGGTACCATTTTCCAAGCTTAAGCTCACAAGTCTTGCTAAGATGTTGATTGTGGATCGTGCAAAAGATCAAAATCCAACAACACCTGGGGCGCTTTAGTTAAAGCACTTGGCAAAGCCTTATATCCTTCTAGCAATAAGTAGGATATGAGTGTTAGGTGGTTTCACTTATACCATGGATTTAACATGACTATGTAGGACTATGTTTATCAATTCAATCGATTGCTGATCCTCCTTACCATTGGCAATGCTATAGACATGTTGATTCTCAAATCGATAAGTGGTTTGCATTGTGCAGTATCATTTGCACAAGGAATTGAAACATTTGAACATTATTACTCTAGATGTTGCATACAATGAAATTGTAGCTAGTAGCGGTTTAGTTTTTGGCAGAAAACAATACTTCATTGTGTTCTTCAATGGCTTTTTTCAAGTATTTAGTTCCCAAGCCATTTTTTTCCATTTGAGGAGGACCACTCCTCTCCTTCTTCTACTACTTCACATTCTTCTTCTCCCTCTTCCACTTCAAAGACAATAAACAAATTTTGCTGCTATTTTAAGTAGTGTGGCCATGAGAAGTCAATGCATTAAATTAAAGAAGAAATCTTCTAGTGTAAAATCTTATGACGAGGATATCCAATATATGCTCATCTATACAATTGGTGAATTATGATAAGTTGTGTTGTTGACAAAACAATGCCATTTTTTTGCAACATTATTCTTCACAAGGGAGTCATTTGCAACGATTCTTCTTTTGGCCTCACATGCAACATGGTGTTCTCCACGTTCTATGACTTTGTACAGTCTGTAGTTGTTCCAAACCTACCAAAAGGAAGTTAGGTCTCAATCATTCTTGCCTATCCCACTCGTCTTTGCAAAAGCATTTATATGGACTTGATTATGCTTGATTGTTTGTCGCTATGATTGCATTTTTATGGTTGTTGATTGATTTATTAAAATGGCTAGGTGTATCCCTTGTCGGACGATAATTTTTATCTTTGATTGTGTTGGTTGTCCTTTGCTCTCCCCACTAGTATTATGTTTGATCTTGTTTTGATTGCCTTATGTGAGGACTCCATCCTAACACTATTATGTAATAACCCCTTTCTTAATGTGGGGACCCCATTATAATGTTTTGTAATAGTTTGTGATTTTAGAGGCACCATTTTATGTAACTGTTTTTTTTGGTAGAAGATTCTAGCTTGGGTGGCATTTTGCATGTAATCCAGCCTTGAGCGTCAGGTAGGGTTATGAAGAGTCTTTAAAAATGTGAGGGATAGGAATGGATGTATCTTTTTGCTTGATTGAATGAAATTTTTGAAGGAGGTTTCCTCCTTGAAGAGGACTATGATTCTATGTTGTGATTTATGAGATTAATATACATTTATGCATTCACATTTTGTATTTCAATATTCAGTTCCTTCATGAGTTACTGCTTTTATTGCAATATTTATGTGAATGTGCTTATTTAATTAGAAGGTTTTTAACAAGTGGTATCAAAGCGCTTTCTAGGGCCATGTTCCGTTGTAATTGCGACAGTTCTTGCCTTGCCATTTCAATTGTTAGTTATAAATTTTCTGTGTCTTCATTCTTACTCTTCTTTTCCTACTAAAAGAAAAGAAAAAACAAAAAATCATGCAGCCCTTTTTTCTCTGTTTTAGTTTATTGGGTTAGAAACCTTGTGTCGGGGGTTTTAAAATATCATGGAGGAGTTGTCATTATTGTCTATGCTAGATTTCCCGTAAAGTGTCTAGTGAAGTGAGGGGCGATCAGGTTGCAACACCTAGGCCTCAAACAACACCTGTATATGGAATTGAGCTCCCACGTATCTTCAAGAATATCGGGAGCCCCCCTATGATTAGGAGAAACCTTCATCCCTAGAAAGATTTTTGACTGTCTATTTTCCATAGTGCACCAAAGACAACATTCAGGAAGATCACCCTTTTGTACTATCAGAGAGGTGGGTAGTGTGCTCAAGGGTATGTGTGGAATCCTCTTTGAGTAGTGGCTTGAAATATTATTCCGAGCACTATCGTTCGTCATTGCGGTACAACAGAGGGCTATGGATAGTACATACACCTTGGCCTAGAGTACCTTGTTTTGTTGAATATTAAACCTCAAACCAAAAAATCCTACCATAGAAATTGAGCATACTGAGGAGACTACACTATTACAGAATCAATTGTATGAAACAAACGAAAGATTGGTGGCAAAAATAACAGTCAAGATAGGTTCTGTCAAGATAATAGTCAGTAACAGTTGGGTATGAATGCAATCAGAGTTAGTAACAGTCAGGATAGAGTCTGCCAACGTCAGTAACACTTGTATTTGACAGTTAGGAATCATAACATACAAGAAAATTGTTAGTAAGAGAGTCTGCCAAGATAGTCATTAGACACAATGAGCTATAGTGTCAGTAACACAATATTGCAAAGTCTAATACGGGGTTGTCGAACAAAAGTCAATTTTGAGTAAACCAAGACTCTGGGAGAAAAATAGACATGCCTAGAAAAAGTCAGGGGTGCCAAAAAACAGTTTTGTGGGATATAACCCATTGTGATCGTCTTGTCGAGCTGATCATTTTGGTATATAGCCTCCATGCACTTTTTCTAGGGTGTCAAAAAACGTCATTGTGGGACCTAGCCCATTACGTTCATTTTTTCGAGTTGATCATTTTGATATGTAGAACCCAAACACTTTTTTTGGCTCATTACTAAAAATAGTAACTCTTGGCCCCACACTCCTATTTTTAGTAAGTATCATCAGAAGGTCAAAAGTCATAGAGCATGGCTACAGGCACTAGGGAACAAGAAAAGGCACAAGAATTAGATGCAAAAATTGCCGCTCATGTAGAGTCTTGGGGGAAGCATGTGGGGGATCAGTTATTAGATAGTTTAAATCAAATAAGGTTGGATATCAAATCTCTACATGAATCCTTGACCTATGTAGCAAGGGAACAAAAGGAAATGAAGGAGGAATTTAATGGAAAAATTGAAGACTTGGAAGGTCGTATAGCTCATACGACCCACACACATGATCGATTTGAGTCTCATGACTATAAGGATGAAGGAACTAGTAGTCAATAGCAGGAAGCCCCCAATAACAATGGATATAAACTGCTCAAATGAATAGAAGTGATCTAGAGGGATGGATGCAACAAGCATAACAATATTTCAGTCTTCATAGTGTTCCCCATTATATGCCCTTGATAATTACCTCTTTCAATTTTGAATTAGATGCATTGCATTGGTTTCAATGGCTTAGAAGGCAAACCCCGATCTTACTTGGCTTGAATTCGAGCAACAACTACTCACTCGATTTGGTCCTAGTGAGTTTGAAGATTTTATAGGAGCCCTTTCTAAACTCAAACAAACTTCAACCATTCAAGATTATCAAACTTAGTTTGAAAAATTGGCCAACCATACCATTGGTTTGAGTCTTAAATTCTTCCAAAGTTGTTTTGTGAGTGGTTTGAAGGATGATATTAAAGCTGAAGTTAAAATGTCGAGTCCACAATCATTACAGCAGGCATAGTTGAGAAAATCGGAATCAGCATTTTTAAAAATTGGCAAAAAATGGGGAATCGGCAAAAAATCAACAAAAAAAACCTGAAGAAAATGAAAAATTTCACTGAAAAAAAAGGTTTTTTTATGCATATTACAATGAATTGACATGATGCAAATCAAATATTGCAATAAAAGCAATAATTCATGACAATACATCATACAAGGCTCAAGCTTTAAGTACACGTGAAAGCGACAAAACACATCTTGTATTGCTTATAACATGAAAAGTTACAAAGTTACAAGTAACAAGGAGGAAAAAAAGGTTTCATTTTTTATATGCCTGCACATGGAAACAAGTAACAACAAAGTTACAATCACTTGAAAAAAGGAAAAAAACCTAAACCTTAAACCAAAAGGCTAGGGTTTAGGTTTTAAAATTGAAACATTGACAGCTGAAAAATGGGCTTGCATACATAGTTATCAGGCAGTAATATTTACTTAAAAAGAGGAGGAAAAAAAAACCATAAACCCAAAACCCTAGGGCCTAGACTAGGGTTTAGGGTTTAAACTTCAAGTTCAAAGTTTCAAATTCAAACCCAAAACAGCTGAAAAATGGGCTTGCATACATAGTTACCAGGCAGCAATATTTACTTAAATAGAGGAGGGAAAAAAAAAAAAAACCCTAAACCCAGCCTAGGGTTTTGAGTTTAAACTTAAAAGTTCAAAGTTTCAAACATTAACAGCTGAAAAATGGGCTTACATACATAGTTATAAGGCAGCAATATTTACTTAAATAGAGGGTTTCAGGTTTAGGGTTTACTTTAAACCTTGAAGTCCAAACATTAACAGCTGAAAATGGGCTTGCATAAAAAACCCTGAATCGGCCGCAGCCTTAAAAAAAAAAAAATTGCAGTTTTTTGAAAAATCAGCGATGCTGATTTTTTCAAATGATTGACAAAAAATCTTTGCATCGCCGAGAGTTTGCCGATTCCATCGGCATTTTAAAAAATCGGCCAAAAATTGGGATTCTGCAGATTTTTTGCAGATTTTCTCAACTATGACAGCAGGCAACAGCCTTGGGTAGATTGGCAGAAGAAAAATTTATGGCTCAAGGACACCCCCCAAAATTTCTCAATCTTGGCCACCTTTTTTGTCCAAGCCAACACCAACTCTTGCCAACAAAGCTCCTACCATCAAAAGTTGACATGTGAATATTGTCATATACCAGACTACCATCTCCAAGCAGGGCATATGCTGCACTGATCATACATTCCAAGTGATGGTGATGGTAGTTTGTGGTGGTCCGGTAGATATGTTAAATAGTTAAGTTTGATGTGGGTTACGTTCATAGAAATATTTTTGTACAGATGGTATTTAATGAAATGTATAAAATGTTTAAACATAAATTTCAGATGTTAAAAGCCAAATTGGCAGACAGAGAAAAGGAACCAATGAAACATGATAACAAAAATCATAACCTGTTTTGCCATGTTCCAAAAAATGAAGGGATAATGTGAACTTTATTAAAGTTACAAGATTTCAATAAAACATAGAAGGCCTGTTGACAGGATCATATCTACTGTGAAAGATTTTGATAAGATTGATGTGGGTTACATTCACGAATTTTTTTTTGATGGTCTTTAATGAACCTATAACATAATTAAACATAAATTTTAGATTTTAAAAGCCGAATTGGCAGATAGAGAAAAGGAACCAATGAAACATGATAACAAAAATCATGAGCTGTTTTGCCATGTTCCAAAAAGTTAAGGGAGAATGTGAACTTTATGGAAGGAAATTGCAAGATTTTGATAAAGCATAGAAAGCTTGTTTTCGAAATCATAACCAGTGTCTTCATGATCAAAGTGTTTTGAGTCAGAAATTTTTTATGTAGAGATGTGGATTGAATATTAGAGGATGCTGGAACATCAATGTGTGATGTTTGTTTTAAGATTAAATAAAGAAATTGAAACTGGATGATTTTGTATGGAAATTTGACCTTCAAAATAATGTCCAAGTTTCCTTGGAAAAAATAAATTCAAGCAAATAATTTAATAAATGTTGATTTGGTTGACAAAATCGCAGACGACTACATAAAAAATGAAAATGTCAACACTTCTGTTAAATGTGATAAAAACTTAACAAGAGTTAAACGACTGGATATATCGAAATGAACCTGAAATGAAACCCTGTTGCTATCATCATCAAAAGATTTTAAAAATAAAGTTTGAAGAGGATATCCCTTTTTTTTTTTTTCAAGTAAATGATATTCAAGTTGATGAGCTGAAGTTTTAACTTACTGAGATACTCAGTGCCTATCAAGGTTGATCAGGGGTTGAACATTTCAGATTCCATGTCGTTTTTGTAAAAGTCATTCAAGTCCTATTCTGTATCATCTTCATGCCCTTTGAGGATGAACATTTTCCAACATGGAAAGTCATGCTATTAACTTAATTATTAATAGACATATTTTACATTGATGTCCTTCCCTTTGCACTCCTTATACTTTGTATTTTGCTTGCTAAATCTCTCAATTATTCCTGTTATACATTTTCTTCTATATTCAACATGTGAATATTCTCATATTCACAATTTTTATACTTAGTACATAACACATGAAGTTTGAGACAAAGAGACTAATCTCCATACATATTTTTAATATGGGTAGAACGATTGAATCGATTATTAGAAAATCCCAATCAAGGGAACAGATTTACAGTTTTCCACAGGGTTGAGTCTTGTACATCAATCTACAGTTTTCCACAATAATTATGAGTTCAGTTGGCATCAGTAAGAGACAGTATTCATCCTCGAATCTCTTCATAGAGTTCCTCAATTTGTCTGGTTGATAGAACAGGATGGCTTGCTACAAAGTCCATTTGCTCCTGATGATCTCATTTGGTCAGACAAATCTTGGAAATGTGGGTGCTCTTCTGCAAACAGCTAAACAGCTGGAGTCTGAAAATACTTGGCTCAAGAGACAAGTCCTCATAACATTTTTTATAGGCTAAAGCACCCAATGCCCTTACTTAAGGTCGTGATGTGTGGTTTACCTAGAGTACTGGAGATGCATCCCATCCAATCCTTTCCAGGCTAGGATGAGGCAAGCTTGAGAAGTAGATCTACAAGGGAGCCATCCCTGCAACAATGTAATAGTTTACTAGTTTAGGCTTGGTACCAGCCTATGGATGTTGGCAGAGACGGGGAGGGATGCAATTCGAGTCAACTGTGAGTACATAGCCTGCTTTTATAAATGACCTAAAACCATCTGCAGTTTGTCAGACTTAAGGGATAAATTGTTTTTGGTCCTATCTTGTGCGAAGACTTGTTTCAAGAAAGTCTACTTTCTAAAACAGAAAACTCAATACGACTCTCAACCACAAATGTGTGTGTGTGTTCCTGTTTTGTAGTAACATCCTTCTCTTAAAAAGTACTTATGTTTAGTAAAAAAATTATATTTTGAATTCATGAATACAACTACTTTGTATTCAGAACTTCACTCAATTATTTGTCAGAGATGTATATGAACAGAAGGGATCTAACCATCATTCATCTCTGATACACCATCTTGTGTTCAGATGGATATGATGTTAGGTGATGTGTCTCATCTCATGGATCTTTTAAGGGAATGGATTGCGCTACCAAACGATGCTAGTTCCATTTCCAGGTAAAATGTGGAGATTTTTTACTACTGGGAAATGAATGATGTAAATCTAATTTTTCAGGGGAGCTAATATGCTTTCATTGTTCAACTACTCTGCTTATTGTATGTCTTTTTTCTTTAACGGATGGTTGGGGGGGAAAGGCCTCTTGGTCATCCACAGATGATCCGTTTTGGAGCACATTTGGTTTTGGTTTTGCGGCATGTTCTTGCCCGTGATACAATGGATGCCATGAGGGAGAAGCTTCATCTTATTGGTGATCTGATACTTAATACGTGAGTACATTTATGAATCCATTAACCATGGTCAGATCAATTTTGACTTGTATATTTTAGTCTTCTTTTCTTGATTTTAAAATTATGATCTTCTGAACTGTAACAATTGTTTTGGTATCATATAAACAGAATCCAGTGGACCCACTTGAATACAAAATTAGTTTGAAACAACCAGCTGACTTGAATAAATTTTGAATTTTAGGTATGCAATCTTTCTGTTTTCACAGAGGCGTGAAGAGCTGGTTGGTGTATATGCTTCACAACTTGCACCATATCTTTGTGTAGAACTTTATGTGAACATGATGGAGTTGAGGTTAAATGACAGGTGCATGTTTTCTGCTATTTATCATGTTACATATTCTGCGTTATAGAGCTTTGGCCTTGTAATTACGTTATCGAGTTTGTTGTTTTGTCCTGTATTACATCGGGATTTCAGTGTACATGTTAAATATAAAATCTTCCGATCAGCGATGGAGTATTTACCTTTCTTTCCAGGGGATACATCAAAAGGTTGTGTGTCAGACATTCTTGAGAGGTAATGAGTTAATTTTGCCCTTGCTTTTCAGTCATGCATTTTAACTTTCTCTTTGTACTTCATTTTTTACATATACATGTAACTTTGTGATGAGTTGTATGGCATAATGCCTAACAGTATGGAATGCAAATTCTTTCCTTAAACAGGGTTCTAACCAGATCTCGAGAAGTAAGACCTGGTACTCGCCATGTTAAGACAGAAGATGCAGGAGAGCAGCATCGCCTAGAGAGCTTGGAGAAAGCCACATCAGTTCAATGGCTTTGCTTCACACCTCCAGCATCAATGTCTGACTCTGAGCTAATCAAGGCAGAGCTCCTTGCTCGGGCATTGCAACACAGGTTAAAACTGTATTTACTGTCTGTCATCTTACTCTTGCACTGTAATGGACTGTGAAGGAGGTTATGTGCAAACTGTACAAGTGCATGATTTTTAGCTTGCTTATGGGGACAACTTATTGTCTTTTTGATGTATAGATCTTTCTAATGTAAAATTTTTCTTTGTTCAATACAGCAATATACTATTTCGGGAGTTCGCCCTTATATCTATATGGAGAACCATTAAAATGCCTGTTGGTGCTCATATGCTATTAAGCTACCTTGCAGAGCCTTTAAAGCAACCAACTGAGCTGCTACTTTCTCTGGAACAGCATAATGTGTCAGAGAATCTCCAAGAATTTGAAGATTGGGTAAGTATGTGTAGAGAGAGTTAAGCGTACACTATATTTCTTCATTAAATATACTTCTGTAAATGCATATGAAGCTCATTATAGATTATGCCAGATCATTTTGTAAAACTTGATTAGTTTTTAGCATAGGTTATGCTCATCTTCACCAAGCTTCCCTGATGATTTTTTTTCCATGTTATCAGAGGGAGTACTATGCATGTGATGCTTTATATCGCAATTGGCTGAAGATAGAAATGGACAACGAGAATGTTTCTCCTCTTGAACTTTCATCCGAAGAGAGAGAAAAAGCTGTAATTGCAGCGAGGCAAGCTTTAAATTCATCATTGTCTTTGTTAGAAAGTAAGTATACCCAGATTAATGATAGAATCTTGCCGCAAAATGAAGGCTGTTTGACATGATCAAGTTATGAATAATAACTGATTTTGGAAAATTTGGTTGATGGGATATTTTAGTATGCATGGGATAGTTTCAAAGGATTTGTGTTTTTATTGCTTGGAGCTTTGTTTTGAATGACATGACATGCCAGAACTGGTTGAATGTTTTCCACTACATGGTCTGTTTGGAAGTCATGACGCAGTTTTATATCTTCCGATGTTCATAGTGAAAACTTTGTGAATCAGCTTACATGATCTTAAGTGACACACAGACACATACACACATGGGTGTCCTGAGTTCATAATATGCAGGCTATCATAGGAGACTATCGTTGCTATTTCATGCTGTATGAACATCCTAAGGTTTTACTATTTCTTCTCTTATCTCTTCATGATGCAATTCAAGTAATGTTTGCTTGCAGCCTAAATCCTCCTAATTTTTCAACCCAAATCAGTTTATAATCATACACTAATTTCAAATGTAGAGTTGGAGTGTCAAGAGGATTACACTCAAGTTCTTCAAACTTGATTTTGATTCTATTGCCTATCCTCTCGCCAGTTTAATTAGCGAGGTGGTTTGATCTGCATTCCATCCTACATGTCAGTCCACCATCATGCACTTAATTTATGTGTCAAATGATGTTTTCAATCAGTAAGGCCATAGAACTATCACAATAAAGTGCATTATATCCAAGTTGTATGCCGCATTATGAAGACATGTTTTGAGATTTATTGATGGAGGATATTCTTTGCTAAATGCTATGTTATGAAGTGTGTAGACTGAATCTTTATGTGAGAGCACTTTTGAAGAGGCCTGGCAATGCTGCTTAATTTTTTGTTGCTCTTGCAACTTCATAGAGTTTTGAAAGATTGTGCACCATATAATACCTGAATTTTTATAGGCTGTGATTATGTCGCATGAGAAATCTGATAAATTGGTGGGCCACATGCTATGTTATGAAGTGTGTAGACTGAATCTTTATGTGAGAGCACTTTTGAAGAGGCCTGGCAATGCTGCTCAATTTTTCGTTGCTCTTGCACCTTCATAGATTTTTTACAACATTGGCTAGAGAGGTTTGAAATATTGTGCACCATATAACACCTGAATTTTTATAGGCTGTGAATATGTCGCATGAGAAATCTGATAAATTGGTGGGCCACATGTGGAGAGTTTTCAATGTCTTTAGTCGGTGAAGAGCATATTGTAGTTAAGAAGCGCTTTGCCATCTCCCTTGCAGTGTACTGTTTATTCATATTAGTTAGTATAGTGTGATGGAGAGATGAGAGTGTTTAATGATGAATGGTTTCTCAGACCAGGTACTCTGTCAAGTGTTCTTTTTGTTCCTGATATAGTACCTTCATCTTCTGCTAGTCAAGCAACTAAATTTCTTGTCAGACATTTGTGATCACAAATGCTTATAGGTCAATGCCAATAGAACTGAAATGAAAGCATTCAGAACCTTTTTAAGAGATAGATTACATGTTTTGTGTAGAAGAAACTTGAAAACTAATTCATATATTATATTGTGTCTTCACTTAGTGCATCTCTTCTTCATTGGCCAACCTACTTCTCAGACACAACAAAGAATGGATTCTCTGTTGCATTTTCATGGTGGCACATTCAAGGTGAGATTGTAGAATGTATTTTCTGGATATGCAAGGTGAGCATCCAGAGCGTGAAGATGATTATGGTTCATTCTTCATCATGTACTATAGGAATAGTTTAATATAAATATTCTATTCTTCACTTTCAATGCAATTCTATTATATTTGGGGACAACGCTTGTATATTTTAAGAAGGGATATAAGCCTAAGCTTGCATAATTCTTCTGTTAGCAGTCCACTAGCTTGATCTTTGGTACAATCTATCAATGAAATGAATTTTAGAATCCCACCTATAAGAAGAGCTTCAAGATCATATCAACAGCATCTGAACCATGCCATTTTGTGTAACATCACATATTATAGGTATGGTGCAAATAAAATACAAGTAGCCATGTATGCGAAAGGTTCATGTCCATAAGAGAATGATAGAGTTGATGTAGACCACAACTGGAAGCCAAGGGTTGCTTTAGTTTGTTTTGCCATGGATAACTGGCTTGAGCTAAGGGGGCTGGGTTGGGCAATCTTCGCAAAACCTTGGGAGTGTCTTCTCTTTATTGTTATACCATCCAAGTCCAATGGTTCTTTAGATGTAGTCAGCAATCTAGTGATGCACGTCTGTCTTGTGGGCAAAGGAGGGCAATAGACCCTTTGTGTTAATAGAGTAGTGGGTCTGTCCTGCCTGGATACTTGTATCAGACACAGATACGATTATTTTTTGGGTACTGTATCCAAATGTATCTAAATACACAAATATTATATTCCAGGGTGGCTGAATACATCCCTCTATATGGTCAATATCTAAGACATCTGCATATGTCTTGCACATGTCTAGAGTTGTATCGATAACATTAAAAATAAAATAAAAACATAAAATAGTTAAAGAAATAACTTTTAAAATTAAAAACAATTTAAGTCTTCTTAATTAATAGATATCCTAAATAAGAGTTATATTTGTAGCACGGATTTTATGTATTCCAATTAAACAGCAGAAAGTAATAAGAAGCAATGGCACTAAAGTAAATACTCATCAATCACAATAGTTCAGAATAACAGAGATACGTTTTTACTTTCTCAGAATAGTACATCTTGTACCAGTCTTGTATGATGACAACTATGTAGAAACTATCTCTGCATAGCATAACACTCTCTATACACAATGCAAACATACACAAACATGAACATCCACATGTCTATGCATGTCTTTGATGCAGGAGCATCCAGTGGCGTCCGAAGGAAGATGTCGCGATGTCGCGACCAAAACAGAAGACAGGGGACGCGATGGAAATACGTCGAAGCAAGAAGGCGTGAAGGAAAGAATGTCGCGATATCGCGACAGGAGGAGAAGAAGACGAGGAAGAAGAAGGAGATGTCGCGAAATCGCGACAGGCGGCATTTTCAGAGATCGTTACAGAATGACACGTGGCAGCACAGAACGACACGTGGCACCAAGGTGCAGTGAAAACAGGTGCAGACGAACAGTTAACGGAAGATGTTACGCCAGTTACAGAGGACGTTACGGATTGCAGTTATGGAGAGCGAAGAAGACGAACAGTCGTGGCGGAAATGAATCGAAGGACCGCCAGATGGAAGACGAAGAGTCACGCGAAAATTTATAAAAGGATGAAGTAGAGGCGTGTACAGGGGTTGGAAAACGGCAGTTGCGGGTTGGATAACTGCAGTTGCAGAGTTGCACAGTCGTGTTGCAGAGTCGAGGGCCGAGAGCCATTTTGAACCGGCTTGAGTGCTTTTCCTTCCATAGTTGCAGAGTGAGAGATCTGCAATAGAGAGTGAGAGAACTGTGCCTGTGCGCCAGTTAGTGAAAGAACTAAGCCTGAGAGCTAGTTTCTGTAAAGCCTGCGGGCTGTTATTGTAATCTTTGCAAGTTATTTAATGAAACGTCGGGATTTCATTTTCTTGTAAAGCGTGTGTTCCAATTTTCTGCGTGAAAATTCGGATTTGGTAGGTGGCAATTTTTCGTGTCCCCATCAAGTGGTATCAGAGCCGGAAGTTCCTGAGTGTGTAGCAGATCGCCGGACGTGAGGCAGGTACACCAAGATCTGTGGAAGGGCTTGTGATTGAGTGAGCATAATGCCTCCACGAAGAAACAGTGGTGGTGGGAGAGATATGAGATCTGAGGATGCACAGTTACAGATGTTCAGATCTTTGCAGAGGCAAGTGAAAGCCTTGCAAGAGGAGTTGCTCAGAATGGATTTGCGGAAGCAAGAGGAGCTGCGCAGAAAGCGTGAAGATAAACTGCGAAGTAGAGGCCAGGAAACGGAGTTGAATCGGACTGCAAAGGCAGGTGCGTGTTTGGAGATGTTGCAGGAGGCGGCAACCGAACAGCACAGAAGTGAAGATCACTTCTCCATCAACCCCGGGTGTCTGATGTAGGAGCATCCAGTGGCGTCCGAAGGAAGATGTCGTGATATCGCGACCAAAACAGAAGAACGGGGACATGATGGAAATACGTCGACCAAGGCAGAAGCAAGAAGGCGTGAAGGAAAGAATGTCGCGATATCGCGACAGGAGGAGAAGAAGACGAGGAAGAAGAAGGAGATGTCGCAAAATCGCGACAGGCGGCATTTTCAGAGACCGTTACAGAACGACACGTGGCACCAAGGTGCAGTGAAAACAGGCGCAGACGAACAGTTAACGGAAGATGTTACGCCAGTTACAGAGGACGTTACGGATTGCAGTTATGGAGCAGAAGAAGACAAACAGTCGTGGCGGAAATGAATCGAATGACCGCCAGATGGAAGACGAAGAGTCACGCGAAAATTTATAAAAGGATGAAGTAGAGGCGTGTACAGGGGTTGGAAAACGGCAGTTGCGGGTTGGATAACTGCGATTGCAGAGTTGCACAGTCGTGTTGCAGAGTCGAGGGCCGAGAGCCATTCTAAACCGGCTTGAGTGCTTTTCCTTCCATAGTTGTAGAGTGAGAGATCTGCAACAGAGAGTGAGAGAACTGTGCCTATGCGCTACTTAGTGAAAGAACTAAGCCTGAGAGCTAGTTTTTGTAAAGCTTGTGGGCTGTTATTGTAATCTTTGCAAGTTATTTAATGAAACGTCGAGATTTCATTTTCTTGTAAAGCGTGTGTTCCAATTTTTTGCATGAAAATTCGGATTTGGTAGGTGGCAATTTTTCGTGTCCTCATCAGTCTTGAGACTGGACTTCAGGTGAATATATAGAAAGGAGTAATGGGGGAGTGGTTGCAATTACCTAACTGATATGCACCTTTACATCTAGCTACATACATAAAATTTGAATTTACTCCTTATGCAATATACATTGTCACAAAGCAAGGGTGTTGCACACACATATGTGACAACCCTTGTGTTGCATACACAAAATGACAAAATGGAAATACGTTCAAAAGAAGTGCTCAAAGACACATCACTGTGGTGGCACTTGAGCTGATGCCATGTTAGTTTTGCTGCCTGCATCTGGCTCTCCTTTAAATTGTTTGGCATGCTTGATGACTTCATTACTTGTTGGAACTCCTGTGTGGGTAGGCTTCGAATCAGGAGGAGGTGGCTGTGCATCATCTTACCATAATGTTGTGCTTGAACCATTGCTTATCAGCTTCGTTCAACTGCTTCTATAACTCCTCACTTCGGTAAAAAGTAGTAGACAAATGCACCTAGATCGTGCTTAGTTGGTTCTCTAGATTAGCACTGTGCTGATCCCTTTCCCATACCTGCTCCTATTGCTGGCCATGTATTATCTATATCTTATCATCATTTAGTTGTCTTTGCTTTGATTTAGTCTTTCAGAAGACACAAGTCCTCTTCAAGACATTGAGCATGTTGTCTCTTAGAGTTGGCTAGTTGATGTATCTGTTTGGAAAACTCACTTTATCCAAGTGCTATCTGAGTAAAGCTGGATGAAATGCGCAAGATAATTCAGTTGTGGAAATGGCATATCAAGCTGCTCCATTATAGTGTATTTCTTTACTGCAGGTGGTGATTGGAATCCATAAACTGATCAGGTGTAATATACACTGAAGACTGGGTATGGTAAGGAATCACTATGCCCTATGGAAACATGGGCTGTTGCAACAATCTATTCGTGGATTGCTGCCAGGCATAAATATCTGCGAGATTCTCTGTCTGCTTCTGTTGATCTTCTTGGGACCAGTTATATAAATTCTTGATCTCACATGTGAGTGTTATTGCCCCAAAGTGCCACTTTATAATGGCAATTGTGAAAAAGTCCTCTTGTGCTCTAGTTATCAAGTCCCTGAGCCAAGTAAAGAACTTAATTTTTCATGTCTTCTTTGCTTCTCTCGACATAATTGGGCTAGCAAGCGCAATCAAGTCCATCACCTGTGTGTATGGAGAAAAAGGCTATTTGTGTTTTGCTCTCATTAGTAGCCTGAGTTTGGTCCCCCAGTGGTGGACTATCCTTTTTTGTAGCAACGAGCTTTCCTTTGTGTGTGTCTCTTTCTAAAGGTTGCTGCTCATGGTCAGCCTCCTAGTGAGGCTCTGTCTCTGGCTCTAACTCTGGATTAGGTGCTCTTTCTAGAGCACAGGTATAGCAATCTGCCTGCTACACAGTGGGGGTCACCCTTCTAAATGGACTGGATCCCCCCTGTATACCTGTCCGATGATTACTGTGGAGGTGATCCCAATTCTTGCACCATTGTTTATAGTTTGTCAACCTTCGTGGTTTGGTTCTCATTCATCTTAATTGGTCTGGTACTATTACCTCACTAACCATCTCTCTTAGCCTATAGGTTTTTAGCTTCTTGTGGATGCATACTTAAAAGGCATGTTACACTTTCTTTTCCGTTTTCTTTAAATTTAAATGTCATGACTCTTGTGAGAAGGTATGAGTTCCTCCTTATCTCAGCCAATGCTTTGAATTCAAAAAAAGGCAAAGTGTGGCTTATCCTTGTGAGGGTGAACCTTATGTAGCATTGCAATTGGATCTAGGGTTTCCAATATTCAGATTTCATCTTATCGCACACCACTACAATTTTGGAAAGGACACTAATGGACCGTTGAGCTGGGTGACTACATTGATCCGAATGTTGAGACTATTCATCATGAGGTTAGGAATCGTTGTGAATTTGGCTTCCAAAAGCTAGTACTGTCCAAAATCTCTTCGGTTTCTTTTTCATTTTTTAATTATAAATTGGTTTAATGAAATTTGAATGGGCCACATTTGTATCACGTCATGATTGGGTTACCATGGTATTTCAACAAACCACATAGTGGTATATGGCAATTATACCTTTATTGCTTGGGAAGACATAACTTGGGTCGCTTCCTTGAAATTCCATGTTTTAAGCACTTGAGCTCATGCTATTTGGTTGATCTCTTTGGATCTCTTTTTCTTTAAATTTTTTATTTTGATAAATTTTGCGTTGCATAATATTTTCCAGTAAATTGGCAATCGAGGAATTTTTGTGATCTTTATAACTAAAGGCATTGATACCACATTAAATGTTGGGGAGACACAAGATATGCATATAAGATGAGGTAATTCTATTAATGTCCATAGAAGGCCAAAGTAGGCCAATGGGATGCGTTGAAAAGAGTTGTTACAATGCATTGTAGTAACCAAAAAGTACTACAAAAATAAGCTAAATTAGAGTAAAAATCTTGTGTAAACCACACTAAAATGGAACAACTATGTCATAAGATTACAATCTCAAGGGTTACTCAAAATGGAAATGAGCTATAGTGGCAAGCGCTAGCATTAATCTATGGTGGGATGTAAAGTGGAAGCACAGTTGTCGTCATCGCCATCTATCCCAAAAGGGTCAACATAGGATCTAATGATGCTCTTAGGAGGATGGCCAATACTAAAAGGGCTTGGTTGGATAATCTTGGGAGGAAATGGAGTTCGACCCCTCAAGACTCTTCTAGCATCCATCTCTGTGGAAACAATATAAGAGGATAGGAAATAGGTAAGTTGCATTTTTCTACAACCCCTCGATATGTGAGGGGTGGCCAAAACGTGATGTCAAAGAATTGTAGTCCTGTCCTATTACTAGCAAGAAGAAAGAATTGAATCCCTAGTAGCCACTCTTGTATGCAAACAAGGGTGTATAGATCTATCGTTGACATTTTGGTTTGTTGTAGCTTCTGATGAATGCTTATTACTCTTGACAACAGAGATAGAGTGAAAGAATGAGGTTATTAGTCAAGAAGTAGTTTGTCTCCCTTATAATAATTGGCACAAAAGAGTGATAGCTTCCTTGAGGTATAAAACCAAGCATCTTTGGTTAGGATAGCTAAAAAAGTGACAAGCGATCTGCCTGAGTCTCTATACAAGAAATAGTACCTCCGTTGAATATCATAATAAATAGGAAATAAGAAAATGAAATGTAGTTCAATCTCCACCTCCCAATTAAAGCAAAGATGATATGCCTAATGCTCAAGGAATATGGTGGTTTGTGTCTACTCGCAACTCATGTGAGCATACTTTGAGCTGATCAAGAGAAATCCTAAGGTTGTGTGTCCAATGTTGCTAGACATAATTAGGATGAGTAATAATGCCATTTTCAATCCTCATGAAATGTTTAGTGTAGCAGGCCAACTTAGGACCCAGAGAATCTGATGGAGCGACCCAAGTGATCTGAATATATTGTTGATAAACATCATCTTTGATCTAATTGCTTGATTATTTACCCTCTTATCATGGACAGAGACATATCATGGACTTCTTCAACTCCATACTTCGGCCTTGATTGTTAGGAGAGATTAGTTTTTGGGGGGTTCTTAGAGCTTGCCCCTTTTGGGCTGCTCCCTCCCCCCTCTTCGCTCTCCGTTCTTCTTGGCGTGTATTCTCTTTAGGACTGCAGCCCTCCCTCCCTCTGGTCCCCCTTTTCTTTCTCCTTTTCTCTTTGGTCCGGTTGTCGGGTTTCGTCTTGTATATAACTTAGTTCTTTTCTTTGTTGGGCTTTTTAGCTCGCTAGCTAGCAGTCATTATTGTCCTTATTATAGTCCCTTGGGTCTTATTTTGGCCCACCGAGGACATTAATAATATTTCATTTCATTTCATTTCTTATCGGAAGGGAGGGGAGGAGCATATAAACAACATTTGAATGGAGGTAATCGATCTATGGAAATGCCAACTAACTGCTGAAGAGAATTAACTTATGAGTACCATCCACGTGACAACCAAAAGTGTTGCTAGAGGTAATCCATTATGAGGAGCAAAGTGCCAATTATGGGTCTCTCTCTGCCTTAGCTATAGTAACCCACAGATCTAAGGCAATAAAGCTGAAAAAACTTCTTGAAGATGCTCTCAAGGCGAAGAGGATGAGTGCCAAACTCAACTTGAATAATACGTTGGGGAACTATTGTTTTACATCGGATAACTTGTTGAGGCAAAATAGCCTGGACCCTTACAATGCTAGTCTAATTAACACACCCAACATGGACCCCAAATCTGACCCATAAAGATTGTTGGTTTGATGATGCAATTAATTTGTAGGTATGCCATGGAAGTGTTGTTGGAAACTGTTGTGGCTCGAATTTACACCTAAGTGGAAATGCACTGTAATTATCATCTAAGATAAAACCTAAAGGCGAGCACCCGCTAGTTACAACCCAAACCAAACATTTTATGAGTCAAATTGCTTTGACTCAACCTCCAGAGTAGGCTGGTTCCTTGTCAACTTGCTGAATGTTGACTCTCTTAAGCTCAAAATGAAATGATAAAATATTAGGGATAGAAATAAGAAGGGTTAAGGGATTATGAAATGTAAGGTGGATGGATGAAGCTAACAACATAGGCTTCTACTAAAACCTCTGACAAATCACACATGAAAAGACCGTTGGAACTAACAACATTCACAATTTGAAGCCTTCACAGTTAAAGATCATTGCATACTTCAGAGCCGATCCTTTTGAATGAGGGTTCGACCTCTATTTATAGATTTTACATAACTCATTCAGAAATATTTAGACTACATCTGATTTTTTGCAACTTGCTTAGGGTTGGTGACCTCTAGCTGTGTTTTCTTGAAACGGTTGAGAAGGATTGCATTTGGGCCATCCCCTGTTCTTGCATTAGCTAGTTGCCACAAATCCTGCAACATAAATTTGTTAATTGAGTCCTTCTAGAAGTCTCCAAATTAAGACGCTTCAATATCTCAATCGTTTTGTTTTCCCCAGCCCCGACTTTGTCTTCATTTTCCATTTTGTCACGTGGCCGTGGCCAAAATCTCATTATTTTTGAATTTCTTGTAGAGATTCAACGTTGTCCGGTGATCTGGATGTGGATGGATGTGATTGAGTCCCTAAGATTAGGATTGGCGCGTTATTTAGTTGAATCCTGATGGCCTGCTCAAAACCGTGCCTCTACCTCTGTTTTTGCTGATGTAGATGACTTTGCCAGCGGCCGCAAGAAGACATCTTCATTTCTTTATCTTTCTCAAAACTGTGTCCAATTTTCGGACTTGGTGGAGTTCGAATGATTTGACCACAGATTCGAGAAAATCTACGGTTTTGAGCTTTTGGCTATCTTGGGCAAGTGTTGGCTCGTGGCCGTGATGCGCTTTCGATGTTGAACTTCGTCGCGAATGCCAACTGCGGTTACGAGAGGGCTTCAGCCCGTGATTACTTTTTGTGAGATGCTTTGTTTGACCATGTTTACCATGATAGAGAGATTGCTCGCAGCCTTGCATCCCTTGAAGAGTTCATCAAGATTATCGCGGGTTCGAGAAAATTATTTACCTTCAAGTTCCAAGCTCGGTTGTGCTTCGAAATTGGATTTCCCCTATGTTGAACATTTTGACCATGACCGTGGGAAAAATTGTGGTTTCGGGAACATTGCTTCCATAAAACAGCTCGTAGCCGTGGTCCGAAATCACCCTTTTGCCAACGTTGAGCAGTTTGATCGCCGTTTTAGGAAAAATCACGGTCTTGAGATTTCCCTTTGCTTTATGGTCCTTCGAATGCGCCATCCATTGTTTCGAGACTTCACCTTCCCACCGTACTGCTTAAGAAAGATAGCTTGCGGCCGCGATCCAAACTTCAAAAAGTTGGATGTTAACCATTTTGACTGCGGATTTGCGAAAAATCATAGCTTTGAGAACCCAACATCCCGCGACCGCGTTCTTTTCAGCTACGCGCACTTTGGCCTTCTTTTGGTCGCGACTTTGAGCCAAAACCCTCTTGCGGCCGTGATTTTCTTTGCGCCGCACAACTTTTTCCCACCATAGACCGCGTTGGACCTTGTTCTCTACTCTTAGCCTATTTTAAAAAGAATGTTGTTGGTTTCTCTGTGATGTAGCCATCTTTGCGTGCACCTTCCTTGTCCCTATAATGTGGTGAAAATTTGGCTTACGTATTAGGCACCTCTTGGGGGACTTGCTTGAAAAGTTGTAGAAATCAGAGCCTTATCTCAAATGATAGGAGAAGAAGTGGAGGTACCCACAAACTAAGGAATTTGTGGCCAATTTATAGGCAAATATTGAAAGAAATGGTACTAAGGCGCTACGTGAAAGGAGAAAAGAGAAAACAAAATTGGGAAAGGGGGCATCTGAACTATGGATAATCCCAACAAAATCGTACCTCCTTGAGAATACTCCGTTGCAGCTCAGAGTCACTTCAAGAACAAACATATTGCCAGGGGCCGATGTCACAATCACTTATAGGCGATCGTTTGTTAATCTTAAGCCTTCTCCCTTTTATAGCGTATTTTAGCAGGAACCTCTTTAGCCAATTATACACGCCATTCCAGTCTCTGTTTGCACCTTCAAGCTCATATTTGTACTGAGAAAATAATCCTTTGGCTTTCAACCTATGCCAAGTATTATATAGAGGTGAGTCGTGAGAGGCCAACCTTGTCAGTTGACGTCTGTGGGATTGCACTTCCATGATTATGCACCTTTTCCAAAATATGTAGGTCCTGTTGGGCTATTTATTCATACACGAACTGAGTCCTCCCCTTATGCAATTCTGTATTCGGTTGACCTCATGTCTCATATGGTATAAGGTCATGTCTCATATGGTATAAGGTATTCCCTCGCTTACACGAGTCATGGCAGTCTCTCCCTTATGCTTGTTCCATCCATTGGGCTACGGAGTCTGCATAATAATGATGGTGGGGGAAATATATTTTATGGAAAGGATTTCAAAAGGGGAGAAGAAAATGTTATGTGAAATATTTTTAACGACTCTCGAAGATTCTACGCTCATCTTTCTCTGATTCCAATCCCTTGATGTACTTCTTCTTGGCTTGAGATTTGTTTGCTACCATAATCTTTTCGTCTAATTCCCTTTTTAAGAATATGTACAAGTTGATGTAAGGAACACGCTCACACACGAACTTTCTCTTTTTATCATTATAGCTGTAATCAACTACTTTATTTACTTGTCGACTATGTACACAAAAAAGTGGCGTGTGTGGCCATGCTTGGCTTTAAAGATCATACAGGTCTATCCCATGAACCTGCAATGTCCGGACCATATAGTACCAAACTTTTGTTTTTCTTTGTGTTCCCATTCTACTAGCTCGCAACTGTCTTCAATTTTGCCCTGAAACCATTCCAACTCTCTCCTTTGTCCTAGATATTCTACGCTCTGGCCAAGTGTGAATCTTATGTCATATAGGTCTATATTGAGCGTTCTCCCACAGAGTATTGCATCCCCTGAAACTTGTTGTATATACTTCTTCATCCAAAATAGCTATTGATATAAAGATTGATCCTTTTATCTTTCTTCTCACAACTCTTCTTGATTATCTGCGGAGAAACAGAGGAAGTTGGAATTATTTGTACTTCAGTAGGGGAATGAAATGATCGCAACTCTCCTTTGTAGTGTCTGACTTGAATATACTTGACAATGCTCAGACTAGGTTATCTTTGATTGAGAATAATTATTCATATCTGGAAATATCCCGCAATCAATTTCCTTTAGTGGGCTTATTTCTTGTTGTCCATATCTTTCAATGAAGAAAAGATGAAGGCCTCGACTAGGTATATCAGCTCCCTTCTTTAGTTCAGACATCGTCACCTAATTTAGCTCTTGATTGAGATATCCTCCCACCTGCCTAAGGATGTCTTGAGGCAAATATATGCCGAACAATGGAGGGATATCAACAACCATTATGCCTTGTATGACGACCAAGTCTGGGTGTCCCCAAATCATCATCATAAAATCTTTGAAGATACCCATCTTTTTTGTTAGACTTCCTTTGAATTGCAGCCACTCTGGTTCTATTTCATCCATAGTCAATCTCAGATTTTCAAAGATCTTTAGCGGCATTATTGAGATTTTAGCTCTCGGGTCCACTACACAATTGTGTAATCTGCATTCTTCCAGCAAGAGTGGTAGATAAAACGAAACAGACTGCTCCATCCAAAAGCTTAAGGATCTGCCTTTCGAAATTGCACCGCCTGCTTCTGTTAATCTTCCTAAGGAGAGATCAAGCAAATTTACCTCTGACGGAACCAACAAATCTTTCCTCAGATCTTGCTGTGACAAAATGGAGCTCTTGAATAGGCATTGGAATTGCACTATCATTTCCATCCTTTCTTCTAGAGTCATAGCGGGAAAATATAGTCTTTTATAAGATTCGACCCTTCTTTGTTTTAGCGAGTTCACTATTGGGATCTGCATATGAACACCTGTTTGAATTTCCTTATCCACCTCCTGGTCCTCAGGAACCAGAGAATGCTTATCACTATTATCTTTCTGATGGCCGGTCGTTGTGTTGCAAGCTATCACATTATCTACTAATGTGGATGTTGGCAGATTTCTTTGGCAGAAATTCTCTGCCTGGATGCAATTATGTGATCAGAATGGGGGCATGACAAGCATATCATCACTTTCCTCTTTGTTATATTCAGCATTATGCTTTGTTTCCCCTTCTTTGTCATAATTGATACCAAGGAGCTGTGGGTCATTACTTTGATGAAGCTGTTGCCACTGAAGTGTAGCCTCCTCCACTCTGGCCTGTAGGAAAAGTTTCTCCCTTCTCTTTTCATCTTGCAATGATTCTTGGATCATCATTTTCGCTCCATGGTCCTTCTGAAACTAACTTTATTGAGTAGTGGGAACAATATTATTTCCTGGCATGTGTAATGAACATGATTCCACCTTCTCAGGGGATATTATGTGGGGTGGGTTGGGAGGATGGTCAAAAGAAGGGATGATCTTTCTGGGAGGAATTTAACCTGTTATGATTAGCATATTTTCAGGCCAGATAGCCTCTTGGAAGATATGGGGGAATTTTTTTTCTTTGGACTGTTGAATGAGAATACTTAGGTTAGGATGAAATGCATGGATATAGTAAAGATATGCTTGGGCGGGGGAGGGTTGATATTCTTGAGGAATTCTTCTCCACATTCTCTTGAAACGGACATTGAAGTCAAAAAGACTTTCTAGAGAAGTTTTCTTGATGAATAAAAATTGAGTAAGCAGTAAGAAAGGATCTCCAGAGTCATTAAACTCATTAATAAGAGCTTCGACTAGATCTGTTCAAGAACAGTTACTTTTGTCTTTTAGAGATCTATACCACAACAGTGCTTTATCCTTGAAGGAAAGAACAAGCAATCTGATCATGACATCTTCAAATATAATGTTATAAATAGAGGACAAGGAAGCTATATCTTGACAATGTTCAAATGCAGTTTTCTCCTTTCCATCAAAGCTAGGTAGGTTTCTTAGGGTAATATTAGGTATCTCATGAAAGATTGGGATGGCAAGAGGGCTTGAATCATACCTAGAGGGCTAATACTGTTGAGCCATGGGAGCTGGCCTCATGGAATTGTAAGTAACATATGGGTTTTGTCCCCTCCAATTTTACTGCTAGGAACTGTTGTTTGAAAGGGGATGAATGATTTTCAATTCTGTATTCTTTCTTGTAACGGAGTCGCCAAATGAACATACCATCTCCTTTATGAGGTCAAGACTGTTCATATCTTGAATCCTCGGGGGAACTGGAGCAAGATTATCAATCTTGGTCCCATCGGGTGTGCTAGAAACTGTTGTGGCTTGGATTTACACGTAAGTGGAAATGCACTTCAATTATCATCTAAGATAAAACCTAAAGGCGAACACCCACTAGTTACAACCCAAACCAAACATTGGATGAATCAAATTGCTTTGACTCAACCTCTAGAGTAGGTTGGTTCCTTGTCAACCTATTGAATGTTGACTCTCTTAAGCTCAAAATGAAATGATAAAATATTAGGGATAGAAATAAGAAGGGTTAAGGGATTATGAAATGTAAGGTGGACGGATGAAGCTAATAGCATAGGCTTCTACTAAAACCTCTCACAAATCACACATGAAAAACTATTGGAACTAACAACATTCACAATCTGAAGTCTTCACAGTTAAAGATCATTGCATACTTCAAGAACCATTCCAAACATCTAAGATACTAACAATCCAATATTAGCAGAATAAACCAATACTTAGACTAACAGAAATGAATTCTTAGATGCATACATTCATACTATTAATCATTCCAATTGCCCTAGGTTAGCAATCCAATATCAGCAAAGTAAACTATCCTAGCAACATTTACAGAAATGACTTCACAAAGATTAATACCAGATAATGAAGATCAACAAATATGAGGCAAACATTCCAAGTAATGCTCCATTCTTTGATTGTCAGGAAATTTACACTAGTGCAAGCAAACACTTCAGAGCCTACCCTTTTGAATGAGGGTTCAACCTCTATTTATAGATTTTACATAACTCATTCAAAAATATTCAGAATACGTCTGATTTTCTGCAACTTGCTTAAGGTTGGTGGCATCTAGCTGTGTTTTCTTGAAACGGTTGAGAAGGATTGCATCTGGGCTGCCCCATATTCTTGCATTAGCTGGTTGCCACAGATCCTGCAACAGAAATTTGTTTATTGAGTCCTTCTAGAAGTCTCCAGATTAAGACGCTTTACCATCTCAATCGTTTTGTCTTCCCCAGCCTTGGCTTCGTCTTCATTCTCCATTTTATCACATGGTAGTGGTCATAATATCGTCATTTTTGAATTTCTTGCAAAGATTCAACGCCGTCTGTTGATCTGGATATGGATGGATGTGACTGAGTCCTTGAGATTAGGATTGGTGCGTTCTTCAGTTAAATCTTGTTGGCCTGCTCAAAACAATACCTCTACCTATGTTTTTGTTGCTTTAGATGACTTTGTCTGTGGTCGCGAGAAGCCATCCTCATTTCTTTATCTTTCTCAAAACCGTGCCTAATTTTCGGACTTGGGGGAGTTTGATTGATTTGATCATGGATTCGAGAAAATCTACGGTTTTGAGCTTCTGGCTATCTTGGGCAAGTGTTGGCTCGCGACCGTGACACGCTTTTGATGTTGAACTTCGTCGAGAATGTCGACCGTGGTTTCAAGAGGGCTCCAGGCCATGACTACTTTTTGTGAGATGCTTTGTTTGACCATGTTGACCACGATAGAGAGACAGCTCGTGGCTGTGCGTCCCATGAAGAGAATCCTCTGTTCATCAAGATTATCGCAGGTTCGAGAAAATTCTTTAGATTATCGCGGATGTGCTTTGAAATTAGATTTTCTCTATGTTGTCCATTTTGACCACTGTCGTGGGGAAAAATCACGGTTTCGGGAACGTCGCTTCCATAAAACAACTCGCGACCTTGGTCCAAAATCACCCTTTTGCCAACGTTGACCAATTTGATCACGATTTTGGGAAAAATCACAGTCTTGAGATTTCCCTTTGCTTTATGGTCCTTTGAATGCGCCATCCACTGTTTCGAGACTTCACCTCCCTGCCGCGCTGCTTAAGAAAGATAGCTTGTGGCCGGGATCCAAACTCCCAAAAGTTGGATGTTGACCATTTTGATTGCGGATTCGCGAAAAATTACAGCTTTGAGAACTCGACATCCTGCGACCGCATTCTTTTCAGCTACACGCACTTCGGTCTTCTTCTGTTCATGACTTTGAGCCAAAACCCTCCCACGGTTGTGATTTTCTTCGTGCCGCGCAGCTCTGTCCCACCATTGACTGCGGTTTTAGACCTTGTTCTCTATTCTTAGCCCATTTTATAAAAAATGTCGCGGATTTCTTTGTGACTTAGCCATCTTTGCCTGCACCTTCTTTAGTCCTTGTAATGTGGTCAAAATTTGGCCTACAAAAACATTTGGCATTCCAAGACTAATAGAGCTGTGTATCCCTTGCAAAGATGTGATTGTGAAGCTAGTCAAAGATTAAGGAAAGGACTTGTAAACTAAACCCCTAAGTAGGTGTAAGTAGTGGTGTTCTCAATCGATTCGTTCTATAGAATAAGTAAAACTTAGATAAGATACTCTTTTGAATGTGAATTGACTGAAGAAGAGAAATCACTCTTGAATACCATGCATGATGACAACCAAAAGTGTTCCTAGTGGTAATCCATTATGAGGAGCTAGGTGCCAAGTAAGGGTATCTTTCTTGGTCTGGGGTGCAGTCATCCATGGTTCAAAGGCAATGAAGCTAAAAATATTTCTAATGATGCTCTCAAGGCGAAGAGAATGAGCACCAAACTCGGCCTTAAAAAGATATTATGAAATTGTTCTTTTACATTGGATAAATTAAAGAAGTAAAATAGTATGGACTCTCTCAATGCTAGTGCAATCAACACACACTAGACTTGGACTCCAAATGTGACTTATAAAGGATTGTTGGTTTGATGATGCAATCAAAGAGACAAATGTTTGTAGGTATATCTTGGAAGTGTTGTTGGAAACAGTGGCATTCCAATATTGAGAGAGATGTGTATCTCTTGCAAAGACATGATTGTGAAGCTGGACGAAGATTAAGGAAGTATCGCTAAATTGAACCCCAAAGTAGGTGTCAACAATGTTGTTCTCAATTGACTTGTCCTATACAAGAATTAAAAGTTAGATAAGGTATTATTTGACGTGTTGAAGATCATCACCTTAGTCTTGTTAAGATTGACTACCAGTCGTTTTATGTCACAAAAGTGAAAGAGCATCCGACTGTCTTTGCTGGTCCACAGTATTATGAGCAAGATGAACCATATCATCTATAAAAAGGAATACAACTATCAAGATATGATGTCGAAAGAAACCACCGTCAACATGTGTTTTGAATAATAAATTCTTCAAGCTCGTCAATGTAGATTTCAAGTAGTGAAGGAGAAAGAGGATAGTCTTGTTTGACATCAATGGTCCTCTGGACATCCTTTAAGAAACGAAAAGTTGTCCGGAAACGACCCACAACTACCTTGTATTGTCTTTTGATGGCAATGATAAAGATCTCTTAGATACTGATGTCATGTAGTCTTTGAAATAAAAGATGCATGGGAAAGATGTCAAAGGCCTTTCTAAAGTCCACAAAACAACATAATACTCTAAAATACTATTAGCAAGCCTCCTCAACAATAGCTCTGAGAGTGAAAACATTGTCAATAGCCTGATAAAGCCTTCTAAAACCAACCTGCCCTCTCGCTGTAAACTTGCCCTGATCCAACAGTTTTGAGAGTTTCATATTCAAAACTGTTGCATAAAGCTTAGCAAATGTGTGGCCAATCTTGATAGTTTTGTAGTTATTTGGGTCTGAATAGTCACTGGATTAGTGGATGCAGTGGATAATATGCTATGACCAGGAGGCAGGGAACCTAGAACAGACAACCTCATTGAATATTTCTGCAATGGGATAGCCAAGAGCTTCGGCACCATACTTGAAGAACTCAGCCTAAAATCCCTCAAAATCGGCAGCCTTGCTGGTGCTTAATTTATTATTAAATATGTAAATGTAGATATGATGTTGTGTACCTAGATAGGGTCGTAATTATACATGCCTTCCAAGAGATGCAGTAAGAGGTATCCCCCTTCATACCAAAGTTAAGAGAGAAATAGGTACGTAACAACCTATCATTCTGGATAGGAATTGCATCGGTATGATGAGGTCCTTTATCATCAACATCAGGCTGTCAAGACTATCATTCATATTGCAGTGTAAAGGCGAATGAAGGTAGGCATTTAGATCTTCATACAGTTGAGTATCTAAACCAGAAGTGTCGATATGAATAAGGATATCGGTAGAAATAACAATGATAGAATAAATATTTTCATGATTAAATGAAGGTTGGGGATCCTGATTAGCATCACAAGTTGAACTGACTAAAATTGGGTTTGTAATAGTTGAAGCGCCACTAAGAGTATCAAAAGGAATATCGGAAATACAATAGGCCTTGCTTCTATTAAATTCAGCAAAGTGAATTAACAATATAATTTGAATTAGAGGAGAGAGTTGGAAATAGAATTGGTCTTCTTGAATGGTTGACTCAATCATGATCCAAGTTGACTTTATTGTCAACTGTCTAGCCAATCACCATATTGTCCCAACCATCTTCTTGAAACATGTTGCATAGGCGTCTAGTAATCAGGTCAAATGACATAGATCTTCATCAAATTTAAGTCCAACTTGATATCTATTGGCACTGAGTTCCTCTCAGGGGTATCTAGTGGTATTTGTCTGTTGTGACAACTCTGACAATTTTGCTGTGTGATTGGAAAATTGTACTATTTGTGCATATGACTATATTTCTGTGCTTTTATCTTCAAGGATGTGTGGTGTGGACTCTGCCTAAGTATGCATTTTTGGACATGATTTTAACTTTGTAGATGACTTTATCTAAGTGCTTTTATCTTCAAGGATGAGTTTTGTGAATTTGTCTTCAGATATGTGTTTCTCTTAAAATTTATTTTCTAATTGCAAATTAAAAATTTCTCTCTTCAGGGGCTGAATTTGTGCATTTATGCTTCTGTATAAACTTCAATCCAGATAATTAGTCCAAAGATGAACAAGTCTTGAAGATAAAATTCTTAGGTCTTCATGAACTAAATACAAAAATGTAAAACTAGGTTGTGTAGATCTGTGCTACCAAACTGTGCAAATGTCTGAAACAATAGAGATGCTGTAATCAAATGCTCTGAAAAGTATTGTAAGTGTCTTTAAAAGTGGTCAAGTGCTACTAATCAAACAGTTAACTACTAAAACATCACCAAGTGCAATGAAATAGAACCACAACACAAGAAAGACTATAATAGTCTGGAGTGTGCTAAACCAAGGCTCAGAGCTTAAAATTCTTGACATTATAAATTCTTAGGGAAGACTCAATTTAAGAGAATGGCTTGAACGGCCATACAGGGTTGTTAAATCACCTTTGAATAACATTATTATTTTCTGTTATTTCTAATATAATGATACAACTAATGATGTGCATAATATACAATATTATATCAAATTGGTCTCCTCTTGCAAAATAAATGTGAGCAAGGTTTGCTCCAACAAGACAAGATTTCAGTAAATGAATATTCTTTTATCCTTCATAGCTTGAGTTGCTTGAATCAGTATTAAACCATAAAGACTTATGTTTTGTGTTTGCAAAATATTTACAGGGACATAGCCAGGGATAAGTTGATTATATACATGCACCAATGCTATCATCATGTAATTCTATTTTTAGAAATCAAAGCTCTCAACATTTGTGGCTATCTTATAAATAGAAGGAAGGAAGAAATAATATTGATGTTCACAAGTCACCTAAGCACATCGATGAAGCTTTAAAAATAATGTAACTTAGGTTGCGATAGCATGGGGCAGCCAAAAGAAGATTTCCAAAATAAAAACTAAAATGACAAAACTCATTGAGGGGTGAAACATGTTACCTTGTTTAACATCATGTAGCCCAAAGCATAACAACATTTGCTACAAATTGCTGGCTTTTAAAGCCTTACTACCACAAAATATCACAGGTTAGCTCACAATATCACACAAGTCCCAAATATAAAATAGCCACAATATTAAAGATCAAGATAATAATAAAATGAGTAGAATAATATGAGCAAATTAATACGTATATCGAGGCTTATATAATAAAGAAAATAACATTCTTATATATATTGAAATGTGAATGTAAATAGCCTGAATTATTCATGAACTATGCATGAAAAAAACTTACAATATTAATTGCTCAAAATGTATACAATCTTTATTACTTCTATTCCCTAGATAAAGAGATATATGAATTGTATTCGATACATTCTATGGAGCATTGTCTCCATAATATAGTCATAGTGATGTGACTCTTCAAGTACTAGACTATTGCTCTCCATATGCCAAGTCTCATGACTCTTGGCTTATCAACTTGCCACTTGCATACTTGATGGACACTTGACTCTACAATACTTGCACACATCTACATGAATCTTACACTTCTACATGCACTCCTAATCTAGGACACTTGTGCACATCCTCACATTACATATTTGCACTCTTACATACAAGACACTTGTGCACATTCTCTCAACCTACACTTGCACTCTAACTTACATGACACTTGTGCATTTCCTGCACATTACACTCTTACATGACATTTGTTCATTTCCTGCACATTGACACTTACATAGAAGGGAAAATATAAATCACACTCTAAACTATAGACTCAACCCTAATCTATTACATATTTAAAAATGTACCATGAAGGTACCATGGGGGTACATTAACATGTACCAAATAATGTAATAAACCTCAACACAAATGCAGCACAAATATAGCACAACCGAAGATAGGCATAAGAAAGAAAGACCCAGAGCAAAAAGAGGCTGATAATACTGGTGGTCTTCTTGATCATTCCTATTGTCTTGTTTGTTTCTTAATTTCCAGTCGTTTTATTCCTCAACTAAATTACAGTTGTGAAGATTTTTCATTCCTAGTTTATATATTGCAGCAATTCCTACTTGTTTATGCACTCGGTATTAGGATTGTCTCAGTAACAATTGTTAGTTTTGAATTCCATAGTCTTACAGAGGATACAATTGTGATGTTAGTTCCCATATTAGTTGTTTGTAAGTTCCTTTTTTACATTGAGCAAACACCTTTAATTGTTTTTAAGGAAAAGGCGCTCCTTGGTTGACAGGAGTTCAAGGTACACTTCAAGAAACAATAGAGAGTGAATGGCTTAAGTTGCATGCTTTTGCAATGTTGCGCCTGCCTTCTGGTGAATGCCTATTACCAGATGCAACTATATGCACTGCATTGACAAGTGCCTTGCATTTCACAGCTGGAGAGTTGGTCACCACCCAACGACAATTATCGGTATGTCTTTTGATTTCATTTTCTGTTATGTTATGCTCATAAAAATGGATTTCTTAAATTTTTTCTTTGTACTTAGGTAAAGTAAACATTTCAAAGAAACAATAGCATAAATAAAGGAAAAAATAATTTGTTCCAGGGGAGATAAGGTATGCATTGGAAAGGATACTTGGAGAAATAAATAGGCAGATTTAGGCCATTTCTTATGTTTTCAAGCATATTAAGACATGCATTATTTGAAGATGGAATTTCAATGTATAGATTTATGTGATGCCAGTTTGTCTCATCCTTGCTTGGAATAAGATTTAGGGAATTTGTGTTGTGGATAATTGTGTTTTATGTGTCAAACAAATATTCAATGCATAGTTGTTCAAAGTCACATGAATCTACTTCTAGCATGTGAGATAACGTAGTGTATTTTATGCCTTTTCATCCTTTGTTTATAGACATAAATTACTCTCTTTTCATCCTCTAAAATATGAAGGAGCTAGTTTTTATATATAATTAATATCGTCCTTACACTAAAACATGACATTTATGATGGGTCAGAGATGCTTTAAACACTGTCCACAATAAAATCTGCAAAAATATTGGGTTTAGACTTAAGAGATGGGACCTACATGTAAGTAATATTTTATGATAATGCAACTAATATGCATGTAAGTTAATTTCTTAGAGAGTCTAATTTCAAATGCTATGGTCCAGGCACAAAAACGTAATGGAAACTAACAAAAATCATAGTCTTCAAGAATACATATAAAGTGTAGACAAGAGCCACTGATGTGGAAACTAGCTGCCCAGAGTGAGTGGCAAGTCTTGATCAACATACTTGTGTATTACTGTAAACTGCTTAGTGTTCAATATATGACTTATATCTATCCCCCTAAGAAAATTAGGCGTCTCGTATAATTAGGATTATCATTGAGACACAGCTTTTGGACTAAACCACTCTGATGAGTCAAAAACATTGGTAGATGCAGGCTCGTCCCTTTATCATATGATCTGCATGTTTTTCAAAGATGAGAAGGATCCACTGCTTGTCACGTTCTTCACTCATTTTCCAACATCGTGTGAATTTGCAAAATCTGGGAAAGCTTCCACCCATGATTCATATGCATCCAAAAGATGTTCCAAAGGCTTTAAAATATGAACAAGAAAAGCCAAAATGTAGCGGGCAAAGTAGGTCGAAGAAGACTTGAAAGAAACCAGTTTGTGGGTATTGCAAGAGAAGTTACAAAACTAAGTTTTGCAAAAGTAGAATTTAGAAACATGAAGAAGCTGCCAAGAATGCTAGATGTGATGGGTCTCTCTTCATAGCACAGGAAAATCATGGTGATACTTCTTACAAAGCACATGTGACCATGCATTCAACCTATTGGTCTTTGTTCTTTGTTACAAGTGGATTGCAAATTTTGGAGCTACAAGGCATATAACAAAGGATCAATATCTTCTCTATGACTACAACGAGCAACACAATGGAGGGAGGTTTGCCATTGGTGATGATTCATCCTTACAGGTCCTTGGATGTGGTGATGAGACTATTGGATTCTTCACTATGGAAGTTCTTCATGTATTGTGAATTGGACCCAATCTTCTTTCCAATTTTTGCATCACCCATGCAAATGAGATAGAGTTTTTGTTGGAATGATGGGTAGTCAAGGATAGTGATGATGACTTAAAGATACTTGCTTCAGGATATCGAGATGAGTCAGATCCAATATATAAGCATCGTGAGATCCCCTACTCTTCCAATTGGAAAGTTTTTGTTGCTATGGAGGCTAAGGATGACAATACTAGCGAGCTATAGCATCAATGATTAGGACACATCAATTTTGGATCTTCGAAGCACATGATTCAACTTTGCATGTTTGATGATATTCCATTGATTGGTCCACCCAATGATGTGTGTAAGATTGGGTGTTGGGAAAGCATCATAAGGAGTATTTTCATAAGGACAAAAATCGACATTCCTTTCAGCCATTGCAGTCGTCTGTGGTGTGCGTTTTTCTGAACAATCAATAGCTCTAAAAAAATAGGAGCTTGCATAGAATGACCTCATTGGATGGTGCAAATTATATGAGGATGCAGCTCCATTGCTAGGCATGCTTGCCAAATGCCTCCTTTCACAGGTTGCTAGCTCCTTTACTGTTGAGAGAAATTGGTCAACCTATAGCTTCATCCACTCTATCATGAGGAATAAGCTTACCTCTAGACAAGCAAAGAAGCTAGTTGCTAGTTGTAGTACATAATGGCTTACGTCTCAAGGATCAGAAGACATCAGAGTATCGAGAAACTCTACAACATGATGGGATGTTGACCCTATAGATGCGAGACAGATTGATGAGCGGGAGGAGGAAGTTGGATTGTTTGGGGTCCCCCTGCATGAGCCCCTTAGTTTAGGTAGCAATGATGATGAGGGCACCTATGAAAATATACATGATGCCACAGATGAGGATAATTAGACATTTCACTGTTTTGTGCTCCAATTTCACTATATACGGGCCTTGGTATTTCACCATTTGGTTTCATTTTGTTTATGTAATTTTAATTTCAACTAAAGATGAATCAATGAATTCAGAATCCTCATTGCCTATGGTCTTCATTTATTGTTAATTTCATATTTGTTAGTTACATGAATGATGGATATTTCATTGTTTGATAGATGTTTGATGTTCATTATGTTACATATCTATAAATCCTTCTTAAAAATTCCAATGAGGCTTAGTAATATTATATACATATATATATGTCGTCCCCCCACTGTCCTGGATTTTTTGGACAAACCCTTGTCATCTTGGAGATGCATCCTGCATTCTGGGAAATTCCATGAAACATAGTTTAGCTTCACTCTTAGGGACAAATCTCTGCTTTATTTGTAAATTACAGGTACATCTAGGTAGATAAAAATTATCCTGATGAGCCTTGATATGTTGGGATTCATTACAGGCTCAATACTGTCAAAACTATTTTTATGGTTGTTTTGGTGGTTTCTTGTTCTCCATTTGCTTCAGGCGTGTGTTGTTTTACGAAGTAAAATAAAAATGAAAGAAAGAGTAGTAATGCATCTATGCATGAATACTGAAACTACCAACTCTTTTGTACTTAATGATAAATCCTTGTGTTCCAATGACAGTAAAGACAGTAATGATTTTTTAATGTAAAATCAATTTAATTGGCAGGTTGATGTTTCTATCTGCACGGGAGATGAATACTGCATTGAAGTGGTTTTGCATTGCTTGGCAGTGAAAGGTGATGGAGTTGGCCCATGCATAGGGGAGGATGGAGGTCTTCTTGCATCTATTATGTCAGCTGCTTTTAAGGGTATTCTATGTGTTTTCTTCTTATCATTGTCAAGTTCAAATTTAATATTGGAATATGAATGAATGGGTTTTTACGAGTAATCTCAGCTAAAGGCTGTTACATATTATATTTTAAGATGTTTTTGTTATGCATTTTTCATGTGTAATAGGTGAGTTGGAACACTTCGAAGTAGGGGTTGCACTTGAGGTCTTCCAACTTGATGCTTGGTATACAAATAAGCAAGGGTCCCAGGAAGCTCCTGCAAAGTTTATTGTTCAGGGTCTCTGTCGTAGATGCTGCATTCCTGAGCTTATTCTTCGTTGCATGCAGGCAAGACTTTTCATTCTTATCTATTATTGCTGCATTTGTTGCTGGAATCATTTTGACCTTTCGAAAACAGGAATTTTATGTCCTGGATCTGTGTTTCTTATGATGCAAAGTTTGCATGTCTTTGTTGCCTTACAAATGGGATTTTTAAAAGTTACGTGTCTTATGCAAAGGTTCCATGTTCTGAGAATAAGTAATTTTAAATCAACTGTGGCTGCTTTTGCAGATTATAGTTTCATTAGCAGACATACCAGATGGTGTGAGTGACAACCACAATGACCTTATTGAGCTAATTGCATCATCAGATTCTGAATTACATCGTTTCTTCAGTCAGCAGCAACTTCAGGTTCATGTTTTACTCCTATATTTTCATAGAATGAGTGCTATGCACAATGGTTAATGAAAAATATAGTGCATATAGATTGTATATGGTCTATCTTCAAATTATCATCATGATACTTTGTATTTAATTACTTTTCCTTCCATTGTATTAATGAAAAGGCTTTTAAACTTCAAGTTGGTTTTTACAAAACCTTATTTTCATAAACATAAATGATTCAACAATATATTGAAATGTTAAATTATTCATTCACAGATCAGTAATCCACCATGCAATAATCCATACAAGAGACAGAGATAGATAATATCCGTAAGGTAGGGCAACACCAGTAATACTCCTAAAGGAAGGAATAACAAGACTCCCAGGGTGAGACGACCACTTTTTTATACACCCATCATCTAATGTTACTTTGTGGAGGGTATAACCCTCGTCAATTCCTCAATCCTTCACCAACTCACTATTGCAATATAATCTTATAATATGATAGACCTTGGTTCATGTGTGGCCCATGTCAACTATATATCACACCCATATACAATACAATATCATATTACTAGATACCTATCCCTAGGTACCATTCCTTTCTACTCCTTGTAAAAAGTTTTGTCCTTGGAACATGAGACGAAACCAAATAATATGATCATTAAAGCATTGTTGACAACTATTACTAGCCTTGATCATGTATTCATCCAAGTGAAATCTTGATTGGCAATGGTCCTTTATGGTGCGATGCTTCTGCTCTGCCACTTTGATATTCATTGGTGCTCCTTTGGTTCCATGTATTCGTTACGCGGCTCTAATGTCCATAATGATTGCTACTTTTGTTCCATGTTGTCATTGCACTACTCTGATATCCATAACTACTGCTATTTTTCTGCTATGTATTGCTTTACTTGATTCCGTGTAGGGCTGTAATAGTTCTGATGCCTTAGGACATGTCTCCATGATTGTTGCTGCTCGTGGTGTGGGTGGCGATATGGTGCAACCTTATCTAGATGTTTTGCTTCCTTTGGCTCTTCAACCTTTTGTACTTTTGCCTTATTTTCTTTTGGATGGTCCTTTTTTGAATCTTCTTCATGCTTTTCTTTCTATTACCCTTTTTTTGTTCTTTCTTTTGCTCCTCTAATGGTACTTTCTTGGACTTTGCTTATGCTTCTTCCTTAGACTTATATCCATAACTGCCGCTATTTTTCTGCTATATATTGCTTTACTTGATTCCTTGTAGGGCTGTAATAGTTCTGATGCCTTAGGACATGTCTCCATGATTGTTGCTGCTCATGGTGTGGGTGGCGATATGGTGCAACCTTATCTAGATGTTTTGCTTCCTTTGGCTCTTCAACCTTTTGTACTTTTGCTTTATTTTCTTTTGGATGGTCCTTTTTTGAATCTTCTTCATGCTTTTCTTTCTATTACCCTTCTTTTTGTTCTTTCTTTTGCTCCTCTAATGGTACTTTCTTGGACTTTGCTTATGCTTCTTCCTTAGACTTATATCCATAACTACTGCTATTTTTCTGCTATGTATTGCTTTACTTGATTCCTTGTAGGGCTGTAATAGTTCTGATGCCTTAGGACATGTCTCCATGATTGTTGCTGCTCGTGGTGTGGGTGGTGATATGGTGCAACCTTATCTAGATGTTTTGCTTCCTTTGGCTCTTCAACCTTTTGTACTTTTGCTTTATTTTCTTTTGGATGGTCCTTTTTTGAATCTTCTTCATGCTTTTCTTTCTATTACCCTTCTTTTTGTTCTTTCTTTTGCTCCTCAAATGGTACTTTCTTGGACTTTGCTTATGCTTCTTCCTTAGACTTTGCTTATGCTTCTTCCTTAGACTTTGCTTCTGATTCTTCTGCTGCTTCTTCAATCCATTTTACTACCACAACTTCTTCTTGCTTCTCCTTGGATCCTTGCTTCTTAAGTTGAGAAATATTGTACAATGTTATCTTCTTTTGCACATTAATATTAATAGTATCCAATTAATCCAATGAAAGATAACCAAGATCAATATCCACATCATCCATATTCATAATTATATTCAAATTGCCAAAGATTTGAACATTCTCAACCTCATGTTGTATGTCCTTAATATTCTTTGATTGAACTTGCAACCTTTTATTCAATTCAATATTGATAAAATTGTGGAAATAATAATAATTTCCATCTGAATGGGTCCATGAACCTGTAAAATAAAATTTTTAGACGGAAACAAATCTTTTTGACCATTCTCTTGCTTATCCCACACTAGAGATGTGGTTACTTTAGCCTACACACTACTATCTTTATTTTGTTTTTTTTCCGTTTTGATGTTTCCATGAAAATTTATAACTCTCTTTGTTTCTCCTGAAGCCTGTTTATTTCTTCTTCATAGACCTTGATGGCATCCTTCAAACTACCAATCTTTTTATCCCTGCTCTTTAGTTCCCATTTCTTCACGAATCTATATTATAACAATTTCCCAAGGGTAATTATTTTTCCCATAGTTACCAGAATTGGTCTGGTTCAAACTTTTTGGATTGGGCCAAACCAGTTCAGTTCAGTTCGGTCCTTTTTTGTTTTATTTTTTAATTTGCAAAATTTTTCATGTATTAAAAAAAATTAAAAATATGAAATATGGCTTGTAAAGTACAACCTATACATTTATAAAATATAAAATATGGTTGAATATAGAAAATATAGAAGAATATGAAATTTTCTATGTTTTATGTGCATATATTTATATATATTTTTTATACTTTTTATGGGTATGTATATGATCCAAACTTTTTTGAACTGAATTGAACCGAAACCTCGAACTTTTTTGGCCTTCTGAACCTCCGAAGCAAGCTAAACCTGGTAACTATGATTTTTCTGAAAGCATTCTATGTAGACCATGGGAAGAGAAAGCCACTAATTTAAAGATCCCCATTCTAAAGAATTGTCAAAATCAATTATGGAAAATACCATACCAAAATACAAAGGTTTGAATTTCATCAACCCCTCTAGCATTCATATAATCTTCTCTAGAAAACTTTTGTAACTCTATGAGGTCAACACCAAATTTTCATAATGCAAACCAGGTTTTTGTGAAATTAGGGTTTCATCAAAACACTGCATAAAGTTCCTTCTCTCTAATCCAACCCAGTTATCTCATAATTAAGAATAAATCAAAGAATTCCTTCAAAACATAACAAATGACAGTTCATTTGCTTACCTAGACTGAAAGATATCTCAAAGTTCATTTGCTTTCCTCTATTCTAGATGGCTGAATTCATAGGATCATATCTTCCTCAATATTGCTCGAATTCCATCAGTATGATCACTTGTTTTGAAACTTAGCAAATTCTGAACATGATTGTTAAGGATCGTCTAAATCTGTCTTGCAAAGGTATGGCATCAGGAAAATGAAACGTTTTTCTAATATTTTTTTTTTTTTGCGCAACTTTCTGCATATCTAAAACCAATCCCCACTTTGTTAGAATTGCTGCTCCGATACCATTTGTTACAAACCTTAATTCTCATAAATATTAATCATCCAAAAATATATTGAAGCATCAAATTATTCATGCACAAATCATTAATGCACCATGCAATAATCCATATAGGAGACAACTCCGTATGAGAGGACCGGGACCCCTCATAAAAACCTGTGTAAACTCATTGAAAAAATATTAGGTTCAAACCCTACTCAGTATGAGGGGACCAGGACCCCTCGTAAAAACCTGTGCAAACTCATTGAAATCGACCTATGAGGGACACCGTAGTGGTAAGTCCTTGGGTTTTCATCCAAGAGACCCAAGTTCAAACCCTAGTAAGAGGGGACCGGGACCCCTCATAAACACCTGTGTAAACTTATAAAATCAAGTGGTATTAGCCCAATCGGTTAAATTCCTCAACATTTAAAGGAGGAGACCTGGGTTCGAATCTTGCCAAATGATACATGGATAATATCCAAGCTTTGTTGTAATACCACTGTGGTGATGATGTAATATGGGTGGGGCCCTTTTCAACCCCACATAAACCATTATTTAACAAAAAAATAAAAAATTCCATATAGGAGATAGAGATAGATAATATCCTCAGAGGTGGGGCACAACACCAATGATACTCCTTAAGGAAGGAATAACTCCACAAGAACTCTTGGAATCATATGCTTATTTTTAATAGAAAGGTAGGGTTAGGCTTGTGTAGTCAAGATTAAACGAGATAAGTAGGAATAAGTGCTCCAATTTTCACAGTGTTGTGGAACATCCATTGGGACTTAGTGCTTGCAATATGTATCCCAAGATTTGGTATAATGGCATACCTTGTATTTTGCTATTCATTTATATTTACATTAACATTTTTATTTTTTGCATTTCTTAATATCCATCTCTCCTTTATTATTTATCTTTTTCATCTAACACCATTATGTTTGAGGAAGCACTTGTTGTGTCCTTTTTAACTATATGACATTGAAAAAGATTCATCTAGCCTCACCAATTTAGCTAGGAAGTTTTCCTCCACACCACACCTTGGAACCCTCACAACACAGATCATATGCCTACGTAGCAAGCAATGGCTCTTTATGATGTACATGAATAGAAAATAAAAATGGTTGATTATATCCATTGGGATTGGGTTGAGTGGTGACTTGGAATGCTTGTTGCAAAGATAAGATAATTCTATTAATGCCTACAGATGGCCAAAGTAGGCCAATGGGACTCATTCAAGAGGGTTGTTACAAATTACAATGCAATATAGTAACCACAAAGTACTACAAAAATAAACTAAACTAGAGTGAGAAAACTACTTTAAAGTGGAACAACTGTATGGTATAAAATTATAGCTCTAGCGTTAAGTCGTTAGCTAAAATGGATAAACCCTAACATGCTAAAAGTAATGATTAAGAGAAAGCTAGAAGTCGAGGTATAACAGAGATAGAAAGGAGCTCTAGTGGATCCAAGCGCCAACATTAATCTATAGTGGGATGTAAAATAGAAGCATAGTCGTTGTCGTCACAAACTGTCCCAAAAGGACCAACATAGGATCTATTGATTTACCTAGGAGAATTGTTGGGACTGAGAAGGCTTAATTGGATAATCTTGGGAGGACATGGATCTTGACCCCTCAAGACTCTTCTAGCATCCATGGTTGTGGAACTACTATAAGAGGAGAAGAAACTAATAAGTTGCGCCTATTTACAACTCATTGGTATGTGAGGGGTGGTCGAAACCCGATGTCGAAGAAATGTAGTCTTGACCTGTTACAAGCAAGAAGAATGAACCGAAGGCGTAATAGCCACTCTTTTATGTAGAAAAGGGCGCACAGGTATATCATTGACATTTTGGTTTCAAATGAGTGCTTATTACTCTCGAATTTAGAGATAGAGTGAAAGAATGAGGTTATTTGTCTAGTAGTAGTTTGCCTTTGTTATAATAACTGACACCAAAGAGTGATAGCTTCTTGAGGTAAATAACCAAGCATCTTTGGTCAATATAGCTGAAAAAATGGGCAAGCAATCCACCCTAGTCTCTATACAAGCAATAGTACTTCCCTCAAATTCAATAATAAACAAGACACCTAAAGATGAAATGTTGTTCAGTTTTCACCTCCTAAATAGAGCAAAGACGAGATACCTTGTCCTCTTGAGGAATATGGTGGTTCATCTCCACTTGCAACTGATGTGAGCATATTTTGAGTTGACCAAGAGAAGTAAGGTTGTGTGTCCAATGTTGCTCGACATAATTAGGACAAGTAATAATGTTATTCTCAATCCTCTTGAAAAGCTTAGTGTAGTAGGCCAACTTAGAACAAAGAGGTTGAGATGGAGTGACCTAAGTGATTTGAATATATTCTCATAAACATCATCTTTGACTACTTGATTAATTACCCTTTTATCAGGTAGAAAGCGACGACAAGAATTTAAAGAGTATTTGAAAGGAGGTAATTGATCTGTGGAGATGCCAATAGACTAAAGAAGATAAATAATTTCTGAGAACCATCCATGATGACGACCAAAAGAACTCCTAGAGGTAATGCACTATGAGGACCAAATCTTGAAATATGGGTATCTCTTTCAACCTAAAGTGCAGTCACCCATGGATCTAAGGCGATGAAGCTGAAAAGTATTTCTAAAGATGCTCTCATGGCGAATAGGATGAGTGCCAAAATCAGCCTGAGCAACACATTGGGGAATTGTTCTTTTACATCAAATAAATCACTAAAACAAAATTATCTAGATCCTCTCAATGTGAGCCCAATTACATGGACCTCAAATCTTAGATCCATAAAGGACTATGAGTTTAATGATGCAATCAAAGAGGTGTGCGTTTGGAGTTATGTCTTGAAAATGTTGTTGGAAGCATTAGCGTTTCAAGACTGAAAGAGATGCGTATCCCTTGCAAAGACATGACTATGAATTTGGTTGAAGGTTAAGGGAAGGGCCTGTAAACTGAACCCTCAGGTAAGTGTAAGCAGTGGTGATCTCAATGGACTCACCCTTATAGAAGTACTGAAACCTAGATAGGTTAGTCTTTGATGTGTTAAATATTATCGCCTTTGTCTTGCTAAGATTGATTGCTTGTTGTTTTAAGTCACAAAAATGAGCAAGAGCATCCAAGTGTCTTTGTAGGTCCTTAGGTGTATGAGCAAGAAGAACAAAATCATCTGCAAAAGTAGTATAGCTATCAAGACATGATGTTGAGGGCAACCATCGTCAACATGTGTGTTTTGGTGAATAAATTCTTCAAGCTTATCAATGTTGATCTCGAAGAGTGAACAAGAATGAGGACAGCCTTGTATGATGCCAATGGTGCTTTGGACATCCTTTGAGAAATCAAAAGTTGTTTGAAAACGACTAACTACCTCATACAGTCTCTTGATGGCAGTGATAAAGAGCTCTAAGATGGTGATGTCATGTAGTCTAAGTAAAAGATGCCTAGGAACAGTGTTGAAGGCCTTTCTAAAGTCTAGAAAACAACAAAACACTTTAGAAGATTATTGGCGAGGCTCCTCAATAATAGCCCTAAGACTAAAAACATGATCAATAGTTTGATGATCCGTTCTAAACCCAACTTCCCCCCTCGTTCTAAGCTTGCCCTAATACAACAAGAGTTTCATATTCAAACTTGTTGCATAAAGCTTAACAAATATGTGCCCAATCATGATAGTTTTGTAGTTCTTTGGATCTAAATAGTCCCCAAATTTGTGGGTGGAATGGACCATATGTTGTGACTAGGAGGCAAGGAACCCAAAACAAACAACCTCGTTGAATTTTTTTGCAAGGGGATAGCCAAGAGCTTTAACATCATAGTTCAAGACTTCAACCTGAAATCCCTCAAAATCAATAGCTTTGTTAGTTTTAAATTTATGTATAGCTCTTTTGATGTCCATTGAAGAGAAGAGGTGAGATGATTTTGGGGGATGGGGGTGGTGGGGGAGGGAAGAGATATGAATGGTGGGTTGCCTTGGGATATCATATAAAGAATTAGCAAGGGAGACCTAGGACTTGTGATTGATGCACATGAGATGGGACTTGCTAAGAAGAAGAGTGTGCCAAAAGGTTTTGGGAGAGTGATGAAGAGCATCTAGAAACTCAATGTGTAGTGACAAGAAACTCTCACGTATTACGTCAAAGAGGCATTTATACTCCCTTTAAGTGGAAGATATATTTGTAGGCTCATGGATAAGAGGAAAACATAGCTTCTAATGTATGAAATTTCATTCCTCATCATTCCAATGATTCATGGGACATGCACCAATGCAATGAACATGCTTTGGATGAAGAAAAATTTTGGGAAAGGAGTCAAGGGTTGCATCCCATAACATACGAGACAAAAATTAATATTTGGTTGTTGTGGTGGTAGAATTAAGACAGTAGTATTGGGACATCAACTAGGAGAGCGAGCAACATAATCATTGGCCAAACATGGATCAAAATGAATCATGGGATGGTTGGTAGGATTGGGCGATGGGCGAGGAAAGATGGAGAGGTAAAGGAGGAACTCAAGGAGAAAATCAGCATTGTATGATCAACCAAGGGAAGCTGACTAGATACCTGAAAGCTAGAAATATTAGAAAGTAAAGTCTTGTCGATGATGACATAGTCAATCACACTCGCACCTCTCGCATGTGGAAAACAAGTGAACTTGGAGGGGTTAGGAAACTGAGGAATCCCATTGAGAACCAAGAGGCGGTGTGACTTGCACAACTGAAACAAGTGTTTTCCATAAGCTATAACAAAGTGCTTCTCATCTGCAAAGGTCCTAGTGAATGCAAGATCCTTGGGTTTGTGTTCGAAGAGACAAAACTTGTCCAATGTAAGATCATGGAAAGGTGCTGGCTCGGTCCTAGTGCGGGCATTGAAGTGACCTAAAAGAATGTCATCACCCACTGATGAATACGTAGAAATCATCGGGTAGAGATCCAAGTATCGATCACCATCACAGTTGATGGCAAAAGTTCATGATGCTAGAGGAAAATAATATACCACAATGTCTCTAAAGAGGGGATGGGTCCCTCTTGATCTAAAACCACATATATATGGAGTGCTCTTCTAACACGAACAATAACACGTTTTGATGAAGGTAGTCCCAAATGAGGCATGCTAGACCACCTAAACCGTGAATGCCACTTGATCGACATGTCTCGTGCTTGAAAGCAAAAACTCAAAAGTAACCATTGACCAGTGGAAGAGATCGTTCAGGGATCTTTTGGGTCTTTGTGAAAAAAACAAGATCTTACGATGAAATAACATCTTGCAATGTACCCGTGGTAGACCATATCACCCCATGATAGTTGCAATAAGCAACAAAGAGGCTACTTGCACTTATTGGTACTTGAGAACACCTTCATTTTATAGGCCAAGGATATGACCACCACGAAGGAGGGGAGTCACGAATCATAGCTTTTTGGTCATAGATAATTGCCAACTTGTCCTTTCGACCAACTATTACTTGCACACATGCTTTCTATAGTTCCTCCATCTAATGTTGTGTGAGGTTCTCATCCAAGTAAATTTTTGTGGACAAAGTGAGAAGTTTCTTCTTGGTTCTCAAAGGCCTCGTTGAATCAGATCAGAAGAGTGCCATTAGGGGCTACCCAAGCCTAATCAAGGTAATATCCTTGATATCCAATGTGTATTGAAAAAAATGAAGGCTTGCCTTTGAGGGATCAATAGGCTTTGGAAGATCTCGAACTCGAAGGTTGAGTTCTTTGGCTTGATGTGCCCTTTTCTCATTAAATTTGGCATGCATTGCTTATTCCACAATGGGAGAAGTCTTTTTTCCCTTAGCTACTTGAACCCATGAATTGTGGTCTTGAACTTGTTTTTGAAGAGACTGTTGATGAGCATTTGTCTCGTTTTCTATATTATCGTGTTGGACAAGGATCTTTTTTTGCATATGTTGTATATCACAAATGACCTCTTAAAGATGGTGAAGATCATTAGTTGGAGATGCAATAGTTGGTTCATATTTTTTTGTTTTAACAATATTTTCTTCTTGTTCCTAAACTTGATGTTGTAGGGCCTCAATGGTAGCATCCTTCACATGAAGTTGGTTTTGGAGTTGTGATATTTGCCATTGAAGCTCAACGCAAAAATGCTCGAATTCCCTAATCCATATGTAGAGGTGATTGTACTTAAGTTTGGGAGTAACATTGTTTAGAGAGCATGTGAAGGTCGAGTTTCCATGTTAAGTCAGAAACGCCAAGTCCAGTCAACCTTGGCTCCAATTTTCATTGGGAAGCAACCCTAGAAGACCTTGGCTTATACTTCAACTAGAGAAGCAAACCCAAAACGCCCTAGCTCCGGTTTCTACAAGAAAAGAAAACTAAAAAAACCTTAGCTTTGGTTTTCAATGGAGAAGTAAACCCAAAAAACCTTGGCTTTGATTCCCATTAGAGAAGCAAACCTAGAAAGTGCTGACTTTGATTCTTGTGGAGAAACAAACTCAAAAGACCTTGGTGGAGAAGCAAACCTAGAAAACCCTAGCTACAATTTTCATTGGAGAAGTAAACCCAAAAACCCTAGTTTTGGTTTCCTTTGTAGAAGCAAACCCAAAGAACCTTGGATCCAATTTCGGCTAGAGAAGCAAACTGAAAAATCTTGACTTCGGTTCTCATTTGAGAAGCAAACCCAACAAACTTTGGCTTTGGGTCTTGTTCTAGCTTTGGTTCCTGCTGGAGAAGTAGACCTAGAAAACCCTAGCTTTGGTTCCTGTTGGAGAAGTAGACTCAGAAAACCTAGCTTTGGTTCTTGTTGTGAAGCAAACGCAAAAAACTTTGGCTCCGGTTGCAAACCCGAAAAACCTTGGCTCTGTTCTTGTTAGAGAAGCAACCATAGGAAACCTTGGATTACACTGGAGAGGCAAACACAGAAAACCTTGGCTTTGGTTCTTGCTAGAGAAACAAACCCAGAAAATCCTGGCTTTGGTTCTCGTTAGAGAAGCAAACCCAGAAAATCCTATCTCCTGTTCCCAAAATGAGATGTAACAAATGTTGAATTGCTGATTGAGAGAAATCTGCATGTAGAGGATGCTGCCATTAGAAATTGTAAATTCAAACGACTCTTACTAACAATAAGCAACTACAGTGCCATCTTAGCTTGTTAAGTCTACTCAAAAGACCTAAATTGAGATAAATATTACAAACTTTGTTTGGAGTCTTTTTGAGGCTCTATCAATGAGTTCAAATTCTGGGACAACCTTTGAGTGCATGTGTATTACCTCTAGCATGGGGCTAGCCAACTTTTACTTGAGATATTATACAAGTCAATATAGATATAATATATAGATTATGGATTCTTCCAAAAGATCCTATTATAAGTTTGTTGTAGTTGTAATAACAATATATAAGAACCTAATTTTGATATGATACATGTATTCTAAAAGTTTCCAATGGTTTCTACTCTAGGTTTATTACGCTCATCATAATAACAATGGCAAGACTCCTTACACCCATTTGCTTCTGTTGGATCTCTTGCACTTTAGGGACTACAAGGATTTTCAATAGAAAAGCTTAGTTGTTTGTATGGGATCACTTGCTATTCCAAGATTTTAAGTAGAGTTCCAAAGGAAAAAAACAGTCCTCATGATCACTCCAATTAAAACGATTATGATATCTCTTCTCTTATTTATTTGATGGAAGAAAAATTTGGAACTGCCAATGGCATTAAAACTTTTTGATTATTATACAAATAGGTTTCATAGGATGACATATGTAAAAATGACAATAAAATGGCAATAAACTCATTAGGATATAAGTTTCCCAAATGCTTTATTCTACCATTAACTAATGAATAATATACCATGCTTAAGTATATTTGTTGGTGGCAAAATGTGGTAAAGAGTATACATCAAGCATTATCATTTCTAGTTGTGTAGCCAAGTTCATATCATAACATTGGACCAATGTCACATTATCCTAACTATAGCACTCTTGTCTGTATGGACGTACTGAAGGATGTTGATGCTAGGAGGCAAAAACAAATAGCCTATATACTGCCTACAAGTGGGGCTAAGCCTACTAACAAAGCCATGAAGATCATATCTTGGAATGTAGGAGGCATGAATTTGCCTTACAAAAGAAGAGTTCTTAAGGATGTAGTTAAAACAATAAATCACATATCTTGATGATACAAGAAACTAAACTGGAACACAAGTTTGCTGAAAAGATGGTAAAGTTAGGCTGGATGAATGCAAAGGTCTTGGTGGTGGCCTCACTGGTAGCCTTAAGTGGCTCTTATTGTTTGCCTGAGATAAGAATAAATAGAACGGGAAAGAGATCAAAGCAAATCAGCATTGCATTATGGCTAAATTTTCTTGCAGAAATGTCCTGAAAATGTTTCTTTTGGTGAATGGTTATGCCTCCATATCTGTTCTTGGAATAAAACAATGTTGGGAGAACTGTTTGCTCTAGGATATGGACTCGGTATTGAGGCATTTATATTGGGGGCAGACTTCAACCCTGTGTTGTGCCCATTTAAAAAATCTAAGGGAACTCTTGGGATCAATAGGTTCATAGAAGTAGCTCCCCTTCCAGCGCCTAGTTCGCGAGACCGCCCAGGACTTCAAGACGGATCTGCGCTTCCAGCCAAAGATATCCAGTTGGCCCGCCGCATCCGAGGAGAGAGGGCTTAGATCTCATATTTTAGTGTATTAGATTTTTTTTTGGGAGGGAGTTAGGGTTTCGAAGGAGCCCAACCGATGCAGATGAAGATAGCAAGATCCAGATTGCATTCTAGGTTGGGAAGATTTGACCCTTATGGATTTTGGGTGCAGAGTGGAATGGTAGAGGAGCCAATGGAAGGGGAGCTCATAGGGGCAGGACCATGTTTGGATCTCTTGGAGTCTTTGCAAGAGAGATCTATGTCCGTTGGTCCGATCGTTGCTGGTGGCAAAGCTTTTCTCATGCCTGGCGGGGACTCTATGGTGGTACCAGAGTCCCCTGTTCCAGTTTTTTCCAATCCACTATTGTGCAACTGGCTAGGCGGTGGTGAAACATATTTTGTGCCTCGCGGTGACCTGATGTTAGTACCAGAGTCCCCTGGTCTAGCTTTTTCCAAAACGCTATTGTTATTTTGGCTGGGCAGTGGACGAGAGCTTTTTCGGTCTAGGGGCAGTGTTTGGCTGCTTTTTTGTTGTTGGGTTCCTTCATTGGGGGGTCTTCTATTCTTCTGCATACCAGTAGGATTAGAACCCACAGGGGTGGGGGTTTTTTCTCATCGGTTGTCTGTGGGGTTTGAACCCACAGATCCCAAGGTTCTGGGTCCTTTCCAAAACCTTGCTCCATGGCCCCTGTTTTTGTTCTGAGATGGAGGTTTGGTATGAGTTGTTCTTTGGAGTTCAGAGGATGGTTGGAATCCAACAGGATCTGTGGGGTTTTAGTCTTCACATATTTTTGAGATGGAGGGTTTTACTGTCGTTGGGGCAATATGTTGTAGATCTCCATTTCCGGTGGCTGGTTTCTATTGAGTTGGTTGAGCGGGTGATCCAAAGTTCAAATCCTTCTTATGCGCTCAGGTTCCAATGGTGTTCTTAGGGAAGAACATTTTTTGTTTCTGTGGAAGTGCAGGGGCCCTAAGTTTTTTATGCCTCGGAGATGAATCATTGATACCCTGAGTCTTGGTTGTCAGGGTTTGATGGCACTATTGGTTGGTTGGTTGGTCCCCGCTAGGCGAGATGAGGATAATTTTGATTTTGATTTTGTGTTCAAATTGTTGTGCTGCCATTGGACAGGAATGTAAGTTTGATTATTTTTTCTTCCAGCAGCTTTTCTGTTGAGCCTGCCTTTGTGCTAGATTGAAGATTGTAAGTTTTGGTGATTGGCTGACTCCTTTTGGAGCTCTATGTACAAGGTTGTCGGATCCTTTCAAAACCCTCACCTTTTACCTACCAAAAAAAAAAAAAAGGTTCATAGAAGTTTTTGATGATGTTCTGAAGTCTTTGGGCCTGTGAAATGTGGTTCCTGCTTATGGAAACGCTTCTTGGGGCAATAACGTGATCAGGAAGAATTATGTGATTTAATGCCTTGTCAGTGTTTTGCTTGCATTAGATCTTTCCTTGGTATTTTCTGTGCTTCCCATGTGACAGCTGCTTTGAATGGCTTTGGCAATGAAGAAGAGGAGGCCAAAATTTAAAATGGATAGAGATATGGGATATTTTATGAACATGGTCAGGGGAAAAACAATGGAAAAAAAAAGAAAGGAAAATTGTGCAGTTATTGGTTAGCGACAGGATTTGGCACATTTTATGTGAAACTTTGGATTTCAGTGATTCCAAACCTCTTGAATTAAATTAAAAACACTGCAAATATGTTCATATGGGTTGAAATGCAGTGGCCCACCTGAAATTCAAGAACTTAATCTTGAATATTTTAGACTGTCACTTCTGAGAAGAACATTTTGAATATTGTGATTCGACATGCTTTCACAATTTTGAGTTGTGTTCACTTTAGCATGATTTTACATGTTATATATGATTATTTATAAATGTTAAATTTGTTTAGAAATAATCGTTTGTTTTTTTATGATTTTGTTTTTTAAGAAATTTAAAACATTGAAAAATGCAAATTTCTATTGTGTAAACTTAATCATTTTTTTCTTTTTTCAAATTTAAATTTTATCCACTTGTGTATTCATTTATGAATTTTATTGTCACCTCACACAATACAAAGAACAAACACAATCCTAACCTTGTGACTTATAAGGAATTTAAGGAACTCATGTTCAGTCATATGCAAATTTCTATTGTGTAAACTTAATCATTTTTTTCTTTTTTCAAATTTAAATTTTATCCACTTGTGTATTCATTTATGAATTTTATTGTCACTTCACACAATACAAAGAACAAACACAATCCTAACCTTGTGACTTATAAGGAATTTAAGGAACTCATGTTCAGTCATAGCTAGTGTTAGGAAACCCTATATCCATATCATGCATTCAATCTAAGTTATGCTTCAACAGCATAGCTACCGAATACTGTCGGATCTTTGACCAATTTTACAGAATCCAGACTAGTCCGACCAGATTTGTAGCTTTGTAAAGTTAAAAATAACTTTCAATATTACTAGACTGAAAACATAAAGAAAAGATCTAAAACTTGCATAGTGTCCATCAGAACAAGATATAGATGATTTGTAGTTTGTATAGGATCCACGCATCATCCTTTTCTGCAGATTATTGTTTTGTAATTCTTCTTAGAGAAAGAAAGGCAGTTTTCACTAAAGCCCATCTGCAATAGCAGTGCACAAGTTTGACCATGGTTGACTAGAGTGCTCTGATGAAAAATGTAATTCTGCAGGATATATCATCTATCATATATAATGTATTTCAATAAAGTTACACTCGTCAGTTGTTTGTTCAAATTTGATATATGTTCTTTTTTTAACCTTTTTTTTATAATATTTATTTATTTTCCTCAATTGCATCCAAATTTTCTGAACCTTTTGAAATTCTGAATTTTCAGTGTTTTTTGGCATCCAAAATAAATCTGAAGTTTCAAAACCTTGTTGCTATGATTTTAAGACTTTTTCTTAATTTAACAATTAAAACCATCTAATTGTTAAGCTGTACCTTATACTTTATTTAACTACATTTAACAACTCTGAATTGGATTTTTTGAAAACTTTTTAGAGATTCCAAATTTTCGGATTTGTTGAAGCTGTTCAAACGAATTGAATATTTTGGAACTTTACAAACGAATCAATTTTTTGGAACTTTTCAAGTGAATTGAATATTTTGAACCTGGTAACTATGTTCATAAGTGACACAACACATTTGAGAACGGAGGAGGAAATATAAGAAAAAAATAGAAAGAATGTTAACTTTTTCTCGATAGACATGATGCTGTATTGAAAAGTAATTATTTAGTTATTCTGTGGAAGTTTTAACTAGTTTAAGATATTGACTACTTGTAGATTAACACAGTCTTCTTCTTACAGGAATTCTTGCTGTTTGAAAGAGAATTTTGTGTGCGTAGCATGGAAACACAGGAGGAAAAATCAGTTGATGATACTTATTGTTAATATCCGTTTTTGAGCACAGGAGGAAAAATCAGTTGATGATACTTATTATTAATATCGCTTTTTAATATGGTTAGTTTGTGTCACAGAAAAAGTAACTTTTTGGATTATCACTGTATGTAGTAAAAAGTGATACTTTAATTCAGCCAAATTGCATTGTATAAATATCTCACTAGTTCACTACTTTGCTTTTATGTTATGAAGTCAGGTCATTTGATGATCTTTTTTAACCTTATTATTATCTGTTGTTAGGGAGATGTTCACCCATTATGATCTTGGATATGTTGACTCCTTACAAGGTACAGGTAAATGTCAAGTAAGGGGGGACCGCTATAAAGGAAAGGAAAAGTTCAAACATTTGAAGGAATTCAAACTAAACTTGTGTGGCATGTAATTTTGTTAATTTTTACAGCTATGCCATTGTAGGTCAAATTGGAAGGGAATTCAACTGATTCTTAAAACAGAAAATGACAAACCAATGTTATGAGATTAGCCAGAAATTGTTCTCTCAGTGTCTTTAAAAGAGCATTACCATTTGGTCACTTGGACAAATATCAGAAAGTCAGACACCATCTGCTTTTAAGATGTATGCATATGAATTGGCACTTGCCAGAAATTAATACAAGCTTTCTTTTACTTAGCAGAAGGGTAAAATAAAATGAAACAGTTATGTTTTTAGATTATGAACTAATTCACATCTATTACTTGGTAGTTGGTACAATGTAATTATTATCTTGGTGATTAGTGGGAAAATTGCATTTGCGAATACTATTTTCTTTGAGAACTGTTTCAGGAAACTATCGTTTACTTAAATATTGGTTCACTATATATGATTGTCTTGAACCACTCACTAATTGCTGCATTTATCCCATGTATCCAATTTTTTTTAGAAAAAATGTTAAAGCATTGAAGTAGAATCAAAGCTATCTACTGCTTCACTATTGACTGAAATAGTCACAGGCTGATCAAGCAAAATACCTTGAACTTTTCACAGGTGATGCTTGGTTCTTTGTTCATCCTCGTTCGTGAGTATCGCATAAAGTATTGTACCCATCAGATGCATTCATTACATTTTCATTCATTCGAATGGGATTCACTGGCATAATCATGGACCACTACAACTAAAATAACCTCCTTCTAATCCATTGTAAGATGGTCTCCAACTGTTGGTTCACATTCTTTTTGCGTAGTTGTTTTCATCCTAGATTTTTAGGTGGCCTCTATTCTGGTTCATTCTGTTTGCTTTGTCAAAGATCTAATCAGGTTCGTCATCTACTTTGTTAATAATTAGGTTGCTGCTTATGTGATTTGCCGTTTTTATTATTCTTTGTTTTGATTGAAGACAGCCTAGATTCTTGTCAGATGCATTAGTGACGTTGGTCTTAAACTTTATTTTTTAGTTTACATGCTATCCCTTTCGTGTGGGTTCTCCCTATTTTTGTGTTAGTTTTAAGGTGGTTTCAACTTTTTTGTAGCATATAGATTAACTTTTCGAATTCAATGATGGTGGTCATTCAAAAACTTATGATTCTTTAAGATCTTATCCTTTTGGTAGCTTTGCACATATTTGATTGGTTGAACAAACATTTGGTAGTATTTTTCCCTAATATATGAGCTTTGTTTGAGATTAACAGACTCTATTCTCTTTTGGTTAAAGAATAGTTGTGGTAGAAAAATATCTTGGACTCAACTTCAAATCATAAAATTGGATCTTGTCCTTTCTTTAAACTCTTATCATCAGGTTAGCATTACCTTTAGTTGACAGGCAGCACATGAGACTAGTTTTTTCTAAGAAATATTTTGAAGTGCCACATCTTAGCAGTGTTGTTATTTCATTTCACTTATCATCACGTTAGTGTTGGTACCTTTAGTTGATGGGCAGCACATGACACTAGTTTTAAGGTGGTTTCAACATTTATCCACCAAGAGCAACAACACACAATCAATGCAGTAGAAGAGAACTCTACAAAAATTAAACAACTTTTATAAATCACTTGGCACTTTTGCAATATGATCTTATTGGCACTTATCTTGGGTAGCTTCTAGCTTACTTCTTGGTGATTCTTGGTCTACGTGAAAAGAATACTTCAAAACTTTTATTTATAAGGAATTGGAAACAAGGATGGGTAGGAAAACCAAGGAAAAATCGATGTCAAAGAGGTCGAATTTGAAAATTTAGGGTTTTCTAAGAGAAAATCCTAGCTAGGTGAAATCGTGCCCTGTAAGGGCCAATTGTGATTTCATCAAAACTAGGAAAAAAATGGGAAAAGAAAAGGGGGAGAGAGGCCCAAACTTGCTTTGGGAAAGTTGGAGGGTCTCTCTAAGGATCTAGGAAAAATGACTGTGGGTCAATTATCTGCATCTACATTTTACGCCCTCTTTGATGCATTTATGGCCTAATAAATGCATCAAAGAAATATGTAGACACCTATGGGAAGAGGAAGACAAACAAAAAAGGAGTGGTCATTTTAGAAGAAAGTAGTGGTGTAAAAATAGTATCGTTTCGGAAACTCTTGTTTTACACGTAAATCAAGACAATAGGGACATTAATGCCTCTCAATCCAGGGTGCCCCCTCGAGTTTTGAAAGGAATGCAAAATTCTTGATGGAACTTGAAATGGTAGACATAGAAGAAAGAAGAGTGAAATCATAAAAAATAGAGGAGAGATAAAAAGGTAGAAATCAAGAATAAAAGGGGCGAAAGGGTGTAAAACCCTATTTCATTTTCACTATGCAAAAAAGAAGAAAGGAGCTCTAGAGAAAAAGCAAAAAATGGTGCTTCCTACATAATGTTCAACCATTGTGAGTGGTAAAGTTGACACAGTAGTAGAGCGAGCACTGGAAGAAGAAGAAGAAAAAAAAAAAGAAGAAGAAAAATGTCAATAAAGAAGAATGAGAGGCTCAAGGTATGATGCTTGGATTAGCATAGACTGTATTAGATTATTGTGACCAATCATACATACATCAAGTGAAAAGGAAAGAATATGGACAAGTGGAGTGATACCCGCTATGGGTGTAGTACTTGCTAAGATGGTAAAAATAGGAGCAAAATCCACTATGGGTGTAGTGCTCACTAAGATGGACAAAACAAAAGATATACCCACTAGGATGTATGCTCGTAAATTATTGATATGGATGTTGCCCCTTGTGTGTGGTCATGATGCAATCCCATATGGGGTGTGTTGTGTGTGTGTGATGAGTCAAAATGAGTACTCTGCCCATAGGGGTGTGGTGTGTGCGAAAATATGTATGGATAAAGTAATCAAAACAAGAAGTGAGTGTGTGCACGTGTTAGAAGAAAAGAGAAGAAGAAAGCAAGAAGCAAAGAAGAGCCATGTTCCTTGACCTAAAGAGAAACTGGTCATTAGTAGAACTTTCAAGGTCAAGGAACACAAAAAGCAAAGACAAAGGAAAAAAAGACAAAAAGGAAGAGGAGCAAGGAAAAAACAAAAGCTCTAGGTTGGGGGATTTTCTAGGCATCAGAGTCCTAGTAAGAGTGTTATGCATGTGAGCTATAACCTAACTAGGTGTTATCACATGCCATTATCACGAGGTTCCCAAAAAGATATACGATCAAGCAATCATGAGCAAGCAACAATGCAATTATGACAAGCAAAGATGCAATATGGACAAAATGTTAAGCAAATCATGCAAAATATGATAGGCAAGCATGCAGTATGAACAAACAAATGAAAATGCAAAAGCATACCTAATTAGTGGTTTATTATTTTATTTTTAGTTCGTTAATGCAAGTGAGCAGAATGATAGTCAACACATAGTCTTATTGTGCCTCTTATCTTAACAAAAAGAACAGGCGTACAAGAGACTAATTCATCAAAGAAAAATCTAGAATAGGGATAATATTGATGATCAAAATCACAAAGAAGATCCTTCATAGCTTTTCCTCCGATAACCTTTGCATGAAAATATTCATAAAATCTAAATGTATAATCTTTCTTAACAAAGGAGGGGCTATCCCTAATTTTACAAGATCTCTATAAGATAGCTTAGCAGGGTCTCCTTGAGAAGAAAAATATTTACCATCAAAATGCATAAACATTACCATATTACAAAACAAAATGTTAGAGGGATAAGGGGGTCCTTTGTCCTCATCACTCCACTCCAATATTTGATGATCTAAATATTCAGCATAAGTTTTAAGGTGATCATCATTATCGAATGGTAAAGTTTAGCTTTTTTTAGGGGTGTAGCCTATGCCACACATCCCAAGCCAAACTTTAACACCCAAAGGCTCTTGAATACCTTTCTATTGGGGTATCAAACCTTTACCAAGATATCCTATGCTAGATAGGATCTGCTTAGGGAGTGGGTAATCATTGGATAAATAACAATGGGTAAAATAACTCACCACAGGAGAAGGGTTACTACCATGGGTATTATATTCAAAGGTTGTTCCCACGAATATAAAGGTACACGTGCCAATGTGCACAACTTCACCCTTCTTACAAGGTAAACCCATAGTCCTTGGTGAAGGTAGTAGATTGGCAATATCTGGAAGAGGCTCTTGAATAAAATTATTAACTTGATCTAGTGATGAAACTTTGATGCAGGGTTCCTCACCCATTTTTAGACTTTTGAGTTGCTCAGATGTTTGATATGAGGAACTTGGAGGAGTAGATAATGAAACTAAAGGATATATGTTGAGACCAGACTGAGCTTGATCAACCATAAAACAATATTCAAATGGATGAGGGTCACTCAAAATGGTGATAACTTGATCCTTAAATTTGATCTTCAAACACTGATAAAAGGTAAAGGGACAAAATTCATCACATGGATCCAAGCACATCCAAGAATAAGATTGAAATATGTTGGACAAGACACCACATAGAACACAGTATATAAGAATTGAAGCCCAACCCTAAGGGGGAGAGACACAATGCCATAGGTCTCTTGGGACTTGTTTTTGAAAGCCTTGATGATAATATCGAATTTGGTTAGGTTTTCTTCATTTAATACAAAATTTTGGAAAAATTAATAAGCGCATAAATTAAGGGAAGAACCGTTGTCAATCAAGATTCGCTTGATAAAAGTTCTCCCGATAAATGTTGTGATGTAAAGGGAAGAATCCCGTCATAATTCTGAGGAAGGCATATCATCATCTAAAAATGTAATGTGATGTATCCCAAGAGAACCTACGACATTAACTACAACACTAGGAGAAATGTCTATAGGAACATATTGTAATTTTAGAAGTTCCAACAAAGATTTCCTATGAATAGGAGAAGTTTGCAAGAGTTCTAAGATAGATATCTTGGTTGGGGTACTAGCTAATTGTTGTTGAATGTCAAATAAAACTTTAGGTTGAGGTTTCAACACTAAAGGCAGGGTTTTTACTCTCGTACTCTCTCTCTAAGCACTATTCAAAACTAGGATGGACTTTGAGGATGGGTTGGATGAAGAGCTTATCTCTTGCTAAGAATGTTGAGTCGGTTGAGCTTGAGCTTGTTTTCATGTAGTTATTGCTATCATACCAACCACATTATCATAAGGAGGTGGCACATTCTGATGAGACACTTGATTAGTTGCCTGCTACCCATGCTTAGGGAGGGGATCTTGGAAGATCCCCATGTCTTGATTAGTTGTGGATGCTTGTTGACTAGGATGTTGATTTTTTTTTGGGTGAGAACCTTTGATGACAATGCGACCCTCATCAATTAGGTTTTGAACCACATATTTCAACCTCTTATAATAGTTTGTCTAGTTCCCTTCCACTCTATGATACTCACAATATTGGCCAAGCTTATACCAATAAGTTATAGTATCTGGTTACCTTATGGGAGGCAACTCAATCATATTAGCTTTCAAAAGCTACTTTAGGACCACATTCATAGGTATGGTGAGTCTCATGAAACTCCTTCATGGGGTTTTTGGGGATGGTTAAGCACCATATTTTGTAGGGTGTTAACAACACTATTAACATACCTACTATTCGTTACCTCATCTCCAACCACAAGCTTGTTCTTATACTGATTTTTAGTGGTCTTATATTCTTTTATTTTAAGTTGTCCTATTTTGATAAGAGATTGTTCTACCTTTCTTGCTAGGTCAATTGCTTTATCAAAAGATGTGATAGTTGTAGTTTCCAATGCATAAGACAATTGCTCTTCCAAATTTCTAATAAATATTTCAAGCATGTCTCGAGGAGGTAAGGTATATCTCAAGTGTCCAACTAGACTCCTCCAACGAGACAAAAATTCTGAAAAACTTTTCTCTTTACCTTATTTTTAACATGTAAACATCTTTCATGGTCACATTCTTTTCAATATAAGCACCAAACTATTGAACAAATAATTCAATTGTCTCTTCAAAATTCCTCAAAGAATGGTTGGGAAACTGATAATACCACTCTAATGCCATGCCACCAAGAATCTTAGGGAACGTCTTTGGAAACAACATGTCATAATATATGATATATTGCAAGTTTTTCTAAACTTTCTTAAATGCTTAATTGAATCTTCCATTCCCTTATAGATAGGCAAAACCGACATGGAAAAATGCTTAGGATAGGACCTAACATCAACGATGGGATCTAAGTTTTGATTGCACATTTCTCTATAGATGTAGATGAAACTAGGAGGCTGAATCATATCCACTCTTGAAACCAAATTTTTCACCATATAAGTTAAACTTTGCACCTCGATATTGTTGTTGTGAAATACCCCTAGATTCCCTAAGGGAGGGGTATAGGTAGGCTATTGAAAGGGTACTTGGCCCATGTTGGAGATATTGATACTGTTATGGCATGTGGTATCTTGTTGGAGAGGATAATTAATAGTTGGTGGAATAGAAATAATAATGTTGAGTTTAGCAAGATGAGGAGGAAATTGAAAATAATCTTGAGTGGCACTATTGGTTGGAAGAACTTGTGAACTCCTTCCAACATTGGTGGTTACAGTAGTGACATAAATTGGTTGATGGACAGGATTACCATGATTCAAAGATTCAAATAAAGGGTTTGTATGAATATGTCTAGGAGAGAGTACCAGAGAATGGGGAGTTTCACCTCTTTCGAGTTGAGCTTCCCGTTCCATAGCCTTATGTAAGTCTTCCCTATGATGTTTCATAAAACCCCAAACATGATCAAATGATTTAAAGAAGTAGCCACCATCATGCCCTTCAAGGGGATCATAGTTTATTTCAATTTTAATATTTTATTGCTCTTCTGCGTAAAGGTTAGGGTTCTCTCTATCAATTTTATCATCTTCTTGGGAATATTATCAAACTCCAGATGCCTTTGCTGACTTCTAAAGAATGAAGCCATTAGAAAAAGCAAAAAGATAGAAGAGAAAACTAACAAAAGACACACAAGAATATTTTAAAGATATTTATTAATGTTCTTCTAATTCTAAGCAAACAAATTAGTGGTCTTGTTAAAAAGTTTTCAAAATAAAAGGAAACAAGGAAAAGAATTCCTAATTTGGCCTCTAAGACATATTTTTTATGTTGAGTTCACCACATATGTAGAGGGGGAAAACTGCCTTACCACGTATAATTCTTGGTTGGATCTGCTGGGAGTTGAGGTGATCATGGGAGTATGTTATAACTCTACACTCTATGGGCAAAGGGGTAAGGGTTCACCAAGAATAGTTATAGGACTCGCTCCAAGTTCGGGGTGGAATGTGTCTGAATGTATCAATTAAGCATGCACCTATGTTTGGCCTTTCAAAAACTACACTATGAAAAGGGAAAGAACAATGCAAGATACAAAATGCAAGAAGACAAGAGCTAACCCTAGAATGATTTTTTGTTTGAATGATCACTAACCCTAGGATTGCAAAGCAAAGCCTTTAAGCAAGGATCTAAGATAAATGTACAAACAAGATTAAAACTCTAAACACACACTATATGTCTTTATTATTTCAAATGCCTAGAAATTTGATCAAATGCTTTTCCTTACTTGTGATATTTATATTGAACAAAAATGAATAAAAAGCAATCAAAAAACAAACTAGATATCTACTAGGGTACTTATCTGATTCGATGGTTGTTCCAAGATTTATATTGCATCCAACAATGTCCCACAGCTTAATTCCTACAAAATAACCTCACAGAACCCTCAAACAATATGATCAACATTAGGGGGCTTTCTTAGGCCGCTATATAACTATGCTTGGAGGCACAACATGTTAGAATATATTACATTATTTTATTATAGTTGGGTTTATTAGGAAAGTAATAAATCCATGTTATAAATGAAGTTTGTAAGTATTATGAACAAAGAAAAATGAATAAAAAATTAGGGAATTAATTTTTACACTCTAATATTGAGTAGTAAATTTATCAAATGGGATAGTTGTCTTGTATAGAAAATAGCTATAATTGAGTGAGAGAAGTATGGGATTCTCTCGGTTATGACTAAATAATCATTGGGAGAATGTTTTGATGTTATTGTATTCTTGTTGAATGTTTTACTTGCATTATGCATGTTAGGCTTGCATATTCATTCAATGAATTGTCCTAATCCTTAATAATATCTTTAAAAATATTTTTGTCTTTGTTGTTAGCATTCTCTTCTATCCTTTTGCTCTTCTAATGGCTCCTTTCCTTAGAAGTCAGCGAAAGCACCTTGAATCTGATTATGTTCCTCCTGAAGATGATCATATTGATAGAGAGGATCCTAACATAGATCCAAAAGAACAAGATAATATGGAAACTGAAATGAGTTTTGATCCTTATGAAGGCCCTAATGGTGGGTTTGTCTTTTCATCATTTGAGCACATTTGGGGTTTTATGAAAGCTAATAGGGATAAGATATTGGAAGGTATGGAACGGGAAGCTCATCTCGAAAGAGGTGAGACTCCTCCACCTCCTCCTCCAATAAGCTCTCCTATGCTTGACCAAAATAACCCCTTGCCTAAATCAATGCATCCTAATAATTTGAACCAAGCTATTGATACTACTACAACCACCAACATTGGAAGGAATCTACAAGCTCCTCCAATTAGTAGTGTCACTCAAAAGTGTTTTCAATTTCTTCCTCAATCCTCTAATCTCAACACTTTTGCTTCTGTTCTACCAAATGTTAGTTGTCCATTTTCACAAGGTGCCACATATAACAATAGTATCCATACCTCCAACTTGAATCAAGCATTGGTTCCTCAACACACATATGCTCCTCCTTTAGGGAATCTGGGAACAATGCATAACAATAATCCAAAAGTGCAAAATTTGGCAAATATGGTAAAGCAGTTGGTTTCAAAAGTTGAGATGATTCAGCCTTCAAGTTTTACTTACAGTTATAAGGAAATGTGTAATCAGCCATTGGATCCTATTGTTGTTGCTAGGCCTTATCCTAAGCATTTTCCTATGCCAGTTTTACCTATTTATAAGGGGACAAAAGATCCAATTGAACATTTAAGAAGATTTAGAATAACTTGCCATGATCTCATTTATGATGACATGTTGTTACTTAAAACATTTCCTAAGAGTCTTGGTGGCATGGCATTAGAGTGGTATTATCGGTTACCCAATTATTCCTTGAAGAACTTTGAAGAAATAACAGAATTATTTGTTCAACAATTTGGTGCTTATATTGAAAAGGAAATAACAATGAAAGATGTGTATAGCTTGAAACAAAGTAAAGAGGAAAGCTTTTCAGAATTCTTGGCTCGTTGGAGAAGTTTAGTTGGACGTTTGAGATATACTTTACCTCCAAAGGATATGCTTGAGATATTTATTGGTAATTTACAAGAACAATTATCTTATGCATTAGAGACTACTACTATTACATATTTTGATCAAGCAATTGATTTAGCAAGAAAAGTAGAACAAGCCCTTATCATAAGAGGCCAACTCAAAGTCAAAGAAGAGAAACCTACTAAGTCTCAACATAAGAATAAACACATAGGAGGTGATAGTGGAATGGATAGTAGGCCTGTTAATAATGTTACTAACAACCTACAAAAGATAGTACTTCAGAAACCTCCACAAAGGAATTTTACAAGGCTTAATATGTCTATGGAAGCAACTTTGAAATAACTTTTAGAAGCCAATGCAATTGAGTTACCTCCCATAAGACAACCAGATACTACAACTCATTGGTATAAGGCAGGTCAACATTGTGCATATCATAGAGTGGAAGGACATTGGACAAATTCTTGTAAGAAGTTGAAACATGTGGTTCAAGATTTGATTGATGCAGGACGTATTGACTTAGGTAATTCTCAGGCAGTGAATAATCAAGTACCTACCCAACAAACTATGACTACCAATCAAGATATGGGAATATTTAAAGATCCATTGCCAAAACATAATCAACAAGTAGCAAATCAGGTGGCTCATCAGAATGAGCCTCCTCCCTATGGTAATATGGTTGGCATGGTTGGGGTAACTACAAGAAGGCAAGCTCAGACTCAACATCCTCAACAAGGATAGAATTTTGTATTACATCCTGGTTCAATTTTGAAGAATAATCAGAAGAAAGTTTCAGATACAGGGACTCCACCTATTGTATTGAGACCACAACCTAAGGTTTCATTTGATCTCCAAAAGCAGTTAGCTAGTACTCCAACAAAGATATCAGTTTTAGAGCTCCTACAAACTTCTCCCAACCATAGAGATGCTTTGATGGAATTTCTAAAGCAACAATCGGTTCCCTCAGATATTTCTCCTAATGCTATAGTTGATGTCGTAGGTTCTCTTGGGATACATCACATCTCATTCTCGGATGATGATAAACCTTCCTCAAACTTGCAAGAAGATTCTTCACTTTACATCACTGCACTTATTGGGGATACCTTTATTAAGAGAATTTTGATTGATAATGGTTCTTCCCTCAATTTGTGTACATATCAATTCTTTCAAAAATTTGGATTAAAAGAGGAAGATTTAACAAAATCCGATATCATTATAAAAGCTTTCAACAATGAGTCCCAAGAAGCCTGTGGTGTCATATCTCTTCCCCTCAAGGTTGGGCCTAAAATATTAGATACTTTGTTTTATGTGGTACATTGTCCTGCATATTTTAATATTCTTCTTGGATGACCTTGGATCCATGCAATGAAGGTCATCCCTTCTACTCTTCATCAATGCCTCAAGTTTGAATTTAAAAATCAAGTTGTCACCATTCTGGGTGACCCTCGACCATTTGAGTTTTGCTCAAATGTAGAGCGAGCTCGATCTGAGTTTAACCTATGTCCTATTTCTTCAATGGTTTCTCCACGTTCCTCATCTCAGATATCAGAACAATTTCAAAATTTAAAAATGAGTGAGGAACACATCTCAAATTTCTCATCTCAGGATCATGATAATCAATTTCTTCAAGAACCTCTTCTGGATCTAGCCAAGCTACCACCATCACCAAGAACCATGGGTTTACCCCATAAGAAAGGTGATGTTGTACACATTGGCATGTGTACCTTTATCTTCATAGGAACTACCTTCGAAGAAAATATACGTGGTAGCAACCCCTCTCCCGTTGAGCATTCTTTTGCTCATTGTTACCTTTCCAATGACTACCCACTTCCTAAACAGATCCTATCTAGTATGGGATATGTAGGTAAAGGTTTGGGGCCACAACAGAAGGGCATTCAAGAGCCTTTGGATGTTGATATCTGGCCTGGGAGATGTGGCATAGGTTTTATACCTAGTAAAGACCAACCTTTACCATTTGACAATGATGATCATCTTATGACTTATGCTGAATATATGGATTATCAAAAGTTAGAAGTGGGTGATGAGGATGATGGTCCCCCTTATTCTTCTGAGATCTTGTTTTGCAATATGATTGATTATGTATGCTCTAAAAATAAGCCTTTTGTTTTAAAAGTAGATCCTGCTTGGTTGTCTTATAATGATCTTTATATTAAAAAGAATGGTTTTGTTCGCAAATGTATTGATTATCGTGCCATGGTTGTCAGAGAAAGAGCCACGAAGGAGCTTCTCCATGATTTTCATCATCGATATGACTTACTTTTTGGGGATTTCTTTGAGGAAATAGTTCATGGTACACTTGTTTCTTATCCCAAGAAAGGCGGCACACTTAGATTTTGTGTCGACTTTCATCCTGCTTGTTTTAATTAATTAATTAATATAATAATAAAAATAATAAAAACAAATAAAAAATTGCACATCAATTAATTATCATTTAGCTATGCATTTGCATTTCTGTTGCATCCATCTGCTTGTTCATACTGCATTGTTGCTTGTCATCCTTTTGCATTGCTTGCCTGACATTTAACACAACTTGCATGCTTGAATGTCATATTTTGCATGATTGCTTGTTCATGACTGCTTGATCATATAGATTTTTGGGGATCTTGCGACAATGGCATGTGATGATACCTAGTTAGGTCATAGCTCACATGCATTGCACTCTCTCTAGGGTTCTGATGCCTAGTAAGATCCCCACCTAGGGTTTCTTCTTTAGTCTTCTTTCTTGCTTTTCTTTGCTTCTTCAAGTTCTATTTTCCTTGGTCTTAGAGGTATTGAGAGTATCTCTTAGATCAAGGATGATAGTTTGTTAATATTTCCTTGTCGCTTCTTCTTTCCTTTTTTTTCTTTGTCTTCCTTTGCTTTTGACAAGGAGATACGTATACTTTATTTCTCAAAGTTGTCTTCTCTGCACATTTGCACACACTCACCATATTGTTTTCATCTTTAAAACCCCTATCGAGGGTAGCACTCACCTAATATATTTTATCCTTATATATTACACCCCACATGGGATAATTATACATCCTAGTGGGTATCTTATCGGATATGATCTTCTATCGGGTTATACTCCCTTTTGACTCAGCGGGCTCAACACCCCATTACAAGATAAGCTCCTTGGCCATTTTTAGCAAGCCTCGACATACATCCTAGCGGGTAATCACCCCACAATAGTCAATTAGCGAGCAACCACCCATAGCGGGTTAGACTCCAACACCTCATCCTTTACGGTGAGTACTATACCCATAGTGGGTTTAGCTCCCTCTTTTCTGGTACGATTCATAGTATTTAATCACATTGGTCCCTTGCGACCTACGCTGATTTTGATACTATGTTTCACCTATCCTTCTCTATTTTAGATGGTTGACCTTTGGATCTTCTTCTTTCTTTTTCTTCTTCTTTCTTCTTCTTCTCTCTCTTCTTCTTCTCTTTGTTGGTTTTCTTTCTTGTTTTGTCTTGTGTTTTCTTTCTTCCATCCATTCCATCCATGCATTTCATATAGTCTTGCATTAAGATAGATTGCATACATAAAACATTAAAATTAAAGAACATCTAATTAAATCAAATCACATGCACACAATCACACAAAATATAAAAGAAGCAGCTATGTATTACTCGATGAGAAAAAAGAGATAAATTAGTGTCTGGTTGGTGTACCACAGTCCAGTCTCGGTACACTCAACCAATCCCTAGGGATGCATACCACAATCAAAACTGGCATGTCATCCCGATCCCTAGCCCTAGCTCTGAGAGCCTATCTCCTCTGCTCTACCCGAAGGAGGAGGTGGTCTAGGTAGTCGCATACCCACGGATGGTGAAGCTGAGAATATCCATGATCGAGATCATGATCTTCTAGCTAACTAGAGGGATGGAGGGAGTGTCACTCTCTACCCCTCTAGTACCACCTAGTAGTACATAGTCTCATAAAAGGTAGCCCACTGAATGGCCACCTCCAGCCTCTCCCCTACCCTCTGTAGCTCCACCTGTAGAAGGTGGACCCCATCGCTAGCCTGGCTGCTCTCGATGATAGCCATCCCCTCTGCCTAAGCCCTCTGGTGCTCTATGTCTAGATGGCTCACCTCCCCTCGGAGATGATCAACCTCTGCTCGAGCCGCATCCCTCTCCCTCTCTATGATACTCAATGAGCCCCATAGTCCCTCGATCCTCTTGGACCTATCCTCTTAGAGTAGGTCCACCTATCTCTGTAGAGTCACCACCTATGCTCATAGCGCCTCTACCTCCTCCCTCGGATCCCCTCATCCTAAGGCTTAGCCTCAACTAGTTGCTATTGATGTGGAGGCCTCTCCCGATCCTCCACCTAGTAGTACCCTAGCCTCTATGGGGGTAACTCTAGATGCCCCTACCTCCTTAGTCCCTATAGTGCTAGTGTCCTCCATCACCAGCATAATTTATACCTGAGCCTACCTTTGAATTAGAGCTATTGGGCCTTGTTGTGCCCTCTTTATGGCCCTACGAGCTACCTCCTAAAAATCTTACTGCATGCTTGGGTCCATCACCTGGTGCCTCTATATCAAAACTAGTGGGGAGACCCTCTAGGGCATGACTCCTCTATACCATCACCTATAGTCGAAGGCCACTCCTGTATCATCCACCCTGGGATCCATGTAAGGAGGATCATCCAAGTCCTCCTCTACCCACCTAGCCAAGTCAGGTCTACCTCCCACCCCTACTGGGTCTCGGTAGACTCTCTAGTACTAGTAATCCCCCAGGTCTAAGATTCCCTGTAAGATCCTAAACTACCTTAGGACTCGATCAAACCAGAAGACCTTTGGCTCCCCTCTCTCCATAGTAAGCCACCTAATCCTCCTAATCCTCGCTAGCTCTATCTTATCCTCAGCCCATCCTAGGTGTAGATGCTAGGGTCACCATATAATATTGGCCTCCCTCAGCTCATCTACGACCCACCTCGCTAGTGGTAGGTGCCCAATGTAGGTCCTCGTGACCCGCTCTAGGGATCTGGACCATATGTATGCTGTTGGTCGCTCTAGGTTGGGCAATGGTCCTAGTAGTGCATCCGATATCTACACCACTATGTGCTCCTAGCTCCATACCTAGAGCAAAGTCATGCACACTAATCTTGTATGCCACTTGTACATGATATTGTACAATATCCTGTACAAGCGGGCCAACACATATGGACCCCATGCAAACCAAACTCCCTGGTGTCGCATGTCTGCCACTACACCCACCATCATCCATGGTAGATATCACCTACTAGTGTGGCACATCAACTATCCTACCACCACCCCATAGAGCATGATCATCAATGGGTCCACCCCATATCGCCCCACTAGGTCATCTATGACTATGGTGCTCTCTCGCACCTGGTGGGCCCAACCTCTTGAAAATCATTGCAAGGTCATTGGCCTCCCTCATGCTCTATAAACTACCATCCCCTTGATAGGGATGCACAAGATGCACCACACATCCTCTAGTGTGATGGTCATCTCCTTGTGGGTAACTAGAAGGTGGATGACTCTGGGTACCATCTCTCCACCAGTGTTGTCAGTAGAGCCCTATCTGCCTCTACTCAAGGTAGCCTCACCAGGTGGTCTAGCCCCACCGCCTCTAGTGTGTCTCTCTCCACCTATCCGAGTGCCTCTAGCTCCACCTCCAAGGAGCCTGCTCACCACTCGTGGCTCTCGAGTACCCTAAGCTGCAATAACAACAAAAACAAAATTTTCCATCAATTAAATTAATCAAAAATTAATTCTAATAAAATTAAAAATTAATTACATTTAAATTAAAAACTCTAAGTTTGTTGCTAAGTTCAAATTTTGCATTCCCAAAGTTTAACTTGCTTGCTTCTTTCTCTCTTTTCTTCTTTCTTTTCTTTCTTTTTTTTTTCTCTTCTATTTTTCTCCCTTCGATGAAATCACGCCTGGTTTTCCAGGACCACGATTTCATCGAGGCAAAGTCATGCCCTACTTCCATGAGGTATGATTTCATGAAATAGTTCTTGGCCCTTGTTTCCTGGTGTGATTCCATTGTTGCTACCTAGGGCAAAAATGTGGTTGGGCCGCAAAATCGCGCTTAGGTCGTACGCGGTAAAACCATCGGTTTTGGTAGAAAACCACCCAAAAATGCACAAAATTTGAAAAAATTGAAATGCAAGTGTGGTTTTTGACCCTACCTGTGCTCATCCCCCTTCTGTGTCGACCTCACCCCTCACGATCATCGAATGGTGCACCGGTAGCGCCATCTCCCTTTTTTTCCAGAGCTCTTTTCTTCTCTCTCGCACGTTAAAAATGAAGGTTTTACCCCTTTTTCACTTTTATCCCTATTTTCGCGTGCTTTTCTCTTTCTCTTTTTGTTTCTTTTCACTTCTTCTTCTGAGTCTGTCTTTTTGAGTTTTCATGAGGGATGTGTTCCTCATAAAACTCGAGGGGGCACCCTGGCCTTAGAGGTATTAATGTCCCTAATGCCTCGATTTGCGTGTAAAACATGAAAGTGTTCGAAATAACACCATTTTTGCACCATCCTTTTCTTCTAAACTAGCCACCCCATTTTTGCTTGTTGCCTTTTATTTGTGAGTGTTTACATATTTTCTTTGACACATTTATTAGGCCATAAATGCATCAAAGAGGGGGAAAAATGTAGACACGAAAAATTGACCCACTTTAGTGGGCAATATTCCTTGAGCCTTTTGGGAGACCCCTTGGACTTGCCTAGGGAAAGGGTAAGGCTTCTCCTCCCCTCTTTTACTTTTTTCTCCTCTCTATGTGAAATCGTGCTCGCCCTTGATGGGGCGCAACTTCGCATAGGTGAAATCGCGATCGGCCTTGACGGGGCGTGATTTTGCATTTTTAGGGTTTCTTCTAAGGAAACCCTAATTTTTTGGGTTTGGCATGTTTTACGTCGGTCCTCCTTGGTTTTTCTACCTTTCTCACCTTCAAATCCGCTATATAAGGAGGGTTTGAATTCACTTTTCACACACAATTATACATGACACAATTTGAATTTATTGCACGCTAACATTTGATTTCTCACAAAGTGTTCTTATTTGGTCTGCATCCTTCTTCTTTCACAAGCAAGTTAACTTTGGAGTGTGAAGTCTGATTGGTTTTCTGCTGCATTGGATTGTTGATTGTTGTTGCTCACTCTTGGTGGATTGGTGTTGAAGCCTTAAGGAGAGATCAACTATCTGGGAGGTCTCAAACCTTTTTCCTTCTTCCTCACTCTCCACTAGGTGAAAGTACTCTACTATCATTCAGTTCATTTAGAATTAATCATATCATTTTTATCTAAGACGTTTCATCTCACTTCGACAAAATCTTGTCCAAGTCTCTATGGGGCGTGATTCCACCTATGCATTATCGTGCTTGACTGTTACGGGGTGCTATCTCACCTAAGCCAAATTTGGGGGCAATATGCTATCCCAAACTTCATAATTGCATTTTATAGCTTGATAGTACATTCTATTCTGTGGTTTTATCATCTTATTTTGTTGTATTGTATTATGTTTATTTTCTTCCAAAGGTCAATTTTCACTTTTATTTATCAAAGGTCAGCTAAAAGGACCTAGGGGGATTGACTGCTGTACCTCCAAGCACTACTGTATAGTGGCCTAAGTAGGCCCCCTAACGCTAATCATATTTTTCAAGTGTTTATCAAGTTATCTTGCAGGAACAGGAATTGTTGATAGCATTGGATAAAGGGATAAAAGCAAGGATAAATCATCGGATAAGCTAAGTATTTTGATTAGTCTTTAGGCTATTTGTTGAATGCTTTATATTTCTTTTATAAACCCTAGATCTGATTTTATAGAAATATATTTAATTAATTTCTAGGCATTTGAAAGATAAACAACATATAGTGTGCACTTAGGGTTAATTTTGTTTGTGCATCTCTTCTTGAGCCCTTGCTTAAAAGGTTGTCTATTTAAAACCCTAGGGTTAGAAAGCATTCAAAGAAAGAATCATTCTAGGGTTAGCTCTTGTATTCCTACATTCTATATTTTTGCATTGTCCTTTATCTTTTATAGCATAGATCTAGAAAGGCCAAATCTAGGTGTTTGTCTTGAATCTAATACATCAAACATTCTTGAAAACTAGAGGACTTGGAGTGAGTCCTTAAACCATTCCTGGTGAACCCTTCCTCCCTTAGCACCGAGTGTAGAGAACAACATACCCCCATGGTTCACCCCAAAGGCTCTCTCTCTTGTGGATCCAACTTTTGGGAATTGTACGTGGTAGGGTAGTTTCCCCCTCTACATTAGGAAATCCCTAAATTTGAGTTGTATCCAATCCTAGTTGCATTTGCAGGTAGGAAAAGCAACTAGGTAATTATGGTAAATGATAAACCCTGGTGGTGAGGCTTGGGTGGACTCTAGCAGTGAGGCTTGGGTAGATCTTAGCAATGAGGCTTGGGATATCTCTAGCAATGAGGTCTAGGTAATCCTAATGGTGGATTGGTATGGGATAATCCACTGGATCATTCACTAAGGCAGTATAGTGGTGGTACCTTTTGGGTAGGCAAGCACAACCATGATTATTATCAGGTGAATGGTAATGGTCTTAATTAGGTTCATGGGTAGATGGACTAACTAATAACTAAGGCATTATACCATAGTTATCCTACATAGATGCTAGTATGTAGGGTTAGTGAATAGACATCACCTTTAAGTGATATGAGCTTTAAAGGGTAATCCCTGCATTGTGGTCAAGTTGTCTCATACAAGGAAGTATAGAGAAATAGGGGGACCACTTATGGTGTCTTTTCTAATGGTGATATTAGAAGAAGTGAACCCCAAGAATTGCGGGAAGTTGGCCACTCCTATCCACTTCAGTATCATCGACAACGACAATGAACTAAATATGGTTATGCCTTAATACTAATGAAAAATATTGGGTCTTCTTAGAGAGTAAAATAATTCTTGTAGGAAATGAAAAATATTAACTCTCTCACTTGGGTTGAGATTGTGGGTCGTTATAGAGCGAGCACTACTTGTACCAGATATTAGGAGAAATTCAAAATCTAAGGGATTCATGTGAAGAAACATTAGGTAACTGTAGGCCCAAAATGGCCACATAGTAAAATTTTGTGTGATTTTTACTAAGTGATAAAACTACCATTCCGCTCCAGAACAAGGTTGATAAGACGAATCCGCTCAATAGTCATGTAGTTTTGCTTGTTTAAAATGATTTCGGGGAACTCCATTTCGGGTTCGTATTGGAGTAGGATTGCAAAATCTGCAAAAGTTTGTGAAAGGTGGTGACGTTAGCAAGAAAAAAGTGTGGAATGGCCCTTTTGCATATACCCGATTTCGAAAACTCTTTTTGCTCCTCGACCCGGATTAGCATTATTCTCAAATCCACAAAAGTCTCAAGGAGATGATGACGTAAGCAGATGAAAAGTGTGGATTGACAATCCGAAGAATAAATGAGTCTTTTTCTATCCGGAATGAAGATAAGGTGGAATGGCGGGATGATGTAAGAACTTGACTCAGATCCGGACTAAGGAAGACGCTCATTCTATCCAAAATGGAATCCGCAAAAGTTATAAGGAAGAGGTGATGTCATCAAATTTTTAATGCAGATTGGAAAAGATAAAATCTCTGGAGTGGATTCAAGGTTCGAATTTCCAAGATCTGGATTGGATGTTTTGTTGCTAATTAAAGCGACGTCGTCCAGCGGATGGGCTCTCAGCTTATACCGGATCTAATCTAGACCATGGGATAAAGAAGATCAATGGTGGAGGTTAGTCTACTAAATTTGGGCCATTTAAAAGGATGTTCCTGCACCATAACTGTAATAGATTGGTCGAAAGATGAAGCGTCGAGAGTTTCCAAGAAGATCAAACCAGAGGCAGTTGCAGATCGACGGTGGAGCTCTTCTCCCAAGAAATATCTATGGAAGTGCGTGATCTAGAATATTCTGAACTGCAGTTCTAATGAGCGACCAGCAAGTTGCAGAGAACCCGTGTTGCCATGGCGGTTTCCCTTTCAGTGGATTTCTCGGAGGTTTGACCAATGAGCTAATGCTAGCTAAGTTCTTTGCTGAGCTATTGTAACAAGATTTGATGTATTGTTTCTTGATTTGTAATATGAAAAACTATAAGTAGAGGTCGAACCCTCATTTTGAAGGGTCGGCTCTAGCATGTTTGCCTGTACCATTGTAAATATTTCTAAAGAGTTGAATGAAAGGAGCAATACATTGATCTTCGCCTCAAGGTTGCATTTCCATGCTTGATGTTAGAGGTTCGGATTTCATAGTTGTATTTCTATGAATACTTAGATGGTTAGTTTGTGCCTATCTTGGATTACTAGCTGTTATGAGTAATTGAAATCTGCTTTGAAGTTTGTTCTGTGTTATTAGTAAGTACATTTTTGTAAAATCTAGTTTTGGTGAATTTTGCTATTTGGATTATCATTTCTTGGATATTGAAATTGCTTGCTATAACATTTCTTTGTTATGCTTTAATATCTGAAATGAGCTATCTTGGGATAAGGGTTGATCTGAATGTATGTCTTTAATATGGTTTTTTGGGAGATTTTTATGGTGATGCAATGTTGTTAACCTATTCGTCCACTGATATCTACATCTCTCTAACCCTAACCTTCTCTTACCCTAAAATCCAAGCCCTAATTGAGCATAATTGTGTCAATAATCTGCTAAGTTGACAAGGAACCAACCTACTCTAGAGGTTGGATCGAAAACCTCTATTTTGGTCCTTCTAATGTTGAGTGTTGAGCTGCAGCTATCGGGTGTAAGCCTAAACAGAAAGTAGGAAGATAGACAACTGCAGTATCAAGTAAAACTTGGTGTAATTCAGTGCCCAACAGTTTTTGGCATGCCCGGTGGGACCATTCACAAGGAACACGAAACCCATCTAGAAGAGTTAATATTATCTCATCCCAAAGGAATCAAGATTTGGTGAATTGTCTTGACCTTATTAGAGGAGAAAATAAAGTTCACCTGGCGACTCCTTGGTCAGAAGACCCTAAAAAAGTATTGTAGACCAGTACCCTTTCATGTATACCAGGTCTTATAAGAGGAAAAACCTTGATTCTTTCTTTCATTGTGAGTTACCTCAGAGAGGGGTTGTTGTTATCAGAAGTTTAGATCAAGATTTTATTGAAGAAGAAGAACTTCTGGAAGAAAACCTAACAGTTCCCCCAAGAAGACCTACAACTATAAATATGGCACAAAATGTGGCTCCCAATCAACCACTATAGAAGTACCCTAATTGGGATTCAACTAGGCCCCTTAGATTAGCACAAATGGATGCCATTCCTTAGGCTGTGTCTAAGGCAACCCCAACATATGATGGATTTGGGAAAATAGCTTACGAGCACTACCAAGATATCCTAAATCTGGCAACAATCCACAACATAAAAGAAGAAAATATTATTATCAGAATTCTAGCCCTGTATTTTCGTGGAAAGATATTGCATTGGTTCAAAACTCTGAAAGATAATTCTATCACTTCATGGCAATATTTGGCTGAGCCATTCATAGAAGAATTTAATGAATCTGTTGACCCCTTTTCTCTGCTGACTCAGTTTACAACCATGTAAAAAACTCAGCAAGAAACTATCTCAGACTTTAATTTGAGATTTAGTAGAACATGGAAGAGAATTCCCCCTACTGCTAGACCAGCTACTTGTTTGGCTTATATGTATTACATATGTGCCCTGGTATCAAAGCTAGGTCTGCAAACACAACAATCTGGAATTGAAACCTTCCCTCAAGTTTATAATGCAGTCGTCCATGCTGAGAATATCTTGATCAATGTAGGAAGAATTCCCACAAAGACCGTTTCGTTCTACAATTCAGAAATCTGTAGTAGCCATGAGCAATCCACAAAACCTTCCTACATGGACCCCCTTTCTTTACCATCTCCATATCCTAAGATAAATCTGATTCCTGGACCTAAACCTGTGTCCTCCATACCCTCTTTTCCCCCTCTTTCTTCTCAACCTTCTCAAGAATTGTCTGCTATTCTGGACATACAAAATACCATGAAAAATTTGAGTAACATAATTAATTCAATGGAGAAGAGATATCAGGAAAGGTCACAACAGAGGATATTCCCATATATAAATAAATATCAAAGGCCTAGCCCTAGTAACAGTACCGGGGTTAGGGTGAATGCAGCATATGAAGATCCGAAATGTTCTGTAGATACCATTCTTGCAAATATCTGGTGTTTAGTATGCAACGACCCCCACGACTCACAGTATTGTGTAATATATCAACACCATGTTCAACAAGCCATGGATCATGTTGAAAGAAATCAGAAAGGGAGAGTTAATATGTTATGGCACCCTGATCAGATCATGGTTGAAAAAGAGTTGGAGGAAGAAAGCCCAATTGTTGTTATGACAAGGTCTGGAAATAAAGCTTTACAAGTAGACCCTTAGAAGATGGGACAATTCTAGGTCCCTTCTCAAAAGAAGGTTGACTTCCCTCCATAGAACAGTGACACTTTTCCTATTCCCTGAGCCAAGGGAAAAGAGAAAACTAATAATTTCCCTAAAAATCTAGAAAGAATAACGGAAGGAGATAGAATGAAATCCAAGGGTGAAGAACAATAAAGGCTCAGGTTCCCCTCTATTACCAAAATATAAAGGTTAGAGGTAACCCAACAATACAAAAGGAGGTATGGTGAGCCAGACAGAGGACTGGAAATACTATCCCTAACCAAGTCTGAGTATAACATTATGGAAGAGATGAAAAAGATTCCATAAAAATCTAGCCTATATGATACCCTTTTCATCCCGAGCCAGATTGACCTGCTTAAAGCTTCCCTTAATAAAAATCCCTAGAACAGACCAGCCACTACCATCCTCAGTATACCATCAGAAAAGAAAGAAATGACACCTGCTTTTCTAAAGAACAAACCTCCCCCTTTTTATATATCCCTAAGAATGGAGGGATGGGTAGTCCAGAATTGTATGATTGATTCAGGAGCATCAACCACAGTTATGCCTAAGGCATTCTGTGAAGAAATGGGTATGGAATATACCCGATCTTGTCTTGGAGTGTTACAGTTAGATGGGACACTTGTCAAGATAGTTGGGGTTATTAAATATGTACTGATGAGGTTGCACAGAGCCCCTGAGGTGACAATAGTATAGGAAATAGTGGTGGTGGATTTAGAACCCTATTTTGGGTTATGTCTCTCAAGATAATTTACTACAAAGCTAGGAGGATGTATGTACATGGATTATTCTAGCATGGTAATACCTTTCAAGGGAAAGAGGATAAGGATAACTCCTGAAAAACTAGTTGCTTATCATATTGAAAAAATTGAAGAAGATATGTGCAACCTTAACCCTTTGGAGGAATTTGAGCTAGTAGAGAACATTGAGGAACTAGACATTGAAGATGAGTTACCTTTCAAAGAATATTACAGTCAATTTGGAACTGGTATGGGTACATACAACATCACAAATGAATTGGAAAATAAACTCCCTACTATTTCTAATCAATCCCTAAGAAACAATGAAACATGGGTTATGCACTTTGACGATGCTAAATGTAGAAATGGTGCGAGGGCTGGTGTGGTTTTACAATCACAGTCCGAAGGAACGAAGAATTTTTCTTATAGACTGACATGGTCATGTACCAACAATGCTATCGAATACGAGGCTTTGTGCCTTGGATTAATGCAAGATGAAAGCATGGGCATCAATATTTTGAACATATATGGTGATTCTGAGTTAATTGTACATTAGGTAAGGAATAAGTGTAGCAATAAGCACCATTACTTAAAGGCTTACATGAATAGAGTATGGGACCTAATGGATTCATTTGATGCCCTAAACCTAAATTTTGTGCCTAGAGAAGAGAATCACCTGGCATATGCATTGACAACAAAGGGAGCTAATTTCAATCCTCCAATGGATTTTGGGACTAGGAAGACCAAGGGAATTAAAATGGTTTCCAGACCTATAGTGTCAGATAAGCAAATATTCTGGCAGGTTTTCGAAAGTGATGAACATATTCTAGACTTTATGATAAAAGAAGCATGCCTCACAACTGTCCAAGAGGAAGACTTGGAGGAGATAGATCAACAAGACTTCATCCAGCTGAGAAATAATCATATCTCGAGGGGATTGGTCACCCTTGAAAGTTTATTCGATAATGAAGATAGGAAGAAGGTTGGAGCTATGAATGTTGGTGAGAAGATCTATAAGGAGGTAGAAGTTGGAATAGGAAAGAAGCTAAATATTGGGATCCAATGTTCTCCTGAGGAAGTAGAAGAAATCAAAGCTCTGTGCTTAAAATACCAAGACATTATGTCTTGGTCATATGAGGACCTTAAAGTTTATGACAAAAGGATTATCCAACATACTATTGAGTTAGAACCTGGTGCTAAACCATTTTGATAAAAACAAAGGCCTGTCAATCCAAGGATAGAAGCCATTATGAGAGAAGAACTTTTAAAGATGCTAAAGGCTAGGATAATATATCCGATAAAACATTCCACTTGGGTAGCCAATTTGGTACCCGTAAGAAAGAAGAATGGAGATATACACCTATGTGTGGATTTTAGAAATCTGAATCAAGCTTCCCTCAAAGATCACTATCCCCTTCCTCATATTGACCAGATCTTACAAGTGGTAGCTGGAGCAGAGAGATTCTCGCTATTGGATGGTTATTTTGGATATAACCAAATTTGGGTAAAATATCAAGATCAATATAAAACAACATTTACTACAAAATGGGGTACATTTGCCTATCATAGGATGCCCTTTGGTCTGTCTAATGCAGGAGCTACATTTTAGAGGGCCATGGATTATGCCTTTGGTACACTTATAAACAAAGTTATTTTGATTTACCTAGATGACATGACTATGTTTTCTCATGATAAAAATGATCATCTGTCTCATTTGGAATAGGTTTTTCAAAAATGCAAGGAGTTTGGTATTTCACTAAATCCTAAGAAGTCATTATTTGTAGTACATGAGGGAAAACTACTAGGACATGTGGTCTCAAAGGAAGGTATGGCCATAGATTCGGATATAATTAGAGCAATTCTAGCTATTCCATTGCCTACTAATCAGAAGATGTTGCAGTATTTCTTAGGTCAAATCAATTTTGTCAGGAAGTTCATTTTTGATTTTGCACAGAAGGTGAGACCTATATCTGAACTACTCAAGAAAAAGGTAGAATTCAAATGGACTAAGGTTAGGAAGCAAGCTTTTGAGATCATCAAGCAATCCATTTCCATAGCCCCAGTTTTGATAAATCCTGATTTCAACAAAGATTTTATTCTCTATGCTTACGGAGCTGAGCAAAGTTATGCTTCGGTGCTCACCCAAAGAGATGATCAAGGGGATGAACACCCTATGTTCTTTTGGAGCCAGAATTTACATGACTATCAGGTAAAATATAACTTTATTGAAAAACAAGTGTTTGTTGTGATGAAGTCACTTAAGAAGTTTAGATAATATCTAGTACAGAGTAAAACTCTGGTGTATGTGGTTCATCCAGATGTGAGAAGTTTTATCTTACAAGGTGACCTAGGAGATAAAAGGGTTGGTTGGATTACTAATATCTAGGAGTACGACGTGGAAATACACCCCACCAAGATGGTAAGAGGTAGAGCCTTATGCCAAGGATTGATGAATACTTCAACATTGAATGGAGTGACAACTTATCAGATAACATAAGAGGATCAAGTAGAGATCATCCACACTCAGGATTCTGATTGGATCGAATAAATGACCAGGTATTTCCAAACGGGAATTTTCCCACCTGATCTGAATCCTTCTCAAATAAGGAGGTATAGACTTCACGCTCTAAAATATGTATTACTTCTTGAGGGGTTGTTTAGAAGAAACTTGGATGGTATTCTCCTGAAATGTTTGAAGGAGGACCAACAAAAAAGAGTCATTGAAGAATTCCATGGAGGGTCAGCAGGTGGCCATAGCTCAGGTAGAACTACAACTTTGAAGATAATAAGAGCAGGCTATTATTGGCCTACTATGTTCAATGATGCTTTTAAAGTTACCCAGGTCTGTGATAAGTGTCAAAGGTATGTTGGAAAGACTAGAAATGTTGCATCCCCCTTGAAGCCTATTCAAGTTGAGGAGCCTTTTCAACAATGGGGATTAGATTTCATAGGAGTCATAAATCCTAATTCTTTAGTAGAGCACAAGTTTATCTTGACAACTACATATTATCTTACCAGATGGGTAGAGGCTATTCCTACAAAGAAGGCAGACCAAGAAGTTGTGATCAACTTTATGGAGAGTTTAATTTCCATATTTGGAGTTCCGAAAGCTTTGGTGAGTGATAATGGCCCTGCTTTTATTGGAGCTAAGTACATTGAGTTTGCCAGCAAGTATGGCATCACTCTTAAAAATACTTCAAACTATTACCCACAAGGTAATGGACTTGCAGAATCTACCAACAAGAACCTATTAAGGATTTTGAGAAAGTCTCTGGAAGGTAACAAAAGGAGTTGGCACCTATTGCTCGACCATGCTCTATGGGCAGACAGGATTACTATTAAAAATTCTATCAAAACTTCTCCTTATGCACTGGTATATGAAAAAGAGGTAGTACAATTGATTCACCTAGAGATTCCAACACTTAAGCTTGTCAATTTGAAAGAAGAATTGGAGGATGATCCAGTAAAAATTAGGTTGACACACTTGCTACAACTGGAAGAGAGCATAACTCAAGCATATGATCATTTTTAGAAGCATTCATCAGACATTAAAGCATGGTTCGATAAAAAGGCCAGGTTCAAAAAAATTCAAGTAGGAGACTCAGTTCTCAGGTGGAATGTGGACAGAGCAAAGTCGGGTAAGCATGAAAAGTTTGATTCCTTTTGGGATGGTCCTTTCGAAATTATGGAAGCAAAGGAGTCTAATGTATTTCAGTTGAAATACTTAGAAGGAAACATACAACCAATTTCGGTGAATGGTTTCCACCTTAAGCTTTACTATATATGAGAAATAGGCTCATTGTAACATATGTATATATATTGTACAAATATTTCCCTCTCCTTTCGGCACTTTCTATTTCATTTTCTTTCGAACTTTGTAATTAGTTCTTTTTTGGAGAAATGCTAAAAAAAAAAAAAGAGAGAAAGAGAAGAATTTTTGCAAAAAAATGACTAAGTGTTGGCCGAATACATGGTGATGTTCCATCCCACACATTGTACCGTTCGAAATCCCCGGAGTGACATTCCGCCCTCAAGACCGCATGGGATCCGGATTGGCGATTCCGCAAGAAAGGTCCATCAAAGGAGAAACAAGAATGGCACTAATCCAGGAACCTCCCAAAGCTGAAGATAGTCGAAGCAGAATCAGGGTAAAGCCAAACAACAAGTTCTAGGTTGACACGTGGAGGCTAAATATTGCTCTTGCATTCAATTCTAACAAACTCGCATGAGGAACTGAAGAGTAGCCGAAGGGATGCGATGAGTTGGCAACACGATTTCAAAATTCGGCCAATGAGAAGGGAAGATGCCACTTTTTGAGCCATCAAAGAAATAATGGAATAGATTGGAAAGTGTGCCTAAGAAGATATCATGCAACAGCTACATTAATGGCGAGAGTAGGGAGGACCCGCCTTAGGACTAATTTTGAATTTCCATATTTTGAAGGGAAGCTGATGCAATGGCAAGGTATGGTAGCCATAAAATATTTTTTGTTCTCTTATATATGTGATTATGTCCACCATTGTCCTGAATTGGTCTCTGCTATGATTCAGTTCTATGATCATGATAATAGAACAGTCAAAACCCCTAAGGGCACTCCCCTGTTTTCTATTACCAAAGAGGCATGCTACGAATTATTCACCATAGGGGTAGGACCATCATCAAATATTAGACCATTTAGTATAGCAGAGCTAAATAGGGCTTATAATAACATGATGGCTATAGAAGAGAACCCTGGATACGGAAGGGATAGAGCTTTCCAAAAGGTAGAAAATGAGTATGGAGGAAATTGGACAAGAAGTAGTTATTTTTGACACATAAGGATTAGTTGAACAAGAACAACAGATTGAAAAGGGAGCTGAGCAAGAAAACCCTACATCTATAGGTGAAGGTATGGTTTCTAATCCCTCTTCTCCTTCTCATCTCCATGAATCCCCAAAAGAATTTCCCTCCCTTTCTGAGAAAGAAAATGTGGCAAATTTACCTCCTCCATCTCCCAAATTTTCTCTCATTCCATCAGTATCTGTGGAGGTACCAGTCAGTTATGTTATGTCACAATCCTTCTCAAACCCACCTTCCACTTCTGAGGCATCCACTATCATTGCACCTCCATTTGCTTTGCCACAATCCATGGGACACTGTGTTCCAAGTTCATCCATCCCTTCTACTGTCAGTACTATCCTCATTTCTTTGAATTTACCTATGTCCACAGCAATGGTAGTTATAGAATCTACCATTGTAACAGAGGTTGTTGTCAATATATCTCCACCCCCATCAATAGCAAATCAGTCTGCCCTTATGTTTTTAATGTCGTTATCTCCTTTGGTTGCTGATATTTCGAGGTCTATTGTTGTATCAAAAGAATAGATAGCTACTTAGAGTATAAATGACTATTGGGCAAAGAAGCTTACCAGGCCTTCCAGCAGAATGGCCATGACAAGGAAAAGTATGTATGTTAACCCTATCACTAGGCAAAGTGTTTCAAGATCTTTGATTCCACAAGTAAGCAAACCTAAAAATGAAATGACTGCTCAAGATTATAAAGTAGAGGAAATCATAGAAGATATCGACAAGCTTCCTGCTGAAGATGAGTTAGGGATGGCAAAGGCTCACTTGGATACCTTTTATGTAAAGACTGATATAGCAAAATATAAGGTAGAAAAGTTGAAACAACAAGTTGAAAAGCTTAAAAAGGGCCTCCATGATCAAAAAGAGGTGGAGAAAGTTCTGAGGAAAGAGGCTAAGAGTTGGCAGGAAAGGTTCCAGAAAGCTAATGAGTTGAAAAACCAACTGGAGGAACAAAAGAAGTTGAATGAGCATCAAGCCAAAGAAATTCAAAATTTAAAACATCAGCTTCAGATTGAGAAGGCCAAGCCTACCAGATTTTCTAAATATAGTTTGAAAAGGATCAAGGAGGAATTGCTTTCTGAAATTCAAGAAAAATGTTCAGGCCTTCAACTTATTATTGACTACTTGAAAGATGCCAGCCAATTGCTATCTGCCATTCAGAAGGACTTAGATCAGATCACTGGAGAGTTACAGCCTATGGTGATTCCAGCAGAACAAATGTACATATTGGTTGGTAGTAGGCTCAGTGATGCCGCTAAACCAATTCCTAGTAAGGAATGGAATATAGCCAGGGTAGCCTCCAAGATAGTAGTAAAAAAGCACAGGGTAGCTCAGAAAGCTTGGTTGTTGTTTGATAGAATAGATAGGGGGATTAAAGAGATCATTGAATTAAATGAGGAAATGATTAAGGTCGGTTTTAGAGGACTTTGGAAGGAATATCACAACTTGTTATCTATGGAAGAAGTCCAGCAAAGCATTAAAGATAGCTTATAGGATGAGGCTGGAATCGGTTCATTAGAAGAGCCACTATCTCAAGAACAAGCTGCTAAGCTAATCATGAGCTACACACGACTAAGAGATATCATGGAAGATCTAGTGATTAGAGGAAATGCTGCTGATTATGAGGATGTGGAAGAATTACAATACGTTTATAAGTAGCTCAAAGAAACATCAAATCCTTCTGAGCAAGCCTGGAAGCAGGCTCTTCAATCTTTAGAATCAATGATTTAGGTGTTCGGAGACACCTCTGGCAAAGATAATCAGGAAGTACAGACTCCTAGAGAGGATGAAGAGGAAGAGGTTGTAGAAGAACAAGAATAATATTGAGTAGTTACAGGCCCAGGAGGGGCTCATGCTTAAGACATTTTATGTTTGTACATATTTCATCATTTTTTTGTAATTCTATTTTTTACCCTGACGATTGTCAGAAATAAGCAATAAAGGTATGAAGTCTATAGAGCAACATTTTTGTGTAAAGGCATTCTTTGAAATAAAGCCTTATAAATGAGGTAGAGTTGTGTATAGTTTTGGAAAACAGTAATAGTACTGGTATTATGGACACAAGTCTATTACCGAACAAGTGGGTTTTATGAAATCAATTTTGTTTTGACTCCTAAGGCCCAATGGATAAGACTCTGGATTTTATTGGCTTTGAGAGAAAATCCACCTAGGAGGCGCTAGAATGTAGGCCCAAAATGGCCACATACTTAGTAAAATTTTGTGTGATTTTTACTAAGTGATAAAACTGCCATTCCGCTCCGGAACAAGGTTGATAAGATGAATCCGCTCAACAGTCATGCATTTTTGCTTGTTTAAAATGATTCTAGGGAACTCCATTCCGGGTCCGAATTGGAGAAGGATTGCAAAATCCACAAAAGTTTGTGAAAGGTGGTGACATCAACAAGAAAAAAGTGCGAAATGGCCCTTTTGCATATACCCGATTCCAAAACTCTTTTGCTCCCCAATCCGGATTAGCATTATTCTCAAATCCACAAAAGTCTCAAGGAGATGATGACATAAGCAGAGGAAAAGTGTGGATTGATAATCCAAAGAATGAACGAGTCTTTTTCTATCCGAAATGAAGATAAGGTGGAATGGCGAGATGATGTAAGAACTTGACTCCGGATTCAGACTAAGGAAGATGCTCATTCTATCCGAAATGGAATCCGCAAAAGTTATAAGGAAGAGGTGACATCATCACCATTTTAATGTGGATTGGAAAGGATAAAGAAAGGTTCCGAAGCGGATTCAAGGTTCGAATTTCCAAGATCCGGATTGGATGTTCTACTGCTAATTAAAGCGACATCATCCAGTGGATGGGCTCTCAACTTATACCGGATCTAATATGGACCATGGGATAAAGAAGATCAATGGTGGAGGTTAGTATACTAAATTTGGGCCATTTAAAAGGATGTTCCTACACCAGAACTGTAATAGATTGGCCGAAAGATGAAGCGTCAAGAGTTTCCAAGAAGATCAAACCAGAGGCAGTTGCAGATCGATGATGGTGCTCTACTCCCAAGAAAGATCTATGGAAGTGCATGATCTGGAATATTCTAAACTATAGTTCTAATGAGCGACCAACAAGTTGCAAAGAACCCATGTTGCCATGGCGGTTTCCCTTTCAGCGGATTTCTCGGAGGTTTGACCAATGAGCTAATGCCAGCTAAGTTCTTTGTTGAGTTGTTGTAACAAGATTTGATGTATTGTTTCTTGATTTGTAATATGAAAAACTATAAGTAGAGGTCGAACCCTCATTTTGAAGGGTCGGCTCTAGCGTGTTTGCCTATACCATTGTAAATATTTTTGAAGAGTTGAATGAAAGGAGCAATACATTGATCTTCACCTCAAGGCTACGTTTCCATGCTTGATGTCAGAGGTTCGGATTTCATAGTTGTATTTTTGTGAATACTTAGATGGTTAGTTTGTGCCTATCTTGGATTACTAGCTGTTATGAGTAATTGAAATCTGCTTTGAAGTTTGTTCTATGTTATTAGTAAGTACATTTCTGTAAAATCTAGTTTTGGTGAATTCTGCTATTTGGATTATCATTTCTTGGATATTGAAATTGCTTGCTATAACATTTCTCTCGTTATGCTTTAATATCTAAAATGAGCTATCTTGGGATAAGGGTTGATCTGAATGTATGTCTTTAATATGGTTTTTTGAGAGCTTTTTATGGTGATGCAATGTTGTTAACCTATCCATCCACTGATATCTACATCTCTCTAACCCTAACCTTATCTTACCCTAAACTCCAAGCCCTAATTGAGCATAATTGTGTCAAAAATCTGCTAAGTTGACAAGGAACCAACCTACTCTGGAGGTTGGATCAGAAACCCCATTTTTGGTCCTTCCAATGTTGAGTGTTGAGCTGCAGCTATCGGGTGCAAGCCTAAACAGAAATTAGGAAGATAGACAGCCACAGTATCAAGTAAAACTTGGTGCAATTCAGTGCCCACAAGTAACATGACAAGAAATTCATTTTTGAAAGTCCTACATGGAAGTAAGGGTTCTCTAGTTGGAAGTAAGGATGCCTTGGTTAGAAGTATGGATGCCCTAGTTAGCGATAAGAGGGTTGATATTACAACAAAAGCAATTATCAAGGATGAGATGATCGAGCATGATATAATGGTTTTTAAAACTAGAGGGTTAATATAAATATTCCATGGATATTGGTCAGGTTTTGTTTGAGTCTCAAAATTGGATCAAATGGAAGTGGGAATCAAATTCAAATTACTCCATGAATTTTTTTTGAAAGGAATTTTCCTCATTATCTTCTCTAGTTCATAAATAAGGGATAAAATATGGGATGGATGCTCTCATTTAGGGGTAAAGATGCATTATATTTAAGACCATTGAGAGAGAATTTTGGGGGGATACAAAGACTATTAAAATGATTCTAGTGTGGATTAGGCTTTTTGGGCTTCCTTATCAACCCATAAATAAGGAGGTTTTGAAGTATATTAGCAATACTCTATGCATGTTCATCCAATATGAATCAACTACTAAGGAGAGAAGACATGTTGTATACACTTGAATATTTGTTTCCATGGATATTTCAAAACCTTTGTTATAGTCCATTAGGTTTATATTTGAATTAAAAGAATAGGATCAGCAAGTGGATTAAGAAAAAAATGCATTTACATGTTGCAAATACCATGAAACCAGATACATGGCAAGATATTGCAAAGTCAAAATGCTATAGAAAGAGATGGAAATTTTTTGGGCATGAAACAAACTTTAATATGAAACAAGGAGATCATATTCTAGGAGAATTTGGGTCAAATAAAGGATTTTTTTTTTTGGTAATTATTTTAATAGATTAACAGTGGGTTTTTATAGAGGATCCCAAAACCTTATGTACAAATTCAGCCTGGCTGGAATGTGCATCATGCCTTGTGGCTGGAGGAATAAACTTGATGACAGAAACCAAAAATTGCTAATTGCCCGAAGGCTATAAGTAGGGCCCTTATGTCTGAATATCCTGGAAACAAACCACATTTTACCAAGGAAAACAAAAATACTAGCTGGAGAAATTTGACCATCGAAAGAAAAAACAACCAAACCAAACGAATGACCTTCTGAAGCGAGGAGAACATCATGAGAGGATATCCGCATTGGCCAAACTCACCACCTCAGACGGGAAGCATGAGCGCCACACAACAGGACACGTGGTCACAAGCCCTTTGTTGGCCATGTGGTCGCGCCACGCGATTTCCTTCCCCGAAAATATGGCATGCCTTCCACCTGTCACGTTGAGAGAGGAGCATCCTAGCCTCAAGAATGATGTTGTAGACCCTCCAAGACGGGTCTTTAGAGCCTAGCAGATAGTTGACTATATTGAGTGAATCACCTTCGACAATCAAAGGCCGAGGATCCTCGGAGAGGATCTGGATACCTTTCAAAATACTACTGGCTTCAGCATAGTGATTAGTCTGGGCACCCAAATCTTCACAATAAGCCAGCACGAGATTCCCGTTATGATCTCTAACCACACCACCAGAACCAACAGGGCCAGGATTTCCTTTGGCCGCACCGTCAAAGTTTAATTTAATCCGGCCCACGGGGGCTTGGTCCAAATAACATCCCCACGCTGAGACTTAGAAACACCATCAAGAATAGGGAAAAGGCCCAAACTTTGGAAGATCGCTGCTTTGCCAGGAAGGCGGGGACGGGAACTAGGAACAACTTTAGAATTCTCAATGGCGAAGGATAAGGCTCTCTGAGTGACACAGGGAGGTACTCTAGGGACCTTGCCAAAGACTCTGGAATTTCTCTCTAGCCAAATATGCCAAATGGAGTGGTGGAAAGAGGCCTCAAGAAGGAAGCGAAGTTTAGGATTCTTGAAAGGATTGGGCCATTGGTGGAAGGCATCTTTGAGGGAGCGGGGAGTGCACCAAAGGATTTGAAAGGAAGACAGGACAGTGCCGAGGACAGAATGGGAAAAAGGACAGTGCAAAAATAAGTGGTCTGTCGTCTCACAATCAACAAAGCACAAGAAGCACCTGTTGGGAATAGCAAAACCCCTCTTATGGAGGTTGTCGATGGTTAAGGCTTTATTATGAAAGGCAATCCATGCAAAGTAATTAACTTTAGGAATAATACCCTTCCTCCAAATCACTTTCCACCTGTGATCCATGGCAATCTCGCAAGTAAGAAGGTCATAGGCGGTCTTGACAGAGAATAGACCATCCTCTGTGCCACGCCAGATGATTCTGTCATCTCTTCTAACAGATGGAATTAAAACAGACCGAAGAATATTAGACAAAAAAGTCATTTCATTGTTAAAGCCGTCCAGGACTGGCAAATTCCACCGAGGGGGAAGAGAGCTCCGATCAATGAAGTCTGCAACCTTGAGTTGGGAATTTGGATCCACCTGGGCTTTCAGGCCAGCAAGGTCCGCTCTCAACTCGAGAGCTCCATCAGTAACCCACCTGTCCTTCCAGAAGAGAATGGAGTTGCCATCACCCAAAACAAATAAAGGATTTTTCATTCATAAGAAAATGGTAAGAAAAGCCCATCTACATCACCACTTGAAAAAGGATATTATAGTTCACTCAAATCAACCATTAGAAGAAAAAAACAACACAAGGGATGAGGAAGTATAATTTGCAAGTTCAAATATAGGAGTTAAAGGTACAAAGAAATAAGGCAATTTTTAAAGTAAATGAGGTTAAGGAGATCAATATTAATCTAGGTAAATCATCTTTATTTTCCTCAAGTAGCATAAAATTGTCTCCTTACAATAAAAATTAAAGTAGTATAGAGTGTACCCATTGCACTTTAGGGTTTCAAGAGCAGCACAATAAAGAAAAACATATGGAGCATATCCAAGAAAATTTAAGGTTTCTATGGTAGTACAAGAAAGTAATGACTATGGAGAAACATTCATGCACTTTAGGATTTTTATAAAGAGAAAAGTGTTTATGAAGTTATTCCTTGCATCTCAGATTATTTAGGGCAACATAAATATTTAGAAGATAAGTCTTATTATGAAAAATATGAAAAATAGAAGAGATTTATGAAGGTGAAAGTGTTGGTGACAATGGATAAAAGAGAGGAAGGACATCAAAGCATAAACAAAGAGAAAAAGAAACTCAAAGGGATATTGATTTGGGGATCCAAATAAAAATATCATAGTTATTAACAAGAAGTGAGGTTAAGCCCACTAATAAAGGTAAAAATCGATGATGATGAAAATGATATCATTGAAAATTAAGGATATGAATAAGAATCCTTAAAAAATATATATTAAGGAATTAATAGATTGTTATAGTTGGAGATATTATATTATTTGATAGATGTTAAAGTACCCCCATGGTACATTTGTATATTTATAAATATTAGATTAGGAAGTGTGAGTTATATTTCTCTAAAGTATGTGTCAATGTGTGAGAAGAGTCCAAGCATCATGTAATAAAGTGTGCAAGTGTGTAAAGTGTGAGTGAAATATGTTATGTGAGCAATTCAAGAGTCAAAAAGTAGGTGTCAAATGGATAAGTGAAGACTCACATGGTATGTGGTAGGATGTAAAGAGTTATCAAATTTTTGTCATATGTGAGGAATAGGAAAGGATGCATCTCCTAGATATGTAAGGAGAGCAATAGTCAAAGTATTGAAAGGTCATTTGTAAGGTTATATTATGGAGACAAAGCTCCATGTATTGTAACATAATAAAGCATTCTACCAAGCATTGAATCATGAAGAATGCAATAGATTGTATATTTGATTTATGAATAATATTATGAGTTTCATATTATGCAATATTGTTATTATTTCATGAATGTGATTGATTCATATTGATCAGATAGTTGTATGCTTTAATATTATGATTGATTAAGATCTTGGATATTGGGACCTGTGATTAAATTTAGCTAAAAATCCAACAGTGGTATCAGAGTTGCACTCTAGTGAAATTATGATTTGAAAATTTTGAAAAAGTTTGAATTGAAAAGAGATACCAGAGTTTTACTTTGGTCATTTGAATCCATTTGAAGGGATAATTTATTTGAAGGAATATTGAAAAATTGGGATGATGTCTAAAGAGAATTCGTGAGTGTTTTTGGACAAGTGAGAAAAATTTGATGTTTGGATAACATCAATTGTAAGAGAAACTTGCAGATTGAGGATAAAATTTTTGAAAAATTATTGGAGTTGTACCAAAGTTAGATATCTATAAAATATTGAAGTTGAAGCTTGTGTTAAGTTGTTTTCTGGATATCAAGTGGCATTAGCTCAAGCAGTTAGATTCCTCAATATTTAAAAAGGAGACCAAGGTTCAAATATTGCCCAACAATACATGGATAATATCCAAGCTTTGTTGTAATACCATTATGTGGTGATGATGTAATACAAGTGGAGCCCATTTCAATCCCATATAACCAATTGAAAAAAAAAGTTGTTTGTTGGATGAATAAGCCAAACTACATTGAAGTCACTCATTGCTATTATTGTGATGGACTAAGAAGTCCTAATGTGGAGAATCCAGTGAAGAAGTTGGATGAATTTGGAAGACGTGAAAATTAGCACTTGTTGAAATATTGTAGTAAAGCATGAAGGAGAAAGCTTATGGAATAAGTTAAAGTAAAGCCTAGAGCGAGCCTAGAGAATAGATGCAAATATCAGCTAAGAATGAATGAATGGAAAGAATACAAAGCACCTAAGTCTTGTTGAGCCATTTGTATCAACCATTTGAAGCGACCAAGAGAAGAAACATTTGTATTCGAGCAATACCTAAGAAGAAAATACTTTGTGAGCAAAACAAAGAACGTGGGGCCAAGTCGCCTAAGTGTGATAAGATGATTTGGGAGCCACCTATGAGCAAGGAACCTAGCCATCTGAAATCAAAAATTTGAACCTCCATAGAGTGAGGAGATGAGTTAAAAGTTGCTTGAGAGCAAGACAAGTTGGTATCTTCCAAAAAGAGCAAAGAATTAATCTGGTAAAAGCTTGAGAAAATTCTAGTGCATGAGAAATGAGTGCCTAAAGCCTAACGTTCGTGTGTAACATCAAAAGCCCTAAATGCAAATTATTGTGACAAAAATGATAAAAAAATTAAGGTAAAAAGTTACATTTTCTAAAGGTATAAAGAAGGGCATATTTTATATTTCGGGTGCCTAATTCAAATTGAAGTTATAAGGTTTAAAGAAGCATTATGGCAATTTGATATTTTTGAAAAGGGAGTTATAAGGTAGAAATATAATTGAAAGAAAAATGAATGGATGAATGGGAGTTATAAGGGAACAAAAATATTTAAAATTTGAATTAAAATTGAAATACGAAGGTAAATTAGGAGATATAAGACAATTAAAAATTAAAATTGGAGAGATAAGAAGTGAATGAATGATTGAATGATTAATGATTGTTTATGAATTTGTGAAATTAAAAGTTGGGAGTCATAAGAAATTGCTTGATTGATTTATTTGAAGATTGATTTGATATTTAATGGTTGGCTTAAGAATTTATGAAAATTGATTGAAATATTTTTGTTGAAATTAAATTTAGGAGATAAAATAAGTGAATGAATGAATGGAAATTTTTGAAGATTGAATTTGAGAATTGGCTGAAGAAATTTGGAAGTTGCTTGATTGAAGATTGAAAGCTTGAAATTGTTTGCTTAAAACATTGATTGAAGGAATTTGTTTAATTAAATTTTGGAGAAATATGGATTTCTACATCAAAAGAGTAGATTTGTAAAACTCATCATGAAAGAAATTATTAGAAATGCATTTTCAAAATATTGTGAAGAAATGTTGGGAAAACTAGAATATTGGCACAAAACCTAATGGATAATTTTGATGAGAAAAAAGGTATACCAAACAACTTAAAGAAAAAATTGTCTTTAATTCTCAAAAATTCCAAAGACGAGAAGTTCACAACATTCATCAATTATCTTCATGAAAAAATCTTTAAAGGATGGTGGAATTCTCAAAATGCTATTATACTACCTAGTGAAGTAGGCATAATAATGTACATGTCATTGTTGAATTTTGAGATACATCAAGATAAAAGACGAAGAAAAATATGAAATGAAAGATGCCAATTGTAATACATATGATCTAAATGCAGATGAAGAATGCCTAAAGAATAATATGTTGATGCATTCAACATATGTTGACTTTAATGTGGAATCATTAAATTCCAATATTCATAGAATATATTATTGTGATGATTTATTGATTCAATATCCAAAATTTACATCAAAAAACAAGATCAAGACCAAGACTAGGAAGAAGCACAAAGCAAAGAATCAAAAGAAGAGGAACAAAGCAAAGAGCCAAAGAAACAAAGATGAAGATGAAGATTGAAGACTAAAAGTATTCAAACCAAATAATGTAATACATGGGGTATTGAAAATATTACATTATTTGGTAGATGTTAAAGTACCCCCATTTGTATATTTGTAAATATTAAATTAGGGAATGTGAGTTATATTTCTCTAAAACATATATCAATGTGTGACAATAGTCCAAGTGTCATGTAATAAAGTGTGCAAGTGTGTAGAGTGTGAGAGTGTGCAAAGTATCATGTAATAAAGTGTACAAGTATATAAAGTGTGAGAGAGTGTGATATGTCATGTAAGTAAGTCAAGAGTCATATGTGTAGGTGTCAAATATATAAGTGAAGAGTCACATTGTATGTGGCAAGATGTAAAGTCAAGAATCATGAGATTTTTTCATGTGAGGAATAGGAAAGGATGCATCTCCTAGATATGTGACGAGAGCAATAGTCAAAGTATTGAAAGGTCAATTGTAAGGTTATATTAAGGCAAAGCTCCATGCATTGTAACGTAATAAAGCATTGAATCATGAAGAATACAAGAGATTGTATATTTGATTTATGAATAATATTGTGAGTTTTATATTATGAAATATTGTTATTATTTCATGAATGTGAGTGATTCATATTGATCAGATACTTGTATGTTTTAACATTGTGACTAATTAAGATCCTGGATATTGAAACTTGTGATTAAATATGTCTAAAAAGCCAATAGTTATAGTCCTAAGTTTATTTTAATACAAGAAAAAAAATTAAGCAGTAAGGAATATAAGGATGCTTTTAAAAATATTTGGAAGATGGGTGATTGTCTAGCATTTTCTTCTATAGGAGCTTCAAGAGGCATCGCTACAATATGGAACAAACACAAATGAGATGGGCAATTATTAGAAACAAAAAGTAATTAGATTATTGGACTATTTAATATGAAAAAGAAAAACATCAAAGTTGGGGTTATAAATATATATGCTCCAACTACAATTACTTCTCATGAAAGATGTTGGAAGGTCCTTAACATATTGTTGTCAAACATAATGATGATCCATAATTGTGATCTATTGATTCTTGGGGGTGATTTCAACACTGATCTATCTCATATGGAAAAGAAGGTTGATAATCTAGGATGGTCTAAATCAATGCAAGATTTTGTTTCATATGTCAATTCAAATAGCCTTTCGAATATTAGACCTTCAAGTTTTCAATATACATGGGATAAAAGATGCATTGTAAAAACTCATATAGTATAGATCTCTTTAGATATTTTATTGTGAGCAAGATCGGGTCATAAACCCATTCTTTTTATTTGTGATTTGCCCAATAATGATCATTTAAATCCATTTTGCTTCTAGTCTATGTGGATCCAAGTCCTTAATTTTGTCTAAATGGTTATGTTGAGGTGGGATGAACCAAATTTTGAAGGATCATATATGTACAATTTTGTTTAAAAGATGAAATGTCTAAAGGCACAAATAAAGATTTAGAATGTCAATTCTTTTGGTAACATTTTAAAGAAAAGAAAGAAATTGAATCCAAGCTCAAAATTTTACAAGCGATAGTAGAAATTAATGGGATGGATCAAAATTATTACGTGAAATAAAAACAATTATTATTTTTATTATCATAACACATTGAAAAAGGAGTCATATTGGTTCTAAAAATCTAGGGAGAAATGTCTCAAGGAAGGAGATAGAAATACAAATTTTTTTCATGCTACAACAATATATATATATATATATATATATATATATATATATATATATATATATATATATATTTGTCACATCAAAATATTTTAACTCTAGAGGGAAGAAATATTGAGGAAGAATAAGATATAAGAAGTAAGCAATTATTTATTTCAAAAACATATTATCAAATACTAAGCAAGGAGGCATAAGATAGAGCTGAAATCTTACTACAATGGTAAGGGCTTTGGCCTCTCTTTGGGGAGGTCCAAGGTTCAAACCCCACTCAGTATGAAGGGACTAGGACCCCTCATAAAAACCCGTGCTTTACCCTAAACATTTGCCGCAAGGGTGATGCTTACGGGTATCCGAATTGCGGTGAATTTGGAATTTAGGAGAATTGTTCTTGAGGGGGGTTCCAAGAATATTATAACTTCCCTTCAAAAATGGGATCTAAATAATTCTAGCATTTTTCAAATAATTATAGATGCGAGGACTATTTTGCGAAACCTATAAGAAATTCAAATTAAACATATTTATAGAGAGGGAAACAAAGTTGTCGATAAAATGATGAATATGGAAATTAGATCTGAGAATTTCAAGGTTTGGTCATACATCCCCATGGAATTAACAAATATTATAAGAATTGATAATGAAGCTAGTAGATAAAGAGGGCAAAGCAAAGCATAATACTTATTGGAATCATGCAATGAAGGATTTGAGCACACTAAATTACATTGTTGTCAATGGTTTCTTTATCAATTATGTAAAGCATTGAGCATTGCATAAGCCTTGTCAAATAAAAGGATAGCGGGAGGGATATTATTTTAGCTTCTCCATCAGTAGGTTTAGCCCAGGTTTGTTTGTTTTACTAAGATAGGGTTATCTTGTATTTTTTGAATCTTCTCTTGTTTTTTCTTGTACATCTTTCGAGCTATTTGTAAAGGGTCAGGGTCCTTCAACCCCATTTTTTTATCAATACAAAAAAAGAGAGGTATAAGATAATATTTTACAAAATATTCCATCAATTATCACTCAAGGACAAAATGAAAGCTTGATGAAGAAGTTATATCTAGAGGAGCTACATGAAACAATTTTCTCTTTTGATCCTAATAAGACACCTGGACCGAATGAAATTCCTACAATTTTCTTTCAAAAAAATTGGGATTTATTGAAGAGTGGTATGTTAGATGCAGTTAAAGAGGCCTAGAAAAGGAAGGATACAATAAGTGAGATCAATGCCACCTGTATTACATTGGTTCCTAAGAAAGACGAGATAAAATATTTTGATAGTTTTTGTCCTATAAGCCTTTGTAATATGATTTATAAGATCATTTCAAAAATTATGGAAAATAGGTTGAAAGGCATTCTAGATTGTGGTATCTCATAAGAACAAGGTGGCTTTATTTCTAGTAAACAAATTCTTGATGGTATAATCATTGCAAAGGAGGTCATACATTGTATTTATTCCATAAAAAATTTGGGTATGCTTATGAAATTAGATATGAACAAAGCATGTGATAAGGTTTTCTAGAGTTTTCTACATGGTATTATCAAAAGTTTGGTTTTTATTATAATTGGTGCGAATGGATTAAATGTTGTTATAGCACTACAAAATATTCTATTTTGATTAATGGTTCTCTTGTTGGTTACTTTAAGTCATTTTGTGTACTCTGTCAAGGTGATCCGCTATCTCTTTATCTATACATTATTATTGGAGAAACATTAAGGAGAGTTTTCCCAAAGGTAAAAATGGAAGGAAAAATAAAAGGTTTTCAAGTTGAAAAAAAAAATGTTGATGATACTTCTATTTTGGGCCATCCTTGAGTCAATGAGGCCATGGAGTTTAAATCAATACTATCACATTATGAGAAGGTTATTGGACAATTGGTTGATACTATAAAATCCAAGATTTTTTCATTAACATTGCCCAAGATTTATAATAAATTATTATGGATATTTTAGAGTTTAAAATTGAAAAATTTCCATCAACCTACTTAGGTATTCCTTTGTCTCATAAAGAAAATAAAAAGGAGCTTTGGGTCTCTTGTTTGGATAAAATGAAAGCTTGTTTGGCAAGTTGGAAAGCTAAGTTCTTAACCATAGTAAGAAGGCTACAAGTCATAAAGGCTACATTGCAATCTGTCTCTATTTATATGATGTTATTTTTCAAGACTCTCGATAGGTATAGCATTACAATTTGATAAAATTCAAAGACTTTCTTTGGAAAGGATTAGAGAAAAAAATAGGTTTCCTCTTTGTAAGTAGGATAGGGTTTGCAAAGGAAATAAAGGAGCAAACTTGTGAAATTGCAAACTTATGAGTTTGGCCTTAGGGGCAAAGCTTGGGTGAAGTTTATTTAGAGATCAAAAATAGAATTGGGCAAAAATATAAGATTCTCTTAATGTAATGAAATTATTTAGGAAGAGAAAATTACCTAAAGGTTAGTCAACTTGGAACTTTATATCAACTAGTTTGCAATTGATAAAGAAACATATTAGATAGTCATTCAATGATGATAATTATGCAAATTTATGGTTGAAGTCTTACCTTCTTGTCTTTGACTCAAAATGGCAACCATTGGTTCAGGCATGCTTAACTTGTAAAGGTCCAAAGTTCAGAGACTATATTAATGTGAGCAACAACTCCAAATCATGGATTTCTATCAATAACCTAGTTTGAGAGGAACTCGAATAAATTGCAAATAAACTTCAAAATATGTTTCAAGAGTTTTATTTGCACACGAAAAAATGAGTTGGTTTGGAATTTGTCAAAAGATGATGGATACTTTTTTTTTTCAATGAGTTTACATAGGTTTTTTATGAGGGGTCCCACTCCCTTCATATTGAATGGGGTTTGAAAAGATGATGGATACTTGATCAAGTTAGAATATAAGAATTTAGAGCAATCAAAATTTCTTAGCTTTCCCTAAGGCCTCAACTTTCCTTTTGTTAGAAGTTCAATTAAGATTCTTGCATGAGAGTCTACAAAGAAGAGGATATAATGGACCTTCTAGATGTGCATTGTGAGAAGGATTCAGAAACATCAAAGAATTTACTTCTTTGTTGTCCCTTTGCTCGTCACTTGGGGTTACTTTTTTTAAAATATGAAAAATATATTAGGTAGCTTCATTCATATTAAAAAAGTATGAAATGTTGGATTAATTATTTCAAAGCTAAAGCATTATGTATTTGTAGAGGAGAGGATAGGTCATGCCATTATTTGTTAAAATTTATGGTTTGAAAAAATAATAATTTTTTTTTAAATATCTCAAAATCATGTCCAAGTTTGGAACTATGTTATTGCCTCTTGCCAAATGTTTCTAGATATGGTGCTTATCATGGGAAGTTTCAAGAGTGGAAAAAGAGGTGGTAACAACTTGGTTACATGATTTCAACATACATGGAAGAGTCATATGGGATAATGATATTAAAACAAAGGATATACTTCAATATAGCATAAAATGAAAATGTCCATAAATTGGATTTATCAAACTAGTTTTGATGGTGCTCATCTCAAAATCATGTCCAAGTTTGAAACCATGTTATTGCCTCTCTTGGCAAATGTTTATATATATGGTGCTTATCATGGGAAGTCTCGATAATGGAAAAAGACGTGGCAACAACTTGGTTACATGATTTCAACATACATATCTTCTTCAATGTAGCATAAAATGAAAATGTCTAGAAATTGGGTTTATCAAAACTAATTTTGATGGTGCTTTTAAAGGATATTTGGAAAAAGGTCGGGGAAGGTGGTGTTTTTTCAAAGAAATAATAAAGGCAAAATTCTTCTCGCTTTCTAGAAATCATATGGAACTTATGGAACTTCAACGTGTAGAGGCTAGGCACTTCTAAATGGGATTAAAATTGCAATAAAAAAAAATGATGGAAATATATTTCAAGTGAAGTGGATTCACAAATTATTAATGCTATTAACAAAAATGAATGTGGAGATTGATAAAAAAAAATAATATTATTGTTTATGTTCATTAGACGCAATCTCTTTAAAATGTGAACATATTTATAGTGAAGGAAATTAGGTTGTAGTCTACATTGTTGATCTTCATGTTAGGTTGTAGTCTACATTGTTGATCTTCATGTTAGTGAAATTCAAATTTTAAAAGAATTTTTTTAAAATATTTTTTCTTAATTAAAATGATGTGAAGGAACTGATTGTAGAAACAAAGCACCACCTTGAAGATGTTGTGAAGTAAGTATATATATATATATATATATAATATGAGAGAATGTTAAGGAATGATTGTAGAAACAACATTATTTAAAAGAAGTTGTGAAGTATATATAAGGTGGTGTTTTTTCGAAGAAATAATGAAGGCAAAATTCTTCTCGCTTTCTAGAAATCATATGAAACTTATGGAACTTCAACGTGTAGAGGCTAGGTACTTCTCTAGGTACTTCTAAATGGGATTAAAATTGCATTAAAAAAATGATGAAAATATATTAAGTGAAGTGGATTCACAAATTAGTAATGCTATAAACAAAAATGAATGTGGAGATTGATAAAAAATAATATTATTGTTTATGTTCATTATCTAATATTAGAGGCAATCTCTTTAAAATGTGAACATATTTATAGTGAAAGAAATTAGGTTGTAGTCAGCATAGTTGATCTTCATGTCAGTGAAATTCAAATTTTAAAAGAATTTTTTTTTCTTAATTAAAATGACGTGAAGGAACTGATTGTAGAAACAAAGCACCACTTTGAAGAAGTTGAATATATATATAAGTTGAATATATATATATATATATATATATATATAAAAGAGAGAGAATGTTAAGGAATGATTGTAGAAACACAACATTATTTAAAGGAAGTTGTGAATTATATATATAATAAAAAGGCATATTATATATGGTTTAATTAACATAACATCAAATATAATATTTTGTTTTTTTTTTTTTATAAAAATGGTTCCAATTAAAGTTACATATAACTTATTAAAAAATATATAGCATCATTGTTAAAAATTTTAGAAACTTGTACAAAATATTATCATCTTAAAAATGGGTGATTAATTTAAATAAAAAAGTTTGGGAGCTTCTTATTGGAGACTCAGACAAAATCTTTGTGGATTAATATGATACAATTAATTAAAAAAATATATATATCATTTGCTTATTTTTATGTTTCATAGCATCTCCCATATTTCATTTGATATAGAAAACCCTTAAGAAATTATGAATCTCAGACGTCTGTTATTGTGTGCAAAATCTGTAAGGAAAATAACAAAATAAAAAGCAGGCTTGTTGGAAAACAGTGTTGGCTTTGGCTTGAAAAACACAAAAATGGCTGTTGCATGCAAGAAAGGAGCAGATAAAAAAAAAATTGTCAACTTTTACACTTGTTTGCATCCTTATCTCCACAACCATTGAAATTCCAAACCATGAATAACAAGGCATTAATCAGTCCCTGCAATATGTGAAGTGATCAAATAATACATACATCCATGGATAAAATCTGAAAGAAAGAGGTCAGAGGAAGCAAACGAAAAAAAAAATGAACGCCATTTATCTGTAATTTGCATTAATCTACATCCACCAACTCAGAGGAGAAGAAAGCCAAATGTCTTTAGGATATGGACAAGATAGGTACATCACATTTCATCTTTCTCCCATGAGTGGCTTTTTGCAGGTTGTGTATAAAATTGATTTTGAGTCCACCAAACAGCAATGATTGGAAGGATTCATCTTTAGCACAATCTTAACCAGACATCATAAAAGAGCATGATTGCTTCTTTTAATCTCAGATGTTCTAAATGCCAGGTTAAGAACATGCATAGAACCAGAATGTCATTAAGCAGATAATCCCATCCATTAAATGGAGGAATGTTACTGTTGACTTGAGGCTTGTTGGTTGGAGTGTGCCAATACCAGATGAAACATGTCCAATGTCAAAGGCAAGTTGTCAACTGTTATCTGGCAAGGCGACTTGTACTATCAAAGATAACAAAACAAGAACAAGGATCAAACTTTCAAGTGTGCATTAAAAGATTTGGACTCCCAGAGAGCTTCCTGGAGTGATTATGTTCTCCTTCATAGGTCACAATCAACATAGATGGGTCTTCCAAGCAACGCTCCACATGCTTCCTGGCAGGACAGCCTCTCACACTGCTACACTTATAATAACCTCTGCATAGAAAGAAACACCCCAATTCACTAAGCATATAGTCCAATCACACTAAATGATATGATTCCTTACAAGTGTCATACAAAATTCCTCCATTAAAGTTTCTATGCTACATGACACCAATGATTAAAAAAACACATGTTTTATTTCCATGAAAAATCATCGTTGTAACAGTGAAGGCTGAGGTACTTCAAATAAGAAATTTAAAGTTTGAAGGCTGAGGTACTTCAAATAAGAAATTTAAAGTTCAAATCTAAAAGAGTAGTGCCTAGGTATATGTCCAATAGAAAGGTAACAAGAGTGCCTCCTTCCACACATAATGGACCTAAGCAAGTTCGACGCAGGGGTGGTCTTATATGTGCAATGCTCATGACCTTGAAAAGTCACTTAGCTAAGAAGTAGCAACCTAGACAGATATGAATTGTAAGTTGTACACACAGGAATGCTACAATAGAAATAAGCCATGATAGGCTCCTGTATATCATAGGAAACCATGATAGGGCGGTGTACACTGCAAGGAAACCAACCCACCTCGGATGTATATAAGAGCATGTGTACGTCACAATAACTCAACTCACAATAGCTGTGTACATAACAATGACCTAACCAAGAAACAAAAATTCTGCTACATCCACTGTTGGTAACACAACTCAATGTCAATAAAAGTGGAACATCCACATAATGCACCTGTAAGCCTGCTAATCTGATGGCTTAGAGATTTGTTTGTATTCAAGGTGTCAACAGGTCATTTACAAACTAAGGTCTAGATCATACCTATGCTTTAGTGCACCTGCAGCAAATTATTAGTACAGTAAATAAGGCATATTTACATTCAACTTAATCAGGGTATTTAAAATGTTAACATTCACAATCAACAAAATCTGATGCTAAGAGGGGCAGAAGCAAAATGGGCTTTGCAGATAAAGATCAAATGCTAAAGAAAAAGCCAAAAGGGATAAGGGTAGGTGGAAGTCACATCCCAGGTGGCTTTTGCAGATTAGACACAGTCAACAGATGCCTCTCAGACCTGGCATAAATCAAATGATGTCCTTGCATCGAGCGAAAGAAAAAGGAAAAGATAAAGAACATGTACATACAAAGTACTCAGTAACAGAACCTGCAGAAATAGTACATTCCCACAGCATGTAACTGCATAAAGATATTCAAAGTGCTACTGGTAGAGAATACAAATTTGCTTTACTGTTAAAAGAGAAGTGTAATGTGGTGTCAATACCTGGGATGAGGGGAGCCCTTGATGGGTTTTTGTCCGTACTTCCTCCAAGAGTAATCGTCCGGAGGAATATCTGCCAGCTTGCTACTAATTGCAGGGACTCTAATTGATCTTTTGACTCTCAGCTTCCTGCAAATTTAAATAATCCGTTTATCAACGTATCCTAAGGTTTCAAACTTTTAACTTTTGCTCAACCTACAGGTGATTTTTTCTTGAGACCTTATGACGTTACCATTTTCCTCTTTACACACTAATATGAAAATCTTGCAATCCTGAGGCAATCAAATTGGGATTTTGGAACCAAAGGAATGAAGATAAAAGGAATGGATTAAGGATTTAACATAGGTTGCCAATATGAGATGCAGATTAGAGACATGGAATGTTAGAACTGGCCTTCTTTTCGAGCAATGACACCTTCCAGAGGTCCTACATTTGCCAGCACCTGCTTCATCGCCTTTTCCAGAACACCTCCTCTTTGAAGATGAAAGCAGGGTCTCTTCCTGACTGCTGTGCATCAGCTGATGATGATGATATGGCAGAAGTGGTTTATCATTAGCCACACTCCCATCCATGCTCAGGGATGACATGAACGATTTTGTGGAGGACAGAGTGGGTGTGCAGCTCATGGAGTTTTCAAACTTCATGTAGGAATTGTTTCTCAACATAAGCTCTGCTTGCATGGTCAGCTGCTGCTGGAATTGAGAACAATGCAACTTCTGCTGTTGCTGTTGCTGCTGCTGTTGTTGTTGATGATGAGGATGGAAGTGATTAGCCATTGGTGCAAGAATTGCTGAGGAAGTTTCCAGACTAGGCATGAACCGTCTGACTTGTGCTGAATGGCCCAATTCTGATGGTGATGGGTAGACCGGAGGAAAAGAAGCATATGGACTATAATCATCCAAATGTACCAAAGTGGACACTTCCATAAATGCTCTGGCATAGGCCCCAGGGGATTGGTTATGCCCCTTTCTGACCCTTGCATGTCCCTTCCTATTCTTATTACTCAACAAGGACACCACTCTCTCAAACTTTGCTACAGCTTCCTCGGCAGCCACACACAAATCAGCCATTACATTAAAATGACTATTACTATGCCTCTGATCCTGCTGCAATAAGATGGCCAGCACTCTTTGGGTGCTCTCTATACCAGCTCTATTAGCCTCCTCAATACCCTCCATCTCCCTCATGACTTTCCGTTCCTCCTCCATCTCTCAAACCAGATTCTCAAATGAAACTGAAACTGGAATACCCCATTCACAGACCTATCTGCAGATTCAGACAGAAGAGGATCAGTTAACCTACAACAACTCCAGAACTACTAGTAAAACTGTCTATGTCAGGTCCATGCATTGCATTGGCATCCCACATAACCAAACAAGCATTAAAAGAACACAAAGCTAACAAGATATACCCAACCAAAAACCACACGATCACCATTAAATGAAAGTCAATCCCCGCCACCAAAACCATCCATACATTCGCACCCACAACCAAACCCAAGTCACCCAACACAACACAACAAAACAAACCCATCCTAACCAATACGCAAGGTCAACCTAAAAAGCCTCACATTTTCATCATCATTACCAAAGATATGCATGCACCTTACCTATGTATCATTGCCCTTCATCCTATTCCTGCAAGGCCTAAGGTCTAAACTCCTGCCTCCACCCAATGCCGGCAGTGGGCATAAGAAACAATGTGGCCCAAGATGATGAGGAATCCTCAAAATAACCACCACCCCCGCAAGAAGCGGACCACCCACTTACTGAAATCCCACACCCCCACATTGCCACTTGGCTATCACCATATCACCACCAAAAATGCCAATGCCCAATTCCAACTCCCCCTCCTTCTTCAATACTCCCACCAAATTATCAAAACCATCTTCTCTCTCCCTCAAATCAACCACGCATCAAACTCAGAATTTCTCTTCAACCAAAATCAAAGTCAAGCAAAATAACATATCAAAGTCCTGGAACCACCCCAGACCATCTGATATTTATGTTATTGTATTGTCTGCATGACACACTCTTCTTGTTTTATTCAGGTTCAATCATACCCATTTCATGATTTAAATTTAGAATTTAAATATATGAACAAATACAATACAAATAACATAAAACATGTATTTTTTTTATCTATCCAAAGTTATGCTATTTGCCTATGACACACCATGATCCAGGGAACAAAAACAGAATTGCTATTCACCTCAAATCATCAAAATCAAATGTACCGAAGCAACAACAGACACAGTATTCCTCTGCTCTTCAACCCAAAATCAAAAGAGACAATTTCAATGTGGCATTTAGAGAGAGAAAAGAGTGAAGAGGAGAGAGAAGAAGTGGTGAAAGCCAGTGGGATTTCGAGAATCGTCATGATTGCCATGAATATAATAACGAGGAGGAGAGAGCGAGAGAATCCGATGAAGTTGCTCCTCCGCTGGGCCAACCGCTCCGCGCTACGTGGAACGCACAGCGGGTACGGCCTCCCAGTAAAGCTGACGCGTGTCAGCGCTTTTGTCGTGCCACGGCGAGTCAGAGAGTTGACCGGTGGCGCCACCCTCTGTCACGCATTCTTGCGGGCTATAGCCGGTGGCGCGGGGCTCTCACCGCCCGTACAGCCTTATCGCCGCCGTCGGATCTCACCCCCCGAGGCGCCCTGGAGCGTCCGATCACGCAGCGGTTACGTACTGACACACCTGTGGGCCCACCCCTCCTCTTCGTTGACTTTGAATGTTGGATTTTTACCTCCTTTATGCTCCTGCGAGGTAACTTGGTTTTTTACCTAATCGTAAAAAAACTTTCCGTTAAAATCCGGATTAGTTACCGCTTCCGTAACTTTGATGCTCCTCGGAATTAGTAATGTCAAGAAGGTTTGATTTTCGTGTCACCGTAGTCGTTTTTCAAAGGGTCAAGCGCCACGTGGCAAGTTAGAAAAAACTGTGGTCCTCAAACAACGGCTGGCTTTACTTTTCAAAAAATTAAAAAGTAAAGTAGTTTTTAATAACTACTTATGGCATAGGGTACAATGATGGTCCAATGAAAAATGATTATTATTTTTTTGAAAAAAAGACCGATCTTTATGAAGGATGTTGTTTGCATTTATTTAATTTTATTTTTTTATTAGAGTATTAAATCCTATCTTTTGGAAAGGATGATGTTTACATACATCCAACCTCTCTTTGTTTATTAGAGCATTGAATCCTACCTTTGGAAAGGATATTGTTATATTTATCTAGCCTAACTTTCCTTATTGAAGCCTCTAATTGCACCCCTTACATTTATTAGGAAGGATTTTGTTTACATTTATTCAAAAAAAAACTACCTCTTAGGAAGGATTTTGTTTACATTTATTCAAAAAAAAACTACCTCTTAGGAAGGATTTTATTTACATTTATTCAAAAAAAAAACTACCTCTTAGGAAGGATTTGTTTACATTTATTCAAAAAAATAATAATTTACTATTGAAGTATGGTGTAAAGTTTTATAGTATTTATCATTAGTCCTTCTCAAACTTGATTTCATTACTAGAGCATCAATCTTAACCCTTTCGGAAGGGTGATGTTTACATTTATCTAACATAACTCCACTTATGGGGCATCCAATCCTAGATCTTTCGAAGGATGTTTTCATTTATCCAAGCTCAGCTTATTAGAGGATGGTTGGTATACAATCGTATCCCTTTCATATTCAAACCTTGAACCTTTTATTTGAAGTTCAATAGTCTTTACCATTAGATCCACTCAAAGCTACTTGCCTAATTTCTATTGTCCACGATAAACACCTCTATTCCACGATGTTGGCCATGAAAATACAGTGGCAAATGTTATTTTTTAATCAGTTATATGGGATTGAAATGGGCCCCATCTCATGACCACCTTATAACAATGTAATGATCTGACAATAACTGCATAATTATGCATGTACTAGTTGGTAAGATTAGAACCTAACTCCTTACAAGTTGAGGAATCTAACTATTTGAGTTAATTTCATTTGATATAACAATTATAGATAATTAGCATCCAACATATTACACTTTTTTGTAATTATGAAAGGAAGTTGTACTAGTAATTGCTATTGTTAGAGCATAAATCCTATAGAGTTATTTTTTTCTTTTTGAATTCTTAGTAGGGTTATTTTTTTCTTTTTGAATTCTTAGTAGGCATTGTTTAAACAATTCAGAGTCTTTTGCAATAAGTTTGAATGTCACAATTTTTCTCTTTAATTGATGTGGTTTAAAGACTTTAAAAAGTTTTTTTTATTTTAATTCATTTTATCATTTTAGGAGAAATTGAAGTTGAGAAATTGAAGGAAAACTTGACCATTTGCTTCTTTTTTAGGGAGGACAACAAAAATTAAGCAATTTTCTCTTATTTTAAACCCTCCACTTTATATATAACTCAAAATTTGGTTTTGAAGTTGTAGTTGTTTCATATTTTCTACAAATATTCTAAAACATGCAGTTATTAGATATTTGTTTTTACATGATCACCTATTCCATAAAATTTAGTAATGGTAAAGCATGGGACTATGCTCCTAGAGAAGGGTGTTATGTGATAAGAATTCTAAAATTTCTCAAATGTTTGTTGAAAAAAGTATGGAACTTTTCATAAGAATGTAATAGCCATTGAGAAAAAATATTTAAGACAATAGATATGAGAGATAATAGGATTGTAGATACGATAAATGATAGGAAAGTCAATCCCACCAAAATATGAAGGAAAACAAATAAAAATTGAAATAACATAGTTTAGTGTTAAACATTTTTTTGAATCGTGTAGTGTGTCTCCTCAAGCAATTGTTAAACATTTTCCATAATAAAAAAAACTTTAGTATTTGTTTTTTCAAAGAAATATTTTGATTATTCCTAAACCACATTTTTCTATTTTCATAGGACCTCTTACAAAACATTTTTTTCATCATGTAGTCCCTTGTCTAAGACCATAGTACCAAGATACCTCAATAGAGAAATCTAGAGCACATAGATTATTAACAAGATGGCCCAAAGAAATTAAGATATCACTTACCTATGATCTTATAAAGGACCACCACAAATAAAGCATTTAATACACATGAAAGCCTTACATACCCACCCCAAGCAAAGCATCAAAGACAATGAAGCTTCACATTTGAGATATCATCCTTTTTTTATGGTCATTATCATCATTTTCAAAATTTTGAATCTCTTTGTAGCTAATGATAGGGTTCACCTCATCACCACTTAAACCACGTTCTCCCACCACCACCCATTCCAACCACCTTCTCTAACTATAACATCAAAATAATTATTTTCAACCACAATACCATTGATATCAAAAACATTATTAGAATGATTGAGCTTGTCTAAGATTATGACTTATGAAAGTTTTAAATCATTTAAAATATATTTAGATCTAGATACTATTTATTGAACTTGCCAAAGATTCATCCCCATTATCTTAGCGTCTTGAAGTGATCACTTAGTCACCTTGACTACCATTATTTCCATTATCAATAAACAAATGAAAGGATGATTGAAAAAAATATTAGTTATTACATGCCTTTCTATCTTAAAAGTGGAATCACCTCACATAAATCATCCATGTGTCTACATTGAAAACCCTAGTAATACAAAAAGTTGATACAAAAGCACTCTTTGTATTTTAATATGTTGCTTCGTCATGTTTGTTTCAAGTCATGCTCAAAATAGAAGAAGATCTAGGACCAATCATACCCTATTTTGTATTTTCTTTAGTATAAATTGGAAAAACATTATTTCAAATGATTGTGGTTGTGCCCCATGTTTACTCATAGACTAATTTTTTCTATCAAAAATCCACCTAGAATAAAAATAGATTTTGGTTTCATGGAATTAATAAGTTCTTCTTGATATTAATATGATTTATATATAGAATCCCCAAATTTTCAAGGCTTTTGAGATCTCATATATGTTTTACAACTTGTAGGAACCGAACACACTTTTCCCATATAAGGATGGACCAAAAAATACTCTTTATGTGGTGTTGTGCAAAAAATACCGTTTCCATGTGAAGATGCATACATATCAAGTTACATCCCAAAAAAAGGTATGCTTCAAAAGTATAACCCTTACCTTTAGTCTAATTAAAATTAACATTATTTTGCCACTTAAATGATCCTTGTCTTCATAACTTTATAATATCTTAATGATGGTATAAAATTTTGACTCGTTATTTGTACACTTTAATTTTCAAAAAATTTAGTAACTTAGGAGTTTACGTTTGTGAGAGCATTAATACTTTTATGTTGGTCCTTTGTTGCATTGGTTTTAAGACAAAGATAAATTTGGTGTTTCTTTGAGTTACCAAGAGAACAAAAATTTAATTAAGTATTCACCCTCTATGGGTGGAGGGAACCTCAAATTTCTTTTTCCTATCTTTGCATTTTCTTGAACTTGTAAATGAGTTTGGAATCTCGTTTTTTTAGTATTACCCTTTGTAGGTGAAATGTTACCTTTTGGTTACTTATTTAGTATTTTTTTATTCTTCATTTTCCCAATTGGTTCCCTCTAAATGAAATGGAAGTCCAAAAATTGCAAAGTACCCTTTCCTCTATGTAACTAGAGAATCCAAATATGCATCTTGTCTTAAACCATATTTGATACCATCAAGCCCATAATTTGTTTGATCTTGTTGGTGCAAAATCTGCCTTTGGTTACGTTTGCACCCAAGACTTTGTCAACATTGAATGACCGGGTTTAACACAGAGATTACCTAGTTCAATCTCCAGAGAAGGTTGGTTCCTTGATTTGTTATAGGAAAAGGAGATAGAGTAAAGTGCATAAATAAAGGGAAATATAGCTATTGCTAGGATCTTTAAATGGTACAAGTTAGACAACAACAAGGAAACACATTACAATTTTTGTAGATAAGCAATCTTTAAACCCTCAAATAATTAGTGACTAATTCTCTGGTGCAGATTTAAAACTACCATTAACCAACTAGAATTGTTAAATTTAGAATGCATAGAACATGAACCATAGAAATCCAGAAATAGAATTAAAGCGAGTAACATCCAACATAGTTTATATAGAGTTCAACATTCATACATACAAGACTTAGCACCATTGAGCCAGAAGCCAGAGCGAAGAGTATATTATTGCTTTCAGGAATCTGTATACATTGCCTTGTAAACGTCCAAGAGCCGACCCTTAGTTAGAGTCGCTCATCCTATATATACATTTTTCCATAACAGAAAAACTAAAACTTGTTACAACAATATGCTCGTAGGCTCATTCTGGTAAATTGGCAGTTAAAAGAGTATGGGGTCTTCAACAACAAATGATTGAGATCTTCTTGTTACCGCATATCTGGCTCGATCCTCTTGGAGATGTCATGGCCCAACTACCTTCCACTTGTTCATTTCTGGATTTTTGACTTTGGTCAGCGAAAACCTGGTCGATCATGAAATCGTGACCATTTTCTACCTTGTGCTCCTTTCAAGCCCTTGGCCAATGAAAACCTAGTCGATCATGAAATTGTGACCATTTTCTACCTTGTGCTCCTTTTCGGGCCCTTGGTCAACAAAAACTTGGGTCGATCATGAAATCATGACCATTTTCTACCTTGTGCTCCTTTCGGGCCCTTGGCCAGCAAAAACCTAGTCGATCGCGAAATCGTGACCATTTTCTACCTTGTGCTCCTTTCGGGCCCTTGGCCAATGAAAACCTGGTCGATCATGAAATCATGACCATTTTCTACCTTGTGCTCCTTTCGGGCCCTCGACCAGCAAAAACTTGGTCGATCACGAAATCATGACCATTTTCTACCTTGTGCTCCTCTCGAGCCCTTAGCCAGCGAAAACCTGGTCGATCATGAAATCGCAACCATTTTCTGCCTTGTGCTCCTCTCGGGCCCTTAGATAGCGAAAACCTGCTCGATCATGAAATCATGACCATTTTTTGCCTTGTGCTCCTCTCGGGCCCTTGGCCAGTGAAAACTTGGCCGATCATGAAATCGTGACCATTTTCTATACTTAGCAAAATTTCAAGAAGAAATATCCTCTCTTCCCTTGGTGTAGTCATTTTGACCTACATTATTGGTGCCTCCTGGGGAATTCTGCTAGTTGAATGTTAGAATCCATAGCCTTTATCCATTGGGGAATGGAGTAAAAAGAACAAAAGAGAGAAAGGGAGAGAAATACGGAGTAAAATTGTGTTTCTTCTTCAATGCAGCTACTCGTCAGGGGTGTCTTCTTCAGTTGATTTCCTTGCTTCTATTTTTGCTTAACTACTTGTTGAGGCTTTTTTGGTCTTCTTATGTTTTTCTATCTTTTGAACAACCTCATTATAAGCGGCACAGGCTTTATTCCAAGTTTCTTCATCTGGGTCAGAAGTCTCCATGAATGTTAGATATAAATACTCTAACTCTTCTACCTTGTCATAGGATAAAAATTTTGACTTCATGTACAACTCGTGCAAACAGGAGTTGATCTGAGTAAGGTCTTGAGCCATGCTAAATATTTGATCTTCTTGGATTGGCTCTTCCCAACTATCTATTTTTGATTCATCCTCTATAAAATTTCTCCAAGAAGCTTTAAGCCCATCTTCTTCTAAGATATTTGAATTGTCATCCCAGAAGCTTGGCAGGCCATAATTCTCTGCTATGCTCACATGTTTTAAAATTCCCTTAGCTTCTGCTTTGAGTTCTTGCATTATCTTGGCACTTTCTATCACAAGTTTGTGCCTTTTGAAGAAACTCCTAGTAGCTATTTTGGCTTGGGACCATGTTTCATCTTGGGCTCTATTTCTAACCTTTCCCTACGTGCTTTCTACTAGGACTTGAATCTTTGTTGTTGTAGATAGTCTTGCTTGTAGGAAGGTGATGGATGCAATGAACTCATCCTCCACCTAGCCCAATGTCTCCTTAATCTTGGCCAGGTATAACAATGTGGGCCTTGCCTTCAAGCCTATTTTTTGTATGTCATTGAACATCTCTTTTCTGACCGCCTTGGCCTTTTCTTTGGACAACCCACTAGTGTTGTTGATGCCTTCTTGGAGTTGTTTCTGTAGGTCCTCAACTTGTTTTCTCAAAACTTGAATTTGCTCAACAACCTTCTTTGCTTCTTCCTTATATGGTGCTACTTCATCAAATTTTTCTTCCCACTTCTTTACCTCATTCTTTAGAGCCTTTTCAATGGTTTTCTGTTCATTTAAGGTCACCTCCAAACATTTTCTTACCTCTTCAACTCTGAGGTATTTCTCTTTGTAATATTCAGCATTTAAGTATATGGTCCCCATGTGAGTTGGGATCTTTCCCCATTCATCTTCCATAGGTAGTTGAGTGATGTCTTCAATGATCATTTCAGTTTGGTAATCTTCTAGAGTCATTTCTCCCTCTAGATTTTGCACTAAGGGAGTCATCTTCATTGTTGAACATTGCATATTGATGGGATCTAGAGCTATCCCCTCTTTGGTATGGGCTATGTTCTTGGAAACTTGGGTACAATGAGACTTCCACCAGTTTGAGGCATTCTAGTTAGCTTTCTTCATCCTTTTTAGCTTGGAGATGGTGGGGTGACTTTTAGAGGAGGAAGCGAGGATGGATTGGAGGTTAGGGAAATTGATAGCATGAAGGAAAGGAATGATGACTATTATGGTATCTACATTTTATGGTCCTATAAGTGGATCTGTGGGAGCAGTTGAGGATGCTTTCGGGTTGGTTTGGGTTGATGTTTAGGTGATTGCGGTGATGGTGGAGGTTGCTAATTGGAAGGGGAGGAAGCATCATCTTCATCTATAGAATGGGAAGGGGGATTTCTTTGGGATTGAGAGGAGGATGAAGTAAGATTGATAGGAATCATACCTGATAGTATCAATGGATTTGCTTCTTCAGTATTTGGTGGCTCCTTGGCTGGGATTGATCCTTCGGTAGGAGTTGCCTTCTCTAGAGGGACTGATCCTTCAGTAGTAACCTCTTTCTCTACTAAGACTGGTTCTTTGGTAGGAGCTACTTTCTCAACTGATTTGTTTAGCTCTTGAGTGCTAACATCATATCACTCAAGGGATTGTCCTATGTTTCTTTCTACATTCTCTTCTATGTCCCCTATTTTAGAGTTTGTATGTGATTCTTCTTGCCTACTTTTCTTTTGTTTCCCTACTCTTGCTAACTCTGATTTCCTTTTTCTATGGGCAAGAGAGATATCATCATTAGACTCTGTGTCAGATGTAGAAGGGGGAATGAATTTACGAGCCACTTTCTTTGGAACTTTTGGTTGCTCAATAGCAATTTCCTTTCCTTTACCTTGGTTGGTTTTCCCCTTTTTTAGTGGTAGGCATCATCTTGATGCCATTGACACCTGGTGGAACCTTGTCTGCAAGAGTCTCGGACCACGTAGCTTGATGCTTGTCATATAGGGTGGAGAATTCATGATCAAATTTTAGTCCCCACTTAGAGGTCATTTTAGTTTGCATCCTCATCATCCACCAAGCCACGATTTTTGCTGATGTCCAGTCATCTCCCTTCTTCTGCATTCTCTTTATAAATTTTTCTTCTAACACATGACTTGGATTTTTCTTAGGGTTCCAATATGTCACATGCTCATAGAAATCATGCCATGGGGCCAATGGTTGCATCTGCTCTACATGCCATTCTAGGGCTTCATCTTCTTCATTATTTTTACCCTGTTTGTCGATTTCCCTTTTAGATGAGTGAAATTGTTTGAAGGGGGTTTTGTTGAGAGAAGCCTGCCTTTCTGCAAACCTGTTAAGGGGGTCATATTTCCATCTCTATGGCAACTCTACTAACTTTAGGTTCTTCAGAAACTTGAGTGATTCGCTCATGGTCCCATTTCTTAGATACGGTAACCCCTTCAAATTGGAAAGGCATAAGGCATATACCAGTCTTACCAATTCCCATGTCGAATTTATTGTTGATGTATTCTATCTACCTCACATACTCCAGGGCAAACAATCATTCAGTGACATAATATGGGAGTAAGAAAGGCTTCCTCGTGAAGCCATATAATCTGATGACCACTCCCTGTGTTAAAATGAACCAATATCCTTCTTCTGCATGAGGATGTTGTAAAGTATCTCACACTTTCTAGGGAAGTCTATGTATTTCACCATACATAATTTGTAAAGTAGGGCCTAGGAATTCCATGTTGAAATAGTAGTATGATTCGACCCTTGAAAGTACAGTTGTCCAATCATACACAGGTAAAATATTTCCTTCCTTATCCTTATGAGTTGTAGAAATGAAAGGGAGATTTTTTGACTAAAAGAAGAAAATCCATACTAGATAAGAAGAAAACCTAAAAGGCTCTTGAGAACCCCTCTATATTTTGGACAAGCCTACATGTATTTGCTGAGATAGGTAAGTTGGCCAATAAAAAAAAATTGCATAATGCTTTTATCTATGATAATAGCATCATAGAACTTAGGGTTTGAAATACATTATGCCACCACAATCTGCCATGCATATACTTGTGCATCCGACTCTAACCCCACCACCATAGCCAACATGGAGAACAATTCTTTATTTTTGAATTTTGACAGAGGAATGGGTGTTTCTGGTAGAGCTCCTTTGGGAGGAGGTTCTGACATGTGTGTTTGCAGAAACAACTTAATATTAAGGGTGGGGGTATAGTACTTGGCCTATACAATTGGGTCGAATGGTATGGGTGGCACAACGGGTTTTCTGCCTGTACTGAAGATGACCCTGATTGTATCAAAATCTAAGGTAAAAATGACTTCACCCCTAGAATTCCTAACTATCCTATGCTTTACATCATAAAACATTGCCATGGCTCTGATTAGTTCAGGGTAGGGATGGACAGGAGTGCATACATACCATGAAAGTAAAGAGTGGAAAGGAAAAGTGCTTGGAGTCGACGGAGTGACGCCTTTCGCTACTCTAGCCTCCACATTTTTTTGAATCTTCTCTAGATTTTTCTAGGTGATGATTGTATCAGTTATGTAGGCATCCGGGTCTATAAAACCACTTTTCATTTCTCCCACCTTACGTTTTTTGTAGCAGCTGAAGAAGATCCTGCCATGGCTGCTCGTTGTGGTTTCATCGCATGAAAACTCTGGAAGTGCTTTGAGAAAAGGAAACAAAAATTCTGAGAGAATTCAAGGAATGCCTCTTGCAGGGGAAATTTTTGAGAAAATAGAGAATGGGAGGAAAGGGGCTTTCATGACGTAAATAAATGTGCATGCATGCATTAAGGTGCCATGTAGTAATTATGGTTGGTGGTGCACGTACTATGAATAGTTTTGAACATTATTGGGTGTCTTGTTTCGTGTGCCACCCTCTTAAAACCAACCGCTATGCATCACCACCTCCTTTGGACCAATAACTTTACGTCACCCTTTTTCGGGCCAATAACTTTGCATGGTTGTACTTTGAATAGAGCACATTTAAAATTTCAAGAAAACTGACTTTCCTACCAAAAGTGAAAAGGTGTCATTATTTGACTTTCATCGTTGAATGCCAAAATGTCATGAAATCGTGACCATTTTCCTTAGAGCGGCCTCTGAATGCCAAAATATCGTGAAATCATGACCATTTTCCATGAAGTGGCCTCTAAATGCCAAAATGTCACAAAATCATGACCATTTTCCTTGAAGTGGCCTCTAAATGCCAAAATATCATGAAATCGTGACCATTTTCCTTAAGTGGCCTAGAAACCAAAGCATCAAAAACATGACCATTTTCCATGAAGTGGCCTCTGAATGCCAAAATGTCATGAAATCATGACCATTTTCCATGAAGTGTGACTTAGTAAAAAAAGTATATTTACATATAATACAAGTGGGGGGGGATTTTATCTTACTTGAAGTACAACTTCAAGTGGAAGCCATTGACAGGGATAGGTTGTACTTGACCCTATTCATTTTTTAGTTGGAAGGAATTATATTGTTTTTCTTCAATTATCTCAAAAGGTCCTTCCCAGAAAGCATCAAACTTTTGATGGTTCCCAGGTTTTGCTTTTTTCTTGTTCCACCTCAGAACCAAGTCTCCTACTTTAAAATTTTTGAGAGTAGTCTTTTTATCAAACCATTTCTTCATGTCTCCCATGTGTTTTTGATAATGGTTGTAAGATTCTTATTTCTATTCTTCTAATTGTAGGAGTTGTATCAACTTATTCTCCATCGGTTCTACTTCTTCCATGCTAGTTTGATTGAGTAATTTTAAAGTAGGTATTTCTATGTGTATTGGGAGGACAACTTCCTTACCATAGACTAATGAGTAAGGAGAGGTGTTGATGGATTTCTTGATTGTGATCCTGTCAGCCCATAATGCCTAGTTTATCAAAGAATGCCAGCTTCTCTTATTATCTTTCAGAGTCCGCTTTAAAATCTGAAGTAGATTTTTATTCATTGATTCAACTAGACCATTTCCTTGGGGATAATAATTTGAAGAAGTCTTCAAATAGATCCCATATTTGCTAGCAAAATCAATCATTTTAGCACCTATGAAGGATGTGCCATTGTCTGTGACCAATGCATCAGGGATACCGAACCTTGTTATTAAGCTTTCAATGAATTCTATCACAACTTCTTGATCAACTTTCTTAGTAGGCACTGCTTCAACCCACTTAGTGAAGTAATCAGTGGTGGTCAGAATATATTTGTGCCCAACAGATGAGTTAGGTTCTATTACCCCAATGAAATCTAGGCCCCATTGTTGAAAATGTTCTTCAACCTGAATAGGTTTCAAAGGCATTGAAGTGTTTCTATTCCTCCCAATATACCTCTGGCATTCTTCATAATTTCTAGTTATTTTGAATGCATCTAAAAAAATAGATGGCCAATAGCAATTGGTTCTGATTATTTTTAAAGTTGTAGTCCTTCCTGAGTAATGTCCACCTGATGGGCCTCCATGAAACTCCTCCAAAATCTTCTACTTTTGATCATATTTTATGCATCAAAGTAATACACCATCCAATTTTTTTTGTATAGTCCTTTAGGTAGTAAGGTATACTTCAAAGCCTGGATCATGTATCTTCTTTGTTGTGAAGCATTTAAACTTACTGGGCATTTTCTAGTCTAAAAATATTTGATCAAGTCATCGACCCAATCTATGTTTTGAGATTGATCATCTTCTAGAATTGGTTCTTGCGTTTGGCAAGCTACGTACTCTATTGAGGCTTGTTTGGTGAGTTCTTGACATAATGCTCTACCTCTCACTAGCTTGGTCGGGTGAATCTCGACATCGTATTCTTGTATCTTCGATACCCAACCAACTCTTTTCTCACCAAGATCTCCTTGTATGATGAAGTTTCTGACATCAAGGTGAACTACGTATACAATAGTCCTACTTTGTGAAAGGAAATACCTAAAATTTTTCAACGATTTCATGATTGCATAAACTTGCTTTTTGATGAAGTTATATTTTTCCTCGTGTTCCTACATGGTCTGACTTAGAAAGGCTATGGGCCTCTCTTCATTGTCTATCCCTTTCTGAGTAAGGACTACGGCATAACTCTCTTGTTCTCCTACAACATACAGGATGAAACCTCTGGAGTAATTTGGATTTACTAAGATAGGTGCTTGGGCTATCTGTTCCTTTATACTGGTGAAAGCTTTCTTTCGTAAGTCCATCCATTTGAATTCAGCATCTTTCTTTAATAGCTCTATCATGGGCTTGACAATTTGTGCAAAATATGCTATGAACTTGCGTATAAAGTTGATCTACTCGAAGAATGATTGTAGACCTTTCTTATTTGGAGGTAAAGGGAGTTCCAATAGTGCTTTCACTCTATTAGGGTCTATAGCCAGCCCAACCTTGGAAATGACATGTCCAAGTAAAATCCCCTCTTCAACAGCAAATATGGATTTCTTCGGATTCAAAGAGATACCAAACTCTCTACATTTCTCAAAAACTCTTCTGAGGTGTTCAACGTGATCTTCTTTGTGACGATGAGAACACTATCATATCATCTAAGTATATTACTATGATCTTATTGATGAGTTCTCCAAAAGCCACATCCATTACCCTTTGAAAGGTCACTCCAACATTGGATAATCCAAAAGGCATCCTATGGTAAGCGAATGTCCCCCACTTGGTAGTGAATGTTGTTTTGTATTGGTCTTCATATTTGACCCACACCTGGTTATACCCTAAAAACCCATCCAATAAGGAGAATCTCTCTGCTCCTACCATAGTATGCAGAGTCTAGTCAATTTGTGGGAGAGGGAAGCCAAGGGGGGGAAGGGGACCCAACGGCGCATAGCCTAATATCTCCATTCATTTTTCTAATCAGAACTAGGTTAGCTACCCATGTAGAATATTTTATGGGGTAGACAATCTTGGCTTCGAGTAGCTTCAATAATTCTTGCTTCATTAGAGCTTCGATTTTGGGGTTGATCAACCTTTGTTTCTACCTGAAGGGTTTTGCACCTTCTTCGAGTTCAATGGTATGTTGTATGGTCTCTTTGGAGTAGACCTTAAGGTCACCATAAGTCCAAGCTATGATATTGGGGAATTCTTTGCACAATATTTGAATCTGATTCAACTCTTCCTCTGTGCAGTTTACTCCTACTTTGATAAACTTTTTTGGTTCCAACTGAACTTCTTTATACCTGTGTTTATCAACCTTCATCTTGTGACCGGTTGACCTATCATTGTTGTCGAATAGGCTTTCCAGAGTGATCAGTCCTTTTGGGATGTGATTATTTTTCAATTGGATCATACCTTCATCTTCTTCATCTTTCTGCACTTTGTCACTTGAACAGTTCATTTCATGGATCAGGAAATCTACTATCTATTGATCACTCTCAAATACCTACCAAAAGGTGTCTTTGTCTAGCATAGAGGGTCTATATATAAGCCTTACCATATTAGATTTTTGAATGACATTGCTTATGGGGCAGAAATTTGCACCTACTGATGCCAATAGGTCAGCATGGGTATTCTTTTCCCTAGGGATTGCTTTGATGTTTAGAGCTTCAAAAGCTTAGATTAGATCCCATACTTTATTCCTGTAAGATTTGAGATAGTGTTGCTTACTAACACATTTTTCTATGACTTGGTTGATAATCAATTTTGAATCTCCATAAATTTGTAGTTGCCTGATTCCAAGTCTCTCGACTTTCTTAAGGCCTAGGCAAAGAGCCTCATATTCGATTGCATTATTAGTGCAGCTCCAAGTTAGTCAATAGGAGAAAACCTTTTCCTCACCTATTGGGGAGATTAATACTATGCCTACTCTAGCTCCATTCTTGCATCTAGCACCATCAAAGAAAAGTTTCCACATTTGGTTGGTAGATGGGTCTACTTTGTGTGAAGGGGTGGGATTACTTTTCTCAGGTTTCATGATTGAATAGCTTCCAAGGTCTATCTCAATCATGGCGTTGAAGTCCTAGAGGGAGAACTGATCTTCTTCTTGTAGTACATTCAGGGCTTCTTCCATTAAGTTTAAATCTTCTAACTCCTCAGTCATTATGCTCACTATATTGGCCTGCTTCCCTTCCTCTTCAATTTTTTTGATAAGGAAGGTAGATGGTTTTTCATTGAATATTTTCACTCTTTTTCCCTTGAACGGGATTTCTAAGTGTGAGTAATCCATAGACAAGTATCCTCCTATATTGGCTATGAATTCTTTGGATAAGCACATACCAAAATAAGGTTCTAAATCCACTACAACTACCTCTTGTATAACTGTAAGTTGAGGCATTCTATGTAGAACTATGGGAATATATTTTATCACCCCCATGGTTTTGATTGGAGTCCCATATAACTGCAAAACACCTAGGCTACTTCTAGTGTATTCCATCCCCATGATATCACACACAACTTTGGGTATTACAGTAGTTGCAGCTCCTTGAGTCTATCATGCAATTATGTACCACCCATCCTTCCATCTAAAGAGACAAATAGAAGGGAGGAGGTCTATTTTTTCCTATAGAAGACGTCAAATTAGCTTGTGCAGAATTCAACTGAGTGGGAGTTTTACTCTTATTTTTCATAGACCTCAGGGATTCTTGTAATAAGTTGATTTATCCCAAAAATTGCAAGGCATCATACATAGTTTCTTTAGGAGTCTTTTTCATTTCTTCTACTATGTTGAAGGGGAGAGGATCAACACTTTTCTCTTTTTCTTTTGTAATAATGTCGTACTTATTCCTATACCCCTGAGTGGCATCTATCCTTTGACGCTTGGTCAATGAGGGATATCTCAACTTATCTCTTGCCTATTCCTATGTCTCAACTTCCTTATGTAGGGGGCTTCTTTGTGTATTTCTACTTCTTTCTGACCTGATATTTGGGGAACCTTCTCATAGGAGGATTTTCTCTACCGAAGGCATCATGAGATTGTGATTTTCCTCCCTAATCATGTTTACTTGCCCTTTAAGATTTTTTTTACTCTTTCAACAACTATCTTTTGGACATAGTGTTGATGGATCATGCATGAGTTTTCACCATGTGGATCATTACATGTAGAACACTAAAAGTCTGATTCTATCGAGGATTTGGTAGGTTCAAAATCTTCATTAGCGTAAACCACATTTGATCTCTCCTGATTTTTACCACTTGTGGAAGCTTGGTCTCTCATTACTTGTGGGAATATCCTTGGATGGAAACTCCTCTCTGCTTATCTTCTTTCCATTGAGGTCATCTTATTAGTCAGAGTTTTCATTGCTGATTGCAGATCTTGTAAAGCTACAAGTTGAGGATCAAGAGTTGGTGAAACTATTGCTACAGGAAGTGCAGGAATGATAGGTAACATTGGAGGAGCTAGGGGTACTTGTATTACCAGAATAGAGGGTTGTCCAGTCCATTTAGGAAGGTCTACATTGGATGTAGGAGCAGAGCTTGGGAAACTAGAATTTGATACTTGTGGAAGGTCTGGAAAGATAGGCATAACCATTTTTGGAGGAAACCTTTCAATAGCGATAAGATCTTTCTCTACTTTCTACGCTTCTTGAAATTTTTTGGGAAAGTAAACACTTGAGACTATCTGATAGCCATGCTTATATCTGAGTTAAAAGCTCTTAGATAATAATACATTGATTGCTCATTTGTTGGCCTTAATCCATCAGGTACTCTCTGCCAAGTATGATTGAATCTGATATTGAAATTGACTATTTCTTCTTGAGGATGCTTCTGGATGACGATGAACTAATTTAGCAAGGAAAATAGATCAACATGTTCATTGAATTCTTCTACTAGTTTACCGATGAGTTGGGCCCAGGTAGCTATAGTCTGATTAGGGAGGGCTCTATACCAGTAGAGCATTTTCCCTTTGAGGAAAATGACTAAAAGTCTTATCATAACATCTTCCTCAATGATGTTATGTATTGGTGCCAATGCGGCTACATCTTGGCAATGTTCATAAGTCATTTTTCCTGTGCCATCATACTGGGGCAATGCTTTCAAAGCTACTATGGGGATCTAATGTTGAGCTACCAGATTTAGGGGACCTAAATGATTCCATATAGGGTAGGGTATATTTGGTTGATTGATCACCATTATAGTACCGACTGATGTTGCAGTAGTGTGAACAATAGTGTTTAACAATTTACTGGTAACAACAACACTAGGGAGGGTTGTAGGGGAAGGATTTGCAGATCCTGTAGTAATGGTGGAAGAAGAATTTGATCGAGTAATGAGTACAGGATTAGCTTTGAGGCTACCAAGGTGTAACTCAAATAACTCTATGGGTTCTTCAAATTTTTTTGCTTTAGATCTGGTTTTCATATATCTCTATATTCTACCAGAAGATAGATAAGGTTTTTCTAGGGTTTTATTTCTCGAACGGAGTCACCAAGTGATTCATAAAAAATGTACAGGATAAAGATAACCACCGAAACTTTGGTTTGTATATATAGTGGGATTGGGTCCCATCAGGTGTGCCAAAAACTGTTGGTGCAAAATCTGCCTTTGGTTACGTTTGCGCCCAAGACTTTGCCAACATTGAATGATTGGGTTTAACATAGAGATTACCCGATTCAATCTCTAGAGAAGGTTGGTTCCTTGCTTTGTTATAGAAAAAGGATATAGAGTAAAGTGCATAAAGAAAGGGAAATATAGCTATTGCTAGGATCTTTAAATGGTACAGGTTAGACAACAACAAGGAAACACATACAGTTTTTATAGATAAGCAATCTTTAAACCCTCAAATAATCAATGACTAATTCTCTGGTGTAGATTTAAAACTACCATTAACCAACTAGAATTGTTAAATTCAGAATGTGTAGAACATGAACCGTAAAAATCCAGAAATAGAATTAAAGTGAGTAACATCCAACATAGTTTATATAGAGTTCAACATTCATACATACAAGACTTAGCACCATTGAGCCAAAAGCCAGAGCGAAGAGTATATTATTGCTTTCAAGAATCTGTATACATTGCCTTGTAAACATCCAAGATCCGACCCTTAGTTAGAGTCGCTCATCCTATATATACATTTTCCATAATAGAAAAACTAAAACTTGTTACAACAATATACCCATAGGCTCATTCTGGTAAATTGGTAGTTAAAAGAGTATGGGGTCTTCAACAGCAAATGGTTGAGATCTTCTTGTTATCGCATATCTAGCTCGATCCTCTTGGAGACGTCGTGGCCCAACTATCTTCCACTTGTTCATTTTTGGCTTTCTAACTTTGGCCAGCGAAAACCTAGCCGATTGTGAAATCGTGACCATTTTCTACCTTGTGCTCCTCTCGAGCCCTTGGCCAATGAAAACCTATCCGATCATGAAATCATGACCATTTTCTACCTTGTGCTCCTCTCGGGTCCTTGGCCAATGAAAACTTGGTCGATTGTGAAATCATGACCATTTTTTGCCTTGTGCTCCTCTCAGATCCTTGGCTAGGAAAAACCTGTTCGATCGTGAAATTGTGACCATTTTCTACCTTGTGATCCTCTCAGGACCTTGGCTAGCGAAAACCTGGTCGATCATGAAATCATGACCATTTTTTACCTTGTGCTCCTCTTGGGCCCTTGGCCAGTGAAAACCTGGTCGGTCACGAAATCGTGACCATTTTCTACCTTGTGCTCCTCTCGGGCCCTTGGCCAACGAAAACCTAGCCAATCGTAAAATCATGACCATTTTCTACCTTGTGCTCCTTTCGGGCCCTTGGCCAGCGAAAACCTGGTCGATCATGAAATCATGACCATTTTCTATACTTAGAAAAATTAAGAAGAAATCTCTTCTCTTCCCTTGGTGTAGTCATTTTGACCTACATATCCATAGTTGATTTTTTGTCAAGTCCATCATGTTATCACATAATCCTTATCCAATCTGTTTTTACCATGTATTACCCTCATTATTTATCAATCTATCACATCACTCAAATAACAATTGTCAGATCACCTATTGATAGTATTGAATGTTTGAAAAGGGTGAGAAAATCCAAAGTTCTGTTTAGGTTATTAGTGGTAGCTTTCTACCTTCTATTTTTTAATAAGTTATATGTGGTTTTTGTTGGGGCCCACGACCATCAAAATGACAACATATTATATTTTTTATTAGATCAATTAGACCATATCCAGCTTACCCTTTTATCAAAATTATTCTTTATTTTATTTTTTGCCAAATGTATTCTTCATTTTCCTCAAACTACTATATTTTTGCAAATAGCTCTTTGACCTCATTTTCATTAAGAAATAAAATCTCACTCAATCAATTGCCTTCTAAAATTTAAATTTCACCAATATCAAGACAATGATTGGCTAAATTATTTGCTACCTAATTTCCTTCTCTATAGGTATGTTCACATTTCCAAGAGATTGCCTCAAACAATAGTTGATAAACATCAACAATAATATTATTTTTTGTACAATCCCCACATCCATTTTTATTGATAGCATTAATGAAAATTTACGAATACCCCTTGATTGAAATATATTTCCATCCATTTTCAATTAATTTTTTTATCCCTATAAAAATTTCCCCAACTCCTCCATAGTTGTTAGTTGAAGCTTTGTATGATTCTAATTGTGAGGAGAATTTTAACTTCAATATTTTGAAAAATAGAATATCACCAAATTTTCCTAGATTTCCTATGAAAGCACCATTATTTTTATTTTTTTGGTAAAAAGAGTGATTATATTATATTGATCATCAAACAACCGCCCCCCGTCACCCATGTTTTGACATTGGATACATCAATTTTATCTATCTCAACCATTGTACTAAGAACCAAAATCCCTATCAATAAAAAGGTGTCACAAAACACTGAATCTCTACACATTACCAAGAATTTTATCATCAATATATTGAATATGCAGAAGCTCTTCCCTTATTTCTTGTGCCCACCACTTAGGAGGGTGCCCATAGCAAATGAGGTCTCCCTTGTCCAAAGCCCAGTTTGCCATACCATCAACTGCCTTATTCTGCTCTCTTGGTACATGGGTGTATATCACCTCTACAAAATTGCTTTGTATTCATCTGATTTTCTCTACAATCCTTTGAATTCTCCAACTGGCATTCCTGATTCTCAATGGGGATTTAAGGTAGTTGATCAATAACTAAGAGTTTGACTCCACTATCACTCTATTCCATCCGGCCTTGAGAGCCTCTTGCATCCCTCTCAAAATGCCATATCCCTCAACAATGTTGTTGGAAAGTGTACCTAAGTTTGCTGTAAATGTGAATGTTGGGGTACCGTCTAGTAGTCTACCTATTCCCCCTGCACTAGCCCTACCTAGGTTACCCCTCGATGCCCCATCTGTATTTACCTTTCCAAATCCCAGTGGTGGTCGTTGCCATTTTTGGGTTCTATCCATCCTTTTATCTCATGGTTTGACTCTTCTAGCTTCGTCCGTTTGGGGACTGATCTTGAGTCGTGCCACTATTTGCTCCCATCGTTGATGTGATTTTTGTGGTTGCTTCAACATGAATTGGATAGTCTTTATTATATTGGATATGGTCTTCACCCACATACAATGGATATCTCTAATCTCTTGTTTGAAGATCCTTCTATTCTGCTCATTCCAGATGTTCCAAGGTAGGATCGTCATCCATCCACACTATCTACCCCACATAACCATCTACTCCTTGTTGATTCTTCCATCCTCTCCAGATCTCTTCTATAGACTGATTGTTGGTCCAATGCAGACCTAGCAAAGATGCCAACATTTTCCATAGCTTCATCATTATGGGGCATTCTATAAAAATGTGGTTGAAAGTTTCATTCTCCTCCATACATAATGTACATCTGAAAGGTCCATAGACTCCCCTCTTCATTAAGTTATCCCTTGTGAGTACCCTTTTGTGGAGGAGTAACCAGTTGAAGAACCTAACCTTTGGCCATAAATTCTGCATCTAGAGTTGTGTGAATAGATCCTAATTTGGATGAGTGGTGCTAGGGCATAATGCTTTGTATCCCTGTGCTACTATATACACCCCCTTAGTCCTACTATTCCATCCAAATTGATCCTCCTCATAGGACCATGATAATGATCTCATTTGTATGATTTGGTCAATCTCTTTTGCTAGTCTCTCTGGAAGTTGGATTGGCCATTCTTTCAATGGAATCTAGTATCTTCCAACTTTTGGTCCTCGTGTTTGGTCCCTAGAGTATTTTTCTACTTTTATCCATTGCTTTCTATGTAGCTCCTCCATCACTAGGGTCCACTCTAGATATTGAGTCACCAAAGGTTGATGTCCATCCCATGAGTCTAACAAAAAATCTATGTATTTTCCATTATTAACTATCCAAAACAACCTTTCTTTGATCATTTTCTCTCCTATTTTGAGTACCGCTAAAATAGGGGAACCTCTGTTAGACAACTGATATCGGATAATCTCTGTTGGGGTCTTGTTCTCTGCATACTTCGCTCGTAGATTTTTGGCCCATAATGCATTGGGACTATTTATCATTCTCCAATACAATTTTGCAACCAACGCCTTGTTATTTTTTATTACAGATCTAAAACCCAGTCCCCCTTCCTATTTTGACAAACATAAAGTTTCCCACTTTACCAAGGTCCATTTCCTTTCCTCCTTGGCACCCATCTAGAGGAATCTATGACTTATGTGATCAAGCTCTCGAAGCACCACCTTTGGGATATCCAGAACCGATGACACATAGATGGGGATAGATTGTAACATTGACTTGATTAAGGTAATACACCCTCCTGATGATAGCCACATGTTTGTCCATTTGCCAATTTTACCCTTGATTTTATCTATCAACCATGCCCAATCCTCCTTTTGTCTACCAATTTTGATTGGGACCCCCAAATAGATAACTAGGAGTGAGGTTTTCCAAAAACCAAGTCTATCTAGTACTAGGGTCTCCTATAGAGGTGAACAATGGAAGAAGATTACTTTGGATTTATCATTATTCACCATCTAGCCTATTGCCTTGGTAAAACAGTTTAGGATTTGCTTTATTCTAGTTACTTCTTTAATTATTACTTTTCCTAACAACGTGGAATCATCAACAAATTATAAATGGGTGATTAGGCTAGCTCCATTAGCAACTAAAACTCCCTCCAATCTCTTATTATCTTTATTCTTAGCCAATGTTCTCCCTAGACATTCAACTAGAATAATGAATAGGTATGGGGAGAGGGGATCCCCTTGCCTAATACCTCTTGATGTTGGGAATAACTTTGTGGGGCATCCATTGATGATAATTGAGTATGAGACCGATGATATGCAACCTTTGATCCAGTTTGTCCACTCCTCAGAGAACCCAAATTTTCTCATAACCTAGATTAAGAAGTGCCAATCCACTCTATCATAGGCTTTAGATAGGTCTAGTCAGATAAACATAGTGGGGGATTTTTGTGCTTCCATAGAATGTATTGCTTCTTGGGCAAGCACTATCTCATCCACTATATATCTACCCTCTACGAATCCACCTTGTTTAGGGGAGATTATTTTGTGCAAAAGTGGTTTTAGCCTCTCAACCATGACCTTGGTGATAATCTTCAATAAAACATTACATAATGCTATTGGTCAGTATCCACTTATATTTTCTACTTCCCTTGCCTTTGGTATTAGTGCTATGTAAGTTTTGTTGATTTCCTTCAATATTTCCTTGGCTTTTCTTACCTCTTCTACCACCTCTAGAAGGTCTTCCTACACAATATCCCAAAATTCTTGGTAGAATTCAATAGGGAATCCATCCAGACCTAGAGTTTTCCCCTTTTGCATTTTGAACACTACCTCCTACAATTCTTGCATTGTTACTAGTGCACCTAGTATATCATTTTCTTCTCCTATAATGAGTGTGGGTATCTCCTATAGCATTTCTTGTTGGGATTCTAGATCCAGGGTCTCAACCATGAACATATTTGCAAAATAGTTCATTGTTATCGAGTTCATGCCCTCCCATGTGTGAATCATCTCCCCTTCTTCATTTTTCATAGAAGAGATGAAGTTATATGTCCTCCAGGCTAAAAGGGACTTGTGGAAGAATCTTGTGTTTCTATCTCCTCTTAGCCACTTGATTCTGGATTTTTGTTTCCATAATAGCTCCTCCCTTCTTTCCCATTCCTCCTTTTGGTTTGTGAGATCCAATTCTATTTTGGCCCTGGTTTTTATGAGCCCCTCCTTTCTTATCTGATCATTCAACTCCTCTAGTCATTCAATAAATTCTTATTTTTTTTTTGACATCCCCAAATTCCTCCCAATTCTAGCTCTTAATATTGTTTTTGATATACTGTAGTCATTTGAGAAATAGAAAATTTGTGTGCCATGTCTTAGTTTTCCTTCCTACCATCATTGTTGCATTTATGGTCTGAATGATTTATCTTTGAGCCACATGAGTTGGAATTGGAAGGGTGCTTGTTTTGGATTAGTTTTCCAGACTTCTATCATTATAGGCCAATGATCTGACCTTACATTATTTAAGATTTTGACCTTTGGGATATGTCCATGTATCAAGAGATTTTTTGATACCAAGAACCTATCCAATCTTTCCAAAATGCAAGTTGGGCCTAGTCTCCTATTGGACCAAGTCATCAAACCATTATCAGGTTTGATATCTACGAGGTGTAGGTGTCCCATGTACTCACTCATGATATCCATACCTCCATCTAGAGCCCAATTTCCTCCCACCTTCTCTTCTAGAGAGAGAATGGTGTTGAAATCCCCCAACAATATCCATGCTCCAAAAAATTGTGAAGAGATATAGTCTATGTCCCTCCATAACTTCCTCTTTTCTTCAATGGTGCTTGGGGCATATACATTCAGATAGAGAATTTGTTGGTCATATTATCTATTTTTTGCTACCACACCAATCAATCCTTTATTACCAATTGTATAGTGTACCACTAGTTCTTTGGGGTCCCAAAAGCATGTAACTCCCCCTGAAGCTCCTTGGGAACTCAAGGATACTACTTTACTGGGTTGCCATATCCTTCTTTTTATTATATCCATTTCCTCGAAAGATACCTTCGTCTCTTGGAGGAAGACCATTTGTGGCCGATTTATCTGAATCATTCTTTTTATCTCATTTTGTTTAGAAGGACTTCCTTTCAGTCCTCTAATATTCCATGTAATGACTTTCATCAGTAACAAGGGTTAAAAATATGGGTAAGTATCGTAACCTTACCTTCCTCAATTAATTTTTGACCTTCCTTCACCATGTGATGTTGGTTGGACTTTCTTCCCACCTTCTGATTCATGTCCACCTTCATATTTTTACTAGGTTCTTGGTTCACCCCCATAGCTTAATGTTTGTGTATAGGGTACCAATGCATTATTGGTGGTTCCATCTAATGAAGTACTTTTTCCATTTATTTTATTTTCTTCTTTATTATTTCTTTGATAGCTCATTGCCATCTGGTTTAGTTCTCCCTTGTTACTACTTTACCCCATCAATATTTTCTCCATTGATCTTTTAACTTCTTGCATATTTGTTTCTCCTCGTACTTCCTCAAACTATGTTTCCAAAATATTTATTTCAGCTCCATCTTCTTCTTCATCTAGGAGGTCATCCATGGCTAGGCTTCCAAACATGTTTGTTGAAAGCACTTCCTTCTCCTTAGTTACAGGTTTTCTTTGTGTGTTTTTCTTTGGTATTTGGAATCCCACCTTTTCCTTATCTTCTTTCTTTTGCTCCTAAAATTTATGTGGGCAATCCTTAGCCAAATGGCCATATTCATGGTAAATTTTACATCTAAAGGGGATATTCTCATAGTCCACCTATTGTTCCCATGTATCCTCCCCAAATTGTAATGTGACATTTTTCTAGGAGGGGTTTGTCAAAATCTATCAACACACAGATTCGTGCATAAATAAAATGTTCAAACTTTTGAGTACTATCGACTATCATCATGAAAGTGCCTAGGGTGTTACCAATTGTAGCTAGGACTTGCAAGTTCCAAAATTTCATTGGGAGACCAAAAATTCTGACCCAAACAGGTCCAGTTGAGGGTATTTCCTCCTTTGCTTTAAATTTTGTATGCCAGGGCTTCATGAAGAGCCTTGATCTACCAAAGAACCATGGCCCTCCTTGAAATATGTCTTCTCTATCCTCTTCTATAGAAAACATGACTAGAAAATACCCATTGGGATAATAAAAAATTTGAAACTCACCTTTGGTTCTCCATTGTTTGGCAGCCCATAGCTTGAAAGCCGATAGGATCAGACGAAAACCCATAAATCGACAAATTAGACCCCTTCTTTCCATGGCATCTATGCCATCCTGGATATCGTTTGGTTCCAATTTTACTATCGGGGACCCATCTGCTGCTCTCATGCATCCCGCTTTCATTTTCCTTGGATCCACCTTTGGCATCCTCAATGTTCTTCTTGGCATTCTTGGATTGTTAATGCCTCTTGCCTAGGCTTGGCCTCCTCAGAGGGCATCTTTGAAGCTCATTTTTTGGGGTATCTCCCCATTATATTTCTCTTTCATAGGTGTTACTATGGTTGGTCCTTTCGGGTGAGCTTGGATATCAAGTTTGGAGAGCTTTGCTTCCATTTGGGTTTTTTGTACGATCTCCCTTTTCCTTTGATCTGCTCCTTGGATCTGGGTCCTTGGTCTCTTCTGCCCTTGGGGCTGTTTCTTTGCTAGTTGGGACTTTTCCCCACTGGATTGTGTTGTAAACTAAAAATTGTTGTGATCCTCTATGCAAAAGTGGTCCTGTTGGTTTGTAATCACTTTCCCTAGATATTGATGATCTAACTGCATAAGATTGGCATTATTTCCATCCTCTTTTGTTTGTGTCTAAAATTGCTTAGCGAAAAGGGTTTCTATGCTAGTTTCTCCTCTCATCATCCCGCCATCATCCTATGGTTTTCCCGTGTTTTGACTCCTCCATGGGCCCATAGGCCCTTGCTGATTTCTCCTATCCATTGCGTGTATGTCTTGTGCACTCACTTCACCTATTTTGACTCGTGTACATGTAATCTCAAAACTAATTTTGATAAACCCAATTTCTAAACATTTTTATTTTACCATAGATCAAAGCAAATATTTTATTTTAACCCCACTGTAGCATATGAACCTTCCATATATGTTAAAATCTTGTAAACAAGAGGCTAACACCTCTTTTCACACACTTCAAATTTTCTATGACAAGCACCATGTTTGTAAACATTCTACAAGAGACCAATCCTATATATTATACATAATAATGGCAAGACCAATCCTACATATAATACATAATGCTTTAGTATTGAAATAATTATCCAACATCTTATCAACTATTTCAATGTTGATGGAGCTACTCAATATATTCTCATATTTTTGAAAAAGTAGCTCCAAATTGTGTAGGCAATGGGACAACAAAGAAGTAAATGGTGTGATGTTTCTAGATCCTTCTCACACAAGGCACAATTGAAATATTCCTTATATCCTCTTCTTTGTAGACTCTCTCCTATAAGAATATTGATTTTTACTAAAACAAAAAATATCGAGGCCTTAGGGAGGGCCTCCAATAATCAATTATTCTTCCAAGGGAATCATTGGAAATAGGAAATTTTGATTGCTCAATTCTCATATCCCAACCTAACTAAGTATCCACATGTTTCGATAGATTTTAAATCAAATCACACTTCTACATAAAAATATAAACTTAGAACTCTTGAAGCATATTTTAAATCTCATCTACTTTTTTTTGAGTTATCTCCTTTCAATTAGATTACTAATAAAAATCCATGATTTGGAGTTGTTGCTCATATTAATATAATATTTATGCTTCCTACATAGGATTATTACCATATAAACTCTATGTAAACCTTAAATATCTATATTTTACCATTTTTATCTCCTCTACCTCTAAATTTTTTCCTTATAAGTCTCATATTTACCTTGTATTTTAATTAATAAATTTTAATTTTAACTATAAAACATTTTTGGGCATGGCATCCTCATCACAACTGTGGTTAATTTTCATAGTTTCAATAGTTGAATTTTTTGCATTGTCCATTTAAAATAGGTAGGGTCTTTGAGGCCATGATACTTTCCTCTGATAATTTTTGTAACCAAAGAACTGAGCACAATTTATTTAAATAAAACAGAGAGAGAAGTAATTTTTCCAAAATGCCCCTTTTTGTATTAATGGTGATACAATGTGTTACAAAAAGGATTTTTGAATTGCCCCAAGCGTGTTGGGAGCAATGTTACAATGCTTCTTCCTGTCTATCTGATATCCAATGCTTTCATGGAGGAGGGGAGATCTTTCGGCTCTTCCGTAGGGTGTGGTGTTCTTCGTTCCTCTGTTATAGCTTCAAACGGGTGAGTGGGCTTTGGTATCCAGCAAGGGACCACTCCAGCTTCAGCAGCTTATCCAAAGTACCTGTCACCTACACACATTCCAACCGACAAAAGGGATTAGTAGCACCTGTATATATGAGCAATGAGAATAATGCATGCATAAACCCTAAGTAGATAATAATGTGAAACAAACGACAGAACAAATCAACAAATAAAAGCCTTGCTAATCAAGTGAATTTTGTTACAGATCTCTGATGTGCGTGCGATTCGTGCTCGGGACTGTGGAACCGTGGGAACGCGGTTACGGGCTGGAAACCGCGGACCTACGGTTGTGAAACCACGGATGCACATTTTTGACTATAAAACCATGGGCGAGCGATTTCGGCTGAGATGACAGGTCACCTCGGGATGCGTGCCAATGATCGGATTCGAGCTCGCGCTCTCAGTTTCTCATCGGGTCTGGACGTATTTCGGTAGCCTATCGGTATGCAAATTTAGCTCCCTTTGTTTGGTGGATTGATGGTGCCTTTATAGGCTTCCTGGGGCTTTGGAGGGGAATGTGAGGTGGCAAGCCTGACTTGCCAAGTGGCAAATCTGGACTGCCAAGTGGAAGGGGCAGTTACAGTGAGTCACTCAGTGTGGCTCACTTAACTGGGGTGATGTGGCTTCAAGTGGAGTGGGATGTGGGATGTTGTTTTATGTGAAGGGACAAGGGGACAACAACAAAGGAGTTGTGGCATGGGTGTTGGGAATCTGTCTCATGTGCAAGGACAAAGGGGACAGAAGTGGGTGAGATGTGGCAAGGATGTTGGGTGAGATGTCTAGGACACATGTCCAATGGGTAGACAGGGTATCCTAGGGTGATTTTCCTAATTAAGTAAATTAGGAAAATATAATGATGTGCAAGATTTTATATCCCTAAGTTAGAACTTAGGCATATATCTTTATTATGCAGGATTTGATGGTGAGGTGGTGAATGTGAACTAAAGGGTGCTAGATTTTGGTGTCTATAGTTGCCCCTTTTTGTACCGTGTTGTGTACAACACAATGGGGTGCAAAAACTAATGACATCTAACTTTATTGGATGAATGGGTTCATTTCTCTTTGACACATAGAATGAATGAATTTAAAATTTTTGATTTGTTTGCTTACCCCCTCAATTGACGATTGGGTAAAGGTTGACACCCATAAGCCAATTGACAAAATATGAATGTTGAAAGTGTGTTGTTTATTGAATAATTTTGATTTTGTTAATGAATTTTGTCCTGATTTCTTTGTGCCCCAAGCTTGGGATTATTTGTGTTCTTGCAACTTTGTTTTTGGTTTCATTAATGTGTAGAATATTTGGTAAAATTTTTGACCATTCTTTTGAGTTTTCATCCACTATGACTTTAGCAATTCCTTCCAAATGATGGGTTTAAGGAACCAGTCATCGAGGATTTGATGCTCAAGCGGTTTTTTGATTATTACCAAATTGTTGTTTGTTGTTCCGCTTTTGACCCAATGGAAGGTTTTGTAGGATTACCTTGGCAAATTTGTTTTTGAACACATTTAAGCTCATAGATTTAGAGACCTATCGACCTGATTCATTGCTACTTGTTTTGATTTTTTTTTTAAACCGCTTACTTGCGGTTATTTTTGCAAAAAATGCAGATTTACATTTTGCTTTATGAGACCGCGTTTCCATGTTTTTGCACCTCAAAACATGGGTTTGCATTTTTCACGAAAACATGGGTGCACATTTTTCACCATAAAAAGCGACTATTTATAGGTTGTCATTTTCAAAATCATTCGCAGTTGTCATTGGTTGATTGGTTGAAGTTATGAGTGATATGGAAGTTGGTGAGGGGAGCGGTGGTGGTGGCTTGGTTGGAGCAGAAGTTGGTGGCCGATTTGCCGAGGTAGGTGTGTTGCCTTTTTTTTTTGTTTGTGTTTCTTGTTTGATAATTAAGTGGGGCTGGTAAATTATTATTGTTTGCTCATTAAGCAGGGCTGGCAATGAACTTGTTTTTTTTTTATTACCTAGGGTATGTAAAAAAAATTCATTTTTGCTTTTATTACCTAGGGTAGGTAAAAAATATATATATATATTTATTTTTTATTTTTGCTTTTATTTCTAGCATGTTGTGCTAATTTTTTTTTTTTTTATATGTTTTCTTTTCAGGTTAAGCTTCTTGATGCTCGGCATAGGTGGTCGAGGACCATTCGGAAAGTGCGGAAAGCACTTTCTGATGATGATTGGACTTTACTTCAGACCATTGGTTTAGACGGTTGCGGGCGGTTAGGCACCGTCCGAGCTGATGAGGATCTCCTTTCGGCACTTGTTGAGCATTGGGATCCAGACAGGGGCACATTTTAGCTCCCAACAGGGGAGCTGACTATCACTCTCGAGGATATCTACCATATCTTCCACGTTCCTATCGAGGGTCCTACCATTCATGTTGGCCTTGACAAGAAGGAGGCCCTTTTCCCTCTGTTTGGTGAGATGTGGGACATTGATTGCAATAGGGGCGACATTGCATATTTGGATCTCTTTACAACTGGCAGCTTGGGTGCATTACCTATCTTTATGATGTACATATTGAGCAACATGTTGTTGCCCAATTCCATGGGATCGAGGATCCCGTGGAACCAGGTGCCTATTGTTCTTGATTTGATAGCTGATCCTCATCGGTTAGCCTAGGCTCCCGCTCTTCTCTACGAGGTTTATAGCGAGCTCTATGAGGTGAAGAGGCATGGGTGTAAGGGCCTGGGCTATAGTTTGTTGCTCCAGATTTGGTGTTGGGAGCATATTATTATTGGTCGCCCTATTGGTTTGCCTTGTGGCATGGATGCCACCTCTCCCCGGGCATACAGATGGTTACTCAATGAGGAGGTCAGTCGATATGTTGTGAGTGCTTTAGAGTTCAGAGATATCTTGAGTTCTCTGACTAGGGACTTGATGTGTTGGTGGCCTTGGAGGGGTTTGGATTGGGTGATGGATGCAGTGGAGCTTCATCGCGTTAGGCGGGGACGATGGGTTGTTGGCGCCCATTTGAGGGATATGGAGTTTATCCAATTTTCTCATGTACTATGGTAGTTTGGTCTTGTTCAGGATGTTTCGGATGTGCCTGTTACGTATAGGCGATGGGGTGATGAGTTGGGGTTGCCTGTTGCTCCTAATTTTTGGTGAGTCGATGATCCTACTGACGACTCAGACTTGGAGGTGCTTGACTTGGATGATGTTGGCACGACTGCTGAGTATGATGCTTGGTTTGTGAGTCAACCTCTATGGACTCCTAGTGTCATTGTAGATGATGATGGGAGTGGTGACGATGTTGATGTGGGTGGATGGGTTCCTTGGTCGGTGAAGCACCGACGTGGTAGCTCTTCGAGAGCTGACATGGGCATGGACGTTCAGCAACCTGAGGAGGGTGGTGGCGATGATGATGAGGGTTTACCTCCTCGATGGTCAGAGGAGGAGTGGGGGATTCTCCAGGCTGAGCGAGATAGCCTAGATTTGGAGTTGGGTCGAGTGAAGGCCGAGTTAGCATGGTATCAGGGTGAGGTGACTCATCTTTAGGCTGAGGTGGACGGGTTACGGGTTGGACCTAGCAAGCACTGTTTTGGTTGCTAAGGATGCAGAGATCACTAGACTTGGTGGTGAGATTACCCATTTATAGGGTGAGCTTTCTCGGTTGTAGTCAGGTGCTGGAGGTGATGATTCTGCTTTGACTATTGCTTCTCTATGGGCAGAGATTTCTCAGAGGGTCGCTCGCTAGGGTGCTGATTTGAGGAGCCTACGTAAGCAGGCTGTCTACATCGAGATGTTGGAGAACATTCTTCATGAGCGTTCAATTCCTTTACCTATTCCTCCTTCATCATCTGCTGCCACTGCTACCCGAGGGACTGAGACGAGTCGCAGGACTCATCGTACTTCTAGCTCTCATGGGGCTTCTACAACGCAGGGTCCACGGAGGGATCCTGCTGGCACTAGCTAGTTGTTGTATTGCCTTATTTTTGTTTTTTTGTATATTTTATCTTAGTATGAGCCTCAGTGCTTCGATGTATACTACCTTCGGGCATTTTGTACTTTGTAGACTTTCGTATTTATATATATATATACATGGCATGTTATTTCGGTATTCACATGTGTTATTTGTATATGCATTCTTCTTGTTTATGCTTTGCAATGTTTATATAATGCAATCTAATATTTCTATGGTATTGCTATGATAATGAATGCAACTAAACTTGTAAAATGCATTTGATTTTTATTCATGTAACTAAATGACGGTATTCATGTTGCTCGTGTAATATTTTTTAGCTCAGAGTATTTGACCTTTACTCGTTCATATTTGCAATTGGGGGTATCCCACTTGATTATTCTTTGTGGTGATGTATGTGGTATGTATAAATGGTATGTGGATTGTGATATTGATTATGATTTGGTTTTTGATATGTAACTGAAAGTATTCTCAAATACTCAAAGAAGCTAGTAATGTTAACCATTTTTCTTGATGTTATCTTACTTTCTTTAGGACCATATTGTGTGCAAGTGAAGTTCATTTACTAAATCTTGCGTGTCGATGACCCTAAGCAATCCAGAACCAGTGCATGTGATTGTGATGTTTATTGCCCCATCTTGAGTAATTTTTGGATGGTACCTTTCTGGGTTTTCCTTTTGGCTAGCTTACCCGTATGTGCGTTCAGAGGTCTCCCTCTTGAGAGAGAGACATGTCGCCCTGCATGAGTTTACTCCATTGCCAGTCAAGCGTCTATAGCCCCGGTGGAGGCTCACTCCATAGTCCAATGGTTTGATCTTTAAGCCTTTGTGATGACTACATAACTTTTTGAGGGGAACATAGTACGATCTTTTCAGCTTTAGAGATCTGTGGTGTGTGTTGTTAATTATTTTTTGTATAGAGTTTTGGGGAATCGAATTCTCAACCGAAGTATGATGAGAATGTGACCCTATCCTTACTACTCTACATTTATTTATATTTGTTGTTTCACTGTGGTAGTGGTGATAACCACTATTTTTGTTTTTGGACTATGTTGCGTGATAGGGTAAGCGAAGAATTTTACTTTTTTTCGCTTTGAGGTTTACCCAAATTGGCGTTATCTTTCTATCATTCAAGATGTTTTAAGATTTGTAAAAGTGTATTTGGTTCCAGATTGCTTTTGGGTCAATCTACCATACTCAATATTTTCTTAATGTGATGAAAGTGCTTTGGTCCTAAAGAAAATTGGACACTTCATGAAGTTTGGTTTTTCACTAGACATGTTTGAGTGACTGAAAATTGTATGATATATCATATATGATGTGTATGATTTGTGAGTTGTAAAGAATCTTAGTTGAATACCCCCAACTCTGGGAACTTGTTTTCTTGGTCGTATCATCACCACTATTAAATATTACTGAGCAAGGGATGGGATGGATGCAACTATATATATATATATATATATAAAAAAAAATTTTTGTGTATGAACATATAATTGAAATGCAAATGCAATATGAAAAATGCAATTTAAAATATGTCTATTTACAATGTGAAATGCATGCAATGTTGTAAAATGAAATCTTTTTTATTTTATTTTTTTTTTGTTTTAGCCATGTACATATATATACATATATTGCAAGTCATTTTATGCATAAAATGCCTTTAGGTGCATAATGTTCAGTGGTTCTGGCTCCAATTTCCCTTCTAAATTGGAAAGTTTGTACGTTCCTTGTCCCAATTTTTGCTTTACTATATATGGGCCCAACCAATTTGCTGCAAATTTATCCCTTAAGTGCGGTAAAGCATTAGTATTTTGTTGATTTTCTTTGAGCACTAGGTCCCCCACTTGAAATTCATGAGGATGGACTTTTGCGTTGTAAGCGTGCTTGAATCTATCTTGATATACTCGTAAATGTTCTAGAGCATTGATACGTTTCTCATCAATAATTGTCAATTGGTCAAGACGCACTTGTCTAGTTGTATCATCGTTCATGAATTCCTGTATCTCGATTCGCAAGGATGGTATCTCGAGCTCTAATGGTAATATTGCTTCTGCACCGTAAACTAGTGAAAATGGTGTTGCTCCCATTGGCGTTCTTATGCTTGTTATGTAAGCCCATAGTGCTAAAGGGAGGTGAGTATGCCAATCTCGATGATTATCTTTTACCACTTTCTTGAGAATAGATATGACTATTTTATTTGTTGCTTCAGCTTGCCCATTTGCTTGTGGGTAATAAGGTGTTGAGAAGTTATGTAGGATTTTGAATTTGTTGCACAATGCTCTAACATCCTTATTCTTAAATGACTTTCCATTATCAAAAATTATTTTTGAGGGTATTCCAAAATGATAGATAATATGCTGAAGTATAAACTCCGCTATTCGAGGTCCAATCGTAGTTGTCATTGGAATTGCTTCCACCCATTTTGTGAAGTATTCTGTAGCAGGTATGATGAATTTATGTTGTCCTGATGAAGCAGGTGTTATTTTACCGATCAAGTCAAGGCCCCATTGTGAAAAGGGCCACAAAATTTGAATGGGTTGCAAATTTTGTGATGGCACATGGGTCAAGTTTGCATGATGTTGGCACTTTTGGCATCTTTTGACATATTTGCAACAGTCATTTTCCATTGTCGGCCAATAGTATCCCATGCGCAATATTCTTTTTGCAATTGCCATTCCGTTGAAGTGACCACCGCAAGTACCATCATGGGCTTCTGATATTGCTCTTTCTACTTCAATTGGATTTAAACATCGTAGTAATATTCCATCATAACTACGTTTATATAACACATCTCCAAGTAAAGTGAAATGAATGGCTCTTTGTTTGAATGTTCTTTTTGTAGTTCGTGTCATTTCTATTGGTAGTGTGCCTGACTTGAGAAAATATTTTATCTCATCAAGGTAAGAATTGTAAGGTTCGACATGTATCAAACAAACATTCTTCTCACCTATAGATTCTGCTTTTTGAATTGATGGTTTAGACACTATTGTTATGATTAGCGGTTGCATTTCTCCATGTTCATTTTTAGGGATGAGAGATCCCAAGGAAGCCATTGTGTCCGCAAATCTATTTGTCGATCGTGGCAAGTTACTAATTTCATACCACTCAAATTTTCCTAGCAACTGTAATGCTACTTCATGGTATTTCTTTAATACTGGCTCTTTACATTGGTATTCTCCTTTTATTTGGTAGACAACCAATTGAGAATCACCAAAAATGCTTATTCTTTTTATTCCCATTGCTATAGCTGATTTAAGACCTAGTATTAAGGCTTCATATTCTGCATTATTGTTAGTGCATGTGAAGTCGAGTTTGAATGATAAAGGAATGGGTATTCCTTCAAGTGTGTAAAACACAACTCCTGCACCTTGCCCTTTTTCGTACTTTGATCCATCAAAGAACATTGTCATATCTGCTTCATCCTCAGGTGAAACTACTTCTTGTTTTGTGACAGAAAATACTGAATCATCGGGAAGCTCAATTATTAATGGTGTATCATTGTGCAATGGAGCTTCCGCTAATTGATCAGCTATCACTTGCCCTTTTATGGATTTTTGACTTGTGAATTCGAGGTCGAATTCTATTAAAAGCATTATCCATTTAGCAGTGCGGGTGTTGTTGTAAGTGCGAGTCATCATGTATCGCAGAGGGTTTTCTCTAGCTATAACATAGGTGGTATTGCTTAGCATGTAATGTCTAAGTTTCTTGGTGGCAAAAACCACTGCTAAGCATAACTTTTCGACATAAGCATATCTTGTTTCGTAACTTACCAATGTTCGACTGATGTAATAAACTGCTTGCTCTTTATTTTTCTCATTCTTTTGTGCAAGCATTGTTCCTAAAGCAAAATCTGTTGCAGAAATGTATAGGTGAAATGGGACTCCTATTTTTGGTGGCGTAAGAACCGGTGGTGAGGCTAGATATTTCTTTATATCATCAAATACCTCCTGACATTTAGTTGTCCAAGAAAATATCACTCCCTTTTGTAACAGGTGGTTAAAAGGTCTGCATTTATCTGAGAGTTGCGCAATGAATCGTCGAATTGATTGAACTTTTCCTTGCAAGCTTCGCAACTCTTTCAAGTTTTTAGGAGGTGACATTTCTAATATTGCTTTTACCTTGCCTGGGTCTACTTCAATGCCTCGCTTGGAAACAATGAATCCTAGAAGTTTTCCTGATGTGACACCAAATACACACTTCTTAGGATTTAACCTTACCTTATGTTCTATCAATCGATCAAATGCCTTTTCTAGCACATCTATGTGTTCAAGACATATTTTTGATTTAGCAATAAGATCATCTACATAATATTCGATTATCTTATGCATATAATCATGAAATATGTACGTCATGGCACGTTGATATGTAGCTCCTGCGTTCTTTAACCCAAAAGGCATCACTCTATAGCAGAATGTCCCCCAAGGCATTGTAAATGTTGTTTTATGTTGATCTTCGGGATTAATCCGAATTTGGTTGTATCCGGAGAAACCGTCCATTAAGGAGAGCATTTCATGACCAGCACAGGAGTCTACTAATTGATCAATATTTGGCAAAGGAAAATCATCCTTGGGACACGCTTTGTTTAAATCTCAAAAATCAGTGCATACTCGTATCCCCCCATTCGGTTTGTGAATGGGTACCATGTTTGAAAGCCATTCAGGATAATCGATTGGTACTATGAAGTGTACATCCAATAACTTTTGCAACTCTTCTTTCACAATTAATGTGATTGTTGGATGAAATTTCCTAAGATTCTGCTTGAATGGCTTGGCATCATGTGCTAGCGTAAGGTTGTGGACTACCAAGTCCGGATCTAAGCCAGGCATGTCTTTGTAGGACCATGCGAACACTTCCTTATTTTTAATAAGCATGTTTATGATGCTTTCTTTTTCTTCTACGGATAATTCTTTTGCTATTTTGACAATCTGGGGATTATCCACGTCTTCACTAAGGTTCACATCTATAGACTCTTCTATTAGCATGTGAGAACCTTCCTCTAGCTGATGTGGAGTTGGGATGAGGTGGATATCATCTGCCACATTTTCAAATGTGTCTAGGGTGTCCCCCTCTATCTCAGTTTGAAAAACTGAATTGTTTGATGATGAAGGTTGTTGCGGAATATAAGCGTTTGAAGCGTGCAACAACTCTTCGGATAGGATGAAGTCAGCAGTGGATGGCGGGGATGAAATCCTATCCATGGCTATGAGACTGGTGTCGATACGGATCGATTTTATCTCATCATATGGATTACGGAGTGGGGTGAGAAAATCAACAAAAATCATGTTGACTTGATGGAAATGAGGTGGTTGCGATTCAAGAATTGATGACTCGTATTCTCTAGGTTGCAACTGACCTAATGTGTGTGATTGGTTTTGTTGTATGCTTTGCCAATGTGATGGAGGAGGTTCTGGTTCAGGACCCTCACGCTCTTTGTTTAGCCAAAAAAGTGTGCGGTCTATTGGAAACTTCTGTTGATACCAGTTATCCCTCTGCATGGTTTCTCCATATATTATCTCTTCCTGAGGTTCTTCTTCTTCTTGATTAAGCCATTCAGGACGTGCTTCATCTTGGAGCATTCTCCTGGCTTGTATCTCAAGAGCATGGTTGATAAAAATCATTTCAGTTTCATCGTCATCACTGTCACTCATCCAGAAGCCATTAGCATTTGTATGAGGTCCTAGTATTAGTGGCTCAAGGTCTTGCCTAAGGTATGCCATCTCAGTAGGATCTTCATAATCTGCTTCTCGTTGTAAAGCTTGCTCTCGAGGGTAAAAATTGTGGATTTGGTATCTACTTTCCATTTGTTCATCCTTATCATTAGGTTCATCCTCCTCATCGCTCTTTTCCTCCTCTTGTTCGCATTCTATGTCCAGTTCTTGGAAAGCTTGATTAAGCGAAGAGCTTGCGATGGAAGGTTTATAGCCTAGACCGGAGCGGTCACTTGGCTCTCTATATTCTGGTTCAATAATGTGGTGAGGACCTTGTTCATGTCTTCCAAGTCCATATCCTTGCCAACTAACCCTTCAAAAATATCTCACTGGGAAACTTGGGTTCGATAGATAATCAATGTTTTCATTAAACTCTTGTAAAGAGTTGTCATTTTGAGGAGGTGGGTCCGATGAAGAATCCATCCCTCCATATATGAAATTGATTGCATTTGTTTGAGAACCCATTCTATATATATCACCAATAGCTAAAGGTGGGTCGCGAGGGCGACCGTAATCTCTGACTGACTCGATAGGTGGTGTAACTGTGACACTTTCAATAATGTACTCACCAATACTTGGATTGGCGAGATGTACTGCAACTCTAGATGGTTGTGTGGCTAATGGCTCGATGGATGAAGAGGGTTCTTGAGCCTTAGCTCTTGGCTCTGCTGGGCGGTGGTGGATTATCTCTAACAGGTGGCCCTATTTGTGAGACTACGGGTTCTAATGACTGTGAAGTAGTTGCTGATGATGTGGGTTGTGCTTTGAATGTGAATGGTGGCTTTGAATCTGGAAGTGTACTAGATGGAGTTGGCAATTGATTAGCAGGATGAGTGGGTGTAATTTGAAAATGAAATGCGATGTTTGAAGGATGCGCTGAGCTAACACTTTTAGATGTGAAAGTTGGGTCAACTATAGGCAACTCTTCTGGAATGGGTGCTTTTGATGATGTGGTGCTTGATGGAATGGTTCTAATGACTAGTGGTTGGATGGTTAGATGTGTTGATGGGAGTAAAGGCTCATATGGATTTGAAATAAAGTTGCAGTATTTGAAAGGTTCAGTGTCAACTGGTATGCAATGTACCTTGCCTTCATGCACATATTTTAAGCATTGATGCAATGTTGAAGGCACACATTTCATTTCCCTAATCCAAGGGCATCCAAGAAGTATGTTATATTGCATTTCCCCTTCCAAGATGTGAAAGAGAACATGTATTGTTTTCACCCCCATGGTGACGGGAAGAACAACATTCCCTACAGTTGAGCATAAAGCATCATTAAAGGCCCTAAGAGTGAATGTGGATGTTGTGATGTGAGATGATGGGACGTTGAGCTTCATCATGGCAGGTGTGGTAATGAGGTTGATTGAAGAACCTGTATCAATAAGCACTCTCTTGAAGGGTTTCCTGTCAATGTGAGCTACTATGTGCAATGGCGGATCAGGTGAATCTGCTGATATTTGTTTTTCCTCGAAGTCATAGAATACTATCGAGGGTTCCATGCACTTTTGCACACTACCCACAAAGGAATTGAATGCATTGGGGTCTTCTCATTGTACTTGAATAGACTTTAAAATTTCCATCAATGCTTCCCTGTGAGGTGTTGATTGTTGTATTAGTTCATAAATTGACAATTTTGCTGAAGCCATCTTCAAACTCTGTGTTAACCGGTTGTTCAATGTAACAACAGGGCGGTTGTGGAATGGTGGTGGTGGCCCACTCGATCCAAGTTGTATGGGCACATTAGTTGGTGATGTTGTCGGAGCTTGGGTTGTGCGATTAGCTTGCCTTTGTCCACGGGTAACTATACTGATAGCCCCTACAAAACCTTGTGGTAGTTGAGACACATAATTAACCTGATTGGGAGGAACTGTAGAAGTTGATGCTCCCATCGGTTGTTGATTCACCTCTCGATGTGGCAAAGGTGTCTGATATATGCCTAGGTTTTGGTTATTTTGGGCTAGTGGGTTGTCAATTTTGATTGTACCCGCTTCCAATAAATCTTGCACAATTCCTTTAAATCCATGACAACCTTCAATATCATGTCCTCTTTGTCTATGATAGATGCAAAAGAGGTGTTCTTTGTAACCTTTTGTCTTTGGTTTGTTAGGATCATCGGGTTTCATTTTCGGTAAATTAAAAAGTTTTGCCGCATACAACTTCTGAAATACTAATGAATATGGCTCTTGTACTTGGCGTGTAATTTCTTTTTGGCTTAAAATGACGTTGTTGCCTTTTCGTAGGTTGTGTCTGATTTTGTGCCTGTTGTGGGGGTGGAACCGCTTGATAATTCGATTGTTGTGGTTGTTGTTGTTGTTGGGGTTGTTGGATTTGTGTTTGAGCCGGTTGATTTGACTGTGGTTGGCTCAAAACTATCTGATTAACCTGTGTGGTCTTGGACTGACCATGGTTATTCCCATTTTGATTCTTATTGTGCCACTCTTTCTTCTTAGGCTTAATCTCGCCTTCTTGAATTTTGATTTCTTCAATCGGTTTTGCTTGGGCGAGTGCCTCATCGAATGTTCTATACTAGTTGTAGTTGTAGCAATGAAGAGATGGGTCTACCAAAACTCTTCGTGAACATTCATATTATCTCTGGCATAGGGAGTGAAAATGGTAACTTGATCATGACTGATCTCCATCTATTGCCAAAGTCATAGACCGATTCATCGTCATATTGTTTTAGGTAAATCAAATCAGTCAATGTTGTTTGTTTTCTAACATTTAGGGCGAATCTTTCCAAGAACTGGTCCGCTAGTTGTTCAAAGGTAAAAATACTTTGATGCGGGAGGTGGTTGTACCAGTCTTGGGCTTCCCCCCTAATGTTTGAGGAAATGTATGTAATAGCAATGCATCGTTGCTTTTGATTCTGAAGCATGCATTCACAAATCTTGTTACATGCTCACGAGGATCCTCTTCTCCTTTAAATTCAAGCTTCGGTATTTGGAAATCATGTGGATATGGTGGCTCTGGTACCGAAGCATGAATAGGGTGATTGAGTAGTTGCCTTAAAGTTGGCTTTTGGTATTGCAAGCCTAGGGTTTGCATGGCAAGACTATCAATCTGACTCTGTAGAAACTGGTATCTAGGATCATCTACAGGATTGACACTCGAATGTACTTGATGTTGCTGGTAATGGGGTGGATTGTATGTAGGTTGGGGATGATAAGACATGTTTGGCGAAAATGTGTTATGGTATGGATGTTGAGGGATGTTATGATATGGATGGGGTGATGGAGGTATGATATTATGCTGACCTACTGCATTAGCATATGGGTGCGGTGGTTGATTGTGAACCACAGTGGTAGAGGGAGGATGCATTACCCAAGATGGATCTTGGATAAAGGCATTAGGTTGATGAGATGTAGGTGGAAGATTTTGCTCAATCCCTTGCAAATGTTGGTTAGGGTCAGGGTTCATGCTATGGTTAGCATTATCTAAAATCATTTGCTGCAACTGTAAGAAAGCTTGTTGCATAGCAATTGTATTTGACATAGGGACTGCTACCTGTGATGTGGTGGACTGAATTGGTTGTGGAACAACCATGGTAGTGGAGGTAGATGGGGGGTAAGTAGCAAAGGGTATCGCCACTGACTATGGAATGGTATGAGATGTATGTCCTACAAGTGTGGATGGAGGAATGGATGTTGGGGCTTGCGAAACAATAGGAATTGTTTCATACAAGGGATTAGTGGTAATGGTCATTTGTTGTGATAATGTGGGGGAATTTGGTTGGATGACAATGGTTGATTGGCTAATGCTACAACAACCAACTCAAAGAGAGGATTGGTGAAAATTTATTATGACTATTGTGGATAGGTGAATATGGATTCTTGTTGTGATGAGGGTACGACACGTGATGGGATGGAGAGTGGTGGTAATGATGGGAAGACCATTCCAGCTGCATTCAAGTACATTCTAACAGTGTCCATATCTATCATGGTGACCTGACTGTCTACCGCTGTAGGAGGTTCACTCCTAGGTGTCTCAGGTATAGTTGTGTGAGTAGCTCTATGCATAATGTCTATGTCCATGTTGGGGGCATTACTAGAAGGCCCTACATCAAGACTCTATGACATAGAAAGGGGTATACCTACTTGTCCCACCACCGAAGTGTGAGGGACATTGCCAGACTGGGAGGCCATAGGGGAAGACCACTGACTTCGGTTTGACACTAGTTTCTTAGCTTGATTACGAGTCACTACCATACGCTACTATGGGGTAATATGCGAAGTGAGACTATCTATGCAAGTAAAGTGACAATACAATGCAATACAACACACAAAGCAAATAACCACACAAAATTTTTGATGCTAGATTTTCGTATATATATATATTTATTTTTATTTTTTGAAATTTGTTTGGAAAATGAAAAAGGCGTGTGCTCAATGTTTTGCCCTAAATGAATCTAGGATTTCACCTGTATACTCGTAGCTCGACAACCTGGCTATGAACTCCAGGTCACGTAATCCCGCCTATAATATGTGGTAATGAAGTCCACACACGGCCAGGGAGCACAGGTCCTACCAATTCCTCACCCAATTCACCCGTAGTCTGTGATACACCTCTCCGAAGAGAGATGCGTGCTATCACCCATGGGTTATGATGGATCTTGGAATCGGCCTTGGCTAAGAATAGGGTATAATGTTGGTGGTTCGATGATGAAATCCAAACCCGACGGTGATGAAATCCAACCGTTTTCCAACGTTTATGTGAGTGTGTGGTGGTTTTGTTTAACTAGGATGTTATGCAAAATTACTATGCAATTATGTTTCAATGGCCTAAATGCAGAAAAATAGAAAGCAAAAACACAATAGATAGCAGGTCAGGGGTAAAATGCCACTTTCAGGTAAGTTTTTAGGCTAAATCCTACTTAACAAGGCCAACCGCGGGTGGGCGGTTGGTTCTGGTAAACCGTGGATGCACGGTTTGCCAACCGCGTGTCTGCATTTGGGAAATCCCAACCGCGGATGCGCGGGTCCTTTCTATCAATAAGAGCTGAGATAAACTTGAAATTGAACATATAGTGTCTGGGTTATTCCTAACCCGACACATGCAATATGATTTTTTTTTCTACTATGCAAATGCGTTTTTTTTTTTTATGTATTAATGGGTGCAAGATTTAAGCTAATTTATCCTATCTCTTAGACCTATATGTAGACAAGGGCAAACAGGACTAGAACTATCTATCTTACCCTAAATGCATCTAGTTAATAACAACAAGCAAAAAAAATGAAATGCAGAGAAAAGAGCGATAAGTGACAGGTACAGACCTGTGATCCTTCGTCGCTCCCTCCAGTTATCAACCGTCGACCCACATTTCTATAGGTAGTAACCATGTTTTTGTGTTTCTTCTGAATAGGAATAGTGCATCTACATTTCCTTAGAGCAAAAACCATGAGTTTGCATTTCCTCAGTAAACAATTTCGTAGGACCTTCCAATTTTATCGATCTAAAATCAGATTTATATGCGCTTTGAATTCTCGAAACCTGTAAGTGCAAACAGAGATCAACAAGTAAATTTAAAAAAGCAAGGCAAACAAAATAGGACCTTTAGGGGGTCCCACCATGATCACCATTTATGTAACCAAAGAACTGAGCACAATTTATTTAAATAAAACAGAGAGAGAGAAGTAATTTTGCCAAAATGCCCCTTTTTGTATTAATGGTGATACAGTGTGTTACAAAAAGGATTTTTGAATTGCCCCAAGCGTGTTGGGAGCAATGTTACAATGCTTCTTCCTGTCTATCTGATATCCAATGCTTTCATGGAGGAGGGGAGATCTTTCGGCTCTTCCGTAGGGTGTGGTGTTCTTCGTTCCTCTGTTACAGCTTCAAAGGGGTGAGTGGGCTTTGGTATCCAGCAAGGGACCACTCCAGCTTCAACAACTTATCCAAAGTACCTATCACCTGCACACATTCCAACCGACAAAAGGGATTAGTAGCACCTGTATATATGAGCAATAAGAATAATGCATGCATAAACCCTAAGTAGATAATAATGTGAAACAAATGATAGAACAAATCAACAAATAAAAGCCTTGCTAATCAAGTGAATTATGTTATAGATCTCTGATGTGCGTGCGATTCATGCTCGGGACTGTGGAACCATGGGAACGCGGTTGCGGGCTGGAAACCATGGACCTACGGTTGTGAAACCATGGATGCGCATTTTTGACTGTAAAACCATGGGTGGGCGATTTTGGCTGAGATGATAGGTCACCTCGGGATGCGTGCCAATGATCGGATTCGAGCTCGCGCTCTCAGTTTCTCATCGGGTCTGGACGTATTTCGGTAGCCTATCGGTACGCAAATTTAGCTCCCTTTGTTTGGTGGATTGATGGTGCCTTTATAGGCTTCCTGGGGCTTTGGAGGGGAATGTGAGGTGGCAAGCCTGACTTGCCAAGTGGTAAATCTGGACTGCCAGGTGGAAGGGGTAGTTACAGTGAGTCACTCAGTGTGGCTCACTTAACTGGGGTGATGTGGCTTCAAGTGGAGTGGGATGTGGGATGTTGTTTTATGTGAAGGGACAAGGGGACAACAACAAAGGAGTTGTGGCATGGGTGTTGGGAATCTGTCTCATGTGCAAGGACAAAGGGGACATAAGTGGGTGAGATGTGGCAGGGATGTTGGGTGAGATGTCCAGGACACATGTCCAATGGGTAGACAGGGTATCCTAGGGTGATTTTCCTAATTAAGTAAATTAGGAAAATATAATGATGTGCAAGATTTTATATCCCTAAGTTAGAACTTAGGCATATATCTTTATTATGCAGGATTTGATGGTGAGGTGGTGAATGTGAACTAAAGGGTGCTAGATTTTGGTGTCTACAATTTCACCCCAATATCATAAGATTTCCTTCTTATTTGGGGTTCTAAAGTTTAGTTGTGTTGCCTTATGAATTTTTATATGTTTTCTTCTTGTTATCAATGCATATAATAATTTAGCCAAACTATCATGTTTATGTGCTTTAGGAGATTATATTCCTTTCATTAATATTTTTAGAAGTTATTGAAAAGGAGGAAGGGATTGATGTCCAATTTTACCATAGTCCCTATAAAATTTTTCCATGTCATTTTAATATTTGTCTTTCTAGCATTATTTTTGCAAAGAACAAATTTTTTTAGTTTTTTGAGGTAGGCATTGTCCTCCTTGTGTCTATAAGACAATAAGTCAATCAAACTTGCCAATGTGGATGCCTAGTTATTATGCATTCATGGTCAATTTTTTGTTGTTGTGAAAATACCTAATTTTTTTCCTTTAAGAGACAATGTACCCAGGTGTTGTAGGTGAGTTGGAGAGGAGATGGCAATCCTCCAAGGGAGGTCCCAGGTTCAAATATCCACCCTACCAAAAAGTTGAATTGGGTATCCAAAATCCAATTGATAATTATGGTGTGGGCAGGATCGGGTGCTACTCCCGGGTGACTTTGACTGTGTAGAGCCCCTTGTTCATGGTCTCTTAGACCAAGGTGGCCCCACAAGGGGTTTTCGCTTAAAAAAAAAGTTAGACAATGTTGAAGAAACCTTGGCAAAGGGGAAGTTTAGGTAATGTTCTCATATGTCCATAATTCATATGGTCACCCAAGTCTTGTCAAAACATGCCCAAATGATGGCCACTCTATATGAGTGTGTATCTGAAAGTTGAGTTATATATCAAGCCAATTATTGGTAAGTATCTAGAAATCTATGTAAACCTAAATTTGAATAAGTATTTCCCTTTTGTAGTTGTTAAACTCCTTATTCATGTTGGTCAAAATTTTATTTTGACTAGTGCATGACTTATTTCTTATATTTTATAGATCATTAATCGACTAAGTATTTATTCTTTATGGATGCACAAGGTTATAAGTTCCTTATATCCATCCTAATGAAATCATGTGTCATTTTACCTTCATATTCTACAACTAAAAATTTGCTTAGTGTTACTTGTACGGGTGCAAATGGAGAAAAAAATTGAAACCTTTCTATCAAATAGTCCTTCCTTGTCTCCACATATTTGTACTCTCATTTTGTACATTGTAGCAATTAGTCTTCATCTAACCACTTGCCTAAAATAGTTTTAAAAGGAAATGGTCTTGAAGGTATTACTCAATAAAAAAAAGAAATTATCTTGAAGGTACTCAAGAGAAAAGGAAAATGGTCTTGACTATTATATTTTTTTTAATGCAAAATTCCTAAAGGTCACTCACCTGCTACCTCATCTTCTAAAATTATATGTTCATATGCATTGCCCTTCAAGATAATAATTTCTTTAGAATGTGAGGGTAATGGATATTTAGATGGCCATGGGTGACTACAAATATTTAACCTGAGTAGCTAATATAGAGATTAGATATATTGCCATGCACAATTCATCAATTATTAAGGTGACAATATTCAAACCACTCTCATCCAATGTCATTATCTCAATTGGTTAGATTCTTCAACTTTGATGAAGGAGACCGAGGTTTGAATCTTGCCAAAAGGGAATACATGCTTAAATAGCCAACTTGTTGTAATACCACTTTGTGGTAATAATTTAATATGGGTGGGACCCATTTCAATCCCTTTTTAAAATAATGTTCAAACTACTCTTCCTATGTATAATTTGATGTTCAAATGCATAAGGTATTTTAATAAGAGAAAAAAATACATATAGGATGTGTAAGACAAGAAGGTGAACAACCTTGAGAACACCATGGTCACTATGGTGGTTGGTATTTCAATCAACTTGTTGTTTCCTTGACTAAGAAATATGTAATGGAATTATGGAATAATAATATGGTCAAATATTTAAGATATATGTTTAAGTAGTTAAATCCCTAAAGAGCATTCTATACAATTATTGGGTCAATACACCTAAGAGTAATTTTATTGAGGAAATGGAAGATGCTATAGTTCTAATTACCAAAATTTAGGGGGAGCCTTAATATTTGTATCTTATGCCCTAGATGTTTGCTTTCTTGGAGATGGATTTTGAGACAAACATCAAAGTTGGTTGGGCATATCTAGTCAATGAACAACTATGCACAAATTAGAAAAGAAACAAGAATTTGGTATGAAATTTTATTCATTTTACATCCTTCCAAAAATAACTCCTCAAGGAATGATAATGAAAATCATAAACAAATCTCACTATTAGCTCATATCTCTTAATATTTCTTGTCCTATCATGCCAAGAGTTGCCATAAAAATTATTACTTTGTGAGCAACTAGTTCATCACTCTCATGATGTAGAGGTGTAGCAACATACTCAAAACTATTTTTAAAATATAGCATGTAAAAATTTATTTTTTCCATCCAATTACGGAGCTAATGTGTCCTATTTAATTTTGAAACGTCCATACTTTTGAAAATTAATTTTATTTTGAATTAAATTAATGCCATCATATGAACATATTTTCATCTCCTTTATAAAATCTATGGTTCCTTAAAATAAAAGATGAAGTATTTCTAGATTCACTAAACCAAAGGCTTTACCCTATGATGAAGGAAAATGCAAAGGTATTCTTCATACCTTATTCACATCGAGGATAGAGGTAGTTCATGAGATTAATGTCTAGGGAATGGTGGATTAGTTAAATAACACCTATGTTTCCATTAATATTTCCTTGATAAAGCTTAATCTTATTTTAGTCCTAATTTCCTTGATTTTTATGGTGAAAGTAAAAGTGATTTATCTTTCAAGAGCAAGGGTTCAATAGGAGTTATATAGCAAATAATACTAATGCAAGCTACATGTGATTTGATTTCAATGATGATAATATTAGAGATTTAGTTAGTCCTCTAAATGATTAAATGCTAACTAGTTTATTTCCCCTTCTTTTATCCTTAGTAAATTATTAGAAATCATAAACAAAAGAAGTTTTTTAGAATACAACAATCAACCCTAAGATCTAAATGTTGAAAAAAAAGGAGATTGGATTAGAAAAACTTAGTTCTATCATAGAGGTAAATGCATTGTCAATCCTCTGAAAGTACTACCAGCATTATTGTATCCTAATGGTTCTTTTACTTACCTATAAAACAAATAGAAAAGAACATATCATTGGTATAGGGGCATACCTAAGCTAGATGATAGTATTAGGTTCCCTTGACTAGCATTAGACCCATGCTGAGATGTAATCTAAGAAATAATAAACTAATAAAACATGAAATATGTGATTAGTGGTGAAAGCACCACTAGTAAGTGAAATCACTATTAATGCTTTCGTCAACTGACGGTGCTTTTGCTCTCTATGACTATGTCTAATGTTGAGAGTGATAACACCACCAAATCTACAATTCATCAAAAAAATTGCTTGGATGTGCAAAAAAATAAATTTATTTAAATAAAAATGTATGATTTTTATGAATGATGTAAGGAGGATTCCCAACCAAAAGGTATGTGGGACTTAATTATGATAATAAAGCAAAAATATTGCCTATGTGAGATGCAATATAAATGCTCCAAGATAATAACAAATGCAAGTGTGATGATCAAAGCAAGAACATTATGTAATGAAATCAAATATTAGAGCTACAAAATAATTATAACAAGGACAAGAAATGGAAGAGAGTGCAACCCTAAACATCTTTGTGGCTCCAGAGATGCCAAGGTTGATTTCCCCTTATTGAGGAAGCTTTATTGAAGCTTGCTTATTGCTTGAATATACTTGAGAGCTTAAATGATTGAGATATTGGATGTTTGAATGCTTAAGTTCTTGGAAGATTGTAGATTTGAATGTTTAAGAGCTTAAGTTCTTTGGAAGTGTGAGAAAGGAAAAAAAGGAAAAATATAATGAAGGGCCTCTTCGTGACACTTTTCCACTCTTCTCCTTCGTCACATCAAGGGTAGGGATAGATTGTTAGCTTATAGCTTAGTATTTGATGATTGATTGAAGAACACCTATATTTCTCCTAAGATACTTATTTAAAAAAGTTTAACCTTAATATAGCCCTAATGCAACACACAAAAGCAACAATCAAGTCCTACAACTAAAATGCATTTTGTTTTTTGATAATGAAGTAAATATTTCTTTTTTCTTTTTGAAAGTAGGGGTGCAAGAGGAATGTAGCAAATAATTCCTAGATGCAGCTAAATTTAATTTTGGTTTAATATTAAAGTCTACAAATTTAATTGGTCCCCTAATTGATTGAAGTGCTAAAACTAGTTCCTTATTTTATTTTGCTTATATTGGGAAAATAAACAAAAAATAGAAACTAATCTAGCAAGCAAAAAAAAAGTCCTAAATAATGGAATGATAGAAGTTATGGAGCAAATAGACCTATATTTTCTACATAGGCATAAGCACTATCAATATGACAAAAGCATTGTCAATGATTTCACCTTCCTGCAAAATAGACAAAAAAATAATAGATTTGCAACAAAGGGGTCTACTTGAGCTAGAGAATAACATTAGAATTCCTTGTCCAACTTTAAATTCTTATTAGGATTTAAAAATGAAAAAATTGATAAATTCATGGAATTGATGATCAATAGAAAAAGTGCCACAAGTTCAACAATAGAACCATCAATGTTTTCAATTAACAAATAATGTTTTTTCTCTCTATATTTGTGTAAGAGAGAGATAGCACCATTGGACCTACAATCTAATACACCTTCACTTCATAAAGTAGCATAAAAATATTAAATGCAAATATTTAATGCTTGATGTGTTGTATAATATTAAATAATTTGTTACATGATAATGTACCCCCATGATACCTTTATGGTACAAATGTAAATATGTAATAGATTAGGGTGTGAGTCTATAATTTATGAGTGTGATTTATATTTCCCCTTATGTATGTGTTCATGTATAGTATGTGTACAAGTGTTCATGTATAGTATGTATGTGTTCATGTATAGTATGTATGTGTTCATGTATAGTATGTGTGCAAGTGTAAAAAGTAAGAATGTGCACAAGTGTTATGTAATGGTGTGTACAAGTTTGTGCACAGGTTTCATATAGTAAAGTGTGCAAGTGTCATAGAATAAAGTGTTCAAGGATAAATAAAGAGTCAATAGTCATGTATACAAGTAGCAATATGAGAAGACAAAAGACATGAGAGATTTATCCTATGCATGGAATAGAAAATTTTGCATCTCCTGGATGTGTGAGGAGAGCAATAGTCAAAGAGTTCAAGAGTCACCTTACTAAGGTTCTATTATGGAGGTAAAGCTCTATGTGAATGAGTAATCAAAGGGAAGAGTATTAGGATATTGAATTAAAATTGCATAAATCTTGTATACAAATTTTGAGTAATATTATTGTAATTTTATTCATGTTATTGCATGAATGATATTGCCCATTTATATCTTATTATTGTTATTTTCATGAATTTTATGTTCATTAATTTTGACCATTGATATTAAGTTGCTCAAATATTTGAGATAAATCAAGATCTTGGATATTTGGGACCTAGGATAACTTGGCTAAAAATATAACATGATGATCAAAAGGATGAAGGTCTTTGGCTTAGGACTGTAGAGACTATCAAATGACAAAAAAGTAAAGATTTGTTTGCTTAAAATTAAGACTAACAATGATATTATAAGATTCCAAACTAGATACAAATGAGGTATAAAAAAATAGCTAACATGCAATAAGATTAAATCTTAGAGCTAAATAGCAAAGAAAATGTTAAAAGAAATTAAGGGGAAGGAGCACAACCCAAGATGCTAGTTTTTTTTCCCCTTGTTTTGTGGAAGCTTGTGAGAAGCTTGCTTGTTTGCTTGTATACCCTTGAGAGCTTGAGATTGGAGGCTTGAATGCTTGGAGATTTGATGCTTGCAAGGACAAGAGCTTGAATTTTTGGAAGAGTTTTTTATGCTTGAAGGAAGCCTTCATAATATTGTGGAAATATTGTGGTATAACCTTACCATTTATTAAGATAAATTTCTAAATTTAGATAGATTTTGAAAAAAATTTGTTATAATGCAAGATGGTCATAATTGGTTACCTCAAGTGTTGGTTTTATAGGAAGTCATGGATCCTTGGGGGAAGGAGTACATTAAAGTTGATATGATTAGAGATGGTAAGAATTTGAAATAGGATCATGATGTTATTAATGGAAGAAGAATAAAAGTGGTAAATCTTGGATTTGCAATTTTTGTTGGGATGTATGAATTGGATCTTAGGAATTTACTCCATTAATGGTGGGTGGCTTGGAAGGTACCAACAATCAACTTTCTTGGTCTTGGCATATGATAGTCAATAATTCTATTAGGAAAAATCATTGGTAGTACCTTTGCCCTAGTACACTTCCGCTCATGCTCTAATACTTTTTCTTCTAGAGGAATTTCTTCAAATTTGGACACAAGGATTATCAATTAGATTTGGTTGATTGATGAAGAGAGTGGTAAACTTGAATATTAGCAATGCACCCAAAATTGGGTGTCTATAGGAACATCGAATGCTTTCACAATATTTTGGCATAATCTCACCATGCTTGGTGATGAATTCTTATGAATATATATGAAATGTACCAAAAAATTGTTGCATTCCAAGATGATATAAATTGAGTTTTCCAAGTGTTTATTTATAGAAATTTATGGCACCTTGGGGTAAGAATTGCATTTAATATGATAGGATTGGCAAAGGCAAAAATTAAAATTTGGATCAAGATGCAATTAATCAATTGAAGATTGAAAATAGAAAAATTTAGGCTTTGGATATTTGTTGGGGCTATAGATCATACTAATGTGATCTAGTCCATTTTTAGAGGGTGGCTTAATAGGTACTAACTATCAAACTCTGCCTTTTTTGTGTTTGATAATCAGTAGCATTGGATGACAATAGTGCTAGTGGCATTAATGCTCCAATGCTTTTGCCAAGATGATTATTGCTAGTTAAATTGGGTAATAAATGGTCAAAAGTCAAAATTTTAAAAAGTGTTGTGAGGGAGGCAAAAGCATCACTAGTGCTTTTGCTCTCATAGCTATAAATGCTCTCAATTTGGTCTTGAATATGATTGATTCAATTTAGTTGCTTATTTGGTTGATTGATGAGGATGTTTGTAAGTTTGAAGATTAATGATGCACCAAAAATTGGGTGTCTACAATTACCACTTTTTGATGCATTTATTGCATAATAAATATATCAAAAACTGACATTAATATCCCAAATTTGAGACAAATATTTAATATTGCTTAGAATTAGTGATGAAATATGATTAATGCTTTTAATTTTTTGAATAAAGGTGATATATTTTTTTGTTTTTGATAACATTAAATTTTGTTCCTTGGTGTGACCCATCAATTTTTGGAGTAAAAATAAAGCTAGGCCAAGGAAAATTGACTTGATTATAATTCAAACTGGTGTTGCGAGGAAGAATTGAGGACAAACAACAAAAATCAACCAAGAAGAGGAGGGGAAAAATAGTCAGGGGTATAAAAATCAATTCATTTTAACTATGTAGGAGAGGGACTTGAAGCTTTAGAGACCTAAGAGTTACTTGATATTCAATGGACCAACACGCATGTCCATCACACAAAGCCAACTATGAGAGAGCATCCATAACTAAATGAGGATCACATATAAAAGTATGCATAAAAAATTGGCTCAAAAGGTCAGATTTTGCTTTGAAATATGTGCCCAAAGAATTAGACAATGCTTTTATGTGTTGCTAGGACTAGCATGCTAGCACTTTCATGTGTTGGTGATGCTTTCACTACCTAGTGGTGCTTTTGCTACCCAATGATGCTTTTGTATGAGAGTGACACTTTCACAAGAATTGGATTTATGCATTTATTTCTTGGTGTTTTGAAGCCTCAAAGTTGATGGATTGACTAGGTTTAATTGTAGGATAGGTTATAACTCTTGGAATATAGGGATACATGACCATATATTTTGGAGATATTTCATGGCTTACTTGGGTTCATTGATCATATGCTATTAGTAGCATTATTGTTGCACCTGAAGTATGCTGAAAATATCATACACCTATGCAATAAAATAAAGAACAAACTAGATAGCAAATTATGTAACCATAATGACAAAACAAGATATGAAATAATGGTGCCCTTTTATTAATATCAATTCTTGTTCCTTCAAGAGAGGTTACAATGGGATCCCGTGGAGGGATTTACTACCAATTTGATAAAAATATTGACAATAAGAAGAAGAATCCATGTGTGTCTCGTAGAATATTTTTACATCCCCACAAACTGATTTGGAAAGGGTTTCTTGTGACCTCCGTAATATATGGTGATGATGGATGAATCTTTATGCTATTTGCTCCTTTTAAAAGACCTTTAATCTGCACACAATGAAATCTAAAGAGCTTTAGAGTTATATGAAGAGCCTTTCAAGATGAGGCCCATGAAGATGATAAATAAAACGATAAATAAAGTTGATATACGACAAATACATGTATGAAAATGAAATCTAACTATGCTAGAAAGTAATTGAAATGCTACTAAATTTAATGAAAGAAAGAAAATAATTGAGATGATCTTTCTTGCTAGTCATCTCTAGGTGAGATGATCATGACTGCAGGCCATCTCTAAGAGAGATGGCTGCTAAACAATGAGTGATTTCTTGTGGCTGATGCTAGGCAACATCGGGTTTTGATCCATGGGTGAATTGATGTTCTTGGTGAGCTTGTGAGGAATGACTTAGGGGTGAAATATAACACTGAAGCAAGGGTGTTGTATGTTTCAAGGAGTACTAATTTGATCTTCAACCTTTGAGATGGTCCATTGGCATGCTTGGAAGCTCCATGGTTGAATTTCTATAGCACTTCATTACTTTGAGAGTGAGAGCTCTTTGATTCTTTAGTTCGATAGAAATTCAATGCATGAATTAATTTTTTTAAATGAAGGCTAAGTGCCTTTAAATAGATTTCCAAAATGGGAGTCTCAAGCTTGCAAGATAAGCCAAGAAGTAGTTGGGATCAAGAAACATAATAGCTTCTTGATAACTGTCACGCAACCGACTTCATACATCCAGTTGACACATATAACTGTTTGAACTGTGATGCGAGAACTTGCTTCTGGCATGACTGTCTCAGGGTGATACATTCATGACTATAGGCCATCTAGGGGTGAGACGGTCACAATTTAGGGTCATCTCGAGGGTAAAAATAGATGACCTATTAGTCAAATCAAGGGTTGATGGTGTTCATTGATCTGATCAATGTTAGATGTCCCAATCATGAAAGAGCGTACATTTTTGAATTATTACTTCTAATGAATTGTAGAGCTTAATTCAAGTAAACCCTTTAGCCAAGACATAGGCATGAATCATACTTGATAGTTTTGTTTGAGTTGGTTTTTGCTTGTTGTCTACCCTAAGCAAGGGCATGATTGTCTTTGGTAATGATTCTTGGATGAATGCAATTTGTATGATTGAGTGTTTGATTATTGATATGATTATTAATATTGTGATTATGTGACTACCCCCTTAAGCGATGAGTCAATGAGGAGATGGAAAGTGATGAAAGTGACGAGTCACTTGACCAAGATGACTTATTTTGGGCTTTTTAGGACTTTTTTGAATGTGAAAGGGGGAAAATCCCATTACAACTATGATTTTGACCATTATTGGTAATTTTACATCTCTATCCCTTGGAGCAGTCTAGTCGCATGGCTTTCTTAGGGAATTGAGATGATAGCAATTCAATTTTTGCAAGAGCTAAATCACGGTTCAAGTGACCTTATGGTAATCTACCCATTCAAATGGACTGCATGTATAATTAGTCATTGTAACCGCCAGGTGTATAGGATAAATTACTGTATACGAGGATCACTTGTGGCTAAATGGAAGAAGGAAATGTACTCCTCTATCCCTTGGATCAATCCAACAACATGGCCTTCTAAGGGAGTTGATATGATAACACTTCAATTCATTTGGAAGCCTTTTGAAATATTTTTGACCAAAGGAATTGGCGTACCTTTAGAGATTTTTATTTTTCTTGTTTTTTTTGTAATCAAAGGGGTTTAAGTGCCCTTGAGGCCTTTTTAATTGACTTGGTTGTTATTGGTAATTGTTTTTGGTCAAGTGGCCTTATGGTAATCTACCCATATAACCAAATTACAATATAATTAGTCGTTGTGCCAAGTGACTAAAGTAGATCACTAGATACGAGGTTCGCTTGAGATTTTGATTTGATGGTTGTAAGCATTCTTGTTTTTTTTGAAATTTTATATATTTTTTTTGTTTTATGTTTTCTGATTGTTTATTGTTGTTTTTTTCTTTGATACTATCCCGCAGGGAGATGGTTGCATTTTGCAATTTCTGAGGTTGTCTCGTGGTGGGACGATCGCATTAAATGCGATTGTCTAGCACCAAGATGATCGCATAATTTGAAAAATAAAAAAGAAAAATTTCCAAATTTTTGATGTCATTTTCACTATTGGCAATTGGAGAAAAGGAGAGGTGAGGAGGAAGAGAGAATTTTGAAGTGAAGCACTAATAGATTGTATGCTTAGATTATCCGATGTATGGATGTGATACCTAGACATTGTAGTATAGATGCATAGATGTATGCCTAGATATGTGTATGTATGGATGTAATATCTAATGTTAGATGCATGATTTAGATTTGTTTATTTGATTATGAATGTGAATTCATGTTATTGATATGACAAATCTAATGTGTATGAGATGCATTAATTTTTATATGGATGTTCTAATGCAAATTATGGATGTATGTTTTAATTGCTTAAAACATAATGAATGAATATAAATGTGTTTAACAAACTAATGGTAGACACCATAGAATGTATAAAAGTCATGAATCAAAATGTTAACCTTTTCACAAAAGTCATACATTTGGATGTGAATATGTGAGATGGAATATGTGGGATGTGGGGGTTTTCCCTATGATCTTTTGCAAACTAAAAGGTGTGCATAAAATAGTTAGTGGTCATCTAAATATCATTGTTGATATTCATCCGATATCTATCCTATCTTACGAGGACCCCTTAATAAGAAAAAGCTCATAAGGAAAACTACAAATGATGATGAGATAGTTAAGTGCTATGAGGGAATTTTAAGGTTTTCCATGAGACTCAAACACCCTAGTTGACTAGTCAAAAGTTTGTATACTGACTACACAAGACTCTTAAAAGATATAAGTCTATTAAGAAGACCAAGATATTCAATATCCCTATGTGTGCAAAGTGAATGTATTAGATGATGCATAAGACTACCTCATTGCTAAGCGGGTTTCATGCAACCCATTGTTGTAATGAGGATCACCCTATGGTCATCTTATCCTAAGTTTGGATGTAGTTGGACTAGACTACTAGGCAATACAAGCCACCAAAAGCTAGCTCATCCGTAAGCTGACATTGGTCTGTACAAAAGAAGGTCGCTAATATGACAAACATATCGCCACGTGTAAGGCTCCTCCATTGCCAGGTGGGTTTCATTCAACCCATTGTTGTAATGGAGATTGCCCCATGGATTTTGAATAACTAAGGATTCCAAGGATTCAAGCTCATTACCCCTTTATTTTCTTTTGATTTTTTGGGATACTTGCTCATTTTGTAGTGGTGAAAACTATTTTTTTTTTTAGTGGTGAAAACCACTTTTTTTGGAGCAAGGGATTTTATTAGTGGTGAAAACCACTTTTTTTTTTTGGGAACTTGCTCATTTTTGTGGAAGAGCAAGGGGATTGCTTGGGTAGGGGGAGCTTGTCCTTTTGTCAATTCTTAGCATCCTAGACCATGCACATAATAGGATGAGCAAGGAAAACCTTTCGCTCAAGGTGGCAAGGACTACATTGTAGTGTCATCCTTCCTTGTTCAAAACTTGGATTTTAATGTGTGAAATTATGTTTGGGATTTTGACATATGCAAGGTACTATCAAAGCAAGACCTTACCTTCTAAAATCCAAGATAGCTTTCTACAAAATCTGAAAAGAGAACTAGGGATGGTTGAATGACTAAAAACCCTAGTGAACACCCTATAGCAACTTATTGGTTGTGTTGAAAAACATAGTTACTCACAAAGGGGAATGTGGATGGTAGTGATATGTGGTATGTGGGGGTTTTCCCTATGATATTTTGTAAACTAAAAGGTGTGCGTAAAATAGTCAGTGGCCATCTAAACATCATTGTTGATATTCATCTAGTATCTAACCTATCTTACGAGGACCCCTTAATAAGCAAAAGCTCATAAGGAAAACTACAAATGATGATGATGGATAAGGTTGATTTAAGACTCATGACTGGCATACAAACATGGTGTCATTCATAAGAATGCAAACACAACTTGTCCTAGTGCAAGTGCAATGGATGAATATGCCTAATGCAACTAATCAATGAATGCAACAAAATGCATGATGACGTAATGCAAATGTTTTTGTATTTTTGATGTTTTGTATTGTTTTTGTGTTTTATGTTTTTTGATTTTTTTGAAAATTTTGATGATTTTGATTTTTTTGTTTTTTTGTGATGCATTATGTGTTATGCATGAAATTCCCATAAATGGAGAATGTTGAGAGGTTCAGATTCCTCAACACCCTCAAGAGAAGCGAGGCGATAAGTCCCTAGCCCTATTTTTTATGTTATGATAAAAGGGCCTAACCAATTTACCATGAATTTGTCTCGCAAGTGCGGTGGTAAGTTGGAGTTTTGTTGATTTTCCTTGAGCACAAGGTCTCCAAATTTAAAATCCCTTAGGTGGACTTTCATATTGTAAGCTCGTTTAAGGTGATCCTGATAAACATGAAGGTGCTCGAGAGCATTAACTCGACGTTCATCAAGAAGGGTCAATTGGTCAAGGTGAGCTTATCGCATGGTGTCATCATCGATGAACTCTTGCAATGATATGCACAATGAAGGGATTTCCAACTCTAAGGGTATAATGGCCTCAACACCATAGACTAGCAAAAATGGGGTTGCCCTAGTGGGTGTCTGAATGCTAGTGCGATAAGCCCATAATGCTAGAGGTAGTTGAAGATGCCAATATTTGTGATTTTCCTTGATAGTTTTCTTAAGGATGGCAACTATAGTTTTGTTGGATGCCTCTACTTGTCCATTGGCTTATGGATAATAGGGTGTAGAAAAGTTGTGCTGTATATTGTACTTAGAAGTTAAAGCATGCACATCTTTGTTCTTGAATGGTGTCCCATTATCCAAAATGATTTTGGATGGAATACCAAAATGACATATGATATTATGGAGTATGAACTCCGTAATGCGAGATCCAATCATAGTGGTAAGAGGGATAGCTTCCACCCACTTAGTGAAGTAATCTATGGCCATTAAGATAAACGTGTGATGGCCCGAAGATGGGGGTGAGATTTTCCCAATTAAATCAAAATCCCACTACAAAAAAGGCCATACCGATTGAATCGATTGTAAGGCCTAAGAAGGTAAGTGCAAAATATTAGCATGATGTTAGCATTTTATGCACTTCCTAACATAAGCGCAATAATCCTTCTCCAAAGTAGGCCAATAATAACCCATTCAAAGGATGCGCTTAGTGATAGCCATGCCACTGAAATGGCCACCACAAGTACCATCGTGAGCTTGTAAAATTACCCAAGCAGATTCTTGGGGCTCTAGACAACGAAGGAGAAGATCATCATAGCTCCAATGATAAAGGATATCTCCTAAAAAGATATATTTGGTCACTTTTTACTTGAATGTTCATTTTATGGCATGTGATAATCCCGAAGGGATACTACCAAGTTTCAGGAAATATTTTAATTGAGTGAGCCAATCTTGATAAGCTTGGGTCTCGACTGAGTGAACAACTTGCTCCCATTGTGATTCATCATGCATGAATGTGGATTGGGAGATAACCTTAAGATGAATGGTCATGCCATTATTAGAAGGACCCTATGGGACCAAGGACCCCTAGGATGCATGTTTCAAAAAGTCGTGTACCTGAGAGAACCGATCTTGGTTTGGTTCAATCTGGATCATGTGGATAGCTTCTTCATCATTTGAAGCTTCATGCAAAATCATTGATTATGAAAGCATTTTGACATGGATGGTTGTGATATCATCAGAAGGGTTCTACGAAATTAAAGACCCCAAAGAGGCCATTGTATCCACAAAATGATTAGATGAATGAGGGATTACCTCGATGTTATACCATTCCAATTTAGCTAGTAACTTATCCACAAGTTCTTTGTACGATTTCAAGATCGGACATCGACATTGATAGATTTCCTTGACTTGGTTGACTATGAGCAAGGAGTCACCAAATATATTAAGCTTTTTGATATTCATGGTGATAGTTGTTTGGAGACCCAAAAGGAGAGCCTCATATTCAGCATTATTATTGGTGCATGGGAAGTCAAGTTTAAATGAAAGGGGTATAGGAGCCCCTTACGGTGTGAAAAACATGACTCCTACACCACCCCCTTGCTCACACTTAGAACCATCAAAGAACAAAGTCATGTTAGCTTTATTTTTAGGTTCTTCAAGTTTTGGTGAGTCTGATAATGCAAAGACTGCATCATCAAGTAATTCAATGATGAGAGGCTTATCATCCTAGAGAGGAGCCTCTGCTAGCTGAGCGATAATAACTTGACCTTTGATGGATTTTTGACTTATGAATTTAAGGTTAAATTTGGTTAGCATCATAATATATTTTGTGGTTCAACTATTATGGTACGTGTGACTCATCATGTACCGTAAATGATTATCTTTGGAAAAGATATACGTTGTATGATTCAACATGTAATGCCAAAGATTTTTGGTGGTGAATACCATTTCTAAGAAAAGTTTCTCAACGTATGCGTATTTGAGCTCATAGCTCACCAAGGTGCGACTAATGTAATATATAGCATGTTCCTTATTTACCTCATTCTTTTGGGCCAACATGGTCCCTAAGGCAAAGTCGATGGCTAAAATGTATAGCAAAAATGACACACCTGGTCGAGGTGGAGCTAAAACTGGTGGTGATGCTAGGTATTGCTTTATCTCATCGAAGGCCTTTTGGCACTCATCATCCCAATGGAATGGGACCCCCTTTTGTAGTAGTCGATTCATGGGTCGACATTTATCCAAGAGTTGTGCTATGAAGCATCAGATAGATGCTACCTTCCCTTGTAAGCTATGAAGCTACTTAAGGTTGGTAGGAGGAAGCATTTCAAGTATTGCTTTGACCTTGGTAGGATCAACTTTGATCCCTCGCTTGGAGACTATAAAACCCAAAAATTTTCCAGATGTGACTCCAAAGACACACTTTTTGGGATTAAGTCTGACATTATGCTCAATGAGGTGATCGAAGACCTTCCTTAGAACATCAACATGCTCATGATGCAATAGAGATTTGGCTAGAAAATCATCTATGTAATCCTCAAGGATTTTATGCATGTAGTCATGAAATATATATGTCATGGCCCGCTGATATGTTGCACCAATATTTTTAAGGCCAAATGGCATTACCTTGTAGTAGAAATTTCCCCAAGGGGTGGTAAAGGCTATCTTTGGTTGATCTTCGGGTTTGACCCAGAATTTGATTATAGCCTAAAAAACCATCCATGAGGGACAACATCTCATGACCTACGGTGGCATCAACTAGTGCATCAATGCTAGGAAGGGGGAATTCATCCTTAGGAGTCACTTTGTTAAGATCTCGAAAGTCTGTACATATGTGAATCCTCCCATCAAGTTTTCCTATGGGTACCATATTGGAAACCCATTCAGGATAGTCGATAGGTTGGATGAATCCAACATCCAACAATTTTTGTAATTCATCTTTTACCATTAAGGCTATTATTGGATGCATTTTACAAAGCTTTTGCTTGACCGATTTAATGTTTGGATCAAGTGTAAGGTTATGCATGACCAATTTTGGGTCAAGACCCAACATGTCTTTGTATGACCAAGCAAAAGCTTCTACTCTCTTTGTCAATAGAGATGTGTAGATGGCTCACTCTTCAAGGGATAGACTTTTTCCTAATTTTACATTTTTAGGAGCTTCAAGATCATTGCCAATGTCTACATCAATTATTTCCTCTATTGACATATGAGATCCCTCCTCAAGTTGATGAGGTGTAGGGATCAAGTGGATGTCATCAGCTGGATTTAGAGAATCGATCATATCATTAGGTTCGATCTCAGCTTGAAAAACATCCTTAGATGGCCCTTGGGAGAAATGAAATGGTTGTAACATTTCCTCACAAGGGAAGAACTCTTTAGATGATGGGTGATGCGGCATGATCAAAATCGATGGCCTCATGATTGAGGTGCAAAGGTTTTGAGGGGTCATTAGGATTGTGAAGTGGTGTGATTAGATCAATGGAAACCATATTGATGGATGGATAGTTTCCATTTATGGATGGGAGAGACCTATCAAATATGGGAGGTCCTAGATATGTTAGATGTGGTTGAGGTGGAAATGGAATGAATGGATCGAGCCTAGGAGGAGCCAGGATGATTGGATCTTCTAGAGGTATAAGGTCTCCTAGGTGGGTTGGTGCGTAGGAAAATCCCTATGATAGAGCTCATCTATATTGATGGGTGTGAATTCTATTCTTTCATTGTTATTTCATCGAAGGTGGTGAGGACCTAGATATGCTAATTCTGTTTCATCCTCATATTCTCATTGTGCCTTATTGATGAAGTTAGGAGGCTACATATGGTGAGGACCATATGTAGTTCTATCTCATCCTCATACTCCTATGATCCTCTAATAGAGTCAAGAGGTTTCCAACTATGGTGAGGACCAAGGTATGTGAGTTCTATCTCATCCTCATACTCTTATGATGTCTCATTGAGGGAGTCAAAAGGCTCGATAAAAACTATTGTAATGGGGAGATGATCTCCTAATAGATGAGAGTATCCTGGATCAGTGTAATCATTCTCATCAATATCCTCCCTAAAGCCTATGGTTAGGCATTGGAGAGAGTCTACAAGGAGCTCATCAGGCATGCGTATGGAATACCCTAAGCCAAATTTATCCATGGGAAGTTGGTATTGTGGTTGATAGGGTGTTCTAAGACCCTGCTCATATCGGTTAAGGCCATTTCCATGCTAATAGCAATAGTAAAAGTATCATAAGGTAAACTTTAGGTTTGACATATAATAAATATTTCCTGAGAAAGGTTCATCATCATGGTCTATCGTAGGAAACTGATCGGTAGATTCGTCGAAACCCCCATAGATGAAATTTGTTTGATTTAGGGGGATTCCCAAGGGTACAATGGTACCAATGGGTAATGATGGCACATGAGGTCTACCCATATCCTGAATGAACTTGATGAGTGGCATAAATGTAACATTTTGTACGAGGTACTCATCGAGACCAAGATTAGCCAAGTGGATTGTAACTTGCGATGAAGATAATGGAGGTGATGAAGATGATGGAGGTGTAGTGTGAGGTGACTCATCCATCATAGCAAATAATTCTTCTTCCTCCATGGGAATTGGAATCTCTACTATGGAGATGGTAGGGATGAATGATGGGGTTTTCTCCATTGGTGCTTTCAACTTCTTCTCGCTCGAAGGATCCGATGATGAAGAAGGGATGTCAGACATTAGTGTGGAGGCTGAGATGGAGATGACGATGTGGATAGATTAGTGGATGGGGGTGATGGTTTTGATGGATGCTCTAGATGCTTAATAGGGTGATCAGGTTGGACGTCCAGATGCATAGATGGTAGGATAAATTCTCATGGGTTGCTGACTAGATTAACATATTTGAAAGGCTCATCATCTGAAGGGACTACATGGATTTGTCCTTCATGGATATATTTGATGCACTAGTGTAGTATGGATGGGACACATTTCATGTCTCTGATCCAAGGTCGACCAAGCAATATGTTGTATTACATCACACCTTCTAATACATGTGGCATAATACAAAAATTATCTTAAGTCCAACTTGGATAGGAAGGACTATTATGCCAACTATGGAGCATAGAGCATCATTAAATGCTCTAAGAGTGAAGGTGGATGCCACAATATGTGATGTTGGAAGACTAAGATATTCCAATGCAGAAGTGGTGATGATATTTATGGAAGAACCCATGTCTATCAACACCCATTTGTAAGGGATCCTATTTATACAAGCAATGATATGCAATGGAGGATCGACTATGTTGGTGGGTACTAGTTTGATCTCATGATCATAAAAGGTAATGAAAGGTTCTTTGCACTTTTGGACATGCCCCATGAAATTAGTAAAGGCATTGGGGTCCTAGGGCTGCAATTTGATGGATTTCAAAATCTCCATGAGAGCTTCTCTATGTCTAGGTGATTGTTGGATTAGCTCATAGATGGAGATTTTAGCTGATGTCGTTTGTAGAATTTGAGTAAGTCTACTTCTAATTGTTACCACTAGTTGAGGTGGTGGACCTTGGATAGGATTTTGAGATGGCAAGGGCTGTGACATAGAAGGAATGTTAACGAGAGTTGCAGGTGGTGCAACTTGATCATATCTTCGGTTTCTCGTCACAATGTTAATCATCCCTATGAACCCTTGAGTGGGTGGGGCCATATGGATTTCATTCACCTATCTAATTTGATCCTCCTTGACCTCATGAGTGGGTAAGGGATATTTGAAGATGCCCATCTATTGGTTATCGAGGGCAAGAGGATTATCAATTTGTAATTGATTTTTATCGAGCATATCTTGTACTATATTTTTGAATGCATAGCATGTTTGGATATCATGACCATTTTGTTGATGATATAAGTAGTACAAGTCCTCTCTATGCCCCTTATATTTTGGGTGGTTTGGATCTATAGGGTGAATCTCAGGTAAGGTGATAGCCTTCGCCTCACATAATCGGTTAAAGAGCGATGCCAAAGGTTCGGGCAATGGTATATAAGTGTGAGGTAGGTGACGTGGTCAATTTTGAGCCTGATTTCATTAGGTTTGGTATTGTGCAGGGGAGGTTGAGCTTGATAATTTGGTTGTTGTGGCACTAGTTATTTCTCAGGCCTAGGAACACTTAGGACAACTTGATTGACCTCAATTTGATCTTTGTTGTGTGTGGTTGCCTCTAGGGTTTTTATTCCACTTCTTTCAGATTTTTATGTCCCCCTCTTGGACTTTGATGTCCTCTATAACTTTGGCTTGTGCCAAAGCCTCCTTGAATGTCTGATACTATTGTAGTTGTAAAAGAAGTGAGATTTTCTTTGAACAACTTCTGGTAAACATTCGAGTTAGTTTCGTAATAGGTAGGATGAAAGGTAATTTTGACATAACTTTCCTCCACCTATTACCATAGTCTATGATTGGCTCATCATCAAATTATCTAAGGTTAGACAAGTTAGTCAAGTTAGCTTTCTTCCTCACACCAAATGAAAAGTATTCTAGGAAGGCATTTGTGAGATGCTCGAAGCTATGAATGTTGTGCCTCGATAGATGATTGAACCACTCTAGGGCTGGGCTCGAGAGTGTTATCAAGAAAGTTTTGAGTAACAAAGCATCATCACTTTGAATTTGAAAGCATAGGTTCATAAAACTAGTGACATGCTCCTATGAATGCTCATCTCCTTTAAACTTATCTATCTTGGGTATTTTAAATTACTTTGGATACATGGGGCACAAGACAAAGGGGTGGAGTGGTTGATTGTAGAGTTGACTTAGAGTGGGTTTCTTGTTACCCATTCCTAAATATTATGCTTTTTCCAATGATTTAATATGCTCAGTTAACACCTTGTAAGCTTCAATAGAGATGATCTCATCTCTTCACCTTTGCCCTCGAGGAAGGGGAGGTGGAAGTTGCCTAATGGGGATAAGAGGCTAATCATATTCATAAATTATTTCCTCATAAAGAGATTTAAGGTAGCCCTAATCTTGATATTCAATCTTAAGTCTTCATAGATTTCATGCTCTGGTTGATAAATTTGTGTTAGACATTGTTGAGACCTATGATGACTGACTAGCACACGAGGGGGACAATTTTGGTTCAACCTAGGATGCAACTCATGATGTTGCACAATAAACCTTTGAGGGGTTTGTTACCTATAAGTACTAGGCATGATGACTTCCTCATGTGTTACCTTTTGCATGCATTCTTGGTGCAATCATTTTTGATGCAACCTTTGTTGGTGCACCCTTTGTTGTTCTAATTGATCATGTTCTAGGCACTCCTGGTCCATTTGCAACTTTTCCAACTATAGTTGACGTAGTTGCTCATGTCTATTCATGTCCTACCTAAGTACCTAATTGATTTGATCGACTGTATAAGATCAACGAGCCCTCGTATTTATATGGAGGGACTTATTTTTCTCTATGGGCCCAACAGGGTTGGCTACCCATTTCTCATGATCGAGGAAAGTGGCTTGATGTGATGCTCAGGTTTAAATGTGAGATCTACATATTGGGATGGTGCAGAGGCATAACGTGCTTGCATAAAGGTCTCTCCACATTGAAAAATAGGAGTATTTAGGTCTTCCTCTTCTTCATCTTCAAAAAATATATGAGTGGATGAGGCTGCTCTATTAATATGATGAAGTTTGTACCTATCTAAGTGAGCATATTTTTTATCATCCATGGGCGATCAAGTAGAGTGCCTTGCTCATTCAAAATATGTGATGGTGTGTAATCTCACTCCTTCTCAGATGGGTGTATAGACCACATCGAGATACGAATACATTTCACTTCCCTACTAGGCTTCTTAGTGGGTGGGTTATCTCTAGTGGTAGTACGGGATCGACTTTGACCAAGAAGATCGCCTTTTCGATGGTAATGAGGACCCATAGATGTCTCCTGAATTAGGAAATCTTTAAGGAACATACTTTGCACTGTATTTTCACACCATTGGGCCTGGATCATTGTTGTCTATCTTTAGGCTTTCAAGTAATATCATGTTGTCATTAGATCCCTACAAAAATATATTCTCTTTGTCTTTGTCCTTCATATCACAAGTCCTCTTCTGTATAGAACCTTCTAAGTATTCACTTATAGCATCTCGGTTAGATCCTAAACTAGATGAACTTGAAGCATCAATATTACATGAAGAATGAAATACTTTTCCCAAAAATGTTTCATCCACTTTTTCTTTCTTCTTGAGAGATTCAATCAATTCCTTTTGTTTCAAGTTCTTCTCTTTGTAATGTTTAAGTGTAAGTAATGCCATATATATTATACTAGCAACATTTAAAGGAATCAAAATATTATATTTATCATTGTCAATTGCTTCATACATTCTTGCATGCAGATAGTATTCTAGTGTTTCAAAATTTTCTTCTAATGCTTCCTTATAGATGAAACTTGAAACTAAGTCTAACTTCCCTTTAGACTTTTCAATCAAATTTTTTATTCCATATTTTATAACTTTTACTCTTCCTTTACTAGTTTCATTTTCCATCTCATTATTTAATGAACTCTTTGGAGTAGACATCATTTTTTCTCCTTAGTATTAAATATTGAGAATAATTTTGATGGAACCTTTAAGGTTGACTACCTTATGACTCCCTAGTTTTGAGTATATAATAAAATTTGATAAACTCTTTTTTATTCTCAAATTTGTAGGATACCTTGTATCTCATAATGTTTGAATAATAATTAAACAATAGTCAAATCTCTAGATAGAATTTCTTTTAGCTCTCTAGTGTTTTGAATATAAGATAGCTTTGATAAAATACTTAGCCTTCTAAGTTTTCCTTTGAGTTGAATCCCTTTTGTCTCCCTAATTATGATTGGAAAACTAAAGATAATTTTGATGTAATTTCAATTTTGAAAAGATTCTCTATTTTCAACATTAAGTTGGATTCCTTATATCTCATTAATTTGAGCAATAGATTAATGCCAATGTAATTTTCCAGCTTTACAACAACTCTATGTTGTGTTTCTTATATTTTGAAAGGTTTCAATAGTAATTTGGTGTTGAATTCCTTATTCCTCCAAGTTAAACTATTTGCAAATATTTTTATGCAATTTGAATTTCAAAATAGAATAAAGTAATTTTGAAACCTTTCAAAATATTTCTTACTTCAAAGAACTTCCAAGGCATTCAATAATTATTCTAAGGTTATAATTCATTACCTTATTTCTCCCTTTATTCAAATAACCTTAAGTATAATAGATTAATTAATATTAATCTCAATTATATTATGCCTTATACCTACTTAATATTTGCAAAGGTTTTAAATCAATTTAAATATTTTGTACCTCCTTGTATATGGCACACTAAACTTTGACTTGCTTCTTGTGAGTCTTCTCAACTCTACAACCTACACTCTATTTTAGGTGCTATCCACTTTTCAGACTTCAATGCAGAATAATTTCTCTCTCCATTGCATTTAATGTTCCTCCTTATGGCACTACCTAGTTTCAATATTCTAGACATTGACTATCCTCCTGGTGCTAGCTAGATTTATTGACTATCAAATATGTTATACTATAACCTCGATGATATCCTATGCTTTCACTCTCCTTCGAAGCACTTCTTAAATGCCTTTGTCTCTTTGATGAATTGGCTTCTTCGTTGCTAGCTATGACTTCACCTTCCCTATTCTCCATGTGCAAGCTTCTTCTGCACTCCAAAATAGACTTCTCTCAGGTGTTGTTCATCTATGAATTCAAACCATGCATCTAATAAAGGCTTAAAACCATTTTAGTTCCATTCAAACCTATTGTTTTTTTGACTTCAACATGCCAAATGGTGAGAAATTCCTTTATCTCTTTACACACCACATGACTATTGGTTTTATTTTAACACTTCAATATCTACCAACATCCTTCTATGCAATATTTGATAATGATGAATTTGAAGCATTACTCTGCTCTGTTTGGTGGTGTTATTTCATCTTGGATGTTACACTTGATGTGTGGCTTCCTCCAATAGTAATTCTAATGCTCACTTGATTCCTTGGTGCTTAGATTTCATTCAACCTTGCCCTAACTCAACTCCTTCAACATTTATTCTTAATGTCTTTCTTGTATAATTATTGGCACCCCTCCTTCTATGATGACATGTAGCATATAAATTCTTCACATGCTTTTAAGTGGCACTCCTTCTTCATGGGAATTATGGACTTGATTCTTTTAACCAACAAACGGTATCTTGCCAATGATGTAACTTACTCAAATGTTTCTTTGTTGCCTCATGAAAAATACTTCTTTTTTATGTCCCAAAAAACTCTTCCACTTCTCTAATAAATGTGATGTTATACTTTGAACAACACATGTATTTACCTTGGAAGTGATGGTGATTAGTACCTCTTCACTAGTGGCTTTCTTCCTTGGATTTGTTCTCAATCAATATTGGATGATTTTCTTCTCCAATATGGTGGTGCCTCCTCTTTATCTTGGTGGTTTTACCACTCCTCTGGTGGCTCCTCTTCACCAAGACTTGTTGCAACTTTTACCTATGCTTTATGGTGTCTTTGGACACTCTAACTCTACCTTATTCTTGTGCACTATTCGTTCTCCCCTTGCTTAATAATATTACACTTTGATAGCTCTCAAAAAATAGCATGCATTAAGCACTATATTCTTCTTATTATTTCTCCTTTTTGAGCAACTTTTAACTATATTGTGTTGATGTATTTTGCAGGTTTTGAAATAATCAAAATATATTTGAAGACCTATATTTTATTATTTTTCAAAATTGCATACATAGCACAATATTCTGAATGCTCCTCTTTGTATTGGAAGCTCCTTAGCTTTCTAATGATTGCTTTCTTAATAGCATACAAATATTATTTTGCTAATTTCAAACTCAAAAAGAACCAACTCCTTTATGCTATATTAACACACTAATTTGAAAGCTTCTAAAATACCTTTTAAGACCTATATTTTGCTTGCTTTATTAATAGCATACAAATATTATTTTTCTAATTTCAAACTTAAAAAGAACCAGCTCCTTTATGCTATATTAACACACTGATTTGCAAGTTTTGAAATAATCAAAAAACCTTTGAAGACCTATATTTTGTTATTTTTCAAAACTGCATACTGAACACAATATTTTGAATGCTCCTCTTTGTATTGGAAGCTCCTTAGCTTGCTAATGCTTACTCTATTAATAGCATACAAATATTATTTTTCTAATTTCAAACTTAAAATGAACCAACTCCTTTATTCTATATTAACACACTAATTTGCAAGCTTCTAAAAAACCTTCTTTAATCGGGAGATAATAGTTTTAGAGTTCTTCTTTTCCTGATTTGAACTCTTTAACAAATTAAACCAAATTTTCATATAAATTAAATAATATTTATGAACCAAATATCAAACCTCTTTGGTTGTCTTTTGTAGATTGTCTCCTATCCTTTCTTGCTACTTGAACTTGATGTCTTGTATATTCAAATTTGTAGCTTTACCTTCTTTTATCTTGTTGCCTTAACTTATAAAAATTTTATCACCTTTCTTTGACCAAATGTTGTCCAATGCTTCTTCTAAATCTACCTTGAAATTTTCCAAAATATAGTTCTCTAATATCTTCTTAATGCTGCCTAAATTTTGTAACCAAAAACTCTTCTATTCGCTGCATCAAAAACTAATCTCTTCTCCTTTATCTTGTTGTCCAAAAACAACATTCAATTTCTCCAAATTGTTGGCTTCTTTTGTTGTCAAGCCTTCCTTCAATTGGCTATTCAATGGCACTTCAAAATATTTCTAATTATTTTTTTATTTTTAGTACTGTCACCTTCAACTTGTTCTATGACTCTTCAACTTTTGTTGCAAAAACCAACAATATCTCCTCCACAAATCAAACTTCAAAATTTTAATGGTAATCTTCAAATTTCTTAAATATATGGCATCTTCTATATCATTTCTCCTCAGATCTCACTTCGAATCTAACCTCTTTGGCTGGTATTTTTCTCAAGAATTTGAATGTCTTGAGATCTTCAAGAATGCTTTCCAGAATTTTACAAAATTCTTGCCAAATCCTTCTTCCTTTTGGGCTTGTTGTCGGATGGTAAAAATTATTCCAAAGTTTTCTTTTTAGGAGTCTCTCCTGCTTGTAATCTTCTACCTTGAAATTTATTCAAATCTTATCCAATGTCCACTACAAATTTTTCAATAAGGCTTCTCCAACCTTCTTCTTCTTTATCCTTCCAAGTTTGCTTGAGATCTCTTTCCTTGGGTCTTCAAATTCTATAGCTTCTCAAATATTCAATAGGAATTTTCTTAATCTTTTATCTTCAATATTAAATCTTCATCTTCCAAATCTATAATTTCTTCAATGGGACCTCTTTATTGGGTCTCTTCCTTCTCAATATTCAATAGAGCTAATTTCTTCTTTCTTCAATCTATAATCTTCAATCTTCTATGGGAACCTCCTTCTTGGGTCTCCTCAATCTTCTATCTTCAATATCCAATGGAGCATTTTCCTTGGACATCCTTAATATTTACTGTCTATTTTTTTGTGGCAAAAAAATTTAGACAATAGCACGTAAATACATGCAAATATCTAGATCTCTAAAAATCAATAAACTTTACTAGTTATCTTTTAATATAGTGGAAAAGAGATCTATGTTGAGTCATAGTCTTTACGAGTTTTCCTGCAACCCTGTGGAAAGACTTTAGCCAAAAAGCAACTTCAAAATTTCTGAAAATGATATCTCCCTATCTCATCTCAATCTCTCTTGTGGCTCTCCCTATATCATATCAATCTCCCTTATGGCTCTAATATTACTATTAGATTTTGATGCTATATATTTAATGAAATAACTACCATAAGGTATAAAATGAGCATGCAATATTAAATATAAGATAATGGCAATATACTAAGCATGTAAAACTCATAAGAAACTTCTACAACTACTCATAAAACTACCATTAATGAAAGCTCATGAAAATAGTATATTGAGATAAAATAGAGATCTCAAACTCTCCATATTTCATACATGCTCTACATTGTATCTACCTTATTCTCTACTACTCCTCTACATTGTGTCACTTCATATGCTCATACAAAGGCATATATATAATGGGATGTGACTCTTGACCTTCCATATTCCTATGACTCTTCACCTTCCTATTCTATGGACTCATGTGCACATGGACTAACATGCACATTTACATTATTGAATACTTTGCACATTCTAATAATACTTGTGCATTTATTACATTGCATAAAGTAAATACTCACACCCTAATCTAAGACACACTCCTATTCTAAAGATGTACCCAAGGTGGTACATTAGCATGTACCAAATAATGTAATATATTCCAATAAATTTTGTCAACAATACCATATTCCATGCTCAAAAGAATGCAATCACTTAACATTAAATGAAGCTATGCCATTAGAACATTCACACCAACACATAAATCATTGTCTATAAAAGTTCTACCAAGGAGGGTTGTTACACATTCTAAGGAAACAATTCTTATGAGCTTTGGAACTCATGAAATGTAGGATGTAAATTTGGCACAACAATCAAAACATGTAGGAAAGATAGACAAAGAGTCACATGATGAAGAAAAACTCCCTATGTTGAGTTCTAATGATGTATTCTACGTAGGATTTGGAACTCATTCTTGCTCAAATATAACCCAATGGTAACTCTTAACAAAAAAAACCACATGTTTTGAATGAATAATGAGTGAGAAAAGTAGAAATTTAGGACTATATGGTTGGCTTATTATAGATTACAATGAGGTAGAAAAGTCCAATATAGCTAGTGTGGAAGGTGTTGGCTCGGTTTTCATGCACACCCTATGAAGAGTAAGCAAAAAATACAAGTAACACTTAAATGGGAATAAATCCCTCTCACTTTAAGATCTTGTAGGTTATCCAAGGTGTGAGCTACAAGGCCAGGTCGAACGTCTTCGCTCTTTTCCACTTCTAGAAATCTTATGTGATCGCTTGTTTTACCTACAAGGGAGTTTAACCTTAGATCATTATCATTTAGTGGTGGTTTTTCATGCTCATTAATAAGATTTGTGTTTGTGAATTGATCTAGCTCTTCGAATTTTAGTAGATTGAATGAATAAAGAATTTTAAAGAACATAAAAATGGATCACTTCAAAATAAAAACAAAGAGAGTAAGGTAGACCATAAAAGAGAGGATATCTAATCTAATTATAAATTATAACTATTGAAATTAATTTAGACTACTCAATTTCACAATAAGACAAAATCAAATGAGGAAAATATCCAGCTTTCTAAGATCACCTTCCACTTTGAGCATGGGACAGAATCAACACGAAACGAAAAGAAAATTATAAAAAAAATGGGAGGTTAGCATCAATTGGTGTTTCTCACCAACAATAAAGCTCTTGCAATAAGAACAAAGTAAATAAAACGCAAACTCGAACCTTATGTATTTAATTTCCTCAAGCACATAGTAAATAGAACGAAGCTCAATAGTGTAACATAATTTTAATAATCACAAATCTACGATTAAATTAATTAATCCTAAGCACTTATCGCAACCTAAAAAATATTAGACTCTTGGCCACATTCTAAAAAATGATCACACACCAGCGTCAGGTACAAAATAAAGCATTCAAATAAATTTACAAATTATTGCAAGAAGTCTTTATTTCTAAGTTTTCGCATCTTGATTTTATATTCAATGGAAGTATATATAGATTCAAGACATGCCTCAATATTTTTTGAAATATCTCTCTCCCAAGGATTTAAAAAAAATATAAAAAATCCCACTATCGAGCTTCTACAAAACATATTTTAATAGAGTTCCATTCAACCCCAACCATTCCTAAAAATATACCCGAATATCTCACCATAAATAGAAAAGATACAATATGATCTTATCTCCATCAAACGTGACTACGTGCAAATATTTTTTTACTTTTCAACCAGTTGTAGATGCTTCTATCTAGTGCACAATACATTGGCCATGCCTCAAAAAGTCTTCATCGACAGTGAGCATTGCAATGACCACATCTCATTAACTTTCATTTTGCATGATTATCAAGAATTATAGAATGGCCATGCCTCATTCATTCTTCATTCTGCAAAATCTAGCTAGATTATTAAATTTCACATGTCTTCCATCATGTCCACCATATTTAATGCGGCCACCAACAAATTTTCTACAAAAATTTAAAAAAGGCAAAGGTTAAAACTTTAATACTATTATTAATTTAATTATTTTTAATTTCCCTAAGGTTTTTTTAATTTGTTTAATTTATTATTTTTATTATTATTGATTATTATTATTATTAATATCTAAGGTTTGACATTATACCCCAACATGTTCTAAGTTGTGATTAAATTTCCTTTGCTTTAGGCCACATTGAAAAAGATTTTATTTCCTTTGGATCGTTGCAATATCACAAATTTGAGGTATTGTTGCAATATCGCGAAGTCACGGTAAATCCAAAATCTTATAGTAAAATTAACTTTTGCAAAAATCCATAACTTAAATGGGATCATCAAAAGATTTTAGGACAAAAATTAATTTGCACAGAAATCCGGCATGCAATTGGCATGGGGTTATGTCGTGAAATCGTGTTGCATTTGTTCACTTTTCTTGCTTTGACCAAATGGACCGCAACATGGAGGCATGTCACAATGTCACGATATTTTTATTTCTTTTAAGCTTTCCAAGCTTTGAAAACCACAACATGGAACCATGTCATGATATTTTTCTTTCTTTTAAGCTTCCCGAGCTTTGACAACCACAACATGGAGGCATATCGCAATGTCGCGATATTTTTCTTTCTTTTAAGCTTCCCGAGCTTTGACAACTGCGGCATGGAGGCATGTCACAATTTTTTCTTCATTTCACTTGTCTTGACCATTTTGAGCACAACATTGAGACAATTTTCAACATTGAGACATTTACTTAAAATGCGTGATTTCATAGCATTTTCCCTATAGTGCAAAAATTAGGCAAAAAATCAAAGTGTCCATATTTTGACAATTTTTTTTCCAGATTTTGACAAAATTTAACACACTTCCAAATAGGCCAAATGGGTATCCAAATCCATTAAGAAAAATCCAAAAATCATTTTGGATCAAGAGATATTGCATTTAGAAGTTCATTGGCTGCAATGGGAAACTACTATTTCTAGAATGCAAATCACATGTCTAAAATTCTACAAATTTGGTACCATTGTGAAGAGGAGCTCGAGATATTTCCACCAGAATTTGAATCACCTCAAACAGATTCTTCTATCAAAAGTTATGATGATTTCAAATTTGAAGTAAATTTAGGGTAAGATGAAGAAATTTAAAGAACCCTAAAATTTGATTTTAATATTTTGGACCTTAGGAAAACCATTGAAAATTAAATTTCTGAAACATTTAATCTGAAATAATACCATTGACATGCAAATATTCAAAAAATTCAATTCAAATCAATGTTCTAGGCAAGCAATTTTGACACCTTGATGCAAGCAAAATTTGGAATTAAAACCAAAATACTTCAAGAGGGTCCCTCTGGAAAATAAAAATTCTAATTATTAAAAAACCAAAAAAATATAATTTATGTGGGTGTGTTGCTTCTCAACAAATGGTGACATCTATGGGGAAATAGTAGCACTATTTGGAACCCAAAACTCTAGTTTTAAAATAATTTAAATTATGTACCACACCTTGTCGCAAGGATTTTCAAAATATTTTAACTATTATTTGCTAATCTATCAAAATTTCCTAAGGACATACTAGGTTGAATCACTTAAAGAAAACTCTAGTGTGTGATTGCAAGTGTATAAATCCTTCCTCTTAAGATGACCATGGCTTAGAATTCTTACTAAGGATTAACCAAATTATTTGGATTGCATAGGGTTATTCGAGTAGAGCTTCATTGCTAGTTTAGCATTTATAGCCTCGATAAAGTTACTCTTAGCTTTCTAAGACCTTGGTTCACAGCCATGGAGCATCTATAGCCCTGGTGAACATGTCTAAAATTCCTCTTTCAAAAATCTTAGCTATCTACTTTTATTATGGAACTCTCTTTTCTTTCTTTTCTTTTTCTTCTTTCTTTGTGTAAGACTAGATAGCCAAGAAGTCTTACTAAAGGTTCGAAAGTTGCATTTGCCCTGATATTTTATTAACCAAATAACCGATCAACTAACCATTTTAGCTCAAGCACCAATAGCCTCTTTAGAGTAATTAAAATAATTTTTGTGAATCAAAGTTTTCCTCTCATGACTAACTTTTCTTGGATTCCCTAGGAGTTCTCCAACTAAACAACATAACAATTCTTTTATAATTAAAATAATTACGATGGGTAAGGTACAAAATCTAAACTATCTCTCTACTATCATTCTAGATAACAAGCATTACCACTCACTCCCTACTTAGAAGATATTTTATCAAAATCACCCTTCTTTAAACTATGAAACCGAGACAAAGACCCAAAAGAGGAAAGAAAAAGAAATCAAAGAAAACCAGAACCAACTTAATATCGATAAAATAAACTAAACATGCACTGATTTATTTTATTTTTATTATAATATATACATATGTACAAAGGCCTCTATGATTACTCAAATGATGTAGCAGATGGAATAGTAGAGAAATAATGTTTCAAATATTGACCATTGATAGGTAAGTTTAGAAAATTACCTTCCAGGTCCTGTAGATGAAATGCATTATTACCCAAAAATTTTACTATTTGGTATGGCCCTATCCACAAAGGCTACAACTTGGTGTGTTTACCTTTCTTTTCATGGGCTTTGTCCCATAGAAGCACCAGGTCTGCAAGTCTGAAGGCCTTCACTTTTGCTCTTTTATCAAACCAATGCTTGATTATCTCTTGATGTCGATTGAAATGCTCCAAGGCCTGAAGCCTTTCATCCTGTAAATTAATCAAGTCTAATACATGGGCTTCTGCATCTGCATGATCATTAAAATAATCTAAAGCAAATTGGTAAGTAGGCATCTTAATTGAAATTGGAACTATTGGTTTAGTCCCATACAATAAAGCAAATGGTGAAGTTTTAAGAGCTTCTTTGTGTCTTATCCTATCAACCCAAAGTGCATACTTCAATAATGTATGCCATTGTCTAGGTTTATCTACAACAGACTTCTTAATGGCATTTATCAAATTTTTATTCATGGATTCAGCCAATCCATTTCCTTGGGGATAATAGTTGGATGAAAATTTGAGGACTATCCCCTTTTGGTATGCCCACTCTACAAATTCTAGTGATTGAAATGTTGGTCCATTATCACAAACTAAATTTAAAGGAACTCCAAACCTGGTTATGATATTTGATTCCATAAATTCAATTACCTCATGGGTTGTACTCCTCATTGTGGTTGTTGCTTCAGCCCATCACGTACAGTAATCAGTGGTTGTTAATACATATTTGTGCCCTATTGATGAATTTGGGTTCATCACTCCCACAAAATCAAGTCCCCATTGCATGAAAGGTTTATCTATTATAACAGGTTGCAATGGTAGAGCTCGATTAGCCTACTTGGCTGCAAATATCTAACATTGGTGATAAGTTCTCACATGATGATGTGCATCTTTAAACAATGTAGGCCAGTAGTAGCCTGCTCTTAATATTTTATGTGCAGTAGCCAAACCTGAAGGATGTCCTGCTCCTAACTTCTCATGAAAACTAGACATTACTTCATTCACCTCATCCTGAGCAATACATCTTAAGAATATGCCAACATAATTTTCTCTATACAATTTACCCCCTTTGAGTAGAAAATGAGCAGATTTTAACTTTAGTGCTCTTCTCTGAGTTCTATTCAGATGGGGTGGACAATTCCTAAATCTTAATAAATGCATGATATCCCCATACCAATCATCCAACCTAGAGTCCAGCTGGTTAATCTCTATCCCTATAGGTATCTCAACAATATGTTGGGATAGACCAAGTCCTCTAATTAATTTAGCAGGTCGAATCTCTAAGTCAAACTCCTATAATTTTGTAACCCAATTACCTCTTAGTTCTCCCAGTTCATTTTGACTTAACAAATACTTAACAATTGGATCAAGAACTATGGCATGGACTTTACTCCTCAAAATATAATGCCTAAACTATTTAACTACTTTCACTAAGGCATAGGCTTGTTTATCCAAATGGGAGTAATTCAATTCAACACCCTTCAGATTGGTACTTTTGAAGGCAATAGGGTGCTCTCCTATTTCCCTTCACTGAGTTAATACTACAACAAGTGTATGTTTAGAAGCAAAAGAGTACAGGTAAAAATCTGTACTAAAATCTAGACTTACCAGAACTAGAGCTTGTTTAATAGCAGATTTAATCTCTTGAAATGCCACTTTGGCTTCTATTGACCAGATAATTTGAGCAGTCTCCTTTAGCATATCATTCAATGGTTTGACTATTTCAGCAAAGCCAAAAATAAATTTCCTAACAAAGTTAATCTTCCAAAAAATGATTTCAACTCTTTCTTAGAATTGGGAAAGGGTATATTTGATATGGCTTCAGCTCTCTCAGGATCCATGAAAATGCCATCTTTGGTTATTAAGTGACCAAGGATTTTACCTTTAGTTACACCAAAGACACATTTCTTTGGATTCAAAGAAATGCCAAATTCTCTACACTTGTCAAAAATAGACTCCAAATGTTTGACATGATCAAATCGAGATTTAGAAAAGACTATCAAGTCATCCATGTATACAACAATACACTTACCCATGAGACCTTTGAAGGCATGATCCATTGCATATTGGAATGTGGCTCCAATATTTATCAATCCAAATGGTATTCTTTTGTAAGCAAAGGTCCCCCATTTGGTTGTGAAGGTAGTTTTCATTCTATCTTCTCTATCTACCAATATCTAGTTGTACCCAGAAAATCCATCCAAGAAAGACATCATCTCTGAACCATTTACAATCTGTAGTACATCATCCATGGAAGGCAAAGGATAATTATCTTTTTTAGAAGCCTTGTTCAGGTTTCTAAAATCTATGCAAAGGTGAATTTCCCCATTCTTATTTCTAACTGGCACTAAATTAGCTACCCAGGTAGAATGTCTAATAGGAAAAATGATGGCAACACTCAACAATTTTTCTACCTCCTTCAGAATGATAGGTTCCAACAAGGTATTAACATGTCTCTGTTTCTATCTAAAGGGTTTACAGAACTCCTTCAAGGGTATAGTATGCATAAAAACCTTTGGATTAAAAATCTTCAAGTCCTTATAAGACCATGCCATAACATCCTTAGACCTATGAAGCAACTCAGTAAGATTTTATTTTATTATGGGGTCACAAGTTTTAGCTAATTGAATGTACTTGGGATCCTCTTTAGTCCCTACATTCAATTTCTTGATCTCATTTCTTGTTGTACCAACAGGATTTCTAGAATTTATTCTTTGTTTAATTTGATCATTGTCAAATAGCCTCTCAAGTTCTACCATTCCCCTAGGAATTCTATTGTTTTTCAACCTCATTATTCCCTCTTCATCATCAAAATATTCAAGCATAGTATCCCTTTGACCATCATCAATTATAGTTTTTTCAAATGCATTTGTATTCTGTAAGAAATCTATAATTTGTTGGTCATCAAAAAATACTTGAAATGTATCTACATTATCTGGAATAGAAGGACAAGGGACTAATTCTATTGAAAATTTTTTCCATTTAAATTCCTCTAAGGGTTTCAGATTTGTAGTTGATGAAGCTAAAATATCTGTAGGTGAATTTTCCTCCCTAGGAATATGTGTTAGATTGAAAGCATTAAAGTCATCCATGAGATCCCAAGCTCGATGTTTGTACCTCTTTAGGTAAGAGGTCTTGCATTGAAACATACCTTTAACCTGATTAGTTACCAACTTTGAGTCTATAAAAACTTGGATATTTTTCACATTTTTATCTAAAGCAAATTTCAATCCTAGTATTAATGCTTCATACTCAATCAAATTATTTGTACAGGGAAATTGCAAGTGATAAGACATGAAATATATCTGATTGTGAGGTCCTTTGAGAACTACCCCTATACCAGAACCTTGTTTGGATTTAGCTCCATCAACATGAAGTATCCAAATATCATTATTGTGATTAGTTAGAGCTTTAATTGATCTCACCTTTTTTGCAATTATCAAATTATAAACCCCAATATCTACATCAACAAAATTAACAACCTCATTTTTGATATTATATTTAGTTATCATGTGTTTATATCAAGGCTCTCTATCAATCCTTAACTGATTTGCTACACCTTTCCAAGGCAACCACATGTGTGAAAAATCTATGGCCAAATACCCATTCAAATATTTGGACCAATCCCTACTCAATAAGCATCCCATATCCCACAGGAATATCTACAACTTGAATGTCAATTCGATGTTGTGCTCTAGGTTCAGATGCTAACTGAATGTGTATACCTTGAAGTTCACCTATCACCTTGACCTCAATTTTATCTAGTTGAATGACTCTCCTATCAGATTTTACTGGTGTCAAACCTAATTGTTGGAAAATAGCTAGAGGTATAACATTAGTTGAAGCACCAGAATCTACTAGACAATTATGTAGATTTTTTCCAAATATGTAAACTATCAATAGAAAAGGAGGTACTTCAATATTTTCTTTATATATGGCCATATTTGCATTTGCCATTTTCTTCCCCTTTTCTAGAGGTTTGGTAGAGGGTCCAGAGTAAGTCTTAATCAAGTTATCCCTCTATTCAGTAATCTGAGCAAGCTCATGGAGGGTAATGTTAGCCTTAATTTTCTTCATATCCTCCACTATATTATATCCTTTGTTGAGTGGAGCAACAAATCCATCCTATACTTTTGGATCTCCCCCTTTGGGTGGAGGTGGATTATTATTTGGGGAAGGATCAGGAGGAATACTATAAGAGTTGTTGGGAGGTGTAGATGTAGTGTTGGGATCTAGATTTCTATTCCTAAGATTGTAATTATCTCTTCTAAACTATTGAAAAGCTTGCACTTCATCCATAGGCATTTCCACAATATTTTTTGACTCATCTGGGAAAGTGAATGAATCCAAAACCATAGCAGCACTATGTTTGGATGAACCAGAACCATCAATATTTCTCTGATTCTTAAGAAAACTCAACTCACCAGACAAAGCTTCAAAAGTATTGCAAAACTCTAGATAATCTAATTCCCTATGTTGGGATGTTCCATGAATCCTACACCAATTGGGTAAAGCTAAGTCACAAATATTTACTTTAGGTCCCTTACCTTTGTTATAATCCTTATTGGCTTCATATGAAGGTCTAGGGAATCTGTTCGATTGGTAAGGAAACCGGTTTGAACTTTCTCCCCTAGATACTTGTCTCTTAAAACTTAGGAAGTCATTTGCCAATTTTTGGACCATCCTTGAAACTTCTTCAACCCCAGTTTTATCAGATTCCTTCTCTATAGTCTGTACATGCCTAGTATGGGTCAAGGTTAATGGAGTTTCCTTAGGTGGAGCTTGACATGTTGGCATTAGCATTTGATGTGGAATGGGATTTAAAATAGGTGTGTTTTGTGTAACAGAGGGTATCAAAGGACTATTCAAAGGTTGAGGTCCTAACTATCTTTCAAGAATTAGAGCTTCCTTATAAGCTTCTATCAAGGTCGTGATATTGGTGTCTCTCTTGAGGAAAATAGAGGTCACTAGATCTAAGGTATTTTTGTAGATTTCTAAGGCTAAATTTACACTTGGTATGTAATGACCAATCATTCTACCATAAGCCTTTTGAAATCTCACATTGAAAGATCTGATAGTTTCACTGGATCCTCTCTTAATACTAGAGAATTGTTGATACAACACACTAGGATCAATTACTTGACCAAATTGGGATACAAAAACTTTCTCTAGATCATCCCAAGAGGTGATTGAGTCATTTGTTAGATTTAAAAACCAATCATATGCTCCCTCCTAGAGAGTGAAAGGGAATAACCTATAGGCCACATCTTCATGTTGCACATTTAATAATTTCAAAGTATTTTTAAAGGCTACCAAGTGTTCTTCTACTGTCTTGATTCCATCATGCTTGTAGGTGGGAAGATATTTCTTAGGATTCCTAGGTAAATCATGGGTTGCACCAAGGATATTCAAGGTAGTGGAACCCAACCAATTGGCCATGACTATTGGATTAATGATAGGATTTTGAGTCACAGTATGAGGAACCACTAGTGGTGATAAAACTATATTGGATAAATATTTAGCTCTCCTAAGATTATTTCTCTTAGGGATTTCTAACTCAAAAATGAGGAACTCTACAACTCTTGGGTGGGACCTGGTTATTCTAAAGGTAGAATCCAACATATTTTATAAATCACCCTTTTTAAAAAAACAAGTAACACATAAATGGGAATAAATTCCCTCTCACTTTAGGATCTTGTTGGTTATCCAAGGTGTGAGTTACAAGGTCGGGTCGAATGTCTTCACTCTTTTCCACTTCTGGAATAGTCTATGTGATCATCTATTTTACCTACAAGGGAGTTCAACCTCTAATCATTGTTGTTTGGTGGTGGTTTGTCATGTTCATTTATCAAATTTGCATTTGTGAATTGATCTAGCTCTTTGAATTTTAGTAGATTAAATGAATAAAGAATTTTAAAGAACATAAAAATGGATCACTTCAAAATAAAAATAGAGAGAGTAAGGTAGAGCAGAAAAGAGAGGATATCTAATCTAATTGTAAATTATAACTATTAAAATCAATTAGACTGCTCAACTTCACAATAAGACAAAATCAAATGAAGAAAGTGTCCAACTTTCTAAGATCACCTTCTACCTTGAGCATGGGACAGAAACAACATGGGACAAAAAGAAAATTACAAACAAAAGGGAGGTCAGCATCAATTGGTGTTTCTCACCAGTAGTCAAGCTCACGTAGTAAGAACAGAGCAAATAAAACATAGACCCGAACCTTATGCCTTTAATTTCCTTAAGCACATAGTAAATAGAATGAAGCTCAATAGCCTAACATAATCTCAATAATCACAGATTTACAATCAAATTAAATAAATCCTAAGTGAGATGAAAATAAAAGATAGTGCACTTATCATAACCTAGAAAATATTAGGCTCTTGGCCATGTTATTTTAGAAGATGATCACACACCAACCTTAGGTATAGAATAAAGCATTCAAAACAAATTTGCCAAATATTGCAAGAAGTCTTTATTTCCAAGTTTTTGCATCCTAATTTTACATTCAATGGAAGTATATATAGACTCAGGACATGCCCTGATATTTTTTAAAATATCTTGCTCCCAAGGACTTAAACAAAAATATAAAAATCCCACTATTAGGCTTCTACATAATAAAAATATATTTTAATAGAGTTCCATTCAACCCCAACTATTCCTAAAAATCTGCCCGAATATCTCACCATAAATGGAGAAGATACAATCTGATCTTATCTTCATCAAATGGTGACTGCATGCAAATATTTTTACTTTCCAACCAATTGCAGATGCTTTCATCTAGTGCACACTACTTTGGCCATGCCTCATAAATTCTTCATCGATAGTGAGAATTACAATGACCACACCTCATTAACTTTCATTTTACATGATGCTCAAGAATTCTAAAAAGCCCATGCCTCATTAATTATTCATTCTATAAAATCTAGCTAGATTATTAATTTCACACATCTTCCATCATGTCCATACTTAATGCGACCACTAACAATTTTTTTACAAAAATTTAAAAAAATGCAAAGGTTAAAACTTTAATACTATTGATGGAGGAATAAAACTAGAGTTTTAGAGGTTAGGGCATAGGCCTGTAGAATATTTTCATGCAAAAAACACCATTAGAGAGGATCAATCTTGTTGGAGGGTCTTTCAATAGTATAGATCATGGCCAAGAATGGAGGACATAGGTACTTCGATATCAAATCCTCCAAAACAAGGAATATTATACCAAGAGAAACTATGTGGTACCCAAGATAGCTTCAATGACTATCAAATATAGATAAGGATAATCATAAACACCATTGGGAAGCAATAAAATGAGGATTATCTATTGAGAAGGGTGAATGGATGTTTACCACAAGCAAAGGAAATACCAGTATTGGAAATAGTTGAGGACTGGATAGATGAAAATATAGTTTATAAGATAAAACACAACCTAATAGGCAAATTTGTGGGTTTCAGACCATCTGTGCACTTTATTCACATGTGGATAAAAAAACAATGGTATTTGGAAGGAGAATACAAAATTCTAACTCTCCCAAATGGGTAATTTTATATAGAGTTCACATCAGTGGCAGACCAACAAAAATTATTTGAGGGAGGGTTGTATCATCACGGGCCAACGGGACTATTCCTACAACCATGGAATATGGGATTCGACCCAAGGGTGGAACTGACTGTGGTACCAATATGGGTAAGATTATTTGCCATTCTCCTTGAATCTTGGAAAGAGGAGGTACTCGATGCAATAGGTAATTTACTAGGTCATTATCAAGGTAGATCAAGAGAAATAGTTTTAGGAGGTGAAGAACACAAGCTTATACTGAGAGGGGGGGTGAACAGTATAAGACCTCTTTTTACTTTTTCCTTTATACTTCAAAACAGTAAAGCAATATACCCAAAGCAATATCAAAACAATGCACAATATCATCCACAAAGTGACACCAATTTTAACGTGGTTCACCCAGAATGGCTGGGCTACGTCCACAAAACTTTTCTCTAAAAGTTATCTCAAAGTTCTTTGGGAATCCTTCCCAATTACAATGTTTATGAGCCTCGGCCCAAAGGAGATACCTTCCCCCAAACAGAATTTATGAGCCTCTGCTCAAAGGAGATACCTTCCCCTCTGCTCTGGAAATGATCCCTCAGAAGATCAAGCGCCTCTACCTCTTGCCAGCACGTGGAACTCCTTTCCATAGAAGACCTCCTGTCCTCAATGCTTAGCCTAAGAGACCTCTGCCTTCTATGATCACGTCCACAGCAGCTCAACAACCTGTACCAAACATAGTCAATCGGTCTAGTACAAGTCTTCCTCTGTCTGTCAGATCTGTCCAACACTTGAACAAATCAATCCTCTGCACACAAGCTACACTATCTTCGCACACTCTGTGCCCATACAGCAGCACTCCATATTCATCTTTGCCCTTTGTGCTCTCTGTGCCCTCTGCTCTCTCTACGCACTCACAGCCGCACTTGGTCGAACTTCAACCTTTGCACTATCTTCGCAAACACAACGGCACTCAGAACAATTCACCATGACTCTTCGCTCACTCTGCACACTTCGATCAAATTTTGCACTCTGCTCTCGATGATCGAACTTCTCACTCTACGCTCTATCTACGAATGTCACAACAACGATACATCCAACTCTTCAAAATAGCCTACCTTTTATAATAACACTTTCAAGATCAAAACCTTAATCTTAGTCGATTGTAACCCTGATCTTTAGTCGGTTGCACAACCCTAAACTTCGTCGGCTCACATTTAACTTTGTCGGCTTCAAATGCCTCTATAACTCTTCTATAGCTTTTGCCGTGAAACTACAACATGTCGCGATATCGTGACACCTTTGCAACCGTACACTTTCTTTTGGCTTTTGTCATGATATCGTGACACTTCAGCCTTTGTCGACTTCAACTAAGTTCTTGTCATGATATCATGACACTTCTGTCTTTGTCAGCATCAACTTTGCTTTTGTCATGATATCGTGACACTTCTCCCTTCGTCGACCTCCTTTCTGCTTTTGTCATGAAATCATGACACTTCTGCCTCTGCAGACTTCGTCTTCACTTCTATCATGAAATCATGACACTTCTATCTTCATAACCTTCCTCTCTACTTTTGTCATGAAATCATGACACTTCTCCTATAGAAGACCTACTTTCAGTTTCTATCATGAAATCGTGACACTTCTGCTTTCATCTACTTTCTTTTCTTCCTGTCATGAAATCGTGACACTTTCTGCATCCGTACGCTTTCCCTTCATCCTATCACGAAATCGTGACACTTTCTTCATCCGTACGTTTTCTCCACAACCTGTCATGAAATCGTGACAGTTCTCACTTCAAAACCTTTCCTTTGTTGCATGTCACAAAATCATGATAGTTCTCACTTGGAACATTTTCATCTGTAGCATGTCATGAAATCATGATGGTTCTCACTTCAAACTCTGCAGCATGTCACGAAATCATGACAGTTCTCACTTCGAACTCTACAGCATGTCACGAAATCATGACACTTTTCGTGTTACTTTCTCTCTCTTCAAACTTGTCACGAAATCATGACAGTTCACACTACGGACTCTCTCTTCTGCATTATGTCAAAATCGTGACACTTTTTCTTTTGGACTCTCTCTCCTACAATATGTCATGAAATCATGACACTTTTTCATCCATACAACCTTCCTTGCAATATGTCACGAAATCGTGACACTTTTCCTTCTCTGCCTTCCTACTCTTTTCAAGTCGCGAAAATGCGACATGTCACGAAATCGTGACACTTTCCACCTTGCTCTCTTTCTCTGCCAACATGTCACGAAATCATGACAGTTTTTCCACTTGCCTTTTTCTCTGCCAACATGTCATGAAATCGTGACAATTTTTCCTGCTTCTTCTCTCTCTTCCAACATGTCACGAAATCGTGACAGTTTTCCCTGCTTCTTCTCTCTCCTCTAACATGTCATGAAATCGTGACTATTTTTCTTTCCTGTTGTATATGTCGCGATATCGTGACACTTTTCTTACTTGTCTTTTTCTTTGATCTTTTGCAAATGGGCCACTATGGTCTTCTTGGAAACTCACTGTCCATGCTCTGAATAACCTTTGAACTTGTCATGCCGTAACCTTCATCAAAACAAATTATTTGACATTAAATCAAATTCCTTCAAGAGCTTCTTGACATCAATGACAACTTATACACTTGAGCAAAGGCAATGTACCCAAAGTACCCAAAATTGCCAACAATCTCCCCCTTTGTCATTGATGGCAAACCTTTACTGAAAACACTTCTCAAGAGCCAAAACTGAAACCAACTGTGCTAACAACTGAGAATCTTCCTTTGAAGTTTTGCTCCCCCTGACTTGAAGCTTTCCTCTTCACTTGAAGCTCTCCCCCTTACTCATATCTCTCCCCCTTTGTCATCAATGGCAAAGGGTCACCTTTGGGGCTCGGGACTAAGAATGAGCCTCTTAGCTTAGTCCCTCCCCCACCTCCCGATGAGGTGATTAATTCTGGGGTGGGAGTAAAACTCCCATTAGGCACTGATCATCATCAGCGTCTATAACTTCCTTGTCGGGCCTTCTCTTGAACTCTTTGTCCATATTCCTGTTCTTGTCACTGTTCTTGTTCTTGTTCTCATCCCTGTTCTTGTCCATGCCTTGATCCTTGGACCTGTTCATACCACTGTTCCTGTTCCTGTACCTTGGAAGTTCAGCTCTACACTGTCTAGTTGTGTGACCTTCATTGTTGCACTTATAACAAGTAACAATGTTATTTCTTTTAGGCATACCTGTTCTTTGAATCCACCAGTTCTGACCAAACCTGTTCTGACCAAACTGTTTGCCAAACCTGTTCCTGTTATTTGCCTTGCAATAAATTGCCTTGTGCCCAAACTATTGACAAGAGTAGCAATACCCTTGAAAGAAACTAGCACTTCTGAAATTGTCGTTTACCTTCTTCATTTGAGCCATGCAATGTGAAGCCGTGTGACCAAACCTGTGACACGCAAAACATCTGCCTTGAAATTTTCCTTTATTTGACCTCTTGGGTCCCGAAAACTTCTTCTTCTCATTCTGAATTCTGTTTTCTATTTCTGTGCATCTATCATTCAAGGACTCATGATCTGAAATACTTTCCTCATCAGAACTCTCTTCCTTTTGGAGTCTCTTACTAGACTCTCCAACTTGTTCCTTGTGTGGCTTAACAAAACCAAGGCCTGTTTTATCTGTTGTCTTTCTTTGACCTTTGATGAGTGACTTAACCTTTTTGGAGCTATCTTGAAACACTGTAAAGCTTATCCTTGTACTCTTTAGTTTCCTCTTTCAAAGAAGCCATTTTCTGTTCTAACTCACTATACTCAAGAACCTTAGACTCTAACTCATCCTTGAGTTCTTGTGTCTTAGCTATAGAGAAATCAAGATTTTCTATAAGATCATCTCTCTCCATACAACATTCATCTAACTTATCCTTGAGTCTAGCATTCTTCTTTCTTTCCTTTTTCAAAGCACTAAGAGCATTAATAAGTTCACTTTCAAGATCCTTTATTTGTTTGCTTTCTGAATCATCAAAGCCTTTTTCAGATTTCTTATCACTAGAGGTGCTACCTTTTTCAAAAACCATACAAGCATCTTCCTTATAGTTTTCTGAAGCATCCTCATACATACTAGAAACCAAATCATTATTTGTACAATCATCCTCAAGGTGACCAAAATTTCCACATCTAAGACATTTCATGATAATGAATCTATGTTTCGGTTCTTCCTCTTTTTTCGATATGAACAACATCTCATTTTCATCATCACTTGAAGAACTTTCACTATCACTACTAGAACACTTACTTGCTTTGTCTAGGTAGAAACTCTTCTTGTGCTTGTGAGAATACCTCTTTCCTTGATTGTTGTGCTCATCTTTGTTCTTCCTGTGATGCTTGTGCTTTTCAGAATCCTTGCTCTTAGAATCCTGTTTATCTTCATCACTTTCATTCTTGGGAACAGTACATTCAGTAGCATAATGACCAAACTTTCCACAATTGAAACATCTTATATTTTTCATGCTTTTGTGCTTTCTAGAGAACTTGCCTTTCTTGTTGTAATATGCCTCTTCATCACTAGAAGACTCATCACTCTCTTGAAGTTGTTTACCCTTGGATTTCTTGGTAGCCTTGAAATCTGCCTCTTTCTTGACATCAACCTTCACTTGAGTTCTCAACTCAAATGCTGCAAGTATACTATGGAGCTCATCCTTTTTCAACTTATCCAAATCTTTAGCTTCCTCAATAGCAGAAATATTTTCACTAAATCTATTAGGAAGAGATCTTAAAATCTTATCACAAACATCATTTTCAGCAAGCTCAAGACCTAAGTCTTTCATGGAGTTAACAACCTCATCCATACGAAGCATGTAGTCACTAATATTTTCATCATCATTCATCTTGAGTTGTTCAAACATACCTTTGAAGTGTCTCAACTTGGCCTTTCTGACATTTGTATCACCTGTATGAACCACCTTCAACTGTTTCCACATTTCACTAGTCTGTCTTGCAGTGAATCACTTTGGTGAGATCTGCTTTCTGTAAGCCTTTCAGGATTGCATTCATTGCTTTTGAATTGTTGTGATGTAGGAGCCTTTCTTCTTTAGTATAAGGACCATGTTCAGGAATAGTGTACTCATCTTCAATCACTTCCCAAACCTCATTCCCAAGTGCCATTAGATGAACCTTCATCCTTGCACTCCAAAGACCAAAATCTGATCCATCAAGAATAGGTGTTGCATTGCCACTTGAATAATCCATTGTGTTCTTTACTAGCTTTTCCTTCAAGCTGTTAAACTTTTCGAAGGCACCCGCTCTGATACCAATTGAAGAACACAAGCTTATACTGAGAGGGGGGTGAACAGTATAAGACCTCTTTTTACTTTTTCCTTTATACTTCAAAATAGTAAAGCAATATACCCAAAGCAATATCAAAACAATGCACAATATCATCCACAAAGTGACACCAATTTTAACGTGGTTCACCCGGAATGGCTGGGCTACGTCCACAAAACTTTTCTCTAAAAGTTATCTCAAAGTTCTTTGGGAATCCTTCCCAATTACAATGTTTATGAGCCTCGGCCCAAAGGAGATACCTTCCCCCAAACAGAATTTATGAGCCTCTGCTCAAAGGAGATACCTTCCCCCAATCTAAATTTATGAGCCTCTGCTCAAAGGAGATACCTTCCCCTCTGCTCTGGAAATGATCCCTCAGAAGATCAACTACCTCTACCTCTTGCCAGCACGTGGAACTCCTTTCCACAGAAGACCTCCTATCCTCAATGCTTAGCCTAAGAGACCTCTGCCTTCTATGATCACGTCCACAGTAGCTCAGCAACCTGTACCAAACATAGTCAGTCGGTCTAGTACAAGTCTTCCTCTGTCTGTCAGATCTATCCAACACTTGAACAAATCAATCCTCTGCACACAAGCTGCACTGTCTTCGCACACTCTACGCCCATACAGTAGCACTCCACGTTCGTCTTTGCCCTTTGTGCTCTCTGTGCCCTCTGCTCTCTCTGCGCACTCACACCGCACTTGGTCGAACTTCAACCTTTGCACTGTCTACGCAAACACAGCGACACTCAGAACAATTCACCATGACTCTTCGCTCACTCTGCACACTTTGATCGAATTTTGCACTCTGCTCTGGTGATCGAACTTCTCACTCTACGCTCTATCTACGAATGTCGCAACAACGATGCACTCAACTCTTCAAAATAGCCTACCTTTTATAATAACACTTTCAAGATCAAAACCTTAATCTTAGTCGGTTGTAACCCTGATCTTTAGTCGGCTGCACAACCCTAAACTTTGTCGGCTCACATTTAACTTTGTCGGCTTCAAATGCCTCTGTAACTCTTCTGTAGCTTTTGCCGTGAAACTACAACATGTCACGATATCATGACACCTTTGCAACCGTACACTTTCTTTTGGCTTTTGTCATGATATCGTGACACTTCAGCCTTTGTCGACTTCAACTAAGTTCTTGTCGTGATATCATGACACTTCTATCTTTGTCAGCATCAACTTTGCTTTTGTCATGATATCGTGACACTTCTCCCTTCATCGACCTCCTTTCTACTTTTGTCATGAAATCATGACACTTCTGCCTCTATAGACTTCATCTTCACTTCTATCATGAAATCGTGACACTTCTGTCTTCATAACCTTCCTCTCTACTTTTGTCATGAAATCATGACACTTCACCTATAGAAGACCTGCTTTCAGTTTCTATCATGAAATCATGACACTTCTACTTTCATCTGCTTTCTTTTTTCCTGTCATGAAATCATGACACTTTCTGCATCCGTACGCTTTCCCTTCATCCTATCATAAAATCGTGACACTTTCTTCATCCGTACGTTTTCTCCACAACCTGTCACGAAATCATGATAGTTCTCACTTCAAAACCTTTCCTTTGTTGCATGTCACGAAATCATGATAGTTCTCACTTGGAACATTTTCATCTATAGCATGTCACGAAATCATGATGGTTCTCACTTCGAACTCTGTAGCATGTCACAAAATCATGACAGTTCTCACTTCGAACTTTGCAGCATGTCACGAAATCGTGACACTTTTCATGTTACTTTCTCTCTCTTCGAACTTGTCATGAAATCATGACATTCACCTCGGACTCTCTCCACAAAACAAGAAAAAGACACTTTTCTTTTGGACTCTCTCTCCTGCAATATGTCACGAAATCGTGACACTTTTTCATCCGTACAACCTTCCTTGCAATATGTCATGAAATCATGACACTTTTCCTTCTCTGCCTTCCTGCTCTTTTCAAGTCGCGAAAATGCGACATGTCGCGAAATCGTGACACTTTCCACCTTGCTCTCTTTCTCTGCCAACATGTCGCGAAATCATGATAGTTTTTCCACTTGCCTTTTTCTCTGCCAACATGTCACGAAATCGTGACAGTTTTTCCTGCTTCTTCTCTCTCTTCCAACATGTCGTGAAATCGTGACAGTTTTCCAGCTTCTTCTCTCTCTTCTAACATGTCGCGAAATCGTGACAGTTTTTCTTGCTCTTTGTATATGTCGCGATATCGCGACACTTTTCTTACTTGTCTTTTTCTTTGATCTTTTGCAAATGGGCCACTATGGTCTTCTTGGAAACTCACTTGTCCATGCTCTGAATAACCTTTGAACTTGTCATGTCGTAACCTTCATCAAAACAAATTATTTGACATTAAATCAAATTCCTTCAAGAGCTTCTTGACATCAATGACAACTTATACACTTGAGCAAAGGCAATGTACCCAAAGTACCCAAAATTGCCAACAGGAGGATCGACAATGTTTTCTAAGGTTTGTGTAGAAATGGACCTCAATAAAACTCTTCCAAAAAAGATAGACCTAAAAATAGGATATTTTATCTAGCATCGACAACTGTATTATGAGGCTATTCCATTCAGATATTAGGTGTACCATGTTCATGGACATCTTTCTAGAATGTGCCCAACAGTTAAGGATCATCAATTTGAACAAGAGGGGACAAGAGACTCTGAGGGCTTCCAAAAAGTAATCAAAAGGCCAAAAAAAATAAATAAACATAGTAACCAGAGATAAAGAGAAAATTTGGGAAGAACAAACAATAGTTATGAGATATTCAAACAACTGGAAAGCTTGGAAATAGAAGGGGATTTTTTTAAATGTAAGGATTAAAGGAAGATACCCAACAAGTCACACTGGTAGATCAAGAAAAATACTCTAGTCTAGTGTCACAAAATAAGCAAGGAGTGGAACTAGACACAACCTCTCTCATGGAAGAGGAGATTCAGCCCACGAGAGAGACCAAAGTAGATAAAATAGAGCGGGGGATAGTTTTAAATCATAAAATAGATATGAAAGAAGGAAATAAGAACAAAGACAACTCTACTTTAGGGATTCATCAAGTGGAGAAGAAACAAAAACCAAACCAATATGTAGGGAGAAAGTCAAACAAGAAAAATATGGAGGACCAGGGAAGATATTTGAGCTATAATGGAAAGGTAAAATCGATGATTGATTTTTTCTCTCCTAATTCTCAATGATACTAATTACTTAGAATGTGAGGGATTTAGGCAATCACCCCAGATAAAAGGTAGTCAAAAACATTATCATAGATATGCGTCTAGATATAGTTTTGTTATAGGAAACCAAAATGCAAGGATAAGACTTACAAAAATAAATAGGAGAATATGGCAAAAAGGAGAGATCCTTAATCTACACAAGCAAAATCATGCGGATTGGCCACTATGTGGAATCACCAATTGTTCCTAGCGATAGGGGGGCCTCTACGAGAGGGGTATTTATGGTCCGGTTACAAAATAGGAAAAGTGGAAAAAATTGGACTATAGTTAATTTTTATGGAGCACAGATAGTTAGAGAACAGAGGGATCAATGGGTAGCTATCCAAACTTTTAGAGACAACTACCCGAAGTACCAATGTATTGTGGGAGGAGACTTCAATGCAAAGCTTAGAATAGAGGAACAACAAGGAGGTAGATCCATGTTGGAGGAAAATGATAGATTTTTTTCATCAATAATATATCAAATGATCTAATAGATATCCCAACTCTGGATAGCTCCATGACCTAGACAAATAGAAGAAAGGAAGGGGAGATAATCAAATCTTTCTTGGATCATTTATTCATGGGAGAGGAACTATACCTGCATACCGAACATCAATCAAGGTTCATGGATAGGCTTTCTTCATATTATTTTCCATTAATCCTTACCATAGAAGAAGATAATCATAAAGTTGCATGAAATTTAAAATTTGAGCTATGGTGGCTGAAATATGAGGAGTTGGGGCACCACATAAAGGAGTGGTGGGAATTAGGTAAACCAAGATTTGGGACAACCCAATTCAAAATTCACAAACAACTGAAATATATTAGGACCCAGTTAAAGAAGTGGAGTAAACACAAGAAGGAACTCACTAGAATTCAAAAGAATGAAATCAAGGATCAAAAGGAGAAGATTGTTCAGGAGATCAGATAAGTAACTATTACAAAAGATCTATTGCAATGTGAGGTAGAAATTATTAGGAGAGAGGAAGATTTGGAGGAACAAAAAGATATCTATTGGAGGTAAAGAACTATAGTTACATGGTTAAAGGAGGGAGATAAAAAAAAAACTTTCTTTCATAAGATAGCAACAACTAGAAGACAACAAAATATAATTACAGGTCTTACAGATATGATGGGTTAGGTAAAAATTAGTGGAAGTGAAATGAAAACTAAAGCAAATGATTACTTCCATACTCTTTTTAGTATTAATAAAAATTTAAATGCAAAATGGTAGGAGAAGATACTAGAGGTAATTATGCAACTAGTCAAACCAAAACATAATAAATTATATGGAGGAAATTTCTTTAGAAGAAACATCACAAATCATACAAAAAATGCAAACAGGTTAGACCCCAAGACCATATGGATTCCCCATTAAATTTTATCAAATTTTTTGGAAAATTGTAGGCCAAGTAGTTGTGGAGGAACTAGAGAAAATCAGATAGAGTAAGCAAGTGTTAAAAGCCTTGAATAATACTTTTATTACATTAATTACTACGATCTCACCTAGGGAGATAATTAGTAATTATAGGCCTATTTCACTATGTAATGTAGTATAGAAGAGCTTAACAAAGCGTATGGCTTAGAGGTTAAAATCTTTTATACCAAATCTGATTTCAAGTGAGCAAGATGGTTTTATTGAAGGCGGTCAAATTTTAGGTGAAATAGTAGTTGCCCAAAGAGGTGATACACATAATTTCCAAGAAAAAGTAACCAGGTTTATTTATTAAATTGCATCTTTTTGTAGCCTATGACAGAGTATATTGGACATTTATGCAAAGGATTTTAGAAAAATGGGTTTTAGAGAGGGGTGGAGAGATTGGGTAAAAGCATGTTCATAGACGACATCATTCTTAGCTGTAGTAAATGATAGTACCTCTCCCATGTTCATAGTAGGAAAGAGGCTGATGCAAGGGGATCCTATTTCTCCTTATCTTTTTATCCTTTATGCAGAGGATTTATGAAGACTGTTATAAAAAGGGAGACAAGAGGGAAGGATGAGGGGTCTAAAAATAATCACTTGAATTGAGATAAATCACCTCTAGTTTGTGGATGATACTACTCTTATTAGTCAATAAAAACTCCTAGTAGCATAAACATAAAATAAATTTTAGATGGGTATCCTCAAGTTACTGGCAAAAATTTAAATGAAAAAAAAAGTCCCAAAGAGCTTTTTTCAACACAATGGAGAGGGTGAGAGATAAAATTATACAACTATTGAACTTCATGGAAACTCCTTTACCCATAGAGTATCTAGGAGTACCTTTATCTCCAAATAAAATAAAAATCAAGGAGCAAAAATGGTTGATTGACAGACTACAATCTAAGTTGCGCAATTGGATGCACAAATGGCAAGATTTGGAGGAAGGCTTACAATTATTAAATTTGTGCTACAAGCCCTCCGAGTTTATAAATTTTTCATACTTCAACCTCTAAAAGGATTTGGAAAATATATTGATAAACACAAAAGAAAGTTGTGTGGTTAGGCATAAGGGGAGAACAAAAATTAGCAATGGTTGAGTGGGAGAAGATATACCAACCAAAAGATAAGGTAAGATTGTGGATATAAACAACATCCCAAAATAATAGAACACTAGGAGGAAATTTATATTGAAGATGGATTACAGCTACTAGGGGCTTATGGAGTAGATTGTTACAAGTTAAATACTACCCAGGAGTGGTTGAGAAAGATATCCCAAGGCATAGAGTGTAAGGAGAGGGATCTATAGTATGGAGAACAATGGAAGTAGGCCAAGAGTTAATAAATCCATACCTATATTGACAATTAGGGGATGGAAAGTAAGCCCTATTTTGGGAGGATTCATGGAATCAATATCAACTAATTATTCAGATATTTCTAGAGATGGAGAGTTGGAAAGTAAAGCTCCAAAAGGTAGGGTGGTGGAAAGCCTCTTCCTATACGAAATCATGGAATCAACATGTGCCAGACTTACAACAATAGAAACATCTTTGAGAATGGCCAGTGAGGGGGACAGATGAACTAACTAAAAAAACTATGGATAAATCTCCAAAGACACCCAATTCAGGATGGTTCTACGAAGGATATGCTTGGATGGGGAGGAAACAAGTTGGGAATCTATAAGGTAAAGGAGGGATACAAGGTATTTTGTGGATATGAGATTACCCTAGCATAATTTCCATTGATATTTGTTTGGCAAAGGAAGGATGGCCAAAAATTAACATTTTCTCATGGTTGATTAACCATAGAAAGTGCTTGACATTTGATAATCTAAGAAAAAGAGGTTTCTATGGGCCTTCCAAATGTGTTATGTGTGGAAAAGCAGAGGAGACCTTGAATCACCTCTTTTTTGGATGTTCTTTTTCTAAATACATGTGGATCGATTGGTGGATGCAAATGAGACAGCATAGGGAAATTTTTTAGAGCCAGGAAAGCTTTTATGAGAAATGTAAATAGTGCAACTTTAAGACTAAAACAATGAAAATGGTATGGAAGCTAGGGCCTAGCTTCATATGGTGGCAGTTATGGCTAGAACGAAATGCATTAATATTTAGATCAGATCACTGAATAAGGGAGCAAGTATGGGAGAGGATTACGAGTAAGGTAATGGAAACACTAAAATAATTAAGGGTTGGATGCGCAAGTGAGATCTCCTCAAATAACATAGAGTGGAGACCTCCTCCTAGAGAGTGGGTGAAGGCAAACACAGATGGGACTTCTACTAAAAACCTTAAAAAAACTAGTTTTGGCATTATCATATGAAATTTGAAAGAAGAAAAGGTGTACTAGAGAGCAAAAGGTATGGGGAGACAACAAAAATGAGGCATAAGGACAAGCGATCTTGTTAGCATCAATGATAGTTGCAAGTCTACATTTACATAAGCTATGGATAGAGATAGACTCTCATTTATGGGCTGGAATCTTGGATTCTATAAGACCCTTTTAGGTGTTGGGAATTTGCGAGAGAAGGAAGGTGGAAGCAATTCAAAATATTTGGAAGGTTTTTCAGGATGTTTCTACTACACATATCAAGCGATAGGGAAATAGAGTGGCAAATTATTTAGCGAAATGGGGAAGAATTGGAGGAAGGGCAATATATGGACTCTCATATGGAAGATCATATAAGCTTGTACAAAATAATCCAAGAGATAACAAATAATGAAGCAAAAGGATAGGTGATCTTGTCAACATCAATGATAGCTGCAAATCTACATTTACATAATCTATGGATAGAGACAGACTCTCAAAATATGGGTTGGAATATTTTTTTAAGCGAAAAACCCTTTGTGGGGCCGCCTTGGTCTAAGAGACCATGATCATGGAGTTCTACACCGTCAAAGTCACCCAGGAGTCGTGCCCGGCCCTGCCCGCACCAACATTATCAATTAGATTTTGGGTATCCAATTCAAATTTTTGGTAGGGTGAATATTCAAACCTGGGACCTCCCTTGAAGGATTGCCCTCTCCTCTCCAACTCACCTACAACACCCGGGTAAAGTGGGTTGGAATTTTGGATCCTCTAAGACCCTTTCAATTGCTAGGAATTGGTGAGAAAAGGAAGGTGGAAGCAGTTCAAAATATTTGAAAGGTTTTTCAGGATGTTTTTAGTACACATATCAAGCAAGATGGAAATAGAGTGGCGGATTATTTAGAAAAATGGAGAAAAGAACTAGAGGAAGGGCAATATGTGGACTCTTATATGGAATATCAGATAAGTTGATACCAAAGAATCCAAGGGATGCAAGAGGTGGTACAAACAGATAGCAGAATAGGAAGAGCAACTAGTGATTCTAATGAATCTATCACAGTTAGGCCATAGAGTGAAACAACATGAAGATAGAGGGATGGGTAATTTTTGAGCCAGGAGGGATTGGTGGAGGATTTTTTTTCTCTCATATTTCCTGTCAAGCTAATTTTACTTTGTAATACAGTTTCTATAAATATAATATATTTTTCATTTTTTCAAAATAGAAAACTTTAATACAATTATTAATTTATTATTTTTTAATTTCCCTAAGGTTTTATTTTTTATTTATTAATTTTTATTTATTATTATTATTTAATCCCTAAGGTTTGACATTATACCCCAACGTGCTCTAAGTCATGATTAAATTTCCTTTGCTTTAGGTCGCATTGAAAAATCTTTTATTTCCTTTGGATCATTGCGATGTTGCAAATTTGAGGTATTATTGCAATATTGCAAATTCACGGTAAATCCAAAATCTTATAGTAAAATTAACTTTCACAAAAATTCGTAACTTTAATGGGATTATCAAAAGATCTTAGGGTAAAAATTAATTTGCATAGAATCCGACATGCAATTGGCATGGGGTTATATCACGAAATCATGTTGCATTTGTTCGCTTTTCTTGCTTTGACCAAATGGACCGTGACATGGAGGCATGTCACGATGTCACAACATTTTTCTTTCTTTTAAGCTTCTTGAGCTTTGACAACCGCGGCATGGAGGCATGTCGTGATGTCATGACATTTTTCTTTCTTTTAAGCTTCCCAAGCTTTGACAACCATGGCATGGATCCATGTCACAATGTCACAACATTTTTCTTTCTTTTAAGCTTCCTGAACTTTGACAACTATGGCATGGAGGCATGTCACGATGTCAAGATATTTTCTTTCTTTTAACCTTCCAAAGCTTTAACAACCACGACATGGAGGCATATCGCGATGTCGTGACATTTTTCTTCATTTCACTTATCTTGACCATTTTGAGTGCAACATTGAGACAATTTGCGATATTGGAACAATTACTTAAAATTGCACGATTTTACAACATTTTTCGTATAGTGCAAAAATTAGGCAAAATATCAAAGTGTCTATATTTTAATAAAATGTAACACACTTCCAAATAATCTAAATGGGTATCCAAATACACTAATAAAAATCAAAAAATAATTTTGGATCAAGAGATATTGCATTTAGAAGTTCATTGGCCGCAATGAGAAACTACTATTTTTGGATGGAATTTACGTCCAATTTTCTACAAATTTGATACCATTGTGAATAGGAATTATAGATATTTCCACTAGGATTTAAACCACATCAAACGGAGTTTCCAATCAAAAATTTGTGGCAATTTCAAATTTGAATCAAATTTAGGGTAAGATGACGAAATTTAAAGAACCCTAAAATTGATTTTAATATTTCAGACCTTAGAAAAACCATTGAACAATAAAAAATTTGAAACATTTAATCTGAAATAATACCATTGACACACAAATATTTCAAGAAATTCAAATCAAATCAATGTTCTTAGCATGCAATTTTGACACCTTGATGCAAGCAAAATATAGAATTAAAACCAAAAAATCAAGTGGATCCCCAATCCAAACTAGGGTGTGTTTCTTCTCAATAGAAGATAAGACAAAATTTGTGTACATAGGTGATATGTCCATAAATTTATTTACAACCAAGTGTAATAAATATCTTAGTCAAATATGTAGTAATATAATATCCTCGCAAAAGCAAAGTTTTGAAGAATGCACTAGATAAATCACATGAGCAAATTAGGAGTTTTGAGGTGAATAATTGTGTTGATTTTTGACTTAGCTACATTGGAAGTGCCCTTTCACATGAGCTGGTAGGAGAAGAGCTAAGAGAAAATAGGATAGATACAAAAACTATTTGATGACCTTGTATGAGGAAGGAGCCTATATAAGGATACCCCTTGTCATGACCCTCCCTTGGCAGACCTTTTGTTGGATGGATTCATGATTGGCTATGTTATATTGTTGATAGAATGAATGGCTACTTCATTATTTATTTATGCAATATATATGATTGGCTATGTTCTCTTGTCGATATAATTTTTGACTATTTCATTATTTGTTTATGCAATATATATATAGATATATTTATATATATATATATATATATAATGGAAAAATATGATGTATCTTATTAGTGGAATGATTGACTATTTCATGTTTAATTTATGCAAAACATATATTTAATGGAAGAATATGATGTTGCTAATAGATTTTGCACTCTTGTAGGAACAAGTTTTCTCGTTGGTGGAAGAAAGCCAACCACCGAGAACAGGATTCCTTAAGAATAAGGAAATGATGTGATGATTCATTCATAGAACAACAAGGCAACATAGATGAATACCCATTTTCATGTAGTTGCATATCATTTACAAGAGGAAAATACACCAAGTTTATATGGGACTTGTTTGTTGTATGATAATCTTATTTTAGATGAAATTCTATGTGATATGGGGTGATTATTTATTATTGCAAAGAATATTTTATGTTTGAGTTATTATTTCTTTTGGAAAGAGATATAAGGAACCTAATCGTTTGATTGGCATTATTTCTTTTGCATAAATAAGGAAAGGGTATGTTTATGCTTACTTGAAATTGATAGAAGTATTTCATTCATGTTTAAGAGAAGATTCTTGTTTTTGTTATCTATGTAAAATAAAATATGGTTTGTAAGAGGGGTTCATTAGGAAGAAACTTGATGACTCTATTGATTAATTGAACTACCAACTTACTTTAAGGTGGAGATTGTTGTTAAAGAAACAATTAATCAAAATAAAGAAAAATGAAAAATAATAGTAATATTCCCAACTTACACTTTGGAAGAAGTCTTTTAATTATATGTTTGTATGTTTATATAATCATCATTGTGGATGGTTGATGGGTTTTCCTTGCTTCATCATGTTTGGAACGAGGAGGTGAACATGGGTAGTGGAAGCTAAGGATAGCGCACATCTATCTTAAATCATAGGAGTTTCAAACGTGGAGGCAGGGTAGTTACTCATCTGGAGAAGAGCAAGGGAGAGGAGAGTGAAAAAAAAAAGATAGGAAGAGCACAAAAAAAAAAGAAAAACAAGAGTGAAAAAAGGAGGAGCTAGACCAAATGACTGGATAATTTGGCTGATTTTATTCGAGATTTATAGGTAGACTCTAAGGATGTACTTATATTTATGATATTGGTCTAGAGATATCATTTTTAGAAGTATCTATATTGCCTGTAGACGTAGCACCTGAGATAAGGTTTGGTTGGCTAAGATATTCCTTCTAAGGTGTGACTAAATTTCCAATATATGTATAAATATAGTGTTAGTTGTTTCATTATTGTTTGTCTGTCCATACCTTTGTTATTTTGGGACCATTGGTGAAATGATTTTCCTTTCTAAAAAGGATATAGTTTCATACAAGAAAACAATTAAAAATTGTTGAGGATTTCAAAAATACCTAACTAAGATGTGTGTTAACTGTAGTTGCACCAAAATCCCTTCAATATACTTGATATTTGGATGTTATGGACCTGTGTGAGTATTACTACAGATATGGTTTATCCAAGGTGGATAAAAAAATTGAATTCACTTTTCCACTTATAAACAAAAGAAGAAATCTTAATACTCTTTGATTTAATGTGTTTTGGGAATAAAAATATTGAGTGTAGCTTCATTCCTTCAAAAATAATTTGTAGGCTTGAATAGTCTCTTGGTTAATAAAGTCTTTTTTTTATATCCTGCACCTAGTTTAATGAATGACTCTTAAATAACGTCGAAGATGTCACATGGACCTGTGAATGAACTATGGATGTGGTATGTGGTGTTTCAACCAATACGTTCTCACCATGTGTGAGACAAGGTCTAATTGATACCAGGTATCTCTATAATGAAATACCACTCCAAATAATTGAGTGGAAAATATAGTTTGATTTCTAGCCATGATTTGAAGGACATAAACAATGTTGGAAGTGTTTTTGGGTAAACATTCGATTAGGGGAATGAAAGACAAATTAAAATATTCTTATTTGTTTATTGTAAATCCCTCGATAGATTGTTGGATTTGTTGATGCTTTATAGTCATTAATAGATGTTGTATATTCCATACACTATAGAGTTACTTACATATATTAGGACGTATAACTTATATAGCTTAATGGAAAACAACATAGAATGTTCCTCCAAAGAGAAAGCTTTACCTAAAGATGCATTGTGTGTGTGTGTTATTTCTAGTAGGTTTGATGGTGTATTGTAATCCAGACTTGGATTATAAAATTGAGGATTTTTTATTTTTCTAGAAAAATATTAATAAGTATTGATGTAAGGTTAAATGAAAAGACCATGTGGGATCTTTGGATGACGAGGTGCAACACTCAGAAAAAGAAAAAAAATACTTGAGTTGATTTGGTAATGTGACTCTCAATGAAATATGATAGACTATATTTAACTTACCTGAAATAATAATATGGGAGAATATTATTTGTTTTGTATATTAAAAAATACATATACTTGCTTTGTCTTAATTAATTAATAGGTTGTAGTCTTGTGGAAATAATATGACATGCTATATTTAGTTTACCTAAAAGATTATGACAAAACCATATTTTGGCATATTGAAGAACATGATAGATTATGTTTTTCTTTAATTGTATAGGTGTAATGGACTATGTTTTAGCTTACTTTTAAGGAACATGATAGACCGTGTTTAGATTTTAAGTATATTATTTACAAAAGAATAAAATAAATGTATATAGGAATGCATTCTCATGCTAAATGGTATTATGTTCCCTTAAAGACATCTCTTTCTCGATGGGAAAGGAGAACTTGAATATGGATAGGCTTATGATGCATATGATTGAAGAACAAAGAAGAGACTTCTCCATATTCTTTAGCCTAGTTTGGAACAAATTTTAAGCATTGTATTCTCATTTCATTGTAAAGAGTACTTGGAAGTATTTATGTAATAAAGATATTGCTATTGAAATGTTTTTGGGTGGAATGTAATCCTTGAAGGAATTATTAGATGATTTTTCTCTATATAATAAAGAAAGAAGGTTATTTTTTATATAGTTCAAGCAACTATGTACCATGGCTATGTGTAAAAATGTAAAGAATTGTTAATCTTTATTCCTTCAAATAGAGATGGGAAATGAGGATTTTATGTTGACTAAGTAGAAGCAATTATAATGATCTTTAGATATTTTATACATAAAATGGGAAATTGAACCCTAGTGGATTAAGATAAAAAGAAATCTTCTTCCAAGTGCAGCAATAGAATCCGTTTTAAATACATCATAAAAGAACATGGTGGTTGATTTAAAGTTTGTGATTTGGATCTCGTGGAATAGGGGTTTAGAATACAATGACCTTTTGAGATAAAATACTAGCTCATCATGGATATGAGAAGGATAGTATGAACCTGATACACTTAGTGCACCTACATAGATAGACTTATGTGGGGTGTAAGGATTGGTGCAACCTTTCAATTGACTAAAAGGGAAACATAGCTCATTGGGAAAAATGAGAAAGATAGATTGGTTTTGGTACTACACCTAGTACTTCTACATTATTTAACCTATGTAAGTGTCATAAATGGGTGTACTCCTCATCAGGTTAATATTACTGAGATGATTCTACGTGATAATGGATAGAACAACTTGGCTAGGATTAACTAAGGTCTTAAGCCAATGATTATGAAAGGGCTAATCCTTAATAAGTTATGTGTGTAAACCTATAGTTAATGTCAGGAAAAAAATCATGGATAAGAATAGGAAATATTGGGATGTGACATTTGGTATCAGATCTCATGATCATCGGACTATAAGTTTCCTGAGATGAGACCTAGGTATAGTAATACTGAGTGATGATGGGTGTTTGAATATGTGAGTTTTCTAGTAGGAGTTATATCTCACATGGACATAGGATAATTGATGATAACCTAATTCATTGAATATTCAAACTGGTTGTGTATCTAGTTAGTAAGTGGTTCAATTTGGACCTAATTCGACCTCTCTTTCTTGTGTGTGACCAAGGATAAATGGCACCAATAACAAGGAGAGGAAGTGTTGTCTCATTGAAGAGGTAAATATGATGAACTAATGTTGAGGATGGAATCCTAGATTTAGGTGTAGTAAATCCTGCTAATGAATTGGAGGATCTTACTATAGTAGTTGCTTTGATTTGGGAATAGATGGAACAATAGATATAACTATTAGAAAATATAGTGAATCAAGATTCACAATATGGGAGCTCTAGGGTTAGACAGACTAATGAACCTCTTACAAAGGCACAATAGGCTAGAATTTGATTTGATATTGAGATGGCAAATTATTTTATGAATGTATGATCCTCTAAGTTTAATGGATAAGAAGGGTGTGATGCAGTTGAAGCCTGGCTAAAGGAATTGGAGACATTCTTCAATTTGAAGAATCAATCTACAGGGACTCAGACATCATATGTCATAATACATTTGTAGGGTATGGGATTGGTGGGAAAATTTTAGTGGAGGATAAAATATTGAGGTAGTTTACTTAAAATGGGAAAATTTTGTAACAAATTTTAAGGAAAGATTCCTCATAGAGAACTTTTATGGCAAGAAATTTGAGGATTTCACTAATCTTAGATAGGAAAATAAGATGGTGGAAGTCTATTATCAGAAATTTATTAAGTTTTTGAAGTATGTGTCTATGTATAATGAGAAAATAAAGATTCATAAATTCATATTAGGAGCAGATCCTAGTATAGGACATGAAGTAAATATGCGTGAGCCTAAGACCCTTTAAAAGGCCTACTATTTGGCTATGAAAGCAAACTTATCTTAAGCCTTAATTTAATTATGAAGGGGCATTTAAACAAGATAGATAAGAACTCAAGAAAATAAACAATGCTACATTTATGAAATTGGAGAGAGAATAGATAAACAAAAGTTGCCAAGGGTAGGACAAAAGAAATGATAGAAAATAAGGAAAGTTTAAGAAGAATTTTGGGAAAAGAATAACAACTATAACAACAATAATAGCAAGCCACCACCATAGGAGCAGTACAACCCCACACTAGAAGTGAAAGCAGAGAGACATAATCAAAGAACACATCCAGGACCCAAGGGTGGATGTTATCAAAATCTGGTGATATTATTGGCAACGATTGTGTATGCTCTCAAAATCTGGTGATATTATCTGGTGGGAAGATCCTTCAAATTGAGGATTAACTATCAGAGTTTGAAGTATGTATTTACTCAACCTTTGATCAATGCTAGGCAAAGGAGATGGATGGAGTTACTCATTGAATACAAATTTGGGATCGAATACATCAAGGGAAAGGAAAATAAGGTTGTTGATGCTTTAAGTAGAATACATATCATTGCTCTAACCCACAACCATATGGACTTAATGGATCAAGTTAAAATAATGCAACATCAGGATGATTACTATAGCCAGATTTGAGAAAAAATAAAGAGGAGACCTGAGAAAATTAAGGACTTTGACATCAATGATGGTTTTCTATACTTCAAGGAATGTTTAGTGATTACCAAAGTAAGTGATTTAAGAAAAATTATCATGAATGAAGCGCATAGATCTCCTTATTCTGCTCACCCATGGGGAGAAAATATGATAGAAAACATGAAGAAAACTTTCTACTGGCTCAAAATGAAGAAAGACATCACTGAATTTGTTATCCAGTACCTTGAATGATAGAAGGTTAAGGTTGGACATAGACATCGTACAGGACTGTTGTATCCGCATGACATACCCATGCAAAAATGGTAGGTGATTTCAATGGATTTCATTGTAGGTTTACCAAAAACCCAATTTCAACATGATGCAATCCTAGTGTTAGTCGATAGATTGACTAAGGTTGTGTACTTTATACCTATAAATACCAAGGATGATGCCATGATTGTGGCTAACTGATTTTTCAAATAAATATTTAAGATTCATGGTTTTCCTGAGGTTACTATTTCAGATAGGGGCTCGAAGTTCACATCCAAGTTTTGGTAAGCTTTACATCATGCCATAGGTACCAGACTAAACATTAGTTCTGCATATCACCCAAAAACCTATGGGCAAACTAAGAGGGTGAACCAGGTGTTATAAAATATGCTTTGCATGTATTGTATGGATTAGAAGACTTGAAGGGAAGACTATCTACACCTAGTGAAATTTTCTTAAAATAATGGTTACCATTCAACCTTAGGCATGGCTCCATTTGAATCTTTGTATGGTAGGAGGTGTAGGACACCATTATCATGGGATAATCCAGAGGATTGGGTTGTTCTTGGACCATACATGGTTAAGGAAATGGAGCACCAGTTAAGGATAATCAAAGAAAGGCTGAAGGAAGTCATTGATTATCAAAAAAGTTATGTCGATCCTAAGAGGTCACCAAGAGAATTTTTAGTTGGTGATAGAGTGTTTTTGAGGGTGAGACCAAAGAAGAGTGCCATAAAATCCATAAAACTAGATCCTTATTTTGTTGGGCCATTCAAAATTATGGAAAGGATTAGTCTTGTGGTGTACAAACTTGTCTTACCATCCAGTTTATAAAAAATTCACGACACCTTTCATATATCCTTGCTTAGAAAATAAATTTCTAACCTTGATAATGTATGGGCTTTCTCAAAATTATAGATGGTGGACCCAGAGGCCATTTGAGGTGTGTCCAGTGAAGATCCTTGAGTTCCATTCCAAATTGATGAAGAAGGTGACTCTGGAGCAATGTAAGGTCCAGTGGGACATTTATTCCAAGAGAAATGCTACTTGGGAGAAAGTGGCAAATATGAAGAGATATTTTTCGTTCCTGTTTGAAAATGATATGTAATTATTATTTTTATGTTTGAAATTTGATAAAAAATATAGGACTTTGTTAAGCCTAAGGGGGTAGGATGTCATGACCCTTCCTTGGAAGACCTTTTTTTGTATGAATTCATGATTGGCTATGTTATGTTGTTGATGGAATGACTAACTATTTCATTATTTGTTTATGCAAGATATATATATAATGGAAAAACATGACGTATCCTATCAGTGGAATGATTGACTATTTCATGATTAATTTCTACAAAACATATATTTAATGGAATAATATGATGTTGCTAATAGATTTGCACTCTTGTAGGAATAGGATTTCTCGTGGGTGGAATAAAGACTTAGCCACCGAGAATGGGATACCTTAAAAAAAAGGAAAATGATGTGATGATTCATTTATCAAACAACAGGGCAACATGGATGAATGCCCCTTTTCATGTAATTGCATATCATGAAATTTGCATGAGGAATAATACACCAAGTTTAGATGGAACTTTTTTTTTGCATGATAATCTTATTTTAGATGAAATAATATGTGATATTAGGTAATTAGTGATCATTGCAAGAAGAGTATATGTTTGAGTTATTATTTCTTTTGGAAAGAGATATAAGGAAATTAATCATTTAATTGGCATTATTGTTTTTGCATAAATAAGAAAAAGGGTATGTTTATGCTTACTTGAAATTGATAAAAGTTTTTCATTAATATTTAAGAGAAGATTCTTGTTTTTGTTCTCCATGTAAAAGAAAATGTGGTTTGTCAAAGGGATTCGTTAGGAAGGAACTTGATGACTCTGTTGATTAATTGAACTACCAACTTACTTTAAGGTGGAGTTTGTTGTTAAATAAATAATTAATCAAAAGAAAGAACAAATAAAAAATAATAGTAATATTCCTGACTTAGACTCTGGAAGAAGGCTTTTAATTATATGTTTGTATGTTTATATAATCATTGTTGTGGATGTTTGATGGGTTCTCTTTGCTTCATCGTGTTTGGAATGAGAATGTGAACATGGGTAGTGGAAGCTAAGGAAAGTGTACATCTATCTTAACTCCCAAGATTTTTTAACGTGGAGGCTGGGTAGTTACTCATCTAGAGAAGAGCATGGGAGAGGAGAGTGAAAAAAATAGGAAGAGCACAGAAAAAGATAAAGAAAAATAGGAGCGAGAAAAGGAGGATCTAGACCATACGACTAGATAATTTGGTTGATTTTGTTTGATATTTATATGTAGACTCTAAGGATGTACTTTTCTTTATGATATTGGTCTAGAGATATCATTTTTAGAAGTATCCAGCTTGCCTATAGATGTAGCACCTGAGCTAAGGTTTGGTTGCCTAAGATATTCCTTCTAAGGTGTGACTGAATTTCCAATATATGTATAAATTTTAGTGTTGGTTGTTTCATTATTGTTTGTCTGCTCATACCTTTGTTATTATGGGACCATTGGTGAAATGATTTTCCTTTCTAAAAAGATATATAGTTTTGTACAAGAAAACAATTTAAAATTGCTAAGGATTTAGAAACTACTGAACTAAGACATGTGTTAACTGTAGCTGCACCAAAATCTCTTTAATATACTTGATATCTGGATGTTATGGACTTGTGTGAATAAAACTGTGGATATGGTTTATTCGAGGTGGATAAAATAGTTGAATTTACTTTCCCACTTCTAAACAAAAGAAGAAATATTAAAACTATTTATGAAAATGTTGAGTGTAGCTTCATTCCTTCAAAAAGAATTTGTAGTCTTGAATAGTCTCTTGGTTAATAAAGCATTTTATTTGATATCTCCCACCTGGTTTAATGAAAAACTCTTAAATGATGTCGAAGATGTCACAAGAACCTGCAAATGAACAATGGATGCGGTATGTGGTGTTTCAACCAATACGTTCACACCATGTGTGAGATGAAGCCTAATTGATACTAGGTATCACTATAATGAAATACCACTCCAAAGAATTGAATGGAAAATGCAATTTGATTTCCAGCCATGATTTGAAGGAAAAATTGTGTTGGAAGTATTTCTAGGTAAACATTCGGGTAGGGGAATGAAAGACAAAATAAAATCTTCTTATTTGTTTTTGTAAATCCCTCTATAGATTATTGGATTTGTTGATGCTTTATTGTCATTAATAGATGTTGTATATTCCATACACTATAAAGTTGCTTACGTATGTTAGGACGTATAAGTTATATATATTAATGAAAAATGAGATATAACGTTCCTCCAAAGTGAAAGCATTATTGAAAGACACATCATGTGTGTCTTTGATTTCCAGTAGGTTTGATGGTGTATTGTAATTCAGACTTGGATTATAAAGTTGAGGATTTTTTAGATTTTTATTAATAATGGGGTTTTGAAAGGGTCCCCAAACCTTTTACAAATGGATCAGGGAGATTATCTCTAAAGATAGGTCTCCACAAAGCGAATATAGAATAGTAAATTCTCACAAAAATGAAAAGTGAGACCATCTCGTATAGCATAAAATGGAAACCCATCTTACGGGAGCCCGATACAACCAAAAATTAAAAACTCAATTAAAAAACCTGGATTGTGGTAGCCTATGACAAAAGTCAAATATAAAAATCCTTCTAGTACGATAACGGGAGAACTGATAAGAACAGATTAAAATTTAAAAATAAAACCCCACCCAAGAGGGTCCAGGAAAGAAAGACTAGTTGGCAATATTTGAAATAGGTCATCCTGCAAAACAAAATAGCCCAATAGGAAACCACAGCATGGAAATAAAAAAACTCATCCAGGAAGGCATGGGAATATCTTGTAAATGAAAAACCCATCTAGGAAGGCACAAGAATATCCTAGAAATGAAAAACCCATCGAGGAAGGTACGGGAACAACTTGGAAAATGAAAAAAAATTATCCTAGAAGGCATGGGAACAACCTAGAAAATAAAAAAACTTATCCTAGAAGGCACGGGAACAACTTGGAAAATAAAAAAGCAACCATGAGAGATCTCTTTAGGCAATGAGATTTCGTTGCAAAGGAGAAAATTATCATAGCAAAAGGTAAGAAAATACTAAAATTCAATCCATCATGGCACTCCATGGATGAAAGGGATCAAACCATTGGGATTGTCGACAAGAGATTATTAATAGTAGTACACACATGCATCGAGTACCCAGACAAAAAAATTGCAAATATGGAATCCATTAGATAGTCCACAGAGCATGGATACCCACCAGTCCCACCAACCACCCATCCAAAGGATATCTATGAACTCCAACACTAGTAGTAGCATGAGAAACCTAGAGCCCTTCCCTAGAGGCTAGAAAGATGTAGCAAGAAAAGAAACCATAGAAAACCCAAGATATACAAGAAACCCTACTTCAGAAAGCCCACACCAGCCACAACCAAGAGGTAATCAACTAAAAATGATAAAACTATGGCCCATGCCTAAGGCTAAGAAAGAATATTGGAGTAAACCCTAAGCTAATATAGTAGGAACCCCTTCATATGTCAAACCCAAGAATAGAGCAGTAAAAAAAAAACAACGGTAGTGTTGGCTTTTGATGTAGCATGTAGTGGGAGATAGTAAACACAAGACGTGGAATAAAATGACATAAAGTAAATCTATGATATGACTAAAAATAATATATAGAAATGATGGAGATGTTTACAAAATAGCTCTAGATGAAATGAACACTCCATGAATAAAGCTTGTAATGACCTCCATTGTCACCACTCAACCATTCAGATTTTTTTTATTTTATTTTCTCATATCTTACTAGTCCATTATGAGAGGACATATTCATGATCTAAATAAATTTATTGCAATGGATAAGTAAGTTTCCTTCTTCAATTAACTAAAGTCCCATACCTTTAGTTAATTGAATGTTCAATTTATATTTTATTTTATTCTTTACAGCATTAGGTAGGTTTTCTTATAAACAATCAAAGTCATTCATCATCTCATTACAATATCATGAACTAGGGGTAACAATCATAATTCATAACCCATTAATCCATAACGTGATAAGTAAACACGGTTGCATTTGCAGTAAAATTACTCCATGAGAAATACATTTTTCAGAGATAAACAATCATTCATATTTAATTGATTCATCATTCATCATAGGACTATTATCTAAGTTAAAATAACATGATCAAGAATAACAATCTTAATTTATGACTCAAAGTATCCATATATGATAATTAAACATAATCTCATTTTCCTATAAGGTTATTTCATCTACATTGCATAACACATTCCATCTTAAGCAGTGAACATTAACATCATCTCATGGTAATTCAAATACAACATTCATTCATAGCATTAAAAGTAATAACAATATGCACAAGATTTAACAAATCAAACCATAAATAAGAGACACATTGTTTATCCTGGGAACCCTCAAGGGAATAAACCCAGCCTCCAAAATATGTGCTTTCCTCATATTCATAAACTTAAGATATCAATGTTACAGATATAGAAATGTCACCATGGATCCCTTTCAATCAAATTTACAAGTTAGGGAATACAATTGTTCCTTTTCATATTCATGATGCAATTAAAGAATTTTCCAATTTCTTTCTCTAAGACATCATTATATTATTAGGGCATTTCCCTATACCAATAAGGAATCCATATTTTCCTTTAAAATATATGATGCAATTAAGGAATCTAATAATTCCTTTCTCTAAGTCATCATATGAATTTCTAATATTTTATATATGTTTATGATAATCATTGGAGTCACATTTTGGAGAAGTCTCATCGACTTTAGAGGGAACCCTATAAATTCCCTTAAGAATGAATTTCCAAATTCATTCTTCATGATTGATTCACAATCAATCCCTTGTATAGTGAATTTAAAGTCCCATACCTTTAAATTCCTAACATCCACTCCTTAAATCCTAAAATTAACGTGATATAGTATTTAAATTACTACCAAGTTGAACTCTTGGTGGCATATCTTTATTTTGAAACATCATTCAAAGTCAACACATTTAATCAATAGTTTATTTTTACAAATTTACTCCAATATTTGATACCCCTACTTACCAAAATTGGATCCATAGTTTTCAATCTCCTTTTAAGATTTTTATCACCAATAGATCCTATGGATGTATCTGACTCATCCAATTAATCATATTATCCTATGGATGTATCTAACTCATCCAATTAATCATATTACTCATCCAAAGGACTTGGATATTTCTAGGCTCGAAGGCGAGGTCACTCGGTTATAGGATGAGCTGACTCGGCTACAGGTAGGGTTCGGTGGAGGTGACACTGTAGCTACTGTTGCTACTCTTCAAGCAAAGATTTCTCAGCTGGTTTCTCATGAGGGTGCTGACTTGAGGAGCCTGTGCAAGCAGGCTATTTATATAGAGATGTTGGAGAACATTCTGCATGAGCATCAGATTCCTTTACCTATTCCTCCTTCTTCATCAGCCACTACTACTACTTGAGAGACTGATAGGAGTCGTAGGACTCATCGTTCATCGAGTTCTCATGGTGCTTCTACAACGCAAGGTCATCAGAGGGATCCTGCTCATACTAGCTAGTGTGACCTATTGCTTCTCTTTTTTGTATTTTGTTTTTATTTTGCTATGAGCCTTAGTGCTTCGATGTATATAGCCTACGGGCATTTTGTACCTTTAGGACTTTTATATTTATACATATATATACATGGTTTTGTATTGGTTATCTCATGTGTTAATGTTTATGTGGATGCTTTTTATTTTATACTTTGCTAGAGCTAGTGTGGTGCAATGTTCACAATATTATATTTATGCTATGATAAATGAATGTAACTAATATGTAATATGTAGCTTATGTTTATTTTCATTTAACTATATGATGATATGCATGATGTTTTTGTAATCTTTTATAGCTCAGAGTAGTTGACCATTACTTGTTCATGTTTGCAATTGGGGGTATTCAACTTGATGACTCTTTACGTTTGGTGTATGGTGGGTGTATGTATGTGATAATGTAGAACATGTGATGATGATATGGTATTTGCTATGGTTTTTGATATATAACATTGGAGGATTTTTAAAGACTCAAACAGTCTAGTGATTTTAACCATTTTCTCAATGTTCGTCTAACCTTCTTTAGGACCAAGGTGTGTGCAAGTGGAGTTCGTTTTCTGAATATTTGGTTTGGGAATGGTCCTAAGCAATCAAGAACCAATGCATGTGTATGTGAAGTTCATTAACTCATGATGAGTAAAATTGGACGGTACTTATATGGGTTTACTAATTAGCTAGCTTGTCTGTATATGTGGTCAGAGGTCTTTCTCTTGGGAGAAAGATGTGTCGCCCTGCATGAGTTTATTCCACTGCTATTCAAGCGTCTATAGCTCCGATGGAGGTTTGTTCCATAGTCCAATGATTTGATCTTCAATATTTGGGGATGACTACATAACTTTCTAAGGGGAATGTAGTACGATCCTTCTTGCTTTTATGATTTGTGGTGTGTGTGTGTGTATAGTATTTATCATGATAGATTTTGGGGAATTGGATTCTCAACTGAAGTGTGATGAGAATGTGATCCTATCCTTACTGTCTACCTTTTAATTTAATTGTTTGGATTGTTGTAATGGTGGTGAAAACCACCTTTTTGATTTGGCCTATGTTGCATAATGGGACAAGCGGGAAATATTTCCTTTTTACTTCAAGGTTGTACCTAAGTTGGCATTATCTTTTCTTATTCCAAATGTTTTGAAATTTGTAAATTTTTTTGGTTCAAGATTGCTTTGGGTCAATCTACCATACTTAAGACTTTCTTAATGTGATATAAGTGCTTTGGTCCTAAAGAAAATTGGACATATTATAATTTTTTGTTTTTCACTAGACATTTTTGAGTGATTGAAAATTTGATTTATGATATAGTAAAACATGGGTGGATATGAACTTTGTTGACTTACAAATATTCTTAGTTGGGTATCCCCAATTCTTTGGAACTTGTTTTTACTTGGTCGTATCATCACCACTATGAAAGATCACTGAACATGGGATGGGATGGATGCAATTATGTGTTTAGTTTAATGCGGCTATATGCATGTGATATGCCTATTTAATGCACAAGATTTTTTTTTTTGTAATATGCAAATGCAACATGCTAAGTGCTAGTAATGACTTTTCTATTTATAATGTAAAGAAATTCTGGAAATAAATTTTTTTTCTCTTTTTTTGCTTTGTTAATTTTTTTTTTTAAGCCATGTACATATATATACATATATTGCAAGTTGTTTCATGCATAAAATACCTTTAGGTGCATTATGTTTAGTGGTTCTGGCTCCAATTCTCCTTCAAAGTTGGCAAGTCTATATGTTCCTGGTCCCAATTTATGCTTTACAATGTACGGGCCTAACCAATTAGCCGCAAATTTATCTCTTAAGTGTGGCAATGCATTGGTATTTTATTGATTTTCTTTGAGCACTAGGTCCCCCACTTGAAATTCATGAGGATGGATTTTTGCGTTGTAAGCACGTTTGAATCTATCTTGATATACTCGTAAGTGATCTAAAGCATTGATATGTTTTTCATCAATAAGTGTCAATTGGTCAAGACGTGCTTGTCTAGCTGTTTCATCATCCATGAATTCCTGTAATGCTATTCGCAAGGAAGGTATCTCGAGCTCTAAAGGTAATATAGCTTCAGCACCGTAAACTAGTGAAAATGGTGTCACTCCCGTTGGCGTTCTGATGCTTGTTCTGTAAGCCCATAATGCCAAAGGAAGTTGAGTATGCCAATCTCGATGATTTTCTTTGACCATTTTCTTGAGAATGGATACCATTGTTTTGTTGGTTGCTTCAGCTTGCCCATTTTCTTGTGGGTAATAAGGTGTGGAGAAACTATGTTGAATTTTGAATTTGTTGCACAATGCTCTAACATCCTTATTCTTAAATGACTTCCCATTATCAAAAATTATTTTTGAGGGTATTCCAAAATGACAGATAATATGTTGAAGTATAAACTTCATTATTCGAGGTCCAATCATAGTGGTCATTGGAATGGCTTCCACCCATTTTGTGAAGTATTCTGTCATAGTTATGATGAAATTATGTTGTCTTGATGAAGTAGGTGATATTTTACCAATCAAATCGAGACCCCATTGTGAAAAGGGCCAAATAATTTGAATGGGTTGTAATGCGTGCGATGGTACATGAGTCAAATTTGCATGATATTGGCACTTTTGACACTTTTTGACATATTTGCAATAGTCATTTTCCATGGTTTGCCAATAGTATCCCATGCGCAATATTCTCTTTGCAATGGCCATTCCACTGAAGTGGCCACCGCAAGTACCATTGTGGGCTTCTATTATTGCTCGTTCTACTTCAATCGGATCTAAACATCGTAATAATATTCCATCATACCCACGTTTGTATAACACATCCTCCAGTAGAGTAAAACAAATTGCTTTTTGTTTGAATGTTATTTTTGTAGTTTGTGTCATTTCTACTGGGAGTATTCCAGACTTGAGAAAGTCTCTTATCTCATCAAGGTAAGAATTGTAAGGTTCATCTTGTATCAAACAAACGTTCTTCTCACCTGTAGGTTCTGCTTTTTGAATTGATGAGTTTGACATTGTTGTTATGATTAGCGGTTGTATTTCTCCATGTTCATTTTTAGGGATGAGAGATCCCAAGGAAGCCATTGCATCTACAAATCTATTTGTCGATTGTGGTAAATTACTAATTTCGTACAAATCAAAATTTTCTAGCAACCTTATTGCTACTTCATGGTATTTCTTTAAGACTGGTTCTTTACATTGGTATTCTCCTTTTATTTGGTAGACAACTAATTGAGAATCACCAAAAATGCTTAGTCTTTTTATGCCCATTGCTATAGCTGATTGAAGACCTAAGATTAAGGCTTCATACTCTAAATTATTATTGGTGCATGTGAAGTCGAGTTTGAATGATAAAGGAATTGGTATTCCTTCAGGTGTATAAAACATGACTCCCACACCTTGTCCTTTGTCGCATTTAGACCCATCAAAGAACATGGTCATGTCTACTTCTTCCTCAGGAGAAACTAATTCTTCTTATTCTATGATAAAGAATACTAAATCATCTGGAAGCTCAATGATTAGTGGTTTGTCATTATGTAGTGGAGCTTCTGCTAGTTGATCAACTATCACCTAACCTTTTATGGATTTTTGACTTATGAATTCGAGATCAAATTTGATTAAAAGCATTATCCATTTAGCAGTATGGGTGTTGTTATATGTGTGAGTCATCATGTATCGTAGAGGATTTTCTCTAGCTATGACATAGGTAGTATTGCTTAGCATGTAATGTCTAAGTTTCTTAGTGGTGAAAACCACTGCTAAGCATAACTTTTCGACATAAGCATATCTTGTTTCGTAACTTACCAATGTTTGGCTAATATAGTAAATTGCTTGCTCCTTATGTTTTTCGTTCTTTTGTGCAAGCATTGTCCCTAGTGCAAAATATGTTGCAAAAATGTATAGGTGAAAAGGGATTCTTGATCTAGGCGGTGTAAGAACTAGTGGTGATGCCAGATACTTCTTTATGTCATCAAATGCTTCTTGAAATTTAGTTGTCCATGAAAATGTCACTCCCTTTTGTAACAGGTGATTGAAAGGCCTGCATTTATCTGAGAGTTGTGCGATGAATCGTCGGATAGATTGGATCTTTCCTTGTAAACTACGCAACTCTTTCAATGTTTTGGGAGGTGGCATTTCTAATATTGCTTTTACCTTACCTGGATCCACTTCAATGCCTCGCTTGGAGACTATGAATCCTAGAATTTTTCTTGATGTGACTCTGAATACACACTTCTTAGGATTTAACCTTACTTTGTGTTCTATCAATCGATCGAACACTTTTTCTAGTACATCGATGTGCTCAAGACATGTCTTAGATTTAGCAATCAAATCATCTACATAATCCTCGATGATATTATGCATATAATCATGAAATATGTACGTCATAGCTCGTTGATATGTTTCTCCTACATTCTTAAGTCCAAAAGGCATCACTCTATAACAGAATGTCCCCTAGGGTGTTGTAAATTCTATCTTGTGTTGGTCTTCAGGATTAATTTGAATTTGGTTGTATCTTGAGAAACCATCCATTAAGGAAAGCATTTCATGACTAGCACAAGAATCTACTAGTTGATCGATATTAGGCAAAGGAAAATCATCTTTGGGACACGCTTTGTTTAAGTCTCGAAAATCAGTGCATACGTGTATCCCTCCATTCGGTTTGCAAACGGGTATCATATTTGAAAGCCATTCTGGGTAATCAATTGGTACTATGAAGTGCACATCCAACAACTTTTGCAGCTCTTCTTTCACAATTAATGTGATTGTTGGATGAACTTTCCTAAGCTTTTGTTTGAAAGGCTTTGCATCATGTGCCAGTGTAAGGTTGTGGACTACCAGGTCTAGATCTAAACCAGGCATGTCTTTGTATGACCATGCGAACACTTCTTTCTTTTTCATTAGCATGTTTATTATGCGTTCTTTTTCTTCTACGAATAAATCTTTTGCAATTTTGACAATTTGGGGATTGTCCGCATCTTTACTAAGGTTCACGTCTATAGACTCTTCAATTAACATGTGAGAACCTTCTTCTAACTGATGTGGAGTTGGGATGAGGTGAATATCATCCGCCACATTTTCAAATGTTTTCGGGGTTTCCCCCTCTATCTTTGTTTGAAAAATTGAATTGTTTGATGATGAAGGTTGTTGTGGAATATATGCATTTGAAGCACGCAACAACTCTTCGGATAGGATAAACTCATCAGTGGATGGTGGGGATGAAATCTTGTCCATGGCTATGAGACTAGTGTCGATATGGATCGGGTTTGTCTCATCATATGGATTATGGAGTGGGGTGAGAAAATCAACAAAAATCATATTGACTTGATGGAAATGAGGTGGCTGCGATTCGAGAGTTGATGACTCATCTTCTCTAGGTTGCAACTGACCTAATGTGTGTGATTGGTTGTGTTGTATGCGATGCCAATGTGATGGAGGAGGTTCTGGTTTAGGACCCTCACGCTCTTTGTTTAGCCAAAAAGTGCACGGTCTATTGGAAACTTCTTTTGGTACCAGTCATCTCTTTGTATAGTTTCTCCATATATTATCTCCTCTTGAGGCTCTTCTTCTTCCTGATTAAGCCATTCAGGATGTGCCTCTACTTGTATCATTCTTCTAGCTTGCATTTCATGCATATGATTCATGAATATCATTTCAGTTTCATCCTCTTCATCATCGTCACTTATCCAAAAACCATTAGCATTTGTGTGAGGTCCCAATACCAGTGGCGTATCGTCTGGCCTAAGGTAGGTCATCTCTATGGGATCTTATGGCTCTTGCTGTAAGGCTTGCTCTTGAGGGTAAAAAGTGTAGATCTGGTACCCACCATCTATTTGTTCATCCTCATCATTAGGTTCATCTTCCTCATCACTCTTTTCTTCTTCTTCTTTGCATTCTATGTCAAGTTCTTGGAAAGCTTGATTAAGCGAAGAGCTTGCGATGGAAGGTTTGTAGCCTAGACCAGAGCAGTCACTTGGCTCTCTATATTCTGGTTCAATAATGTGGTGAGGACCTTGTTCATGTCTTCCAAGTCCATATCCTTGCCAATTAACCTTTCAAAAATATCTCACTGGGAAACTTGGGTTCGATAGATAATCAATGTTTTCATTAAACTCTTGTAAAGAGTTGTTGTCTTGAGGAGGTGGGTCCAATGAAGAATCCACCCCTCCATATATGAAATTGATTGCATTTTTTTGAGAACCCATTCTATATATATCACCTATAGCTAAAGGTGGGTCGCGAGGGCGACCGTAATCCCTGACTGACTCAATGGGTGGTGTAACTGTGACACTTTCAATAATGTACTCACCAATGCCTGGATTGGCGAGATGTACTACAACTCTAGATGGTTGGGAGGCTAATGGCTCAATGGATGAAGAGGGTTCTTGTACATTAGCTCATGGCTCCACTAGCGGTGGTGGATTATCTCTAATAGGTGGCCCTATTTGTGAGACTACGGGTTCTAATGATTGTGATGTAGTGATGGATGGTGTGGGTTGTGTTGTGAATGTGAATGGTTGTTGTGGATCTGGAAGTTTACTAGATGGAGTTGGTGATTGGTTAGCAGGATGGGTAGGTGTGACTTGAAAATGAAATGCAGTGTTTGAAGGGTGCATTGAGCTAACACTTTTGGATGCAAAATTTGGGTCAACTATAGGCAATTCTTCTTGAATGGGTGCTTTTGAGGATGTGCTACTAGATGGAATGGTCCTAATGGCTAGTGGTTGGATAGTTAGGTGCATTGATGGAAGCAAGGGCTCATATGGGTTTGAAATAAAGTTATAGTATTTGAAAGGTTTTGTGTCAGCTGGTATGCAATGCACTTTGCCTTCATGTACATATTTTAAGCATTGATGCAATGTTGAAGGCACACACTTCATTTCCCTAATCCAAGGGCATCCAAGAAGTATGTTGTATTGCATTTCTCCTTCCAAGATGTGGAAGAGGACATGTATTGTTTTTACCCCCACGATGATGGGAAGAACAACATTCCCCATAGTTGAGCATAAAGCGTCATTAAAAGCCCTAAGGGTGAATGTGGATGTTGTGATGTGAGATGATGGGATGTTGAGCTTCATCATCGTAGGTGTGGTGATGAGGTTGATTGAAGAACCAGTATCAATAAGCACTCTCTTGAATGGTTTCCTATCAATGTGAGCTACTATGTGCAGTGGTGGATCAGGTGAATCTATTGAGATTTGTTTTTCCTTGAAGTCATAAAATACTATCGAGGGTTCCATGCACTTTTGCACACTACCCACAAAGGAATTGAAGGCATTGGGGTCTTCTGATTGAACTTGGATAGACTTTAAAATTTCCATCAATGCTTCCCTATGAGGTGTTGATTGTTGTATTAGCTCATATATTGACAATTTTGCTAAAACCATTTTCAAACTTTGTGTTAACCGACTATTCAAAGTAACAACTGGGCGATTGTGGAAAGGTGGTGGTGGAATGCTTGGTCCAAGTTGTATGGGCACATTTGTTGGTTGTGTTGTTGGAGCCTGTGTTGTGCGATTAGCTTACCTCTGTCCACGGGTAACTATGTTGATAGCTCCTACAAAACCTTGTGGCAGTTGAGACACATAATTAACCTGGTTGGGAGGAACTGTAGAAGTTGATGCTCCTATCGGTTGTTTATTTGCCTCTCGATGTGGCAAAGGTGTCTGATAGATGCCTAGGTTTTGATTGTTTTGGGCTAGTGGATTGTCAACTTTTATTGTACCCACTTCCAATAAATCTTGCACAATTCCTTTAAATCCATGACAACCTTCAATATCATGTCCTCTTTGTCTATGATAGATGCAAAAGAGGTGTTCTTTGTAACCTTTTATTTTTGGTTTGTTAGGATCTTTAGGTTTCATTTTTGGCAATGTAAAAAGTTTTGTCGCATACAACTTCTGAAAAACTAATGAATATGGCTCTTGTACTGGTGTGTAATTTCTTTTTGGCTTAAAATGACGTTGTTGCCTTTCTGCAGGTTGTGTCTGATTTTGTGCCTGTTGTGGGGGTGGAACCGCTTGATAATTCGATTGTTGCGGTTGTTGTTGTTGTTGGGGTTGTTGGATTTGTGTTTGGGCCGGTTGATTTAACTATGGTTGGCCCAAAACTATCTGATTAACCTATGCAGTCTTGGACTGACCATGGTTATTCCCATTTTGATTCTTATTGTGCCACTCTTTCTTCTTAGGCTTTATCTCGCCTTCTTGGATTTTTATTTCTTCAATCAGTTTTGCTTGGGCGAGTGCCTCATCGAATGTTCTATACTGTTGTAGTTGTAGTAATGAAGATATGGGTCTACCAAAACTCTTCGTGAACATTCATATTATCTCTAGCATAGGGAGGGAAAATGGTAACTTGATCATGACTGATCTCCACCTATTTCCAAAGTCATAGACTGATTCATCGTCATATTATTTTAGATAAATCAAATCAGTCAATGTGGTTTGTTTTCTAACATTCAGGGCGAATATTTCCAAGAACTGGTCCGCTAGTTGTTCAAAGGTAAAAACACTTTGATGTGGCAGGTGGTTGTACCAGTCTTGTGCTTCTTCCCCTAATGTTTGAGGAAATGTATGTAATAGTAATGCATCGTTGCTTTTGATTCTGAAGCATGCATTCACAAATCTAGTTATATGCTCACAGGGGTCCTCTTCCCCTTTAAATTCAAGCTTCGATATTTGAAAATCTTGTGGATATGGCGGCTCAGGTACCGAAGCATGAATAGGGTGATTGAGTAGTTACCTCAAAGTTGGCTTTTGGTATTGCAAACTTGGAGTTTGCATGGCAAGACTATCAATCTGACTCTGTAAAAACTGGTATCTAGGGTCATCCACAGGACTAACACTTGAATGTACTTGATGTTGCTGGTAATGGGGTGGATTGTATGTAGGTTGTGGGTGATAAGACATGGGTGGCTGAAATGTGTTATGGTATGGATGTTGAGGGATGTTATGATATGGATGGGGTGATGGAGGTATGATGTTATGCTGACCTGCTGCGTTAGCATATGGGTGTGGTGGTTGATTATGAACCATAGTGGTAGAAGGAGGGTGCATTACCCAAGACAGATCTTGGATAAAGGTATTAGGTTGATGAGATGTAGGTGGAAAATTTTTCTCAATCCCTTGCAAATGCTAGTTGGGGTCAGGGTTCATCCTACGGTTAGAATTATCTAAAATCATTTGTTGTAATTGTAAGAAAGCTTGTTGCATAGCAATTGCATTTGAAGTAGGGACCGCTACCTGTGATGTGGTGAACTGGGTTGGTTGTGGAACAACCATGGTAGTGGAATTAGGTGGGGAGTAAGTAGAAAAAGGTATCACTACTGACTATGGTATGGTATGAGATGTATGTCCTACAAGTGTAGTGGGAGGAATGGATGTTGGGGCTTGTGAAACAACAAGAATTGTTTCATACAAGGGATTAGTGGAAATGGTCATTTGTTGAGGTAATGTGGGGGGTAGTTGGTTGGATGACGATGGTTGATTGGCCAATGCTACAGCAGCCAACTCAAAGAGAGGATTTGTGAAAATTTGTTCCAACTACTGTGGATAGGTGAATGTGGATTCTTGTTGTAATGATGGTACAACACAGGATGGGATGGAGAGTGGTGGTAATTATGGGAAGACCATTCCAGCTGCATTCAAGTACATTCTAACAGTATCCATGTCAAACATGGTGACATGACTATCTACCACTACAGGAGGTTCACTCCTAGGTGTCTCATGTATGGTTGTGTGAGTAGCCCTATGCATAATTTCTATGTCTATATTAGGGGTATTACTAGAAGGCCCTACATTAAGACTTTGGGACATAGAAGAGGGCATGCCTACTTGTCCTACCACCGAAGTGTGAGGGACGTTTCCAGACTGAGAGGCCATGGGGGAAGACCACTGACTTTGGTTTGAGACTAGTTTCTTAGCTTGACTACGAGTCACTACCATACGCTATTATGTGGTACAATGCCAAGTGTGACTATCTATGTAAATAAAATGATAATATGATGCAATACAACACGCAAAGCAAACAAACACACAAAGTTTTTGATGCTAGATTTTTGTATTTCTTTTTTTTTTAGTATTTGTTCAAAAAATGAAAAATACGTGTGCTCAATGTTTTGCCCTAAATGAATCTAGGATTTCACCTGTATACTCGCAGCTCGAAAACCTAGCTATGAACTCCAGGTCACGTAATCCCACCTATAATATGTGGTAATGAAGCCCACACACGACCAGGGAGCACATGTCCTACCAATTCCCCCCCCCCCCGAAACCTCTGGGGTGCTATAACCCACGGGCTATGATGGATCTTGGAATTGGCCTTGGCAAAGAATGGGGTATGATGTTGGTGGTTCGGTGATGAAATCTAGTCATTTTCCAATGTTTATGTGAGTGTGTGGTGGTTTTGTTTAACTATGGTGTTATGCAATAATACCATGCAATTTTGTTTTGATGCCTAAATGCAAAAAGCAAAGAACAAAAAATGACAGACAACAAATCAGGAGCAAAAGTGCCACCTTTAGGTCTAATTCCAATTGGATTTTGTTTGACATGGCTAACCACGAATGCGTGGTTAGTTCTAGTAAACCGTGAATGCACAGTTTGCCAACCGCGCGTCTGCGTTTGGGATATCCCAACCACGGATGCGTGGGTCCTTTCTACTAATAGAAACAAAATGGGCTTTTTACAGACCCGAACCCAAAATTAACACCCAAGTTATTCCTAACTCGGTGAATGCAAAATGACCTATTTTCTATTATGCAAATGCATATTATTTTTAACCTTTTCTTGTTTTTGTATGTATGAATGCAAAATTTAAGTAACTTTCTCTATTCTAAGACCTAAATGCAAACAATAGCATACAAGACCAGACCTTTCAATGCTAATAACAGAATGTAGATAAACAAAAAAAAAGAACAGAGATCAGAAGGTACAGACCTATGATTCTTTTGCTACTCCTTACTGTCAACCGTCGATCCGCATTTCTGAGGTAGCAACTGCGCTTCTAGATTTTCTCTAAATAATAACTATGTGTCTGTGGTTTCTTTAAACGAGAACCGCACATCTACGTTTCCTCAGAACAAAAACCACATTTTTGTGTTTCCACAGTAAACAATTCGGGTGCAAGGTTTTCCAAATGTATCGATCCAAAGTTGAATCTATGCGCGTCTCAAATTCCCGAAACCTATAGGTGCAAATAGAGATCAGTAAATAGATTTAAAAAGCCAAGCAAAACAAAATAGAACCCTTAGGGGGTCCCACCATGATCACCATTTTTGTAACCAAAGAACTGAACACAAATAATATTAAAGACAGAAAAGAGAGGTAGATTGTCAAAATCCCCTTTTGTATTGATATTGATACGATTTCTTTAAAATATTTTGGATTACCCCAAGTGTGTTGGGAGCAATGTTACAATATTCCTCGTCTCTCTGAAATACAATGCTCATGATGGGAGAGGGGAGATCTTTCGACTCTTCCATAGGGTGTGGTGTTCTTCATTCTCTCGTCACAGCTTCAGAGGGTGAGTGGGCTTTGGTATCCAACAAAGGACCACTCCAGCTTCAACAGCTTATCCAAGATACCTATTACCTGCACACATGCAAATCAACAAGGAGGATCAGTAGCACCTGTATAGTCAAGCAGTAAAACCCGATGCTACACATAAACCTATCACTGATATATATGAAAAGTAGATAGCATGAAATATTTAACAAATAAAGCCTTGCTAATATTAAAGTTACTGATCTCGATCGTGCATGTGATTCTTGTCTTGGGACTATGGAACCATGAAAGCGTGGTTGTGGGTTGGAAATCGTGGACCTACGGTTGTGAAACCGTAGAGTCACATTTTTGATTGTGGAACCGCGAACAAGAAGTTTTGGTTGAAGAACAGGTCGCCTCAGCATTTGATCCAATGGTCAGAATCAAAGCTCGTGCTTTGTAATTTCTTGTTGGTCTACATCAATTTTGGTATCCTTTCGATATGCACATTCATATCCCTTTGTTTTGTGGACTAATGGTGCTTTTATAGGCTTCCTGGGTATTTGGAGGGATATGGGAGGTGGCAAGCCTGACTTGCCAAGTGGCAAATCTAAACTGCCAGGTGGAAGGGGCAGTTATAGTGAGTCATTCAGTGTGGCTCACTTAACTGGGGTGATGTGGCTTCAAGTGGAGTGGGATGTGGGATGCTATTTTATGTGAAGGGATAAAGGGGACAACAACAAATGAGTTGTGGCATGGGTGTTGGGAATCTGTCTCATGTGCAAGGACAAGGGGGACAGGAGTGGGTAAGATGTGGCAGGGGTGTTGGGTGAAGTACCTAGGACACATGTCCAATGGGTAGACAGGGTATCCTAGGGTGATTTCCCAGATTTAAGAAATTAGGAAAATAGGATAATGTGTAGGATTTTATATCCCTAAGTTTAGACTTAGGCATATAATTTTACTATGCAGGATTTAATGGTGGGGTGGCAGATGTGATTTTTGAAGGTTTTGGATTTTAGTGTCTACACAAACCATCAAGACTGTCAACAAGAGATTATTAATAGTAGTACACACACATGCATCGAGTCCCCAAGCCAAAAAATTGCAAATATGGAATCCATTAGACAGTCCACAGAGCATGTATACCCACCAGTCCCACCAATCGCCCATCCAAAGAAGAGCTATGAACTTCAACACTCGTAGTAGCACGAGAAACCCAGAGCCCTTCCTTAGATGTAAGAAATATGCAGCAAGAAAATGAACCATAGAAAACCCAAGATAGACAAGAAACCCTACTTTAGAAAGCCCACACCAACCACAACCAAGAGCTACTCAACTGCAAATGATAAAATTATGGCCCATCCCTAATATCAAGAAAGAATTTGGGAGCAAAACCTAAGCTAATATAGTAGGAACCCCTTCAGATGTCAAACCCAGGAATGGAGTAGCAAAAACAAACCAACGGTAGTGTTAGATTTTGATGTAGCATGTAGTGGGAGATAGCAAACATGATGCAAAATAAAATGACATAAAGTAAATCTGTGAGATGACTAAAAATAATATATAGAAATGATGGAGATGTTTACAAAATAGCTCTAGAGGAAATGAACACTCCATTAATAGAACTTGTAATGACCTCCATTGTCACGACTCAACTGTTTAGATTTTTTTTGTATTATTTTCTCATATCTTACTAGTCCATTATGAGAGGACCTATTCATGATCTAAATAAAGTTATTGCAGTGGATAAGTAAGTTTCCTTCTTCAATTAACTAAAGTCCCATACCTTTAGTTAATTGAATGTTCAATTTGTCATTTACAGCATTAGGTAGATTTGCTTATAAACAATCAGAGTCATTCATCATCTCATTACAATATCATGAACTAGGGGTAACAATCATAATTCATAACGCATTAATCCATAATGTGATAAGTAAACACAATTACATATGCAGTAAAATTACTCCATGAGAAATACATATTTCAGAGATAAACAATCATTCATATTTAATTGATTCATCATTCATCATAGGACTATTATCTAAGTTAAAATAACATGATCAAGAATAACAATCTTAATTTATAACTCAAATTATCCATAAATGATAATTAAACATAATCTCATTTGCCTATAAGGTTATTTCATCTACATTGCATAACGCATTCCATATTAAGCAATTAAAATTAACATCATCTCATGGTAATTCAAATACAACATTCATTCACAAATACAACATTCATTCATAGCATTAAAAGTAATAACAATATGCACAAGATTTAACAAATCAAACCATAAATAAGAGACACATTGTTTATCCTGGGAACCCTCAGGGGAATAAACCTAGCCTCCAAAATATGTGCTTTCCTCATATTCATAAACTTAAGATATCAATGTTACAGATATAGAAATGTCACCATGGATCCCTTTCAATAAAATTTACAAGTCAGAAAATACAATTGTTCCTTTTCATATTCATGATGCAATTAAAGAATTTCCCAATTCCTTTCTCTAAGACATCATTATATTATTAGGGCATTTCCCTATACCAATAAGGAATCCATCTTTTCCTTTAAAATCTATGATGCAATTAAGGAATCTAATAATTCCTCTCTCTAGGTCATCATATGAATTTCTAATATTTTATATATGTTTATGATAATCATTGGAGTCACATTTTGGAGAAGTCTCATCGACTTAAGAGGGAACGCTATAGATTCTCTTAAGAATGAATTTCCAAATTCATTCTTCATGATTTATTCTTAATCAATCCCTAGTATAGTGAATTTAAAGTCTCATACCTTTAAATTCCTAACATCTATTCCTTCAATCCTAAAATTAACGTGATATAGTATTTAAATTACTATCAAGATGAACTCTTGGTGGCATATCCTTATTTTGAAACATCATTCAAAGTCAAAACATTTAATCAATAGTTGATTTTTACAAATTTACTCCCATATTTGATATCCTACTTACCAAAATTGGATCCATAAGATTTTTATCACCAATAGATCCTATGGATGTATCTAACTCATCCAATTAATCATACTATCCTTAACACTACCTTGAACAGTCTATAACCCATTGATTCCCTAGTCCAAGGGGTTTTATTTAATTAATTTAAATAGAAAAGGCTTATTTCTAGTCTTTTAATAAACCAAAGTCATTTACCCTAACTTATAAATAAACTCATTTTCCACCAACCATTAATATTAATAACTATAATATTAATGTTAAACAACCTAATAGTAAAAGGTGGCTTTATCAATGGCTAGATTCAAATTTAATCAACCCACAGATGTCCTAACCTGTCGGTCATCTCTACACCTAACCCTAGTATCTAGGGCTAGGTTGACCATTTTCCATGTAGTCTAGCACCGTCGCTCGGTGACCACCATGACCATCGAGTGGTGGTCATTATATTAGGAAATCTCTTTCCCTAATAAAGACCATCACCCTCCTATCATGGGAGATGTGATATAAATTCCCATTAATATATTAATACAGAACTTGTTTACCTTACTTGTTGCCAACGTTCTTCAAACATACACTAAGGATTTGGTAATCCAGGGACATAGAGAAGCCATGTGTCATGGTTCAAACGGTGCATCCAATCGACTAGCTAGTATTTTGTCAATCCATCAATGAATCATTATCCAATGTAGATCTCGAGGGGTAAACCTATTGGTTCAATATATTTGATCACATGGAAGTTCGATGATGCTTAGCCAAGCACCTAGGTGCTTGGATATTAGCCTTTATGCACCTACAACCTTAAATTTAGCCATTGTCCCACCATATGATGCATGTGGGACAAGGCGAATGTTTCTTAAAATATCTATTGTTTCCTGAACTTTCCAAGCATAACATAATCACTACAATGGCTTCAGACAACTTCCAAAACCCTTACCTAGCGCCTACAAATGATCTATTCCAAAGGAGTGCAATTTTCAAGTGAGGATAATATACATTAATCTCTCGTATCCCTTCCTTCCAATAGTAGTTTTCAATATCGATTCACTTGATTGAGGAAGCTTTGTTTAAAAGCGTATACGACCATTATCCGTAGGGTACAAATCAAAACAAGGAAAATAGGGATATACTTGTATACTATTTACAAACGACGATAGTAAATCAAGCTCTAATATCAACCCAGTTCTCGTCAGAATAAAGTAATTTAATTTAATCATTGCAATGAGGCCATTTGTGATTGATTCAAGATCATTCTGAGTTTCACACAATTTCTCAAATCTTCAAAGGATTTTGAATTTGTGCACTGAGCATCTGAATCCCACATCCATGATCACTGGGTGATAGCAAACAAGGGCAATATTTTCACATGTGGTAACCTTGGTGTAGGAAGTGTCTTCGAGTGCATAGCCAAATTGATTTAACTTAACCTCTATAGTGGCGTAAAACAATGACCTTTCCCTATTTTCTTGTAATTTCCATAAAACTTTGTTGGGCCTAAACAGGACAAATTTTGATAATATGGGCATACATCCCACATACGTCATGTGGAAGAAGAATTCATAATGTAATATCTTTCTTGTGCATGAAATCGAGTACCATCTCATGTTGGGTTGAGGATGTTGAGTGTGTAACAAAAGTTGACTTTGTCTATCGAAAGCTTTACGTATGCTGATTAGATCTGAGTTAGGGCCTCCCAACGTATAAAAATTGATAGCCAATAAAGCTTATCCCATAAGCTTTAACAATATTTTAATGGGGAAAACTACAACCCCATTAATTAAATAACAATAAAATTACCAACATATTTAGATCGATAAAATTCCTCTAATAAGCCTCCCACAAGATTTAATGGGGAAATTATAACCCCTAATTAAAATAACACCTTTAATTTAATAACCAATGAAGCTACACGATACAGTAAATAAGCTTCAATAATTCTTATTAAAGGGACTATAACTCTTTATCAAATAACCTTTTGACTTAAATCACAAATGAAGCTACAGAACGAAGCTTTTATCTAGCATAGTAACTTTATCCTATTGAAACATCCCTCAACAAGGGGATAAGGGACTACCAACCTAAACTCCTCCAAGGTTGATTTTTTCAAGCTCCTCCTTGCTTAACTCCTTCTAATCTTCCAATAATACCTCTTTCTTCAACTAGAAAATCTCTCAAGCCTTCTGGTTTCTGATCCACCAAAGTGGAGAGCATACTCCCTAGGTATCCAAGGCTTCCTAGCTCCCTTCCCTTCTCAAGAGGCTCTCTATTTATAGAACTCCACCTCTCATGAGCCCACTAGTGGCCTATTAAATATTATGCAAGAGGTGTTATTTTATTGATCCCCACCTCCCTCAATGTGAGTGGGAATCTATGTATTCATTTTTAATTTTGGGAAAGGTTCAAGATAGGTGGGTGCATGCACCTTCTTGTCTATGTGTCCCCTTTATGTCCAACATCGTACATTATTGACCATTTTTAAAAATAGAGGGAAGAATATTTCTTTTCTTCCCACTAAACATATTAGGCCATGAGGTGATTAAAATAATTATTCAACATTTAAATAATCCTAGTGCCTAATTTGATCCAATCAGAATTGGACACCTAATTTGCATTCATACTATTGCAATTAATCTAATCCAACATGATTAATTAATATCAAACCCAAGTACTTTCCTACAAAATCCCCTAATTAGAGTTTTGTAGTAATATTTAGGGTTAGCAACCCCCATGACCAATTAATATACCTTGAAAGGGTTTAAGGGAAACAGGTTGTGACAGAGCTACTGCTTAAGAATGGGCATTGAGCATATCACACTCCACCATATTACATCACACTGCTACATCACACCACTTTGACTCTCCTATATGCTATTGTATGCTCTCCTATGCTCTATATATTGCTTATCTATGATCTATACCTATGGCCCTTTATATAGGAAATAGGTTCCTTGGCCAACACTCTACCTAGATGTGCAAGGGATAACTTGCACATATACAACTTGCACTTTGACACTTGTGCAGTTATTACATTGCATGAAGTAACTAGATAACTTCCCCTAAAGTAATCTAATGTCCTAAGTATGTACCAAGGTAAAGGTACATTTACATGATCCAAATGATGTAATAGACTCTATTTCTAACACCCCCATGTATTACATTATTTGGATATTGAAGACTTTAGTCTTCAATGTGGATCTTCTTCAGTTGATGGCTTTGATTCTTCTGTAGATGCTTCAGTCTTTGGATGATACAAAAATAGGTTGAAGTTGTAGGTTCTCCTTTCAATTGACCTTACACTGAATTCCTCCTTTGGATTTATCTTCATCTTCTTCTTCTTCAGCTTTGCCTTTGGATCCAATCTTTGTGCTTTCATAGGTGGTCATGTTGCTTCTTGTTTCTTGTAGAGTGGGTCCCTCTTTCTTGTCTTCAATATGTACATAAGTTTTTGAACAACCACTTAGAGTATCATGATAAGATCTTGAATTAGTAGATTCTGAAATGCTGCATGAGGATTGGAAAAATTTTTCTAGATATGCCTCATTAAGTTTGATCTTCTTTTTGAGTAGTTCTATCAATCCTCTTTGTTCTACATTTTCATTCTTGTAGAATTTATAGGTGAGCAATGCCATATATAAAATGCTCACAAGATCTAAGGAAAGTGTAATGTCACTTTTTCCATTGTCAATAGCTTCATTGAGACGAGCTTGAAGATAGTATTCCATAGTATCAAAATTATCTTCTAAAGCTTCACTATGGATTACTTTTGAAGTTAGATCTATCATTCTTTCAGATTTCATGAGCTGATTCATGATACCAAGTTTTATAGCACTGAATTTTTCTTTGCTGAAACAATTATCCTTGTTGGAGTTTGTATTGAAAGTAGACATTCTTATGATTCCCTGATTAGGATATTGAAATAATATAATCTTGATTTGATAAAACCTTTATTAATCCTTGTTTTGTAGACTACCTTATGTCTCCCAAGTAATGTGAGTATTTACTCCTAAGGATTTTTAGATTTTGAGGAAAGCTTATATTTTATAACTTGATAATCTTTGATAGAAGCTGATATTACCAAGTTTTGTAGAATGCCTTATGACTCCCTAGTATGCTATGGATAAGATATAGTGCTTTTTGTAAATTATAGTTCAATATTTGATTGATTTTGTAAAGGTTTTGTAAATGCCAAAATCAATTCCTATTATCCCTTATTGCTCCTATTGAACTAAGCATTGTTCCCAAATTTTAAAGAGGTAATAATGTTGGATCTTTTATCTCCTTTTGATAGGTTTGAGACAATAATATTATGAATATCCAACCTTTGAAAAAGCTTTGATAAACCTCTCTTTATGAATAACCTTTTGGGAATTAGGTTTAGTGTATCTAATTTTCCAATTAATTAATTTGATGTAGTAGCCCTTATGACTCCCTAATATTTGGATAAATTAGATCACAATAATATTTGCAAATAATTATTATTTATTCTAGTAGAAATCCTTATTGCTCCTAGGATTTATATTGCAAATATTGTATTTATATGATAAAGTTTTCCCTTTGATAAATTGCTTTCAATTAATTAAATTCCTTTAATTACAACCTTATGACTCCCGAGGAAAGAAAGCATATGATAATGGGAATTAAAATTTACCTTTCACCAAGCAATATATGGTGTTGTTCTGTTGAGAAGCTAGGGCTGCATGTTGTTTACGTAGACATCTTGACGTTGTGATTGCACCCTCCAATGGAATCGCTTGGAGCTATACGCGTTCCAAAATTGGTGTTGCTTGGACTCTTGCTTTGACCTCACTTGGATTGAGCATTGAAGGCTCTAGCACCTTATTTCCATGCTGCAATTCTACACTATGCACGTAGACGATGAAGTGTAAATATCGAGATGAGAATTTACTTGCCTTCTCCTTTGACCTTGGTCATTGATATCCTTAATATGGAGAAGCTTCTTGTCTAAGGTGCCAAGTGGCACATCCATTTCACATTGAGCACTTGAGGGGAGTTTGGTGCAAATGATACATTTGTCTTCCTTCTTGTAATGGTTAGGCGTTACACTCTTTAGCAAAATGTTCGATCTTCCAAGGGACAAGTGTATCCCATACACTCAATGCACCAACCTATTTGTGTAACTCCTTTCTTGAAGATGAGCACTCTCTTGACTTGAGCGTTAGGGTTCTCCTTTGGTGACAAGTGTCACATTCTTCTCTGCATGGACATCCTCCCTTTCACTAGTTCAAATGGACCTTTTTGGAGATCCTTTAAGCTTTAAGAATCCCCAACTCCTCTTTCATTCACCTGCACTTGCTTTCAGCTGGGATATGGAGCAACAATATGGAGGCTTTGAGCACCGATTTTTGCCAATGATCATGGAGTAAGTGATACTCCAATGGTGCTTTATTTTCCTTTCTTCCTTGCTTGCTTACGTCCTCCTTCCATAGATGCTATTGCTCTTGATTAACGTTGTTTCTCCCTTTGTTTTGCATGTTGTATCTTGCAAGTTCAACCATCTTGGATGCAAGGAGTATGAGCCCATTGATTGGCTCCTTGAGCTAAGCTTGATTGCTGCTAGCATACAACCACTTTTGGCTGATTTTTCTAGCAAGTGTAGTGCCTTTGGAGCACCTTTAAATCTACCTTTTCTCCCTGTATAACCAAATTAGGATTTGTGCAATATAATGTAAAATAGTTCTACATAAAATATCCTTATTGCACCTTCTTTTGCACTCCTCTTTTTACATCTAAATTTCTGGTTTTGAGGTAGAATATTTGAGTGCAATATAGGGGTTTTGAGGTTGTCCTTTAGAATGGACACCTTCCCCTTTTAGCTTGGATGTTTTATGAATAGATCCAAGCTTGTAACCACATGATGGAAGCTTTATTTTGCTGTATTTTTCTGCACTATTATTGTGCTTTGAACTTGAGACTCACCAAGTCTCGTTCAATGCTTCCTTTGATGCTCTTTTTGGTGGTTACCTTCTTCTCCAATACTTGGAGGATTGAGCTTATTTTGTGGCTTCCTCAGGCCACCCAAAGTTGCAGATCTCTATGCACTAATAGTGTCTTTAGACACTTTGATTAATTATGTTTTTGTGCCCTTCTTACGAACACAAGCAATAATCTTTTTGAGAGCAATCTAATAGTGCAAATATAATAATATTTTAATGCACTAATAATATCACCTTATTACTCCAATTAACTCTCAAAAACTAATGCACTTAATCAATCTACTACAACTAATCAAGAATAATATGAAATGCATCTTCAAGAATTATTCTAAAATTTCTTTAACAACAAGGTAATAGGAGCTAGTCTTCATTTTCTTTTCCAAAGTAGATAATAGGTAGTTGATAGATATTTTAAGATTCTAAAATCTAATCAACTCCTAAAGTGCAAATGAACCTTAAATAATCCTTTATTTTTGCACCTTTTGAAGACTCTAATTTAATTCTCTTTTTGCAACTTCAATCCAGTTAAGGTGCTTAAACAAATCTGATAAGTAATCCACTTAATGAATCTACTTGCACCAATAGTTGCTTACCTTTTTCTGAAAGCCCTTTTCACCACTTCTATAGAGGATGTAGATCTTGGTGTCTATGATCACCAAGTTGTTGTCTTAGATAAGATGTTACAGCTCCCTCTAGGCTACCTTGAACAACTTTATCTTCACCAAAATATGGTCTCCCTTTCATGAGCCTAGAATTTTTGGTGGCTTGTTCTCCTCTTGTAGTCTCCTCCTTTTTGTTGTAGATGTGAAGAGATATTTGATTCTGAAGTGGTGCCTTCTTGCTGTGAGAGGCAATCTCCAAGTCTCCTAGATTTGATAGGCTTCTTCTATTTGAATATTTCTTCAAATAGGATCTCCTTCTCAAGATTTTGTATGTCTTGAGGTCTTCTGAGATTTGGCACTCCTTGCCAAATTCTTCTTCTTGGGCTTGTTGTTGGATGGTGATAATTATCCCAAATCTTTCACTATCTCCAATAGTGAATTTCTCCAATGAGTTCTCCTTGGAACTCCTTTGATGAATTCTTCAGCAAGGCTCACCAAGCCTTTTACTGGATGCTCATAGAGACCTCTCCAAGGCCTTTGATCCTGTAGCTCCTTCTGGTCTTCCTTGAGACCTTATCTTCAACCTTCTACTTCTGGAAGTGTTGGTGGTGAGATCTTCTCTTGGATCTCTGATTCTACTACCTTTGTATTCGAGTAGGACTCTCCTAGTCCTTCTTCATCAATGAGATCTTCTCCTAATCTCTTTGCTTTAGGTGCTAGATTGATTCTGAAGAAGATACTCCTCCTAACCTCTTTGTAGGAAGCTTTCCCAACTCACTGAATCTTCCTATTCTTGCAACAAAATATTAGTACTAAAATCTACTTCTAAATTAGATACTTTCTTCTAAAGTCTTCTTCAGGATCAAGGCTTCTATGGCCTTTTTCAGTATCAAGGCTTCTGTGGCCTTTTTCAGGATCAAGGCTTCTGTGGCCTTTTTTAGTACCAAGGCTTTTATGGCCTTTTCAAGGCTTCTATGGCCTTTCCTTAAAGGCTTATATGGCCTTTCCTTTTGGATCAAGGCTTCTATGGCCTTTTATTCTAGATCAAGGCTACTATGGCCTTTTCTTCTTGTGAAGTTTCCAATCTAGCAATGGAGATCTCCTATCTCCCAACTTCACCATAATTCTGCTCTAGAAGTTTCTTCTATAGTATTCTTCTCTTGCAGTAACTAATATTTGCACTATGAAAGCACTCCGACCTTTAGGAAACGAAGTTGAAATCTCCTAGGTTTCTATTGTAGGAGGTGTCCCAATCATCTGAGAATCAATTCCCTACAATAAAAGAAACTTTAGGTCAATTTCTCAAGATCTCTTAGATGAGCTTCACTAGTTGACTCATCAAACTAGTGGATCAAATGTTGAGTCCTAGTCTTCACAAGTTTTCCCTTGAAACTCTATGGAAATACTCCAGCCATATGCAATCTCAGTATTCCAAAAAATGAGATTTCTTTTAGTCCTAATCTTGTGGCTCTCCTTAATTCTACCACCTAGACTCTCTTGAGTATTTTTGATAGTGACTGGTCCAATGGTGCATCAAGTTGACAAAAACTTAGGGTCAATGATAATGGTGGTTTTCCTATTGACCTACCATAGCTCTGATACCACTGTTAGCTTTTGATGCAACATGTAATGGGAGATAGCAAACACAAGATGCATAATTAAATGACATAAAGTAAATCTGCGAGATGACTAAAAATATATATATATAGAAATTATGGAGATGTTTACAAAATAGCTCTAGAGGAAATGAACACTCCATGAATAGAGCTACTACTTAAGAATGGGCATTGAGCATATCACACTCCACCATATTACATCACACTGCTACATCATACCACTCTGACTCCTATATGCTATTGTATGCTCTTCTATCTATATTCCTTTATCTATGATCTATACCTATGGCCCTTTATATAGGAAATAGGTTCCTTGGCCAACACTCTACCTAGATGTGCAAGGGATAGCTTGCACATATACAACTTGCACTTTGACACTTGTGTAGTTATTACATTGCATGAAGTAACTAGATAACTTCCCCCTAAAGTAATCTAATATCCTAAGTATGTACCAAGGTAAAGGTACATTTACATGATCCAAATGATGTAATAGACTCTATTTCTAATAGGTAAGTAAGAACACACAGGCCCCTCCCAAATCTAGAAGGACCACCGAGATAGTCTTCAAAACTCCAACTCTCAATTCAGGCCACCTGAAAACCAACCACCACTGAAGACCACTATGAAAAAACTTAGGGACATTCCAACCAAGATCCTACAATCATGTTGGGATGGGAAACACAACCTAAAAGACCCTAGGATAATCCCATAATGGACCTGGAAGCACAACAAGGTTAACACAGGGTCATCCCTAGCTGGGAATCCGTAGGAAGGTAGGGGCAAAGCAAGGAATTTGGGATGGGGTCCTTTCGCCTAGAGTGGGAGACCTCCCCACTTCCTCATTAATAAATGGTATGGATTTTTTAGATTAATAACAAAATATTAATAAAGTATTTATGTAAGGTTAAATGAAAATATCCTTTGGGATCTTTGGATGGTGAGGTGCAATGCTCATGAAAAGAAAAAAATATTTGTGTTTATTTGGTTATATGATTCTTAATCAAATATGACAGACTATATTTAACATACCTGAAAGAATAATATGGGAGCATATTATCTATTGTGTCTATTAAAAATTACATATACTTTTTTTATCTTAATTGATTAACAAGTTGTAGTCTTGTGGAAAGAATATGAAAAACATTATTTAGTTTACCTGAAATATTATGACAAACCATATTTTGGCATATTGAAGAACATGATATATTATGTTTTGGTTTAATTTTAAAGGCATAATGGACTATGTTTCAACTTAATTTTAAGGAACATGATATATTGTGTTTAGATTTTAAGCATGTTGTTTACAAAATAAAAAAATAAATTTATATAGGAATGCATTCTCATGCTAGATGTTGTTTTGATCCCTTAAAAATATCTCTTTCTTGATGGGAAAGGAGAACTTGAAGATGGAGAGGTTTATGACACACATGTATGGTTCACATGATCAAATAACAAATAAGAGAGACTTCTCTATCTTCTTTAGCCTAGTTTGTAACAAACTTTAAGCATTGTATTATCATTTCATTGTAAAGGGTACTTGGAAGTATATATGTAATAAAGGTATTGCTACTGAAATGCTTTTGAGTGGAATGAAATCCTTGAAGTAATTATGTAGTTGATGTTGCTCTATGTAATAAAGAAAGAATATTATTCTCGATATAGTTCAAGCAACTATGCACCATGGCTATATGTAAAGATATAAAGAATTGTTATTCTTTATTCTTGCATATAGAGATGGAAAATGAGGATTTTATGTTGACTAAGTAGAAGCAATTCTAATTCTCTTTAGATATTTTACATATTAAATGGTATAATTGAACCCTATTGGCTTAAAAAAATAATTTCTCCTTTCAATTTCAGTGGTAGAATCCATTTTAAATACATCATAAAAGAACATGGTGGTTGATTTAAAGCTTGTGATTTGGATCTCATGGAATAGGGGTTAGAGTGCAGTGACCTTTTGGTGGAAAATACTAGCTCATCGTGGAGATGAGAAGGATAGTCTAAACCTGACATGCTTAGTGCACCTACATAGATAGAGTTATGTTGGGTGTAAGGATTGGCATGACATTTTGACTGACTAAAAGGGAAAGCTAGATCATTGGGAAAAATGAGAAAGATAGCTTGGTTTTGGCACTACACCTAGTACTTCTACATAGACTAAATTATGTAAGTGGTAGTGATGGGTGTACTCCTCGTCAAGTCTAGAGTGATGAGATGGTTATACGTGATAATGGAGAGAATAACTTGGTTAGGATTAACTAAGATATTAAGCCATGATTATGAAAGGGCTAAACCTTAACAAGTTATGTGTGTAAATCTATATTTAATGGCAAAAAAAATTATGAATAAGGATAGGAAATATTGGGACGTGATACCCCTCCCCTCGACATTGCACAATTCTTGAAGTATGTATCATTCATAAGTGCCACATTATTGTGTGAGGTTAAGAAGAAATGGTAAGGCCTCAATCACCATAATGCTTCTAGGTTCTTGATGTTGTTAATATAGCAAAGATGTTCACAAGGAGTTGTAATATTAGAGTGTAAGTAGGTCTAAAAATCCCTCCACTATGAGGATTTGCTTACCCATCAAGATTCAAGAATGTTGAGTTTTAGCCTTCATAGTGGTAGCTAAAGTAGGCATGGTCATCGGTAGGATTCCAACAACCATCTTGGTGTTAGCTAAATGGGATCCTCCATTGACAATGTTTATATCTAAATTGTAGTTTTTGGCATACCTCTCAACCTGTCATGAGAGCTAGCAAACACAACCACACTCTTTTGGTAATTTGGTTTTGCTATTTTGAAAGGGCAAGAATAATATACCAAAATTTTGAAACCCAAGGACAAAAGAGAAAGAAAGAAAATGAAAATTCTAAGAGGTTGGTAAGCTTGTCAAGCCTATAAATTTTGAGTGGTCGATAAGCTTTTCAATAAATCTTGACAAAATAGAAGTTTCTCTTAAATTTGTGGAAATTGTAAAAACAATCTAGAGGATTTGATAATCCATAGGAGCACATGAACTCCAAATGCATAAATTTTGTAAATTAAAGGGTCTCCTCAAACATGGTATGAAGTGTTACGTTGTGTACAATATCTCGACTATTTCACCCAAAACAAAGAAGAGCTGAAGAGCCAAGTGTTTCAAAGGTATACCCCTCAATCAAGCGGGGGAGGCTTCACCTTTTTGGCCTTATTATTGATTGATGTTTTAAAATAGCAAACAAAAATAGGGTAGAAATGCAAGTCCAAAGATAAAAGAAAGCATTGTAATTGATCAAGAGAATTTCAAAAGAACATCACCATGTAGGTACAATCGCTTTATTTTTTAAATCTATACCTTAATATGCCACCTTTATTTCCACTTACTTTTCTTATTTCTGCTCATCCCTATTCCTCCAATTACTTATTACCTAATAATCCAATTTTTTATCTCATACCCATAGTAGTCTCTAATTATTCCCACCCACTCTCATTTTTTTCCTTGCTCTTTTCATCACAAAATTTCTCTAAGTTCTTCTCCTCTTCTAGTTGTCATGGCTCTTACCTCTTTTGACTCAATTTTTCAATTGATAATGCTAGCTAGGTTCTTTTTGAAATAAAAAATCCCTAGAAGGCACCAATAATGTAGGTCAAAATAATTACCCATGTACATAGTCCTTGCAAGCAATGAAAAACTCTATTTTTTTCTAAAATTTGACTATTGCAAAGTCTCAAAAAAAATCCAAACTTGTTATTTTTACATGAGCAGGATGTCGAAAGTCTATATGCATTTGTATAGGCCTTATTTTTGAGGTGGCTAAGTCTTTTTAGAATGGTTGGATTCATAAAAGCAGCTAGGAAATAAATGCACTTGGTCGACTCAAAATTTTTCTAAGTTTATGGTAAAGCAAAACCAAAAGAAATCAATCATAAATATCATAAATCCATAGGGCTAGAATAAAACAATCCAAAACTTTTCATGTGTTGAAGTTAGCTTGAGCCCCATAATATTTTGATAAAGCAATTGAGGGAGAAAGCAAGTCTAGAACAAATAAAGCCTAGAACATAATAAGCCTATAACGAAGTGATCCTAGGATGTATAAGTGGTAATGTCACCTAGAGTCTTCTAAAATCTTATGTCTAATAAAACATGATCCCAAGATTTCCAAATACTTTTATCAACCAAAATATTCTAAAATTCTATCCTAGAAGAAACATGATACTAGGATTCTTAAGCGATGATATCAACAAAGCTTTAGAAGATATCGATCTTGTCTCTAAGGGGTTCCTATAGTAGCTAGAAGAGACTGACAACACCTCAAAGCTTTGAAAAGCGATAAAATATCCCTAGCATGTCTCTTTCAATAATCTGATAACTTTTGATGTAGCAAGCATGGAGATATAGCAATCACGAGATGCAAAATAATATGAAAGAAAGTAAATCTATTGAATGACTAAAATATAAAATATTACAATGTAGCTATGGAGGAAATGAACACTCCAATATAAAGCTACTGAACTACATTGCATCCATCACCAATGGATGGTGTCACACACTATGCTACACTCTATGTATATCACACTATGTATTTCTCACTCTATGTATTTCTCACTCTATATCTATCTACCTAAGAGGCCATCCTTATATAGGTAAAATAGGATACTTGGCCAACACTCTATCTAGTTGTGCAAGGGATAACTTGCACATGTACAACTTGCACAATGACACTTGTGCACTTATTACATTGCATGAAGTAACTAGATAACTTCCCCCTAAAGTAATCTAAGTATGTACCTTGGAAGATACATTTACATAACCCAAATGATGGAATAGACTCTATTTCTAACACCCCCTTGTATTACATTATTTGGGTATTGAGGACTTCAATCTTCAATATGGATCTTCTTCTTCTTCCTAAACTTTGTCTTCTATCTCTGCATTCTTTGTGTTCAGGTTCATAGGTAATATGTGTCTTCATAAGATGCAGAGTAAGTTGGAGTTGAGCCTTCTTTCAAGTGACTTTGCATTGTATTGCTCCTTTATCTGCTTGTTCAGAGCAGTCTTGATCTGGTTCCACTTCTGTTGTGTTTTCTTCTTCATCTTTGGCTTTTCCTTTGATTCTTGTTTATGTGTTCTCACAGGAGGTCGAGCTGCTACCAGGTTCTTGTGAAGATGATTCTCCTTTCCTATCTTTAGTCTGTACAAAAACTTCTGAACAACTACTTAAGGCATCATGATAAGATTTTGAGTTAGTAGAACAAGAAGTGTTGGTGCTACATGAGGATTGAAAAAAATTCTAGATATGATTCATCAAGTTCTAACTTCTTTTTGAGTAATTCTATCAATCCTTTTTGTTCTTCATTTTCTACCTTGTAGTGTTTATATGTGAGCAGTGCCATGTATAATATACTTGCAAAGTCTAAGGAAAGTAAAATATCACTTTTTTCATTGGCAATTGCTTCATTGATATGAGTTTGAAGATAGCATTCCATAGTATCAAAATTTTCTTCTAAGGCTTCACTATGGATTGTTTTTGAAGCAAGATCTAACTTTCCTTCTGATTTCATGAGAAGATTCATGATCCCAAGTTTTATGGCATTGGCCTTTTCCTTTATGAAGCACTTATTAGAAGAAGTAGTCATTCTTATATAGCTCCCTAGTCTTAGGAAATGTGCTTCTTAATTGAAGTATATAAGCTTGATTTGATAAACCCTTTATTAGTCTTGTAGGCTTCCTTATATCTCCCTAGTTATGAATGCCTAATTTTAGGTTTTTGAAGAAAGCTTATATCTTCATAACTTGATAATTTATGAAGAATATTATTATCAAGTTTTGTAGAATTCCTTATGACTCCCTAGTTATGTTTTGGAGTATTTTGTAGTGCTTTTGCAAGATATAGTTCAATTTTTGTTGATTTTGTACAAAATTTTGTAAGCATCAAAAATCAACTTTTTAATCTTCTTAATACTCCTATTGAACTAAGCACTTTTCAAATTTGAAGAGGTTTTAATGTTGGATATCTTTTATCTCTAAGGAGAAATTTTCTGAGACAAGAACATAAATTTCCAACTTTAATAAAAGCTTTTGATAACCCCTTTTGAAACCCTTAGGAATTTTATTTAAGTGTTTCTAATTTCCAAAAAACTAGTTTGAAGTTGAAAACCTTATCACTCCCAAATTTGGAAATCTAGAACACATTAATATTTGCAAATTTTAAAAAGATTAATTCCAAGTAGAATCCTTATTGCTCCTAAGTTGTGCAAATATTAATTTCCTAAGTTTTTGCTTTCAAACAAAGATTGATTTTAAATGATATATCAACCTTATCTTATAACCTTATAACCTCCTTTTTGAAATTGAAAGCAAATAAGAAATTAAGGCTATGTACCTTTATGACATCGGGTGAATGAGGCTATAAACTCTCCTTCTTGAGCATAGATTCCCAAGGCTTTAATGCACTCTATGAATGCTGGTTGACCAAGAGTTTTCAAACTATATCCACCTTGCTTCAGACCTCTGCCGAATCGCACCCAAACTAGTGTTGAATGTCCATCGTCAATCTACCAAATTCTGCTTGAACAACTATCGAGCATCTACCGATGGTCTACCGTGTAGCACCTGAACTCTTGTTAAGCTTCTACCATCGATCTACCGAGTAGCTTCCACTACTGCTCATGGTGTTTCCAACTACTACGCTTCCTTTCCAAAGTCCAACCCATCTTTAATACGAGGTAGGAGGAGTGACAAGTGTCACTTTATGAGTTCTTAGATGCTCATGGAAGCTCTTCATTCGGTTGGTGGAGGTGTCGAACTCACTCCACTACTGGTGACAAGTGTCACTCTTGAGTTGAAAATGTTCCCTTCTTTTATTCTTTCTTGAGTGTTGTCCAAGTAACGCTCCTTCCTCAACGTCTCCAAGCTATCTTTCTTGTAACGTATGCCAAGCCGTGTGTAACTCCACTATTTGGAGTATGGGCACCAAGAAGTGTAACATCTCCTTTGTGAGCATTATAGAGTATCTTTCAATAGATGACAAGTGGTAGTTGCATGCCTTTCTTTCTATCAACGCTTATATGAAGACTCTCCAACATGTTTTCCACCTTAATCCTTGTTGTTTTACGTAGATGCTCAAGTATCTCCAGCTAATGGTTGAGTTGTGGTGGAGATGTGGTAGAGCTTTGGTGGAGATATGGAGTAACTTTGGTGGCCCTTGAATGGAGTCCGAATAGCAGCGCTTGGATGAAGACTCCTTGATGCTTTACTCCATTGTTAGCATTTACTAATGGTAGAAATGCTTTGGTATGAATGCTCCTTTCCTTTGACGTCCGTTTGCTTTGTCCACTGCTTGATCTTCTCCTATGTTGTATCTTCTGCTTTGTACATTATTTGATCTTCTCTTTATGTTGTGTCTTCTGTAGGTTCAAGCATCCTTGAAGAGCCCCTTTGAGTGGCTTCTATAGCTTGGGAAGAGTGCTTACATTCAGCCCTCTCTTGGCTGTTTTCCTTGTGTTTATTGTCCCTTTTTGGGACAGATTCAAATCTATTTTTAGACTGTAAAAACCAGATTGAAATGGTGCAATAAGATGTACTATAATGTGTACATAAATTTTCTTTAATGCACCTTCCTTTTGCACTCTTATTTTAGATCAAAAACTTCTGATTTTATGGCAGATTTTTCCTACACTATAAGGGTTTTGAGGTTGTCTTTAACAAGTAGACAACTTCCTCCTTTTTGCTTGGTCACTTAGATGACAATTCCAAGCTTATACAATAGTAGATAGAAGCTTTTTATTTTTTGCAATTCTTTTCTTGCATTCAATCCTTTAATGTTATTGGATTTGAGACTCACCAAGTCTCATCCTGTAAGCTTCTATTTCTGTTTTTGGTTAGTTATGTTCTTCTCCAGGTTTTGGAGGATTCTAACCTTCTTTGAGTGGCTCCTTTAGACCACTACGAGTTGCAGATTTTTGTGCTTCAATAGTGTCTTTAGACACTTGATACAAATCAGATTTTGTGCCCTTCAATAACACAAAACTAATTTCTTTTGAGAGTAGTGTAATAGTACAAGTTTTTCCACTTTTAATGCACTAAGATTACACTTTATCACTCTGATCAACTCTCAAATTAATGCACTAAGAATATACTGCAACTAATCAAGAATAACCTAAAAATAATCTTTAAGAGTTATTCTGAAATTTCACTACAACTAATATTGTAGAGCTTAGTCTTCTTTTTTTTTTTTAGAATAGATAATAGGTAGTTGATAGAAACTATTTTTGAAATCTAATCAACTCCTAATAAAAGTGCAAATGAACCTAAAAAGAACTTTTTCTTTTTGCACTTTTGAAGACTGCAATCCAATTTTCTATTTGCAACCTTAATCCAAATGTAGGTGCATCTAACAAATCTAATAGGTAGATGAATTAATAAACCTATTTGCACCAGAAAGTTGCATACCTTTTTGTTGTAGCTCTTTTATCACTTTTGTAGAGGATGTAGATCTTGGTGTCTAGGATCACCAAGTTGTTGCTACGAGAATGTCCTTGCAGCTCTTTGTAGACTATCTTGAATAGCTCCTTCTTCACCAAATGATGGTCTCGACCTTTCTTTTACGAGCCTAGGATTTGATGGCTTGTTCTCCTCTTTTGTTCTTCTCCTTTTGATGCAGATTTGGAGTAGTCTTTGTCCCTGAAGCGATGCCTTCTTTCTGTGAGAGGTAATCTTCAAATCTTCAATATTTGGTGAGCTTCTTCTATCTTCAAGTCATCTTGTCGATTTTTGACTTCAAGCAGGATCTTCTTCTGAGATTTGGCACTCCTTGCCAAATTCTTCTTCTCGTATTTGGCACTCCTTGCCAAATTCTTCTTCTTGGATTTGGCACTCCTTGCCAAATTCTTCTTCTCAGATTTGGCACTCCTTGCCAAATTCTTCTTCTCTTGGGCTTGTTGTCGGATGGTGACAATTGTCCCAAGTCCTTCACTATCAAAGGCTTCTCCTTGATAGTGGATTTCTCCAATGAGTTCTTCTTTGAGAATATCTTTAGTAAGGCTCTCCTAGCCTTTTTTGGATGCTCGATAAGACCTTCTCAAGGTCTCTGATCTGTCAAATTTTGATGGTCTTCCTTGAGACCTTTTCTTCAACCTTCTACTCCTGGAAGTATTGGTGATGAGATCTTCCTCTAGATCTCTAAATCTACTTCTGGATTCGAGCAAGACTCACCTAGTCCTTATTCTCCTTCTCCTTCCTTGACTGGAAGTTTTGCAATGAGATCTTCTCCTGATCTCTTTGATTTTGCTCTAGGTGCTAAATTGATTCTGAAGAAGATACCCTTCCTAACTTTCTTGTAGGAAGTTTCCCAACTCACTGAATCTTCTTTCCCTACAACAAAGTATTAGTACTAAAATATTTAGTCTACTTCTAAATCAGATATTCTTCTTCAAATTTAGGATCAAGGCTACTATGGCCTTTTCCAATACCAAGGCTCCTATGGCCTTTTGGTATTAAGACTTATGTGGCTTCTCCTTCAAGGCTCCTATGGCCTCTTCTCTAAGGCTTCTATACCCTTTTTATGTCAAGGCTTTTATGGCATGTTCTTCAACTTGTGAAGTTATTTGATTCAACAATGGAGATCTTCTATCTCCTGACTTCACCACAACTCTTCACAAGAAGTCTTCTTTCATAGTATTCTTCTTTTGCACAAAGAACCAATCTCTGCACTATGAGGGCACGCTGACCTTTGGGAAACGAAGTTGGAGTCTCCTAGATTTCTATCGTAGGAGGAGTCCCAATCCTCTAAGAAATAGCTTCCTACAAACAAAAGAAACTTTAGGCACTAGTTAGCAAATTTCTAGATATCCTGGATGATCCTCACTGAATGATCTGTCAATCCAGTGGCTTGAATCCTGAGTCCTGGTCTTCATGAGTTTTTGTTGAAACTCTTGTGGAAAGACTCTGGTCAATTACAATCTTAGTATTTCCTCGAACTGAGACTTCTTTCAGTCCTCACTCATGACTCTCTCTTATTCTACCACCTAGATTCTTCTAAGGGATTTTGACAATGGTTGGTCCAACGGTGTGTCAGTTTGTCAAAATGCTCAGGCTCAATGATAATGGTGGCTTTCCTATAGACCTACACAAACTAGATCTACCGTAGCTCTGATACCATTGTTAGATTTTGATGTAGCAAGCATGGAGAGATAGCAATCATGAGATGTAGAATAATATGAAAGAAAGTAAATCTATTGAATGACTAAAATATAAAAGATTACAATGTAGCTATGGAGGAAATGAACACTCCAATATAAATCTATTGAACTACATTGCATCCATCACCAATGGATGGTGTCACACACTATGCTACACTCTATGTAATTCTCACTCTATGTATTTCTCACTCTATATCTATCTACCTAAGAGGCCATCCTTATATAGGTAAAATAGGATACTTGGCCAACACTCTATCTAGTTGTGCAAGGGACAACTTGCACAATGACACTTGTGCACTTATTACATTGCATGAAGTAACTAGATAACTTTCCCCTAAAGTAATCTAAGTATGTACCTTGGAAGATACATTTACATAACCCAAATGATGGAATAGACTCTATTTCTAACATAATCATCATACATGCTAAAGGCCATATTGAAACAATCAGGTTGAGATGGCACCTATGATAAGCTAGCATATCAACAAAATGTAGTGGTGAAAAGCTAAACTTGTCAAAGATTCTCAAGCCCCTTGAAGATGCAAGAGGACCAAGTCTTGGGAAGATATAAGGACCAACCACATCTTCACTAGAATTGATGCAATTGAGCCAAATTGACAAGAAAAGTGATACCTCACTTAAGCACACTAGTCAGACTGTGCCTATCCATGTCAAGCCTAAAAAGGGCTTTCATTGTAATGATCATGAATATAGAAAGTATTGTATAGTCCTATAAATGGCTAAGAATTTATCAGTATAAGGATTGATTCTTTAGAAAAAAATTTGTCATATGTTGTATAATTTGCTTTGCAATCAATACAAGCAAGAAGTTGTTTGGCCTCCATTAGAGATAGCATTTTAGGTTTTTATATGAGTATGAATTATGTAACTTCTTAAATTTTTAGTAATTATTTATGGTTTATTAATTTTTTTAATTTAAATTATGTTGTAATTATATTATTGTTTGAATTATCTTCCTTAGAGTTCTTAAAATGTTAAAGATGCATGATTTGAACCTAATGAATTTTGTGATGTTTTGTTTAGTGGCTAGTCTGTTAGGTTTATTCTTAGCATGAATGCAAGGGAGTTTATCTAGTGTGTTTCATTGTTGTTAAGCTATAGCTGATTATCCTTCAATCATATTCTAAACTCTTTCTCCCTTATCTAACCCTTGCTTTTATATCTTTAGTCTCAAATCTTTATTTTTTTCTTTAGCATTTCAAGGAATCAAACTTCTCTAGAGGTTGAACTTAGAAGAAATTCTAGTCATCCAATCTTGGGATGGTCTAGGGTGAATTTTACCAAATTAGGTGGATTTATGTCCAAGAATGACCAAAGTTGTTTATCTCTTTCTTCATCATTTTCACTTTGTAATCTCTTGTCATGTGTTCAGTCTCATAACACTTATGACATTGGAATGCAATATTTTCATAATCCACTTGTTGATTTCATTCTCTTGATTTAGATTTAATCTTAATGGACTATGGAAAAGGATTTGAAATATCCATACAACACATATTCAGGTATATATATCGATATTTACCTCCTTATTAGTTGGTCCATCCTTGATAAATTCCCTTAGGGTATTTCCAATATTCTTCAAAACATCCTTATTGATAAGTTGGTATGGAAGTCAAAAAGCCTAATCCACATTGAAAACTTTTTAATAGGACAAAATAATTTTCATTCCATAATCTTAAATAAAGGGCACCTCTCCTCTTAAAGCATGGGCTACCACTCATTATTTTTTTCTTTATTTTTGACCTAGAAAAGATGAGAGAAAAAAAATTAGGAATAAAATTTATAATTTGTCCAATCTCCACTTCCACTTTATCTACTTTTAAATATCCAAAGCTTGGGCTAGTATCCATGGAATTATATACTAAATCTATATTTTTAAAAACCATTATATCATGCTCGATCGTCTCATCCTTGATAATAACTTCTAGTTTAACATTTTTTCCTTGGATCGAACACATCATATTCATTCTTCCTCTTATATTAGTATGCTTTTGTTCCTTACTAGTTGGTTTCTCCTTGATGAATTCCCCTAGCATACTTCCAATATTCTTCAAAAAATCCTTATTAATAAGCTTATATGGAAGTCCAAAAAGCCTAAATCACATTGAAAATATTTTTAATAGGATAAAAAAAATTCTTATTCTTTGATCTTAAATAAAGGGTATATCTTATTTTAAACCATGGACCAACACCTATTATTTTTCCTTCACTTCTAAATTAGAAAAGATAATGAGGAAAAAACTTGTAGAAAGAAAATTTATAGAGTAATTTGAATTTAATTCCCATTTTCATTTGATCTAATTTTGTATCTCCAAAACCTAGGCCAGTATTCATGGAAATTACATATTAACCCTCTACTTTTAAGAACCACTATATCATGCTCGATCATCTCATCCTTGATAATCAATTCTAATGTAACATTTATTCCTTGGATCGAACATGTAATATTCGCTCTTCCTCTTATATATAGCATGATTTTGATCCTTAATAGTTGGTCATTCCTTTATGATTTCCCCTAGGGTATTTCCATATTCTTCAAAACATCCTTATTGATAAGCTAATATGGAAGTCCAAAAAGCCTAATCCATGTTGAAATATTTTTAATAGGACAAAAAAAATCTCATTTCATGATCTTAAAACCTTGGCATCTCTCTTCTTAAAGCATGGGCCACCACCCATTATTTTTCCTTGATTTTTGAACTAGAAAATATGGTGAGGAAAAAACCTTTAGGAATAAAAGTTATAGAGAAATTTGAATTCAATCCCCACTTTCACTTGATCTAATTTTGAATCTCTAAAACTTGGGCTAGTATCCATGGAAATTATATATTAACTCTCTACTTTAAAAAACCATCTTATCATGCTCAATCATCTCATCCTTGATAATCACTTCTAGTGTAACATTTATTCCTTGGATTGGACATGTCATATTTTCTCTTCCTCTTATATATACCATACTTTTGCTACTTAGTTGTTGGTTCCTCCTTGATAAATTTCCTTAGGATATTTCTAATATTCTTCATAATATCCTTATTAATAAACTGATATGGAAAGTCTCAAGGGCCAGGCTAGTTGGTCAAAGCACTCCCATGGGAGTGTGGAGACCTTGGTTCGAGCTCTCGAGCCTTGTAGTACCGGAGGGCATATCACGCCAATGCCATCGACTACATTAAAAAGTTTATCTAGAACAACTAGAGGTTATAGTGGCAATAAGGAGTAGGATTCAAACCCATGATGAAGAAATAATAAAATGTTACGAGTTACCAATTCCTCTAGTATATGCAAAAAAAAAATTGAAATGGAAGTCCAAAAATACTAATCCACATTGAAATTCTTTTTAATAGAACAAAAAAATCTCATTCCATGATCTTAAATAAATGGCATCTCTCCTTCTAAATCATGGGCCAACACCTATTATTTTTTTCTTGATTTTTAAATTGGAAAAGATAACAAGGAAAAAACCTTTAGAAAGAAAATTTATGGAGTAATTTGAATTTAATCCTCACTTCCACTTGATCTAATTTTAAATCTCCAAAACCTAGGCTAGTATTCATAGAAATTACATATTAACCCTCTACTTTTAAGGACCACTATATCATGCTCGATCATCTCATCCTTGATAATCACTTCTAGTGTAACATTTATCCTTAGATAGAACATGTTATATTTGTTCTTCCTATTATATAGCATGCTTTCTCTCCTTCTTATTTGGTCCCTCCTTGATGAATTCCCCTAGGGTATTTCTAGTCTTCTAAATATACTTATTGATAAGATGATATAGAAGTCCAAAAAGCCTACTCTACATCAAAATATTTTTAATAGGAGAAAAATAATGTCATTCCATATATTAAATAAAGGGAATCTCTCCTTTTAAACCATGGTCCATCACCCATTATTTTTTCCTTGATTTGTGAATTGGAAAAATGATGACAAAAAAACCTTTAGAAAGAAAAGTTATAGAATAATTTTAATTCAATGCCACTATTTTGAATCTCTGAAACCTAGGCAAGTATACATAGAAATTACATATTAACCCTCTACTTTTAAGAACACCATTATATCATGCTCGGTCATCTCATCCTTGATAATTACTTCTAGTGTAACATTTGTTCCTTGGATTGAACATGTCATAATCACTCTTCCTCTTATCTCCAACTTGGACATTCATACTTCTAGATAGGGCATCCTAAATTTCCATTAGGGCTTGCAAATACAAAGTTTCTTTCATGCTACCTTGTGGGGCTCACTCCTAGCTCACACTAGCTTATGGCATAGAATTTAAAATATTTTAACCTAGAGGAAATATTGAAATTGATCAAGTTATATGGGATGGAAACAAGCCCCACATGTATTACATCATCATCATATAATGGTATTACAATAGCTTAGTTATATGGGATGGAAACAAGTCCCACATGTATTACATCATCATCACATAGTGGTATTACAATAGCTTAGATATTATCCATGTGTTGCTTAGCAAGATATAAACCTAGGTCTTCTTCTTTAATGATGAGAAATCTAACTAGTTGAGCTAATGCCATTTGTATAATGGGTTAATTTCATGCTATTAGATATTTTAAAAATAAAATATTATAAAAAATTATTTTAAAAGTTAAAATTTTTTAACATGGAACAACATATTAAAAGTTGAGGAAATTAATCAATTGAGTTTGATATTCTCAAAATAAAAGATTACTAGTAAGTCAGGAGCGACTACGAACCAAAAACAAGTAAGAAGGAGGAATAAAAGTGCAATCAAGGAGTGAGCTCCATTTATTGTTATAGATCTTAGGATAAAATCAAAAACTAAAGGATTCATGTGAATAAAATCTAGGTAACTTGGCAAAAAAGTTATTTTTGAAAGTTCTTATAAGAAAGGATGCTCTAGTTGGAAGGATGAATTAGTTGGAAGAATGGATGCCCTAGTTAATGATAATATGAAGATATAATCTATGGAAAACCCTATCCAAGTAGTAGATACTACACCAGAAGCGATTATCAAGGATGAGATGATTGATCATGATATAATGGTTCTTAAAACTAAAGGGTTAATATGTAAGTTCCATGAATACTAACAAGGTTCTTTTGAGATTTAAAATTGGATCAAGTGGAATTAGGGATTGAATTAAAACTACTTAATGACTTATTCTAGAAGGATTTTTTCTCATAATTTTCTCTAGTTCAAAAAGAAGGGATACAATAATGGATGAAGGCCCTTGGTTTAGGGTCAAAGAGGCATTATATTTAAGACCATGGAATGAGAACTTTTCTACAGTGACAGAGACTATTAAAAGGCTTCCTACGTGGATTAGGATTTTTGGACTTTCTTATCAACTCATTAATAAGGATATTTTGAAGAATAATTAAAATACTCTAGGTGAGTTCATCCATGAGGGACCAAAATACTAAGGAGGTAAGGCATATTGTATACACTCAAATATGTATTGCCATGGATATTTCAAAATAATTTTTTGTAATCCATTAGGATTAAATCTGAATCAAGAGAATGAGATCAACAATTGGATTATGAAAATATTGCATTTCAATATCACAAATGTCATGAAACTAGGCACATAGCAAGAGATTGCAAAGTGGAAATAATGGAGAAAGAGATGGAAAATTTTGAGCATGCGGTAAACTTCAATATAAAACAGGGAGATAAAATAATAGGAGAAGATATGTCAAAATCAAGGATTTTCCACTCCTAAGAAAATGGTAAGAAAATCCCCTATATATCATCAAATGACAAATGCTATTATAGTTCACTCAAATAAACCATTAGAAGAAACGTGACACAAGGAATGATGACATACAATGTGTAAGTTCAAATACTAAAGGAGTTAAAGGTGCGAAGGAAGATAGAGAGGTAAATTTTAAAGCAAAGGAATATGAGGAGGTGAATTTTAAAGCAAACGAGGTGAAGGAGGTTAAGGTTAATCCAGGCGAATCATATTCATTTTCCTTATGTAGCATAAAATATTCTCCTCGTAATAAAAATAAAAGTAGTACCATGTGTATTCATTGCACTTTAGGGTTTCAAGATCAACACAATAAAGAAAAGCATACAGAGGATATCCAAAGAAAATTAGGTTTTGTAGGGCAACATAATAAAGTAATGACTATGGAGGATAATACATGCAAGAAGTGTTTATGAGGCTATTCCTTGCATTTAAAAAAAAAAATAGCACAATATATATCTTTTGAAGATAGATTTTATTATAAAAAATATAAAACAATAGAAGAGATTGATGAAGATAAGAGTGTTAGTGGAAATGGAAAAAGGAGAGGACAAAAATAAAAGCATGAACAAAGAAAAAAAAATCAAAGGGATATCAATTTGGGAATCCAAATAAAAGTATCATAGGTGTTAATAAGAAGTGGGGCTAAGACCACTAATAAAAAAATGATAGTGATGAAATGATATCATGGAATATTAGGGGTATGAATAATACCCTTAAAAAAAGGAGTTTTAAGAAATTAATAGGTTGTTATAGTCATGAGTTAATTTTAATACAAGAAATAAAATTAAGTAGTGAGGAATTTAAGGATGCTCTTGAAAAGATTTGGAAGATAGGTGATTGTCTAGCAATATCTTCTACAGGATATTCAAGCAATATTGCAACAATATGGGACAAACACAAATGGTATGGGTAAACTAATTGGGTTGTAAGATTATTTTGTAGAAAAAATAAAAATATCATAATTGGGGTTTAAAATGTATATGCTTCAACTATAGTTACTCCTCATGAAAGATGTTGGAAGGACCTCGACATATTTTTCAAATACAATGATTATTTTATTGTGATCTATAGATTCTTGGCGGTGATATCAACGTCGTTCTATCTTCTTTGGAAAAGAAGGGTGGTATTCCAGGATGGTCTAAATAAATGCAATATTTTGCTTCATTTGTCAATTCAAATGTCCTTTCAAATATTAGTCCTTCAAGTTTTCAATATACATGGCATAATAGACACATTGGACATCATATAGTATAAATATTGGATATATTATTGTTAAGAACCAAATGGTTGTAAATAAAGTATACAATCTCTTCAGATATTTTATTACAAGTAGGATTGAATCACAAATCCATTCTTTTGAATTGTGATTTACCTAATAATGGTCATCCAAAGCCATTTCACTTATAGTCTATGTGGCTCCAAGACCTTAATTTCTTCCAGATGGTCATGTTATGGTGGGATGAGGTAAAATCTGAAGGATGGCATATATACAAGTTCATTCAAAAGATGAAATATTTTAAAGGATCAAATGAAGATTTGGAATGCCAAATATTTTGGTAACATTTTTAAAGAAAAAAGAAATTGAATCCAAGATTAAAAAATAAAAAAATAATAGAAACTAATGAAATGGATCAGGATTCTTATGTGAAATAAAAATAATTACTTGTTGATTATCATAATACATTGAAAAAAGAGTCAGATTGATTCCAAAAATCTAGGGAGAAATAGCTCAAAGAAGGAGATAAAATTACAAAAAAAATCATGCTACAACATAAACAATTCTTTCTTTTCATCACATCAAAAATATTTTAACTCCAAATAGAAGAAATATTGAGGAAGAAAAAGGTATGAGGAAGACAATAATTAATTATTTCAAAAATATTTTGTCAACTACTAGGCAAGATAAGGAGGCACATGATAATATTTTGGAAAATATTCCATCAATTATCACATAGGGACAAAATGAAATATTTATAAAGAAGATATCTATGGAGAAGCCACATGAAGTCATTTTCCCTTTTCATCCTAACAAGGCACTAGACTAGTGGATTTCTTGCAATTTTCTTTCAAAAAAATTAGGATCTATTAAAGAGATATATTAGTTATGTTTGAAGAGGCCCAAAAAAGGAAGGCTACAATAAGTGAGATCAATACCACTTTTATTACATTGGTTCCCAAGAAAGACGAGACAAAATATTTTGATAATTTTTATCCAATAATCCTTTGTAATATGATTTATAAGATCATTTCAAAAATTATGGCAAACAAGTTGAAAGGTATTCTAGACTGTGTTATCTTAGAGGAACAAGGTGGTTTTGTTGATGGTAAAAAAATCTTTGATGGTATAATCATTGCATAGGAGGCGATACATTTTCTTCATTCTAGGAAAAAACCAAATATTTTTATGAAATTAGATATGAACAAAGCATATGATAGGGTTTCCTAGAGTTTTCTACATGATATTCTCAAAAAATTTGGTTTTGATTATAGTTGGTGTGAATGGATTAAATATTGTTATAACACTATGAAATATTCTATTTTGATCAATGGTTCTCCTATTATTTACTTCAATTTATATCATGGACTCCACCAAGATGATCCATTATATCCTTATCTATTTATTATTTTGTGGAGGTATTAGGGAGAGCTTTCTTAAAGATAAAAATGGAAGGAAAAATCAAAGGTTTTCAAGTTGCAAATAATGGTCCCTTCAAATCTCATCTCCAAATTATTGAGGATCCTTTTCTTTTGGGCCATCCCTTGGTCAGTGAGGCCACAAAGTTTAAATCAATACTATCATGCTCTAAGAAGGCTATTGGAAAATTGGTTAATACTACAAAATCTAGTATTTTTCATTAACATTTCCCTATATTTACAACGAATTATTGTGCAAATTTTAGGGTTTAAAATTGAAAACATTTCATCAACCTACTTGGGTATTCCTTTGTCTCATAAAGAAAATAAAATGGTTATTTTGTTCTCTTGTTTAACGAGTTGGAAAGGTAAGTTCTTAACCATGGAGGGAAGGCTACAACTCATAAAGACTACTTTGCATTTCATTTGTATTTTTATGATGTCACTTTCAAGATTATTGATAGGTATAACATTAGAAATTGATAAATTTTAAATAGACTTTCTTTAGAAAGGATGCAAAGGAAAAATTTAGGTTTCCTCTATGTAAGTGGGATAGGGTTTGCAAAGGAAAGAATATTGGAGGAGTAGGCTTGTAGAATTGTAAACTTATGAGTTTGGCATTAGGGGTAAAGCTTGGGTGGAGATTATTTAGAGATCAAGGAAATACTTGGAAAAAAACATTGCTTCAAAATATAAAGGTTCTCTTGATGAAATGATTTTTTTTTTAGGAAAAAACCCTATCTAAAGGATCATTAACATAGGTCCGAGGTGTAGACCAATTGGTTCATCCAAACCCCATAAGGGGGCGGAGGTCCAAGGTTCAAATCTCGGGCCTCGTCGGACTGAACGCTTGTCCCTTTCCTGGTGATTTCAGCAGCGTAAAAGGTTTAAAATGATTATGGCATGGTGGTTATAGGGGCGGACTGCACGAAGATCTATGTGGCGGCTTCCGGGGCGAACAGCGTAGAATACTATGGCGGCCATAAAAATCTGGACAACTTGCCCGGATTCGTGGCGGCTACCGATTCCACCATGTAAATTCAAAAAAAAAAAAAGGATCATTAACATGGAACTTCATATCAATAGTTTGCAATTGATAAGGAAACATATTAGATGGTCATTCAATATGGGGAATTATGCAGTTTTTTGGTTTTATGCTTGGTTGAAGCCATATCCTCTTATATTTGACTCAAAATGGTAACAATTGGCTTAGGCATGCCTAGCTTGTAAAGGTCCAAATGTCAAAGACTATACTAATATGAGCACTAACTCTAGATCTTGGATTTCTATTACTAACCTGGTTGAAGGAGAAAAACTCAAATAAACTGCATATGAACTTCAAAATATGCTTCAAGAGTTTTATTTGTTGAATTTTACATTAAAAAATGAGTTGGTTTAGAATCTATTAAAATATGATGGATACTCGATCAAGTTGGGATATGAGAGAAATCAAAATTTCTTACTCCTAAATATTTTCCTTGGAAGAATGCTTGGTCACTAAAGGCTCTCCCTAAGGCCTCAATATTTCTTTAGTTAGGAGTTGAAAGTAAGATTCTTACAAGAGAGAGTCTATAAAGAAGAGGATATCATGGAGCTTTCAGATGTGCCTTGTGCGATAAGGATTTAAAACCATCAAACCATTTTCTTCTTCATTGTCATTTTACTCATACGACTTGGGGTTACTTTTTTTAAAATATGAAAATATATTGGGTAGTGTTGGGGTCTAGATTGACATCAGGACAAGGCCCTGAGCTGTGGCTATTATCTGCAGAATTCTTGACAGGCTAGCACCCGCTAATCACAACCCAAACCTCAACATTGGAATAATAAAATCTCTTTGATTCAACCTCTAGAGTAGGATGGTATGCCTCATCAAATTTTTGGATGTTGACTCATTTAAGCTCAGTTAAATGTATACAAGATAGGGATATAAATGTAAGGGTTAATACACTAACAAATGATCCTTTCAACTTAAATGTATACAAGATAGGGATATAAATGTAAGTTTTAATACAAGATAGGGATATAAATGTAAGGGATAATGGATGGATGAATCTAACAAAATAAGCATCTATAGAGAACCTTTTAACAACTTAACCTTGAGAGAAATACATGAAGCTAACAACATTCAAGATTTAGCCATCTTCAACACTAAAATCAATTGCATACCTCAAGAATTATTCCAAACATCAAGAGTATTAATAATCCAAATTAACAGAATTAGATTAATACTCTGACTAATAGAAATAGAATTCTTTCCAAGCATACATTTAAACATGAATCATATCAATTTACTCTAAGTTAGCAATCTAAATGAACAGAATACACTAACCATAGTGGCAGTAGCACAAATGACTTCATAGGGCAAAATTCAAGAAAGAAGATGCAAATATGAGGTAAACACTCCAAGTAATACTCCTTTCTTTAATCAGTAGAAAATATACAATAGTAGCACAAGCAAACACTTCAAAGCTGACATTTTGAAAGGAGATCATGACCTTTATTTATATTTTTTACAATCAATTTTAGATAAAACAAATCATTACAAATAAAATGATGCTTAGCCAATGAAGTGCTGACATGACAGTCTCATATTTGATTCAAGAAGAGTGTAGTGAGCATCTTCTACCACTGGTCCCTACAACTTGCTCGACCTTCATGGATTCCAGCTATACAATCTTACCAAGAATGAATCTCAACAGTATCTTGTTCTTGCAGTCTCTTTTTCAGTATTGATCTACAATTGAATCTAGTCGAGGATCTCATACGCTTTAGCATCTCAACTCAATAATTTCTACTCAAATTCATTATCTCTTTATCGCAATATGCTTTCTCATATCAAGGTTCAACTTCATTTTTTGATCTATCTTTGAAACAATGAGATTCAATCTTGATGGTTATAGCCTAAAAATAGCTTATCCAAGTGTGGCCTAAAGATGATGGGTTTTGGGCCACACTTTGCTCTTTAGCTTTGATCCAAGGCCCAACTAAACTGATGAGGCCTGGAATTGCCTCATCTATGAACACTTTTTGGATACATTCTACTTATTTGAATCACCCTTTTTATTATGTTTCTATGCTAATTTTGGGTAAAATGCATTATGTAATGATATTTGCATATTCTGAAATGTTAAGTGCATATATTCTGTTTTACTTTTTATTTCTGCAGTTTCACCTATTTTTAGCTAATTTGTCAGTAGTAATTTAAAATCAGTAGTAATTGTTGAGTGTTTGGTGCTTAATAGTAGTATTCCTCTGTTTGAGCTAATTCAAATGCAAAAGGCGCCAAAGACCTTGTCCCCTATAGCTGACTGTGCAGGAAAATAGACTGTGACTGTGACAGTTCCAGCCAGCTGTACATATACAACAGGGCTTGGAAACAGTCACTCCAACACATGCCACCAATGCAAAAAGGATGTACAAGATGAAGGAAAACATTCTAGGTGGTTAAACACTTCTTCCCTACGCGTTTGGAGCATGAAATAGTAATTAAAAATCACTTCCTGTTATTTCGAAGCAGTGCAGGAATAATAGCGCAGGAATAGGGAATAGCGCAGGAACAACAGAGGATGGTCAAAAAGCGACAGATCGATAGAGGAAAGTATTGGCAATTGACCAGAAAGTTGCCCCAACTCATATTAACTGACTTCCTCAATGAATGCAGCTCAATAAGGTTGAATGGATCAAGTTTGACAAAGCAAGCTCATGCATTTTAGGAAACAGTTGTGCAAACAGTTGTAAATCCCTACAAATCAGCAACCAAGCATATCAGCATTACATTATAAATAAGAAAGCTCCCAGCACGGTTGAGCATATAGAGATATAGGCATATAGGCATATAGGAGAGAAATAGGCAATAGAGTGCAGTTATTTCTGTAGCAGAACAGTAATCTGTAGGTTTTTCCTGCATTACTGTAATGCATTTCTAGATTTAATAAAAGGTGCAGTTTTCAGTTATCAATTAGCATGTTGAGTTGATGATTAGCATTTAAGTTTCTTTAGCATAACTCTTCACCTTCATCTGGTTCTGGAAGCAAGGGCCACTTGCAGGACCGAGAGGAAGGCATCTTCTGACAGAATACATTGCTAATTTCTTGTTGAAGCAGGTTAGCAGAATTCTGCTAGTTTTTCACTTCTTTAGCAGCTTTAAATTCAGATTTCAATCTTGACAGCATTTTTCCATCATTCCATGCAACTTCAATATTTATGTTTCAGATTTGCAACAACTTCAAGTTTTCTGTCATTTTCCAGATTTGCAGCAATTTCTAGTTTTCTGTCATTTTATTGTAATTTCCAGATTTGTGACATTTTCCAGTTTTGCAATAGATGATAGTTTGAATTTCTAGATTTAGAACATGCTCAGGGAATTGTAGTTAGTTTATTTTTCTGCAACTGTGTGTGATTTCAATTCTGCAATTTACCTTTCTGTTAAATTTAGCAACATTTCATTTTTTGCTATTTCAGATTCTGCTTTTCTTACAAGTTTTAATTCAGCTTTATTTTTTGCAATTTGATTTCCAGTTCTAGGAATTAGAGGTCACACAAAAACCCCCAAAAACACTAACTGTTCCACCAATAAAACCCTGTTCTTGAATGAATTGAACCTACAACTGTGACACCTTCTATCGTATACAGCCTTTGGACACCGCCCTGGACTGACACATATAATGATTAAATGATGAATGAACAATGACACTCATCATTTTTGGTGTCGTTTTTGGGGACAAATAGGTGTTGTTAGAAAAAGTGAAACAGGTCAAGAATTGTGTTACAATCCTTGAAATACTGCATTTCAGTTTATTTAGTGAATAGGCATGAATGCATAGGCCAAGAGACGAAAGAGGGAGGTTTATCAGGACTAGTTCTGAACCACCAGGGCGTTCTTCACGATCAGATGAAGGATTTGTCCTGAATAAGCAAGAAATACCTTCTTCACCAACTGAAGCTTTGGACAGATTAGAGCAAGAACTTTTTGTAGCACTTTCTGCTAAACGTTCCCTTAAGTCTGAACCATCCACATCAAACTCCAGAAAGAAAACAACTATGGCAGCACCCCCAGGTGGATATGATAATCTTGATGATCCTCCTAAGACTTTTGAGTATCCCATAAGATTGGATCCACTTCTAGAAGCCCCTATGAAAATAATTTCTCCATCCATATTGCTAATTTTTAGGGGAACTATTTCAGAAGATCCTGATCAATTTCTGTTTGAATTCAAGGTGTTATGTCAAACTTATGACTACATAAATGATAATCAAAAATTGAAATTGTTTCCTTCCACACTTAAGGACGCTGCTCTCCGATGGTTCATGAGCAATCTTGAACCTAACTCAATCCGTACCTGGGATGGAATGGAGACTGCATTCTTAAATAAATATCAGGATTATTGTAGAGTAAGAAACAGGAAAGATGAGTTGTTTAGGATCAAGCAAGAAGAAGATGAAAGTTTAGAGGATTACCTTGATCGCTTTGCCTTTGTCCAAAAGAGATGTGGTCCTGTAGAACCTGATTTCTTAAAGCCTATCTTCTTAAGAGGATTGCAGGATGAATCTAGGGAAGTGTTAGATTTAATGGGAAAAGGAGACATAGATCAACTTGACCTTGAAGATATTGTGGAGTTATGTAAAAACTATTCCCGCACTCACCAACGGAGAAAGAAAAGGAATTATGGCAATAATGACATAAAAGAGTTGATGGAGGAAATGGCTAATTTAAAAACTGATATCCTTGTTCAACTTAATACTGCATTAGGTGAGAGAAATACAAAATCTAATTCTACACCACCTTTAGCAATTTATTGCCCAAGGTGTAGGAGTAAGCATGCCTTGCAGGACTGCCCCCTAAACAAAACTTCTATTTGTGGAATTTGTTCCAAGGAACATTCAACAGATAAATGCCCTTTGTTGCCTCATCTAAAATCTATTTTGGGCACCCAAATAGAAGAACTCAATGCTATTGGGCAGAGATCTGGTGGTGGTTATGCACAATATCCCAATGCTCCTAGATTTCCAAACTGGGGACAATCTCCTTGGAATATGAATATGCCATGGGGACAGGCAGAAGTTTCTGCACAACCTTGGAACCAACCTTGGACAGCTCCTCCAGATTGGTCACAATCTGGATGGATGAACCCACCTTGGCATACCATGCCTCCATAATGGACACAACAAGGACAAATATGGGGACAACAATATCAACCATATCAAGGACAGCAAAGGTATCAAGGGCAAACTCAAAACTTGTTGCCAGCTCCTAATCCAAATTTTTAGGGAAGAACACAACATCAACAAATGCAACCAATAAAACAACCTCCACTCCCAGCTCAGCCTATGACTAACCCAAATAATGCCAGACAAACAGCCCCTATTTATGAGTCTGAGTCTGAAGACACTGTTGCAGTTCATGTACTTGACTGTAGTAACATCCAGCTACATTTAGGAAAGATTTTATCTAAACCTGTTCCACCCACCATTGAAGAAATTAGTGAGAAACAAGAACCTCCAAATCAAGAGGCATTGCAACAACAACAAAAAGAAGAAAAAATAGCAAAAATGCAGGAATCTTCTCCAGTAGCCTTACCATACCCTGAAAGGTTTGATCATGTTGATACTACCCCTGAATCAGAATTAGTAACAGAACTCAAAAAGATGTCAATTTCTCTTCCTTTGCTGCAAGCAATAAGGGATATACCTTTAATCAAAAAGACTATTTAGGAGTTATGTATCAAGAAACCTGGTAAAAAAAAGAAAGCCTTTCCTAAAACTGTTCAGGTAGAAGGGAAATTAGCTGATCTATTGGTTGGGAAACTAGTTCCTCCCAAGTATAGTGACCCAGGCAGTCCAATAGTTACAGTTACTATTGGAGTGATGCAAATTCCTAATGTGCTAATTGACCTTGGAGCTGCAATTAATGTAATGACTAAAGACACAATGCAAAAACTGTAGCTCCATAATCTCAGTCCTACCACCACAGTCTTGGAAATGGCAGATAGGTCAGTAGCTAAACCAGAAGGTATCTTAGAAGATGTGGCCGTTAAAGTCTCTTCGTGGGAATATCCTGTAGACTTCTTGGTGTTGCAGCCTAGAACTTCAGTCAATGGATACCCTATCATTCTAGGATGACCTTGGCTGGCTACTGCAGCTGCATTTATAGACTGCAGGTCAGGGGAAATGACCATTTCCAATGGTATTGACCTGCAAAAAATTTCTTTGTATCCACCAGCTCAACCTTCAACTAAATTTTTTGGACAAATTTGGTATCCTGAATCTGATGAAGAATCTGAACAAGAAACCATTGCTACTTTGGCTACAATCATAGTGAAAGAACATATTGAGGAAATCACAACACCTAGGAGAGAAATATTTGAGAGTGAAACTGTCCTAATTGAAACATTACAATCAGAAGGACTAACTGATGATCAAACTCTTGTTCATCGGTTGTTGTGGCAAGAGGAGGAACAAAATTCTGAACTTCTATCATCCATGCCTAATCAGGAAAGATCATTCATTCTACCACATGGATGGCATCATCATCTCCTTAACACCTTCAAATGTCCTCTGATTCCACCAGGTATCATTTTTGAGACAAATTCTAGAGTATTTCATACTCTACAGCCACACCATTGTCCATTAAATGCATTAATCAGTAACTATGAAGCAACTAGTACTATCTATCCAGGGATCAAACAAATTGAAATCCAACCAGGTAAATTTTTGAACATTAATAGTTGGCTAACTGAGGACCAGGAAGCCAAGTTGTTTGCAGTCTTACAAAAACATGTTCAAGCTTTTGCATGGAATTATAAAGACATGAATGGCATTCATCCTGAGGTATGTACACATAGGATATACACAGAAAATGTAAAACCAGTAAGGCAACCTCAGAGACGTTTGAATCCTGCTCTAAAAGAAATTGTGAAAGAGGAAATTGAAAAACTCTTAGATGTTGGATTCATTTATCCAATTTTTGACAGTAAATGGGTTTCACCACTGGTCATTGTTCCAAAGAAAAATGGTAAAATGAGAGTATGTGTGGATTATAGGGAGTTGAATAAGGCCACACATAAGGATCATTTCCCATTACCATTCATAGACCAAGTATTGGATACCCTTGCTGGAAAGAAATTTTTCTGTTTCCTTGATGGTTTCAGCGGGTATAACCAAATTCAAGTTGCCCCAGAAGATCAGGAAAAGACTACCTTTACATGTCCTTGGGGAACCTTTGCTTACAAAGTTTTACCCTTTGGGTTATGTAATGCTCCAGCAACATTTCAGAGAGTTGTTTTAGCAATTTTTTTTTATTTAACCAATGAAAGTGTTGAAATTTATATGGATGATTTCACAGTATTTGGGGATAGTTTTGAATATGCATTAGAACAGCTTGAAAAAGTGTTGATTCATTGTGAAACATACCATCTCTCTCTTAATCCTGAGAAATGCTTCTTAATGATGGAGGAAGGAATTGTTCTAGGACATCATATCTCTTCTTTTGGAATCAAGGTTGATCCTAAGAAGGTTGAAGTCATCAAAAACCTTCCCCCTCCACAAACTCGGATCGATGTACGCTAGTTTCTTAGGACACATTGGTTTTTATCGTAGATTCATTGCTAATTTTAGTACCATAGCAAATCCCATGTTTGCTTTGCTCATGAAAGATTCTGAATTTGTTTGGTCTTCTGAATGTCAAAATTCCTTTGAAAAGTTAAAGGAGAAGTTAACCACTCCACCTGTTTTAAGAGGTCCTAATTGGGAGTTACCCTTTCATATTCAAACTGATGCTTCCAATAATGCTATTGGAGCTGTGTTAGGACAGATTGAAAATGGGGAACATTATGCAATATATTATATCAGTAAAAACTTGACAGGAGCTGAGAAAAACTACACTACCACTGAAAAAGAATTCTTGGTTGTAGTCTATGCTATTAACAAATTCTGACACTACATCACAGGGTATCAAGTATTCATCCATACAGATCATACTGCAATCAAATACTTGATGAATAAACCATTGGTTAGTGCAAGAATTATTCGTTGGTTGATTCTATTGCAGGAATTTGATGTTACCATAGTAAACAAGCCTGGGAAATCTAATGTAGTTGCAGATTTCTTGTCAAGAATACCAAATGCAGATACAGGGGAAGTTGTAGAAGATACCTTCCCAGATGAAAAGTTATTTGTTGTCTCTGTACAATCTCCATGGTTTGCAGACATAGCTAATTACTTAGTTACAGGGAAGATTCCTCTTCACTTTACCCCTAAACAAAGGAAACAGTTAATCAAGCAAAGCTCTTCTTTTAAATGGATAAAAGGATTACTTGTTTAAATGCAGTCCTGATCATGTTTTACGTAGGTGTATCCACCAGGATGAAGCATATGACATCCTACGAGCATGCCATGATGAACCATCGGGAGGGCATTATTCAGTCAAAAGCACTATTCGCAAAATCTTGGGTACCGGATACTATTGGCCATCTTTGCACAAAGATGTAAAAAGGTACGTAAGACATTGTGATGCTTGCCAACGAATGGGAAAACCTACTTTTACTAGTGAAATGCCATTACAACCTCAAATAGGAACAGAACCATTTGAAAGATGGGGTTTAGATTTTGTAGGACCCATTAATCCTCCTTCCAAAGGCAAAGTACATATCTTGGTATGTACTGATTATGTTACCAAATGGGTAGAAGCTCGTGCCTTTAAGCATGCTCGTGAAGAGAAAGTTGCTGATTTTCTCGTATTCATAGATTTTTCTGCATTTTGGAGCCCCACAATCCATCACAACTGATCAAGGACCCCAATTTACTTCAAAAATTGTTGAAGCCTTCACTCAACTCTATCAAGTCAAACACAGAAAATCCTCACCTTATCATCCACAAGCCAATGGCCAAGTTGAAGTGACCAATAGAGAATTAGAACGAATTTTGACCAAAACCATAGCAGTCCATAGAAGGAATTGGCTAGACAAGTTACCAGAAGCTATTTGGGCTTATAATACCACGTGGAAATCCACCATTGGATTTACCCCATATGAATTAGTTTATGGAAAACAACCTCTTTTGCCTATTGAATTTGAATTACTAACTCTTCGAACTACTTTGGAAGTAGGTATTGATCTATCACAGGCACAAGAAGATCGCATTCTGCAACTTGATGCATTGGATGAACTATGCATGGATGCCCTACATCAGACAGAGGTGATCCAAGCACAAAGGAAGATGTGGCATGATAGTCACATTCAGCAGCGAAGATTTCAGCAAGGTGACTGGGCCTTGTTGTTTGATTCACAATACAAGGACTTCCCTAGAAAGTTGCAGACCAGATGGCTTGGGCCGTACCAAATTGAGGAAGTGTTTGACAATGGAGTTGTTCGCCTTACACCTATCGATGACTCACAATGCAAATTGGTGGTAAATGGACATCGTCTTCGTATGTACCATAAACCACAAAACAAGGAGGAATTTCTCAAGCAATTGGGAAGTTTGGATGTACACATTTGGGAAGAAAGCTCTTCTTCCATCTCGAATTCAGCGGAATGATACAAATTATAAAAAAAAAAAAGAAAAAAATAATAAATAAAAACTCAGAAAGTGAAAACCTCTTTGAGGCGCTCCTGAGTTGGGTTTACATGAAAACCGGGTTTCGGCATGTTTACCTAATTGGTTTCACCCTCATTGTTCCATGACCATTGTTTCACCTGTTTTCAGATTGCACCTACCTTAGTTCAAAGACTGGTTAGCTGGAAATTTTAGCAGGAGCACCCTGAAATGTAGATAAAATGGTTTTAACAGGTATGTGCCTTCTCATTTTATGAATAGTGTAAATTATTAGTATATAGTGTATATATCCTTGATTAGTATAAAGCATGTAAAAAGGGGAATCAAAAGTAGAAAGTGTTTTACAAATGCCTCTGCCTAATTCTGCTCTAGAATGCAAAAGTGAAAACTACGTCGGAATCAGCAAACAGAAAGCGCAGGAATAAACTATTTTATTCCCAAAGCGCAGGAATGACCTGTGTAAACCACTAAGCGCAGGAATGAACTATTTTATTCACTAAGCGCAGGAATAAGTCATTAAGGGCAGGAATGGGTTTTGTGTAAAAATTTTATGACACGTGGCCTGCGGTAATTTATTTGGTTGAAAAGGGAAAGTTCAAGTCTTGGATTTCGTGCAGCACGTGAAAGTTGACAACCATAACAAAACCAATGAAAATTGGGGGTTGACGACATCGTAAACGCTGCCACGACATTCTGCATGTTTCGAAAGTAGTTCCGACGCTAAAGATTAAAAAGCCCTAAAAAAAATAGAGAACACAGACACAGGTCATAAAAATTTACAGCCACCGACACACAGAAAGCAGTAGAAGATACCATGGGTGGAAAGAAGGTTAGAGCAGAACCTGAGAACATCAGCTACCTGGAAATAGATGTTGCGTCCCTACAAATTTTTACCAATGGAGGATTTCTGCCATTTCTGCATAAATTCGACGGTTATTCTGAGGGCCTGGCGGCAGAATTCACATGAACCTTCTGAAATGATAGAGTACACATTGCTGGGATGTTTATCCAGGTAACCCCTAAAATACTTAGTCAGATTACTGAATTTCCCCTTCAAGGTTTGCAAATTGTTAAAACCAGAAGAAATACTTTACCAGACCTAGTAAATCAATTTACGGAAGAAGGGGATAGGCAAATCAAATTTTTAATGAGTAAAAATGTGTGCAAAGGGGTAAAAAGGTCTAGTTTACAGTCTCCTTGGGATGATGTCGCAATGTGGGTAATGCGGTACATTACCTGTGACGGCCAGTTTCCTGTTGTGTCTGGCCCACACCTCAGAATCCTTAACCATTTGCGCCATGGAGCAGCTAGACCAAACTGTAGGGTCAACATTCCTCTGTATCTTTACCGAGAACTTAAAGCCATGGCCCTAAAATATCAAGTGGGGAAGGGAGGCCCTAAACATCATGGGCTAATTAAACTCATCTACAAATACCATTTTAGGGGAAACCCTAGAAACTTTGACCGTTTCTTCTCTCCATGGGCAGAAATTAATGATGCAAACTCAGCACCAGAGGGAGAGGAAACAGAAGAGGAAACAGAGGAAGATGCAGAAGAAAATCCTCAGCCAGAGCCCTCTGAACATAGAATTTCCCCTTCACCTGACAGTCCCCCATCTTCCAGAACTAGGAGACAACATGCATCAACATCTGAATCCTGGATAAAAAGAAGAAGGGTGACATTTGCAGACAATGTACAGCCCAACAGAGAAACTAGGGGTTCCAGTGGGCAGGCATCTACTCCAGAATCAACAACAGAACCCATGTCCATTCCTGACCCAACAGAACAATCTACAGTTGCTCCAAAACAAGCAGAAGCTGCATCTGCTCAGGAACATCCAAAACCTACAGGGTTGAGAAGGTCTGCAAGACTTCAAAAAATAAAAACCTTGTCAGAAACACTAGTACATATTGCAGACCCAATTAGTTTGTCAGAAGAAGAAGAAATTAGGACAGACAGTTCACAGGAAGCTGCACAGGAAACAGAAATACAACCAATGGAATTGGACCTAACAATAGAAGAAACTGTAATAAGCCCTATCTTTCCATTGGTTGATTATCCTGACTCTGAATCTGAAGAGCATATAAACTTCGATACTGAACCAGCTAGGATTGAGGAGCATATTCCCATGTATTCTAAGTCTGACAAATATTCTAAATTTGAAAAATATACTGAGTCTGAGACACATTCTGAGACTGAGACACATTCTGCATCTGAGGAAGAAGTTGACATCCACACTCAGTTGCATGTTGCAAGGAGTGTTATTAAAACCCAGACCAAATGGATTGATCAGGCTGAAGAGGCCATGAAAGAAAAAGATCAACAAATTTGTCAGCTGCAGCAGCAAGTTCAAGAATTACAAAACAAATTGTTGTGGTTGGAAAATCAGTCTACAGGATTGACAAAAATAGTACCTGATGAATGGGCTCAAATTCTCCTAGATTTGGCTGGACAATCAGAAGATGACACAGCACAGGCACAGGGATCACCTGTCACAGATGCAGCAGGAGTAGAGACATCTGATGGTATGCCTCTGCAAGAAGATCCATCTAAAATTTTGATGCAGAATGACAATCCTTTTCAGCAGGGCATTCAAACATCTTCTATACAGGACCAAACAGTTGCAGCTCTGGAACAAGTGTCCACACTCTCTCCTCTGGCACAAATGCTTCCTCATGAAATTCCAATCACTATAGTTACAGCAGAATAGGGGACACAGACAGATTTACCAATAGCAACATCAACTGTGGAAGTTGGTGTACAGGTGAACATAGTGGCTCAAATGCAACCTATTTTGAGGCCTCCAAACACAGTGCCCTTGACTAGGTACAATGAAGACCTAGCCTATTGGATGACTCAGTGTCATCAATTAGAGGGGAAAATTGCAACTTTGAACTCTGCCACAACCAAACTAGCAGAGAAAGAAACAGAAGTCAACAAGTTGAAAACATAGGTAAAAGATGTATGTCAAATTGCAGAGTATGCAATACAGTGCAGAAGACCACCTAGGTTCTACAACCTCCTACTCAAGGAGAGGTACCTAAGTTGGCATATTATGAGACTGGTTTCTGAGCTCCCTCACCAGTTGACCACTCCTGCAGAATTTGTGGAAGCCTTTGTGCAGAGTCCATAAGAGCAGCAGAACTTATTGTGTGAGTTATTCTTACATAACTTCTTTTTGCCAACAGAGAGTATGTTTCTGCCTCACATTTATACAGGAGATTTACAACTGAGGGCCTTTATGTCCACCTTACAAAATAATATTTATTGGGACTCAGAGAAGAAGATAGCCAAGGACTTAGAATCACAGGCAGTTTTACTTGTCAGGCCTGCTCCTCTCAATCATAGGGATTGTACCAGTACTCACTACTCCTTTATGAGGGATCCCAGAATAAGACAACTTTATCTAGGAAATATGCAAAAAGGTATAACTCAATTTCAAAATTTTTGTGCAGATTTCTTTGATGATGTTGTGGCAGCATGTAAGAACAGATGGGGTGAATTGTCTATCTCCCTACAGAAATGGGAGCCAATTTCTCCCACTAACCTGTTTTGGTCAAGGAGAAGGGCAGAAGGTATTATACACATTATTTCAGAAGTCAAAGAACATTGGATAGGGCTAAGATACAGAATGCCCATAGTTATCACTCCTGTCCCCTATTTCTTTGATAATGATCCACAGCCTGACGAGGACTTCCAACAATGGTTTCAGTCTATAAAAACAGTCAGTGGGTTCTACAAAATTGGTGGTGCATTGTTAAAATTTCGTGAAAGATGTCTGGATCTGGACCTGTGTGCCTCAGTAGCTGCACAAAATGCATGAGGACATGCATTACCATAAGTTGGGGGGAAAATGATGAGGCCAGGAATTGCCTCATCTATGAACACTTTTTGGATACATTCTACTTATTTGAATCACCCTTTTTATTATGTTTCTATGCTAATTTTGGGTAAAATGCATTATGTAATGATATTTGCATATTCTGAAATGTTAAGTGCATATATTCTGTTTTACTGTTTATTTCATGAGTTTCACCTGTTTTCAGCTAATTTGTCAGTAGTAATTTAAAATCAGTAGTAATTGTTGAGTGTTTGGTGCTTAATAGTAGTATTCCTCTGTTTGAGCTAATTCAAATGCAAAAGGTGCCAAAGACCTTGTCCCTTGTAGCTGACTATGCAGGAAAATAGACCTGTGACTGTGACAGTTCCAACCAACTGTACATATACAACAGGGCTTGGAAACAATCACTCCAACACATGCCACCAATGCAAAAAAGGATGTACAAGATGAAGGAAAACATTCTAGGCGGTTAAACACTTCTTCCCTACGCGTTTGGAGCATGAAATAGTAATTAAAAATCACTTCCTGTTATTTCAGAGCAGTGCAGGAATAATAGCATAGGAATAGGGAATAGCGCAGGAACAATAGAGGATGGTCAAAAAGCGACAGATCGATAGAGGAAAGTATTGGCAATTGACCAGAAAGTTGCCCCAACTCATATTAACTGACTTCCTCAATGAATGCAGCTCAATAAGGTTGAATGGATCAAGTTTGACAAAGCAAGCTCATGCATTTTAGGAAACAGTTGTGCAAACAGTTGTAAATCCCTACAAATCAGCAACCAAGCATATCAGCATTACATTATAAATAAGAAAGCTCCCAGCACGGTTGAGCATATAGAGATATAGGCATATAGGCATATAGGAGAGAAATAGGCAATAGAGTGCAGTTATTTCTGTAGCAAACGATGAATCTGTAGGTTTTTCCTGCATTATCGTAATGCATTTCCAGATTTAATAAAAGGTGCAGTTTTTAGTTATCAATTAGCATGTTGAGTTGATGATTAGCATTTAAGTTTTTTTAGCATAACTCTTCACCTTCATCTGGTTCTGGAAGCAAGGGCCACTTGCAGGACCATAGGAAGGCATATTCTGACAGAATACATTGCTAATTTCTTGCTGCAGCAGGTTAGCAGAATTCTGCCAATTTTTCACTTCTTTAGCAGCTTTAAATTCAGATTTCAATCTTGACAACATTTTTCCATCATTCCATGCAACTTCAATATTTTTGTTTCATATTTGCAACAACTTCAAGTTTTCTGTCATTTTCCAGATTTGCAGCAATTTCCAGTTTTCTGTCATTTTATTGTAATTTCTAGATTTGTGACATTTTCCAGTTTTGCAATAGATGGTAGTTTGAATTTTTGGATTTAGAACATGCTCAGGGAATTGTAGTTAGTTTATTTTTCTGCAACTATGTGTGATTTCAATTCTGCAATTTACCTTTCTGTTAAATTTAGCAACATTTCATTTTTTGCTATTTCAGATTCTCCTTTTCTTGCAAGTTTTAATTCAGCTTTATTTTCTGCAATTTGATTTCCAGTTCTAGGAATTAGAGGTCACACAAAAACCCCCAAAAACACTAACTGTTCCACCAATAAAACCCTGTTCTTGAATGAATTGAACCTGTAGTTGTGACACCTTCTATCGTATACAGCCTTTGGACACCGCCCTGGACTGACACATATAATGATTAAATGATGAATGAACAACGACCCTCATCATAAATTATAGTGTGGAAACCATTCTCTGGATCGCATTTTGAATTGTAAATATTTGGTAGTTTGATTGCACTAACTACGATGTGGAGCTAACTTGGATGGTGCATGATCATAGTTCTTCCTTCACACTTGGCTCAAAGTAAATTCTGACTTTGACCTTAAAACTGTGCTCTAGGCTACATTTATATTTGTAATTTTGGTTGATTTAACTAAGTTGATCATGGCCTAAAGCAAGTTTGCAACTGGAAGCAATCTTATGACTTGTTGCCCGACTTACACTAGGTGTGGCCTGAGGACGTTGTGCACTGAGCCGTATTTTGGATCATGCGAATGGCGAGTTTGACCATGTTGACTGTGACCTGGGGCATGCATGAAGCTAGGCCACATTTTTTATCCTTCAGTTGCTCAACAATAAAATTTCCCATACGACAAAGGGTAAGACTCTAGGTTGCATTTTAAGCTCAAATTTTGCCAAGTCAAATTGAGCTAACTACGGCCTGGGGCCATGCTAGTCTGATTGCGTCTTAGAGGCATTGTGTGCTAGGTCATATTTTGGATTTTGCAATGTATATTTTTGACCATTATGATTGCGTTCTAGATTCAGATGCAGACTAATGACACTAAGTTAAATGTGGTATATTGACACTGAGCCAAGACTAAGCAAAATTTTAAATTTTTTACAAAAAATTTCTTATGTAGACTTTTGGGCCTTCAGGTAGTTCCATCAACATTGAGAGAATTGATGAAATGTTGAATTAATAATTTCAAAGGTTATGTAGTCTATGGAGGATTTGCCCTAACACTATTTGTTGGAATTTATGGCTTGAAAGGAGTAATAGAATTTTTAAAAATAAATCTCAAAATCATGCCCAAGTATGGAACTGTATTATTGCCTCTTGCAAAATGTTTACAAATATGGTGCTCATTATGGGAAGTCTCAAGTACAGAAAAATAGGTGGTAACAACTTGGTTATAGAATTTGAACATACATGGAAGAGCATTTGTGATAATGGCATTAAAATAAAGGATCTACTTAGATCTAGGGTAAAATGGAGATGTCCAAAAATTAGGTTTATCAAAATTAATTTTGGTAGTGCTTTTAAAGAAAATCTGGTAAAAGTCGATGGACGTGGTGTTTTTCAAAATAATGAAAACAAAATTCTCCTCACTTACTCAAATTCATATGAAACTTTAACTAACAACAATATAGAGGCTAGAGTACTTCTTGCATGTATTAAATTTGCAATAGAAAAAGATGAAAATATTTTTCAATTGAGGGGGATTCACAAATTATCATGTTATCAACAAAAATAGTTGTAGGGATTGTATTATAAATAATATTATTGTTGATGTTCATCATATATTATGGGAGGTAATCTCTTGAAAATGTAAGCATATCTATAAAAAATGGAATTGGGTTGTAGATAATTTAGCCAATCGCGGTGTTGATCTTAATCTTGGTGAAATTCAAATTCTATAAGGCAACTGGCCAAATGAGATTTTATCTCTTAATAAAAATAATGTCAAGGAGCTAACTGTGGAAACATAACATTTTGAGAAAGTTGAAGAATATATTTGATAGAAAAATAAATAAAAATATTGTAAAAAAGGCATGATGGATATGGTTTAATTCATCTAGCAATAAATGTAATATTGGTATTTTGATGAGAATGGCCACCAATAGAAGCCACATATAACTTATTAAAAAATGAATGAAAGATTACTATAAAAAAATATAAAATTTGAAATGTTGGGACATACAACAACATATTAGAAGGAGATATTAAATTTGATTAAGTTATTTTTTGTTTTTTAATGGGTTAAACCTATATTATTTGATGTTTTAAAAATTTAAAAAAAAAATTATTGTTGATGTATGAAAATGTACACCTACATCTGCACCCGCGCACAACATTAACATGAGAATTTTCCTCTTGTGTGGGACTGCCCGAGAGGAAAAACTTCTAAAGAGAGTCGGCTCTCACGAACTAAAAATAAAAATTGCAAACTAAATAAAAATAAATAAATAAACTTATATTGCACTAACCTGCAAACTAAATAAAAATAAAAATTGCACTATAAAATAAAAACTAAATAAAAATAAAAATTGTGGGGGGAAAATGGAGAGAGGAACATATGAAAACAACAACAAACCAGATATGAAAAAAAAGAGGCGATAGTGCCAAACAAAAGAATGGTTGACTGATTCACCACAACCATATGAAAAACAAGATGGAGAATGTAAAACAGATGTCACAATGAACTGCAGAAGGTAAGGTTGGTCTGAATCCATGAAATTCCTCCTAAACTAAATATACACAGATGTATTTGTTTCTATCTTAAATCCACACACGTAGTGCAACACACACGAAAATAACATAGATGCCACAACAACTGCAGGAGGTAAGGTTTGTTTGAATCAAAAAAATTCTCCCAAAGTGAATATACACATAAGCATTCATTTCTATATTAAATCCATGGGGTTACATAGCTAATAAAAATGATGGTGAATCACCCCACCAGGGCCAAAATCCTGAGCCAAAAAAAAGCCTCAACCATAAGCTGAATTTTTAATGTGCATGCGACACTATTAAATAGAGCACGCGACTTACAATTTTAATTTAAAAAAGTGGTATATGGCAATATTTAAAACTGTCTACAGGTCCTGCCAGTATCTTTCCACATATCCACACAAACTGCACATTCTTTCCTCGATGCCAGCAGTCTAAAAGTCTTTGTACAACCAACACTGCATTTTACACTTCAAACCCTTTGAAGACAGTTGGTATTGCACCAACTTGCTGACACTATCATGTTGCCAAAACCCATTTTTTCGGCCAGGTCTTTAATTTTCTATGCAAATTTACTAACATGGTAAGACTGCAAATATTTTCATACCTACTTGCCAACTTACATATCTTCTCTGTCGTTTTTTAGATTCGTAAGATTTTTTATGTCAAAATCTGGCCAACTCACAAAAAGAGAGGGCTTACATAATCATTTTAAACAAAAACTGTGGGATATTTTATATTTTTAAAATAGTCTTCGACATCAAAAACTATGGAAGTCTCTAGTCAAAAGTCTTTGTGTGCTTTGACAAAGAATATAGGCACCGACTAACTAGAAAGTAGGCACCTGAAAACTAGGAGATAAGTGCCTTCGGTCACCTGAAACTAGGAGATAGGCGCATGAAACTAGGAGATAAGTGCTTGAAAACGGGAGATAGACACCTAAACTACTGAAATGGGAGATAGGCACCACCAAACGTGTAGCAAACTAGTGCAGTCATTAATAAATTAGAGTAGGAGGCTCAAAACTTATTAATAGTTTGGTGACTCATAGGGGACACATGCCTGCAATGTGAAAAACCCAGAAGACCAGGTGGCCTTAGCATCCATTGGGCACAAAGTCATTAATATCTTCAGATTTTCAATGACACCAAAAAAATCCACTCCCAGCAGATTCACGAGATACCCATAAAATGGAAACACACGCTAACAAAGACCTTCTTAAAGAAAATGAAAGAACGAAAGATAAAGCAGATATGGATTAATTCTTTTAGCAGAGTTGCCAGGTGATTTAAAAAATGCTTCAGCAAGCAAATAATAGTAAAAAAAAACACCAATTTTTTGTTTTTTTAAAACATAACAAGATTTGTGCAGATATTTTAGTAAAACTGTAGATCTGTCCCACCGGGCATACCAAAACTGTTGATATTTGAAAATGTATGCCTACCTCTGCACCTGCGCACAACATCAACATGGGAATTTCCCTCTCGTGTGGAACTGCCTAAAAAAAAAAACCTTCGAAGAGAGCCAACTTTTACAAACTAAAAACAAAAACTGTAAACTAAATAAAAATAAAAGTAAACTTAAACTGCACTAACCTGCGAACTAAATAAAAATAAAAACTGCACTATAAATTAAAAATAAAAATAAAAAATACGGGGGAAAAGGGAGAGAGGAACATATAAAAGCAAAACAACAAACCAGACACAAAATAAAAATAAAAAAGAGGCGATAGCACCAAACAAAAGAATGGTTGATCAATTCACCACAGTCACATGAAAAACAAGATGGGAAACATAAAACAGATGCCACAACGAATTCTAGGAGGTAAGGTCGGTCTAAATCAATGAAATCCCTCCCAAACTAAATATACACAGATGTAGTCATGTTTATCTTAAATCCATCCACGCAGTGCAACACACACATAAACAAAACAGATGCCACAACAACTGCAGGAGGTAAGGTTGGTTTGAATCAATGAAATTCTTCCAAACTGAATATACACAAAAGCACCCATTTTTGTATTAAACAAGATTACACAACTAATAAAAATGGTGGTGAATCAACCTACCACGGCCAAAATATCGAGCCCAAAAAATAAAAAGCCCTAACCAAAATCCATATTTTTAATGTGCATGCAATGCTATTAAATAGAGCACACAACTTACAATTTTAATTTAAAAAAATGGCAGATATCAACATTTAAAACTATCTGCAAGCTCTACCCATCTCTAACCATCTAGCCATGCAAACTGCACATTCTTTCCTCGATACCAGTAGTCTTAAAGTCTCCGTACAACCAATACTGTATTTTACACTTCAAACCCTTTTAAGACGGTTGGTATTGCACCAACTTGCTGACACTGCCATGCCACCAAAACCCATTCTACTACCTAGGTCTTTAATTTTCTACACAAATTTATTAACATAGCAAGACTACAAATATTTTCCTACCTACTTGCTGACTTACATATCTTCTCTACCATCTATCCATATTTGTAAGATTTTTTACGTCAAAATCTAGCCAACTCACAAAAAGATAAGGCTTACAATAATTTTAAATAAAAACAGTGGGATATTTTTATTATTTTAAAATAGTCTCCGACATCAAAAAATGTAAAGATCTCCAGTAAAAAAATTTGTGTGCTTTGACTGGGAAGATAGGCACCGACTGACTGGAAAGTAGGCACCTAAAAACTGGGAGATAGGTGTCTTCGATCGCCTAAAACTGGGAGATAGGTTCCTGAAAATGGGAGACAAGCACCTAAAACTTGGATATAGGTGCCTAAAAATGGAAGATAGGTGCTACTATATGTGTAGCAAACTCCCCGCCACCTGTCAACATGAACTTGTCCACCATGTATCACTGATTTTTTTAAATTGGTGTAGTCGTTAATAAATTAGAGCAGGAGGCTCAAAATTTATTAACAATTGCTAAAAATGATAAGCAAGATTTGAACTTGGATCTCCTCCTTAAATGTTGAGAAATCTAAGTAGTTGAGCTAATGACTCTTGATTAATGGGTTAAGTTCATTCTATTTGATGTTTTAAAAATAAAATATTATTATAAATTATTTTTAAAAAATGTTGTAAAATGAAACGAAATATTAAAAGATGAGAAAGATAAAAAAATCATAAAATTAAAAATGCTTCGACATACAACAACATATTAAAATAGTTCCTATTTGGACACCATAGTGGTATGTCTTTGGGTTCTCATCTAGGAGATCCAAGTTCAAACCATTGCACAAGGGACTGGGATCCTTTCTAAAACCCATGTTTTATCCTAAAAGAAATAAATATTGTAAAGTGATGGCTAGGGTTTGAAGAGCGGATGGTCAAAAATTGCAGAGGAAAGACCAAAAACTACTAAGCAATGATTTAAATTTATAGAGAATGATTTGAATAATAGAGGCTAGAGTTATTATTGAAACTTCATAGATCAACCATTTGATTAGGAAAAATTTTGTGTAAGTTAAAGCATTAACATTACTCGATAGTTAAAAGCTAAAAGGCTTGCATAATAGTATCCAAAAACTAGAAGTCTTAAAGAGCGAAGTAGTGGCTAAGAGATAGAGGATTTGAAGAGTGACTTTATAAAGAAATTGTAAAGTGATAACTAGGGTTTGAAGAGCGACAATAAAAAATTGCAGAGTGATGGTCAAAAACTACATAACAATGATCAAAACTTGTAGAGAGGCAGCTAGGGTCTGAAGAATGAAGGCTAGAATTATTACTAGAAATTCATAGATATGTTGTTCAATTAGGCAACAATCTGTGTAAGTTAGAGCATTGATATTTTTTGGTAGCTAAAATTCAAAAGGTTTGCAGAGTAGTGTCCAAAAATCTAGAATTTTTAAAGAGTAGAGGCCAAAAGCCAAAAGGTTTGCTAAAACTTCATAGATTAGTCACAGATAGGGATTTGACATTTATCGACAACTAAATCATAGCAATGATCGAGCCAAAGGATTAGAAGAGTGACCTAAAAAAACTATAAAGTGACAACTAGGGTTTGAAGAGCAAGGATCGAAAATTATATAGTAAAGACCAAAATCTATAGAGCAATGATAAAAAACTATAGAGAGGTAACTAGCATTTAAAGAATTGAGACTAGAGTTATTGTTGAAACTTCATAGATCTATTGTTTGATTAGGCAACAATATATGTAAGATAGAGCATTGATATTTTTTGATCACTAAAAGTCAAAATATTTGTAGAGTAGTGTCCAAAATATAAAAATATTGAAGAGCAAAGACCAAAATCTAGGAGGTTTGTTAAAAATTTATAAATTAGTCATTTAGATTGGCGATAAACTATGTAAGTTAGGGCTTTAACATTTATTAACAACTAAAAGCAGAACAAGAGTCTAAAGCTAGAGGATTCAAAGAGAAACCTTAAAAAAATGTAAAGTGATGACTAGGGTTTGAAGAGCAACGATAAAAAATTATAGAGTGATGACCAAAAACTATAGAGCAATAATCAAAAATTGCAAAGCAATGGCAATGGTTTGAAGAGTGATGGCTAAATACTATAGAGCAAGCAACTAGGATTTGAAAAGTGGTAGTTAGGGTTATTCCCATAAAACTATAGAGTAGCAAGGAGGGTTTGAAGAGCGATAATAAAAAACTATAGAGTGACAACTAGGGTTTTAATAAAGGAGGCTATGGTTTGAAAAGTAGAGACCTATGAGGAAATTTGTTTATTCTGGCTTCATATAGGTTTTAAATTTTCTAAGGTCCATGATTTCTCTTTGAGGAATTATATGTAATATTTTGTTTTTAAGGGGACAATAATGGAGAGAGATGTTTTACATTTGTTGGAGGTTAGAAAAGAGTTACAAGCTTCTATAATGAGGGAGCAAGAGGTATGAGCGAGGAACGACCAGATGGAGCTATAGAGTGGAGTAGTAGGTTTTGAGAGTGTTAACAGAAGCTGGGTCAAGCGAGTTAAAGGGAAGAAGAAATTGGAGGCGAAGAGAGAAAAATGACTTGAAATCCCCTCTTAATCATTTCAAGAAGGTATCCTTCTAAAAATCCTAAATATTGTCTATGAGAGAGCATGATAAAGGCTCAACAATACTTTGTTCGATATATTTATTGGCTTTATACCAACTAGGAACCAATTAAGAAATGGATTGTGAATTAATCGAAGATAAAATGGCATGTGGACTTTTCCCTCCTTCCTAGAGTTTTATTCCTATCCTACTCAAACAATGAAGATGATTGTTGCAATACTCTTGAAGGAGATCTATGATTCATAGTCATATTTGAACTATACCTGAGGAAATGGACTTTGGATTTTAATCCAACTACTAAGAGATAGACATAGCTCCAATCTGGGTAAGACTACCCTCTTTACCATTGGAATTCTAGAGGAGAAGATGTTTTTGAGAGTATAGCTAACTCTTTTGGTAGGTTCCTCTCCATAGACTATGTAACAAAGGAAAGAAAGATATTGTTCTTTGCAATAATGTGTGTCCTAGTTGAATTTGGGAAGAAACTCTTGAAAGAGATCAAGTTGGTATCTAGATGGGGTGTTTGGATTCAAAACCTCATTTTTAAGAATGGTCTCTTTAGGTGTAGAATATGTCCAAAAATATGTCACTTGGTGAAGGACTACCCCACTCGGAGGAAATATATGGGGGAATATGAGAATTTTTGGAGGAAAAAAGAAAAGGCATATATGAAAGAAGGATCAGATGGAGGGAAACAAGGAAAAAAAGTCCCATTATTAGGAAGACAAAGTTGAAAATTATTTAGATCCAAAAGGAGAAGAACTAGATAATGTTAGAAAAGTAGAAGTTAACTGACGGTCAAGTGGAGAAAAAGTAATGGACCTAGTGAACAAGGAGGGAGTAAGATAGAAGAAATTATCTAGCAACGGGGCGAACAATGAGGATCTACTAGGTAGGATTCAAGGTGAAAGCTCATCTACATCCAAACAAGATGATCCAAGGAAGGAAAATGAAATGGCTAACCTCCAAATAGGAGAAGCAAAAACAAAAGCAAGGGAGAAAAATATAGATATAGAAGAGAAGGATCCAGAATTGGTCCCCTACACAATAGATGAACTAACAATAAAGGAAGGATCCTCAAGAATTAAATAATTCTGAAATATAAGAGTAACAAGGAATGTCAAGAAGACCCCAAATGTGGGGACATAAGGGGTGAATAACATGGGAAGGCCTTTTTCAAAGGAAAATAGCTTAAAAGAGACCAAAAAGTATATTAACTTGGGGATTCATATGATCATAGACTCAAGTAGGTAGAAGTCCACGACAAAAAATAAGAATGAATATCTTGTCTTGGAATGTAAGGGGAATTAATTTCCCTAAAAAACATAGGGTGATGATATCCTTTATCAAGGATAACCAGCCTAATATAGTTTTGTTATAAAAAATAAAGTTGGATGCTACAAGCTAGGAGAATATTAAGAAAGAGATATGGAAGAAAGGTGGAAGTGGTCAAGTGGAGGTGAAGGGGGCATAAAGAGGAATCTTAATTTTATGTAATTTTGATACCTTTGAAATGGAATTCATCTTGAAAAATGAGCACCTTCTAACTGTTTGTAAAACTTCAAAATTATCAAATTTAACCTTCCTCATTAGAAATATTTATGCTCTAAGTGTGAATAGAGAAAAAAATGTGTTGTAGAAGAAATTGGACCAAATTGAGAAATGGATAAGAGGTCTAAGATGTATAGTGGTAGGGGACTTCAACATCCCTTTGATTCCTAGAGAGAATAAATATGGATCCCAGGGCTTCTTGGAGAGCATAGAGGACTTTAGAAAATGTTTATTTGAATCTGGTCTATATGATGTTGATTTAGGAGGTAATTATTTTACATGGATGAATAGGAGAATAGGGGACAACCATATCTAAGTGAGATTGGATAAAGTATTTCTCTCTATGGAATGGTTTGAGGGAAACTATGAGAACTCATTAGTTTCTCTGCCTAGGATAGTATCAAATCATAATTTGTTGTTATTTAGCTAGTTTGGGGAAAGATGAAAAAGTAGAAGCTCTTTCAAGTTTGAATACGCGTGGCTTCAACACCCAAATATTAATGAAGAAGTAGAATCATGGTGAAGGCTTTTGATCCAAGGCTCTAAGATGTTTACTTTGGCAGGGAAACTCAAACATGTGAAGAAAGAAGTGAAGACTTGAAATAAGCAAGTCTTTGGAAATATGTTTAGATAAAAGGAAAGCCTTAGGTAAGAATTGAGTTTTTTGGAGGAGAAAGTTAGGATGATTGGGATGGATTGGGCCTTATATAATAAAGAGAGATCCAGGTAGAGCTTCATACTATTTTATCTTGAGAGAAATTTTATTAGAGGTAAATGTCAAGGAGTAAATGGCTTATGGAAGGAGATAGAAACACTAAATTATTTCACGTCTTGATGGTAAAGCATAAAAGTGTTGGAAGGATTTTTGAAATCCTATAAAGGTGAAGAAAGGATTAGGCAAGACGTAGCAAATTTCTTTAATTCATTGCTATTAAAGGAAAGGGAGGAAGACCAAGAAGTTATGGAAGATATTCTTCAATATATACCAATAACTATGTCTAGAGAAATGAATGAAGAGTTGGTGAGAGATGTTAGTAAAGAGGAGGTGAAGGAAGTAGTCTTTTCCTTTGGGAAGGACAAAGCTCTAGGCCTGGATGTTTTTTAGGTATGTTTCTTCCAAGTCTTTTGGAATATAGTAAAGGAGGATTTAATAGAATTCATTTGAGAGTCTCAACATTCAAGAAAAGTTCTTGAAGAATTTAACACCACCTTTTTAGTGCTCATCCTGAAGAAACAAGGGTAGAAGGAACTTAAGGACTATAGGTCGATAAGCCTATGTGATGCAGTATATAAGATCATCGCTAAAGTGATTGCATTAAGGTTGAAAAAATTCCTCCTAAATATTATACTATACCAACAAGGAGGTTTTGGGAAGGGAAGGCAAATATTATATGGTGTCATCTCTTTCCAAGAAACACTACACTTGATAGTGTAGAGTAGGAGGGAAGGAATGGTGCTAAATTTAGAGATGAACAAAGCTTATAATAGGGTATCTTGGAGCTTCTTGGACAAAATTCTTGCTAAGTTTAGGTTTAGTAGGATATGGAGAAGATGGGTAAGAAATTACTATGGAGGACCAAGGTTATTGGTTATCATAAATAATTTCCCGATAGGTTTCTTTGAGAGCAGTAGGGGCTTAAGGCAAGGGGATCCACTTTCTCCTTATCTCTTTATTATTATGGCAGAAGCCATTGGGATATGTATAGGTGCAACTCAAATAATGAAAGTTAAATGGATTGAAACCTTCTATGTCTATGAGATGTATCATTCATCAACAGTTTGTAGATGACACAATCTTGCTTGGGAAACCTTTGGTGGTTGAATCCAAGGAGTTCAAACAAATCCTAAATCTATACAACAAGGCTTTTCAATAGATGATTAACTTGGTAACTTATTAAAAAATAGATGATTAACTTGGAAACTATTAAGGTGTTCTTCATCAACACTCCAAGAAGTGAAAAAGAAGGATAACAAAGGTAACATGTAATATATCAGGTCTTCCATCCACTTATCTAGGAATACCTCTATTTATAAGTGTGTGTAAGAACTACGTATAATATATGTTGATAAATAATTTCAATGTAAGCTAGCACACTGGAAAGGAAATTTATTTAGGCAAGAAATATTCAACTGCTAAAGAGTACCTTTCAAGCCATGTCGGTCTATCTCCAATCTATGTTTAAGATATCAACAAAAGCTGCAAACAATATAGAAAGTATGAAAAATAAATTTGTGTGGTCAAGTGTAGAGGAAAAGAGTAGAATCCCCCTTATGGCATGGGAAAAAGTGTGCAAACCAAAATCTAAAGGAGGATTGGGATTAAGGAGGATTAGAGATGTGAATAAGATCTTAGCTACTAAAGTAGGATGTAGACTAATGAAGGAAGGTCATTTTTTGTGGGTCAAAAATTTAAAGAATAAATACTTAGATAGCTAATAATATATGAGAGTTTTAATTATATTAAATACCTATAAAGGCTCATCTATATGAAACCATATTATGGAGGGAAGAAATCTACTAGAAAGGAGTCCAATGGAAAATTGGGAATGACATGTTAGTTTACTTTGGGAAAGATTCATGGCTGGAGAACCCACCCCTAAGCTTGGATGAGGAATTAGTTGAAGTTCAAGTAGATCTAGAACAAAGTTATGAGAGTATAGTTGTAGATTACTTGGCCTAGGAAGAGAAAGTGGTAAGATGGAAGGACTTTCATGACAATAACTATAGTGAGAAAGCTTTAAATAAGCTCAAAATTAAACTAAGAGCCTTCCATGTAGGTGTAAATATGGGTGAAGACTCCATAGTATGGGGAGCTACTCTTGATGGATCCTTTAGTATAAAATCAACCTATGATATTCTATCAATTGAGTTTAAAGATGAGTTTCAATGAATGAGGCTCCAAGAAACAAAGGCAACACCAAATTTAACAATGTTCCTTTGATTGGTTGTGCTGAATAAGATACTAATAATGAATAATTTACATAAAAGAGGGTTCCAAATTCCTAATAGATTTCATCTATGTGAAGAACAAGAAAAGTCAGTGGAACACTTGATGTTAGGATGTAGCTATTCCCTTTTAGCTCTTCAAGGTTTAATTAAGGAGATGGGGATCATCCAAGTACTGCCAAATAGAATGGTGGATTTGATAGAACAATGTAAAAAGCCCTTTAGGAGTGCAAGGTTGAATAAGATATGGGATTTGATTCCTTTCCACTATGCTTGATGGGTTTGGTTGGAGTGTAACAGAAGAACATTTAAGAAGAAAAAAAGAGCCTCCTTGAGAAACAAGTAGACAAATCAAGAGGCTATAGTGTAAAATTTTAAAGTCCTAAGTATGAAGGAAACTATGGAAACTACAAAGAAGACAAAGATTAGTAAATACTAGGACCTTAGCCCAGTTGATATGGAGAAAACCCCACAATAAAATCCAAGAAGAAGTATAAAATGGCATCCACCAAGGGAGGGATGTCTATAGTTTATTTTGATGGGGTTCTAAGGGGAACCCCAAGGAGATAGGGGGGAGCAGTGATAAGGGGTGACCAAGGGATCCTAATTGGTGTTGTTAATGAGTTTCTAGGCTTTATGACAAGTCATCAAGCTAAAGCCAAAGCAACTTTGTTTGGATAAATACTGACAAGGTAGTTAGGTGTAAGCAATATGATAATAGAGATAGATTCTCTCAAAATTATCAATTACCTTAGCAAGAGGGCTAAAAATATTTGGCAAGTGTCAAATATAATAACAAAATATCTAAGGATCCTTAACTCACTAGAGCACATGGAGATGTCTCATATTTTTAGAGAAGATAATAGGATGGCAGACTAGCTGGCTAACTAGGGGGATCTTTGTTAATAGGACAAAAGGTGGATTCCCTTGAATAATGTTCACCTAGACATTCAAGAGCTAGTAGAAAGGGAAGGGGCATAAATAGGTTGTTTATGATACGATCAAAGTTTAATCCAATGGCCTGCACTTTTTCACAAGTCAATGAAGTAGAATCCTGGGAGTAAGCCCAACCATTGGCAAGTAAGGAATAATATGACAATGTATTGGGATATATTTTTTTGATCTAAATGTTTTGTGGCCTGCATAACTATGAATCCTAGTGATGAATTTTCTAGAAAAAAGTCTTGTCATTGGTTGTCATTTGCTACATGGTAGATGTAGTGATAGACTGCTTAAGATACCCCTTGGTGGACAACGGGTCGATGGACTACCCCATATAGACATGTGATAATCGCATAAAAGACCTAGTCAAACCACCCAAGTGCAACGATCAACAATTTGCAGGAATAAGGGAAAGATTTCACGGGTATAACATTTCCAACAACTAACTAGTTGAGGGAAGTCCCTACGAATGACTGAACTTTGGGACAATATTAAAAACTGGTAGCAGGTGTGGTTCAACAATGGTTTGGATCGAGAGGTAAATCAATAATCTATGAAGGATGTTTGTAACCCTTTTGACCTTTAGGTAAGGCCCAGGAGATATGGCATATATGTTTTTGAAGTTAGGATGGTAATTTGAGATCAATTGAAAATGTTTGAAAACTTATGGAAATAACCCACGATTATGTAGCCTTATATGAAGAGGTTTTGAGCAATAGGATTGGTGCTCCCAATTGAAATGTGTAAAAGGGTCTAAGGTCCTTTCAAGAACCCAACTTTTTCCATAATAAAAAATATATTAAAAAGAAATATTAAATTTGATTAATTATTTTTTTAATGGGTTAAATCCATGTTATTTGATGTTTTAAAAATAAATAATTACTAAAACAATAAGCAAGATTTGAACCTGAGTCTCTGCTTTTTTTTATTTGAAAAAGAATTTGAAAATTTTATATTAAAACAAAAGATCATTTACAAGTTGGGATGAGACTCCTCCTAGCCTTAACCAACAAGAACACTTGTTTACAACAGTGAAAGTGAAGAACACAAGCTTATACTGAGAGGGGGGGTAAACAGTATAAGACCATTTTTTATTTTTCTTTCCCAAAAAATATTAAGTAATGTATATATATCAATATCAACAGCAGTAATCAAAGCAATGCACAAATCACCACACACAATAGAGACACCAAATTTACATGGTTTACCCAATATGGGCTACTCCACGGAGAAAATATTTCACTAAAATTTTCTCAATCAATATCTTGGGAATTCTTTCCCTATTACAATGTTTATGGACCTCTTTCCAAAGGAGACACTAATCCCCTAATCAATTTTGTGGATCTCTATCCATAGGAGACACCAATCTCCTATCTCTGATCTATTTGGTGATCCTCTAGAAGACCTCTACCTCCACTGCCCTTAGCAAATGGAACTCTATCCACAGAAGACACTTGTCCTCCCTACTCTGGTTGGAGACCTCTATCCTAAACTCTGTCACCTCCAAAGCTCTATCTCAAATTTGTACTAAACACAGTCCTTCGATCTAGCACAAATCTATCCTCAATCTTTGTATCTGGTCTGGCACAAACCTGTCCTCAAATATGCACCAAACTCTATCCTTGAATCTATACTAAACACAGTCCTTTGGTCTAGCACAAATATATCCTTAATCTCTATCCTTTAATCTGCACTAAACACAGTCCTTCGGTCTAGCACAAATATGTCCTCAATCTCTGTCCTCAAGCCTTAACACAAAGCTTGACTCAATCTCAAATCAACTCTGCTGGATCTACCCCAAACCTTAACTCAAGTTTTGAACAAATCAATCAATCAACTCTGCTCTCAAGTCTTCTCAAAACTTCCTTGTAAGCTTCCATAAAAAGCTCACACCAATTTGTCCTCAAGTATTCTCTAGAACTTGTCCAATCTACTCAATAATTCCTCACAAGAACTTATCCAAATATGCTCTCAATCTGTATTGTAAGCTTCCACAAAATCTTACCCAAATCTGTCCACAGGTCTTCTCAAAGACTTGTCTCAAATTTGCTCAACAATTCCACACTAGAACTTGTCCAATATCATAGAAACATAAAGATAATTGTTAGAGACTAAATATGTTCTACACTCATCAAAATGCTCAACCACTTTCAATCACTCTCATAGAAACATATAGAGAATTGTTAGAGACTCAACATGCTTCACATTCACCTCAATACTCAATCACTTTCAATCACTCTCTTAGAAACATATGGAGAATTGTTAGAGACTCAATATGCTTCACATTCACCTCAATACTCAATCACTTTAAATCACTCTCTTAGAAACATATAGAGAATTGTTAGAGATTCAAAATGCTTCACATTCACCTCAATACTCAATCACTCTTTTATCACAGAAACATATAGATAATTATTAGAGACTAAATATGCTTCACACTCATCAATACTCAAACTCTTTCTCAAAACAATTCAAAATATAGAATAATTTGTTTCGTAGACCTTGAACATTCACTTCACACATTCACTTGACTAGGCTTCAACCAACTCTACTCAACCAATCACTCAATGAAATTATCCTTGCCCACAAACCCTAGTACAAGCATATGGCAACTCACTCAAATATTTCCAACAATGCGTTATCAACCAATCTCACATAACAATGATACTCATGTTATTTACAAACCCTAGTTCAAGTTCTTCACTCAACAACTCACTTCAACAATGCTTATAAACAAGGTTTTATCAACAACTCTTAATTCCAGAAAACCTTGAAGAAATAAATCAAAACACTCTCAACAATGCTAACCAAAAAATCCTTTTCACTCCAAATTTCCATTCACAATTTTCAACAAACACTCATTAGGAAGAATATGCCCATACCTTTTTGTTGGATGTCAAAGTGCCTTTGGAAAACCTGTTTCAATCATAATTTATTTCTTTCCAATTTCAATGGTTAAACACAACAATATCACTTCAATACTTTCTCAAAAATATTCCCTTTGACACAAAATAATCACAACTCAATTTATGCCTTATTTCCCCCTTTTAAAATTAACACTCACCATAGCATACATAAAAATAATTTCTTTGATACACCTTATGAAATCCAACTTAAAATAATATTCAACACCATAAAATATCAACCAAACACCTTACAACCCTTTCAAAACCTTTGAGCAAATAACATTAAAAATTTAATTTTGCAAACTTTTTATAACTCCCTTGCAACCTTAGAACCAAATAGAAATATGCAAAAATTAATTTTTAAATGCCCAAACTATATCCCCGAAATTTTTGGCGATAAATATCAAAGCATATCTCTTACTTCCTAAAAGGGGATTCGACAAGATTCGATCCGTTGTTCTCCTTTATCCTAAGCGCCTTAGCGCTTGGGAGCCCACTGCATGGGCTACTAAGTCCCACGTGAAGGAAGGATAAAGTCCTTCCTCTTATGCCTCTGCCATCGTCATATCTCTCACAAAATTCGCACGCTTTCTCTCTTCCTTGGACACAGCGCAAATTACAAAGCTCGCTATGAATTTCAAAGGCATGGTAATTTTGGTAGTGTTAGAGTTCTTCCTTTTATACACGTTTTCAAACTTCTCCTCACGTCGACGCTATGACATTCGAATTTTAATTTCGAATTGTATTTTTAATAACCCACCTTAGGGTTTTAACCTTAGCTTAAATTAATTTATAATTAATAATTAATTTAAATAACTTTATAAGTTAAATAAATTAACTAATAAATTAATTTATAATTAATTTTAAACTTCCTTTGTATAATATTATAAAATAATATTATAATATTATCTATTTGGGCTTTTTCTTGCACTTTGGACCTCATCTGACTTCTTGGAACCAGATCTTGAAACTGAAACCGAAACGGATGCTACCAACTAAAACTTCCACTGACTGGTGTTGTTAGTTCAACATCAATGACTGCTTACTCTTGACATCAATGACAATTTATCACACAAAATATCCAACATAAAGAAGATTTGCATTGGAGCCAAATCTTCTAAACCATATTTCGACAAGGGTTGTCCACCTGTTTACAATAGTAAAAGAAGATTTGTATTGGAGCCAAATATCCTAAACCATATTTCTACAATGACTGTCTAAATTAGCTAAACATTGGATTTGCTCACCAACCTGCCTAATCCTCTCATCCTCAATAGCTATGTCATTGTGCCACTAAACCCCTACCTCCTTCTCAGTACCCATCTTAGCCCGAAAGTCTGCCACTTTATTTAGATCTCTACTCACATAAATTGGAATCACATTATCTTAATAAATCTAATTAGTTGAGCTAATTCCCACTGATTAATGGGTTAAGTTCATTCTATTTGATGTTTTAAAAATAAAATATTATTAAAAAATTATTTTAAAAGTTAAAATGTTTTAACATGCAAATTTAATTGATTAAACTTGATGTTCTGCTAATAGAATTTATAAAGTTTAAAATGTTAATGTTCGGACATACAACAACATATTAAAAAGAAATATTGAATTTAGTTAAGTTGTTTTTTATTTTATTTTTAGTAGGTTAAACTCATGATATTTGATGAGTTTGATGTCTAAAAAATAAAAAATTATTAAATAAATAATAAAATTTAGAATAGTTTAATATATAACAACACACTAAGAGTTCTTAGTATGCAAACTTAGCTCTAAGGGGAAAAGTAATTTGGAGATTGTACAAAGAGTAAAAAACAATGGACAAGAATTCTTCTAAGTACATTGAACCCAATAGTCTAAGCATAATCTTTACTACATTCTCACTACCACTACCAGATGGTTATGCACTTTGAACCAATTAAAAAAAATCAAATTATCTAGTTATTAAAGGTCTAAGAAAAAATCAATTGATCCAGTGATTAAAGGTCTAAGAAAAAATCAATCGATCTAGTGATTAAAGGTCTAAGATGGATGGCAAGAACTGAAGAATTTTTTTCTATTTGGATGGATATTTGGCGTGATAAAAAATCACTCAATCTAAATCCAATTTTGAAACCATGGATGAGATTACTGCAAGACAAATATGATGATAATGTTTTAAACATTTTGTACAAGGATTAGGAAGGAAGATACAAATGGAAAGAATATTTTTTTACAAGTAAACAAGACATTGATACTAAGAGGCAGTTGAACAAAAAGATAACAATAATGATTATTCTGATGAGGAATGAGGACTTTTTTTTTTTGGAGTTGAATAGCTCAGGAGAATACACAACAAGAAACATATATAATGTAAATCACCAACAAAATAAGAATTGTTGGCAATTTTGGGTACCTTGGGTACATTGCCTTTGCTCAAGTATAGAAGTTGTCATTGATGTCAAGAAGCTTTTGAAGGATTCTGATTTGATGTCAAAGAATTTGTTTTGATGAAGGTTACAGCATGGACAGTGAGTTTCCAAGAAGATCAGAGTAGCCCATTTGCAAAAGATCAAAGAAAAAGACAAGTAAGAAAAAGTATGCGACTGAAAAAACTGTCGCGATTTCGCGACATGTTTGAGGAGAGAGAAAGTGTTGGCAAAACTATCGTGATTTCGTGACATGTTTGAGGAGAGAGAAAGTGCTAGAAAAACTGTCACGATTTCGCGAAATGTTTGAGGAGAGAGAAAGCACTGACAAAACTGTCATGATTTCGCGACATGTTGGCAGAGAAGAAGACAAGTGGAAAAACTGTCGCGATTTCGCGACATGTTGGCAGAGAAGAAGACAAGTGGAAAAACTGTCGCGATTTCGTGACATGTTGGCAGAGAAGAAGACAAGTGGAAAAACTGTCGCGATTTCGCGACATGTTGGCATAGAAGGAGAGCAAGATGGAAAATGTCACGATTTCACGACATGTCGCATTTTCGCGACTCGAAAAGTGCAGGAAGGCAGAGAAGGAAAAGTGTCGCGATTTCGCGACATTCTACAAAGAAGGTTGTACGAACGAAAAATTGTCACGATTTCGAGACATGATGCTGAAGAGAGAGTCCGCAGTGTGAACTATCGTGATTTCGCGACAAGTTCAAAGAAAGAGAAAGTAACATGAAAAATGTCACGATTTCATGACATGCTGCAGAGGTCGAGGTGAGGACTGTCATGATTTCGCGACATGCTAAAAAGCTTGAAGTGAGAACTGTCACGATTTCACAACATGCAGCAAAGAGAAGAGTCTGAATGAGAAGTGTCGCGATTTTACGACAGGTAGTAGATAAAGCGTATAGAAGCTAAAAGCATCGCGATTTCGCGACAAGATGAAGGAACAGCTTATGGATGCAAAAAATGTCGCAATTTCACGACAGGTTGAGATGGCAGCATTCAGTTGGAGAAAGTGTCGCAATTTCACGACAGAAATAGGAAGCAAGTCTTCAACAGAAGAAGCGTCACGATTTGGCGACGAATTCAAGAAGAAAGAGCTCGAAGGCGAAAGCATCGCGATTTCGCGACATGTTCCGTTTTCGCTGGTGCAAGCCGAGAAAAGGTTGAGAAAGCGAGAAATGTCGTGATTTTATGACATAAGTGAAGATGACGTCAGTAGAGGCAGAAGTGTCACGATTTTGCGACAAAAGTAGAGAAGAAGGCCATGAAGACAGAAGGGTCACGATTTTGCGACAGAAGTGAAGAAGACATCAGCAGAAGTAGAAAGTGTCACGATTTCGCGACAAGAACTTAAGTAAAGTTGACAAAGGCTAAGGTGTCGCGATATCACGACAAAAGCCAAAGGAAGGCGTACGGTTGCAAAAGGTGTCGCGATATCGCAACATGTTGTAGTTTTGCGGCCATGGCTACAGAACTATAGAAGTCGATAGAGTTAAATCTGAGCCGACGAAGATTAGGGTTTTGCAATCGACGGAGTATAGGGTTACAGTCGACTAAGATTGAGTGTTTTGATCTTGAAATTTATACTATAAAAGGAGGGTTGTTTCGAGTTTGAAAGCATCGAATGTGTGTATCAAACTTGCGCAAGTGAAGTCCACGATGCGTAGAGATCGAGTCGAGTCGATTCGAGAGAAGTGTGCGAGATGCAACCATAACAGCGTAGATAGCGCAGAAGTGGCGAGTTGATGTGTAGAGTGAGGAGTTCGATCATAGAGTGTTGAGTGCTATTGTGTTTGCAAAGACTGCAAAAGTTGGTTTCGACCAAGTGCAGCTGTGACAGAACAGTGAGAAATTGTTGGACAGCATTGAGCAAGCTTTTGTTGAAGCTTGTGGAGCAGTTTGGGCAGGTTCTTCTAAGAACTTGCAAAGCAGATCTGAGACAAGTCTTGGTGAAGACTTGGGTGAAGATCAAGCAAGCTGTATTGAAAGCTTGTGAACCATTTTTATGAACCAGATTTGAGGACCAATTGAGGACAAATATTGGTGCAGATTTGAGGATAGACTTGTGCCAGACCGAAGGACTGTGTTTGGTGCAGACCAGAGAAAGAGGAAGAGGACATTTGTGCCAGACCGAAGGACTGTGTTTGGTGTAGATCAGAGAAAGAGAAAGAGGACATTTGTGCTAGATCGAAGGACTGTGTTTAGTGCAAATTCGAGGACCAGATTTGAGGTGATAGAGTTGAGGACAAAGGTCTCCAACCAGAGCAGGGAAGACAGGTGTCTTTCGTGGATAGAGTTCCATTTGCTAAGGGCAGCGGAGGCAGAGGTCTTCTAGAGGATCACCAGTCAAAGCAGAGCTAGGGGAAGGTATCTCCTTTGGGTTGGTGCCCATAAACATTGTAATCGGGAAAGGTTTTCCCAGAATTTGAGTTGATAAAATTAGTGAAAGATTTTATCCGTGGAGTAGCCCACATTGGGTGAACCACGTAAATTTTTGTGTCACTTTGTGGATGGTGTTCTGTGTATTCTTTTGATTACTGTTGTTGATACTGCTATCTATACACTGCATAATATTGAATTGAAAGCTGATTTGAAGGAAAAAGTTAAAAGTGGTCTTATACTGTTCACCCCCCTTTTAGTATAAGCTTGTGTTCTTCAATTGGTATCAGAGCGGGTTCCTTTGAAAAGTTTAACAACTTAAAAGAAAAGCTTGCAAAGAACACAATGGACTATTCAAGTGGCAATGCAGCACCTATTCTTGATGGATCATATTTTGGTCTATGGAGTGCAAGGATGAAGGTTCATCTAATGGCACTTGGTAATGAGGTATAGAAATTTATTGAAGATAGGTACACTATTCCTGAACATGGTCCATATACTAAAGAATATAGGCTCCTACATCACAGCAATTCTAAAGCAATAAATGCAATCCTAAAAGGCCTACAGAAAGCAGATCTCACCAAAGTGATTCATTGCAAGACAACTAGTGAAATGTGGAATCAGCTGAAAGTGGTTCATATAGGTGATGCGAATGTCAGAAAGGCCAAGTTGAGACATTTTAAAGGTATGTTTGAACATCTCAAAATGAATGATGATGAAAAGATTAGTAACTACATGCTTCGTATGGATGAGGTTGTTAACTCCATGAAAGATTTAGGTCTTGAGCTTACTGAAAATGATGTGTGTGATAAGATTTTAAGATCTCTTCCTAATAGATTTAGTGAAAATATTTCTGCTATTGAGGAAGCTAAAGATATAGATAAATTGAAAAAGGATGAGCTCCATAGTATACTTGCAGATTTTGAGTTGAGAACTCAAGTGAAGGTTGATGTCAAGAAAGAGGCAGCTTTCAAGGCTACCAAGAAATCCAAAGGTAAACAGATTCAAGAGAGTGATGAGTCTTCTAGTGATGAAGAGGCATATTACAGCAAGAAAGGCAAGTTCTCTAGAAATCATAAAAGCATGAAAAATATAAGATGTTTCAATTGTGGAAAGTTTGGTCATTATGCTACTGACTGTACTGTTTCCAAGAATGAAAGTGATGAAGATATACAAGATTCTAAGAGCAAGGATTCTGAAAAGCTCAAGCATCACAGGAAGTACAAAGATGAGCACAGCAATCAAGGAAAGAGGTACTCTCACAAGCACAAGAAGATTTTCTACCTAGACAAAGCAAGTAAGTGTTCTAGTAGTGATAGTGAGAGTTCTTCAAGTGATGTTGAAAATGAGATGTTGTTCATTTCAGAAAAAGAGGAAGAACCGAAACATAGATTCACTATCATGAAATGTTTTAGATGTGGAAATTTTGGTCACCTTGAGGATGATTGCACAAATAATGAATTAGTTGCTAGTATGTATGAGGATGCTTCAGAAAATGACAAGGAAGATGCATGTATGGTTTTTGAAAAGGGTAGCACCTCTAGTGATAAGAAATCTAAAAAAGGCTTTTATGATTCAGAAAGCAAGCAAATAAAGGATCTTGAAAGTGAACTTACTAATGCTCTTAGTACTTTGAAAAAGGAAAGAAAGAAGAATGCTAGACTCAAGGATAAGTTACATGAATGTTACATGGAAAGAGATGATATTATAGAAAATCTTGATTTCTCTATAGCTAAGACTCAAGAACTCAAGGATGAGTTAGAGTCTAAGGTTCTTGAATATAGTGAACTAGAACAGAAAATGGCCTCTTTGAAAGAGAAAACTAAAGAGTACAAGGATAAGCTATACAGGTTTCAAGAAAGCTCCAAAAATGTTAAATCACTTATCAAAGGTCAAAGAAAGACAACAGATAAAACAGTTCTTGGTTTTGTTAAACCACACAAGGAACAGGTTGGGGAATCTAGTAAAAGATTTCAAAAAGAAGAGAGTTCTGATGAAGAGAGTATTTCAGAGAAAGAGTCCATGAGTGATAGATGCGTAGAAACAGAAAATAGAATTCTAAATGCAAAGAAGAAGTTTTCAGGACCCAAGAGGTCAAATAGAAGAATATTTCATGGCAGATGTTTTGCATGTCACAGGTTTGGTCACACGGCTTCACAGTGCATAGATCAAATGAAGAGGGTAAACAACAATTTCAGAAGTTTTAGTTTCTTTCAAGGGTATTGTTACTCTTGTCAACAATTTGGGCACAAGGCATGTTGAGCAAGGTGCAGCAAAAGCAGTGCAAAAGGATTGTAATTGTTGTCAACACAGACAGAGTGATGCAGTTGAAGCAGTTCAGAGGTCAGTCAGATCAAGTGTAGAAAATCTCAAGAAAAACAGAGGGGACCCAGATCCAGAAATTTGCAGAAAAAGACAAGGAAGAAAACTGTCGTGATATCGCGACATGTTTCCTGTCGCGATATCGCGACATATCGGAGGAGAGAGAAAGTCCATAAGAAAATGTCATGATTTCGCGACATGTCTAAGGAGAGAGAAGATGCAAGTAAGATTGTCGCGATTTCGCGACATGGCTGAGGAGAGAGAAAATGCATTGAAGAGAGAAAATGCATTGAAAAATGTCGCGATTTCACGACATATCGGAGGAGAGAGAATGTGCAAGGAAAAATGTCGCGATTTCGCGACATGCTAGAAGGAAAAAAACCAAATCGAGAAACTGTCGCGATTTTGCAACAAGCTTGAAGCAAAGGCACCAAGGATGAAAAATGTCGTGATTTCGCGACACATCGGAGGAGAGAGAAAGTTGATGAAGAAGTTGTAGCGATTTCGCTACATGTCTGAGTTTCGCCAGCATAAGCAAAGAAAAAGCACCAAGTAAGAAAAGCGTAGTGATTTCGCTACAAGCTTGAGACACTAAGGACAAAAGTGCAGCGACTTAGATACAGCTTCGAGTTGCAAGGTGAAAAGATGTAGCGATTTCGCTACATGGTCAAAGTGCAAGGCAGAAAGATGTAGCGATTTCGCTACATGGTCAAAGTGCAAGGCAGAAAGATGTAGCGATTTCGCTACAAGTTGAAAGTGCAAGGTAAAAAGGTGTAGCGATTTCGCTACAGGTTGAAAATGCATAGTGCGGAGGTGTAGCGATTTCGCTACAGGTTGAAAGTGCATAATGCGAAGGTGTAGCGATTTCGCTACAGGTTAGAAACACATGTTGGAAAGGTGTAGCGATATCGCTACACGTCGGAGTTTCAATAGCAAGCAGAAAAGAAAAATGCTAAGGCAACAATGATGTAGCGATTTCGCTACATGTAAGGTTTTTCGCGGCTGCATGGAGTAAAAATTGTACGGAGGCCAGAAGCGTCGCGATTTCGCGACATCTATGAAGATGACGTCAGCAAAACCAAAATGTGTCGCGATTTCGTGACAGGGTGAACGAAGAGCCATTGCAAGCCGAAACGTCGCGATTTCGCGACGGCAATGAAGATGACGTCAGCAAAACCAAAATGTGTCACGATTTCGCGACAGGGTGAACGAAGAGCCATTGCAAGCCGAAAACGTCGCGATTTCGTGACATCTTTGAAGATGACATCAGCAAGTCTAAAAATGTCGCGATATCGCGACAAGTTGCTGGAAAAGCCGTTGCAAGCCGGAAGCGTCGCGATTTTGCGACACCTTAGCGGATGACGTCAGCAAGACAAAAAATGTCGCGATTTCACGACATGTTTCCAGAGAAGCCTCATGAAGCCAGAAACGTCATGATTTTGCGACATCTTAGAGGATGACGTCAGCAAAACCCAAAATGTCACGATATCGCGACAAGTTGCCAGAGAAGCCTCAGGAAGCCGACAGTGTCGCGATATCGCGACAAAGTTAAGGATGACGTCAGCAAAGCGGAAAACGTCGCGATATCGCGACAGGTAATGTTTTGGCGGGAAAAAGTCAAAGATACATGCATTGTGACAGGTGTCAAAAAGGCTCCAGTTACGAAAAGTTAACTAGAGTCAGATCTGCAGTTCCAAGTGACAGGTGGTGAGAATGCATAGGAGAAATTCATGTTGCAGTTAACTGAAGTTAAAAGGAAAGTTACGAAGCATTGCAATTAAGAAAAGAACGACTGTTGCAGGGCCGTGTTGCAAGATGGTCGGCAAAGGTGGCGATTACAAAGAGTTGCCACGGAACTATGCATTGAATGTAGAATGGTCATTGCGAGGCCGTGATACAGTATTCTCGATGCTTGTGCTTGACTCACAAGAAAGTAACAGGTAGAATAGAAGGATTGACACCGTTTAGAATAAAGTGCAAAAGAATTTTAAAGAGCAGTTTCGTAGAGATAACAGAGCATCGAAACGCGCAGAAGGGTTGTCAGTATATGCAGAGAAGGACTGTCAGAATATGCAGACTGTGCAGAGAAAATGGCTGTCAGAACGTCAGAATGTCGAGAAGAAAGCGGCTAAAAGGCGGATCAGGTCAGAGAAATATTTGACACGTCAATTACAGTCGAGAATGCATGAAAATTTGGAGGGAAAGTTAAACCGTTTGAAATCGAGCCGTTCGAAGAAATCAAGAATAAAAGGATCGAATTGGCATAGTGAGAAGGTTACTGTGACTGTGTTTTCATTGTGCATTTTAAAAGGTCTCAGTTAGTAAGGGTGCTGTAAGAAAACAACCTTAGATCAAAACCTGCTATTCTATTGAATATTCAAGAGAAAGGTTTTAGATTAGATCAGAAGATATTGAGTCTCTAACAATTCTCTCTATGCTTCTGTGAGATTTTTGTGTGTTGTAGACCAGTAAGGGTCTTGCAAAAGAGAAGGCATTTTTATGTCCATTTATCTTGCAAAATTGAAATCCAAGTGGGTGCTTGGTAAAAGGAGTTGGTGCTCCTATCTGTTGCAGCAGATAAATCAGGGGTTGGTGCTCCTTCCAGTGGGTGCTGGTAAACCGATTGTAAAAATTGAATCCTTGCAAAGACTGGATTTGGATTGTAGTCCAAACAGTCATTTTTGAGGAGTAGCCACATTGGTGAACCTCGTTAAATCCTGTGTTGTGTGATGCTCTTGTGTGATACTTGCATTATCTAGTTTCAAGCCTGCATTATTAGTTTTAAAAGTTGCAGATTTAAGTTTTTAAGTAGTTACACTGATTCACCCCCCCCTCTCAGTGTCATTGTGAGAATATCAAGGCAGTTTATTGCAAGACAAATAACAGGAACAGATTTGGTCAAAACAGGCAGATTCAAAGAACCAGTATGCCTAAAAGAAATAACTTTGTTACTTGTTATAAGTGCAACAATGAAGGTCACACAACTAGACAGTGTAGAGCTGATCTTCCAAGGTACAAGATCAGGAACAGTGGTATGAACAGGTCCAAGGATCAAAGCGTGGATAAAAACAAAATTAATAACAGTGACAGGAACAGGAACAGAAATACAGACAAAGAATTCAAGAGAAGGCCCGACAAGGAAGTCTTAGACCCTGATGATGATCAATGCCTAATGGGATTTTTACTCCCACCCCTGTTTTAATCACCTCATAAGGAGGTGGGGGAGGGACTAAGCTAAGAAGCTCATTCTTAGTCCCAAGCCCCAAAGGTGACCCTTTGCCATTGATGACAAAGGGGGAGAGATATGAGTAAGGGGGAGAGATATGAGTAAGGGGGAGAGCTTCAAGTGAAGAGGAGAGCTTCAAGTCAGGGGGAGCAAAACTTCAAAGGCAGATTCTCAAGTTGTTGGCATAGTTGGTTTCAGTTTTGGCTCTTAAGATGTGTTTCAGTAAAGGTTTGCCATCAATGACAAAGGGGGATATTGTTGGCAATTTTGGGTACCTTGGGTACATTGCCTTTGCTCAAGTATAGAAGTTGTCATTGATGTCAAGAAGCTTTTGAAGGATTATGATTTGATGTCAAAGAATTTTTTTGATGAAGGTTATTCACAGCATGGACAGTGAGTTTCCAAGAAGATCAGAGTAGCCCATTTGCAAAAGATCAAAGAAAAAGACAAGTAAGAAAAAGTATGCAACAGGCTGGAAAAATTGTCGCGATTTTGCGACATGTTTGAGGAGAGAGAAAGTTCTGGCAAAACTGTCGTGATTTCGAGACATGTTTGAGGAGAGAGAAAGTGCTGGAAAAACTATCACGATTTCGCGACATGTTTGAGGAGAGAGAAATCACTGGCAAAACTGTCATGATTTTGCGACATGTTGGCAGAGAAGAAGACAAGTGAAAAAATTGTCACGATTTCGCGACATGTTGGCAGAGAAGAAGACAAGTGGAAAAACTGTCGCGATTTCACGACATGTTGGCATAGAAGGAGAGCAAGATGGAAAATGTCGCGATTTCACGACATGTCGCATTTTCACGACTCGAAAAGTGTAGGAAGGCAAAGAAGGAAAAGTGTCACGATTTTGTGACATTCTGCAAAGAAGGTTGTACGGACGAAAAAGTGTCACGATTTCGTGACATGATGCTGAAGAGAGAGTCCGCAGTGTGAACTGTCATAATTTTGCGACAAGTTCGAAGAAAGAGAAGGTAACATGAAAAATGTCACGATTTCGCGACATGCTGCAGAGGTCGAGGTGAGGACTGTCGCGATTTTGCGACATGCTAAAAAGCTCGAAGTGAGAACTATCACGATTTTGCGACATGCAGCAAAGAGAAGAGTCTGAAATGAGAAGTGTCGCGATTTCACGACAGGCAGTAGAGAAAGCGTACGAAAGCTAAAAGCGTCACGATTTCACGACAGGATGAAGGAACAGCTTATGGATGCAGAAAATGTCACGATTTTGTGACAGGTTGAGATGGCAGCATTCAATTGGAGAAAGTGTCATGATTTCGCGATAGAAATAGGAAGCAAGTCTTCAACAGAAGAAGCATCGCAATTTCGTGACGAATTCAAGAAGAAAGAGCTCGAAGGCGAAAGCGTCGTGATTTTGTGACATGTTCCGTTTTCGCTGGTGCAAGCCGAGAAAAAGTTAAGAAAGCGAGAAATGTCACGATTTCACGACAGAAGTGAAGATGACGTCAGCAGAGGCAGAAGTGTCATGATTTTGCGATAAAGCATAGAAGAAGGCCATGAAGACATAAGGGTCACGATTTCACGACATAAGTGAAGATGACGTCAGCAGAAGCAGAAAGTGTCACGATTTTGCGACAAGAACTTAAGTAAAGTCGACAAAGGCTAAGGTGTCACGATAGCGCGACAAAAGCCAAAGGAAGGTGTACGGTTGCAAAAGGTGTCGCGATATCGTGACATGTTGTAGTTTCGTGACCATGGCTACAGAACTACAGAAGCCGACAGAGTTAAATCTGAGCCGACAAAGATTAGGGTTTTGCAACCGACGGAGTATAGGTTTACAGTCGACTAAGATTGAGTGTATTGATCTTGAAATTTATACTATAAAAGGAGGGTTGTTTCGAGTTTGAAAGCATTGAATGTGTGTATCGAACTTGCGCAAGTGAAGTCCATAGTGCGCAGAGACCGAGTCGAGTCAATTCGAGAGAAGTGTGCGAGATGCAGCCATAACAGCGCAGATAGCGCAGAAGTGGCGAGTTGATGCACAGAGTGAGAAGTTTGATCGCAGAGTGTTGAGTGCTACTGTGTTTGCGAAGACTATGCAAAAGTTGGTTTCGACCAAGTGCAGCTGTGATAGAACAGTGAGAAATTGTTGGACAGCATTGAGCAAGCTTTTGTTGAAGCTTGTGGAGCAGTTTGGGCAGGTTCTTCTAAGAACTTGCAAAGCAGATCTGAGACAAGTCTTGGTGAAGACTTGGGTGAAGATCAAGCAAGCTGTATTGAAAGCTTGTGAACCATTTTTATGAACCAGATTTGAGGACAATTTGAGGACAGAGATTGGTGTAGATTTGAGGATAGACTTGTGCCAGATCGAAGGACTGTGTTTGGTGCAGACCAGAGAAAGAGGAAGAGGACATTTGTGCCAGATCGAAGGACTGTGTTTGGTGCAGATCAAAGAAAGAGAAAGAGGACATTTGTGCTAGACCGAAGGACTGTGTTTAGTGCAAATTCAAGGACCAGCTTTGAGGTGATAGAGTTGAGGACAGAGGTCTCCATCCAGAGCAGGGAAGACAAGTGTCTTTTGTGGATAGAGTTCCATTTGCCAAGGGCAACGGAGGCAGAGGTCTTCTAGAGGATCACCAGTCAGAGCAGAGCTAGGGGAAGGTATCTCCTTTGGGTTGGTGCCCATAAACATTGTAATCGGGAAAGGTTTTCCCGAATTTGAGTTGATAAAATTAGTGAAAGATTTTATCCGTGGAGTAGCCCACATTGGGTGAACCACGTAAATTGTTGTGTCACTTTGTGGATGGTGTTCTGTGTATTCTTTTGATTACTGATGTTGATACTGCTATCTATACACTGCATAATATTGAATTGAAAGCTAATTTGAAGGAAAAAGTTAAAAGTGGTCTTATACTGTTCACCCCCTCCCTCTCAGTATAAGCTTGTGTTCTTCAAGAATACCACAAGAATATAGAGAGATATTTAAGAGAGCCCCAGAATTCCTAAAGTCAAAACATTTGTCTGGCTAGTAGATCATAGAGTAATTTTATCCTGAAATAACGTTATGAAAAAAGGTTTTCATGGTCCCTCACAATGTGTTCTATGTAAAAAGAAGGAGAGTATAGACCATCTCTTGGGACACTGCTCAATAGGATGGAAACTATGGCAATGGATTTTTGATATGTTTGGTATTTGCATGATGACAAATGGTAGAATTGAAAAATCATTAAAGCAGTGGCATAACACACTTTAAGTGAGGCTTTATAGTCAATCTAGGTTATATCGAAAGATGCAATATAAAGTGGAAACCACTAGAAGTGGAGTTGGTCAAATTGAATTTTGATGGAACATCTAAAGGAAATGCAAGAGGAGGAATAATTAAAAATAATATGGAGAGATTTTGTCTCATGACTCTTTCATTTATGGATCTAAGACAAATAATGAAGATGAAGCTTGGACGACTTTGAAAGGGTTAAAAATATGTAGACAAATGAAATAGAACGTAGTATGGATGAAAGTTGATTCATTAATAGTAATAAGTGCAATTTTGAGGAAAGCAAAAGCTCCATGGAACATGCAAGAGGTAATTGTGGAAATACAAAACCTTGCTATAAATTTTGAAAAAATTAGATTTACACATACGTTAAGGAAAGGAAATAAATGTGTAGATAGGCTAGTCAATAGAGGGGTTTTAATTAAGGGTCGTGAAGTTAAATTCCCTTTTCTATGCGTAGAGGAAGTAGTAAGTTTAACTAAAATTGAGAAGAAAATGTTGATTTCCTGCATCAAATAATGATTAGGATTTACTTTAATGTTTTCCATTGATAATATTTACTTTATTTTATAATATTAATGTGTTTTCATATAAACTATTTATTACAATTCTTATGGTTGCACTTATGCTTTAGGAAGGAAACTCACATTCCAGATACGATAAAAGGACTATTATAACACCAAGTTTTAGAAATATTACTCTACTAAGATGCAATGTACAGGCATCTTAATATAGACTACAAATGTGGAGTTTTGATATTGCAAAGACTATTGTAAAAAAGGTTAAGAAGGATGTTAAATTTTGGAATATTTATATTCAGATGAAAAATTAAAGATCAAAAAAATGAAAATAAAGAATTAACCATGGCGGATGTGTATAAGAAGTATCACTCAAATAAATAAATAAATAATTTAGACTTCTTATGAAAATAATGTAAATGTTTAGTTATAACAACTCAATTGAGATGAGAATTAAATATGTTTGTAAACTTTTTTTTTTTTATTGGTAAAAGGGGTTTTGAAAGGATCCCGTAACCTTTTACAAAGAGAAGAAGGTTGGGAGAAGAGTTTCCAACCAAAAAATAACTAAATAAATAGACCCTCTGTGGGTTATTGGAGAAAAATAGCTAAACCGGTAAAATTTGAATCAAGACCATCCCGCCCAAAACCATACAAAGGATGGAGAATTTGAATCAAGTAACATTTTGCCCAAAACCATACAAAGGATGGAAAATTTGAAACATGGCCATCTCACCCAAAACCATACAAAGGATGGAAAATTTGAAACAAGGCCATCCCGCCCAAAATTTAAAATTGAAATTTGAAAATGAAGCAGGAAAAACAAAAAAATTGAAATTTGAAAATCGTTCCCGCCCATGGGCGGCCAGGGACGCAATTGTAGGACACAGACTAGGAAGCATCTGTAGGACGCAAACCAGGACGTCGACTGGGATGTAATCCATGAAGCAGCAACTCGACAGGATACCGATCAGGATGCAAACCAGGAAGCAACGATAGGAAAGCGAACATGATGTAGTAGCAGGATGTGGTCCAGGAAGCAGCGAGAACCCAAGGACATCACAACACAAGCTTGAAAAGTGGAACAACAATCCTGAGGATCTCCTCAGGCTAGGAGATCCTCTTGCACACAGAGGTGAACTTCAAGGAAGCTAGAAGACCCGAGGAAATGAAGGCCTGCAAAACCTAGGTGAAGAGTAGAGATGGACAGGATGATTCCAAGGATCAATATCTAGAGGAGTCAAGATAAACCAAAGTTGTCGACAAAGCACATGTCCACTCCCCAAAGACCGAAGGATGCAATATGGTACCCCAAGCAACCAAAAAGGATCTGGAACCCTCCATCCCTGCAGACGAATAGCTTCAAGGACTAAACCTAGGAAGCCAATGGATCCACTCAATAGCATTCAAAATGCAAGGCCACCCTCGAAGCCAAGAAGAAAGATCTGAGTGTACACCAAAAGGATCAGGTCCAGCAACAAGAAGCCCCCAAACAGGAGCCCAAAAATGAAGCCCACCCACGAGAAGGGACCACCAATGAGCACCCACCCATGACCCAAATCTGGAGGAGTCAGGATAAACCAAAGTTGTCGATAAAGCACAGGTCCACTCCCCAAAGACCGAGTACCCCGAGCAACCAAAAAGGATCTGGAACCCTCCATCCCTGTAGACGAATAACTTCAAGGACTGAACCTGAGAAGCCAATGGATCCACTCAATAACATTCAAAACGCAAGGCCACCCTTGAAGCCAAGAACAAAGATCTGAATGTACACCAAAAGGATCAGGTCCAGCAACAAGGAGCCCTCGAACAGGAGCAGGAAGATATGTTTGTAAACTTTCAAGCTCTAAAGCAGCTATGATATATAAGGATGGGGACCTTAGTACAACCTTTTATTCTCCAACAACATAAAAAAACATATTAAAGATAAATATTTAATTTGATTGATCCTTGAGTGCTAGGTGGATTGGTAAGACGTTGGAGACTTACCAAGAGGGGACCTGGGTTCAAACCTCGAGGGCATACCCAATTTGGGCAAAGATAGTTGGACACTTACCAAGAGGAGACCTAGGTTCAAACCTCGAGAGCATGTCCAATTTGGGCAAAGGTAGTAGTCTGACTTGAGTTCGTTGAGTTTGTGTCAGCTTAATGATGGTAATACCAACCCCGAGCCACTGAGGTCTCCCTCACTTCGGGTTGTGTTTACTGAGGCGAGATAGGGATTATAGTGGTAGCACCGACGCTATGGTTGGAGGTAATGCAACTTGATCTTATAATCAGTTGTTCGAAAAGGAAAGGTAATTGCCAATTCCTCTATGTACCAAAAAAAAATATTTAATTTAATTGAGTTATTTTTAATTTATTTTTTCAATAGGTTAAATAGGATTCAAACTACACTAGCCTACATTACATCACCACATATTGGTAAAAAAAAAAAAAAAGTCATTAAAATATGTAAGTGTCCATCGATAAAATTTAAAATATTTTTAACATAAAATACTATATTAAAAAATAGTTTAATGTTCTTCACCATGCAATGGTAAAATTTTATACTCCTTATCTATTATCCAACCGATGCTCAAGGTTGTCCAAGCATCAAACATGAATGGTATACAACCCTAACTCCATCATATACCTTAAACCTTAATTCAAAGTTCCAAAAAAAATTATTGTTAGACCATTGAGAATTTAAACCTCTATTCAATGTTCCAAATTCTCTAGATCAAACCACTTAGGTTGAACTAGACTATTTTATTTTATTTTTAATTTTCCTATTTAAAACATTCGGGACAGCACAATAGTTTGGGGTTTGGCTCTTTTTTGAGAGGTCGAGGTTCAAACCAAGGCATGTATACGTGTTTGTCTGTTAAATTCCCTATTATAAGCTTCCCTTATGAGAGGTCATGGTGGGATGAAGATGTTCAACCCAATCGTAGAAGTTTCTCACACTAACCAAATCCAAAAAAAAATTTCATAAAACTTGACAATTAAACATCTATTTTTTTGTTACATAGAAGAGTTGGTCACAACCACACTATTTTTTAATAACTGATAAGTGCATGGTTCAAACCAGCAGTTTCCACCAAACCTATCCTGCTTCGTTATTGTTGACCTGGTGCCAGTGTAAAGGGGACCATCAGTCGCTTGGGATTTGTATCGTCGGTTTGACACGCACTCAAAGGATTTAGATCAGACTACTACCTTTGCAAACAGGCTGTTCTCGAGGTTTTAAACCTGAGACCACCGATCGTTCGAGATTCGTATCAACATCATTGGTTTGACACGTACTCAAAGGATTCAGATCAGACTACTACCTTTACAAATAGGCTGCTCTCGAGGTTTGAACCTAGGACCACCAATCGTTCGAGATTCGTATCGACATCATCTGACACGTACTCAAAAGATTCAGATCAGAGTACTACATGCCCTCCAGGTTTAAACCTGGGACCATTGGTCATTCGGGATTCATACCAACATCATGGATCTGACATGCACTCAGAAGATTCAGATCAAACTCAGGTTTGAACCTGAGCCCATCGATTATTTCGGGATTTATATAAATATCATCGATCTGGCACGCACTTAGAGGATTCAGATCAGACTACTACCTTTGCAAATAGGCTGCCCTCGAAATTTAAACCTAAATGTTTTCTTGGTAAATATCTTACCAAACAAACACTAAAAAAATATAAAACTGAATCTCCTTCTTTAAAAAAAAATCGAACAACTTTCACAAATACCATCTCATATAAAACTGAATCTCCTAAATTTAAAAAATAATAATGTAAGGACTTTAACAAACACCATCTAATAAGTTACTTATTATTTTTATTCACAAATGAAATCTGCAACTTCATTTCATTTTTTAATAGTTCCTCAGGAGCTCCATAGTCCTGCATATCATGGCCAATAACAGGGTGACGGACTGAGTAGGAGGAAGAAGGTAAGGTGCTGGTCCGCCATGAAAGTCAACACCTTTTTTTCTGCTGTCAAGCAGATCAGAGGATCACGCCCCTCCTTTTTTCGTGGCATTCGATTATTCTTTAATTCGCCTAAGAAAATATGCGCATTTTTCACCACCAAAACTGCACTCCAACCAGGAGAAGACGAAGAAGTAATATTAATGCAAACACCAAGACCAGCTTACTGCGTCGTCTCCTACGGCAATTTGTGCAGCGAAGGATGCGTCAACGACACTTCTTTTTACACTCAGAATCACCACCTAAGTATGACTGAAAAAGGTGAGAACCTGAGTTATGCACGCAACGTATTTGACAAAATGCCTGAACGAAACGTGAGATCATGGAGCACAAGTGGTGCAGGCCGCAGGAAGGAGGAAGCGATCGAGCTGTTGGTGCAAATGATGCATGACGCCGTGAAGCCAGACCGTCTCATTTTCGCCGCCGCCCTCAGGGCATGCTCATGCTCTGGCAGCTTCACCGCATTGGATTGGGGTAAGCAAATACATGGGTGTATACTTATCCACGGTTGTAGTTTAGTTTCTAGTGGTTTCAAATGGAATATAGTCGTCGATAATTCCTTGATGAACATGTATGCTAAATGCGAGAAACTTGAGGAAGCACGCAAAGTGTTTGACAAAATGCCCCAACGAGATATTGTAGCGTGGAATACCTTAATTGGAGGATATGCCCAGAATGGAGAGAATGGGGAATCTCTGCGACTGTTTTGTGAAATGTTTGAGGCAGGCGAGAAGGCAGACAGTTTTACTTTTACAAGCGTGCTCAGGGCGTGTGCATTGGAAGAGGGCAAACAGATACAGTCATTGATTGTCAAAACTGGGTTTAATTGTGGTGTGTTTGTGGAGAATGCCCTGATTACGATGTATGCTAAAAGTTTTAGATTAGAGGATGCACGAACTGTGTTTGATGGAATGGCTGAAAGAGATGTGGTGTCATGGAATGCAATGATTGCAGGATATGTGCAAGAATGGAGAAGCAAAGAAGCGCTTCAATGGTTTCAGCAAATGCAGCAATCAGGCACCAGGCCGGACAATATTACATTTGCCAGCGTCCAAACTGCATGTGCCAGCTTGGAGGCCTTGGAATTGGGGAAACAGAATCATGCCCATGTTATCAAAACTGGGGCTGAAATGGATGTATCTGTTTGTAATACCCTTCTTTCCATGTATGCTAAATGTGGGAGCATGGAAGATGTGGGTAGAGTTTTTGAGAAGATGGGCTTGAGGAATGTGGTCTCCTGGACTTCAATGATAAGTATATATGCCCAACATGGTCAATGGGAGTGTGCCAAACAGTTTTTTGAACAAATGCAAATGTGGGGCATAATGCCAAACCAGGCCAGTTATGTTAGTTTGTTCAGTGCATATTCTTGTCCAGAAGTGCTGGAAAGGGGGAGGCAGATTCATTCTCTTTCCATAAAAAGTGGGTATTCAGAGGACGTAACTGTTGGAAACAGCATTCTTACAATGTATGGTAAATGTGGGAACATAGAGAATGCACGGCAGTTATTTGAAAAGATGACCAAGAGAGAAGTGGTTTCATGGAATGGAATAATTGCAGCGTATGTCCAAGATGGACAGTGTAAGGAGAAGGCTCTAGAAATGCTTTGCTTAATGCAAAGGGCAGGTATGAAGCCAAATCCTTTTACTTTTGGTAGTGTTCTTAGTGCATGTGCAAGTCTAGATGCTCTGGAACAGGGCAAGTGGATCCATGGGTACATCCTGAGAAGTGGATTTGAATCAGATGTCTTTGTTGGGAGTGCCCTTGTTGATATGTATGCAAAATGTGGGAGCATAGATGATGCAACTGGTGTGTTCAATAGAATGTTTGAGCGAAATTTGGTAACCTGGACCGTAATGATTGCAGCATATGCTCAGCATGGTTATGCAGAAGAGGCCCTTAAACTGTTCAGCGAAATGCAACATGTGGGCATGAAGCCAGATTATGTCACATTTATTGGCATCCTCTCTGCCTGCAGTCGAGCTGGTCTTGTGAATGAAGGGCTCCATTATTTCAATTCCATGAGTCAAGATTATGGTGTAACACGAAGCTCGGAGCATTTTGCTTGTGTGGTTGACCTTCTAGGCCGTGCAGGGATGTTGGATGAAGCAGAGGACTTTATCAAGAAAATGCCATTTGAGCCAAGCATTTCGGTGTGGCAAAGCTTACTTGGTGCATGCAGAATCCATGGCAATATAGAGCTAGGGAAATATGCAGCAGAATGTCTTCTTAAGTTGGAACCAAATGGCACTGCAACTTATGTGTTGCTTTCAAACATCTATTCTGCGGACAATAGATGGGAAGATGCAGCAAGAGTCAGAAAAATGATGAAAGGCCAGGGTTTGAAAAAGGAGCCTGGGCGAAGCTGGATCCATGTACATAACATGGTGCACGAATTTGTTGTAGATGACAGATCACACCCTGAAGCAGAAGAAATATACAAAATGCTGGAGAGCTTGTCTAGGCAGATGAAGGATGCAGGCTATGTACCTAATACAGATTTTGTGCTACATGATGTGGAGAAAGAACATAAGGAGACCTACCTTTCGCACCACAGCGAGAAACTTGCCATTGTTTTCGGTCTTATTAAAACACCTCCTGGGGCACCTATTCGAATTATGAAAAATCTTCGTGTCTGTGGTGACTGCCACATGGCGATCAAATTTATCTGCAAGATTGTTGACCGCCAAATCATAGTGAGGGATGCTACCCGCTTTCATAATTTCAACAATGGGCACTGCTCCTGTGGAGATTATTGGTGATGCTATTGAAGCAAACAATATATCGTAATATTGTATGATGTTTATTCAAAATCTGACTTTGGAGAAATTTAGAGGCAAATATGTCAAATTTAACAAATGGCCGAGTGTATCTGCTTGCGGCAAGCAAAGATTTGGGGCAAGAATTGCAGTTGAGGACTAATGATCAGTCATGTTAAAAGTGCAGTAATCTTTTATAAAGACTGATATTGGGTTGAGCTTTCTTGTTAGACTCTGTTATTTGCAAGTCTACTTCAGCAAGTTGATTGCATTCAGTTGGCAGAAGTTATTTTTGGAGCTTGACTTATGATGTGTGCATGTGGATCATTTGTGTCCCACATCCTTTGTTTCAAGGCAAGTCTAATATGCTTTTCATATTGCAGGACACATTTCTTGAATTCTTTTTCCTTTTGCTAAGGCCTGTGTGTATTCTTTATCGGGTCTTCAATGTCATCAGCGCAGCTGGAAACTTGTGTTACCCTTTCTCTAACTACCACAAGGAAGCTCAACTTTGATTAGGATTGTATGACTGAAGCCCTGATTTTCTGGAATTGTTATTGACTTTTTCATTAGACCTCTGATTCTTTTGCTATAATATATATCCTGCTCTTCTTGTATCATCTAGTATTCTTGTTAATTAATTTGGCTGACATCGTTTTACATCAAGAAATTGGAATGTTTTTTTTTTTAGCAACTTGTGCATACAGTGAACGTTATAGGGTTTCGTATACCTTTTTGTCAGTGACAGCACAAAATTGTTAAGTAGAGGTTAGGAAACCTAAATATAGTGCTGGCCATGTTGAGTATGAATTCAGAATAGTTAGATCATGTTACATTCCACTCCACAGTAAAAAAGTGCACAAGGATAAATTGAGGTTTAGATTTTCAGTATGTCTGCAATGGACCCTAACTGTTTATTGGATGACTCTTGCAGCTTATGAAGTTGCGGTGGCCCAATTCAATTTTCGGTGTAATTGAAGCTGTGTAACTGAAGCTGTCTGTCAAGATTCTTCCTATAAGAATTGTCAAGGTAATACTGGACTGAACTTATAGTGCCTCACTTCAAACACTATTTAGTGATAATTTCATAAACATTTCCAGGCTTAGATTTTTTCCCCCTTGATTTTTACACATAGGCTGACTACTGTTTCTTTTGCTTCAATGGACTTTGTTTTTGCCTGTCATGGGTGGGGAACTTGTATTTCTTATTGGAAACCTGCTTTGGAATTTATTGATGACCTGAATAGAATTGGGTGCCCTAAGTAGGTTTACTTTTTTAAACTTTAATTATGGTGCAGCGAATATATATTCAAGTATTTATTCATACACAGGGTTCCAGGAAAATGTCAGTTTTAATCTTCATGTAGTTTAACTTTAAAATCTTTTTAATTTTTGTCAATACAACAAATGCAAAACTCATGTTGTTCGATGGACGGAGGGTGTAAGCCTCTATTCTCAAATAGTAATGAATCTGCTATGGGTGCCTCAGATATACTTGAGAGACAAGATTATCCTTCATGATTTTCTCAGTTGTCATTCCCGGATGTTGTCTTCGATATTAAAAGAAACAACTTTTAGACATGTAACTGTGCAAAATTTGTGATCCTGTTTCAGGAGAAGTTCTTTCTCTATCTGGAGCACTTGTATTGATATAAACAGAAGTCTTAAATTATCACAGAAATATGATAAAAGCCAGAGTGGTAGAAAGGAATATATCAGGAATAAATTGAAATGGCAGATGAGAAATTCGCATGTGATGAAAATGTCTTTGAGAAGGAAATTTTGCGATGGAAAAGAAACACAAAACCATATAATTTATATTGCATAGTTAATTTTCAGAAGCCATTTTTATCACAATTTATGTACTGTGGAAGACTAAAGAATTTAATCCTCATATTGTCATTCACAGATCTAAGAAAAAATTGCTTGGATGGTTTCAATTGGTGTCTTCTAGATACTTTTCAAATAGTCTGAAATTTCAGGGTCATCTTTTGCTGAAAGTTAAACTGCTTCCAATACTATAAATGTTTAACCAACATCGGCATTTTTCTACAACTGTCAAAACCTTTGCATATGACTTCTTCATCCCCAGTTCACCCTAGACTGTGAACCTCACAACCACGACAATAGCTATGTGTGTTATGCAAGCATTCATGGAATGGATTTACTCACCCAATTGTGTACCATTTAGTTTTAGTTTTTTTTGACGTGGTGAGGCTCATGGCTCGAAACCTATGTTCCAGAGAGGTTTCAGGACAGGGATGTCACGGGATAGGGGCATGGTTCTCTGTTATGGCAGGGGAGGGGAGGCCTTTCTTTTTTCTGTGGCAGGTTGGGGAAAGAGCAGGCGATAACAGTTAAAACAGAAGAAGAAAAAAAAAATAGTAAGAAACATAACTTAAATTAAAGTATATTGCCCCCCCAAATCAAATGACACACATTGGCACAAGATATTTGCCATATATGTTAATATAAACACGAACATTGAAATTTTGGAAACCTTATCTGCATTTTTCATTGTATATTGCTGCAAAAAAAGTGTACAAAATACAGTGTAGAGGATCAGAGGGTATGTTGTCAATAGCAGAAACAAATTTCCTAATCAAAAGGGTTTCCATCTTACAAGAGTTCCTGAGTTTCAGTTCCCCCTCCCTGTCCCCTTTGTTTTCAAACTTGTAGCTGCAGCATGGAGGCTTTTGGTGTTTCAACTTTGCAATGACTAGGATTAAGGTAAATGGTGGTTGGGGTTTGGGGTAGGATCTGAAATCGAAAGTCACAATCTATCTATCTATATAGATTTTGAAGTCTGGAATCCTTTTCTTTTCTTTTTACACAGACTGAAGTATGCAAGCCCTTTAAGGTGGACAACTGATGACATAACTTGGATTGTTGTGATTGGTTTGCTTTTGCATCTTATGAGCTGACATGATGAAGCACTTAGGTGGATGGAACCCTTTAATTTCATGTTTTTTTGTGTTCTTGCATGAATTTCAATTATAACTACTTGAATTCCATGCAGGTTTCACCAACTCCATGAAGTCATTGTATGCCCAATATCTTATTGGCACTGCTCAAAGGTAGTCTATAGTGATCAAATGTCATCGGTAAGATCCCATCTTGAGGTTGGTACCTGTTGCGTACCCTTGACAAGTCATATTAGTCCCATCTACAAATCTGATCTTAAAAAGGAGGGCATACTGTTATGAAACTTTATTCTCATTAACAGAAATCATTCATCAATATGCAGAAATATCAAATCATTCATCCACAAATAATTATCCACACAATGAGACAAAGATAGATAATACCTTTAGGGTAGGGCAACGCCAATAATAATGCTTAAGGAAGGAAAACTCCACAAGATCTCCCAAGATGAGAGCACCACTTAGAGAGGGCAAAGTCCCATAAGCCATTTCGTGGGCAAAGACAATTACAAGCAATACTCCATATGATTGATCTCTATGATGATTACAATGACAATATCCCTTCTTTATATATCCATCTTATAAACCCTCATCCCACTTATTATTATAATATAATATAATAATATAATCAACCCTGGGTTATGTGTGGCCCATGCCAACTATCCATAATACCCATATACAATATAATATCATATCCCCATATACCTATTCCTAGGTACCATAGCATTCCACCCTCCTTACAAATGTTTCGTCCTCAAAACATGAGAAGAAACTAAATAATACGATCTTCTAAGCAATGCTGACAACTGGTACCAATCTTGATCATCCATCCATCCAAGTGAAATCTTGATTGGTGGTGGTCTTCGATGATAACAAGCTGCCATTGTGCCACTTGAATATGCATAATTGCGCTGTTGGCTCCATGTTTTTGTTGCTTTACTCTGATAATTCAAATGATGGGTCCATTTGTTCCTTGATGCTGTTGCACAACTCTGAAAACCAGAATCACTATGCTTTCTCTGCCAAACATTGCCATACTTGGTGCCCTTCTGATTCCATGTAGAACCATAATATTGTTGCCCTAAGCCATGCCTCCAATATTATTGCCACTCCTGGTGGTGTGGATGGCGATATGCTGCAACCTTAACCTGATGTTCTACCTTCGTTGTCTCCTCAACGTTTTGCCTCTATGTTTTGCTTGGTGTGTCCTTATGTTCTTCTATCAGAGCTTCCTTGGACTTTGCTATCATTTTTTCCAAACTTTGCTACCATTTTTTCCACAGACTTTGCTATAGTTGCTTCTTCCATGGACTTTGTTGCTGCCACTTCTTGCTTGGATTTAGTTTCAAGTTCTGTTGCTTCTTCCTCGATTTGTTTCCCCACAACATCTTCTTGTTTTTCCTTGGATCCTTGCCTCTTACATTGAGAAATATTTTGTATTATTATTTTCTTTTTCCTATACCAAAACTTCATGAACTTCTTTTGTACATTAATATTAACAATACCCAATGAATTTAACCAAGGATAACCCAAAACAATATCCATATCATCCATCTCAATGGCATAAAAATATGAGTGTAAGATATATTTATCCATAGTAATTTTTAAATCTTGAAAAATTTGAACATTCTTACCCTCAAGCTTTATATCTTTGATTTTCTTTGCTTGAACCTGCAACCTCTTAGCCAAAGCAATATTAATAAAATTACATTTGCTGCTAGGGTCTATAGAAATAACAACCTTTTCCCTTTGTATGCAGCCATGAACCTGCAAAATAGATTTTTTTGGTATAAAGAAATCTTCCCGATCACTGCTTGGCTTATCTGACACAAAAGATGGGCTTCCTTCCGCTTGCACATTATTATCCTTATTTTTTTCTTATTTCAATTTCTTCATATTTTCACAATTTTCTACATAGACTTGGGTGGATTGTAACATGAATCTCAACTTTTCATTTATTCTTTCATTCTTCCTCCTTAGAAAACTCTTCTAACTCCATGAACTCAACCCAGAAAAATTTCCAAAGCAGCTAAGGTTTTGAAAAAACTAGGGTTTCTCAAAAACATTCTCAATTCTCCTATTCCTCACTATCAACCATTAATTCTACATATTTTCTTCAAAAACTAATTAAACTACAAGTGATTTGCTTACCCTGGTTGACAAATATCTGCACTTTCGTTTTTTCTCAACTTGAAAAATCTTCACTACCCTTGTTCCAAACGGTTGACTTCACAGGGTCATATCTCCCTCAATACTACTTGGATTCTTTTATATGACCACTGATTTTAAAGCTTTTCAAATTTCGCACAGAATGGTCCAAAAATCGTCTGAATCAAACAACCCTTCGCAAAGATATGGCTCCTGAAAGATTAGACGTTTTTTCTGGAAAATCTGCGCTAACGTTGCCCTTTGTTTTGGATGGCTGACTTCGCAGGGTCGTATCTCCCTCAATTGTGCTTGGATTCCTTCATATGACCAATCATTTTAAAGCTCTTCAAATTCTGCACAACATGGTCCAAGAATCCTCTGACGCAGACAATCATTCGCAGACATATGGCTCTTGAAACATGATAGTTTTTTCTGGAAATTTTTTCCCTATAACTGCCCTTGTTTCGGACGGATGTCTTCACATGGTCGTATCTCCTTCAATACTTCTCAGATTCTTTCATTTGACCACTCATTTCAAAACCCTTCAAATTTTAAACAAATTGGCACAAGAATTATCTGAATCAGACCACTTTACGCAAAGATATGGCTTCCACAAAATGAGAAGTTTTTTGGAAAAAAAATTGCCCTAATTTTGCAGTCCACAAAAACACAATCCCCACTTTGCCAATATCCTTGCTCTGATATCACTTGTTATGAAACTTTATTCTCATTAACAACAATCATTCACCATTATGTAGAAATATCAAATCATTTATCCACAAATAATTATCCACAATAACAATCCACACAATGGGACAAAGATAGATAATACCGTTAGGGTAGGGCAACACCAATAATATTCAAGGAAGGAATTACTCTACAAGATCTCCCAAGATGAGAACGCCAATTAGAGAGGGCAAATTCTCATAATCCACTTTGTGGCAAAGACGATTACAAGTACTACTTCATATGAGTGATCTCCATGATGATTACAATGACAATATCCCTTCTTTATATACCCATGTTATAAAACCTTCATCTCATTCATTATTATAATATAATATAATAATATAATCAACTCTAGGTTATGTGTGGCCCATGCCAACTATCCATAATACCTATATACAATATAATATCATATCCCCATATATTCCTAGGTACCATAGCACATACATAGATAGACAGACCTAGTGCTCAAGCAAGTTTAGAATCAATAAAATTGTATGTGCTATTAGAGTCGTTAACCCCACAACTCATCTCTCTTCAATCTATCCTTCCGCTCTCAAGGTAGGATGAGAAGCTAACCATCTAATAGCAGCCAAAGATGCAGTGGCCTGATCAACTGGTTCTTTTGATGATGTATCGGGTGGCATGTCCATGTCAATCTAAGCTTGTTCATGTCTGCTGCTGGCCAATTAATCCAACACTTAAACTAAATGAATCTGTCCCTTAGCCATGCACCTATACCTTGGAGTCATTTTCCTTTCATGAGAAACAATGACCTTACTTCTTTAAATTTTCCCTCTGTTTATTAGCATTTATTGCAGCATTAAGTGGCCTTATTGTATCCGTATAGGACGTTGCTCTGTTTGAACTAGGCTAGTTTCAAGGAGTGTATAATCTAGTTTTCTTTGGGTCCTGCTTTTGAGAACAATTATTCGGATGATCTGACTTGTACAATAGCTGCATGCAGGTCAGCTGGTTTAATAGCCTCCCCCAAATCCTTTAAATCATTGTTCAGACCATCTACAAACATTTGATCTTGTCTAGACACTGGAATGCCATGAACCAGCATGCAAAGTCTTCCAAAATTTTCATTATAATCATTAACAAACTTTTGTATGTAAATTCCTCAATTTTATGTGGGGGTTATTACTATTTTTTAATCCGACACATCAAAGAAAACAGACAGAAATCATAATTAAAACCCTCTTGGAGGCCCTCCAATCATGTGCAGTTCCTTCCATTTGTAGTGATTCAAACTTAAATTTTACCAAAAATAGTCGATGCAATAATTAATCTAATTACATAAATGGTGAGGGTCTTAGACTATTTTGGATTTGCAAGTGGCCTTGTCGCTCAATTGGACAAAGAGGTTAAGCTGTCATAGGAACAATCACACAGTTAACCTACATAAAATAATAAGAATTTAATATTATGTTGAATCAATGAATACAATGAGCACTAAGAAATCTGTAGATTACAACTTCAGATTGGAATCCCCTTGCGTACTTCCTAGTACAGTCTGGGTTTTCCATTGCCTTTGACATCACTTATGAATTCTTTTTAATTCAGTGAAAGACAAAAGGTGGAAAACTATTATGTAATTCAGATATAGTAGTTACAGATGATCGTGAGACCCAATGAGGGAAGGGTGAATTTCTTTTGTTTTCGGAAATTTATCTGTTCCTTTGATTTTTGATATGCGCAAGTTTCACAGTTTCTACACTTTCAAGGTCAACGACCAGTTGTCAGAATTTGACTGTCAAAGAATGCTGGAATTTTGAGGTAACACACATTGTCCTTGTGCATGATATCTACATTCACAATCCGCAGCTTGATTGCATTCTGCAATTGAGGTGCAGCTTATCTGTGCAGGTGAAACCAAAGAAGGCAAAGAACCAAAACACTGGTGACAAATACAATGGATTAATCCTAATTAGTATCAAACTGCAACATTAAAATGACATTTATTCACACATGGGGAATAACATAAGCATCCTTCATTCTTCATTATAATTTAATTATTTACCAGAAGAATCAAATTTGGCTAATCTACATCCCTACACTATGTTACAGTTATCATGGTAGCTTATGTTATGTTCTTATGAAAAGCCCTTGAAACATCCTTTTTATTGTGGAGTTATCCCTTCATGGTTCTGGGTTAGATTTATTTTTCCTCGAGTTTTCAATGCAGACCCTTTAAACTCCATGTAAGGGCTGCAAGGTGGCTTAGTAGATTTTCACAGAGCATTTCACCAAAAGCTCAATGATGTCTTATCTCTTATCACATCAAGGAGCTTGGGTTGTAAGTGTGACACATATGTGCACTATGTAGATATGTGAATGAACACACACATGCATAATTGTTGTCTAGGTATAATGTACAAATACACATGCACACATGTATATCTATGTAGATCAGATATGTAAATGAAATATATAATCTATGTAGATGTCTATGATGCAAGTATAAGTAAATAACATCTATATTTATTATGTACCCATGTATGCACGCTTCAAATGTCCTCAGTCAGAATAACCTTTTGATTTATGAAAGGCTAGATATTAAGGTCCAGATCATTGCACAATAAACTTCTGTATTAACTTCTGACAAGAGAGTATTATTGACAAATTTGAGTTTTGCATAAAAATTTGGGTTATGAGATGGGTCTGAAACAGTTATTTCATTCCCTAAATTAAAATTAATGACCACCTATCATATCTTATTTTCGTTTACTTACTATTCTTGCAGCTTAATAAAACTAAGAAAATCAATAGTTCATCTAAGTTCCTTTCTAATTCCTAACAACATAAATTTTTCATAAAAATTCTTTTCTAATCTCTAACAGTTTAGTAGTAGTTTTAGGTGTGCAAGTTTTATCATTTACTATTCATTTCTTAAGTTCAATGTATGTTCAGCATTTGTCATGTTAGATGATAAATCATTTTAAATTTGGGGATTTGATCTAACCTTGCCAGTGAGGGAACCACACTTTTGCATGCTGCTTAAGTAGGTTGCATTGCATGGTATTTATTTCAACTACAGTTTTGATGTGATGAAGCAGGTGCAAGGAAGTGGTCCAGAACAGGGTAAATGCTTTGCATCAGTTCTGTACTTGTAAGTTATTTCCTCAAATTACTTCAAAGCCAAAATTTGGGCTGCACCTCATCCTGCAGGGGATGGCATCCAACTTTGATATTGGAAAGGTTGAACTTACTTTGATATTGGAAAACATATTCTAGATTGTGTAGCCTACTTGTAATCCAATTTATTTTAATTGACTTTCTAGTATCAACATACATTACAAGTGTAGTGATTATTTTATCTCATATGCTACAATTGCAGGGATTTTAAACAGCATTTTCCATTGCAAGTCGATCAGTGGACTGTTCAAAGAAGAAGTAATGTCCTGAATGTAACACATTCTGTTGCATGTTCCAATTAGGGGAAATGACATGCAAAAGAGTATCATCATCATCATCATTATCATTATCATTATCATTGTTATTATTACTTTTTTAATTGGTTATATGGGATTGAAATGTGCTCCACCCATATTACAATATGACCACATAATGGTATTACAACAATTTGGCAATTATGCACGTACCATGCTTGGTAATATTTGAACCCGGATCTCCTCCTTGAAAGTCGAGGAATTCAACCTGTTTAGCCCATACCATTTGGCTATTAGTATTATTATTGGTACATAGAAGTATTGGGCGAAAGAGAATTATTATTATTAAAATAAAATATATCTGGAGAAAATGCTGTACATTCCATGTTTGAATTTGGTATTTTTATATAGTATACATAGTTGGAATCATTTTGTTGCTCAGGTCCTTACATTTTATGAATTGACATTTAGATTGTTGTAGGTTTAACTATGTCCATTAGGATTTGAACTTATGCTTACAGTTTGTTCTACCCTCAAGCACTGCTTCGTTGTACTGCAAGAGGGGTAAATATCTTCCCTCTTTTAAGATTTCACCCAACATTAATGATTAAGTACACTTCCTGTGTATTTCTGTTTGGTTCTTTTTTTGGCATATCCAAATGTTTTATATTAATTTCTCAGAAATTTAAGACTTTAATGAGTGCCTCTTCTCATTTTACAGGTTGAATTCGGTCATGGCAATAACTCTTTGCTGAGAAACACAAATTGAATTTTACTAGCGATAGTGGTATTCCATATTCATCTTTATTGTCTGTAAATGAAGAATAAATAATGGTTGCTGGTGATGCTGAATGATGCTTTTACTGTTAAAGTGACTGCAATAGTAGGATGTTAAATTTTTCTAAAGCTCCAAATGAACTTATGCATCCTTTTTTTTGACTTGGTGAGTGGTTTGAATCCAAATAAAAAAAAATCACAACAGCTTTATGTCGATTTTATTTTATTTCTAAACTGGTTATATGGGATTGAAACAGGCTCCACCTGTATTATTTCATAATCATATTATCATGGTGTTTCAACGCCACATGGTGGTATTAATACAACATCATTTTTGATACTTACGGATATATCATATAGCAAGATTTGAACCTTGGTCTCTGCCTTGGAAATCCACAATTTTAACCAATCGAGTTCATTCCATTTGATAGCTTTGTACTGATGATTATAAGTATGTGGTGTTTGAATTTTATTTGTTTGAGCTGTGTATGTTGTAGCCTTTCTGCAGGTTTATAATTATTATAATAACAACAGTAATTACCATTATTTTAACATACTGGCAAATATATTAGTTATATACAAAGTATACACAGTATACTAGAAGAAAACATCCTGGCAGCCTCAAGAATAGATATGAGCTGTCCAATTCTGTGGAAGTAGAACAAGGTCGAGTATCCATGTAGAAACAAGCATAGATGAAGAGAGATGAAAAATAATGTCAGACGGAACCAAAAAAATCAGCAGAAATAGAAGATTGATAGCCTTTGTCGCTTACAACTAGTCTAAGCTAAATTCTTAATATCTTTTTTCTATGTCCCCTTTGAGGAGTTTTTCTGTAACTACCTTTTATAATTTTGTCACATTAGAACTTACATGAAACCATTTGAACTTGGCTCAGATCAGGCGCCCCTCTTAGTAAGCAGTAGATTCCATTGAATTTGGTGTGAATTGAATAGAATATCCTACCTAGTGATATTAGAATAGTTCATGCAGGCTTGTGGTTTGCTATGAAAATCTTTCTTGGATAATGGATTGGCTTGTGGCAGAATTTTGACAAGAGCTTTCTTCTATTTAGCATTTTACTAGTATAAGGAATATTGAAGTGAAAAAAGTACTTTTATGACCTTCCACTCGAAGATATGGCATGTACCCTAAAATGAAACAGTGGTACCCTAAAATGAAACCATGTTAGCAGGTCTCCATAATTACCAAGTTGATTGCAAATTGTTAAGTAGATGAATCCACCATCCTCATAAGGACAACTACACAAGCTATATTTTGATATCATGATTGTTCTATTGTTGATAAGCTTGAGTTTGAAATCAGGGAAACAAAGTTGACTTGATATTTTATTGTTTTTTTTTTTTTTTAAACATATAGAGGTTTAGACAAAACTATGATAAATATTTCCAATCTAAAATTATTCAAGTGCAACAATTAATGGATAACATTATTAGAAAAGCTTTGTGGACGGCTGTCAAACACAAAAATCTAATAATGGATGTTAAAAGAATATGATTCAAGGTAAGCATAAAATGAAATACAAGAGGATACTCAATGAAAGTCAGTTGCCTTATTGTTCTTATAAAATATGTGGACTCTTGACCCGTCTCTAAACACCTAGTCATCCGTACAGTTGCGTCGTTTCAACTTTCTACCTCTCGGTGTCACTCTAATGTCTTATCACAAATTTATAGCTTCAAACTATTCAAACTATAATCCTTTTTTCAATAAACTATAATCCTTTTTTCAATTGAGTTGGAGAGGAGAGGGCAATCCTTCAAGGGAGGTCCTAGGTTCAAATCTCCATCCTACCAAAAAGTTGAATTGGGTACCCAAAATCCAATTGATAATGTTGGTGCGGACAGGGTCGAGCGCAACTCCCGGGTGATTTTGATGGTGTAGAACCCCCTAGTCGTGATCTCTAAGACCAAGACGACCCTGCAAAAGTTTTTCGTTAAAAAAAAAACTATAATCCTTTTACTATTTTAGCAACGTTATTGTTAAACAACATTATTAAAAACAATGATCGAACTACACTTCAATTATAAAATTATACTTCAATAGTGCCACCTCTTCCATGTGAGTGCTGCACTTCATTTCCATTTCAAACCTTAAACAGTGCCACAAAACTAAACCACAATCAAGATACCTCATATACTTGGGTTTTGACCTCCAAGGATAAGTGTTGACTTCTATGCACACTCTCAAGCCTTGTGACATCCGGTTGTTACCCAGAACTCAAAACACTTTTGGCCCAATTTTTACTAAAATGTAAATTTTTTTCAAAATCCACCTTCACTCAATTAAAATTATTTATACCTTGGTTTCCAACCATATATACATCACTTGCATGGCTTGATCAACCCAAATCACAACCAAAATTAGTCTTATGTTAAAAAGGATGACGCCTCTCAATTGCGAACTAAAATCAATTTTCATATACTATATCAATTCACTACAAATAAGTCTCTACTATCAATTCACTATCATGGCAATATATTATACTAATTATATGCTTGGGTTTCAAAGTGTTATAATATTCTATAACCATGAAGTTGTTTTTGGCATTTTTACCTATAATATATATTTAAATACAATTCTTAAATGTAGTTCTCTATTATTAGTTTGATTTATTATACTATGAATTATTATTTAGTTGTGATTAACGTATGCAAATTGTTATGTACATGTTATAAGTACCTTGTGCTTATGTTACTACAACAAGAGAGGTTTACTCATAATTGATTTGTCATTTTCTTAACTTCTTATATTATAAATTTTTGCATTTCTCAACTGTCAACTAAAGTCAATCTTAACAAACCACATCAATTCACTAATAAAGCTTTAATCTTGGTAATATATTATCCCAATTATACTAGTTTTAAAGTGTTACGATATGTTATCTATAAACTTGTTAGTAGTTATCGACACCTATAATATATATTTGAATATAGTATTTTTATATAAATGTAGCTCTCTTTTATTGGTTTGTTTTATTCTACTATGAATTTTTATTGTCTAATTATAATTAAGATAGGCAAAATTCTTAAATCTGTATTATTGTTAGAAGTATCTCATACTTGTGTTGTGAGCAAGTAAATGGCTTTTCAACAAATTTGTCACTATTTGAATTAAATTTGTTCAATTTGAAATTACACTGCCACGATATGGGGTTTGTTCATAATTGATCTGTCATTTTCTTGACCCACTTCTTATATTTGGAAATGTTTCAGCTTCTTTGCGGAAGTGTATATCTTTTAATAAAAATAAAACATTTGGTTAAGGAGAGATTTTTGGAGTCAAAACTAAGATGTCATATTGGTACGAAGAATATGATTGACAATTTAATCAAGGTGATGTTTCATGGATTAATTTTCTGAAAATAAAGTACTTGTCTTTAATTGAAATTGTCATAGGTGAGAAGATATCTTAGGTTCAGTTAATTCTATGGAGGTGTTGGACCTATTATAAACAATTTTAAGTCTCAAATCCTACAATAGATGAATTTGGAGGATATATTTAATATTCAACTTAATTCTTTTAAAACACTCAGACTAATTATGTATATCAACTTATATTTTTAATCTAATTTTGTTATCTTTTATTTACATGAAATTGTATGGAAGGGGAAGCAGTTTTTTAAAGGTTTTTCGCAAGACTGCCCAAACTTCCGAACTTGTTTCGGCCATATCTCACTCATCCGGACTCGGATTGAGCTGAAATTTTGAGGGTAGATGCCTGAAAAACCCTAGAACATCTCCACCAATTTTCAGATCATTTGGAGCAACACAGATCCTAGCGCATCCCTATGTGTGAACGAGATTTTTGGCAAGCGGTTGTGCGAGGGTTTCATCCGGGTTGAGTGCAAGCAGCTCCAGAGGTTGGTTTTTAGGGCCTTCGGGCCCTAGCGGCCAATATTTTTGTGGTTTATGCTCAATATTTTAGCAGGATATGTTGCAGGGGATCCAAGATGGGTTAGAAATATATCTTTCAATAGATCATGTTGTGAACTTGAGTGACAACGACTTCCAATTTGTTGCACAAAAGAAAAGTGAAAACCATACCTTTCCACGACGTCTAGGGCAAGGATTAAAGAGATCACGAAACAAGTTTCAAGTAGTTGATCAAAAAATGGCTCAGATCTCAAGTGAATCTGGTGCTAAGGTGCACCCACAAAATAATTCTACTGTGAAAACCCCTGTCAAGGGTAAGAATTTCGAAGACTCAGCCCCAAAAATGAATTTTAGGGATGCCCTCCATGGTGGACAGCCTCAGCCCAATGCTAATATTAATCTTAGGGCTTCCCATAAACCTCTAAGAATGCCTAAGATTGATCCCAGGAAAACGGAGTCAGGATGTCTGAAAGCAGGTGATGGAACTCCTATTGTTAAGCTTGATATGGGTAACATTCAGATTGGCATTGAAAATTTGGAAAAAAGAGAACTAATTTATCGGTTCGTGGGTTTTCGTCCGAGCCTATCTGCTTTCAAAGTTTGGGCTGCAAAAAGTCTGGAAAACTAAAGGTGAGTTACAAATCTCTATTTATCCAAATGGTTATTTTCTTGTTTTATTTGCTAATAATGAAGATAGAGAGAAAACTTTTCAAGGGGGTCCCTGGTTTTTGGAAGGGCAGGGCTTTTCATGAAGCCCTGGCATACTAAATTTAAAGTCGAAGAAGAGATGCCTTCTATAGCTCCCGTGTGGGTTAGACTCTTTGGCCTCCCTATTGAATTTTGGAATCCTACTTTTTTTCTTCAATTGGAAACTCTTTAGGAACTTTTATGATGATTGCTGATTGTACTCAAAATTTTGAACATATTATTTATGCTCGAATTTGTGTTTTAATGGATTTTGACAAACCCCTACCTAAAAAGATCACATTACAATTTGGGGAAGACACTTGGGAGCAAGTAGTGGACTATGAGAACATTCCTTTTCGTTGTAGAATTTGCCATGAATATGGTCATTTGGCTAGTGCTTGCCCAAATAAAATTCTCGATCAAAAGAAAGAAGATATAAACTCAGCGAGGTTTCCAAATGCCTAAGAAGAAGAACACTAAGAAAAAACCAGTTATGAAGGATCAATCAAAGTCATCCGCTAATATGTTTGAAATCCTTTCCACAAATGATGTCCCAAGTGAGGAAGAGGAAATAATGGAAACAAAAATCTTAGAAACACAATTTAAAGATGAAGGGAAGAACTCAGAGACAAACCAACAAATCAAAGGTTTTCAACAAGAAAAAAAGGGGAGAAAATTTACACAAGAAAAACAATCTTTTAAATGTCAAAACTTCAAATAATACAGGTCCCAATATAGACTCTGTTGAACCCTCTAGTAAAATTTTGGTTGTGTACGAGCATTCTTCAAGGTTAGAAGCCATCTCAGATTCAATTGGAGTAAGTCAAGAAATAGGAAAAAAAAACTGAAGATGGATTCTAATCAAAAAGCAGGTCGCAAGACCAATCAATATCATATGGTAAAAGAAGGTGAAAAGCTTGTAGAGGAAGGTAAGATTAATGCCCTTCCCAACTTTTTTAGCCCTGGTATTAATGAAGATCATCACTTGGAATATTAGAGGACTCAAAGGGAGTCTTTCAAAACAAAATGAAATTAGAAGAATGATTCAGATAAATCATCCACATCTTGTTTTCCTTCAAGAAACGAAGATGTCAATGGAGGATATGGACTCAATTGCCAGTAAAATTTGGCCAGTTGGAAAAGTGGTTTCCCTCGGTTCCCGAGGGACTCAGGTGGCATTGCTTGTCTTTGGGACCCAAAAGAGGTAGTTATTCACCATATGGTTGGCAGTTGGGGTCTATTGGCTATAGCTATTCAAAGTAGACATTCCAACCAAATTATGCTCTGCATTACTATTTATGCTTCGACTGCTTTGGAGGAAAAAAGAAGATAGTGGAAGGATATAACTCATATTATCTCTCATTTTCCTGAAGCTTGGATCTTGATCGGAGGAGATTTCAATACCATCCTCTCTCTGGATGAGAAAATGGGGGGAAATAGAAATTTGGACAAAAGCACTGACCTCATGAGCGAATATATTGCAAACCTCCATCTTGTGGACATCCAACCAGATAATGGCCTTATGACTTGGTCTAATAGAAGGCAAGGCTTAGCTTGTATAATGGAGAGATTGGATAGGTTTTTGCTCTCTAAAAATTTCTTAATCCATGGTCACATTCCTAAAGTGAAGACTCTTAACAATGCTGGTTCGGATCACTGGCCAGTCATGGTGGAAATGTGGAAAACCAATGTGAGTTTCTCTCCTTTTCATTTTCAATTAATGTGGCTCGGAGACAGTTCCTTTAGACCTCGTGTGCAACAATGGTGGAAGGAAGGTAAGCCTAGGCATGGGACTAAGATGTTCTATTTTGCCAAAAGATTGCAATACATTAAATCCAAAATCAAGACTTGGAACTGGGAGGAGTTTGGGGATGTTCATAAAAAAAACATGAAGTTATTGCTCAACTTGAAAATTTGAATAAGAAAATCCATTTAGATGGCCTCACGAGAGAATAGAAGTGCGAGATGAAATTAAACTCACAACTCGGTTAGAGGAATGGGAAAAAAGAAGAACTCTTATGGAAGCAAAAATCTAGAATTCAATGGCTCAAAGAAGGAGATCGAAACACAAATTTCTTCCACAAATCTCTTCTAGCTCGAAGATCTCACAACTTTATTTCTTCCCTGAAATCAGATTCTGGAGATGTTGTCTATACTTGGGATGGCATGAACTCTATTGTTGTCGATTACTTTTCCAATCTTTTTGCTGCTACTCCTCTTGACTCAGATTCTCAACAAAATGTTCTTCAAGCAATCCCTTCTCTTATCACTTCTGAGGAGAACTCTATTTTGACTGCTCCTATTACTATCAATGAGCTTCAACGGGTAGTTTTTAAAATGCAAAAAGGGAAAACCCTAGGTCCTGATGGTTTTCCCATTGAGTTCTACCAAGAGTTCTAGGATATCCTTCATGCTGATTTATTAGAGGTGGTGGAAGAAGCTAGGAAAGCCAAAGAAATTTTGAAGGTTATCAATAAAACTTATATTACTCTTGTTCCAAAAGCTCAAGAGGTTGATCATATCTCAGCTTTTAGACCTATTGCTTTATGTAATGTTCTTCTCAAAATCATTACTAAGATCATGGCAGAAAGGTTGAAGCCTCTTTTGCATAAGATTATTTTCCCTGAGCAAGGGGGTTATGTGGAAGGGCATCAAATAGTAGATGAGATAGTTCTTGCTCAGGAAGCCATCCATTCCATGGATATGCAAAAATCTCCTTCCATGTTCATTCGGTTAGACTTATCCAAAGCTTATGACAGAGTGGATTGGCACTTCCTTATCAAAGTTTTGAGGCAATTTGGTTTCTCTAAGGATTGGATGGATTGGATTATGGGATGTATCTCTTCATTTTCCTACTTAGTTCTTATCAATGGCAGGCCTTCTCAGTCGTTCCCAACTTCCAGAGGTATTAGGCAAGGTGACCCGCTATCCCCTTATTTATTCATCATTCTTGTTGAATGCTTGGGTAGGACTATAACCAAAAAGAGGGAAAACAAAACCCTTGAGGGAGTTACCATTGCTCATGGAGCTAGACCTATCTCTCATCTTCAATTTGTGGATGACTCTACTCTTTTAGGTAAAGCTACAGTTAAGGAAGCTTCTAATATTAAGCAAATCATTAGCTATTTTTCTAAGGCTATTGGGCAGTTGATCAATGAAGACAAATCTAAAGTTATTTTCTTTCACTGCTCTGCCAGACAAGAATCCATGGTCTTGGATAAATTAAGATATAAGAAGACCTCCCTTCCGATCACTTATTTAGGTATTCCCATCAATATTCAAAGGCAAAAAAATAAATATTGGAATTGGTTGTTGGACAAAGTCAAGAAGAAAATTGGAAAGTGGACCAACAGGTGGCTTTCTTCTGGGGGTAGAATCACCTTGGTAAAATCAGTCCTTCAAGCTATTCCTATTTATGTATCTTCCGTGTTGAATATCCCAAAGGTTGTTCTTCGAGAACTGGATCAAATCAATCATCGATTCCTTTGGAGTGGTACTAAGGAGAAAAGAAAATGGGCCTTGGTGAAATGGGACACTTTATGTCTTCCTAAGAATGAAGGGGGGTTAGGATTCCGGTCTTCTATTAATAACAACAAAGCTTTAGCTGCTAAATTATATTGGAGGATGTTGCATAACCCCAATGCTCTTTGGGCCAATAATCTCCGTGCTAAATATATCGAGAACAAAAGTCCTGAAGACCTTGTTCGCTATCAACTTCCTACCAAAGGTTCTCCCATTTTAGCGGTTCTTAAGACTGGTGAGGATTTGATAAAGAAAATTTTATTTTGGATCATTCATAATGGTCAACGAGCAAATTTTTGGACAGATTCTTGGGATGGTCACAAGCCTTTGATAACTCAGTTTCCCGATTGGAGGCCTTGGATGGAGGAGCTTCACCGAGCTAACTGGATAAAGGTGGCTAATTACTGTCGGTACCATTCTGGTAATTCAAAGGTTGGTAGATATTGGATCCCTATTGAGGACTGGCCTATTCAAATCCCAGAAAGGCAAAGACAAGATATCCAAGGCATCCTTCATATGAGATCTCTCTCTTGGTCCCATGAAAAAGATTGTTTTGGTTGGAACAACACTACTAAGGGTGATTATTCAGTTGCTCAAGGTTATTTGACCTTATGCCATAATAATCCCAACCAATCTTCTGACATCTTTTCTTAGTTGTGGGCTCAAAAGCTACGGCCTAAGGTGAGGTTCTTTACTTGGCTTTTATTGCATCGTAGGGTGCTTACTGGTGAGCAACTTATGAAGCGTGGTTTTCATGGCCCTTTTAGATGTGAAATGTGTGAAGAGAATGTAGAAACTCTCAGCCATATTTTTATTGAGTGTACTTTAGCCTCTGAGCTATGGAGGAGAATGGCCACTTTACTTGGCTTACAAGTGGTCCAATTTTTTTACTTTTGAACAACTTTGGAGGGATTGGCCTAAGCAAGAGGGTGTTGATCATTTTATTAGGCAGTTAGTTTGGATGGGTTCTACCATTCTTCTTTGGAATATCTGGAATGAAAGGAACAACCGAATTTTTAATCAAGATAGGAAGGATATTCACTATATTTGGCAAAAGACCATAGCCAACTTAGTTGAATCAGTCCATCAACTCCTTAATCACCCCCAAAACTCCCACCAAAGATGGGATCAAGTGATGCAAAGATTGAAGATTAAATCTTCTAAGGGCAACCAACTTAAAGGGAATGTGAGTATTTGTAAGATGGATAGAACAAGAAATTGGCAACCTCCTCCTAAGGATTTTGGAAAAGTCAATACTGATGGTGCCTCTAGAGGGAACCCTGGAAAAGCCAGTGCGGGAGGAATTGGTAGACTTTCAGATGGCTCCCTGGTTTTTACTTTTGCTTGAGAATTTGGGTATTCTTTCCAATAACCTTGTTGAGGGGTATGGTATCCTCGAGAGGCCTTCAAGAGGCTACTAAGGTTGGATGGGAAAAGGTGTTAGTTGAGTCTGACTCTCAACTCATGATTAATCTTTTGAAGACTCCTTCTAAGAATCATAAGGTTGATTGGAGAATAAAAAGAATTATTGAGAAGATTCAATTAATCCAGATGGGATTTTTGAAAGTTGATTACAATCATGTGGTGAGAGATCAAAACAAGAGTGTTGATGCTTTAGCTAATTGGGCTTTGGACAAAGGTGATCTTACTTGTTATGGCCACCCTCCTAGATGGTGGGCTTCGCAAATTAGGGAAGCTCTTCTTTCTATCATTTCTTTGGATGGCTCCAGTTCTGAAGGTACCTAGTTTCTTCTTGCTTTATTTTTGCTTCTCTTTGGTTCGCTCAGGTTATTTTAGTTCCCTAGCTCAAACTATTCTTTCTTTTGTTTCCTCTGTTGATTCTTGCCTTAAAAGTCTTCTGGTCTAGAAAGGTCATTGTTATGTTCATTTTTTTCTTTTTTCTTTTTTGTTTAGTTTTTTAAGGTGTGTGTTCTTTTGTTTTGTTTTGTTTTTGTGTTCTTTGTGTTGTTCTTGTGTTTTTGTTTTTTTGTGTTTTTTTTATGTTTTTTGTTATTGTTCTTGTGTTTTTGTCGTTCTTGTTCTTGTGTTTCTGTTTGTTTGTGTTAATTAGTGTTTTTATGTGTGAGTGTTTTCTATGTTTTTTGTTTTTGTTTATTGTCTGTTGTTGGTTGTTTTTTATTTTTATTTTTTTTATTTTTTAGGTTTTGGTTGTGTTTATTTTTCATGTTTTTTTTTGTTATGTCTTTGTAGTGTTCTGTTGTTTTTGTCATGTTTGTGTTTTGTTATGTTGTTCTTGTGTTTTTTCTATGTGGTTCGTGTTGTGGTTTTTTTTTATCTTATTGTGTGTGTGTTTGGTTGTGCTTTTCTTTTTGACACACTCAAGGAGCATGTTTTTTATTTTATTTTATTATTTTTATTGTTATTTATTTTATTTTATTTTTAAATTGTTTTTGTGTGTTTGTTTGCTCCTTGAGTATGTCAAAGGTGGTAGGCCAGGTTCGAGTCCTGGGTATTTTTGGCGGAATGGATACCCCTGCCTCCTTGGGTCTTACCCGAAAGTGGCATCCCTTCTGGGATGTTTTCCACAAATAAAAAAAAAAAAATTATATGAAAGGTGATGGTCCGAAGATTTTAACATGTTATTTTAAAATTAAAACATTTTTTTATGGCTTATCTATAATTGTATTTACATAGACAAGAATTATTGCATGTGTCCATACTGGGATACACCATTCCAACTTTGGTTTTGATATAGAGTCTAATTTTATGTTAGGGTAATTTTATTCTTTAAATTATTTATTTTTGGTAGATTTTTCTAGAGCCTCTTAGATATATTTTATTTAATTGTAGATATAATAAAATTATTATTTTTCATTTTAATTTTTTTAACAATGTTTTTAGAAGTGCGTAGGATATAACCAATCCATATCAACCTCTTAGGATATTAAGTTGTAGGAGGTCAATAGTTGAAATCATCGTCTATTCCTAGTATGTTTGTTAAGTGTTGTTAAGATTGTTTGGAATTTATGCTTACTACCATATATATTGAACAATAAAACATGGCCTATGATTACAAGCATTAAGGTATGAAAGCCTTAGGTTCAAGTTGCAAGGACTAGGTTGTATTGGAGAAAATAGGCGGTTGAGAAGGATCTATTGCAAGATCTTACATTTCTCCAATTTTATTGGCACATTGTCGGTGAGCACTTTGACAAAAAGATTGAGGAATCTTAGCTAGGGCATAGCCTAAGAATAGGAGAGGTCACGAAGTAAACATGTTCAAATTTCAATTAATAATGTCATAGCAAATAATCAAAGAGATCTATAAAATAATTCCAAACTTTTGCATTTTCCATATTTCCTTAGGTCGTGTGTTACTTCTAGCTTGTGGAATCTCTAACAAGAAGGACAAATACCATTATGAGATCAAATTTGGAGTTGAGTTCTCTTAATTATGCAAGCATTTGGATATTATGCAAAATGATGTTTGGCTGGATTTCCCAAAAAATGAAAATTTTTCCACCTCAAAGATTTTGGCCAACTAATGGGAGTTTGATGCAACCTTACATTGCCATGATATAAGGTTGAGTAGGTATATTTGATATCCTCATGTTGTATTTATAAAGTTGTCTTCATTATTAAGTTTTCTTCAAATGGGATATGACTCCCTAGCGCTTGATCTTAGGTGGCATATTTAAGAATGCATGCAGGTTGCATTTCAAATCCATGTTGAAATATTTGAGTTTTTGATAAAAGAAAAAGTCCATATTGGCAATACAGTGTTGCACTTTACAATGAGGAGAAACTATGTAGATATGAACAAAAGTTGATAAACTAGAGGTTCAACTTTCTTGAAATATCAAGTTGTCAAAACTATATAGATAATGAAAGATTAGATGCCATTATATGAAGACAAAGGACATGTGCATTGCATTACTAAGATATTAATGCATCCCAATGAAGTTGGTACTATATTTGGCAAGTTCAAGAATGTTTGTGAAGGAAGTAAGATTGTTGCATGGTGCACATGGCACAATTTAAAAATATTGTTTCTCATTGCAAGTAAAAAGATATGTGCAACACAACAAAAAATAATTTTACTCATGTTAACATGCATATTCATTCAAAAGTTATAAGTGGCATTCATTGCTTAAGTTCTAGATTTATTTAAGTAGGGTCTTTTGAAAAAGAAAATAAAACAAATGTGGAGGACCATGGATATAAATTCAAACTTGTGATATACCATGCAATGAAGATTGCAAGTATGAGGAGGAAAGAAATGTGTCGTATGGTGTGGATAGGATGGATCGTGGATCACTCTACATCCAAATAATTTGTTGCAGTGGACATTGTTAATTTATGTTGGGATTTTCCACCATTGATTAGCTATTGAAATGGGTGACCAAGAGAGACACCAAAGATAAATCCATGTGGAAATGCAAGTATAATCTCTATCCTCATTTAAAGCTTTAGAACTTTAGGCCTATTTTTATTCACTTACCTTCTAGTTTTTTGGCTATATGGGAGGGAATAGACTCAATGGAAAATAACATAAGCCATTGCCTACCTAAAATAGACCACATTATTTTAGAAGGAGAGGGATAGGGTTTGATCAAATTTCATTTCTTTTTTCACAAGAGCGACGACACTCGACCCATCAAGTTAGTAAGGATAACATTTTTGAGAATATATATATACCTTTTGTAATAGAAAGTGGCATCTCATAGTATGTACCTGATTCCATCCTTTCTCATTATAGATATCCAGTTGCTTACCATAGTTAAACATTTAATGATGTTATCCAGACATATCTTACACATAACAAAGAGTTCTATGTCATTGCTCAAGCATATCATACTGAAAACAGTACAAATTGGGTAAGGAGACTATTATTCACATAGACCACAAGATCTAATGTTTACAAACTCAAAGTAATATAAAAATTAACTGCCACCAACAATGGATGACCTTTATCCAATAGTTCTATTTGAATGTCAAATACAAGAAAGGAGGTATCAACTAATATATAGACTAAGTCAGATGCCACTCACCATATTGAATATTATCCATGGTAGATGTGATTGTGAGACATCTAATTAGTTTCACTAGTATAAGTCAAACCTTGATTTTCCCAACAACTATCATGTGGTACTTTTATGTAATAAATCAAATTGCTAGTTATAGGATAACGTTACGTTCCTCCTTGGACACATCTATATTCAAACAAGTAAAAATAAATGATATGAGCCAGCATATGACATTCAGATAGCATAACACTTTAGCATCGCCAAATATTCTATTCTATACAAATATGTTTATTGGCCCAATATTCACAACAATATCATGAGATATGTCATTTCTTGCACCATTTACATAATCACCTAACCTTCTAATAGAATGTATGGATAGTTTACCACTATGCACACTTTACAAGCCTTGAAAATCACCTCTGTGAAATTTTTGTCAATACTTCCAACAAGATACCATGAGAATGACTACATGTACATAGCAATGGATATATTTTTAAGATGATTATCCTTGCACTTTGAAAAAAACAACTCAAGGGAAAACATAGCCGAACTCTTCTTTAGGCATGTTTATATTTGGTTTGAATTGACATAAACCATCATGTCTAACAAAGACACCAAATTCATTATCCTTTTTTGTCTAGCTTTTGGTCTATAATGGATACCAAGCTAACTCGTTCAACCACCTTTCATCCTTAGATAAACAAATAGACTTATGTGGTGAACTACATGATCGTGCACCTTCCTAAGGTGTAAAACATCAATAATGCATACATGGGACAACCACCTACCTTATGTCCAACATATATACAATATGATTCTCCACAAATGTATAGACCATATCCCATTTTAGATGTTTCTCAAGATTCACAAATTAACAATTGACTTAGCTTTCCATTCAATGATAATAGAGAACATATCTTATTTCTTGTAGATGATAAAAAGACGCATCATAGAAAATATGTAAATAAAAGAACAATAAATAATGTGTATTGTGTACGCTTTCATCCTCTTTTTCTTGTTATAATATAACCCTCACGGGGTTGTACATATGTGTATGGAAGGGACTGATTCCCCTTTTACAATGTAGAATGGTGCATGCATCCTTTTTCTGCTACAACATTGGATGGGGTGGGTTTCTCATGATCTCCGCTTCACTAGATCTAGGTTTGTTGGGTCTGAGGTATCTACGTCTGTTGGATCATTTGCAATTGTTGGATCTATGACTAGAAGGTGTTCAGATGCCAGTCATCAGAGAGGTTGACAACCTTTGTATGTTGACCGTCTAGATACAAGATGACTACGATCTGAGGTCGTTTGAGGTCAGACGACCAAGGACTAGACGTCTACTGCTGCTGTTAAAATACCAAATTCGATGAATCTGGAGGATCTACATTTTATTTGGTAGATCTAGATCGATGTTTGGATTTTCTCACTTGGAATCTATGTACCTACACACAAGTGAACTACAATTGGTCAATAATACTTGTTTGGCCTCCCAAGGTGAGGCTCATATTTCAAACGAATTAAAACCAGAATGTAGAAAGATAATGAATATTTGTAAAAGGAAAGTACTGAATGGCACATAAATAAATCTTACCCTTCCTTTGTTGCCATTGTTGTTGTTGTTGTACTACATTGTGTTGTTTCGAGCTGCATCATGCTACATCTGGAAGCCTGCACATGGGTTAGATACCAATCGTATGGGTCTAGACGACCGTGCATCAAGACTATCTGGGGTCGAACGACCATGAGCTGTGGTATCCTATGGTTATGAAAAATTAGATCTAGGCCTATGGGGTGCTCTGGTTAGCATATGACATGGGATGGGAATGCATTTATAGAAATGCTGCAAAGTGGGCTCGATATTTTGTCAACACTTCGATGCATATACCATCCTCATTATAATGAGGACAAAGGGGGTGCATTTAAAGGAATTCCAAGGAGGAATGGATGAGGTGGTGGCTCAATGAATTAAGTGGTGTAACTAGAAGTCTTGTATTTTCCTTGATGTTATCACAGAGAGTGTATGTTTGCATAGGAATATAAACTTACCTCGTAATCATCACCAGATGTGCACACCCCAAAGTTATCATTAAAATATGCATGCAAATTGAAACAAACATGCTCTTTGGAATCTTCACCAAACATGTATGCAGAGTTAACTGAATGTGCATGGTGAACTAAGTGTGCAAATTGAACTGTGTGTGCAATCTAGAATTGAACGTACAATCTGGAACTAGGTGTGCAATCTAGAAGTGAATGGGCAATTTGGAATTGGATGTGCAATCTGAAATTGGGTGTGCAATCTGGAATTGGGTGTGCAATCTTGGAGGAAGGTGATCATTTTCTCGTGTGTGACCAGAATGAGGGATGTGAGGTGTAACTGGAGATGAAGTGGAAATGACATGGAAGGGATAATGTTCATGTGGGGAGGGGTGAGTGGATGGGTAGCCTAGGTAATGATTAACCAATTAATTAATTAATTAATTAATACTTAGGAAAATGAATATTTAATTTAATATTAAATATATTAATTAATTATGATTAATTAATTAGCATTTAAGATGCTTGATTTTGGTGTCTACAGATGCCCCTTTTTGTATTGTGTTGTGTAAAATTACAATGCGATGCAAAAATAGATGACACCTGTAGTTGTATGGATGAATGAATGATAGATGTGATTTTTGTGCTTGAGGAAGGTGACGTTTTATTGCCCCAAATCAAGAGCAATGTAGGATACCTCAATGATGAAGGCGATATATATCTTTGAATCTTGTATTTGATAAATTGATGAGTGCTTTGGTTTTTGCGGATGAATTGGTCATATGTTAAGTGTTCTCACGATGTTATAATCGATTATAAATGGTTGGTCACATTGCCACCTTGATCATAGCATAAGGTATGCAAACCCTTATAGACATTGACATAGCACGTAACCACTTAGATTTGATTATATTTTCTACATTTAGACCCAGTAGAATAAGGTGTATGACTAGTCATAGACACAATTCTTGGACAGATGTTGATTCCAAAAATGGGTGTTTGCATGTTGATCTTGTTTGAGGTGAAATGTAGTTGGTATTGTCTACCCCCTCAAGCAAAGTATCGATAGAAGATAGGATGGATGACTATGACGAGGTAATTGACCTTATCGAGATTATGTCAGATTGATGAAATTGGAGGTGATTGGATGGTTTTGGGAGATGGAGCAGTTGGAGTTGGAGGGAGTGCAGGACCAATAAGTAACATAAGTTACCCTTTCACAATTTCATGTTGGATAAAATAAACCCAATTGTGTGTTTGTTTGCTCGTAATTGTGTGTTGTAATGTGGGTGCATGTGATTGTTTTTGTTTGTGAAGATGTTTTTTTTAAACAAGTGTCCTTATGGTAATCTACCCATCCTACCAAATTGCATGGATAACCAGTTGTTGCAACTGCTAGGTGACTAAAGTAGATCACTAGATACAAGGTTCACTCAAGGATCTAGGCTAGCGAATCAACAATAGGAAACCTAATCTTGTGAAAGCAAAAAAGTACATGAAAGTAACTCTAATATATGGGGCTTCACTTTTGCCCTAGCAAAATGGGGCTTTTAAGTTAATCTAATCTAATTGATGGCTCTGCTTTTGCTCGAGCATAATAGGGTTGTAATCGAATCTAACCAATGAATATGAAAGGAAATCTAAGCTATGGCTACTTTTTCCTGAGCAAAATTAGGCTACTAAGATAATCTAATTTATGAACATAAAAGGAAAGCTATTATATGAAAACAGGAATAGTACATGATTTATTGAAAAGTGCTAATTTATGATTGATGATGAGTGTCCTTATGGCAATCTTCTCATCCTACTAGATTGCATGGATAACTAGTCGCTACAACCGCCAAGTGTACTAGATTCGATTACTGGGTACAAGGCTCTCTTAGGAATTTAGTGTAGCTAATATAGGACAAGAAAGCAAACCCTAGGCTAAAGCTATTCTAGGATAAGAAATTAAATTCTAAGCTAAAGTATAAAAAATATATATTCTAAATGTTGACCAAAGGGGTTTGGTGCCTTTGGAGCCTTTTGAACTAAATTAAAAAATGTTGGCCAAAGGAGTTTAGTGTTTTCGGGCCTTTGAATTGGAATTTGAATTTGACCAAAGGGGTTTGGTACCTTTGAAGTATTTTTGAACTGAGATTTAAATGTGACCAAAGGGGTTTGGTGTCTTTGTATTCTTTGAATTAAAATGCAACCAAAGGAGTTTAGTACCTTTGGGGCATTTTGAATTGAAATATGACCAAAGGGTTTGGTGCCTTTGGGGCCTTTTGAACTGGAATGTGACCAAAGAGGTTTGGTGTTGTTGGGATCTTTTCAACTAAAATATGACCAAAGGGATTTGGTGCCTTTGGGGCCTTTGAATTGAAATGTGACCAAAGGGGTTTGGTGCCTTTGGGGCCTTTGAATTGAAATTTGACCAAAGGAGTTTGGTTTCCTTGGAGCCTTTTAAATTGGAATGTTACCAAAGGAGTTTGGTGCCTTTAGAGCCTTTAAATTAGAATTTGATTTTGGATATGGTGAGGCAAAGGGTGCAACCTTTGATAAAAGGATGCAACCTTTTGAATCTGACCATTGATTTGTTGTGAGATGTGAATGCGAGGCAAAGGGAGTAACCTTTGATAAAATGATGCAACCTTTTGAACCTAGCAACTAATTTTTTGATTGAATGTGTGTTGGTATTGATAAAACCATGCTAAAGTCTTGATGGTGAGGAAAAGTACTTTATTAATTGATTGAGTGAATATTTTGCTAGATTGGTGGGAAATGTGTGATACATGAGGCATCCCCAAGTGGTTTGATGATTGAATGTGACTGGTAGGGAAGGTGTGATACCTTGAGCATCCTCAAGCTGGTTGATAATTATTTGAATAATTGATGGTTTGGGAAGGTGTGATACCTTGAACACCCCCAAGTTGGTTGATTATGTGTTTGTATTGGTGGGGAAGGTGTGATACCTGAAACATCCCCAAGTTGCATTGTGTTTATGATCGAGGGTAGGTATGATGTATGGAACATCCCCAAGTTGCACTATGTTTGATTGATGTAATTGATGGCTAAGGTATGATACCTTGAACACCCCTAAGTTATTTGATTGTTTGAGGGATGGACCTAATTTGATTAAATTGATTCAATTGATTTGTCGGGAAGGTGCGATACCTTAAGCATTTCCAAGTTATTTGATTATTTGCTTGTTTGATTGATTGATTGATGTGAGTTGATTGATTTGATTGGTTGGTAGAGAATGTGCGATAGCTTAAGCATCCCCAAGTTAGTTTATTGCTTGATGTGACTAATGGAGAAGGTGTGATACATTGAATGCCCCTAAGTTGGTTGATCATTGATTGATTAAGGTGTGATATTTTGAACACCTCCACTGTGTGTTGTGTCTGATTGATGTGATATTGACTAATGAAGAAGGTGTGATACCTGGAACACCCCCAAGTTGTTTGATGATTGATTTGAATGATGGGAAAGGAAGGTGTGATCCCTAAGTTATTTTGTGTTTTTATGAGGAAGGTGTGATACCTTGAACATCCATGAGTGTTTGATTGTTGATTGATTGATTGAGTCTTGTGCTTAATTTATGGGGAAGGTGTGATACCTAAAACATCTCTAGGTGGTGCTTGATTGTTCGTGTGTCAGATTGATCTATTGAATTGATTTGATTTATTGATAGGGAAGGTGTAATGCCTTGAGCATCCCCATGTTGTTTTATTTTTTGCTTGATGTGAGTGATTGAGTCATGTGTTGTACTATTGGAGAAGGTGTGATACCTAAAATATACCCAAGTTTTTTTATGGCTGGTAACTGGTTAATATTTTATTGTGGCTTGATGGAAAAGATGCAATACCTTGAACATCACCAAGTTGCTTTGTTTTTGTGACTGTGGGGAAGGTGTGATACCTTGAGCATCCCCAAATTGGTTGATTTTTTTATGTGACTGATGGGGAAGGGGCAATACCTTGATTACCTCCAAGCTGTTGAATCATTTGAAGTGAGTGATGGGGGAGGTGCAATACCTTGAAAATTCCAAAGTTGGTTAATGATTGCATGATTGATTTGTGGGGGAAGGTGTGATGCCTTGAGTACCCCCAAGTTGGTTTATGGCTTGATGTGTCTCATATGTGTTTGTGATGTAAGAAAATGATGTGTGAAATGATTGAATATGATGGATGTGTAGGCATTTATGTTTGATTATCATTCAAAAAATGCTTAGACACATATCATTATTCATGAATTTAGTAAATTAATCAAAGGCATCAACCCAATGGTATTGACATACATGTGGAATGGATGTGAGTGGATGTGATGTAATAGTTGGCAAGAAATGTGCTATTGTGGATGCCGAGATGACATGACTTGTTCTTTTGTGTCTTAGGGAAGAAGAATCTGAAAGTGCTTTCAAGAAGGTCAAACACCCTAGTGACATTGATCGAACTCATCTAATAATCAAATAGGCACTTAAAGATGCTAAGACTAGCCAATTTAGTCAAGTTGCTCAAATACCAATGTGTGTGTAGTGATTGTTCATTGTTGATTTTGGGTGAGGTTGAACTCATCATTTATGACTTATGCTAGAGCTCTTCCGTGAGCGTATATAGGTATGTACAAAAGAAGGTCACTAATATGACAAACGTGTCACCATGCAAGGTGTACTCCACTAATGGTCAAGCGTCCATATCCTCGATGGAGGTTAACCCCATGATCTAAGGACCTAAGAATTCTAGGGATTCAAGCTTTTATTTGTATTTTTTTGTAAGACTTTTGTTTTTTGCTTCATACTTGTCCTTTTACCAATTATTAGGGTTATACCATGTGCATGATAGGATGAGTAGGTAAATCATTCACTCTATGGTGATATTGAATCATGAGTTCATCTTTCCTAGGTATTAAAATGTAATTAATGTATGGTATATGTGCATGGTATTAGAGAAAAATTAAGGTCACCAAGAAGACCTATAGCACTCAAGGACTATTGATGTTCAATGGAGGTTGACTGAGACACTAGGTATGGCTAAACAACTGAAAGGACCTAAAGATTCTCCAAACCAAACACTTGAAGAAAGACAATATGTCATCTGGATATAATGAATGGGCTCTGGGATGATGGATGGTAAATGTAGTAGAATTTATGCATATGGAAAAATTATGCAAGACAAATAACATAAGGAAGATGCCCTTGATTAATGTGATAAAATTACTCTTAGTAAAACATACCAAAAGCATAAATCAAACGATAACCAAAGTATGATTAGTGAAACTGATGTGAGAGGGAATTATGAGACGTGTGTGAATGCAACATGATTTGTAGCGGTGTGCGATTTTATTTTTTTTTTTGGTGGATTTTGATTTTTTTGATCGTTTGGTGTTTGTTGACTTTTTTTTGTTTTTAAATGATTTTGTTTTTTTATGATTTTTATTTATTTTTATTGTGACTATGGGGAAGGTGCGATACCTTAAGCATACCCAAATTATTTTATATCTATGACTATGGGGAAGGTAAAATACCTTGAGCATCCCCAAATTATTGTGTCTGTGACTATGGGGAAGGTGTGATACCTTGAGCATCCCAAAATTATTTTGTGTTTGTGATTTTGGGGAAGGTGTGATACCTTGAGCATCCCCAAGTTGTTTTATATCTATGATTGATGTAATTGATGGGGAAGGTTTGATTCCTTGAGCATCTCCAAGTTGTTTTGTGTCTAGTGATTGCAGGTAAGGTGTGATACCTTGAGCATCTCCAAATTGTTTTAAGTCTATGATATGGCTAATGGGGAAGGTGCAATACCTTGAGCATCCCCACCATGAGTTGTGCTTGATGTGATGTGATTGATTTTATTGGTAGAAGCGATGAAAGTTGATGCCTCATGTTGTGGCAAGGGGTTCTAGTAGATGCTGAGATTTTCATTGGGTGGTGTGAGTGGAATATCTATAGGAATGGCTCCCCTTTCTATAAGGTATTAGACCACATTTTAAATGTGATGCAATTGTTGATGTCATGGCCCATTTATCGATGATAGAGGTAATAGTGATTTTCCTTATATGACCTAGGTTTAGGTATTTGGGGGTCTATAGGGCATATGTTAGGTAAAGCAATTATTTTTTCATTTTGCAACTTTTGAAAGATTATCGACAATGGCTCTAATAGGGGCATCCAGGTATGATATTAGTGATTTGGATGAGGTGGAAAAGGTGGATGACATTGATGATTAATCAATTGTAGCTCAATGTTCATGAGTCAATTCAAGATTTATTGTAGAATTGGAGTGTGTTTGTGACTCAATCATAGCTTAATGTTGGCTAGTTGATCCAAGACATGTTGTAAACCCAGTGGAGGTGGCTGCTAGTACTACTGAGGTGGAGGTTGGTATTGTTGGGGTGGAGGCTCCTACTGCTGAGGTGGAGTATGGTATTGAGGCATGGATGGCTATTGGTATTGAGACATGGGTGGTTGTTGGTATTGAGGCATGGGTGGTTATTGATACAATTGAGTGGGATGTTGCTGGTATTGTGGAGTGAGGGGAGGTTGGTCGTAGGTCTTAGAATCTACTGGTGGTTGGATGGATGCTAAAGAAATTTGGTGGTGGCTGGCATGTGGCTGAGTTTGGTTTAATGGTGGCTAGTAGTATCTATAAGAGGGACCCTGTGGTTGTGGGGGTGTTAATACCTAAATTGTAGGTGATTGAGTGGCCCATGATGGGAATTGTGAGAAGAACAATTCTTGGGCCACTGTGGATGATGGGGGATTCAACATCTGGGGTGGTGGTTGGAGTGGATGGGATGAGATGGGAAAAGTAGATGTAGATAAATGAGATGCCACATTAACATAAGCCCACAGATATTGGTTTAGATATATAATTTTGGACATGTGGCTTGCATTGATTTGGGGATTAGATCCCTAAAGTGGGAAGAACATGGTAGGCATGTCGTACATCACCACCTCAAGAGGTGGATTATAATTATGAGTTGATTGAGCATAAGTTTTCTCTTGGAGGGTGAGGAAAATTGAGCGGGGTGAAATGTTCAATGGCGATAGGGATGGTCATGGTGAATTTGGTGGAGGAAAGAGGCCACCATGTAGGGCACGTGTGGCATCAACACCAATGAGGGTGATGTTGGGGTTGATCAAGGATATAGAAGTCCCTGGTGTAGTGGATTCGAGGATGCTGGTGGAGATGTGGTGGTAAGTGGTACCCAAGCTATGTGTCTCAGGTGGGTTGGTGGTGTGATGATGGGTGTAGTTGGACAAGCTACCTTAGGGTGGTTGTGAGGCTACCTCTTATTGAGTCAAAGGAGTAGTGGATGGATGGGAAGCTTGACCAAATTGGTCCATTGTGGCTTAGGCGATGACTTAGGCTCGAGCTTGGGCTTGGACTTGACTTCGAATCAAGACCATAAGTTGAGTAAAAAATGGATGGAATGTGGATTTGGAGGTGTGATGGTGATGGTGTTTGTGAGGGTGGATTTCTCTATCTACACAAAAATAATCAAACAAACAATAGTTTTAATTTTCTTTGTTTTAGTGCTCTAATATCTGGGTTGATGTGTTCCTGAGATGTGTTGGGATTGTTTTTGGTTTTTTTCATGTTTTTTTGGGGATTTTGTTTTGCTTTTTTTTTTTTTTTGGATTTTTGTGTGTTTGATGAAGCTAATCCTAAGAACTATGAATGGGGTGGTGGAATGCAATCTAACCAGGTGTGTTGATTCCCACCTCTCTTACAATAAGTACAAAAATGATTGAAATGGCTTCCTAGGATGGTGGTTATGGCTTATGGTAACCTAAGGGGGATAAATTAACCTCATGAAAGAGGTTGCATTATCTAATTCCTCCTACCAGTCTACCCAAAATTTTGCTTCACTGTCGGGTGGGCTTAAACAATAACAACAATTATGAGTCCACAAATTATTAAACCCATGAATAAAGGGGTATCTAACCTAGCCCACTTTGAGGTACTCTCAAGGGTGGGGCATTTCTCGATGATGAAGTACAAACAATCACTTGTGGGGGCTATTATGGTATCTAGGGGGTGAGCCAATGAAAGGAGGTGAATTCCAACATTGTTGGTCTCGATCGATGGTTGGTGATGAAATCCAATGTTGTTGATGTTTATGAATCGTGTAGTGTGTATGATCTTGATTCTTTTAAATTTTTTTGATTTATTTTCTTTTTTTATTTTCTTTTTTTAGCACTAATTCTAAATTAATAAGGAAAAAAATCACAATTTGAAAGAAAGGAAAACAATTAGCTACTCTAGTCTAAGCAAAAACAAATTTTATCATCTACTCTAGACTCAATGATTACAAGCATAAAGAAACAAAAATATTAAATGTGCTTACTAAAAATTAATGTTGATACAAACTTAGAATAAAAAGGAATTAAAATAACCCTGCCTGTGGTCCTACACTATGTTGAAGACTAACAATTGGTAGCGACTGTGTTCTGTGATCATTCGTGGTCGGATAGTTTCGATATAATACCGTTTGGGGTTAGACAATTTTTGTCTAAGACCGTTTGAAGTTAGACGATTTCTAGCTAAGACCATCCAGGGTCAAACAACTACACTCTAAAGATGTCTTAGGTTGAATGATTTTATCTATGTGTATTTTCTGCAACTTGTGTAAAATCCAAAACATAAAATTGTTAGAAATTCTCATAATACAATAAGAAAACAACTAGATTAAACTACTACGTAAGTAAAGTCAAATGGAAGGTCCCATCGTGATCACCATCTTGTAGATAATAAAAGGTGCACCATATGCAATGAATGTAAATAAAAGATTAGAACGGTAAATAATGTATATATTATGCTCTTTTATCTTTTTTTTGTTTTTTATTACAATCGAACCCTTAAGGGGTTGTGCAAGTATATGAAAGGGATTGATTCCCCTTTTACAATGTAGAATGGTGCATACATCCTTTTTCTACTACAATATTGGATGGGGTGACTTTCTCATGACAACCACTTCGTTGGATTTGGGTCTATTGGGTTTGAGGTATCTATGTCTAAATTTGTATCTAGTGGATCATTTGGAATTGTTGGATCTACGACTAGAAGGTGTTGGATGTTGACCATCAGGGAGGTTGACAACCTTTGTATGCTAACCATCTGGATGTAGGATGACTACGACCTAAGATCATCTAAGGTCGAATGATTAAGGATTGAACATCTACTGTTGCTAAAATGTCAAATCTGATGGATATAAAGGATCTACGTTTAGATCTAGTGGATCTAGATCAATGTCTAGATTTGCTCACTTTGAATTTGTGTACCTACACATAAGTGAATTGTAATTGGTCAATAATGCCTATCGTGCCTCCCAAGGTGAGGCCCAGATTTCAAACAAATTAAAACCAAAATGTAGAAAGGTAATGAATATTTGTAAAAGAAAAGTATTGAACGACACATAAACAAATCTTACCCTTCCTTTGTTGTCATTGTTGCTACTGTATTACGTTATGTTGTGTCAAGCTACGCCATGTTACGTCTAGAAGTCTGCACATGGGTTGGATGTCGATCATTTGGGTCTAGATGACCGTGCACCAAGATCATCTAGGGTCTGATGACCGTGGGATATGGTGTCTTATGGTTGTCAAAAGCTGAATTCAAGCCTGCGGGGTGTTGTGATTAGCATCTAGCATGGGATGGGGATGGTGTGTATGATTTACTTGGGAGATTGAATGCAAAGTGGGCTCAATATTTCATCAACACTTTGATGCATATACCATCCTCATCATAATGAGGACAAAGGGGGTGCATTTATAGGAATTTTAAGGAGGAATGGATGAGGTGGTGGTTCAACCAGTTAAGTGGTGTAACTAGAAGTCTTGTATTTGTGTTGATGTTATCACAGAGAGTGTATGCTTGCATAGGAAGATAAACTTACGTTGTAATTATCACTAGATGTTCACACCTTAGAGTTATCATCAAAATATGGGTACAAATTGAAATAAACATGCTTCTTGGAATCTTCACCAGACATGTATGCAAATTTAACTAAATGTGCATGGTGAACTAAGTGTGCAATCTAGAACTGAATGTGCAATCTAGAACTGGGTGTGCAATCTGGAACTGGGTGTGCAATTTGGAACTAAATGTGTAATCTAGAACTAAATGTGTAATATAAAACTAAATGTGTAATCTAGAACAAAATGTGCAATCTAAATCTAGGTGTGCAATCTAGAACTGAATGTACAATTTGGAATTGGGTTTGCAATCTAGAATTGGGTGTGCAATCTTGGAGGAAGGTGATACTTTTCTTTCACATGACCAAAATGAGGGATGTGAGGTGGAACTGGAGATGAAATGGAAATGACATGGAAGGGGGAATGTTCCCATGGGGAGGGGTGAGTGGATGGGTAGCCTAGGTAATAATTAACCAATTAATTAATTAATTAATACTTAGGCAAATGAATATTTAATTTAATATTAATTAATTTAATTAATATTAAATATACTAATTAATTGTGATTAATTAATTAACATTTAAGATGCTTGATTTTGGTTTCTACATTTCCAATAAGATATCAACAAATAAATAAGTTTGTTGAACATATTCACTAGATACAACACCAAGTCCATGACATCAACAAACTAACAACGAATACAAATATTTCCATGGCAAGCATTGGGTACCACATTAGTACTAAGTCAAAGACATAATTTAGCTTTAGCTTAGAAAATGACATTAAGGATTAAAGCATAACATTAGGCATCTTTGGTATGAACGTTATACCATCATCAAACATGTAGGACACAATGCATTTGAGATATATCTAGGCCTTCATCTAGTTTTCAATGTGGAACTTCTTCACCCATACTTTCCACCTCTACTAGACGTATCAAATATGATAGAGCATCTTTAACCATTAGAATTGAAACTTGATTGCAACACTTTTAATAGCAATAAATAAAGTATGAGTACTCAAACTAAATGCACCAAGTCTTAGGATATTATCCTCTTTAAAGTCATCAAGTTGGCCTAACTTATCCACCAAAGGATATGGACCACTTGTAGGTAGATTGAAAATAATTCCCATATAGTTCTTAGTATCAAAACAATGGGATCATTGCTTTCCATGGGGGATAATTGATTTGAATAAATATGTAAACACCAAAATTTAGCACCCGCAAGACCACATCTGCCATCCCACCTCAAAATTTTGCATAATAAATCATGTACCTAAGTCTCAACTTAGGGATATAAAATCCTGCACATTATCCTATTTTCCAAATTTATTAAATCTGGAAAAACCACCCTAGGATACCCTGCCTACCCACTAGACATGTGTCCTAGACACTCCATCCAGCATCCTTGCCACATCTCACCCACTCTTGTCCCCTTTGTCCCTTCACATGGGGCAAATTCCCAACACCCATGCCACATCTCATCCACCTTGTCTCCCTTGTCCCTTCACATAGGATAGGATCCCACATCCCACTCCACTTGCACCCACATCACCCCAGGCACATTGAGTGACTCATTGTAACTGTCCCTTCCACCTAGCAGCCCTGAATTACCACTTGGCAATCCAGGCTTGCCACCTCCCACTTCCCTCAAAAACCCTAAGGGGCCTATAAATGCACCCTTACCTCACCAAACCAAGGGAGTTGAATTAAGACACCACCAAGATTTAAAAATTGACCACAACCCCTAAGAATATTGTGAGCATAGCCCTTACTAGATCTTGGAGGTTCGTTTCCCAAAGCAGTCTATGTTTTAGCCTAAACCACCCATTCACGGTTTCACAGTTAGAACCGTACATTCATGGTTTCATGACCACGCGTTCGTGTTTTCCAATCTGCCACTGTGCACCCACGGTTTTGTATATTTGAGAGTACAACAACAGAGATTGGTAACTTTCATTGTAGAAAGGTTTTTTATGATATTTGTTGCTATTATTTGCCTCACTGAATTACTTTCTTGAGGTTTTATGTGTAGCATCAGCTCTTGCATTCAAATATTCAAGTGCTACTAATCCTTTTGTTGGTGTGAATGTGTGTAAGTGATAGGTCTTTGGAAAAGCTACTAAAGCTGGAGTGGCCCCTTTGTTGGATACCAAAGCCCACTCACCTTGGACTATAGCAAAAAGAACGAAGAAACACTGTACATTGTTGAGAACCTGGAAGACCCACCCCAGGAAGACATTTGTATCATACTGAGAGACACATTATTGTAACATTGCTCCCAAGATACTTGGGGCAATTCAAAGCTTGTAAATATGTATCAAACATAAATACAAAAAAGATTTTATTTTTGGCAATATCTTTGTGTCTTCATGTGATTTCATACATTTTAAGTGTTCAGTAATTTTGCTACATAAATGGTGATCATGGTGGGACTACCATTTTAGACATAGATGTTATGCATAGGGCTACCCACACCGCTATTCTTGAGACTCCTAGGAGTGAGCCACCTACCCCAATGGATGGTCGTGTCACACTTGTAGACATGGACGCCATTAGGATGTACCTGAATGCTACTGGAATGGTTTTCCCATCATTACCACCGCTCACCATCCCATCCCATGTCATACCATCATTACACCAAGAGTCCACATTCACACACCCATAACAGTCGGGACAAGTCTTTACAAATCCACTCTTTGAGTTGACTGCTGCAGCCCTAGCTGGCCAACCATCATCATCTAACCAACCACCCCTCACATTGCCTCAGCAAACCATCACTTGCACTAATCCCCTGTATGAAGCAACAACTCAGGTTGCTTCGCAGATCCCCACATCCATTCCATCTACTACACCCATAGGTTCCATGCATCATACCATTCCACATTCGATGGCAATACCTTTTGCTACCTACCCTCCACTTGCATCCACTACCATGGTTGTCTCACAACCAACTCAGCCTACCACCTCCCATGTGGTTGTGCCCACATCAAATGCAATTGCTATGCAGCAGGCTTTCTTGTAGCTACAACAGATGATTTTGGATAATGCTAATCATAGCGTTAACCCTGACCCTAATCAACATTTGTAGAGGATTGAGCATAACCTACCACCTACCTCTCACCAAACCCATACCTTTATCCAAGATCCATCTTGGGTATTGCATCCCCCATCCACTACCATAGCAGCCAATCCACCATATCACATGTATGCTAACTCGATGGGTCAGCATACTACCATCCCTCCATCACCTCATCCATATCAAAACTTTCATCAACCTTCATACCATCACACATTTCAGCCCAACATTCCCCATCATATGCATCCCACATACAATCCACCCCATTACCAACAACATCAGGTAAACCAGGGTTTTAACCCTATGGATGATCCTAGATACTAGTTCCTACAGAGTCAGATTGATAGTCTTGCCATGCAAACCCTAGGTTTGCAATATCAAAAGCCAACATTAAGGCAACTACTCAATCATCCTATCCATGCTTCGATGCCTACGCCACCATATCCAATGGACTTCTAGATGTCGAAGCTTGAGTTTAAGGGGGAAGAGGACCCCCGAGAGCATGTAACAAGGTTTGTAAATGTGTGCTTTAGGATTAGCAGCAATGATGCACTCATGCTACACACATTTCCTTAGACACTTGGGGGAGAAGCCCAAGATTGGTACAACCACTTACCGCATCAGAGTGTTTTCACTTTTGAGCAGCTTGTGGACCAATTCTTGGAGTAATTTGCCCTAAATATCAGAAAGCAAACCACATTGACCGATCTGATTTACTTGAAGCAATATGATGATGAATCGGTTCATGATTTTGGCAACCATTGGAGGGGGTTATGATTAAGTTACCATTCTCCCTCCCCATGACAGAAATAACATGAATATTCACAAAGAGTTGTGCCAAGCCCATCTCTTTGTTACTACAGCTACAATAGTATAGAACATTCGATGAGGCACTCACCCAAGCCAAAGTGATAGAAGAGATAAAAATCCAAGAGGGTGAGATTAAGCCTAAAGAAAAGAAGTGGTAGAACAAAAACCAGAAGGGGAATAACCATGGCCAATCCAAGGCCACTCAGGTTAACCAGATAGTCTTGGGCCAACCATAGTCAAATCAACAAGCCCAAGTATAGATCCAACAACCCCAACAACAACAACAACAACCACAACAATCGAATTATCAAGTGGTTCCACCCCCACAATAGGTGCAAAATCAAATGCAACCTGTAGAGAGGTAGCAATGTCACTTTAGGCCTAGGTGCAACTACACACCATTACAAGAGCCCTATTCATCTATGTTTCAAAAATTGTATGCGGCACAACTCTTTACATTACCAGAGATTAAGCTCAAGGATCCTAGCAAGCCAAAGACAAAAGGCTATAAAGAGCACCTATTTTGCATCTATCATAGGCAAAGAGGACATGACATCGAAGCTTGCCATGGATTTAAGGGTATTGTGCAAGACTTATTGGAAGTGGGAAAGATCAAAGTCGATAATCCACTAGCCCAATCCAATCAGAACCTTGGTATATATCAGACACCTTTACCCCACCATGAGGTAAATCAACAAGCGATGGGAGCATCAACTTCTACAGTTCCTCCCAACCAAGTCAATTATGTGTCTCAACTACACCAAGGTTTTGTAGGGGCTATTAGTGTGGTCACCCATGGGTAGAGACAAGCAAATCGCACAACACAAGCTTCGACGACACAACCAAGTGTCCCCATACAACTAGGGCCATCAATTCCACCTCCACCATTTCATAATCCAAGCAATCCATCTCGTCCAATTGTCACCTTAGGTAGCCAGTTGACCCAAAGTTTGAAAATGGCATCAAAAAAACTATCAATCTATGAGCTAATACAACAATCACCCCCACATCGAGAAGCATTGATGGAAATCCTAAAATCCATCCAAGTACAATCAGAATATCCCAATGCTTTCAACTCCTTTGTGGGGAGTGTACAAAAGTGCATGGAACCCTCGATAGCATTTTATGATTTTGAGGAAAAGCAAGTTTCATCAGATTTACCGGATCCTCCATTGCACATAGTAGCTCATATTGACATGAAGCCATTCAAGAGAGTCCTTATTGACATCGGCTCCTCCATCAACCTCATTACCACACCCACCATCAAAAACCTCAACATCCCATCATCACACATCACAACATCCACCTTCACCCTTAGAGCCTTTAATGATACCTTATGCTCAACTATGGGAAATATTGTTCTTCCCATCATCATGGGGGTGAAAACTATACATGTCCTCTTCCACATCTTGGAGGGGGTGATGTAGTACAACATACTTCTTGGATGCCCTTGGATTAGGGAAATGAAGTGTGTGCCTTCAACATTGCATCAATGCCTAAAGTATGTACATGAGGGCAAAGTACATTGCATCCCAGCAGACACAGAGCCTTTTAAGTACTGCAACTTGATCTCAAATCCTTATGAGCCTCTGCTTCCATCAACCCACCTATCCATCCAACCACTCATCATCCGAACCATTCCCACTAATGACACCTCATCAAAATCCCCCATCCTAGAGGAGTTGCCAATAGTTGACCCTGCTTTTGCATCTAAAAGCATTAACTCTAGTCAACCCTCAACCACCACATTCCATTTCCCCATCACACCTGATCATCCAACCAACCAATCATCAACTCCATCCACCACCTCAAATTCACAAAAGCCATTCATATTCATAGCACAACCCACTCCATCAACTAACAAACCCATCCAATCTCATACATCTCAAACTTCACAACCCATAGTCTCACAGATAGGGTCACCTATCCGAGAGGATCCACCACCTCCACCTGAGCCACAAGCCACCCTAGAAGCACCCTCTTCATCCACTGAGCCATCATCATCCCAACCTTCCCGAGTTGTAGTACATCTCACTAATCCAGGCATTGGTGAGTACATCATTGAGAGTGTCACAGTCACACCACCTATTGAGTCAGTTAGAGACTATGGTCACCCACGTGACCCACCCTTAGCCATAGGTGAAGTGTACAGAATGGGTTCCCAATCAAACAAGATTAATTTCATATATGGGGGAGTGGATTCTTCATCTGATCCACCTCCTCCTAATGAGGAACCCTTGCAAGAATTTGATGGAAATTTAGATTATCTATCCAACCCAGATTTCCCATTATGATATTTTCATAGGGTCAACTAGCAGGGATATGGACTTGGACGACATGAGCAGGGTCCACATTACATTGTTGAGCCTAAATATAGAGAATCACATGATCACTCTGGTCTAGGGTATAGACCTTCCACCTCAGACTCTTCCTTCAACCAAACCTTCCAATGACTCACCATTGAGTATGAAGAAGAGGAAGAGGAGAGCGATGAATGTGATGATTCTGATGATGTTGATGATGAGTACTTAGATCCTGACTTTGCTCCTCATTTACATGAGGCTTTTCTAGAGATTGTATTGCATACATTCATGATTAATCACATACCAGATGATTACATCTTCGATGAGGATTTCAGAGATTATATCTTCGATGAAGACTTTGGGGAATTCTGACATATGGAAGCAAATCTAGACTAGATCATTCAAATATTTGATGGTCCCCAAGAGGATGTGGTTCTTGTTGAACCCATCCAAAAATATGAGTGGTATACAAATATGTTTCCCATAGATCAGACCACCTTTCGAGTCAACAAAGAGTGTGAGCACCCCGAGCCAGATCCTCCACCACCACCTTGGCCACTCCTGCAGCATTACCATTCACCCACACTAGGTCAGTTGCAACCTAGAGAGAATGAGTCATCATCTCTTGAATCATAGCCACCTCATTTCCATCAAGTCAATATGATTTATGTTGACTTGCTCGCCCCACTCCATAATCCCTATGATTTGGTGAAGTCGATTCATGTCGACACTAGCCTTATCACCATGGACAGGATTTCATCCCCACCCTCCATCGCTGAGTTCATCCTATCCGAAGAGTTATTGCGTGCTTCAAATGCTTACATTCCACAACAACCTTCACCCTCCGATGCCTCAGTTTTTCAAACTAAAGTAGAGGGGGAGACCCATGAGACATTTGAGAATGTGGAGGATGATATCCATCTCATCCCGACTCCACATCAATTAGAGGAAGGTTCTCACATGTTGATCGAAGAATCTATAGATGTGAACCTTAGCCTAGACGTGGACAATCCTCAAATTGTCAAAATTGCTAAATATTTATCCATAGAAGAGAAAGAGCGTATGATCGACGTCTTGACAAGAAAGAAAGAAATTTTTGCATGGTCATACAAAGACATGCCTAGCCTTGACCCCGACTTGGTGGTCCATAACCTTACTTTGGTGCCAGATGCTAAACCTTTCAAGAAAAATCTTAGGAAACTTCATCCAACAGTTGCATTAATTGTAAAAGAAGAGCTACAAAAACTATTGGATGTGCATTTCATAGTCCCAATTGATTACCCAGAGTGGCTCTCCAATATGGTACCCATTCATAAGCTGAATGGGGGGTACACATATGCACTGATTTTTGAGATCTAAACAAAGCATACCCCAAGGATGATTTTCCTCTACCTAACATCGATCAACTAGTAGACTCCTACATCGGACACGAAATGCTTTCACTAATGGATGATTTCTTGAGATACAATCAAATTTGAATTAATCTCGAGGACCAACATAAGACAACATTTACAATACCTTGGGGCACATTTTGTTACAGAGTGATGCCTTTTGACCTCAAAAATGTAGGAGCTACATATCAACATGCCATGATGTACATATTTCATGACTATATGCATAAGATCATTGAGGATTATGTAGATGATCTGATTGCTAAATCAAAAATACGTCTTGAGCACATTGAAGTCTTAGAGAAAGTGTTTGATCGATTGCTTGAACACAAAGTAAGGTTAAATCCTAAGAAGTGTGTATTTGGTGTCACATCTAGAAAACTTCTAGGATTCATTATCTCCAAGCGAGGCATTGAAGTGGACCCCGATAAGGTCAAGGCCATAATAGAGATGCCTCCTCCAACAAACTTGAGAGAGTTGCATAGTTTACAAGGAAAGATTCAATCTATCCAATGATTCATTGCACAACTCTCAGATAAATGTAGGCCTTTCAATCACTTGCTACAGAAGGGGGTGACATTCTCTTGGACAACTGAATGTCAAGAGGTATTTGATGACATAAAGAAGTATCTGGCTTCACCGCTAGTTCTTACGCCACCTCATTCAGGAGTCCCTTTTCACCTCTACATCTCTGCAATAGATTTTGCACTAGGGACAATGCTTGCTCAAAAAAATGAATATCATAAGGAGCAAGCCATTTACTATATCAGTCGAACATTGGTAAGTTATGAGACAAGATATGCTTATGTCAAAAAGTTATGCTTAGCAATGGTTTTCACCACTAAGAAACTCAGACATTACATGCTAAGTAACACTACCTATGTCATAGCTAGAGAAAATCCTCTACGATACATGATGACTCGCACATACAACAACACCCGTACCATAAAATGGATAATGCTTTTAACAGAATTTGACCTCGAATTCATCAATCAAAAATCCATTAAAGGTCAGGTGATAGTCGATCAACTTGTTGAAGCTCCATTACCAAATGACAAACCACTTATCATTGAGCTTCCAGATGATTCGGTATTTTCCATCACTGAACAAGAAGAGTTAGTCCCTCCTAAGGATGAAGCTGACATGACAATGTTCTTTGATGGATCAAAGTGTAAAAGAGGACAAGGTGTTAGAGTTATGTTTTACACACCCAAAGGAATCCCAATTCCTTTATCATTCAAACTTGACTTCACATGCACAAATAATAATGCAGAGTACGAAGCTCTAATTTTGGGGCTTCAATCAGCCATAGCTATGGGCATCAAATGACTAAGCATATTTGGTGATTCTCAACTCATTGTTTACCAAGTAAAAGGAGAATACCAATGCAAGGAACCAGTCTTGAAACAATATCACGAAGTAGCAATGAAGTTGCTAGAGAAATTTGATTGGTATGAAATTAGTAACTTGCCTCATTCGACCAATAGATTTGTGGATGCAATGGCCTCTTTGGGATCCTTGATCCCTAAGAATGAACATGGAGAAGTCCAACCGCTAATCATAACAACTATGTCCAAGCCAACAATCAAAAGAGTAGAGTCTAAAGGTGAGAAGAGTGTCTATTTGGTCCACGCCAAACCATACAATTCTTACCTTGATGAGATCAGAGACTTTCTCAAGTCTGGGACCCTCCCAATAGAAATGATGAGGGCTACAAAAAGAATGTTCAAACAAAAAGTAGCTCATTTTACTCTCTTGGGGGACGTGTTGTATAGACGTGGCTATGATGGAATCCTACTACGATGTCTAGATCCCGTTGAGGCACAATGAGCTATTATGGAAGCCCATGATGGTACTTGTGGTGGTCATTTTAGTGGAATGGCCATTGCAAAGTGCATTTTATGCATGGGATATTATTGGCCCACCATGGAAAGTGATTGTTGTCAATATGTCAAGAAATATCAAAAATACCAACATCACGCCAATTTAACTCATGTACCATCGCAAGCTTTACAACCCATTCAAAGCCTTTGGCCCTTTTCACAATGGGGCCTTGATTTGATTGGAAAAATTTCCCCTACCTCATCAAGACAACATAAATTCATCATAACTACCATGGAATACTTCACTAAATGGGTCGAAGCAATTCCAATGACCACTACGACTGGACCTCGAATAGCAGAGTTTATACTTCAGCATATTATCTATCATTTTGGGATACCTTCCAAGATCATCTCTGATAATGGTAAGTCATTTAAGAATAAGGATGTTCGAGCCTTATGCAACAAGTACAATATTCAACATAGTTTCTCGACACCTTATTACCCATAAGAAAATGGATAAGTTGAAGCAACTAACAAGATAGTGATAGCCATTCTCAAGAAGCTCATCAAAGAAAATCATAGATATTGGCACACTCAACTCCCCTTGGCACTATGGGCTTATCGAACAAGCATCAGAACACCAATGGGAGCAACACCTTTTTCACTAGTCTATGGTGTTGAAGCAATAATACCTCTTGAGCTTGAGATTCCTTCCTTGTGAATCACATTACAAGAATTCATGGATGATGACACAACTAGACAAGCACGTCTTGACCAATTAACACTCATTGATGAAAGGTGCATCAATACCTTGGAACATCTACGAGTATACCAAGACCGCATCAAACGTGCTTACAATGCAAAAGTCCATCCTCACGAATTTCAAGTAGGGGATCTTGTGCTTAAAGAGAACCAACAAAATACCAATGCATTGCCACACTTGAGAGATAAATTTATGGCTAATTGGTTAGGTCCATACATTATCAAATAGAAGTTGGGTCCAGGAACGTATAGACTTGCCAACTTGGAAGGAGAATTGGAACCAGAGCCATTGAACATAATGCATCTAAAGGTATTTTATACATAATGTGACTTATAAATATGTGTATATATACATGGCTAAAAAAAATCATCAAAAATATTTCATTTCATGCATATCATATAGGCATTTTTGTTCATACCATTCATTTACATTAAATCATGTGGTAAAATATGGCAATGCCTAGTCCATCAAGTTTACTTGCCTTAATCAGGGGCACCTCACATCAAACACTACCATAAGCATCTATCATAATAATACATTGCTTACTAAGCAAAGTCCTAATATTTTCAATCACTCAGCCACATCTAGTGTCTCAAGCAACCTCCAATAAAAATTGAAAAATCTTTAGATGCAACAAGGTCATTCCTGGTCAATCAAGTTTCCTCTTGGATCATACACATCAAAACACATAAAAACATTGTGAACCTAGGGAATAATGAAGTCAAAAGTTGCTATTGCCATAAGTGAAAGGTTTCCCCTACTCATCCAATTATGCACATGGTCTAGAGTACTACAAAGTTGGCAAAAGGACAAGCTCCTCCTTCACCCCAAAAAAAAATCCCTTGCTCTTCATCAAATCGAGCAAGTATCCCAAAAAAAAAATCCCTTGCTCTTCCAAAAGAGCAAGTACCCCAAAAAGCATCTCAAAGCAATAAGTTCCCCAAAATTCAAAAAGAAAGAAAAATCCCCTTTGCTCCTCCTCAAAATGAGCAAAATAAAGCAATAACATCCCTTGCTCTTCATCAAAATGAGCAATCCCCCAAAATCCAAAAAAATAAAGAAGGAAAGGAGCTTGAATCCCTGGAACTCTTAGTGTCTCAAAAACCATGGGGTGATCCTCATTACAGGTTAGGTGGCATCAAGTCGGCTTGGCAATGAGGTATCCTTACGCGTGGCATCAAATCTATCACATTAGTGACCTTCTTTTGTATAGATCTATGATAGCTCGTGGATGAGCTAGCTTATTGGTATAAGTTACAATTGATTAGTTTAACCTAGCTCATGATGAGAAATGAACTTCATTGCACACACAATTGGTCCTTGAAGAGATTTGAAAACACTAGGACAACCTTAGCATCATGGAGATCTGAAAGATTATCAAAAGAGTTTGTTAGCCTCACTAAATTGGTTGAGTCTTTGCAAAATATCCTACACAATACATCCTACACCATATCCATAGCATCATTGCCATCATAATATCCATACATACCATCTATCTATACCCCTGATTAAGGAAAGGAAACAATGATGATCAAGCTAAGTCTAACATTACCAAGTGCAATAAAATCATTAAACATAACACATTCCATCATGCATCCATCAATAAACACACACATAACACAAAATAATAAAAGCCATGTATATATATAAGTGAGTCTCATAGTACAAAATCCTATAGGTTGTATACATCAGAGCACTGAGGCTCATAAAAAAAATACAAAATACAAAAAGAAGTGATAAGGCACTACTAGCTAGCACCAGGATCCCTACGAGGACCCTACGCTGATGAAGCACCATGAGAGCTAGATGGCCGATGAGTCCTATGCTCACCTCGATCCACCTGTTAGAACCCAAAACGATGAAGAAGGAGGAATAGGCAAAGGGATCTCATGCTCATGCAAAGTGTTCTCCAACATCTCGATGTACGCACCCTACCTATGAATAGTCCTCAAATCCATGCCCTGGTGAGCCACTCACTGAGAGATCTCTACCCTAAGAGAGGCAATGGTGGTAGCAGAATCATCCCCAGTAGGTGCATGTTGTGCCCTAGCCAACTCACCCTGTAGCCTCGTAATCTTTGTCTCGAGTGGTGATATCATCCACACTCGGTCTATCACAAAGACTATCCACCTCACTCTGAAGTCGAGCCACCTCACCCTGGTACCAAGACAACTCACCCTTCAGGTGAGTCACCTCCAAATCTAGACTATCCCGCTCAGCCTAGAGTAGATCCCACTCCTCCTTCGTATGGTGAGGAGGAACATCCTCCTCTCCCTCATCATCTTGTTGATCCCCCTCATCACCATCACCATGGCCACCATCACCCTCCTCCATAACCTTTGGCTCCACCATCCACCTCTAGGTTGCTACCTCTATAATACTGCATCCCAACATCACTACCTCGATGGTGCTTCGCTCACCTAGGAGCCTGATCACCCATATCTAGCTCATCCCCACTACCCTCATCATCCACAACTTGACTAGGTCTCCAAGGAGGCTACACCATGAACCAAGCATCAAACTCTACAATAGTACCAACATCATCCAAATCAGGTACCTAAATAACTGGATCATCGAATGCATCATCCATAATCCAAAATTTAGGAGTCAAAGGTAGGCCTAGCTCATCACCTCACGCTATAGATAATTGGAGCATTAGGAACACCCTGCACTAGCCCAAACTACCTCTACACTCGAGAAAACTGGATGAACTCCATCTCCCGAGTGTGGCTACCCACCACCCATCTCCCTCATTGGACTCGACGAAGCTCCACAACATCAATCTCCCAATCCAAGCCCCTCCATGGGTGCCAACACATCCAATCCCTAGTCAACTCACTCAAGCTATCCCTATAGGTAGCAGCCTCAACCAAAGGGCATGTAGGAGAAGACTCCTCACTAAGAAGCCATCGATATGCATGAGGATCAATAGGACCACAAGCACAAGGAAGTCCCATAGGGCGGCCCACAATGATATGCTCCCAAGACCAAATCTAGAGCAATAAACTATAGCTAAGGCCCTTCCACCCCCACCTCTTCACCTCATACAACTCACTATAACACTGACAAATAAGAGTGGGCACCCATGCCAATCTCCATGGATCTACCATCAAATCAAGTACAATGGACACTTGGTTCCATGGGATCCTTGATCCCATGCTATTGGGCAACAAAATGTTGCTCAATATATACATCATGAAAGTAGGAACAACACCCAATCTCTCAACCTTGAACAAGTCAAGGTAAGAAATACCACCCTTGCTATAGTCTACATCCCACAGCTCACCAAAGATAGGATGGAGTACCTCCTCCTTGTCATGCCCCACTCACTGATGGACCCTCGATAGGCACTCAAAAGATATGATAAATGTCCTCCAAAGTCATAGTGAGCTCCCCTATAGGAAGCTAGAAAGAACCACGATCTAGGTCCCATATCTCAACCAAAGTAGAAAGGAGTGCCTCATCAGCCTTGATAGTGCCCAAACGTCCACACCCATCCAAACCAACTGCCTCCAGAAATCTCCAATCATCATAAATAAGAGCCTTCCACACTTTCGAGATAATGTGAGGCCATCTATGGTGAGCATCAAGAAGCTTCACCCAAAAGCAACAACAATAACATCTAAAAAAAAAACAAAAACAAATAATAATTACACAAACAAAAAAAAAAAAAATTTCAACCTACCCCTAACATGGTAGTAAAAAAAAAAAAAAAAACAAAAAAAACATGCATTCTAGATTACATTACACAAAGCACACACAAACATTCAAATAAAAAAAAAAACTTTCAACCTACCCCTAACATGGTAGTAAAAAAAACAAACAACAAAACAAACATGCATTCACAAAAAAAACAAAAAAAAAAAAATATTTACCACCCCCACTTAGTGATTTCAAAAAAAAAAAAAAAAAAAACAACAAAACAAACAAAACAAAGCAATAAAACTACACTAAGGGCTTCGAACACCTACCTACGCATAGCGCATGTCAGCTTCTGCTCCAGCCAAGCCTCCACCTCCACCCGCACCCACATCAACTCCACCTCCACTCCCCTCACCAACCTCCATCTCAAACAAACCAAAGCAAATCAAGAAAATCCAACTAGCAAATAATGAGGAATGAAAGTGACACATACCTATTTATAGCCAATATTCATGGTGAAAACCGTGCATCCATGATTTACGATAGAAACATGCATCCACATTTTATAAAGCACGTAAAACCATAGACCCATAGTTAGCAGATGGAAACGTAGAAACACGGTTCTAACAAAACAAAACCATGCATCCGCGGTTCCAAAAAAAAACAACAAACAACATCCACAAAATCAATTCATCATCATAAAACACATAGTGAGCCTCGTAAATAGTGAGTTACCCTATACACCTAGTGGTTGTAACGACTAGCAATCCATGCAATCCGATCAGATGGGTACATCACCATAAGGACACATCATCAAATTTGCACAAGGTTATCTTTAAACCTTCTCCGTTAGGTCAAAAGTGGAAACAAATCAATTCAAATTTGGTGTAATAAAAAACCAAGAGCATCGAAGTCTAAGTGCGTTGGCTCCGACACACAGGAGTGACTAACAGTAGCAAGACTCACGAGCTCACACACATGGTTAATGATTTCACCACAACACTTTGCTCATCAATGAACCAAAGGCAAATTTGCAACAACACAAACAATCCCAAACTTGGGGCATCAAGTTGATCAACATCTCATACATTGCATTTCATCCACATCATTCAATAAAATGCAACATTTCATCATAACCTTTAGTCAATTGGCTTATGGGTTTCATTCTTTACCCATTCGCCAATTGAGGGGGTAAGCCAAAATCAAAATTTTCAAGTCATTCATTCTTTGTGTCGAGAAGAATTGAGTCCATTTCTCCATCCAAATAAAATCAGGTGTCATTGGTTTTTGCACTGCATCGTGTTGCACACAACGTAGTACAAAAAGGGGCAACTGTAGACACCAAAATTCAGCACCCACAAAACCACATCTGCCATCCCACCTCAAAATCCAGCATAATAAATTATATACCTAAGTCCCAACTTAGGGATATAAAATCCTGCACATTATCCTATTTTCTAGATTTATTAAATCTGGAAAAACCACCCTAGGATACCCTACCTACCCATTGGACATGTGTCCTAGACACTCCATCCAACATCCTTGCCACATCTACACTTTGTTTTATTACCAACACCCATGCCACATCTCATCCACCTTGTCTCCCTTGTCCCTTCACATAGGATAGGATCCCACATCCCACTCCACTTGCAGCCACATCACCCCAGTTAAGTGAGGCACACTGAGTGACTCACTATAACTGTCCCTTCCACCTGGCAGCCCAGAATTACCACTTGGTAATCCAGGCTTGCCACCTTCCACTTCCCTCCAAAACCCTAAGGGGCCTATAAAGGCACCCTTACCCCACAAAACAAAGGGAGCTAAATTAAGACACCGCTAGGCTACAAAAATTGACCACGACCCCGAGCAGATCATGAGCATAGCCCTTACCAGATCCCGAAGGCCCATTTCCCAAAGTAATCTATGTTTCAGCCTAAATCGCCCATCCATGGTTTCATAGTCAGAACCATGCATCCGTGGTTTCACGACCGTGCATCCATGGTTTCTAGTCCGCCACCATGCCCACGTTTTGTAGATCCGAGAGTACAACAATAGAGATCAGTAATTTTTATTTTAGCAAGGCTTTTTATGATATTTGTTGTTGTTATCTATTTTGCAGGATTACTTGCTTAAGGTTTTATGTGTAGCATCAGTTCTTGTATTCATATATTTAGGTGCTACTAATCCTTTGTTGGTTTGAATGTGTGTAGGTGATAAGTACTTTGGAGAAGTTGTTGAAGCTGGAGTGGTCCCCTTGTTGGATACCAAAGCCCACTCACCTTTGACTATAGTAGGAAGAATGAAGGAACACTGTACATTGTTGAGAACCTGGAAGACCCACCCCAGGAAGACATTTGTATCATACTGAGAGACACATATTGTAACATTGCTCCCAAGATACTTGGGGCAATTCAAAGCTTGTAAATATGTATCAAAAATCAATACAAAAGGATTTATTTTTGGCAATATCTCTATGTCTTCGTGTGATTTCATACATTGTAAGTGTTCAGTAATTTTGCTACAAAATATATAGAAGTCCCTAGTGTCAATCCCCAATTTTTGTGCGAGCATCAATCAATACCAATATAACTCAACTTGTCACTAGTAAATGCTAATGCTAGCACCATAATTTCTAATAGGCATCATTACCTTTATCACTTTAACTCATAGATGTCACCATCCATTACCTCTCACACCTAATGTTAGGGTAATTATAGGTGCCAACCCTCAACATCAATAAGGAATATGAAATGTTGGTAGTTTTGCAACTTCCATGACCCTTTTGAAATGATCAAAAGGGGAACTATTTTATAATTTTAGCACCTTTTCATATTGTCTTTGTATATATGTACTTTCTATCCTATCCAATAGCTTAGTAAGGTTAGGTAAGTGAGTGAGGGTAAAACACAAGCAAGCACGTTTGTTTGCATTTCCATAGAGATGATTTTACACTTTTTTAATATGTCAATAGTTGTTTTTTATTATATTATGTATCTTTTATTCTTTCTTCCATCATTATTGTAAGAAAGTTTGAGTTGCCTCAAATAATATTAACTTAGTTTATGTTTGAATCACATAGAATTGGATTTAAATTTATTAGGAAAATGGTAGTTTTTTAAAAATAAATAAGATGTGAAATCTCTAGTTAATCCTAAGAATATAAATGAAGGAAAAGTAGTGGTTATTCAAGATTTGGCACTTCACTCATCCAACATTTGCATTAAGTCTAACAAATTATATAACAACCACCATTTCTTCAAAGAAAAAAAAAAGACTTATATTTGATCCTAGATGTTCACCCTTGTCTTCAAGTATGCTTGACTATTTGGATATATTTAGTTCTTTGAAGAGGTTTGGTCTTTCGATGGATTTTTTCTAATTTGGAAGATTCTTTGGAGTGGTTTGTTTCTTTAATAAAGTTTAATTTTCAAAGATATTTGTTTCTTCGAGAAGGTTTGGGTCTTCAAAGATATTTGTTTCTTCAAGAATATTTGGGTCTTCAAAGATATTTCAATCTCTATGATGTTTCTTTAGATAAGTTTGATTTGTTGGAGCAATTTGGCTATTTAAGAAGATTTTTTAAAATAGGTTATATGTGATTGAAACAGGTCCTACTTGTATTAAATCATGACCATATAGTGGTATTACAACAACTTGTTCATTATGTATGAATCACTTAGAAAGATTCAAATATTAATCTCCTCCTTGAAAGCTGAGGAATCTAACCAATTGAGCTAAAGCCATTTGATGGCTATTTGAGAATATTTGATTCTCCATAAAGGTTTTATTTTTCGAAGTGTTTTAATTTTTTAAAAGGTTTGGTTTTAAGAAGGTTTGATTACATGATATGGTATTAGATATTTTAAGATATGCAAATATTTTAGGAAGTAAGGGTTATTGAGGATTTATGGAAAATATCCTAAAAAAATAGTCAAGATCGATTATGATTGAATTAATTTTGGATTATGAAAAGTAGATTGTGCTTATATGATAATATCATAAATGTATATTATATTCTATGTGAATCCATTTTGATAATTCATTATCTTTTTCTAGATTTATCATTTGTATATTTGGTCCCTTTCATGGATGATCAATATTAAAATTAATCGGTTTATGATTGACTATTTTACATGCCATTTTATGTGCTTTAAGTAGATGTCTATAAATTGAGCATGATATTTCTTGTATTTTTATCTTGATAATTTGTATAAGATGTCATTGTTGGAATGTTATTGTTTGCATCTCAATAGATTTAGGCTATAACTTTCCAGGTTGGAGGTTATTGGTCTCACTTGCATCTTCCCTGATGTAGATATTTATATTATATAAAAATTGGGTTACACTTGACTTCATTGAAGTCTTCCTTGGTTCAAGATATATTTTATGGATTGATTATAATGTGAGAGATATGCATTTGTATGGTCCTATATTGGTAGGAAGATCATCCCTATATTATGTATTTGTAGGGAAGGTTGCAACTAATTAAGTTTACAATAATAAGTCTCTAATTGATAATCTTGATCTTTATGATGATGATGAGGGGTAATATGTTTTTCTAGTAGTGGGTTCCTTCAGTTGCAATTTTTGTGTAGAACATTCTATTAGATAGGAAGGTATTCCTCTAGTAAATTGGACATCTTCAATAGTTACATTGAAGCAAAACCAAAGAGACATGCTCAAGTCATGGGAGACTATCATTAAGGGGGTAATGTTGTGAAATGTGTTTTTTCTTAGTCCCCCCAAGTTGTGTTTAAGGAAAAATGTTGGAACATGTAAACCTAATTGTCATGTCAATTAGCATATTTTATAATAGTCTTCTTATCTCCTTGTATTTGAGCATTTTCATATTTTATTATTGTTATTTCATAATGTGTTGGTGAAGTCAACTATTTTTTTCCTTCTCAGAAAAACATAATTTCTATTTCAATAGAAAAAGAAGATTACATAGCAAAGTTTCCCAAGGCAAACCAAGATAATCAAGGAACAGTACTAACTGCCCCAACATAAATTTTCCTAGCACCACCAATAAGAAACTAATAGTGCCCAGTTAATGGATCAAAACATAGTCTAAGGGAAAAAATCAAAATAAAGAAACAACCTCCAATTTTTTGTTAATTTTTTTTATTATTAAATTAATTATCATAAATTGAAAACGCTGCCTCACAAACAGTCACACCATCCTTAATTTCCATCAGCTCCCATATTCCTTGTGCCAGTTTCAAACCTTCCTTTGAAAAAGCATCCAAAAGAGAATTGTTTTCTCTATAAACATGTTTGTAGGATATGAGGTTGAAAACCTCCGCTAAGATATTCATCTGTTCAAAAATAAGCTGTAAAGTTAAGTTCTCCATTCTGAACAAATTCTTCATCCAATTGATGACCACCAAAGAGTTTCCTAAAACTTGAAGTTGTTGTACATTACCACTATTATCTTATATAAGTGCATATTATTTGATCATTACAATTTTTTTGTGAATATTATGGATATTAAGTTATCTTATATGGATTTTAATGATCTCCAATTTTATCTTTCCTCTCCAAATTTTATGGTATTATGTTAATGTTTAATTTATTTGAAATGATAGATTCGCTAACAAATTTAAGGTAACAATATTTTTTAATCAATTTTCAATTCACCTCCACTTACAACAAAACCAAGATATAACAAGATGTATATGAAAGCTCATATATTTTCAAATTTGATCTAAGATAGATTTGTCACAGAATTTCTAATAATTTTCTTCTCAAATGATTAAAATGTTCTCAAATATCGCTATAAACTAAATTTTCATATAAATAGATGATAGTACGTGAATAAATATACAACTTGAAAGACTATGATAGTGCGATATTGTAGAAATATTTTTTTTATTGGTAAAAGGTGTTTTGAAAGGATCCCACAACCTTTTAAAAAATATGGAATTCAGGAGATTATCTCTCAAAACTGCAGCAAAAATAGAGGACCCTATACGGGCCATTGAGAAAACCTAAAAAAATATAGAGATGCGCACATAGGGGCAAAGGAGGAAGCCTTAAGAGGCGAGAAAAGATGCCCTCGTAAGGGCAGATGAGGAGGGAACAAAACAAACAAGAACCACATCCTCCTCGATAAAAATAAAAAGACTCATAGATTGAAACATAAAGTTATTTGCTCAAGTTTTTGCCATCACAACCTACGTCTGTTCATCCATCATCACCCACCAAGCTCTTAAACTCATCCAAAATCTCATATTAGTACTTGTATTCCTCCAAAACAGCATTCGCTTGATACAGTAAAGAAGAAGTCATCTTGGCAGCCCTTGAGATGGCCTTTAGGATGTCATGGAGGTGGTCTCTATCAAAAAGGAACAACCAACAAGACATGTAGGAAGCTAGCAGAGGTGGCTACTTAGAAGTACCTTCTATGGGGTGGCCTCTCTTGGAAATTGGTGTACTCTCTGGCTTGACCTGAAAGGACAGAGAATCATTCGATTACTAATTGTTGTCGATGATAATAAGTGCCTTGCATTTCTTGCTAATATACTTGCTTTTGGTGGGATAATGGTGAGGGTCAGACCTCAGAGAGCTTGGGATCCCCTCTACCTTCACTTCATAGTCAAGCACCTAGTTAGTCCTACAGGATGACGAACCTTTGCCACTATTATAATTTGTAGGAGCGATAACCACTACTACTGCTCTTCTTGTTTCTTGCTCTAGCATGTGTCTATAGATTACCATGTGATCCCCAAATGGAGGGGAAAAGAAGAAACTCCCCTATTAACATTCAAGATCGAACGTTTGATCAATCTGTATAGGTACCCCGAGATGTTTATATTCTTCTTTCACCTCAAATGGTTGAGAAAAACTAGATGAAAACTCTACAGAATGGTACCCAGATCATCCATAGTGAAGTATTGTAGAACTATCACCATAACGACATCCCAGGGTTTGGGGAGAGTCTCCTTGAGGATCCCTCCTTTATCCCTACCCAACTTCTCCATTTTATCCTTAAAAAGAGATAGCTCACTTTGTAGAGAGTGTTTCTCTCTGTGGATAATCTCTTTATTATTAGGTAGACCAATGATTTCTACCAGGAGATCAACAGTGATAGTGAAGTTCAAGCCAAAAATTGTCACATGATCGTCATCCCACATTCGGGTGAATTCCATGGATAAATCCATGTTTCTACCATAGAAATTCTGCAAGAAATGGATCAGGTTGTGGTCTCTAAATATATCTTCGACTAGGGCATCAAGATGAAGGATGCAAGTTCGATTTCAACCATGAACTCAAGACCAAGACACAGGTAATAGGTGGAGAGGAAAACCAAAAACATAGAGATTGAAAATAGGGTGATGAACGAAAGCACCAAAAAAATTTTGTGATTAAAAAGATGAAGGAAGATTCCAGATTTAGAAACCAAATTGTCCAAGAGGAGCACAAACCAAGGAGAAAAAAATGACATATTTCCCATTTAGGAAGTGATGTCAACATTATTGCCTTTGAGAAGTTACCAGTCATTGAGGGGGAGGATGACTTGTTAATGATGCACCCAATAGTGAAGTAAATCCGGATCGAGGTGGATCGACCTCTTGAGATTGGAGGTTATGGTGGGGGTGTTATGGGGAAGGTTCTAGAGAGACCTCCAACACAGAGTGAGGAGTGGATTATGCTCCAAGTTGAGCGAGATAGCCTGGCGGAGGAGCGAGATCGACTCCTATAGGTTGTGGTAGAGCGGGATGTGTGAGATGCCAAGTTGGTAAGACTGCAAGGAGATATGGATGCTCAGGATGATGAGATTGCATGACTATAGAGAGAGGTGGAGGGACTACAAAGTGCCTCATATGGAGGTAATGATGCAGTTGTGGTAGCTTCCCTTTGCACAGATATAACAAAGAAATATTAGTGGATGAGATAGGATTTATCTCTCCTTCACATAGAGGAGGATCGTATGCAATTGTAGGACGTATACGTTTGATTATTGGAGGATCAACTTATGCAAGGAGGTATATCCCTACCTCTAAGACCTTGTTCTTCGAGGTCTGGCTCTAGTAGTCAGAGCAAGTCTAGGCATAGTAGTTCTTGCTCTAGAGCTTCATAGTGTCCTAATCTATTAGTGTCACAAAGTTCTAGCCATGGGCCTCATTTTGTACCTCTTAGGAATTGTGGTGGTGCTACCTAGTAGCACTTATTATTTCTTTTTTTAGTTTTGATTTTTGCATATGAGCCTCGGTGCTCTGTTGTATATAGCCTTCGGGAATACTTTGTACTTGTGATTCATATATATATATATATATATATATATATATACATATACATGGCTTTTATTGTGTATCATTTTATGTTGCACTTTTTGTGTTCCTTTTATTGTGGATGTATGTATGAATGCATTATGAATGATGTGCATACTTTATTATGATGATGTATGTAAATGAACTAATGGTATCATGCTCTAATGATCATTCGTAGATATTCTTGCTTGACCAATTTTATCTTTGTTGCTTAATTAAGGAAACCAACATCTAATAGTGAAATATGAAGTGGATTATGAAACTTATGTAATAATGTGATGATGATATGGAAGGTAAACTTACCTATGACTTTGTTTGCCTTAGAGATAAAGAATCTAGAGTTGTTTTACAAGGACTCAAACATCCTAGTAATTTCAAACAAATTTATCTATTAATCTCCCAAATCTATAAGGTATCAATGTTGTCCTAACATAGTCAAATTTCTCAAGGACCAATTGTGTGTTCAATGTATGTTCATTTACCGATCATGAGCATGGTAATGACTCAAGCCAATTAAGAACCACTGTGTGTGCAAATGAATTCATTTACCCATCTTGAGTAAGGGGAGATTAAACCAGTCATAGAGAGAACCAAAAATCTAGCTTGTCCTTATGTGCGTTCAGAGATCTCTTCAAGAGAGACATGTTGCCATGCATTAGTATAGTCCAATGCTAGGGTCTCCAAGATTTGGGGAATCAAATTCTCAACCACTCAAATCGAGTCCTAATGAGAATTAAATCATATCCTTACTACTTGAAGGCCTATTATTATTAAGTGTTTATAAAGAGAGAAATTTGGGGAATCAGATTCTCAACCACTCGAATTGAGTCCTGATGAGAATTTTACTCTATCATTACTACTCACTCTATGATGAGATTGTTATTGTGACAAGAATTAGAGCTTTGGGGAATTTATTTCTCAACCACTCGAATTGAAACCCTGTTAAGAATTTTACCCTTATCCTTACTACTATTTCTATTGTTTTTGTAAATTGAGCAAAGATGTATATTTAAAGTGGTGAAAACCATTGTTTTCATTGTTTTGTTTTTGGACTATGTGCATAATGGGACAAGCAAGAATAAATTTTTGCTTCAAGTTTCAACCCAATCATGGCATCATCCGGTAGGGTACCTAGGAATAGATATTTGAGGATATATTATTATATTGTATAAGGGTTGGCATGGGCCACACATAACCGAAGGTTGATTGTATTATAATATTATATTATATTATAATATAATATTATATTAGTAGTGGGCTCTCCAAAGTAGAATAAGAATATGGATATATAAAGAAGATATGTTTGTCATTGTAATGATTCATATCATTGAAGAAGAATCTTATGTAATCGTCGTGCCCACGAAGTGGTCTCTCATCTTGGGAGATATTGTGGAGTTATTAATTCCTTAAAGATTATTATTGGTGTTGTCCTACCTTAAGGGTATTATCTATCTCTCTCTCATTTGTGGATTGTTATTGTGGATAATGTATTGTGGATGAATGATTTGATATTTTCTGCATATTGGTGAATGGATTATGTTAATGATAATAAATTTATGCAACAAGTGGTATCAGAGCAAAGATTTTGGCAAAGTAGGGATTTTTGTGTGAAACCCTAGAATTAAGGCAATTTTTTTTTGGAAAAACATCTCATCTTTCAGGAGCCATATCTCTAGCAAGTCTATCCAATTCAGGTGATTCTTGGATCAGATTGTGTAGAATTTGAAGAGCTTTAAAATGAGTGTTCATATAATGGAATCTGAGCAGTATTGAGGGAGATACGACATTTTGAAGTTAGTATCCAAAAAAAGGATAGTGACGAATTTTGCAGATTTTTTTTGGAAAAACATCTCATCTTTCAGAAGTCATATCTCTGCGAGATTTTATTCGATTCGAGCGATTCTTGGATCAGTTTGTGTAGAATTTGAAGAGATTTAAAATGAGTGGTCATATGAAATAATCGGAGCAGTATTGAGGGAGATATGATCTTTTGAATTCAGCCATATGGAATAAGGGTAGAGACAAATTTTCAAGTCGTGAATTTTTCAAAAGACGAAAAGGCGATTCTGGTGAGTTTTGCAGATTTTTTCTCTTTGACACAAGATGTTATTAATAAGTGTGATATGTGTTTGGTTCAAAAATGGTAGAGTCAACTCCCATAACTCTAAATTTTTTTAGTGAAAAATATGTTTTGGTCCAAGAGAAAACTTGATGTTCAGCGGAGGTTTCATGAAACACTAGGAGTGGTTGAGTGACCGAAAACACCTAGAGGTGCAACTTGTTTCTCGTATATTTTTTTGACATGATTTTTTTTTGGATTGCAAATTGGGATTGATGCTAGACTGAAGGTGCCCCTGATTAAGATGCCATGACTTGTTGGACTAATAATTATCTATATTGATCAAATGACAACCAATACAGAGAGTGGCCTGAATGGATGCATGAAATGCAATGTGTATGATTGAGTGGTAATGAATTTTTTTTTAACCATATATATATGTACATATATAATTCACATTAAGCATAGAACACTCTCAAGTGGATAATATTCAATGGCTCTGGCTATTTTATTCCCTAAAGAATGGCAATCCTGTATATTCTTGAATCCAATTTATGTTTGACAATATATGGACCCAACCAATTAGCCATAAATTTATCGTAAAATACGATAATGCATTGGTGTTTTGTTGATTCTCTTTAAGTACAAGATCTCCTACTTGGAATTCATGTGGATGAACTTTTGAGTTGTAAGTACACTTGAGATGATATTGATACACTCGTAAGTGTTCCAAATCATTGATTCACCTTTCGTCGAGGAGCGTGAGTTGGTCAAAATGTGCTTGTCTAGCAGTGTTGTCATCCATGAACTCCTATAATGAAACACATAGTGAGGGGATTTTTAGTTCAAGCGGTAGGATTACCTCGATATCATAGACCAATGAGAATGGAGTTACCCCTATAGGCGTATGAATGCTCATTCGATAAGCCCATAATGCCAAGGGGATTTGAGTATGCCAATCTCGATGATTTTCTTTGACTAGTTTCTTTAGAATGGCTATCAGTGTCTTATTGGTTGCCTCAACTTGTCCATTTTCTTGTGGGTAGTAAGGATTTGAGAAACTATGCTGGATATTATATTTCTCGCACAGTACTCAAATATCCTTATTTTTAAAAGACTTACCATTATCAAATATTATATTTGAGGGAATTCCAAAATGATATATAATATGTTGGAGTATGAACTCCATAATTTGAGGTCTTGACGTACTGGTCATAGAAATTGCTTCGACCCACTTCGTGAAGTATTCAGTGGAAGTGATGATAAATTTGTGTTGTCTCAATGAGGCAGGCAAAAATTTACCAATCAAATTGAGACCCCATTGCGATAAAGGCCAAAGAATTTGAATGGGTTGTAACGCCTGCATGGTACATGAGTTAAATTAGCATGTTGTTGATATTTTTTATATTTCTTGACATAATTGCAACATTCACTTTCCATGGTGGGCCAATAGTAACCCATGTGCAATATGCACTTTATGATGGCCATTTCACTAAAGTGTCCACCACAATTTCATGAACATCAGATATGGCTCATTGTACCTTTGTAGGCTTGAGACAATGAAGTAGGACTCCATTATAACCATGTCTTTACACCACATCCCCCAAGAGAGTGAAACAAATTACCTTACGTTTAAAAGTTTCTTTGGTAGTGCATAATAGATCTGGTGGAAACATATCAAACTTAAGAGTATTTCACCTGATTAAGCCAAGTCTCATATAATTTTTCTTGAATAAAATAAGCATTCTTCTCGTCCTTAGACTTAACTCGTGAGATTGCAGATTTAGATATTGTCGTGATAATCAACGGTTGGACCTCCCCTATGGAGTTCTTTGGAATCAATGATCCTAGGGAGGCCATCATGTCTTAAAATCTATTAGTAAAGCGAGGCAAGTTGTCAATCTTGTACCAGTTAAATGTTTCTAGCAATTTCATTGCTACTTCATTGTAAAGTTTTAAGACTAGTTCTCTGCATTGGTATGATTCTTTCACTTGATAAACGATAGGTTGGGAATCACCAAATATTATTATGCACTTTATACCCATAGCTATAGTTGCATGAAGTCCTAATATTAGGGCTTCATATTCTGCATTGTTTTTTGTGCATAGAAAATCAAGTTTGAATGATAAAGGGATGGTTATCCCTTGTGGTGTATGAAACACAACTCATGGACCTTGTCCCTTCTTGCACTTGGAACCATCAAATAATAGGGTGATATCAACATCATCTTCAAGGATGACATCTTCCTCCTATATAGTGATATTGAATACCAAATCATTTGGTAGCTCAATAAACAAAGGTTGATCATTATGAAGCAGAGCTTCCACGAGTTGATCGACTATCACCTAACCTTTAATGGACTTTTGGCTAATGAATTTAAGGTCGAATTATGCTAAAAGCATTATCCATTTTGTGGTACGGGTGTTGTTTTATGTGTGAGTCATCATATAGCACAAATTATTTTCTTGAGCTATGACATAAGTGGTGTGTCTTAGCACATAATATCTAAGTTTCTTAGTGGCGAAAACCATTGCTAGACACAATTTTTCCACATACGCATAGCTAGTTTCATAACTTACCAATCTTTGACTAATATAATTAACTGCTTGTTATCGATATTTTTCATTCTTTTGTGCAAGCATTATCCCTAATGCAAAATCCATTGATGAGACATAAAGATGAAAAGGGATCCCCGAGCAAGGTAGCATTAGGACCGATAGAGAAGCTAAATATCTTTTAATGTCGTTAAAAGCCTTCTAATATTTCTTGGCCCATGAAAATGTGATCCTCTTTTGTAGTAGGTGATTGAATGATCTGCATTTGTCTAAGAAATGTGCGATGAAGCAAAAAAATTGATTGGATATTTCCTTGTAAGCTATGCAACTTCTTCAAGTTTGTTTGGGAAGGCATTTCCATAATGGCCTTGACCTTATTTGAGTCCACTTCAATGTCATGCTTGGACACAATGAACCCTAGAAGTTTACATGATGTAACTCCAAAAACACATTTTTTAGGGTTCAACCTCACGTTATGCACGAGAAACTGATCAAACAATTTATCCAATACATCGATGTGATGAATATGTGTTTTAGATTTAGCTATCAAATCATCTACATAGTCTTCAATGATAATATGCATATAATCATGGAAGATGTATGTCATTGCACGTTGGTATGTAGCTCCTATGTTTTTGAGACCAAATGACATCAACTTATAGCAGAAAGTTCCCCAAGGCGTTGTGAATGCTATTTTGTGTTGGTCATCAAGATTAATTCGAATTTGGTTATATCTTGAAAAATCATCCATTAAAGAAAATATTCCATGACTTGTAGTAGATTCTACGATAGTTTCGATTTTTGGTAAAGGAAATTCATCCTTAGGACACACTTTATTGAGATCTCATAAGTCGATGTAAATGTGAATCACCCCGTTGGACTTTACGAACGGGTACCATGTTCAAAAGCCACTCAGGGTATTTAATGGGTTGAATGAAACCCACATCTAATAAATTTTGAAGTTCTTCCTTGACCATGAGGGTTATGGTAGGATGTAACTTCTTAAATTTTGCTTAATCATCTTAGCGTCGGGACCCAAGGTGAGGTTGTGAACTACCAAATTAAGGTCAAGGCAAGGCATGTCTTTATAAGACCATGCAAATGTGCCCTTATTTCTTGTGAGTATGTCTATGAATCACTCTTCCTCTTTTATATACAAACTTCCTCCAAGTTTTAAAATGTGTGGGTTATCTGCATATGTGCTTAGGTTCATGTCTAAAGTGTCTTTTATTTCCATGTGTGAACCTTCTTCTACTTGACGAGGCATCAAGATTAAATGAATGTCATCGGTGACATTGTCAAACTCTACTAGCATAGTTTTTTTCGTTTCAGTGTGAAAAATAGAAGCAGAGGGTGAAGGTGAAGGCGAAGGCGACGAAAGAATGTATGTGGAAGAATCTCTTTACAATTACTCTAAAAGGATAAATTCAAAAAAATATGAGGGTGATGAGATCCGATCCACGTTGATGAGGCTTATGTCAATAGAAATTGGTTTTACCAAATTGTATGGATTGCAAAGGGGTGTCATCAAGTCAACATAAATCATGTTAACTTGGTGAAAAAATGGTGGTTGTGATGTGGAGGGTGAGTTTTCTCGTTCCCACTCTTGGGGGAGAAGCTACCCTAGAATTGAAGAATGAACCTTATGTCTCTAAGGTGGCCAAGATGGTGGCGATGGTTTGACAGGTTGCTCAACTTGCTCTAGCAGAAGAAGCAAATGAAACATGGATAGATGGATAGGAAACATGTAAAGGTAAAACTCATCTTCATCGGTGAAGGGTGCAATGGGGACTGACTCTTCTTCGAAGGTGTTAGAGGTGATTGAGAGTACGTCATATTCCTCATCAAAATCTTCCTTAGAGTCATCATAAAAAATGGAGTTTATCATGGCAACTTGTGTCACATTTTTGAAAAAGCCTCATACAAATAAGGTGCAAACTCGGGGTCTATATACGCATCCCCATTATCATTGCTATCTTCATCCTCCTCATTATCCTCTTTAGGATCTATAGTGACTTGTTGAAATGCTTGGTCAAAAGAGGTGGTGGAGGAGAGTGGCCTGTATCCTAAGCCAGAGTGATCATGTACCTCTTGATGGTGAGATTCAAGGATATGATGAATACCCTATTCATGTCATCCTAAGCCATATCCCTAGAATTTAATCCATCGAAGATATCACATAAGGAAATCTAGGTTGGACATATGTTCTATATTGGCACAAACATGTTGTCTAGGTTCATCAGGAGGGAATGAATCAGACGAAGAATCGATTTCCCCATAAATAAATTTAATTCTATTCAAAGTTGAACCCCTATTATAAACCACACCTATAGCTAGATGTGGATCATGTGGATGACCATAGTCTCTAACAATATTAATAGTATGTGGTGTGATTGCAACATATTGAACCACGTACTCGCCAATGCCAATATTAACGAGATGGATTACAACTTGTGTGGGTGCTGATGTGCACAACTCGGGTGCAGAGGTACAGGGCTCAAGAGTGACTTAAGGTTTAGGTGGGGTAAAAGGTGTATGCTGCAATGGTATCTCATGGATAGATAAATTGATCTATGCAACGTTGGATGGTTGAGGTGAAGATGGATTTGGTTGAACAGAATGGCTAACAGTTAGGGGCTTAGGCTAATATGGGATGATAGATGGTGCTTGTGAAATTGATGGTGTGCATTGATGATTAGTAATGCAGATGATGTAGAGGCTTGTCCCCCTTGTATGGATGTTTTATGTGACGATTGGACCTAACCAAATATAAATGGTGCATGTTGTGGTGAAGAGTGATATGTGGGAAGAATGTGATGAGATGTTGAAGTGGAAGCCTGGTTTGGATTGGTGATGGGGAGTGATTCTAAAATAGGTGCTTTGGATGATGTTTTTGTGTTTGACATGGATTTAGTGGTGAGTAAAATGATGGTTCATACATATTTGAGATCAAGTTGCAGTACTTAAATGGTTTAGTATCGGTTGGGATGCAATGAATTTGTCCCTCATGCACATATTTTAAACATTGGTTTAGCGTTGAGGGAACACACCTCATGTCTCATATCCAAGGGCACCTATAAAGTATGTTGTATTGCATAGCTCCCTCCTAGATGTGAAATAGAGTGTGAATTATTTTAACCCCTACTCTTACAGGTAGGACCACGTTTCCTCATCATTGAACACCTGTAAGATGAAGGTTGATTTTATGATATGGGATGGTGTTAGGTTGATGTATTATAGTTCTATGGTGGTGATAATGTTTATTGAGGAACCAGTGTCGATCAACACTCACTTAAATGGTTTTTGATCAATATGAGCAATAATATGAAATGGAGGATCTAGTAAATTTGATGGCATTGTCTTGATCACAAAATCATAAAATATAATCGATTCCTCCATGCACGTTTGAACACTCCCCACAAAGTTATTGAAGGCATTGGGATCTTGAGTCTAAAATTCAATGGACTTTAGGATGTCCATCAATGCCTCTCTATATGGGGAAGACTATTGTATGAGCTCATAAGTTGACAATTTGGTTAAGGCCAACTTGAGGTTGTGCATCAACCAACTCCTTAATGTGATAGATGGTCTTGGTTGCTGACTTGGAATATGAATGGGTAGAAGTGGGTTGGTTTGGTTTGGTTTTTGAGGTACATTAGGCATTGGTTCTACTTGCAAGAGTACCACTTGAGATGGTTCACTTGATTGTTGTGTTCTATTTGTGCTCCTCTAACCACGTCTAACTACATGAATAACACCTATAAAACCTTGGTATTGTTGTACATTGTATATGTGATTCACTTTATTAGGAGTAACTATAGAAGTTGAGGACCCCGTTGCTTGTTTTTGAGTCTCATGATGAGGCAATGGAGTCTGATAGATGCCAAATTTTTTATTCAATTATGCTAAAGGATTTTCAATATTGAGAGTCCCCTTCTTAAGCAATTCTTGAATGAATAACAATCATTTATATCATGACCTTTGGGGGAGAGAAGTAGCAAGGAGTAATAATTCCTCTGATTGTTTATGCACATCAAATTCTCAGGGTTGGGGGCTTCTGTTGATGATATATAATAGTTGTGCTCCTTATAGTTTTTGCCATGAATATTATTGGGATCCTTAGGCCTAATCTGAGGTAATATGATGCATTACACCTCATAAAACCTTTGGAGGATATTGGATAATGGCTCCGGTAGTGGTGTATAGTTGCAGGGTGGCCGATTGTACTGTCAATGTTGACTGTTATCTATAATTAGAGCTTGGTTATGTAGTTGTTGTGGAGGTGGAACTGCCTGATAAACCTATTTAGGCGGTTGTTGTTGTGGGTGTATCAAAGTTGTACTTGAGCTTGTTGAGTTTGTGTTCTTGGTTGGCTCAAGACTACTTGATTTACTTGGCCTACTTTTAATTGGCCATGATTGTTTCCTTTTTTATCTTTTTTTTGCCATTCTTTTTTCTATAAATTGATCTTGCCCTCCTGAACCTTAATTTCTTCAATAACTCGGGCTTGGGTGAGAGATTCCTCGAATGTTCTATATTATTACAATTGAAGTAGCAAGGAGATAGGTTTGGAACAACTCCTTGTGAACATTCTTATTAATTTTGCCATAGGGAGGGTGAATGGCAACTTGGTGATGATCGCCCTCTAGTGATTTCCAAAATCATACACCGACTCATCTTCAAATTATCATAGGTTGAACAAGTCGATTAATGTTGTCTTCTTCCTAACATTTAGGGAAAAGCACTCTAAGAATTGATCTACTAGTTACTTAAAAGTAAAGAGGTTACGATTTGGCAAATGATCATACCACTCTAAAGTATCTCTACCAAATATTTAGGGAAAGGTTTAAAGCATAAATGCACCATTGATAAATGCACTTACATGCTCCCTGCGGTCCTCTTCCCCTTTAAACCGATCAAACTTTGGTAAGGTGAAATCCGCTGGATAGGGTGGTGATGGCACCGAAGGATGTATCGGATGATTTACCAATTGTCTTAGGGTTGGTTTATTGTATATCATGCCAGGCGTTTGTATAGCCAATTTCTCAATATGATTTTACAAAAAATGGAACTTGGGATCTTCTAATGGTGCTTGGAAACCCTGGTTTGCTTGGTAAGTGTAGGTGGGTGGGGTTTTTTGAGTGATGAATTGTTGTGATGAGATGAGATTCTAGTTGGCTAAGGAATTGATGTGAGTGGGTATCTGATGATGTTGAATGTTTTACTAGAATTGATTGTGGAGTGATTGATGTGGATGAGGTGGGGGTTACTGATGATGGGGAGTTGGAGGGATGGTTGTATGTTGAGCTGATGAAGTGATGATTTTGTTAAGTGGATGGGTGGGTATGGTTATTGTGGGTGGTTGAGACACCTAGGATGGATCTTAAGCGAGAAAAGGCATTTTTGTTCAAGGTGGGATGATGATTGAAATCTACCACCTATGACTGGTGCTATGATGTGGGGTGAATGAATTTGATTGATACTACTTGCAAGAAATTATTTTAAATGTTGCAATGTTTATTGTATGGCAATTGTATATGAGGGTTGCATGGTTGCATGAGTGGTAGAATTTTACATATGATGAGAAGTCATAACAAGGGTCGAGGTTGGTGGAGGATAAGTTGTGAAGGGGATCGCGATCAAATGGAGAATGGGGTTAATGCATTTGGATGATGTATGTGGGATGGAGGTTTATACTTGCAAAGCACCACTAGTTTGTGCCTCGAAGAGTAGGTCAAACAAAAGGGTGGTGTGGGTGGATGGGATTGAGATATATGACAATGATAGATTTTGGTTCAAGGATGTTGGTTCGAAGAGGGTGTTAATGAAGATATGGCTAGTGTTGTTAAGGTGTGAATTAGGGCAAAGTTTTTTTTTGAAAAACATCTCATCTTTCAGGAGCCATAACTATGCGTAAGTCTATCCAATTCAGGCGATTCTTGGATCAGATTGTGCAAAATTTGAAGAGTTTTAAAATGAGTGTTCATATGATGGAATCTGAGTAGTATAGAGGGAGATACAACCTTTTGAAGTTAGTATCCAAAAAAAGGATAGTGAAGAATTTTGAAGTTAGTACTCAAATATCCTTATTTTTAAAAGACTTACCATTATCAAATATTATATTTGAGGGAATTCCAAAATGATATATAATATGTTGGAGTATGAACTCCACAATTTGAGGTCTTGACGTACTGGTCATAGAAATTGCTTTGACCCACTTCGTGAAGTATTCAGTGGAAGTGATGATAAATTTGTGTTGCCTCAATGAGGCAGGCAAAAATTTACCAATCAAATTGAGACCCCATTGCGATAAAGGCCAAAGACTTTGAATGGGTTGTAACGCCTGCATGGTGCATGAGTTAAATTAGCATGTTGTTGATATTTTTGATATTTCGTGACATAATTGCAACATTCACTTTCCATGGTGGGCCAATAGTAACCCATGCGCAATATGCACTTTATGATGGCCATTTCACTAAAGTGTCCACCATAATTTCCATCATGAACGTCAGATATGGCTCGTTGTACCTTTGTAGGCTTGAGACAACGAAGTAGGACTCCATTATAACCATGTCTTTACACCACATCCCCCAAGAGAGTGAAACAAATTACCTTACGTTTAAAAGTTTGTTTGGTAGTGCATAATAGATCTGGTGGAAGCATATCAAACTTAAGAGTCTTTCACCTGATTAAGCCAAGTCTCATATAATTTTTCTTGAATAAAATAAGCGTTCTTCTCGTCCTTAGACTTAACTCGTGAGATTGCAGATTTAGATATTGTCATGATAATCAACGGTTGGACCTCCCATATGGAGTTCTTTGGAATCAATGATCCTAGGGAGGCCATCACGTCTTAAAATCTATTAGTAAAGCGATGCAAGTTGTCAATCTTGTACCAGTTAAATGTTTCTAGCAGTTTCATTGCTACTTCATTGTAAAGTTTTAAGACTAGTTCTCTGCATTGGTATGATTCTTTCACTTGATAAACGATAGGTTGGGAATCACCAAATATTATTATGCACTTTATACCCATAGCTATAGTTGCATGAAGTCCTAATATTAGGGCTTCATATTCTGCATTGTTTTTTGTGCATAGAAAATCAAGTTTGAATGATAAAGGGATGGTTATCCCTTGTGGTGTATGAAACACAATTCATGCACCTTGTCCTTTCTTGCACTTGGAACCATCGAAGAATAGGGTGATATCAACATCATCTTCAAGGATGACATCTTCCTCCTATATAGTGATATTGAATACCAAATCATCTGGTAGCTCAATAAACAAAGGTTGATCAAGATGAAGCAGAGCTTCCACGAGTTGATCGACTATCACCTAACCTTTAATGGACTTTTGGCTAATGAATTCAAGGTCGAATTATGCTAAAAGCATTATCCATTTTGTGGTACGGGTGTTGTTTTATGTGCAAGTCATCATATAGCACAAATTATTTTCTTGAGCTATGACATAAGTGGTGTGTCTTAGCACATAATATCTAAGTTTCTTAGTGGCGAAAACCATTGCTAGACACAATTTTTCCACATACGCATAGCTAGTTTCATAACTTACCAATATTTGACTAATATAATTAACTGCTTGTTATCGGTATTTTTCATTCTTTTGTGCAAGCATTATCCCTAATGCAAAATCCATTGATGAGACATAAAGATGAAAAGGGATCCTCGGGCAAGGCAGCATTAGGACCGATAGAGAAGCTAAATATCATTTAATGTCGTTAAAAGCCTCCTAATATTTCTTGGCCCATGAAAATGTGATCCTCTTTTGTAGTAGGTGATTGAATGATCTGCATTTGTCTAAGAAATGTGCGATGAAGCAAAAAAATTGATTGGATATTTCCTTGTAAGCTATGCAACTTCTTCAAGTTTGTTTGGGGAGGCATTTCCATAATGGCCTTGACCTTATTTGAGTCCACTTCAATGTCATGCTTAGACACAATGAACCCTAGAAGTTTACCTGATGTAACTGCAAAAACATATTTTTTAGGGTTCAACCTTACGTTATGCTCGAGAACCTGATCAAACAATTTATCCAATACATCGATGTGATCCATATGTGTTTTAGATTTAGCTATCAAATCATCTACATAGTCTTCAATGATAATATGCATATAATCATGGAAGATGTATGTCATGGCACGTTGGTATGTAGCTCCTATGTTTTTGAGACCAAATGACATCAACTTATAGCAGAAAGTTCCCCAAGGCTTTGTGAATGCTATTTTGTGTTGGTCATCAAGATTAATTTGAATTTGGTTATATCTTGAAAAATCATCCATTAAAGAAAATATTCCATGACTTGTAGTAGATTCTACGATAGTTTCGATGTTTGGTACCATGTTCAAAAGCCACTCAGGGTATTTAATGGGTTGAATGAAACCCACATCTAATAACTTTTGAAGTTCTTCCTTGACCATGAGGGTTATGGTAGGATGTAACTTCTTAACTTTTGCTTAATCATCTTAGCATCAAGATCCAAGGTGAGGTTGTGAACTACCAAATTAAGGTCAAGGCCAGGCATGTATTTATAAGACCATGCAAAGGTGCCCTTATTTCTTGTGAGTATGTTTATGAATCACTTTTCCTCTTTGAAAGACAAACTTCCTCCAAGTTTTAAAATTTGTGGGTTATCTGCATATGTGTTTAGGTTCATGTCTATAGTGTCTTTTATTTCCATGTGTGAACCTTCTTCTAGTTGATGGGGCATCAAGATTAAATGAATGTCATCGGTGACATTGTCAAACTCTACTAGCATAGTCTTTTTTGTTTCAGTGTGAAAAATAGAAGCAGAGGGTGAAGGTGAAGGCGAAGGCCAGGAAAGAATGTAAGTGGAAGAATCTCTTTACAATTCCTCTAAAAGGATAAATTCAAAAAAAGATGAGGGTGATAAGATCCGATCCACGTTGATGAGGCTTATGTCAATAGAAATTGGTTTTACCAAATTGTATGGATTGCAAAGGGTGTCATCAAGTCAACATAAATCATGTTAACTTGGTGAAAAAATGGTGGTTGTGATGTGGAGGGTGAGTTTTCTCATTCCCACTCTTGGGGGAGAAGCTACCCTAGAATTGAAGAATGAACCTTATATCTCTAAGGTGGCCAAGGTGGTGGTGATGGTTTGACATGTGGCTCGGCTTGCTCTAGCAGAAGAAGCAAATGAAACATGGATAGATGGATAGGAAACATGTAAAGGTAAAATTCATCTTCATCGGTGAAGGGTGCAATGGGGACTGACTCTTCTTTGAAGGTGTTAGAGGTGATTGAGAGTACGTCATATTCCTCATCAAAATCTTCCTTAGATTCATCATAAAAAATGGAGTCTATCATGGCAACTTGTGTCACATTTTTGAAAAAGCCTCATACAAATAAGGTGCAAACTCAGGGTCTATATACGCATCCTCGCTATCATTGCTATCTTCATCCTCCTCACTATCCTCTTCAGGATCTATAGTGACTTGTTGAAATTCTTGGTCAAAAGAGGTGGTGGGGGAGAGTGGCATGTATCCTAAGCCAGAGTGATCTTGTACCTCTTGATGGTGAGGTTCAACTATATCATGAATACCCTATTCATGTCAGCCTAAGACATATCCCTAAAATTTAATCCATCAAAGATATCACATAAGGAAATCTAGGTTGGACATATGTTCTATATTGGCACAAACATGTTGTCTGGGTTCATCAGGAGGGAGTGAATTAGAAAACGAATTGATTTCCCCATAAATAAAGTTAATTCTATTCAAATTTGAACCCCTGTTATAAACCACACCTATGGCTAGAGGTGGATCATGTGGATGACTGTAGTCTCTAACAATATTAATAGTATGTGGTGTGATTGCAACATATTGAACCACGTACTCACCAATGCAGTATTAGCGATATGAATTACAACTTGTGTGGGTGCTGATGTGCACAACTCGGGTGCAGAGGTACAGGGCTCAAGAGTGACTTAAGGTTTAGGTGGGGTAAAAGGTTTATGCTGCAATGGTATCTCATGGATAGATAAATTGATATATGCAATGTTGGATGGTTGAGGCAAAGATGGATTTGGTTGAACAGAATGGCTAATGGTTAGGGGCTTAGGCTAATATGGGATGATATATGGTGCTTGTGAAATTGATGGTGTGCATTGATGATTAGTAATGTAGATGATGTGGAGGCTTGTCCCCCTTGTATAGATGTTTGATGTGATGATTGGACCTGACCAAATATAAATGGTGCAGGTTGTGATGAAGAGTGAGATGTGGGAAGAATGTGATGAGATGTTGAAGTGGAAGCCTGATTTGGATTGGTGATGGGGAGTTATTCTAAAATAGGTGCTTTGGATGATGTTTTTGTGTTTGACATGGATTTAGTGGTGAGTAAAATGATGGTTCATACAGATTTGAGATAAAGTTGCAGTACTTAAATGGTTTAGTATCGGTTGGAATGTAATGAATTTGTCCCTCATGCACATATTTTAAACATTGGTGCAGTGTTGAGGGAACACACCTCATGTCCTATATCCAAGGGCACCTAAAAACTATGTTGTATTGCATAGCTCTCTCCAAGATGTGAAATAGAGTGTGAATTGTTTTAACCCCTACTCTTACAGGTAGGACCACGTTTCCTCATCATTGAACACATGTAATATGAAGGTTGATTTTATGATATGGGATGGTGGTAGGTTGATGTATTACAGTGCTATGGCAGTGATAATGTTTATTGAGGAACCAGTGTCGATCAACACTCACTTAAATGGTTTCTGATCAATTTGAGCAATAATATGAAATGGAGGATCTAGTAAATTTGATGGCATTGTCTTGATCTCAAAATCATAAAATATAATCGATTCCTCCATGCACGTTTGAACACTCCCCACAAAGTTATTGAAGGCATTGGGATCTTGAGTCTAAAATTCAATGGACTTTAGGATGTCCATCAATACCTCTCTATATGGGGAAGACTATTGTATGAACTCATAAATTGACAATTTGGTTAATGCCAACTTGAAGTTGTGCATCAACCAGCTCCTTAATGTGATAGATGGTCTTGGTTGCTGACTTGGAATGTGAATGGGTGGAAGTGGGTTGGTTTGGTTTGGTTGTTGAGGTACACTAGGCATTGGTGCTACTTGCAGGAGTACCACTTGAGCTGGTTCACTTGATTGTTGTGTTCTATTTGTGCTCCTTTGACCATGGGTGACTACATGAATAACACCTACAAAACCTTGGTATTGTTGTGCATTGTATATGTGATTCACTTTATTAGGAGGAACTATAGAAGTTGAGGCCCCCGTTGCTTGTTTTTGAGTCTCATGATGAGGCAATGGTGTTTGATAGATGCCAAGGTTTTGATTTTATTGTGCTAAAGGGTTGTCAATATTGAGAGTCCCCTTCTTAAGCAATTCTTGAATGAATAACAATCATTTATATCATGACATTTGGGGGAGAGAAGTAGCGAGGAGCAACAACTCCTCTGATTGTTTATGCACATCTAATTCTCAGGGTTGGGGGCTTCTATTGATGATATATATAATAGTGGTGCTCCTTATAGTTTTTGCCATGAATCTTATTGGGATCCTTAGGCATAATATGAGGTAATGTGATGTATTGCACCTCATAAAACCTTTGTAAGATATTGGATAATGGCTCTGATAGTGGTGTATAGTTGCAAGGTGGTCGATTGTACTGTCAATGTTGAATTTTATCTATAATTAGAGCTTGGTTATGTAGTTGTTATGGAGGTTGAACTGCCTGATAAACCTGTTTATGTGGTTGTTGTTGTGGGGGGTATTGAAGTTGTACTTGAGCTTGTTGAGTTTGTGTTGGTGGTTGGCTCAAGACTACTTGATTTACTTGACCTACTTTTAATTGGCCATGATTGTTTCCTTTTTTATCTTTGTTTTGCCATTCCTTTTTCTTTAACTTGATCTTGCCCTCTTGAATCTTAATTTCTTCAATAACTCAAGCTTGGGTGAGAGCTTCCTGAAATGTTCTATATTGTTGCAATTGAAGTAGCAAGGAGATAGGTTTGGAACAACTCCTTGTGAACGTTCTTATTAATTTTTCCATAGGGAGAGTGAATGCAAACTTGGTGATGATCGCCCTCTAGTGATTTCCAAAATTATGCACCGACTCATCTTCAAATTATCATAGGTTGAACAAATCGATTAATGTTGTCTTCTTTCTAATATTTAGGGAAAATCACTCTAAGAATTGATCTACCAGTTACTCAAAAGTAAAGAGGTTATGATTTGGCAAATGATCGTACCACTATAGAGTGTCTCGACTAAATATTTAAGGAAAGGTTTAAAGCATCAATGCACCATTGATAAATGCACTTACATGCTCTCTAGGGTCCTCTTCCCCTTTAAACCGATCAAACTTTGGTAAGGTGAAATCCACTGGATAGGATGGTGATGGTGTTGAAGGATGGATCGGATGATTGACCAATTGTCTTAGGGTTGGTTTATGGTATATCATGCCAGGCATTTGCATAGCCAATTTATCAATATGATTTTACAAAAATTAGAACATGGGATCTTCCAATGGTGCTTGGCAGCCCTGGTTTGTTTGGTAGGTGTAGTTTGGTGGGGTTTTTTGAGTGATGAATTGTTGTTATGAGATGATATTCTAGTTGGCTAAGGAATTTATGTGAGTGGGTATCTGATGATGTTGAATGTTTTACTAGAATTGATTGTGGAGTGATTGATGTGGATGAGGTGGGGGTTACTGATGATGGGGAGTTGGAGGGATGGTTGTGTGTTGAGCTGATGAGGTGATGATGTTGTTAAGTGGATGGGTGGGTATGGTTATTGTGGGTGGTTGAGACACCTAGGATGGATCTTGAGCGAAAAAAGGTGTCTTTGTTCAAGGTGGGCTGATGATTGAAATCTACCACCTGTGACCAGTGCTATGATGTGGGGTGAATGCTTTGATTGATACTACTTGCAAGCAATTATTGTAAATGTTGAAATGTTTATTGTATGGCAATTGTATATGAGGGTTGCATGGTTGCATGAGTGGTAGAAGTTTACATATGATGAGAAGTCATAACATAGGTAGAGGTTGGTGGAGGATAAGTTGTGAAGGGGATCACGATCAAATGGGAAATGGGGTTAATGGATCTGGATGATGTAGGTGGGATGGAGGTTTATAATTGCAAAGCACCACTAGTTTGTGCCTCGAAGAGTAGGTCAAAAAAAATGGTGGTGTGGGTGGATGGGATTGAGATATATGACAATGATGGATTTTGGTTCAAGGATGTTGGTTCGAAGAGGGTGTTAATGAATATATGGCTAGTGTTGTTAGGGTGTGAATAGGTGGGTTCCTACTAAAATGTAGGAACAGGTTGGGTGGGATGGTAAGGGATTGTAAATATGGAATGACCAAGCTCAAATAGGCTCTAACAGTGTCAAAATCTATGTAGGTGATGCAATTATCAGTAGGTGTGGATGGTTTAGTACGTGGGGTCTCAGGGATAGAAGTGTGGATCACCCTCTGCATTATGTCTTCATCTACAATGGAAGTTAGGTAAGAGGGTATAGCTGGCAAGTTGAGATGCATAGTCCATGACACATCAGCTTGGCCAGCCACAAAAATGGTTGGGGGATGGGAAGTTTGAGGAAAGTGCTCCATGGGTGGAGGTGGTTGACTTGTGGGCAACTGGTTCAAAGCTCTAGATTGATTTTGGTTGAATACCATAAGCTAGGGGGTAGTGAGTGTGGAAGGTATGTGTGTGCTAAGATGTGAGATCTACACTATGAACCAAGCAAACAATCACACCAAGCAAACAAGATTTTTCAAATTTTGTAATGTTTTTTTAATTTTATTTTCTTTTTTATTTTTTGTTTTTTGAATTATTTTTTGTGTTTTATGTAAACCTAGGCCTAAAAACTATAAAGGGTAGGCAATGGAGTGAGACTAAGAAGGTGTGTTCAAAACCATCCTTCTGATGAAGGATGAATTGTGAACAATTGATATAGCTTCCTAGATGGAGGGTTGGTAAAGGGTGTAACCCAAGGAATCAAAGTTACCTCCCCAAAAGGAGGTTGTACTATCTAAATCCTACTACCAACCTAAACAGGATTTCACTTCACACTTGGGTGTGCTCAGACAAAAATGATAGCTTTGATCCACTTATTATTTATCCATGTGGCTAAAGGGTGTCTAACCTAATGGTCACCCCACACTATCCTCAAGAGCGACCAATACCTTGGTGACAAAGTCCAAGTGATTATCAAACTAACTATGGTTGAACTAAGGATCTATTGATGGTTGGTGATGAAATCCAATACATTAAAGAGGTTTTCCTCACACTTGTCATGCAGTACTGCAGAATGAATATTTGTGCAAAGTATGTGATGTTTCGATTTCATTTTCTAGGATTTTTTAAAAAACAAAGTACAAAATTACCCAAATATGTAAATCTACCATGCAATTCAAATTTATTGCCTACAGATGACTTTCGCCTGATGATCGGAGGGAAGAAAGTAGAGAGGGGAGGGCTCTGGTCCCTCCCCTGCTCCCCCTCCCATGGCTCCTGGTTCCTGCCTAGTCCCTGGCTCAACCCAGGTCATCCCTCCCGGGGAGTGGTTGTTTGCAGATGATCTCCTGGGGGGAGATCCTTCTCCACTATCTGTGCCCCTCCCGGTCGGCTAGGGTTTCCTTGGTTGTTTTTTTGGACTGGTGCTTCCCAGGGATCCCTGTTTGGTTGGGGATCCCTTCCCTTTTTCCCTCAGGCTTCCTCCTGGGGTTTTTTGCAGGTTATTCGTGTGGATCTGGTCCCCTGTGTTTCTCGGTGCGGTGGAGGTGACGGTTTAGGGTTTGGACAGCTTCCCCCTTTTTCTTATGAATCCTCGACGGGCTCTGTGCTTGGACGAGATTCTTGGTCCCTGCTGCTGGGATCCTCTTCTGTTTTCTCGGGGCGGGTTCCTTGTGGTGCAACTCTTTGGTCACTTCCTGATGGGTTGGATCCTCTCGGTGCTGGCTGTCGGCTTCCTGCAGGATGGCTCTCGCTGAACGAAATGTTTTCTCGATGGGCGGGATGGTTTCTCCACAGGGCGGGATCCGCCAAATCCGCCGCTTTTCCGCGAGGCGGGATCCTTTCTTTTTTGCTGGTTTCCCGGATGGCGGGATTTCCCTGTTGCTTCCCGCTAGGCGGGACTGTTTGTGGTGGTTTTGACTGCTTCCCGCGAGGCGGGATTTTATTGTAACGGTTTTTCTTTGCTTCCTGCTGGGCGGGATCTTCTCGATGGTGGTTTTTGGCTACTCCCCGTTGGGCGGGATCTCCAAAACTACTTTCTTTCTTTTTGTTTGTTTCCCGCTGAGAGGGATTGTCTCATGCTTACTGTTACCACTGGGCGGGATTTCTGTTTTGGTGTTCAGTTTCAAGGGATTGATGCCCTAGGCCCATTGCTTTTGTAATCAAGTTTTTTTAGGGGTTACGATTTATGTAATAGGCTTATACATAAAGCCAGGAGGCATGATGCAAGGCTGATTTTGTACATAAGGTTTTGGGATCCTCTAAAAAACCCTTTTTTAATCTACTATAATAATTACCAAAAAAAAATTTATTGCCTACAAATGCAATAAGGAAACACACAAAAATAGATAGAAAGATAAAACAAATAAAACCCTAACTTAAAGGGAACAAGTAAGCCCCAAATAGGCCCTAGGATGCTTTTGAAACACAAATCCAAATGTAGATATGCATCTAGGATTGAGCAAATGCAGAGCTACATTTGCTCAAACATAGGGCCACATTTGGAGTTAACCAAACACATATCTATGTCTCTAACTATGTGTTAGAAATAGAATAAGGTAGATCCAAAACCCTAATATGACCTAAGATGCTCTCTAGAATGTAAATTTACCCCTAGATGCAACTAATATGATTTTTGCAACTTAAAAAGATAAAGAAATGCCCTAAAACACCATCTTATTTTGGATTTTTGTAAAAACACTTAAAATACCTACAAAAACCCTAAAATGCTTACAAAATGCTTGATCTACTACCTACACTAAAAATAGATATGGAAAAGTAGAGATTTATTTTTCTTTTTCTTTCAAAAGTAAAAAAAATAGAGCTAGGGTTTCAAAAATGGCTTACGTGGAAGCCTTTTGCTTTCTCCTACTAGCCTCAACTCCTCTTGGAATGATCACTATTGTTATCATTTTGCTAAACTACCTCCTAGCAACAATGCTTGGTATAGTTGTAAAAGAATCTTCTTTCCATTTGTATCTTCCTTCTTGATCCTTATACATAATTTTTGAAACCCTCACTATATTTGTCTTGAAGTAATCTCATCCGTGGTTTCTACAATTAGACTTATATTGAGTGGTCTTTTATCATACAAAGTATCCATCTAAATAGAAAAAATTGCCCAAGTTCCCACCACCCATATTAGACCTTTAATCACTAAATCAATTTATTTATTTTAATCATTCCATAGTGTAGAACCATATGGTAGTGAGAATGTAGTAAAGATTAAGCTTGGGTCATTAGGCTCAATGTACTTAGAAGAATTCTTGCCCATTGTCTTTGACTCTCTTTGTACAATCTCCAAATTACTTTTCTTATAAGAGCTAAGTTTACATCTGTAAGAAATTTAAAACTAATACGTCCCCTAGTTTATCATCACACACCTTACTCCGTTTCACCAAAGAAAATTTCCTTTTATCATGTAATCTTGACCACATATATATATTAAACTTTTTTCTACTGAATTTGGCATAATACACAAGGGCACATCATATGTTGAAGTGGCTTGTAAGACTGATTTAAGTAGCTACAATATTCCTACTAAAAATAACAATTTACCTTTCCATGTTGGTAGTTTATTCTAAACTTTACTTATAACTAGATTCTACGAGTATAACCTCATTCTCCCCTCAAATAAGGGCATCCTTAGATATGTTGTTGGTAAATTTGCCTCCTCCATTTTAAGTAACTTGCATATTCCTACTCTTATTCTAGTTGGAGTGTTTAGGAAGTATTTGGATTTTGTCCTATTAACTTTTTTCCCAAATGCTCTTTCATATTCCTTTAACAAGTTATTCAAATCTTCAGCCTCATTTTTCATTTTCCTCCAAAAAATAATTATATCATCTACAAATTGTTGATGGGTGATGTTCTTAATGTTATTACTAGCCTTAAGTCAGCTTATTAGCCCATCTTTGTATGCCTTCTTTAAGTTTCTTCCCAAGACCTCTGCCATAATAATGAACAAATATGGTGATAGAGGATATCCTTGTCTAAGGCCCCTCTTGGCTTTAAATGATTATGTTACTACCCCACTGACAAACATAGAATATCATACTATAAAGACACAAGCTTTAATCCATCTGACCCATTCTTCCCAAATCCAAACTTTTCTAATACTGCAAAAAGAAAATCCCATTCAACCCTATCATAGGCTTTATTGATATCAATTTTTAAGATAATTGCTCATTCTTTTCTAGAAGTTGTTAAATGCATTACTTCATGAGCTACTATGATCTCGTCCATAATATGTCTACCTTTCACAAATCCTCTTTGCTCTTCTAAAATAATTTTGTCTAATAGTGGTCTTAATCGATTTGCCATCACTTTGGGGATTATCTTATATGCCGCATTACATAGGCTTATGGATCTAAAAGAATCAAACAATTCTAAACCCTTATTTTTAGGAATTAGGTTAAGATATATTGCATTTATTTATTTTATAAGGTATGTATTATTTTACCCTAGACTGTTTCACTACCACCAATAAAGAATCCTTTAATATTTCCCAATTATGTTGATAGAATATTGTAGAGAGTCCATCCAAACTTGGGGATTTATCCTTATCAAAAGAGAAAATAGTTGAATGAACTTCTTCCATAGTAATTGGCTCCATCAGTTTGCTATTATCTTCATCTATTATAGTTGAAGATACTTCTTGCAGTAGCTTATCATTAAGAGCTTCAATCTCCTATAATACTATAATATTTTGGTAAAAAATCCTTGCCTCATTTTTTATTTCGCTTTGGTATTCAATCCAAACCCCTTATATTGATTTAATTCTACTAATTCTAGATGCCAATATTTGTACTATTGCCATCCTATGAAAAAAAATTGTGTTTTTATATCCTTCTTTAAACCACATTTATCTCAATTCTAATCCCCAAAATTTCTCTTCCTTACTCAAAATTCTATGATATTCATTGGGAAACTCTCTTTCCTCTAAGCTTGGATTATTGTGCTCATATTTTTGGACTTTTGAAAGTTTCTATGAAAGTGTTCATGTTCCATTCTTCTAATCTAGATGTCATTGATTTAATTTGTTTTGGAAGTGTATACAACCCACCATTTCCTGAAGAATTCCAAGTTTGCACTATCATATAAATAAAATTAAGGGTGATATTCCCACATCTATATGATGTTTTTTGAATTCACTTACAACCATTTTAACTCTTATTGGCCAATGACCTGGATCAATCCTTGTCAAGGTATTAGTTCTAGAACAAGTCCCTTCATCTAGCCAATGATCTAAGAGTATGCATTTACCCATTTATTTTGCTATCAAGTTCTGGCTTATCTTGTTATTGTTCCATGTATAGCTATCCTCTTCAAACTCAACCTTCCATATATTATTGTTTTGAATGAAAGCTAAGAAATATCTCATAATTTGGGTTATTTTTATAAATATGCCAAATTTTTCATTTAGCTTGGTTATGGCATTAAAATATCCCATGATCATGAATGAGGTTTTTCAGTCTTTACTACTCATAAAGGCTTCAATCCCACTCCATAAATTTGATCTGCTTGACTAAGTTGTAGTCCACAAATATTGATAAGAATGAAACAAATATTTGTACGTAGCATGTGACTAATGAAGTTATCCAATGCCTAGTTTTATGGATGGTTTTACAAGAGGTTCTAATTGGATTCCAACATGTTAGAATTCCCCCTATCACTCCTTGTAAAACCATAACGTCCCATTCACATCTTGTTCATGTTGCTTTTATAGTTTTGGAAACTCCTTCCTTTGTCTTTTTAGTTTCCTATATACAAATAATATTAGGCTTATTACTTAAACATAGGTCCATGATACACATATGCTTTGAGGGGGCATTAACACCCTTTATATTCCATGAGATGCTAATTATGTCTCATTAAGGATTGTTGGCCCTTCCTATAAATTACCAATATCATTTTGTTAGTTGGTCAAGATAAATTCAACCAACTTGGATCTTGTTCCTTTCACTATGTTTGTTGTTGCTTCCTTGACTCTCACTTGATAATTTAAAGGTTTTTCTCTTTTTGCCTTACTAGTATCAAGGGTAAGATTCTATTCGTAAATATTCTTTCACAACTTTCCTTTTCATTAGATTTATCCTCTCCTATATTTGCAAAGAAATATTATGACTTATCATGCTCATTTATGGTATTCATTGTTAATGATAGAGGTATTGACATCTAAAATTGTATTTTCTCTTCATATTTTCTTTTCACAAATGGTGCATGGTACTTCAAGAGAGTCTTCAGAATCTAAAAAGGTACATTCCTTAGGTTTAGTAGGAATGTTCATCGCTAAATCAGGTTCAAACTAAGTAGATGGTTCCTTGTTAATATTTTGATCCTATTTTACCATGTCCTTTAAGCTCTAGTATGCATTTTATTCATAGGATAAAGCCTCAAAAGAATTGGTGTTTCTTCCAATATTTTTACAATTTCGTCTGCATTGTTTATTTACTTTCATCTGTATGGATCTATTTTTTGAAGTTGAAAACAATCCTCATCCATATCCATTTGTAAGTTTATCTTATGATTTTCTACATATGTTTATGTTGGATTCTTCTTAGGGCATGATATCTCAATATGCCCCATCTCATGATATCTTCTTGTGGACACCTAAAATGGGTCATCACAAAGGAGACCAAAGAGACCTCCTTATAACCCACACAACTCATATTGGGTAGCCTTAGGGCTAGTGATGTCTTTCTCCAACAACAAAAAATATGTTTTTTGCATATAGGAAGCATGGTTGTCTTGACCCAAGATGGTCTCAGGATTGGGACCATCTCGACTTGAGATGGTCACATAGATTTAGATTATAAAAAAAAAGTGGCAGTTAACTGCCTGAAAGCAACTACACGTAGGCAAAAATTTGGTGTCTGCCTACACACTGCTAGGTAGTCACCTACCAACAACAAAAGGGGACAACCTATAGGTAATAAACTACAATTAGCAACTGGCAGCCAATCTACCTGCCATTGTTACCTCCTTTCCCCTTCTGCCTCATACTGAAGGCTATAAAACTAGGCTCTTCCCATTTGATTCAAAAATCATGAATTCAAATGCTATTGCAATAAAGTGCTACCAAAACAAATTGCCATAGTTTCTTGTTGCCAAACTCAATGTTGTTGGATTACCACAAATAGTTCAAAGTTGTGAATTCAAATGCCAGTGCAACGAAGTGCTACCAAAATGAATTACCACACTTTCTTGCTGCCAAACTCAATGTTGTTGGATTGCTATAGATAGTTCAAAGCTACACTTTTCCCTCTCACAAGATCGTCCCCTTTACACCATTGATCATTTCCACCTTTGCATTCACCTTTAGACCCACCAATAATTCATCGATAAAACCTCCCTACTTCATCTCAAAGAGTTCAAAGTTGTGAATTCAAATGCCAATGCAACGAAGTGCTACCAAAACGAATTACCACACTTTCTTGGTACCAAACTCAATGTTGTTGGATTGCTACCAATAGTTCAAAGCTGCACTTTTCCCTCTCGCAAGATCGTCCCCTTTACACCATTGATCATTTCCACCTTTGCATTCACCTTTAGACCCACCAATAATTCATCGATAAAACCTCCCTACGTCATCTCAAATTATACCTAGACCTATTCACACCAAAACGTAGACTCATGATAGCAATCGTCTCCCCCTGAGATAGTCCATATATGAAACCGTATCGACCCAAGATAGTCGTAGTCAAAATAATCTTAACCTGAGACAGTCACGGTTGGGTGATCAGTTTTCACTATTTTCTTGTATGTTAGCTTATATCTTAATCTGTAATTTGCAGTTTAGCTTAGATCCTTCTCATTCCATGCATTTTATAGCTTTTTGTTTCATTTACATTTTTAGATCAAATATGGATTCGACCTAGGTGGATCTTTCCAATGCTACTGATTTGCTACTATTTCCTTATGTGCATATAATAGGGTTGAAAGACAACAAAGGATTCAATATTTGACTCTCACGCGGTGGTCGCAAGGAAACCCGCTCTCAAAATATTGTGTTGGCATGGGAATATCAAGATTGCACCATCTTTGTTAGGAAAAGGAGAATCATGCCCCTATTGTAATATTGTATCATTGGTTAAATCCCTTCGATGTATCCTCATGTAAAACAATCGAAATATCAATATAAATATATGCACATGATTAGTTTCCATTGATTTGTCACTGTGTTTCATTTGTATGCTTTTGTATGGTGCAAATTTTCATCTTTCACTTCTATATCTGAAAAATATATTTTTATAATCCATAGTTTGGGTCCATAACTTACCCCCATACTTAAGAATGATTGATCTTGGTAAAGGTTTACTACTATCAATCATGACCAATATTTAGGAATAAATAGCTAAGACTTTGTCTTTTGTAGTTTCTAAAATCTCAAAGAATTTTCCTAGTGTTGTCTATTGCCATCACTTTGGGAAATATATTATATGCCATATTACATAGGCTTATGGATCTAAATGAATCAAACAATTATGAATCTTTCTTTTTAGGAATCAAGGTAAGATATATTGCATTTATTTATTTTATAAGGTATGTATTGTTTTACCTTAAATTGTTCCACTATCACCAATAAAGAATCCTTTACTATTTCCCAATTATGTTGATAGAATATTGTAGAGAGTCTATCCGAACCAAGGGATTTATCCTTATCAAAATAGAAAAGAGTTGAATGAACTTTTTCCATAGTAATTGGCCCCATCAGTTTGTTAATGTCTTCATTTATTATAATTGAAGCTACTTCTTGTAATAGCTTATCATTAAGAACTTTTTTTTTGCTTGATAAAAAGGGGTTGAACTCGGGTCCCCCACCCTTAACAAAATTACATCTCTCTTCTTTAGAGATTGATATTTTATAAATAGATACACTTTTCATCTCAATTGAGATGCTATAGATAGAAACCTGCATCATTTTACATAAAATGTCTAAATTCTTGATTTTCATTTTTTGGATCTTTTCAAATCTCTCTATGAACAATTACTCCAGAATTTAGCATCTTTCTTGACATTTTCCTATAGAAACCTTCATAATGTCAAAACTTCACCTCTACTATTTATGCCTTGCATCTTAGTAGAGTAATATATCTAAAACATCGCACTAACATAGTCCGCTTTACCAAACTTGGATTGCTAGTTTCCTTCCTAAAACACAAGTGCAACCACAAAAATTATAATAAATAGTCTAAATGAACACACATTATTGTTACAAAATAAAATAGATATTACCAATGGAAAACATTAAAGTAAATCTTAATCATTAATTTATTTAGGCAATCAAAAATTTTTGTTAGCTTCAACTAAACTTTCTACTTCCTCTAACCATGGAAAGGAGATGTTAACTTCACGATCCTCAACCAAAACACCGCTATTAGCTAGCATATATGCACATTTGTTTCCTTCCATTAATATATGTATAAACCTAATTTCTTCAAAGTCTTTAGCAATATCTTAAATTTCCATAATTATCTCTTGTATGTTCCATGGAGCCTTTGCTTTCCTCAAAATTGTATTTATTACTATGAGAGAATCACCTTCCATAAAAAATCTATTCCATTTAATTTGTTTACATATTTTTAACCCTTCTAAAGCTGCCCAAGCTTCAACTTCATTATTTATCTTAAATCCACAATTGAAAGCATAATGAGACAAAATATCCCCTCTATTATTTTGAATTATTCCTCCTCCTCTTGCTAGTCCTGGGTTTCCTTTAGATGCTCCATCAAAATTCAACTTAACCCACTCCACATCTCGTGGTTTCCACTTTATATTCTTTACCTTATTTTTGCTTCTCTTGTACCCAACATCATAATTCCATTTAATGAATTGACTCCATCTATCAAGATTCTCTACTTCCAAATTAGGGATTGGGTGAGTTGATAGGGTTGGTTTAGACTCCTCTATGGCTAAACATATCTTCTTTTTCATTACCTCTAAATTGGTTTTCTTTCCTTTAAATATTCTTCTATTCCTTTCTAGCCATATAGTCCAAAGTATTGTATCTTTTGATATATCCCATATTGTCTTTAAAGCCTCAATTTTATAAGTGCTTTGCCATTGCTTTAACCAATCTTCAATTCTGCTATTCATCACCATGCATTTACAAAACATATTAAGAATCCATTGCCATACATTCCATACTATTGAGCAATGTCCCAAGAGATGGTCAATACTCTCCTCCTTCTTATTACATAAAACACATTTAGAGGGGCCATGAAAACCCCTTTTCATAAGGTTATCCCAGGATAAAATTCTTCTATGACCTACTAGCCAAGCAAACATTTTGACTTTAGGAATGCTTGGGGTATCCCAAATATCTCTTCAAATTCTAGTGATATTTTTTTATGTTGGTGTTGAACATTATATCCACTTCTTGTTGTGTACTCTCCTGAGTTATTCAACTCCGAAATCAATTTATCCTTGGCACCCCTCAAAATAATTATAGTTGTTATATTTTAACTCAATTGCCTCCTAGCATCAATATCTTGTATACTTGTAAAAATATATTCTTTCCATTTGTATCTTCCTTCTCGATCCTTGTACAAAATGTTTGAAACCCTATCACCGTATTTGTCTTGAAGCAATCTCATTCAAGGTTTCAAAACTGGATCTAAATTGAGTGGTTTTTTATCACACCAAGTATCCATCCAAATAGAGATTTTTTCTCTAGTTCCCACCACCCATCTTAAACCTTTAATCATAAGATCAATAGATTTTTTTAAACCATTCCAAAGAGCATAACCATTTGGAAGAGAGAATATAGTAAATATTAAACTTGGGTCATTGGGATCAACATACTTACTTAGAAGAATTATTGCCCATTGTCTTTGACTCTCTTTGTACAATCTCCAAATAAATTTTCCCCTAAGAGCTAAGTTTACCTCTGTAAGAGCTCTTAAGCGAAGACCTCCCCTAGTTTTGTCATCACACAACCTGCTCCATTTCACTAAAGAAAAATTTCTTTTATCATGTAAACCTGATCATAAAAAGGATAACATAATAAAAATTAAACTTTTTTCAACTGATTTTAGCATAGAATACAAAGACATATAATATGTTGGAATGGATTGTAAGACTGAATTAATTAATTGCACTCTTCTTGCTAAAGATAACCATCTACCTTTCCAAGTTGGAAGTTTATTTTAAACCTTACTAATAACTGGATTCCATAAATATATCCTCATTCTCCCTTTAAATAAAGGCATCCCTAGGTAAGTTATTGGTAAATTTGCCTCCTCCATTTGAAGCAACCTACAAATTCTTGCTTTGATATTAGCAAGAGTGTTAAGAAAGTAAATTTTGGATTTAGTCCTATTTATTAAATCTCTTTTGTACTCTTTTAAAAAGTTATTCCAAGCTCTGGCCTCATTTATCCTTGCCCTTCCAAAAAGGGTTGTATCATCTACAAATTGTTGATGGGTGATGTTATCGATGTTATTACTAACATTAAGTCCACTTATAAACCCATCTTTGCAAGCCTTCTTAAAGTTCCTACTCAAAAATTCTTCCATAATAATAAAAAAATAAGGAGATAGAGAATCTCCTTGTCTAAGGTCTCTCTTGGCTTTAAAATATTTTGTCACTAACCCATTGACCAACACTGAACTATCATTAAGAACTTCAATCTCCTGTAATACTATAATATTTTGGTAAAAAAACCTTACCTCCTTTTTTATTTTGCTTTGGTATTCAATCCAAACCCTTTATATTGATTCAATTCTACTAGTTCTGTATGTTAATATTTCTACTATTGCCATCCTATGAAAAAGCTTTGTATTTTTATCTCCTTTAAACCAAGTTTATCTCAATTTTAATCTCCAAAATTTCTCTTCCTTACTCAAAATACTATGATATTCATTGAGCAACTCTCTTTCCTTTGAACTTGGATTATTATGCTTATATTTTTTGAATTTTGAAAGTTTATCTAAAAGTGTTATTATTCCATTCTTCTAATCTAGACGTCAATGATTTAATTTGTTTTGGAAGTGTATACAACCCACCATTTCTTGAAGAATTCCAAGCTTGCACTATCATATCAACAAATTAAGGACAATCTTCCCAAGTCTAGTCATATTTAAAGTATGATTTTTTTTTAATTCACTTACCACCATTTTAACTCCTATTGGCTAATGATCTGAACCAATCCTTGTCAAGGTATTAAATTTAGCAAAAGTCCCTTCATCTAGCTAATAATCTAAGAGTATGCATTTGTTCAATTTTTTTGCTATAAAGTTATGGCATGTCTTGTTGTTGTTTTATAGCTATCCTATTCAAACGTAACCTCCCATAGATTATTGTTTTGAATGAAAGTTGAGAAATCTCTCATAATTTGGGTTATTTTTCTAAATTTGCAAAAAAATTCATCTAGCTTGGTTATGACATTAAGATCTCCTGTGATCATGAATGGGGTTTTTAATATTTACTACTCATAAAGTCTTCAACCCCACTCCATAATTCTAATTTTCCTGACCAAGTTGTAGGTCCACATACATTGATAAGGATGAAACAAATATCTATAAGTAGCATGTGACTAATGAGGTTATCTAATGCCTAGTTTTATGAATGGTTTTATAGGAGGTTCTAACTAGATTCCAACATGTTAGAATTCCCCTTACCAGTCCTTGTAAATCCATAACATCTCGTTTACATCTTGTTCATGTTGCTTTTATAGTTTTGGAAACTCCTTCCTTTATCATTTTAGTTCCTAGATACAAAGAATATTAGGCTTATTAATTAAACAAAGGTCCATGATACACATATGCTTTGAGGGGGCATTAACACCCTTTGTATTCCATGAGATGCTAATTATGTCTTATTAAGGGTTGTTGGCCCTTCCTGTGAATTACCAATATCATTTTGTTGTTTGGTAAAGATAAATTCAACCAACTTAGATCTTGTTCATTTCTCTATGTTTTTTTTGCTTCATCGACTCTCTCTTGATATTTTAAAGGTTTTGTATTTTTGCCTTGTTAGTATCAAGGGTAGGTCTTATTATTCTATTCCTCAATATTCTTTCACAACTTTCCTTTTCATTAGATTTATCCTCTCTTGGCTTTGCTAAGAAAGCTTTTGACTTATCATGCTCATTTTATGGTATTTCCTTGTTAATGATAGAGGTATTGACATCTAACACTGCATTTTCTCTACCCCTTTCTTTTTCATGAACGATGCATGGTACTTCAAGAGAGTCTTCAAAATTTGACGAGGCACATTCCATAGGTTTAGTAGGAATGTTCATCACTAAATCAAGTTCAAACTGAGTAAATGGTTCCTTGTTAATATTTTGATCCTATTGTATCATGTCCTTTAAGCTCTAATATGCATTTTCTTCATAGGATAGAGCCTCAACATAATTGGTGTTTTTTCCAATATTCTTACAAAATGGTCTCCATTGTTTATTTACTTTCATCTGTATGGACCTATTTTTTGGAAGTTGAAAACCATCCTCACCATATCCATTTGTAAGTTTCTCTTGAGTTTTCTACATATGTTTATGCTGGACTCTTTTTACGACAAGATATCTCGATATGCCCCACCTCATGATATCTTCTATTTTTGGAAAATATATTTTTATAATCCATCATTTGGGTCCATAACTTACCCCCATACTTAAGAATTATTTATTTTGGTAAAGGTTTACTAATATAAATCATGACCAATATCTAGGCATAATTAGCCAAGACTTTGTCTTTTGTAGATTTTGAAATATCAAAGAATTATCCCTAAGTGTTGTCTATTATTTTGAAGGTATCAATTTCCTAGAATTTAATCGACAACCCATACATCTTGACCTAAACTAATATTAAGGATAGATTTACGATTTCAGGTACAAAGCCTTAATTCCAACATGTAAGGAAGAGTCTCTCTCTTCCCATAAACCAAGGACCCCATTATAGGATTATATCTCTTTCCTCCCTGAAACATAAAATGGCTAGGAAGAAACCTTTAACAAGAAAGATTAGACTCACTCCTAGATACTTCCATGTCTTGTCAATCCATTTTCTCTAAGCTGAAGCCCCTACCCAAGACCCATAAAATTTACCAATGATTACCTAATCTTTAAGCAACAAGGATCACTGCTCTATGAGGTCCTTCTTAACCTCTCGCACTAGATATGATTCTAGGAATTTAGCTATAAATTGATCCATGGGAAGGATACTATAACTTAATATCTACTAATATTTATCAGTGTATCCTATAGTGATTATATTATTTGAAAATAAACCTACAACAATCTACATGCAAAACTTTGAAGATAATACAGGGATAAATGAAACTTATTTGAAAAAATTATATGCCTTGATAGAATATCCTATCTCATTGATGCCTAGCCCTTCACTACTTCTCCCATCATTTGAACCTTGACTAATAGATATCTGTAATTTTGTTTTTTTGTGTCTTGAAAATTTGTCATTGCCCTTGTTCCACATGGCTAACATCATAAGGTCATATCTCTCTCAATACTACTTGAATTCATTCATATGATCACCCATTTTAAAGCTCTTCAAATTATACTCAAATTGGTTTAAGAATCATTTGAATTGGACAAACCTTCTCAACTATGGCTCTTGAAAAAAAAGACATTTATTTTGAAAAAATTGTCCTAATGTTGCCTTTGTTCAGGATGACTATCCTCACATAGATGTATCTTCCTCAATACTGCTTAGATTCTTTTGTACAACCACTTATTTTAAAGCTCTTCAAATTTTGCACAAAATGGCATAAGAATTGTCTAAATTAAACAACTCTATGCAAATATATGACTCCAAAAAAATGCCTTAATTGTAGCCAAAAGAGTTGTTAAGCAAAATTATATATCATGTAATTTTTCCAAATAAATCCATCTTTATTACCATATTTTCCCATAATTTTAATCCACTAAAAATATATATTACGTTGTCTTTGTTTTACTTTAAAAATACTCTGAATGAATCAATTGAAAGTTACCAACCATTAGTATTCTAAAAAAAAATTATAGAGACAAAGGATAAAATGATAGAGTTTTTAATGTCGGCAAGGCCATAGGTCATATGGAACTACCTTGCATATTTATTTAATATATGGTTAATTAAGCTCTATTCAAAAGTTTCAAAGTCTCAATTATTAAATCACTCAAGTTGTATACCATAAAGAACAAATATGCGATCAAATTGATTTAAAAATATTTAAATAAAAAATAAAGTAATTAAATTAACTTAAAAAAAGACGTGATCAAATTGTGTTGCAGGGACATTCTAGTGGTATGTTGTTGGACTTTTATGTAGGTTACTCATGTTCAAATAACGGGGAGGAAGGCCCCCATTGTGTCCTCATGGAGTGTGATCCCAATTGTGCCACTTGTTGTACTTTGCCTTACTTCAACAAAATTTTTTGATTAAATTAATTTAATAATAAAAATATGATAAATTTTTAATTGATAATATGAAATTGAGCCTAAACTCGCATATATAAAATTATATATTTTTTTCAATTGATTATATGGAATTGAAACAGGTCCAACAAATATGCGATCAAATTGATTTAAAAATATTTAAATAAAAAATAAAGTAATCAAATTAACTTTAAAAAAGAGATGTAATCAAATTGTGTTGCAGGGACATTTTAGTGGTATGTTGTTGGACTCTTATCTAGGTTACTCAAGTTCAAATAACGGTGAGGAAGGTCCCCATTGTGTCCTTGTGGAGTGTGACCCCAGTTGTACCACTCGTTGTACTTTCCTTTATTTCAATAAAAAATAATAATTTAATTAATTTAATAATAAAATTATGATAATTTTCTAATTGATAATATGAGATTGAGCCTAAACTCGCACGTATAAAATTATATATTTTTTTTCAATTGATTATATGGAATTGAAATAGGTCCATTTGTTGTACTTTGACCACCTTCAACTAAAAAAAAAAAGATCAAATTAACTTAATAATAAAAATTTGATAATTGGAATTGAAGCTATACTCCCGTGTACAATTTCTTTATTTTTAAGACACACAATGCACACCATTATACATGCTATGATTTGAACCTTTGACCTCCTAAAGAAAAGCCAAAGCCCTAACCATTCTGTTGTTCCCAAGTGTATAAAATTATAAAAATAAATATATATATTTCAATTGGTTATATGAAATTGGAATGGATCCATCCTTATTGCATCATCACCACACAGTGGCATTACAACACAACTTGGATATTATCTTTGTACTACTTAACAAGATTCAAACCTAAGTCTCTCCTTAAATATTGAGGAATCTGCCAAGTTGAGCTAATGTCGTTTGATTACAAATATTTTAATCTATTAAACTTTAATTTTACACTATTTGTTTTTGATTGGTTACATAGATTGAAACAAGCCCATCCATATTACAACATCACCACATTTAGCATTTCCTCTTATTGCTATGCCATAGGAAATGTGACCCATTTGTGCCACATGTTATACTTTGCATTACTTCAACAAAATAAAAAATAAATTGTCGCATGGTGGTATCATAATAAAACTTGAATATTTTTATTTATTTATTTGATTTGGTGGGAGAAGGGGTTTTGAAAATAAAATAAAAAATTGTCGCATGGTGGTATCACAATAAAACTTGAATATTTTTATTTATTTATTTATTTGATTTGGTGGGAGAAGGGGTTTTGAAAGGACTTTTGAAACTTTTACATAAGGGTTTTTGAAAGGGTCCCCAAACCTTAAACAAATTAAAAAGGATTTTCAACAATAGCCCAAAAAGGAGCACACTATGAGAAGAGTCCACATTTGAAACCAAAGATATTCAAAGACCGCCCTCATTTGAAACCAACAATGAAAGAAATATTACTCGCCCAAACACAACATAGTGCCCATAACTCAACTCACTCAAACGGAGCACCCAAAATTGAAAAATTTGAACTTCCCGCCCAAGACGGGAACCCTGAATCCATACACCCAAATTTGAATCCAAAGACGCCCAAATTTAAGTAAGTCATCATGCCCAACAAAAGCAATAAATTTTGCTAGAATTCAAATTTCCTGCCTGAGCCTCTACTAACCTACAACTCACCATTGCCTCCACCATCTTGCAAATCGTCACCCCCCTTCCTGTAACTACGTGATCACCCTTCCCCAACACCTTCCTGAAGCCACACACCATCACCTTCCCCCCAAGTCTAAATATTAATCCTCACAATAAAACTTTAATATAAACCATGTATAACTATCCATCTATCACTTGGAAAAATTCTAACCTAGGTTTCCTCAAATGTTAAGGAATCTAGCCATTTGATAACAATATAATATAAATAAACAAACAAATAAATAAATATATTTTGTTGGATAGGGAATCTCTATAATCCCTAGCTCATTAGGTAAAGATGAAGTCAACCAGACCTTGATTGTCCAAGGAATTGAACTGTACAACCCACCAACAAGCGCTTAACCGCTACCAATTGACCTATCCCTTTCGGATAAAATTAAGGTAAAGCATGAGTTTTTGAAAGGAGTCCCAAACCCCTTTACTAGGGTTTGAACTTGGGTCTCCTATAGGAAAACCCAAAGACATATATGACTACAATATTCCTTATAGGGCTTTTAAAAATTTTAGGGTAAAACACAAGCTTTTGAAAAGGGGGCATCAGTCCCCTTGTACTGGGGTTTGAACTTGGGTCTCTTGGATGAAAAGCCAAAAAGATACCACTACAATATCCTTGCAGGACCAAAAATTTAAAATAAAGCACATGTTTTTAAAAGAGGTCTTGATCCCCTTGCACTAGGGTTTGAACTTAAGTTTTTGAATGAAAATCCAAGAACATACCACTAGGATATCTAACAATTAATTTTACATTATTATTATTATTATTATGATAATACATCATAATCATTTATATATCTTTTTTATAATAAATTTTATATTATTACACTATTACATCTTTTTTTTTGGTATAAGGTAGAGGTGGTTATAAGGTCCACAAACCTTTTACAAAGTCAAAATGGGCCGGTTCTAGCATCAAGCCCGTATAATCAAAATACAAAATGGATCTTTCTAAGACTCACATTAAGCCATACTTAGAGTCCACAGCCCTATACTTGTCGCTTGACTATTCAGATAAAACAAAACCAAACAACACCTAGCACTTACTAACACTAGGTTGTCGTATCGTACACTTGTCACCTCCTGTGCCCCAAGCAAATGGGATGCCTTTTCTCGCCTAATTCCATCTCGTCGGATTACTCATCATCGCCCCTCCGATCTCCCCGATGCTCTAACAGTTTGATCTTAGCTCTTCTCTAGCACCCAACACCAATAGTTCTTGAGGGAAGTTATCCTTCCAAATTTGCATCTCCCCAACAGAAACCGCAATATTTGCCATTAGATCCGCCGCTCGGTTCCCTTCTCTCGAAGGTGTGTTGGATTCGGGCATTAACCAAATGAGATTTATGAATCTTTGCTTCTAGGATAAGCTCCAATATGGTCCACCTGGGTCTTTATCCTCCTTAATTGCCTTGATTATATTAAGCTAATCCCCTTCAAAGATAACTTCCTTATAACCCTCAAGTCCGGCAATTCTCATTGCCTCGCATGCAGCTCAAGCTTCGCAAAATGATTTGTTTGAGTTCCCAAAGGCTCTGCAAAGGCAAGGACCACTTTTCCTTCCTCATTTCTCAAAACTCCTTCCCGCTCCCGCAGCCTCTGATTTCCTTTTAGCCGCCCCGTCAAAATTAAACTTAACCCACTTTTGTGTGGGGGTATCCACTTGACACCATCCCGTGGGTTGGTTGTAATGTCTAGGTCCTGAAGTTCCTCTCCCGGCTCCGCAAAATCCTCCTTTCCCTTAGAGACATGGTCTCATTTTTGAAGAAGAAAGTTTTCCAGCTTTTCTTTCAAAGCTCGATTATTTTATTACCACATAACCTCGGATCTTTCTTACGTCCTTTAAATACTCTCTTATTTCTCTCATTCCATATCCCCCATAAAAAATGGGGTAAGCCGAGCTTCCGGAGCCAAGTCAAAAGCTTTGTCCTAAAGGGGAAGCCCACCGTATGCGTAAGTCGACATGCTATTTGGACAGACTCCAATCTATATGAAATTTGGACAGATCATTTGGAAGACCGTACAAGAAAAATCACAAGTTAGAAATATATGACTTACGTATTCTATTGCTTTCTCACACAAGATACATCGATTGATGAATTGGAAACCTCTCCTTTGCAGATTATCTCGTTGTCGGATCTTATTTTGAACTCGCCAACCAAAAGAAGAAAGCTATTTTTGGGGTTAAATTATTTAACCAAATAATGAAGTCGGAGTCCACCCATTGAATCCCGAGTGGATTAACTTATAGGCGCTTTTACCGAATAGATCCCACTTGTAGTTTTGCCCCAAATCGCCTTGTCTCTTCCTCCCCTCAGAATGATCTGGAACACCCTTAAAGCATCATTGAGTTTGGTTAGGGCCACCTTCTCTTGCTCGACGGATTATGAACCGTGATTTTCTTCCAAGAAGAAGTTTCCGTGCTACAAAGAATAAAATCCCCTACTTTTCCTCCCATTTCCTTCGAAAGTTTATGTTGGAGGACCCGAAGGTCTAAGTTATCTTTCGTAGGGGCCTCTTCCAACCACGGGTCTTTCCAAAAGTCCACTTGTCTTCCATTACCAATTCTCCATCCCGATGCCTTTCCCGACTACCTCCCGACATTCGAGCAAACAATTCCAAAAATAGGATCCTCTAGGAAGATTATCACTTTCAGAAGTCCCGATTATTTCGATATATTTTGCCTTAAGAAGTTTTACCCATCCCAATTGATCATTATTGATAAATCTCCATACCCGCTTGCCAATCGTAGCTTGATTCAATTCTTTCATTCTCTTTAACCCCAGTGCCCCCCGATCCTTGCTTGCACACACCCGATTCCATGCTACCAACGAAATTCTCTTTCTCTCCTCCGAACCCGACCACAAGAAGTTGCGTTGAATTAGCTCCAATGTAGCTCTGACCTTTGCAGGCATTCTAAATAGAGACATGCAGAAATTGGAATGCTCGGAAAGTAGTTTGAACTAATAAGGCTTTTCTCGCGGAGCCGAGAAGGTCGCCCTTCCACCCCGCTAACTTTTTGGAGATCCCGTCAATGACCGAGTTCCACAAAGTAGCCTTCATTCTTCCTTCGAACATAGGCATACCTAGATAAGTTGTTGGTAGAAGCTCCTTTCCACAACCAAAGAGGTTAGCTATTCTTTCCTCCCTCCCACCAGGCGTGTTAAAGAAATAGATGCTACTCTTCTTATAGTTTATGTACCGTCTCGCTTCGTCTCATACTTGGTTAGAATTCTCTTCAACTTCCTAGCTTGAGGCACCGAGGCTTTGGACACAATGATTGTATCATCCACAAACCGTTGGTGAGACACCGGCCTCGCTGCTGAGGCTGGTTTAAAACCTTCCAATTGACCATCTGCCACCGCTGCTGAAATGTTCCTACCCAATGCTTCCGCTAAAATAATAAACAAGTATGGAGACAAAGGATCTCCTTGTCGCAACCCCCTTTCACTCTTAAAGTAACCTGAGGGTGACCCATTCACCATGACAAAAATCTTGTAGTAGAGATACAACTAAAAATCAACTTAATCCACCTGGGACATAAACCAAACTTACCCAAAATCTTTGTGAGGAACCGCCATGAGACCCGGCCGTAGGCTTTATTCATATCAAGCTTTAGTAACATTCCTGCTTCCTTACTAGTCACCATTGAATGAATAACCTCATGAATTGTGATGATACCATCCAATATTTGTCGCCCTTTCACAAAGCCACCTTGGTTCATATCAATGATGAAAGGAAGGATAACCTTCAACCTATTGGCGATTGTTTTTGTGAGAATCTTCATCGTAGTGTTACATAAACCGATAGGGCGAAACTGGAAAATTCCATTGCTCCCACTAGTTTAGGGATGAGAACTAAAAAAGTAGCATTAACTCCTTCTGGGATTTCCATGTCCTTTTGAGCCTCAATTATAGCTTCCACTACATCATTGCCTAGGATATCCCAAAACTTCTGGAAGAAAGCTGCAGGGAAGCCATCCGGTCCTCGGGGAGTCGATACTATCCATGTCAAAAACGACCTTCTTGATTTCCTCCTTTGTGAAAGGACTAAGTAAGAATCCATTAAGATTATCGGTTACGAGGGGTGGAATGGCCGCCAACAGAGAGTCCTCTTCTTCAATAGTCGGATTTACATCTTCTAGCAACGATTTAAAGTACTCAACCGCTTCCCTCCTTATGTCTTCCATATCTTTGGTGTTAGACCCATCGGCCATCTTGATCTCCTTAATTTTGTTAGTACTCCTGTGGCGAAGAGTAGAGACATGGAAGAACTTTGTATTTCGGTCACCCTCCTTTAACCAACGCAGCTGATTTCTCGCCTCCAAAAGGTTTCTTCAAATCCTAGCATCGTGTGGTATTCTGCTAATGCCTCCTCTCTCCGGTTTCTCGATCCTCCGTAAGTCGCTCCGACTTCAACTTCTCCCGTAGTTCATTGATCTTGTCTTTTAGTTCGCCTTTTAACAAAAATATTGCCAAAGGAAGTTTTGTTCCACTCTCTAATGTTAGCCTTCACATTCCTTAGTTTACATGCCACTTGGGCCGGTTTCGAACCATTATACTTTTTGTCCCACCATTGGGCAACCGGATCCTTGAGATCCCGATGTTGGAACCACATAAGTTCGAATCGAAAGGGTCCGATGTATCTTTTCTTAGAGTCCTCCCCTGCTTCCCACATAATTGGGCTGTGATCGACCCGATTCTTGGGAGTGCCGTTAATGAAGAGTCCCCAAACCTCTCCGTGCATTCTTGAGAAAGAAGAAACCTATCTAATCTTATCCGAATTTGGTTTTCCTTCAATCTTTTGTTAGACCATGTATAGGAGAATCTACGCAGTCCACATCCATCACTCATGTTGCTCAACAAAATCTCTAAACTCGTAGATATCAGCAGTTATTCTTTGAGAGCCCCCAATTTATCTACAGGATTAAGGTAGCAATTGAAATCCCCCGCCACAATCCAAGGGTAGTTGGGGACCGTCTCCCTCAATTCAGCTAGCTGACTCCAAAGAACCCTTCTCAGTCCCTCGTCTAACCGGAGCATATACATTCGTTAAGATCCACTCTTCCCGTGTGGTTTTATCCACACATAAGAGACAAATAAACCAACTAGACATCGGAATCACTCTACTATCAATCACATTTTTGTTCCACATAACCAAGAACCCTCCCGCTGCTCCATGGCCTCTTGGCCTACTACTTCACTTCTCGCCAAGTCCTATTCTTAAAAGGAATAACTCTACTCTCCTCCATTTTAGTTTCTTGCAAGAAAATCATATCCGGTTTGTGTTCTTGTCTAAGAGCATACAAAGCTCTTATTTTTGCAGGATTACTCCCACGAATATTCCATGAAAGGATCTTCATTTATGGGCTTTGGATCCTCGAGCCTTCGCCCCAAAGAGCAAAACTGCTTGAGTGCCATCACCACTCCTCGCTCTCGTTTCTTTCGCCTTAAGGCAAGCATTGCTAGGTTTCCCTCTTCCTACCGAACCATATCCCCATACATCCGCTCTAGGTTGAAGTTCCTTGGGATTCACTTGGCTTCTAGTAACCATCTTGGGTAGGTCACCTTGGTATTTGGGGTAAATAATCTGCTTTCCAGTGTTAACTCGGTCTTTTTGACAGTGGAGATGATTCCGTGCTCTTAGCTTCTTGATTAGTAGATTCTTTTTCCCCGCTTTGGGGTTACACCGATCTTGGTGGTTCACCTCTTCCTCCCGAGTATCCTTGCCTCGTATTATTAGTTTCCCGCTTCCTTCCTCTGATTTTTCTCCTCTAAATCCTTCTCTTGAGTCTCCTCTACCTCATATTCCACTTCTTGGCTGTCCATCTGATCTCCCTTCAAATGATTTAATGCATCAAAACTGTTCTCCACCGGGATGTTGATCTCCTTGGAATTTCTTCCCATAAATTCCTCTCACAGACATGGGACCACTTCCACCGAGCCTCCATAGGCCTCCCGTATCACCCAATCAAACTTACTTGCCCTGTGGCGTTGATCTATGGGGTTCTTTCCTTTGTGATTTGGCTCGAGGCTTGTCGTAACATCTTAGGAGCAAAGTTGAGCTTGAGGGTTCCCATCAAAGGGACCACCTCCCCTGTGAGAGGGTTTTGGGGCATAGGAATTTTTGGGAGGAGGGTTAAAACGTTGCCTCTTGCTTACAATAGGGCGAACAGTGTCTCTGATATTCGGATTTCGAGCTCCACGTCCTTGAGGCCCAGATTGGGTAGGAATGGAGATCTCATGGGGAGGGATATTATTCTCGGGTTTGAGGATCAGGATTTTGGAGTGGGGCTGGTTCTTGGAAATGCAGTGGATACCCTGGTGCCCTACCTTCCCACAAACACTACACTTAAAAGACATATTTTCATATTCAAATACCTGAGTATGAAGGCCAAACATAGACGACAAAATAATGGATTTAGGGAGCTCTTTACTCAGGTCCGCCAACACACACATGCGAGCAGACAGAAGTCTTGTTTTGCTCAAGGTTGCAGGATCAATAGCTATTAGTTCTCCAATCTCTGTAGCTATCCCAACCAATATTTGTCCGCTCCAAAAAGCAGAGGTAATCCCGGCATCTTAACCCAAATAGGAGCCAAATCCAAAGACTCCGAGTCCTGGGGTTGGAAATCGGGGACCAACGCTTCGGATACAAGCCCCTTTTCCCAAAAAACCAAGGACCTCCTTGGAGAGTCCTTTCCATGTCCCGTTCACATTGAAATGTCACCAAAAGAAAACTCTTGGGTAAAGCCTTAATCATCATACCGGCCCTTGGTCGCCATTTCTAGATGGCCCATCTCCTTATGACTTCCATGTCCGGCCTCACCCCCATAAATTTAGCCACCAAAGATGTTCTCGCCCTCCATAGCCACATGCCGAGCTAAGGAATCGGGACGTGCAACCTACCATTGACAGATTTTAGATTAAAACAAGAGTCGGATAATTTTTGCTTACCGCGAAGAGCATTAAGATATGAAGGTCTCCAGCTGCTGTGTTTCTCTTTGTCTCCTTCTTGGGTCTTCCTTTGATCCCGACGCATAGAGTCCTCGGGTCCCCCTCGTAGAAATCTTCAACCGCATCCGCCCAACGCCCTTGGACCGGTTCCAATAGAACTTCCTTGTCCACATCCTCCGCCTCGGGGGCTCGCTATCTCGCCAGAGCCCCCACCTGCCGCGTCTGCTGATCTGCCCTTTGAAGTCCCACACCTAGGGTTTGATGCCCCTAGACCTCTCGCTCCTCCTCCTTGCTGCTCCATCCGTCACAACTTGTTGCCTCCCATCTAGAATGCCTTATGATTACACTATTACATCTTAATTATATATATATATTTTCTCCTTGTACTAGGGTTTGAATTTAAGTTTTTGGATGATAACCCAAGGAAATACCACTATGATATCCTCGCCGGACAATAACAATTAATTTTACATTTTGATATTACATCCTAATAATTTATATATCTTTTTTATAATTAATTTTATATTATTACAATATTGCATCCTAATTTTATATATATTAAAAGAGTTGTAGTTGGGTCCTCCATCTTTCTCTTTATAGCTCGAAAATTTGTAAATAGATTCAATTCTTATCTCAATTGAATATTGAGTTGCTAACTATACATTTTTTAAATTGATTATATGGGATTGAAACGGCTCCACCCATGTTACATCATCACCGCCTATAACTATCTAGCACATCATTGGTGAGAGATATTATCGATATATAGCTTAACGAGTTTTGAACTTAGATTTCCTCTTTGAACATCCAAAATCAAATAAATTAAATTAATGTGGTGATAACTCTATTTATTTTCAATAATATATTTGAATCCATGATTTTCATTTTCTATTTTTTTTTTTTACTATTTATGCAACATATTATAACTATTATAATAATTACAATAATCTTATACTTAAACTTATCTATAATTTATTAAAATTGGATGTAAAATTCAAATAAATATACAACCAATTAAACTCTTATTATTTAATAATAAATATTATATTTTAATTTTTTATTTGAAAACGATATCAGATAACTTACATTACAACCTGACACAGTGTGAAGTACTAAGTTCACATGAGAAATATACTGTAGAATACCATAAACATGCCATTCTTGACCTCTTCCCACCCCATTTACTACTCCGCCGAAACTTCGCGGTCAAAAATTGGTTTTCCAATACGGCTAGATTTGGAAGATAAGACGTAAAACCCACAGATCGATCTTAAGCCTATGGAGACGATGGATAGAGTCGAGGATAAACCAGTCATCTTGTCTTCCCCCAAGTTTATATGGAGGGGGAGGAACCTCTTGAAGACCCTAGGAAATGAGCCAGAGCCACGAATCTAAGGGTTAGGGTTACGTTCCATACATTTGATAATAACAAGAGTTACATTGCTGGAATCCTCCGATACACTTGAGAGGTTCCGTGTTCGAACCCTCAGGTAAGCAAAAACATTTGTCAGGCCTATTTAGCCTTTTTAACACCATTGATTCGCAATTCACAAAAGAATTCAAACAATTCTCAGGTATATTTAGGCTTTCGGCAGCAATTTTTTCGCCATCTATCAGTCAATTTAAACAATTCTCAGATGTGCTTAGTTTTTTAACAGCAGGATATTTGTAGACAAATCCTTGGTTGAATTAGGGTTTAACAGCTGTAATTCTTTGGTTGATTTAGGGTTTAACAGCTGTAATTCTTTGGTTGATTTAGGGTTATAACAAATATAATTATTTGGCTGGTTTAGGGTTTTAAGAGCTATAATTCGCGATTGGCGAAAGGAGTTTAAGAATGGGGGAGGAGGAAGAGGTGGAGGCGGGATTCGCAAAGCTCCAGGGTGAGGATTTCGAGTATTATATGCAGACTTACTCGATAATTCTGGGACGCAACAGCAAGAAATCGGTGGTGGATATCGACCTGTTCGAACTGGGGGGTGGCATGAACATTTCTCGACAGCATGCCCGCATATTTTACGACTTCGAGAGGAAGAGATTTGCCCTGGAAGTCATCGGAAAGAACGGCTGTGCCGTGGGGGGCGTCCACTATGTACCCGGTGACCCTCCCGTGAAATTGGGGTCGCAGGACCTGCTCCAGATGGGCGACAAGCAGTTCTATTTTCTCTTACCCGTCAAAAGTGTCGCCAAACCCCAGCACCAGCAGCATCTGAGTCATGTGCCTGTTGCTCTTCCCTCAGGTGGACTATCGAGGAAAAGGGGTGGGAGAAAGGAGGATGACCCCTATGCTTACGTGGACCAGCAGCCGCCTGCGAAGAAGGGGAAGTCTTCGACCAATCAGGACGCTGCCGTAAGAGCGATTAGTCGGAAACAACAGCAGTCTGGACCCTCATGGTCGATTCATGAAATGCAGAGCCCGTATTTGATGCCCAAGCATGGATTCCCTTACCATACAGGTTTGTCTTGAATTCCTTTTCACCATTTAGGTAATTAGGGAAAGGCTAACAGTGAAAGAAATTGGCAACCATAGCAAACCATTATGTTAAAAATCCACTAGTTTTTGTCCTCCCAAATATTTCTATTTCTCAGCAATTTAAGTAATATTAGATATCTAGAAAGTTTTTGAGAAGAATTTTGACGTTACCTATGTAATGGAACAAAATAATATTCAAGCGTACTTCTTGATCCATTATTGGGGTATAACTTGGTGTTGAGTATTGCCATGATTCTCTTTGGAGGGAAAATATTGGGAAGGTTATGGGCCTGCTTCTGTTGTCAAGACTAGTTTAACGATTGCAAGGCCATAGACCATATGAGGCCACCCTTATTTTATCGAATATATGGTTATCCAACCATACTTTAGTGACTGAAACATGGTGTACAACCTTACCCTGTGAACCTTGGACTCTATTCAGAGTTCCAAATCCATCTCCATTGTTCGGTTACTCAAGAGTCACACTTGAATGTTCCTATATTTATTACACCACATTTCAGCACATGCTTAGAGGGGTTACATTACTCAGGTGTCACACTTGAATGTTCCCATATTTGTTATACCACATGTCACCACATGCTTATAGGGGTTATAGTGTGCTTTTGTCCCAGTGAGGGGATTTAAACCTGAAATTCTTCTCCTTTGGCAATTTAATTGGAAGTAAAGAATTCTTGAACTCTTTTTTGGTTGTATGGTGTGGGTAGGGCAGGGCTTGGGTTGTTGTTTATGGTTAAGCATTTGAATTTGGGAAACACTTGAGCATAGTCATTTTTATTACACCACAATGTTATTACATGTTCTGCAGGAGTTATGGGTTGCCTTAGTGCAGTGTTTGGTATTTAAGCCTTGGTCACACTCTTACAAAATGTTCCCTATTACCTCATCAAATGTTCCCTTTTCCATTTTATTTTTAGGCAATTAAGAAAGTTTCAGTCTCAATGCAATGTGAAACATGTTAGGATAGGATTTATCACATTATTTTATTATAATTAGGTCATGCATCTTTAGATGATTAGTTCATCCATTTTTAGATGAGGCATTAATTTAATATTTTTTGGATGTAACGATCTCCTAATTGGAAGTATCGATCTACCGGTTTGTAACCCTAAGGCACGTATTAAATAGGCTCTTGCCTCAATGAATGAATTGCTAATTTGCCATCATTGGTATTAGAGCAAGGTTAATCCGAGTATGCTCTAAACCTGCGACATTAAGCTGATCTGGTTTATTAGAAAGGAATCCTTGGTTGCAGTTCCAAGCCACCATCGGAGTGTGTGTAGGGTTTGAGAGAAGGGACAATCGTTGTCATTTGACAACATGCCCTTAGTTGTTTGATACATGCAGGTTTTGATAGGTAGCTGCTATGGATCAACATCCCCCCTTATTACATTATTTGGGATAGGAAATATTAGGACTCCCCCTTAAGTTAGAGGAGTCTAGGCTTTGGCTCTTGGCTGTGGCTCAAGCTTTTGCTCTGGCATTGGTTCCTGGCTCTGTTTTTCTCTGGCACTGGTTCCTGGCTCTTTGCTCTAGCTTTGGCTCTTGGTTGGTTAAACACCTCAGGGTCTGCTGCCTTTGGGTCTACCACTGGTTTTGATGCCTTTGGGTTTGCTGCCTCTAGGTCTACCATTGGGTCTGCTGCCTTTGGGTCTGATGCCTCTAGGTCCACCTCTGGGTCCACCACTCAGTCCGCCTCTTTCTTTTAGAGAATCTATTCAACATTGTTTTCATGTTGTCCCATTGTGTGGCATTTGTCTATCCACAATCAATATGTACCTTGCTGGTCATTTTCTATTTCTGCCCATAGTTGGTTCTACGAGTTGCATGGGATTCTGATTTCACAAATTTAGTGATACTATTTCCTGCTTGACCATCATAGCCAAGGCCTACATTCTTTGGCCTGATAGATGGCATTATGGGCTGTGTGATACCTTTCCCATTTCTTCCCAATCCTGTACCACTGTAGCCCATTCGCTTCATTAGCTTTGAGCCAATTCCTTTGGTGTGCTTTTCAAAGCAACCAAATTCTTGTTGTTCAACACGACTATCAACACTTGTAGTAATATGGACTTTGTCATGGCCACAACTATTATCAATAACAATCAAGTCATTAGTATCACGTGCTATATCTGTCTTTGTGATAAGATCGCTTGTGTCGCAATAGACATTTGTCATTAAAGTCTTGAGGTCGCTTGTGTCACAACAAGAAATTGCCATCAAGGTCTTGAGATCGCTTGTGTCACAACAAGCATTTGCCATCGTGGGCTTGGCCTTCAACTCCTCCTTTATGTCATCTTTCCTTTGATGTTTACAAATGTCAAGTGTGGTTAACGCCATGTATACTATCCTTATAACAACATTTTTGAGAATTGTTTGCAAACAACTCTTTAGAGTGATGAATTTTCCATCTTAATAAAGATCCTTTACCTTATGGTAAGTAAAGACCCTTATCTGATGTTGCATACTTGTGAATTTCGGATTGATTTGGGGCTTGCTTTCTCTTTGCTTTTCCCTTGTTTTAAGGTGTTGGTCTTTGCTGAAAATGCACCTTTTATGATCATTGAATTTTGCAAGAAGGGTGAAGGTGTCGGTCTATGCGGATATTGCTCCTCGTACAATATTTGATGATCTTGTGTTGCAAAATATAGGGGTGAACAAACATTGCAAAAAATGTGAAGGTGTCGAACTTTGCCGAAAATGCACCTTTTTACAATCACAATGCTGGAGTAATGTTGCAAATTCGAATTTTAAAGTTTGCAAAGATCAAAGCACCTTTATCAATGCAAAAAAAGGCAAAAAACATTCACTCATACACCTTTATTTCTTCGAAATTCACTTAAAATCAAAGTGCATGAAAAATAATTGCTTTTAATTTCTTTTTATAATAACTTTTTTTTTTATAAGAAAAATAATGCGCATTAAAAACAAATTCTTCTTTTTTTAAAAATAAAAAAACATACTCATTAAAAAAAAATGCTCCTCTTTCTTTTCAATGCACTTTTTAAAAATTAGAAAGCACTTTAAAAAAAAAAGTCATGCATTTAAAAAAAAAAAAAGCTCCTTTTTAAAAAAAAACCTTAATTAAAAAAAATCACACATCCTAATTTTTTGTTTTTTCTTTTTAAACTTTAACAAAAATAAAACTTTTAAAGCAATGAAAACAGAGTGTTTATGGGTTTCAAACTCGTTTTCCTTCCCAACCAAACCACCCAAGTTCGAAACTCATAAGCGCTCTTTTTTTATTGCTTTTAAGTTTAAAAAAACAATAGCATGCATGTTTTTTTTTTTTTTTACATTAAGGGGGGTCTTTCAGTTAAAAAAAGATGTTTATTTAAAAGAAAAGAAGAGAAAAGAGAACTTCTTTTAATAAAAAAAAAGTGCATAATTTAAAAAAGAAGGTGCTTTTTAATTTTTAAAAAGTGGATGATTTTTTTAATTCAAAAAGGGGGAGATTTTTTTTTTAATGCGCTTGTTTTATTTATTTATTTATTTTTATTTTTTGAATTTACATGGTGGAATCGGTAGCCGCCACGAATCTGGGCAGGCTGTCCAGCTTTTATGGCCGCCACAGTATTTTGCGCTGTCCGCCCTAGAAGTCGCCACACAGATCTTCGCACAGTCCGCCCCTATAACCACCATGCCACAATCATTTTAAACCTTTTACGCCGTTGAAAGCACTAGGAAAGGGACAAGCGTTCAGTCCGGTGAGGCCCGAGATTTGAACCTTGGACCTCCGCCCCCCTTATGGGGTTTGAAACAACTTGTTTTTTTAATTTTAAAAAAGGTTTTTTTTAATAATAAAAAGAAATAAGTGAAAAACAGTTTTTTTCATGTGAATTTTGGAGGAATAAGGATGTATGAGTGAAATTTTTTGCCTTCTTTTGCATTGATAAGGGTGATTTGATCTTGCAAACTTTAAAATTCTATTTTGCAACATTACTCAAGCATTGTGATTGTAAAAAGGTGCATTTTTGGTAGAGTCCGACAACTTCACATTTTTTGCTAAGTTCACCCCTATATTTTGCAAGATTACACAAGGTCATCAAATATTGTACAAGTTGCAATATTGGCGGAGACTGACATCTTCACCCTTCTTACAAAATTCAACGATTGTAAAAGGTGCATTTTTGGCAGAGACCGACACCTTAAAACATAGGAAAAACAAAGAGAAAGCAAACCTTAAATCAATTAGAAATTCACAAGTATACAACACCAAATAAGGGTCTTTACTTCCCAGAAGGTAAGGATCTTTATGAAGATGGAAAATTCGTCACTCTAAGGAGCTGTTTGCAAACAATTCTCAAAGATGATGATGTTTGCAAAGATCTTTGTCACACTGGTGTTATAATCCCTATAGATGTTGTAAGAACAATGTATATGGTGTTAATCACACTTGACATTTGTAAATGTCAAAGGAAATAGGACATAAAGGATTAGTTGAAGGCCAAGCCCATGATGGCAGATGCTTGTTGTGACACAAGCAACCTCAAGCCCTTAATGACAAATGTCTATTGTGACACAAGCGATCTTATCACAAAGACAGATATAGCTTGTGATACTAATGACTTGATTGCTATTGATGATAGTGGTGGCCATGACAAAGGCCATATTACTACAGGTGTTGAAAGCCATGTTGAAGAACAAGACCTTGGGTTCTTTGAAAAGCACACCAAAAGAGTTGGCTCAAAGCTAATGAAGCGAATGGCTCTACAATCGTACAAGATTGGGAAGAAATGGGCAAGGTATCACACAACCCATAATTCTACATATCAGACCAAAGAATGAAGGCCTTGGCTATGATGGTCAAGCAGGAACTAGTAACACTAAGTTTGTGAAATCAAAATCCCATGCAACTCCTAGAACCAACTGTTGGCACAAACAGAAAATGACCAACAAGTATTGATTGTGGTTGGGAAAATGTCACACAATGGGAGAACATGAAAGCAATGTTGAATAGATTCTATAAAAGAAAGAGGCAGACCAAGAGGCGGACTCAGAGGTAGACCGAGAGGTAGCAGACCTAGAGGCAGCAAACCCAATGTCAGACTTAGAGGTAGCGAACCTAGAAGTCTTTACCTAACCTAGAGCCAGAGCTAGAGCCAAGAGCCAAAGCCAAGAGCCAAGAGCTAGAGCTAGGAGCCAGAGCCAAGAGCCAAGAGCCAGATCCTAGACTCCTCTAACTTTAGGGGGGGTCTTGATATTTCCTATCTAAAATCATGTAATAAGAGGGGGATTTTGATCCACAAATGTTGCCTATCAAAACCTGCATGTATCAAACGAGTAGGGGCATGTTGTCGGATGCTAATGATTGTCCCTTCTCTCAGACCTCACACACACTCCTAGTGGTGGCTTGGATCTGAAGCCAAGGATTCCTTTATGATAAACTACATCAGCTTAATGCTGCAGGTTTAGAGCATACTCAGATTAACCTTGCTTTGATACCAATGATGGCAAATTAACAATTCATTCATTGAGGCAAGAGCCTATTTAATACATGCCTTAGGGTTACAAACTGGAAGATTGATACTTTCAATTCGGGATTGTTACATTTAAGAAATATTAAAATAATACCCCATATAAAATGGTTGACCTAATCACCTAAAGATGCATGGCCTAATTACAATAAAAAATGTGATAAATCATATCTTAACAAAACGGAGCAAACTGTTCCACCTAAAAGACTCTTTTTTCTACCCAAAACATTTTCTTTTTGCCAATTAAGAGGAAGTAAAGAATGCTTAAAATGTTTTCATTTGCTTGGTAAGGTTGTTGGCTGTATTTTTATTGTTAACGACAAACAACCTTCCCAAGCAAAAAACAAAATTCTTGCACCCCATCATGACTGCATTATCGCATTAATTCAACCAACCATATAGTGGCATTACAACTGACAACTATGCATATATTGCTTGCAAGATTAGAACCTAATACTTCACTTTGCAAGTCCACATTTTTAACTGCTTGAGCTCATGCCATTTGATTAGATCACCTATGGGATTAGATCCTTGGTCTACGGTGTGAAACTCTTTCTTCCCCATGACTTGCTCCAAACCCCTTAGGCTCCTATGTTTGCACATTAGCATTGAGATGTATGTTCAATATTTGAAGCTTGTTGGGGATAGCTGAATAACCTGGATTGGCATTATATAAGTTAATACTTTTTCTATTCCAAGGCATTCTTCTTCCTGTTTAACATAACTTTAGCTTTATTTAGCCTCACTCACCCTAGCCTTAATCTAGCTGGTCTATGTGGCTTCTTCTTGAATTGATGGTTAGAACAATATGGACCATTTTAGTTGGCCATTTACTACTTGTGCATATTCATTGCATTAATGTTTATGTTCCATGAAATTCTAGGACGGGGGCAACAATACCTGTCTTCAAGAATCCCCAAATCCTACGTTAAGTCCCCATGGAACATAGGTTCTTGTGCATCCTCATCCACCAATGTCATTTGTTCCTCTTTTTCATGAAGGTCTTGATACCATATTCCTTATCTTTATTCCACATCTCGAGCATCCTAGACCGCTTTGGTGCTTCCTTATATGGATAGGGATTTTCACTACATTTTATGGACAAAATTATTTCCATCTTTGTTCATGACTCCCTCAGCTAGTTTCTAAAGTTCGATAAACCCAATTTCTAGACGCTTCCATTTTACCGTAGATAGAAGTAGATCCTTTGTTTTAATTCCATTATTGCAGATGACTCTTCTATGTATGTTCAAATCTTGTAACCAAGTTGTTACCACCTCTTTTTCCGGACTTGAAACTTACCATGATGAGCACCATATTTATAGACATTTTGCAAGAGAGGCAATAATACGGTTCCAAAATTAGGCATGATTTTCAGATTTATTTTTAAAAATTCTATTATTCCTTTGAAGCCATAAATTCCAACAAATAATGGTAGGGCAAATCCTCCACAGAATACACAATGCTTTAGCTTTGAAATAATTAATCCAACATTTCATCAACTCCTTCAATTTTGATGGAGCTATCCAATATACTTTCATATTTTAAAAAAGTAACCCTAAATGGTGTGAGCAAAGGGACAATGGATAAGTAAATGGACTAATGTAATTTTTCTCACACAAGGCACATTTGAAAGGTCCATGATATTCTTTTCTTTGTAGACTTGTAAGAATCTTACTTTGAACTGCTAACCAAAGGAATGTTGAGGCCTTAGGGAGAGCCTCTAGTGACCATATATTATTCCAAGGAAAATTTGTGGGAGTAGGTAATTTTGATTGCCCTAAATCCTCATATCTCAACTTGACTAAGTATCCACCATCCTTTGATAGATTCCAAACCAACTCATCCTTTTGTGTAAAAGTCTAGCAAAAAAAACTCTTGAAGCATCTTTTGAAGTTCATGTGCAATTTGAATGAGTTCCTCTCTTTCAACCAGGTTACTAATAGAAATCTACGATCAGGAGTTGTTGCTCATATTAATATAGTCTTTGACCTTTGGACCTTAACAAGCTAGGCATGCTTGAGCCAATGGTTGTCATTTTGAGTCAGAGATAAGAGGATAAGGCTTCAACCAAGCATTAGACTAAAAATTTGCATAATTCCCTCATTGACTGACCATCTAATATGTTTCTTTATCAATTGCAAACTATTTAATATGAAGTTTCATGTTGACGATCCTTTAGGTAGGCTTCTTTTCCTAAATAATTTTTTTTTTTTTTGTTAAGTAACAGTATATACATAGCGGGTTTTTTAAGAGGATCCCAAAACCTTATAACAGAAAAAAGGAAAGCACCTTTAAGGCCGCAAGGTTGAGACCGGAAAGCAAGTCTCAGACCAAATTACAACAAATTTAAACATAACAGTCGATCCCCACAAGAAAAACAAAAAACTTCCCAGCAACAAAATCCCGAACAATCCGACGCGAGGATAATTAAGGACGCTTCGTCTGCCCAGAAAGGACGTCGAAACAAAATTTTTGCATGCATGGGAAAGAGGGATCAGCTGAGGTGGCTCCGAATTGGCGAGGGGAGAGGCAGCTAGCTCCCGAGGAACAAAAATCGCCGCCATCCTAGTCACGCCCGTAACGTGAATGAACACCTGTACTGCCATGATTCGCCAGGCCTTGCCTGGGGATTGCGCGGTTCTGTCGTGACAATTGGAGATTAGGCCCACGGTGGCACTGAACGGCAGCCAGAATATCGAAAGAGATAAGTCCAAGAGGGCCCCACTTGGCATAAGGATGTTGCATGACGTGGCCAATCGTGAGGATCTGACGCGGGTCATTGACATTTTTTGAGGTCTGACGCTGCCACGTCAGAGATGTCTTGTGGAAACCCGTGATCCCAGATGGTGAGACTGCCGGAGGAGGATCCTCTGTTGGCCAAGAGGTCGGCCAGGGCATTCCCTTCCCGGTAGATGTGTTGGCATCTATGGTTCCTGCTTCGAAGGATTCGTCGGGATTCCTGGATGGTGTTGAAAACTCGCCACGCAGGAATCTCATCCTTAGTCAGATAGTTGATGATGTTCATGGAGTCGCCTTCTACGATGACTGCCCGGGGATCCTCTTTGATGAGAACTAGGCCCCTCCACAGGGCCCTAGCTTCTGCAACATGGTTGGTTTGGTGGCCCAAGTCTTCAGAAAAAGCAAGTAGGACCTTTCCTCGGTGATCCCTGACCGCACCGCCAGCACTAGCCGCTCCAGGGTTCCCTTTGGATGCCCCATCAAAATTTAGCTTGATCCAACCATGGGGGGGAGGAATCCACCGGGCAAGGGTTCGGGGGTGAGGTAAAGGGTTCTCCACGGGGGAATCGACCGAGATATTGAGAGACTTGAGGATGAGGTCTTCCCGGGAGGACGGACGAGGACTGGGACAGTGAATAAGATTAGCATTTTTAGAGGCGAAGGCGAGGGCTCTGGAGGCGACAGAGGGAGGATCCCAGATAGAAGACCCAAAGACCCTTCTATTACGCTCTAGCCACACTTGCCAGACCAGGTGGTGAAGGCATATGTCCCAGAGGAACCAGAGTTTGTGGTTAGCAAAGGGTTGGGGCCATTGGAGGAAAACTTCGCACAAAGACTTGGGAGGAGCCCATTGGATTCGAAAGGTGGAAAAAATGAAACCAAGTGCAGCCGAGGTGAAGTCGCAGTGGAGGAACAGGTGATCAGTGGATTCCCAATTTGCTTGACACAGAAAGCACCTGTTGGGAAGGGGGATGCCCCTTTTGATGAGATTCTCAGTAGTGAGAGCTTTGTTTTGGAAGGCTAGCCAAGAAAAGAAGGCAATTTTAGGGATGAGGTGTTTCTTCCAGACAATATGGGAGGGCGACACAGGGTGGGTTTTGAGAAGGGAGAAAGCAGACTTAACAGAGTAGGAGCCCTTGTCCGACCCAGCCCAGGTGGGTTTATCATCCCTTTGCTCAGAGGGGATAGTGACTGCTTGAAGCATAAGGTTAAGGCCAGAAATCTCAGGGCTGTTGCCATCGAGGGTCCTCCACCGGGGTTGGCCCTCCTCCCAGACGATGAAATTAGACACCTTTCGTTCCCTGCTGGTATCGGAGACTGTTTGAAGCCCCACAAGATCGCCCCTGTCACTCAGGGGTTCGTCCGTTAGCCATCTGTCATTCCAAAAATCGATGCTGTGGCCATCCTCGAGAATCCATCGGAGACCTTTTTGAATTAGCGTTTTGGAGTGAAACACAACTTTCCAAAAGGCAGAGCCATTGGGGTGGTTGCTAGATTCAAGGAAGGAGCAATTGCCCATATATTTTTTAGACACCATTTGGATCCATTCAGCTGGGTCTTTAGAGATAATCCTCCAAGCATGTTTGCCCAACAGGGCAGCATTCATGTCGGACAGCTTCCTGTAGCCAAGGCCCCCCTGCTGCTTGCTTCTGCAGACTGTGTCCCACGCCACGAGGGGAATCCTGGATTTGTCTTCGGATCCCGACCAGAGGAATATTTTTTGGATATGTTCAATTTGCTTGCACACTGACTTGGGGAGAGTGAAAACTGACATGAAGTAAATGGGAATGCTTTGAAGGGTGGAGATTGAAAGGCTGGCTTTCGTCGCTTGGGACAGAAGTTTGCCTTTCCATGCTGCTAGCTTCCGCTGGAATCTTTCTAAAACATTGTTCCACATGCTCTCTTTCGCCCTTCCCCAGAATAAGGGGAGTCCCAGGTAGGAGGATGGGAGGGATCCTTCAGAGCAGCCCAGGATCCGCCCAATTCGGCCCTTGCGCTCGGGGGGGTGTGCAAAAAGAAAAGCTTGCTTTTGGAGAAATTTACCTGCTGCCCTGCCGCTTTCTCGTAGAGGGAGAGAATGAACTTGATGGTTTTAGCTTGGATGACGGACGCCTGAGTTGAGAGGATGGTGTCATCAACGAATTGCTGGTGAGTGATAGGAGTGGAGTTAGAAACCACTTGAATACCTAAAATTTTCCTCGCCACTCTGGCCGCAGACAGGGATCTGCCAAGGGATTCTGCCAAAATGATGAACAGAAGAGGGGATAGAGGATCCCCTTGGCGGAGGCCTCTAACGCTGGGGAAGAAACCAGCGGGGGACCCATTGACCAGCACCGAGAACCAAGCAGAGGAGAAGCAATTGTGAATTAGCTGAACCCACTTGGGGTGGAAACCGAATTTCAGAAGGATCTCCTTGAGAAAGTCCCAATCAACCCGGTCGAAAGCTTTGGTCATGTCGAGCTTGAGGAGGAAGCTTGATTTTTTGCTGTGGAAAGCGGAATGAAGGGTTTCATGAACCGTAATGACTCCGTCCAGAATGTTTCTACCTTTGACCGAGCTCCCCTGGCAAGGGTCAATGATGGAGGGGAGGATGGGTTTCAATCTGGATGCCATTGATTTGGTGAGAATTTTATACAAAACATTGCACAGGCTTATGGGCCAAAAATCAGCCATGGATCGGTAGTCAGGGGATTTGGGGATCAAAGCAATGAAAGTAGAGTTGACAGTCTGGGGAATGGGTCGGGATTGCATATCCCGGATGGCAGCACAGACATCCGATCCAACAATTTCCCAGAAGGCTTGGTAGAAATGAGGAGGGAACCCGTCCGGCCCGGGGGCTTTATCCGCCTGCATGGAGAACACCGCGTCCTTGATTTCCTCATCAGAGAAGGGTTTTAGAAGGGAGGAATTGGCCTCTTCGGAAACAAGGCTAGGAATGTTACCCAGGAGGGCAGACTTGGCCCGGGCAGAGCTTTTCGGGGGGGATCCGAGGAGGTTTTGGAAAAAGGAGACAACCTCATCTCTGATTCCAAAAATATCTTCAGTGGTTGATCCGTCACTGCGGTTTATCTTGCTAATCTTACTGGATCCCCTGTGCCTCATGGTCGAAGCGTGGAAAAATCTGGTGTTAGAATCACCTTCTTTGATCCACAGATCCCTGGATTTCTGTCTCCAGAAGGTTTCCTCCCTGGCTAATGTATTGTGAAATTCAGCAAGCAGGTTCCTTTCCTCTTCTCTGACTGCAGCCCCAGAGTCTCCTGCTTCGATCCTGCTCTCAATAGCTTGAAGCTGATCTAACAACGCTTTCTTGCGAACAAAAATGTTACCAAAAACTTCTTTGTTCCAAATTCGCAATTTATCTTTGATGAACTTGAGCTTCTGAGTCACCCGAAACACAGGTGACCCTCTGAATTGTTGATTCCACCACTGCGCCATCTCGTCGCGGATGTCCTTGTGATTGAGCCACATGGATTCGAACCGGAAGGGGGTTCGAAAGGAAGGGATTTTACCCACCTCAAGAAGAATGGGATTGTGATCCGATCCAGTTTTGGTAAGAGCTGAGAGGGACGCATCACCAAAAAAAGGAATGGCTTCCTGGGACATTAGGAATCTATCCAGTTTGACCTGGATCAGTCCGCCTCCAGTTCTTCTATTGCTCCACGTATAGAGAGTCCCCTTGAGTGGGATATCAATGAGTTCATTGGAATCAACGAAGTCCCTGAGATCTTCAGTGGTGCGGTGGGTGGCAACCAATCCACCTTTTTTCTCTGTAGGGAACAGAGGGCTGTTGAAGTCCCCTCCAACAATCCATGGTATGGTGCTGAAAGAATCCCTCATCAGAGTGAGGGTTTTCCAAAAATCAGCTCTCTCAAGGGGAGAGTTTGGGGCGTACAGGTTGGACATGATCCAAGAACGATTGCTAGAAATGCAGTGAAACAGAATATTGAGAACTCTGCTGGAAGAAGAGAGAAGTCTACCTTCCACTTGAGACGGATCCCACAGGCACATCAGGCCTCCGCAAGAACCTTGAGCAGGGCTGTACAAAGCTTCGCCGTGATGCCAGATGACTCTGGCGGCTTTCTTGGAGGAGCTCTCATCACATTTGGTTTCTTGCATGATGAAAATAGAGGGTTTGGATTCCTTTCGAATATTAGCAGCAAGTCTGACCTTAGCTGCACTGTTGAGACCTCTCACGTTCCAGGAGAGCATCTTCATCTGGTAGATTTGAGAGGTTTTTTGCCTCCCTTCGCCTGTTGGAAGGGGGGTTTGGAGCTTTTGGAAACTTCCTTCAGAGGATCGTCATTGTCAACGAATAAGGTCCGTTGGGAGCCATTTGCTATGTCGTCCTCGGTTGCCCTGATACGTTGGTCATTGGCAGAAGGTCGCCCTCTCCTTTTCTCGCTTTCGATGTCCATAGCCTGAGCCTTGCTCCTAGTATTCTTTGGGCTGAAGTTCCCGGATGGACACTGGTGGGTTTGGAAGTTCTCGATCTCCTGGAGGATGGGTTTTAGGGCTTCTTCACTAGCAGCCCCAACTTCGGAAGGAGTAAGGGAAGGTTCCATTGAGGCAGCGATAGGGATCGTTTCAAGGGGATGGGGATCTACAGACGGGATTCCTTCTTGACTCACTTCTTCAAAACCTTGGGTTTCTGGGGAAGCTTTAGGGGGATCCTCTATAGGGGCAGAAGTTTCGCATTTTTGCCTTGGCTCATTAGTTTTCCCGCCTTTTCTTCCTGAGACATGCGAGGTGTGTTTCAAGGCCCTAGATTGGGGACATTGGTGATTCAGGTGGCCTTGAGTGTTGCAGATGGAGCAAAAGGAAGGTTTGTTCTCATATTCGAGAGGTTGTTTTTTAATGAGGGTCGAATCTTTGAAGAGATTGACATAGGAGGGAAGTTCAGATTCTAGATTGGCATTCACACAAATACGTGCATGGACCATACGGGAGCGTACCTTGGTGGAGGAATCGACAGCGATGAGGTCGCCAATGGTGCGAGAAATCCCTCTCAGAATTTCCTCATGCCAGCATTGGAAGGGCAAGTTCGGGAGACGAACCCAAATTGGCGCAACATTGATGTTCTGCGTTTTCGGGTCGAAGTCCTCGCCCCATCTGCGGATGAAGAGGCTTCGTCTTCCCAGGAACCAGGGTCCGCCAGAAAGGATGTTGCAGGAATCTTCTGCATTATTCAGTCTGATCGCAAAAAACCCCCGGGATAGGGCCACTAATTGCATGTTGCCACTCGTTCGCCATTTGCCGCAAGCCCATTTTTGGATTGTCTCCATGTCAGGTCTGCCCCCGATGAACTTGCCAATGAGGGTGAACTTTTCTTGATCAACGTAGCTGTTCAGCAAACTGCCTGGGATCACCAGGTCGGAACCTGAAGGGATCAGGGGTTGGGAAAGGGTCGGGGAAGGTGACCCTTTCGAGACCGCATGGGCGTACGAGCCCTGGATCGGAGGGAAAGACCCTCTATCGGGGGGTTTTTCATGACGGGAAGGAATCTCTCCTTCCTCAGGGGGTTCAGACTCTGGATCGCCTGAACCAGAAACCAGGGGACCAGATCCCCGAGGCGGGCTGCCAGACCTTCCGCTCGCCGTCGCTTTCCCGCTATCCGTTGTCCTCCCGCTCATTTTTCAATCTCTTTCGTCACCGTTGAATCCAAAAGTTGGGTAGTTTAGAAGCCCCAAGAACCTAGCTCTATGGCCAATCGTAGTTGTCCCATCCGGGTATACCACATGGCATCAGTCACAAGGGGGTTGAATTATTAATATATCCATAGGTTGGGCATAGAGAAAATGGAGCCTTGTCGGCCTCTACCAGCACACAGGACATTTGCCAACTATGCCTACATATCCAGCAGGGTGGAGGCAGTGGGAATGGAACCTGGGTCGGCCACAACCAGCACCCAGGGCATTTGCCAACTGCTCTACGCACGCGGATGCTTTCCTAAATAATTTCATTGCATCAAGAGAACCTATATATTTTTGAAGTACTATTTTGCCCAATTCTTTCTTTGATCTTTGAATAATCTCCACCTAAGCTTTTCCCTTAATGCTAAAATCATAAGTCTGCAATTTGACAAGCCTACTCCTCCAATATTCTTTCTTTTGCAAACCCTATCTCACTTACAAAGAGGAAACCTAAATATTTCCTCACAACCTTTCCAAAGAAAGTCTCTTTGAATTTTATCAATTTCTAATGATATACCTTTAACTCCTGTATTTGAACTTGTGCATTGTACTTCCTCATCCCTCGTCTCATTTTTTTCTTCTAATGGTTGATTCAAGTTAATGGCCTTTGCCATTTGATGATTCAAAGGGGTTTATTTTTGCCATTTTCTTAGGAGTGGAAAATCCTTGATTTGACCCGACTTCTACTATGATATGATCTCCTTGTTTCATATTGAAGTTTGTCTCATCTCCAAAATTTTCCATCTCTTTTCCATTTAATTTCACTTTGCAATATCTTGTCATGTGTCTGGTCTCATTACATTTGCGACATCTGAATGCAATGTTTCCATAATCCACTTGTTGATCTCATTCTCTTGATTCAGATTTAATCCTAATGGACTGCGGTAAAGGTTTTAAAATATCCATGGCAACACATATTCGAGTATATACAACATGTCTTCTCTCCTTAGTAGTTGGTTCCTTTTGGATGAACTCGCCTAAAGTATTGCCAATATTCTTTAAAACCTCTTTATTGATTAGTTGATAAGGAAGTCCAAAAAGCCTAATCTACACCGAAAGCCTGGACAGGGTTTTTGTTAGGATCCTATCCTAACATTAATTAATAATCTTAATAATAATAATATATTATATCCTATGGTCATAATAATAAAATAATATAATAATAAATAATATAATAATTAATTATATTATTTATTATATTATTATAAGATTAGGGTTAGGAACCCTAGAGGGGTATAAAACATTGTAAGAACTTATCATTCAATCATCCATGAATATGAAATATAATACAATTTATGGAAGGGACTTCCCGACAATACAAAAGGCGATTCTCTTAGTTTTAGGTCTATTTATTATTTATTTATTATTTTATGTGCTAGGAACCCTAGGTTCCTATCAGTTTTCCATAGATTTGCTCTTCGTCTTATCGCTAACTGGACTTCCAACTAGGGCAACCTTACTTTCAGTAAGGACTGTCAAAAATGACTTTCTTGCCACATTATGTAGATTTTCTTCACATAAATCCTTTAGTGGGAACAAGAAGAAGTGGCCCTCGCTCTTTGCTCGCACTTTGCTTCCTGCTTCTCGCTCGCTCTTTGCCCGCACTTTGCTTCCTGCTCCTCGCTCGCTCTGGGCTTGCACTTGCTCCTGTGGTTGTGCTTCCTTGAAAGGTTTGTTAGACATTTAATTCAATTTTGCATACTATAAATGCATTTATATCTTCCAGATGACCTGTACATGCATTATACTTGTTTGGAAGGCCGTCACGTGCATTTATTGTCTTTTGCAAGACCTGTACATGCATTTATGACTCCTCCGTTTGGATTGTATTAACATCGTTACAGTGAATTTCTTCTTGGATTTGATAGAGGGAAGCTGGATAGTTGTGTGTGGGGAGGGGCAGATTATCTTTTTTTCTTTTAATTTTTAATTTTTAATTTTCTGTTTTTTCTTAGAAATCCCTAAATGAGGTGAATGTTGTACAGGATGTGCAAATGTCCTAGAGACGACTAGATGTTCCCACAACGTTGTGGGGACATCTCAGGCATCCTCAGTTTCGGGATGACCCTGTTTTAGGGACAGTTGCCGCAGAAAGGAAATGTCTTGGGGATGTTTTGACCTCATCTCTGCATCACCAATTTGCGGGGGACGACGACACTTGGGGGAGGGGGATGCATCCTTGTGTAACAAATTTTTAATGTTGCATTACTTGAACTCAACAATGATGTCCAACGGAGCGCGAGCATGATGTGTACTTCATAAATTCTAATCAAAATCTTGGAAAAATGATATGATAAATATTTAAGAAACTTCAAATTTAAAAAAAATCAAGGCATTCTCCTTTCATATAAGTGTGCCCCATAGATGTCAACATATGTTTGTGTGTAGCTAAATGCACAAACATCATCGTAATATAACATCCTTCATCCATATAAAGCTGTGTTCCTATTTAATAATCATTGTTTGTGTCATGTTTATTTGATGTCTATGAAACCTAATCACACAACTCAATGACTTAACAAGCTGAAGAGAGAAATGACTTGACACATGGCAAAAACTCATCAATAACTAAATAAGGTGCTGACTTGATTTTGATTGATGCAAATTCTCATGTAATGGAGTATATTTCTCATTTGACACGCTCACTTCAGTGTGTCTTGTAAAGCTTTGTTGTTTGTCAAAGAACACAAGGTTTTAAGAATCTTTCTGATCTTAGCAACATGATAGTAACTCATTGGACAATTTAAAAAGTAGACATGTTTCTTGGAATATTTTTTTGCTCAACTAAGATGCTTATGAGAAGTGGATTATTAATAAGAGACGCTTTTCAAATTGATTTACTTTCTAATGCTGCTGTTTGTTATCTTCAGATCAAAAAGGAGATTCAAGGAGGAGAGGTGACCATGAAGGAGATAAGTTTCAACAGATGCATGAGGAAAAAGAAGTAGTTTCGGCTGTTGCAACTGTCCTTTCAGACCTTTGTGGTCCAGGAGATTGGATGCCAATGGCAAAACTTCATTCTGAGGTCAGTGTGTTTTTGCAAAATGTCCACACAAAAGTACATTGTAAACCTGTAGCATTGTTTAGTATATGCATGCTTGTTCCTTGTAGTACCCATTCATGTCAAGAGGATTTAATTTGTCTTTTACCAGGACTTACAAGTTAGGGTTTGCCTTAGCTTGTCAAGCAAGAATGAAAATTTTCCCTTGATAGATATAGGTGTGCAATTGCAATATGAAATTTTTCCCAAAGGATGGTGTTGGCTTCAAGAGAAACTTTGGATGAGTATTTAAGGGATTCATCATATGTGCATTTCTTGTTTGAATTTCTGACTTGAACATGGGATCCTTTTTCATATGGGGACTAAATTCAATATAATGATCATATTTAAAACATGTACATGGCTGTTGGTTCTATCTCTATGTTGAAGTAAAATTGGATTGTGAAAGCATATAAATATGTCTTGAATAATTATTTGAATAGTAATAAAGTTACAGCCTACACGATTGAATCTACCAATAAGATTTACTTGACCAAAATGTCAACTTGTAGGACCAAGTCGTCCATCATTGTTCTATGGTCTGTCCCATAGAACATCTTGCAATGATGGGACTCTTCCAATAGTTGGGTTCTACATATATATATTTTTTCTTGTCTAGACATTTCACCCAGAAGAGTCCCATAATTGCAAGAGGAAAGTGGTTTGATCTTCATTAGTCCTCCATCCATTTCAGTGGTGCCATACCTTCAAAGTCTTATCAATTCTATTGGAAGATTCCCATTTTGCAGAGAAATAAAAAACCATTGTTGAATTGGAACTAGAAAATTCTACACTTCTCATTGTGCAGCCTTATCAGCTTTTCATTGCTATATGATGAGACAAGGGTGCCTTTACTTTCATAGAAGTAGGTGAATGGCTACCCTCTTTATCTTCTTGTTGATCTTGGCAGTCGGATGAACTTGATTGTGATTAATAAAGTCATATACCTTGACTACAAATTGCATTCACACCCTTACATTTTTAGTCCTATGTTAATGTCAACAAAGAGGTTTTCATCATTTTGTGTCAGGCTCACATTTTCCCTCCTCTTGAGGGGGCAAAGACATACTTGCACTACAATGCTTGTCGACTATGCTCAGAACTTCCTATTGCTGTTGTTCTTGCTTATCTTCTTGAGTAAGATGCGTGTTGTGAATCTCTCTCATCATCTTTGATCCAACTTTGTACAGACAACAGTGCCAAAATGTAAAACTCTTACACAAAGGAATAGAATGCAACAAATTATAATACAATTCCATTACATATGATAAAGAAACATTATGGGAAGGACATACAGATACATATAAATACTTAAGCATGTATCCTTCGTGTTCCAATCAACTCCGATAAATCATGGTCTAATGGTCTGAGTTGGCCTTCGTATTCCAGTCAACTCCAAGAATAAAAGGAAAGAGCTAAAGTCTTAAGATTAATTAATTGTGGAACCCAGTGATTATCCTGCTATAGTTTGGCTCTGAGTTTTTCTTTCTTCCCATCTTTTGGCAGTCCTCCAATATGCACTTCACATTTTATGTTGTTTTGTCTTATGGAACATGAGTAACAAGGTCAATAAAGGTACACTCTTGAAAGTATTTTCTGGAATTGCCAGTGCAAAGATTTCTGATTTTTAATTGTCACTTTTTATACTCTATAGGTCTCTTTGTATTTCAAATTTCTGATTTTTTTGTATTTCAATTAACACATTATTTGTAAGATTTCTGATTTTAATTAACCATCTGTTTTTTGCAACAATGTTTCAACCTATTCAACATTCTGAATAACTAGTCCATCCCCACAAAAAGGATATCCTACTTTCAAGAGATGCTTTTGTACTAGAAACAGACTTGTGTTCCATGGAGCTGTTGGTCATAGCACTTCTCAAAGTATATCAATTTCTCTTTTGACATATGAAGGACATCTAATAACTTTGAGTGAGGTTTAAAAAGTTAAAATCATAAAATTTTACAATTGGTCATATGTATCTCCATCTTCAGAAGTGAGTAGATTCTACCAATGTGCCCCATTTTGAGTATTGCTTGTCAGTTAATTTTTCTTACTCTTAAATGGACTTTATGGAGCAGGCTGAAGCATCCCTTTCCTAGAAAATGAAATTCATACGAGATTCCCCATTTTAATCAAATTTGAGAACAATTGTGTAACCAGGAGGAAAGGATGACAAAATATATATATTAGTATTTATTGTTATCTAGTTAGTGGTCACATGCCATGGTTATGGTTAAGTATGTTAGTAGTCACATGTTGGTATCTTGGTTTTGGTCTGCTGCATATTATGTCAATTGCTGAAATCTTACTTTATGTTATCATATATAGAGAAATTTCCCTTCAATGTTAAGAGTCAATCCGTAAAATTGCACCTCTTAAGAAAGGCTGGTCATTGCCAATATAATTGACTTTATTGGAGTAATAAATGCCCATCACTTTAGTCGTTGAGTTGCCATGTAATATGTACTATAGACATAGAAGATGTAGTGTGGTTCTCGTACTAACCCTAATAGATTCCAGAATAGTATGTTATACTTTATCCTGCATAAAGCATGTCATCCATAGGTTGATGGGCCTCTGTTTCTCATTTTCATGTAGACTCCTAGGACAGGTCCATTTCTTATTGTATTTGATTGCTGCAATTTTTAACTCAATCATCTGTCATCAATTCTTATTATTTGTTTTTCTCTTTACTTGATAAATTGTCAATATAAACTCTTATTATTTGTCATTAAAAAAATTGCTAGCATGCTTTCATTTTTTTTTCATTGACATTAAGTGAGGTTGGTGCAGTTTTGAATTAACACATACACATGATTATAAATGTACAGTTCAGAGCACAGAAAACTTAAAAAAATAAATCTGTGCAGCATCAGAATGGCAAACACATCAAATTGTTACGAGAAGACAGTCCATAGATATGTGTATTATAATGCTTTTGTTTTTTCACGGTTGTGGATCTTCAGCCTGAGTACCTCTTTTGTGCCCAACCTGCCAAGCATAGCTGAACTGTGACAAGTGTAGACTCCATAGTCATGTTACAACATTAGTACAATTCAAACATAATTACTCGAGTTAGTGTGCTTTCCGTTGTGTGGACCATGTTCTTAAGCCGCCATACTTGACTGTTGATGCTTAACATTGCCGCCAGACTAACCCTGATTGCCATGTTATACTTGGAGTCTACTATATTCATTTGCTAAGATTTGTGCTATCATATGGATGTTGTAACCATTTTATGATTTTAGTGCGGTTATAGTTGATTAATTTGTTTTCCATGTGAGACGAGAGTAAGCAAGTTAAAAAAAGAAGAAAAGCCAAAAAAAAATATCATGATTTTCTAAGCCTTCTGATTGATCGTTTCATGCAAAAAGTTACACTAGTCTTGAGCAGAGTTGTGAGGATTCTGAGTTTTGACGGCTATGCATATTTTTTTGGTTAGAATCTTCACTATCTAGATAAGTAGCTTATAGTTGGCACTTCATATCTAAACCTTCTAATGGATTTCTTTCTGGATTTCATTTATGCTGTTGAAACTGGAGACTGATTTGTTCTCTCATGGTGCCAGCTTCTTGAACACTACAGTGGAATTTGGCATCAGAATAGAATACGTAAGTTTTTGTCCGCAGATGACCGGGTTGATTCTGAAAGTAAGGGGCGACCATGGATTGGGCTTCTCTCACTTCTTAGAAAATACCCAGAGCACTTTGTGATCAATACAAGGTCTAAAGGGCGAGTGACTGCAGAATTTGTATCACTGGTCTCTCTTCTTTCATGATCGAGAAGCTTAAAGAGTATGGAAAAGAGTGCATAAGATGTCATCTTTATGCTTTTCTTGCTTGCAAGGAGTCACATCACAAATTTAGAGCTTGTGGCAACTCTTTGAAAAGGTTGGATGCCAATTGTTGTGTCTTTCAATTTTCTTGGATATGTCAAACTTTGCCTAGATATTGTATATGCTTCTATTTGCGCTTGCACTGAATTCACACTTCTCAGTTGGTGAAAGGATGCTTATGTAGGTTCATTGAGGGACATATCTGGATACTTGTATAGATTAAATCCAACCAGTAAGAGGGAAAAAAAACACTGCATTGTTTTCAACATACCGCACTTGTTTTTGCATGATGATCAGATTGTGCTTGCTCAGTGCTACAAGTATAGACAGTGAATCATACAAATCTTGGCTTTTTTTCATCCTTCAATTGCAGGGTTTCCTATGGACTATTCAAAACATAATGGTTGACAAAGAGGTTAATGTTTTAAAATTTTGTTGAAAGAGCTTGGATTTAGAAATGGGTGCAAAAAGGCACCTTGTCATAAGGATTTATCATCTTGGTATGTAAAGGAAAATGGTTCCGTCCATTTTCCTAGTGTCATGTGTCATGATATTCACATAGGTTGAAGAACACCACTAACTTGTTTTTACCTATTTATCCAAAGGACTCCTGTAACAAAATTCAGCGAATTTAATCCATAAGGGTTCAACTTAGATTACATACATTTCAAATTGCATTACACAACGTTTGTATTTGTTTTTATTTAATTCTCCGAAATTTTAACTATATTTATATGTTTTGAACATTATTTTCACATCAATTTTTTTTTAAAAAAGATAAATTTCTTTTTGAACTTATGGCTTGCTGAACAAAATTCGAACACAAACTTCGCATATGCGCAAAGAGTCTATTCATTTACAAATGAACCATAAGCATGTCTATTCATTGACGAAGGACTGGGGATCAAATGATTAGCAAACTTGCATCTATGATGCAAGACAAATACTGTTCAAATTTGAGAGATTGGGAGATGAAGCATATTATCCAATTTCTTGGAGCTTTCTATTGTGTCAAAAATTTTAGTAGCACTAAGAGCATCTTCTCTTTAATAAGAAAATTAAATTAGTTGATACTTGTAGTCCCCAAAAAAAAATGTTAGTAGCACTAAGAGCATATTCTCTATAATAAGAAAATTAAATTAGTTGATACTTGGTAGTCTCCAAATGAGATGGTATGTGATGGCTGATTCAAAGTTTTTGGATACCCAAGAAAGAGTATCATAAACAATGATGTACGAACGGTCACCTTAAAAAGAAGGCATTTGAAATAAAAGATGAGTGGATATTATTGATTTTTTTTAAAAAGAGGCATTTGAAATAAATGATGAGATGGATATTATTGAATCTTTTTATAATGGGTAGTGTAAGCATAAAATGTTTGTTCAAGGATACCTTGGTTGTTAAGGAAAAGAGTTATACTCTAGCATTAATCCCACAAGATACTAATTGAATGCCTTGGCTTTAAGCTGCATGATGCGTTTATATGAGACAATGTAAGGACATACTCATTGGTGGACTATTTAATTTGGTTGTTAAGGAAAAGAGTTATACTCTAGCATTAATCCCACAAGATACTAATTGAATGCCTTGGCTTTAAGCTGCATGTTGCGTTTATATGAGACAATGTAAGGACATACTCATTGGCGGACTATTTAATTTTCAGTGGTGTAAGATTAGTATTCTATTAATTATGTGCCTCTTTTAATTCTTTCACGAGTATTTGGAAAGATACTTTAAGAGTATATATATATATATATATATATATATATATATAAGTTATATGGAATTGAAATGAGTTTCATTTGTACAGTTTCATGACCACATAGTGGTATTATATATATATATATATATATAGATTGTATGGGATTGAAATGGATTTCACTCGTACAGTATCATGACCACAGTGATATTACAACTTGACAATTATACATGTATAGTTTGACAAGATTTGAACTTTGGTTTCTTTGTTGAAAGTTGAAGAATTTATCAGTTGAATCAATGCCATTTGATTTAAATGTAACTGTTCATCCATGAGATTTGAACCTTGGTGTAAAATGTGAGACTCTTCACTTTCAACCAATTACTCTAAAATTTATGAGCAGAAGTGTACATTTATATAATGTAAGATAATTTCAAATTATTCTATAATCCAAATTATATATGGTATGAAAATTAACAAAACTATTAAATTGTCACCATTTTTATTTATTATTATTGTATTAACACAAACCGCTCTTTAACTAGTGAGTATTTTTAATTTACTCGAAGAGATTCTGCATTTAAAAAAAAAAAATTATTAGATAATTTGTAAAAAGTTTAAAGTTATATGGTGGTGACACAACCGTAACTTTTAAACCATACCATTTGATTTAAAATGTCTTACCATTATTTACTACATTATTTTTTGATTTTTTTCCTATCATCAGTCACAAAACTAGCCAATGACAATAAGGATAGTTTGTGAGAGTCATATTAAATTTGGGTATATATAATTAGTAAATCTCTTACTAAAATTAATTAATTCTTTTATGAATGTTGTTATCAATGCAATCTAATAGAGGTTAATACACTAATGTATTTCTTAACATTAGCACACTTTTATCATCTAGAAACTCAACATTGTATTCATTGGACTTGTTTAAGAAGGATGATATATATTAAGCACCTATATCAAAATACTCCATTAGGATTTTTTTATACTTATGTAAATGTAAATAGAGAGTATATATCATTGTTATGTTCTTGAGGTGGAATAGGTTTGGTGGGAGCAGCCCATATGGTTTGAACCTTGCGCTTAATAGTTACTAAAAATAATGTGGTTGTAACCAACTCTCCTATGAAAAAAATGTTCTTGAAATTATTTGTTTTACACAATTCAGCCAACACATCAAGTAGATAGATGAAAATTTGGAACTGAAAAATAGGCATTCTTTTTTAGATCTTCAAGTTTTTTTTTTTTTTGGAGAATAAGGGGTTGTATTTGCGTCCCCCACCTTTGAAAAATCACAACTCTTGTCTTTAGAGCACGGGAGTTTACAAACAAATTCAATTCCCATTTCAATTGAGTTGCTATATCATTTTACATAAAATGTCTAAATTCTTGACTTTTTTTTTGGAATTTTTTCAATTTTTTTTTGTGAATACAAATATTCTAGAATTCAACATCGTTCTTGATATTTTCCTATCACAATATTCACAATACCAAAACTTTACTTTTACTATCTATGCATTGCATCTTAGTAGAGTAATATTTCCAAAACATCGTGCTATCATAACCCACTTTACCAGATCTGGATTGAAAGTTTCCTTCCTAAAACACAAGTGCAACCATAAAAATTGTAATAAATAGTTTATATGAAAGCACATTAATGTTATAAAATAAAGCAAATATTATCAATGGAAAATATTAAAGTAAATCTTAATCATTATTTTATTCAGGTAGCTAATATTTTCTTATCAACTTCAGCTAAACTTACTACTTTCTTTAACCAAGGAAAAGATAATTTAACTTCATGATCCTCAATTAAAACCCCTCTATTGGCTAGCCTATCTGCACATTTGTTTCCTTCCCTTAATGTATGTGTAAACTTGATTTCTTCAAACTCTATATCAAGGTATTGAATTTCTACAATTATTTCTTGTATGTTCCATGGAGCCTTTGCTTTCCTCAAAATAACATTTATAACTATGAGTGAATCACCTTCCATCCATACTTCGTTCCATTTCATTTGTTTGCATATTTTTAACCCTTCCAAAGTCGCCCAAGGTTCAACTTCATTATTTGTCTTAAATCCACCATTGAAAGCATAATGAGACAAAATCTCTCATTTATTCCAATTATTCCTCCTCCTGCTAGTCTTGGATTTCTTTTAGATGCTCCATCAAAATTCAATTTGACCAACTCCACATATGTTGGTTTTCACTTGATATTCTTTGCCTTCTTTTTGTTTCTCCTATCCCCAACATTATAATTCCATTTGATGATTTGACTCTATCTATCAAGGCTCTCCGCTTCCAGATTAGCGATTGGGTGAGTTGATAGGATTGGTTTAGGTTCCTCTGTGGCTAAACAAATCTTCCTTTTCATTACCTCTAAATTGCTTTTCTTCCCTTTCAATATTTTCTATTCCTTTCTAGCAGGGTTATGCATAAGGGGTCAGACCCAAAATGTACTCGTAAAAAAATGGCGAATCCATTTTAAAACCCTAGCGAATCCTAGCCAAATTCATGTAGGACATAGCAAATTACTTCAATTTTTCACAACAAATTATAAAACAATGGCGAATTTGAAAGTTCTGGTCAGATTGGGTGTAAAACGAGATCCGACCACAAACCAGGTGTAGAAAATGATATGGATGCAGACCAGATGCATAAAATGGTCTGACCTCGGATGGGTGCAAAAAATAGTCCGGCTGTGCATTTGATGCAAAAAATGGTTCGGCCTTGGATCGGGTGCAAAAAATGGTCCGATCTCGAATCGGGTCAAAACAAGGTCCGACCTCAGACTAGGTGTAAAACTAGGTTCAACTTTGCATCGGGTGCAAAACTAAGTCCGTCCTTGAACCGGGTGCAAAACAAAATCCGATTTAGGATTGGGTACAAACCATGGTTCAACCATGGACGGGGTGCAAAACAAGGTCCTACTGTTGATCGATTGTAAAACACGTTTCGAACGTGAACCAACTGCCACGTGTCACACGATCGGTCACCCATATTGCATGTCCAATAACATGTTGCCACGTGTCCATCCAGTCTATTCTCTCTATAAAAGGGTATCAACTATCATTTTTCCAATTTTCATTTCTGCGACTGCACCAGACCAGAGCGAACCATTATCCAACAACCTTCCCAATCCAATTTCACCTGCTTCCACAACTTCTAGCAATGACCACCACTTCCATCCCTACTGCAAAAATTGTATTCAAGGACCTTTCTTGCTCTACAATTTCAGATTTATTAACAACCCCAGGTTTGAAATTTTCGTGGGCAAATGACATAGGTTTGCACACTTTGCTTTCAATGCCCTAATTCAAAATCAATAGTCCTGCACAATATCATAGCTGCTTATTACCATGACCATGCCACAGTGAATATGCAATTACAAAATAGAAAATTTTCGTTCACAATCACGTCTACAGACATTTAGAGATTGACAGATTTTCCTTTCAAGGATTGTCCTCTAGTGACACCAAAGTTTGTGTTGTCTCTAGATGATAAAGGTTACCTCGAGACGACATACAATCTCGGTACGGAATCATTGTCAAGTATAATTCTTGTTAGTTAGATTTTGTTAATGTTCAAAATTTCAAATTTGTAATTTGATATATATATATTTTTTGCAGCTTCTGTCGTAAGTCAAAAAGAGGGTTAACAATCAACTCTGTTCAACATCCAACACTGAAGGCCATTATTGAGTTCTTCCAGGCAAGACTGATTTTGCATGAAAAAACGAAACTTCAATATTGGACATTGGCCTATATGGTTCGTTGTCTGCACCATGAAAAGTTCGATTGGTCCACATATATTTCAGATCATATCAAAACAGAGTTTCATGACATCCAAACGAGCACAACGTCCATTGTGGGTAACGTTAATTACATTTTCGCATTGTATTTTGAAATATTTCATAAATTACAGAATACTGTTGTACCAACTGTAGTGCATCCAACACCACACACCATTGCCATGACACCCCAGGAATTGAAGGTAATAAGTCCATCTTTGACCATCAAATAGTTTTTAATATTTTAGCACATTTTATTTTTTAATTTTTATTTGCATCTAAATGCAGAGTAGGGCAGCCACCACAAGGAATAAATAGGATATTGCCTTAAGGGGTCACAGGCCAAAGCAAACTGGTGATTTTGAAGACATTGCGTCACAAGTATCACCATTGCAAAGGCCACATAAATGTTTGAGGCATGCTGCTTCTCTTGGGGGTTCTCTTTCACCTAAGTTTGCACAAAATGTGCAGGCTGAATCTAGTGAGGCCACCCCTAGTGCACATAAGTTTCTCTTTTAACATTTTATATCTATATTTTTGTTTAATTAAATTTATAATTAATTTTTATTAAATTTTTTTATATGTTTTCAGAATTGTGCCCCACCCCCATGGGCACCCAAATACATTAGATCTCATCGTATTTAAGTAAAACAATGTGTATTTACTTTGAATTAAGATGTATTTATTTTTTTCTATTTTATTTTTTGAATAATTTTAGCAAAATAATTTTTATTGTTTTCAGGCGCCTCTCAATGACAACCTGTGAGAGACCATACAATGCAGCCATCGCCTCCACCACAACAACGACAACCTACACAAATGAGAGGTCAAATATGGGTTGGAGTTGGAAAACAACTTTTTTCACAGAGATCACGGGGGGAGCACCAAGTCAGACTGGGTATGGTTCTCGTATTTTACATTTAACACAACTTCATAGGCACTTGAAGTATCAACCACAGGATTAGATAATATCCCACTTGATGATGTTCTTCTGTTGCATGACAACATTTTAGGTTTCAAGGCAACAGATGTGCTTCAAGATCCACAAGGTGAAGCACAATAAACAAAAGTCCTTGTAGCTCAGCAGACATCATTGCCATCTCCTCAAGGAAATGACTCTCATCCTCAAACTAAGGATGATAGTAAATTTTGATGAAAATGTTTTAACAGTTGAAAATATTGAAGCAACTATAAAAAAATTTGTTCTTAGATATTTGCAAGTGATGAATGATTGGGAATATTAGGCCAAGGTCCTTATAAAGGAAATTAATGGCCGGTATAATTTTTTTTTTAAAAGAGAATCAATTTTTTCTTTGGTCGAGTATGAACCAGAAAAGCTTGGTGGCCTGCTAGATCATGCCATATTAGGATTAGTGAAGTCCACTGTTTGGTTTGATGATGACGTTTTAAATATTATGGCTATTAGAATAGAGAATATTAATGTTGAAGCCCAAGCCTTTTATAACCAATGGGCTTCGATAGGAAAAAAGTTGCAGTCGCTGAGGGTGCAAGGGATGTGGTTGACGTGAGCAAATGTTTTTTTATGTTTTATTTTTCTTTTGTAGTCAAATTTTAATATTTTATTAAAACAAGTTATTTTTTTTCATATAACTCTTTTGAGTTATGTTTTCATTTTCTTTTTGTAGTCTAATTTTGATAACTTAAAAAAATAAGTTAACATGAAAGTTAATATCGAGGCGATAAAGAAATTTTTGAGAAATGCAATGGAAATGAAGAGAAAAATGCAAACAAGAGTGAGGGATAAGAATATTTTAAGAAAATATATCAGGGAAAAACTCAACCAAGATGCGGATTTCGTACTTAAAGAGCAAAAAGTGAAAGAACCGCTTTCAACCATACTAGAAGATCCAAACCAAGAAGAAGCCACATTGTTGGGGAGTATTGAGAAAGTATAGGAAAGGCTAGTCAGATATGAAGCATTGCCAGCACAGGGTGTCGAGGAAGGACAAAAAGGAAAAGAATAAACAAATATAAGAGAAATTGAGGCAACAAACCCGCAATCAGATATTTAACAAACTATGAAATATTTTCTAGTTGATTGCAGTCAACAATTTTGTACAATGTAATATATTTTTAATCGAATTAATGAAAAAGACATTTACTAATTTTATGTCTTCCATCATTCAATGGTTGTTTCCATTTATAATTTTGCGTTGTTATTTTAGTTTATGTCTATTCAATTATATTTACTATGTTCATCTCAAACAACAAAAGAAATATTATTGTTGGTTAATAATTTTTTGCAAAGTAAAACATAACAATACATCAATATTCATACATTAACAATACTATGATATAAAACATAAGGATTTATCAATAAAGGCAATTGAGACACTATGATATAAAACAAACAATTTTTAAAAACAACAATGCGATATAAAACATACAATTTATTAATAAATAAATTTTGTGAAATCTAATAAATTTGAAACTATATTTTGAAATTTGATATCAAGTGAAGTCAAATTTATCATTATTGTGAAATCTTGAAAAAATTACAATTTAGGTGATTAAAACAAACACTTGTCAGCTTGTCCAGAATAGCTATTAAGCATAGCAGATATCTGTGTCTCCACTATCTGAACACTGCAACCATCATTGTCCTCCTTATCGTGTGTATTAGTGATACCCCTTATGTCTGCTAGGGATTTCTAGTATGTCAATGCTTTGTCATAGGGAAATTTTTATAGCTTATACGATGACACATAAATTCTCAAACAATTTTTCAAATTCTTGTCCAGCCCGTTACGGAGCTTAGATTTAACAAAATATAGTGCACAAAAAACCCTCTCATCTTCTACAGATCCCAAATCATTGTTTGACATAATTCATATAAACAAACATATTGACTTATTGTATCTTGTAAGACACTACTTGGATACAATTTTTGTCACAAATGTGCAATGGAACCAGACTCATGGATGTTACGCAAAAGTGATGTTTGCTCAACCATTGTACTTGAAAAATGCAAAGATTATTATTTTAAAAGTTCTTTGTTGAGAATACCTTTGATTTCAACACCACTGACTTCCACACTTTTACTGAAATACTTACTAAGTATACCCATATATTTAATAAACAACTCGTGTGTCGATTTGTAGTGAATACAAGGACCCCAAAATAAAGGTTTAAGCACACCCATGACCTCAAGCAACTTATCTCTTTGAAATCGATCTCTTATTTCACTTGTCAATGATTCTACTATTTTTTACAATTTAATCTTAGTATTGTGTAAAACAACCTCAAATCCATTGTGTGTTATGGGAACTTGTTCAATATCATCTGTAACTATATTTGATCGCCTTTCAAAACAATATAGAGGTATCATTTTTTCATGAACTTTATACAAAGATGATTATTGATGTCAAACTTCAAAAAGCTTTCTAGATCATTCACATTAGTTAATATTCTCCAACTATCAAACAAGGGATCTGTAAAATTTTCTTCGGAGACATAACCTGCCAATTATCATACATATTTGTTTTCTTATCCTCATGAAATTGACAATATAGATGGATCTTTCTTATGCAAGTTTAATCAATCTATTTATTTCTTGTAACATTTAAAAAATACCACATAATGTTAAAAGGGTTTCCAAGTTAGTCAAACGGAATATCAAATCTTTTGCCTTATCAACTTCCCTACGATTTGCGTACATAAACCACATTAACGATTGATATTCTTTAAAAACTTTGTGTGTAGGTTGATACAGTGAAATCTACCTTGTATCCACATCTTTTAACAACTTTTCTCCTTTTGTAACTCCTAGTGCAAACTTTTGAAACTCTGCAAACCTTTTTGGACTGCACAAAAAATAAGGATGTATTTCATGAATGAGGTCTTTAACTCTCACAACATTTTCAAAAGTGCTCACGATTTTATATGCAAGATTCACTCTATGAGCCATGCAATGAATATCATATATGGGGTAACTGATGTCTGGAGTCGAATGCAAAGACAATTCATATGTCCTTGCATTATAACAACATTGTCAGCTCCAACGCATATTAACTTTTTGGCTATGTCTACATCATTCTCTCAATATATTTTAAAATTGTTACACCAATATTATAGATGTTTTCTACATTATAAATTTCCACCATCTTATGTAATCCTAGCAAACTAGGTTGCCTTACATTATTTTGTAATGTGTACACATTCATGCAAATCCAAGATGTATTGTTCATAACCGTCACCTCATCAATTGAAAGTTAAATGAATTTGGCAAGTTTTACTTTCTCTCTCACGTCCTTCTCAACCAATGATAGATATTTTACCATTTCCCAAACACTTTGATCTGACCAATGAGAACCAAAAAGGTTTTGCACATCAACTCTTTGAAATAGGTGATTATAATCAATTAAATCAGACATGGGTCCACCCTTTTTGATAATAATATATACAACAACAAAATACAAAATTTTGAAGCTAAATTGGTCTTATGAATGTTATGAAATTGAGCTTCAATCGTTCCACCTTTCTTAATAAGAGATTGTTGTATCTTGATATGATTATCGTATTCTTTTGCATATCTAACATGCATAAATTTTGATTCGTTCTTCCACCTAAATATTTTTTTAATTGTTCTATCACTTTCTGTAACTTTTGAATAAATATTTCCACAATATTTTTCTATTGTATCTATCTTCATTTGCATCCTATGATCCTTACCTAGTTTTCAACTACAAATTTTGCATCTATATTCTTTTTTATTGTAATTGTTGTTATCTGTTAGGACTGGATTTATAAAGGGAAATTTTTATGCCCATTCAACCTGAAATGACCTTCCAATAGTCCAAATAGATAACTTTCTACGTTTTGAACATTCTCCAAAATTTTGTATTGTATTTGATTTATCACTTTATTTTTCAACTGGCGTGTCATTTTGAGGAATATCTTCAAGTGGAGGCATATCAGGGTCAACAGAGTATTCTGCATACAATAAGATTCCTTATCATGGATTTAACAAAAAATAATTTTACAAATAGAAAAAAGATTCACATCTTCATGCAATATGACCAAATCCACATACTGAAAATTAACCTTTTAAGGAAGAAAGAATTATTTTAAATAATTTACTGAATACACAACTAACTATTTAGTAGGTAAAAATGATTTGTACCTTGAATTTGCATAGATGTCGATGGCTCATTGGATTTCGATATATGGCTAAAATATTTGATGATGCTCTTTTCAGCAGAATATTTGCCTCCCTTCGTTCCATCGCCAGTAGGTGCCATTTTACTTGTACAAAAAATGGTTTACATTTTAGAAAATAAATAAAATATTGAAGAGATCTTACTAATGTGAGACCTCAAGATAATATTGTAACTAGAATAATCATATGGTTGATTGGTAGAAAATACATACCAGTTTCCAGGTAGGCTTTATCGTGAGTTTTTCAATGCATGCCACTACTCTATTTTCTAGAGATAACACTTGCAACTATTAAGAGCACAAATATAATCAATATACGAAATATAATTAGAGATACAAATGTAGAAAAATATCAAATGACAGTACTAAATGGACTAGAAACTGATAGTATTAATGGAATAGACAGAGTATGATAGTGTCTCAAGGGAAGTTCAACTAGCTAAAAAATCCTTAAAAATAGTCACTTGTCAAATAGAGGAAAACGGGGGAAAACATATTCTCTAAAAATAAGAAGAAACAAAGAATTATAGTGTCTTAAGAGAAACACAACATTTAACTATTTATAATTTTATGATAGAAAAATCGATATCAAGAGAAACTGAGAATCAAAGTGTCTTAAGAGAAAGAGAGAATTACATTTCCTTAAGAGAAGGACAAGTAGCTAAAAAATGCAACACAACATTCACATGCGAAACATGGCAAAATAGGGGAAAACATGGGAAACAGAGCATGGACCTATTTTCAATAAATGATAGAAAAATAGGAAAAGAAAAACCTGCAATTAGATGATAGAAAAACATATCTTATTACTACAACTGCATCAAAACACTTAAATGTGAAATAGAGGAAAGTATGAGAAAATAGAGGAAAATAACAAAAAATAAACCTGCAAGAAAATAATAACTACTACAAAAACACATGATACTACTATAACTACTTGAAATCATATTATGAAAAAATTTAGAGAGGTAAAATTAAGTACCTTTATTTTTCATAAGCGATGCATGATCCAGATATGATCTGAATTCAAAGTAGGGTCTTGCAGTCAGTTCGGGTGCAAAATAAAGTTTGACCCCTGTACAGGTGTAGAAAATGGTTCAGATGTGGGTTGGGTGTAGAAAATGGTTCGAATTGGGGTCGATTATAGAAAATGGTTCGGATGCAAGTCGGGTGCAGAAAGTGATCCAGATGCGAGCCGAGGGGTAGAAAATGGTCTATATGCAGATCAGGTGCATAAAATAGTATGACCTCGGATCAGATACAAAGCAAGGCCTGATTATCAGTTCAGGTTCAAATAAAGGTTCGACTATTGGTTTGGGTGTAAATCAAGGTCTGTCTTTTGATACGTGTGTAAACGAAGTCTATCTTTTGGTTCGAGTGCAAATCTAGGTCCAGATTTCGGTTCGGGTGCAAAACAGTGTCCGTCCAAGTCCAGGTCTAGATATGGGTCTAGTTTCCTGTTTGATTAGAAGTTGTATCTAGATTGACTGGTTTTTGCATACAACCAAAGTTTTATAGAATTTTGCAACAGATCGAATGTTTATGTTCTTATATTTTATGTTCTTTACTTTTTGCTGGTGCTGCTTGATTTTCTAATAGTTTGAATGTTTTACATGAAAAAGTATCGTTGGCATGTTAATTATATATACTGGTATAATAGGCGAATTTGGTGGGATAATTTAAAAATTTTATAATTTTAAGGTGAAAGGGTCCTTGATTTAGGCGGAAGTGCTGGCGAATTTAAAAAAAATACGTAATACTATTATCAACGTGCAGAGAACCGACCCCTAAAATTTTTTGGCTCGAAAATTTTGAGTGAATGGGCCGATGTCTAGGGTCCCTAAAACTTGCCAATTTACATTTTCAAAAATGCTAATATTTGCTTATTAACGAATATTCACCGTTGTGCATAACCTTGCTTTCTAGCCATACAATCCAAAGTATTGTATCTTTTGATATATCCCACATTGTTTGTAAAGCATAACTTTTAAAAGTGATCTGCCATTATTTTAACCATTCTTCAATTTTGCCATTCATCACCATGCATTTTCCAAACATATTAAGAATCCATTTCCATAGTTTCTAGACTATTGATTAGTGTCCTAAGAGATGGTCTATACTCCTCCATTTTACAAAGAATACATTTTGAGGGGCCATGAAAACCCCTTTTCATAAGGTTATGCCAAGATAAAATTCTTCTATGACCTACTAGCTAAAAAAACATTTTGACTTTAGAAATGCTTGGGCTATCCCAAATATCTCTCTATATTCTTGTGATATTCCTATATTGATGGTACTTTATATTATATCCACTTCTTGTTGTGTATTCTTCCAAGATATTCAACTCCCATATTAGCATATCCTTGGCTTCCCTCAAAATAATTATCGTTATCTTTCTACTCAATTGCCTCCTAGAAACAATGTCTTGTATATTGTAAAAAAAATTTCTTTTCGTATGTATCTTCCTTCTTGATCCTTGTACAAAATATTTGAAACCTTATCACCACATTTGTCTTGTAGTCTCATCCAGGGTTTCAAAATTGGATCTAGATTGAGTTGTTTTTTATCACACCAAGTATCCATCCAAAAAAATAATTATTCTCTAGTTCCCACCACCCATCTTAAACCTTTAATCACTAGATTAATTGATTTTTTAAAACCGTTTCATTGTGCAGAACCATTTGGTAGAGATAATGCAGTAAATATTAATCTTAGGTCATTAGGATCTATAGACATAAAAAATTGACCCACTTTTCATCATTTTTCATCAATTCACCCTCATGTATCGATCCTCTAACCAACCAAGCCAAATTCACCTTTTAAAGACCTAAAATTGAGCATTTATTGCTTCAAAAATTAAGGTCATCTTTGAGCCAACTTTTCCCCTATCAAATATTCTCCATTCCTCTCAAAACCACTACCATTGGATTGAGCTTAAAAAGAGTTTTTCGAAGAGTATAATTTTTTTCCCATTTTGACATCGTTTGGTCCCCTAAAATGTAAAAAAATTGCACATGGGTCTGCCTATCTTGAATTCACAGTCCTTCCTTATGGGGTATGAATTTTTCTATCAAAACCCTTGTCCTGCGTTGGCTCTTTGTGATGTCGGTCCTTACCCGAGTTTAAGTTTTATTTTACTACGTACCCATTACCATATTAGAATTTTGAAGTGATCTCTCATAGCAATTGCAAGCACTCTTAATGCTCTTAAGAATTATTGCTTTTGGAATGCTCTATTGTTGCTTTGCTTATATGTTTCTTGTGATTAGTTACTTTTGGTAAACAACTGGAGGAGTCTTGATGACAAGAGAGGTCTACCATTTTGGTCGCTACCTTCATTTTCTAATTTCTTCTTGCTTTATCCATAGGCTAATAAGGTTTTTCTTGTGTTGTTAGTCTCTTTGGATCATTAATTTTTTGTTTTGTATTGCATTTTTACATTTTTTAAATTAGAAAAAGGTTCCAAACCAAATTCGCACTCGATCCATACAGGGTGTAAATTTGGTGAGCCAAATTTGTGCTCACTTCTTATAGGGCACAAATTTGGCTCACCAAATTTGCACCCTATACAGAACGGGTGCAAATTACAGGACACAAATTTGGTTACTAGAGATTGGGGGTAAGTTTTTTCTCCAAAAATCCTAGCTTACTTCTTGCATACTTCATTTCTATCATATTCATTCTATCTGCATTCTACTTTTGTTGTTTCATGTTTTTTATATCTTGTTTTGCTTGTTCCAAAGGTCAACAATCATTTTCATTTTTGAATGGTCAACTAAAAGTACCAAGGGGGCTTGATTCTCGCACCTCCAAGCTCAGTCACATAGCAACCTAAGAAAACGCCCAAACACTGATAAATTTTTCCAAGGATTTTGAAGCTATTTTGTAGATTTGAAGCTATTGGACATTATAGGGCATAAATTTGGTTACATGGTGCAAATTTGGTGGGTGCGAATGTGGTCACAAGGTGCGAATTTGGTTATGGTGTGCAAATTTGGCTAGGATCAAGCATCGGGTCAAGTAAGTATTTTGATAGATATTTAGGTTGTTTGTTGCTTGTGTTTCATTTCTATATTTTATATCTAAAAAGAAAAAAAATAAAAACATTTGGTTTTACTTCTAGGCATCAAGGAAGAAAAACATATAGTCTGCATCTAGGCTAATTATATTTGTGCATTATCTTGAACATTTTCTAAAGATAAAATATTTACTTTCTTGCAATATTAGGGATAAACTTCATTGAAATAAAGAATCACTTTAGGAATGACTCCTTGTTTTCTTGCATTGTTGTTCTTTAATTCTTTCTAGTGTAGATCTTAGTCAAAGATCAAAATTAGGTTCTTTTTCAATAAACGCATCAAATCTTCCATCCCAAACTTGGAGTGAGTCCCTAAACCACTCCTGGTGAACCCTTCCATCCTAAGCCCCTGAGTGTAGAGAAACAATAGCCTCACAGTTACCTTGGTTCTTAGTGGATCCGACTAAGAATCGTCTATGGGGGTTAGTTTCTCCCTCCAAATATTTGGTGAACTTGACATGAAATACATCCTTAGTGGCCAAATTAGGAAGCCTTTTTCTTTTTGTCTCTTTCATTTATTTCTTTTAAACTATAAGCAAGACCATTAAATCTGTTTGCATAGAGTTAGAGCATGAAAACACTTAAAAAATATCTTGTCTTTTGTGTCTTTCGTTAGTTTTAGATATCATTTTCTCCATTGTCCTTTATCTTAATCTTATGGCTCCAAACCTTAGGAGTAAGAAAAGCTTTCAAAATCTAATGAGAATCCTCAAAAGGATGATCAGATTGACGGGGTGAATCCAAATCTAGAGGAATAAAAGGACAAAGAATAATGATGATATTGAACCTATTGAAGGTCCTCATGGTAGGCTCACCTTCAAATCATTTGATCATATCTAGAATTTATTTAAGCAACACATACAAGCCTTGAATAAGGCCCTGGATGAAGACACTCACTTTGAAGAAGTTGGGACATCTCATCATCATACCATTTCTCCTCTCAATATTCGTGTAATCCTTTGTTTCAATATTCTCATCAAATTAATCCATTTCATAAACCTACATATGCTACTATAACAACCACCAAAATTGGGAAGATTTTGCAACTACCTCCAACTAGTGGCATACCTCAAAATAATGTTCAATTTTTTTCTCATTCGATTCCTCCTAATAATGTTCCTCTCAAAATTCCTTCTTCTGTTCCACCAAATGTTAATTATTTCCTATAGAATTATACTACATAGAACATCCCATATCATAACCCATATCATAATAGTGTTAATGCTTCCAACATTAACCAAATCCCCTTTCAACAATTGTTAGGAAATATAGGGGTATTACACAACAACAATTCAGACATGCAAAATTTGACAAGTATAGTGAAATAATTGGCATTAAGAATGGATACATTTCAAGCTCTAAGTTTCACTTATAACTATAAGGAAATGTGCAATCAATCCCTAGATCCTATGGTAGCCGTTAGACCTTATCCCAAGAATTTTCCAATACCGATCTTAACCATTTATAAGGGAACAAATGAAGAACACAAGCTTATACTGAGAGGGAGGTGAACAATATAAGACCACTTTTTAATTTTCTTTCCCAAAAAGTATTATCCAATATAATAAATGGTAATATCAATAGCAATAACCAAAGAAATGCACAAATAATCACACACAATAGATACACCAATTTAACGTGGTTCACCCAATGTAGGCTACTCCATAGAGAAAATATTTCACTAATATTTTCTCAATAAATCTCTTGGGAATCCTTTCTCTATTACAATGTTTATGGACCTCTGTCCAAAGGAGACACCAATACCCTAATCAAGTTCATGGATCTCTATCCATAGGAGAAATACTTTCTCCTTAGCTCTGGCTGGTGATCTTCTAAAAGAGCTGCTACCTCCACTACACTGGCTAATGGATCTCTATCCACTGAAGACTCCTATCCCCACTCAGAAGACCTGTCCTCACTGCTCTAGCTAATGGATCTCTATCCACTGGAGATTATCATCCTTTATACTTTGTCACCTCCAAAGATTGCTCTTAGCTATGTCTCAAATCTGTACTATCTCTATCTCAAATCCTTCGGTCTAGCACAAATCTCTGGTTTAGCACAAACTTGTCCTCAAATCTGCTTAATCTCTATCTTAGGTCTAGCACAAACCTGTCCTCAAATTTGCACCAAACTCTATCCTCAAATTTGCACTAAACGCAGTCCTTCGATCTAGCATAAATCTGTCCTTAATATTTGTCTCTAGTCTGGCACAAACCTGTCCTCAAATCTACACCAAACTCTGTCCTCAAATCTGTACCAAACTCTGTCCTCAAATCTATACTAAACACAATCCTTCGGTCTAGCAAAAATCTATCCTCAATCTCTGTCCTCAAGCCTTAACACAAAACTTGACTTAATTATAAATCAACTCTGCTAGATCTGCCCCAAACCTTAACTCAAGGTTTGAACAAATCAATAAATCAACTCTGCTCACAAGTATTCTCAAAGACTTGTCTCAAATCTACCTTGTAAGATTCCACAAAAGCTCACACTAATATGTCCACAAGTCCTCTCTAGAACTTGTCCAATTTTCTCAACAAGTCTTCACCAAGACTTACCTCAAATTTGCTCAACAAGTCCTTACTAGAACTTGTCCAATCTGCTCTCAATCTCTGTCCTCAAATCTGTATTGTAAGCTTTCACAAAAGCTCACACAAATCTATCCACAAGTCTTCTCTAAGACTTACCTCAAATCTATTCAACAAGTCCTCACTAGAACTTGTCCAATATCACAAAAACATATAAAGAATTGTTAGAGACTCAATATGCTTCACATTCATCACAATGCTCAATCACTTTCAATCTCTTTTTTTACCACATAAACATATAGAGAATTGTTAAAGACTCAATATGCTTCACATTCATCACAATGCTCAATCACTTTCAATCTCTCTTTTTACCACATAAACATATAGAGAATTTTTAGAGACTCAATATGTTTCACATTCACAAACACTCAACCTCTCTCTCAAATCAATTTAGAATATGGAACAATTTGTTTCACATAACTTGAACTATCACTTCAACACATCCACTCAAGTAAGCTCAATCACTTTCACTCAACCAATCACTTCAACAACAATATTCATCAAGTAATCTCACATAACAATGATACTCATGATCATAGTTCAAGTTCTTCACTCAACCAATTACTTCAACAACAATGCTTATCAACCAATCCTACCATAACAATGATACTGATAATATTTCAAACCTGTCCTCAAATCTACACCAAACTTTGTATCCAATCTTCAAACTCAACAACAAAGGATATCAATCACACAACAATGAAGTATGCATTCACCCACTCAAAATCTCCAACAATGCTTATCAAACAAGGTTTATAGCATTTACTTCCATTGCAAAAAACTCATCAACTCAACAAACTTACAAAGAAAAACTTAATAATTTTTTTTCACTCCAATCTTGCTTTTAGAAAAGCTTAATTAATCAATTGTTTCAACCAAGGAAGAATATGCTCATACCTTTTACTTGATGAAGAATAGACTTCAAAACCTGTTTCAATTATAACCACTTTGCCAATCTCAAGGGTTAGACACTCAAAAATTTCCTTCAAAATATTTCACCATACAAAAATATTAATGCTCAAATACACCTTATAACTCCTACTTAAAATGACATTCAACTCTACACTTACACAAAAATTAATTCCTTACACCTTATTACTCCATTTTAAAATAACATTCATCCACACATATATCAAAAATTAAAACTTTAATTATACCTTATTGCTCCAACCTTATAGACTCAAACACCAAAATTTAAAATAAAATATTTAATTTTTCAAACCCTTATGTCTCCCTTAAAATCTAAATCAATCTTTATATTTCACAACACAACCATAATCCCTTATAACTCCAAATCAACATGTATTACTCCTACCCTTTCGTAATCATTCAAAGCATAAAAAATTAAATTACACACCTTATAACTCCCGAATCAACAACTATACCAAAAACGTGAGCATACCTTAAAATCTTCAAAGCCGATGCTGCAAAACTTCTAATCTTGCACCCAAAAACTTTATCATTCACCTTTGTCGCCTTAAGAAGATTCGAACTGCAAACCTCCCTGTTTTAGGCGCTTGCTAGCTTGCCGACTGCTCTAAACCCACCGATGCGAGTAGTGGGGACTCTCGTATATTTTATCTCTTTCCTCCGACGTCTTTTAAAATTAATTTTCTACGTAGAGCCAGATGCCAGCTGCGCTATTCGTTCGAGTGATGTTTATATGAAGAAAGCTTCTATTTATTTTTTTCATGCAAACCGAGACGTGTCAATTGCTGCACCGTCTGTTGTATCTCGATTATTGTGCATAACCACTTACTGCCGCATCAAATACTTTATTGCATCATCCTATTATTCTCGATTGTCGTGCTATAGATTTTTTGTTTTCAATATCGTGAACTCAAAAATATTTCATTTCATTTTTCCGAAATTTGTCTAATGAAGCGCTCGCTTTTTTTCATCAAAAATAATTCCCAAAAACCTTAGCTCCTTCTAAAGTTTGGACTTTCCTTTTAGACATGGTCAATGGCCTCAATTAAAGGACGTCGGCGTATTAGTGAATGTTTTGGGTATGGCTTTGTATATAGCGCCAAACGCTTTCGACGTCGGCGAGATGAAGAGACTTAAACATCATAAGGCGCCAAACTTACCTTTGGGTTTTTATAAAATATTATAATGAATATTATAAATATTTTATAAATTAAACTTTAGGCTTTAACAATATCACTTAATATTATAATATTATACCCTTTTGAAGCCTTAGTCAAATTGTTTCTTTGGGAGAATTAAACCACCACTTGTACTGAGATGGGCTATCACCTGAAAACTTGACATCAATGACAACAAACCCTGCTCATATTTCCAACAAAAAAGGACCCAATAGAACATTTAAGAATATTTAGAACAATGTGCCATGTGCAATGTTGTTGCTAAAACGTTCCCTAAGAGCCTTGGTGGTATGACATTGGAATGGTATTATCAACTACCCCATCATTCTTTGAAAAACTTTGAAGAAACAACTAAGTTATTTGTGCAACAATTTGGAGGTTATGTGGAGAAAGGAGTAATCATACAATATTTGTATCTCCTAAAGCAAGCTAAATAAAATATATGCACTTATAAATTTTACAAAACTCCCTCAAAATATGCACTTATAATTTTTTACAAAACTTTGGATTAAGGGAGGAAGATTTAACCAAATATGATATTATCATTAAAAATTTCAACAATGAGTCCTAAGAGGCCTAAGGCATTTTATCCTTTCCCATTAGGGTAGGACCCAAGATTCTAGACACCATTTTTATGTGGTGTCTTGCCCCACATTTTTAATATTCTTCTTGGACGCCCTTGGATTTATGCAATGAGGATTGTCCCTTCCACTCTTCATCAATGTTTAAAGTATGAATTCAAAAATCAGCTTACCACCATCTAGGGTGACCCTAATCCGTTTCAATATTGTTTTATGGTTGAGAAAGCCCAATTTAAAATCAATTTTTGTTCTTTGTGTTTCTCTTTTTTCTTCTTCTTCTATTTCTACTTCTTTTTCATCATCTAAAATCAACAAGAAAATAAAAAACTTCAAGATAAGTAAGAAACCACCAATCATAATCTCATCCTAAGTTCAAGCTAATCTATTTGATGACAGTTATATTCTAGGCCTCACAAAGCTATGAACTTCACCTCGATCTATGGGTTTGCCCCATAAAAAAGGTGAAGTAGTGCACACACGTATGTGTACCTTTGTCTATGTGAGTATGTCTCTCGAAGAAAAGAGTCGTGGTAGCAAACCCTTTCTAATAGAGATAGCCTTTGCCCATTGTTATCTATCCAATTATTACCCACTTCCTAAGTAGATCTTATTTAGTATAGGATATGTAGGTAAGGGTTTGAGGCCACAACAACAAGGCATTCAAGAGCCTTTGGAAGTTGAGCTTTGACCTGGGAAATGCAGCATAGGTTACATCCCTCAAAAAATCAACCTGTACCAACTAATGATGATCAAGTTGTTACCTTCACTGAATTCATAGAATATCATAAATTAGAGTGGAGTGATGAGGATGAGGGACCCCCTTACCCCTTCAACATATTATTTTGTAATGTGATAACTTTGGTTTATGTTGAGTTAATTGCAACCCCAAGGGAGTATGTTGAAGGGGATACTCTTTGTGATATGGATCATGAGGATAGCCTTCAAAATAACTTCTTTGATGGGTCAATCCCTTGTGTCGACCATGTTGAATCTTCTAGTTCTCAAGTGGATCCCATTCCTATATCTCCTAAATACCTTGAGCAATTAGGAGTCTTCCTCCCTTTCATCAAGAAGGATGACATAGTCAAAGTATGTAATAACTTTTTTTTAGTGACTCCCAAAGAATATGCTGAGGATGATCCTCTTTGTGATATGCACCATGAAGATATCCTCCAAAACAAATTTTTCTTTGATGGTCCAATCCCTTGTACCACCATTCTTATCGTAAAGAAAGACAACACAATCAGAATGTGTTACGACTTTTGTTTAGATTGTTTAAACCAATTGGAGCTATTGGATGAGAAGCACATCCATACCTTAGAACATATTCAAGCCTATAAAAATAGGATCAAAGAAACTTAAATAAAACCAGAAGAATACTAATGCTTGTACCAATTTAAAGGGTAAATTTTAGCCCAATTGGTTAGGCCCCTTCATCATAATAGCCAAGTTTGGATCAAGAGCCTTCATTTGACAACATTGAAGTTTAAAGAACTTAAAGAACCAATGAACATAATACACCTAAAATGATATTATGCATGATTAAACATATTCCTTATTCATCCTACATTTGGTTTGCTTGCTCATATTGGATGACTGTTTATCATACTTTGCATGAATTGTTTGCCTTTTTGTTCCATTATGCATCTTTGCTTGTCATTTAGATACTTTGTTGCTTGATCATAATTGCATCTAACTGCTTGAGCATATAGATTCTTGGGGATTTCACAATGAGGCAAGTGATGAAACCTAGTTAGGGTTTAGCTCATATGCATTGCACTCATACTAGGTCATTTATTCTTAGCGAATCCCCAACCTAGGGCATATTTTCATGCATTTTTCATATCATTGCTTTTGTCATCATCAATCATCATTCTTTTCTTCTATTCTCTTTTCATATATTTCTTGACCTTGAAAGTTTCAATAATTCTAAAAATCTCTCCAAGTCAAGGGATATAGTTCATATCTTGTTTATATTTTGTCCTTCAATCATTTCTTACTTTCTCTAAGACAAAATAGATATGTCCATTTTTATATTTGTGCATCTTGTTTTGCTCATACTTCTCCTTCTTGATCTTTTGAATCTTAAGGGATCCTCATGGGATAGGGTAGATACCACATGAATATCATTTATGGTGTTCATACGACCATTGAATATCTTAGACACATCTCTTAGCTATTGAAATTTTAGTAAGGACACACACACACACTACTATTTACTTCTTGCTTCTCTACTTCTTCTATATTCCTACTCTCTAGCACATGTACACACAACATATTATTACTTTACTTTATCTTCTTCTCTGAGCTAATGCCCCTATTGGGTTGCACTCCTTTTGACCATATGCACACACCACACCCCTATCGAGGTACTTTTTTTCAATTTATTTTGGATCAACGAGCACTACACCTTATTACATGATAGCTTCATGGATGCTAGTGAGCACCAGATTCCACTTAGGCCATTTGTGAGAACACATCCTAGTGAGTATCGCTCCATACAACCACTAGCAAGCATCTACAACCATAGTGAATTTTTTCTTCATATTTTGGTCATTAACGAGCACACACCCATAGCAGGTATCACTCCAAGTTGTTCTTTTCAGCGAGCATAACACCTTCATAGGATAGCTTCATGTCCACTCATGAGAACTACACCCATAGTGGGTTTTACTCCATCCTCAACCATTTGCAAGTACATCCTCATAGGGTTCCACTATTTTTTTCTTTTCTTTGTTTTTTTTGAGCTTTTTGTGGATTTCTCCTTCATCTTCTATTATTATTCCTTCTCTTTCCTTTTTTTATCTCTATTTTTCTTCCATCACTCTTCTCACATTTTCCAATCTATTCATCAATTTCTAACTAGGGGTATCAATAATTTTTATCATTTCTCTCTCTCTCCTTATTGCTTCATCTTCCCTTCATCTTGATCTTGGATCAATCTAATCATATATAATCCTTGTTAGTATTCATCAAGTTTTTATTCCTCAATCCCAACCTAATCAAGTTTCATTGGTTCAACTAGGTTTCCCCTCCAAACTTGAGGGGGCACCCTAGGCTGGGGGTATACATACATATAATTTATGTATGAGCAATCATTTTTCACACCATCCACTCTACATTAGCTTTTCAAGCATCCAAAAGCTCCCCACCATCAAAATTGATGCACAACTATTTTTTATGCATTCATTGCACAATGAATACATAAAAAAAGGGCAAAATGTAGACACAAAATTGATCCACTTTTCATCATTTTTCATCAATTCACCCTCATGTATCAACACTCTAACCAACCAAACCAAATTCACCTTTTAAAGATTTGAAATTGAGCATTTATTAATTCAAAAAGTAAGGTCACATTTGATCCAAAATTTTCCCTATCAAATATTATCCATTCCTATCAAAACCACTACCGTTGGATTGGGCTCGAAAAGAGCTTTTCGACGAGTATAATTGTATCCTATTTTGACATCGTTTGGTCCTCCAAAATGCAAAAAAAATGTACATGGGTCAAACTATCTCAAAGTTTTGGTCCTTCCTTATGGGGTGCAAATTTGGCATGTCAAATTCACACCCAAAAAGTATAAGACACAAATTTAGCAATCTTGGATTTTTCTCTCAAAAACCCTTATCTTGTATTGACTCTTTGTGATGTCAACCCTTATCTAAGTTTAAGTTTTGTTTTCCCTCTTAGAACCCCTCCAAACCTCCTATAAATAGAAGGATTGGACTCCTTTTTTTATCCCATATTAGAATTTCAAAGTGATCTATCATAACAATTGCACGCGCTCTTAACACTCTCAAGAGTTATTACTTTTGAAATGCTTTATTGTTGCTTTACTTCTATGCTTCTTATGATTAGCTGCTTTTGGTAAATAACTGGAGTCTTGATGATGAGAGAGGTCTACCATTTTTGTCGCTACCTTCACTTTCTCATTGCTCCTTGATTTCTCCATAAGCTAATCATGTTTTTCTTGCGTTATTAGTCTCTTTAGATCATTAATTTTCTGTTTTGCATTATATTTTTGCATTTTGTAGATTAGAAAAAAAATCTAAACCAAATTCACACCCAATACATATAGGGTGCGAATTTGGAAAGCCAAATATGCGTTCGTCCCTTACGGGGCTTGAATTTGGTTACTAGGGCTTGGGGACAAGTGTTTGCTCATAAAAACCCAAGCTTACTTCTTGCATACTTCACTTCTATCATATTTATTCTATCTGCATTCCATTTTCATTGTTTCATATTTGTTATATATTATTTTGCTCATTCCAAAGGTCAATAATCATTTTCATTTTTGAATGATCGACTAAAAGGACCAAGGGGGCTTCACTGCTAAGCCTCCAAGATCAGTCACATAGCAACCTAAGAAGGTCCCCAAAAATTGATCATATTTTCCAAGGTTTCAAAACTATTTTGTAGGTTTTGGAGTTGTTGGACATTATAGGGCATGAATTTGGTTATAGGGCACGAATTTGGTGGATGTGAATTTGGTCACAGGGTGTGAATTTGGTTACAGGGTGTGAATTCAGTTACAGGGTGCAAATTTAGCTAGGATCAACCACTAGGTCAAGTAAGTGTTCTGATAGATCTTTAAGCTATTTTTTTCTTGTGTTTCATTTCTATTTTCATGTATCTAAAAATAAAATAAAAAAGCATTTGGTTTTACTTCTAGGCATCAAGGAAGAAAAGCATATAGTTTGCATCCAGGCTAATTATGTTTGTGCATTCTCTTGAACCTTTGCTAAAAAGAAAAGATTTTATTTCTTGCAAGATTAGGGATAGTATTCATTGAAATAAAGAATCATTTTAGGAATAGCTCCTTGTTTGCTTGCATTGTTATTTACCTTTCACTGTTGTTCTTTAATTATTTCTACTGTATATCTTAGTCAAAGACCAAACTTAGGTGCTTGTTCAATAAACACATCAAACCTTCCATCCCAGAATTGGATTGAGTTCTTAATCCACTCCTGGTGAACCCTTTGATACCTAAGCCCCCAAATGTAGAGAAACAATAGCCTCATGGTTACCTTGGCTCCTAGTGGATCTAACCAAGAATCATTTACAAGGATTATTTCCCCCCTCTACAGGCTCAACATACTTAGAAGAATTATTGCCCATTGTATTTAAATCTCTTTGTACAATCTCCAAATTATTTCCCTAAGAGCTAAGTTTGCATCCGTAAGAACTCTTAAACTGAGACCTCCCCTAGTTTTATCATCACACACCTTGCTCCATTTCACCAAAGGAAATTTTCTTTTATCATGTAATCCTGACCACAAAAATGATTGCATAATAAAGATTAAATTTTTTTCTATCAATTTTGGCATAGTATACAAGGACATATAATATGTTGGAATGGCCTATAAGACTGATTTAATTAGTTGCACTCTTCCTGCTAATGATAACCATCTACCTTTCCATGTTGGTAGTTTATTCTAAACTTTACTTATAACTGGATTCCATAATTCTATCCTCATTCTCCCCTCAAATAAGGGCATCCCTAGATAAGTTGTTGGCAAATTTGCCTCCTCCATTTGAAGTAACCTGCATATCCTTGCTTTGATTTTAGTTGGGGTGTTTAGGAAGTAAATTTTGGATTTTGTCCTATTAACTTTTTGCCCTGATGCTCTTTCATATTCCTTTAATAAGTTATTCAAAGCTTTGGCCTCATTTATCCTTGCCCTCCCAAAAAGGGTTGTATCATCTACAAATTATTGATGGGTGATGTTGTCGATGTTATTACTAGCCTTAAGTCCACTTATAAGCCCATATTTGTAAGCCTTCTTCAAGTTCCTACCCAAAACCTCTACCATAATAATGAACAAATATGGTGATAGAGGATCTCCCTATCTAAGGCCTCTCTTGGCTTTAAATGATTATGTTACTAACCCATTGACCAACACTGAATATGAAACTGTAGAGACACAAGCTTTAATCCATCTGACCCATTTCTTCCCAAATCTAAACTTTTCTAATACTACAAAAAGAAAATCCCATTTAACCCTATCATAGGCCTTACTCATATCAAGTTTTAAGATCATTGCTTTCTCTTTTCTTGAAGTTGTTGAATGCATAACTTCATGAGCTACTATGATCCCATCCAAAATCTGTCTCCCTTTCACAAATCCTCCTTGCTCTTCTAAAATAATTTTGTCTAACAATGGTCTTAACCGATTCACCATCACTTTGGAAATAATCTTATATGCCATATTACATAGGCTTATGGGTCGAAATGAATCAAACAATTATGCATCCTTCTTTTTTGGAATCAGGGTAAGATATGTTGCATTTATTTTATAAGGTATGTATTGTTTTACCCTAGACTATTCCACTACCACCAATAAAGAATCCTTCACTATATCCCAATTATGTTGATAGAATGTTGTAGAGAGCCCATCCAGACCTAGGGATTTATCCTTATTAAAAGAGAAAAGAGCTAGATGAACTTCTTCTAGAGTAATAGGCTCCATCAATTTCCTATTGTCTTCATCTATTATAACTGAAGGAACTTCTTGTAGAAGTTTATCATTAAGAACTTCAAACTCCTCTGATCCTAGAATATTATGATAAAAAGACCTTACCTCCTTTCTGATTTCACTCTGGTCTTCAATCCAAACCCCTTCTACTGATTTAATTCTACTAATTCTGGATGTTGATCTCTGTACTATTGCCATCCTATGAAAAAACTTATGTTTTTATCTCCTTTTAACCAAGTCTATCTTGATTTTAATCTCCAAAATTTCTCTTCCTTACTCAAAATATTATGATATTCACTAAGTAACTCCCTTTCCTCCAAGCTTGGATTATTATGATCACCTTTTTAGAATTTTGAAAGTTTATCTTTTAGTTCTTCTTTCTTCTCAAAAATATTTCCAAAAGTGTTCTTGTTCCATTCTTTTAATCTAGATGTCATTGATTTAATTTGTTTTGGAAGTGTATACAACCCACCATTTCCTGAAGAATTCCATATTTGTGCTATCATATCAACAAATTGAGGATGGTCTTCCCACATCTGCTCATATTTAAAATATGATATTTTTTAATTCACTTACCACCATTTTAACTTTTATTGGCTAATGATATGAACCAATCCTTGTCAAGGTATTAATTTTAGCACAAGTCCCTTCATCTAGCCAATGATCTGAGAGAATGCATCTATCTAATTTTTTTGCTATTAGGTTCTAGCCTCTCTTGTTGTTGGTCCATGTATAGTTGTCTTCTTCAAACTCAACCTCCCATAGATTATTGTTTTGAATAAAAGCTGAGAAATCTCTCATACTTTGGGTTAGTTTCCTAATTCCTCCAAAATTTTCATCCAACTTGGTTATGGCATTAAAATCTCCTATGATCATGAATCGGGTTTCTTGGTCTTTACTTCTCATAAAGGCTTCAATCCCACTCCAAACTTCTAATCTACCTGACTGAGTTGTAGGTCCATAGACATTGATAAGGATGAAATGAATATCTGCAAAGAAGCATGTGACTAAAGAGGCTATCCAATGCCTAGTTTTATGAATGGTTACACAAGAGGTTCTAATAGGATTCCAACAAGTTAGAATTCCCCTACCGCTCCTTCAAAATCTATAGCATCCCATTCACATCTTGCCCATACTGCTTTCATAGTTTTGAAAACTTCTTTTGTCATTTTAGTTTCCTGGATACAAAGGATATCAGGCTTATTACTTAAACAGAGGTCCCTGATACACCTCTACTTTGAGGGGGCATTAGCACCCCTTATATTCCATGAGATGGTAATCATGTCTCATTAGGGGCTATTGGCCCCACCTACGAATTACCAATATCATTTTGTTGTTTGGTAAAGAGAAGTTCAACCAACTTAGTTTGTGTTCCTTTCTCTATGTTTGCTCTTGCTTCCCTGGATCTCGCTTGATAATTTGAGGGTTTTCCTCTTTTTGCCTTACCTGTATCAAGAGTAGGTCTTATTATTCTATTCCTCAATATTCTTTCACAACTTTCTTTTTCCTCAGATTTATCCTCTCCTAGCTCTACTATGGAAGCTTTTGACTTGTCCTACTCATTTTATGGTATTTCCTTATTAATGGTAGATGTATTAACATCTAACACTGCATTTTCTTTACCAATTTTTTCTCCTGAATGGTGCATGGTACTTCAAGAGAGTCTTCAAAATCTGATTTGACACATTCCTTAGGTTCATCGAGAATGTTCATCCCTAAATCAAGATCATACTGAATAGATGGTTCCTTGTTAATATGTTGAACCTGTTGTACTGTGTCCTCTAAGCTTTGATCTACTTTTTCTTCATAGGCTAAAGCCTCAAAAGAGTTGGTATTTCTTCCAATATCCTTCCTTACTGGTCTCCACTATTTATTTGCTTTCATTTGTCTATTTCTATTTTTTGGAAGTTGAAAACCATCCTCATCCATATCCATTTGTAAGTTTCTCTTGTAGTTTTCTACATATGATTATGTTGGACTCTTCTTAGGGCATGATCTCTCAATATGCCCCACCTCATGACATCTTCTACATCTAAAAGATATATTTTCATAATCTATGGTTTGGGTCCACATCTTATCCCCATACTTAAGAATGATTGATTCTGGTAAAGGTTTACTTATATCAATCATGACCAATATCCGAGCATAAATAGCCAAGAATCCATCTTTTGTAGTTTTTGAAATCTCAAGGAATTCTCCCAGAGTGTTGCCTATTGCCTTGAAGGTATCCATTTCCCAAAACTCAATGGGCAACCCATACATCCTAACCCAAACTGGTACTAGGGATAGATTTACATTTTCAGGTGAAAAGCCTTCATACCAACGGGTAAGGAAGAGTCTTGCTCTTCCCATAAACCAAGGACCCCCTTTTAGGATTCTATCTCTTTCTTCCCTAGAACAAAAAATGGCTAGGAAGAAACCTTTGGGAAGAAAGGATAGAATCACTCCTGGAGACTTCCAACTCCTATCAATCCATTTTCTCAAGGTTGAAGCCCCTGGCCAATACCCATTAAATTTACCAAAAACCACCCTATCTTTGAGCAGCAAGGATCGATCCTCTATGGTTTTCTCACTAACCTCTACTACTAGAGATGATTCTAAGGATTTAGCTATAAATCGGTCCATGGGAAGGAAACTAAAACTCAAAATCTACTAAAATTTACCAGAATATCCTATAGCAAATATAATATTTGATAAAAAATTATAATAATTTGCAAGCAAAATTTCTAAGATAAAGAAGGAAAAAAGAAACTTAGCTAAAAAATTCTATGCCCAGACAGAATGTCTTGCCTCACTGAAGCCCTAGCCCTCCATTGCTCCTCCCATCATCCAAACCCTGGCTGACAGATATTTGTAATTTTGTTTTTTGCGACTTGAAAAATCGTCACTGCCCTTGTTTCGGATGGCTGACTTCACAAGGTCGTATCTCCCTCAATATTGCTTGGATTCCTTCATATGACCACTCATTTTAAAGCTCTTCAAATTCCGCACAAAGTGGTCCAAGAATCAACTAAATCGGACAACCCTTCGCGAAGATATGGCTCCTAAAAGATGAGATATTTAAAAAAAAAATCCCTTAGATCTTCTAGTTGTTACTAAAAATATATATATATATATATATATATATATATATATATATATATATATATATATATATATATATATATATATATATATATATATATATATTGTTGTTTCTAATGAGCTATATGTGCCTTCTATTGGGGTTGCTTCCATCAAAATACCAAAATATTACATTTGCTCTTAGGTCAATTTAACCATTGCCAGCATGCCCATTTCTCAAATATATTCTTCATATTCCTCAAAATGCTATGTTTCCATAATTAGATCCTTGACATCATTTTCATTAAGAAATAAAATCTCATTCAACCAGTTGCCTTCTAAATTTAAATTTCACTAGGATGAAGATCAACACTATAATTGGCTAAATTATCTACTAATTGATTTTCTTCTCTATAGACATACATATTTCCAAGAGATTGCCTCAAAAAATAGTTGATGAACATCAATAATAATGTTATTTTTTATCCAATCCCCATATCCATTTTTGTTAAAAACATTAATGATAATTTGTGAATTTCCTTCAATTGAAATATAGTACTATCCTTTTTCAATTGCAATTTTGATCCCTATAAGAAGAGCCCAAAATGTTAAGATTCACCCATGGGATTGGAACGTTGACTTAAATTCTAAAATTCTTGATTCTCAATCAATTGCACTAAAGCCCATGGGATCACTTCTTTAAGAATGTTATGATCATATTCACTAAAATTTTCATTAATACTGACTTCTAATAATTATCATTAATGCATGTGAATAACTTGTCATTTAGTCAATCTTCTAAAATTTTCTATGCCTTCTAGTTGATATTTTAAGCCAGACTTAAGTTTTCTTGGCAAGAATTGTAAAATTAAAACCGTGAAAGTAAAATTTTGTTGGCAAGATTTATAGACAAGTTATAACAATGAAAAATGATTTCTAACTACTTTTGTTGCTAAAGTATATGTATATTACAATGAATTTCTATGAAATTAAGTTGTCATGCCCTTTTGTGAATCAAAATTATTATATTGGATATTGATGTGTTCATTTATAGTGAGTATGATATTTATCACACATTCATTATGCTATTCCATATTTTGCACACTTCTAGACACGTGTTATAGATGGTCCTCATCCCTTGTTAGAAAATTAGATAACACATGCCATGGGATGAGTCTCTCTCACTTATATTTATGGAATAAAATGAAATATTATACTTTTATGTTTGGAGTGTGTCAATTTTTAATTTGAGGCACATTAGAAGTATATTTATATTTATGTTTATCACAAATGCTTTTGTAACATCTTATTGACTATTTTTTGATAGGCATGCAATACTTGATTGACATAATTAATATGATTTAGTCTTGGACATCAAATATAGTTCTCCTATTTTAATAGGTAATTTGTTTGGACTTCTTGTGTTTCAATTATTATTTTTAATTTATTATATGGAATTAAAATTGGTCCCACTTATATGATATCGTGACCATGTTATTGTGGCAATTTAATAAAACACAATGATATTATAACTGACAATTATGCATATATTTCTTGACAAGATTTGAACTTGGGTCTCCATATTGGGAATCCACATTTTTAACCATTTGAGCTCATTCCATTTGATCTTAGTCCCTCCATAATTATTTTTATTTATTTTATTTTATTGGTATATGGGACTGAAACGATCATTACCCCTATTACGTCGTGATCACATGGTGGTATTACAACTTGGCAATTATGCATATATCAGTTGGAAAGATTCAAACTTAGGTCTCCTTGAGAGTAGAGAAATTTAATCAAATGAGCTCATTCCATTTGATTTACTATTACATCATGACCACATAGTGGTATTACAATAGTTTAGCTATCATGCATGTATTGCTTAGCAAGATTTAAACCTACGACTCCTTTAAAGTTGAGGAGTTTAACTAGTTGAGTTAATGCTATTTAATTTTTAGTACTTCATTTTTTTTGGATTCGAGTAGTGTAATCAACCCCTATGATCTACGCATAGGGCTGAGCAATCCCCTCCCATCCATGATCTCTCGTAAGGCCAAGAGATATGCTTATCAATAAGGGATTAACACAACCACACACACACCATGGTTTGAACCTTGGACCTCCCAGAGAAGAGCCAAACCTTGAACCATTGTGTTTAGTACTTCAATTATTATAATGTATGTTGATAAGCATTTAGATTGGCATAATAGTTCAATGTTTTTTCAATTACTGTACTTACATATTTTATAGATGTGACATCCTTATTGAATTTAGATTTTTAAATTAAATTCACAAAATCTCAAAAAGTAATTAGTGACTAGAAATACATATTTATCCCTCATCATCCATTATATTTACATTATTTCCTAGAAGTTGATATTTTGAGTTTATCGAGGAAACAAATAGGCTTGGTTTGACTACCTATATTTTCCTTTACTTCAACATCCTCCAAATGTGTGTTGCTTTCAATTCCAAAAGGATTTGGTCATTAAACTTATTCTTTCACTTTATATATATGTATATGTATATAGTTATAGTTATAGTTATGTATTTCACCCTTCAAAATAACAAACATTACATGTGTCATTAAGTTAATTAAACCACATGGAGCTTTATTTTCCATCAAAGATATTATTAATTTTCCTTTCTATTAAAGATATTTTTCATCTTCTTTAAATTTCTATGTTTCTAAACTACGAAATTAGAGGAGAAGCGGTAAACTACTTTGAATCCTTGCTGGGGGAGAAGTCAAATGGGAATGAACAGGAACAAAATAGTTATTATCTAGCTTTCCACAACTAGTTACAAAAGAGATGAACTCTGTTTTGATCAGCCATTTTGAATATGAGGAAATTAAAAAGGTGGTATTTTCCATGGGAGGGTTGAAAGCTCCGGGATCAGACGACTTCTCTCCTATCTTCTTCTAGAGATACTGGCATATTGTGGGGAGAGATATTGGAAATGCTTTGAAAGAGGTTCAAAGAACAGGTGTATTCCAAGGGATGTTAATTCCACATTTTTTATGCTTATTCCTAAGTCTCACAGGATAAAGGATTTTAATGATTTTAGACCTATTAGTCTGTGCAACACTATGTATAAAATTTTCTCCAAGGTTTTGGCTAATAGATTAAAAATTTTCTTGCCAAATATCTTTGTTGTGGCTAGAAGATAGATATTGGATGAGATTATTGTTGTGCACGAGATCATTCATTCTATGGATAAAAGTGGAAGATCGAGTATTTTATCAAATTAGATATGAACAAATCTTATGACCATGTCTCTTGGGAATTTTTGATAAAAGTCATGCATAAATTTGGGTTCCACCAATAGTGGCTTAGTCTATTCAAAGAATGTATTTCAACATCTTGGGTTTTGGTGTTTGTGAATAGATCTACAACCGGGTACTCTAAGAGCCAAAGGGGGCTTCGCTAAGGGGACCCTCTGTCCCATTTTCTATTCATCATTCTTGTTGAGGCACTCGATAGAGCCATAAAAGTTGAGCCGCGTTTTGAGGGTATTAGTCTGACTTTACACTTTGATCGTATATCTCATAACTAGTTCATGGATGATACTCTTTTGTATACTATGACATCCATCCTCCAAGTCAAAAATGTTAAAGATATTTTGATCTTTTATGAAAATATGACCCATGATCAGTTTCCACCAGAGTGGAATTTTTTTCTTGAATACCCCTCTCGATAGGCAAAGGAAGATTACCAAAATTTTGGGTTATGAGATTGCGGTTCTATTATCTTCTTATTTAGGGATGCCTCCGTTCAGTGTAAAATGAAAGATAATATTTGGGACTCAGTATTAGATAAGATTCAAAAAAATCTTGCTAGCTAGAAAGGGGGCTCTTCTTAGCCAGGCTGGAAAGACACAATTAGTTAAGGTAACTCTGTAGAGCATACCAGTCTATTTCCTCTCTATTTTCAAAGCCTCGATGAAAGTAGTTCAAAATATTGAGCAGCTTCAAAAGTCTTTCTTATGGTTTGATTCAAAGAGTAAGAAAATATTTTATCTTGTCTTGTGGAAACAAGTTTGTAAAGAAATCAAAGTTGGGGGTCTAGGTTTCAGAAGGGTCAAGTGGATGAATGAAGCTTTAATGGTAAAGTAGGCATGGAAGTTGTTTAAGAAATAAAACATTGGTTGGGTGAATATTGTGTTGGCTAAATATATTTCTACTAGCTTTAATTTCTTGAATGATCCTTCATCGGCCTCAAGATTGGCCTTTTGGCTCAATATTTTAAAAACTAAAAGCATCATCCGAAGAGGACATAGATGGATTCTAGGCAGTGGAAATGCTATTGATTTTTGGAAGGATCCTTGGATCCAGGATCAACCTCTAATATCCTACCAAGAATTGGCTGAAGGTGAACCTACAAACACTACTGTATTTGGTACTAAGGTGGTTGATTATATGCAGATTTAATAGGGGGTAAAAAGTTGAAAACCGCTTAGAATGCAAAATCTGAATATGTTGGAATAGATAATTTTTAGCCTCATTTAAGACTTATTAAGGCTACAAGTTATAAATAATACGGAAGAGAAAGACAAATTAATTTGGAAGAATGAAAGTGATGGATTATTTTGAAGAACACAAGCTTATACCGAGAGGGGGGGTGAACAGTATAAGACCTCTTTTTACTTTTTCCTTTATACTTCAAAATAGTAAAGCAATATACCCAAAGCAATATCAAAGCAATGCACAATATCATCCACAAAGTGACACCAATTTTAACGTGGTTCACCCAAAATGGTTGGGCTACGTCCACAAAACTTTTCTCTAAAAGTTATCTCAAAGTTCTTTGGGAATCCTTCCCAATTACAATGTTTATGAGCCTCGGCCCAAAGGAGATACCTTCCCCCAATCAGAATTTATGAGCCTCTCGCTCAAAGGAGATACCTTCCCCTCTCGCTCTGGAAATGATCCCTCGGAAGATCAACTGCCTCTACCTCTTGCCAGCACGTGGAACTCCTTTCCACCGAAGACCTCCTGTCCTCAATGCTTAGCCTAAGAGACCTCTCGCCTTCTATGATCACGTCCACAGCAGCTCAAGAACTCTGTACCAAACACAGTCGGTCGGTCTAGTACAAGTCTTCCTCTGTCTCGTCAGATCTGTCCAAGCTTAAGCTTGAACAAATCAATCCTCTGCACACAAGCCTTCTCAAAGACTTGCCAAATCTGTCCTCGGGTTCTTCTCAAAGAACCAATGCACCTCTGTCCTCAAGTTCTCTCGATAGAACTATCAAACTCAGCTCACAAGTCCTCTCGCTAGGACCTGTCCAAATCTGCTCACAAGTCCCCACCGAAACCTGTCCAAAACTGCTCACAAGTCCCCACCGAAACCTGTCCAAGACTGCTCACAAGTCCCCACCGGAACCTGTCCAAAACTCAGCAAGCTCACCAAGAAAAAAAACTTTCTTAGTAGGAAATCACAAGGTGAATTGTTAGAGACCCAATGTGATTTGTCAAACTCATAGAAGCATAAAGAGAATTGTTAGAGACTCAATATGTTCTATACTCAACTCCCAATCTCAAAACTCAACTCAAATCAACTCAGCTCAAACTCAATCTCAAATCTGAAAACTCAACTCAATATCTGAAATGGATAGGATAGAATGCTTTCTTTCAAGAACATGAAACCCCAACAATTGCCAACTATGCAAAGAATCACATAACAATGATACTCATGTTCTTTTCACCATCAATTAGGGCTTCAACAACAATGCTCATCAAACAAGGTTCAATCAACACCATTCAACTCAAAACACAACCTTGAAGCATTTCACAATCAACATTAGAAAAGGAAACAAGTAGAACTCCTTTTCTCTCCAATATTGTTTGAACAAAAAGCATCCACCAACTCAAATCACAATAGCACAAAACAACTTTTCAAATCATCAACAAAGGAGTAAGCCCAACACTTTAACCAAGTAAAGAATAGCTTGATTATTACCAATTTAATGAAAGCAAATGTCAATCTCAAAGCTGCCCACTTAAGGTTTCACAACTTCACACAAGAAGCAATTTTAACCTTAAAACATCATGCTTTCATTTCCATAATCAACCAAAAGCACTCTCAACATTACAAGAAAAATTTATCCCTTATACACCTTATTTCTCCCTTATAGTCTTATCAAAAATAAAATTTATCTCTCATAAGAATGCAATAAGATATTTCAAACAACACCTTCAAAAGAATATTTTATCAAAATAAAACAAGCTTTAAACTCCTTATAACTCCTAAGCTGTTTTTCCCTCTAATAAACTTCCTCCATCCGCAAAATACACTTAGCAAAAATTAATTTCGAAAATACCTTGGCCAACATCAAAAATCGTGCTATGGAGAAATTGTGCACAAATTCTAACACCACCCGCTGCGTCCACTTCACGATGAAAAACCCTTTCACGTTATTCGAACGCGGAACCTCCCGTTCGGGTAGCGCGCCAATAGCCTAGCCGCTATCGGTGCGCCAAAGGCGCCCGGTGAGGTTTAAACCTCACGCTGTTAGCCTTGTTCCTTCTGCGCCAGGGATTAAATAAAACAATAGTGCCTCCCTTTCTTCTGACGTGAACACGAAGACGAAAACCTTACGACGGATTTACGACAAACGACGAGTACAAAAAAATGAACAGCGGATTCACGAAAATGGCGAAGACACAGTCGAACAGTAGATCATGAATTCACAACGAGCAACTCTTTTCAAAATGCGGATGGGATAATTCTTGATTTTCATCGAGGGAGATTTATATGCATTTTTACCATAAGCTCTTGACGTCGGCGAGGAGTTTAACACGTCGACGGAGGTCTTGGCTAGCGCCCACAATCTTAAAACATAGCGCCATGGGTTAGGAGAACCCATTGCAAACAATAATTTAATATTTATTTAAAAATAATTAAAGGGAACCTTAACAAGGTTTTTAATTATTTAAATAAATACTTCCTCCTGGACCCAAATGCATTAAACTAATGCATCCACCTGTAATCTTTAAACCTGCCAACTTGGGGTTTACAAAAGACCTTTGAAACTGTCATGTCGTAACCTTCATCAAAACAAATTATTTGACATCAAATCAAATTCCTTCAAGAGCTTCTTGACATCAATGACAACTTATACACTTGAGCAAAGGCAATGTACCCAAAGTACCCAAAATTGCCAACAATCTCCCCCTTTGTCATTGATGGCAAACCTTTATCGAAAACACTTCTCAAGAGCCAAAACCGAAACCAACCGTGCTAACAACCGACCAACCGTGCCCACAACCGAGAATCTTCCTTTGAAGTTTTGCTCCCCCTGACTTGAAGCTCTCCTCTTCACTTTGAAGCTCTCCCCCTTACTCATATCTCTCCCCCTTTGTCATCAATGGCAAAGGGTCACCTTTGGGGCTCGGGACTAAGAATGAGCCTCTTAGCTTAGTCCCTCCCCCACCTCCTGATGAGGTGATTAATTCTGGGGTGGGAGTAAAACTCCCATTAGGCACTGATCATCATCAGTGTCTATAACTTCCTTGCCGGGCCTTCTCTTGAACTCTTTGTCCATATTCCTGTTCTTGTCACTGTTCTTGTTCTTGTTCTCATCCCTGTTCTTGTCCATGCCTTGATCCTTGGACCTGATCATGCCACCTGTTCCTGTTCTCGTATTCTAGAATTTCAGCTCTACACTGTCCGATTATGTGACCTTCATTGTTGCACTTGAAACACTTGACGATGTTGTTTCTCCGAGGTAAACCTGATCTTTGAATCCACCAGCTTCGACCAAACCTATTCTGACCAAACCTGTTCTGACCAAACCTTTCGCCAAACCTGTTCTGACCAAACCTATTCTGACCAAACCTATTCTGATCAAACCTGTTCTTGTTATTTACCTTGCAATAAACTGCCTTGTGCCCAAACTGTTGACAAGAGTAGCAATACCCTTGAAAGAAACTAGCACTTCTAAAATTGTCATTTACCTTCTTCACTTGAGCCATGCAATGTGAAGCCATGTGACCAAACCTATGACAAGCAAAACATCTGCCTTGAAACTTTCCTTTATTTGACCTCTTGGGTCCTGAATACTTCTTCTCATTCTGAATTCTATTTTCTGTTTCTGTGCATCTATCATTCAAGGACTCCTTTTCTGAAATACTTTCCTCATCAGAACTCTCTTCCTTTTGGAGTCTCTTACTAGACTCTCCAACTTGTTCCTTGTGTGGCTTAACAAAACCAAGGCCTGTTTTATCTGTTGTCTTTCTTTGACCTTTGATGAGTGACTTAACCTTTTTGGAGCTATCTTGAAACTTGTAAAGCTTATCCTTGTACTCTTTAGTTTCCTCTTTCAAAGAAGCCATTTTCTGTTCTAACTCACTATACTCAAGAACCTTAGACTCTAACTCATCCTTGAGTTCTTGTGTCTTAGCTATAGAGAAGTCAAGACTTTCTATAAGATCATCTCTCTCCATACAACATTCATCTAACTTATCCTTGAGTCTAGCATTCTTCTTTCTTTCCTTTTTCAAAGCACTAAGAGCACTAATAAGTTCACCTTCAAGATCTACTTCACCTTCCTCTATATCTTCCTCTATTTGTTTGCTTTTTGAATCATCAAAGCCTTTTTCGAAATTCTTATCACTAGAGGTGCTACCCTTTTCAAAAACCATACATGCATCTTCCTTATAGTTTTTGAAGCATCCTCATACATACTAGAAACCAAATCATTATTTGTGCAATCATCCTCAAGGTGACCAAAGTTTCCACATCTAAGACATTTCATGATAATGAATCTATGTTCTTCTTCCTCTTTTTGATATGAACAACATCTCATTTTCATCATCACTCATCTTGAGTTGTTCAAACATACCTTTGAAGTGTCTCAACTTGGCCTTTCTGACATTTGTATCACCTGTATGAACCACCTTCAACTGTTTCCACATTTCACTAGTCTGTCTTGCAGTGAATCACTTTGGTGAGATCTACTTTCTGTAAGCCTTTCAGGATTGCATTCATTGCTTTTGAATTGTTGTGATGTAGGAGCCTTTCTTCTTTAGTATTAGGACCATGTTCAGGAATAGTGTACTCATCTTCAATCACTTCCCAAACCTCATTCCCAAGTGCCATTAGATGAACCTTCATCCTTGCACTCCAAAGACCAAAATCCGACCCATCAAGAATAGGTGTTGCATTGCCACTTGAATGATCCATTGTGTTCTTTACTAGCTTTTCCTTCAAGTTGTTAAACTTTTCGAAGGCACCTGCTCTGATACCAATTGAAGAACACAAGCTTATACCGAGAGGGGGGGTGAACAGTATAAGACCTCTTTTTACTTTTTCCTTTATACTTCAAAATAGTAAAGCAATATACCCAAAGCAATATCAAAGCAATGCACAATATCATCCACAAAGTGACACCAATTTTAACGTGGTTCACCCAAAATGGTCGGGCTACGTCCACAAAACTTTTCTCTAAAAGTTATCTCAAAGTTCTTTGGGAATCCTTCCCAATTACAATGTTTATGAGCCTCGGCCCAAAGGAGATACCTTCCCCCAATCAAAATTTATGAGCCTCTGCTCAAAGGAGATACCTTCCCCTCTGCTCTGGAAATGATCCCTCAGAAGATCAACTGCCTCTACCTCTTTCCAAGCATGTGGAACTCCTTTCCACCGAAGACCTCCTGTCCTCAATGCTTAGCCTAAGAGACCTCCTGCCTTCTATGATCACGTCCACAGCAGCTCAACAACCTGTACCAAACACAGTCGGTCGGTCTAGTACAAGTCTTCCTCTGTCTGTCAGATCTGTCCAACGCTAAAGCTTGAACAAATCAATCCTCTGCACACAAGCCTTCTCAAAGACTTGCCAAATCTGTCCTCAGGTTCTTCTCAAAGAACCAGTGCACCTCTGTCCTCAAGTTCTCTGATAGAACTATCAAACTCAGCTCACAAGTCCTCTGCTAGGACCTGTCCAAATCTGCTCACAAGTCCCCACCGAAACCTGTCCAAAACTGCTCACAAGTCCCCACCGAAACCTGTCCAAGACTGCTCACAAGTCCCCATCGGAACCTGTCCAAAACTCAGCAAGCTCACCAAGAAAAAAAAACTTTCTTAGTAGGAAATCACAAGGTGAATTGTTAGAGACCCAATGTGATTTGTCAAACTCATAGAAGCATAAAGAGAATTGTTAGAGACTCAATATGTTCTATACTCAACTCCCAATCTCAAAACTCAACTCAAATCAACTCAGCTCAAACTCAATCTCAAATCTGAAAACTCAACTCAATATCTGAAATGGATAGGATAGAATGCTTTCTTTCAAGAACATGAAACCCCAACAATTGCCAACTATGCAAAGAATCACATAACAATGATACTCATGTTCTTTTCACCATCAATTAGGGCTTCAACAACAATGCTCATCAAACAAGGTTCAATCAACACCATTCAACTCAAAACACAACCTTGAAGCATTTCACAATCAACATTAGAAAAGGAAACAAGTAGAACTCCTTTTCTCTCCAATATTGTTTGAACAAAAAGCATCCACCAACTCAAATCACAATAGCACAAAACAACTTTTCAAATCATCAACAAAGGAGTAAGCCCAACACTTTAACCAAGTAAAGAATAGCTTGATTATTACCAATTTAATGAAAGCAAATGTCAATCTCAAAGCTGCCCACTTAAGGTTTCACAACTTCACACAAGAAGCAATTTTAACCTTAAAACATCATGCTTTCATTTCCATAATCAACCAAAAGCACTCTCAACATTACAAGAAAAATTTATCCCTTATACACCTTATTTCTCCCTTATAGTCTTATCAAAAATAAAATTTATCTCTCATAAGAATGCAATAAGATATTTCAAACAACACCTTCAAAAGAATCTTTTATCAAAATAAAACAAGCTTTAAACTCCTTATAACTCCTAAGTCGTTTTTCCCTCTAATAAACTTCCTCCATCCGCAAAATACACTTAGCAAAAATTAATTTCGAAAATACCTTGGCCAACATCAAAAATCGTGCTATGGAGAAATTGCGCACAAATTCTAACACCACCCGCTGCGTCCACTTCACGATGAAAAACCCTTTCGCGTTATTCGAACGCGGAACCTCCCGTTCGGGTAGCGCGCCAACAGCCTAGCCGCTACCGGTGCGCCAAAGGCGCCCGATGAGGTTTAAACCTCACGTTGTTAGCCTTGTTCCTTCTGTGCCAGGGATTAAATAAAACAACAGTGCCTCCCTTTCTTCTGACGCGAACACGAAGACGAAAACCTTACGGCGGATTTACGACAAACGACGAGTACAAAAAAATGAACAGCGGATTCACGAAAATGGCGAAGACACAGTCGAACAGTAGATCACGAATTCACAGCGAGCAACTCTTTTCAAAATGCGGATGGGATAATTCTTGATTTTCATTGAGGGAGATTTATATGCATTTTTACCATAAGCTCTTGACGTCGGCGAGGAGTTTAACACGTCGGCGGAGGTCTTGGCTAGCGCCCACAATCTTAAAACATAGCGCCATGGGTTAGGAGAACCCATTGCAAACAATAATTTAATATTTATTTAAAAATAATTAAAGGGAACCTTAACAAGGTTTTTAATTATTTAAATAAATACTTCCTCCTGGACCCAAATGCATTAAACTAATGCATCCACCTGTAATATTTAAACCTGCCAACTTGGGGTTTACAAAAGACCTTTGAAACTCGTCATGCCGTAACCTTCATCAAAACAAATTATTTGACATCAAATCAAATTCCTTCAAGAGCTTCTTGACATCAATGACAACTTATACACTTGAGCAAAGGCAATGTACCCAAAGTACCCAAAATTGCCAACATATTTTTTGTTCCCTCTATAAAAATTCAGATGAATCCACCAATCACTTGTTTTTCCAATACCCTTTTTTGAAGGAAGTGTTTTCTCTCCTAATAGATTTTTTAGGAGTTTCATGGGTGTCTCCTAGCTCATTACAAGATGTTGCTGAGTAGTGGACCTCTCCATTTATAAACCCTATCTTATGCTCCTTTTGGTACTTCAACCTCCCACATCTCCTTTGGGGTGTTTGGAAGGAAAGAAATAGAAGAGTTTTCAAAAGTAGAGAGAGAAATGCTAAATCAGTATGGATTAGAGTGTTAACGACACTTGTTGAAAATATGGGGAATACAACTTCATTTCTTAGTCATGGAGGGGAAACAAAGATTACTCTTTTGAAAAAAATAGGGTTTTCAATCAGAGCTAGAATGATAGATATTCCAAATCTTAGAACCTCTATTAAATGGCAACCTCTACCTAAGGAATGGATTAAATTTAGTTTTAACAGAGCATCGAAAGGGAATCTGGGACCGATGGGGGTAGGTGGCCTCTTTAGAAATCACAATGGGGAGATTATTCTTGCCTTTGCAAAAAAATTGGGTCCACAAGCTTGTCATTTTGCTAAAGCTAGGGCACCGTATCATGACCCTACATTAATAGAATATTTGAATTGTAAAAAAATATTATTAAGGGGACTCCTTAAATGTGGTTAAGGTCCTTTTCGATGATAAAAATCCTAGTTGGAACATCATAAATCTAATTAAGGAAGCCCATATATTCTATCAGAATTTGGAGGGAATTCAAGTCAGGCACACCTATAGAGAAGATAACAAGAGTACTACAAGCTTAATAGCTAATCTAGGGTTAAGCTAGGATAATATCTCTCTTTAGAGGAAGAGTTTTCCTATTGAAGCTGAATAGTTTATTTGATGAGTTTTATTGATAATTGTGAACCTTTTTCTATGGGGGGTCTGCACATTCTTATGGCTATATCCATGTTTTGTTGGAATTTGAATCCCATTGCAGTTATTGATTAGGAGATCCATGATCCTATGTCTTATGAAGACCAAATTTTTTTGTGGGTTCACATAGTCAGGTTGCAAGGGAAGTTTTTTATCCCTATATCTCTTCCCCTCTATTTATGTTCCTTTTTTTTTGAGGATGCCTCTTCTCTATTTTAGCTAGATTGGTAAGGGATCTGTTAGTGTGGGTTCTCTTCTTGTTTTTGAGTTGCTCTTGTTATGCCCTGGTGGGCTGGCTAGTTTTAAGTCCCTACGTGGACTGCTCTCTATTTGTGCCCCTTTTGACAACCTTGTAGGCTTTGATTTATTCTTGTTGTAAAATGTTTGGGGACCTTTCAACACCCCTTCTATAATTATATAAAAAAAATTGCTATGTTTCTGCAATGAACTCCTCGATATTATTTTTATTAAGAAATATAATATTGCTCGACCAATTGCCTTTAAAATTTTAGTTTGCCAAGACAAATATCAACACTATGATTGACTAAATTTTTTGCAACCCTGTTGATGCTGACATTTCTAAGATACCTCCAACAATAGTTGATGGACATAAGAAATAATGTTACTTTTATTCAATCCCCACATCTCTTTTTATTGATAAAATTCATAATAATTTGTGAGTCCCATCAACTGAAATATATTTCCATTATTTTTATAATAATAATCTTGATCTTTGTAAGAAACTACCCTAGCCTCATAGTTATTAGACGAAGTTCCATATGATTTTGAGTAAGTGAGGAGCATTATATCTTCATAATTTTGAAAAACACTAGCTTCACCAACTTTTCCCATATTTCCTTTGGAAGCACCATCAAAATTAATTTTGATGGCCCCAACTTTTGGATATTTTTCTTTTACCATAGATTGATGCATACCCTTTGTGTTAACTTTATTGTTATACATAAACCTTATAGGTATATTTAACTCATATGACCAAGAGTGGAGCACCACCTTTTTCATGCTTAAGACTTCCTATTGTGAGCACTATGCATATAAGCATTCTAAAAGAGAGATAATAATATGATTCTAAAATTATGCATGATTTTGAGATTTGTTTAAAAAAATCTGCTATTCCTTTCAAGCCATATATTCCAACAAATAATGGTAGGACCAATCCTCCATAGAATGCATAATGTCAAAATAATTAATCAAATATTTCATAAACTTTTTCAATGTTGATGGAGCTACCGATATATTATCTCTTTTTATTTTGAAAATGTAGCTAGATATTATGTAAAATAACATGAAGAAATAATGATCTAATATTTCTAGATCCTTTTTACACAACATACACCTAAAAGGTCCTTGATATCCTCTTTGCAGGACTCTTACTTATAAGAATTTTGCTTTGTATTACTAGGAATGTTGTGGTTTCATGGAGGGCCTTAACTGACCATATATTTTTCAAATGTAAATCTTTAGGAGCAATATTTTTTATGCTTTAGACCCTTATATTTCAACTTAACCAAAGTAGCCACAATATGTTGATAGATACCAAACCAACTCATCCTTTCACATAAAAATGGGTAAATATAACTCTTGAAGCATAGTTTGAACCTCATTATTTGTTTGAGGCTCTCTCCTTCAACTAGAATGCTAATAGAAATCCATGATATACAATTGTTAGTCACATTAATATAGATTTTGATCACTAAACCTCTACAATCTAAACATGCCTAAGTCAATGGTTGGCATTTTGGATTAGAAATAAGAGGATAAGGCTTCAATCATGCATCAAACCAAAATTTTATAGAATACCCCCGTTGACTGCCCATATAATATGTTTAGTGATCAGTTACAAGCTTTTTGATATGAAGTTCCATGTTATGAAGCCCCAAGGTAGGGTTGATTTTCAAAGAAAATATCTTTTATCAAATTAAGATGTTATATCTATCAACTCTTGATAATGACAACACATATATATAGATATAGATTGCAATGAAGTATTTTATTAGTTGTAGCTTTCTATCCATGGTTAAGAACTTACCTTTTGAACCTATTAGACAAGCTTTTATTATATCTAAAATTGATTCCAAAGCTTCTTTTTTGTTCCTAGATATGTTGACGGTAATTTTCTAACTTTACACCCTAAAGGATTGACAACAATATGTTATTAATCTAGGGTCATGTTAACAAAAAATATTTTATATTTTGTAGTATTAACCAACTCTCGAGCATCCTTCTCATAACATAATAATATTGATTTAAATCCATGGCCTCATTAAGGGAGGGATGGCCCAATAAAAAATTACAATCAACAAATTAGAGATGTGATTTGAAGGTACTATTTGTAGCAAATTGAACACCTTTGATTTTTTCCCTTAAGAAAGCTCTCTCCAATGCCTTAGAAATAATTATAAAGAGAAGGAGATAGTGGGTCATCCTGGTAGAGTTTAGGGGATGATTCAAAGTATCTAGTAGAGGATCCATTAATCAAAATAGAATATTTTAAAGTGCTATAACCACATCTAATCGATTCATATCAACCTTGGTCAAAACTCAATTTTATGAGAATATCATATAGAAAACTCCAACAAGCCCTATCATATTTTTTATTTATATTTAGTTTTATGAGCATACTTGGTTTTTAATAGAAGGAAAAAAATGTATGCCCTCTTAGGCAATGATTATAGCATCAAGAATTTATTTACCATGAACAAAACCATGTTGTTCCTTTAAGATAACATAATCTATAATGCTTTTCAACCTATTTGTATTTTTTTTTAATTATTTTATAAATCATGTTATAAATACTTAATGGATGAAAAATATTAAAATATTTATCTTGTATTTCTTGGGAACCAATATAAAAAAGTGGCATTGATCTTAATTATTGTAGCCTTCTTTTATTGTAGCCAACATATTACTTTTCAACAAATCCCAAGTAATTTTAAAAGGAAATAGTAAGAAATTTATTGGTCTAGGTGCCTTGTTAGGGTGGAAAGAGAAAACCACCTCTTGTAGCTCCTCCATATAGATCTTCTCCATTATGCTCTCAATTTGTCTTTGTGTATAATTGATGAAAAATGTTATAAAAGATTACCCTAAGCCTCCTTATCTTGCCCAATTTATGATATAATGTCTTTGGAATAGATAATTGCTTGTTTTTTTCTTTCTACTTTTTCCTTCTAGAGTTGAATTAGACAAATATATTTTGGATTTGACATAAAATAATTTGGTATTTCTATCCCCTTCCTTAAGCTATTCTCCTTAGAATTTTGGTATGAATATGACTCACTCTTTTGCAATACATTATGATCATAAGAAAATAATTATTTTTCTTACATTGAAGTATATTGGCCGATTCCGTTAATTTCTACTCTCTTATAAATTGTTGATATTGGATTTAATTTCTTCCTTTATTTTGAATATTTTACCAAAATATTTGACATTCCAAATGTTCATTTTCCCCTTTGGATATTTAATCTTTTGAGCATCTTGTACTTACACGATCCTTCAATCCTTTCCACCAACTATGATAATCTAGGAATAGCTTTAAGATATCCAAAAGACCTCAAAACAATTTGAAGTGTTCATGTTTTGCTTCTATTCTAGCAATAACATCTATTATAGGTATTGTTGCTTTAGATTGGTTGTTGTCCATAAGTGCAATCCTACAAGGAAGTTATTTTTGGTGAAATGATTGTTGTTGTTCCTTAGTTTCCAAGATATATATATATATATATATTTTTTTTTTTTTTTGAATTTACATGGTGGAATCGGTAGCCGCCACGAATTCGGGCAGGTTGTCCAACTTTTTATGGCCGCCACATGATTCTCGCGCCGTCCGCCCTGTAAGCCGCCACACAGATCTTCACGCAATCCGCCCCTATAACCACCATGCCACAATCATTTTAAACCTTTACGCTGCTAAAAGCACCAGGAAAGGGACAAGCGTTCAGTACGACGAGGCCCGAGATTTGAACCTTGGACCTCCGCCCCCCTTATGGGGTTTGGATTTATGGGGTTTGGATGAACCAATTGGTCTACACCTCGGACCTTAGTTTCCAAGATATAGAAGGCATTAATTTTCGCATACAATTATAATAAAATTATATGTTTTCAATTATACTTGGACATTTTATTCTCACTTAAGTTTATATTACACGGTATATTTCTAGAATTTTTAAATATGGTTTTAGACTCATAGATGGAGAAACTAGATTTTGATCCTATTTTTATTTTTTTAGCACTTAGCCAAATTTAAAAATTTAAGTTTATAGATTTACTCAAATTTTAGGATAGTTTTCAAGGACATATATACCTAGTGTGAACCTATGGTCAATGATACTATTTGCAAACTCTATAATGTGATAAGGCTAATACTAGGGAAAAATATAGGTCTCAAAGGTATTCTAAAGTTACTTGTTGCCTAAATGCATACCTACCTTTTCTCGAGGGTCATTTTCTAAGGGATGAGTTAGAAAGACTTACCTTTGTAAATTCTATAGTGTACAAATTTATACTAAGCTTTATCAACTGAAGATATTTTACACATATTAGTATTTGATTCAAGCCTGACTAGAATGGCATATATCCATGATGGTTCAACACTTCTAGTTCGGTTCCAAATCCTATGCTTGGTATTGGGTTCTTCTTTTTTAATTATATCACACAAATAATATTATATTGCACGTTATTATGTTTAATGTAACTTTCATCAATCAATATACATAGCATATTTGTGGAATTTTGTAGAATAAACATCCTGTTTGATATTAGATAATAGAATAGTATTTAAAAAATGGTTATATGGGATTGAAATGAGCCCCGCTCATGTTACATAATGACTACATAGTGGTATTATAAGAACTTGGGTATTATGCATGTATCACTTGGCAAGATAGCATTCCTATAACTCATGAGCTAATGAATTCCACAATTATATGTGCAAGTTGTTTTGTAATATAGCTTGCTCTAGATGTGTCCTTGATATATACGTTCATGGCAAGGATGCATTCTTAACATTTTTTTTGCATAGCTACGGAATAAGTTTGATATGTGTTTAGGACAATTTTCCATTAATTAAAATACATATATGGAATACATAAGGATTTACTTTATTTTCTTACTATATGATTGACTTTGATCATTTTCCCTTGAAAATTATTTCTATTATAATGGAATTTTCTTTATCTCCCTAAATGTGGTGTAGAATCAATAATTTATAATGTGTTTAGATCATTTGGGAGAACCCTTGCTTATCTAAGCATTATGCTTATTGTGATTACGACCCAATTTCATTGTGCTTGCTATGAAGGTTTTATTGTGCTTGTATTAATCCTTTAAAAATAAAATCTTATCATTCTAATGGACCTAGTTTTTAAGCATCCTATGGAATTTTCAACAATGCATAAGAATAGTTTGTTACCTTAAAATTTGTGGTACGATCATGCTCATAAATAATCAGATTGATAGTTCACAACGGTGGATGGACCTTGTGTTGTATGTTTTCCATTTGATTTAAAATTATTTATGACCTGTTGAGTGGAAAGTAGGAATCTTGTTATATATTATCAAGGTTATATTGTGCTTCAAAACAAAGTCGAATATAACATCTATTTATTTTATTAAAGTAATCATTAGAATAAATATTTTAAAGTTCAACAATATCTATTTATCTTGATCCGTGTTTAACAAACAAAAGACATATCTTAATATCAACACTAAAGTCCATACTTGGTAGTGATCTAATTGTAAATATGAATATAAAAATTAGTTGTATTAGACAATTTAAACTTATTAAACTGAGATATTTATATTACTAAACCAAACCCTTCTAAAAAAATAAGTTGTTAAAAACTTGATGCTACATGCTTAAATGAAAATGACATTCTTTATGAATATTAGGATTTAACAAAAATAAATTACTATTAATATTTAGACTTTAGATTGATTGAAAATCAAAATCATATGTGGGTCCATGAATTGACATATTAGACACAATGTGTGACATAGACATCACTTAATTTGTGGGTTTTTTTAGTTGTGAAGAGCAAGTCTCCTTATAGGAAAAATTTAGGATTGGAATAGAAAGAAAATGCTTACTCTTTATTATAAACTTTAAACTAATTACACTAATATTTTCAATTTACTTCATAGTGATGGAATATCAATTCATTATGTATGATCCCATAAATTTACCAAGGACATACTGGACATAGAGAGAGACATACAAACAACTTTATCAAGGAGGTGTTTCCAATATTATAAAGTAGGATTCCTTATTGAACAAAGTTAAACTTGAATATCAACAAAAGACCTAATTATATCATTTGGATTATAAACACCAATACTTTCAATGTGAGACTTAATACATAAATCATATTTTTAGCATTGAAATATACATATAATGTATATTGAGCAAGTGAACAAATTAAAGTACTTATTAAAGCTTATTGAACCTTAATAAGATAAAGAACTTGATCTAACTTAACCAAATTAGAGACGTGACACATAGAAAAACAAGAATAACTATATTTTTCCATGAAATAATCAAAGATAATTTTATATTTGTTCAATTAAAGAAAATCATAAAACTTGAAAGATTAAATAATCCATCTATTGTCCATGAATGGTTGTTTCCACATATCATTCAATTGAAATCCAACATAGGATCTATCTACAAATATGACATATAATCCTCTAGAAGAAACCTCCAATTGAAATCCAACGTAGGATCTATTCGCAAACATGACATATAATTCTCTAGAAGAAGCCTCCAAGAAAGAGGTATAATTATTCTATGTCAAGTCAAAAGAAATGTTGATTATGGTTATACCCAAGGGAGATGTGCCAAGGATTGTTTCAAATAAGTGAAAATCATTTCTATTAACCTTTTCTGGAGATTACATCTACTCTTAAGCATACTATAGACTATCCTATTAAATTAAAGAGTGAACCCAAAGATTCTAAAAGGGTTGTATTACGGTGGAAAGTTAATTAACATTATAAATTTTATTTAGATTTTACAGAGTCAATGTATGGAATAAGGAAAAGAAAATTTTGTTAGAGAATTTAAACTTAGTCACTTTGGATCAATTATCCCAATTATTCTTATTTGTCTAACTTTTATGCTTATATTTATAGAATTATCTCACACAATTACATAGATGATGTAATATATTTTCTTATATTTTGTCTTGTAACTAATTTCATTCAATATATAGAAGAAAAATAAGACAAGAAGACCTAACATACTTTGATAAAACCACAATGACTATGGAAAAACTAGACCAACTAGTTTTACCTGAGTGACTTGCTAGCTTGAGGTCGACGGTTCCAATATCGAATCCCTCTAGGTCCCCCTTACTTGGAGTAAATATTTATCAAGGTGGGGCAGGTGGTTATTCCCTTGTGTGTATATATATATATATATATATATATATATATATATAGAGGGCAATGCAATTCTAAATAAAAATACAAGAATATAATTGAAAAATTAGGACAAGCATATAAAAGACAAAATTTGTTTTAATTTTTTATAAATAATATACCACAATTTTAAAATCTTTAACCTTCTAGAAATTATTTGTGTGGGACAAACTTAAGGTCACAGAAAAATCACTATAGATAGTAAATAGTGATATTTAGGATTTCATTCAAGAGAGAACACATAGATCTTTATTGCTAAGATCAAAATAAAAATATTTCCAACATCTTATCTTCTATTAAACCCTTCGACTGTAAAATATCTAAAGAAATTGAAAATAACTATGATGCTAAAGGAAACAAACATGTTTTTCAACAAGTTTTGTAGAAATTAATAAGTCTAGGACATGCATATCGTATGATACAACGATAAGATTCATAAAAGGACCTAAAGAAATTGAAAATGACTATGATGCTAAAGGAAACTAACATGTTTTTCAATAAGTTTCATATAAATTAATAAGTCTAGGACATACATATCGTATGATACAACTATAAGATTCATAAAGTTTGACATAGTTTCTATTTCGGACAGTTTTATTCATTTAAAAGAAAATAGTAGAGTTTTTTTTTTTCAAAAAGTTTGGTTACATATAATGTATGTTTGTGTACATGAAAATTAAAATTATTACAAAATACACAAAAAAAATAAATATTTCATAGTTCAAAATTTAATAACATCAACATAAAAGTTCATAACAATTGTAATTATAGATTCTTGAACACTCAAATAGGTCGTACTTTACAACACTATTACTTCTACTGAATGTCAAAGGGTTGGTGATTTTGTAATGTGTATGAACTTATTGTATTTAACAACCCCCCCCCCCCAAAAAAAAAAAAAAGAACTAACTTTGTCTATAAATCAATGGAAATAGAAAACTAAATGTAATAACAATGTGTATCTCTCTCACTTATAATGGATATGAGTGCTTTTTGAAGAAAGATGATAGTTCTAAAAACTTAATGAGACCATAATAGAAATTAATCCTTAGTAATTTTTGATACATTTATAAATTTGTTTATATGGAATTGAAATGGGTCTTATACCTAAAAATTATCTAAGGTGTGTATGATATATGAGTAGAATAGGGCAATGTAAGGGCAATTTTTTCTAAAAAATATTTTCTCTTAGGAGTCATATATTTGCGAAGGGTTGTTCGATTTAGATGATTCTTGGACCAACATGTACGAAATTTGATGAGATTTAAAATGAGTGGTCATATGAAGAAATTTGAGCAGTATTGATGGAGATAAAACCCTAAATCATCAATCATCCAGGACAAGAATAATGAGGATTTTTGAAATCCTAAAAAAAATTACAAATATATCTGTGAGTTAGGGTAAGTATATTAGTTGCGGCTTAATTTGTTTATGAAGAAATTTATAGAATTATTTATTCATAGCAATAAATAGAGGATATTTACCCCTAAGGGCTAGGTGGATTGGTAGTGCCTAACTAGCCAGGTACTTACCAAGAAGAGACCTAGGTTCAAACTTTGGGGGTATGCTTACTAGCTTGCAAAGGTAGTAGTTTGTTTTGAATCCTCTAAGTGCATGCCATATTGAAGATGATGGTACAAACCTCGAGTGATCGACGATCCACTTCACGTTGGGTTAACAATAACGAGGTGGAATAGGTTTGATGGATGCAACCCCTATGGTTTGAACCCTGTGCTTGTTAGCTACTGAAAATAGTGTGGATGTAACCAACTCTCCTATCAAGCAAAAATAATAATAATAATTAGAGATTTGAATTTTTTTGAAAAACTCTAGTTTCTTTTTTTCCAAAACCCTAGTTGCTTTAAGAAATTTTTTGGGTTGAGATCATGGAGTTACTAGTTTTCATTGGAAAGAATGATATTGATGCTCGAGAATGGTGGATGAAGTTTAGATCTCTATATTCTAGTGACCATTTTTGGAAAATTCAACTTATAAAAAATTTAAGAGGAAGCTTATGCTTGGTGGAAAAGTGTTAAAAAGGAAAGGAATTATAATTTCACTTGGGATGAAATGGAGCATTCATTATTGAGTTAGTGGGACCCATATAGAAATATAGCTAGTTTGAAGGTCACCATCAAAGCATATTAAGAAAAAAATGCTTCAGAGAGAATTGAAAGAAATGCATAAAGAGAATATAATCAAAGAAAACAATTTAGATGACAATGTTCAAGTTCATGGTTGCATTCAAAAGAAAAAGCTTAATAAGCAAGGATCTAAGGAGAAGCAAGAAGTAATTATGATAGGGTAATAAGTTGAAGAACCAATAAAATACTCAAAAGTTGACTTTACATTAGCAACAATAATAAAATCCATGGAAGAAACAACAATAAAGTCCAAGGAAGCCTTGTCAAAAGTGCACAAGAACACACCAAAAGAAGGGCATAAGAGAGAAGATTGTGAAGAAGAATTAAAAAAAAAGAAACAAATTGTTGAAGAATAAAAGAAAACATAATGTTAGGTTAAGGTTGGATCATATCAACACCCACACCACCTTGAGCGATAACAATATTTGAGGCATGGCTTAAGGTATAAATATTATTCGATCTATATGGAGTTATAAAGGCATCAAGTATGATAGTGTTTGGGAAAAAAACATAGTGGTTTTAGATTTCAAGGGGGTCCAGTAGTATCAATGATCAATGTAGACACCTAAAACATGTCATGTTGAGGAGGCTGCCTATTTGGACTCCCTGAAGACCATGTGACCCACCTTGGGTGGTCCTAGGGCTCAGAAAGTGGTATTCACCACTCAAATAGGGTCATTTTACTTTGCAACCACAATTGTTGTATCCCATAGCAACCCTCAACCATGGTCGTTGTACCCATAGCGGCCCCCAACCGTGATCGTTGTACCTTGAAGTGGTCGTGACTGAACGAGAACAAAAAAAGAGAATCCATGTGTGGGTTGGCAGTGCCAATTTCATGCATGCTTGAGCCTAGTTTAGCACACACACTTGCTCCATAATAGTGTTGCGTAGGTTAGGAGAGCCAAGTGGTATTGCATGGGATTTTAGGAAGAGCATGTTGGCCACCCCTCCCATGCAAATATTCTTTGCCAATAATAGGTTCCTGTCAAAGGATCTATAAATTAGCATTCACCCTCATTTGAAAATCCTAAAGTTTTTAGAGTTTGCAAGTAACGAAGTGCTGCTAGAATAGAACCACGGATCTTCGAGTTTGTTTGCATCCTTCATCACTTTAGCATAGTTATATTTTATTTCATGCATTTTATTATCATGTTTTCAACCATTTATCACTTTTGCTCATATTTCTATCCACACATGCTATTAATGATTTTTGTGTTTCCTTGTGTGTAGACCATAAATTTTTTGCAGGAAAAGAGGAGTGCAAGATTTTAACATCATTGTCGCTTACCGAGGTTACAAATAAAACCTTTGCATGATGGTTTGTGGATGCGAGAAGGTCATATAGTGCACCGAACTATTTTAAAGAGGGTTAAACCTCTCATATTGTGTACTTATTGTATCACATTATTAAAATCCCTAAAGGGGATGTATTTTTAACCCATTTTGATCAAAACAAGTTTTATTAATATAAAGCACCCGATTTTTCATATACTTGTTTTATCATACTTTGTTACATTGCATGCTCTTGTGTTCATTTATTGCAAATATACATTTTCAAGTTATTGTGCACTGGTTTTTGAGCATTTCAATCAATAGGACCAACCATTCAAAATATCAAAGCAGATCAACAACAACATAGATCCAACAAAGCAGTTATGGATATTCAAGTGGCATAATGACAACTTGACATCATAAAATACCACTACTAATCAATATTTCACTTATGTGGATGGATGTATAAAATTAGATAATGTCAAGAAGGATGCTAGATATTTGTATTTACAAAGAAATTTGAAGAAGACCTAGAAAATGAATATCAAGAATTTAAATTTTTATGAAAAAAGATGTAGGTATCTAGCTATAGCATCTCAATTGAGATGAGAATTGAATATGTTTGTAAACTCTCAAACTCTATAGGAGAGAGTTGTGATTTATCAAGGGTGGGGGACCCAAGTACAACCCCTTTTTCTCAAGTAAAAAAAAGAAATAGGTTCTATACCACTTGATCATTGTATTAAGGTAATGGTAATAACAACTAGGAAAATTAAAATCTAATGAACTATTCATGATCCAAGTATTATTATCACCTCAATCCTATAGATTTTGTTAATTTTTATTCTTCTTCTTTTTTATTTTTTGTAATAATTAAAAAATTATAATATTTTAATTAAAATATTATTAAAAATAAAACAACTCAAATAATTTAATTTAATTCAGATTAAACCAAATTTAATAAAAAATAATAAATGTGGAATTTAGAAGTGATTATTTATTGTTGTTCATTTATGAACACAGGCCACACTAATCAATTGTTAATAATACAATTTTTTTTAAACTTTTGGAGGCCATAATTTTTGCATATAAAAGTATTTTGAGTCCTTTTTTTTTCAAATTGCATAACTTTTCAAGCTCTACACAATAGAAAACATCAATTTGCATACCTACTATAGTATTAGGGATCAAATTATGTAAGATGGATCACAAAGCCTTAATTACTAGTCTCAATGAATGAAATTATAGTATTTGGTCAACCCAAATGGTTGGCCTGTTACATAGTAAGAACATGTGATGATTTTTTTAAGGATATAAAAAATCATCTCTTGATGAAGAAAGTCACCATTAAGAGAAGAAGAGACTCTTGGCATGTTTTCCTTATAGATTGAACCAGAGTTACTTTTTCATATCAAAGAGGAGAGTGAACCTATCAAGATATTGTCAAAATTACATGAGTTATTTGAACAAGTTAATACTATTGAAGTACATTACTTGGAACTAGAGTTCTCCTATTTTAGATTGTCTAAGTTTGATAACATCAAGAACTATATTGCAAGATTTAAGGCTTTGAGAGCAAATATTACATCTTTTGGAGGTAAAAGAAAGATGATGCAGAATTCATGAATAATATCCTTTCTAATCTCCCCACTTATTTTTAGATATTGATCCTCATGGTTCATATGATTCCTATGTTTTTGAAATCTCAAAAGGCTTTTACTCTTGTTCAATTTTTTTCTCTTCTAGTTCATTTTTAGGTGGTAATGAGGAATTGTGGTGTTACTTATCAAATTTAGTCTCATGCAAAGGAATTTTAATCTAAGGAGACTAAGACCCAAGGGTCTAATGGCTAGGCTATGCCCTCAAAGAAGCCAAAGATCATTTGTAAATACTACAAAAGGGAAGACATCCAAAAAAGAAGTGCTTATTAAAATTGTAAAGGTTTGAAGTTGAGTTATTGAAGATAGGTGGACATCTTCTAGATGAAGAGGGAGATTATGAAGGATCTGTCTCAACTATAAAGACCCACTAGAGCATCCATTATGGGGGTAAATATATTGTTGTCACTAGTGTCTTCTCTCCTTGGCCCCTCAATTCAAACTATAAGGGGTGTTGAAATTATAATATAATTCTTGGTCAAGGTTGACATTTGGATAGACTAAGGGCATTCATTATACAATGTGTTGAATTTATTGTAATATTTTATTATGTAAGCCCTATAGGCCATGGTTAACCTTGTTATGGTTAAACCCACTTTTATAAACTTAGAATTAACCTTAAATCCTTTCTTGTTATGTTGGCTTAAGGTTAAGTTTATTTATGTATTTGGAGATTTGGTATTGATATAAATACCCCTACCATAAATACTTACAATTGACCTTAAATCCTTTCTTGTATTTACTTCTCATTTTATAATTGAAGTGTTGTGAATCTTATCTATGGAAAATACAGTGATTATATATGGTGCCCATGGATTCTCCCAAATCTTTGTATCTCTTTTTTTTTTTTTGTCCTTTTATGCTTTCTATATAATATTTGAGTGGATGGATTGCTTCTATTTGTTTTTGGAAAATATTGTGAATTCTCACACAACTTATTGCTTTAGGAATAGATAGATTAGATGTAAGGTTGATTTTTATCCATAATATATAAAAATATATGTTCTTCATCTTCCTCAAATTGCTATGATTTCAAAACCAACTACTTGATGTCATTTTCATTAACAGATAAAACCTCTCTTTGTATATTAGCTATATCTAAAGTTTGAATTTTACCAAGGTAAAGATCAACATTGCAACTAGTCAAAATATGTATTGCCCCAATTCCTTCTTTATAGATATATTGACATTTCTAAGATATGACCTTCAACAAAAATTAATGGATGTTAAAAGCATTAAATTGAAATGACAACATTTAAATATCTCATTACAACCAGTCCAACACCAAATTGAAATGAAATAATTTTAATTACATCCATGAGATCAAAATAGTCTATGGAACAAGAATATTTAATATAAGATGCGAGTATATCTAATTCAAACCTTGACTTCCTTTCCAGAGTTCCAAAGCCTTAGCAACATCCAAGAAAAAAATAATAGTATATCTTCTTTACATTTTTTAGTAAAAATATTGCCTAGCAAAGTCAAAAGCTCGACATCCTATTATCAAATTTTAGAGTGTGTTTCTTCTATTATTGATTTTGATTAGAAGTTCCGATGTTTTTCTTCTATTATCAATTCTTCAAAAGGTTCCATAAATAAGTTAAGTGTCTTCATATGCATTCTTGATGTCCTTCTAGGCTTCACATTCCATGAGAAAATATTTTTCAATCTTCAATGCTCCTATTGTACAAAAGATACATATTCATTCTAACTATGCCTCTTGAGGTGTTGTCCATATCCTAGTTTTGTATTTGAGTTTGTGTAAACTTGGTGTGAACTAGATCTTAGTTGGGCTATAAAAAATTTTCTTCCATTAATAAAAATTTATGAATCCTCCTCATTAAAGTATATTTTCATCCTTTTTCAATCACGAACTTAATCCTTGTAAAATTCCCCTCGCATATAAATAGTTTATAATTGAAGTTACATATGATTCTCATTAAGTGAGGAGAAATTTGTCTTTGTTATTCTAAAAAATATCACTTGTATCGACTTTTCTTAAATTTCCTTTGGAAGCACAATTAAAATTAATTTTGATGGACCTAAATTTTGGGTATTTCCATTTTATCATAGATTGATGCATATCCTCTATGTTAATCCTATTGTTGGAAATGACCTTGCATGTGGATTCAAATATTATAACCAATATACTAGCATCTCCTTTTTCACACTTGAGACTTCCCATGATGAGCATCATGCCTCTAAACATTTTATAAGAAAGTCAATAATATGATTCCAAACTTTGACATGATTCTAAGAGTTATTTTTTTTTAATTTTATTATTCCTTTAATAGCAAAACCAATACTCCATAGACGCATGGTGTTTTAGCTTTGAAACAATTAGTTTAATAGTTATTCAAATATTTCAATGTCAATGGAGCTACCTAATATATTTTTTGTTTTTTTAATGTCTCTAAATGGAGTAAGCAAAGTGACAATAAAGAAGTAAATGATTTGATGTTTCTAGATCCTTCTTACATAAAGTACACCTAAAATGTCCATGTATCTTATTCTTTGCATACTCTCACCTACAAGAATTTTTCTTTACATTGCTACCAAGGAAATGTTGCGGCCTTAGGGAGGGCCTTAAGTGACTAAACATTCTTCTAAGGGAAATATATGGGAGTAAGAAATTCTGATTTCTCTAAAGCATTATATCCCAACTTGATCAAGTATCCACCATATTTTGATAGACTCTAAACCAACTCATCCTTCCACATAACAATGTGAAAATATATCTCTTAAAACATAAATTAAAGATCACCCACTTTTTGTTTGAGATCCTCTCCTTTAACTAGGTTAATAGAAATCCATGATATTGAATTGTTGCTAACATTAATGTAATATTTAAATTTTGAACCTATACAAGCTAAACACACCCAAATAAACAATTACCATTTTGAATCAGAATAAAAGGACAAGTTTTCACTAATCATCAGACGAATAATTTGTAGAATCCTCCTCATTAATTGGAAATCTAATATGTTCCTTGATTAGTTGCAAATTCTCTAAGATGAATTTCCATGTTGTCGAGCCAATAAGTAGGGTTTCATAAATAGAACCTCTACATTTTTTAAGTTATATTTTTTCCAACTCTTTCCTTGATCTTTGAATAATCTCCAACCAAGTTTTGCCTCTAATACCAAATAAAATTACAATTTTTCAAGCCTACCCCTCCAATAATATTTTATTTTGTAAAACCTATCCTACTTACAAAAGGAAACCTAAATATTTTATTGCATCCTTTCCAAAGAAAGCCTCCTTGAATTTTCTCAAATTTGGATGCTACACCTCCTAACAATCTTTAAATTGACATCATATATAGAGATAGATTTCATTATAATATTTATGAGTTGTAGAAATTTTTCCATGGTTAAGAACTTAACTTTACAACTTGCCAAAAAAGATTTTATTCTATTCAAAATTTAGTCCTATAGCTCCTTACTTTAAAATATAGGAGAATATATAGAATTTTAAATGGAAATTTTCCAACTTTAAACCTTAAAATCTTCAAAATAATTCATTGTAAATTTAGGATAGTGTTAAACCTTTTAGATTTTGTAGTTTTAACCAACTATGCAACCATATTTTCATAGCATAATAATTTTTATTTAAACTCCATGGCCTCATTAACTAAGGGATAAACCAAAAGAAAAGTATTATTAACAAAATGGAGATGAGATTTAAAGAGACCATTTATTGCAACTAGAATACCTTTGATTTTTCCTCCTATTTTTACCTTTGATAAAGCTCTCTCCATTGCCTCGACAAGAATAATAAAGAGATAGTGGGTCACCCTATCAAAGTCCACATGATGATTCAAAGTATCCAACAAGAAAATCCAATTTTCAAAATACAATATGTTGGAGTGATATATCAACATATAATCCATTCAAACTAACCTTGATAAAAACCAATTTATTTGAGAATATCATTTAGAAAACTTTACTAAACCCGATAATTTGATTTGTTCATATCTAATATTACAAGAATATTCATATATTTCATGGAATAAATAGAATGTATAACCTATTTTGTAATTATTATACCACCAAGAATTTATTTATCATGAATAAAACCACTTATTTCTTTGAGATAACACAATGTATAATGTGTTTAAATATATTTATCATAATTTTTAAACTTATCCTATAAATGATATTACAAAGGCTTACTAGATGAAAATCATAAAAATATTTTCTCTCCTTTGTAGTGATTCCTCACTACTCATTCATGACAGAAAAAACCCTGATCATAGGCAATCAAAATATTTTATCTTGAAGAAGAAGAAGCCAAAATAAGTCTCGATAATCGAAACTTTTATAAAATTTTGCTTAGAGGAAAGTCCCAACAAATAAAGCGATAAGGAGAGTGCCAAGGGATTTTTTTCAAAATAGTTCTAATATTGGAGGTTCTATAATTCCTGATGAGGTGCAAACAATAGAATTCCTGATCGATACGTAAGATGACCTTGAATTTTGAAAAACCAAGGATGCACTAGAAATTTAAATAGACACCAATGCTTGGGTCAAGTCAAAGTCTTGTCAAGCTATGACAAAGGTAAGTGAGTTAAGTTAATACTTTCCCTAGCCAAGAAGACAAAAGTTACCTACCAAAAGATATTTTGAGTAAATGGCTTAGATATTCATTCAAGACAAAGTATGGTGATGATAGTCCTAGGCCTAACAACTATTATGATCAAAGGGTACTTCATTCAATGTCCAAGATCCCTAGGAAGAGTAGCTAAGATTTTCAGATGCACTTACAGATAAATTTGGAAGGAAAATTCCCCTATTGTAAACTATAAATAACAATAGCATAGACTGTAGAAAATATCAACAAGTTTACAATTTTATCCTCTTGTAGGCTTTCCTTTATTTTTTTGTAAAAAAAGTCGAATCCTGAGCGACTTCTGGGTAATTTCGAACCCTTGATTTTGGCACAATATTTGTAAACATTTGCTTGCATATATATATGAAAGCCTGCATCACTTTTTGGTTTAGCCATCTATGGCTCCCTATGGACCCATTTTTGTGTGTGTGTGTGTGTAATATTTTACCTTTTTTTGGGTTTTATCAATGTATGTGTGTGAGGGGCTTGTGTCTATTTTTATACCAACCATTTGTGGCTCTCTCATGGGACTCGCATATTTATGCATACCTATGTTGATGAATCTCATATGTGCTTAACTATGTTGAGGAGAGGAAGTGTTCACCGCTAACACATTACGTTCATGCCTATTTTTGTAGGAAGATCTTAGCGGATCTCTTGGTGCATCGCCACCTTATTTCTTTTGATGAGTTATTTCCCTTTTATCTCTTGCACCTCATTTTTTTCCTTTGTTGAGTTCAAGTGCACCTGAAAAATCACATATTAACAAGGAGCCAACCTTGTAAGAACTCTTAGAGGCCCCCGATTGAGCCAAACCCCACACTCTCGACTGCGACTTTGTTGTGTTACTCCCTAAAAGGCATGATTGCACTACCAAGGATAATCAAAGATGAAAAAAGTTTAATGACATGCTTTATGGAATCCCAATGACACATCATTGATCCTAAAATTACAAGTTAGGCTTAGACTTGGTGAGGATCTTTGCGTATTCCTGCTTGTTGAAGCATCTCTTTACTCAACGGGTGATTTTGCTCTAGAATAAACACCAACATAAGTCATTGCAAAAGGATACCACACTAAGGATGCAATAAGAACCTTAGTCTATCTAATTCTAGAGAAAGTCATATTCACCTAGTGACTCTATGATAAAAGAAGAAACCTAGAGGTATATAGGAAAAACGTGCTACCGAACCTTTTATTCCTATATTTCAAAATATGGTTAGCTCCTTATTCAATATCCCCTTAAGTTGGAAGGACTCAAGCCCTCTGTGCCTTGAAGGCCACCTAATATATGGAAAAAGCTCCCAGAATCCATATTGGCAATACTAACAAAATATACTAGCAAAGGCCCACCCACTCTGCTAGAGCACGTAAAGGAATTGGTATTTATACACCAAACATATAATATTGTAAAGCAAGATGTGGAACAAAGGCTATTAGTGGTATCTTTCAAAGGAGAGGCACTTAAGAAATATGAATCACTTCCTCCTTATTCAATCACATAATGGGATCAATTGGCTTCATTACTCATGAACGATTTCACCATAAAGATTGAAGAAAAGATAGTTGAAATAAAATATGAACCAACCTAAGAGAGAGAAATCCCTCTTGCCCATCATACAAAACAAAGTAGCCAATCGCGTTCTCCTCAATTGGAAAATAGTCAACAACTTTGGACCCATAATAAGGAGAACCTATCAAAATATTTGGGTAAGGAAGAAGTGGCCATCCAAAAAAAACAACTTGGGAAACTAAAGAGATAGGGCTTAGAGCAACCAAACAGACAGACTCAAGGTAGATCCATTCAAAATTTTTGTCTTCTCCAACTCCATTAGCATATGAAAATATGCTATCAATATTAAGAAGATATTGGGGGATGAATTCTTTAAAGCCTACATACTACATCGACATAAGAATTGCAAAAGCATTTTGTATCATCATTGTTAGCAAAAAGGTGGCCAAACCAAGAAATACATCAATCAGAAGCCTTTGTACCCATAATGAATAAAAGTGTTGATTGTTGATTATAATATGGGATCCAGGCCCAAAAAAACACAAAATTGGATACATAGGCTAATAAAAAGTCATGTCTCCGCCATAAAAAAATGGAGGAATAAGTGAGCAGAGAGGGACGACACACAACTCAAAACAGGCAACCATAAAATCAATGGATGAAATTCAAAACTGCTAGTGTTGAGGTTACTTAGGCTTATCCATTTAAGCCTAAGTTAGTATTATTTATTATTTTATTAATTTCCTATTTCTTGCACTTTGTATTCACGTGAGGCATAGTATGCCCATGTTGGAAATAGGTTGTTAAGTTGTTTGGATGTTTAGTTAACTGTTAGGATGTGTCTTATCTTCTAGCAGTTAGTTGTCATCCTAGATTAGCAGATTGTTATTTGTTAGTTAAGTGGTTTGCCATATTTGGAAACTTGTTAATCTCTTGCCAAAAGAACCCTTGGGAAGGAAATGTTGGTATCCATGCTAAAAATCATATTAAATTCCACCCCAAGCCAAAACCCTATTCATGAAAAAAATCTAACAAGGAAGAGCATGGGAATAAATTAACCTTGAAAAGTATGAATATACATGAAGGCATTCCCTGAAAAATGTGGCATCCTTCAAAAATTGAGTAGGTAAAGGGCAATAAATGCAAGGTACATGGGGTTACTAAAAATAAAGTAAGGTAAAATGAGTAATCATTTTAAGACTAAAATGCACAAGCATTATACTCATCTACAATAAAGGCCATACTAAAAACCCTACAATTGGCATCTACTATCAAGTTAGAAAAGATAAACCACGTCTGAGCTCAGAATGACAAAGACAAAGGACTCTTGTGCTGAAGAAATATCCAAAGTACCTAGACCCACATGCTCCTCCAATATCAAAGTTTTGACCGACATAGCTGAAGATTGCTTTGATCCTAAGATTTGCATGGGAGCTAAGAGATTGAGAATAGATGCCTATGAATTCTTCAGAGCTAGCAAACCTTCAAGTTTTGAAGCGTAAATATGGACCGGTTCTTAGCGTAGTATATGGTGATCGAAGTGCATTTCTGTTGTGAACTAGTAAATACAAGTGTAGAGTTTTATACGCCAATTGCCCAAGATATTATCTCCCTAGATGAAAAATTCAAAATAAAATTTGATGGTCCTAGTATTATAAAAATGTTATTGTTACTAGAAGGCCAAATATACATTGGTGAAGAGGAAGAAAGGGAAAAATTTTAGAAGCTTTCACAAAATGATAAAATGTCCTTCTTAAGATCAAAATGCAAAAATGTAGGACAAAATGACCCTGTTCTACAAGGTTTTATTTCTCTCTATTTATTTGATAAAATCTCAAGGGACACACTAAGCATGATGGACTTCTTCTTAGGTAGGGAGCATGATATAATCACCAACATGACTTAGTTGGGTATCTTGAAGAGAATAAAGTAGGGACTAGAAACCCTCGATTTTTTCAAGCTAATAGTAAAATGAATCAAAGAGGATCTGAGGCATTTCTCATCAACCTAGATATTAAGGTAGTCATCATTTTTGGTATACCTCATTTTTTATTAGGATTTAGACATGTTTTCTAATTTGAGAATAAATAAAAGGGCTAGTTAGGAGGTCTACAACTAGACAAAGGATTGAATAAGAGTTCTTCCTATTATATTTTATCAATTGATCTTATACCCTAGTCATTACCTCAATAAAAGAACCCCAAGTATGAAGAATTTTAAAATATTGCAAAAACCTTTTAGAGCGTACAATTATAGGGGATTGGTTCTTCGCTGAAGAGGGGACTATGATAAGAATGCATGGCTTCAATTTTCTTGTTTATCTCTTGCAAAAATATATACCTGACCAAGTATTTACTTTAAAAGTTTTTAGGCAAATTAATACCTTGGATTTTAAACATGGTAGTGGCAAACAAAATCATCATATTATCTATAGCCATTCAATCTAGGAGGAATAACCTTGCATAGGAAAAGAGGAGCCTCCCTTGTAGAAGGCAAGTTGAAGAAGTTAGGTATTGAACAAATTAAGGATAGATGGTAATATGACATTGAACAAAAATTCTCTACATATTTAAAAGTCTTAAAAGAGAAAAATTTCACTCATGAGGAAAATACCAATATTAAAAAGTTTAAGATCCCCAAATATGATATGTCAATACGACCTCTAAGCAAATTTATCAAACCTCCACCTATTGTGAAACCATATGAATCATTTTATGAAATAAATTGGACAAAGTAAAGTAGGGTAATGTGGAAGAACTAAGAATATGATATTGAAGAATTACCAAAATAGAGTCATGGTGGAGGATGAGACAATTGAGTGGAGAGAAGAAATCAAAGCCTAGATAAAAAATGAAGACATAATATTCAATGAATTGTACAATGAAAAGCATATTGATGTTGAAATCTTGGAATCCATGCAATCCAGTGAAGAGGGAATTATTAGTGAAATACCTCAAAGAACATTGGAGGCTAGGACATAACAAGAAATTTTGGAATTATGGTCCAATACTCTAGAAAGAAGTGCAAATATTCTTGACTATCAAAAGAAAGTAACAACTTCTTCACCAGCCCAACATCAACCCTTGCCCAAATATCCTAGTAAAAATATCTAAAGAAAAATAAGTCAATAAGTGGAACATGTAGATAGTGCCAGTAATGGGAAGAAAAGAAAGCATGATATAAAAATAAAGGAAGTAGGTGATAATAGAATATTGGTTTCAAGCCATCCTTGCCCTAGTGTATCTACGGAAGGGTCTCAAAAGTTAAGAGAAATGACACAATCAGAGAAGACCTAAGATCCCATTACTAGGTAGATTGCATTGTCCCCAACATGTTTAGTGGCCTATCCCAATAATTAAGAAGGACATATATTACCTTCTTGTAGAGTTTTCCCTCTAGCTTTAGTTCCATTCACTTCAATATCTCATAATATGACCACCCCACTAATCAAACCATTCAAAGAGTTTGTATTTTTCTAGAGCTATAGGAAGGAACATCAAAATACATGGAAGCCCTTACTCCTTGGAAATATTTCCAAAAAAATCCAATAGCAAATGATGAAGTATAAATAGGAGAGGCAGGCCCAACAATCTAAGTAGATAGCTACTACCCAAGTGGGTTTCCATTTTGCTTCTCAATAGAGAGTATTGTTAATTTCAAGAAGTCCATTAGTTGCAAAACCAATAAAAGATATGACAGAACAAAACTAACAAACATCAACAATAGGAATATATTTAAAGGATTCACAACTATAGGACATGTTAAAACTCACTAGAGAAGCCAAAAAAATGGTTGAACATGGCTATGAGTTAACCAAGCAAAATATGGAAAGAAAAAAAATGAGCTATAATAGATAAATAAGGTCCTAAAAGACTCATAGGATGAAGCTAAAGCCCTAAAGAACCAAATAAGTTTATTGAATAGACAACTAAAAGAGCAGAAGTTTGAGGCCATCTTAAGAGAAAATGAGGAGAAATTAAAAGAATTATCAACTTCACTCCCCATCCAACAAGACAAATTTGATAAATAAAAGAATACCCTACTAAAGGAATTGGAAGGCCTTAGACAAAAAAGTAAAGAAGGGCAATGTCTCAAAACCGAGAATCTCATCAAAAAAACCTAAGATGCTTACTGGGATAATATTGGAAGCATGGCATTAATATTATTTCCAATTTTTGAGTTCATAGATTCAACAGCACTATTGGACCTTAGAATAGATGAGGAGGCAAAAGCAGACCTGAATAGGATTAGCATGAAACTTGGAGAAGCTAGAACCTACCGAACTCAGCTAGCCAAAGCACCTGACTCCAAGATTATTGTTGTTGGGATACAAAATAGAGAAATCATGGCACAAAAGGTAATAATCCTCTTCAAAAGAGAACATATAGTTGAACAACGTATCAAGTATGTCAATAACTTATACAACACTATGAAAAGGCTTAAGGTGAAAGTAGATTCCTTGTTGACAACAGGGCTCCCTTCACCATGGAAACAATAATTTGGTCAATTGTGCTCAAGAGGGAAATATTTAAGGCTAGTTGAATCAAATAAAAAGCTTCCTATTACCTTTGGAGAGTAGACCACCTCCTTCGATGCAAGAGAAATAACCCAAATTATTAGGCTATTAACAAAGCTTAAGGTGCAAGTAGTGAGTCAAAAAAAATATTTTTCTCGAGATGAACATGAAGTACTTGCTTTGTACAACGAGTTTCAATATACCCAATGCCCATTCTATGAGTAATAGGCAGAGATCTGGGGAGTGCTCGAAAATCTCTCTACATAGTAACCTTTGTTAACAATTATTTTAGTTTTTTGTGCTTTCTTTTTGTAGGGATTATGAGAATTTTAACTCTAAGCCCAAGGATAAAGGTAATTTTGAGTTCTCCTTCAAGCAAGCTAGAAGGCCCCTATGAGCCACCAAAATTGTAGTGATTCCTCACTACTCATTCATAACTAAGGCAAAGCCCTGATCAAAGACAATTACAACTTTTTATCATAAAGAAGAAGCTAAAATAAGTCCCAACAATAAAAAATTGTGTGAAATTTTGCATAGAGGAAAGTCTCAATAGATAAAGCAATAAGGAAAGTGCAAAGGGATATTTTATTTCAAAATAGTTTTGATATTGAAGGTTTTGCAATCCCTGATGAAGTGCCAACAATAGAATTTTTGGTTGATATGTAAGATGACCTTGGATTTTGAAAAACCAAGGATGCACTATAAAGTTAAGCGGATACCAATGCCTAGGCCAAGTCAAAGGATCATCAAGATATGATAGAGGTAGGTGAGTTAAGTTAATGCTTTCCCTAGATGAGAAGAAAAATGTCACCTACCAAAAGATATCTTGATTAAATGACTCAAAAATTCATTCAAGACAAAGTATGACGATGATAGTCCTAGGCCTGACAACTATTATGATCAAAGGGTACTTCATTCAATGTCCAGGATCCCTAGGAAGAGTAGCTGAGATTGTTAGATCCACTTACAAACAATTTTGGAGGGAAATTTATCCTATTGTAAACTATAAATAATAGTAGCATAGACTATAGAAAGGATCAACAAATTTACAATTTTATCCTCTTATAGGATTTCCTTTTATATTATTTTGTAAAAACTCAGCTCTTGAGCGGCTTGTGGGCAATTTTGAACCCTCATTTCTAGAACAATATTTGTAAATATTTGCTTACACACACACACACACACATAGAGAAGCCAGTGTCAATTTTTGGATTATCCATCTGTGGCTCCGTATGGACCCATTTTGTGTGTATGTACGTGTCTACAATATTTTACCTGCTTTGGGTTTTATCAATGTATGTGTGTGAGGGACCTACATCTATTTTTGGACCAACCATCTATGACTCTCCTATGAGACTTGCCTCTTTATGTATGCCTATGTTGATGACTCTCATTTGTGCTTAACTATGTTGAAGAGAGGAAGTATTCATCACTAGCACATAGATTTCAGGCCTGTTTTTGCAGGAAGATCTTAGTGGATCTTTTGGCACATTGCCACCTTTTTTCTTTTATTTAGTTACTTCCCTTTTATCTCTTGCACCCTCCTTTTCCATTTGTTGAGTTCAAGTGTGCCTGAAAGATCACATCTTAACAAGGAGCTAGTCTTGTTAAAACTCTTGAAGGCCTCCAATTGAGCCTAACCCCACACTCTTGGCCATGATCCTTTTGTGTCGCTCCCCACGAGACGTGATTGCTCCACTAGGGAAAATCATATACAACAACAAGAACCAATGAAATAAATGTGGTATTGATCTAACTTATTGTAGCCTTCTTTCATATCACTCTTCAACAGATCCTAAAATTTTTGATAGAAAATTACAAGAAATAGATTGGGGCTAGGTGCCTTATTACGGTGGAGAGAGAAACTCACCTTCTATAGCTCCTCCATAGAGATCATTGTTATTAAGCTTCCATCCTATCTTTGTATGATAATTAATGGAATATTTTGCAAAAGCTTACTCTAAGCCTCCTTATCTTGTCCAACTAATGATAAAATATCTTTGAAATAAGTAATTGTTTCCTTCTTAATATCTTCTTATTCCTCATTACTTCTTCCATTTGGAGTTCAAATATTTTTTATTCGATAAAATTATATATTTTTTGTTATGGCATAATTTTGTTTGGTATCTTTATCCCCTTACTTAACCCATCACTCCCTATATTTTTGCACCCAATATGACTCTTGCTTTTGCACCACATTATGATAAACCAAAGTTAAACTTATTTTTCTTGTATACAAGTATCTTGTCCATTGTATTGGTTTCTACTAGATCTCTTGTAAATTATTGAACTTGGATTTTATTTCCATTTTTATTTTAAATATTTTACCAAAATATTTGACATTCAAAATCTTCATTTGCCCCTTTAGATATTTCATCTTTAAACAAACCTATACATATATGATCCTAAAATCTTGCTTCATCCCACAAAAACATAACCATTTGGAAGAAATAAGGGTCTTTGAGCCATATAGAATTAAGTTAAAATGACTTTGAATGACCATTGTTGAGTAGATCACATCTCAAAAGAATAGGTTTGTGATTTTATCCTACTCGTAATAAAATGTCTTAAGAGATTGTATATTCTATCTATAACCATATATTAGATAACAAGTATTTGTCCAATATTTCTGCCATATGAGTTTTTCCAATATGTTTATTATCCTATGTATATTGAAATATTGAAAGAATAAAATCCTAAAGGCCATTGATTTAAACCATCTAGGAGTACCACTCTTATTTTCTAAAGAAGATAGAACCGTATTGAACTCCTCTAGAATCCATAGATTTTATTTATGAATCATCATTGAATTTGACATAAATAAATTGAGGTCCTCATTTCAATATCTATCATAAGAGTAGTTATGGTTGGAGCATATAATCCAACTTTGATATTCTTTCTTTCCTTGTAAAAAAGACCAACAATAAAACTACTTCTTGCTTCTAGCAATTGTCCATCCCATTTGTGGTTGTCCTAAATTGTTAGAAAACCTCTCGAAACCCCTATAGCAAAAACTACTAGACAATCCCCCATATTTCGAATCTTTTTTAATATATCCTTATGTTCCTCGCTACTTATTTTTGTTTCATGTATTAGAATAAACTCAAAACTCTAATAAACTATTAATTTTTTTATCTCTTTTTTAGAGGTCTTATTTATACCTCAAATATTCCAAGATACCATCTTCATCATCACTTTATATTATTATTTGTTAGCTTGGCCCCACTTTTTATTAATACTCGTGATATATATTTTTAGTTTTCCAAATCCATATCCCTTTGAGTTTCTTCTTCTCTTTGTACTTGCTTTGAGGGGTTTCCTCTTCTTTTTTCATTCCCACCAACACTTTCATCCTGATCAACATCTATTATTTTCAAAACTGTTCATAATGAGACTTATCATTTATAGGTTTTTGTTGTCCTAGAGAATACAAAATGCAAGAAATGGCCTCAAAAACACAAATTTCTTTTATAATGTCTTAGAAACCCTGAAGTGTAAGGACCATGGTACTTACTTTCATATGTTGGATTAAAAAACTCCAAATTGCCATGACTATCCTTCATACTCCTTTTTTTATTATGTTGCTCTATACACACTAGAGTGTAAGGGATTAACTCAAATTATTTTCATTTTATTACAAGGAGATGATTTTTTGCTACTTGAGGAAAATGACGATACTTTACATAGACTAAAATTTTACTCTTCTACCTTTATAACTTATCCTTTTGAATTCAAACCCGCACATTGCAATTCGTCATCCCTTGCATCCTTCTTAGTTTCTTCTAATGGTTGATATGAGTCAATTATGATGCCCTTCACCATTTGATGATATAGAAGAGATTTCCTTGACTCTTTTTTAGTAACAAAAAATCCATGATCTAAGCCAACTTCTACTATAATATGACCTCCTTGTTTCATATTGTAGTTTATTTCACGGCCAAAAATTTCCATATCTTTCTCAATCTCTTTCACTTTGCAATCTATTGTCATATATTAAGTCTCATAACATTTGCAGCATTGAAATACAATGTTTTCATTTTCCACTTATTGATCTTGTTCTCTCTATTCATATTAGTCTTAATGGATTTTGAAAAAGGTTTTGAAATATCCATGGAAAAACATATTTGGTTATATAATTTTTTATTCTCCTTAGTAGTTGGTACATCTTAGATGAACTCTCCTAGTGTATTACCAATATTCTTTAGAACCTCATTTTTTATACATAGGAGAATCGGTAACATCCCTTCATTTTCTACTATCAGACCTGGATTCAAATCCTTGGAGCTGCCTCTATAACCCCTACCTCACCTCATTATTAGTGACCCGACGTGAGGGAGACCATTGGTGGCTTAGGAGTGGAACCATTGTCATCGGGCTAGCGCACACTCAATGGAGACAAGACAATATACTACCTTTGCCCCAAGAAAGGCTTACCTCCAAGGTTTGAGCCTGGTCTCTTCTTGGTAAACGCCAAAACTTACCAATCCACCCAACCCTTGGGACTTTTAGAACCTCCTTATCGGTAAGCTCATATGGAAGTCTAAAAAGCCTAACCCATATCGAAAGCCTTCTAATAGTTCCTCCAAAAAAAATGTCACTCCATGGTCTTAAATATAGGCAATCTCTCCCCCTAAACCATGGGCCACCACCCATTATTTTATCCTTGATCTCTAAGCACAAAAAAATGATGAGAAAATCCTTTTAGAAGAAAAGTCATGGAGTAATTTGAATTCGATACCTACTTCCTTTTAAGCCACTTTGAATCTTTGAAAACCTTGGCCAATAGTAGGGAACTTGCATATCAACCTTTTGATATTTTTTGTTTTGGATACATAGGGGAGTTGGTTACATCCACACTATTTTTAGTACTTGGTTCCAACCACAGGGGATGCCCCCAACAAGCCTATACCACCTTGTTATTTTATAACCTGATGTGAAGAGGACCATCGGTTGCTCGGGATTCGTACCGTTGTCATTGGTCTAGCACGCACTCAGAGGATTTGGAGCAGACTACTACCTTTGCAAACAAGCATGCCCCCAAGGTTTGAACCTAGGTCTCTTCTTGGTAAGTGCTTGGCCAAACAAACAATTACCAATCCACCTAGCCCTTGGAGGCCTTTTGATTTTAACAACCATTATATCGTATATGATCATCTCATGTTCGATAATCACTTCTAATGTAACATTTGTTGCTAGGTTAGCGATTATAATAGATTTGTTCTTCCTCTTGTTTCCAACTAGAACATCCATACTTTAACTAGGGCATCCTTAGTTCCATTTGGAACTTTCATAAATACTTTCTTTCTATGTGACCTAGCTTTCATTATAAGAATCCTCTAGTCTTTGAGTTTCTCCAAAGATTTAGAACAAAAAAAATAAGGTTGGTTTCGTGCTCTCTACTCATACTTATTCCATTTATCATATTATATAATTTTTCAATTACTGTAAATATTTATTAAGTTTTTGAAAGATACTTTAATAAGTAATAACTATTTATTTATATTATTGAACTTTATTGATATAATTTTAATAAAAGAATACTTATTTAATCATATTATTATTTTATTAATATTTTTACAAATAAATTTAATTTTGTACATATAAAATACATTAAGAATTTAAACTCACACTTATTACATTTATCATATTATATAATTATTCAATTACTATATATATTTATTAAGTTTTTGAAAAATAATTTAATAAGTAATAATTATTTGTTTAAGTTATTAAACTTTATTAATATAATTTTAATGAGAAATATATCTATATAATTATATTATTAATATTTTTACAAATAAATTAAATTTTGTTATTTAAATTTAGTTTAACTTATTTTGAAGATAAAAATAGTAAATATTTTTATATTCGAAAATTAATTATATATATATATATATATACTTCTTATACACATCCACCATGGGGATTGAACTCGGATCACATCACCTCGATAATGCAAGTGGCGTCCTAGCCGGATATTCGAAGATTGTATTATATAATAAATGAAAAACATTGATTCATTACCATAATAGGTAATACTTATTTCTTTAATAAGTTGTGTAACGACTATGAGACAGGCCCATCAAAACATTAAAACAATTTATTTACTATTACGTAGTTTAATTTTTAATTTTTTTATACACACCTCTTACTATAATTTGAACTTTCTACTAAACATAATTTTCAACTTAAACTTTTATGTTTCTTTTAAACATCTTTTTTATATCATTTTCGTTAAGAGAATATTTCCTTTAACCATTTATCTTCTAAAACTTGAATTTTAACTAGACACTTGAATTTTACCTCGACTAAAATCAACATTGTGATTAACTTATTTACTACTTTATATTTTTCACTATTTCTAACATATTCCTCCATTAATAATTAGTGGATAATAAAAAAAATTCTATTGTTGATCCAATTGTAACATTTATTTTCTTTATGGGGTGCAAAGCTTACTACAGTGGTAAGGGCTTTGATTAGAGAGGTCAGGTTCAAACCCCACCCCACTCAATATGAGGGGACCAGAGCCCCTCATAAAAAAAACATGTGCAAACTCATTGAAAAAAACGTCTATTTTTTTTTTTAGCAAACTAATTTGTGAATCCTCCTTAGTTGAAATATATTTTAATTCTTTTCAATGTCAATATTGATCTTCGAAAGAAGTGCCCTAGCCTTTATATAGTTACTTTCATATATTTCTAAAAAGAATTAGCCTTTATATAGTTACTTTCATATATTTCTAAAAAGAATTAAAAAAAAAACACCTGCAGAGACTATCTTCTAATTTCTTTTCTAAGTATCATCAAAATTAATTTTAACAAAATAACTTTCAGAATTTCCATTTTACTATATATTTATAAAGATCTTTTATGTTGTCTCTATTATTGCAAATAATCATGTCTGTATATTTGAATCCCATAACTAAGAGGCTAACACCACCTTTTACATACTTTGCATGGTAAGTACTCTTGCTATCTTTTATGTTGTCTCTATTATTGCAAATAATCATGTCAGTATATTTGAATCCCATAACTAAGAGGCTAACACCACCTTTTACATACTTTGCATGGTAAGTACTCTTGCTATGAACATTTTGCCCTATGAAGAATTATTTGGAGTCGCCACCACTGAGGCCCTTCTTCGGCCTCAGTGGTGGCGGCTCCAGATAATTCTTCAATGGAGGAGGGTCGGGCCTTGAAGGTCCGCCGCTCTCGCAGCCCTGTTTGAAAAGACAAATGTCGGCAGGTAAACAATGATTCTTTCCACACGGCCTTCAACTACTTTGGCTCGCTTACAGGTTTGAGTGATGCAGAGGATGTCATGGAGATCATGCATCCTGACAAATCCCAATGATTTTCTTCTCGTGGAATGTTCGAGGACTGACGAATCCGATCAGAAAATATTTGGTCCGAAATGAGATGTCAAGTGTTTCTCGAATGCATGGAAGCCTGGATTTTTTATGTTTACAAGAAGTTAAGATTTCTGATTTCAATTTGCAGTGTGCATGAGACTTTCTGTGGCCACGAAGTACCTCTTTTGCCACAAAGCATTCCCCAGGAAAAGGAGGAGTCGTCACTATCCTTGGGCCTCGATTACAAAAGAATGTTGTGACTTGGGGTGTTGACCCATCCAATCAAGTTGTCTAGATTTTGCTCGAGATCTGCGGAAAACCATTTGAGGTGGTTAATGTATATGCCTCGAATATCGCTTCTGACAGATGTGAGTTGTGGAGATGGCTTGCCATGAGTCTGCCATTTGCCACTTGGGTGCTCTGTGGAGATTTTAATATGGTGGAGAAAGCTTCTGACAAGGTCAGTCATGTCCCAATGCGGTGGTGTTTAGGTGAAAGAGAAGCTTGGTTTTTTATAAAAAACAAGCTTCGCCTTTATGACCCTAATTCCTGCTTCTCGCCTTCTGACTTCTCGCAGGCTCTTTGGTACACCTGGTCCAATTTTCAGGCTGCTTCTGCCAGGGTTTTGGTAAGATTGGACAGAGCCATGATTTCTGAGGGTGACTACTTTCAGTTCTCCCGTATTTTGCCTTCTTCGTCGTATATGCTGACTTTGCTTGGTACTACACTGTCTGATCATTCACCTATTTTATTCTCGGTGGCAATGTTAAACTTTCAACCTAGAGTGCATTCTTCACAGTATTACCTGAATGTTTTTTTTTTGCATAGCTTTAGCATGAAAGCTCATATATGCCGCATTTGGAATTTGATTCCTAGACCTGATGGTATTTCTGGAAGGATTGAATGGTGGAATGTTGCCATTCAACAAACCATTAAGGTGTTGCGGACTTTGGGTGTTGAAGTTGCAAAAAATCGAAAATAGGCTAAGTCTGCCTTGCAAAGTGAGCTATCCAAAGCCTGTCTCAAGCTTGAAGCCTCTCCTTTCAGCTTTGTTGCTCAATCCCAAGTTTCTTCCATCCTGCATGAGCTAAAAAAAGCTGATCTGTATGAAGCCAAGGAGGCTCAAATACGTGCTCGAATGCATCGGCTCAAATTGGGGGACAAAGTGACCAATGATTTTTTTCAACGCCTCAGACCTCCTGCTCAATATTCTCAGTTTCAAGCCATTCAAGTTGATGGGCAGAGATTTACAGATCTTCCGGATATTGTCAAAGCCTTTGTTTCACATTATCAAGGTGTTTTTGCTTCTCAACCCCTTGATGATGCTAGAAGGCAAGCTCTTGCTGATTGTACCGTTGTTGTCCCCAACAAGCTTTCTCTTGAGCAAATGCTATTTTGTGACACTCCTCTTTCTCTGAAAGATCTAAAAAATGCCTTGTCACTCATGGCCAATGATAAGGCACCTGGGCTTGTTGGCTTCCCATGTGAATTCTATAAAGAATTCTGGGATATGCTTGGTTTTGATCTCCACAAAGTTTATCTCGAAGCCATGCAATGTGGTTCACTGGGTTCCATTATTAACAAAGGCAATGTTAAATTTATTCCAAAGTCTGGAGATCCTAAGCTCATCACCAATTGGATGCCGATCACCCTGCTTAATGTGAGCTACAAGATTATTGCTAAAGCCCTTGCGCTCAAGCTTAAATCTCTCTTGCCTTTGATTGTCAAACCTAAAAAAACTGACTTTGTTAAGGGAAGATACATTCTTGATAATGCTCTTGTTGTTTGGGAAGGTATGAAGTGAGCAAGAAATTCTAAACAAGATGCTTTATTCTTTAAGATTGACTTTGAGAAAGCCTATGATAAGATGGAGTGGTACTTCATAACTGCCATGCTTCAAGCTCTGGGTTTTGGGCCAGTGTTTGTGAGCACCATTCTTATGTTATTTCAAGATGCTTCAGCTGTTCTTACCTTGAATAATAGTCAATCTCAGTCAATTTCTCTTGGTCACTCTGTAAGACAGGGTTTCCCTTTTGCTCCATCTCTTTTCATTCTTGTTGCAAAGGCTTTTGGCTATTTGTTGGCCCATAAGATAGATCAAGGATTAATCAGGGGTATTGCTCTCCCCAATTCTAAACGTCAGTTGGTCAATGGTCATTTTGCAGATGATTCTTTTTTAACGCTTTGAGAAGATGAGCAATCCCTTTCCTTGGCTATTAGTTGCTTAGAGGTGTTCTATTTAGCCTCTGGTTCTTCTATACAATGGAAAAAAACCTCCTGTTTTTGGCAATCTCAATCTCAGCTGCCATGTTGGTTGCATCATTTCCAATGGACTTGGATTCAGCCAGGTGAGGTGTTTAAATTTCTTGGAATTCCTTTTGCGTTTCATGGTTCCTCTGCTCAATTGTGGCAGTATGTTATTGAAAAAGTGGAAAAGAAGCTTTCTTACTGGACTAGTAAGAAACTTTCTCTGGCAGGAAAATTTCAGATTTGTTCTAAGGTTTTAGCCACTACCCATGTCTATTATTCATCTTGCTGGGTTCTATCCAAATCTTGTTATAAAAAGATGGATAAGCTTCTGAGAGACTTCTTGTGGGCCAAAGACTCTGTCAAGCAAGATTTTCATCGGGTAGCCTGAGAAATTTGTTGTTTGCCCAAGGACTATGGAGACATGGGTTTGTTTGATTGTCACCGACAAGGTTTTGCCCTTTGTGCTAAATGGATCACCCGATCTTTAATTGGGGATGAATCTTGGAAAGTGTTGGTCAGACATTGCATTTCTTCTGGTTTGCTTCAGGGAAAGAAAATTTGGAAAGGGGTGGGATAGCAATCCATTCTTATTGCCCTTGTCCCTATTAAAGTTAAAGGTTCTTTGTCATTCAGAGTATTTGGAAATCCTGGGAGGCCTTCAAACCGTGGCTTTAGTTGGAAAGGGAGTTTTCGCAAAGCCCATGTCTATTATTCATCTTGCTGGGTTCCATCCAAATCTTGTTATAAAAAGTTGGATAAGCTTCTAAGAGACTTCTTATGGGCCAAAGACTCTGTCAAGCAAGGTTTTCATCGGGTAGCCTGGGAAATTTGTTGTTTGTCCAAGGACTGTGGAGGCATGGGTTTGTTTGATTGTCACCGACAAGGTTTTGCCCTTCGTGCTAAATGGATCACCCGATATTTAATTGGGGATGAATCTTGGAAAGTGTTGGTCAGACATTGCATTTCTTCTGGTTTGCTTCAGGGGAAGAAAATTTGGAAAGGGGTGGGATTGCAATCCATTCTTACTACCCCTGTCCCTATTAAAGTTAAAGGTTTTTTTGTCATTCAGAGTATTTGGAAAGCCTGGGAGGCCTTCAAACCCTGGCTTAGTTGGAAAGGGAGTTTTCGCAAAGCCCATGTCTATTATTCATCTTGTTGGGTTCCATCCGAATCCTGTTATAAAAAGATGAATAAGCTTCTGAGAGACTTCTTGTGGGCCAAAGACTCTGTCAAGCAAGGTTTTCATCGGGTAGCCTGGGAAATTTGTTGTTTGCCCAAGGACTGTGGAGGCATGGGTTTGTTTGATTTTCACCGACAAGGTTTTGCCCTTTGTGCTAAATGGATCACCCGATCTTTAATTGGGGATGAATCTTGGAAAGTGCTGGTCAGACATTGCATTTCTTCTGATTTGCTTCAGGGGAAGAAAATTTGGAAAGGGGTGGGTTGCAATCCATTCTTACTGTCCCTGTCCCTATTAAAGTTAAAGGTTCTTTTGTCATTCGAGTATTTGGAAAGCCCGGGAGGCCTTCAAACCCTGGCTTAGCTGGAAAGGGAGTTTTCGCAAAGCAGGTGCCTCTTTGCCTTCCATGAATATTTGGTGGTCTCATGTTATCACTTGGCAGGGTTCTTCCCTAGCTCTGGTGCAGTGGGTCAAAGCACAAAGGTTCTATAAGCGTGGTATTTCTTCTATTTTTTATTTCTTCTCCCGACATACCAAGTATTGGATACCCTGGGAAAGTTTTCGTCAAATTCACAATTTAAATCCTGGTGATAGAGACACTTATGAGGTGGTTATTGATAGTATTCCATTTTCTATTTGGAGCAAACTACATAAGCATTTTCAAAAACCCTGGTGGTCAGATTGGTGTTGGCCTGGGGAGCTTCCTGTTTTGCAATATAAAGCTCATCTTGGTTACAAATGGCTCATCCAGCAAGTTCCAATGGTTGATGAGCTCACTCTGAGATGGGACTCAGTCTCTCTTCCCTCTCGATAGAATAAGAGGTTTCAGATTGCTTGGGCTACTTATATTGAACCTAAACAGAGCATTTTTGCTTGGAGCCTCTTTGCCTATTCCAAAAAACATGCAATAAATCTTCCATGATGTTGGCAATAGGCTCAAGCATCTGGGTGTTCATAATCCCATTTGCCCGGTTTGTGGACAGGTAGAAGATTTATTGCATGTTTTTTGGTTTTGTGATCGGGCTTAGTGGGCCTAGGAGTGGCTTCTTGAATTTTTCATACCTTTTATGCAGGAGGATTTTACTGATAAATATGATATATTCTTTGATTGTTGGTTACAGATTCAAGTACAGGTTGCAAAAGTACAGGTAAAGTACAGGTGGAGCTGTAGTACTTATGTACCCTCATGGATCATTGGGGGATTGCACCCTGCGTTATGAGTCATGCGCCTCTTCCTTCCCCTTCCAGGTGGCAGTGATTTTTTGGCTTCTTTCTTTCTGAATGTATATTTGACACTGTTTTGGCAGTTGTTATCTGACAGTTTGTGGACTATTTCTGACACTCTTGTATACTCATAACCACAGTGGTTAGTGTATTGGTTTACGGGGTGTGCTAATCCCACCCACCCTTTTTTGTATGATTAGACATTATTTTATTAATATAATGACCTTTTCATCAAAAATAATAATAATGGTAAGATATAATCCTCCATCTAATACATCATGTTTTTAGCTCTAAAACAGTTGATCCAACATTTTACCAACTTTTCAAATGTTGAGGAAATAGCTCATGCTTCTATATCCTCTTTAGACAAGGAAGACAAATTTCTGTCCCATACATAATCTAGAATGAAAGTTGACTCCAAAGTATCATCCTTTCTGTATACTACTTATCAGATCTTCTAGTCGTTGGGCTTACCAGCATTATATCATCTGTAGCTCCGTCTTACTACACTGTTGATAGCAAACGGCTTTATGCAGACCATAGCACTAATTCACGAATCAAAAGGTATGACCCTGCAAATATGCAAATGCTCGGCTGTGATTCAGTTGGTAATTAAAAAGAAAATTATGCCCAGATGATTGAGAATAGTCAAGCTGTTATAATACCACTCAAGCTCACATAACCTAGCAGTCATGAATAAGATCAGCACTACATGGTAAGCAAAGCTCAATTTATAAAAAATGTGTAGATGACACAAGACACAAGTTGCTGCGCTCTTTGATTGGGCAGATATGATGTAGAGTTGGAAACTTTTCTATATAAAACATGAGCAAAATTTGCAACTCCTACAATCATCTGAACATTTGAAAAATAACTTCGAATTTAAGCTCAATAATCTGGAATTACCAAACACTATTCTTTAACTGTGTCAAGACTTCTACAGAACATAGACAGGATGTTTGAGCCTTCTAACTGAATAAGAACAGCAGAAATAAAATAAAAAATGCTGGGAATATTCTGATGCAAGACAGGATGTAAATCAAATGAATTTGGTCTTAATTTTCTTCTAATTCAAACTTGAAATCATAACCATTTGCCTTTGAATGCTTATCATATTTGTGGGCAGAACATGAACTTATTGTCCACCCCATCAAAAGCTCTGTGTCTGTCCAAGAAATAAAGCTATTTCTAATGCTTCATACTGCATGTTTATTTTTTCATATTGCATTCTATGTTACCTGTCCAAATTTGGTTATATGCATGTTATTTCATAATGCTTTTGCATTTGCAGAACCTAGGGTACACATTAACACTTGTGAACTATAAACAAAAGAAAATAGAAAACCAACTTACCTAAAATAGTGGGGCCAAACTTTCCAATGAGAAGGTGATACTGGGCCAGTACAAACAAAAATGCATGCTTCCAGAGTAAAGAATCAAACATGCATGATGAAAAGCCACATAAATTCTCACATAAGTGCAGGAAATGCTTAGCATCCCATGATCACCTTCCAAAAGTTATTTCATGGACCAAGATTTACTGTCCAATTGATTGCCCTGTAGCAGGACTGATACTCTATTCTAAGCATACATAAACAATAAATCTAGGAAAACAAGCATTGAGGTCGAGTTGTTTTTGCATTCAAATTTTGAAGTAACTAAATCGAAACTACCGCAAAACATCTGACAGTTTTGGAACATCTATTGACCCATGAAAATCTAATCACACTTCCTCACTGCCTAATGATTGCCTTCTAGCAGACCTGCTACTTTCTCTGCATTTTTCATTCTCTCTTCTTCCAAGCATATGATCATATGATAAACCATTCTCTCTTCTTCCAAGCATATGATAATATATGATAAACCATTCTCTCTTCTTCCAAGCATATGATAATATGTGACGAATCTACGGTTTGGTTATTTCTTAAATTCAAGCAGCTGTTTTTATCTTTTATTTTAGAAATAACCAAACCGTAATCAACACGAAACATTTGACAATTCTGAGTTTAACCTTAAAATCGATTAAATTTAAATCCCTATCCAATTTCTCTGCATTACTCTTGCGGGGTAGACATTTTAGGGTCCAAATTTTTACATATGGATAATTTGGCTCTCCAGGGCAGGGCCCAAAACTCACATAACAACGACAATAACAGATGAACTTCAGTTTGATTCTTTACTCTGGAAGCATGCATTTTTGTTTGTAATCTTTTCACTGCGTTTGAATTAAAGGAATTTAACTCCAATTCAAACGTAGTGAAATTTTTTTAGGTTAATATTGCGCAATTGGCTCTCTTAAAAAAAGACCGAAAATTTGCCCTAATTTCTTTATCTTTATTTTTCCCCTCTTTCAAGAATTCAAAACAAAGACATAGGAGAATAACAACAAAAATAACAAATAAAATTCAGTCATAGTTCAGATTTAAAAAAAAACTCAGACATTGAGAAAATTTTAGCGGTTCATACCAAGCAATTCGCCCTCTCTCAGATACACCACCGAAAAATTGCCTTAATTTCTATATCTTTATTTTTTATTTTTTCCTCTCTCAAGAATTCGGTACTAAGACATCGGAGAACATTTTCTCATTTTCTCCATGGAAATTTCCTATTAAAAAAGAAAATCATCAACCATTCTAAACTTGTATACACATAAGGTTACATAAAATTTTCCATAGCGAAATGTACAGTAGAAAATTCCAAATCCAATGACCTTGCGGTGATTCAAACCCTGCAAACCCTCTCTTCAAATTCACAGGAGCTGTAACCCTCGTATCTTGATAATTGTAATGAAAATTAAAGAAATACGATGAATGTCATTACAAGAAGGAAGTTTTCAGGCCACCTCAAGCAAAGATAAATTGCGCACTGAAACTTAACTCTCAGAGTCCGACGGTGATGACGTGTCAACAAGTATAACGTGGCAGACGACCTGCGCATTGTCGTCGTCCTCATCCGCGGATGACGATGATTCTTCTTCTTCCTCTTCTTCTTCTGGAGGTGGAGGCCGGGACCGAGACCTCTGGTAATGACGAGAAACGGCGTCTGGGATCCAGTAGGACGAGCCAGGGCGGAACGGCAGCCAATCAGGGGCCGCCGTTCGGACGCGCTGCTCCTCCACGTAATCGTCCAGCTTGTCCAGCTCCCTGTGCAGGCGAGACACGAATTTTTTGCTGGACGTCGACATGGCCTTCCAGCAATTCATGGATTGCAAAGTCCGTGTCAGAGCCACCGGCCGTCTCAGCGCCGTCAAAACCATGGTTCCTTCAAATGACGCGAAAATTTCCGTGTGTTTGACAGAAATGATGAGAGCATGAACAGATCCGGGGAAAATAAAAGATGAAAAGGGTCTGGAGAGTCTCTCGCTATATCTGTATATTATTGTTGAAAATTTGATGGGATCCAGCTTATCCGGGGTTTGCTTTGCCGACGCACACCGAGACATTTTTTAAATTTTAAGAGTCTTTTGTGGGGGCAGCATATTGGTATGGTTTAACGATATTTAACAAATATATATCTTAAGGGTTAGGTGGATTGGTAAATGTAGGTGTGGTTGGGCACTTACCAAAAACAAGTTCAAATCTTGGGGGAAGCCAACTCTTTGCAAAGGTAGTAGTCTGCTTTGAATCATAAATGCCCATCAAATCTCACACAGGATCAACAAGTACGAGACCGGATAGGTTTGTTGGGAGCAGTCATGTGGTTTGAACCTTTCGCTAACGAGTTACTAAAAATAATGGTTGTAACCAACTCTCCTATGCAATAAAAAAAATATATATTAAACAAATATATGTTTATAAATTTTATGGGACAATTTACATATTGTGTATGTCATGTGCTATGGTAAAGGCATTGAACTTTCTTAATGGAGGTTTAAGTTGGATTCATATGGAGGGTGACGACATTGCATTGGTTAGGTATTGGGCTTTTTTAAGAGAGACCCAAGGTCGATTTACATGGAGGGTGGCCTTTGATTTACATGGAGGGTGGCCTTCGATGAGACCCAAGTTTGATTCACATGGAGGGTGGCCTTTGATGAGATCAAGTTTGATTCACATGGAGGGTGGCCTTTGATTAGACCCAAGTTCAACTCACATGGAGGGTGGCCTTCAATGAAACCCAAGTTTGATTCACATGGAAGGTGGCCTCCAATGTGCCCCACTTATATGCTTTAGTTGTTATTGTATATTTTTTTATAAAATAATAATAAAAAAAATTAGAATATTTTATTTTGCTTGATAAAAAGGGGTTGTACTCGGGTCCCCACTCTTAACAAATTACATCTCTCTTCTTTAGAGCTTGAGAGTTTACAAATAGATACACTTCTCATCTCAATTGAGATGTTATAGTTAGAAACCTATATCATTTTACATAAAATGTTTGAATTCTTGATTTTCATTTTTTGGATTTTTTTAAGTTTTTGTATGAATACAATTACTCTAGAATTTAGCATCTTTCTTGACATTTTTCTATAACAACCTTCACAATGCCAAAACTTCACCTCTACTATCTATGCTTTGCATCTTAGTAGAATAATATTTCCAAAACATCGCACTAACATATTTCGCTTTCCCAAATATGGATTGCTAGTTTCCTTCCTCAAACACAAATGCAACCACAAAAATTATAATAAATAGTCTAAATGAACACACATTATTGTTACAAAATAAAACACATATTACCCATGGAAAACATTGAAGTAAATTATAATTATCAATTGATTTAGGCAATCAACAATTTTTGTCAGCTTCAACTAAACTTTCTACTTCTTCTAGCCATGGAAAGGAGATGTTAACTTCACGATCCTCAATCAAAACCCCTCTATTGGCTAGCTTATCTGCACATTTGTTTCCTTCCCTTAATATATGTGTAAACTAATTTCTTCAAACTCTTTAGCAAGATCTTAAATTTCCACAATTATCTCTTGTATGTTCCATGGAACCTTTGCTTTCCTCAAAATTGCATTTATTACTATGAGAGAATTACCTTCCATCCAAACTGTATTCCATTTCATTTGTTTACATATTTTTAACTCTTCTAAAGTTGCCCAAGCTTCAGCTTCATTATTTGTCTTAAATCCACAATTGAAAGCAAAATGAGACAAAATCTCTCCTCTATTATTTCTAATTATTCCTCCTCCTCTTGTTGGTCCTGGGTTTCCTTTAGATGCTCCATCAAAATTTAATTATACCCAGTACACATCTGGTGGTTTCCACTTTATATTCTTTACCTTATTTTTGCTTCTCTTGTACCCAACATCATAATTTCATTTAATGACTTGACTCCATCTATCAAGACTCTCTGCTTCCAAATTAGGGATTAGGTGAGTTGATAGGGTTGGTTTAGACTCCTCTATGGCTAAATATATATTTTTTTCATTACCTCTAAATTGTTTTCCTTTCCTTTAAATATTCTTCTATTCCTTTCTAACCATATAGTCCAAAGTATTGTATCTTTTGATATATCTCATATTGTCTGTAAAGCCTCACTTTTGTAAGTGCTTTGCCATTGCTTTAACCAATCTTCAATTATGCTATTCATCACCATCATTTACCAGACATTTTAAGAATCCATTGCTTTAGATTCCGGACTATTGAGCAATGTCCCAAGAGATGGGCAATACCCCCCCCCCTTTTTTAAAAAACACATATAGGGGGGCCACGACCACCCCCCTTTGCGTTGGGTTATGTCCCAGGGCCCAAGCCGATAACTTTTCCCATAAGAGCTAAGTTTGCATCTATAAGAGCTATTAAACCAATAATCTACCTTAGTTTTATCATCACACAACTTGCTTCATTTCACCAAAGAATTTTATTTTATCATGTAAACCTGACCATAAAAATGATCGCATAATAAAGATTAAATTTTTTTCAATTGATTTTGGCATAGAATACAATGACATAATATGTTGGAATGGCTTGTAAGACTGACTTAATTAACTGCACTCTTCCTGCTAATGATAACCATCTACCTTTCCAAGTTGGAAGTTTATTTTGAACTTTAATAATAATTGGATTCCATAAATCTATCCTCATTCTTCCCTAAAATAAAGGCATCCCTAGATAAGTTGGTAAATTTGCCTCCTCCATTTAAAGCAACCTATAAATTCTTGCTTTGATATTAGCAGGAGTGTTAAGAAAGTAAATTTTGGATTTATTCCTATTAATTATTTTCTGTGAAACTCTTTCCTACTCTATAAAAAGTTATTCAAAGCTCTGGCCTCATTTATACTTGCCCTTCCAAAAAGGGTTGTATCATCTATAAACTATTGATGGGTGATGTTATCGATGTTATTACTAACCTTAAGTCCACTTATAAACCCATATTTGTAAGCCTTCTTTAAGTTCCTACTCAAAACTTTTGCCATAATAATGAACAAATAAGGAGATAGAGGATCTCCTTGTCTAAGGCCTCTCCTGACTTTAAAAGATTTTATCACTAACCCATTGACCAACACTGAATAAGAAACTGTAGAGACACAAGTTTTAATCCATCTAACCTATTTCTTCCCAAAACCAAACTTATCTAAAATTGCAAAAAGAAAATTCTATTTAACCCTATCATAGGCTTTACTCATATCAAGTTTTAATATCATAGCTTTCTCTTTTCTTGAAGCTATTGAATGTATAACTTCATGAGCTACTATGATCCCATCCAAAATTTGTCTCCCTTTCACAAAACCTCCTTGCTCTTTTGAAATGATTTTGTCTAACAATGACCTTAATCTATTGGCCATCACTTTGGAAATAATCTTATAAGCCATATTACATAGGCTTATGGGTCTAAAAGAATCAAACAATTTAGCATCCTTCTTTTTTGGAATTAGGGTAAGATAAGCTATATTTATTTTATAAGGAATGTATTGTATTACCCTAGACTGTTCCACTGCCACCAACAAAGAATCCTTCACTATATCCCAATTATGTTGGTAAAAACCTGCAGAGAGCCCATCTGGACCAGGGGATTTATTCTTATTAAAAGAGAAAAGAGCTAAATGAACTTCTTCTAGAGTAATAGTCTCCGTCATTTTCCTATTGTCTTCATTTTTTATAATTAAAGGAACATCTTGAAGAAGTTTATCATTAAGAACTTCGGTCTACTTTGAACCTAGAATATTTTGATAAAAAAATTTAGCCTCTTTTCTAATTTCACTCTGATCTTCAATTCAAACCCCTTCTATTGATTTAATTCTACCAGTTCTAGAAGATCTTTGTAACATAGCCATCCTATGAAAAAACTTTGTAAGTTTTTAGAATATTTTAATATAATATACATTTTTTTTTTCAAAATTTGAATATTAAATTATAATATTTAATTTTATGTTATTGAATTTCAATCTTAAATTTTTTGGTTTTATAGGTATTGTGTTACGGTGAATAAGATATTATATTATGGATAGTTGATATATGGTACACACAACTCAAGGTTGATTGCATTATTTTATTATAATAATAAGTGGGATGAGAGTTTATAAGATTAATATATAAACAAGAGATATTGTCATTATAAACATCATTACTTCTTGAAGTATTACTTGTAATTGTCTTAGCCGACAAAGTGGCTTATGAGACTTTATCCTTTCTAAGTGATATTTCTACTTTGAAATATTTTGTGGAGTTTTTCTTTCTTAAGGAGTATTATTGGTGTTGCCCTACCATAAAGGTATTGTCTTTGTCTTATTGTGTGGATCATTAATGTAGATAATTATCTCGATGAGTGATTTGATATTTCTCTATATTGGTAAATATTTCTGTTAATGAGAATAAAGTTTCATAACATGTGGTATTAAAGAGGTGATTTTGACAAAGTAGGGATTGCGGTTTTTCGTAGATTATAGAATTAGGGCAGTCTTTTTCTAGAAAATGTTTCATTTTTGGGAGCCATATCTTTGCAAGAAGTTGTCTGATTCAAACGATTCTTGCTCATTTTATTTGGAATATCAAGAGTTTTAAAATGATTAGTCATATAAAAGAATATGAGCGGTATTTATGGAGATACGACTTGGTAAAGTCAGTCACATGGAATGAAGGTAGCGATAGGGTAATATTTTCTAGAAAAATATCTCATTTTGCAAGAGCCATAACTCGACCAATATTTATTTGATTCAAACAATTTTTGTTCTATTTTGTGTAGAATTTGAAGATCTTTAAAATAAGTAGCCATATGAAGGAATTTGAGGAGTATTGAGGGAGACACGACCCTGTGAAATTAGTCATCTAGAACAAGGGTAGTGATGACTTTTCAAGTCATAAAAAATGAAATTGTAGATATCTATCAACCATGGTAAGCAAACCAATTGTAGCTTAATTTGTTTTGAAGAAAATTTCTATAATTAATTGTTTATAGTAAGGAATAAAGGAGATTTGAAAAAAAATTATTTTTAAAAAACTCTAGTTTATTAAAACCCTAGTTGCTTTGGGAATTTTTTGGGGGGGGTTAAGGCCATGGAACTGCATAAATTCATTGGAAAAATTATATTTATGTTTAAAAAAGTTGGATGAAGTTTTGATATTTATATTTGGATGATTTTTGTTGGCAAGCCTACCTTGGTAGATTTTTAAAAGAGGAATCTTATTTTTTGTGGGTAATTTTTGTTAAGGAAAAGAATTATATTTACACTTGGGACGAAATGGAGCACACATTCTTGATTCTATGTAAACCTATTCAATTCTAGTTACAAAGAAATTTAGATATTTGTATAATAGAGCTTGAAGAAAAGGAAAAAAAAGATAAATAGCCTGATGGTTGTCATCAAAGACCTTGAAAAGATACTATAAGAGATCCAAAATGAGAGAAATGAAATAAAAAGAAAGTGAGAATTTTTCAAGAAATATAATAAAGACTGAAGAAATGAAATTACTCAAGGAGGAGAAAGGAAAAATTGTTAAGGAAGATAGTGAGAAGAATGAAGAAGCCACATCTTTGGATTTACAAAAGCAAGAGAAGGATCTAAATTCATCTAAAATTTTTATTTTGCAGGTTCATGGATGCATTCAAAAGGAAAAAGTTATTATTTCTATTAACCCTAGCAGTAGATATAATTTCGTTGACAGTGCTTTGGCTAAGAGGTTGCAAGTTTAAGCAACAAAAATTAAGGACATACATCTTAAGGGTGAGAATGTTTAGATTTTTGAAGATTTAAAGATCACCATGGATAAATATATTTTTCATTTATATTTTTATGTTACTAAGGTGGATGATGTGGATATTGTTATTGGTTATCCTTGGTTGGATCCTTTGGGCACTGTTAACATTAATGTGCAAAATAAGTTAATGAAGTTAGGGTAAGAAAAAAGAAGATAACACTCCATGATATTTCTTAGCTTGAGGAACAATGATCCAAGGAGAAGCAATAAGCAATTATGGTAAAAAAACAAGTTAAGGAACCAACAATAGAATCAAAAGTTGAATCTAGAGTAGCAATAGTAGCAGAGGTCATGGAAGAAGTGCACAAGGACACCAAAGGAATGGAACAAGAGAGAAGAGAATGAGAAAAAAATTTAAATAGGAAAACAAAATATTGAAGAATCAAAGGAAACAAAATATGAGGCCAAGGTTGCAACATATTTCCATCCACACCACCCTAAGTGACAACAATCTTGGAGGAATGGCTTAGGACATCAATATTATTATGAATCTATATGGAGTCAGAAAGGCATCAAGTATGACAATATTTGGCAAAAAAAGCATAGTGATTATAGATTTCAAAGGGGTCAACAAAATCAAGGAACAATAGGACTAGTCACTCAAAATATTAGAGTAGAGCAACATAAGAATGAAACCAACAAAGAAATTATAGATATTTAAGTGGTACAATGGTACCTTGACATCATCTAAGACCACCACCAATTAAGATTTCACTTGGATGTATGGATGATTAAGATTGATACTAGTTGTCAACATTGCTTAGATCATATTATTTAGTTTCTTCTCATATTTCAAGGATAAAATATTTGTGAGGATATAATGCTATGGTACCTAGGAATAAGCATATATAGATATAATATTACATTGTATATGATTATTATGGATAGTTGGTATGGGTCACACATAACCTAGGGTTGATTGTATTATTATATTATATTATAATAATAAGTTGGATGAGGGTTCATAAGATGGGTATATAAAGAAGGGATATTGTTATTGTTATCATCATCACTCATATGAAATATTACTTGTAATCGTCTTTTCCCATGAAGTGGCTTATAAGATTTTGCCCTCTCTAAGTGGCACTCTCATCTTGGGAGATCTTGTGGAGTTTTTCTTCCTTAAGGAGTATTATTGGTGTTGCCTTACCCTAAGGGTATTATCTATTTTTGTCTCATTGTGTGGATTATTACTGTGGATAATTATTTGTGGATAAGTGATTTCATATTTGTGTATATTGGTGAATGATTTTTGTTAATGAGAATAAAGTTTTATAACATATTTTTATTTTTAGCCTATAAGGTCTATTTACTTAAGTTTGTTTTGTATTAGTCTGAGTTTCAAGGATTTGTGTGAAACTTGTAATATAACATGATACACACAACTCTATATTTTAACTAGGATGATATGCATGTTTATATTCCTATTTCATTGTGACAAAAGAAGATAAATAAGAAAGATCATGTTTTATATTATTTGTTGCTCCCATTCGGTTAAAGATGCAATAAAAAATCTCTTGGTATTGCATTTTTTTGAATAAAGTAGGGTAAATATGTTTTACATGTATGCAAGGGTTTAAAATAACACAACTCTAGCACCCTCTAATGGACAATAGTTGGGTTTAGTATTTATATTCACACATAAGTGATTTATTCCTTTATAAAAATGAATGTAAGAAATTACTTGTACATTATTGCTTGGAGTTTCTATTGCAGTAATGATGGGTTGAGTACATTTTAAAACCATGATAGAGCTTGTTTTTATATGGCTATAGCATTTTACCTCTACATAGTTGTAACATTTTTGTAAAAGAGTTTGATTTTGTATGGTTGTAATATCTTGTGACAAAGAATTGAACGTTTGATAGAACTTTTGTATGATTGTACTATTTTTATGACAAAATGTTGATTGTTTAAGTGTTAGTTGTAACACCCTAGTGACAGAGTTAGACTCTCTTGGTGTATACAATAGTTATGGCAATGCATTGCTTAAATGACTATTTGAGAGTAGTAAATGTGGTAGAGTTTATGAGTGTAACATTGTTGATAGAGCATTGAATCTAATAGTAGTAGCTTTTGTCAAGGTAAATCTTGTTATCTTGACTGTATGATAAACTATATTTAGCTCAACATATTAACGGTTGTATTACTATAACTTCTCTTATTTTGTAATGAACATAGTACAAAAGTGGGTATAGCTTACCTTGTAAGGCTAGTATGCTATAGGACTAATTGTAACTTATTTTCTTAATTAAGCCTTGATTATTTGTATGGTTTAAAAAAATGATTGTAGCTTCTTCATGTAAAGTAATGTCTTATGATGTATGCAATAAGGATAACTATAGGTCTAAAACTACTTGAATTGTTTACCCTTGATTGAAAAATATCATATCGTATATATAGAATTATGGTTGTATGTTACCTCCATAAAGGAATTGCTTTTTTTCTTGCATAGGTATGGTCTATAAATAATGTGGTATTCTATGGAGTCCATGTGAGGACTACAATAATTTCAAGTCTTGTATGAATACTCCTTGACCTAATAAATAGGAAGGAGGTCATTGCTTAATGGTTTTTATAATAGTAAATAAAGAATGTATGCACATTGTTGAGCATGATTGATTTTTGTATTAAATTAAGATATAAATTCTTTGTGTAAAATAAGAGTTAAACCTTGAGGGTAGGGTGACTTGGAAGAATAAACCATCATAGCTAGATAGAGATAAGGTCCAATAGCTTGACCAGTGTACCATGAACTAGGAATAATACATTGATTTATATATTCATGGGAAACTACATTTATCATGAAAATAATGTTATCACTATAAATGTTTATAGGTATTATAAATACACAATAGATGTATTACCTAAGTGCAATTAATTGTGAGTATATACTTATTAGTTCATTTGAATTGCTACGTGTATGAAAGATGATGACTAGTGTGCACTGATATGCCTTTATAACTGGATTGATTCCTTGTATTTGTGCCTTCATGAAGGGTTGAAAATTTATAAATGAAGTTGAGATGGGGGTGTTGAGAATAATATCAATTGGATAGGTGATAAAGCATTATGGTGATATATTCCCTCATTGATTCCAAGGACTATTAGCAAGATAAATAATTGATAAGAAAAGAGTTTGGTCTCAATTTTTGTGTCTATAAATTTAGTCTATTTCATTGTATTATGCATGACATTGTACTACTATACTATATGACATGATGTTACTGTACCTAAGTTAATTTTTTTCTTGTATTAATCAATGTAGAACTCTATTGTGATATTGCACAATCTAAATTATAGATAGAAGTCACATTGTGAAAGCTAAGAAAGATGTTTGTACTATGATTAAGTTATCTAAAGATAAAAAAGGGCATCATTTATAGAATGTACTCAGGACGTGCATAAATTATGATATATATTCTGAATATATGCTTCATAATATCATATCATGTATGAAACAAGTGATAAAGTAATAAAAATAAAAAATGAAAATGATCATATTTAGTCCTTTATGAATGAGTAAAAAATGTGACAAGAATTTGACTCTTACTATAAGCTTTTTAAACTTAGAATTGTTAAAATTGTAATCTCATTCATGACCAAGGCTAATGTTGTATGATATAATTAAATTTTTAAATATTTTATTATGTAAGCCTTATGGGCCAAAATTAACCTTATTATGATTAAACTCATTTTATAACTCATTAAAAAAATTAATCCTTCTTGTTATGTCACCTTAGGTTAAACTTTTTTATGTAATTGAGGTTTTGGTCTTGGTACAAATACCCCCACCACTCCATCATTTTCTTATTGGGATGCTGTGAATGTAATCTACAAATTGTACATTAATTAATTAATGGTGTCTATGGGCACCCCCAAATCTTTGTGTCTCTTTTCTTTCATTTGAACTTTCTATATAAGATTTGAGTGGACGGATTGCTTTTGTTATTTCCTAAAAAATATTGTGAATTTTATCATGGTATCAAAGCAAGTATGGAGTAGCTTCACTTAGTCATGCAGGAAGTTAATTCAAAACCTCCAATTCTTCTTCTAAATTCTTTGATGAATCTCTTCTAAGTTCCACAAGCAGTTTTGGCATAAGTAGAGAAGTTTATTTTTTTGTTCATTCATCATTAGGGTATTTACAAATTCCTATACAAATAATCCAAATTCATATTTTAGATTCCCTTCGAATTCCTTTCAAGATCATTTCAACAACAAAAAAAGAGAAGGGATGGTTTTTGAAATTTGAAATTGGATTTGACACTTTTTTTGTGTGCATGGGCAATTTTGTGCATGCCTTGACTGCTTCATTCATTGATGCAATCCTCTATGCCAATGCTGCTCTTATTGGGGAGTAGACACCCTTTCAAAATTATCATAGAGATGTTAGTATGGATAGTGGAAGAGCATGTAAGATATGTGTAGTAGGTCGCAGGGTCAAATCATGGTCTTGCTTTTTTGTTGGGATATGGCTCTTCTTGAATAAGATGAAAAGCCTTAGATGCACAACATGAAGGGGCATGGTAGTCGATTTGTCAACTGAGCTAGAAATTAGGTATATGTGGCATGTGGTTCAAGGTTTGAACCACACTTTTGCATAATCAAAAGCATTCCTATTGGAAATATTGTAATTTTTCACAAAGGTGTTATGGAAAGGATTCCAATGGGGCATATAGCCCAAACAATCATTTTACCCCATCTATGTTGTTGGTGCCTTTGAGGTCCTTAGGTCGAACCCCAAGGAGGTATCCATTTTTAGTTCTATTGTATATCATCACTAGGGATTTAATTTTTTCTACATATCAAGGCAACATTGTTCTCAAAGGTAAGTTGGATGTCTTGGTTAGACCAAAGTATCCAACATTCATAAGACCCAGGATTAAGTCCCTCTCTTGAAAATATCTAATGAGCATAGTGGATATTCAACCAACGTGGCCCTCTTTCATGCCATATCAAATCAAATTTTTGAAATTTAAACAAGGTCAAAAAATTGGATGGAGGCAAGTGTTGACATTGCACTAGTTGGAAGTAGTGAAAGTTGTTAGAGTATCGCTTAAGTTCTACTAGGATATTATATTTGGAGTTATCACTCTTGTTGAGATTGGTAAACTCCTAGTTATGATTAGATCAAATCTATTGGGTTGTTGTAATCCAATGGCTCACAAGAGATCAAATTTGCTATTTATGCATAACTGATCTCATAGAATAATCAATCAGTATTTGAGCTTCACTCCATACTTGTGATGTATTTTTTTTGAAAAAATTGAAAAAAAGCTTGCATTAAAACAAATTACAGTTACAAGAGGGAGAAAGGGCATCCCAACCAAGAGCAAAGAGACCAGAAGAACAAAGGGCGCGAAAACGCGACAAGTCGCGAAAACGCGACAAGTCGCGAAATCGCGACACCAAACCTAACAACCGCCGCGCCACGACAACCGGTCGCGAAATCGCGACATGTCGCGACATCGCGACAAAACAGCGCCGAGGCCACACCACTCAAAAAATGTCGCGAAATCGCGACAGCACAGCACCAAAGCACCCAAACGCCAAAAACGTCGCGAAATCGCGACGAGAAAGCCAGAAGGCACCTGCTCCCCAAAATTGTCGCGAAATCGCGACGAGTTCTCCTTTAAACAGCAACTTTGAGAAAGTGTCGCGATATCGCGACGACTTTTCCTTAAAGCCCCAGTTGGCCGGAAGTGTAGCGAAATCGCGACAAGAATTCCAATGGGCGCCCCTTCCACAAAAGTGTCGCGAAATCGCGACATGTTCTCCCCCATGGTGCCCTTTTCTTAAACTAGTCGCGAAATCGCGACGTTTATCCTTCATGCAGTTTGTTCTCCAGAACTGTCGCGAAATCGCTACAAGTTTGCCCCTTTGCTTCCTTTCCTTAAAAATGTCGCGAAATCGCGACAGATTATCCTTTGAGAAGCTTTTCACAAAAAATGTCGCGATATCGCGACGGTTTTTCCACTTAACGCAATTTTGCTCAAAGCGTCGCGAAATCGCGACAACTTTCCTCCAACAGCGGAACCGACAAAAAAGGTCGCGAAATCGCGACATGTTCTCCCCATGGTGCCCTTTTCTCAAACTAGTCGCGAAATCACGACGTTTATCCTTCATGAAGCTTGTTCTCCAGAATTTTCGCGAAATCGCTACAGGTTTGCCCCTTTGCGTCCTTTCCTCAAAAAAGGCACGAAATCGCGACAAATTTTCCTTTGAGTAGCTTTTCACAAAAAATGTCGCGATATCGCGACGGTTTTTCCCCTTCACGCAATTTTTCTCAAAGCGTCGCGATATCGCGACGCTTTTCCTCCAGCAGCAGAACCAACAAAAAAGGTCGCGAAATCGCGACACCTTCTCATCAAAGACCGCGACGACGCAACAAGTCGCGAAATCGCTACAATTTTCCTCCCAAGGCCGCGGCAACAAAAAGGGTAGCGAAATCGCTACAGTTGTCCGAGGAAAGGTCGCGACAGAGCAACATGTCGCGAAATCGCGACAGATTTCCAAACAAGGTCGCGACGGCGCAATATGTCGCGATATCGCGACAAAAACTAACCTTAGCCATTTTTGAGCTCATGGATGCAGGGATCGTTCCAGACCACTCCGAATCTCTTCATCTATCATAGGCATATCATTGTGCGGTGAACACCTACCTCTTTCTCGGCACCCATCTTCGCAAGGAAGTCGGCTACCGTGTTCAAATTTCTACTCACATACACAGGGATAACATCATCTAACTCCCTCCATAACTCCTTGATTTGGGATATCAAAATCCGCAGTCTCCAGGCTTTTAATGAGAAATTCTGCAAGCAATCCAGAGCGCCGATCAGGACTTGAGAATCTGATTCAAGAATTATCCTCCGGTAACCCTGCTTAACAACCCAGATAGACGCTGACTTAATGGCAAAGGCTTCGGCTTCATTGTTCGTGGCTCTGCCCAATCCCTGCAATTCCCAGTAAAGAACCGCACTCGAGTGATCCCGACATACAACACCAATTCCTGCGCTGCCCGGGTTGCCTTTTGCAGCCCCATCAGTATTGATCTTGATCCAGCCAACGAGGGGAGGTTTCCAGCATGCTCTGCCTTGCCCCTCATGTCCCTCAACCCCCTCTTCAAGATGCCCAAGAGCAGCCTGATTCTCTTCATCAACATAAATAGCAACAGTTTCTGTGACTTTGCTCCAGATGACCTGCCAAACGCCGTCAATCGAGGAGAAAGTGTTTCTAAAGATCCGGGCGTTTCTCTCCAACCAAACTTGCCACCAAATGAAGAGAAAGCCTAACGCCGGCCGGTTCGGAGAGCTATGGAATTGAACACTGCCCCTTTTCCATTTTTCCCAAATATTGGTACGATTGAAAACACCATTAGCATGGAGTTTAAATTGAGAGAACCGGCGTTCCCAAATACGATGAGTAAAAGGGCACTCAAAAAACAAATGATCTGCTGTTTCCTCATGTTGGAGGCATAAAGCACATTGAGAGGGGCCATTGAAACCCCTACGTCTGAGATTGTCAAAGGTGAGAAGACCATTATGCATAAGTTGCCAAGCAAAGAAATTCACTTTCGGCCAACCCTTTGAATGCCAAATCCTTCTCCAATGCTTGAACCGAAAAAGAGTGTGGGGGAGGCTCGGGGAGGATCTCTTCATATCCGGCCTTAGCCGAGTAGACCCCAAGGCTTCCATAGCCCCGGGCTAATTCATCTTCCTCATCCCTCCCCGTGAGGAACCTTTACGACAAGATTTTTTTTGCGGGATGGGCGCCAACTCCGGAGAGACGATGATTGGCCACTCCTCCCACCGCTTAAACTTTTTAAATTTATACCCCCCAATTGACTGGTAAGTAGATAATTATCAATATGGATCCAGCCACAGGCTTCTAAGGCGGTCATGATTGGTTGTAGCTCAGGGAACATGACAATAATGGGCGGATGTTGGTCCCAAGAGTCAGTCCAGAAACGAGCCTTGTCTCCTCTCCCCACTTTCCAGAATAATTGATCTTTGATAATCTGGGACCCAAGCTTGAGAGTCTGCCACACTAAGGATCCAGTACCTTCCAAGGGAAAGCGACCCACCTCATTGGGATGAACATGCCCCAAATATTTACTGGAAAGAATTCTGCTGAAGAGGGAGGTTGGCTGAGAAATCCACCTCCAATACAGTTTTCCAGCCAATGCTCTGTTATTAAGCTTAGAACTTCTCAAGCCCAGCCCTCCTTTGTCCTTAGGCTGGGTAACTTTGTCCCACCCAACCAAAGCCCATCTTTTCTTCCCTTTTGCGCCTTCCCATAAAAATCTTCTAGCCATTTTGTCCAGCTCTTTCCAGATGGTATGAGGGGCAACCGGTATTGAGAATTTATAGATCGACAAAGCACTGTATAAGCGACTTCGGGAAGGTTAATCTACCCACGTAGCTTAGCCATTTATGGGCCCAATGATTCATTACTGTCTTTGATGCCAACAGATTCTTCCAGATGTCAATTTTTAACTTTTTGAAATGAAGGGGAACGCCCAGGTAAACAATTGGAAGAGAAGTCCTTGTGAAGCCCAGGATCTCAATAACACGCTCCTGTAGCCGTTGGTCAAGATTGAAAAAGACCACTTTGGACTTCCTGTCATTTAGAACCTGATTTGAAGCCCTTAGGTAGAAATTCAAAGTATCTCTGATTCCTCTAGCTTCCCGAAGAGTGGCCGCACCAACCAGGCCAGTATCGTCCACAAATTGCAAGTGAGTCAGAGTTTCCTCCCCAACCTTGATACCAGATAGCAGACCTTGTTGCCTTCTCCTCAGAAACAGTCTGCCCAAACCTTCAGCCAAGAGAAGGAAGAGATAGGGAGAACAAGGGTCTCCCTGGCGGAGACCACGAGTGGCACCGAAAGGATGCGAGGGAAGGCCCTTGATGAGAACGGAAAAAGAGGGAGAAGAAACACAACTCATAACCCAATCAATCCATTCTGAGAAAAGCCAAAGGCGAGCCATCATTTTCGACAAGAAGCACCACTCCACCCGGTCATAAGCCTTGGACATATCCGAGTTTAATGAACATTCCTTTGTTGCCCGAAGTTTGCATTGAATGGATGGCCTCCTGGGCCAAAACCACCCCATCCAAGATTTGTCTTCCCTCAACAAAGCCCCCTTGTTCAGGAGAAATGATGTTGTGAAGAAGGGGTTTAAGCCTCTCGACCATTATCTTAGTGATGATTTTGTAAATCACATTGCATAAAGCAATAGGCATGAAATCAGAGATATGAGTCCCCGCTTCCCCTTTTGGAATTAAAGCTATGAAGGTGTGATTGATCGCCATGAGCATTCTTCGATTGGATACTGGATTCCTCGATGCATGACCAAAACATCCTCCCCCAAGGTGTCCCAGAAAGCCTAAAAAAATTCAATAGGAAAGCCATACGGACCGGGAGATTTTCCGAGTACTCATACCAAAGACCACATTTCTCGGTTCATTTCTCTCAATGGGTCTAAGCGGGGCCTCGATTGTCTTCTTCGAGAGATAATAGAAGGAATAACATTAAGAACTTCGTTATGAGCCTCAACATCTTGCTGCATACTTTCCTTAAAAAGTTTAGAAAAGTAATCGATAGCATGGGAATGCATGCCAGGAAGAGTATCGAAGACATTTCCATGTTCATCTTTAAGAACTTCCATATTGTTCATCTGTCTCCTAGCACAAGCTGACCGATGAAAAAATTTGGTATTTCTGTCCCCCTCTAATAACCAAGTATTCCTAGCCCTCTGTTTCCAGTATATCTCCTCTTGGTTGTCAATGTCCTCAACCGCTTTACGCAGTTCATCATCTTCAAATTTGAGTTGCTCAGTAATTGATCCTTCCCTAAAAAGTTTCTGAACCTCCTCCCATCTAGCCACCAAGGGGGCCCTTTGGGGACTGGAAATCCGACTTGTTTTATTTCCTCCAATGTTTCAATTGAATTTTGACAAATTGAAGTTGTTTATGAAATTTGAACATTGTTGTCCCAAAAGGTGGACGGCCTTCTGTCCACCATTGAGTAATTTTCTATCGAAGGTCCTCCTTTTGTAACCAAAAATTCTCAAATTTAAAAGGCCTATGGTGCTGCCCTCTCGAAGTCCCTCCCTCTAGCAAAATGGGAAAATGATCCGAAATAGGGCCCTCCAAAATCTGGAACTTAAAAGTCCATTTAACAAAAGCCTCCTCCGAGACCAAAAAGCGATCTAACTTGACCTTCCTGCTATGTGGCTCCTTTCTCTTGTTTGTCCAAGTGAAAAAAACACCAGGGCCTTGAACGTCCACTAAATGAAAGGCATGAACTTGGGCAATCAGAAGCCGGTCCCCTGGATCCAAAACAGGGGTGCCACCTTCCTGGTCACGAACAGATAATTTTGCATTAAAATCCCCTGCAATAATCCAGTCATAACACTCCCTGTATGCCCTCATGTTGTGAACGACTTCCCATTGGAGCCTCTGGCCATCTAGGTCTTGGGCCCCATAAAAGTTGGTGATTAGGACCTGCTCAGAATTGAAGTTATTTACGAAGAGAGAAGTAAGAACACCCATGCAAGCTATATGTTCTAAAGCGAGTCCGGACCGAGAGGGTTCCAAAGGGTAACAATTCCACTGAAGCTCCTTGGGCGGCCACATCCATATGCCCGACTCCCGCGATTTTAGTAGCAGTTTTACTCATAATATCTAAAGACATTTTGGTCTCCTGAAGAAGCAAAAAGTCTGTTTTACGGTTTTCTAAGAGTCTTTGAACAGCAGATTGATGGGTTCTCTTGTTTAAACCCCTAACATTCCAAGATTGAATAATCATTGAAAACCTTGAGAGCGGTAAGAATCAATGGTCCTCACCAATCCTCCATTGATTAGCTTATCTCCTTCGTTTGTTAGTAGTTCCTTATTGGATTTTCTTCCCGCTCCTTGAGAGTTATTGTTTCTAGATCTCTTCTCCACAGGTAATCCCTAAAGCGAGGCCTTTCTCTATTTTTATCTGCATTTCCCATGGTGACATCTTTGATAGCCGGTTGTCTTTGGGGAGTGTATAACCAATGCCACTGGATTCTCTGACTGCAGATTCTCAGGTGGCACAGCCACCTGTTCTACTAAAGGAGTGAAGGAAGGAGAAACAAGAGGTGGAGTGTTGTCATTCACACCATTCCCATCCACTCCCTCCATAGATTGGTCCTCCTGATCCACTAATGACTTAAAAATTTCATACCGATTGTTTGGCTTGAGCTGCACCTGCTCCTTGCCATTTTCTTTTTGTTTCTCTTTCGTTTCACTTGTTCAAAGCCATCCTGCTGAGCATCGGGACCTGGAGAATTGCTAGAAGGTTCATTGACAGGGTTGGACTTACCCTCTCTAGGGCGGTTTGACATTCCGCTCGGAGCCTCCGTTTTTGTGCTCAATATGTTTGGGCAGAACCTTGCCAAATGTCCATGCTTATGGCATACTCGGCACCTGAAAGGTAGGGCCTCATAGTCTAGGCTGCTTGGATCCAGGGTACTCCTGCTAGCTCAAGTTCCGCCTCAGCTGGTAGAGGCTGACTAATGTCCATCTCTACACATATTCTAGCAAAGACAGCGAGTATTTCCCTCTATGGTATCTTTGGAGACTCCCAAAAATCTGCCTAGGGAATTACCTATTAGTTCCAACACCTGCTCACCCCAAAACTCCATCGGGAGAGCGTACAGCCGAATCCAGACCGGGACGGCCGTGGGTTCGATGCGGGAGTCGAAACCCACTCTCCGGGGGTTGGACAAATAACCCTGTTGGTCCGTGGTTTCTCTTTTCCGATTCAAATGCTCTGTTTCTATCTCCTAAAGAAGAGAAACTAATGATGAAATACCCATTGCTTATAGGCCATAAAGAGTACTCACCGTGTGGCTCCCGATTACGGCGAACCCGGGTATGCAGAAAATTCAGTGTGGGCCGGATGCCCATGAATTTGCGAGATCAAGTCGTGATTAGCTCGGTAGACGATTGTATCTTCGACCGGCATTGGTTCTATAACAATCTTAGGCATGGAAGTGGATTGCGGGAGGCATCCATTAACATGGTGAGCATTTGGGCCATTGCCAACATTCTTGAGTATCGTTTGAAAAGCATTCCGTTGAGCTCCATCAGTGGAAGGCGAGGGGTTATCTTTCAACTTCTCAGCATATGAAGTCTTTCTCCCAGCAGGAGAAACTGGAGGAGACCCCATCGGGCCCTCCCGGGACCACGAATGAACCTTCAGATGAATTCAAAATCAACCCCCCAAAGCCCCAGGCAAGATCTTCGGGCCAGAATCCCTCGAGCAACACCAGACGCCGTCACAGAAATTTTCCCGCCAAATCGCCGAGCCCCGTTTTATTAAATCTTACTAACGGTAGCGTCATGAACATCATACTTGTGATGTATTGCATAACTATTTCTTTTGAATAGAATATTATTTTTCAATATTTCTTACATGGTAACAAAGTTAGGATAGTTCTTTGTAAGCATTCAAGTTCTTTTTTCAATTTTTTTCTTTCAGAATCTGATTCATTATATTAAAGAAAGTTTGGTCACTTTGGTGGTGCATTTTTGGATACTCTTTGGTAAGATTTACTGCTTGCCTGGTCTAGCTCTAGCTATCACTTGGCCATATTTCTATCCGATATTGGTGCTTCACTGTAGTAAGGAAAAGTTGTATTCCAAATTAGTTTTAAGCACCACTATTATCTTCGTGATAATCCTCTCTTGCACTTCTAAATGTTATCCGATTGCAAGCACAATTTTTTTACAATTTTATTGTTGGCAAGCTGCTTTTGTTTGACACACCCAAAGTGCTATTTGCAAATCTAAGTGTGCAAACAAAAGCAAATCCATATTGATGTTATTTTTAAAATGAGTAGGAAGTTCTTCAATTTATATTTTACTCTATTCTACTGGAGCTGACATTTGTATTTCCTACATCAATACTTGAATGTGTCACACTATGGACATTTGGTTTATACATCAACTGTTGCCATATTTGAACTTCATCTTTGTGTTGTAAGGGCTTGGATTTTGCTGTTGCTGGATTCATTTAGAGTTTGGCAAATGTTGTGCCTTGACGATTGTTAATATTTTTTTTGAGTTTGTTTGGTAGGAGAAAAACTACCACCATCGTGCGTAGTCAATATCCATATCAATGACTTGAAACATCTTATTTCTAGGCAAGAAACTGTGAAGGCCACCATCTAGAAGTCATGAGAGTATAACACTGATGCCACACACATAATTTTTTGAGCATGCAATCTGAAAGCATCGACGTTGCGTGCACAAATTTTGAGCACACCATCTGAATGCATCAACAAATTTCATGTACACTTTTCGAGCGCATCATTTGAAGCATTTTTTAATGCTTGTTTTATTCCCACTAGACATGCAATCGTGACATGGTATGTGATGCCAAAATGTCACGGGTAGTTTTCGAGTGCATCATCTAAAGCGTTCTTTGGTGCTTGATTTATTCCCATAAATGTGTAGTCCTGACATCGTACGTGACACCAAGCACATGTTTATAGGGCATGCCATTTAACACCAACAAAAAAATACACCCCAAAGCTTTGAGATTTGGTTAAATATAGTTAACCACCAACGATTGAGGAGCATAAAAATCAGAGTTATTCACTCATTATGAGTCGTTCTGCAGTCGTGAGACAATACGTGGAATCAAAGCATAGTTTTACTGGTGCTCTTCGTATCAAATATCGTGCTCTAAATGATCATCTCCATCCATAAAATCTTGGTGCAACATCTATTATTTACTCTCTAAACAGTCATTGCTCTTAATATAAAGTCACCACTCTTCTTCTCAAATCACATGCTCTCTTGTGCACAACAAGTAATGTCAGGAAGAATAGTATGGGCTAGAGAACGAAGAGTTGTACCATCTGCTATAGAGTGCAGCAACGTCCAGTGCATCATATCAAATCTTGCAGTGAAAGTAAAATGTCAAGAGTGCCAACCTGATTTTAGTGTTATGCGAAGGAGAAGTCTCAAGTCTATGTCAGTGATCATAACATATTTTTTGATATAGTTCCTTTTTGCACATTTTTTTTGTCCTTATCTATGCAGAAAAGCAGTGCTTGTGGATTCAAATTGCAAAGTGCAAACCAAGCTGCGAGGAGCAACGCTCATGGATTTGGACTGAAAAAAGGTGCAAAGCAAACTACGTTGAATGCATCACGCAATAGCACTCATGGTTTCATTTTTCAAAAAAGTGTAGGCTGCGTTGAGCGCATCGCCACAACAACGGATTCATTTTTTCAAAGACTACAAACCAAGCTACGTTGGAGAATCACAAGGAGCAGTGCTAGTGGATTCACTTTTTTGGCTCGATGCATCGTAACAACCACACAAAGTTCTATATTTTTTTTGGTGAAAAAGTATTAATTTTTTGCATTTGTTATTCCTCTGGAATATGTGAGAGAGCCTCCATTGTAAACAAACTCCTTTTTGAGTTTGAAAGTTCTCACTTCTTTCGAGCCTATTCTAAAAAAAAGGCTCCTCCTCAATTGTAAGAAAAAGCAATAATTTTTTTTGGGGGGAATCTCGATGCATTTTTTAGCACCATTTGTTGCTTGATTCAGAGGGGATTCTTGCTGTTGAACTTTATTTTTCTGCACCTGCTTCAGAGTTCTTATTGCTGCATTTTCTCATCTATCATTAAGGAAATAAATTCTTTAACACAAAATATGATTGATCCACTCACTCCCCATAATTATCATACCTGGAAACCAAGGATGTTAAATCTAATTGCACATAAAGGTCTCTCCCATATGCTAGAAGAGAAACAACCAAATTTGAAAAAGAATATGAAAAATTTGTTCATAAGGGAAAATTATATGAGACAATGGGCATGATAAGCATGAATGTAAGTGAGAGTCTATGGTTTCATATTTTTGAGTGTAAAACTCCATTTGAAAGTTGGGAGAAATTAAAAAAATTATTTGGCAAAGTGGACCAAATAAGATCTATGCATCTTTAGTGCGATATAGTCATCATTGTTAGGCCACCAATAGAAGAAGAAACTCCTAGACAAACCAATAGATATAACTAAAAACCAAGAGATTGGAAGACAGATAATATCATAGCTCGAGAACGATGCTACAAAAACAAGCCATATTGGAAGACCATCAATAAAATATGGGACTACTCACAGAAGGTGACATGAGGACATGCCAATGGTTAGGCATGGGGGTATGATGAGCACCAAAAATGCTCATCTTATTCACATTTGTGTGGGCACTATACTAGTTTAATTATCACTAGAGATGCATTTTTATATAGCTATTGTATTATTAATGAATAATTGTTGTATTTATATTTGATCAATGTTGTCAGTTGAATGTGTGTGTAGCTATAGGTTTTTAATCATTATTTTGCAATCCTTAGTTGAGGTCCTACACAAACCTGGCATTACGCACATGAATTATTATTTTGATAAGATGAAGATGTTATAAAGGTGATTTCGATAAAGTATGGGAGGCACCTACATCTTGCACAGGGTAGGGCACTTACTTCCCACAAGGAAGAGGTACCTATATCTCAAGAAAATAGGGAATATACTTACCACAAGGAAGATGTGCCTATATCATGAGTTCAAGAAAGTGCCTATTTCTTGTTGACTAAGGAAGGCGTCTACACTCTACCCTGAGTATAGTGCCTATATCCCATAGAATTTAGCATGTGTGTGTACAAGCCAAAAGGTATGTTGCCTTTGTTCCATCGATGTTGTGCCTATCCTTAACAAAAATATCGTGCCTACTCTCCCCATGAGAAGTACCTATATCTAGAATACCAAACATTGACTATTGACTGTGCAATTTTTAAAAAATGATAGAAGTTGTTTTACGTCCAAAGGAGCATCATCGTTCTCAACCACAGATGCTCGATTGTGTAGAAAAAATATAACTATTTTTAGCAGAAGATGTAGCTGCACCCACATCTGTTGTAACATAATTAAAAAGCATGAAGTTAATTTAGATTTTCAATTTCATACTATTGTAATAGGCGTTGCCTGTATTTTTTATAAAAATGCAGGGCAACCCTGAAAAGGAGACTCTTAGGCACTAAATGTAATTTTTATTTTTTGGATGCACTATTTATTCATCAATCGAAATCTCGAAAGGTTCAGTGAATTAAGAAGTTCTTTATTCGTATCTAGCTAGGCGAATCATCTGTGGGTGCTCAGGCCCACTCTAGGTAGTAATCCTCCCCTATAATTATTCTTATTATTATCATATTTTAATGTGTGTGTGATTTATTTATTTCATGCATTTTATTTTATTTGTGTGCAAATTTAATTATTTATCATAGTTTTAATGCAATTTTTTTTTTAATTTTAATTTTGCAAGTGTGTTAATTTCAGTATTAATTTTTTGCAGACATTTATTTTTATGTCCTACATCAGTTCTTTGTTTAAATATTTAGTTTTATTGGGTTTGGGTTGAACTAAAAATACATGAACAAATTAATCTCCCACCAAACCATTAGGAATAGAGGGACTCATCCTCCACACTACAAGCATATATTTTGCATAGGTACTCACAAGTTTATGATCTCTTGGATTGACATAAGTAGATAGGATTTGACCAATTTTTAGAACACCATTTTTTCCTGTCACAAAGTATTCATTTTAATCAACACATATATATCTAAGTATTCCAGGGGATAAATAATAACAATCTAGACAATCATCTAGTATAGCAAAATAATCTAACAAAATACACTATCCATTTAGCTTAAATAGAAATACTTAACAATTTTGATTCACCTATAAACATGTTTCACAATATCAACAAATAGAGGCCAAAAAATACTTAAATATTTATTGAGAGGTACACACACATTTATCATACAATTTATGCAATTGTAAAAGCTAAAGAGCCATCCCTTATTCTGAGCTACGTTCAAGTATTTATAGATTTACATCGCATTTTGTTATCTCAAAATGATTGTTTGAAAATTGACTATAGGTCTGATGGGTAAGTATAGAATGTGGGATTCTCTTTCTAGCTCATTCTAGTATAACTAGCATTATATGGTTGATTTTGATTTCTCCTAGGAGCATGATAACCATGTGCTTCAAGTTGATTTAGGGTGTACTCTATTAGATCTATTTTTACCACTTTGCTTGATGACTGGTCCAACTACATGATGATAGGTGTGCAATGGAGAAGCACCCAACCATTGAAATTATTTGATAGATAGGACAACTATGGGTTCCTTGACACTTTCTCAGACTTTTTCCTTTAGCCAAAATACATGTTTGGAATAATTGTGTGTCAGAACTTTTTTCTTCTTGGAGTGATGTCAAATTATTTGAAAGTCTAACCTTTAGCTTCATACTTAGCCAATTTTTATAATGTGTGATGCTAGGTGCTAGAGGTAAGCTTATCTTAACATCTAGTCGTTTCTCATACTAGGCTTTATGCCTTAGATATTTTTTTATTTGACCTCTCCAATGCCAAACTTTCTATGTGCTCCTTGATGATGTCAACGCCTAAAAAGTCTAGCTTTCGTTTCTATACTTAGTCAATTTTTTTGGCCCAACTATTTGTTGTACATGACTTTCTTGTTTTCCATAGTGAATTCAAGGCTTTTAGAAGTCCAACCACCCTCTTTATATTTAGCTAAAATTTTGGTCTAACATTATAGAAAAATGTCATTCTCTCTTACCTTAGCCAAATTTAAGGTTTGGCCATGCTAGATGTCAAAAATTTTTTATATCCTATGATGATGTCAACACTAAAAATATTTGGTCACTTTCTCCATACTTAGCTAAATTTTCATTTCGAAACTATGGCTAAATGTTGAGCTCCTCTGCCTTAGCCATTTTTTAGAACCAACGACTATCTTATGCATTTGACTATTCTTTTGACCCTTCATCCTGATATCTATGATCTATTTAGTAAACTTTTCTCTTTGAAGAGATGCTATATGCAAGTGGGTTAATATTTTGACTGACAATACCTAAGGGTACATGGGAGTTTTCCACCATATACGGGTGTTGTCTAAGTTCTAGGTATTGGAGTCTAATCACCCCTCATTTCACTAGATGTATTATGGGAAATCTATCTTTGCTAATAAAATGACAAATCCTCCATGATATTTAAAAACCCCCAACATAATATTTCTAACCTATTACACTAAAACAAAGAAAATAAATTTGGCTAGGTTTTTTATAGGGTATTTAGCATAAAGGAACAAATGGAAGGAAATAAGTATACTTGACAAGGATATAATGGCATGATATTAATAGTTGTCGCTACAACAAAACATGATCCTAGAAAGTGCTTTGATATCACTTGTTAGGAACCTTCCAATAAAAATAAGCACATCCACACAAATATTGCAAATATTTAACAAAAAATAGGAATTGAAATAACAATATTGTAATACAAAATAGAAATGTAGAAACTTTATTATTTAGAAATAGAGTCACAATATAATTTGTAGGTCTCTTCAAGGGGGAAACCTCCTTGGAAGTACATATTCGTTACAATTATAAAATGACTTGATACATTCCATCTATGCTCTTAGCTTTATAAAGACTCCTATCAACCCTAACCCTAATGCTCAAGGGTTGGCCTCACATGTAAGTGGATGCCCAAGCTAGAATCTTCTACTAAAGAAATAGTTACATCTTTTATAATGCTTACATAATATGAGTCCATATGCCTAGGCACCCAAGGTTCCATATGCACATTGTAATACATCACATAATAATGCTAGGATGGGGTCCTAACATTTTAGCTTGGTCAAGAGAAAATTTGGGATCCATGGTCGTGTTCATGTCAAGTTTGCTAAAATGTGAGAAGGGAGAATGAGAGATCACAAAGGACCTCTTAGGTAGATCCACCTTGAGGACAGGGGAACTTTGTGAGCTTAATGTCGAGGGTTTACTGGATTAGTTAGAGAACATGTTTTTGCTACAATTTTCTTGACAAATCCTAACCTTGATCTAGTCCTCATTAGCTACAAATGCATCACATAATTCTACAAACAAGACTTAATAACTAGAATTCCTTTTTATTTTGATGATAAATGAAAGATATATTTTCTTTTCAAGAGCAAGGGTTAAAGGATAATGCAACTACATGTGATTTTTCTTTCAATGATAATAAGATTAAATATGGTCCCCTAATGATTAATGTTAGATACTTATTTTTTTGCTTTTATAATAAATAAACAAAGATATAAAAATAGAAACAAATTGATTATAGGCAACAAACAGTCCTATGATATAAATGTTGAAAGTGAAGAGATTGGAATAGAAAAATCTGATTTTTCTACCATATAGGCAAAAGTGTTATAGTACTACGAAAGCATTATTGGTAGAAGCATTGTTGGTCTAGAAAAATTATTGTCAGTGCCACTACTTTCTAATGGCACTTTCATTCACCTATAAAATAGATAGTAAAATGATGGATTGATAGCAACAAGGTCTACCTAAGATAGAGGAGAGTATGTGTCTTCCTTGACTAGCATCCGGCCCCTAGTTAGATATGGGATTAAAGTTATAAACTGATGAAAATAATGACTATGATCAATAGAAAAAATACCATTGGGTGAGCGATAGCACTGTTGATGCTTTTGCTGACTAATAATGCTTTATCATTTTATAACTGTGACTAAAACAAAGAGTGATAATGTCTCTAAATCTATAATTTGGTAACACTTTTGCTTATGTATATAGTATATTTATGCTTATATGATAAATTTATGATCTTATTAAATATGTAATAAGGGTCCTCGATCAAGGGGTAAAGGGGCCTTAACAGATGTAGTATGACAAAAAGATTACTTGTGCAAGATGTAAGCTCGTGACATAAACATATAAGATGACAAATAGATGAAAGTATGATGGTAAAAATAAAAGTTAGCAAGCTATAAAATCTAATGTTAGAGAGCTACAAAATAGATATAATGAAAAAAAATAAGGATGGGAAAGAGCATAACCTAAGAAAATTTGTAGCCCTAAGGTGCCAAGGTTGATTTCCCCTTGTGTTGAGGAAGCTTTATTGGAGCTTGCTTGTTGCTTGAGGAGGCTTGAGAGCTTGAGATCTTGAGTACTTAAAAGATCGATTGGTTGAGAGCTTGAGTACTTTTACAAAATAATGATGTTATTTTGACATAATCTTGCCATGCTTGAATATTTATTGCTATGAATTTTGATAGAGTTTTGTTGCTTTCAAAAGACCATATTAAAATTTAGTAGAGCTTTACTATCCTTAAAATATAATGGATTAGGATTTACCAAGTGTTGGATTTATAGGAAGCCATGGATCCTTGGGATAAGGTTGTATTAAAGATGATAGGATTATCAAAGAAAATATTTTTAAATGGGATCAAGATATAATTAATAGATTGAAGATTGAAAATGACAAAATTTAGGCTTTGGGTTTCTATTGGGGCTATAGATCAGATTGATGTGATCGAGTTTATTTATGGTGGGTGGATTGAAAGGTAATAATTATCAAATATTTCCTTTTTTAGTATTTTATAGTCAGTAGCAGTGGAGGAGCTGATGCTCCAAATTTTTTGTAAAGATGGCCACTACCAATCAAATTTTGTGAAATTTTTTGAAAACATTAAATTTGAGCAAAAGAGCTACTAGAGAGAAAAAGCGTAACCAACACTTTCACTCATGTCTTGGTGCTTTTACTTATATAGAAATAAATGCTCATAATTTCATCTAGAAGACGGTTGATTCAATTTGGATGCTTTATTGGATGATTGATGAAGATATTGGTAAGTTTGGGGATGTTTACAATGCACTCAAAATTTAGTGTCTACAACTACACATGAGTGGTCAAATTTGAATTCTAGATAGAAGTTACATCATGAAAGCTAAGAAATATGTTTGTACTATGATCAAGTTTTTTAAATATAAGAAAGGGCATTATTTATAGAATGTATTCCTGACTTGCACGAATCTATAATTATATTTGTTTTGAATAGGTGCTTCATAATATCATATCATGTATGAAACAACTAATAAAGTAATGAAAATAAACAATATCATATTTAGTCCTTTATGAATGAGTAAAATATATGATGAGAGTTTGAGCCTTATTATATGGTTTCTTAAAATTAGAATTATTGATGAGTTTTCAATAAACCATATAAAGCATGTATGCTATAATGATGATAATACTATGGCACATGAAATATATGGTTATGACAATAAATAATATTATGAAAGTGTATTATCAATAACATGAATCATATCATTAACCAGTAGTAGAAATATCAAATCATTCATCCACAAAGATAATTAACATAATGAGACATAAATATAGATAATACCTTTATGGTAGGGCAATGACATCAATACTCCTTAACGAAGGAATAACTCTATAACATATTCCAATATGGGAGTGATGTTAGAGTATATTACATTATTTGGTACATGTCAATGTACCACCTTGGGTACATTTCTAGATTAGAAGTTTATCTTAGATTAAGGTTTGAGTAGTTACTTCAAGCAAGTAATAAATGCACAAGTGTTAGAATGTGCAATGATGTAAATGTGCATGTAGTCCACATGTACATGAGTCATAGGTTAGGTAGATGAAGAGTCATGGGTGGAGTAAAGGCCAAGGTACATATCTTCCTATATATACCTTGAGGTATAGAGAGTAAGAGAGTGAGAGAGACTAAAGTTACTATAGTGATTTGTAGTTAGAGTACAATATAGTTCTTTCATTGAAATTATGGAGTGTTCATGTCCTCCATTATAATATATTGTACTATTTTTGTGAGCATCCATTAATGGCATATTTCTAAGTTATTACAAAAGTTTATCTCATAGTTTTCTTGCATATTATAGTGTCATTATCATATAGTTATCATTGTTTGCTCATTTTACATCTTGTGGTTGCATTTCCTTTAATATAAATCATAAAAATCTAACAATGGTATCAGAGCACATGGTAGATCGATAGGAAATAGGGAGAGCCACAAGAGAGATTGAGAGGAGATAGGAAATCTTATTTTTAGAATTTTTAAAAATACATTTGGCTAGAGTCTTTCCATAGAGTTGCAAAAAAACTCGTGAAGACTAGGACTCAACATTGATTCCACTAGATTGACAAATCAACTAGTGAAGATTCATAATCTCTAGATTTAAAATTTTCTCCATTATAGTTTCTAATACTTTGTTGTAGAAAAATTTGATTCAAAGAAAGTTGGGAAGCTTCCTACAAAGAGCTAGGAAGAATATCTTCTTTGGAATCAATCCAGTACCTAAAGCAACAAGTTGGAGATTGAAGATTTGGAGGCCTAAGGAAAAGGTCCCATTGCAAGAGTTGTAGACCTGCAGAGTGCAGAAGAGGAAAAGGCCAAAGGAGCCTTATTGTATATTGAAGGAAGAAGAGACTCCATAAAAGAGTCCAGGAGAATATTGGAGATTGGAGATCTCCATTGAAGATTGAAGACTACAGATTGTAGATTGAAGGAGGAGAAAACAACTCAAGAAGCTGAAGAGACCCACAAGAGGTCCCATTGAAGAACTTCTAATTTTGGAAGATTGAAGATAGAGAAGGACTAGCAAAGGTCCTGTTCCAGATTTCAAAGAAGGCCATTGAAGGAGTTTCGAGGAGAACTCATTGGAGAAATTTACTAGAAGGAAGGAGTTCCTGATAAAGGAGGTTTTGGGATAATTATCGCCATCCGACAACAAGCCCAAAAGGAGAAGGATTTGGCAAGGAGTTTACCAAATTTTGGAGGAGAATAGTGAAGACCTCAAGACATTCATATTCTTGAGAAGAAGGCCACTAGATAGGCCAAGGTTGAAGTTAGAATTCAACAAGGAGGCTAAAGGAGAAAGGAGTTAGAAGAAGCCACCAAATCTGAGAGATTTAGAGATTTCCATTGAAGGCTATTTTAGAGAAAGGATATTGCTGGTTTTACAATAGAAAAGTGAAGGTTTCTTGAAGGAAAATCTCAGCTGTGATTTGGAGGAGTTTCCTACCAAATTTGTGAGATTCAAGGACAACACTTCAAAGGAGAAATTGACTGCTTTGCAATCTAAAAATTTTAGATTTGAGGACAGCAAGAAAGTAGCAATTTGGGAATCAACTATAGTTGCTAAGTTTTAGACTTTCAAGGTGCATCCTGAAGGAGAGTTAAAGCCACCAAACTACATTTTCGAGCAGCAAGTTAGAGGAGTTTCAAAGCTACAAATTGGTGAGTTAAAAAGTTATTTTGGACAGCAAAGAAGAGTTACGATTTCATCTAATACAGAGCAACATTTTGGTGAATCTAATCACCAGGAAATCCAACATCTACAAAGGTCATAAAGGTAAGCAACTTTGGTGCAAAAGGTTCATTAATTGAACATTCGTTAATTGGTTTATTATTAAGTTTATTTAGCACCAATTTTGAGGTTTAAAGTTGCAAGGAAAAGGTTTCAAATTTAAAGTCTTCAAGGTAGTGCAAAAGTTCATTTCTACAAGGTTCAAACCTGCACATAAGAAATAGGAGTTAGATATATTTCAAGAGAAAGAAAAATATCAACTTCATATTATCTATTGGAAGCAAAGAAGATATTATTCTTAAGTGAAAGTTGCATAGATTATAGTGCATATTTCAAGGTACTTTTAAGAGTTCATTTAAAGGAGCAATAAGGAGTTATTAATAGTGCATTATACTAGTTATTCTTAAAGGTTTTTAAAGTGCATTAAGTATTTATCAAAGGAGGAAGATTAAGTGCACAAATCAAAGTAGAAGTGAAGTGTCAAAAGACACTATTGAGCACAAGAAATCTGTAGCATATTGTGGTGAGGAGAAGCCACCAAAAGGAGCAAGATAACCTCCAAATATTGGAGAAGGAAGCCACCATATCAAGTCAAGAAAAAATCTTCAAAAGGAGACTTAAAGGTCTCAAAGTACAAGGTGCAAGTTGAGCAATAAAAGGAAGACAAAACATAGCACATATTTTAGACATCAAGTGATGATATTATAAAGCTTAAGAAGAAGCTTTGGCACATAGAAGATAGAGCCATCTAAGGGCTCAATATCCATCCATTTGAGGTGTCTAAAGACACCCAATATAATGCCAAAGACACCAGATTCAGTGCCTATCATAGTAAAAAAAAAACTTGCAACATTGAAGGAGTCTACATAAGATAGCACCATTGCAAGGATTACGTGCAAGTGGGAAGAAAAATAGCACAAGGTTTACATAGCACAAGTGACAAAATGAGGTGCAAAGGAGGATACCATACCCAAGAAAACATAGAGAGGAGCTTGGATGAACCACCCTCGCTAAAGCTAGCTCTAAACTACCATAGGAAGCACCACCACCATCAAGGAAGAGCCACCATCATCGAGGAAGATCCACCATGCATTGAGATGCAAGAAAGCACGTTGGAATAAGAGTTGAAACAACTTGCAAAGGAGTTGAGGTGATAAGATACGTTGAGGAGCTTGAGTGCATGCTAAAGAGGAGCCTCCACTTGCCATAACAAAGTAAGGTATCTTGTGCCACTTGGCACAAGGGAAGTGGAAGCATCTACAATCCCTAACACTTGCACAAAGAATCCAAGGAGTGCCCAAGTTAAGTAACGCTCTAACCAAATCAAAGAAGCACCCAAGAAATACTAACACCCTCATTATCATTTCAATGCCCATGAATGATCATTCTTAATGCTCCAAGACCATTACTAGGCCTGCACCACATGGAGTAATACCTCAAGAAGGATAATAACCATCCTATGCACCACCTAACGAGAAGGCATAAGGCCTAAGGCAATATAAAGTACCACTTGGCACTCGTTTCAAGAAGGACAAGGGTATTAATAGCCACCACAGGAAAGAGTGCGCATATCTCATGCATATCTCCAACAAATATTGAGTGCAGAGAGGTCAAAGCACATTAAAGGAGGAGAAGACCATCATAGGAGAAGCACCACTCAAAGGAGAGCATTGAATGCTCATTATCATAAGGTGAAGATAAATATTTATAGTGCCCAAGCTTGGATAAAGAGTCATAACAAGAGCCAATCATATTGTAGCATTCAACATTTGAAGGAAGGTAAAGTTTTATATAATTCAATATTTGCTTTATTTAAGTATAAGGAGTTATAAGGTGCTTCATTATATAAGGTTGAAGTTATTTATTATTTGCATTGGAGATATAAGCAAATATCAACCTTAGTGAATTAGAAAGTAAACTTAAACAAGGAGTTTATATCCTTAAGTGACATTTCAAAAGTGCACTAGTTGAAATTCAAATATCATAATATTTGCAAATTAATTAAATAGGAGTTATAAGGTTTTATACCTTGGAAAAATTAAAGTATTACTCTTTTGCAAATATTATCATTTCTAAATTTCCAAATTAGGGAGATATAAGGAGTACTACATCAAACTTTAGATCATTGGAATTTAGAAAATTGAACCATTGAAAGTTAAGGATAAAAGAAGTAAAATTATTGATTGCTTAAAAGAGTTGGAATTTATTGCTTATACTTGTCTCATATTCACATTAAAAGGGACAAAAGGAATCCAACCATAGAGTCTTGAAGTTAGAGAACTTCATCTAATTAAAAAGTGCATATATCAATAGGGAGAAATAAGGTGATATAGGAGTTGATTATTGTCTTCAAAACACTAGGGAATCAACTCAAAAGGAAATCTAATAGATGCTAAGAACTTTATCAAAACCATAGCATACTATAATCACTTGGGAGATATAAGGGATTCTACAAAATCCAAGATTTGATAAGGATTTATCAAGTTAGTTCACATACTCTAAACTAGGGAGACATAAGGTAGACTACTACATCAAAAGTATTCTCAAAATATTAAAGAGCTAAAAGAGTTCTATTGATGTTGATATGGTGAACTTGACAACGACCTCGATAGCTCTGGCGACAAAAGGTAGGATTTACCAATCCCATGTTGGGGATTTTGGATTGGAGCAAGGAGAGATTCCCCTTTGGATGGCTCTACCAAGGTGAATGATTTGAAGGGCCCAGAACTTGACCCTGGTGGGCAGTGGGACCTGGACGCTGATCGGCCCTCGAAAAACTACAAGGGTTTTGTTCCTACCTTCCCCAACAACAACTATTGGACATTTTGAGTAGATGAGTTGTCATTGATGTCAAGAGTGAGTGGTCATTGATGTCAAGCTTTCAACACCAGTCAGTGGCAGTTTCAGTGGGCAAAATCAGTTTCAAGTTCTCCAATAAGTGTAAAAGGATAGTCCGGTTTCAGTTAATCAAGACCTGGTTCCAGGAAATCAGATATGGTCCAAAGTGCAAAGAAGAAGCTAGGTGAATAATATTATAATAATTTTTTATAATATTATAAAGGGAAGTTTAAATTAATTAATACAATTTTTATTATAAATTAATTTATTAATTTTTTTTTATTTGTGGAAAACATCCCAAAAGGGATGCCACTTTCGGGTAAGACCCAAGGAGGCGGGGGTATCCATTCCGCCAAAAATGCCCAGGACTCGGACCTGGCCTACCACCTTTGACATACTCAAGGAGCAAACAAACACACAAAACCAATTTAAAAATAAGTAAATAACAACAAAAATAATAAAATAAAATAAAAAACATGCTCCTTGAGTGTGTCAAAAACAAAAGCACAACCAAACACGCACAATAAGATAAAAGAAACCACAACACAAACCACATAGAAAAACACAAGAACCACATAACAAAACACAAACAAGACAAAAACAATAGAACACTACAAAGACATAACCCAAAAAAAACATGAAAAATAAACACAACCAAAACCTAAAAAATTAAAAATAAATAAAATAAAAATAAAAATAAAAAACAACCAACAACAGACAATAAACAAAAACAAAAAACATAGAAAACACTCACACATAAAAACACGAAATAACACAAACAAAGAGAAACCCAAGAACAAGAACGAAAAAAACACAAGAACAATAACAAAAAACATAAAAAAAAAAAACAACAAAAACACATGAACAACAAAAAACAACACAAAGAACACAAAAACAAAACAAAACAAAAGAACCCACCCACCTTAAAAAACTAAACAAAAAAAGAAAAAAGAAAAAAAAATTGAACATAACAATGACCTATCTAGACCAGAAGACTATTAAGGCAAGAATCAACAGAGGAAACAAAATAAAGAATAGAATGAGCTAGGGAACTAAAAAAAACTGAATGAACCAAAGAGAAGCAAAAAAAAAAAAGCAAGAAGAAACTAGGTACCTTCAGAAATGGAGCCATCCAAAGAAATGATAGAAAGAAGAGCTTCCCTAATTTGAGAAGCCCACCATATAGGAGGGTGGCCATAACAAGTAAGATCACCTTTGTCCAAAGCCCAATTAGCTAAAGCATCAACACTCTTGTTTTGATCTTTGACCACATGATTGTAATCAACTTTCAAAAATCCCATCTGGATTAATTGAATCTTCTCAATAATTATTTTTATTCTCCAATCCACCTTATGATTCTTAGGAGTCTTCAAGAGATTAATCATAAGTTGAGAGTCGGACTCAACTAACACCTTTTCCCATCCAACCTTAGTAGCCTCCTGAAGGCCTCTGAGGATACCATACCCCTCAGCAAGGTTATTGGAAAGAATACCCAAATTCTCAGCAAAAGTAAAAACCAGGGAGCCATCTGAAAGTCTACCAATTCCTCCCACACTGGCTTTTCCAGGGTTCCCTCTAGAGGCTCCATCAGTATTGACTTTTCCAAAATCCTTAGGAGGAGGTTGCCAATTTCTAGTCCTATCCATCTTACTAATACTCACATTCCCTTTAAGTTGGTTGCCCTTAGAAGATTTAATCTTCAATATTTGCATCACTTGATCCCATCTTTGGTGGGAGTTTTGGGGGTGATTAAGGAGTTGATGGACTGATTCAACTAAGTTGGCTATGGTCTTTTGCCAAATATAGTGAATATCCTTCCTATCTTGATTAAAAATTTGGTTGTTCCTTTCATTCCAAATATTCCAAAGAAGAATGGTAGAACCCATCCAAACTAACTGCCTAATAAAATGATCAACACCCTCTTGATTAGGCCAATCCCTCCAAAGTTGTTCAAAAGTAAAAAAATTGGACCATTGTAAGCCAAGTAAAGTGGCCATTCTCCTCCATAGCTCAGAGGCTAAAGTACACTCAATAAAAATATGGTTGAGATTTTCTACATTCTCTTCACACATTTCACATCTAAAAGGGCCATGAAAACCACGCTTCATAAGTTGCTCACCAGTAAGCACCCTACGATGCAATAAAAGCCAATTAAAGAACCTCACCTTAGGCCAGAGCTTTTGAGCCCACAATCGAGAAAATATGTCAGAAGAATGGTTGGGATTATTATGGCATAAGGTCAAATAACCTTGAGCAACTGAATACTCACCCTTAGTAGTGTTGTTCCATCCAAAACAATCTTTTTCATGGGACCAAGAGAGGGATCTCATATGAAGGATGCCTTGGATATCTTGTCTTTGCCTTTCTAGGATTTGAATAGGCCAGTCCTCAATAGGGATCCAATATCTACCAACCTTTGAATTACCAGTATGGTACCGACAGTAATTAGCCACCTTTATCCAATTAGCTCGGTGAAGCTCCTCCATCCAAGGCCTCCAATCGGGAAACCGAGTTATCAAAGGCTTGTGACCATCCCAAGAATCTGTCCAAAAATTTGCCTGTTGACCATTATGAATGATCCAAAATAATTTTTTCTTTATCAAATCCTCACCAGTCTTAAGAACTGCTAAAATGGGAGAACCTTTGGTAGGAAGTTGATAGCGAACAAGGTCTTCAGGACTTTTGTTCTCAGCATATTTAGCACGGAGATTATTGGCCCAAAGAGCATTGGGGTTATGCAACATCCTCCAATATAATTTAGCAGCTAAAGCTTTGTTGTTATTAATAGAAGACCGGAATCCTAACCCCCCTTCACTCTTAGGAAGACATAAAGTATCCCATTTCACCAAGGCCCATTTTCTTTTCTCCTTAGTACCACTCCAAAGGAAACGATGACTGATTTGATCCAATTCTCGAAGAACAACCTTTGGGATATTCAAAATGGAAGAAACATAAATAGGAATAGCTTGAAGGACTGATTTTACCAAGGTGATTCTACCCCCGGAAGAAAGCCACTTGTTGGTCCACTTTCCAATTTTCTTCTTGACTTTGTCCAACAACCAATTCCAATATTTATTTTTCTGCCTTTGAATATTTATGGGAATACCTAAATAAGTGATTGGAAGAGAGGTCTTCTTATATCTTAATTTATCCAAGACCATGGATTCCTGTCTAGCGAGACGGTGAAAGAAAATAACTTTAGATTTGTCTTCATTGATCAACTGCCCAGTAGCCTTAGAAAAATAGCTAATGATTTGCTTAATATTAGAAGCTTCCTTAACTGTAGCTTTACCTAAAAGAGTAGAGTCATCCACAAATTGAAGATGAGAGATAGGTCTAGCTCCATGAGCAATGGTAACTCCCTCAAGGGTTTTGTTTTCCCTCTTTTTGGTTATAGTCCTACCCAAGCATTCAACAAGAATGATGAATAAATAAGGGGATAGCGGGTCACCTTGCCTAATACCTCTGGAAGCTGGGAATGACTGAGAAGGCCTACCATTGATAAGAACTAAGTAGGAAACTGAAGAGATACATCCCATAATCCAATCCATCCAATCCTTAGAGAAACCAAATTGCCTCAAAACTTTGATAAGGAAGTGCCAATCCACTCTATCATAAGCTTTGGATAAGTCTAACCGAATGAACATGGAAGGAGAATTTTGCATATCCATGGAATGGATGGCTTCCTGAGCAAGAACTATCTCATCTACTATTTGACGTCCTTCCACATAACCCCCTTGCTCGGGGAAATAATCTTATGCAAAAGAGGCTTCAACCTTTCTGCCATGATTTTAGTAATGATTTTGAGAAGAACATTACATAAAGCAATAGGTCTAAAAGTTGAGATATGATCAACCTCTTGAGCTTTTGGAACAAGAGTAATATAAGTTTTATTGATAACCTTCAAAATTTCTTTGGCTTTCCTGGCTTCTTCCACCACCTCTAATAAATCAACATGAAGGATATCCCAGAACTCTTGGTAGAACTCAATGGGAAAACCATCGGGACTTGGGGTTTTCCCTTTTTGCATTTTAAAAACTACTTGTTGAAGCTCATTGATAGTAACAGGAGCAGTCAAAATAGAGTTCTCCTCAGAAGTGATAAGAGAAGGGATTGCTTGAAGAACATTTTGTTGTGAAGGCTGAGTCAAGAGGAGTAGCAACAAAAATATTGGAAAAGTAATCAACAACAATAGAGTTCATGCCATCCCAAGTATAAACAACATCTCCAGAATCTGATTTTAAGGAAGAAATAAAGTTGTGAGATCTTCGAGCTAGAAGAGATTTGTGGAAGAAATTTGTGTTTTGATCTCCTTCTTTGAGCCATTGAATTCTAGATTTTTGCTTCCATAATATTTCTTCTCTTTTTTCCCATTCCTCTAAGCTGAGTTGTGAGTTTAATTTCATCTGCACTTCTCTTCTCTGTGAGGCCATCTAAACGGATTTTCTTATTCAAATTTTCAAGATGAGCAATAACTTCATGTTTTTTTTTATGAACATCCCCAAACTCTTTCCAGTTCCAAGTCTTGATTTTGGATTTAATGTATTGCAATATTTTGGAAAAACAGAACATCTTAGTCCCATGCCTAGGTTTACCTTCCTTCCACCATTGTTGCACATGAGGTCTGAAGGAAATGTCTCTAAGCCACATTAATTGAAAACGAAAAGGAGAGAAACTCACATTGGTTTTCCACATTTCCACCATGAGTGGCCAATGATCCGAACCAACATTATTAAGAGTCTTCACTTTAGGAATGTGACCATGGATTAAGAAATTTTTAGAGAGCAAAAACCTATCCAATCTCTCCATTATACAAGCTAAGCCTTGCCTTCTGTTAGACCAAGTCATAAGGCCATTATCCGGTTGGATATCCACAAGATGGAGGTTTGCAATATATTCGCTCATGAGGTCAGTGCTTTTGTCCAAATTTCTATTTCCCCCCTTTTCTCATCCAGAGAGAGGATGGTATTGAAATCTCCTTCGATCAAGATCCAAGCTTTAGGAAAATGAGAGATAATATGAGTAATATCCTTCCACTGTCTTCTTTTTTCCTCCAAAGAAGTCGGAGCATAAACAGTAATGTAGAGCATAATCTGGTTGGAATGTCTACTTTGAATAGCTATAGCCAACAAACCCCAACTGCCAACCATATGGTGAATAACTACCTCTTTTGGGTCCCAAAGACAAGCAATGCCACCCGAAGTCCCTTGGGAACTGAGGGAAACCACTTTTCCAAGTGGCCAAATTTTACTGGCAATTGAGTCCATATCCTCCATTGACATCTTTGTTTCTTGAAGGAAAACAAGATGTGGATGATTTATCTGAATCATTCTTCTAATTTCATTTTGTTTTGAAAGACTCCCTTTGAGTCCTCTAATATTCCAAGTGATGATCTTCATTAATACCAGGGCTAAAAAAGTTGGGAAGGGCATTAATCTTACCTTCCTCTACAAGCTTTTCACCTTCTTTTACCATATGATATTGATTGGTCTTGCGACCTGCTTTTTGATTAGAATCCATCTTCAATTTTTTTTCCCTGTTTCTTGACTTATTCCAATTGAATCCGAGATGGCTTCTAACCTTGAAGAATGCTCGTACACAGCCAAAATTTTACTAGATGGTTCAACGGAGTCTATATTGGGACTTGCATTATTTGAAGTTTTGACATTTGAAAGATTGTTTTTCTTGTGTAAATTTTCTCCTTTTTTTTCTGTTGAAAACCTTTGATTTGTTGGTTTGTCTCCGAGTTCTTCCCTTCATATTTAAATTGTGTTTCTAAGATTTCAGTTTCCATTATTTCCTCTTCCTCACTTGGGACATCATTTGTGGAAAGGATTTCAAACATATTAGCAGATGACTTTGATTGATCCTTCATAACTGGTTTTTTTGAGTGTTCTTCTTCTTAGGTATTTGGAAACCTGCTGAGTTTATATCTTCTTTCTTTTGATCAAGAATTTTATTTGGGCAAGCACTGGCCAAATGACCATATTCATGGCAAATTCTACAATGAAAAGGAATGTTCTCATAGTCCACTACTTGCTCCCAAGTGTCTTCCCCAAATTGTAATGTGATATTTTTAGGTAGGGGTTTGTCAAAATCCATTAAAACACAAATCCGAGCATAAATAATATGTTCAAAATTTTGAGTACAATCAACGAGTCATCATAAAAGTTCCTAAAGAGTTTCCAATTGAAGAAAAAATAGTAGGATTCCAAAATTCAATAGGGAGGCCAAAGAGTCTAACCCACACGGGAGCTATAGAAGGCATCTCTTCTTTGGCTTTAAATTTAGTATGCCAGGGCTTCATGAAAAGCCCCGCCCTTCCAAAAAACCAAGGACCCCCTTGAAAATTTTTCTCTCTATCTTCATTATTAGCAAATAAAACAAGAAAATAACCATTTGGATAAATAGAGATTTGTAACTCACCTTTAGTTTTCCAGCTTTTTGCAGCCCAGACTTTGAAAGCAAGATAGACTCGGATGAAAACCCACGAACCGACAAATTAGTCCTCTTTTTTCCAAATCTTCAATGCCGAACTGAATGTTACCCATATCAAGCTTAACAATAGGAGTTCCATCATCTGCTTTAAGACATCCTGACTCCGTTTTCCTGGGATCAATCTTAGGCATTCTTAGAGGTTTATGGGAAGCCCTAATATTGATATTAGCATTGGGCTGAGGTTGTCCACCACGAAGGGCATCCCTAAAATTCATTTTTGGGACTGAGTCTTCAAAATTCTTACCCTTGACAGGGGTTTTCACAGTAGAATTATTTTGTGGGTGCACCTTAGCACCAGATTCACTTGAGATATGAGCCATTTTTTGATCAACTGCTTGAAACTTGTTTCGTGATCTCTTTAATCCTTGCCCTAGACGTCGTGGAAAGGTATGGTTTTCACTTTTCTTTTGTGCAACAAATTGGAAGCCATTGTCACTCAAGTTCACAGTATGATCTGTTGAAAGACAAATTTCTAACCCATATTGGATCCCCTGCAACATTTCTTGCTAAAATATTGAGCATAAACCACAAAAATATTGGCCGCTAGGGCCCGAAGGCCCTAAAAACCAACCTCTGGAGCTGCTTGCACTCAACCCAGATGAAACCCTCGCATAGCCGCTTGCAAAATATCTCATTCACACATAGGGATGCGCTAGGATATGTGTTGCTCCAAATGATATGAAAATTGGTGGAGACGTTCTAGGGTTTTTAGGCATCTACCCTCAAAATTTTAGCTCAATCCGAGTCCGGATGAGTGAGATATGGCCGAAATGAGGAAGTCCTACAAAAAACGTCAAGAATCCTATTTATTATATCACAAGTCTCCAATTTATTAATTAATTTACTTAACTTATAAGTTATTTAAATTAATTATTAATTAATTTTAATATTAGTTATAAGTTAATTTATATTAATTTTAACTAACCCTAAGGTGGGTTATTAAATTAAATTTTAAATTCGAATTTGAATTCTTAAGCGCCGACGTGGGGAGTAAATACCCATGTGTGTATAAAAAGGGGATTACCCACCTTACCCAAAACTACCATGCCTTCAAATTTAATTAATGTGAGCTTGTGTGAATCATGCTCCAACAAAAGGGAGTGTTTTTAATTTTTGTGGGAAGTCAACGATGCACGAAGGTATAAGAGGAAGGAAGTCCTCCTTCCTTCACGTGGGCACCAATAGCCCACACGGTGGGCTCCAAAGCGCTAAGGCGCTTGGACTTGGGAAGACGGCGGATCGAATCACATTGAAACCCTTTTGGATGAAAACAAAGGTATGCTTTAAGTTGAGCACCAAAAATTTTGGGGGTATTAGTTGAGCATTTAAAAATTAATTTTTGCATATTTGATTTGGTTTGTAAGGTTGTAAGGGGAGTTATAAGGCTTATGCAAAATTAAATTTTTGGTGTTATTTTCTTTAATGTTTGGAAAGGGTAGTAAGGTGTTTTAGGAAGATTGTTTGAAATCTTGTGGTGTTGGATATTATTTTAAGTTGGATATTATAAGGTGTATCAAAGTGATTAATTTTTATGTATGATTTGATGGATGTTATTTCTAAAAGGGAGCAATAAGGCATAATTGAGTTTTGATTATTTTTGTGTCTAAGGAATATTTTGAGAAAATGTTGAAGTGATATTTTGTCATCTAACCATTGAAATTGGAAAGAAGAAAATTGTGATTGAGACAAGTTTTCTAAGGGTACTTTTACATCAAACAAAAGGTATGGGCACATCTTCCTAGTGAGTGATTGTTGAATGTTGTGAATGCAAAGTTGGAGTGAAAATGATTGTTTGGTAAGCATTGTTGAGTGTGTTTTGAATTAATGCTTCAAGGTTTTATGGAATAAAGAGTTGTTGATAAAACTTTGTTTGATAAGCATTGTTGTTGAAGTGATTAAGTTGAGTGAACTTGAACTAGGGTTTGCAAAGATCATGAGTATCATTGTTATGTGAGATTAGCATTATTGCTGAAGCAATTGGTTGAGTGAGGAAATTGGACTAGGGTTTGCAAAGATCATGAGTATCATTGTTATATGAGATTGAGTGATGAGCATTGTTTGAAATATTTGAGTGAATGTTCATGAGTTTGGACTAGGGTTTGTGAGCAAGGATTAATTCATTGAGTGATTGGTTGAGTAGAGTTGGTTGAGCCTAGTCAAGTGGATGTGTTGAAGTGATAGTTCAAGTTCTATGAAACAAATTGTTCTATATTCTGAATTGATTTGAGAAAGAGGTTGAGTGTTGATGAATGTGAAACATATTGAGTCTCTAACAATTATCTATATATTTATATGGTAAAAGAGTGATTGAAAGTGATTGAGATTTTATGAATGTGAAGCATATTGAATCTCTAACAATTCTATATATATTTCTATGGTAAAAGAGTAATTGAAAGTGATTGAGCATTGTGATGAGTGTGAAGCATATTGAGTCTCTAACAATTCTCTTTATATTTCTATGATATTGGACAAGTTCTAGTGTGGACTTGTTGAGAAGATTTGAGGTAAGTCTTAGAGAAGACTTGTGGACATATTTGTGTGAGCTTTTGTGGAAGCTTACAATACATATTTGAGGAAAGAGATTGAGAATAAATTTGGACAAGTTTTGATGAGGACTTGTTGAGCAGATTTGGAAAAATCTAGTGAGGACTTGTTGAGCAGATTTGGACAAGTTCTAGTGAGGAATTGTTGAGCAAATTTGGACAAGTTCTAGAGAGGACTTGTGGAAAAATTAGTGTGAGCTTTTGTGGAAGCTTACAAGGCATATTTGAGACAAGTATTTGATAAGACTTAAGAGTAGAGTTGATTGATTGATTTGTTCAAACCTTGAGTTAAGGTTTGGGGCAGATCTAGCAGAGTTGATTTGAGATTGGGTCAACCTTTGTGTTAAGGCTTGAGAATAGATATTGAGGATAAATTTGTGCTAGACCGAAGGACTGTGTTTAGTGTAGATCAGAGGACAAATATTGAGGACAGATTTGTGCTAGATCGAAGTATTGTATTTAGTGTAAATTTGAGGACAGGTTTGTGCCAGACCAGAGACAAATATTGAGTAGATTTGTGCTAAACCGAAGGACTATATTTAGTATAAATTTGAGACAGAGCTTTGAAGGTGATAGAGTATAGAGGATGATAGTCTCTAGTGGATAGAGATCCATTAGCCAGGGCAGTGAGGATAAATTTCTTCTATGGATAGAGATCCATTAACCAGTGCACTGGGGGCAGCAGTTCTTCTAGAAGATCACTAGTCAGAGCTAAGGAGAAAAAGTTATCCTATGGATAGAGACCCATGAACTTGAGTAGGATATTGGTGTCTCCTTTGGATAGAGGTCCATAAACATTGTAATAGGGAAAGGATTCCCAAGAGATTGATTGAGAAAATTTTAGTAAAATATTTTCTCCATGGAGTAGCCCACATTGGGTGAACCACGTAAAATTGGTGTCTCTATTATGTGTGGTGATTTGTGCATTGCTTTGATTACTTTTTTTGATATTGCTATATATACATTGCATAATATTGATTGGGAAAGAAAAGTAAAAAGTGGTCTTATACTGTTCACCCCCCTCTCAGTATAAGCTTGTGTTCTTCAAGAACCCCCAATTGGAAAATATAGCTCCTCAAAGATATGCAGAGAAGGTGATAGGTATCCCAAACCCTAGCTCTCATGGGATTGTGAACCATCCCCCTTTGATCTCCTCAGGTAAAAAATTCATCATCCCTGATTCAATAATGGCAGAGAAACTGACTATCGAATCCCTTTCCCTTATAGGGAAATTTTTCGGGAGAAGACCTAACATGGAGTCTATAAGAGTATGGGCTGCGTTCAAATGGTGAACATCATGAATTTTCAAACTAGTGGCCCTTTCCAAGGGTTTTTTTCTTGATTCAACTAAATAACCATAATGACTATGCTCACATTATTATAGGAGGGCCATGGTTTTATGGTAGGAAGAGCTTGTTTCTTTGAAAATGGGGGGAATATTTCAACCCTAAAACTCAAAATATCAACTTTGCACCCATCTGGGTTTACCTTCTAGATCTTCCCATCCATTTCTGTCATGAAGAAATTTTGCACGGGATTGGAAAATACATTGGGGATCTTGTTTCCATTGACCTTGTAATGAAGGCTCAAACCTGCATGGCTCATGCCAAAATTTGTGTCAATACCAACTTGGATTCCTAGCTACCAACCCCCTTAAACATCATATATTGATCCTACCACTGATGCCAAGCAATAGAGTATGATAACAAGCCGGTATTATGCATAGAATGTCAATCCCAAGGGCATCTAAAATCCCAATGTCCATATCTTAAACCCCAAAAGGAGGCGACCAACTCCAATCATCCCACTCCTTAGAAACAAAGCACCCATATGGAAATACACAATGAAATATCCAAAGCCCCATTTGGCAACAAGAAGGAAAAATAATTCAAAGGGAAACAAATCGTCAACCAAAAATCGCTTCTCAGCCATCCTTATTCAGATTCGAACAAGGTATGCTCCATGTTTGCTTTTCTTAATAGGTTTGGACCTTTATCTAACTCCAATGATGAATTCCTTTTTCTATAATTACCCCTCCTCCCCCCTCACTTCCCCTTCCCCCTCCTCACTCCTCGTCCAGATTCGGACCATCCCTTCCCCCTGGATAAACCCCCCTCCCATACCAAATACCTAAAAGAAGTTTTTAGTCCTTCCCATCGCAAAGTTGATCCACCCCTTCCCCCATGTATGGGCCTCTTTCCCCCATAAAATCCATTTTTGAACCCTGAAAGAAGCTGAGTCCCAACCATCGCAAAGTGGACCACAGTCACATCATTACCAAATTTTTCAAAAAAGTCCCTCTTGACATAGGGAGTGAGAAGAAAATGGGTAGGCCTACCTTATTTGAGAAAAACAAAAAAGACACCAAAAATCAAGTTGCAAATGGAGTGCAAACAACCTTGTTCCCAAATTTGTTCAGCCAGATCAGGGAAAATATTTCTGTTGATTAATCATATACTACAAGATTTGAAGAATTAGAACTTGTTCATATACTCAGATTCAACCTAGAATTCAGATAGGGACAAGATCTCCAAGTGATAATAGACTATTAAAACTAAGGAAGAAGAAATATGTCTACATCAAAGAATACAGTGAACAATGATATGAATAACTCCATTAGAAAGGAAAGGGTAAGTGTTATAAAAATTGGAATCAAGAATTTACTTATAAAGTCTGAAGGAAACTTAGACCTTACTTCAAAAGTAATTCATAGTGAAGCTTTAGAAGAAAATTTTGAAACCCTGGAATATTATCTACATGCTCAAATCACTAAAGCAATTGATAATGGAAAGAGTGATATTCAAATTCCTTTATACATTGGTAGCATATTATATATGGCATTACTTATATTCAAATATTACAAATATGAGAATGTAGAACAAAAAGGATTGATTGAATCACTTAAAGAGAAAACAACAATGGATGAATCCTTCTTAGAGAAGATATTTCAATCCTCATGCAGTATTGATACTTTTAAGTTTTACTAACTCAAGATCTTATAATGATGCTTTAAGTGTTTGTTCAGAAGCCTTTGTACACAACAAGAATAGTAACAAGGAGGACAAAGACAAAGGGGAAATACTTTTGCAAGAATCAGGTGATAGTACGACCACTTACAAAGGTACAAAAATTGGCTCCAAAGATAAAGATAAAGAAGAAGAAGAAGAAGAGGAACCAGATCAAGGAGGCATATAGTGCAAGGTAAATTAAAAATAATATAAAGGACTTGATCAAGCTGAAGAACATTTGAAGGACGAAGGTCCATGTTGAAAAAAAAGTCTTAAATACCCAAATAATGTAATACAGGGGGGTGTTAGAGTATATTACATTGTTTGGTACATGTCAATGTACCACCTTGGGTACATTTCTAGATTAGGAGTTTATCTTAGATTAAGTTTGAGTAGTTACTTCAAGCAAGTAATAAATGCACAAGTGTTAGAATATGCAATGATGTAAATGTGCATGTAGTCCACATGTACATGAGTCATAGGATATGTAGATGAAGAGTCATGGGTAGAGTAAAGGCCAAGGCACATATCTTCCTATATATACCTTGAGGTATAGATAGTAAGAGAGTGAGAGATACTGAAGTTACTATAGTGATTTAATTAGAGTACAATGTATTTTTTCATTGAAATTATGGAGTGTTCATGTCCTCCATTATAATACATTGTACTATTTTTGTAAGCATCCATTAATGGCATATTTTTGAGTTATTGCAAAATTTTATCTCATAGTTTTTCTACATATTATAGTGTCATTATCATATAGTTATCATTGCTTGCTCATTTTACATCTTGTGGTTGTATTTCCTTTAATATAAATCATCAAAAGCTAACAAGTACCACTTAGATAGGGAAAATTATCTTACATGTATCATAGGTGATAAAATATTATAATTATTAATAATACCTCTACTTAAACATAACTCCTCTATTTATAGACCACAATAAATGATAACCTTAACCCTGATGCTCAAGGGTTGACTAATCTCATCCTAGTGCCCAAGCTAATAATAATGAAAATAGATAACATGGATACATTGGAGCCATACATGGCTCCCTTCCTCAAAAATATTTGTCCTTAAATCTAGAAATTATTATAAAATGGTCACAATTTCCCGTGTTTTCTTCCAAGAGATCTTTCCACTTGATGAGCAACTCCTGCATCTAGTGGGACCATAAATTATAGACTTAAGACTTATTACTCTTTTGATTCCATATGTTCATTATGCCCCTCTGATAATCATACTATATTCTCCTTTGGTTATATAATTATTCCTCACTACCTACTCATGACTAAGGTAAAACCTCGATCACTGGTGATCAGAGTTTTGTCTAGCTTATAGAAGAAGAGGTCAAGATACATCTTGAAAATCGAGACTTATGCAAATATTTTGTTTAGTAGAAGTCTCGACAGATAATAAAAGGAGTATTAAAGGATATTTCTTTCAAAATAAGTCATAATATCAGATATTTTGCAATCCATGATGAAGCACCAACAATAAGACTACTGACCAGTTTGCAAGATGACTCAAGATTTAAGAGAATCACCAGAAAGTCAAGCGAATATTTTTTCCTAAGTCAAATCAAAGTCAATAAAGGTATATGGGCTGAGTTAATGCTTCCCCAAATAAGGAGATAAATACCACCTACTAATGCATAGCTTGAGTAAATGGTTTAGATGCTCATTCAAGACAAAGTATGATGATGATAGTCTCACACCTAACAATTATTATGGTCAAAAAGTACTTCATTTAGTGACCAAAATCACTAGAAAGAGTGGGTGAGATTGTAACATTTATTAACAGATAATTTTGGATGAAAATATCCTCTATTGTAAACTATAAATAACAGTAACATAGACTTTAGAAAGAATCGACAAATTTATAATTATATTTTTTTGTATGCTTTCCCTTCATTTTTTTGGTAAAAATAGTCGACTCTTGAACGACTTGTGGGAAATCTCGAACCCTCACTTTTGGCACAATATTTGTAAAATTTTTGGTATAACCATTTATGGCCTTCTGTTGACATGTTTATGTGTGTATGTATTTATTTGTGACCTTTTGCATATTTTTGGGTTTTATTAAGTGTATGTATGTGTGAGGGTCCTATGTCTATTTTCATACCAATCACTTATTTTGGGTCTTCTACTGGACCCACCTTCTTATGTATGCATATAACTGGTAACTCTCATCCATGCTTCATTTTGTTCAGAAGAGGAAGTGTTCACCATTGGCACATAGAGTTTAGGCCTATTTGTAAGAAGATATTAGCGGATATCTTGGTGCATCACCACCCCTTTTATTTTGTTGAGTTGCTTTATTTTTATCTCTTGCACCCCTTTTTCCTTTATTGAGTCCAAGTGCACCTTAAATATAACATCATAAAAAGGAGCCATCCTTGTAAAAAATATTAGAGGTCCATGATTGAGTCAAACCCTGCACTCCCAATCATGACCTGCTATGTCATTCCTCGCAAGACACGATTGCCCTACCAAGGACAATCAAATACTACAACAATTTAATAGCACACTCGATGGGACCCAGTGATACATCATTAGTCATAAAATTTCAACAAGGATCGGGGCTTAGACTTGGTGAGGTATTTGTTTATTCTCACTTGTTGAAGGGTCTCTTTACTCACTTGGTGACTCTGTTCCATAAAAAAACCAGAAGAATTCATTGTTGTAGATATTAGACTAATTTTTGGGTGAAGGTCTTAGTTTGCCAACTTTTTCAAAAGCACAAAATTACATTCACCTAGTGACTTTGTATTAATAGAAGAAACCTAGAGGTATGTAGGCAAAACGTGCTACCAAGACTTATTGTTACATTTTAAAATATGGGTAGCTCCTTAGTAAACATCCCTTCATATAAGAAAGGATCAAGCTCTCTAAATTCTGAAATCCACCTAATATATGGATGAAGTTACCTGAATCTAAACTGGCTATATAGCAGAATATATCGAAAAAATCCCAACCACTCTGCTAGAGCACCTCAAGGAATTGGTATTTATATACCAAACACATAATATCATGGAGAAAGATATGGCCTTGAGGTTTCTAGTGGCATATTTCAAAGGAGAGGTACTCAAGAAATATGAATCACTTCCTCCCCATTCAATTGTAGATTGGGATCAATTGGATTAATTACTCATGAATGATTTCACCATAAAAAGTGAAGAAAAGATAGTTGAAATAAAAAATAAGCCAACCCAGGAGAAAGAAGTTCCCCCTACCCATCATGTAAAATAGAGCAACCAACCAAATTCTCCTTTATCAAAAAATAACCAATAGATATGGATCCATAATAAGAAAGAAATGATCATCCAAAAATAGTTAACTTGGAAAACTAAAGGAGTAAGGCATAGAGCAGCTAGACAAATAGGATTAAGACAAACACAATCAGAAGACTTGTCTCCCCTGCTTCCATTAGCATATAAAAATATGCTATCAAGGGTAAGAAAACATCAAGGGAAAGTTTTAAAGCCTACATATTACATAAGCACAAGGATTACAAAATACTCTATTGTATTATAGTCAACAACAAGGAGACCATGATAAAAAAAAAAACATGGTGACAAGAGGTTTTTCATCCACAATGAATAGAAGTTACAAGGATTGATCGTGATATGGGACCCCAATCCAAGCAAGCCTAAAGTTGAAGTATAGGCTAGTCAGAAGTGTCTCTTCTATAAAAAATGGGGAAAAGGATGGGAGTGTGAGTAAATTAAGGTGATACATAGCCCAAGACAGACCAACCATAAAATCAATGGATGAAATTTGAAATTGAGAAGTTGCCTACCAAAAGATATTTGGGAGAGAAAGTTTTCATTCAGGCTAAAAGTGCACATTAAATGCCACCTCAAGACAAAACACTATTCATGAATAGAAGCTGACAAGGAAAATTGGAGGAATAAATTAACCTTGAAGGGCGTTAATATGCATGAAATCATTCCCCCCAAAAAGTGGTATCCTTAAAAAATTAAGTGGATAAGGGTAATAAATACAAGGCACACAGGGACCACAAAAATAGGTAGGGTAAAAGGAGTAATTTTTTAAACCGTAAAATGCACAACTGTTTTTACTCCTTAGTAAATGTTACAACTGAAGACCCTACAATTCGACATTCACTATCAAATAAAAAAATAATCCAGATTCAAGTTCAAAATGATGAAGATAAAGGACTCTTGTGTTGAAGAAATACCATAAGTACATATACCCACATATTCTTCCAAAATCAAGGTTCTAACTGATATAACTGAGGACTTCTTTGACCCTAAAATTTGTAAAGGAGCTAATAAATTAAGAACATATGCCTATGATAATTTTAGAGCTAGCAGGCCTTCAAGCTTTGGGGTGCATATATGAACTAGTTTATTGGCACAATACATGATGACTAAAGTGCACTTTTATTTTGAGTTGGTGAACACATGTGAAAAATTCTACAATTCAACTATGCAAGAAATCAAATCTCTGGATGGGAAATTCAAGATAAAAATTGATGGTCTTGGTATTAGAAAAATGTTGTTGTTACTAGAAGGTCAAATACACATTAATGAGGAGGAAGAGGAAAAATTTGTAGAAGATTCTATAAAATAAAAATTATTTTACATGACATTAATGAGTCCTACAAAGTTTTATTTCTCTTGACTTATTTGATGAAAGAAATTATGATGTAAAAATTATGATGGTCTTCCTCTTGGGTAGGGAACATGACAAAATCGTTAGTACAACTCAGTAGGGCATTTTGTATAGAATGAAGTAGGGGTTAGGAACCCTAGATTATTTTGAGTTAATAATAAAGTGAATCATAGAAGGCCTAGGACATTTAATATCAACACAAATATTCAAGTACTCATCATTTTTTATATCTTATTTTATATCAACATTCAAGCATGTTCCTCAGATTAAGAGTAAAATGTAAGGATTTAAAAGGAAACAATATACCAGTTTATAATTGAATCAAGGATTTAAATAGGGGCTTTTCCTATTGCATTTTTGTTGATTATTTTACACCTCTGTCATTTCCCTAATAAAGGGATCTCAAGTCCCCAAAATTTTAGAAGATTGCAAAAATATTTTAGAGGGTACAATCCCAAGAAACTATTTTTTGCTAAAGAAGGAACCTTAGTCAAAATGCATGGCTATAGTTGCTCGGTTTATCTTTTGTTGAGATATGTTCTTGACTGGGTATTTGCCCTATAATTTTTTAGGCAATTTGACACCCTGGATTTTAAAAATGATAGTGGTAAGTAAAAGATATCATACTATCTATAGCCTCTCAGTTTGGGAGGTATAACTATACAAAAAAAAGAGGAGCCTCCCTGGTAAAAGGAAAATTGAAAAAGTTGGGTGCTAAACAAATAAAGGACAAATGGTAATATGACCTTGAACAAAAATTCATTGCATACCTAAAAGGAAAAAAGGGGAAAAAGTTCACTCATGAGTAGGTGCCAAAGATTGAGAGGTTCAAGAGTCCCAAAGATGAAACAACTCGTCCTTTAAGTGAATTGACCATACCTTCACCTATCCTAAAACCCTACAAATATTTTTATGAAATAAAGGGCATTTTTAGTCCATGGAACAAGGCAAAATAGGATGACATAGAAGAGCTAAGTAATCAATATTTGAAGATTCCAAATATAGAGGATGGTGGAGGATAAGACAACTGGGTGGACAAAAAGAGGCCAAGCCAAGCTCAATAAAAGGTTTAATATTCAACGAATTATACAATGAACAACATACGAATGCTAAAAACTTTGCAACCACGATATCTAGTGAAGAAGGGGTTATTAGTAAAAAGCACCAAGAAATAAGGGAAACCAAGATAAAACAAGAATAAATTTTAGAATTATTTTTTAATCCTCTAAGAAAATATGCAAGTCCTCCCGCTCACCAAAAGAAAGAAACACCTTATTCATTATCCCAACAACGGACTTTACGTAAGTCACCTAGGAAGAAGACCCAAAATAAAAGAGGTCAAGAAATGGAATCTACAAATAGTGCCAAAAAGGGGAAAAGAAATCATGGTACAACAATAAAATAAATAAGCAGTAGCAAAATATCAGTATCAATCCATCCTTCCTCCCATGCATCCAAAGAAAAGTCTAAAAAATTAGGACAAATTTATCCTCTAGAGAAGGCCCAAGATTCCTCTACTAGGAAGACTGCATTATCCCCAACACATTCATTGACCTATCCCAATTAAGAGGAGGGACAAATATTACCTTCTTATAGGATTTCCCCTTTGGCCTTAGCCCTAGCTACTCAAATGACTCATAACGTAGGTACCTTGGTATAGCTATTTGTGGCCTCCTACTGACCCATTTCTAGGTGTATGTATTTATTTGTGATATTTTACCTATTTTTGGATTCTATTAAGTGTATGTATGCATGAAGGGATTGTGTCTATTTTTGGACCAATCACTTTTTGGATCTCCTACGGGACCTACCTTCTTATATATGCATATAACTGGTAACTCTCATTTGTGCTTCATTATGTCGAGGAGAGGAAGTGTCCACCACTAGAACATAGTGTTTAGGCATATTTTTGTAGGAATATCTTAGTGGATCTCTTGGTGCATTTCCACCCTTTTTATTTTGTTGAGTTGATTTATTTTTATCTCTTGTACCCCTTTTCCCTTTATCGAGTCCAAGTGTGCCTTGAATATCACATCATAACATAGAGCCAACCTTGTAAAAACTCTCAGAGGCTCCCGATTGAGCTAAAACTTGCACTCTCGGTTGTAGCCTTGTTATATCACTTTCCATGAGGTGTGATTGCCCTACCAAGGACAATCAGATGACAACAAGTTCCATGTTGATGTTAGACTAAAATATTTTTCAATTTTTTTTTTGAAAAAAATGTCATTATCCTTGTTCTAGATGACTAATATCATAGGGTTATATATCTTTTAATACTAATTGGATTCTTTAATATGACCACTCCTTTTAAATCTCTTCAAATTTTGGATAAAATGACACAAGAATCATCTAAATAGAACTACTTTGTGCAAAGATATGGCTCCCAAAAAATGATATATTTTATAGTAATATTTTTGCCCAAATTCTGCAATCCATAAATACAATCCCCACTTTGCTAGAATTATTGCTCTAATCCTCGTGTAATAAAAAAATGTTTGTAATATCATAAATAATTCATAAATATGTAGAAAAGTTAAATCATTTATACACAAATAATATTCTATAAAGATAATAATATAATGAGACACAAATATAGATAATACCCTTATGATAGGGCAACATTGTCAATACTCCTTAAGGAAGGAATAACTCCATAAGATCTTCCAATATGGGAGCACATAACTCCTTAATAGAAATGATTTGATCTTGGTTTTAGGGAGGACATGGAAGAGTGTCTCAATAGAAACACATTAGTTTCATTTTGGGGCATCAAAGGTGACAAACTTAACTACTAATTCAACAAAGGACATGGAAGGGGGTGAAATAAACTAACCAATATTTGGTGGGATCTTGAAGGTGGAACATAATTATTCAATACAATAATAGGAATTAGAAAGGGAAAAAAGGTTTCAATCGAAACTTAATTTTGTTAGTTTTATATTCAAAAAGAAAGAAAAACTTCGCAGCAGTACCTTAGCGCAACAGAAATCAAATAACGAAGAGGAAGTAGAAGCACAAGCGATCAATGCAAAAAAGGGCACTTCATGACATAAGAACAAGAGATACTGCAATGAAATGGAAAACTCTAAAAATACATTTCGCACCTTAAGTGCTCATCAGTTCGGCTGATGACCAAACATTACAATCCATCTTGTTTATATAGATTTCTCAAGCCAGTGGGTGTGCTAGCCGACATGCCACATGGCGAGAATCAAGAAAAAATGACCGTTACCTTGGGATATGCCAAAAATGGCAGTGATTGCCAAGGATAACGGTCAAAAGTGCCTAAAACATTAAAAAATGCTCCTTGAGATGTGCACCCATAAATACGAGGTATTGATTGCTGAAAAGAGACGTTATGAAAAAATTCTAAACTTTAAAACTCATTTTGAGGGGTCTAGAGGCTCCAAAAAGGGATTGTTTTTCTAGAAAAAATCTTTCTTTGAAATATTTTTTCATTTTTTGTTGTAGAAAATTTTACAAGCTTTCCAACGCTTCAAACGGTTCGAGGATCGGAGCCATGTAGCAAGGGTTATTGCAAATTGAAGTTGGGTTGGGTTCTCATGACCCGGCTGTGACACAATTGTTTTTCCATATTTTTGTTGTTTCTCCAAAAGATGATGCCATGATCGATATGGGAGAGTTGAGGGCCTTTGCTCCATTTTTCATAGAGAGTTTCAAGCACATTGTTTTTTAGACGAATATCACAGGTAAACTGGCAGTTGTACAACTTCATCAGAACTGGGGGAGATTTCTTTAGACCTGGTTGTCTTAAAGAGATCTTTTGGAATATTTTCTGGAGTAGTGTAGGCCGGTGTCAAAACTCCACCTAGGCAAAGAGTGGAAATAAGAAGCGGGATGGGTAGCCCCGAGCTCTCAACTTGTGAAAAAATTGATGCTTCACCTTGTTGAATCCTTCGTCATCCGCCTCTCTGACTAGAAACCTGTTGAGTTTGCTGACTATGAAGGCCTTTTTCTGGTGGGATGGATGGAATGAACAAAAAGGGATATATTGATACACATTCATTGGTTTCTAGAATATTTTAGTACCCAAACATCTTGGAACAGTCATGGAGGGTGGTTTGACCACCATAATATCCAGGATGTTAACTTTAGAAGTGGAAATGGTAGTAGTGATGTTGATGTTGGGATAAACAAAACCATAAGAATCAAGGAGAGCTTGAAGACTCTCGTTAGTACCATTAAAAACTCCAAAAGCATAATCAATATACCATTTATACAAGCAAATATTTTTTGAAATAGATGGAAAAAGATCGAAAACTTGCAATTCCAAGTAACAAAGAAATAGACAGGCATAGACAACTGCAAAATTGCTCCCCATTGTTGTACCTGTTTTCTGTTTGTATATCTTACCATCAAATTCTAGATAGTGTCTGTTCAGGACCAGTTCTGTAAGTTCGAAGATCAACTAGACCAAACCTGACTTGAACCTTCCTTGAATGAAGTGTTGAAGAGCAGCCAATCTTGTTGTTGTAGGAATGCTTGGGTACAAGATCTCAACATAAAAGGTGAACAAAACACAACTTAGAGGAAAATATCTTTCATGAAGGATTTTCATTAGGCTCAGAGAGTCTTGTAGATGATTTGGCTGCTCTAGGAGAATGGAGAGAAGCTGGTGGTGAAGCCATTTGGAGACAGGCTCCAACATATAACTGTAATAGGAGCAGATGGGTCTACCTTTCATAGGTTGTTTGTGAACCTTTAGAATGAGGTAGAAAGTTAAAACTTGAGCAATGATGGGGTTATTTTTTAGAAGATAGTCCACTATTTTTTTATCGAGGAGAAGACTTCTTTGTGTATTTTTAACAATGGACTCCAAGATAGAAAAAAGAGAGTTCCAGGGAACAAAAATAACCTCTTGGTAAACTTCCAGATCTAAAAATTGTCTGATACCTTCTTCCAGGTACCATGCCTTACTGAGAATAGTGAGGCCAATATTTTTGTCAATGGGCCTAATGACAATGGAATCATCAGATCTGAGAGAGTGCAAGGCTCTTGCCAGATGCCTAGGAAAGGGAAGTTGGAAGGTACTCTCCATGGTAGCAAGTTGTTCAACTCGATGATTTCCATCATTAAGAATATCCAATAGGGGTTGGTATTTCACATCAGGTTCCCATGCAAAATTTGAAATACGAAAGGGAGAGTAGGCATGTTATTCCCATTTGGCGATGTTCCTTCATTTTGGACCAAAAAACCACTAGAGCTTGAGAATCCTGGAAAACAGAACATACTCTGCACGAACATCATCATGGGCCATGGGAGGTGGGACAGGGATATATTTCAATCCTAGCCCAAGAAGCTCTTTTTTTTCCGCTGTGAGAGGTCTATCATAGAAATTATGAACATCGACCTTTGTGATCATACCATCAACATCACCTACCATGCTCTTGTTGAAGAAGAGCAAGCATATGTCGGTAGGGATGAAGATGGCACTCCAATGATTTAGTAGCGGTTTATGACACCACTGTGAGGATGACCTTGGGTCTACTGCAATTCCTGACCTGACTTCCTAGGAACATATCTCATAGAGTTTTGATTCATTTGGGAACCAAATCCTTGGAAATTTTTGTCAAAGCCCCATCATGAATGTTGTTGCGCATGAGGTATGATTTATTTCTCTGGTTATTGCCATCAAACTCTACTATGGGATTGGTTTTACGACCCATTTTTTGACTGGGATCATTGGTTTTATCTATCGGGGCAATTTTTTTATTGTTGTTGTCGGCCCAACCATTGAGGTTGTTGTTGTTGTTGTTGTCCGCTGCGAGCACAACTACGACTTCTATTTCTTCTCCTTCAATTTTTGGGTGAGGGATTGTGGGATTTGGGTTGGGAGGAAATGAAAAGATCTGTGACAAGTTTTATGAGCTCTTGGATCTCTGAAAAGAGTGGAGCACACTCCTTTTTGATGATGGAAGCCATAGAGGTGTTGGCTTCATCCATGACAGTATCTTATTGTTGTTTGAATTATTCTAAAAGAAATATCCTTGAGCACTTATTTTATTATCTATCAATACTGTTACTAAGTAAAATCTTTGCATAAGTCCTAATTATGAGGATTTATATCGGTCTTTTCTTCTCCAAGCTAGACAAATTTTTGATCATCAATGATCAATATTTTTCCTTAGTCATGAATGGGTAGTGAGGAATCACTATAGTTTTGGTGGCTCACAGGGGTCTTTTAGCCTGCTTGAAGGAGAACTCAAAATTTCCTTTATCCTTGGGCTCAGATTCAATACTTTCACAATCCCTACAAAAAAAACACAAAAAACTAAAATAATATCCAAGAAAAATTGTGTTGTTATGTGGAGAGTTATTGATTGAGTCCTACAGAGTTTTATTTCTCTTGACTTATTTGATGAAAGAAATTATGATGTACAAATTATGATGGTCTTCCTCTTGGGTAGGGAACATGACAAAATTGTTAGTACAACTTAGTAGGGCATTTTGTATAGAATGACGCAGGGGTTAGGAACCCTAGATTATTTCGAGTTAATAATAAAGTGAATCATAGAAGGCTTAGGACATTTCATTTCAACACAAATGTTCAAGTACTCATCATTTTTTATATATCTTATTTTATATCAACATTCAAGCATGCTCCTCAAATTAAGAATAAAATGTAAGGATTTAAAAGGAAACGATTTACCAATTTATAATTGAACCAAGGATTTAAAGAGGGGCTTTTCCTATTACATTTTTGTTGATTATTTTCCACCTCTGTCATTTCCCTAATAAAGGGGTCTCAAGTCCCCAAAATTTTAGAAGATTGCAAAAATATTTTAGAGGGTACAATCCCAAGAAACTATTTTTTTATTAAATAAGGAACCTTAGTCAAAATGCATGGCTACAGTTGCTCGGTTTATCTTTTGTTGAGTTATGTTCTTGACTGGGTATTTTCCCTATAAGTTTTTAGGCAATTTGACACCATAGATTTTAAAAATGATAATGGTAAGTAGAAGCTATCATACTATCTATAGCCTCTTATTTTGAGAGGTATAACTATACAAAAAAAAGAGGAGCCTCCCTGGCAAAAGAAAATTTGAAAAAGTTGGGTCTTAAAAAAATAAAGGACAAATGATAATATGACCTTGAACAAAAATTCATTGCATACCTAAAACATATAAAGTGGAAAAAGTTCACTCATGAGTAGGTGCCCAAGATTGAGAGGTTTAGGAGTCCCAAAGATGAAACAACTCATCCTCTAAGTGAATTGACCATACCTTCACCTACCCTAAAACCCTATGAATATTTTTATGAAATAAAGGGCATTTTTAGTCCATGGAACAAGGCAAAATAGGATGACATAGAAGATCTAAGTAATCAACATTTGAAGATTCCAAATATAGAGGATGGTGGAGGATAAGACAACTGAGTGGACAAAAAGAGGCCAAGCCAAGCTCAATAAAAGGTGTAATATTCAACGAATTATACAATGAATAACATACGAATGCTGAAAACTTTGCAACCACGATATCTAGTGAAGAAGGGGTTATTAGTAAAAAGCACCAAGAAATAAGGGAAACCAAGACAAAACAAGAAGAAATTTTACAATTATTTTTTAATCCTCTAAGAAAATATGCAAGTCCTCCTGCTCACTAAAAGAAAGAACCACCTTCTTCATTATCCCAACAATAGGCTTTACCTAAGTCACCTAGGAAGAAGACCCAAAAGAAAAGAGGTCAAGAAATGGAATATACAAATAGTGCCAAAAAGGGAGAAAATAAATCATGGTACAAAAATAAAATAAATAAGAAGTAGCAGAATATCAGTATAAATCCACCCTTCCTCCCATGCATCCAAAGAAAAGTCTAAAAAATTAGGACAAATGTATCCTCTAGAGAAGGCCAAAGATTCCTCTACTAGGAATACTGCATTATCCCCAACACATTCATTGACCTATCCCAATTAAGAGGAGAGACAAATATTACCTTCTTATAGGATTTCCCCTTTGGCCTTAGCCCTAGCTACTCCAATGACTCATAACGTAGGTACCCTGCTAATCAAGACTTTGGAAGCATTTACCTCATCCTTAGGGCTACAAAAGGGAACATCAAAGAATTTGGAAGCCTTCATCCCTTGGTAAAAATTCCAAATAATAAAAAAATAGTTAAAAAAATACAATTAGGAGAGACAAGCTCAACAATATCAACATATAGATATCGCCCAGGTGGATTTCCATTTGTCTCCTCAAGAAATAGCATTATTGTGTTCAAAAAGAATTTCATTGATAGCTAAACCAATATAAGAAATGATAGAGCAAGACTAGCAAACATCAACAATAGGCACATATTTAAAATATTCTCAACCTTAGGACATGTTGAAGCTTACCATAGAAGCCAACATAATGGTTGAATATGACTATTGGCTGACCACCCAAAAGATAGAACAAAAAAGGAGTTGGAATAGACCAAGAAGACCCTGAGAGACTCATAAGATGAAGCCAAAACCTTGAAGAACCAAATAAGTTTATTGACTAAGTAGCTACAATAGTAAGAGTTTAAATATTTCTTGAAGGAGGCACAATTAAAATAATTGTATACTTAGCTTGGCATACAACGAGTCCAATTGGATCAAGAAAATAACACTTTGTTAAAGGAGTAGGAATACCTCAAACATCGAAATGAAGATAAGTAATTTCTCAAAACCAAAAATCTTATCAAACAAAATCAAGATGCTTATTGGGATGATATAGGAAGCATGAAATTAGTATTGTTCTCGGTCCTTGAATTTATAGATTCAATAGCTCTATTGGATCTTAAAATTAACAAAGAGACAAAGATGGATCTAAATAAAATTAGTATGAGGTTCAGAGAAGCTAGAATCTACCAAACTCTGCTAACCAAGATTCCTTATTCTAAGATTATTGTTGTTAGGGTATAAAATAGATAAATTATGGCACAAAATATAATCAACCTCTTTAGAAGAGACCCGATAGCTGAACAATGTATAAAGCTAGTCGATAACTTATACAATACTATGGGAAGGCTTGACGCAATAATAGACTCCTTATTAGTAGCATTTCTCCCTTCACCATAGAATTATCAAAGTGGAAATCTATGCTCAAAGGAATAATATTTGAGGATAATTGAATCAAATAAAGAGCTTTTACTTAGCTCAGAGAGTAGAGTGCCCCCCTTAATGCAAAAGAAATAGCCTAGATTATTGGGCCATTAGCAAAACTTAAGGTGCAGATCCATGAAGTGATGAGCCAAACAAAGGATTTCTCCCAGGATGATAAACATGAAATTTTTGCTCTGTATAATGAGTTTCAACACACTCAATGCCCTTCAGATGAATAATGGGTAGATATCAAGAGATAACATGAATAACTCTCCACATAACAACACAATTTTTCTTAGCTATTATTTTAGTTTTTTGTGTTTTTTTGTAGGGATTGTGAAAGTATTGACTCTGAGCCCAAGGATAAAGGAAATTTTGAGTTCTCCTTCAAGTAGGATAAAAGACCCCTGTGAGCCACCAAAACTATAGTGATTCCTCACTACCCTTTCATGACTAAGGAAAAACATTGATCATTGATGATCAAAAATCTGTCTAGCTTGGAGAAGAAAAGGTCAAGATAAATCCTGACAATTAGGACTTATGGAAATATTTTACTTAGTAAAAAGTCTTGATAGATAAGAAAATAAGTGCTAAAGGATATTTATTTTAGAATAAGTCTTGATATCAAAGACTTTGCAATCCATGATGTAGCGCTAACAACAAAACTCCTAACCAATCTACAAGATGACCCAAGATTTAAGAGAAACTCCAGAAAGTCAAGTGGACATTGATGCCTAAGTCAAATCAAAGGTGATAGAGGTAGATGGGCTAAGTTAATGCTTACCCAAATTATGAGACAAATACCACCTACTAATTCATAGCTTAAGTAAATGGATCAGACACTTATTCAAGACACAATATGGTGATGATAGTCTCAGGACTAACAATTATTATGGTCAAAGATTACTTCATTTAGTGATCAAAATTCCTATGAAAAGTGGGTGGGATTGTCAGATTTATTCAAAAATAATTTTATGGGAAAATTTCCCCTACTGTAAACTATAAATAATAGTAACATAGACTGTAGAAAATATCGGTAAGTTTACACTTGTATTCTTTTGTAGGCTTTGTAAAAATAGTCGGCTCCTGAGCAACTTATGGGAAATTTTAAACCCCCACTTCTGGAACAATATTTGTAAAATATTGCTTATATATATATATATATATATACACACACATATACATGGGAGCCTATGTAAAATTTTTGGTATAGCTATTTGTGGCCTTCTACTGACCCATTTCTAAGTGTATGTATTTATTTGTGATATTTTACCTATTTTTGGATTCTATTAAGTGTATGTTTGCATGAGGGGATTGTGTCTATTTTTGGACCAGTCACTTGTTTTGGATCTCCTATGGACCTACCTTCTTATATATGCATATAACTGGTAACTCTCATTTGTGCTTCATTATGTCGAGAAGAGAAAGTATCCACCACTAGAACATAGTGTTTAGGCATATTTTTGTAGGAAGATCTTAGTGGATCTTGGTGCATTTCCACCCTTTTTATTTTGTTGAGTTGCTTTATTTTTATCTCTTGCACCCCTTTTACCTTTATTGAGTCCAAGTGTGCCTTGAATATCACATCATAACATAGAGCCAACCTTGCAAAAACTCTCGAAGGCTCCCAATTGATCTGAACCTTGCACTCTCGGTTGTAGCCCTGTTGTATCACTTTCCATGAGGTGTGATTGCCCTACCAGGGACAATCAGATGACAAGTTCCATGTTGATGCTAGACTAAAAGATTTTTCAATTTTTTTTTTTTGAAAAAAACGTCATTATCCTTGTTCTAGATGACTAATATCATAGGGTTGTATATCCTTTAATACTAATTGGATTCTTTAATATGACCACTCCTTTTAAATCTCTTCAAATTTTGTATAAAATGACACAAGAATCATCTAAATCGAACTACTTTGTGCAAAGATATGGCTCCCAAAAAATGATATATTTTCTAGAAATATTTTTGCCCAAATTCTGCAATCCATAAAAACAATCCCCACTTTGCTAGAATTATTGCTCTAAATCCTCGTGTTATAAAAAATTATTTTAATATCATAAATAAATCATCAATATGTAGAAAAGTTAAATCATTTATACACAAATAATATTCCATAAAGATAATAATATAATGAGACGCAAATATAGGTAATACCCTTATGATAGGGCAACATTGTCAATACTCCTTAAGGAAGGAATAACTCCATAAGATCTTCCAATATGGGAGCACATAAATCCTTAATAGAAATGATTTGATATTGGTTTTAGGGAGTACATGGAAGAGTGTCTCAATAGAAACACATTAGTTTCATTTTGGGGCATCAAAGGTGAAAAACTTAACTACCAATTCAACAAAGGACATGGATGGGGGTGAAATAAACTAACTAGTCTTTGGTGGGATCTTGAAGGTGGAACATAATTATTCAATCGAATAATAGGAATTAGAAAGGGAAAAAAAGGTTTCAATCCAAACTCAATTTTTTTAGTTTCTAATGGAAATATAGATGAAGGGTCAAAGTACCACTAGTCTCATCAAGACATGGAATATGAACCATTATGCATAAACCAAAATATCTATTAGAAATAAATGGTGTAGATGGAGGTGGATTGATAAATAACATACAAGGGAATTTAACCTACTAGCTCTATAGCTTATCAATATATAAAATGAATGCACTCACTATTTTTGGTAGGGTTATGAAAGTGATCTATGAAGGAGGACACCCTATCTATTTGGAAGTGGGGTCACTTTAAGAAATTGCACTATTGTGGAGTAATTTGAGCATAGGATAATGCATGAGGAATTATTATTAAGAGTGATTTGGATTAGAATCTACAAAAGAATTGTAATAATACCTTGTATAGTTGTATACTCTTTTTATATCACTATTTTTGGAAATTTTAAGAACTAAGCTAGTGTAGTTCCCAAAGAACACCACTGTGTAGAGAAATATTAGAGATCAAAAATTCATCACCAATGGTGATGAATATTTGGAGGTGAAGAAACTCATTCAATATGCCTTAGAATATTTTGCAAATTTTTTGGTATCTCATGGCAAACATGGGAGCTTCATCCACTATTGTCAACCGTATACCCTTCTAGAGCTAAAGTTCACTCAAGGTGCAAACCAATCATTGAAATTCTAATATTTTTGGGTTATATAAATTCTAAAGAGTTGGATACTTGGATCTAACAACTAGATACATACTTTTTTTCCAATCACTTTTCGGACATTTGTATGAATGGTTTTATAACCTTGATGATGTTAAAATCAATTGCTTGTTGGTTGAAAATAATTAGCAACAAGTTTGTAGATGAAGGAGATGTCATCACTAACTAGACACTATCCGTTAATCTAGTTCATGTTAACTTTTACCTATGGCACAAATATGAGGATGAATACATTTATTTTCAAAAACTACAACATAAAGATCAATCTATCCAACAATACACATAAGTTCAATGAATTTCTCAATTTTCTTTGCATCGACAATAAGAAAAAGCATTAGATACGAAAGCTTTTCAATGGACTTCATTACCATGTTTTAAATAAAAAGGTGTTCCTTCTAGAAGAATAATTGGTGAAAGAATTTTGATTTGCATCTAAGTTGGAATAGAAGTCATGAGAAAAATAAAAAGGTTCTATATCATCACCATTTTGACACCAAGAAAGCCAAAGCCCAAATATTCTATTGAATGACCACCTATGACACTAATTCCCAAGGGTCCCTTAGTGCCATCTAGACCCAAAATCCTCCATTCATATATAAATAAAATATGGTAAAGTGATTCAACAACCACAAGAATCACACTCATGGTGATGCGAAGTGTAGAGTTGCACAAATATATTTGATGGTACAAGTAGAGGTGAATCAGTGCACTTCTATGATAAAAAGCAGAGGCCAACACCATATTCCTAAGAACTAAAACTCACCAAGTTGGTAATGCCTCAACCTTAAAAAAATTTTAAGAGCTAGAGAACTTATTCTACACCTATTTGTAGGCAAGACTAAACTCTCCATATCATCATTGAAATTTGAAGCTAGAAAAACTACAATGCTTAGAACATAATCAAGTGATTTAATTTTTGGATGATGGTGCATCTACAACCTTACTAAGTAGGATTCACCTAGAGAAATAAATAGAGGTTTATCACTCTAGCGCACCCTCAAGTATGGTATCATGTCAATGTATGATTTGGTCATGTTGAAGGTGGCACCATTGAACATCTATGATGTCCTGCTTGGGAGAAAATACCTCTTTGACTGCCAAGTGATATACCAAGACTATCCATAGCAATGGTTAATATATGTCTAAGGTATGACATATTACATAGCAAATTTCCTATCTTAAGAGAATTTTGGTATCAACAAAATAATACAAGAAGTTAATTTTTCATGTATAAAAAAATATTTTTCTAATGGTTCGACCCGAAAACCATGATGCTAAGAAGTTTTCTCATATTATACAAAATACATACTATCTAATGCACACTTAATTAAAAAATTCCACCTTCATCTATATTTAGATTTTTTCAAGGATTCAAATGAAGTAGCACTTCATTGCATAATCAAGCATTAAATCAACTTGATTACAGGATCAATTTTTCTTAAAAATCCATTGTATTATATATTTGTCTAAAAGGATGATCAAGTCAAGCAATAGATTCAAAAGTTGTCTAAAAAGGAGAAAATCAATCCAAGTTCATCCTCTAATGGTAGTTCTATTTTCCTCATGTTAGATAAGTGTTATAAATGCAGATTGAGTGTGATAAAATTTATATTGATGTGATAGATGTGTATATACAAATAAGGATCAAGAACAAAAATGTCTATGATACAATTGAATTATTTGTACCCCTATAACTCCTTAAAAAATAACATAATTTTTGTAATATTCCCCCCTTATTACATCAATACTCAATTGAAGTACATATAAGAAAATTATAAAAAATTTAAACTTAACACACATAAGAGACTCCATGAAAAGATTTGCACATTGATCTACAATAGAATAAAATTGCACTTGTATGTTATGTTCTTGAACATGTTCATGAATGAAGTGGCATTAAAATTCAATGTGCTTCATGTTCTCATGAAATCATATATGAACAAAAAATCCTTGATTATGACAACATTTTCGATGATGATAGCGGGAGCAGCAGGAGCGGCAGCAGGCACGGCAGCAGGAGCTCAGCTTGGCGCAGATGCCGATGCAGGGCTGGAATCGAATCCAGCGCAGAGCGCTGGATTCTGGGCGGGCCCGGATCCTGGGGGCTCAGGCACGCCCGGGCCCGGGCCCGGGCCGGGCCCAGGCGGATCCGCAGCATGGTCGGCCGAAGGCCTAGTGTGCGATGGGTTCGGTGGGGTCGGGATTTTGGGCCCGCGGCCCATTCTCGGCGCTACCGTCTCGGAAGGCCTTGGGAAGGCCCCCCCCGCTCCAGGTCAAGGGCGGGCCCCGGGCGGGCATAAACCCTCTTATCAACAGGTTCTGGCGGGCAACAGATCCCCTGGTCGGGCCCTGGGAGTCGGGCTTTCCCTCCAAGGTACTCACATTTCCATCCAGGAGGAGGTTTACTCTTCCCTGGTTTCTGATTCTTCATCATCCCTGGTTGGGAAGTTCCTGGGCGGGCGCCCAGACATGGAGACGATCCGCAGATGGGCGGCCACCAAATGGAAGGTCTCTGGTCATATCCAGCTGGTTGCCCTGTCCAGAGGCTTTTTCATTATCAAACTCAACAACAGCGAGGATGCTGAGAAGATCTGTCGGGCGGGCCCTGGTTCTTGGGTCGCAAAAGCCTTTTCTCGAGACGTTATGGTGCAGACTTCCACCCCAGCACCCAAAGCATCAACTTCGCCCCGATCTGGGTCCGCCTCCCGGACCTCCCCTTCCATCTGTGGCGTGAAGACGTCCTCAAGCTCATCGCCCAGTCGGTTGGAGATCTGGTGGCTTTTGATCCTGCGACCAAGGCCGGTTCTCGCATGGTGCATGCAAGGTTCTGTGCCAACGCCAACCTCGAATCTGAGCTCCCCTCCTCGGTGACCATCTCTTCTGGGTCCTTCTTCTGGCGCCAAACCCTGATCTACGAAAACAAACCTGCCTTCTGCACCTCTTGCAGTTCTCAAGGCCACCTCCCTCATCAGTGCCCGGCTTCCAGGAAGGCGGCAGGCCCTATTCCCAACCCCCCGCCCAGTTCTGGTCGGGCCCCCTCCCAGGATCCTTCCCATCCTACCCCTAGCACTCCCCCCAAGGAGGTCTCCCCTTCGGGCCCCCAGGCCCTCGGGCCCAGCTCGGAGAACCCTAGCGACCCCTCCGGGGCCCCGATCCCCGATCCTCCCCCGCAGGTCATTCTGGCTCCGCAAGCCCCGGCTCCTTCCGAGATCCAACCTTCCCCCCCCAACCCCTTCTGACCCCGGCCCCCCAGCCCTTCCCGGAACCTACCCCTTTGGTTTGTGGGTCCGAACAATCTAATGATGAGACCGAAGGCAGCTCTCCGTCTGAGTCAGATGAAGTCAGCCCCAAGAGGACCCGGAGCAGATCCTTTGCCACAGATTTTGGCTCCAAAGGTAAACGAGGACGGCCCACCCGGTGTGAGCAACGATCAAGGATCACCGAGGATGATATCGCCAGCGGGTCCCAGACTACGCTTCCTGATGCTGTCTCGAATCTTCGCAAGGCGGATGACGCCCGATCCAAACCTCCCACCCAGGCTGGAAAGGGGGGCAGGCGACCCCAAAAGGGTGCCAAATGAAGCTAATCTCCTGGAACATTAGGGGACTTAATGGAGTCCCCAAGAAAAGGATCCTCGGCCAACTCCGAAGGGATCACCGCCCGTCCTTCATCCTCCTCCAGGAGACCAAGATTGATGACGTCGCTGCTCGGCGAATAGCCCTTTCTACCTGGCGCAACTGCGAACTTCTCTCCACCCCCGCGGCTGGTTCAGTCGGGGGCCTCATGTGCATGTGGGACCCTCGATCTTTCGAGGGAAGGCTCATTTCTTCTTCGCCCAGAATCATGAACATCCTGATCCATTGCCTCAACTCTAAGCGTTCGTGGATCCTTTCCAACGTCTACGCTCCCAACAGTCCCGTTGAGAAAGCAAGGCTCTGGCAGGAGATCAGCTCGATGAGAGAAGCCTTCGCTCCCCTGCCCTGGATCCTGGTCGGGGATTTCAACAGCCCCCTATTTTCCTCTGACAAATGCTGGGGCTCAGAGGCCAGAACCAAAAGCATGGATGATTTTGGGGCCTTCGTTGCCCACAATGAGCTCATGGATGTCAGTCTGAAGGGAGCCCGGTTCACGTGGTCCAACAAGAGAGCGGGTCCCAATCACATCCAGGTTAGGTTGGATAGAGTGTTCTTGTCCAAGGAAGCACTCCCCACCTTTGCTGACGCCTCCCTCTTGGCCCTCCCCAAAATCGGATCCGATCATTGCCCCCTCCTCCTCGAGACTGATCATCGGCCCCCCCCAAGAGACCCTTTCGATTTGAGTCCATGTGGCTTCACCATCCTGACCTCCGGGCCCAGGTCGGCTGCTGGTGGGCTCCCCCTGCCCCTGGCCGCCCCGTCGAGCAGGTCTCCCATAAGCTGAGACGCCTCAAGGAGCACCTCAAGACTTGGAACAAAGAAGTGTTCGGCAATATCTTCGAAAGCAAAGCGGCTATCAAAAATAAACTTGAGGACATTGAATCCAGATTCCAAGCTGGGTCTCAAGAGCCTGGCCTCAGGGAGGAGGAACGCACTGCCCTTTCCGAGTACCACAATGTCCTAGCCAGGGAAGAAACCTTATGGAGGCAGAAGTCGCGTGCTCTTTGGATCCAAGATGGCGATGCAAACACCAAGTTCTTTCATGCTTCGACCCTTCGCAATAGGGGCTCCAACAGAATAGCCGAGCTGGTCGACAATAATGGCAGCATCATCAACAAGGAAGCGGACATCCAAGCCGAGGCAGTCCGCTTCTTCCAAGAGCTCCTGGGCGATGGACCTCCTATGTCCCCTGAGGCGGCCGACTCCCTCCTGGCCCACATCCCGACGTCCGTCCCAGCCGCGGCTAATGCTAAACTGGTCCAGGCCCTGTCGGACTCAGAAATCCATGCTGCCACCTTTTCCATGAAGGCTGAGGCGGCTCCGGGCCCGGACGGGTTTCCTCCCCGCTTTTTCCAGACTTTCTGGGATATCGTGGGCCTTGACGTTTGCGCTGCCATCCGGGACCTGCAGTTTGCCAGATCCATCCCCAGGGGCATCAACTCTACATTCATAGCCCTGATCCCGAAGACCCAGGCCGCCAGGTCCCTGTCAGACTTCCGCCCCATCAGCCTGTGCAACGTCCTCTATAAAATTCTGACCAAAGCCATGACAACCCGCCTCAAAGACATCCTTCCCCTGATCATTTCCCCCTACCAGGGAAGCTCCGTCAAAGGCAGGCTGATCACCGACGGGGTCATCATCATGCATGAGGCCATTCACTCAGCTGTCCTATCCAGAAAGGCCCATTTCCTGCTCAAGCTCGATATGAATAAAGCCTTTGACAGGGTCGACTGGAGCTTCCTGTCCAAAGTCCTCCTCAAATTTGGGTTTCACCCCTCCTGGGTCCATCTCATCAGCAAGTGCGTGTCCTCCCCCTGGTTCTCTATCCTGGTCAATGGGTCCCCGACCGGGTTCTTCCCCAGTTCCAGAGGTCTCCGCCAAGGTGATCCCCTATCCCCGATCCTCTTCATTATCCTGGCCGAGGCCCTGGGTCGCACCATTTCGAACGCTGTAACCCGCGGCCTTATCTCGGGCATCAGGCCGGCGCAGGATCTCCCCCCCGTGTCCCATCAGCAATTTGTGGACGACACCATTCTGGCCTCCTCGGCCTCGGTCCCTCAAGCTAAGGCCCTCAAGAGAATCCTTACCTTGTATGAGGAGGCGGCTGGGCAAAAGATCAACCTGCGCAAGAGCAAGATTTACTTCATCAACACCCCTGTGGCTAGGCAACTCAAAATCGGGCGGATCCTAGGCTGCTCCCCCGGCTCCCTCCCTTCCTCCTACCTCGGGCTTCCACTGTTCACAGGGGCGTCTTCCAAAGGGTTGTGGAGTGGGTTGATCGAGCGGATCCAAAGAAAACTCGCCCCCTGGAAAGGCCACCTTCTTTCTCAGGCCGGCAGAGCCACTCTCTTGGCATCCGTTCTCCAAAGCATTCCAATATACTTCATGTCGGTCTTCAGAATTCCGGCCTCCATTGCTAATCTCATCGAGCAAATCCAGAAACGGTTTCTCTGGTCGGGAGGCGAAGACAAAAAAAGGCTTCCCCTGGTCTCCTGGCCCCTAGTCTGCCGCCCCAAGGCTGAGGGAGGAATCGGGCTCAGACGGGTGGTTCCCATGAATCAGGCCCTTCTGTCCAAACATGCCTGGAAGGTCCATACCAATACCCCTGACGAATGGGTTGGCATTGTTCGAAGGAAATACTGTCACAGTCACCCCTTCCTCGGGGATTCCCAGCCCCGTGACGGATCTGCCTTCTGGAAGGCCCTGCTCTCCACCAGAGACATCGTTCAGCTTGGGACCAGATGGCTCCTTGGGGACGGTGCCAAGATCGACTTCTGGGAGGACAGATGGATCCTCGACGAGGCCCTGAGCTCCGACAGAGATCTCCTTCTTCTCAGGCCTGGGCTAGCGGGCCGCGGGCCCAGAGTGTCTGAATACATGGCCCTGTGCCAGGGGCAGATCACCTGGAAACCCATCCTGAACCCCAGGTTCCCGCTTCAAGCTGCCAGACTTCAGCGCATCCTCAGTGCGACAGTCATTCCTTCTTTTGGCGCCAGCGACAGAATCGTGTGGCATGGCTCTCCTAGCGGCATCTTCTCTGTCAAGTCTGCCTACCATATTCAGAGAACCCCCGGGGCTACCACCTTCCCGACCCAGATGGTCTGGGCCAAGAAATTAATCCCCAAAATTAGCCATTTCGTCTGGGCGGCCGCCCAAAACAAAATCCTCACGATCGAAAATCTGATCAAGCGTGGCTTCCAAATCCCCAACAGATGTTTCCTCTGCTGCGCCGCGTGGGAGTCTACCAACCACCTCTTCTTAAACTGCGCCTTCTCTTCCGTAGCTCTGGGCCTCATCCTTTCCCAGTTTTTCGTTCAGTGGGTGGCCCCCAATTCCATTTCCGACCTGCTACCCCAGTGGCCCACCCCCTTTGCCCATCCCCTCCTCCGCTTCCTCTGGAAGGCCTGCCTTCCCCATTTGCTCTGGCAGCTTTGGCTCGAGCGCAACCGGCGAGCCTTTTCCGCCCCGGCCTGCTCCCCCCAGAGGTTGGCCATCAAAGCGGTTTCCTTCGCCTCCGAGAATTCCCGCTTCATCCCCTTTTTTGCGGAGCCCAGGCGCTCGAGCGAAGCCTCCCTCCTCTCCTCCCTCGGCTTCCAGATCACCCCCCCTGTTTCCCCTCCCGCCCCTTCCCCCCGATCCCTGATCAGATGGACTCCCCCCCCCTCCGGGTGGCTCAAGCTCAACTTCGACGGCGCGTCCAAAGGCAACCCCGGACCCTCTGGGGCCGGCGGGGTTATCAGAGACAGCTCCGGGAATCTGGTCTCTGCCTTCGCGGTCCCGCTGGGCAGACAAACTAACAACTTTGCTGAAGCTGCTGGCATGCTCAATGGCCTGTCGGCTCTCAGGGGCCCCTCCCCAATTATTATCGAAGGGGACTCTCAAGTCATTATTAGAGGTGCCAGGCAGCCCGAGTCCTGCTCATGGCGATTTCAGAACTCCATCCGGGAGGCCCTCTTCCTGCTCCAGGGTTTTCCTGATCACACCTTCCAACATGTTCTCAGAGAAGGCAACAGGGCGGCTGACTTCATGGCGAACCTTGGCATCACCGTTGGAGAATTCACCAACTGGACCTCGCACTTCCCTGCAGGCCTAGTTCAAATTGCGCTGCAGGACCATCCCGATCATGTCGTTCGACCAGGTGTCTAATCTCCCCCGTGGCTGGGCGACGTTGTCCTCCCGGTCTGTGCCCCCGCTGTTCAGTACTTCCCGCCCCCGTGGCAGGCCTCCGACTCGCGGCCCTGGCAGCGCAAGGATCCTCCCCGCAGCGGCCCGCGTCACCGGTCTAGTCAGCTACCCTCGTCGGCCAGCTGGCAGCCCCGACAGTCTTTTTGCTCCATTTTTTGGGATTGGTTTTGTGGAGGTTCGCGGCTGCGCCCGGTTTTGTTGGGGTTTTTGTTGTTTGTAGGCTCCAGGGCCCCGTGGCAAGGCCCTTATTGCTTTTGTCTGTTTCCTGGGCCCCGGTTTGGGGCAGTCAAGTCTGGTTATACAGCTTACTGCTTCGGCTTATATTGTAAATAAGGTTTTGGGATCCTTTTAAAAAACCCGCTGTAAATATTTCGTTAACTATCAAAAAAAAAAACTCCTTGATTATTATAGCTTAGGATCATTGGTTGCATCTATAGAATGTCATTTCTTGACAATATGCAGTGTAATAATATTGGCTCACAAACGACTCTTCTTGTAGTGTGATATTTTTCCTTGGTAGAAGATCAAGCAATAACATATTGCTTCTTATTTCCACAAGATATCAAACTAAATTCCATAAAGAATACATGTCTACATATGGATCTCTAGTCATAAATGGATCCTACATAGTTTCCATCCATGAATCCTATCAAAAGGAATTGGTCTCTCATGTACTCTAGACCATGCAGTTGTACCATGGATATACCTAAGTACCATTTTGCTACTTTCCAATGAAACACCCTTGGTTTTTGTATGAATCATGAAATACTAATGATAAAATAGTTAATATCTAGTTTGGTATAGATCAAATAAATGAGGCTTCCAATCAACTGGCAATAGAAAGTTACATATACCTCTAGATATGGATAGTTTCATGATAGTTGTAATTTTATCTCCATTAGGGTAGGCATAAATTTACAATTTGTCATCCAAAAATTCTCAAGCAATATATTGGAACACTTCATCTATGAAATGATACTGCAATTATTTGTTTGTGTAACCACCAAAAAGGCTCTTGCTATCTAGTTTATCTATTGCAATTGACAAAATAAGCACAAATGGGAAAACATAAGTTGACAACAAGAAATAAAGCAAATAGAAAGAATATCTTTATTAATCTCAATGAATCCAAGCTACAGATTCGTCCCTCTTAGGGATACCCATTTGATACATCAATTACAATAGAGTTTCAAATCCCTCTCAAGGGTAGATGCAATCAAAATGCCTTCCAGGGTGACACAAACTGCTCTAGGGTGTCGATGACCCTATTCTCCATTATTAGAGGAATTTTCTGCCTTGCATCACAAAACCTTGTTAGTCCTACGTGCAATAAACAAAAAGAAATATTAATAGCAAAGGAGGCATCTCTTGATGAGGCTTTTAAAGGGTGCTTGTATGAAAGATAACATGATAATAAAGAAATCAAGAAAGTGATTAAGTACATGTAAATTGATCTAAAACATGATAATTTGCCATTAGAAACATAAAAGAAACTAAGATGAATCTATATAAACTCCTAATTAACCAATTGAAGACATGGAAACATAAAAAATATTCATTATGCCTACACTATAACAATGAAGGAAAACTGCAATTAACTCCTAATTTGTTAGTCAAATGTCTCTAAAATACTGAATTAAACCTGCAAAAGGATTAATCTAACCTAACTAAACAAAATGCAAAACTGAGAACAAGGAGATCAGAGGTCACCTGCTAACCGCGGGTCATTCACGCGATGGGCACTGTTCACCATGGTTGACAGCCACGGTGGAGACTGAAGTAGGTTTGCCCTCCAAATCAGGGTTAATTCTCTGATTCTTCTTGCCAAATTGATGGTCAAGGGTTACCTCTGTATCTTCTGACAGATTTGGTAGTTGAATTGCTTAGTGAGTGCATGGATTGCACGGATTAGCGTTTCTTGGCTCTCCTATCCTCCTAGGACCTCCATGGCAATGTGATCTCCAATTGGGTAGCAAAAGGGTTCCTATCAATGCATGTGAATGAGTATGCAATTTGACAAGGCTTCGCTACTCAATTGATTCTATTTCTCTCTCGACTCTCAGATTCAACAGGGCTTCACTGCGTTCAATTGAAAGCTTCTCTAGACTTTCCCCAATTCAAAGGGGGATTATATAGCAATTGCCAAGGGGCTAGGAGTAGCTTCATGAGGAAGCTAAGATCAATATTGGGTAGTTGAGCTTGTTGGATGGAAGGATCTAGAACCTTCCTCACTCAAACCGCTCCAATATGTAACCAATTGGCCATTGCAACCAACTTTGTGTCGGATGAAAGCCAAATGTCTTTGAGTCATAACCATGACTGATAGGCATGGTCAGCACTACTAATCGTGGGTGTCAGCAACGGATAGCACTAACAAGGCAAATATACCCAAATAAGTGGTAAAAACCATTGCTATACCTTGGATCTGTCCAAAGGTCTTCCACATGATCTTCTAGCATGTCCCATAAGAGTAGTCATCTCGAAATGACATATTTTAGGTGTTTACAGATGCCCCTTTTGACATGCATTGTGATTTTGAACAACACTGAATAAAACTAGACCTCCTAAAATGATGTCGTAGGTTGCATGATGATCATTAGTCTGATCAACATTAGATGCCCTAGGTCCAACAAAAGGACACACATATTAGAATCATTGCTTCCAACTGGAAGGCTTAATTTTAAAAAATTTTGCACTCGTCATCAGACATTCGGATAGCATCAATGCCAAGTAGGCTTTCACGCCTATCAATCCAAAAGGAAGAGAGTTACAAATAAATTATCATATATGCTATTTTCCCCAGTAGAAGGGTAAGCTTATGATAGTCTTTGGTAGTGATTCATTAGATGAATGCAATTTTTACAAGATCAAGGGATCTAAAATCAAGGGATCTTCTGTTGACTTTGATTATGATTTAATATTACGACTACCCCCTCAAGAGACGAGACGATGAGGGTAATGACAATGAAATGAAGTGACGAGGTCACTTGACTACTATGAATGATCTTGAACAAATTAAGATTTAGCATTTTAATACTTGGCAAGGCCTAATCATCTATGATTGAAATTGTTAATAGTAATTGCCTATTTCTATCCCATGGAGCGGTCCAGCCATGAAGGCCTTCTTAGGGAATCAAAATGAAAGAAATCCCGATTAGGCTTGTGTTGAATCATATTTTTTGATGATATGCTGAAAATATCATAGGAGAATTGTGATGAGTACTTCGTTTCCTTGGAGCAGTCTCACTATGAAGGCCGTATTAGGGATTGAAATGAAGCATAACAATTCTATGATGATGAATTTGCTCCAAATTTCCTTATGGTAATTTACTTATCTTGTTGGGTTGCATGGATTGCAAGTCGTTGCAACCACCAAGTGTATAGGGTAAATGGCTGAATACAAGACACATTTGACATTTGATTTATTTGATTGTTTTGTTAATTTTGAATTGAATTTGTTTTATTGGTTGGAATGTGTGGCACTCCAAGGAAGGATTTCCATAGCGATGACCTTAGTTGAATGTACTTTGCAATATCAACTAGTTAATTTGCTTTGCCTTATGATGAAATTTTCTAATATCCTTGTGCTTTGTTTGGCTTATTTTGAATATTTTATTTTTTTTGGTGCAATTCTTGTCTGATGAACAATTTTATTTTGACCTTTTAAGGCTCTCCATGGTGGGAATTGAGAGTATTTAATGCAATTCCCTGACTGTGCCCATCAACTATGGGTAAATTGCTTGACTGTGATTGGTAGCCATGGTCGCAAAACCCTAATTTAGAGATCGCGGGTGTCAACCGCGGTCTGACCCAAATTCGAAAAGTGTGAAAAGTTCATTATTTACCTGACAGTAAAAGTAAATTTGAGAGATCTGAGAGGTAATTAATAAAATTTAACCTGGAACGCTGCTGAAAATCGTACTCATTCTACACATTCCACACCAATGGCCAATCAACCAGAGGTTTCTACCAGCGGAGGAGTCAGTGTCTCCAAGGTAACTCAAAAACCAAGACCTCACTTGTACATTACAAGATTAAAATTAACCACATTAAGAAATTAGTAAATTAACCTCATTAAACTGTCGGTAACGAACCTTACCCTAGCTAGGTTTAGCATAAGTTAGATTAGGGGGTAGGTTATTTTATTTTTTATTTAGGAGTTTTTTGGGAAGGGCGGGCCTGAAATGGGTCTCGCTCCCTAGCCGCGGGTGGCAGTCATGGGTCCCAATTGGCAGATTGGGGGCCATGGATGTTAGCCGCGACAGGATTTAAATCCTAACGGTCAAATTTTTTATCGTTGGGCCGACCACGGTTCCAACCCCCAATGCCAAAATTTCTCCCAATTTTTCAATTTTTTTATTTTTCTGGGCAATTTAATGTCATTTATTGTTGTTTTGAAGCACTCTTTTGATGTTTTTGAAAACTTTTATTACATTTTTGCATTTTTTTCATTTTTAGGAGATTTTATGATTTGTTTGTCATTTTTTTTAGTGATTTTAATTGTTTTTTTGTTTTTACTTGATTGCTTTTATTCAGTCCCTGACAAACAGAGCGAGGGAGAGCGATCTCCTTTGCAACCTGCACTGCACACTGACTGGTGCAGAGTGGGATTAGTTTGCTATTGTGGGGTTCAACTTTATCCTAGACCTCCCCACTATCCGAGTGGATCAAACATATCTTACTGCATTGGCCCGTCGCTGGGATGTGAGGACCAATACATTTCACCTGCCTACAGATAAAATGACTATCACCTTAGAGGACGTATACCGCATCTTTCGGCTACCCATTGATGGTGAGCCCATCACTTCATCTTTGACCTCGACGAGGAAGGCCATATTTGATTCTCTCTTCGGTCAGTGGAGCATGGAGGCATAGGACCACATTGACCATGAAGGCGTCCATGTTTAAGAGTGGTATCAGGTTGGGTTCTTCTTACAACGGGAGGCTGTGTTTATGCACCTCATCATATTGCCCTCCCAAATTCTTTAGGTGTGAGGTTCCCTTGGAACCTCCTGGCTTGGACCAGAGAGGTCATGGTTAGCTCGAACGTGCAGCCACTCATCTTGTCCTAGGGGAGCGCTCTCTTAACATAGCTTTATCATGAGCTATTCCAGATTAACCACTATAGTAGAGTGGGAATTGGCTGCAACTTCCTTCTATAGATCTTGGGCTGGAAGCATATCCAAATAGAGCGCCCTATCGACTTACCTTTGCAGATCGCTACTATATCTAATGATCAATAGTGCTATACTGCCTGCTGGCCCTAGAAGTAGGAGGGCTTCAGGAGTAGGTCTCATGCAGGAGACCTAGACCATTACATTGGTCACTTTACACAGCTACAACCTAAGGATATCCAGTGGTGACCATACATGGACTGTCCATCCTAGATGGAGGTAGATAGATACATACGCTAGGCACACAGAGATAGATGGATCATAAGGTCGATTGACGTGAGTATCACTACTCTCATGTCCTTTGGCAATTTGGGATTTGGTAGGATATACCAGATATGCCTACCATCTACAAATGCCTGATCCTGGAGAGGGACCTGAACTAACCCCAGGTCACTCCACTGAGAGAGGAGGACAATGAATTCCAGGATTCGGGGCTAGTAGACGTTGGGAATACTCTAGATTATGATGGCTAGTGGGCCAACTTCCAGTGGCATGACGAGGGTCCTCTAGGTCAGCCAGCTAAGGGATTTATAGCTGAGGGTGTAGAGGGAGAAAAGTGTTATAATCACAATGACACTGAGAGGGGGGGTGAATCAGTGTGTTCTTTAAAAACTTAAAAGCAATTTAGAATTTTAAATAAACTGCAGCAGATTAAAACAGAAATAATAAAAGTACTAAGAGCATCACACATAACACGACATTTTAACGAGGTTCACCAATGTGGCTACTCCTCAAAAAGACTGCTTGGACTACCATCCAAATCCAGTCAAATGCAAAGCTACAAATTTACATAATCATTCACCAGCACCAACTGGTAAGAGGCACCAACCTCTAAATTTTATCCACTACAATGGAATGGAGCACCAACTCCAATTTTTCCAGCTCCAACCGGAAAGAGGCACCAACCCCTTTTACCAAGCTACAACTTGGAGATAGTAATAAAAATTGCAGAATTAAAATGTCACCTCAATTTGCATGATCTGCTATTTTTCTTGCGTTCTGCTGCTTGTCGGCATTTGGCTGCTGCTGTGAAAAATGATTCTCACTTTTTCAACCACTCCTCTATATCTCTCCGCGTTCTCTCGCTGCAACTTCACAAAAATATTACTTCTACGACCAAGACATTGTCATTTCACACTCGGAACACGACTTCGCATACCGCGTTCTTATCTTCTCTTTGCACCACTCACTCGGTTGCACCTTCCATGAAATCTCACTTCTACCATCTGCGTATTTTTGCCTCGGACTTTAAACACGCCGTCTGCATATCGCTCTCTTTGTTCTCGATCAGTCGATACGCACTCACTCACTATCTCATCGCTGCGATCTCTTTTCTTTAACTCCAAAGAACTATCACCGACTTACACTCTGCTGCACACGAACTTCATTCACATATATCGCATCACGCCCACTCATCAACCTTGCAACAGTCTCACCTTTTTATAGAAGAGAATATCCCATCAAAAAATTCTCAAACACGTCGGCTGCAACCCTAATTAGGTCAACATGAAACCCTAGAATTTTTTGGTTGCTTAACCCTGCTTTGTCAGCAAGAAACCCTAATTGATCCGTTGCAAAACCCTAGCAACGTCGGCTTTGAAAACAAGTCGGTGAACAGATTTAATTTAATTTTAAAATATTAATTTAAATTTTAAATAAATAAATAAAATTTAAACTAGATATTTAAAATTAAATATCTTCATCATCGGAGCACCTTTTTCAACAAAACGAAGAGCTAACTTGGGTTTTAAGAAAAACCCATTTCAAAACTGCTGACCATGGATTTAAATAAAACCTATAATTTAGTCTGCCTTGGTTTTCACAAAAACCCTTCCACTCTTTGACATCAATGACAATATCAACACTTGAGCAAGGGCAATGTACCCAAGGTACCCAAAATTGTCAACAATCTCCCCCTTTGTCATTGATGGCAACCCTTTACTAAAAACACATCTTCAAGAGCCAAAACTGAAATCAATCTCTTTGAAGTTTTGCTCCCCCTGACTTGAAGCTTTCCTCTTCACTTGAAGCTCTCCCCCTTACTCATATCTCTCCCCCTTTGTCATCAATGGAAAAGGGCCACCTTTGGGGCTCGGAACTAAGAATGAGCCTCTTAGCTTAGTCCCTCCCCCACCTCCTCGATGAGGTGATTAATTCCGGGGTGGGAGTAAAACTCCCATTAGGCACTCGATCAACATCAACGTCTATAACTTCCTTGCCGGGTCTTCTCTTGAACTCTTTGACCATATTCTTGTTCCTCGTCATTATTCCGATCCTTGGACCCGATCATGCCATTGTTCCCTGTTCCTATATCCCGGAATTTCAACTCGCACCGTCTCGACAGTGTGACTTTTATTGTTGCACTTATAACAAGTAATAGTGTTGTTTCTTTTAGGCATACCTGTTCTTTGAATCCACATGTTCGACTAAGCCGCTTCTGACTAAACCTGTTTTGACCAAGCCTGTTAGTGTGATGTTCTTTTATTTTAAACGAAACTCTGGTCTGTTTACCCTTCTGACATGAAGCACACATACTATTTGCAAGTTTTTTAATGATTGGAATATCTCTCACTGCTTGTTTAGCGCTAATTCTTACCAGATTATCAAAACTTATGTGTCCAAGCCTCTTATGCCACAACCAGTTATCTTCTTCTTGTCCCATGAAGCACATACCTTTTGAAAACTCTGAGAGTGTGTACATATTGCCATACGTCCTTGAGCCGGTTGCTATTAATTTCCTGTTGTTTATTTTTCTGACTTCACAACCATGCTTCTTGAAAACTACTTCATGTCCTTTGTCACAAATTTGACTCACACTCAATAGATTATGTTTCAAACCATCCACATATAAAACTTCCTCTGACTTGATCTTTCCTTCACTAATTTTGACCGTTCCTTTACCTATTATTTTGGCTCCGTCATTATTGCCAAATTTTATAGAACTACCCTCATACTTTTGTAGATTTTCGAATTTTTGTTTGTCACCTGTCATATGACTTGAGCAACCACTATCAATAATCCAAGGAACATGTTTATTTTGAGCTCTAAAAGTTGTCTGCACTATTAAAGAATCCTATTCTTTCTTGAGCTGTTCTTTTTGTTTCCATTCTATTTTAACTGTGGTATTGGGTTCTAGCTGTGACTTCCCCTTTTTAGAATTTTGCACATATCCTTCAGTATAAATTCTATTTTGTTTTGCTCTATACGGTTGAAATCTGCTTTCATGAGGTTGATATGAAACAGACATACTACGACAATTTCTGGCAATATGACCAAAGTTGTGACACTTAAAACACTCTACTGCATAACTCATTAAAGGAGCAAACGCATTTCTACTAGTGAAACTTCTTGGACCTACGTTGTATTTGCAGTCAACAATTTTATGCCCATAAATATTACACTTGAAACAAAAACCATAGAAATAATGATTAAACCTGAAAGATGGTCTTGGCCAGGTTGTTGCTGGAGCCTTGGATCTTCTATGCTTTTGATGTGTGACCTTAGTAAAGCCATCATTGTCAACTGCTATTTCAGGTCTGGCATTATATCTTTCTTTTGCCTGATTCTTGTCTTTATTCTTTTCACTTTCAACATTGCTTGCTTTTGGTCCAGTTGATGATTCTCCTTCAGAAAAGCCGAGACCAAATTTGATACCTGTGGATCTTTGATTGCTCAGAATTTTGTCCAATTTCATCGAGCTTTCTTCATGTTTTACATGACAGTTGATTTTTCGATCCAACTCTTGTATCTGTATTTGAAGACTCACATTTTCTTCTTCCAATTTGCTGCAGTGGTCTATCTTCATGGATACTCGTATTTCCGGATCTTCGGACATTTTCTTGTATTCTTGATCTGTATTTTTAAACCGGCAATAATGTTTTTTGCATCATTAAGTTTCCTTGACAAATTTTCATTCTTCTTTTTCTCCGATTCCCATTCCGTAAGGGCAGACACTAGCTCACCCTCTAAATCAACTTCAGCCTCAACTTCTTCAACTTCAGAGTTCATTCCTTCTGCCATTTTTGGTTCAATTTTCTCAACCATAGGAACTAAAACTGGCTGGGATGCCTTTTTGGATGAGGATCTATTCTTCTTAGCCATTGTGTACTAATCCAAGATCAACCTTGACTGATTTAGCCAAAATTGGGAACCTTGCTCTGATACCAATTGTTATAATCACAATGACACTGAGAGGGGGGGTGAATCAGTGTGTTATTTAAAAAATTAAAAGCAATTTAGACTTTTAAATAAACTGCAGCAGATTAAAATAGAAATAATAAAAGTACTAAGAGCATCACACATAACACGACATTTTAACGAGGTTCACCGATGTGGCTACTCCTCAAAAAGACTGCTTGGACTACCATCCAAATCCAGTCAAATGCAAAGCTACAACTTTACATAATCATTCACCAAGACTAACCGGTAAGAGGCACCAACCTCTAAATTTTATCTCGCTACAATGAATGAAGCACCAACTCCAATTTTTCCAGCTCCAACCGGAAAGAGGCACCAACCCCTTTTACCAAGCTACAACTTGGAGATAGTAATAAAAATTGCATAATTAAACTGTCACCTCAATTTGCACGATCTCGCTATTTTTCTTGCGTTCGTCGCTTGTCGGCATTTGATCGCTGTCGTGAAAAATGATTCTCACTTTTTCAACCACTCCTCTATATCTCTCCGCGTTCTCTGCTACAACTTCATAGAAATATTACTTCTACAGCCAGCACACTGTCATTTCACACTCGAAACATGACTTCTGCATACCGCGTTCTTATCTTCTCATTGCACCACTCACTCTGCTGCACCTTCCATGAAATCTCACTTCTACCATCTACGTATTTTTGCCTCGGACTTTAAACACACCGTTTGCATATCGCTCTCTTTGTTCTCGATCAGTCGATACGCACTCACTCACTATCTCATCGCTGCGATCTCTTTTCTTTAACTCCAAAGAACTATCACCGACTTACACTCTGCTACACACGAACTTCATTCGCATATATCGCATCACGCCCACTCATCAACCTTGCAACAGTCTCACCTTTTTATAGAAGAGAATATCCCATCAAAACATTCTCAAACACGTCGGCTGCAACCCTAATTAGGTCAACATGAAACCCTAGAATTTTTCGGTTGCTTAACCTTGCTTTGTCAGCAGGAAACCCTAATTGATCCGTTGCAAAACCCTAGCAACGTCGGCTTTGAAAAAAATCCGATGAACAGCTTTAATTTAATTTTAAAATATTAATTTAAATTTTAAATAAATAAATAAAATTTAAACTGGATATTTAAAATTAAATATCTTCATCATCGGAGCACCTTTTTCAACAAAACGAAGAGCTAACTTGGGTTTTAAGAAAAACCCATTTCAAAACTGCCGACCATGGATTTAAACAAAACCTATAATTTAGTCTGCCTTGGTTTTCACAAAAACCCTTCCGCTCTTTGACATCAATGACAACATCAACACTTGAGCAAGGGCAATGTACCCAAGGTACCCAAAATTGCCAACACAAAGGTGGATCCTCATGGGTGTAGGACCCACCATAGGATAAAGGGAGCATGGGGCACAATAGAGGAGGACCCGTAGGTAGAGGTAGAGGAAGAGACCTTTGAGGAGGGTGAGGTAGCTCCTAATAGTGAGATTAAGAAGTTGAGAGCACAGATCGCCGACCTACAGAGCCAAGTGGGGAGACTCCACACTCAATTTTTCCATAGGGATACCTCTATTGCCACTCTGGAGGTAAATCTATATCATGGTCAAAGGCAGTGGCAGGGATACGAGGAGGAGAGGGCAGATTTCTAGGTACATGTTACCATTATAGGCAATCAGATCACACAACTCACTAGCGAGCATGATCTGGCACATGCACAACTGAGTTCCATGACTACTAAGAGAGACTTGCTTAGGGTAGCAAGGGGAGATCTCTCATCCTCATAGGCTATCATGCCACCTCCATCAGTACCATCTACTTCAGTGCTAGTAGGTTTTGATCCTATGGCAGAGATCAGGTGGCTACATACCCTCATGGAGGAGGGTAATGACAGGCATACAATGAGAGTAGCTCACATCGACCAGCTGGAGGGTCATATCAGGCTACTAGGTGGGGAGGTTCCAGAGGATACCCACACTACAAGGACCCACAGGACCAGGTCTAGGACCAGGGAGACAGGGCAATCATCTGCTAGCTCGAGCCACAAGATGCACAGGACTGAGAGGACTCACAGGTCTTTGAGCACTCATGGTGCCAACTCACAGAGGACCCACAGGGATGGTGGAGGTGATGGAGGTGCCTCACAGGCTAGGGGTGCAGGCCCTATTTAGTATAGATCTTTAGAGATGCTTATTGTACCATTTTTGAGTGTAAGGTCGAGGACCTACACATATGTAGCCTACGGGCATTTTGATGTACCCCACTTATTATGTACTTATTGACACATATATATTTATGATATGACATTTCATCTCATTACATGTGTACTTTATTTTTGGTATTTTATGTTTTATGTTATGCATATGGATGCAATGTGTTATTGATTTGATGCTATATGATGTGATGTATGGATGACATGCACTAGATAGCTATGTGATAGATGATTAGATGTTATGAGTTATGTATGCAGATGTACTACTTATGATGGATGCATTATGAATGCCATATTTTGATGTTACATGCATGTATATATTTGCTTTACTTGTATGCATTTAATTTATATTGCTATGACATAATTTATGCCATGTATGTATTGCATGTATTTCTTTGTTTCTTTGATAATGTGTTATGTAAAATGGACATGTATGCTTTAATCACTTAAAACATAATGTATGCAATATGAGTTTTAATCAATCTAATGGATGACACCACAAAATGTATAACAATCATGGATTGTAATTGCTTTATCTTTTTGTGAAAGATAGTACACCCATATGTGAGATGCAATTATTTATTGTTTTCTATTCATAAGCTTTTGTAAATTAAAATAATATGGATAACATAGTCAGTGGTCATCTAAATATCATTTCTGACATCCATCCGGTATCTAACATATATTACAAATAGTTCTAATAAACAAACTCTCATAAAATAAATTGATGTTTTGATGATTGCATTGAAAATTGGTTGTTGCTATTTGGGAATTTTTGAGGTTTACCATGAGACTCAAACACCCTAGTTGACTTATCAAAAGTTGTATACTAACCATACTAGACTTCTGAAACATAAGGCTTTCGCTAGGATAGGCCCTAACTATTCATTATCCCTATGTGTGCAAATGAGTATATTAAGATAAGGCATAAGCATACCTCGATGTCAAGCAGGATTCTTTCAGCCCATTGCTAAGATTGGGGGTCCGCAAATGTTTATCCAATCCTAGGTTTAGATTTTAGTTGGACTAGACCACTAGGCGATACAGGACACCTGAAGCTAGCTCTTCCACATTCAAACATTGGTCTGCACAAAAGCAAAGTGCTAATGTATCAGACATATCATCATGCATAAGGTACAATAGTGCTAGCAATTCTAGGGATTCAAGTTTGCTCCCTTCTTTTCTTCAATTTTTTGGGATACTTGCTCATATATAGTGATAAAAATCACTGTTTATTTTGTACTATAGTGACAAGAATCACTATTTATTTTGTACTTTCCTTTTTTTTTTTTCTTTCTCTTTCTTTCTTTTCCTTGAGCAAGGGATTTGATATTGATTTGAATTTCTTTGTAGAACTTTATCTTCATTTGACTTGACTTTTTGGAATTTTACATTTGATAATTTTCTTCAGAAACTTCCTTTGGGGATTTTACTTTGGGGAACTATTTTTGGGATATCGATCTAGGATATCGATCTTATGATATCAATATGGGATATCAATCTGGGATGTCGATCTATGATATCGATCTAGGGTATCAATCTGGAGGATTGATCTGGGATATCACTCTGGGATATTGCTCATTTTAACGTAAGCAAGGGATTCTGGGTAGGGAATAAACTTGTCCTTTTGCCAATTGCCAACATTTCCCGTACCGTCCGCATAGAGGGATAAGCAAGAATAAACTTTTTGCCTCAGGATACCTGGTCCTACTTCATGGCTTTCATCTTCCCCTAGTCCTTATTAGGATTGTTTAATTTGTTGATTAGTGATAGAATTCTGATATGCTAAGGGCTATACTAACTAGACCTCAACTACAAAAGCAAAGCAAGCTTTCTATCAACTCTTGAGAAGACCTCTAGGTATGGTTGAATGACCGAACAAACCCTAGTATATTCTTCATAGCAACAATTGGGGTTGTGTTGAAAAACACAATTACTCACAAGGGTGATAAATGGATGAAAAATATAGTGCATAGATGCATGATTGAAACACAAACGTGGTGTCGTTTGTAAGATTGTAAACACAATTCATTCTAATGCAAGAGTGGCGGATGAATATACCTAATGCAATGCAAAGGTGAAAATGCATGTGGAAAATGAGATGCATGATGCAAGATGCAATGCAATGATGCAAATGAAATGTAAATGTTTTTTATTTTTGATATTTTTCCAAATTTTTTATGGATTTTAACATTTGGTTTGACCAAAGAGCTTACAGACGCCTTTGGAGCCTTTTGAATGGGATGACCAAAGGGCTTACATGTGCCTTTGGAGCCTTTTGGGATTGACCAAGCGGTTTTGAGAAACCCTTGGAGCCTTTTGGGATTGACCAAGCGATTTTGAGAAACCCTTGGAGCCTTTTGGGATTGACCAAGTGGTTTTGAGAAACCCTTGGAGCCTTTTGGGATTGACCAAGCGGTTTTGAGAAACCCTTGGAGCCTTTTGGGATTGACCAAGTGGTTTTGAGAAACCCTTGGAGCCTTTTTGGGATTGACCAAGCGGTTTTGGAAAACCCTTGGAGCCTTTTTGGGATTGACCAAGCGGTTTTGAGAAACCCTTGGAGCCTTTTTAGGATTTAGGCATAAAACACTTTAAGATGAAGGATATTGAGAGGTTTAGGCTCCTCAACTCCTCCAAGCGATGTCAAGCGATATGTCCCAGGTCCAATCTTCTCTGAGATCATATAAGGACCTAACCAGTTAGCCATGAATTTATCTCACATTTTTGGTGGTAAATTTGAGTTCTGTTGGTTCTCTTTCAGCACAAGATCACCAACCTCAAAGTCTCTTAGATGGAATTTGCTATTGTAAGCTCGTTTTAAGCACTCTTGATAAACGCGGAGGTGCTCGAGGGCATTCACATGATGTTCATCAAGTAGCATCAATTGATCTAGGTGAGCTTGTTGCACGGTGTCATCATCAATGAACTCTTTCAATGCGACGCGCAGCATTGGAATTTCCAACTCTAAGGGCATAATGGCCTCAGTGCCATATACCAGTGAAAATGGAGTTGCCCCAATGGGTGTCCGAATACTAGTCCTGTAAGCCCATAAAGCAAGGGGTAGCTGGATGTGCCAATATTTGTGGTGCTCTTGTACCATATTTTTCAAGATGGAGACCACTATCTTATTTGAAGCTTCAGCTTGTCCATTTTCTTACGGATAATATGGAGTCACAAAACTATGTTTGATTCTATACTTAGACATCAAAGCTCTCATAGTTTTGTTCTTAAATGACGTTCCATTATCCGAAACTATCTTGGATGGTATCCCAAAATGACTTATGATATTGGTGAGTATAAACTCAGCAATACGTGCTCCAGTTGTCATTGTTAAGGGAATGGCTTCCACCCACTTAGTAAAATACTTAGTAGCCATGATAATAAAAGTATGTCGACCTGATGACGGAGGAGAGATCTTACCAATGAGATCAAATCCCCACTGAGCAAATGGCCAAGCCGCTTGAATGGGTTGTAAGGCCTGTGATGGCAAGTGCATAAGATTAGCATGATGCTGACATTTAATGCATTTCCTGACATACACATTGCAATCCTTCTCCATAGTGGGCCAATAATAACCCATGCGAAGGATGCACTTGATGATAGCCATGCCACTGAAATGGCCATCGCACGTACCATCGTGAGCTTGCAAAATTGCCCAAGATGACTCTTGGGGCTCAAGACAATGAAGGAGAACTCCATCGTAGCTTCTACGGTATAGGATGTCTGCTAACAAGACATACTTTGTCACTTTCTATTTAAATGTGCATTTTGTGACACATGATAATCCCTAAGGGATTACACCAAGTCTAAGGAAGTCATGTATCTGTGACGTCCAGTTATGATAAGCTTCGACTTTGATCGACAAGACAACATGTTCCCCCTACGGTTCTACATTGGCAAATGCAGATTGGGAAACAACCTTATGGTGAATGGTAATACCACTCCCCGTTTGATCCTACGAGATCAAAGACCCCCAAGATGCTCTCTTGAGAAAGTCTCTAGCTCTGTAGAACCATTCATGATTTGGTTCTACATGAATCATGTTGATTGACTCTTTGTTATCCAATGCTTCGCATTGCACAATAGAGTGTGACAATATTTTTACATGGATGGTAGTGAAATCGATAGATGGATTCTGAGGGATTAGAGATCCCAAAGATGCCATTGTGTCTGCAAATCTATTGGATGAATGAGGGATTGCCTCGATGTCATACCATTCCAATCGAGCTAGATAAATGTCAACAAGATCCTTGTAAGCTTTCAATACTAGACATCGACATTGAAATAATCCCTTAACTTGGTTCACAATGAGAAGGGAATCACCAAAGATATTTAACCTTTTTATCTTCATGGCGATAGCTATTTGGAGACCCAAAATTAGGGCTTCATATTCAGCATTGTTGTTAGTGCAAGGAAAGTCTAACTTGAATGACAAGGGCATTGGAGCTCCTTGTGGCATGAACAACACTATTCCTGCACCACCCCCTTGCTCACACTTTGAACCATCGAAGAACAAGGTCATATCAACTTTGTTATCTAGTTCTTCGGGTTCGGGTGCTTTTGATAAGGCAAAGACTGCATCATCAGGAAGCTCTATGGTGAGGGGCCTACTATTTTCGAGAGGCACCTTAGCTAGTTGATCTGCTATGACTTGTCCCTTAATGGAATTTTGGCTTATGAATTCCAGATCGAATTATGTCAATAGCATGATCCACTTCATAGTACGTGTATTATGATATGTCTTGCTCATCATATACTGCAAAGGATTTTGTTTGGATATGACATATGTCGTATGACTCAACATATAGTGTCACAATTTCTTTGTAGCGAACACTACTACTAAACACAACTTTTCCACATATGCATATCCGAGCTCATAGCTCACCAAGGTTCTGCTAATGTAATATATGGCTTGTTCTTTACTTTGTGCATTCTTTTGGGCTAACATGGTTCCCAATGCAAATTCGGTTGCCAATATATATAACAGAAAAGGCTCGTCTGGCCTTGGTGGAGCTAGCACTGGTGGCATTGCCAGGTATTGCTTAATTTTAGCAAAGGTTTCTCGATAGTCCTCGTCCCAATTGAATGGGACCCCCTTGTGTAGCAGTCAATTCATGGGTCGACATTTATCTAATAATTGTGCGATAAATCACTTTATGGATGCTACTTTGCCCTGTAGGCTTCTTAATTCTTTGATGTTTGTGGGGGACGCATTTCTAGAATAGCCTTGACCTTTTCTGGGTCAACTTTGATGCCTCATTTTGAAATGATGAACCCTAAGAGCTTTCCTGAAGTTATGCCAAATACGCACTTCTTAGGATTCAACCTAACATTATGCTCTATCAGGCGATCGAAGACCTTCTTCAGGACCTCCACATGCTCAGAACGCAATAATGACTTTGCCAACAAGTCATCAATGTAATCCTCTAGGATCTTATGCATATAGTCATGAAAAATATATGTCATAGCCCGTTGATATGTGGCACCAACATTCTTAAGGCCGAATGGCATAACTTTATAGCAAAATGTCCCCCATGGTATTATAAACGTGGTTTTATGCTGGTCTTCGGGCTTAATCCGAATTTGATTGTAACCAAAAAAACCATCCATTAAGGAGAGCATTTCATGACCTATAGTTGCGTCTACAAGAGCATCGATATTCGACAACGAAAATGAATCCTTTGGTGTTGCCTTATTTAGGTCTCTAAAATCCATACAAATACGGATCCTTCCATCAGGTTTTCCTACAGGCACCATATTGGATACCCATTCTGGATAGTCGATGGAGATGAAAAACTCTACGTCCAATAACTTTTGCAACTCATCCTTAACCATTAAGGCTATTGTTGGATGCATCTTCCTGAGTTTCTTCTTGACTAGCTTCTTTGATAGATCTAGCGAAAGGTTATGAGTAACCAATTTTGGATCTAGACCCAGCATATCTTTGTAAGTCCAAGCAAAGAGATCAGGTCTCTCTCTCAGTAGAGGGATGAGGTTGGCATGCTCATCAGGAGTCAAAGTCTCCCCAAATTTGACCTTCCTTGGATTGGTGGGATCATTACTGATATCCACTTCGAAGGTTTCCTCTACTGACATATGGGATCCCTCCTCAAGATGATGAGGCGTAGGGATCAAGTGGATGTCATATGCTGGGTTTATAGGTTCCTCATTGGAAGCATCCTCAACATGATAGACATCATGTGCACAGCCTGGTACAAAATGGAAAGGTTGCAGCATTTCTTCATTAGGGAAGAAATCTTCAGGCTCTAGTGGTGAATCAGCATGATCCCAATCAATAGCATCTACATTTAGAGGCAACGGTTTGGATGGATCGGCTGGATTATGGAGTGGAGTGGTCAAATCAATGGAGATCATGTTGATGAAATGGATCATGTCTCTAGGACCACGTGCAAGTGACTCATCATTAACAAAAATTCCATCCTCGAGATGTGGTTTTGGGGGTATGGGGATCTCTGGATCCGATCTATGAATAGACTATCGGATGGGATCATTGGGCTCAAGGAGCTCCATGTACGTCGATGGATCAGGAAACACCATATGATAAATCACATTAAGATTCGATGGTCTCCCTCTAAGGTGAGGATGGATATTGATCTCTCTGCACATCTCCTCGGCCGTATAAGGTGCATTACGATAGCGTAAGTAGGGAGGTCCTAAGTAGGCTCTCTATGTCTCATCTTCTTCATCACTATCATAATATAGGCCTTCATCGCTACCCACTAGAATGGGACGCTCTGGTAAATGTGGCCCCATATAGGTTATCTCCTGATCACTATCATCACTATCCGATAGAACCGAGTACACATGCTACAAATATGAAGGTGCTGAGAAAATTGGCTTAGCTTCATCCTCAAATTAATCGTTGGGTGAGGATAATTCAACATCATAGTCTGGTCCATCACTTTCGATGATGGATACGGCATGAACGTTATCAAAAGTAACTTTTGATTTAGTACTCATAACTATGTCTAGATTCTAGAAGTGCATACCAATGTCGTCGGTAGCTCCATGAATTTGATTGTCCAAGTTAGCTCTTGGAATGGGTTCTGGGCCGGTCTCCACCAAGATGTTCACGTGATATCTCTCGGGTGGATCTATAGTGACATAAGTCACTAGCCGATTATCCCTATGAAATGTAGAAGGATTAGGGTGGTATGGATTGAAGTCAACTTCACCCCCTAGACTGAGGTACAGGTAGTCTAAAGATACCATGAGGAGTTCAACCTATCCTCCATTGTAGAATCCCAACCCGAACCTATCAGTAGGTAACTGATATTATGGTTCTATAGGATTCTTATGCCCCTGCTCGAATAGTCCGAGATCGTAACCATGCCAATGGTAACGCTTGAAGTATCGCATGGCATAGTTTTGGTTAGAAAGATAATGAACATTCATGGTGAATGGTTCATTATCATCCTCATCCATGGGCATGGAAGATGTAAATTGGTCTAGCCCTCCATAGATGAAGTTGGTTTGGTTAGGTGGTACCCCCAATGGTTCCACCATCCCTATGGGAAGGTGATGGGCTCGCGATCGGCCCATGTCCTGTGCAGTATTGATAATCGGTGTGAACGTCACATTCTACATAATGTATTCCTCTAATCTAGGATTAACCAAATGGATGGTCACCTGCGGTGCAGATGACCCTACTGAAGATGCGGGTGAAGAAAGTTGAAGTGCCTCTTTGACTCCTCCTTTAACTTCCTCTACTTCCATGGGAGTAAGGGCTTCAATGATGACTGGATTGGGCATTTGCTTTATCTTATTTTTGCCCACTTTTTCTTTCAACTTCCTATCATCATGTTGTATCATTGATGCAATCGGTCTAATAGAAGTAGTTGTCGTGTGCTCCGATCTTTGAGATATGGATGTTGTAGGTCTAGCACACACTTCTTTGATTTTACCTCCTGGCTCTTTGATTTGCGATGTTGGTTGCACATCCAGGTGCATTAAGGGGAGCACAAATTCCCTCAACAAATCTGCTAGATTCACGTATTTAAAGGGTTCTTCATCCGAAGGCACCACGTGAACCTGTCCCTCATGAATGTATTTGATACACTGATGTAAAATAGAAGGGACACAACGCATTTCTCTGATCCAAGGCCTCCCTAGAAGTATATTATACTGCATAGCACCTTCGATTATGTGACACATCACCGGGATGGTCTTCAGTCCCACCTAGATAGGTAAAACTATAGTACCAACCGTTGAGCATAATGCATCATTGAAAGCTCTCAATGTGAAGGTAGAAGGGATGATATGCATCTTGGGTAACTTCAGGTGAGTTAACACCTTGGTAGTTATGATATTGATTGACGACCCTATGTCAATAAAAATCTTCTTGAACGATTTGTGATTCACACAAGTGATGATATGCAATGACGGGTCTACTATAACAACGGAAACCATCTTGACTTCATGGTCATGAAATTGAATGATCGATTTCTTACACTATTGCACGTGCCCCACTAAGTGTGTAAACACTTTGGGATCCTGAGGTTGCACTTCTATGGACCTTAATATGTCCATGAGTGTCTCCCTATGCTTAGGAGACTGCTGAATTAGCTCATAAATTGATAACTTCACTAGAGTTGTCTGTAGGTTTTGGACCAACCTACTCCTGATGGTCACCATCGGTCTAGTTGGTGGGTCGGGCACATGCTAGGATGGCCTTGGAGGAGGCATAGCTTGGACTCTAATAGGCGTTGGAGGTTGATTCAGTCGTTCATACCTCGTATTTCTTGTGACAACGTTGACCATTTCGATGAACCCTTGGGTTGGTGGTTTGATGTGAACTTGGTTGACTTGGCCAATATTATTCTTTGGCACCTCATGATTTGGTAGAGGATTTTTGTAAATCCCCATATTTTTATTATCAGGTACTTGTGGGTTATCAACAAGAAGCATACCTCTTTCGATCATATTTTGCACAAGATGTTTGAAAGACCAACATACCTCAATGTCGTGGCCTTTCGATCGATGAAAGATGAAATAATGATCATCCTTGTAGCCCTTAGGCTTGGGCTGATTTGGGTCCATTAACTTGACCTTGGGTAATTTTATAGCCTTCACCTCGCATAACTGATGAAAAATCAAAGCCAAGGACTTCGATAACTGCATGAATACGCGAGGTGGGCATTGCTCTTTATTTTTACCCTTGTAATTGTTGTTGTGCTGCTCATATTGCATAGGAGGAGGTTGGGCCTGATAGTTTCATTTTTGTTGCTCCTTATCCCATTTCTGAAGGTTCAAAACCACTTGATTAACATGGGTCGGCTTGGCCTGATGTCTCTCAGTGATTTTCTTGTGTCCCTCCTTATTCCTGAGCTTCAAGTTACCCTCCTATAACTTGATGTCCTCTATCACCTTGGCTTGCGCCAAAGCCTCTTCGAATGTCTGGTATTGTTGCAACTTTAGTAATAACAAAATGTGTTTGGCACAACTCTTCATGAACATTCACGTTAATTTAGAGGATGGGATGGAGAATGGCAACTTTGCCATAATTTTTTCCCATCGTTTTCCATAATCCATTATTGGTTCATCATCATGTTGCATTAGAACGACCAAGTCAGATAAGTTTACCTTCTTCTTGACATCAAAGGAGAAGCGTTCAAGAAATGCATCAACCAGTTGTTTGAAACTAGTAATGTTGTGCCTCTTTAGTTGATTGAACCTAAAAGCACGAGGATACGGAAGCAAAAAGGAAACACCAAGTGCGATGCAAGCGAAGCCAAAGATAACGCTAAATCCTATGAATTGAAAATGCATGAAAGGAGAGAAACATAAACGAATCGAAACCAGATAGAAAGCAAATATGGAATACAACCCTTTTTATTAATTTGCTTTAAATCTCGGTTACAACACGTCTCCTCCCTTTTCAGGGGCTAGGAGCGTTAAATAAGGTTTCGTTACACCATGGGTGGTATGCCTTCTTCCGCGTGCCCACATGTAAAATGGGTGGACCAAACGTTGTCACCGCTTGCATGAAAGGGTCTTTGATTCTTTTTTGCTCCTCCGATGTCGAGATCCTACGTTCAAGGAAACAGAAAACAATCAGTAGCACCTACGGATGAAATGAAACATGCAATCCCCGAGCCTACGATTAGTGCATGCAAAAAAATAAATAAAATGACAACTAAAAGAGATCTAAATAAGCTAAAAACTTGACAGAGGCATGAGAACATCACCGGGAAGGCACTGCAAAAAGAACAGTCAAAAAATTCGCCACGGATTTCTAATCGCTCCGGGGTGGGACGATTAGACCTACAACAAAATGTCAAAAAGCATTGTCCCAAATGTCCCATCCGGGAGGCTCCAAATCACCTGCAAAGTTGGGGGTTAGGTAAAATGGGGTATTTTGGAAAGACCCGGAAGGTCATATTTTGCCAATTCGGCCTCTATCACCGGGAATTTGATGATGCTACCTGCATGTTAGCGAAAGCGAGAAATAACAAAAACATGATCAAAACTGCTCGGAATTACATGAAATTTGAATGCAAGCCTATCTAAGCAACCTAGAATAAAATGCAAAAAGAATAGAACTGAAATCTGCTACAGATTTCTAATCACTCCGGGGTGGGGCGATTAGGACTACAGTAGTGCGGGGCGCGCTCGGGGACGCCCATCGTTTGGGGCCCGATTTTGGCACCAATCCACTTGGGATGGGTCCAAAACCTCTTGTGGGGTGTTGTCGGAAAATTTGGGTGGGATACTGTGGCCAAATGTCGGGTTTGGGGTCCAGATTGCGCTTCCAATAACCACCCAATGACCTCCCTTCCAAAAGAGAGATCAAGGATGTGAAAGGCACAATCAAAAGTGAGTATGCAAAACGGCAGCACTTCATTGCTCAAAATGCTCCTTCTCTGTATATCTTTGGGGTGAGAAGACTCACCATTTTATAGACCTGACGGTCTCTATGTATGAGCATGCAGAGGCACCACTTGGCAATCATGCCTTTCCAGGGGGAGAAGATTCCTCCCTGATTAAGGGCTCCATGACTGCCTCTGTAACTACCTCTAGCACTCCAAAATGCTCACTCGCACTCCCATGCAATGAAGGAGGAGTTAAGTGGCGGATCTGGGCTGCCATTTGTCGAGATTTGACCTTTTTCCCATCAAACCTGCTATTCGCCCCACCCTGGAGCGAATACTGCTAATCGTCCCTGGGTGGAACGAATAAGGAGCAGAGTGCCTGAGAGGTGCCAAATCGATCTCTGACCTTCAAAAACTGTTGTGAGAGTGGTTAGGACCACTGTTTAACCTTTGGGGGCTGCCCTGGGGGCTGTGTGTGTCAATGCGATCAGCGTTTGTAGCCACATAATCGGATTGGTGTTGTTTTGGTGTCTACGGATGCCCCTTTTTGGGATGCGCTGTGCGTGGCGCAGTGCTGAGAAAAAATAGATAACCAAAGCACTAATGATTAGGGTTTCTCAGTAACCTAACCAAATTTTGATGCCCCAAGTATGGAAAGGGCATGCATTCTTGAATCCTTGCTTTTGACGAGCTAAGGAACTCAATTCAAGTGTTAACCTTTTTCGGTGAGGTGTTACTTGATCTTGGACATTGATCAGTCATGAATAGGCAAAGGGCGCAACCTTTTGTCTGTGGGAACCTTGAGTTCATGATTCATGAATGCCAAGTGTTTGATCAGCTTGTGATTATTGCTTGTTTGCTGCCCCAAGTAGGGGCGTGATTGTCTTTGTCAATGATTCTTTGAATGCATGCCATTTCCTTAATTGGGTGTGTATTTGTTGATTGGTGACTAAGTGTGACTACCCCCTCAAGCGACGAATCGATGAGGGAATGACCTACATGAGAAAAGCGACGAGTCGCTTGACCCAAGGTGACTTGTGTAAGGGTGCCTTTCAGTTGTTTATCTTTGAATGTGTGTGCAGTTTCCCAACATTTAGACCTATTTTTGGTGGGTGTTAACCCTTTTGGTGATGCCGTTTGGGGTTGAAATTATCAAAAATCCATCTTCCCGTGGAGCGGTCCGGCTATGGTAGCCTTCTTAGGGAGTAGGATAGTGACAATTTGTGACCCCAACATCTATTTTGAATGCCAAGAATATCAAGTGCAAAAGCACTCTCATTCGACAAATTTATTGCTTTTTTGTGTTGCATTTTTTTGCTATTTTTTTTTTTTTATTTTCTTGCTCTGTAATCGTCCCGGGGTGGGACGAATGCCAGTTAGTAATCATCCTAGGGTGGGACGAGCTAACTAGAGTGCTCATTCTAGGGTGGAACGATTACAGGCCTAAGATCCTATTTAAGGGCCAAAACTAGGGTTTGGGGTCATTATCATTCGATTTTTTTGGCGATTTGGAGCTGTGAGGAGGAGGAGGTCGAGTCTGCAAAGCGAAGCGCTGTCAAATTTTCCCGACACCATGAGTTCACGAACCGGATCGAGCGGCGGAGCCGAAGCGAGACCGGTAAGTGCTCCTTCTCGTTTAGTTAGCTTGTGTTTTATTTTACAGTTTTAAAATCACAATTTATTTTGAATTTGTTTTTCATTTAAACGAAGGTAAAACCCGAGGCTAAAAAGAAATGTTTTTTATTTTTTGTTTGTATTTTTGTTAAGGTTATAAGAAACCCTAGGTTTAAATGTGATGTTTTTATTGTTTTAAAACTAAAACCCTAGGTTAAACTGAGAGCAAACCCTAGCTTTAGAAAAATTGTTTTTATTCTGATTTTTCATTTGTAAACTTCAGTTATAAACCCGAGGTTAACGAAAAACTATTATTTTGATTTTGATTTTTTTTTTTTATTTATCATTTTAAACATAGAGTTAAAAACCCTAGGTACTGACAAACTATTTTTGAATTTGTTTTGTTTTTGTTTATTATTAGTTAGTTTCAAACTTAAAGTTAAAAACCCTAAGTGCTGACAAACTGTGTTTTTGAATTTTTTGTTTGTTATGAACTATTTTTAGCTGTACATTTGTTAGGTGTGATTGTACAGTTTATTGAACTATTTTGTTGTACATTTATGCATTGTTGTATAGTTTGGTTGTTTTTTGTTATCATGTTTTTTTTAATGTTTTGTTGTTTTTGTTTTGTAGGTGGTGAAGAGCCGGTACCGTCAGCCGACGGTGTTCTCTGACGCCGGGAGGCGCTGACTTTGGCGGACTGGGAGTGGCTTGACGCCCTTGGGCTCAAGCATGTGACATGACTAGAGCCTATGGTGGGGGATCGGGCATACCTGACCACGTTGATCAACCTATGGGATCCCTGCACCAATACCTTCCATCTCCCAATAGGGGAGATGACAGTGACTCTCGAGGACGTCTATCAGATTCTATGGATTTCGATAGACGGGCTTCCTATCAAGACTATGCCACATGATCAACGGATGGTAGTGCTGACACGATGCTTCGGTCATGGGGAGGAGTTGGGTGTGGATAGCCCGATGGAGAGGGCAGAGGGCGACTGCCAGATTGGCGGTATTTTGGTATGATGGTGGCTAGAGAGGGGCGTGTTGGGAGTGAGGCATGCATTACTGATGAGCCTCATTTCCAACATGTTGTTGCCTGACTCATCAAGTGTGAGGTTCCCATGGAACCTATTGGAGGTGGTCTTTAGGTTGGTGGAGTGTCCGACGGAGGTACCCCTGATTATGAGGTGGGGGTAGACACTACTGGCATAGCTCTATGATGAGTTATACGAGGTCCACTATCGAAGGCGAAAGGGTATTGGATGTAGTTACCTATTGTAGTGTTGGGCGTGGTAACACATAGCTATGGAGAGGCCGATGGGGTTGTCATGGATGACTCGGGCGGAGATGGTTGATAGAGAAATAGGGTATGCGACACTATGGCATAGGTCGGAGGAGAGGGGCACAGTCGATGATGGGCAGGTGTCGTAGGGCACTATATTGATGCCTTCTCATGGCTTGCTCCTAGGGAGGTAGTCGGTGCCCATACCTAGATTGTCCAGCTTGGCCCGAGGCTGGAGAGTGGCTCCAATGGGTGCGTAGGGGGAGATGGCTGATCGGGTAGGCATGACGAGAGGAGTACTTCCCATACATTCAAGTGACACGATAGTTTGGGGTGCACCAGGGATTACTTGGTGAGCCCTTGATCTATCGACGTCGGGGCGATGAGAGGACTCTGGCCTGGTCGATCATCAAGCCGCTAGGTGAGGAGGCAGATACAATGATTGATGTCTCGAATGTGGATGACGTCGAGGCTACTGCTGAGTACGAGCAGTGGTGGACGTTGTGGCGATGGCGAGGAGAGGGGCCTCTAGGAGGGGCAGATGGGAGTAGTAGGGGGAGGGTGCAGAGGCACCAAGAGAGGTTTGGGGGGTTCCACTCGAGGATGCGGACATGGTAGAGGTTGACAGCTTTGGGGGGATGATTTTGGGATTCTAGAGCAGTCGGATACGTAGGACGTCCTAGAGCAGTGGGAGTCGGAGTAGCCCATAGTCCTGGATATGCCTATGCACCAAGCTATCCCGGAGGGTGTGGAGGTGAGGGATCATGCTGAGATAGCATGATTGGAGGAGCTACTTCGAAGATGGGATGAGGAGCTTGGGGAGGCTTTATAGGAGAGGGATCTCCTACGGACTCAATTGGTGGAGTGGGAGAACGCATTTGCTGCATACCACCGATGGGATGGGGACACAGATGCTGCATGGGAGAGGGATCTCCTACAAACTCAGTTGGCGCAAGTGCGATGATGTAGTGGTTGTGTACCATCGATGGGAGGCGGAGTGGTTTCGGCATCAGATGGATTTGGAGGGAGAGATTATCCACCTCGATGGGTGGTTACCTGAGCTCCCTGGAGGTGGGTCTTCACATCGGATGAGAGACAACGATACTGAGCAGTCAACATCATCTCATCATAGGTGATTGGATGAGGGGGGCGCTAGTGGGCATGATGTGGGGGCTAGCAGCAGCCGCCCTGAGAGGTCGCATAGGACCCACACCATGGGGGGTAGTTCCCGTCGCACCGATCCTACGTGATCATGGTGGTCGATGCCCTAGGCTTGGGGGTTTTTGAACTTTTGCTTTTTTGTGAGGTCAGAGGACCGATTTATTGTAGCCTACGAGCATTTTGATGATATATATACATGAATTTTATTTTTGGTTATACACTTGTCATGATTTATTTTATTTTTTTGTTTATGCACATTTATTTATGATGATGTATGCATGTGGTATCATGAATGCGATGTTTCTAATTTATATGATGTATGCATATGGAATGGATGAAATGAGTTGTTGATAACTTGTTGATGGCACCATAGACTGTACAAGATTTACTAGATTTTTGTACTTATGTGATGGCTTTATGGAATGACTTTGCATGTATGAATTTTGTTTTGGTATTTTTCATATTTTTTGATGTTGATGTAAGTAATGAAATGTACCAGTTGTTTTAAAATGTAGTTAAGGTTTTTTGAGATTCAGATGTGTTAACTAACTAGCCAAGACTGTACATTTATCTCACAAGATTTTTTGAACAAGGTACGAATCAGACTTGAGTTTGACCAAGTTATTTCACATCCCTGTGTGTGCAATTGAATTCGTTTATGTGGTATTTGTCGGGATACCGCAGGTGCCAGATAGGCTGTCAACCAAACCTGTACTGAGGATCACCTAATTAGCTCCACTAACTCCTTTGTTGTATTTAGTCAGATTAATCCATAGTGTTATATAAGATACCATGAGCTAGCTCATCCACATGCAAATATTGATCTGCTCACACAAATTTAATGTGATAGATATATCGTCATGCGTTTAGGATACCACCAGTGTCGGTAGGCTATCCACCAAACCCGTAATGAGGTTCACCTGATGACCTTTCGAATGCTGAGAGTTCCAGGGATTCAAGTTCTCGCCTTCTTTTCTCTCAATTGTATTGGGATACTTGCTCGCATCTATAGTGATAAAAATCACTGTTTATTTTTCTTTTGTTTTTCCTTTTGAGCAAGGGATTTGAATATTGGTGATAATCACTATTGCGTGTGCCATTTGATGTATGCACTTTGGTTTTGATGTCAAATTTTGAAGTTTTGACTTTTGCAAAAAAAATTTTTGATTTTGCAACTTTTTGAAAACCCTGGATTATTAGGGGAATTGATGGTAGGGAAGATGCTTGTCCTTTTGCCAACTCTCAACATTCTTGGGGTCATTCGCACAGGGGGATGAGCAAGATAACCTTTTCACTAGATGGTATCCTAGATTGCTTTGTAGGTTTCATCTTTCGTTCACACAACTTGGGAATTATTTTATGTGTTTTAACTTGTGTAGGGATGTTACGTAACGAGGTGTGATCCAAGTAGAACTCTACCTTTGTAAAATCTATCTGACTTTGTACAGTTTTTGGCTAGAAATTTAAAGACAACTGAATGAAAAAAACTCTAGATACATTAGAAGACAACTGACTATGGTTGAAAAATATGTATGACGTTTATTTTGATGCATTATTTATAAAATGGAACAAATATGTGAAAATGATGGAATTGCCTAGTAATTACAGTCTATGGTAGCTTGTGACATGTATGATCAACAAATATGCAATGTATGTATGCGATGCCTAATGCAGTTTATTATTTTTTGTATTTTAATTTTTATGAGTATTCATGAAATTGAGATGCAATATTTTTTTTGTTATTTTTGATGATTTTATTTTTTTGTTTGTTTTTTGAATATTTGTTTTTGACCAAGCGATTGTGGGAATACTTGGAGCTTTTGGTTTGACCAAAGGGTTTATGGATACCTTTGGGGCATTTTAGGTTGACCAAGCGATTGTGAGAATCCTTGGAGCTTTTAGTTTGACCAAAGGGATTATGGATACCTTTGGGGCATTTTAGGTTTGACCAAGCGATTATGAGAATCCTTGGAGCTTTTTGGGTTGACCAAGCGATTATGGGAATCCTTGGAGCTTTTGGTTTGGGCTATGGCTCTTTTAAATATGGAATGGCCTCAAATGACTGATGTTCAAGGGTTCTAGTTCCTTGATTCCATCAAGAGAGGCTAGCCGGTATGTTCCAGGTCCTATTTTACTATCAATTACATAGGGACCTAACCAATTTGCCGTGAACTTGTCCCTTAGATGGGGCGGCAAGTTAGAGTTATATTGGTTCTCTTTTAAGACCAAGTCACCAACCTAAAAGTCCCTCAGGTGAACCTTCATGTTGTATGCTTTCTTAAGTCGCTCTTGATAGATACGTAAATGCTCGAGAGCATTGACGCATCATTCATCGAGCAATGTAAGTTGGTCTAACCGGGCCTACCATATAGTGTCATCATCGATGAACTCTTGCATTGATATGCGCAGGGAAGGTATTTCCAACTCTAGAGGCATGACTGCCTCAGAGCCATACACCAACGAAAATGGAGTTGCCCCAGTGGGCATCCGAATGCTAGTGCGATAAGCCCATAGGGCAAGTGGGATTTGAATGTGCCAATCCTTATGACTATCTATGACTATATTTTTGAGGATAGCAACTAGCATTTTGTTTGATGCCTCTGCTTGCCCATTTGCTTACGGATAATAGGGTGTCGAAAAACTATGCTGAATTTTGTACTTTGTGGTCAAAGCACGCACGTCTTTGTTCTTGAATGACGTCCCATTATCCGAGATTATCTTGGATGGAATACCAAAATGACATATGATGTTATGTAAAATAAACTCCGCAATGCGGGGTCCAGTCGTAGAGGTTAGCGGAATTGCTTCCACCCACTTGGTGAAGTACTCTGTGGCCGTTATGATGAACGTGTGATGACCCGACGACGTAGGGGAGATCTTTTCGATTAGATCTAAGCCCCACTACGAAAATGGCCAAGCTGATTGGATCGGTTGCAAGGCCTGAGAAGGTACGTGTGTCAAATTAGCATGGTGTTGACACTTCACGCACTTCCTTACATATGCGCAACAATCTTGCTCTAAAGATGGCCAATAATAGCCCATGCGAAGAATGCGCTTTGCGATGGCCATACCGCTGAAGTGGCCACCGCATGTACCATCGTGCGCTTGGGTGATCGCCCAAGTGGACTCCTGTTGGTCCAAGCAACGAAGGAGGATTCCTTCATAGCTGTGATGGTACAAAATGTCTCCTAGCAAGACATGTTTAGCCGCTTTCTATTTGAATGATCTTTTTGTGGCATGTGTCAATCCAAGTGGGAGGTTACCTAGCTTGAGGTAATCTCGTATGGGTGTGTACCAATCCTGCTGATCAGAAACCTCGATGGTATGAACAACCAATCCCTCTTGAAGTTCATCCCTAGAAAAAGCTGAGCGGGAAAGAACTTGTAAGAATAGCATTGTGTTGCTATTAAGGGGAGTAGGGGAGAATAAGGACCCCTAGTTGGCATGATTCAGACAATCATGGATTCGAGAGAACTTGTCCAGGGATGGTTCAATCTGGATCAGGTGGATTCCTGGCATTAAGTCAGAGCTTGCACGCTCCATCATGGATTGTGATAGTGTTTTGACTTGAATGGTTGTCATATCACCAGAAATGTCTTGCGGGATTAGTGACCCCAAGGAGGCCATAGTGTCCACAAAATGATTCGATGATCGAGGGAGTGCCTCGATGTCGTACCATTCAAGATTTGCCAGGAATTTGTCCACAAGGGCTTTGTAGGCCTACAGAACTGGGCATTTACATTGGAATACCCCTTTGACTTGGTTGACAATTAACAGCGAATCACCAAAGATGTTCAAACATTTGATGTTCATGGTGATTGTTGTCTGAAGACCTATGAGCAAGGCTTCGTATTCGGCATTGTTGTTGGTGCATGGGAAATCTAGTTTAAATGATAGAGGCATTGGAGCCCCTTGCGGTGTGAAGAATACAATTCCCATGCCACCCCCTTGCTCACATTTAGAACCATCAAAAAATAGGGTTATGTCGGCCTGTGACTCGGGCTCATCAGAATCTGGCGATTCTGAGACATGGAAGACCCCATCATCGGGTAGCTCTATGGTCAGAGGCTGATCATCTTCGAGAGGAGCCTCTGCTAGTTGATCGGCTATGACTTGACCTTTGATGGATTTCTGTCCAATGAACTCGATGTCAAACTCCGTCAACAACATGATCCATTTCATCGTGCGGCTACTATGATAAGTATGACTCATCATGTACCACAATGGATTCTCCTTAGACACAACATACGTCATGTTGCTCAGCATGTAATGGCGGAGCTTTTTGGTAGCAAACACCACTGCCAAGCAGAGCTTCTCAACGTATGCATAGTTAAGTTCATAACTGACCAGGGTGCGGCTAAGATAGTAAGTAGCCTGTTCTTTGTGTAGTTCATTTTTTGGGCTAGCATGGCGCCCAGTGCCACCTCGATAGTTGAGATGTATAAGTAGAATGACACTCCTGGTCTAGGTGGTGCCAATACTGGTGGTGAAGCCAAGTATTGTTTAATATCGTCGAAGGTTGACTGGCACTCGTCATCCCAGTGAAATGCTACCCCCTTGTGCAATAATTTATTCATGGGTCGGCACTTGTCAGATAGCTGCGCTATGAAGCGCTTGATTGACGTGACCTTTCCTTGCAGGCTTTTGAGTTGCTTGATGGTAGTTGGGGGAAGCATTTCAAGGATTGCCTTGAATTTGTTTGGGTCTACCTCGATGCCTCACTTTGAGACTATGAAACCCAAGAGTTTTCTAGATGTGATGCCAAATACGCACTTCTTGGGATTTAGTCTGACTTTATGTTCGATGAGGCGATCGAGGATCTTGCTTAAGTCATCGAGATGATCTGGGCGCAAAAGAGATTTGGCCAACAAATCATCCATGTAATCTTCCAAAGTTTTATGCATGTGATCATGGAAGATGTATGTCATGGCACGTTGGTAGGTGGCGCCAGCATTTTTAAGGCCAAAGGGCATGACCTTATAACAAAATGTCCCCCAAGGCATGGTGAATGCCATTTTTAGTTGGTCCTCGGGATTGATACGAATTTGATTGTATCCCGAGAAACCATCCATGAGGGAAAGCATTTCATGGCCCGCTGTAGCATCTACCAATGCGTCGATGCTAGGCAAGGGGAAATCATCCTTAGGACTCGCTTTGTTTAGATCTCAAAAATTAGTGCATATGCGAATCCTCCCATCAGGATTTTTGATGGGCACCATGTTGGACAACCATGGTGGGTAATCCACGCAGATGACAAACTGTGCATCCAACAACTTTTGTAATTCATCTTTGACCATTAAGGCCACTGTTGGGTGCATCTTACATAGTTTTTGCTTAAGCGGCTTGACTGTCGGATCAAGCGTTAGATTATGCGTGACTAGCTACGGATCTAGCCCCGGCATGTCTTTGTAGGACCATGCAAAAACCTCCTTCTTTTCTTTGAGAAGGGCAATGTAGTCGGCTTGCTCTTCGGGGGATAGGCTTACCCCCAGCTTGATGATCTATGGATTCATTGGATCAGAGCCGATGTCTACGTCAGTCGTCTCCTCGATTGACATGTGGGACCCATCCTCCAACTGGTGTGGAGTTGGGATCAAGTGGATATCATTCGCTGAATTTAGATCTACGTTAGGAACTTCGGGTTCCTCTTCAGCATGGAAGATATCCTGAGTTGGTCCTGGGGTGAAATGAAGCATCTCACCGCAAGGCCAGTACTATGATGGGGATGGTGGTGAATTGACGTGATCCCAGTCTATGGCATCTATGTCTAGATATAATGACTTTGTTGGATCGGTTGGATTGTGGATGGGGGCGGTTAAGTCAATGGAGATCATGTTGATGAAATGATTTTGGTCTCCATTACCACGGGTGTGGTGACTCGGACATCCTAGATGATTTTTGTGCTTCGGATCGGGCTCTGGAGGTATTGGCATGAATGGATCGGCCCTATGTGCGGAGAGGAGGATAGGGTCTACCCTCGGCACTGATATCGCTATAGGGTCTCTGGGCGGAAGGTGCTCTCTGTATGCCCAAAGTGGCGGATGCAGCACTTGGTCCAATTGTGTTGGGTTTAGGTGCCACCTATGCCTTGGCCCTATGTTTAGTTATTCGAACATGTCATCAATGTCCATGGGGTATTGTTGTTGTCGCATATGATTGAGATAGGCCATCTCAGTTTCATCTTCATAATCACTATCGGAGATCCAAAGGCCTTCATTGGTTCCAACAACTATTTGTGATATTTGAGGCTCGTCCTGCTCGAGCAAATTGATATGGTCCCATCGGGGTTGTTTCGCTCTCTATGGGGGGACCTGATTTTCTTGGTGTGGTACTTGCTCGATTGGAGCATCCAAAGGGAACATTGCCAAGAGGCTTTCTTGGTAGTCATCCATGGGGGTCACTTGTGAGTGATTGCTATCCGATTCGAAAGGGTCCCATGGTGCTACCTCATACTCTGACTCATCTTTCGAAGATCCTTCCTGACCTTGTCTATTTCCCCTTTGTAGGTGAGTTCTCAAACTTTCTCCTTTCTCGGTTAGAGGGAAGGGGTTGTTGAGGTCAACAAGGTTGGTCGTCAACAATGGGAGGTAATCCCCCAATGTATATGTTGTGTTGGGGTTGGCATATGGATCTAATGCCAACCCATCCTTGTTGCCTATCCCTAGGCCTTGCATGTTCTCTACCAAGATGTCCAGGGGTAGGGGGTGGTTGAACCCTACTCCTGATTTGTCGTATGGCATCTGATATCTTGGTTGGAAAAGAACGTGCACTCCTTGCTCATATCTGCCCAACCCATATCCATGCCAATTGCATTGGCCAAGATATCTTAAAGTGAAGTCTGGGTTGGACAAATAGTTGACGTCCTCAACGAAAGGCTCTTCATCTTCCTCTTCTTGCATGTAAGGTTCAATGCCATTATCAAGGCCCCCATATACAAAGTTTGTCTGGTTTGGCGGGTAGCCTAGAGGAACAATAGTGCCTATGGGGAGGCGAGGTCTCCCCATGTCCTGCATGGACTCAAGTGTGGGTGTTGCTACAATGTTGCGCACCAGATACTCCCCCAGGCCCGTGTTGGCCATCTCAACAGTGATTGTTGGTGGTTGAGGGGGAGGGAATGGGAGTTCTTCCTGAGTCCACTCCATGTTAGGTGAACTAGGCGTCTCGACTTCCACTCGGCTAGGCATCTCTTCGGTAGAGATGGTTGAGACTGATGGCGGTGCCTCTTCCAGGGGTTTCTTCCCATTGTCCTTCGGTGTGGCCACCGTAGGTGGCATCATTGGTGAAGGACTAGATGATGAAGATGGACCCGACTAGGGATTTGATGGACTTAACAATGGGGATGCATGCGGAATCGGACCCTGTTTAGATGGATTCAACTAAAAATCCAAATGTGTTGATGGAAGGGTCGATTGCGGCATCAATTGCACCGCATTGCAATACTTGAAGGGTTCTAAGTCCATCGGGACTACATGCACTTGCCCTTCGAATGTATACTTTAAGCATTGGTGGGCTATTGAAGGGACACACTTCATGTCCCTGATCCATGGCCGGCCCAACAAAATGTTATAAGCCATCTCACCCTCCAAGATGTGGCACAATGTAGGAATAGTCTTTTGTCCCACTTGGATGGGTAGGACAATCGTGCCAACTGTCGAGCATATCGCATCATTGAATGCTCGTAGAGTGTAGGTGGAGGCCACGATGTGAGATGTTGGCAACTTCAAATGTTTCAATGCCGTTGTTGTAATGATATTACTGGATGAGCCAGTGTCCACCAACACCCTCTTATACGGAATCCCGTTGACCCATGCAATGACGTGCAGGGGTGGATCCGCCATGTCACCAGTCACTGATTTCAATTCATCCTCTCTAAAGGTGATAACTGGCTCGGTGCATCGTTTGACATGTCCTACAAAGTTGTTGAAAGAGTTTGCTTCATGGGGCTGCAACTCGATGGCTTTAAGTATCTCCATTAGAGCCTCCCGATGGGGTGATGATTGTTGTATGAGCTCATAAATGGAGAGCCTAGCCGACGTGGTCCTCAAACTCTGGGTGAGTTTGGTCCGAATTGTGGCCACTGGTCTAGGCGGAGGAGGTTGCATAGGGTGTTATTGTGGTTGTGACATTGTTGGCACATCTCCTGTAGCTATCATGGGGGCAGTTGTGCTCGGGTACCTTTTGTTTCGAGTCACTATACTGATCATCCCTACATACCCCTGCATGGGGTAGTTCTGTGTCACCTCATTGACTTGTAGGGTCTTTGCCTATGCATCATGGGCAGGCAGGGGGTCTTTGAAGACCTCCATCTATTGGTTGTTTGGTGCTACTGGATTATCCACCACTAGCATCTTGTTGTCGATTAGGTCTTGCACGAAGCTTTTAAACTTCCAACATGCATAGAGGTCATGTCCCTTCTATCGATGAAACTTACAGTACAAGTCTTCCCTATAACCTTTGGGTTTTGGCGCGTTGGGGTCTACAGGTCGACTCTCCGAGAAGTTCATCAAGTTTGCCATGGTCAAATGGTCAAACAAAGAGTCTTTAGACTCTATGAAGGGTGTGAATTGTCGCCTAGGGTGACGCTGTTGATTTTGATCTTGTCGATGATTTTCTCTTTCATAACTATCAAGAGGGACCGCCTGATAGTTAGCCTTTTGGGGTTGTGTTGCTTGTGTAGGCTTAGGTATATTTATAGCAACCTGATTGACCATGGTGGGTTTTGGTTGCGTGGTCCCTATCTTGGCATTTTTAGACCATTCTTTCTTCTTTGGCTTGGCAATCTCGCCATCCTGAATCTTGATCTCCTCAATGATTCTAGCTTGCGCCAGAGCTTCCTCTAAAGTGGCATATTGTTGTAGCTGCAATAGCATGGAGATCGATCTCAAATAGCTCTTTGAGAACATTTGGGTAAGGTCGGCCATAGGAGGGAGGTAGGGCAGCTTTGAAAGCAATGTCCTCCATCGATTTCCATAGGCCGCCATGGTTTCTTCCTCATACTACCTGAGGCTGGCTAGGTCGCTTAGTGATGCCTTCTTCTTGGTGTTGAAGGTGAAGCATTCGAGGAACGCGTCCACTAGCTGATCTAAGTTACTGATGTTATGCTTTGGCAATTGAGTGAACCAATCCGAGGTAGGGCCTACGAATGTGGTTATAAATGTTCTTAATAGCAAAGCATCATTGTCTTGAATGCCAAAGCATTGGCTCAAGAATCTAGTCACATGCTCTTGGGCATCCTCCTCACCTCTAAATATTGCCAACTGGGGTAGCTTAAAGTGTTCAGGGTATGGGGGTGTTGGCACTGACGGATGCACTGGGTGACTACGGAGTTGGCGTAAAGTGGGCTTTTGGGGCCCAGAAGTCTTGGTCTCCATAGACTCTAAGCGCTCTAGCAGCGCTTTATATGCATCGAAAGATTTGATCTCTTCCTCCTTGGTTAGTTCCCGTTGTGGGTTGTGGGAAACTTGAGGCCTATGGAGGGGTGGCCGGATAGCACCCCCTCTGCCTTGGTAGGGCATTTCGGCCCGCTCTTCTTCTTGCTCATACTCCTCATAGGCTTCTTGAGGAGTTTCTGGGTGAGACCTATAAACATGGGTGGGTCCCCGCGGAGGGTGCCCATCATTGTTCCTGGGAGTGGCCTCCCGCTCAGGTCTAGGAGGTCTCGGAGGCAACACTTGGTAAGGTCATGGGGACCTGTCTCGCACCAAGGGGTTGTGCCTCTCATATAGTTCTGCTCTTTGGGTGCGAGGGGTTGGAACCCTCTCAGGCATAGTGTTATGGAGCAGCTCATCTGTTTGACGTCGAATGCGCTCTTTGCTAAGGCGATACAGGTGCTCCAACTATTGTTGGTCTTGCTCAAGCTGCGTGATTTGCGCTTGGCGGGTGGCATGTTTGGCAAATTCCAAGTCAATTTGTTCCATCGTCTTAGGTCTAGGGGGCCTAGATGCCTCTCCTACGTATTTATCTCGGTCATGATGATCCGAGATCTCTATAGGTCACTTTCCTCTATCGAGGTTGGTGGCATTCACCCGAGGTTCTGGCCTCAGTAGGTGATTCTGATAGATAGCAGGTGTGGAGGTGCATTGCTCCCATGTTGTGTATTGCTCTTGAGGAATGTGATGGTCTTCCTCATGCTCCCTTTCGTATATGTGAAAGGGGCGGGCAGAGTTGGCTCACCCTGTCTGAAGAGCCTTGTGCTCTGGATTTGGCTTGTTATTCCTAACAGTGATGAGGGGTAGAGGAGGGATGACATAATCATGTGGCCTCTCCTTATGGACCCTATGTTGTTCTAGCGCTTCATTGCATGGTGGCCACTCATACCGAGCATCTAAGGGAGCCTTCCCATTTATATTGAGTGCCACATGTAGGGACTCCTCCTGAAAGGGTCTATGTTGAATGGGAGTGCCCCTCGAAGGGGTGCCTCTATAGTCCCATTCTAAAATGGCACGATGTGGACTATCTTGTGGGTCGGGCCACCAAGGTGGTATGACCAAGTCCTTGGGGCTATAGCGGAGGTGACTTGTGCCCCCTTGTACACTCTTCGTAGCTCTTGCCCGTGATTGGGCTTGGCTACGGGTGTACACCATGGTGGTGTCTCTCTACAAGCTATGTAGGTTTTTATCTTTTTTATGATTTTTTTTATGCTACACTAAACAAACAAGAGCCACACAATCAAAGAAGTGATTATCTCGTTTATAGATTAAAGGTGTGCCCTAAATCTGGTTTAGTGTGTTTTGATTTTTGTTTTGAAAGCTTTGTAAAGAACGTGTTGTTGTATATGCAATATGATGTCTCTTATGTCTCCCAAAATGGTCGCCCCTTCGATATACCACTGCCAGGCCATTATACCAAACCTCTCAATATACCCGCCCTTACGTGAGGGAAACTATTGGTACGCGAGAGCAGAATGGTACGTGGAACATAGGCGGTACGGAAGGGGGATCACCCTATTTTTGACACCTACCATAGAAGACTTATCCTCATGCACTGGGAATCACCCCAGCTACACTCGGTCAGCTTTCATCAGGATTTACGTCTAGCAATAGTAGCGATCGGGGTTATGGATGCAAAAATTCAAGCCAAGGTGGTGATGAAATCCACCATTGGTCTTGATCAAGGGTTGGGGTTTTACGACCAACTCCTTGTTGTTTAAATTACCACGTGGTGTGTGGGGTTCTTTTTAATTTGCATAAATGAAGAAAACAAGCATTAAAAACTCTCCTATGCAAGCAAATAACCAGAAAATAGAAAACAGAAAGCAGAAAATGACAGAAGGTGTTTAGGACCCCTACCTCTTCTCTGCCCAAATCGGATGCCTCTGAGTTTCTACCCTAAAACTGCATAGAGAGCTATTCATCCCTGGGTGGGATGAATAACAGAACTGTATTCATCATAGGGTGGGGCGAATGCCCATTCATCCCTGGATAAGATGAATTCCAGCTCTGTACTCGTCACAGACTGGAACGAACAACAGTCCAACGTTTGAAAACTTGGTACCTGCAAGCAAAAACAAGCAATTTTTGATCAAAAGTTTGATCTCAAAAATAGAGGACAGGGTCCCACCATGATCGCCACTGAAAGCACGAGGATACGGAAGCAAAAAGGAAACACCAAGTGCGATGCAAGTGAAGCCAAAGATAACGCTAAATCCTATGAATTGAAAATGCATGAAAGGAGAGAAACATAAACGAATCGAAACCAGATAGAAAGCAAATATGGAATACAACCCTTTTTATTAATTTGCTTTAAAGCTCGGTTACAACACGTCTCCTCCCTTTTCAGGGGCTAGGAGCGTTAAATAAGGTTTCGTTACACCATGGGTGGTATGCCTTCTTCCGCGTGCCCACATGTAAAATGGGTGGACCAAACATTGCCACCGCTTGCATGAAAGGGTCTTTGATTCTTTGCTGCTCCTCCGGTGTCGAGATCCTACGTTCAAGGAAACAGAAAACAATCAGTAGCACCTACGGATGAAATGAAACATGCAATCCCCAAGCCTACGATTAGTGCATGCAAAAAATAAATAAAATGATAACTAAAAGAGATCTAAATAAGCTAAAAACTTGACAGAGGCATGAGAACATCACCGGGAAGGCACTGCAAAAAGAACAGTCAAAAAATTCACCACGGATTTCTAATCGCTCCGGGGTGGGACGATTAGACCTGCAACAAAACGTCAGAAAGCACTGTCCCAAATGTCCCATCCGAGAGGCTCCAAATCACCTAAAAAGTTGGGGGTTAGGTAAAATGGGGTATTTTGGAAAGACCCAGAAGGTCATATTTTTCCAATTCAGCCTCTATCACCGAGAATTTGATGATGCTACCTGCATGTTAGCGAAAGCGAGAAATAACAAAAACATGATCAAAACTGCTCAGAATTACATGAAATTTGAATGCAAGCCTATCTAAGAAACCTAGAATAAAATGCAAAAATAACAGAACTGAAATCTGCTACAGATTTCTAATCGCTCCGGGGTGGGGCGATTAGGACTACAATCGAGTGCGGGGGCGCCCGAGGGCAGGACGCCCATCGTTTGGGGCCCGATTTTAGCACCAATCCACTTGGGATGGGTCCAAAACCTCTTGTGGGGTGTTTTCAAAAAATTTGGGTGGGATACTATGGCCAAATGTTGGGTTTGGGGTCCGGATTGTGCTTCCAATAACCACCCAATGACCTCCCTTCCAAAAGAGAGATCAAGGATGTGAAAGGCACAATCAAAAGTGAGTATGCAAAATGGTAGCACTTCATTGCTCAAAATTCTCCTTCTCTGTATATCTTTGGGGTGAGAAGACTCACCATTTTATAGACCTGACGGTCTCTGTGTATGAGCATGCAGAGGCGCCACTTGGCAATCATGCCTTTCCAGGGGGAGAAGATTCCTCCCTGATTAAGGGCTCCATGACTGCCTCTGTAACTACCTCTAGCGCTCCAAAATGCTCACTCGCACTCCCATGCAATGAAGGAGGAGTTAAGTGGTGGATCTGGGCTGCCATTTGTCGAGATTTGACCTTTTGCCCATCAAACCTGCTATTCGCCCCACCCTGGAGCGAATACTGCTAATCGTCCCTGGGTGGAATGAATACCAGTTTGTAATCATCCCTGGGTGGAACGAATAAGGAGCAGAGTGCCTGAGAGGTGCCAAATCGATCTCTGACCTTCAAAAACTACTGTGAGAGTGGTTAGGACCATTGTTTAACCTCTAGGGGCTGCCCTAGGGGCTGTGTGTGTCAATGCGATCAGTGTTTGTAGCCACATAATCGGATTGGTGTTGTTTTGGTGTCTATAGAACCACTCTCGAGCTGGGCCTAAGAGGGTCATTATGAAGGTGCGTAGGAGCAAAGAATCATTGCTCTCAATCAAAAATCATATATCTATAAAACTAGTCATGTGCTCCTGTGCGTCTTCCTCTCCTTGAAACCTTTCCAGTCTAGGCATCTTGAAATTATTAGGATATTTGGAATAGGCACTAACATGCATAGAGGTTCATTATGAATTTTGTTCAAGGTAGGCTTCTGATAAGCCATCCCTTGCTTCTATATGGCTTGAAACTTTTTTTATAAGGTCTTGTAGGCTTTCAAGGAGAGAAACTCCTCTCGATATTGCCTTGGAGGCGCCTTTAGAGGTAGATTCTTCCTCGGTCGAGGTGGGGGACTAGGCTCGCCCTCCTCCTAAAATTGGGATATTTTAGGATATTCTTGTTCTAATTCCTCTCCCACTTCATTCTCATACTGCCTATGCTCATGTTGTTCGGACGTTAGATGTCGATCTCTATGTTGAACCGTATGATGAGTATGTGTGTCGATGTTTTTAGGGTGTAACTCAGGCTGTGAAGCCACTCGTCTATCGAAACACTCCCTGATTTCACTACGAGGAGGTAAATCAATGCTAGATAATCGATCCTCTCTCTCTACATGCTCCTTTTGATCGAGGATGTGTTGTTCACGCATGTTTTGTTCATATAATTTCTATCTTATGAACCTCTGCCTCTACGTATTATTGTTTTCGAGGTGCTCTTTCTCTATGTGAACATCCTCCAATTGATCTTGGAGAATCTGCCTTCTCTGCTCTGACATCAGTCTATGAGATCTATCAATATGGTCGGTCATCTGAGGCCTCTGAGGGGTGCACTCTGTTCGAGCGACTTTATGGGTATGTCCACCAATGGACCGATTCACCACACTCTTACCTCGATTTATAAAGACAACATTCATGTCAGGATGTCTCCTATACTTGGTTCCTGCATGTGATGTAGGAGCATGCATGTATCAAGAACGCTTGGAGAACTCTCCATGTTCTCGTGCGGTCCTAATGGTGCTTGTGCTACACTCACTCACCAATTGGGAGGGTGAAAATGTAGGCTTATATCCTAGGTGCCCTATGACTCTATCTAGACTGTCCAACTATTTGCTATGCCATGGCTCATGAGACGACATACCATTTATTCCCACATTGGATATATCTATGGTGAACTTGTTGGGCTCACCCCTATATGGAGTTTGTGTGGGCCTATGCTTGAAATTAGTCCTCTCAATTTACCCCTAATTAGGTGGATCTGGGACATATCTAGACTCTGACGATGGAGGTCGTGAACCTCCCTTAGATATGAGTTGAAGGGGTACCAATATGGATCCCTCGATGACATATTTTTTAGTTGAACCCATGGATACCCACAAAATGTGGTCACAGTATATGCTACCATGTGTGGAACCCCCATTCTAGGATGTTCCATGCTATGATCTGTGTCTAGAGGTATGCCTAGTACTTACTCTAATCGAGGTATTCTCAATAGAATTCCCTCATGTGGAATTATCCCCTCTAATGCTCTTTGAACAACATCCAAGAGGATTAAGTGATTGAGGGCGTTCCATAGTGCTATGCGCTAGGTGGAGCTTGGGCTTCGATCTCGGGTCTATGCCTGGAATGACCTCTCTGTGTTTGCACAATTATGTATCCTATGTCTAGATTTAACTTTTATTAGCATGTAAAAAATACAATGATGTTTATCTCCTTTTACAATTTTTAAAATGAGTCATAAACTGTTTGATGTGTTTTCAATTTGTTATATCAGTAAAGTAACTCTTGTCATGTTTTGCAATACGTTGATGATTTTCTCAATTGTTTAATGGCTTTCACTTGTATGCTCACAACTCGACAACCTGGAAATGAACTCCAAGTTGCGTAATCCCCCAAAAATGTGGTAATGAAGTCCACACCTGGGCAGGGAGCACAGGTCCTCCCATATCCTCACCCAATCTCACCCAGTCAAAATTATACCCTCCGAAGAGAACTACATGAAAATTTTTGGGTTACGAATGGTTCTTGGATCCGGTATTGGTCTAGTAACAAAAAGGTATGAGGGAGTTAGGCCAACGGATGGAAATCACCTCCACCGTAGTTCAAACCCTACTAGTGGTTGGATGTGACTCCCAACTCACTAGAGTTTACTATGAAACATGGTGTGTGTGGTTCTTTTTAATTTGCATAAAGGAAAGATGCATAATACAACATTAACATGATCATTTCCTACATGATATGCAACCAAGAATGTTTGATATTCAAAGATATATACACACTACGCTACTTGACGTTCATAGAATGCAACTAGTATGAGTAGTTAGCCACTGATTGGGCCTTATGCAAGCAAATTCTAACATTCAGATGGCCTAGATCGTTGGATACTAGGGCGGGCTGCACTCAGAGGCTCGTTGTTACTAGCAACGACTAGTAGAAGAATCAAATAAAAATCCCAAGGACCTAATCCATTTTATTTTTCTTTTTATCCTTGTCCTAGCTAGATTTCATTTTTGATGTTCTAGAAAAACACAGAGACATAAAACAGACACATAGGGTGTCAAAAGGGCCTACCTCAATTCCTCATTTGATTTAACTTTTTATTCTTGATCTGTGATTGGTCTGTTGCTGACCGCGGCTCTGATGCACGGCTACGACTGTTGCCCATGCTTGTCAACCACAGGATAAATTTTTACCCGTGGATGTCAGTCGTAGTGAGTACCTGCCATAAAAACACAATTCACGATTAGTAAAATATGGCAAAAATTGCAAAGTTCCATCGTGATTTCCTACTGTAACCACCAAAAAGGCTCTTTCTATCTAGGTTATCTATTGCAATCGATGAAATAAGCATAAATGGAAAAACATAAGTTGAAAACAAGAAATAAAGCAAATAGAAAGAATCTCTTTATTAATCTCAATGAAGCCAAGCTACAGATTTGTCCCTCTTAGGGATACCCATTTGATACATCAATTACAATAGAGTTTCAAATTCCTCTCAAGGGTAGACACAATCAAAGTGCCTTCAAGGGTGACACAAACTGTTCTAGGGTGTCGATGACCCTCTTATCCACGATTAGAGGCATTTGCTTCCTTGCATCCCAAAACCTTGGTAGTCCTGCGTGCAATAAAAAACAAGAAACATAAATAGCAAAGGTGACCTCTCTTGATGAGGCTTTTAAATGGTGCTTGTATGAAATATAGCATGATAAAAGAGAGATAAATAAAGTTATTAATCACATGTAAATTGATCTAAAACACGATAATTTGCCATTAGAAACATAAAAGAAACTAAGATGAATCTATCTAAACTCCTAATTAACCAGTTGAAGACATGAAGCATAAAAAAGATTCATTATGCCTACACTACAACAATGAAGGAAAACTACAATTAACTCCTAATTTGTCAGTCAAATGTCTCTGAAATACTGAATTAAACCTACAAAAGGATTAATCTAACCTAAATAAACAAAATGTAAAACTAAGAACAAGAATATTAGAGGTCACCTGCTAACTATGGGTCATTCACGTGACAGGCATTGTTCATCGTGGCTGACAGCCACGATGGAGATTGAAGTAGGTTTGCCCTCCACATCAGGGTTAATTATTTGATTCTTCTTGCAAAATTGATGGTCAAGTATCGCCTTTGTGTCCTCTGATAGAATTGGCAGTTTAATTTCTCAATGAGTGCACGGATTGCATGGATTAGAGTTTCTTGGCTCTCCTATCCTCCTAGGACATCCATGGCAATGTGATCTCTAATTGGGTAGCAAAATGATTCCTATCAATGCATGTGAATGAGTATGCAATTCGATAGGGCTTCGCTACTCAATTCATTCTATTTATCTCTCAGATCTCAGATTCAACAGGGCTTCACTACATTCAATTAAAAGCTTCTCTAGAATTTTCCCCAATTCGAATGGGGATTATATAGCAATTGCCAAGGGGCTAGGAGTAGCTTCATGAGGAAGCTAAGATCAAGATTGGGCAGTTGAGCTTGTTGTATGGAAGGATCCAAAACCTTCCTCACTTAAATCGCTCCAATCTGAAACCAATTGGCCGTTGCAACCAACTTTGAGTCGAATGAAGGCCAAATATCTTTGAGTCCTGACCACGGTTGATAGACACAGTCCGCACTGCTAACCGCGGGTATAAACAGTGGCTAGCATTGACTAGGCAAAGATACCCAAAGGAGTGGTAAAAACCACTGCTATACCTTAGATCTATCCAAAGGTATTCCATATGGTCTTCTAGCATGTCCCATATGAGTAGTCGTCTCGACATAACACGTTTTAGGTGTCTACAATTTGCCATACCTATAAGCCAAGATAATAATTTATCAGCCCAAGATATGCCATATGGAATGATTTTTTTAAATCTCTCAGTTCTTTCAATCAATTTTACTAAACTTTAATGGTAACTAAGTCATTGAAATGCATAATTATGATCATGACCCATACTTCTTTCCATTTGAAGTATATGTTCATATCATAAGGACTACAAAGAAATCCATGTGCATGAGATTTTCATCAATATTCACATATGAGGCTTTGGGAACGCACTTTATCCCATAGAGAGAAGTGATGAGCTTACATAGCTTCCTCTCCTAACTAGATATGACAAATCCCCATGGCTACATAATGTAAAAAAAATTAGTGAGGTCACCATCAGTGAATACACTCTTTACATCCATTTGATGTAAATTTCATACAAATAAAGCTACCATTGTGAATACCATATGAATGATATTGGATCTTTACTATTGGTGCAAAGTTATTATTATAATCAATTCCTTTCTTCAATGTATAACCCTTTGCAATAACTCTTGTAATGTATTTATCAGTATTTTTATCAACTTTGTATTTTTTTTTTTTTACCTACTTACAACCAATGGGTTTCTTTCTTGATGTAAGTTCAATAAGTTGCTACATCTTATTTTTCATCAATGTCTAATATTTAACATCCATCATATTCTTTCACTATTTTGATGCAAGAGCTTCCTAAACTAGTGATGGTCCAAATTTTTGCATAATTATACTCATAAAGGATAGGTTGATCTCATTTTAAACTCTAGTGCAAGTTCTTGATCCTATACTTGATGTGTCCAGGACTCCATCTAAGTTTACATTGTAATCTATACTAAGATAGCACTTGGGACAACAGTACTAAAGTAGATGGTCTTGGTTCATCAACTCTATGAAGATAATTTACATCATCATCATCATCCAACTCTACATCCTCTCTCTTAGAGACTTTATTATCATTAGACAACATATGTTAGAATAAGTTGTTATATTCCATTATTTGCATAACCAAAAGTAGCGCTCATAAGCGCTCTCCAATTTGATTGTTTAACCACCGAGTTGGTTAAACCAACTTATAACCACAATGTAACCTTTATATTTGAAATTAATGAGAAGGAACCAATGCTTTGTCAAATTCCTCATGGCATCAGAGCTACGGACAGGACGCAGATCGCAGACAGGACGTGACTAATGGACGAACGTAGACAGAGCAGACAGATAGGACGCGACTGACAGATCCTGATGGATGAGCACAAACAAAGAGGACAGGACACATAAATCGTAGACAGGACATAGACCACAGATCGAGGACATCGACACAGACAGGACGTAGACTATGGACAGACCGCAGACCGAGGAAACCGACACAGCGGACAGGACGCAGACAGGATGACGGTTCAGGGAGACAAGACGGTTGAGGAGGCAAAAGGACAGGCTGGGGGTGGTTGCCCGAAGGCAACCGAAAGCAATAGGTGCTTTTAGTTTGTTTAAACCCCCCCATAGTGGCCATATAGGTCATGTGGGATAATTGTTTTTTTTCTGTTTCTTCTCCAGCTGCGAGGCTTTAAATATTTCCCATTGCACGCTTGTTCCCATCGGGCCTTCTGGCTCACGTGGTCAAGGCGGTGCCTAGTCTACGACAGGTTTCGGGTTCGAGTCCCTGAGGGGAGGTTTGTTGCGCCCTATGCAACGTTATTTGACGACGGCTTCATTTTTTGACGCCCTTGACGCTGCAATTGGTCATTTGATGCCTTGCCAAGCTCCAAAATTTGGTATTTTTTTTACCAATCCTTGTCTCATTTGCAATTCGAAGGGGGGAGATCTCATGATTCATTTGCAAATTTGTCAGATAAAGGGGGGAAATCAAACTATTTTGCAAAATAGTTGCTAGATTTGTAATAGATGTTAAAATTTGTGGGCATTTATGATTGTTTCCTTTACATTTAAATATTATGTTTTCTTGCATTCACAATCATGAATTAAACAAAATATAAGACCCCAAATTTATACCCTATTTGTGCAATTTATTGCACAACAGCGTTTGGTATTTGAGATACCTCTGGTCCACACTTACAAGTAATGCTATCGTGCTTTGGACTACTGTATTCGTCGCCTAATATAGTTGCAACAACGACGTCTGAGCTTGTTCTCTATAAATCGTCGGGGAGAAATAAGGCAAACCAGTTTTTTGTTTTTTCTCATTTCATACCCACATCGTGATTGTTGTTAGGCGTAAATCCTGACGAAAGTTTTTTTTTCCAAAGTGTTTAGGGGAAGTTATGCCCCACGCATGCGAAATAAAACTTTCTATGGTAGGTGTCATTAACAACATGATGCCCTTTCAGTATCGCCTATGTTCAATATATTGTGCTTCTCATGTGTACTTATAGTCTCCCTCACGTAAGGGCGAGTACATATTGAGTAGTATACTTTTCATATATACCTATAGTTTCCCTCATGTAAGGGCGGGTGTATATTGAATAGTTATAGTATAAAGATCTAGCAGGTATAAAGAAAGGGAGACCACTTGGTGATATAAGGAACCTTCATAATGGCCACAATTCATAAGTATCTTTCAGATTCTCAATTGTTGAAAGGTCCTAACTTTGTTCCATGGAAGACAAAGATGAAAGCCATACTTCAGTTGGAAGATTTATGGGATGTAGTGATTGGCACTGCAAAACGTCCTCCAACAACAGGAACAGATCAAGATGCTTGGGATAAAAAAGACAAGAAGAGTCTCGTATTTATCTTGCTTGCTACTACAAATGAGGTGCAGCCTCATATTTGTGATGCAAAAACAAGTAAGATAGCCTGGGATGCCCTGATCATAGTATATGAAGGCAAGAATCAATCCACTATTCTCCATCTTCAAACTCAACTACATAATCTCAGTATGAATTCGGGGAAACAGTTGATATATTCCTTTGCAGAGTGGCTGACTTGAAAGCAAAATTGAATGCTATGTGCAAACCGATGGATATGATGTCTTGAACTCTGTCATATTGAGAGCATTACCAAGTTCCTACAAGATGTTGATCACTTCTCTCAATGTTTATGGTATACAAGTATCTTTTGTGGAACTGGTCAACTTGCTTCAGACTGAGGAGGCAACTCAGGTCCAGAAAGATGATGTGCCAGATAATGCTCTTTCCACACAACAGTGGTAAAAAGCAAGGCCAGTTTCAAAAAGGGGGTGCTTCTTCCAAAGGAAAAGGGAAATAAAATCAGCAAAAGGATACCAAATATTGCAAAATTTGTGATATGAATAACCATGACACCAACAGGTGTTGGTTCAAAAACAAGCAATCCAACGAAAGAGGTTCTCAGAAGAAGGGAAAGAACAAGCAGAAATACAATAAGCATAAGCACTCTAAAGGCCATGTTGCTTATGCTGACTCCAACTCAGACATAGATCCTCCTGAGTCCGATTTAGATTCTGACTCTAAAAGAGCACATAAGGTGCTCATGATTCATACTTCGTCTTCCCAGATAGATGTTGTATGGTATATTGATTCAGGAGCTAGCAAACACATGACTGGGGACAAATCATGGTTTGATACTTTTGTGGAGAAAGAGGGTAAGCCAGTCATAATTGCTAACAATCAAGTATATCAGGTAAAGGGAGAAGGGGATATTTCTGTGTCCCTTCCTGATGGTATTTGTCAAATTGAGAAGGTTCTCTATGTTCTAGGCTTAGCCAATAATCTGCTTTCAGTCACACAAATGTTGGATAAAAACATGGATGTCGTGTTTCGAGTTGTCAAAGGCAAGAAGAGATGTTTTATCACACACAAGTGGTAAACATGTTGCAACCGGATCCTACAAACATAGCTTGTTCATTCTCGATGCACTTTCAACTCCACATGTTGCTTTGGCTGCAACTACAAAGGAGGCCACCTCTCTCTGGCATCGACGTTATGGGCACCTAAGTTCTAGATATTTGATTGAATTATACAAATATGGGATGGTGAAAGGTCTTCCACCACTTTCATCTATCTTACTAGTTTGCTCAGATTGCTTAGAAGGGAAGCAACATCGAGTGCCTTTTGAAGTAAGCTCCTCTCGAGTCGCAAAACCTTCGTAGCTGATACATACCGATCTGTGTGGTCCTATGCCAACCAACTATGGTGGGAAAAAGTATTTTCAACTATTCGTTGATGATTACTCATGGAAGATGTGGGTTTTCTTTCTTCAGTTGAAATCAGAAGCGTTTCTCTACTTCCAACAATTCAAGAAACTTGTTGAGGAGTCGGGATGTTTGATAAAAACCCTCCGCTCAGATCGAGGGGGGGAATACACCTCTGAAGAGTTTTCAGAGTTTCTTAAGAAACATGGGATAAAAAGACAACTGACTACAGCCTATACACCTCAGCAGAATGGAGTTGCAGAGAGAAGAAATCGTTCCATTATGGAAATGGTTCGATGTATGCTAAAAGGAGCACATCTTGAGGATCAATATTGGGTAGAAGCAGTAAACACAGCATCATACATCCTAAATAGAGCACCCACTAGAGCTCTACAAGGGAAGACTCCACAAGGAGCATGGAGTGGTAAGAAACCTTCCATTTCTCATCTGAAGGTGTTTGGATGTAAAGCATTCATGCACATTCCAAAACAAAAAAGGAGGAAGCTGGATGAGAAAACCCTGCAGTGTATCTTTCTTGGCTATGATGAGTACTCAAAAGGTTATCGATTGATTGATCCTAAGACCAAGAAGACACATGTAAGTAGAGATTTTGTATTTGATGAAGCTCTCACATAAAAAGACACATCCACAACTGTATACATAGATGAAGAAGATCCTAAGAAGGAGGTTCAACTTCCACAGCAAAAACAAAAAGTTCCAAAATGGTATACTAGCATTTTGAGAGATGCTAAGTTGAAATCCCTTCCAGATCTATCTCTTGATAGGCCATGTACTCGTAGTATGACTCAACAGATGAGAGCAGAAGAATCTACTTCAGAGGTTGACAAACTTTGTCAACACTTTGATGATTTGTCAGTGGGTACCGAATATGACAGGGAAGAAGATGAGGATGGAGAAAAAATTTATATGTCTACATTGAATACAAATGAACCCACAACGGTTCAATCTGCACTTGATCAACCACAGTGGAAAGAGGCTATGGATGTAGAACATAAATCTCTTCTTAAAAATAATACGTGGAAGTTAGTCGATCTGCCAACAGGAAAGAAACCCATAGGCTGCAAATGGGTATTCAAAGTGAAGTATAAGGCAGATGGATCTATTGATAAGCATAAAGCTGGCTTGTTGCAAAGGTATATGCTCAAAAAGAAGGCATATATTATGAAGAGACTTTTGCCCCTACTGCAAAAATGACTACCATTCGAGTACTTTGTGCCATGGGAGCTCAGTTTGGGTGGAAATTGCATCATATGGATGTTAAAAGTGCCTTCTTGAATGGTGACTTACAAGAAGAAGTATACATGACTCAACCAGAAGGATTTGTGGTTGAGGGGCAAGAAAAAAAAGTATGCAAGTTGATCAAATCCTTGTATGGGCTAAAACAAGCTCCTTGAGCTTGGTATATCAAGATAGACAGTCACCTTGTGCAACATGGTTTCATAAGAAGTCCTTTAGATGCAAATCTCTATATTAAGAAAAATGGTTCTGATATAGTGATTCTTGTACTTTATGTTGATGATTTGATCATCACAGGAAGCTCAGAAAGAATGATTGACTTAGTGAAAAATGACTTGAAGCAATCATTTGATATGACAGATCTAGGACTTCTGCACTATTGTCTTGGTTTAGAAGTTACTCAAAAAAAAATTCATATTAGAGTAACACAAAAGAAATATGCCAAGACTTTAGTATAAAAATATCGGATGACTAACTGTAAGTCAAAAGCAACTCCAATGGGGCAAGGACTTAAGTTATCTCGATATGATGAGTCACCTCAGGTAGATGGTACTCTCTATCGCCAGTTGATTGGGAGTCTCCTATATCTGACAAATACTAGACCAAATCTCAGTTTTGCTGTGGGATATCTTTCAAGGTTCATGCAAGAGCCTAAGATGAGTCACTGGAAAGTAGCAAAAATAGTTCTTCATTATGTTCACGATACTACAAATTATGGTCTGGAATATAGACAGAATAATAATTTTTTCTTACTGGGATACATAGACTCGGATTATGCTGGATCCCTTGATGATCGTAAATCCACCTTCGGATATGTTTTTCATCTAGGATCTGGACCTATCTCATGGCACAATAAGAAACAGCATGTGGTTGCTTTATCTTCTACAGAAGAAGAATATCGTGCGACCAGTGAAGCAGTCTGCGAGATAATGTGGTTAAGTTGCATTCTTACAAACATGGGCCTTCCAAAGAATCTTCCTCTTCATTTTTTTTGCGACAACCAAGGTGTTTTGAAACTTGTCAAAAATCCAATTTTCATGAACGTACCAAACATGTTGATACCAGATGTCATTTTATTTGAGATGAAGTTCCAAAGCACCATATACAACTTCAATACATTCCTACTGATGCGCATGTTGCAGATATATTTACCAAAGCACTTGGATGTATCAAATATGAAAAATTTCGAGGTACAATTGGGATTTGCCAATAATGTAATAAGGGGGGATGTTAGAATAAGTTGTTATATTCCATTATTTTCATAACCAAAAGTGGCGCTCATAGGCGCTCTCCAATTTGGTTGTTTAACCACCGAGTTGGTTAAACCAACTTATAACCACATTGTAACCTTTATATTGCAAATTAATGAGAAGGAACCAATGCTTCATCAAATTCTTCAACATAATATGTACTTCATTTGAAACATGTGGCTTAGAATAAGAGCTACACTCATTCTTCTCACCAAATTTGACATCATGATTGGTATACAAATTCTAAGTGTCAGCATTCCATGAGAAGATATGCTTTGACTCATCATTATGAATAAAAATGTATTTCTTAGATTTATCATCCAACTTAATCTAATTTTTATTTTAAATATGCATAAATGCTATGCATTTAAACCCTCAAGTACATGGCATATGGGGTTTGATTCCCATCTATTCTTCCTTAGGTGTGGCACCATTCAATGCAACTATGGGTGCACAATTCAACAAGTAAACCATAGTATGAATAACTTCTACCCATAATAATATCTCCAATTTATCATCGCTCAACATATTTCCTACCATATCTTGAATAATATGATTATACCTCTTTACACTACCATTTTGTTAAGGTGGATAAGTATTTATCAACTATTTTTGAATGCCATTCTTCTTTAGGAAAGAAAAAAAATCATTATTGGTGTACTCCCTATTGATTTGAGCAAGGGACTTGGATATGATGGCCAATAGACTTTTGCACACAAGCTTTGAAATCTTGGGAAAAATAAAAGGCTCTATCCTTTGTCTTTACGCAATACTCCCATATTCATCATGTATGATCATCAACAAACAACAAAAAATATTTATAGCCATTACTACTTAAATCCATGGGTTTGCATAGATCAATGTACACCAAATCAAGTGGATCAATCACTATATTACTGCTTGAGCCAAATGGATTTTGATGTTGTTTTCTTATCAAACAACTCATAGAAATATCATGAGTCTTGATGGATGAAGGAAGACCTTTTACTATGGCATAATTGTAGAGTGCTTTCACGTATCCAAAACTAAGATGTCCAATTTTCCTATGCCAAAGTGTGGTAACTTCATCCTCTTTCATTACCAAAGCTTGGTTGTCTCATAATAAAATTGCAAACTGAAATATCTTGCATGTGCCTATAACATAGGAAAAAATATCAAACCTCTAAATGTTGAAACTTTGTTCTTATTAATAGAAATCATTCCCCAATATGCAAAAATATTAAATCATTCATCCACAAATAGTTATCTACAATAATAATCCACACAATGAGACAAAGATAGATAATACCCATAGGGTAGGACAACACCAATAATACTCCTTAAGGATGGAAAACTCCATAATATCTCCCAATATGAGAGTGCCACTTAGAGAGGGTAAAGTCTCATAAGCCACTTCGTGGGTAAAGACAATTACAAGAAAAACTCAATATGATTGATCTCCCTGATGATTACAATGACAATATCCCTTTTTTATATACCCATATTATAAACCGCCATCCCACTTATTATTATAATATAATATAATAATCAACCTATCCTTAAGATATTTATCATGCTGCAAGACTTCCCTGATCCAATTAGTACTGTGGACTCTGGTGGATCCACCTCTTTGACTCAAGAAAATATTATCCTAAGACTCTAGATAGATCGAGTAGGGTAAGGAAACCCCGGATGTGAGCCTATAATATTTCTCATATGCTCATGCTCATCCAGATTTGTAAAAATAAATAAAATTGTGATAAAAAAGTTGACCCAGGTTGAAAGTAACTCCCAGTTCGTGCTTCAATTAGTAGACTAATGCCTTATCCATTGGGTAATTGTAGCTAGACTTAAAATATGATGAAGAGAAAGAAGGGGGAGAAGATAAAATTGAGCCAATAACATCCATTCAAATATTGTAACAAAAATGATTGAACATACCAATGAAAGAAGACGTCATTTACACATTCAAATGATGTAACATATAAATATGACAATAAACAAAACTGCACACTAAACTGCTAAAAGGAGGAAGCAGAATTATATTAATCAATGGATCATTACAATGGGAGTCTGATCAGGATAACCAAACCTCACTAAGTAAATACAATAAATTATCCATTCAGATGATGCAATAGATAACTACAACTCTTCATTCAAATGATGTAACAAAGAGCCTCTTGGATTTCGACCTTAGCCACTGGAAATGATCTCAGTAAACTAGGCACCTCCTTAGCAAAATCCTACACAGTAATGGGGAAGAAAAGGGGGTGACTAGACAAAACACAAAAAAATAAAATACAACTGACAAGGATGGGCACTCTGGTATACCTCTTGCAAAAATTTACTATGCAAAAACTTGATCCTTTTTTTTTATGCAACAACTATTTTAGATAGCTTGATCGTTTAGTCCATAATTGTGAAAAATGCAACTGCCTTGATGATGGCCCATATTATTAATTGAGCTTGTAGTAGTTCTCATTTGCTTTTCGGTAGTGGTCTCAGCTAGTTAAAAATACCTTTATAATTACCTATTACAATTTCTCTCGAAGTTGTCCAAAAACAACTTTAGAAAAATAATTAATTTGCAGTCGTTAATTTGATTATATGGCTAACCTTAGCCAATACAATCAAAATTAAAAAAAAATGAAGCATACCGTCACAACTTAAAAAAAAAACTTTGGATAATAATAACAAAATTATTATTATTATTATTATATATTTATATATATATATATATTATTTTTATTTTTATTTTTTTAAATATTTTTTATAAATAAAGCTATTTCTTTAATAAAATGGCCGACCATGGCCATTTTAATCAAGTTAAGAAACTTGATAATAAAATAAAATGCACCTTTTGATTTTTTGTGTGGGTGGCATGTCGATCGCCACCATGCCCATGTGGTCCTTGCACATAACTGGTATGCCCTTCAATCTGAATAGGGCTCATAAAATGGGGTAAAATATTAAAATCTCAACACGATCGCTCCCTCGCCCAAACCTGATAATCCGCTACCACGTGGTATTCTTCGATGGAGCGCCCAAGAGCCCTTGATCGTGTTCATGCCATGAATTTTCACGCTCCCTCCTAGACTGCTCAATCTATTTGTTGACTTTTCTCTACCTTGATATACATGCATGCCCTACCACCTATCATGCTTTATTGGAGTGCTTGAAAACTCTCACTCGTACTTGCACCGTTGGATCGTGCATTGCATTCTAGATCATCTCCTCTTGTAAATATCACATGCCATGTGTCACACATGTGTTGAAGCATTGGTTCCCATGCACTTCCCTCCACATCATCGATTTATGCACTTGAAATTTCATCATTGAATTCGTGCACCCTCAGTTTGACTTTTTTTTTGGATTTGGTTATTGTGAGAAACCCCTATGATCGACGTACAAGGTTGAGCAGTCTCCTCCCAACCATGACCTCTCCTAAAGTTGAGAGCTATACTTATCAATAGGGAATTTAACACAAATCCACCACACACCCACCCCTCACACACTCGTCCACATCACAGTTTGAACCTTGAACCTCCCGAAGAAGAGCCAAAGCCTGAACTGTTGCACTGCACCCCCAGGTGCTAATTTTAGGTTAGTGTGAGAAACCCCTATGACCAACGCACAGGGTTGAGTAGTCTCCTCCCAACCATAACCCCTCGTAAAGTCGAGAGCTATGCTTATCAATAGGAAATTTAACACACAGCCTTTGTGTCCCCCTTTGCATCGTAGAGGTTCAAACCGTGGACCTCCTATTCAACAAGGCCAGGCTCGCCTTCTCCACTTGTGCTACAAAGATGGACACCCTCAATTTGACTTTGACTATGGAAAAAAAAGGAGGAGCATGGGAATTTCTAAGGTGAATATTTTAATTAAAATATTCATTGTAAATGAAGGGGGGAGGGAGATGTGTTGAAGGGATTGGGTTTATTTGGTAGAAAAAATTAGGGGGAAGGGAAGGGTTAGGAAAAATATAGTGGGGGGATGGGGGGCGGATGTTAGGGTTAGCTTAGGGGAAAAAAAGGGGGTGGGCAGACTTAGGAGATTATATGGTAGGGGATAGGAAGGGGAAAGGGTTAAGTAGAGCTTCCTCCCCCTTTTTTATTTTTATTTTTATTTATTTTTTTAATTTATGGGATGGGGAGGAACATTAGGGGAAAGAGATGGGTTAGTCTAGGAAAAATTTAGGATGAGGGGTGAGGGTTAGGAGGGCTTGGGGAATAAGATGGGGGAAGTAGACACTAGGAGGGGGCTGAAATTAATTTTATTTAATAATTGATTAAACATTTAATTAAACCTAATTAAATATAAATATTTAAGACCTTTGGAGGTCAAAAATAATTATTTAAACCTTATTTTAGGTCCAAAATTATTTACATAAGACCAAAACAAAGACCTGACCTTGGTGATATAAAAAAAATTCATTGCTTTAAAGGGTGAGATAGGACTTCAAAAAGACCAAAAAATTGCAATAATTAGAAAGGACTCGAAAATTTATTAAAAGAGATTGACCGGGGGATTATTGCAAGTAAAGACTCACAAGACACCAAAATTTTGAAAATTAGGGGTAGAATCAAGTTGGATTTTGAGGATCCAACATGACCTTGGGTTATCTGTGGCCCATGCTAACAATCAATAATACCCATATATAATATAATATCATATCCCCATATACCTATTCTTAGGTACCATAGCATTCCACCCTCCTTACAAATGTTTCATCCTTGAAACATGAGAAGAAACTAAATAATATGATCTTCTAAGCAATGCTGACAACTGGTACCAATCTTGATCATCCATCCATCCAAGTGAAATCTTGATTGGTGGTGGTCTTTAATGATGCCAAGTTGCTATTGTGCCACTTAAATATCCATAACTACTATGTTGGCTTCATGCTTTTATTGCTCTACTTTAATATTTAGAATTATTGGTCCTATTGTTCCTTGATGCTACTACAACCATTTGAAATCTATAGTTACTATGCATTTTCTACCAAACACTACCATACTTGATGCCTTTCTGAATCCATGTAGATCCATAATAATATTGATACCCTAAGCCATACCTCCAATATTATTGTCACTTAGGGTGGTGTGGGTGGTGATATGTTGCAACCTTAACCTAACATTCTATTTCCTTTGATTCTTTAGTATTTTATTTCTTTATTTTAAATTATTCCTCATGCTCTTCTCTCTTGTTCCCTTCTTTTGGTGTGTCTTCGTGTGCTTCCAATAGAGCTTCCTTGGACTTTGTTACTTCTTCTTCCATGAAATTTACTATTTTTGCTACTATAGATTGAATTTTGATTCTTTTATTGGTTCCTTAACTTGTTCCCCTATCATAAATACTTTTGGCTTCTCCTTGGATTCTTGCTCCTTAAGCTAAGAAATATTTTGTAGTGTTATCTTCTTTTTCTTGTACCATGTCTTCATAAATTTATTTTGCAAATTAATGTTAACAAAAACCAAAGACTCCAACTAAGGATAACCAAGAACAATAATCACATCATCCATATTGATAGCATGAAAAATTGAATGTAAAACATATTTATCCATGGTGATCTTCAAATATTTAAAAATCTAAACATTCTCACCCTCAATCTATATGTCCTTAATTTTTGTTGCTTGAACCTACAACCTCTTAACCAAAGCACTATTAATGAAATTATATCTACAACTAGGGTTAATGGAAATAATAACCTTTTTATTTTTAATACATTCATGAAGCTGCAAAATAAAAAATTTAGATGAATTTTGATCCTTTTGATCCTTCTCTAGATTTTGTAAGTCAAAATATGTGGCTTCTTCATTTTTCTCATCATCTTCCTTAAAATTTTCCTCTTTCTCCTCCTTGTGTAATTTTATTTCTTTTTCGTAGTCTTTAATTTGTTTCTTTAAAATTTGCCACTCTCTTTTAATTTTATTTCTCTTATTTTGAATATCTTGTAGTTTCTTTTCAAGGTCTTTGATGACACCCATCAAACTATTTATCTTTTAATCCTTTCCCTCAAACTCTTTCATACAAATATCTAACCTTTTTTGTAATTGAAATTGAATAGTTTCCCATCTACTCAATAATACATGCTCCATTTCATCCCAAGAGTAATTATAATTATTTTCCATAACAAAAATTCTCCATCAAAAATAAGCTTCCTCTTTTCAAAATCTGCTAAGAAGAATTCACCAATAGTAATCATCAAAATATACAGATATAAACTTCATCCACCATTCTTAAACATCAATATCATCCTCTAAAAAAAATTATAATTCCATGAATTTACGTCCACAAAAATGAAAACTAGGGTTTTACAAATAGATATTTATCCAATAGAATTTGAAGCTAAAATTCTACATAAACAATTAGACCCACAAAAATAGGAGATGATTTGCTTCTCCCAACTGATAGATATCTCAAATTTTATTTTTTTTTAGGAAAAAAATTGAGTTGAAAATTCCTCACTACCCTTGTTCTACACGACTGACTTCATAGGGTTGTATCTCCCTCAATACTACTCAAATTCCTTCATATGACCACTCATTTTTAAGATCTTCAGAGTTTAAAGTCTTTTCCTCTTATTAGAATTGTCATTCTCTACTACATTGTCATGTTGGTGGTTAGGTGAATTTTACCTCTCCCATTGAGGGCCCTTTTGCTTACCTTCTAGCACAAAATTTTATTTCTTATTAAAGGAACCTTATGGGAAAGAGTTGTACTTATACTCCCTAAGTCAATACCCTAGTTTTCCACAGATAAAATATGTGACATTGGAACGTGAAAAATTCTCTTGTCTTTGCTATTGCTATTGATTATGTCTTTTTTATTTATATGATTATTGGTGTTTGTTGGGGTCCACTACCTTTCTTTGACTACATAGGCTTCTTACCTATCTAATCCATGACTAGAGCACATTCATGTTCAGTCTATGTTTCACGAATTGCTTCCTCTTCTTAAAGTAAATTTACAAGTATATCAGAAGTTAAACTATGGTTAGTATCATTTAAATTTATCAACAAAATGTTGAACGTAGGTGGTAATGCTCAAAGTACAATTAAAACAATCACACCATCACTAACAAATTTTCCTAGCACTTGAAGCAAGGATCTCAACTCTACAATTCTCTATAAAAAACCCTTCAACTTCTCATCGCTCTTCAATTTCAAATAATGCAATTGACTCTATAGGTATAGAGTGTGTAAGGGTTATAAACTCTTCAATCTCAACCAATAAAAATAATATCTGATGACTCTTTGTTAAGTAGGGTTATTTTTAAAAAATTTATAACATTTTTTAATGTTTAAAATTTGCCACAATTTGCATGACAACACCTTTAGTGTATTCAACACCTTTGGAGTAACTTAGAGTGGAAAATATCTTAGAACAACAATGTTTTCCATCATTTATTTAAACCCATCATGTTTTTATGCCTCCTTTTTGCAAAAATGTTTTTTAGCAACAAATCAAACCAAAAAAAATATTTTGTAGTCCTACTTGGATGTCTAAACATTGTGAAATACATCTCAACATAATGGTGCTTGCATGGCTTTACCTGTCAAACATTTTGTGTTAGCATATCCAACATTATTTTCTCCTTTGATCATTTTTTAAATATTTTAGATCAAACATCTTAGGTAGCCTTACGTTAAATGACCTCTCTTGTCGGCTCATCATTTTCTTTATTAGCAAACATATCCTTGGTGCATATTAAATTGATTCGTAGATGGCCCAAGTACCTTACTAGATGGCATACACTCTTCTCAACATTAAGATATACTTTTCTTGGGACACTTCATATGATCTCCTTTGTTTCATGGGTAACCTTTTCTTGGAAACATATCTTATCTTTCACTTCTAGATGACTCATATACTACTTTAAATGACCTTCAATTAGAAATAAAAATTGCAACACTCTACTTATGTTAGATATCTTCATGTTTGATCAAACGACCTTAACAACTCTTGGTACACGCTACATGTTAGTATTGAATGGTAGGTCTTAGTTGGATGGTTGAAACTAGTGCATGGCTTAAGCAACCTATAGATAAAATATTTTTTCAAATTTGTGATAACCCACGTTCTTTGAAAAAATTCTCTAGATTGCATACCTGTTTAGATGTCATTAACTAAACACCTTGTCTCATTTATATAGGACAAGTTTATTTGTGCTCAAAACTTTACTTCAGATGGAATACGCCCCACATAATCATGTAAGACAACCATAATCTTGGTAATTTAACAAACAATACTGCCCTATGTTGGTAATAATATGACCCATGTAAGCATATAATACGACTATCTATTCACTTATCGACCCATTTTATCATCTAAATGACTCCTCAAATTTGGCATGATGTTTCATCCAAGTCAACAATCTCCTTTTTTTAAGATTATGCCTCAACATAATCATACCTTTTTCAAATAATTTTGACTTCACATTGGCACACAACACAAAAATACTTGCAACAAGTTGATTCAAACAAGATATCTCTCTTGAACTAGAAAACATGATCAAACAAGACATCTCAATAATGCCTATCCTACTTGATCGACAAACAACTTGATGATTTTACACATGTTCCACTCAAATCCATCATCACTTGGTTTTAAACCTATTAAATTAAACAACAAAACATTAATGTTCTCTTTTGTAATTGAATCGACAAGATTTTATTCTCCTTGTGTGGACACACGATCATTGACTTCACTTCTTGGATTGGCTAGGGAAAAACACAAACTTCAAACAATGTCTCTTTCTTTGCAATGTTGGTCTTACCTGAGAACATCGAAGCTCTAATACCAAATGTTATAAACACATATTAACTGCAATAAAGTTTGCATTGATGTGATAGATGTGTATATACCAAAAAAATCATGAATAGAGAGGGCTCTAGTTACAATTAACTTATAAACACCCCCACAACTCTTGGAATAAATTACATGATTTTCATAACAATAAGAATGGGACATGGTGCTTATGTATTAGCTATAAGGTATTAAACAAAATCACAATGGAGATTAGGTACCCATTGCCACATATTGATGATTTTTTAGTCCAACTATAAGGGGCTCGATGCTTCACTAAGATTGATGCCAAGTCATGTTATCATTAAGTTTTCATAAACCCCATTGATATTTGGAAGACAACTTTCCAGACAATTTCCATTAAAACTACTTGTTCAATTTGGGAGATGAAACATTGTAACTCCAAGTTGCTTTGTAATTGTTGTACATTACTATATAGCTTAACATTGTCTTAGTTTACTTCTTCCTCATCTTCTTGGTCCTCTTTCTATTCACTCTCATGTCTTTCACACCCTGTAAACCTTGTCTATCCTTATAATGCCCAAGATTCTGTTTTGCTACTTCCTTTATTACATCTAAATAGAGTATATTTGTGCCCTATGTGTCATGCATCTTATATACTAAATATTTGAACTCTTGTCAATCTTGTATTCTACAATGTAATTATATTCTAGTTATTTGTAAATAAATTTTTGTTCTTGTGCGAAAGATTTTATTATGTTTTATTCTATTGCACAATTATGAATTATAACTCAGTCAGTAACACTTATTGATTTTGAGAGTTGTCCTCTACACCACCACATTCTATACCTTACAATATATCCATATTCACACTCAAGATACAATCTTTATTAATTTTTAAATCTTATATGCAAAGATACTTAATTTATGCAATAACTATATATGTTATTTTATTTTTTATGTTTAATAATAAAAATATTAGATTATTGTGAAACCATGCACACTTGTACAAATAATTACCATCATATAGTTGTTTGTAATTTTTTAAATCTAGATGTGGTTTCCTAACAAATAATAAAAACCAAGCCCTATGTATTATTTCAACCCCAATTTACACAGAAAAAATTGTGTACTTTTATTTTTCTTTAAAAAAATCCATATCATATGTCTTTGCATTTGCATAATGGATACCTTAAGCTATACAAGATCAAAGCATTAACAAACTTCTACTATTAGGGACACTAATTGTTGGTAGTCTTAAGTTTCTGTATATTTGCTTAAAATTTATAAATTAACAGTAAAAAAACCATTGATTAATGCTGGTATTGGTGGTGTGGGGCGGGATAGTAGTGGTACTATCCAATTTTTTTTCTCTTGCTTTAAGGGACATCATTCTAATAAATTCATGGAAGCACTCGCAATTTTATATGCTTTGGAGCAAGGGTATGCTTTGGGTTGGCGTCGGATTGTTTGTGAATCTGATTCTCAGATTGTTATAAATTTGTTAAATTCTGAAGATAGTCTTCATGGTTGTTGGCGGTTGAGTTGGGTTGCTCGGCAAATTCTTAATATCTCTCGCTCACTTGGACTTCATTTCTTTTGTGCATATTCCTCGGGAGTGGAATAGGGTAGCGGATTTGTTAGCTAAATGGGCTTCTAAGTTTCAAGATGGTTGGGATGTTCAAAATTGGTCTCAACTTTCTTCTGATTGCTCTCAATCTCTCTCTTCTTTATTGAGAGATGATATGTCTGAATAGCTTCTGCTTTTTCTTTGTATCATGAATATTTTGCTGAGTTAATAAATTTTTACCCTCTTTTACAAAAAAAAAAAGATTTCATTCCAAGATCTGCTATCAAATAATCAAATTAGCTTAAGTGAATTGGAGCAAAAATCGACTGCTTTTGGTGCCATCTTGCTTAGCAATGTTGTGATTTTGATCTTTTTGCCCCTCCTTTTTACTTGAAAGTTTGAGACTCTTTAAGAAATTTGATCCCCCAATATTTGTTGGATCATTTGTTTGGTCATCATATTAGGGGCCTCATTGGAAATTCCTCTTATTCAAGCTGAGAACAATTGTTTTAGATTCCAAACACGTAATCCCAATTTTGTATTATTGTAATTTAGTCCCTTGATCATATGAGATGATCCCTTATGTTGGTTACTAAAGTATGGTGTACAATTCTACCCTATTGGATTTGAACCTTAGGCCTCCTATTTAGAGTTCCAAAGTCTTATTGATAAGCCCACTCAAGTTGTACATGTCAAGTGTATAGACCAAGAGCCAAACACAACTAACTATACATGTTTCAATACATTAGAAGTCAAGGAATCTTGCTAACAAGACAAATGAGATAAAATGTAAGGAGGCTCAACAACAACAAATTTATGCATGGATAATTATCCTTTAACCTCAAGGATTGGGTTAACAAAGAACCAAGTATAGATGACCTAGAGAAACCATAAATAAAATACAAGTAGAAAAAAAATGATCATATTTGCTATTAATGGAGGAAAAAAAATATCCTATGTAGGTCCAATTTTATACTATAGGACGTGCATCCTTTTATAATAAGAAAATGATTTGGTAGATTAAGTTCATTGAATGAGGCATGTATTATAATATTATGGAGGATTATAACAATATGTTTGTAGTTTGAGGTGATCGAAGATAAATATTTTAGGAGTTTAATCTCTTATAAGATGACAATAAAATTATTATAAAAATTTTAAACACTAAATAAGAAAAGACATAAACATTGTATTTTATAATAAACATTTCAAGGAGTTAAGTTCATGACTTGGAGAAGAAAACAATAATGAACTAAAGAATTGATCATTCATTGAAGAACTTATTTCTAATTTTAAGAGGAAGATAAAGACCATGTCTCCAACTTTGTATCAATAAGCATTCAACAAAGGGATGAACCTAAAAAGCTATTAATATTGAAAGGTAGATGGGGTAAATTTACAAGTAACTTCAAAGCTATAGAAATAGAATACCTTTCAATATCCCATATAAACACATAATTAATGTTCAAAGAATTTAAAGAGAAGCCGAAAAGCAGTTGCCCTAGTGACTAAGATGATGATTGTTTCTTAAGTGGTCTTGTGTTCAAACCCCTTAAAGATAATTGTTGATATAATTTATAAATGTTCTTTAAAAAAAAAAAAAAAAGAATTTAAAAAGAAGACTAAACAAGAACAAAAAAAAAAATTATAGTGCGTAGATTATATGATATAAGGATACACTAATACCACATGTTAAAAGAAAGTATTTTATAAATGAGATCAGGCGTATTCCATAAAGGAGTTTCTATCCAATATGAAGAACAACCAAAACTAAGTGATGCCGATTGAGAATAAGAATGCATCTAGATCTTTGAAGGAAACAAACATTATAATTAATTAAGTTTTTTTTCTTCCCAACAATTTTGTTTACATAGTTTTTTAATAAAGTTATATTATTAAAAAAAAATTATTATTATTTTAAAAAATTTATTATACAAATATTTAAAATAATTATATATTACTTAACAAAATTTCAAATTATAACTCTTCTTTATAATTTAATATTATTTAATAAAAAAATTAATCAGATACTTTTCAATATCACATAAACTTTTGGACATAAAGCCTTTTGTGGGTGGGTGTTTTAAGAAGGGATGATCTAACTTTACTACTATCAGGAACTCAGTTAGGGTTACTATTGATATAAATGTTTTTTTCCTGTTTGATTGCATTTATATTATTTTTTAGTAACTTTTTTTAAGTATACGGTTCAAACTATATGGGTTACTCTCAACAAGTTTATATCACCTTGTTATTGTTGACACGACATAAACGGGACCATCGGTCGCTTTTTTTAAGTATACGGTTCAAACTATATGGGTTACTCTCAACAAGTTTATATCACCTTGTTATTGTTGACACGACAAAAACGGGACCATCGGTCGTTCAAAATCGTAATGTTATCGTTAATCTTAAGTGCACTCAAAGAATTTAGATCAGACTACTACCTTTAGGACAGGTATGCCCCTTAGATTTGAACCTAAATCTCTTTTTAGTAAGTGTATAACAAGACACAATTACCAATCCACCTAACCTTTTAAAGACTATATAAATAAAATATTATATATTAAATATTTATTTTTATAAACATAAAATCAAAGTTCAAAGTTCAAACTAAAAATATTTTATTTCCAAAGTTCAAACTGTGGATGAGTGTGTGAGGGATAAGTGTGTATTCATAATATTAATAAATAAATAAAAATTATTCAAATAGTCAATTAAAACTTTAAAATAAAAAAATAAAAATAAAAATAATATCCGCTTGTAAGTAATGTGACCGAGGTTCAATTCCTATATAAGAAGTATAACTTTAAAAAAAAAAAACTTTAACAAATATATATATAAATAAATTGTTTCTATGTAGATGTTTAAAACTAAAAACTAATTTAAACATAATGTTACCTGCTAACATCTCTTAAAAAAATCTCTCCGCCGAGCGGATCGGATCTTATCTATTAGTTCTAGACCAATTTAACACTAGCTAAAGAGTTATTAGATATGTTTGTAAGGGTTAGATGGATTGGTAAGATATTGGACACTTAATGAGGAGAGACCTAGGTTCAATTCTCGCGGCCATGCCCACTCTAAGGCAAAGTAGTAGTCTGACTAGAATCTGCTGAGTGTGCGTCAACTTGATGACGGTGGTACTAACGCAGAGCTACCGGTGTCTCCCTCACTCCGAGATGTGTTTATCAAGGCGAGATAAGAGTTATAGTACTAACGCAGAGCTACCGGTGTCTCCCTCACTCCGAGATGTGTTTATCAAGGCGAGATAAGAGTTATAGTACTAACGCAGAGCTACCGGTGTCTCCCTCACTCCGAGATGTGTTTATCAAGGCGAGATAAGAGTTATAGTACTAACGCGGAGCTACCAGTGTCTCCCTCACTCCGAGATGTGTTTATCAAGGCGAGATAAGAGTTATAGTGGTAGCTTCATGATTTAACGGCTACAATCAAAGACAATGTGATTTGATCCTGTGTGACCAGTTGTTTAAAAAGGAAAGGCAGTTAACAATTCCTTTATATCAAAAAAAAATTATATGGAGAGATGACTTGGCATGCCATCTCACCTCTCTCCACCTCTCTCCATCTCTATTCTGCATCTCTCCCTTCCCTTTACTTCTTCCATGAAATTTGGCAATCTTCTGTTTTTATATTTTCCAATTTGGAAATCTTCTGCTTTTATGTTTTCCAATTCTTCTCTTTTGAGTAGTCCGTTTCTGTGAAACATGAGCGCCAAGTTTTTGCTGTTATCCCAGAGACCAACCAACCTCAATCTCAATATTCCTTTCTTGTTTTCCAATCTTCTTACGCATAATCCGTTCTTTGTAGCTTTGATCAATTGAATTTTTCCAATCTTCTTACGCATAATCTGTTCTTTGTAGCTCTGATCAATTGAATTGGACGTGAATTGGATGCTTTGGGAGGTTTGATCTCAACCAAGGATGCCCTTTTGATTGGTTTCACCTCTTCTCTGGGAGCATTGCAGTGTTTTGGTCCAAGCAGTGGTGGATTTCTGATCATATTGGTACACCCTTTTGCAATTCTGTGTTATTTAGCTGAGACCCAATATCTGTTTCAGAGTAGAGGCCCTTGATCCAGTCCCAATTCTAGTTCTGCCCTTCTGCAATTCAAGCTTGTAGGCTGCATTTTAAGCCCACTTGAGGGCTCGATCTTTGGAGAAATTTTTTGAAGTTATAGGCCATGGAGATTTCAGATAGTATTTGGCAATGGGGCAATGCTCGGAAGAAGATGGCCCCAATCTCTTGTGCTGCAGGACCTGCAGGCAGGTCTTGCTCCATCGCTAATAAAATCAGCTCTTTTGCAGGTGGGTGTTGCTCAGTGGATGATAAAACCAGCTCTGGAGCACTTGGGTTCGTTTAAAAAAATCCCCTGGAAGAGGGCTTGAATGCAAGACAAATGCAATGCATGGATGCTGATACTGATGCTTCGCTCCGCAGATCTCAGAGAATTTCTGAAGCAAATGCAAGGAAAAGGGACTTGGCTCTGCCAGTTCAAACTTCCCCTCTGGAAGTTAATCTCTTCAAGAACGTTGAGGATTTGATTGAGGCCAATTCTATGAAGTCTACGATCTGCTTAATTCAAGCTTATGTTTCGCTGTCTGATACTGATAACTCTGATGCAATAGCATGCCGCCCACATGGTGATTGTAGCCCTGAGTTAGATTCTGAAGATTTGGTGCGAGATCGAGTTTTCTGTGAGAAGAAGAAGAAGCCATGTAAGTTAAGGGTGTGGAGAAGAAACCCAAAAGGAGCTCAAGCGGAAAAGTGCTTGGTTTCCAAAGAGGGAATTCATAGCAGCTCTTCCCAGGACATAGATGGAGAATTATCCATGGAGGCCTCATCGTCTTGTTCAATTTTCAAGGAGGTGCAGTTGCAGCAGCCATGGGGAAAGAGGAGTTTGAGGCCTGTGGGTGCCTCAGAATCCACTTCCAATTACATGGATTGGTCCATCAGAAGGAAACTTCTGAGGTCCGCTTTCCTGGACTTCATGTGCTGGCTGATATTGCAGAAGAAGAAGAAAAGGCTTCATCAGAGGTGAAGGTGACCTTTCTTCCAACTGGAGTACCCTTCTGGCAGAAGAAAGTAATCAGGAAAGCCAAGAGTGCTTTCAAATCTGCTTCTTGAGCAAATTGAGTAGTCCTGGATGCTTGGAAGCCAGCAATAATCAGGTTGTTGACGATGGTGGTGTAGATAGAGAACAAGGGGCAATCCAGGGCGTGCTGTGCTCAAAGAGAACAAGATCTCAGTTTCTAAACTCCAAGTATTGTGATTCTGTTCTTCAGCCATGGAAGAGATGTACCAGAAGATAATTCAAATCTTCACATACTTTGAAGTTTTGCAGGTCAAGGGATCAATTAGCTGCTTGTTTTTTTGTCTTCTTTCAAGAAGTCTCTAATAGTCATTTTGACTCTTTAAATAAATTCCTGATCAATGTACAGGCCAGAACTGCTGTCTCCACCCATTGTCCAAAGTGTCATCTTTCTCTGTGTACATTATGCAGCTTTTGTTTCCACCATGTAACAGTTTCTCACTTTCTTTTTTGGGCGAGGGTGTGGGAACATTTTGCTAGGCATAGTTTTACCTTTCAGCTCTATGCATTTCTGCACAATCTTCTAAACATTTTAGATGGGTAGTAAATCTTATTTGTGATTTTGATAAAATGTTTTAATTGGTTAAATTTTTTACTTTCAAGATTCAGGTTGAAATCTTATCCATTTTTTTAAATTTATAAATATTGTTATTGGTTTTCGCTAATTGTTTCTCTGAACTACTTGGGATTCAGAAGAACCTATTAATATGCTTGATGAAGGAACCTGAACTGGTATTGGTTTTTGCTAATTGTTTCTCTGAACTATTTGGGGTCCAGAAGAATCTGACTAATATGCTTGATGAAGGAACCTGAAGTCTGAATACTGGGCTAACCTGTTCTGAGAAAGAAAATGGAGGTTCTTTTTCTTAACCGCTCTTTGCGAGTCTTAGCTCTTTTTAAATTATCTTTGCACTCACCATCTTCATTGAAAATTAGCAAATTATTTTTGATAGTGTGTATGCTCAATTTCTAATTAATTGTTGTAAAATTCTTACAGGTTGTTTCCTTTTAGATCATTGGCCTTCTAATTTCTGATGCTTAGATGCTTAGATGCAAAATAAATTGGAATAGTGAAAGAGAGAAAGTAATGAGCAGTCTTCTGAAAATCAGAATACTATCAGTAGGTCTCCTCCACAAATGTAGACACATTTTATTTTTCTCTCTTTTTCCATTACAAACTTTTCAAGTAACATTGCGTATATGGAGGAGACCTGACTTTTTAGGCCCGTTGAATAGTGACAAAGGACACAAAAAATCAAATGGAGAAGGCAAGCCTAGTTCCGTTGAATAGTAAGTTCAACCTTTACAGTATAAAGGGGACACAAAAAAATCTCTTGTGGGTTCCCTCTAGATAGTGATATACTTGAATGGGATGGCAAAGTTGGCCACCTGCCAACAGCTCTCCAGGTTTTGTTTTTTCTCTACCTTAAGAGTTTTACTTACTAAGAAGAGACTTAGGTTCAAACTTTGGGGACATGCTTCCTGTAAAGGTAGTAGTTGAATCTTCTAGATGTACACCAAACCTCTCTCTACCTTAAGAGTTTTACTTACTAAGAAGAGACTTAGGTTCAAACTTTGGAGGCATGCTTCCTATAAAGGTAGTAGCTGAATCTTCTAAATGTACACCAAACCTATGAGTACAAATCTCAAGTGACCGGTGGTGTGGTATAGGCTTGTTGGAGTAGCCCTGTCCTTTGAACCCATACACCTGGCATTACTAAAAATAATGTGGACAACCAACTTCCTTATGTATTAAAAAAAATTCTTTAATGTATTTAAAAAAAAACAACCAACTTCTTTATGTATAAAAAAAACATTCCATATATAAAAATTATGAACTTTCCTAAGATACATCCGAACCAACTTTCTTATTTATTTAAAAAAAACAATCAACTTCCTTATTTAATTAAAAAAAAAAAACAATCTATATATAAAAATTATGAACTTGCCTAAGATATTTAGCGTCACTTATTAGGGTTATCCTATATTGGTTTTACCCTTCTTTATTATAACTTATGATTTATGACTTAAAAGAATAATAAATATTTTAATATATTTAAGTTTGGAGGATTGATTTTGCAGTCTATGATTTTAATACAATAATAATTTTATAAATAAATTTAAAAATCATATAAGTTCAAAACCTTATTGTTTTCTCTTATAAACGTTACATGTTTGGTGCTCTTCAAGGTATATATCATTATATATTTTGTAAAGGATTAGTATTGTACTTCATTGGAAATATAATATGAACATGAATTTGAATTTGAATTTGTATTAATGTTCATCGGTGATCAAAAGAGGTCAATAGGACTGTAAAATAGGACATATACAAAGCAACGGGAGTGCCTAATAGGACTGTAAAATAGGACATATGCAAAGCAACGGGAGTGCCTAATGCAGTTCCAAAGAAAATAAAGTAAGAAAAACAGTAAATAGGATGACATATGATATACAAGATCTGAGGATCAAATATTACGTTCAACATTCAAGGTTGAAGAGAAGTGAGTGATGTAAGAGTTGAATGTTGTCATAGATGTTCTTTGTTGGAGTCGACGACGAGTTGATCTTGTTGTATCTCTATGATCACCCTCATGTGATCACCCTGACGCTTCTTGGTCGTGGCCTCTGGAGGCTGGAAGAATGAAGTGATAAGTCGAGATCCAGTTATCTTCTGTAAACTGTTACTAAGTAGTTCTTTCCTGAGATTGAATAATTCTCAGATGAAAAGGGCAATGCATCTCTGATCTTTATAACTAATCCAAGATTTTAGTGTATGGGTGTCTTTGAATAAGTAATAATATCTACCTCGTATCTCGCAGTAGACAAGACAAGTGAAAATGAAATGCTCCTTGGATTCCACATCAAGACTGCACAATCTGCAAATACGTTGATCTCTGGGGAGGTGATGATTTATCTCAATACGCAGCTCGTGGGAGCAAACTCGTTGCCGAGCTAGAGGAAACCTGAGGCTGTGTGACATCTGTATCAAGTTATATTTTGGATTAGTGATCAATCCATTCTCTAGTTGGAGATAAAAGTGAGAGTAATGGAGCAGTTTTGGTGAAAGAGGTTCCTTTGGATCGGTCCAAGTAGTTTTTATGTATCTTTGAGTAAATATCATCTCGAATATCCTTATTAGGGTATGGTGCATTGATTGATGCTTTAGTAGGAGGTCTCATGATGTCTAAGCCAAGAGATTGAAGTAGAGTAGTAGTCTGAGCATATCAGCAATTCCTGACCCCTTGATTTGCCAACTGTATTGAGGATTGTAGTGCTAAATATGGATATCTTCTCATATCCGACATACAATGAAGTCTATGCAGTAAAGAGACAACAAGAAATATTGTTGTTGTAAGCAATGGATGAGCACCAAACTCATCTAGAATGATGGGATGTGGAACAATTCTTTTGGAATGAATGAACTTGGACAACATTGAGATGAGGACCCTTTCAATACGAGACCAACCCAACTGTCTGAGGCTAGGGCCCCAAACTAATGAAAGGAATAATATTTTTTTTAAATAAATTTATAAATTATATTTAAGTTTTAAATTGTATTATTGTGATGTTTATTATAGACTGTTTTAAAGGTAGTTAGTTTAAATATGTTAACAGAATTTTAATATGCTAGTAAAAAAAAGTTGCATTATAATAATATTATACTTGTATCTTGATAAGATTTGAACTTGATTCTTCAACCTAAAAATCAATGAATTTTATTGGTTAAAATAATATCATTCGATTTAAATATTAAGTTTATCTATGGGATTAAAATTTGGTGTAGGATGTAAGAATCTTAAGTTGACACTATTACTTCAAACCCTATAAACAATATATGTATTATTTACAACTTCTAGAGGTATGATGAGGGAGACCCCTTATCTCCATACTTGTTCATCATATTGGCTGAATGTTTAGGCAAAACATTAGCTAAGGATAGGGATATTAGAGCTTTAGAGGGAATAATAATAGCAACTGGAGCTAAACCAATTACTCACCTACAATTTGTTGATGAATCTACATTATTAGAAAAACAACAGACAAGGGAGACCTCCATATTTAAAATGATTTTAGGATGGTTTACAAAAGCAACTGGACAACTTATAAATGAAGAAAAGTCCAAGGTCATCTTTTTCCATTGCTCACCTAGGCAGGAGATAATGTTGTTGGATAAATTGAGATACAAGAAGACATCTCTTTCAATCACCTACCTAGGAATTCCACTTACAGTTGGGAGGCAAAAAAAGGAGGAATGGATTTGGTTGTTAGAGAGAGTGAAAGCCAAATTGAGAAAATGGACTAATAGGTGGCTTTCTACAGGAGGATGAATGACCCTTATAAATTTAGTCCTTAATACCATACATATTTATGTCTCCTTAGTGCTACCTATCCCTAAGGCGGTTCTTAAAGAATTGGATCAAATAAGTTATAGATTTCTTTGGAATGGAGTTAAGGAAGAACGAAAATTGGTGGTAGTGAAATGTGATACTTTATGTTTAGAGAAAAGGGAGGAAGGACTAGGAATCATGTCAGTTATCAAGAATAATAAGGTAGTGGCAGCTAAGTTATATTGGAGATTGTTAAAATTTCCTAAGGAAGGGCTCAAATTTTGAGGGTCAAATATGCAGAGAATAAAACCCTAATAGAGCTTATCTGGTTTTCGCTTCCTAGCAGAGGATCTCCCATATTAATGGGACTTAGAATAGGAGAGGATATGATCAAGGAAAGATTGTTCTAGATTATCCATAATGGACAAAAGGCTAACTTTTGGACAGATTCATGGGATGGTCATCCTCCTCTAATAACTCAATTCCCAACTTGGAGATCGTTGATGGAGAATATTCATAGACATAATTGGGTTAAGGTAGCCAAATATTGTAAGCCTCAAAGCAGTAGTTGGGAGGTAGGAAGGCAATGGATCCCAATAGAGGAGTGGTCAATCCAAATCCCAGAGGATCAGAGAAAAGAAATCTATAGGACCATCTAGACGAGATCACTCTTGTGGTCTCAAGAGGAGGATATTCTTGGTTGGGGTAAGAAAAATCAAAGTGAATATATAGTTGCCTCTAGATACTTAGCCCTCTATCAGAGTATCCTAAGCCCATTAAGTGATATATTCATGCAGTTGTGGGCACAAAATCTTTGGTCCAAAGTTAGATTCTTTATTTGGATTCTACTTCATAGAAGGGTGTTAACAGGGGAACAATTGATGAAAAGAGGGATGCATGGGCCTTTCAAATGTGATATGTGTTGGGAGAATGAGGAAACAATTTCTCACCTTTTTATAGAATGCCCCATCATAATCAAATTATGGAAACAAATGGCAGCTTTGCTAGGCATTCGTTGGTTTGAGATATCTTCTATAGAACAACTTTGGAGGGAGTGGCCTAAAAGGGAGGAAATGGACCAACCCACTTAGCAGATTTTTTGGGTGGGGACGACTCTCCTTTTGTGGAATTTATGGAAGAAGAGAAATAATTGTATCTTCAACCAGGAATACAAAGATAGCCACTTTGTTTGGCAAAGGATCATATCTAATATGAGGGATTCAATCCAATATCTGTTAAAAGAGCCCCATAATCCTAACCAAAAGTGGATTCAGATAATATCTAGATTACAAGTGTCTCCAATGGTGGTCACATCAAATAGGGTAACCCCAAATCATGCACAAGTAATCAAAATTAGGAATTGGAAACCTCCTCTAGAGGGATTAGGTAAGATTAATATGGATGGAGCCTCAAGGAGAAATCTAGGAAGAGCAAGTATGAGGGGAATAGGTCGCCTTTCAAATGGTGCCTCTGCTTTTGTCTTCATAAAAACCTAGGTATATTTTCTAATAACCTGGAAGATGGAAATACCATCTTAAGGGGATTACTAGAGGCTCTGAAGGTGGGGTGGAGGAAATGTGGAATCAGACTCCTAGATTATGATTAACCACTTAAAAGGATCAAGCAAGCAAAAGAATAAAGATTGGAGAATACAGAGAATACTTGAGCAAATACAAATGACCCAACAATGCTTTGAGGTAGTGGAGTTTATACACATATTTAGAGATCAAAACAAGGTGGCAGATGCAATGGCTAATTGGGCTCTTGATCGAGGAGACTTCACTTGCTATGGATATCCTCCTAGATGGTGGCCTCAGTGGACCAGGGAAGCTCTTTTTTCATTCTTACTATTGATGATAGTAATGCTTGTTGTATATAGATTTATATATCTTTGCTTTGCATAGTTACTCTTTTTTGTATAGATAATTGTGGTAGATTAAATGTGAGGGAGAATAGTCCTACGTCTTGGCTTAAAAGCCTTCAATCCTAGAAAGACAGGATATGTAATATGATTTTCAACTATTTTAATTTTTTATCTTTTTACCAAAAAATATATTTAAATCAACCTTAACTTTAATATCTATGTATATAGGTCTAAGGGCCTGGTCCAGTGGCCAAAACGCTCCTGTGGGAGTGCGGAGACCATGGTTCCAATCCCTTAGGCCTCATAGTACTAGAAAGCGTGTCGTGTTAGCATCACCAACTACGTTAAAAATTTTACCTGGCGTAACTGGAGGTTATAGTGGTAGCAAGGAGTAGGATTTGAACCCACAAAGAGACGTAGAAAATTATAACGAGTTATCAATTCCTCTAGTATTATATATATATATATACTATTCATAGCACTTTTGGTCTATTTTCAATCTTTGTATTTATTGAATTTAATTTTGATATAAGTTCATTCAAAAGCAAAATGTATTTAAATGTAAGATTGATATAGTTATTCAATGTTAAAAAAAACTTGAATTCCAATAGATTTAAAATTATTATTATTTGTCCTAGGGGGGATAACGCAACGGTTTAGGCTTTGGCTCTTCTTCGGGAGGTCTAAGGTTCAAACCATAGCGTGGCGTGGGCTTTCTCAAATTAACCAAATCAAAATATATTATTGTTTTTAATACAACATTAAATTATATCTATTAAATGGTATGAATTAAATTAAATAATTTTTTCAATTTTGAAGTATAGATTTAGGTTTGAATCTTGATGATTAATATGTGAATAATTTTCAAAGTATAATATCATTGTTTAATTATTGATGTAATATGAATAAAACTCAATCAAGTGGTATTAGCTCAAATGGCTAAATTCCTCAACATTTCAAGGAGGAGATCCAAGTTCGAATCTTGCCAAAATGATACATGAAGAATATCTAAGCTTTGTTGTAATACCACTATGTGGTGATGATGTAATACAAGTGGGGTCCGTTTCAATCTCGTATAACTCATTAAAAATATATAAATAAAACTCATTTCAATCTCATATATTTAAATTTAGAAATTTATTATTTTATTTGATAAATAATTATTTTATTTAAATTTTTGCAAGTCTATTTTACCCATGATTAAGGGAAAGGTACAATGACCAACAAGGAATCTCTTGGAGAATATGCAATAGTGGTTCAAAAGATAAAGGCTTAAAGGAATACAAATGCATTCTATTAATAGTGGCATGTGATCCATGGTTGGTAAGAAATTCCATCATGTTTGAGAGTAAGGAAATTTCACCTTTACAAGAAATTTTATGTTGTTTGAGAGCAAGGAAATTCCACCTTTACAAGTTCAAGCTAAGATCAAATATACTCATGAAGGCATAAAATAAACCCCAAAATTAAAGGTTGGAAGACAAGTTGATAGTTTAACAATGGATATTGTGAACTCTTGGGTTTTTTTTTTGATGGAGCTTGTCAAGATAGTCTAGGTAGATGTGGTGCAAGTGTGTTATATCAGGATGAAAATCACAATTTCACTTTCGAAGCAGGTTTTGGTGAAGGCACCAATAATGTGGCAAAGTGGAAGGCTTTGATATTTTTGTTAAGAATGACAATGGAATAGGGAATAATAAAACTTCAAGTTTTTTGTGACTTTAAATTGGTGGTGGATTGGACTTCATGATTAGTGGGGATACAATTTTTTTTTTTGATTTGGTTAGTGTGAAAAACCCCTACAGGGCTGACCAGTTTCCTTCCAACCATGACCCCTCGTAAAGCCGAGAGCTATGCTTATCAATAGGAAATTTAACACAACCACCACACACCCACCCCTCACACACTCGCTCATGCTACGGTTTGAACCTTGGACCTCTCGAAGAAGAGCCAAAGCCCGAACCATTGCTGCTGTTCCCCCTGGGACAAAACCTTATGTTAAGGAAAATCGTTCCTTGTATCCCTTGGGGGCCAGGACTTTCCATTCCACGAGGCCTGTCCCATCTGGGTATACCCCTCAAGCTAGACGAGGGGGTTTTTTGTGTATCCGGTACAGGCCACCATGCTTGAACCCTGGACCTCCTTTCGAGGATTGAGGGAACTTGCCAGTAAGGTAAGTGGTGCCGATAAAACCTTATTATAAGCAAATAAAATTGCTAAAAGCATCATTTGCAAAAATCTCTTATAAACATATCTACATAGAACTAAATGAGGAAGCAGATGGTCTATCAAAAGTTGCCTTAATTATTCAATTGATACTTGGTGAAAAGAAGGATAGTGTGTGGGACTCTGATTCCAACACAATCTGCTCCCTTTTGACACTTGTTTCCTTTTGATAGAAGTTGTGGCTTAAGACACCTTTTATTTTTTTTTGACATATTTTAATAAGTAAGGTTATATCTATAAGATAATTGATGGCTATAAGGCTGAAGTATCAAAATGATACTCTCTAAGATGATTGAAGGCTTGCATCAAGCTCCACATAATTTTTAATTTATTGTAACATGTCTAATAGAACTTTTAGATAAATTTGAGTTATTACTGGAAGACTCTAGAACAACTCTAAATGGGTTGTTTAGTAAGGTCTATTTAAAAATATAAAATACACATCTCATTGTAATGTTTTTCAACTTTAAAATGAAAGTTATTAATTTTTTCCAAGGAAAAAATGTATTATAACTTTAGTAGATTTAATTTTACACTTTTGTTGTCCAAATAGGAACGTGAAGACCCAAGTTCAATTCGTGGAAAGAATGGCCTCTGATATGCCTTCCCCGCTTTTCAATCTCTTCAAAAAAAAAAAAACTTTGTACTTTTGCTATCTAACTAGGCTCTCAATATTGATGTTTTGTATATATGGTAAAATATTCATGAGTTGTAAGCTACAAGCTACTACAGTGGTAAGGGCTTTGTCTTTTCTTTGAGAGGTCCAAGGTTCAAACCCCCTCAGAATGAGGGGACATGACCCCTCATAAAAATATGTGTAAACTCATTGAAAGTTGCAAGCTTATTGTAGTGGTAAGGGTTTTGGTCTCTCTTTGAGAGCTCCAAGGTTTAAACCCCACTTAGTATTAGGGGACTAGAACCCCACATAAAAATATGTGTAATCTCATTGAAAAATATATTCTTGTTTGGTAAGGGTTTTGGTCCCTCTTTGAAAGGTCCAAGGTTTAAACCCCACTTAGTATTAGTGGACTAGAACCCCACATAAAAATATGTGTAATCTCATTGAAAAATTATATTCTTGTCTTGTATCTTTCTCATCATATTGTATAACAATGTTTTTAGGGGTTTGTGATAATCAATTTTACTAGAAAAATATTTATTTTGTTATATATATATGATTAATACTATTTTTTTATATACATATAGGAATCGACAACTACCTTTCCTTTTTGACCAACTGGTCACAGGGTCAAGTCGCATTGCCTCTGATCATAACGTCAAATCATAGTGCTACTATTATAATCTCTATCGTGCCTCGATAAACACAACCTAGAGTGAGGGAGACCCTTAGTGGCTCGAGGTCAAGTCGCATTGCCTCGGATCGTAGCATCAAATCATGGTGCTACCACTATAACCCCTATCTCGCTTCGGTTAAAACAATCCAGAGTGAGGGAGACCCTCAGCGGCTCGGGGTCAACTACCTTTCCTTTTTGAACAACTGGTCATAGGGTCAAGTCACATTACCTTCGATTGTAGCATCAAATCATGGTGCTACCACTATAACCCCTATCTCACCTCGGTAAACATAACCTAGAGTGAGGGAGACCCTCAGTGGCTCGGGATCAAGTCGCATTGCCTCAGATCGTAGCATCAAATCATGGTGTTACCACTATAACCCCTATCTCGTCTTGGTAAACACAACCAGAGTGAGGGACCCTCGGTGGCTCGGGGTTTATACCACCATCATCAAGCTGACACACACTCAGTTAACTCGAGTCATACTACTACCTTTGCCCTAGATTGGGCATGCCCGCGAGGTTTGAACCTAGGTCATTCATGGTAAGTGCGAAAATTCTTACCAATCCACCTAGCCCTAGCCAAAAAACTTTGATTAGTGGTGAAAACAACACCAAAGAAACCCTTAGACCCCTGCCCGCAAGGTTTGAACCAAGGTCTCCTTCTGGTAAGTGCCCAACTTCTTACCAATCCACCTAGCCATAGCAAAAAAACTTTGATTAGTGGTGAAAACAATACGAAAGAAACCCTTAGACCCCTGCCTGCGAGGTTTAAACCTAGGTCTCCTCCTGGTAAGTGCCCAAATTCTTACCAATCTGCCTAGCCCTAGCAGAAAAACTTTGATTAGTGGTAAAAACAACACCAAAGAAACCCTTAGACCCCCGGCCACAACCAATGAGGAATAAATTTCTTGTGTATCCGCAAGAGGGAGTGGGAATCGTACCTAGGTCGACCATAACCAACAACCTTTGTTAAGTTCTCCACACTGATAAACCAACTCACCCACTCCAACTCACCCACTCAAACCAATTGATTAATACTATTTTATTTTTAGTATAATAATTAACATACATTTAATTGTTTAAAGTCCAAAAAAAAATCTAGCCATACTCATCTTATAATTATGTCCAACTTGAATGAGCCTAACATTAAAGCTTGGAAACTTTGAATAAAAGGTCCAAAGTTCAAATCCATAACAAAGTTGTAAATTATAATCTCTTATAATTCATTAAAGGAGGATAAATCTATATTGAATAAATAACATCCTCTGTGACTTTTTTGGGAGCGGTTTAAACCCTCCACTTGGCAATTACTAAAAATGGTGTGGATGTAACCAACTCCCTTATGTATATAAAAAAAATAACGATCTTTTTCATATAGCCTTAGGTCTTCGTAATTATGGATGTATAGTTTAACAAGTTTCAATTTCCAATATTTTTTCTCGAAACTTTAGGAATTTAACTGGTTGATAAATATTTCAATTAAAATTAGCTTCCAAATTCAACTTATATATATTAAATCAAATGACATTAGTCAACCCTTTCAATCTATGTTTAATTAAAAAACTAAATATTAGTAAAAAAAAAAATCCCTAATAAATTTTATTAATAATGTTTTAGTTTTGCAAAGAACAAATTTTTTAAAAAATATTAAAATATATTAAAAATACTGACTTAAAGAAGTTGTAGTTTGGCCTCTTTTTGAGAGGTCCAAGGTTCAAACCCCACTTAGTATAAGAAGTCTCAGATCCTCATAAAAACCTATGTAAACTCGTTGAAAAATATTGACTTAAAATACATTATCTTCAGTGGCATTATAAAACTATGATCTTTGAAGAAAACTTTAGCCATAAAGTATAGTTTATTATTATTAATGGAATTGAAAATGGGTTCCACGGGTATTACATCATCACCACATAGTGGTATTACAAGTTAACTCTTTAAACATGTATCCTTTGGCAAGATTTGAACCTCCATCTCCTCTTTTAAAGAGGAAATCTAAGTATAGTTATAATAATAGTTAAAATTGGCTTTTCTTGAGAGGTTCAAGGTTCAAACTGTCGTATGGGTGAGTGTGTGATGGGATGGGTGTGTGTATGGCTGAATGTTTGGCCCCTATTAATAAGCTTAGCTCTCCTCCTTATGAGAAGTCATGGTGGGATGGAGATGCCGAGCCTTGAGCATCCACAGTAGGGTTTTTCACACTAACCAAATCTAAAAAAAATAAAAAATAAAATAATAGTTAGTCCTCGGGAATAGTGCAATGGTTCGGTCTTTCGCTCTTCTTCGAAAGGTCCAAGGTTCAAACCGCAATGTGGGTGAGTGTGTGAGAGGGAGGGTGTGTGTATGGTTGTGTGTTTGGCTCTTATTGATAAGCTCGACTCTCTCAACCTTATCAGAGGTCATGGTTGGGATAGGGATGCCCAACCCTGAGCATCAATTGTACTTTGTTGGGAGGTTCAAGGTTCAAACCGCAATGTGGGCAGTGTGTGAGGGTGTGTGTATGGTTGTGTATTTGGTCCCTATTGATAAGCTCAACTCTCACCCTTTTTTTTTTTTATAAACATAAAGGAATCGGTAACTACCTTTCCTTTTAAACAATTGGTCACAGGGTCTAGTAGCATTGCCTTCGATCGTAGCATCAAATCATAGTGCTACTACTATAACCCCTATCTTGTCTTGGTCTTGGTAAACACAACTCGGAGTGAGGGAGACCACCCGTAGCTTGGGGTTGGTACCATCGTCAAAGTTGGCGCACACTTAGTTGATTCAAGTTAGACTACTAGCTTTGCCCAAATTGGACATGCTCCCGAGGTTTAAACCCAGGTCATGGTTGGGATAAGGATGCCCTGCCTTAAGTGTGCGTTGTAGGGGTTTCTCACACTAACCTCAATTAAAAAAAATAATACTTAAAATGTTAAAACATAATATCAGACTCACATGTTTTACTAAACTTGTAGGGGTTTCTCACACTAACCTCAAAATTAAAAAAAATAGTTAAAATGTTAAAACATAATATGAGACTCATATGTAGTAATCAACTGCATGTTTGGTGTATTTAAGATGGAAAACATGATTTTACAGCTCATCGTCTCTCAAATTAAAGTTGTGGATGGAAGCAAAACTTTTATTTTTATTTTTGGCATATTTATAGAGAACTAAAAAGCAGATGAATTCTCCAAGGATATGCTTCAAATTGAACTAGGTACATGATTTAAAACAAGCATAATTAAAGCAATTTTTTTATTGACAAATTGGAAGTCAATGATTTAAAGAATAATGATTGATAAATTTGAAAGATGTCTAAGCATAGAACTTAGCTTGATATAAACAACCTGATTTTATGGTATTATTAAAGCTTTGAAGAAATGCCAAAAAAAGCATATAAAGAATGTAATTTCATATTTCCTTAATATAAAATTACAATTTTTTTTACGAAAAAGTAAATGATCATTTGATCATAGTTTTATTATAACATCTTCACTATTATATATTGCTTGACAATATTCAAATATACTTTCCTCTTTATAAAAAGATTCAAATATAATTTCTTCTTTAAAAATAAAAAATAATTTTAATTAATTAATACTTTTAATAATTTAAGTTTAAATTTATTAAATTATAGGCAATTAATAAGAACAATAAGTTTTACATTATATAAACCAAAGTTGTAATCTTATGGTCAACCTTAAAATCTACCTGAGGGGTTTGGGGTTAATGATTGGAAACAATAAATTTTATACTTATAAAAGGTTTGGACAGTGAGAATGAGAAGTTCCATACTTTAGAAACTAAGGTTCCAGTAAAGTAAAGCTTGACATTTGTTAAGGGGTTAAGCGTTAATGACTAAAAATGAGAAATTCTATATCATGAATGTGACGGTGAACCTTAATATTAAAGGTTTAAGAAGCTTGCACAATTGATGAAAAGCAATGAGTTTCATAAAAATAAACCAACGTTTCAATCCCTTTCCAGAAGGTTTAAATCGCATGAGCAGTCCTTAACATGTGTTTGAGGGGATTTGGGGTCAAGCAATACATTATACCTTGATACTGAAATTGGACTCCTGATTTTTTTATCTGTGTCAAGAGAATGCAAATAAATTGATGTCATTTGTGTATCTCAGTGAGAGTGCAGTTACCAGTTACATCAAGCCATCTCTGATTCAAGGTGCAAAGAAACAAAAGCAGCCAGTGATAACAGAATGCAGCTGAGACAGGAATTCCCACTGTCCATGTAATACAATCCGAATTAGAGGTTTAACATTTCCTCCTTACCCTCTGGTAAATTTGGTTTCCAAATGTCATTAGATATCAATATTTGAAGGAAAAATTGCACTAAAGTCTGTAGCCCAAAGTTTGCTAGTTAGACTGTTATTAGATCCGGAATAAATATATATATCCAAATAGCTCTTGTGATTGTTAAATGGAAGGAGTTGGCATAAAATGTTTAGCCTCTATTTTTCACTTGAAAGGAACAAATATTCTGTTGCTTGACTAGATAATTCTAAGATAACTACAGTACCAAATTATAGATAAACCTCCATAAACCTCCTGTTGCATCCAATTTCATCTTATTATGTTCCAGGGAGATGCTGGATGACCTGCTCCTACATTACTAGGCACTCTACCCTTCTCCACATCAGAAATTGTTTATCCCCTCCCCAATTGCAACTATCATGACCAAAGAATATTCTTGTTATCTAAAACTAATATTTTTCAATGGGAAAGTTAAAATAGCTAGTGCACTGTAACCATAAGTTTGATTCAACATGCAAATGGACATTGCCGTACAAAATTAAGAGATCAATACAGTTTTTAAGTTCCATGTTCATTGGATAACATTGCAATCATCACCCCAATATTGTTGGTATACTCAAGGAGAACTAAAATGCATTTTTTAACATATATAGACTCTGCATTACTAAAAGCAAAATAAGGAATCTATTCAACCCTCTTTGTCATCAGTGAATATCCCCACCTTAATTTTAATAGGGATCATAGTTTTAATGACAAGAACAAGAAAACTATCACTTAAAACGAAATACCTTATAATTAGGAACATCTTTCTCAATTCATCCATGCCTGGAAATATTCTTACCTGCTTTTCATTTTATCTGCTGGAAGCAAGTGGTATTATTGGTCAATACTATAGTTGTTTCTCTCTCATGATCACTGGTCCCTTGGCCATCTAGCAGATGGACAAGATACTTGAAGAATTTCACTTCATGCATATGCCTAGCAGAAGCAGGCTAGGAAATCAATTAATTTGGGAAACTGTCCTGACATGGGTCTAAGATTTCTTTATAATTATATGAACTGTGTAGTTGCTTTAGAACTTTGTCCTAGAGCAATAAGAAAAGAAGATCTAAGCGCAAATACAATGCATGTTCCTTGTTTCATGGAGTAGACCAATGATTGATACATACAGAATGTAAATGATTTGTACAAGACTGCCCCTTGCTTTCTATCATTCACTATTCTGGTTCACTCTGCATATAGGCAGAGTTGGAGAAGAAATGAGAGAGATACATTTACAAATGAGAAACATAAACTGTGGTGACAATATCAATAGTTTAGAAGTATGCACGGTGATTTTAAATAAATATTTGAGTTCATCGATCATCTAAATAAGGGTTATTTTTTACAAAGATAAGCATCAAGAAGCCTCCTCCAATTTGCTTCTCAGCAAGAGCTGGCCCAAGCTAAGCAAGAGTTCAACTTTGATTATGGACATATTTCAGATTCTTCTAATACTCAAATAGATCAGAAAAATAAGTACCAAAAAACAATAACATTTATAGTAGACGCTCTAAACATTTTATCAAAGGCACATATGAGATTGCCTTGAATTCAATTTCATGTTAAGAGACTCCCAGTAAATATCAAGAAAATTGTTTACAAAATTGCAAAAAGTGCAGGGGCTTGCAGTTGGCACAGAGTTGAATAATGAAGCTATGTCCAACGAAACTTTGTCACTGATTCAAAATCCGTTTTCATTTTTCACAGACCATTTTTATAATGATACCAAAATTGACTTTACTTTTCCCAAGTCCTTGCAATCCAAGTGCACCAAAAAAGGAGCAAACTGAATTCCAAAAGGTACCAGGAGTTGCCCTTTTCAGAACAAACAAACGATGCATAGGCTCGATGTAACCATGGAGCAGACCAGAAAATCAGTTATTTTAAGAAAGTTATAATTTATACTGAGTGTAACGTTCCTTAAGAAGTTTCTCATGGAAAAATTACGGAGAGATCTGAGCACAAATAAAATATGTCTAATTTTGTGGAGGAGACTTGCTGTAATAGAGATAGATTACGCAAATAAGGAATTCTGATTTTAAGAAGACTGTTCATGACTTTCTCTCATTCACTATTCCAATTCATTTTGCATCTAAGATAGTTGTCAGAGCAGACATTAGAAGGCTACAGATCTAAAAGGGAAATAACTGTAAGAATTCTAAACCAATAAGAATTTTTTTTGTAGTATACACACTACCAAACTTAATTTCAGATAAAGATTGTGGCTGCATAGATAATAAAAGAGCTAAGATTTGTAGAGAGCGTCAAGGAATAGAACCTTTGTTGCGTTTCTCAGCACAGGAAACCAGAAATTAGGTTCCTTGATCAAGCATATCATTCAGATTCATGTAAGTTTCAAATTGATCAGAGAAACAACTACTAGCAAAAACCAATATCAGCATCCATGATACAAAGTCCAAACATTTTTTCAAAGGCACAGAATTACTCAAAACCCATTACATGTGACTCCCAACTAATATTCAGCTAAAATGTTTACAGAATTGTGCAGAAATGCACAGAGCTGAAAGTTAAAACTATGCCTAGAAAAATATTACCAAAAAAAATGAGAAACTGTTACTTGGTGAAAACAAGTAAATGACGCCTCACATTTGATTTTCCAAGACATGGACCTCCAAAAGCTTCATAATGTACACTCAGAGAGAAAGAGAGAGGACCATCGGTGGCTTGGCCTCACTTATGGACAATGGGTGGAGACAGCACTTCTTGCCTTTGCATTGATCAGCAATTCAAATAGTCAACATGGATATTAGCAAGTTTTTGAAAGAAGAAAAAAATTAAGCAGCTAATTGGAGTCTGATAGTCTCGTCGTTGATCCCTTGACCTGCAAAAATTCAACGAATGTGAAAATTTGAACTATCTTCTGGTACCTCGCTTCCATGGCTGAAGAACAGAATCACAATACTTGGAGTTCAGAAACTGGGATCTTGTTCTCTTTGAGCACCGCACGCCCGGGATGGCCCTTTGATCTTTATCCACACCACAATCGTCCATAACCTGATTATTGCTGGCTTCCAAGCATCCATGACTACCCAATATGCCGATGGCATTGCTTGTTAAGAGAGGCTGTGGATTTTCAGGTGTCTGCTTCTCTGTATCAGAAGAGACAGATTTGAAAGCACTCTTGGCTCTCCTGATAACTCTCTTCTGCCAGAAGGGTAGTCCAGTTGGAGGAAAGATCGCCTTTACCCACGCCTCTGATGAAGCCTTTTCTTCTTCTTCTGCAATATCAGCCAGCAGATGAAGTCCCGTAAAGAGAACCTCAGAAATTTCCTTCTGATTTTCAAAAGAGCCCTTCAAAATCAGGCTTTCCTCTCTTTTAGGCCTCTTGCAGGACCAATCCATGTAAGTGGAAGTGGATTCTGAGGCACCCACAGGCCTCGAACTCCTCTTTCCCCATGGCTGCTGCAACTGCACCTCCTTGGAAATTGAACATGACGATGAGGCTTCCATAGATATTTCTCCATCTATGTGCCGGAAAGAGCTGCTATGAATTCCCTCATTGGAAACCAAGCACTTTTCCTCATGGGCTCCTTTTGGGTCCCTTCTCCGCACCCTTAACTTACATGGTTTCTTCTTCTTCTTCTCACAAAAAACTCGATCTCGCACCAAATCTTCAGAATCTAACTCAGGGCTCCAATCACCATGTGGGGGGCATGATATTGCGTCAGAGTTAGCAGTATCAGACAGTGAAACGTGAGCTTGAATTATGGAGATCGGGGACTTAATGGAATTGGCCTCAATCAAATCCTCAACGCTCTTGCAGAGATTAACTTCCATTGGGGAAGTTTGAACTGGCAGGGCCAAGTCCCTTTTCGATGCATTTGCTTCAGAAATTCTTTGAGATCTGCGAAGGGAAGCATGACCATCAGCAGCATCCATGAATTGCATTTGTCTTGCATTCAACAGGCCCTCTTCCAGATTATTTTTCGAAGAGAATCCAAGTGCTCCAGAGCTGGTTTTATCATCCACTGAGCAACACCCACCTGCAACAGAGCTGATTTTATTAAAGACGGCGCAAGACCCACCTCCAGGTGCTGCAGCAGAACTGATTGGGACCATCGTCTTGCGCGCATTGCCCCATTGCCAAATACTATCGGACATCTCCATGGCCTGTAACTTCAAAAACTCCGAAAATCGAGCCCTCAAGTGGGCTTAAAATGCAGCCTACAAGCTTGAATTGCTGCAGGACAGAACTGGAACTGGGGCTGGATCAAGGGCCTCTAATCTGAAACAAATATTGGGTCTCAGCTAAACAAAACAGAATTGCAAAAGGGTGTATCAATATGATCAGAAATCCACCATTGCCTAGATCAAAACACTGCAATGCTCCCAAAGAAGAGGTGAAACCAATCAAAACGACATCTTTAGTCGAGATCAAACCTACCAAAGCATCCGATTCACGTCCAATTCAATTGATCAGAGCCAGACAGAACAGATTATGCGTAAGAATATTGGCAAACAAGAGAGAAAGATTGAGATTGAGGTTGGTTGGTCTCTGGGCTAACAACAAGAATTTGGCGCTCATGTTTCAGAGAATGGGATTTGCATTGATCGGGTTAATCAAAAGAAAACTGGGAAGCATAAAAGCAGAAGATTGTCAAATTTCATGGAAGAAGAAAAGGGAAGAGAGAGCTGCAGAGCAGGGAACACGTTTCCTCCTATTCAAAACCAAGAATGGAGATGGAAAGAGGTGAGATGGTATGCCAATTAACCTCTGTGGAGATTGGAGTCTAGTACCTCTTTGGCTAGTGTTAAATAAAAGCCATAGAGCTCTAGATTTTAGATCTACTATCCAATGATCCCATAAAGGCGGATACCTAGTAGCTAATCGTTTGTTTGTCAATGGTGACGTATACATCCTTTCCTCATATTCTCTCGTAGATGGAGGGGTTACCACCCTTTCTCCAAATACCACCAAAAGGCAATCTATGAGATAAGAGCTTCTTATAATATTTAAAGAAATTTATGTTCAAATTATATTGATAATGCCTTAATAGTGGTTAAGAAAAATCTAAAAAAAAATAATGTTCATAATACGAACACACCTCACTAAAGATGCATATAAGCAATACATCCCTCTATAACAGCAGGATGCTTAAGGATTTAAACCCTAATTATCGATTCTTCTATTTTTTAACCTAAAAAATATAACAAAATTTTATAAACAAATATAATATTTAATAATTAAGATTATTTTTTGTAATTCTGGTTTTTTTTTTTTTTTTTCCGAAAGACTTAAGATTCAAACCACAACATGGATAAGTAAGCGTGAGTGTGTATAATTGTACATTAAAAAAAAATATATTATTATTATAATTTTATAAAAAAATTATTTTAATTAATAGTTAAAGTTGTTACAACATTAAAAAAAACTCATAAATTAGATATTGTATATAAAATTATTGCAATAGAATCAACATAAAAAAAAATATTGTCATAAGAAAAAGATAATAGTAGAATGAATTAACAATATTTCAAAAGAAGACATGAACTTCAATTCTTTTTGCCCTCTTTGGATAGACCCAATTTCATTGTAAAGGCTTATATATGTTCCTTTTTAGCCAGCTAATTTTAACATTCTTGATTGGAGGCATGTAAGTCATTAATTTTTCTATTCATAATATCTGCATCACAATAGTCCCATGCCAAGATGTGCATTTATTGTTGTTTATGCACCTTCATAGTCTCTTGCCTCTTCTTTATGCACCTCCCTAAACAAAGTAATAACCTATAATTGTGCATTACAATAAAACCAAAGAATAATAGTTTTGAATGAGAATTAGGTAAAGCCAAAAAAAAAATTAGATCTCACAAATTAAATTAAATATGATGCAACATATTTTTTCGAAAAGGCTTTGTTATTCAAGAGAAAGACACATACATTTATAAAATACAACTTTACTAGATAGCTTATCTTCAAATATTCCATGAGGAAAGACATGGTTCCAAACTTTCTTAGCTTATTTGCAAGAACATAAAACATGCTTAATAGTTTCAATTCTACCACATGATTAAGAACGAGTTGAGTCTATCCTAAGATGTCAAAGAAAGGAATTGACAAGTAATTTATATAATAAGATGTGTGAAGCCAACAAGTTGACCATAGCAATTGTACAAGATTTTTAGACATTAACACAAAATTGCCTCTATGTAGGTTCTTTGAACTTGATATCCAATATTTCATTAAGCCTAGATGTCAATACAAAGTTTAGTAGAACATGTCTCTACATTGCTCAAACAATAAAATTAGCTTTACAAGAACCATTTGACCAACCATCTTGATTTGCAACTCTTATTCTACCATGTTTTGAAGATGAGTAATAAGCTTATGTAAGACAAGGGTTAGATTGAATTAATCCTTCAATTTTTGTCATGACTTTCATATTTGCATTCCAAGGTTTCATAAGTCTATGAACCTAAAAATTCCTCTCTTGAGTAGGATTTTGGATCTTAATGAGGCTTGGAATGCAAGAGGTTTCTCATTGGTAATTAATAGATAATTTGGCCAAATTGAAGAGTAGCTAAAGCTTAACCCTTGTCTCAAAGTAGAGCCATCTTATAATAATTAGGGAACTATAACTACTAGGTCTTCCAAATTCCTATAACAAGGATTAAAGCTTTTAGGGGAAAGTACTAAACATAGAGAAGTATGTCTTTTAGGGTAAAGTTTATTAATTATTATAATCCAATTTTGTAGTTAATATGTTTTATAGTCCTTTGCACAAGGGAGACAGAATTAGGTTTTATGTAGTTATGAGCTAATTATATACAATAAACTAAACTTTTAGTCAAAATTTTAACTTCTATTTATGGTTAGTGTTACAAATTTATTGTCAACTTAAAGTCATCAACCTAATTAAAAAACCATTCTTATAATTGATCATGATTTTGATTTAAGTCATAGATTAATTATCTTAATATCAAACATAAAATATATTTTATAATAGTATTTTTATTTTAAAATAAGCCATATGTTATTAAACCATTTGAGTGAGTGTGAGCTAGGAGCAAGTGCAAGCTGAGAGGAGGAAGCTAGAAGCATGAGCAGGAAGTAGGAAGCAAAGTGCGATCAAGGAGCGAGCACCACTTCTTCTTGTTCCAGATCTTAGGAGAAACTCAAAAACTAAAGGATTCATGTGAAGAAAATCTAGGTAACATGGCAAGAAAGTCATTTTTGAAAGTCCTTACTAGAAGTAAGGATGCCTGTAGTGGAAGTATGGATGCCCTAGTTAGCGATAAGAGGAAGAGTGAATCTATGGAAAACCCTATCTAGGTAGCAGATACTACACCAGAAGTGATTATCAAGGATGAGATGATCGAGCATGATATAATGGTTCTTAAAACTAGAGGGTTAATATGTAAGTTCCATGGATACTAGCCAAGTTTTTTGAGATTCAAAATTGGATCAAGTGGAAGTGGGGATTGAATTCAAATTACTCCATGACTTTTCTTCCAAAAGGATTTTTCCTCATTATCTTCTCCAATTCAGAAATAAGGGATAAAATAATGGATGGAGGCCCTTGGTTTAGGGGCAAAGATGCATTATATTTAAGACCATGGAGTGAGAAATTTTTATGGAGATAGAGACTATTAAAAGGCTTCTAATGTGGATTAGGATTTTTGGACTTCCTTATCAACTCATCAATAAGGAGGTTTTGAAGAATATTGGCAATACTCTAGGTGAGTTCATCTAAGAGGGACCAACTACTAAGGAGAGAAGGCATGTTGTATACACTCAAATATGTGTTGCCATGGATATTTCAAAACCTTTACCATAATCCATTAGGATTAAATCTGAATCAAGAGAATGGGATCAACAAGTGGATTATGAAAATATTGCATTTTAATGTCACAAATATCATGAAACTAGACACATGGCAAGAGATTGCAAAGTGAAAATGATGGAGAAAGAGATGGAAAATTTTGGGCATGAGGCAAACTTCAATATGAAACAAGGAGATCATATCATAGGAGAAGCTAGGTCAAATCAAGGATTTTCCACTCCTAAGAAAGTGGCAAGAAAAACCCTCTACATCATCAAATGGCAAAGGCCATTATAGTTCACTCGAATCAACCATTAGAAGAAAAAATGACACAAGGGATGAGGAAGTACAATGCACAAGTTCAAATACAGGAGTTAAAGGTGCAAAGGAAGATGGGAGGCAAATTTTAAAGTGAATGAGGTGAAGGAGGTCAAGGTTAATCCAGGTAAATCATCTTCATTTTCCTCAAGTAGCATAAAATATTCTCCTTACAATAAAAATGAAAGTAGTATAAAGTGTATTCATTGCACTTTAGGGTTTCAAGAGCAACACAATAAAGAAAAGCATATGGAGGATATCCAAGGAAATTTAGGGTTTCCAAGGTAGCATAAGAAAGTAATGACTATGGAGGATCATCCATGCACTTTAGGGTTTTTAAGGCAACATAAAGAAGAAAGTGTTTATGAGGCTATTCCTTGCATTTCAGATTCTTTAGGGCAACATAAATCTTTAGAAGATAAGTCTCATTATGAACAATATGGAAAAATAGAAGAGATTGATGAAGATGAGAGTGTTGGTGGGAATGGAAAAAGGAGAGGAAGGTCATCAAAGCATGAACAAAGAGAAAAAGAAACTCAAAGGGATATCAATTTGGGAAGCCAAATAAAAATATCATAGGTGTTAACAAGAAGTGGGGCTAAGCCCACTAATAAAAATAAAAAGTGATGATGATGAAAATGATATCATGGAATATTAGGGGTATGAATAAGACCCCTAAAAAAGAGTTATTAAGGAATTAATAGGTTGTTATAGTCCTAAGTTTATTTTAATACAAGAAATAAAATTAAGTAGTGAGGAATGTAAGGATGCTTTTAAAAAGATTTGGAAGATGGGTGATTGTCTAGTAATTTCTTCTACAAGAGCTTTAGGTGGTATTACAACAATATGGGACAAATACAAATGGGATGGACAATTGTTAGAAGCAAAAAGTAATTGGGTTGTTAGACTATTTTGTAGGAAAGAGGAAAACATCAAAGTTGGGGTTATAAATGTATATGCTCCAACTATAGTTACTCCTCATGAAAGATGTTGGAAGGACCTTAGCATATTTTTGTCAAACACAATGATGATTCATAATTGTGATCTATGGATTCTTGGGGGTGATTTCAACACTATTCTATCTCCTTTAGAAAAGAAGGGTGGTACTCCAAGATGGTCTAAATCAATGCAATATTTTGCTTCATTTATCAATTCAAATGGCCTTTGGGATGTTAGTCCTTCAAGTTTTCAATATACATGGGATAATAGATGCATTAGGCAAACTCATATAGTAGAAATATTGGATAGATTCTTGTTATCCAACAAATGGTTGCAAATAGAGTATACAATCTCTTTAGATATTTTATTATGAGTAAGATCAGATCACAAACCCATTCTTTTGACTTTATTTACCCAATAATGGTCATCCAAAGCCATTTTGCTTCTAGTCTATGTGGCTCCAAGACCCTAATTTCTTCTAGATGGTTATGTTATGGTGGGATGAAGCAAATTTTGAAGGATCATATATGTACAAGTTTGTTCAAAAGATGAAATATTTAAGGAGCAAATGAAGATTTGGAATGCCAAATATTTTGGTAACATTTTTAAAGAAAAGAAAGAAATTGAATCCAAGCTCAAAAATTTACAAGAGATAGTAGAAACTAATGGAATGGATCAAGATTCTTATGTGAAAGAAAAACAATTACTTTCTTATTATCATAATGCATTGAAAAAGGAGTCATATTGGTTCCAAAAATCTAGGGAGAAATGGCTCAAGGAAGGAGATAGAAATACAAAAAAATCATGCTACAACAACTTCTTTTCATCACATCAAAAATATTTTAACTCTAGATGGAAGAAATATTGAGGAGAAGAAGATATAAGGAAGGAAGCAATTAATTATTTCAAAAATATTTTATTAGATACTAGGCAAGATAAGGAGGCACAAGATAAGCTTTTGCAAAATATTCCATCAATTATCACACAAGGACAAAATGAAAGCTTGATGAAGAAGATATCTATGGAGGAGCTACATGAAGCAATTTTCTCTTTCCATCCTAACAAGGCACCTAGCCTGATGGATTTCCTACAATTTTCTTTCAAAATTTTGGATTTATTGAAGAGTGATATGTTAGTTGTGATTGAAGAGGCCCAAAAAAGAAGGCTATAATAAGTGAGATCAATGCCACTTTTATTACATTGGTTCCCAAGAAAGACAAACAAAATATTTTGATAATTTTTATCCAATAAGCCTTTATAATATGATTTATAAAATCATTTAAAATTATGGCAAATAGGTTGAAAGGCATTCTAGATTGTGTTATCTCAGAGGAACAAGGTGGTTTTGTTCATGGTAAACAAATTCTTGATGGTATAATCATTGCATAAGAGGCCATACATTCTCTTCATTCCATGAAAACTAGGTATGCTTATGAAATTAGATATGAACAAAGCATATGATAGGGTTTCCTAGAGTTTTCTACATGATATTCTCAAAAGTTTGGTTTTGATTACAATTGGTGTGAATGGATTAAATATTGTTATAGCACTATAAAATATTCTATTTTGATCAATGGTTCTCCTACTAGTTACTTTAAGTCATCTTGTGGACTTCACCAAGGTGATCCACTATCTCCTTATCTATTCATTATTCTTGTAGAGGCATTAGAGAGAGCTTTCTCAAAGGAAAAATGGAAGGAAAAATCAAAGGTATTCAAGTTGCAAAAAATGGTCCCTTTGAATCTCATCTCCAATTTGTTGATGATACTTTTTGAGCCATCCCTCAATCAATGAGGCCATGGAGTTTAAATCAATATTATCATGCTATGAGAAGGCTACTAGACAATTGGTTAATACTACAAAATCTAAGATTTTTTCATTAACATTACCCTAGATTTACAATAAATTATTATGGATATTTTAGGGTTTAAAATTTAAAATTTCCATCAACCTACTTGGGTATTCCTTTGTCTCATAAAGGAAAAAAAGAGCTTTGGATCTCTTGTTTGGATAGAATGAAAGCTTGTTTTGGTAGGTTGGAAAGGTAAGTTCTTAACCATGGTGAGAAGGCTACAACTCATAAAGACTACATTACAATCCATCCCTATTTATATGATGTCACTTTCAAGATTGCCAATAGGTATAGCATCAAAAATTGATAAAATTCAAAGAGACTTTCTTTGGAAAGGATGTGAGGAAAAATTAGGTTTCCTCTTTGTAAGTGGGATAGGGTTTGCAAAGGAAAGAATATTGGAGGAGCAGGCTTGTAGAATTGTAGACTTATGAGTTTGGCCTTAGGGGCAAAGCTTGGATGGAGATTATTTAGAGATCAAGGAAAGAATTGAGCAAAAATATTACTTCAAAATATATAGGTTCTCTTGATGCAATGAAATTATTTAGGAAAAGAACCCTACCCAAAGGATCATCAACATGGAACTTCATATCAGATAGTTTGCAATTGATAAAGAAACATATTAGATGGTCAATCAATGAGGGGAATTATGCAAATTTTTGGTTTGATGCTTGGTTGAAGCCTTATCCTCTTATCTTTAACTCAAAATGGCAACCATTGGCTTAAGCATGCCTAGCTTGTAAAGGTCCAAAGGTCAAAGACTATATTAATATGAGCAACAACTCTAGATCATGGATTTCTATTAGTAACCTAGTTGAAGGAGAGGAACTCAAACAAATTGTAGATGAACTTCAAAAGATGCTTCAAGAGTTTTATTTACCGATTTTTACATGAAAGGATGAGTTGGTTTAGAATCTATCAAAAGATGGTGGATACTCGATCAAGTTGGGATATGAGGATTTAGAGCAATCAAAATTTCCTACTCCAAAATATTTTCCTTGGAAGAATGTTTGGTCACTAGAGGCTCTCCCTAAGGCCTCAACATTCCTTTGGTTAGTAATTCAAAGTAAGATTCTTACAAGAGAGAGTCTAAAAAGAAGAGGATATCATGGACCTTTCAGATGTGCCTTGTGTGAGAAGGATTTAGAAACATCAGACCATTTACTTCTTCATTGTCCCTTTGCTCACACCATTTGAGGTTACTTTTTTAAAAATATGAAAATATATTGGGTAGCTCCATCAACATTGAAAGAGTTGATGAAATGTTGGATTAATTATTTCAAAGCTAAAGCATTATGTATTATATGGAGGATTGGTCCTACCATTATTTGTTGGAATTTATGGCTTGAAAGGAATAATAGAATTTTTAAAAATAAATCTCAAAATCATGCCCAAGTTTAGAACCATATTATTGCCTCTCTTGCAAAATGTTTACAGATATGGTGCTCATCATGGGAAGTCTCAAGTACAAAAAAGAGGTGGTAACAACTTGGTTATAAGATTTGAACATACATGGAAGAGTCATATATAATAATGGAATTAAAACAAAGGATCTACTTCAATCTAGGGTAAAATGAAAATGTCAAAAATTTGGTTTATCAAAATTAATTTTGATGGTGCTTCTAAAGGAAATATAGGAAAAGGAGGTGGTGTTTTTCAAAATAATGAAGGCAAAATTCTCCTCACTTACTCAAAATCATATGGAACTTCAACTAACAACTATGTAGAGGCTAGGGCACTTCTTACAAGGATTAAAATTGCAATAGAAAAAGGATGGAAATATATTTCAATTGAGGGGGATTCACAAATTATCATTAATGCTATCAACAAAAAATGATATGGAGATTGGATAAAAAATAATATTATTGTTGATGTTCATCATCTATTATTGGAGGCAATCTCTTAAAAATGTGAGCATATTTATAGAGAAGGAAATTAAGTAGCAGATAATTTAGCCAATAATGGTGTTGATCTTCATCTTGGTGAAATTCAAATTTTAGAAGGCAACTAGCCAAGTGAGATTTTATCTCTTAATCAAAATGATGTCAAGGAGTTGATTGTGGAAACATAGCACTTTGAGGAAGTTGAAGAATATATTTAATAGAAAAAGAAATAAAAAATATTTGTGATAAAAAGGCATGATGGATATGGTTTAATTGACCTAACAACAAATGTAATATTTTGTATTTTGATGGGAGTGGCCCCCAATAGAAGCCACATATAACTTATTAAAAAAATATATTACTAAGCCATTTGTAACTTAGAGACTCAAAAAATTGAAAATGAATTTTTTGATATATTCAACTACCTTATTAATGCCTCTTTAAAAGCAAATCTTTAATACATCTTTTGCACTAAAGCATGAAAATGTGTTCAGAAGCACTCATACTCAATCTTGTTTAATTCAATTTAATGTAATGTTAACCCTTGGTATGATCTTGATTGTAAGAATGCTAGAAAGAAGATCAGTCTCACTCCAAATAGTAAAGACCAAGAAGACAAAGAAAAGATATATAAACCCAATACAAAAGGAAAAAATCATTTACAAAGAAGAATAAATTTTGAAACTTTATAATTATATTTCAATAAATTTTTAAAAATACATTTCATCTAAAAAGGCTACCAAATATTAACATTGATCATCTTCATTGTGTTTAAAATTTATATATTAAAAGACTCTATCTCTCGATGACCGGGGAGAGTTGATTGAGGAGGGACGTTTTTCACAGGACTGTCCAAACTGACAAACTTGTTTTGGCCATATCTCACTCATCCGAACTCGGATTGAGCTAAAAATTTGAGAGTAGATGCCTGAAAAACCCTAGAACGTCTCCACCAATTTTCATATCATTTGGAGCAACACAGATCCTAGCGCATCCCTATGTGTGAATGATATTTTTGGCAAGTGGTTATGCGAGGGTTTCATCTAGGTTGAGTGCAAGCAGCTCCAGAGGTTGGTTTTTAGGGCCTTCGGGTCCTAGCGACCAATATATTTATGGTTTATACTCAATATTTTAGTAGAATATGTTACAGGGGATCCAATATGGGTTAGAGATCTATCTTTCAACAGATCATGCTGTGAACTTGAGTGACAATGACTTCCAATTTGCTGCACAAAATAAAAGTGAAAACCATACCTTTCCATGGCGTCTAGGGCAAGGATTAAAGAGATCACAAAATAAGTTTCAAGTAGCTGATCAAAAAATGGCTCAGATCTCAAGTGAATCTGGTGCTAAGGTGCACCCACAAAATAAATCTACTGTGAAAACCCTTATCAAGGGTAAGAATTTCTAAGACTCAGCCCCAAAAATGAATTTTAGGGATGCCCTCCGTGGTGGATAACCTCAGCCCAATGCTAATATTAATCTTAGGGCTTCCCATAAACCTCTAAGAATGCCTAATATTGATCCCAGGAAAATGGAGTCAGGATGTCTTAAAGCAACTGATGGAACTCCTATTGTTAAGCTTGATATGGGTAACATTCAAACTGGCATTGAAGATCTGGAAAAAAGAGGACTAATTTATCGGTTCGTGGGTTTTCGTCCAAGCCTATCTGCTTTCAAAGTTTGGGCTACAAAAAGCTGGAAAACTAAAGGTGAGTTACAAATCTCTATTTATCCAAATGGTTATTTTCTTGTTTTATTTGCTAATAATGAAGATAGAGAGAAAATTTTTCAAGGGGGTCCCTGGTTTTTTGGAAGGGCGGGGCTTTTCATGAAGCCCTGGCATACTAAATTTAAATATGAAGAAGAGATGCCTTCTACAGCTCCCGTGTGGGTTAGACTCTTTGGCCTCCCTATTGAATTTTGGAATCCTACTATTTTTTCTTCAATTGGAAACTCTTTAGGAACTTTTATGATGATTGTTGATTGTACTCAAAATTTTGAACATATTATTTATGCTCGAATTTGTGTTTTAATGGATTTTGACAAACCCCTACCTAAAAATATCACATTACAATTTGGGGAAGACACTTGGGAGCAAGTAGTGGATTATGAGAACATTCATTTTCATTGTAGAATTTACCATGAATATGGTCATTTGGCTAGTGCTTGCCCAAATAAAATTCTTGATCAAAAGAAAGAAGATATAAACTCAAGCAAGTTTCCAAATACCTAAGAAGAAGAACACTAAAAAAAAACCAGTTATGAAGGATCAATCAAAGTCATCTGCTAATATGTTTGAAATCCTTTCCACAAATGATATCCCAAGTGAGGAATGGGAAATATTGGAAACACAATTTAAAGATGAAGGGAAGAACTTAGAGACAAACCAACAAATCAAATATTTTCAATAGAAAAAAGGAAGAAAATTTACACAAGAAAAACAATCTTTTAAATGTCAAAACTTCAAATAATACAGGTCCCAATATAGACTCTGTTGAACCCTCTAGTAAAATTTTGGCTGTGTACGAGCATTCTTCAAGGTTAGAAGCCATCTCAGATTCAATTGGAGTAAGTCAAGAAACATGGAAAAAAAACTGAAGATGGATTCTAATCAAAAGGCAAGTCGCAAGACCAATCAATATCATATGGTAAAAGAAGGTGAAAAGCTGGTTGGAGAAGGTAAGATTAATGCCCTTCCCAATTTTTTTAGCCCTGGTATTAATGAATATCATCACTTGGAATATTAGAGGACTCAAAGGGAGTCTTTCAAAACAAAATGAAATTAGAAGAATGATTCAGATAAATCATCCACATCTTGTTTTCCTTCAAGAAACGAAGATGTCAATGGAGGATATGGACTCAATTGCTAGTAAAATTTGGCCAACTGGAAAAGTGGTTTCCCTCAGTTCCCAAGGGACTTTTGGTGGCATTGCTTGTCTTTGGGACCCAAAAGAGGTAGTTATTCACCATATGGTTGGCATTTGGGGTCTTTTGGCTATAGCTATTCAAAGTAGACATTCCAACCAAATTATGCTCTACATTATTGTTTATGCTCCGACTGCTTTGGAGGAAAAAAGAAGATAGTGGAAGGATATTACTCATATTATCTCTCATTTTCCTGAAGCTTGGATCTTGATCGGAGGAGATTTCAATACCATCCTCTCTCTAGATGAGAAAATGGGGGGAAATAGAAATTTGGACAAAAGCACTGACCTCATGAGCGAATATATTGCAAACCTCCATCTTGTGGACATCCAACCGGATAATGGCCTTATGACTTGGTCTAACAGAAGGCAAGGCTTAGCTTGTATAATGGAGAGATTGGATAGGTTTTTTCTCTCTAAAAATTTCTTAATCCATGGTCACATTCCTAAAGTGAAGACTCTTAACAATGCTGGTTCGGATCATAGGCCAGTCATGGTGGAAATGTGGAAAACCAATGTGAGTTTCTCTCCTTTTCATTTTCAATTAATGTGGCTCGGAGACAGTTCCTTTAGACCTCATGTGCAACAATGGTGGAAGGAAGGTAAGCCTAGGTATGGGACTAAGATGTTTTGTTTTGCCAAAAGACTGCAATACATTAAATCCAAAATCAAGACTTGGAACTGGAAGGAGTTTGGGGATGTTCATAAAAAAACATGAAGTTATTGCTCAACTTGAAATTTTGAATAAGAAAATTCATTTAGATGGCCTCACAGAGAATAGAAGTGCATATGAAATTAAACTCACAACTCAGTTAGAGGAGTGGGAAAAAAGAGAACTCTTATGGAAGCAAAAATCTAGAATTCAATGGCTCAAGGAAGGAGATCAAAACACAAACTTCTTCCACAAATCTCTTCTATACCTAAGATCTCACAACTTTATTTCTTCCCTAAAATCATATTCTGGAGATGTTGTCTATACTTGGGATGGCATGAACTCTATTGTTGTCGATTACTTTTCCAATATTTTTGCTGCTACTCCTCTTGACTCAGCTTCTCAACAAAATGTTCTTCAAGCAATCCCTTCTCTTATCACTTCTGAGGAGAACTCTATTTTGATTGCTCTTGTTACTATCAATGAGCTTCAACAGGTAGTTTTTAAAATGCAAAAAGGGAAAACCCCAGGTCTTGATGGTTTTCCCATTGAGTTCTACCAAGAGTTCTGGGATATCCTTCATGCTGATTTATTAGAGGTGGTGGAAGAAGCCAGGAAAGCCAAATAAATTTTGAAGGTTATCAATAAAACTTATATTACTCTTGTTCCAAAAGCTCAAGAGGTTGATCATATCTCAGCTTTTAGACCTATTGCTTTATGTAATGTTCTTCTCAAAATCATTACTAAGATCATGGCAGAAAGGTTGAAGCCTCTTTTGCATAAGATTATTTATCTTGAAAAAGGGGGTTATGTGGAAGGGCATCAAATAGTAGATGAGATAGTTCTTGCTCAAGAAGCCATCCATTCCATGGATATGCAAAAATATCCTTCCATGTTCATTCGGTTAGACTTATCCAAAGCTTATGAAAGAGTGGATTGGCACTTCCTTATCAAAGTTTTGAGGCAATTTGGTTTCTCTAAGGATTGGATGGATTGGATTATGGGATGTATCTCTTCAGTTTCCTACTTAGTTCTTATCAATGGTAGGCCTTCTCAGTCGTTCCTGGCTTCCAGAGGTATTAGGCAAGGTGACCCGCTATCCCCTTATTTATTCATCATTCTTGTTGAATGCTTGGGTAGGACTATAACCATAAAGAGGGAAAACAAAACCCTTGAGGGAGTTACCATTGCTCATGGAGCTAGACCTATCTCTCATCTTCAATTTGTTGATGACTCTACTCTTTTAGGTAAAGCTACGATTAAGGAAGCTTCTAATATTAAGCAAATCATTAGCTATTTTTCTAAGGCTATCGGGCAATTGATCAATGAAGACAAATCTAAAGTCATTTTCTTTCATCGATCCGCCAGACAAGAATCCATGGTCTTGGATAAATTAAGATATAAGAAGACCTCCCTTCCAATCACTTATTTAGGTATTCCCATCAATATTCAAATACAAAAAAAAATATTGGAATTGGTTGTTGGAAAAAGTCAAGAAGAAAATTGGAAAGTGGACCAACAGGTGGCTTTCTTCTGGGGGTAGAATCACCTTGGTAAAATCAGTCCTTCAAGCTATTCCTATTTATGTTTCTTTCGTGTTGAATATCCCAAAGGTTGTTCTTCAAGAACTGGATCAAATGAGTCATTGATTCCTCTGGAGTGGTACTAAGGAGAAAAGAAAATGGGCCTTGGTGAAATGGGATACTTTATGTCTTCCTAAGAATGAAGGGAGGTTAGGATTTCGGTCTTCTATTAATAACAACAAAGATTTAGCTGCTAAATTATATTGGAGGATGTTGCATAACCCCAATGCTCTTTGGGCCAATAATCTTCGTGCTAAATATGCTGAGAACAAAAGTCCTGAAGACCTTGTTCGCTATCAACTTCCTACCAAAGGTTCTCCCATTTTAGCAGTTCTTAAGACTGGTGAGGATTTGATAAAGAAAAAATTATTTTGGATCATTCATAATGGTCAACAGGTAAATTTTTGGACAGATTCTTGGGATGGTCACAAGCCTTTGATAACTTAGTTTCTCGATTGGAGGCCTTGGATGGAGGAGCTTCACCGAGCTAACTGGATAAAGGTGGCTAATTATTATCGGTACCATACTGGTAATTCAAAGGTTGGTAGATATTGGATCCCTATTGAGGATTGGCCTATTCAAATCCTAGAAAGGTAAAGATAAGATATCCAAGGCATCCTTCATATGAGATCTCTCTCTTGGTCCCATGAAAAAGATTTTTTTGGATGGAACAACACTACTAAGGGTGAGTATTCAGTTGCTCAAGGTTATTTGACCTTATGCCATAATAATCCCAACCAATCTTCTGACATCTTTTCTCAGTTGTGGGCTCAAAATATCTGGCCTAAGGTGAGGTTCTTTACTTGGCTTTTATTGCATCATAGGGTGCTTACTGGTGAGCAACTTATGAAGCATGGTTTTCATGGCCCTTTTAGATGTGAAATGTGTGGAGAGAATGTAGAAACTCTCAACCATATTTTTATTGAGTGTACTTTAGCCTCTGAGCTATGGAGGAGAATGGCCACTTTACTTGGCTTACAATGGTCCAATTTTTTTACTTTTGAATAGCTTTGGAGGGATTGGCCTAAACAAGAGGGTGTTGATCATTTTATTAGGCAATTAGTTTGGATGGGTTCTACCATTCTTCTTTGGAATATCTGGAATGAAAGGAACAACCAAATTTTTAATCAAGATAGAAAGGATATTCACTATATTTGGCAAAAGACCATAGCCAACTTAGTTGAATTAGTCCATCAACTCCTTAATCACCCCTAAAACTCCCACCAAATATGGGATCAAGTGATGCAAAGATTGAAGATTAAATCTTCTAAGGGCAACCATCTTAAAGGGAATGTGAGTATTTGTAAGATGGATAGGACAAGAAATTGGCAACCTCCTCCTAACGATTTTGGAAAAGTCAATACTGATGGAGCCTCTAGAGGGAACCCTGGAAAAGCTAGTGTAGGAGGAATTGGTAGACTTTCATAGGCTCCTTGGTTTTTACTTTTCCTGAGAATTTGGGTATTCTTTCCAATAACCTTGTTGAGGGGTATGGTATCCTTAGAGGCCTTGAAGAGGCTACTAAGGTTGGATGGGAAAAGGTGTTAGTTGAGTCTGACTCTCAACTCATGATTAATCTTTTGAAGACTCCTTCTAAGAATCATAAGGTTGATTGGAGAATAAAAAGAATTATTGAGAAGATTCAATTAATCCATATGGGATTTTTGAAAGTTGATTACAATCATGTGGTCAAAGATCAAAACAAGATCTGTTGATGGTGGGCTTCGAAAATAAGGGAAGCTCTTCTTTCTATTATATTATTTCTTTGGATGGCTCCAGTTCTGAAGGTACCTAGTTTCTTCTTGCTTTATTTTTGCTTCTCTTTGGTTTGGTCAGGGTATTTTAGTTCCCTAGCTCAAACTATTATTTCTTTTGTTTCCTCTATTGATTCTTGCCTTAAAAGTCTTTTGGTCTAGAAAGGTCATTGTTATGTTCAATTTTTTTTTCTTTTTCTTTTTTTGTTTAGTTTTTTGAGGTGTGTGTGTTTTTTTTGTTTTTGTGTTCTTTGTGGTGTTTTTGGTTGTTCTTGTGTTTTTGTTGTTTTGTATTTTTTTGTGTTTTTTGTTATTGTTCTTGTATTTTTGTTGTTCTTGTTCTTGTGTTTTTGTATGTTTGTGTTAATTTGTGTTTTTGTGTGTGAGTTTTTTCTATGTTTTTTTTATTGGTTGTTGTTGGTTGTTTTTTAATTTAATTTAATTTTTTTTAATTTTTTAGGTTTTGGTTGTTTTTGTTTTTCATGTTTTTGTTGGTTGTCTTTGTAGTGTTATGTTGTTTTTGTCATGTTTGTGTTTTATTTTGTTGTTCTTGTGTTTCTTCTATGTGGTTCGTGTTGTGGTTTTTTTTTATCTTATTGTGCGTGTGTTTGATTGTGCTTTATATTTTTGACACACTCAAGGAGCATGTTTTTTATTTTATTTTATTATTTTTATTTATTTATTTTTAATCTTATTGTGTGTTTGTTTGCTCCTTGAGTATATCAAAGGTGGTAGGCTAAGTTCGAGTCTTGGGCGATTTTAACGAAATGGATACCCCTGCCTCCTTGGGTCGTACCCAAAAGTGGCATCCCTTCTGGGATGTTTTCCACAAAAAAAAGACTCTATCTCTCATTTCGTATTAAGTAATACAACTTAGTATGAGGTCTACCTTAAATTTAACCTTGAATTTCTAGGGGAAAAATGCATGAATGAGGAATGATCATGTTCAAGATCTCAAGATAAATTTAAACAATGGAGTCCTATGAAGAAAAATTGGATAATAATAAAGAAGAGTCATTTAGAAAAACCCATAGTTGGAAGTAAGTATAGCCTAGTTAAAAGAGATATTTTTTTGTCGTTTAAAAACAAAAGGAAGAGTAAGTCTATAACAATCCCCATAGAGACAACAAATGATTACCATAAGTGATTATCAAATATTAGATGATCAAGCATGATAGTTTATTTTTTAAAAGTAGAGGGTTAATATATAAGTTCAATGGATTTTATCTTGTTTTTTGAATTTTAAAAATGGATTGAGATAAAGTGAGGAATAAATTAATATTAATGAATGAGTTTCCTTACAAAAATATTTTTCATCATCATCTCTGGTTCTAAATTCAAGGATAAAGTAATGAAGACCCATGATTTATGGGGAAGGTTGGCTTGTATTTAAGACCATGTAGTGAAATAATTTTTATAGAGTTAGAACATATTGAAAGGATTTCAATGGGGGTTAAGATTTTTGGACTTTCATAACAATTTATCATCAAGGAGATTTTCAAAAATACTGGAACTTCTCTAGGGAAGTTCATTCATGAGACATTAAATTTTGAGTGAAACAAGTTGTGTATATGTGAATATGTTTTAATATGGTGGTTGAAAACCTTTGAAAAATATATTGTTATCAAATCTAAATTCATATAACCAATTTAATATGTAGACTATGAAAATATTATATGTTGGTGTTACATATGTCATGTCACTAGACACTTGCCAAGAGATTACAAAATAAAAATGGTTGACAAAGAGGTGAAGGGTTCTAGGATCATAGATCAAATCAAGGTTTTTCCACTCTTAAAAAAGTGAAAAAGAAAATCCCAAATTTCATAAAGGCCACCATTGTTTGTTCATGCCAACCATTAAAATAAATCAAGAAGGGTGCATATGATAAACAATTGCAATGTTTATGTTCAAATTCAAAAATAAATAAAATTTGAGTAATAGTAGGAGCCAATTTTTAAAGTAGAGGTGATGGAAGAGGTTGAATTTGATCCAAGTAAATCATATATATTTTCTTCAAATAGAATTATCTCCTTGCTATAAAAATAAATGTAGTATGCAGTTTACCCATTGAAACTAGTGTTTATAGGGGAGCACAATAAATAATGTAATGGAGGTTGTCCCTTGGAATTCAAGGTTTATTTTGTAGAATAACAAAGAAAATAGTTTGGATGCTTTTCCTTGCACTTTAGGTTATTTAAGGCAATATAAACCTGTAAGTGAATTACCAAATTAATAACAATATAAAAAAATAAAAGAGATTGGGGAGGATGAAAACATTGGTGGAAATGAAAAGAGAAAGGGAGATCCCAAAAGTAGGATTGGGGAGAAAATAATTCCAAAGAGAAATTCGAGAAGCCAAAAACACAAATAAAAAATATTTACAAGAAGTGGGACTAATACCATAAATAAAACAAATGATGATGAAGATGATATCTTGAAATATTTGGAGTATGAATAATGCCCACAGATAATTTATTAAGGAACAAGTAGGTTATAATAGTCCTAAAACTATTTTAATACATCCAATAAACATAAATATTAAGGAATATTAGGATATATTCAAAAATATTTGGAAGATGAGTGATTGTCTAGTGGTTTCCACTATGTGAGCTTTAGGAGTAAGTTGAAAAATATCTTTAATCGGAAAGTAGGTTAGAAATAATTCATGAAAAAATTATTTGTATATCATTGATTTGATTTAATAGGAAAAATAACATTTTGATATTTTGATGGGAGTGCCCCCAATAGAAGCCACTTTTAATTTATTAAAATAATGTAATACAAGTTCTTACAACTGTACATTGTCTTGCAATTATAACTATTCACTAAAATGAACATTAAATATGGAATTAGAAAACATGCAAAAAATAAGGCTAAAGACATAGAAGGATACCAGGTAGAACTAATTAACATTAGATCCCCAACCATCAATCTATATATCCAACATTAATAATATAATCAAAGAAGGATTTTCTAAATAATGGATGGAAATTTTTATTATACACATCTATAAAGTTAGAGGTAAAGTAAAACATTTTTATCTATAAAACAATTATGATTAGACTGCTATTATAAGTAACTATTTGAAACTACAATAAAAAACTGCTTGACAATAATTATGTAAAGATCTAATTAATCTAATAATAGATGTAATATTTTGAAATTTTAATAGGAGTGAAATACTATAGAATCCACATATAACTTATTATTTAAAAAGAGTGATACAAGTTATAACAATTATAAATCATCCTTCCATTTAAAACTATTTAGAAGAGGACAACTTAATATGGAATTAAAAATTTTAAAAAACATAAGGCCAAAGACATAGAAGGGTACCTATTTAACTTTTTAAAGCTAAATCTTCAACCCTCAATCCATATATCCAACATCTATTTGACATTGCAATTTATAGTGGTTTGGCTACTACATTTGAATTTCTATAAAGAATTAGCCAAGAAAGACAAAGAAAATGAATTTTGTGGTTAGAGGAGAAATAGTGCAAAAGGTAAAATTTTGAGAAATCTATAGAAAATTTGCTAAGCTTTGGAAGTGTGATTGATCACAAAAAGCGTGATTCATCCCATATATGTTGAACCACAATTCTATCAAATTTTACGAATTGCAACTTTCAGATTGGCAAATAGCCAATTTTGGCTCATAACAAGATAGGCCAAGACAAAATTTGAGGAAACCACCAAAAAATGACACTTTATCTTCAAGTGGTACTAATTGCAAGAATGAAGGCTTCTAAGCATGTTAAGAGGGCATTTTGAGGCATGTATGCATCATTTTGCTAAATATGCCTATATACTAGAGGTTTTACTATAGGTAAAAAGTATTTACCTTAGGTAACTCATAGGTAAATAATATACTATAAATAGGATCTATGAGCTCCTTATATTTTGGACATTTGAAAAAGTCAAAGCTATACTTTGTAAGCTCCATTTGTACTTCTGAGATAATTTTGGAATAATAGAAAGATTATGCATGATATTTTCTTAACCATTATAACATTTTCCTTTTGATTTGTGTAGTGCACAATGATTGTGGTACTACCTTTTCGCTTTTTAATAGTTCTTTCTTCTATTATTGCAAATAATTTATCGGTCGGAGCACATTGATGTTATTTGATTCTCTTTATATGTGCTAATTGATCATACACCAATCCTATTGTGGTTACTATCATATTTTATTTTATTGTATTTTATTTACATTTCTTACATATTTTTCTTTTAAGATTTATTTTCACACATTTAGATTATATTAGTTTCGCATGATTTGATAGGAAGTCAGCCTAATTTTGAAATTTGAGAAGAACATAATTTCTCTCCTTCCAATTGTTGAAACAAGATGATAAATACAATTCACATTAGGCAATTCCATAATTTGTCAATTTTTGATACACTTAATTGTATCAAGGGCTTGATTTCCATGGTTATTTAGGCCTAGTCCCTTTGCCCCTAAATTTTAAATATACATAAATTTTCTTAGAATATTTTTAGATATATTAAAATATTTATTTATTATGTTGATTTACACATAACCCATAATTATTTTGTTAGATCTACTTGCTATGACTTTTGATATGCTTGTTTTAGGTTTGTGAAACTACACATACTTAATAAAAATGACAACTTTGTTATGAAAGCCAACAAAATCCTTTGAGATCAACATTTTAAATCAAATTTGGATATTAGATTTTCCATGATTCCTTGATCAGATTGAAATTCCCATGTAGAATTTTTGTTGATTTTGGTCTTGTAGATGTAAAAACTCACATCATCTTTAGAAAAGTTTTGCTAAGTACAAAATTTATGATTCATCATTTACAAAACTGTGATTCATCACTTGGACTAAAAAATATCATCTTTTTGGATGAAAAAGATAAAAATTATTCTAACATATAAAATCATGATTCACCAAAAGACAAAATGGTGTTTCATCATTTTTGGATGTAAATAGGAATATTACTTAAAAAAATACTAGATTTTCTTTTCAAGATGTTCCCTTGAACCTTGCCCTTTAAACAAGTGGAATCATATGATCTTCAATCCTATCTTTGATTGATACCAACTTCGGGCAATGTCATGGTTGCTCCATTTGAGGTAACCTTCAAATATTATATAATATGCCATGGGTTCCTATTGATCTATGAGACAGAATGGTATGAATCATGCTCGTGATCTTATGTACACAACCTTAGAAAAGAAAAATTTAAATCACCTTGACCTATGTATTTAGGTCATCTCTCCACAAGCTAATCGAGGTGCATGAAAAGTAAATCAATGAAAATAAGGCTTTGGAAGATGAAAACAAAGTGCAAAAAAGTGAATATGCTAAAAATCATAGTGAGGATAATGTGCAATTAATTAAGCTATTAAGAGATAACCAAATAATAAAAGTTTGATTATAATTCATTAAGCATGCAAATCAATGGAAAAGAGGACTAATAAGAGGTGATAAATATATGCCACAAACAACATTCACTTGTGCATTTACATAGTTTTAAAACACAAGTGCCATGCATAGTTTTCCATTAATTATTAAATAAAATTACGTTTACAAAGTGTAGCTCTAGTCTTTCTCAAAATGACCAAAAGATATTACAAATGAGCCCAAGGATCCTATTTATAGGAAGGAATTAACAATTTTTACCTTAAGTAAAAATATTTTACATTTATATTTATAGGAATAAGATAAAATATCACTTTCAAGTCGTTATAGTCTATAGCTGTGCTCACTAGTCAATGAATCATTGGTTGACTAATGGATTGCTACTTGGTTGATGGATTGTTTCTTGATTAATAGATCAAAAGTTTCTTGACTTTGGAAATTTTATGTACCCTTTCTTTGCTTTCTATTTGATGTTTTCAAAAATCGAAGAGGGTTGAGTTCCTAAGGCCTATAAAATTTTGAATCTTGCCTCTCCTTTTTGGGATTTCCATATCCCTTGACTAACACCTTTTGTTTGGTAGTCGATTTAGAAAATTTACAACAAATATAGTGCATTGTACTATATTTTTAGCAACTTAAAAGGACATCAAGTCTAATTCATGGTGAATCCTAGAATAACCTTCATTCATTGTTCCATGGAGTCATAAAAAATAATCAAAATTCCAAAACTTTGGTGGAAGTATATCCTTTTTTCTTCACTTTTGTTGTAGATTCAACATGGCATTCCACTCTTTCTCAAAAGGGATCTTTACATAATCTACTTAGGCCATAGCTACAACTAGGACATTGAATTCCTCCTATGGTAAACCCTCATTTATCTTGGAAATTACTCTAACTATTTTGAGAAATGATTTCTAGGTATGAAGTGATGTTCAAGACGTTAGTTTTTGTATCTATTTGGTAAGATTTATCTGTCTATGAGAGTACTTTCTTCTATTCTTTAATCAAACTAGCATATTTATATTTAGGCATAGTATCTTCTTTATCTGAAAGAGGGTTTAGGAGTATTACGTGGACTAGTTGAGGAATATAGTTCTTTAGTTTTCCCACAACTTCCTCAAGTCTTTGATAAAAGTTTCTACATGTATCTAAGATTTCTTGCTTAAGTGACACATTCCTCAACCAAAACTACACCACCTATTTGAAAGGTAAACCTAATTATTATAGTTATTGGTTTTTTGCCTTGTGAATTCACCTCATGTCTTGCATGTAGTTGGTCCTAGAGGCTATCTCAAACTAGCTACTATTGATGGTAGTTTAGGAATTTATAAGAAATTATTCATAATCCTGGATATGCTACGGATATAATTTGGCATATTTTATTTTTTCTAGGATGTGATCCCATAGAGATTTTATGATGTCAGTGGTTGAAACCTTTGTTTTTGTGTACTTGATCTCCCTCTTAAGATATTTTTTGTTTGTTTGAGCTGGTTGATCTTATTGTCTTTCTATATTAGAATTGTAACCATATTCTATTTTTGTATCTCTAGATTTTAGGCCAAATTAGCCTTATATTGCTCTAAGTGTTGCTGCCCTTATTTATCTTATTCTACTTATTACCTAAAATTATCATCTTCTTGTATCAAGGCCTATATTTATCCCTCTAGCTTTACAATATTATCTTGACTCTACTGTGTTTATGCCTTTGACATTTATAATGCCATAAATAAATCCTTATTTTATATATGTTTGTTCTCCCTAGCCAACCATAGATAGTTTATTGACATTGCTAGGTTGACCTATTGAGAGATATACTAGCCTTAAATGACCAACCTACTATAGATCCAAAGAATATAGATTATTTTTTTTGGTATAAGGTAGAGGTGGTTATAAGGTCCACAAACCTTTTACAAAGTCAAAATGGGCTGGTTCTAGCATCAAGCCCGTATAATCAAAATACAAAATGGATCTTTCTAAGACTCACATTAAGCCATACTTAGAGTCCACGGTCCTATACTTGTCGCTTGACTATTCGGGATAAAACAAAAACCAAACAACACCTAGCACTTACTAACACTAGGTTCGTTGTCTTGTACACTTGTCACCTCCCAGGCCCCGACAAATGGGATGCCTTTTACTGCCTAATTCCATCCGTCGGATTACTCATCATCAGCCCCTACGATCTCCCGATGCTCTAACGGGTTTGATCTTAGCTCTTCTCTAGCGACCAACACCAATAGTTCTTGAGGGAAGTTATCCTTCCAAATTTGCATCTCCCCAACGAAGCGCAATATTTGCCATTAGATCCGCCGCTTGGTTCCCTTCTCTGAAGGTGTGTTGGATTCGGGCATTAACCAAATGAGATTTATGAATCTTTGCTTCTAGGATAAGCTCCAATATGGTCCAGTTGGGGTCTTTATCCTCCTTAATTGCCTTGATTATATTAAGCGAATCCCCTTCAAAGATAACTTCCTTATAACCCTCAAGTCCGGCAATTCTCATTGCTGCATGCGAGCTCGGGCTTCTGCAAAATGATTTGTTTGAGTTCCCAAAGGCTCTGCAAAGGCAAGGACCACTTTTCCTTCCTCATTTCTCAAAACTCCTCCTGCTCCTGCGGCCCCGGATTTCCTTTAGGCTGCCCAGTCAAAATTAAACTTAACCCACTTTTGTGTGGGGGGTATCCACTTGACACCATCCCGTGGGTTGGTTGTAATGTCTAGGTCCGGAAGTTCCTCTCCCCGAGTTCCGCAAAATCCTCCTTTCCCTTAGAGACATGGTCTCATTTTTGAAGAAGAAAGTTTTCCAGTTTTCTTTCAAAGCTACGATTATTTTATTACCACATAACACTGGGATCTTTCTTACGTCCTTTAAATACTCTCTTATTTCTCTCATTCCATATCCCCCATAAAAAATGGGGTAGGCTGAGCTTCTAGAGCCAAGTCAAAAGCTTTGCCGGAAGGGGAAGCCCATTGTATGCGAAAGTCAGACATGCTATTTGGACGGACCCAATCTATATGAAATTTGGACGGGATCATTTGGAAGAGCTGTACAAGAAAAATCACAAGTTAGAAATATATGACTTACAGATTCTATTGCTTTCTCACACAAGATACATCGATTGATGAATTGGAAACCTCTCCTTTGCGGATTATACAGTTGTCGGGATCTTATTTTGAGCTGCCAACCAAAAGAAGAAAGCTATTTTTGGGGTTAAATTATTTAACCAAATAACGAAGTCGGAGTCCGACCATTGAATCCTGAGTGGATTAACTTATAGGCGATTTTTATTGAATAGATCCCACTTGTAGTTTTGCCCCAAATCGCCTTGTCTCTTCCTCCCCCGGGGAATGATCGGGAACACCCTTAAAGCATCATTGAGTTTGGTTAGGGCCACCTTCTCTTGCTACGACAGATTATGAGCTGTGATTTTCTTCCAAGAAGAAGTTTCTGTGCTACGACAATAAAATCCCCTACTTTTCCTCCCATTTCCTTCGAAAGCTTATGTTGGAGGACCTGAAGGTCTAAGTTATCTTTCAGAGGGGCCTCTTCCAACCACGGGTCTTTCCAAAAGTCCACTTGTCTTCCATTACCAATTCTCCATCCGATGCCTTTCCTGACTACCTCCAGACATTCGAGCAAACAATTCCAAAAATAGGATCCTCTAGGAAGATTATCGGCTTTCAGGAAGTCTGATTATTTCTGATATATTTTGCCTTAAGAAGTTTTACCCATCCCAATTGATCATTATTGATAAATCTCCATAACTGTTTGCCAATCAGAGCTTGATTCAATTCTTTCATTCTCTTTAACCCCGAGGCCCCACGATCCTTGCTTGCACACACACCTGATTCCATGCTACCAACGAAATTCTCTTTCTCTCCTCCGAACACGACCACAAGAAGTTGCGTTGAATTAGCTCCAATGTAGCTCGGACCTTTGCGGGCATTCTAAATAGAGACATGCGGTAAATTGGAATGCTCCGTAAAGTAGTTTGAACTAATAAGGCTTTTCTGCGGAGGTGAGAAGGCTGCCCTTCCACCCTGCTAACTTTTTGGAGATCCTGTCAATGGTGAGTTCCACAAAGTAGCCTTCATTCTTCCTTCGAACATAGGCATGCCTAGATAAGTTCTTTGGTAGAAGCTCCTTTCCACAACCGAAGAGGTTAGCTATTCTTTCCTCCCTCCCACCGGGCGTGTTAAAGAAATAGATGCTACTCTTCTTATAGTTTATGTCTTATCCTGTCTGTCTCATACTTGGTTAGAATTCTCTTCAACTTCCTAGCTTGAGGCACGGAGGCTTTGGACACAATGATTGTATCATCCACAAACTGTTGGTGAGACAACGGCCTCTGTTGTTGAGGCTGGTTTAAAACCTTCCAATTGACCATACGCCACCGCTTGCTGAAATGTTCCTACCCAATGCTTCCGCTAAAATAATAAACAAGTATGGAGACAAAGGATCTCCTTTTCGCAACCCCCTTTCACTCTTAAAGTAACAGGAGGGTGACCCATTCACCATGACGAGAAAATCTTGTAGTAGAGATACAACTAAAAATCAACTTAATCCACTGGGGACAGAAACCAAACTTACCCAAAATCTTGGTGAGGAACCGCCATGAGACCCGGTCGTAGGCTTTATTCATATCAAGCTTTAGTAACATACACTGCTTCCTTACTAGTCACCATTGAATGAATAACCTCATGAATTGTGATGATACCATCCAATATTTGTCGCCCTTTCACAAAGCCACCTTGGTTCATATCAATGATGAAAGGAAGGATAACCTTCGACCTATTGGCGATTGTTTTTGTGAGAATCTTCATCGAGTGTTACATAAAGCGATAGGGCGAAAGCTGGAAAATTCCATTGCTCCCACTAGTTTAGGGATGAGAACTAAAAAAGTAGCATTAACTCCTTATGGGATTTCCATGTCCTTTTGAGCCTCAATTATAGCTTCCACTACATCATTGCCTAGGATATCCCAAAACTTACGGAAGAAAGGCTGCGGGGAAGCCATCCGGTCTGGGGAGGCTGTTACCATCCATGTCAAAAACGACCTTCTTGATTTCCTCCTTTGTGAAAGGACTAAGTAAGAATCCATTAAGATTATCGATTCTGAGGGGTGGAATGGCTGCCAGCGAGAGAGTCCTCTTCTTCAATAGTCGGATTTACATCTTCTAGCAACGATTTAAAGTACTCAACCGCTTCCCTCCTTATGTCTTCCATATCTTTGGTGTTAGACCCATCGGCCATCTTGATCTCCTTAATTTTGTTAGTACTCCTGTGGCGAAGAGTAGAGACATGGAAGAACTTTGTATTTCTGTCACCCTCCTTTAACCAACGCGATCTGGATTTACTGCCTCCAAAAGGTTTCTTCAAATCCTAGCATCGTGTGGTATTCGGCTAACGGCTCCCTCTCCTGGTTTCTCGGATCCTCGCATAGGTTGCTCGACTTCAACTTCTCCTGTAGTTCATTGATCTTGTCTTTTAGTTACTGCCTTTTTAACAAAAATATTGCCAAAGGAAGTTTTGTTCCACTCTCTAATGTTAGCCTTCACATTCCTTAGTTTACATGCCACTTGGGCCGGTTTCGAACCATTATACTTTTTGTCCCACCATTGGGCAACCGGATCCTTGAGATCCTGATGTTGGAACCACATAAGTTCGAATCGAAAGGGTCGATGTATCTTTTCTTAGAGTCCTCCCTGTTTCCCACGGAATTGGGTTGTGATCGGACCCGATTCTTGGGAGTGCCGTTAATGAAGAGTCCCCAAACCTCTCCGGGCATTATTGAGAAAGAAGAAACCTATCTAATCTTATCCGAATTTGGTTTTCCTTCAATCTTTTGTTAGACCATGTATAGGAGAATCTACGCGAGGTCCACATCCATCGGCTCATGTTGCTCAACAAAATCTCTAAACTCGTAGATATCGGCAGTTATTCTTTGAGAGCCCCCCAATTTATCTACGGGATTAAGGTAGCAATTGAAATCCCCCGCTACAATCCAAGGGTAGTTGGGGACCGTCTCCCTCAATTCAGCTAGGTGACTCCAAAGAACCCTTCTCGGTCCACTGTCTAAGCTGGAGCATATACATTCGTTAAGATCCACTCTTCTGTGTGGTTTTATCCACACATAAGAGACAAATAAACCAACTAGACATCGGAATCACTCTACTATCAATCACATTTTTGTTCCACATAACCGGTAACCCTCCTGCTGTTCCGGTGGCCTCTTGGCCTACTACTTCGACTTCTCGCCAAGTCCTATTCTTAAAAGGAATAACTCTACTCTCCTCCATTTTAGTTTCTTGCGGTAAAATCATATCCGGTTTGTGTTCTTGTCTAAGAGCATACAAAGCTCTTATTTTTGCGGGATTACTCCCACGAATATTCCATGAAAGGATCTTCATTTATGGGCTTTGGATCCTCGAGCCTTCGCCCCAAAGAGCAATCTTGCTTGAGTGCCATCGGCCACTCCTCGCTCCGCTTCTTTACGCCTTAAGGCGGCATTGCTAGGTTTCCCTCTTCCCACCGAACCATATCCCCATACATCCGCTCTAGGTTGAAGTTCCTTGGGATTCACTTGGCTTCTAGTAACCATCTTGGGTAGGTCGGTCTTGGTATTTGGGGTAACAATCGGCTTTCCAGGTTAACTGGTCTTTTTGACAGTGGAGATGATTCCGTGCTCTTAGCTTCTTGATTAGTAGATTCTTTTTTCCCTGCTTTGGGGTTACAGTGATCTTGGTGGTTCACCTCTTCCTCCTGAGTATCCTTGCCTGTATTATTAGTTTCCTGCTCCTTCCTCTGATTTTTCTCCTCTAAATCCTTCTCTTGAGTCTCCTCTACCTCAGATTCCACTTCTTGGCTGTCCATCGATCTCCCTTCAAATGATTTAATGCATCAAAGCTGTTCTCCTTTGGGATGTTGATCTCCTTGGAATTTCTTCCCATAAATTCCTCTGCGGTACATGGGACCACTTCCACCGAGCCTCCATAGGCCTCCCGTATCACCCAATCAAACTTACTTGCCCCGGGGCGTTGATCTATGGGGTTCTTTCCTTTGTGATTTGGCTGCGAGGCTTGCTTTGTATCATCTTAGGAGCGAGGTTGAGCTTGAGGGTTCCCATCAAAGGGACCGGCTCCCCTGTGAGAGGGTTTTGGGGCATAGGAATTTTTGGGAGGAGGGTTAAAACGTTGCCTCTTGCTTACAATAGGGCGAACGGGGTCTACGATATTCGGATTTCGAGCTCCACGTCCTTGAGGCCCGGGTTGGGTAGGAATGGAGATGCGCGGGGAGGGATATTATTGCGGGTTTGAGGATCGGTATTTTGGAGTGGGGGTTGGTTCTTGGAAATGCAGTGGATACCCTGGTGCCCTACCTTCCCACAAACACTACACTTAAAAGACATATTTTCATATTAAAATACATGAGTATTAAGGCCAAACATAGACGACAAAATAATGGATTTAGGGAGCTCTTTACTCAGGTCCGCCAACACACACATGCGAGCAGACAGGAGTCTTGTTTTGCTCAAGGTTGCGGGATCAATAGCTATTAGTTCTCCAATCTCTGTAGCTATCCCAGCCAATATTTGTTCGTTCCAGAAAAGCAGAGGTAATCCTGGCATCTTAACCCAAATAGGAGCCAAATCCGGCACTGAGTGCAGGGGTTGAAATCGGGGGACCAACGCTTGAGATACAAGCCCCTTTTCCCAAAAAACCAAGGACCTCCTTGGAGAGTCCTTTCCATGTCTAGTTCACATTGAAATGTCACCAAAAGAAAACTCTTGGGTAAAGCCTTAATCATCATACCGGCCCTTGGCTGCCATTTTTAGATGGCCCATCTCCTTATGACTTCCATGTCCGGCCTCACCCCCATAAATTTAGCCACCAAAGATGTTATGCCCTCCATAGCCACATGCTTGAGCTAAGGAATGCGGGACGTGCAACCTACCATTGACAGATTTTAGATTAAAACAAGAGTCGGATAATTTTTGCTTACCGCGAAGAGCATTAAGATATGAAGGTCTCCGGTTGCCAGGTTTCTCTTTGTCTCCTTCTTGGGTCTTCCTTTGATCCTGACGCATAGAGTCCTGGTCCCCCTCAGAGAAATCTTCAACCGCATCCGCCCAACGCCCTTGGACCGGTTCCAATAGAACTTCCTTGTCCACATCCTCCGCACTGGGGGCTGCTATCTCGCCAGAGCCCCCACCTGCCGCGTCTGCTGATCTGCCCTCTGAAGTCCCACACCTAGGGTTTGATGCCCCTAGACCTCTCGCTCCTCCTCCTTGCTGCTCCATCCGTCACCAAAGAATATAGATTATAGATGAAGCTTGATGTTGTCATTATAGGCTAACTTGGGTCAAAAGGATACACCTCAATAAACAACATTCTTCTTCCCCTTTTAGCAACCTATGTTATGAGAGCAGACAATTCATATATGATCATAAAATTCTTTATGGATATCTAGTCTATAACTTCTTATTTTTTCATAGGTATTTGTCTACCACATCCATGCCTATCGATGCAATTGGTTTGATGGTTTGAAGAGGTATATGGACTAGGAATTATGTTAGGTCAACCTAGGTGTTGTTCCTTACTATTTTATGGGTTGGATTGGGGCCACTTGGAGCTATGTATCAAATAGTATTTTCACCTCATGGATTGTGCTCTCAATTACTATTACTTCTTGTTTGAGTTTTGGGCTAGAGATGATGATGATTCAAGTCATTTGAGATCTTGGAAAAAGGATTCAATAATTCCTATTCTTTTCATATTTCTAAGGATGAAAAAATATGTGATGGTGGTTCAAGTGGACCATCCATGGGAACCCATAGTCAAATTGACTTGGATGGAAATAGGAGCAATTTATGTGAATGTCATGGGGTCAGGTGATGCAATAGTATATGTGGAGTAGTTGTGGTGGAGGTGGATCTCTTTTATTTGCAAGTGCATGGAGGTATTGGATTTTTATTTTCTCTCAAGGGTTAGCCACACTTAGACAAGAGAACCCTACTGCTAACTTTTTGTTTTTTTTTGAAAAAAATGAAAACTTGTATTAATACAAAGACCAATTACAAACGGGAGAGAACACATCCCGATCCAGAGCAAAGAGCAACACAACAAGTGCAAAGCACAAAGGCAACACTAACAACCACAGGGCAAAGAAAACAACAGGGCATGAAAATGCGACATGTCACGAAATCATGACATGTCGCGAAATCGCGGCAGTCACCCCCGTCTCGACCGCGTTGGCGCCAACAGTCGCGATAACACGACATGTCACGAAATCGTGACATGTCACGAAATCGCGACAGGAAGGGCCCTCGGCAGCCACACACAAAAGGAGTCGCGAAATCACGACGAAGTTTCTAAACGACTCTCATGCCACAAAAGGGTCGCGATATCGTGACAATTATCCTCCCAACCGCTTAAGTGCCAAACGTGTCGCGATATCGCGACAAAAATACCTTGCAGCTTCCAGTTTACCAAACTGTCGCGATATCGCGACGAATTATCAACTTTGCTCTTCATCTTCAAAAGAGGCGCGAAATCGCGACATAATCTCAACAAGAGCCGCGATAGCGCGACATGTCACGATATCGCACCAGAAACCCACCAAAGGCCACAAAGGCTCAACTTGTCATGAAATCATGATAACTTCCAGCTCGAGGCCGCGACGGTGCTACAGGTCGTGATATCGCGACAATTTTCCTCCCAGCCGCTTAAGTGCCAAACGTGTCGCGATATCGCGACAAGATTACCTTGCAGCTTCCCACTCTCCAACCTGTCTCGATATCGCGACGAAATTTCAACTTTGCTCTTCAACTTCAAAAGAGGTGCAAAATCACGATAGGATCTCAACAAGGACCGTGATAGCGTGACATGTCGCGATATCACGACAGAAACCCACCAAACGATATCGCGACAATTTTCCTCCCAGCCTCTTAAGTGCCAAACGTGTCGCGATATCGCGACAAGATTACCTTGCAGCTTCCCACTCTCCAACCTGTCTCGATATCGCGATGAAATTTCAACTTTGCTCTTCAACTTCAAAAGAGGTGCGAAATCATGACAGGATCTCAACAAGGACCGCGATAGCGTGACATGTCGCGATAGCGCGACATGTCGCGATATCACGACAGAAACCCACCAAAGGCCACGGAGGCTCAACCTGTCGCGATATCGCGATAGCTTCCGGCTTGAGGCCGCGACAGCACTACATGTCGCGATATCGCGACAAAAAATTTCCTTAGCATAAAAAACACTGCACATTATTTCAAAATTTGTTCAAGGCCTTGTCTAATCTCTACATCCTCCACAGGCATATCACTATGCAGATGCATCCCAACCTCCCTCTCAGCACCCATCTTAGCAAGGAAATCAGCCGCTTTATTAAGAGTTCTACTGGCATAAACAGGTATCACATCCTCTAATTCCTTCCAAAGCTCTTTAATTTGGGAGACCAGAATCCGCGGCCTCCAAGCTTTTAAGGCAAAATTCCTCATGCAATCAAGAGCGCCAACCAGGATTTGGGAATCAGACTCAATGATTATCTTTCTATGACTCTGCTTGACGGCCCAGATGGAAGCAGATTTAATAGCAAAGGCCTCGGCTTCATTATTTTTGGCATATCCCAGACCTTGCAATTCCCAATAGAGCATAGCCCTAGCATGATCATGGCAGATTACTCCACTTCCAACATTGCCTGGATTACCTTTTGCAGCTCCATCAGTGTTGATTTTGATCCAGCCTTCTGGGGGAGGTTTCCAACAACTTCTTACCTGTCTCTCAAGATCAGCAGCTCTCTCTTCCAGAGGCTTAGAAGCAGGCTGATTTTCCTCCTCAGCATAGATGGCAACGGTTTCCACTACTTTGCTCCAGATGACCTGCCATATACCATCCACCGAAGAGAAGGTTTCACGAAAAATACGAGCATTTCTTTCCAACCACACCTGCCACTAAATAAAAAGGAAACCAAGCTCCCAGCCAGTTCGAAGAGCTTTAGATGTAAATCTACCTCTCTTCCAGCTTTCCCATAAATTGGTCCGAGACAAGTCTCCAATAGCTTGAAGTTTAAAATGGGAGAACCAACGATGCCAAATCTGTTGTGTGAAAGGACAATCAAACGGGAAGATGATCAGCGGTTTCCTCATTCCTATAGCATAAAACACACTTGGAAGGACCAATGATGCCTCTGATTCTGAGATTGTCAAAGGTCAGGATTCCATTGTGCATCAGCTGCCAGGCAAAGAAGTTCACTTTCGGCCAGCCCTTGGGATGCCAAATCTTCCTCCATTCTTGAACTAGAAAAGAGTGTGGGGGGGGCTCTAGAAGGATCGAATCATAGCCCTCCTTCACAGTATAAACCCCAAGGTTCCCAAAGCCCTAGGCAAGCTCATCCTCCTCATCTCTCCCAGTAAGAAACCGTTCTGACAAGATTTTTTCCAGAGTTGGAGCCTGCTCCGGGGGGATTGGAATAGGCCATTCACCCAGCCGCTTGAAATTTTGAATCTTATACTCCCCCAATTGGCTGGTATTGAAGTAGCTCTCAATATGGATCCATCCCTTATCTTCTAGATCTAATTTTAACAGATGTAATTCAGGAAACACAGCAAGAATGAGAGGATTCTGATCCCAAGAATCAGTCCAGAATCAGGCCTTCTCCCCTCTCCCAACTTTCCAAAACAATTGATCTTTGATAATGCGAGATCCAAGCTTGAGAGCCTGCCACACTAATGATCCATTACCCTCCAAAGGAAAGCGGCCCAAGTCATTGGGGTGAACAAGACCCAAGTATTTACTAGAGAGGATTCTACTGAAGAGGGACGTTGGCTGGGAAATCCACCTCCAATACAGTTTACCGACCAGAGCCTGATTGTTAAACTTGGAGCTTCTTAATCCCAGCCCACCTTTTTCCTTGGGCTGGGTGACCTTATCCCATCCAACCAAGGCCCATTTCTTCTCTCCTTTGGCACCTTCCCAAAGAAAATTTCTAGCCACTTTGTCCAGCTCTTTCCAAATTGATGGAGGGGCAGCCAGGATAGAGAATTTATAAATTGGCATGGCCTAAATAACAGACTGCAGGAAAGTCAGTCGGCCCCCATAGCTTAACCATCTATGAGACCAGTGATTCATTCTATCTTTGATGCCATCCAAAAGGTCCTTCCAGAAATCAGCTTTCAATTTTTTGAAATGCAGAGGAACCCCCAGGTAAAAAATAGGAAGAGAGGTCCTAGTGAATCCCAAGATCTCAATAACTCTGTCTTGTGACCTTTGATCAAGATTAAAGAAGACCACTTTGGATTTTGTTTCATTGATGACTTGATTAGAGGCCCGGAGGTAGACGTTTAGAGAATCTCTGATTCCTCTTGCTTCCCTGAGGCTGGCCACTCCCACCAATCCAGTATCATCCACAAACTATAAATGAGTCAAAACTTCAGCCCCGATTTTAATTCCTGTTATCTGTCCTTGAAGTCTTCTTCTCAGGAGGAGTCTGCCTAATCCTTCAGCCAAGATGAGAAAGAGATAAGGAGAGCAAGGGTCTCCTTGGCGAAGACCCGAGAGGCTCCAAAAGGTGGAGAGGGAAGCCCCTTAATTAAAACAGAGTATGAAGGCGTAGAGATACAGCTCATGACCCAGGCAATCCAGTCCTGAGAAAAACCAAAGGCTGCCACCATCTTGACCAAGAAGCCCCACTCTACTCTGTCATAATCCTTAGACATATCCAGTTTGATGAACATTCCTTTGTTACCTGAATTGTGCATAGTATGGATAGCCTCCTGATCCAAGATCACTCCATCCAAGATCTGTCTCCCTTCAACAAAACCCCCTTGCTCTAGGGAGATTATATTCTGAAGAAGAGGTTTTAGTCTTTCAACCATAATTTTAGTGATTATTTTGTAAATCACATTGCATAAGGCAATAGGTCTGAAATAAAAAATGTGAGCCCCCCCCTCTCCTTTTGGAATTAAGGTAATAAAGGTGTGATTTAGAGCCTTGAGCATTCTTTTATTAGTTCGGGACTCCTCAATGACAGCCAGCACATCCTCCTCCAGGGTATCCCAGAAGGCCTGAAAAAACTCAATAGGGAAGCCATCAGGACCAGGCGATTTTCCAGTGCACATCCCAAAGACCACCTTCTTGAGTTCATCACGATCAATGGGCTTAAGAAGGGCCTGATTCTCTTCATGAGAGATAATAGAGGGAATGCCATCAATGACTTCATTTTGGGCTTCCACATCATGCTCCATACTTTCCTTAAAGAGGTTTGAGAAATACTCCATTGAGTGGGAGTGCATACCAGGGAGAGTGTCAAAAGAGTTTCCATTCTCGTCTTGAAGGAGTTCCATGTTATTCAATTGTCTTCTAGCATAGGCAGAGCGATGGAAAAATTTTGCATTTCTGTCTCCTTCTAATAACCATGTGTTTCTTGCTCTTTGTTTCCAGTAGATATCTTCTTGATTATCAATGTCCTCAACCGCTTTGCGTAAAGCATCATCCTCGGATTTAAGATGCTCAGAAATGATTCCTTCCCTGAATTGTTTTTGCACCTCGTTCCATCTGGTCAACAAGGGAGCCCGTTGGAGCTGGAAATCAGATTTGTTAGTTTGCCTCCACTGTTTTAGTTTACTCTTAACAAAAAGAAGCTGTTTATGAAATTTGAACATAGCTGTCCCAAAAGGGAGACGAAATTCTTCCCACCACTATGGAATTTTCCTTCGGAGGTCCTCTTTTTGCAACCAAAAATTTTCAAATTTAAATGGTTTGTAATACTGCCCTGACATAGTCCCTCCCTCCAGCAAAATGGGAGAGTGATCTGAGACTGGGCCCTCCAAAATCTGAAATTTGATATTCCATCTAACATAAGCTTCCTCCGAGACCAAAAACCGGTCAAGCTTAACCCTCCTGTTGTATGGCTCTCTTCTCTTATTAGTCCAGGTAAAGTTTGTACCAGGGCCTTTGATATCAACAAGGTTAAAGGCCTGGACTTGGGCAATTAAAAGCCGGTCCCCTGTATCCAAAACTGGGATGCCACCTTCTTGATCCCTAGCAGATAATTTGGCATTGAAGTCCCCGACAATAATCCAATCAAAATCTTCCCGGGAGGACCTCATGTTTTGAACGACTTTCCATTGAGACCGCTGACCATCGATGTTCTGAGCCCCATAGAAGTTTGTAATTAAGACTTGTTCAGCTGTAACAATGTTCCTAAAAAGAGATGTGAGGACACCCCTCCAAGCTATATGTTCTATTGCTATCCATGCCAAAGGGTTCCAAAGAGTAGCAATCCCTCCCGAGGCACCTAGAGCAGCCACAGCCATATGGCCAACACCCCTCCAGATTTGACTGACAGTTTTACTCATAAGGTCTAAAGACATTTTTATCTCCTGAATGAGCAGAAAGTCTGTTTTACTTCTCTCTAAAAGTCTTTGAACATAATATTGATGGGTTCTACTGTTTAAACCCCTCACATTCCAATATTGAATAATCATTGGAAACCTTGGGAGCAATAAGAATAAATTGTTCTCGCCAATCCTCCATTGATTAGCTTATCTCCTTGCACTGCAATTAGATCCTATATTGGATTTCCTGCCCGCCCCTTGGGAATTACTATTTTTTGACCTCTTCTCTACCTGGGTAATCCCTAGAGCTGGTCTTTCTCTGATCTTTTTTGCATTTCCCATGGTGACATCCTTAATAGCTGGCTGTCTTTGGGGAGTGGATTACCAATGCCCATGGGTTTTCTAGCTGCAAAATCTCAGAGGAGTCAATCACCTGTTCTAGGACAGGGGTTGGTGAGGGAGGAGCATGAGAATGGATGATATTATCCTCAAGGTTCCCATCTGCTCCTTCCATAATTTGGTCTTCTTGATCCACAAGAGATTTGAAGATTTCATACCGGTTGGTTGGCTTGGGTTGAGCTTGCTCCTTGCCATTTCTCTTTTTGTTTCTTCTTCTCTTCGTTGTTCAAAGCCATCTTTCTGGGGATCAGAACCAGGGGGAATGATGGGTGGTTCCTTGACCAGAGTGGGCTTACCCTCTCGGGGGCGATTTGGCATTCCCTGTGGAACATCCGCTTTGGTGCTCAAGATATTTGGGTAGAACCTAGCCAAATGGCCATGCTTATGGCAAACTCTACATCGGAAAGGTAGGGCTTCATAGTCTAACCTGCTGTATCCAGGATTGTCCTGCTAACTCCGAGTTCCATCTCAGTTGGTAGCGACTGGCTAATATCCAGTTCTACACAAATTCTAGCATAAACAACAGTGTTTCCTTCTATGGTATCTTTGGAAACTCCCAAATATCTACCTAGATATTTACCTATCAATTCAAGAATTTGCTCACCCCAAAACTCCATCGGGAGAGCATACAGCCGGATCCAAACCGGGACAACCGTGGGCTCAATGCGAGGGTCGAAGCCCGCTCTCCACGGTTGGACAAATAACCCTGCCGGGCCATGGCTCCTCTTTTATGATTCAAATGCTCTGTTTCTATCCGCTAAGGAGGAAAAAATAATAATAAAATACCCATTGCTTATGGGCCATAAGGAGTACTCATCGATAGGCTCCCAGTTTTGTCTCACCCAGGTGTGCAAAAAGTGCAGGGTGGGTCGGATACCCATGAATTTGCAAATCAGGTCATGAGTAGCACGATAGTTGATCATGTCCTCGACCAACTTTGGTTCTATGACAATCTTCGGTCTGGAAGCGGATTGCGGGAGACATCCATTGACTCTGTGCACAGGAGAACCCATGCCCACATTCCTGGATAGCGAATGGTAAGCACTCTGCTGAGCTTCATCGGAGGAAGACGCAGGGTTTTCTATTAATATCTCGGCATAAGAGGTCTTCTTACCATAGAGAAATCCTGGAGGAGACCCCATTGGGCCCTCCCGGGGCAATGAAAGAGCCTTAAGGAAAAACAACAACAAACCACCTGAGTCCCTGGTAGAATCTTCCCACCAGAAACCCTAGAGCCTCGGCCGACGACAGTTCAGAAAGTTTCCCGCCAAATCGCCAGAGCTCAAAAACCAGTTCGATTTTCACTGCTAACTTATTTTTATTTGCACTACGTGTTGTTGTATTTGGTGGAGGGGTTTTTGGGTTCACCAAGAACTTAAAGATTTTCCTAAATCTAGTTTTATTATGTTCAGTTTGACAAACACCTAGATTTTTATTCTATCCTATGAGCTAATTTGCAAGATGCTAAAGATGTAATGTAATATGAAGACAAATGTGTATAATAAAAACAATAAAGAGCCTATGCTACTTAATAAAACAAGAGGATGAGGTTATACTTACCTATTTTAGTAGTTGACATGAATATGCCACCTAACGAATACACGACATGTAATATTTCCAGTTGGTGAAATTATTGAGACCTGCAAAACAAATAAAAAAAGGTGGATCAAAGTTTGAGGTCCTATTAAATAGCAAGAAGTTCAAGGATTCTTGATTGGCATAATTAGGCCCCCTATCGCATATGCAAAATTTGAATTTTTGACCTTGGAGATCGATGCTACAATACAAAGGATAAATTCACCACCTGGAAGTTCTATAGTTGGTAAATTTGTTGGGATGATAGAGATAGATTGATAGGAGGTAGAAATAGAGAGATGGATTATAAAAAATGATAAAAATATATACATAGGTAGATTGGATAGGCTAGATATTGGATTGTTTATGGTGTTTATGGCTATGTTGACCAATGATGAATCTATCATCTGGAACAACTATGGGTGGAAAATTTTCTTCTATGATAGAAGTGGACCAATGGTTTTCAAATCAAGATTCTAAGGCTTTGATCATATAAAATGAATATGTTGTGTAAACATAGTATAAACAATGAATTCACTTTCAACAATAGAAAATATAAAAAAAAAGTAAGTAAAAACTATAGGGTATTACCAAGGATACTCAAAGAGTCTTGGGGATGATCTCCAACCCATAGGTCTCCTAAAAAAATCTTGTTAGATGCAAATGATAACAAAACTAGTTAGGTGCAAATGGAAGCAAAAATGAGATGTATTCAAAAAAACTAAATCTCAAAATGTTAATAACAATAAAGGAATGAAGTAAAATTAGATAAGAATGGTATTTCCAAATTTACAAATGAGAGTTTCTTTCTTTCTTCCTTCGAAGCCCAAAACAATAGCTTGAATATGACCTCATGGACAAATTTCGGCAATAATTTGTTACTTAAGAGAGCATGATGGATTTGAATTTTGATAGATTTTCAATACTTAAGAGTGTTCGATCCAAATTCTTCTCACGGGGATAATTTATAGAATTGGCCCTCTTGGGAGTCCCCCAAAGAAGAGGGGTGAGGTGGCATTTATTTGGGGTTGATTGAGTTGATTAGGGGGAGTATAATTAACTTTCCCCATGATTGAGATTGTTTTGAGTAGGTGGAAGAAGGTGGAAGAAAATTAGCAACCTTCCTCCTTTCCAGTTGATTGCCTACGATGGTAGAGATGATGGAAGAAGTAAATTGTGCCTTGATTGGAAACTATAGGTAGGGTTAGAATGTTGGCTACATATTAGATACAAATTTTCTAGCTACAAATTTGCTTATCTAGCAAATTCATGGATTTAAATATTGGAAGTCAAATTGGATAGGGTGTGAATTTGTCAGTTGGAAAGTGAATTCACTTACTGGAAAATATGCTTCTAATATGGCGTATTCACTACTAATAGGTTTTGGTTACAAATTATAGAATTAAAACAGACATCATGGATGGGTTAATCATTCTATGGGTTTTTGAAAAAATTAGTTCAAGTTAGATAATCCAATTTTAGGTATCTATATTTACCCCTTTTTTGATGTATTTAAAATAAATAAATGCATCAAAAACAGTTGTATATGCTCCCATTTTTTAGAAAAATAGGGTTGTTAATATTTAATTAATCCATGTGGGGCAAAGCACACAAAATCCACTTGCAAAAATGTGAAAATTACATAGGGTTTTATTGGGTAATCTTCTCACCTTGATTTTAAAAGGAAGAGTCTAAATTGATTTTACCCCTAGTTTGGGTGTCCCCTCAATTTTTTGAGAGAAAAAAGGAGGTCCTAATGGAAATCGAATAGGTTGGGAAATATATTGAAGAAGAAAAAAAATTACCTAGATAGGGTACAATAGGGCAAAGGATGTGACAAGAGGTCATTTTCACCACACACAAGGAGAAAGAGCTCTAGGGAAAATTCTAGGGCTTGGTTAAATGGCATGGTAGGGACGTCTGATCCATAGAATGGAATTAGTGCGAGTTGGAGTAGGACCAGATAGAGCCTAGGGATAGGTATGAGCTCTTTTCATCTATTAATTTTTTTCATTTTTGCTTTTTTAGATCCCCACAAAAAAATTATTGTCATAAATTTACCATGATAGGTGACAAATTTATGAAATCCTAAGTGCCAATGAATTCATGACAAGGTAATTTTTTTTTATAGAGCTAGAAAATTCAAAACTAAATGGGGAGGATAGGGATTGATTTATTTTTGGAGAGGGCTAACTCTATTTTTACTCCTTTTTTGTGTATGTAGGCGCTAGATATTTTAGAGTGCCAATATTGACTCCCACACTCTATGATCGACAGTAGACATGATGACTCTAGTTTACCAAACAATTTTATATGTATATGGCATCAGGTATATAAATATGATGCCTCCATAGAGCTTGATTATGCTTTGCTTATGATATTAGTAGAGTGGCAACACTTTGAGTATACCAATTTTTTGTTGTCGATAGGTGAAATGATGATAATGTTGGAGGATGTATGGAGGATATTATGGGTGCCAAATAGAGGAGCCCCAATTTTAAGGAGTCGTAATAAGTCTCATGCACTACAAAGGCTTATCAAGGATCTCGAGTTCTAGTTGAGATGATATGGTATTGACATTGATGTTGTATTTTAGGTAGGTCTATTGGATGGGTTGATGGGGCTACTATGTATTGTGATGTCTAGCTTATTAATTAGGGACTCCAATACGAGGTTGTTGCACTAGGGTTTTGGTGAGATCATCACCCATATGAGAGACTAGCAAACCCAATTTGCATGGAGACCCTTCATTTTACATAAGTGGTACTGAACCCTTCACCAAGCAATTTACCATGATGGCAAGAGTTTGGTGTGTTGTATATTATTGCAGGTGTGGGCATGTGAGCATTTGGCTATTAGGTGATCATTTGGGATCTTAGTAGATGTGGAGGATGCATAGGATTTTATAAGTTTTAGGTGGGACCATACCCATGAGAGAGGTCAAAGTACATTAAAAAGGGATTCTAATAGCAACATGATGGGTTATTGATGAACTACAAGCAAATCAGGTGGTATGGAACCCATGGAGGATACACCTAGGGTGGATAGAGGATGCTTTCTAGTTGGTATGGGTGAGGAGGGTCAAATGGCTATGAGAATCACATGGAGAGTTTGAGTTATATCAACTAGATTAGATTCTTTGATAGTTTACCCTTCCCTAGGGGGTTCCTATGATGGGGAAGGTATGGTATCATAGGGTTTTTTGAGAGAGAGGGGTGGGCTTTGGAGACCCTTAAAATCTAAAGATCTTTGAAGAGGAGGATGCAAATGATCCTCTAGTGGCTATTTCAGTAGTTGGTGATGCAAGGATGCTACCAGGATACTAGTGTTGGTACAAGTAGATTTGTCCTATGGGGGTGACTCTAGTACTACGATGGCCATGGTTTTGCCCTAACCTATTTGCATATCATAATTTTTGGATTGTTAAGAAGAGGTTGAGATAGAGATATAGGTATGGGTAGAAATTTTCTCAAGCTCTGATTATTCCTCCTATTTCTTCAATTCCAAAGACTAGGGTAGGGCCTAGTAGGAGTGCAAAGGAGAGGACTCACCTTGAGAGAGATGTTACAAAGAGGATGTTGTAGATGGTAGAGGATGAGCTTATGAAGCTCAAGAGTGATTTCACATTGGTGACTATGGAAAGGAAAACTGAGAGAGTAGAGTACCAGGCATTGGAAGAGTGGGATGTGACTCGGGTTGAGAGAGACTAGGAAGAGCCAAGAGGAATCAAAGGGTTTAGGAGGCTTCTTAGATGAGGTAGGATTGAGATGATGTTATGGCTAGGGATACAACATTGGGGATTGGGAGTAGCAATGTGGGTATTAGATCCATAGAGTACCTTTTGATCCAAGCACAAGCTTAGTTGGCTAAGGCTTAGGCCAATTATTTAGTATATATGGATAGGAGTGGCCACTATAAGGCCTTATATCATGCAATAATTTCTCTAGACTAGAGGCACCCATCCCCTACTAGGACACAATCTCAATCTTGCTCCTAGGAAAGATTAGTGACTAGGGCATATCAATAGTCAGTGCACTTTCTAATTCATCCTTCTAAGGGTGGATTAGAGATCTAGTCTTGGTTGCTAGAGTTTTGGTTACATTGTTTTATAGTTAAACTGATAGGATAGGGTACCAATTTTAACTTAAGTGCTTGAGCCAATTGACCTAAGTCCGAGTTTATCATTTTAATTGATTATGGTACACCAAACTGATGTATGATTGATGGTTTGTATATATATACATCAATTATTTATTGAGATGATATATGTTGGAATGTGTGTTGAGTTGATATGATATGAAATTTTATATAAAATTGATATTTGAGAAAATGGATATTTTGATGTGTCAATAATGTTTGATGATAAATTTAGTTGGAATTTGTGAATATAGATTTGTTTTGAAGTTGAAAAGCAGGAGACAATCGAGGGCCACCCTTCCCATGAATTGAACTTAAGTCTTCACTAGGAACCCAATGTATTTTGCCATTGTAGTATCCTTGTCAGAACAGTTGTGAGTACGGATTTAATTTTAGATTTGATTTAGAATTTTCGAAAAATAATTTTTATTTGGAAAAATTCTAAGTGTCGAAGGTTAATATGAATTTGGCATAATTTTAAAATAATTTTTTTCTAGGCTAAAATGCAAAATATGGGCATGATTATATGAATGTGGGTAAATGAAAAGGCTTAACGTTGATTGGAAAATTTTAGACAATGTTCGATATTATTTTAGAAACTTTGAGTTTGTCATGTTAATGTCAAGAATTGAAGTTTTTGGAATAAATCAATTAAAAATTAGAAATGATTCAGTTTTGTGATTGAAGGTTTGGATTGTGTTTGTAGATGTGCATAAGTGTCCTTGGAATGGGTTTCTTGAGGTCAAGAAGAAGAAAAGCATTTTTTTCAAATTTATTTTGTTTGTAAAAAATAGGGTTACTACATGCATCCAGGTTTGCTTAATGTTATTTCCCATTTTAAGTTAAGTATTTAAAAGGTGTAAGAATGTGATCATTAGAGAATATTAGTTTACTATAATCATTTAAAAGTGCCTAACAAAGTGATGTTTATTATCTATCTATATATATATATATATATAGTGTTGTTAGTCCCTACGAGGTGGCTCTTCTAGCCTGATTAATTGACAAGCACTTAGAAAAGCTATTGCTTTTATGTACTCAATGCATTTTTATGCTTCAAACAATATATATTTGTATAATAAAATGTTGAGGATAATCAATGTCCATATGATACAATGCTTTTGAATAGTCTATGCCCATATGATACAATGATTTTGGACAGTCTATGTCCATATATAATACAATATTTTTGGATCGTTTATGTCCATATATAATACAATGCTTTTGGATAGTATTTACCCATATATAATAAAATATTTTTGGATAAACTATGTTCATATATAATATAATGTTTTTGGACAATCCATGCTCATATTCTTGTGTTTGGACAATCGATGTCCTTATTGTTGTGTTGGACAGTCAACACCCTTATTGCTATGTTGAAAAGCTACCCTTATTGTTATGTTGGACAATTATGTTCTTATTATTGTGTTGGATAGTCAATGTCATTATTGTTGTGTTGGATAGTCTATGCCTTGATTGTTGTGTTGGACGGTCTATGTCCTTATTTTTGTGTTGGATAGTCAATGCCCTTATTGTTGTGTTGGACAATCAATTCCCTTATTGTTGTGGTATATAGTCTATGTCTTGATTTTTATGTTGGACAATCTATGTCCTTATTGCTATGTTGGATAGTCTATGTCCTAATTGTTGTGTTGGATAGTCTATGTCCTAATTGCTATGTTGGAAAGTCTATGCCCTAATCAATTTGATGTGTTTAATACCTCTAGTTGTGGGGTTTATTTAGATGTTTCTTGTTAACAACACATTTATAATATACCTTTACATTAGTAATATTGATGTTGCAGGTTATTTTTCATATAGCGCATTTATAAATTTGAGTGATTTATAAATTTTTTTACAAAAATAGGATTTTTTGTCCATTTGCTTGTATTTCAACAAAACAAGATGTGATGAATTTGTCTAAGGTTTTGCTTGATCCTCTCATTAGAGCTCATGATAGAATGGTGTATGCTTGTTCCATCACCTAGTGGGCGCTAATAAGAGGGCTCAAGTGAAGAAGTTAAGATAATTGAGGGTTTAGGGTTAAATCCATCCTTCCTATGACTTAAGAGAGATAAACATCATTTGTCAAGTAAGTGATAGATTTTTAGATTGATTAGTATTTTATGGAATATACAAGTGTATTGTATTTAAGAACTATGGACTGATTTTAACTAATGGTAGGCGTATGTCCATCATACACTAGTCAACGGTTATAAACAATCCTAGTTTTCATTGTCAAAATATGAATGCTAATGCATACATGGACTGATCTAGATTTCCATCACAATAAAAAATAATAATGTAAATATGAAAATACATAAGACAATATGTAGTTTAGGAAATTATCGCTAGCATTTGATACCCATTGCATATAATTGTATGCATAGTTTGGGTTCTTTATTGCATCTTGGTAGCTTTCTATCTATTTTTTATTGTATTGAGAGCTATTTTTGTGAATATAACAAGGTTGCATTGATTGAGCAAACATGCTATTATCACAAAAAGAGTGCTCAATAAAATTGGGTAGAATAGGAGTGATTTAAATCATGTTTTTATCCTCTAACAATAGCATAAAAAATAGCACCCCATTGCTCCTAAGCTTTAGGATACATACAAATGTTATGCTAGTCTTGTCAAAGTTATTGCATGGGGACAAAGTTGATGGAGTAAATCAATGTATTATTACTTAATCATGAAAGCATGGAAACAAAAAAATCATGCACAATAAAAATTTATTGAATACACAACACACATATAATCCTAAGGGTGAAGATCCACTAGTATCAGAGACCTAGTGCAAATGCAATGCAAGTGTATGCTATCTTGACTAGTTGTCATCATTGCATCATTATGAAATCCCTTGATTCTAAATGCATCAAGTAATCATGCAACTATGAAAACATGCAACCATGACAGTAATAGTTATGCAAAAATAAAATGATGTATATGATATGACTGAGAAGAATTTTTATTTGTAATTTAGGTACAAGCAACAAATAGCTTATGGCTTTTGAGGAAGGAAGATGATGAGAGGTATTCCTCTTCAATAATTTTTATGTCGTGTTCCTATGTATGAAATCCATTAATCAAGAAATAATTCTTATCATCCCCTACTTAAAAATGCATAGGATATGCATCACAAGAAAACAATGCAAAAAAAATTCCACTAGCACACAATTCTTATTGCAGAGTTAATCATTACATCTCGATGGAGAAAGAAAAACTGTATACAAGGTAAGACAAGGTCCTAAGGGTAGTGACCCACTAGCATTAGTGAGCTAGTACAAGTGTAATGTATATGAGATAACTTGACTAGTTGTCATCATAACATCATTATAAAATCCCTTGATTCTAAATGCATTAGACAAGCAAGCATACATGCAAACTTACGAAGGCAATCATGCATATAATATGATAAGCATTTATGCAATATAATCGATGAAAAAATGAAACTAATGATATTTGGGAATCTAGCAGGAGAAGTAGAGGTCCAAAGTCTGGATTGATGGGAACTATTTTTTTGGATATTATGGAATCTCAAACAAGAGGTTGAGGTATTAAATCATGGTTGTACTATGATCAATGATTTTTGGTTGGAGATTCCATTATCAAGACTTCATCCCCTCCATATTTTAAAAGATCAAGAGGACATATAAGGGTTTTGAGGAGTCATCGAGGAGGTTTGCTAGCTTAGTGAACTATTACAAATGCAATGCAAGTGACTATATTTTCTATCTAGGATCATCATCACCTCATAATGGGACCCCCCTAGTGACAATATGGGATGAATAAGTAAACCCAAGAAAATATGCAATCAAGCACATGAGAGCAAGAAAAATATTTTATAGGTAACCATGCATGCAATCAACCATTTAGTTAGGCACATGAGTAGGAAAAATATGTAATTTCAAGCATGATATCTTTTTAGATGCATTATATTTATAGGCTCTTTATGTTCTTTACCATCTAATGTGGCCAAGCGATATACACCTAACTCATATTTAGATATCATTATGATCGGACCTAGCTAATTAGGCTTGCATGTGCCTTTTAGGTCCTCTTTAGGATTAGTGTTCTTTTGGTTTTCCTTAACAACTAAGTTGCTTATTTTGAATGAATGATATAACACTATTTTTACATAGGCCTTCTTGAGTCATTGGTGATAGACCCATAGGTGCTCTAAGGCATTGATATGCTTTTTATCAAGCAGTTCCAATTGGATAAGGTGAGCATGGTGATACTCATTGTAAATAGAGGTATCCTTCAAAATAATTTAAAGGGATAAGACTTCTATTTCAAAAGGGAATATGGCCTTAGTTCCATAGACTAAGGAATAGGATGTGGCAGTATTTGGAGTTCTAACACTAGTATGATATGGCCATAAGGTAGGATATAGCTGTGAATGCTAATCTTGACCTGTTTTGCTAATAAGCTTGTTTAATATTTTGATTAAAGTTTTGTTAGATGCTTCAACTTAGACATTACCTTGTGGATAATACAGCGTTGACCATTTATGTTGAAATTTAAACTTTGAACAAATATTGGCAATATTCTTATTTTTAAATGGGGTGCAATTATCTAAAATAAATATGTTGGGAATATCATATCATGATAGAATATGATTCAAGATAAATTTTGAAACCTAAAATATAATGCAAGAGGATAAGGACATAAACTCTACCCACTTTGTGAAGTATTTAGTTATGGTAATGATAAATATCCATTAGATGACATAGGGTTTATTTTTCCAATAATATCCAACCACCAAGTGGAGAAGGGCCAAGGATGATGGCTTTTGAAGCCTTAATATTAATATAAACTCATAGGATAAATTTCATAGGATCAAATATAAGATAGCCATAAAATAGTAAGATCAAGATAATGATGTAAGCAAAATAATATGAGCAAACTAATATGTATATCAAGGGTTTATAATATATCAACTATCATTAATTAATAAGTAGTAATTATGAATATAAATAGCCTAAATCATACATGTACAAAGCATGTAGCACAACTTACAATATTAGTTGCTCAAATGTATGTAAAATTTATTACTCCTCTTTCTCTTACAATATAACACTTGCTTTTCTACACTTTATGAATGATGATTGATGTTGGATAGATGGATCATAGATGCTTCCCTATGTAGTACTATATAACCATAGTAGAATGACTCTTTTTATACTTGAATATTCCTTTCCATATGTCAAGTCTTATGACTCTTGGCTTCTCTACTTGACACTTGCATACACACGACTCTATATTGTATGCACACCTAGACATAACTCTTAAATTACCATACTCTAATCTAAGGAAAATTGTGCACAGAGACTCACATTGCACTTGCACATTATTATATTACATAAAATATTACTTACAATAAACTAAGACTCAAACCTAATCTAATATTTACAATATGTACTATGAAGGTACCATGGGGGTACACTAGCATATACCAAATAATGTAATATACTCCAACATCCCCCTATATTATATTATTTGGTTATTGAAGACTTTAGTCTTCAATCATAGTCTTCATCCTTCAAGTGATTTTGCAATGGATTTGATATTTTGTCCTCCTTACATTTGTTTCATCATCTTGAACTTTGGATTCACCCAATGCTTTCATCGATAAAAGGATTCTTGTACTTTACCTTTAAGAACATTCAAAAATGTTATCTTTAAATAACACAAGCTCTTGAGAAAAACCAATTGAAACTAAGGCATATATCTCATTCTTAATTGACCTCGTGGCCTCTATTATATTTTGGTTTTTGATAATACATTTATTGTTCTCACTTATATATTTGAAATCAATTGATCTTTCACTTTTAACCAATTTAGTAACTAAAATGATATTGGTTGACAATCTTGGAATATACATAACATATTTTAATAAAAAATCTAAAAATGATGCACTAGGTGTTACACAACCACTTCCATGAACTAGGTACCTCTTATCATCAATAATTTTCAAATAGAAATTATATTTGACTTCCAAACAATCAAACCATTGTAAATTACCAGTCATATGATGACTAGCACCTGAGTCTATATACCAAAGATATTTTTTTGTTTGAATCACTTGATTGGCTTTACTTGAAACTATTTTGCATTGTTGACAAGAGTTTTGAGAAATATAATGTTGCTCACTTGATGTACCTTGTTCTTGAACTTTTTATTTTGAAGAATATGGTTTTATATTTTGATAATATCTTCTATGTTGAAAAGTTCCTCTTGATAACTTATCCATTTTTGTACCCTTTTAGTTAAAAACTTATAACTCCCTAGATTTAAATGATTCAAAGTTTCTAAATTAAAAAACCTATGAAGTAGAAATTCTTGTCTTCCTAACTGTTAGAAACTAAGAAAATAAGAATTTTGCAAATTTAATTTTCCTAAGTTTGATGTTGAACTCCTTTTGACTCCCAAATTAATTAATTTGCAAAAATTCAATAATCTATTATTTCAAAAATTAATAAAGCAAATCAAATTCAAATTTATCTAACTAAAAAAACCTTATAAATCCAATCTTAAATTATCATCCTACTTATCACTCCATATAAAAAAATATTAAATTAAACCTTATCACTCAATTAAATTTTACCTTTTCAAAAAAACTTAATAAAAAATTATTTACTCCTACCTTATCACTCCTTTAAAAAACTTAGAAAACCCAAAAAAAAAATTACCTTCTAAATTTTGCATAGCGTGCCTTATCATCTTTGAATGCTTCAAATGCTTTGAACTGTGTTGTACAAACTAACTTTATTTAACTCACTTGAATGCTACATTCCTAGGGATGGATGTTTCACTTTAGGTAGGCAAAAAATAAAATGTTAGGATTTCTTAACATTCCATTGCATTGAGAATGTTACATCTCTAGGTGGTTACAGAATGAACATTTCTTGTTGGTGCTTCTATATCTTTGAGTAGTCTATAAGTGTTACAATTCCTTCTCTTCCAATGATATGTCTTTATCGATTGGTCTATCCTTATTAATGTTCACTTTGTTTGTTCACTCTCCTTTTGGCATCATGTAGAAGGTGTTTGATTGGCCCTTGGTATTTCTTCTTCCTACTTTGGCTCTTGGTATTTCCTCTTCTTCCATTGTCTTGACTACATATTTTTCTCTTCCAATGATGGCTCTTGGAGATCAACTATGGTGTTTTATCTTCCTATGTTGGCTCAACTATGGATTTTTCTCTTCCAGCAATGGTTCGACTCATGGAGACTATGTCACTGCTCTCTTCTTACTGTGTTTATTCTTCTCATGATTGACGCACTATATCTCACTTGTATATTGTTGCTTCTACTTATTTTTAATATGCTACTCCTTTTTGTAGGTCATATGAAGATCATGGTCATGTTAGCTCTTTTTTTAGTAGTGGATACTCTACGTTCTCCTTACTAATTAACTTGAAATAATTCTTCTCACTCTTTAACATTCATGTAGGTAGAATAATGTTGCCTTAAAACTCTATCCTTGGGAATTCAAAAACTATATCCTTTATACCTTGAGCATATTTTCCAAGCTAGTATCCTTTCACTCTTTCTTCTAATGGTTGCTTGCTAATTGTTGTACTTACTGCAATCTAGAGCCTCTTCTTGATCAAACTTATTTTCTTAATATATGTTTAGGTCTTATTTCTTTAATAAGACTTCTATTTGATGGCTGCTCTTATCAAGCTACTATGTCAAGGTCTATAACCTAAAACTTTTCTATGTCAAGTTTTATCTTCAAGACCTGAATCTTTTCTTTATGTTAAGGTCTCACTTCAAGACCTAAAACTTCTTATAAACCACCTCTATTCCAAATAGTATTTCAGAATAGGTAACCTCGATCTATTGGTGTTCTTTTATATTTGTTAAGGTCTCTATTGGAACCTCAAGTCCAACTTAAAGTATGCCCCTACTTTTAAAATTTTAGCATATTTAGTAAGTCATGGATCTGGGTTCTAGTATGTTTCAATGTGTGGTTTTCTTTCCAAAATTTTGCAAATAATCCCAAAGATTAGCCTTCCCACTTTTTGTGCTTTATAGGTCAATTGAATATCCATTTTATCTTGTTTTTCATTCAGTTAGGTTTGATTAATGTGTTTGTACTAAGGTTCCTTAGATTTTTATATGTCACAAGCTCAAAAGTCTTGGTTCATCAAAAATACTTATAACCCTTAAGGTTTGCTTTTGAAAAATATAGTAGTTGTTGGTCCCCATCCAATTTTTTCCTATCCCATCATAAACATCTAAGTCTAAAGCATAGTCAGTGGATACTCCAATATCCTTATCATTAGGGCATGCATATGCTTCATTTATTCACCGCTACATTACAAATATCCTTGTAAAATCTATACCATAGAATCCTCCCAAAAAATAATTTCGAAAAAGCACGTGGACTAAAATTCCCACTCCCACCTTGACATTATGTCTTAATAATACGTTCATACCCTGAATCATTTCTCATTTTCTATGATCCATGGTCATAGTTATAATTGATAAATATTTCAATTAATTAAAATATTCGTTCAAAGGTTTTTCACAAAAAAATGTGTGGTTTGCAATGCTTCGGGAAGCTCAAGTGCACTTATTTTATTGTCTAGAGAATCCTATTTTTTAAAAGCATTTGCACTAATAAGAGTGCTCTCTTCTAACTAGAAAAAAATCAATGGTCAGATACTAACCCAAACATATGACAGTTTGGGTTTGCTCGGAGGAAGTAGAGTGCTTCTCCCTGATTGGCTCCCTAACGAGTGGTTTGTGCTTCTTAGCACAATATCCAGTATTTCCTTTTTATTGGAAAAAAAATGAAGGGCCCATGTTATTTCATGCAACCAAAGCATTGATCTTTGATTGGCTCAGAATAAAAAATTCATGTTTGATCGCGCTCCCGCCTTTAAATCCAGACCATCCATTAAAAGTCAAGGTCAAAAAAAAATTACTATCACATAAATAATTTATGAGGTCTAAGGTCTGAGGGTCATGTGCACGTAGAGGATATTTCCTCCTTTTTGGATTTATCCTTCAATTTTTTTATATAAAGTTTCAATCTTAGGTCACTCTGCCATTTATAATGTCTAAAGGGTCACCAATGTTTTCCCTTCATTAATAATGCAAATTATTAATATCTCTGCCTAAGGTTCCCTCATCTTCAAAAATTCTAAGACCCAAACATATTTTTTGGCTTCCCTTAATTATAATATTTTTCTAAGTTGCCTAGGCCACAAATGATTCATGCAATTTCTACCTGACCGTATTATTTTAATGCCTAAGTGAAGCCAAATAATTTTCATACCCCTTAGGTCACATTACTTCCTATAGGTTGAGAAACTTGAGCAGTGCCATTTAAATAAAAATCTTCATATAAAGCTTAGGTTCCCCCAATGTCCCATGCATCATCTACCCCCTTCTGTTAAATACCATGCATGTCCTCCATATCCTATGATGCAAAAAAATCATCGAGAGATCCATGGTCGGTACATAGTCAAGAAGCTTAGTGTTTTTTGATTATGCTCAAATCTCAACCATGTGGAACCTACATAATGACTCAAAGAAAACAAAGTATTTCCATTTGATTGGTCAGTGATTGTGTGGCCTAGATTTTCTCACTCGAAATGAAGTGCAACAACCTAATTGGTCAAAAATATGAATGACTAAAAATTGCTCAGGGCAACTTAAGCGATGTCACCTAATTGGCTAGCCAAATTTATGGCTCAAAGAGCAACACTAGCAAAGAACTATGCAGTCCAAATTTATCCACAAAAATGAACAAAAAAATTATACCCTGACAAAGAGTTATAAGTTCATTTAATTGGATTTATTTTGTTTTAACTAATGTCTTAAATCTCCCTTATGTGAAGATGAACGATCAAGATCACCCCCCAATAATCCGACAACATGGATTCAATCGAGATGCCAAGAACACTGTATTTTGATTGGCTTGATAACATAGCATGTGCAAAATGAGGACAAATAGGGTGGATCCCAATGACAAAAAGATATTTTGGAAAAAAAAACAAAGTCAATATCTTTTAACATACATGCCTAAAAGCTTACAGATGGCTTAGACTTGATCTTTAGGAGGCTAATGGTAATAATTTAAATAGAATACAACGCACTAGCCAAAGCTTTCTTAGCCAATTGCATAACGTGAATACCATGTCATGACCGTTAATGTTGTTCTCATGTAAAATATGGTTAAGCTTAATTGGCACATTGAAGGAGTGTAGTTGGAGATAATAAAAGCTAGTGCATACAAAATTTGCAATTAATATCTGCATGAAATATTCAATCTTCACCTATAGTGAGCACTTATAGTTGAGGAACCAAAAGTATAATAGAGTAACAAAGAACACACCAATGTTGTGGAGCCCAGGGTTTGTCATAAAATTGGGAATTTTTAAAATTGTAAAGAATAACACTGCCATGGCATCCTCAAGTGTTGTCCCAAAAATTCCTCTTCCAATCATTGTAGCCAGAATAGAAAACCTCACTAATGGCATACCATACCAAGAGTTCAAAGGAAAAGTTATCACTATAGATGTAAAGGAATTTGTCAAGTTATCAGAGCTAAATCTAGAAATCACTCCTACCCAATAGTGGGAAATAGAACAAAATGCCATATTTAGCTACAAGCAAACATAGGAAGATTATCAACACCACCCATGGCTACTTGCAAGACTTTTCAAAAGTACATGGAGAGCTCAACACCATCCCAATATTTACTAGAACAAGTGGACCTACAAGTTGGGTAAGCTGATATAACCCAAGGTATATTATTCCTAAAATGTCTTATCATGGATGGTGGTTTCCTATGATCCTCAAACTAGAGTAGTGAAGGATTATGCGAACTGACCAGCATTCAGAATCACCCCTAAAAAAATCAAAAAATGTTTTTGGATTAAATGAGGCCATGTTGATCCTAGATAGAAAGGTAATAACTTCTTAGTCCCAGTACATGCCTGGAACTTCATTTTATATAATTTTTTTTATCATAATGTACCTATATCATATAATTTCCCCATCCATAAATTTGACCTCCACCCCTGGGTTAGGTATTATGTTGACATGATTAACATAGTATTGGGGGAAAAATAATTAAATTGGGTTGATAGAGAAGTTCTATACCTAATAGTTTAGTGTAATAGAAGAGGACAACCCACCATGTATATATGGAAAAATACTATTAGTGACACAATAGATAGAGAATTCAGAGAGTTATAGAAAGCCATCACAAAGTAAAGATAAGTGGTGCCCCCATTTTCATATTATTATTTTCTTATACGCCTGATAGTGGGACATATGACCAAGAAGTTGATTGAAGAATATGGAGGCATATATGATGAACTCATCCAAGAAAGACTCCCTTGGATACATGAAGGTTGGTCCAACCACTCCCAATTTTTTAGAAGTTTTCTCCTAGAGATTCATTACAGGCTCTATAACCATAATCTTCACATAATTGGTACAAATATAGCCACATTTTTGTATGAAATTAAAGCAAAGAAAATTTTCTTGAAGAATTTACCTACATAAGAATATATGGGTCTAAGATTCCCCCAAAGGTGTTACCCAAGTTTTGTCCTATGTCCATTGCAACACTAGAAATCATGAGGCAAGTGGGTGAGGAATCTAAAATAAAGGCTATGAAAAATAATGTCAAAGGGCCATGACTAGCTTTCCCTTGTAGAATGGAGCATTACACATATAAAGGGCACTATAGTCCATTAGGGGCCCTGTGGAAAATTGATTCATATGGTTTCTTCAAGATCACTTGGTAACCTTACGATCCTTTCAACTATTATAGGGATAATATTGTTGATAAGCTACCAAAATCCTTGGTTGCTCATCGAGGAGATAAGTTTGAAGATGAAATACAACTAGCTATAAGAAAAGGAGAATCCTTGGAGCCCATATGGAAAGAATATTTGGGCAAGAGACCTCACACTCAAATAGAAATGATGGATAATTACCTAGCCAAATTAAGAGTGTTAAGAAGATCCTCAATAGAAGTCATTGCTCCATTTGTTCCCTTCATACATCCTGAAGAGCTATAGGACCCAATCCTAAAGTTTATAAGGCAAGAACCCAAACAAATGGAGGTAGTCATGGATTTCATTGATTCAGTTGAGGTAGGAATAGGGGAATATTTAGTTGTTCAACTTGTTCCCAACACTATTAAAGAGATAGGGAAAGGTAAAAAATTGTTGCCTTTTCTTTTGAACTAGCACAACTAGCCATTCTAGATCTTGCACAAATTTTAATGACTCCCAAACATAAACTCCAGTTGGTAGTAAGTTTTCCTAAATTCATACCCAAATCTATAGTGGTGAACAAGGAAGAAATTAAAATCTCCTCAATTATGCTCAAGAGGATCCAGGAGGCTAGAGGATTGCCTAATCTCCTACAAGAACACTGAGTAAAAGCTAAAAGTCCAGAAAGTCCCCTAGAACATAAAAGGGCCAGACATGAAAGCACTCCTACTAAGCCCAAAAGCCTTATTCTCACAAGGATGGAATAAGATGTACTTTTTTTTATAATTTGTATTGTATTTACATTACGGGTTTTGAAAGGAACCCAAAACCTTATTACAGTAGGGGCTGTACAGCCATACGTAGAAACAAAATTTCCATAGAGGTACTAACGACCATAACAAAAAACCTCTTAGACCCGGAAGGAAAACCACTTGAAACAGAAATTAGAATAAACAGTTCCTAACCAGACAAAAGCACCAAACCAAAAAATAGTTGTTTCAGTTTTGAAAGCCCCACCAAAACACTACTGGACACAAAAAAGAACTGCTAACCCAGATCCACCAGTGAGAAACCAAAGCATTCCTGCATGCCAAAGGCCCAAAGGGAGGGTCCCATGCCTATCATTTTTTGTTGTCATCTTTCTTCCTTGTAGCATATCGAGACAGGATCTTGGAAGCCTCCTCCAGAGACTTGATGGTTGCGTTTATGGTCGTGACCACAAGCTCCAACAACATTTGGGAGCACGGGTCCTCTTTGTCGCTCTCGGATTCAGAGATGACGTGAGTAGAGGAAGATGAGTGCTCCACCTTTGGCTTTTTGAGCCTGGTCGAGGATCTGGCCATCGAAGGAGTGTTCGAAGCAGCCGCGCGCGCTTCCTTTGATCACTTCGCCTAGCACTCCTGAGGGGGGAAGGCTTGGAACGACCCCCGACTGGACCAGGGCCGATAGGGGAGTCATCAGGGATGGGGCCACGACTGGGAGAAGGGGGAAGCTCGTCGGGAGGACTGACAGACACAGGCTTGACATTGTGGATAGGGGGCCAGTTGGCTAGGGCATGCTTGAAGATGATAGGCAAGAGGCCTTGGTGAAGTGGCTTCCCATTTGACTTCTGATATTTCTTGAGGGTCAGAGTGAGGGAGTACAAGAGATAATCGGGGACACAAACTACCTTGCCATCCCGAAGGTGGTTGACGAAGGTGAGGTGGAAGCTCCTCAGGGGCTTCTCCGGGTCATCACAGGTTACATACTGCATAATGGGGACAATTGCAATATTCCAGGGAGCCGGGAGGGAAGAAACATGGAGGGTAGATTTATCCCAACCCAAGCTTTTACCTTTGTCGAGGAATTGATCCGTCTCTTCCTCCTAGTTGTGCTTGTCACGATGGATGAAGTGACCTGTTAGCGGGAGGTCGGTGATTTCTGCTAACATTTCAATAATCACTTTGAAGTGAACACCCTGAATGGTGACCTCACCCTAGTTCCAAGAGGTGATGAAGTCCTTGGTGATCTGGTCCTCGACCCCAGAGAACTTTTGTAGGAAAGGAGTGAATCCTTTGGCATCCATGAAAATTTGGGCAGTGGGGTTCAGGTTCAGCTGAGCTGGTTCGACGAAAGCCATGCTCTTAGTAGGGGACAAGGGTGGAGGTAGGGAAACGAGAGGTGGAGGGAGCCAAGGCGAAGGTTCTGCAGAGCTGAGGTAGGGGTGACAATTGAGGGGGCGTGAGCTGAGGGGTTAGAGCCTTTGCAGGTTAAAAAGGAGTGGATCGAGTGGAGAGGGTCAAAAAATGATAGAATCGGGTTGAGCGATAATGCATTGGGACAAGGTATGGGTTGGGCCTTGGGAGTAATTGGGAAGGAGCAGGATATCATCCCAATGCATGGAAAGATCGGCACCGAAATGCCTAAGATTTGCATGATTGGAACATGAGTGAAAAGACTGGGATGAGACCAGAAAAAACACTGCATGGAGGAGCGGGGGTATTGGGAAGGGCAAATGATAACTTGGGATGGAAGAAAAAGGTGGAGATTCTTGGCATGATTAGCGGGATGAAGATAGATACGCCTTCCCAGCTTTTTGTGATTGGCCACGTAGCAAAAATTAGTGTGATGCAGGGCTCTGATGACTTGGAACACGGTGGCTTTGTTGGCATGTGTGCCACTGGCCTTGAAGTCTGGATGCCACCATAATTCAAACATGTGGTGAGTATTAAGATTTTCCCATGTCTTGCCACCCATGAGCTCAAACCTGATGAAAGTCTTGATCCACTCATGATAATTGCCCGTATTCAGGGAGGAAAATCTGAGAACTCTAGCATTGGTAAGGAGAGGCCCTGTGATGAGCTTAGTTTCAAAATTCTTTTCATTGGGACTTGCCATTTTGAATATTAGCCTTTTCACGGATTGCTGCATTAGTGATGTCTTGGGGGAAGTTATCTCTCCATACTTTGAGGCTATTGGAGGAGGCTGCCAGGTTGGCCATGAGATCAACAACATGATTGGCTTCCCTGTAATTATGGTGGATGGTCATCTACGGATGACTCCGAAGAATATTCCTAGATTCTTTGATGGTGTTGAAGACTTTCTAGGATGGAATCTTATCATTCTTCATATAGCTGATTATATTCAAGGAGTCACCCTCTATGATTGCTTTCCTGGGATCCTCTTGGAGTAGGACAAGCCCTCTCCATAGAGCCTTGGCTTCTGCAAAGTTATTGGTTTGAGGCCCAATGTACTCAACAAACATGAGGATCAGGTTGCCATTATGATCTCTAATGACCCCTCCTACCCCAACATTGCCAGGATTTCCTTTGGAAGCCCCATCAAAATTCAACTTGATCCACCCCTCCGAAGGAGGCATCCACTTAATATTAGCTCTAGGATTAGGCCTTGGCTGACCTCGAGGATCCTCCTCAGGTATGCCAAGATATTTGAAGAGGGTGCATTCAAGAGCCTGGGAAGGGGCCATGGAGCAAGGGATGAGCCATATATTTTCAATAGCATAGGCAATGGATTTAGAAGCCACAGATAGGGGATCCTTGGAGGAGGATGAAAAGGCCCTGTTGTTGCACTCTAGCCAGATTTTCCAAATGAAGTGATGGAGGTAGAAGGACCAGAGGGAGTGAAGCCTAGGATTGCTAAAGGGATTTGGCCACTGGGAGAAGAGGTCAATGATTGAATTGGGTTGGACCCACTAGATGTGGAAGGAATTGAGTAGGTGGCCAAGGGCAGTGGAGGAGAAAGCGTAGTTGGTGAAAATGTGGTTCATGGATTCCTAGCCAGAAAGGCACAGGTAGCAGTGGTTGGGGATCATGAACCCTCTTTTGGCCAAATTTTTGATCGTGAGGATCTTATTTTGGATAGCAATCCAAGAAAAGAAGCTTATTTTAGGGATGAGTTTCTTCTTCCAAACAAGGTTGAAAGGAATAGTTGAAACCTGGGCCTTCTCTTGGAGGGTGTAGGCTGACTTTATAGAGAAGGACCCTTCATCAGTTCCTCCCTAGATGGGCCTATCTTCAGCTTCTCCCATTGGAAGGGTGACTGCATTGAGCAAACTGGATAGGGTAGCAACTTGATTAGGGAAGTTGGCCACATCAATGGTTCTCCATCTAGGGTCTCCATTGTGATTGTTGATGAAGTTAGCGACCTTGCTCCCCATGATGGTATCAGTGGAAGGTTTTAGGACCACCAGTGCTCTGTTTTCACTCAGAGGTTCCTCTTGAAGCCACCTATCATGCCAAAAGTTGATGGTGTTCCCGTTGCCCAGAATCCATCTACTACCTTTTTGGATGAGGCTTCTGGTCTGAGTGATGGATTTCCAAAAAGCTGATCCATTTTGGGGCCCCTAATCATTCAAGAACTGGTGATTCTGCATATATTTCTTCTTGACTATCTCGACCCAATCTACACTGTTGTTGGTGTAAATCTTCCATGCATGCTTGGCTAGGAGAGCAAGATTCATTTGGGTGACTTTCCTGAGCCCAATGCCCCCTTGGTTTCTATTGTGGTAGACTAAGTCCCAAGCCACCAGGGGAATTCTCTTCTTGTCTTCACTCCTAGACCAGAGGAATCTCTTTTGGATTTGTTCGATCTTAGAACTCACAGAGGTTGGGATCCTGAAGACAGATAGGAAGTAAACTAGGATGCTCTAGAGATAGGCCAAAGTAAGGGTGGCTTTGGCTTCCTGAGAGAGAAGGTGACCTTTCCAAGAGGCCAACTTTTTTTGAATTCTTTCAATGACATTATTCCACATGGGAGTAGTGGGGTTGCTAGAGAATAGGGGGATCCCAAGGTAGGACATGGGGAGAGCCTCTAGGGAGCATACAAGGATCCACGTAATTTTGATTTGTCGGGTATGGGAAGTGTTGATGTAAAAAATTTGCTTTTGAGGAGGTTGATCTTCTGACCTGCAACATTCTCATAAAGGTGGAGGATGTGTTTAATGGCCTTGGCTTGAGAAACTGAAGTGGAAGTGGACAAGATAGTATCATCGACAAACTGCTGGTGGGTAACAGGGTTAAGACCAGTAGCAGTTTTGATCCCAAAAATAAGACCTCTCCTGCTAGCACTTGCAATGGATCTCCCTAACGCCTCAGCTAGGATGATGAACAGGATTGGGGATAGGGGATCTCCTTGTCTCAGACCTCTAGAGCTTGGGAAGAAACCAACAGGGGACCCATTGACTAAGACAGAGAACCAAGGAGAGGATATGCATCTTTTGATGAGGTCAACCCAAGCCGGGTGGAAGCCAAATTTGAGGAGGACATCAATGAGAAAGTCCCAACTGACCCTATCAAAGGCCTTGTTCATGTCCAAATTTAGGAGGAAAGTTGGTTTCTTGGCCAAGGTGGTAGAGTGCAGGGCCTCATGAATGGTGATCACTCCATCAGTTATGATCCTCCCTTTAACAGAGCTGCCCTGGCAAGGATCAATGATAAGGGGGAGGATCTCCTTAAGCCTGTTAGCCAAGGCTTTGGTTAGGATCTTGTATAGAACATTGCAGAGGTTGATGGGGCGAAAGTCAGATAGAGCTTTGCAGGCTGACACTTTGGGAACCAAGGCAATGAAGGTGGAATTGATCCCTCGAGGGATGGCCTTGGAGGATTGGAGGTCTCTGACTACTGCACAAACTTCAGGGCCAATCAAATCCCAAAATGCTTGGAAGAAGCATGGAGAAAACCCATCTAGTCTGGGAGCCTTGTCAGGTTGCATAGAGAATAGAGCTCCTTTGATCTCTTCATGGGAGAGAGGGTTAATGAGCATTGCATTAGTGGACGAGGAGATGGAGTGGGGAATATTGCCCAAGAGGGCTTCTTTGGCCTGAGGGGAACCAGGAGAGGAGGTGCCCAGAAGGGACTGGAAGAAATTGACAGATTCATTCCTGATGTCAGAGATTTCCCTTGTGATCCTTCCATCACTGCAGGTGAGCTCTGATATTTTGTTGGAGCTTCTGTTTCTCAAGGTAGACGCATGAAAGAATTTGGTATTCGAGTCACCATCCTGGAGCCAAAGGGCTCTCGATTTTTGCCTCCAGTACATTTCTTCCCTAGCCAGGATGTTGTGAAACTCAGCTAGGAGCTTGCTCTCTTTGGCTCTGATGCTGCTATCCTGGTTGCCTTCTTGGATTTGTTGTTCTATGATTTCTAGTTTCTCTTTGACTATCCGCTTGCTTTCAAAGATATTTCCAAAGATTTCTCTATTCCAAGTCCTGAGATTTTCTTTAATGAATCTAAGTTTTTGGTATAATTGCCCAGAAGGGGACCCTTTGAAGGGCTGTTGCCACCACTGAGAGACTTGGTTCCTGAAATCTGGGTGGTGGAACCACATCGCCTCGAAGCGGAAAGGGATCTTGAAAGAAGGAGATTTGATGACTTCAAATAGAAGGGGGTTGTGATCAGAGCCAATTTTAGGGAGGGATTTGAGGGTGGCATCTCCAAAAATAGGAATAGCCTCTCTTGAAAGTAGGACCCTATCCAATTTGACCTGGATGAGATTATTTCCAGCCCTTCTATTACTCCAGGTGAACTTTGCTCCCTTTAGTTGGACATCCATGAGTTCGTTTGCATCTATGAACTCCCCAAATTCCTCCATGCTTTTGGTAAGTGAGATGTTGCCTCCTTTCTTATCAGAAGGGAACAGAGGGCTATTGAAATCTCCTATGAGGATCCAGGGGATGGTATTGAAAGAGTTTCTCATTTGACTTATGGAGTTCCACAACAAGGCTCTTTCAAGAGGGTTATTAGGAGCATAGACATTGGTAAGGATCCATGTGTTGTTGTTAGTTTTGTAGTGAAAAAGCATGTTTATGATCCTATTTGAGGAGGAGATCATTCTTCCTTCAACTTTAGTCGGATCCCACATGCATATCAGCCCTCCAGACGTTCCTTGGGTGGGAGTGAAGATGAATTCACTTTTATTCCATATTGCTTTGGCAACTTTGGGGGAAGAGATCTCATCTACTTTTGTTTCTTGCATGATGAAAATTGTAGGGTTGTAATCTTTTCTTAGATTTGTAGCCAGACGTTTCTTGGGGGCACCATTAAGCCCTCTCACATTCCAAGTGAGAATCTTCATTTAAAACTTTTTGAGGGATTTTTTGCCTCCCTTTGACTATTGAGGGGGAGGTTTGGATTTTTTGGGTTCATCTCTTATCAGGTTGAGAGAGTCAGAAAGCAAGGTGGCTTGGAAGTCATTTGCTATATCCTCTTCAATATCTTTTCTTCTTTGCTCAGTAGTAGATGACCTTCCTCTCTTTTTATCACTTCCATAGTCGATGAGGGATTTTTTGCTTCGAGTCTGCTTGGGACTGAAGTTCTCCAGGATGGACTGGGATGGGACAAGACTTCCTTCATCTTCATATTCAGAATGGATGGATGCTAGTCCGAAAGCTTCCAGAGAGGGGTGGGATGGACCAAATTTTGATGGGGACTCGAAGGATACAATCTCGGTTGGATCAGCTTGGAGAGGATCAGACTGGATAAGGGGTGGGGGATCAGCCATTAGGGGGTCCATTTTACCCTCAAAGAAAATAGGATTAGATTCAAGCGAGAGACATACCTGGTCTGTCTCCGGAGTTGGAGGAGAATCAATAATTTTTTTCCCTTTATCATCCGAGGAACCATCCCTCCTTTGATAGTTTGTGACCTGGTTTGCATGCGAAGATGAGTTATTCTTTTTGGGAAAAGTTTGGATATTCTTGAGATGATGATTCCTTGATGGTTGGGGATGGAACCGATTCTGGGATCTGGGGGGAGCCCTCGAAAAGAATGTGTCAACATCCTCGGTTTCCTTTGGGGGTTTAGCTTTGAGAAGAGGGCACTGGTTTCTGAGGTGGCCTTGCATGTGACAATGGACGCAAAATACTAGCTTGTTTTCATATTCTAGAGGTTGATGCCATATGAAGGATCTCAATATTAGGTTTACGAACGTGGGTAGCTCAGAATCAAGATTGGTGTTCACACAAATGTGGGCATGGACCATTCTGGAGCATGCTTTGGTTGTAGAATCAATAGCCACCAGGTCACCAACAATCTTGGCAATGGCTCCCAGGATGTCCTCGTGCCATAGGTGGAAAGGCAGATCTAGGATGCGGACCCAGATGGGTGTAAAGTTAATGCTTTGGGTGTTGGGATTGAAATATGTAGCCCACCTTCTGAGGAACAAGCTCCTTCTACCCAGGAACCATGGTCCCCTTGTTAGGATTTGACTTGCATCATCATGGTTGCATAGCCTTATGGCAAAAAATCCTCTGGAAAGTGCTACAATCTCCATGCTTCCTAAGGTTTTCCATTTGGAGAAGGCCCAATGCCTTATTGTCTCCATATCTGGCCATCCCCCAACGAACTTGTCGATTAGGGAATATGATTCCATTGAAACGTAGCTGGAGAAAACCTCTTATGGGATGACGATATCCATTCTGATAGGAGTTAGGTGGATATCTGAGGTTTTTGGAATGATCGGCCCATTGGAGATGACCTGGGCGTACGAAGGCCCACCAGGGCTCCCAGGAGATGGGTCCTTATTGGGGATGGGGCCCTCGATAGGCCTTTTGTCGAGAGGTTCCTTATCCCGAGGGCCCTCGAGGGGCTTCCCAGGAAAACCCGCTTCACCACTAGAAGCATCCTCCTTACCTGGTCTAGGTCTTCCGTCCGCCGCTCCAGAAGGTTGGTTCCCACCATCACCATTGCTGCCCTCTGCCTCTACCATACGGGTAGATTTAAAATAAGTTGTACTTTTTTATCCCAATGAGGAGAGGTAGATTCAGGATATAGAAGGGAAAATTTTAAGTGAGATGCAATATAGAGTAGAAGAATCAAATGACCAAAACTCTCAATATTTGATAGTACCTCTTGTGATAGTGGAAGCAACAATACCAATGGCCAAGGTCACATCCCTTCAAATGGATAAAGCTACAAGACAAGCAATAGTTTAGTATCAGGAGGATCCTCTAATCGTAGCCAAGTCACAAGCTCAAACTGATGTAGCCAAAATAGAAAACCTCTATAAAAAATTAATCTTTGATAGTCAAAGTAAGTCACTTGTAGGCCAAGAATGAGAAATTACAAGAAAAGGTTAGCAATCTCCAAGGATAGGCATCATATATACAAGCAAAAGAACATTTTGATAGCACTATTTTTGTTAAAAAATATAAAGAAGTGGTGTCAAAATTAAAAGCAGAAATGAAAGCATTGGTCAATATTTTTAAATATATTTCTAATGTCATGGCTATATCTCAAAGTATGAAGGCACTATTGCAAGATGTAGATCAGAGAGCAGCAACTCTAAAGCCTATCTTCAAAAAGTGCAAGGAGTATAGCCAGATAAATAACAAATAGGTTACTATCTCAAATGGAAAAATCTATGAATATCAAGCAGAATTTCTCAAATTGAATACCTATCTCCATGAAAATCCATACTGGGCTTGGGTGAGTGAAATGAATGAAAAAATAAAACAAGTTGGCATCTTACTCGAAGAGCTCTTGGAAAAAAAAATATTGATAAGTTGATATATAAAATGATACAATAATTTAAATGCGATGATAAAGATGAACATAAATTAGTACAACTTAATGACTTATCAAGAATAATTCAACCAATAGTCATATTCTCCAAAGAGAATAAATTTTCAACAAAAGACTATGCAAATAATTCACTAAGCATGAAATACACAATTAATCTACAGTCTCATTTTGTGATGAGGCATGGGGGAAAATTGCTAACCTACTAGGAATAAATCAACCAAGAAAAGACAAGGCTAAAGCAGACCCCGACACAGGAAAGAGATAAAATCCTAGAAAAATAATATAAAGGGCTATGAAAGACCAAATATTCAACACAGTTGTACTCTATTTTAATAAAATCTATGGTTTTGGATGTAGTTAAATGTTAATTTTTAAATAATAGGAACTCAATATAGTTGTAATCTTATTGTAGCACATTTAGAAGATCAAGGGCATGAATGATGCCAAGTGGAGGGTTCAACTGAAGATAGTTATAATAGAAACAATACACCATGAGCCTATAATAGAAGTGGTCATAGCCAACATCATTATCAAGAATTAAATTACCATTTTTTTTGTAAAGGTATCCCTAAGTGTCATTTATTTGTCAATTGTATTCTTCCTTGTGTCTTGTTTTTCCTGTCATCTCTTATTCCTCTCCATTGTTGTGCAGGTCTTGTTAAGGAAGTGTCTAGGTAGCTGAGATTATTTCTAGTGACTGGATCAAAATCTTGGAGGTCTTCTATTACCATATTGGAACAAAAGGTTTAAAGGGTTCTTATTACATAATTTGAATGAGAATCCAATTGTATTCATTTAGTGAGTTTCTATGTTGATTGTAGCCAACTCCCCTTGTAAAAATATTTTGATATTAATACAATTCCAACTTCTTCCTTTGGGTAATTCATTGTGTTCAACTTTGTATGTGTGTCACATTTACATGTTACATAATTTGAATGTGTAAATGACATCTTCTTTCATTGGTTAATTGATTATGTTTATTACAATATTTGAATGAATATAATTGACCCAATATTTTCCCTCTTTTTATTTCATTTACGTTAACGTGTTCATAATATTTCTATAATTAGAAAATGAACAAGGCACTAGTCTACTAATAGAGGCACTATTATAGGGTTTATGTGAATCTTGGTCAAATAAAACTTAATATTTTACATTTTCTATTAATATGGATGAGCATGCACTTAAACTTATCAACTTAAGCTCTTTATTGGGTTTCCTAACCAACCTCGGTCTATCTGAAATCTTCTTGATTATTCATTCTCAAGTAGAGAGGTAGATTGACCATATTCCACAATACTGGTTGGAATAAAAAATTTCTTATGGCATGACAAATCATAAGGGACACAATAAAATTCCCCAATAGTCTATTTTCAAGACCTGAATATTTTTGCAACTTATAAATCCATAGTAGAATGACTTTTTGTATACCTGACTCTTTATATAGCCATAGTATAATGACTCTAAATATTGAGAATGAAGAGTAGAATAATATATATGAAAAATATATATCTACACCAATTTAATAATGAAATAACATTCACTCATAATATCAAATATGAATGTAAATGGTCAAAAATATTCATGTACATACATGAAGAATACTTACAATATGGATTGCTCAAAATCTATATAAAGAATACAATTTTCATTTTTTCTTAAAATAACATAGAGCTTTGTCATATAGTTGTATAAGATAACTCTTCAAGTTCTGAACTGTTACAATTTTGATGTAAATTTACTGTAGGAGACCAACAATGGACTCCAAGGGTAAAATTGCAAGACAAGATATCATACAAAATACACCAGTAAAATAAACCTGCAAATGCTTTCTTTCATTATCTGAATTCACATGCCCCTTACAATAGATTCTCCCACTTCTTATACTCCCCAAAATAAAAACCCTAGCCTACACTACCCCCTTACTATTTTTAGTCACTTCCTATTTTTAGCAACTTAGTTGCTATTTTTAGTAACCCTAAAAACAAAATTAGTTGGCATCCAAAATAGAATCATGCACCCGTTATTCAATAATAACCACTATCCCAAGATAACAATCCCACTCTAGTTCTACACTAATAGTTATGATAACTTTTTAGATGCAAAAACTGACAATTACATTAAAAGCTACTTTTGGATCTAGAGGCATTTTATTACATGCAACCACAAAGGGCAATTTTTCTTAAGTTCTCAATGCAATTTTGCACGTTCTAAAAAAAGAAAGGGGTAAAACAAACACTCGGAGCAAAATTTATAGCCTTGGCAAGGTGCATAAATTCTTACATAACTTTTGGCTTCTCATATTGCCACTTGTATGCAAGACTCTTAACTTTCTAATTACTTTACTCTTATGACACTTGTGCATATCCTACACATGGAGAGAAATGTAAACTATAGATCAAATAATGTAATATTCTTTAACACCCCCCTGTATTACATTATTTGATGTGTACTTCTCTTGATGTACATAGATGATTCTGGAATATCTAAAATTTATTTTGATTGAGTGCTTTTGTAAAAATATTTACAATTTGATCTTTAGTAGAAACATGCTTCAACTGAATATGATGATTTTGAACATGATCCTTGATAAAGTGGCATTGAGTTTCAATGTGTTTTATTCTTTCATGAATGATTGAATGTTTTATTAAACTAAGTACTCCTTTATTTTCACAGTTTAATATTTTTGAAGTTATCCTCATTCCTATATCTAACAATATAAATTGTAACTAGAGTGTCTCATATACTACATCTTTTGTTGCACGATATTTTGCTTCTATAGATAAAAAGTGCTACTACATGTTTTTTTATTATGCAAAGAGATAAGTCTAGAGCCAAGATATAATACATAAATTAAAGTAGATTTTTTGTCATATATAGATCTAGCATAATCAAAATTTGAATATCCCTATAGATAAAACTTGTTATCATCTTCATTTATTTTATATATTAACCCATATTCTATAGTCTTGCTAATATATTGTAGTATTCTCTTTGTAGCTTTCCAATGATTTTCTCTAGGTTTTTGAATGAATCTTGAAAGATAATTTATAGTAAAATTGTCTGCTCTAGTATTTGTTACATATAGAAGACTCTCAATCAATTGATGATAGATAGTAGTTGGAACTAGAGCTATTTCATTTTGTCTGGATAATTGTAATCTTTGTTCCATAGGTGTATCTTTGGGTTTACAATTTTTATTTTGTACTTTTTAAGTTATGATTTGCATACTTTGTTTGTGTTATTGTAATATTATTTTCACTTTGATAAATTTCCAAACTGAGACAATAATGAAGGATCCCTAAATTTATCATTTCAAAATCCTTTTCTAGGTCCCTTTTAATTTCATCTATCAAATTTCTAGAGCTTCATGTTATTACTATATCATCAGCATATACTTTAAGTACTATTATGTCTACTCCAATATTTTTTGTATAGAGGTTTGGATATGATGACTTCTTTTAAAATTGTGTTGTAACAAATGATTATTAATATTTATGTACCATGCTCTTGGTGCCTATTTTAAACCATATAAGGATTTGTTCAATTTACAAACCTTTTGTTCTTGTCCTTTGATTACAAATCCTTCTAGTTGTGACATATATACTTCTTATTCAAGGTCACCATTAAGAAATGTACTTTTTACATCCATTTGATGAAGTTTCCATCCAAGTTGTGCTACTAAAGCACAAATTGTTCAAATAGTAGTCATTCTTGTTGTAGGTGCCAAGGTTTCTTCATAATATATTCCTTTTGTTTGAGTATATCCTTTTGCAACTAATAAATCTTTGTATTTGTCTAGAGAACCATCTACTTTGTATTTTATCTTGTAGACCCACTTACATCCTATTACTTTATTTCCTTGTGGTAGATCAACTAGGTTTCATATTTTATTTTTCATTAGTGTTGCATATTATAATTCCATGGTTGCCTTCCATTTTGGATGATTTAAAGCAACTTGAGTAGTCATAGGTTCTACTGTAGAACTTATCAATCCTCTATTTATTCTTGTTAAGCTTTGAGTTTGTGGTCTTGTAGTAGTAAGATATGGAATTTTCTCTAGCTTTGAGTCTTTAAGTGTATCTCTAAACCATATTGGTTCTTTCCTTTGTAGTGTAGTAGTTTTTGAATTTTCAACTCCTCATCATATATTTTTTATTCTGATTCTTAACTTGATGAGACTTCTTCTTAAAGACTTAGAATTGTTCTTGTATCTATTTTTTGTTTTTTTTAAATATTTTTGTTTCCTTCATCAAATACTACATCTCTACCTATGTAGATTTTCTTTGTAGTTGGATTGATTATTCTATATCCTGTCGAATCATCATCATAATCAAGAAATATTCCACACATAATTTTGTCATCCCGTTTAATTCTTATTTACTTTAATATATTCTTGTATGCCTTACATCCAAAAATTCTTAACTATTCTACTATTGGTTTTTGTCTTGACCATACTTCTTTAGGAGTAACATTTTTTAGTATTCTTGTGGGTGATCTATTTTGCAAGTACATAGTTGTTTTAACCGCTTCTACCCAATATTGATGGTCAAGATGAGATTCTTTTAGCATACAATGAACCATTTACATAATAGATATATTTCTTCTTTTTGCAATACCATTTTGTTGAGGTGAATATGTTGTGGTAAGTTGTCATTTTATACCATTTGTTTCTAAGAAAGAATTAAATTCCTTTGATAAAAATTCTCCTCCTTTGTCTGAACGAAAACTTGATCAAATTTCCTATTTCTTTTTCTACTAACTATTTGATTTTTTTTTAAAGTGAAAAACCCCTTGTGGGGCCGTCTTGGTCTGAGAGACCATGAACAGGGGGTTCTACACCATCAAAGTCGCCCAGGAGTCGCACCTGACCCTGCCCACACCAACATTATCAATTGGATTTTGGATACCCAATTCAGATTTTTGGTAGGGTGGAGATTTGAACCTGGGACCTCCCTTGGAGGATTGCCCTCTCCTCTCCAACTCACCTACAACACCTGGGTGACTATTTGATTTTTTTGAAGTAGCTAAATGCTTCATATTTCAATTTCATAAAATATAGCCATATTTTCAAGAATAGTCATCAACAAATAGTTGATAATATATGTGTCCTCCAAGACTAGTAGCACTCATTGGACCACATAGATCTATATATTAATTCCAATGGTTCTTGAGCTCTATATAAATTGATTTCAAAAGGTATTCTATGTTTTTTTCCTGCAAGACATTCTAGATAGACTATAGATTCCCATGAGAGTTTAGGTAAACCTTTAACCATTTGATGTTTACTCATCTCATTCAATGAAGATGCACTTATATGTCCTAGCCTTTTATACCAAATTTCTTTTGTTTATGAAATACCTATTATCAAAGCCATATTTGATGATGTGTCTAAAACAAATAGACTATTTTTATAAGAACTAGAGGCTATGAATTTTCCTTGTTTGGTAATAAGGCATGTTTTATTGTTTTTAACAAATTTGAATTCAATTGCTAAATTTTGATCCATTAATTGAGATACTAAAATAAAATTAGTAGTTAATCTAGGTACATATAGTACATAATTAATTATCTTTTTTTCATTTGATAAATCAATTAGAACATTTCCTACTCCTTTGAATTCATAAGTCATACTATCTGCTATAACAATTTGTTTTTCATATTTCTCTTGAAAAGTTTTAAACCATTGTTTATTTCCTATCATATGCCTACTTGCTCTTAAATCAATATACTAGTAATCCATGATAGATTCAATGATCTAATTCCTTTGAAGTTGTAATCCTTATATCTCCTAAGATTAATAATTCAAATAATATTTTTTGCAAATTTTCTAAATTTTTAATGTAGTGAACCTTTTGTCTCTCTACTAAATTAAATTTGCAAAAATAAAATATCTTCAAATATCAATACTTTAGAAAAATTCAACCTTAAGAACCATTTGAAGTAGAAAACCTTATTGCTCCATGGTTTAAAAAAAACTCAAATAATAATTTTAAGTTAAAAAAAACTTATATCTCCTTCTAAACCTTATAACTCCATAAAAATTACTTTTATAACTAGCTCCGACTAATTAAATAACTAAATTATCACTCTATGTAATTAAAGCACTTAAATATTTAATTTGAACTAAGGTAATATTACTAACCTTGTTCACCAGTTTGCATTTTTCAACCTTCTTCACTTGCATGCTTATTCAAACTGGCTTGGATGCACTAATGTCTCTACGGTCTTAATATTCCTATTTAAGTATTTAAATAACCTTTTTAAAATGTGCCAACCTTAGTTATCAATGAAGCAATTTTGGTAACATTAGTTTCTTTTTGCGTTAACAACTATTGAGTATCTGCCTCCAACATACACTTCTTTTGCTAGTTTAATGACATAGACAATGCAAGCAATGTCCTCCTTCAATGTTTAGAATGTCTGATTTTAGATGTTACTCTCCTATGAATGTTTTTCTCCTCATATTCTTCTCTATGAAGTAGATAATGAATGCTTTGGAATGATTTCAATGTTGAATCATGGTTGTAGAAAACTTTGCTCTTCCACGTTCTTCTCAATGTAAATAGTGTTTAGACGATGCTTTATGTTTATCTTTTTCTTCTAGAGATAATTAGTATTATTCTAATGTTCTAATAATATTTTTGGTAGAGCTCTTTATTTCAATTGCACCTTGATAGATCTCTGATTTAACTATGTGCTTTCTTTATCAGGAAGTACCTTGATAGCACTTACAATGATTCGTTGACAACTCACTCTGTTAGCAACACTCAACTTTGTTCATCTCTAATAGGGACACTTGGATGGCATATGATATTCTCTACTTAGAAGTGCTTATATAGCACTTATTCTCCTATCCAATTTCCTTTGTTGGTTACTCTTAGTGCAATGCTTAATATCTTAGCAATCTCTCTCTATTGATGATCGTGGGATAGTGCTAGTATACCTACCCAATATTCTTCTGATGATGGCATTTAGGATAGTGCAAAATACTTATCCAATAATATTTTGATGATGCTCTTTAAATTTATAAAAAAATGACTCTTAGACTAATTGTACTTCTTTGATAACTTTATCTTTCTGGTTCTTATACTTCATTGAATCAAAGGCCAAGACTAAAATATATATATTATTCTTAGTCAACCTTGTTTTAACCAGATTTTTTTCTCTGTGTTTATCTCTGAATGCTTCTTATCTATACTTCTTAGTGTTCCTCTTATCTCTATCTACTTATATATATTTTTTCTTCTCAATCTCTAATATCTATTTCCAATATCAAAAAATATTTCTTAAATGTCTTAGGTTGCACCTAAGAACAAAATATGATTCTTCTTTTTTCTAGAGAACCCAATATCAATATCAAGGTGGCCATCAATATCCTTGTAATTCCAAATATCTTCTAATTTTGCTTTCCCTATCAATGTTCAACTTTCTCCTGAGTTGGATCTCTCTATCAAATTAGTTAAGTCCTAGTCTTCACCGGATTTTCTTCAACTAAGTGGAAATACCCTAGCATCCAAATCAGGGTGACTTTTTCTTGTCCCCTTAATATCTACTCAATTAAACCTTTAAATTATAGAGTCTAAGTCTTCATTGCATTCAAAGCGGATATATTCTAAATAAATTCTATCAAGAATGAATTTTTTTTAATAATGGTGGTTAATAAAATAACTCTATAAAAAATGGACAGAGTTACACAAGGTTATGCATAGTGGTGAATCATTGTAAATTCATGAATATTAGAATTTTCAAAACTAGAAATTGGCAAATTTGAGAACCTTAGACTAGGGCCCATTCACCAAAATATTTTGGGTCCAAAACATTTTTAGGGGTTGACTCACCCCACATTGATAATAATTTTAAAGTTTTTATTTTAAATCACCAACACTCTTGCCTAAATCATGGACCTTTTTTGCCTTAAAATTATATAAAAAATTATTTATATTGCTAAATTTACCTCTTATACCACAAGTATATATACATAATTCAATAGTGATACTTATTAATGTAAAACATTCAAACTCTTAAAAAATTGAGTTGTAGTAGCGAAAACCTTCCAACAAAAAGATAAGATCTGAAATCAATCAATTGTAGAGACCTAGTGATAATTGATTGGTTGTAGAGACCTATCGATAACTTATTGGTTGTAGAGACCTATCGATAATGGACCGATTACAAAAACCAACTGATTGTGGATCAATTTTAGAAACTTAATCTATCATCGACTGGGTACAAAAACCAATTGACCAAGTGTAAATTTCTATCAATTTTTGGCTAGGCATAGAATTTAGCTGATGTAAGATTAGGTGTACAAATATTCGATCTTCGATTAGGTGCAAAAACTAGTTCATCTTTGATCAGGTGCAAAAACCAATCAGATCGATTTTATAAATTTAACTTATCACCAATCGGGTATAAAAATAAGTCGATCAGGTTTAAATTTTTATCGATATTTGGTCGGGTGCAAAATTCACCCTATTTAAGGTTGAGTGTAAAACAATCGATCTTTGGTTGGATGTAAAAATCAACCAATCTATGACGAGGTGCAAAAACTAGTTGATCATCGATTAGGTGCAAAAACTAACCGATCTTCGATTAGGTATAGAAGGTTGTTGAGAGTGATTGATTGTAGTAAAAATTGTTTATCGATAGAATAAATACAAATGCATAAAATTATCTAAAAATTGGTATGTTGCAATTTATGCCATGGTATTGATGAATCCTCTCTTTATTCTTTTTAGAATATGAGTTCAATGAGTTGTAGTAGTAAGATCTGGTATTTGTTGTAGATTTGAATCTCTAAGTCTATTTCTAAGTGATATAGGTACCTTTTTTGCAAAATTCTATAAGTTTTTGTACTTGCATTTTGTTCATCATCTGATTTTGTATGTTCATTTTTCTATCAATTGAATAAATGCAAATGCAAAAAAATTAATCCTCTGTTTGTTCTATTTAGACTATGAGTTAAAGGACTTGTTCTTACTACCATTTGTGGATATTTGAGTCTATAATTGTATTTATAAGCCATATATATTATTTTTTGACCTAAAATTAATCAAATTTATCTACTTTCATTCTGCTCATCTTTTGATTCTTTATCTTCATTTACACTATCACCTGAATAAATACAAATGCAAAAATTGTGTATCACCAAAAAAGGAGAGATCAGAGATAGAGAGATTCGAGCTCCAAAAATCATGATAACAATTGATTATAAATTGGTATGTTGCAGGTTCTATGTTCTAGTTAGACTTTGAGTTTGAGGCCTTGTAGTAGTAAGATCTAATATTTTCTCTAGATTTGAATCACTAAGTGTATTTCTAAGCCATATAAGATTCTCTACTTTTGTTCTATTCATCATCTAAATTTGTATCCTCATTTTATTTGTCAACTAAAGAAATACAAAAGCAAAAAATTGTCTATCATCTAAAAGAGGGGAGTGAGCAGAGACATAAAGATTTGATCTAAAAAATCATGATAATGACTGACTACAAATTGGTATATTTAGCAGATTCTTCCATGGCACATGGTGCTTATCAATCCTCTGTTTGTTCCACTAAGACTATGAGTTTGAGTCCATTTAGTAGTAAAATCTAGTATTGTTCCACATTTGAATCTCTAATTATATTTCATATCCATATATGTTCATTTTTTAAAATTGTAGAAATTCTTGTACTTTGCTCCATATTTGATTATATATATATATATATATATATATATATATATATATATATATATATATATATATCTATCTCTAAAATAGAGAGAGTGCATACACGTATAGAATAAGATACAAGTACTGATAGAAATTGGTATGTATTTTCTACCAACCAATCCTCTATTTATTCTAGTTACAATATGATTTTGAGGCCTTATAGTAGTAATATTTGTTCAATATTTTATTATTTTTCTAAAATGAAAATTTTTTCTTTACAAGTAGAATGACACCTACTAGCGATGGAAAGAAGGGAGGTCAATATTTTTCTAAAAATAGTATCCTCAAATATTTTAGCCATATATCAAAATCCAATGAGCCATCGACATCTGCACAAATTCAAGGTACACTAAACAAATTGTGTGTTGCTCTGAATGTTTTTTTTATTTGTAAAAATGTGTTCTCTTACATCATAAAATGATAAAGAATATCATTGTATGCAGAAAATACTATTGACCCTAATATGCCTCCACTTGAAGATATTCCTCACCAAGAGATGCCTCCACATGAAAATTCTCTTAGCAATGACATCCAACAAACACTCGAAGATATTCCTCAAAATGACATACCACTAGAAAAAGAAAATGATAATTCAAATACAATACAAACTTTTGGGGAATCTTCAAGTCAAAAAACTAAATGTAGAAAGTTAACAAGGTGGACTATTAGAAGGACATTTTAGCTTGAATGGTCATCAACATATCCCTTTATAGAGCCAGTCCAACTAGAGAACAACAATGATATTGCAATAGAATGTAGATGCATAATTTGTAGTTGGAAACTAGGTAAGGATCATAAGATGCAACTAAAGTTAGATACAATAGAAAAACATTGTGGGAAAGTTTATTCAACAGTTAAAGAAAGTGATGGAATAGTTAAGAAAACAATTAGGTGGAAGGATGCATCAAAATGCATGCATGTTAGATATGCACAAGAATATGAATAAGAAATGAAGGTACAAAAATATCTTGTTGAGAAAGGTGGAATGATTCAAGCCCAATTTCAAAAAATTCATAAGACCACTTTAGCTTCAAAAAGTTTGTAGTTTGTTGTCGTATATAGTATTCTTAAAAAAGGTAGACCTATGTCTGATTTTATTGATTATAAGCACCTATTTCAACTAGCTGATGTGCAAAACCTTCCAAGTTCCCATTGGTCAAATTGAAGTGGTTGGAAAATGGTAAAATATCTATCATTGGTTGAGGAGGACTTGAGAGAGAAAGTAAAACATGCCAAATTCATTTCACTTTCAATTGATGAGGTGACAATTGTTGACAACACATCTTGGATTTGCATGCATGTGTACACATTCCAAAATCATGTAAGGCAACCTAGTTTTCTAGCATTACATAAGATGGTGGAAAATTGTAATGTGAAAAACCTCTATAATATTGTTGTAACTAGTTTAAAAGATATTGTAGGAATGAATGATATAGAAATAGCCACAAAGTTAATATGTGTTGGGGTTGATGGTGCTACTATAATGCAAGGAAATAGGAGTGGTCTTTGTATTCGACTTTAGACATCAATTGCCCTGTATTTGATACCCATTCATTGCATGGCTCATAGAATGAATCTTGCATACAAAATTGTGAGCACTTTTGAAAATGTTGCGAGAGTGGAAGACCTCATCCACGAAATACATGCTTATTTTTTGTGCAATCCAAAAATGTTTGCAGAGTTTCAACAGTTTGCACTAGGAGTTACAAAAGGAAGAAAATTGTTAAAATATGTGGATACAAGGTGGATTTCATTGTATCAACCTGCATACAAATTTTTTACAGAATATCAATCTTTAACAGGGTTTATGCATGCAAATTGTAGGGTAGTTGATAAGGCAAAATATTTTCTATACCATTTGACTGACTTGGAAACACTTCTAACATTATGTGGTATTCTTCCAATGTTGCAAGAAATGAATAGATTGATTAAACTTGCACAAGAAATATCCATCTATATTGTTGATTTCATCAGGATGAGAAAACAAATATGTATGTATATTGACAAGAATATACTTGTTCGAAGAAAATTTTATAGATCATTTGTTTGATAGTTGGAAAAAATTAACTAACATGAATGATCCAAAAAGCTTTTTGAAGTTTGACATCAATGATCATCTTTGTATTAATGTTCATGGAAATATGATACCTCTATATTGTTTTGAAAGGTAATCACATATAGTTACGGATGATGTTGAACAAATGCCCATAACACATAGTGGATTTGAAGTAGTTTTACACAATACTAAGATTAAATTGTTAAAAATAGCAGAATCATTGACAAGAGAAATAAGAGATCATTTTCAAAGAGATGAGTTGCTTGAGGCCATGGGTGTGGTTAACCCCATGTTTTGAGATCTTTGTATTGACTACAATTCTACAAGTGAGTTGTTTATTAGATATATGGGCACACTTGTTAAAAATTTCACTAAAAGAGTGGAAGTCAATGATATTCTCAATGGTTGGTCAAACATCACGTTTGAGTAACCTCCATGAATCTGGTTCCATTACATGTTTATGGGAAAAATTATATCCAAGTAGTGTCTTACAAGATACAATAAGTGAATATTTTTGTTTATATAAATTATGTCAAACAATTATTTTGGGATTTGTGAAAGATGAAAGGGTTTTTAGTGTACTATATTTTGTGAAATCTAAATTTTGTAATAGGTTGGATAAAAATTTGGAAAATTATTTGAGAATATATGTGTCAACGTATGAGTTGGACAATTATCCCTATGCTAGAGCATTGGCATACTAGAAATCCCTAGCAAATAGAAGGGGTATCATTAATACACATGATGATGAGAATAATGATACTTGCAATGATCAGATACTAGACACAAAGATTCATTATGCTTACAAGTGATTTTAGATAATTTAAGAAGTGTTTGTTTCAACTACCTCCATTATATTTTTACAAGATTTAACAACATTGACAAATTTAACTTTATTTGTTATCATTTTCATCGTACTTGGATATCAAAATGTTTGTTCATAAAATTTTATGTTTTATATCATAACATTGTTAGTTAGATTGTATAATTTATATCGTAGCCTTCTTAGTGTCTTAACTATAATCATTGATAAAACCTTATGTTTTATATCATAGTATTGTTGATGTATTGATATTAATGTATTGGTACACCTAAGTTATATAATAATAATATTTCATTTGTTATTTGAAATTAAAATAGTAAATATAATTGAATGTCATAAATTTAAAAGCAACACAAGAATATAAATGGAAACAACCATTGAATGATAGAAGACACATATTTATCAAAAGACTTTTTCATTATTTGGATTGAAAATATATTACATTGTACAAAATTATTGATTGCAATACAACAAAATTTGTTGTCAACTAGTAAATAGTTTACAATTTCTTAATTTTGAGATGGGGGGTTTGAGGCAGTTTTGATCACTCCTTGAGTATCTGGATCAGCTTGAATTTGAGATTCTCCTAGAGTTGCAAGTTCTTTTCCCATATCTCCTTCATAAATAGCCTACGCTAGCAGTGCTCCAATTATTATGAGGCCTTCCTCTACCTTTTGTAAGCTCCTAAATTGTTCTTTCTTCTTTTGTTGTATCTTCTTGCAATGTAGAAAGTTTTTCTTTATGCTTTTGCTTAAGCAGGATATCTGGATCCATTTTGTGTTCTTTTATAATATTTCTTAAATAATTATTGTTAGATTTAAAGTATATTACATCATTTGGATCATGTAAATGTACCACCTTTGGTACATAGTTAGAGTAGGACATTACTTTAGGGGGAAGTTAGCTACTTACTTCAAGAAATGTAATAAATGCACAAGTGTTAATGTACAAGTTGTAATGTGCAAGGTGTCCCATTGTACAACTAGGTAGAGTATTTACCAAGGAATCTATCTTCCTATATAAAGTGCCTCATAGTGATAGTTCATATCGAGCATATCAAGTGCATTACATCATTTAGGTCATGTAAATGTACCACCTATGGTACATAGTTAGAGTAGAGATTACTTTAGGGGGAAGTTAGCTACTTACTTCAAGCAATGTAATAAATGCACAAGTGTCAATGTGCATGTTGTAATGTGCAAGGTGTCCACTTGTACAACTAGGTAGAGTGTTGGCCAAGGAATCTCTTTTCCTATATAAAGGGCCTCATAGTGATAGATCATAAGGCAGAGCATATAGATATCAAGAGCATTGTTGTAGAGAGTAGTTTGTGGTAGAGCTCCTATATGGAGCACAATGTAGTTCTTTAGCTTATATTAATGGAGTGACCTTATCCTCCATACTGCATTGTATTTTTACCACTTTCTATTTATAGTATATTTCATTCATATTGTAGACTCACTTCTTTCATATTATCAGGACCTGTGTTAGATCTCTCCCTCTGCATATATCCTCAAAAGCTAACAGTGGTATCAGAGCCACGATGAATCAAGATAGGAATAGGAGGACCTACATCTATCATAAGAGAAGTCCAGTAGGTCAAGAGGAATAGGGAGAGTCAACAGGATTAGAAAAGTGAGGATTAAAATAAATCTCAGTTGCAGAAAACCTGAGATTATATTTGGCTAGAGTCTTTCCATAAAGTTGCAGAAAAACTCATGAAGACTAGGACTCAGAATTCAAGCTACTAGTTTGACAAATCAACTAGTGAATATTATTATCTCCAGATTTATAAGTTCTTTCATTCTAGTCTCTAACAACTTGTTGTAGGAAAAGGAGATTCAAAAAAAATTTGGGAAGCTTCCTACAAGAGAGTTAGGAAGAACATCTTCAAGAATCATTCTAGTACTTGCAGCAACAAGGAGAAGACTAAATATTTCAAAGACCTCGAGAAAGGTCTCATTACAAGAGTTACAATCCTATGAAAATTACAGAAGTAAAAAAAAGGCCACAATAGCCTTATAGTAGACTCAAGGAAGAAGAGACTCCAAAAGTTGAGTCATAGGAGGAGATAGGAGATTGGTGATCTCCATTCAAGATTAATACCTATAGAGTGCAGAAGAAGAATAGGCCAAAGAAGCCTAGAAGAAGAATAGGCCAAAGAAGCCTAGAAGAAGAATAGGCCATAGAAGCCTAGAAGAAGAATAGACTAGAGAAGCCTTGAAGCATAAAAGGCCATAGGAGCCTTGATCAAGAAGAAGGCCATAGAAGCCTTAATTATAAATAAAATTTTAGAGAAGAATTCCTAATTCATAAGATAAATTCTTGACTCAGAAGAAAACTCCAAAGAAAAGTTTTTAAAGAAAATTCTAGAAATGAATTCTTGATTCAGAAGATAAAGTTCTTAATTTAGAAGAAATACTCCAAAGAAGAGTCCAAGAAATAGGATATTGGTGATCTCCATAAAAGCCTACAAATTGCAGAAGAAAGAGAAAGGACCAGTGAAGTCCTATTCCAGAATCTAAAAGTAGTAGAATCAGAGATCCGAGAAGAAGATCTCATCACCAACACTTCCAAAAGCAGAAGGTTGAAGAAAAGGTCTCAGTTGGAAGACCAAAGAAGCTTCCAGATAGAAGACCTTGGAGAGGTCTCAAGCAAAAAAAGAAGAAGGTTTGGAGAGCCTTACTACAGAGCTCATAGAAGCATCATCAAAGGAGTTCCTAGGAGAACTCGTTGGAGAAATCCACTATCAAGGAAAAGCTCTTGATAGTGAAGGACTTGGGACAATTATCACCATCCAACAACAAGCCCAAGAGAAGAAGAATTTGGTAAGGAGTGCCAAATCGATAAGAAGAATTTGGCAAGGAGTTCCAAATCCAGAAGAAGAATTTTGCAAGAAGCGTCAAATACAAGAAGAAGATTTGACAAGGAGTACCAAATCCAGAAGAAGAATCCAGTGAAGACCTCAAGACATTCAAAATCTTGAGAAGAAAAAGATCTTATTTGAAGTCAGAGTTTGACAAGAAGGTTGAAGGAAGATTTAGATAGAAGAAGCCTATCAAATCCAGGAGACTTGGAGATTACCTCTCATAGAAAGAAGGCACAAGTTCAGAGAAAGGAGTTCTCTAAAACTATAGTAGAAGATAGAATATCACTGGAAGGATCAAGCCACCAAACCTAAGGCTCAAGATAGAAAGTTCAAGACCTCAATTTGGTGAAGCAAGAAGTTATTCTGGATAGCCAACAAGAAGCTACGAATTCATCTACTACAAGGTAGCAACTTGGTGAAACAAAACACCAAGATCTACATCTACTTCAGAAGCCATTAAAGGTAAGAAACTAGGGTGCAATCAGTTGAACTTAAATTAGGGTTCATTATCAAATTCCATTAAGCACCATATTTGGATTAAAGTTGCAAGAAGAAGGGCTCATATTATAGTCTTCTAGAAAGTGCAAAAAGGAGAATTCATTTTAAGATATATTTGCACATTAATAGGAGTTGGATATTTTTGAAAGAAAGAAAACTATCATCTACCTATTATCTATCTAGAAAGCAAGAAGACTACATCCTACAATATTGATTGTAGTGAAAATTGTAGAATATTATTAAGTGCATTAGAATTTATTCTAAGAGTTTATTATCATTAAAAGTGCATTATTAGTCCATTATAGCACTATACTAGTTGATCTTTGACTAGTTACTCTCAAGAAATTAGTTTGTGTTACTAAAAGCACAAAACTAGCACAAGAATCTGTAACATTGTGTGGCCAAAGGAAGCCACCATTACAAGAAAAAGGTGAAGAAGGAAGCCACCATTAATATCCTTGAAGGAAGCCTCAAATCGAGACTTGGTGAGTCTCAAGATTCAAGGAAAATATAAGGATTTCATTTAAGTGAAGAGAGTAAAAATCCTTACTTCAAAAAAACATCTCATTAGCTTGGATTAACTATCATTAAAAGATCCAAGGAAGAAGATTAAAAGAGGTAAGAAGGATTTCATAAAAATTTCCTTCATATTGGTGCAAATCTAACTATTACAGAGCACCTCTTTTGTTCCTTTGAAAGGACAAAAGCCATCATATTTACAAGGAGCAACGTAGCTATCATATTTTGTAGGTTGAAGGGTAGAATTCAAGCAAGAGGAAGGAGCCACCGAAGAGCTCACACGTCTAAGAATCAAGGTGTTTAAAAACACCATTTCTCCATGTCCAATCCAAGCCCTAGAAGAGAGTGTATCACCTGCAACATTGGAGTCATAATAAGAAGCCATTACCATCCAAGTCTACGTAGAGAAAAGGGTAGCATATAGAGGGAAACTATCTACATAAGGAGAAGCGCCATCAAAGCTAAGAAAAAGGCTAGAAATAAACTATTATAAAAGATATATAAACAACGTAGAAGAAGCATTATCAAATCCAAGAAAAATGCTAGCAATCGACTATTAGCAAAAGGCTAGCAATCGACTGTTATAAAATATGAACAAACAACATATTATAGGTATGAAAATACAAAGGAAGAAGTGTTATACCCAAGGTTTCTACTTGGAGAGAATGTCCACCATTGAAGAGCACAAGAAGATACCATAGGACCACCATTGAAGAGCACCATAGAACCAAGAAGCAATACAACTGGTGCCATCCATAATCCTCTTCAAGATAGCGAGTGAACAATGAAGAGAGATTGCTTGTATTTCAAGAAACATAGCAAGCTAATGCACATTTTAAAAGATATAGGTAAAATATAGGGTATCATTGGAGCATTAGAAGAAAGGCTTACATGCATAAGCCATGAGTGCCACTTGGCACAAGAGCTCTAAGCATTCAAATATTCATAAATATTCCAATGCTCAAGAGGAGTTACAAGTCTTTGGGAGGTTACCACCAAACTTATCATTGCATACATTGGAATATCAATGCCTACAAAGTAACACTCAAGTGACACTTGTTTGAAAGTCACAAGGAAGCATTCCTATTTAAAGCATCCATATTGAAGAAGGAAAGCATCAGAGGTCAAAGGAGAAGACTAGCATTGAATGGTGTGAAGAATATTCAGAGGAGAAGGCTAATTTAAGCCTGTGCACCATTCGAAGGAGAGAGAGCTAGCATTAAAGAAGTTATCATAAAGACTAGAAAATACAATACCACATTCGATCAACAATCCACATCTCATTCATGGAAGGAAGCACCTCATTCAATCAATAATTCAATGCATTGTTCATGGAAGGAATACATCATTGAAACCAACATATCAATATACTATTCATAGAGAAGGAAGCACATCATTGGAGGTGAAGATAAGATCAAAAATTCTCAAATTCATATCAATATCGGTTACAGAGAATATAAGTACTACATAAAGGAGAATTCATCATCAATCAAAGTGCTATGTAAGGGAGAATTCAATATCAGTCTAAGAAAGCAATGACTGCCATATCAAAGGATTCAAATCTGCCACCTCACAACATCAAAGGCAAAGGAATACTAAGGTAAATCAAAGACTATTTATTGCTTGCTATAAATTAAGAAATATAGGAGTTATAAGGGCAATTATATTTACTATTACAATTCATTCACTTAGAATTAGTAATATATTAAGCAAGCATATTACAAAATATTTATATTTACAAATAATAAAGGAGGAATAAGGAATTTCAACTTGGAAATTAAAATCATATTATTGCAAATATTACATTGTTTTCTAATATTCCAAATTAGGGAGTCATAAGGAATACTACATCAAATAAATTAATTGGAATTTAGAAACATTAAACATCAAACATCAAAAGCTATAAAGGAGGTCTATTAAGAAAAATCAAGAGTTGGAAATACATTGGCATGCTTGTCTCAAATCATATTAAAGGGACAAAAGAAATCCAACCAATAGAACCTCATCTAATTAGAAAGTGCTTAAGTTCAATAGGAGCAATAAGGTGTAATAGAAGTTGATTTTTTCCACTTACAAAACATTACAAAATCAACTCAAAATTGAACTACTATTCTCAAGAAGCACTTTATCCATCATATAGCATATCCAAAAACACTAGGGAGTCATAAGGTATTCTACAAAACTTGATAATTATAGCATTCATCAAAAATTATCAAGTACTTAATCCATTTGGAATCATAAGGTTTCTACTAATTCACTTAACTAGGGAGATATAAGGAAGTCTACAGAAACCTAAGCTCTAAAAAGGTTCTATCAAATTCATTCCTACAGTCCTAAGGAATAACAAGCAACACTATCCTAAATCTATCAAGGAATATGGATGAAATAATAAGAAATACCTTTATCAACAAAGAATTATTTCATGAAATGGAATTATATTCCCAAAACTTGATAGATACCCTTGAAGGATATGAGAATCTATCAGATAGTGAAAAAGAGAGATTCTCCTTATTTCTTAAGGAGGCAAAAGAGGGAAAATTTGAAGCATTAATTGGTTATCTTCATGAAAATATTTTCAAGGCATGGTGGAATTCACAAAAGATAGTTATATTTACATCAGAGGAATGTTTGATGATTTATCTATCATTAATAGTATTTGTACTCACTCAACACATGAAGCAAGCTAGCAATACAAATCAATTTTATTGTGATGATAGACTAACTCCTCATGAAGCAAAAATTCCACTAGCATCAATGCAGAATCATAGGAGAAGAAGGAGAAAAAGGAAGAAAAGATATGCTAAAAGAAATCATAATGGAGAGAACATGAATACCAAAGAAATCACAAATATTGAACCAGACGAGCATCTCTAAAATACTGAAGAACCCTCAGCTACAACTCTCTTTGCATCATATGAAGATACTGACTACTTGCTTAATCAAATTACAGTAAGCAAAGAAGGAGAATACAAGTTTGAGATTTGACTCAAAATAGAAGAAGAAGAAGAACCAATCCAAGGAGGATTACAATGCAAAAGTCCATTGATGAAAGAACCTGAGCAAGCCAAAGAGCATCCAAAAGAAGAAGATCCATATTGAAGATTGAAATCTTCAATACCCAAATAATGTAATACAGGGGGTGTTAGAGTTAGAATATATTACATCATTTGGGTCATGTAAATGTACCACCTATGGTACATAGTTAGAGTAGAGATTACTTTAGGGGGAAGTTAGCTACTTACTTCAAGCAATGTAATAAATGCACAAGTGTCAATGTGCATGTTGTAATGTGCAAGGTGTCCACTTGTACAACTAGGTAGAGTGTTGGCCAAGGAATCTCTTTTCCTATATAAAGGGCCTCATAGTGATAGATCATAAGGCAGAGCATATAGATATCAAGAGCGTTGTTGTAGAGAGTAGTTTGTGGTAGAGCTCCTGTATGGAGCACAATGTAGTTCTTTAGCTTATATTAATGGAGTGACCTTATCCTCCATATTGCATTGTATTTTTACCACTTTCTATTTATAGTATATTTCATTCATATTGTAGACTCACTTCTTTCATATTATCAGGACCTATGTTAGATCTCTCCCTCTGCATATATCCTCAAAATCTAATAGGTAGAACTCCTATATAGAGTATATGTAGTTCTTTAGATTATATTAATGTAGTGACCATCACCTCCATATTGTATTGTATTTTCACCACTTTCTATTTGTAGTATTTTTTAATCATCTTGCAAAATTACTTTCTTTCATATTTTTTGCATTTTATTAGAAGTTGTGATAGATCTCTCCCACTACATATATCCTCAAAAGCTAATAGTGGTATCAGATCCATGGTGAATTGAGATAGGAATAAGAGGAACTACATCCATCATAGTTCCTCTATGCACTTTTGTAAACCAGACTCGCCATTGTGGATCGCAAATTACAAAAGTTATCATAAGAGAAGTCTAGTAGGTCAATAAAATTAGGGAGAGTTACAAGAAAGGTTGAAAGGACTAAAATAAATTTCAGTTATATAAATTATGATATTACATTTGGCTAGATTCTTTCCATAGAGTTTCAATAAAACTCATCAAGACCATGACTCAGTATTTGTACCACTAGATTGACAAATCAACTAGTGAAGATTATTATCTCCAGAATTATAGATTATTTTGTTCTAGTCTCTAAAAACTTGTTGCACGAAAAGGAGATTTAGAAAAATGTTGGGAAGCTTCCTAAAAGAGAGCTAGGAAAAATATATTTATAGAATCATTCTAGCATTTGTAGTGACAAGGAGAGGACTGAAGATTTCAAAGACCTAAAAGAAAGGTCCCATTACAAGAGCTATAAATCTTGTAGATTGTAAAAGTGAATAAAATACCACAATAGCCTTATAGCAGACTTAAGGAAGAAGAGACTCTTGAATATGAGTCAAGGAGGAGATAGGAGATTAGTGATCTCCATTCGATATCAATACTTGTACAGTGCAGAAGTAGAAAAGGCCACAAAATCCTTGATACAAAAGAAAAGGCCATAGAAGCCTTGGTCTAGAAGAAGAAAGTCATAGAAGACTTAATTTTGAAGAATACTCTAGAGAAGAGTTCATGAATTAGGATATTGATGATCTCCTTTACTGATTAAAGACTTCTTTCAGAATAATATGAATATATCTGAATTAGTTCTCATTAGAAAACTTTGAATATTGTAAGAGATAGAGAGGGACTAATAGAGTCCTATTTCTAATTAGAGAAGTAGTAGATTTTAGAGATCCAAGAAGAAGATCTCATCACCAACACTTACAAAAGAAAAATGTTGAATAAAAGGTCTCAGTTGGAAGACCGAAGAAGTTGTAAGATAGAAGATCTTGGAGAGGTCTCAAAAAGGAAAAGAAGAAGGCTTGTAGAGCCTTGTTGTAGAGCTTGTGGAAGAATCATCAAAAGAGTCCCTAGGAGAACTCATTAAAGAAATCCACTACCAAGGAGAAGCTCCTGATAGTGGACTTGGGATAATTATCACCATCCAAAAACAAGCCCAAGAGAAGAAGAATTTGGTAAAGAGTGTCAAATCCTAAAGAAGAATCCAGTGAAGACCTCAAGACATTCAAAATATTAAGAAGAAGAAGATCTTGTTTGAATTCAAAATTCAACAAAAATATTGAAGGAGGATTTAGATAGAAGAATCCTACCAAATCCAAGAGACTTGGATATTTCCTCACAAAAAGAAGGTACAGTTCAGATATAAGAGTTCTATGAATCTACAACATAAAATAGAAGATCACTGGAAGGATCAAGCCACCAAACCCTAGGCTCAAGATAGAAGGTTTTAGACCATATTTTGGTGAAGCAAAAAGCAAATTTGGACAACCAACAAGAAGTTTCAAATTCATCCATTACAAGGTAGCAACTTGGTGAATCAAAACACCAAGATCTACATCTACTATAAAATACATTAAAGGTAAGAAAATTTGGTGCAATTAGTTGAAATTCATATTAGGGTTCATTATCAAATTCTATTAAGCACCATATTTGGATTAAAAGTTGCAAGAAGGGCTTATATTATAGTCTTCAAGAATATAATATTTCTTTTCTTTTACCACATTACTCATCCCTTAAAGAGTATAACATCTTATGAGGATAATATTGAAAGGTTCGAGCAATCTTGACCAAATAATTCTATTATTTTGCATGCACAGTGCTGGCAACTCCGACTGGCTGATACACACATATCAAGAAATCAAGAAAATCAAGAAAGAAGGAGAAAATTGACTTGGCATCAACAAGAAGAACCGCTCGAGAGCTACTTTTAAAATTATCAAACCTAGAGGTATTTTTCTAGCTAGCTCATACTTCCAGTCCCTCATCTAAAAGTCTTGCTTCTAGAGAAAATTTTGATTCTACTCCTGTAGATAATAATTTTACTGTTACTCCCCCTGCTATTATTTTTGTAATTCTTGTTAAAACTACCCTAGTAGTTAACATGGCCAACCCACAACCTAATTTACATCAATGGAGAACCAATAGGTATCTCCCTTTTGTCTTACCTCCTGTATTACATCCATTACCTGGGAAAGCCCATAAATACCTACCCAAATTCCAAGGAAATAATGTTGTATGTGGGGAAGATCATATCAGAGATTTCTTATATGCTATGGATAGTCTAGAAGTGAATGAAGAAGATATAGTTCTTAGGCTATTCTTACAAACTCTAGAAAAATATGCCAGAGAATGGTTTAATAGTATTCCAACCACCACTATTCATAATTTTCATGAAATGCAAGAAAGTTTCTTAAAGAAATATGGTGAAAGGAAGAATGAACAGTCACTATTGATAGAATTAGCTACAATGAAGAAAAAGGAAAATGAGTCAGTAAGTGATTTTAATAGAATATTTACCAAGATTAGAAATAAAATCCCTATTGATTTAAGGCCAAATGATATTCAATCAATCTATTTTTATAAGAACGTATTTCTAGGAGAGTTTAATTATGAGCTTAGACAAGAACAAGTAACTACAATTGATACATGTATGGATAAAGTAATAGAAATTGAAAGAAATATGATAGACAATGGTAAGATGAAGCCTTATTCATTAGAGTTAAATCAACCGGATAAGAAACCCAAGAAATTAGGATTTATAGTATTAAAGAAAACAGAGCAAGATCCTATGGAAAGGCTAGCAAATCAGATGATTGAGATGTTTAATACAATGAATAACATATTAGAAAGAATAGAAATGGGAAAAGAGAATAATGGTGAATCTTCATCTTCTCAAGGTGAAAAATAGCAAGGAGATAACAAACCTCTATTTAGAAGAAATTTCAATAGAGGTTGGAATAATAACCACAACATAGAAGAAGAAAATAGAAACAGAAACAATGGAAATGGTTGGAAAAAGAGAGAAACTGAGAAAGATGTAGATGTTGTCCCAAATCCCATTCCTTCTATTAATGTAACAATATATTTTCTATTTTATTGCTCTACTTGTGATGCTCCACATAATTCAGCTAGTTGTGGAATTTACTTGAGTATGCATAATAATGTCAATCTTGATGATGAATCTAAAGAAGATATAAGAATAAATGTTTGTTGGACTCAAGAAGATGAATCTAGAGAAAAATTATTTGAAGAAAATATGGATTTATATGCTGCAAATCATCATCCTAAAATTCTAGTTGTTGATAATGTAAATATCATGCAAAGATCACAAGATTCCAGATATGATAGAATGAAACAAGGAAAATTAATCCCAACAATAGAAGAGATAGAGGACTTGGAAAGAATTCATGCCATAAATTTAAGAAATAGAATAGTGCTAGGGAAGGCAAAAAAGGCATCTACTAGTGAAAATAAAGGGCAGGTAGGCCCAAATAAATTTACCTATAAAGATAAACAAAAAAATATAAAGTTATTCCTGAAGTAGTTGAAGTGAGTGAAGAACTACAAAAAGAGGAATATACCAAGACATTAGATGTCAAGAAAATTGAATTTGATGTTGGTTTAGAGATAACCAGACAAAAGGTCAACATAACCTTTGGTGAATTAATGATAGTCTTGAAATATAGAGATCAGGTATGCAAAGCTTTTGGGTTGATAGAACAGACAGGAAATCAGTCATGTAATGCCATCAGACCAGAAAATCATGAGACTAGAATGCCTTCTTTAGTCAGGCCCTTTTATGTGTCCCTCAAATACAAATCAAAATTAGGGGATCAATATGTAATCCACAATTGTATGCTTGATAGTGGTGCTTCACACAATATTATGCCTAAACAGATAGTAGATCAGCTAGGACTTATTTTCACAAGAGACTCTCCTCCTATTTTAGTAATGGATAGTAGATAGATACCATGTGTAGGAATAATAATTGGTTTGTTGGTATTCTTAGACCAATATCCAAAGAAAGGCATTGTGATGGATGTGGTAGTTGTGGATGTAGACCCTTTCTTCTCTTTACTTTTAAGTAGACACTAGGCTGAATAGTTAGGTGGATCTATCCAACTAGATTGGTCATATGCTACCATCCCATTATTAGGAAAAGAAAATGCTACTCTTAGGAGAGAACCATTTAACAAGTATTCTATGGAATTGAGAAAATCTGATGATACTATGATTAATTTGGTTAACTCTATTGAAGAGAAGGAAATGGGAGTATACTCAGTTTGGCATACTCCATTCCTAATGGAAGTTCCTGATGCTAAAGATATGGATCCAAAAATAAGAGAAAAAGTTGATGTAGAATCTACTAGGGTTCTAACTTCAAAAATGTGGACCATGACTTTTGATGGAGCTAAATCACAGTCTGGGGTAGGTGCAAGAATAAATTTAATAGATATTAAGGGTAACTACTTAGGTATCCCCTATAGACTTGAATTTCCATGCACCAATAATGTGGTAGAATATGAAGCTTTATTGTTAGGACTCAAAAAAGCCAAAGAGTTAGGGATAAACTACTTGACTGTTAGTGGAGATGCAAAATTAATCATTCAATAGGTTAAAGGAAAATACTAGGCCAAGCATCCAAGGCTGAAATAGTACAGACAAGCAGTGCTAGAAGAGATAGATAAGTTTTTGGTATTTAATTTATCTTATATTTCAAGAGAAAAGAATCATGTTGTAGATTTATTGGTAATAAATGCATCTAGTGCAGACTATCCAGATATAGATACAAAGTATATGGAAAGGTTCCCTACTATTTCTATCTATAAGCCATATATACCTAATAATGTAGTCTACCTTCAAGTATTTCAAGATGATATAGACATCAAAGACTTCATGACTCTTCAAAACCAATTTGTTGATGTAATATGTGAAGAGGAAGATGAAGAGAAATTAAAGGATGTCATTGGAGAACTAGTTGAAGTTATTCAACTGAAAACAAATAGAATTCCTAAGGGGTTTGTTTCTCTAGAAATCTTGTTTGATGACTTTGATAAAGCTTACAAACCACTCTTCCAAGAATCTGAAGTAGATGATGTCAACATTGGAACAAAGGAAGAGCCTAGGCTTGTCAAGATAAATAAAGCTTTGTTAAGGAAGGAAAGAGAATAGTATATCAACTTTCTAAAAAAGAACAAAGAAATTTTTGCATGGAGCTATGAAGATTTGAGGATGTTCAACACTGACATTATGACTCATATTATACCTCTGCAAGAAGATGCAAAGACTTTCAGATAGAAATAGAGAAAATTTAACCCCACATTACATCCAATAATGCAAAAAGAAGTACAAAAATTATTGGATGCCAAAATAATTAGAAAAGTGAGATTTTCTTCCTAGATAGCAAATCTAGTACTAGTAAGGAAGAAAAATGGAGATATCAGATTGTGTGTTGATTTCAAAAATTTAAACAAGAGCTCACTTAAAGATAATTATCCACTCCCAAATATGGAATAACTATTACAAGAAGTTGTTGGATCAACCATAATGTCTTTATTAGATGGATTTTTAGGATATAATTAAATATTGGTGAATCCAGAGGATAGATACAAGACTGCTTTCACTACTCCTTGGGGGACCTTTGAATACCTTAGAATACCCTTTGGTTTAATGAATGCAGGTGCAACTTTTTAGAGGGCCATGGATTTTGCATTTAAAGGTCTTATGTTTGAAATTGTTGTTGTTTATCTTGATGATATCACTATATTTTCAAAGAATCTAGAAGATCATTTTGAGCACTTAGCTACTATGTTTGCCAGATGTAAAGAATATGGAATATCTCTTAATCCAAAGAAGTGTGTTTTTGGGGAAACTCAAGGGAAATTATTAGGGCATGTGGTATCAAAAGAAGGGATTAGCATTGACCCTCAAAGAACTGAAGCAATAGCTAAAATCCCACCTCCCAAAAATATGAAAGGAGTTAGATATTTCTTTGGAAAGATTAACTTTGTAAGGAGGTTTATCCCCAATTTTGTTGAAATAGCAAAGCCAATCAATGACATGATTAAAAAGTATGGAGACATAAGATGGACTGAAGAGAATATTAGAGCATTTCAAAATATTAAATATGCCATTACTACAAGCCTCCGTGTTGAACTACCCTAACTATTCTAAAGACTTCAATATATACTCTTTTGCATCAAAGCACACTATTGTTGTAGTTCTATCTCAAAAAGATGATGAAAATAATGAAAGACCTATAGATTTTATGAGCATAAGATTGAAAGGAGCTCAACTAAAATATTCCATGATAGAGAAGCATGCTTACACTCTAATAAGAGCATTGGAGTATTTTAAAAGTATATTTGGGTCAAGCAAAGTTATAGCCTGTATTCCTTACATAGCTATAAAATATGTCCTTACTTAATTCGAACCAACAAGCAATCCTGCAAGGTGGATGGTGAAACTGTTGTAGTATGATGTAGAGTTCAAAGTAGTTCATATTGTCAGAGGATAGGGTTTGGCAAAATACTTGGCTAACAGAGAAGGGGAAGATATGAACAATACTATCATAGTTGATGAAATGCATGAAATCAAAAGAATTGACAATGTTGAGTGCAAATGGTATGATGATATATTAATGTATCTTTAGACACTATCTTTCCCAAGGGGTATATCTTAGAACAAGATGAGATCTATCAAGCAGCAAGCCCAAAAGTACTATGTGCTAGAAGGTAAACTGTATTGGAGACATATATATGGTATACTACTGCTCTGTCTATTTGAAAAAAATCCATTAGGTATTGAAAGAATACCATTTTGGATTTTGTGGTGGTCATTTTGCACCAAAGGCTACTGCTAATAAAATAATGAGAGTTGGCTATTATTGGCCTACACTTTTTAAAGATGTTCACCAATTGGTTAGGGGCTGTCATAGCTACTAGGTTTTTATAGGAAAGAAATATTTAGCAGCAATGCCTTTAAAGCCAATTATCATTGAGGCACCCTTCACACAGTGGGGAATTGATCTCATCGGTGAAATGAATCCAAACTCTTTTGTAGGTCATAGATGGATCATAACAACAACTGATTATTTTACAAAGTGGGTAGAAGCAACTCCCCTCAAGAAGTCAACCACAGAGGTTGTAATTAAATTTTTAGAAGAAAATATATTAACTAGATTTGGGGTCCCCAAGAAGATAGTCATAGACAATGGCAACTACTTCACCTCATTTGAAATGATAGAATTTTGTGCCAAATACAGTATAGAGCTTTCACATGTTGCAAATTATTATCCTCAAGGAAATGGTCTGGCTGAGTCTTCAAATAAAAATTTGATTACCAGGATCAAGAGGTCACTAGGCAAGAACAAAAGAAGTTGGGATAGTGAACTAAAATTTGCTTTATGGGTAGATAGGTTGTCTATCAAGAGAAACACAAGAAAATCCCCATATGAGATGGTGTTTGGTGAAAAGGCTCTATTGCCTCCTCAAACAGAGATAAATACTTTATCTCTACTTCTCCAAGACCATGACAATCCAGATGCACTACAAAGAAGATTAGATCAGATTGCACAATTACAAGAAGACAAAAGAGAAGCCCTCAACAAGATGATAGAACAAACTCAAAAAATAGTGCAACTCTTCAATAAAAAGGCAAAAGGAAAACCATTTATGGAAGGAGATATTGTGATCTACTGGGACCCCAAAAATGATAAGCATGGTGAAAAAGGAAAACTAGAGCCCAAATGGCTTGGGCCTTATCAGGTAGTTCAGATTGTTGGACAACACACTTATAGACTATAGACTCTAGAAGGAGAACAGATGCAAATCCCAATCAATGGTCAACATCTGAAACTATATCAACCCTATTTTGGGGTCAGAAGAGAGTGAAGAGTACTCTTATATAAAAAAATATTATGTTCTAAGTCCCTCTTTGTGTTTTTAGGTGATTAGGTAGAGGAATGTCTTTTTATTGTTTTCAAAGCAACCTATTGCAATAGTTTTTCTTTCAGTTTTTCATTTTATAGTCTTAGGTGATTAGGTAGGAAAATGTCTTTATTTTTCTTTAGTTTTTTTTAGGTGATTTTAGGGAAAGTCTAAACCAGAGATTCTAGGGTTCTCAAGTGCTTCAAGTTTTCATCACTTGTCCCAATCAGAGCCTATGTTGGATCCTCAAAATCCAACTTAAGAGTGATCCCTAATTTCAAATTTTGAAGGATCTTGTAAATTCCTAGGTTTAGGTGTTTTATTAAAAGTTAATGAAAAATAGCTTTCAAAATTTAGATTCAAGAAAAGTGGCATAATTTAAAATGTTGTGTTTGGTAGTCCTTTGAAGTTTTATTATAGTCCAAAGCATGCATGTTCTCAAAAAGGTCCTCAAAGTTTCATTTTGTTGCAAGGTCATAAATTTTGAGTCTTAGTCCTTGAATGTCAATTTTTTTTGGTCCCTAAGGTCATCGCCAAAATATCCCTAAGTGTAGACACCAAAATCTAGCCACTTGTCGTCCATCCAGGTCTTCCCACCATTTTTATCCATTATTTACATATATTTATATATATTTTTTTAATATATATTTAAATATTAATATTTTATATTATATTTTTATATATATTTAATAAATGTGTATATATATGTAAATTAATCTCAGCCATCCATCTTGGTCTAATCCTAGCCATTCATCCACCTTAATCCATGCCACCTACCCAGATTTAATCTCCACCCTCCATCATGTTTTAATCTTGACCGCACAAATTATGTCGTTGAAACCCTAACATGCCCTAGGAAAGATTATAAATAGGAGTCATTTTGATGGCTCAACCCCAAAGTTTTTTTAAGTCTAAATCAAAGTAACCTGGAATCCTAAGTTTTCTCGAGTCCCTCACATCTTTGCCTTCACCCTTACATCCATCACCACATTTATTGCCATAGCCCTCACCTGAAGTAGATCTGCTTCTGCAGACATTGCTTCAACCCCTGAATGCCTCTATGCAACTCTAGAGATCCCCTCTACTAATTTTGAACACCCACCTACTACTCCTGAGCATCATTGGGTGCTTTCCACTATCCTGAGTGCCCATAGGTGTTCTCTACTATCGTCAAGCACCCATGGGTGTTTTAGACCAGAGTTTTGCAGCCCTACTAACCCTCGGGTGTCGCTAGGGCATCCACACACCATCTTCTTGCAACAATGACTACAGATCAAAAAATATCAAGTTCACAAGGTAAATATTTTATTGTTATACTAATTTCATTATTTCCATATTTGTATGCAGTTTATTATTTGGAATTTAGGGTTTTTATTTATTTATGAGGGTCTCACACTATGGAGCCCTCACTATTGCTACTAACTCTCTTTGTTCATTTTTATGTGTGCATATCTGGAAGTATACAGGCATTGTGCAGATGCTCAAGTTGGAATGATATGTTCAAAGGATATCTGAAGCCCACTCACTTATGTTGGGATCGATCAAGCGTGAAGACACCACCCTGATTTGTTGGCTAGGGTTTCGGATAACCCTAGCATATTGAGATTATTGTATTAAGCAATAAAGCTTTGTAAAAACCCCAATCTAGGGCATATTTGGTTGTAATATTAGGAATCCACCCGATAATAAAAATCAAATTTATTTCTATGCAATCATATGTGTTTATCTTGCTTTAATTGTTCATTTATTTAAGTTTAGTTATTTGGTGTTGTTTGATTTGCATCTACAAATGGTGATCATGGTGGGACACCCTAAGGGTTTCTCATTTTGATTTACTTTGTTGACTAACTTGTTGTTTTATATCTTATCTTGTAGAGTTTTTAGAAGCATAGATCACATAATTTTCTTTGCATTAGGGTTTCTAAAGGTTCATTAAAAGTTGCAGAAGGTGCGCGAACACCTTGTGGTGCTCGAGGGACATCCAAAAATGCCTAGGGGTATTTTAGAAGCACCCAAAGGCATTTTATAGAGATTTAAAACAAAAACATAGGCTTCTTTGTAAGTTTACTATCAAACCCTAACCTCTTTATTTTTATGTATTCTAGCATTTTACATTTTTTTCAGATTTTTGGATTAAAAATAACATCACTAATAAATCTGGTAAAAACAATCATTCTAGTTTGCATTCTAGGCATTAGATTAGTCATTGCATTCATTCACACATTTCCATTTTCCATTTAAAGTTTTTGGTTTTCTGGTGTATTGCAATTGAAAAATCCTGCATTCTGGTTGCATGTGAATTATTAAATTGCATAAATTAGACTGCATTATAGGGTTAGAAACTCCTCCTTTTGTTGATCTAAGTAGGAACATCATTAGTGTGTCAAAAGTATCCCCACGTTGGGTGATTCTAGGTGGAGGAGTGGACGAACCCCCCATTGTTTAGAGAGGGATTTAAGCGGTGTACTTCACATCCTTTGGAGAAATTGATACTCTTAATGTTGGCTTCTGATTTAGACTAGTGAAATCAGTTGTTTCTAATATTGTATGTGCACCATAAAAAATAGAACCTTTAAAAGGAATTTTGCACACACTTCACATTTCACATTAAATAGTAGTGGTTGGATTTCATCACCAATCACTGCTTGAGATCTGGTGATGGTGGCTTTCATCTCCATCCACCAATATCTACCCTAGACACCTTAGATTACCCCCGAGCAAACTTGTTGGATTTCATCACCAACAAGAATCTTGTTGCCCTAGCCTAGCCTTAGTCTTCACCCATTTCTAATTCATATTAGCACATTGAAACACACAAAATCAAAATCTAAAAAAATGAATTCACACTAAAATGAGATAATCAATGAATGAGGTAAGACACATGTGTTGAACAAACTTAGCATTGATTGTTTATTTTGATTCTTGTGAAGTTTCAATTTTGCATTTCATTTTATTGCATAATTTGTATCTTGGTTTAGTAGCTTATGGTCTTAACAAGAAATCAAAAGAAAGCATTAAACCAAAACAATACATCTATGGATTATTCATCTTCATTTCCTACCACTTCTGTGGTAAATCCCGTCAGTGTGGTTCAAATAGATTGCATAAAATTTGTCTATGGGCCCATCACACACTATGTAGGCTAATGATGTCCCACATAGATACACCTCCACATCTCTTTCACAAACTGAATCATCCTCACCTACAATTGACCACAACATTACCCACATAGACATGGCCCAAGTAGAGGCTTTCTACAAATCGGCTAATTATGTCTTACAACCCATCCATAATATCCCGAATCAAGATCCTTCTTTATAATAGGAACTTGTTCCTTCCCAACCATCCAACTTCACCCAAGTGTACACTAACCCTCTTTTTGAGGCATTAGTTGCACCTTCATCCCATGTCTCCATTCCCCAATCATCATGTGCTCCTAGCACTTCATATATATCCACCTATACCAACCCCTTGTATGAAGCACAAGTCAATGTTGCTTCACAAGTGCCCATTTCATCAAATCAAGTTGCAATTCCCATTGCCACTTGTCCCCCATCCACATCATCTATTCCATATTCATCCATACCTTCCAATGATGATATGGAAATTAATGAAGCATGGGAACATTTGAACAAATTGCTTAAGAAGCGATAGACAACTCAATAACAAGTTCAAGTGAACCCTAGGCCTCAACCAATTTCCACTCAACCCACCTTCATCACACAAAGTCCATCATGGGCACCACAATATTTGGTGGTTTCCATCCCTATACCTCCATCCACCCATACCCATTCCATTCCCATAGGCCAACCCAACCACAGTCCTCATACATCATCTCCTTTTCCTCATTCACAATCATTCCTTCATCAACCTCATCATCATCAACATCACTCCATGCCTCCCAATTCATCACACCACCAACAACACACCCAATCTCATCCATTCATCAATCCATTCACCACATCTCAATACATTCAACAAGCAAACCAAGGCTTACAATCATATTGTCAACACACTTCAATTTTGCAATAAATTTTAACTCGACTCACTAACATTGAGTTACAGTTGAGTCATCATCAATGTCATCATCATCCATGTCAACAACCATAGTAGTTGCAACATCCAGTTTCACAATCCACATCTCAGGTTACGATACATGTACCACAATTTCAACATCCAACACAATTGGACAAATGCACCAAGCGTCCTACAAAGCCCCATTGAGACTATACGATGCTTTCAGAATCTTATTCAACCATATTTTGAAGGCTTTATGAAGCACAAGAGATTTCCCTTCCAAAAATAAAACCAAGAGACCCAACCAAATGAGGCAAACACTTTAAGGAGCACTTTTTCTGTCCCTACCATCAACAAATGGGCCATGACATCAACAACTATCGTGTATTTAAAGACGTTGTCCAAGATCTTATTGATCTGAAAGTATTTCCCACAAATGGTCCATCCAACCCATCTGATCAGGATATTGGTACCAACTCAATCATTAAGCATACTAGGGATTCTTAGGATATCACATCCTCCCAGTCACTCACATCATCAATCATCAAGAAAATTGAGGATGCTTAAGGTATCACACCTTCCTCACACAAAAAAAAGCTCCAAAGGTACTTAATCCCTTTGGTCACATCTCAATTTCAAAAAGGCTCCAAAGGTACCTAATCCCTTTGGTCATATTTCAATTTCAAAAAGCTCCAAAGGTACCAAATCCCTTTGGTCACATCTCAATTTCAAAAGGCTCCAAAGGCACTTAACACCTTTGGTCACACGTCAACTCAAAGTCATTTGCATCTATACATGTTGCTTGTTGCTATCTGAGTTCACAAGATTCAAGGAGCACATCAGCTTACCAGGCTAGGGGGAGTAGAAGAACCCGAGCCATTGAACATCATACACTTGAAAGTGTTCCATGCTTAATGTGATTTATATATATGTATATATACATGGCTAATACACAAAAACATTGCATTTTCATTGGCACACATTTTGCATTTCATTTGCACACATTTCATTCAAAAACATTGCATTTCATTTGCACAAATTTCATTTCAAAATAATTGCATGCATACACTCCATTTCACAAAATTGCATTTCATACATTCCATCCACATTTCACATCTCATATTAGGGATCATTTATTCAGTTCAAGGTATTAATTGGTCCAATAAAGTCATGTTGCCTTAATCAGGGGCACCTTCACATTATTCCACCAAGTCAAATTGTCATTTGCCTCCATATATCCATAATTCCTAGGTGTTTTTGATCACTCAACCACTCCTAGTGTTTTAAGCAACCTCCAAAATACATGTCGAGTTTTCTTTAGGACCAAGACACAATTTTCACTAAGAAAATCTTGAGTTCTAGGAATTGACTCCAAAACATTCTTGAACCAAACACAATTCCACATCTTAAAAACATCTTGTGTCAAAGAGGGATAACACCATACTTGGTTTGAACCTCGAAGTGAAAAGGGTAATCCTTGTTTGTCCCATCATGCAACATAGTCCACAAAAATAGTGGTTTTCACCATTATCACAATTGCTTCCAAATTCAAAAGATAGAGTAGTAAGGATAGGGTACAATTCTCATCACACTTAGGTTGAGAATCTAATTCCCCAAAGCTCTAAATCTTTCATCACACACCATTGATCATTGGGTTGTAAGGATCGTACTACATTTCTAGTTAGATGGTTAGGTAGTCATCCCAAAACTTAAGAGATCAAAATCCTTGGACTATGGAGTTAGCCTCCATAAGAGCTATAGACGCTTGACTGGTAGTGGAGTACGCTCATGCGTGGTGACACATCTCTTTTAAAGAGACCTCTGACCGCACATAAGGACAAGCTAGCTTCTTGGTTTCATCCATAATAGGTCACACCCAATTTACTCAAGATGAGTTAATGAACTCACTTGCACACACATTGGTTCTTGATTGCCTCAATTCATTACCATGCTCTTGATTTGGTAAATGAATTCACTGCACACAAATTTGGTCCTAAAGGAATTAAGCAATTTTAGTGAGTTTGTTTTATGCCACTAGTATGTCTGAGTCTTTACAAAACAATCAAATTTCCATATCAACATCCATATCTTCTTCCATATCAACATCCATATCTTATTCCATGTCAACATCCATGTCATTTCATGAGTCATCCACATCATACGCCACCAAGTTTGGTGCCCCTGATTAAACAACAATGCTAGAACATGGCCAAGCAAAATCTAAACTATAAATGATCATTAGAGCATTAGTTCATTTGCATCCATAACACATTATCATATGCATTAATCATCCATATATGCATGCATTCACAAAAAAAGCATAACACAAAAATATAAGCCATGTATATATATATATATATATATATATATATATATATATATATATATATATATATATATATTACATATGCAAAGATCGCTAGAAATTTCAAACAACATCACAACTTGGGGGTGTTCAAGGTATCACATCTTCCCCCCAATTAAGCAAACAAGCAAACAATCAAACAATTTGAAGTGCTCAAGGTATTACACCTTCCCCATTAATTCAACAAAAAATTCAATCATCATCCACATCAATTGCTAGGTTCAAAATATTGTGTTCTTTTGTCAAATGTTGGACCCTTTGCCTTCCATTAATTCCTTGTCAAAAACCCCTTTTATGTTAGGGTAAAGAACAAATGTAATCACCACATTTTCCCCATTTAAAAAACCCCTTCATATGTTAGGGCAAGAATAGACACATTCATCGCATTTTTTCCCATTTCAAAAATCCCTTCATATGTTGGGGCAAAGAATAGACACAATCATTTCATCGCATTTTCCCCATTTCAAAAACCCCTTCATCTATTAGGGCAAAGAATAGACACAATCATCGCATTTTTCCCATTTCAAAAACCCCTTCATCTGTTAGGGAAAAAACAAACACAATCATCATATTTTTCCCCATTTCAAAAACCCTTCATCTATTAGGACAAAAATAGACATAGTTTACATTCCACATCATCAATTTCATTCTTCATTACACATTCATTCAACATTCACAAGTACAAGTGAACCTTGTATTTAGTGGTTTATCCTAGTAACCTAGCGGTTGCAGTGATTGGTTATCCATGCAATTTAGTAGGATGGGTATATCACCATAAGGACACTTGCATTTTCATAAAAACCCCTTCATCTATTAGGGCAAAAATAGACATAGTCATCATATTTTTCCCCATTTCAAAAACCCCTTCATTTGTTAGGGTAAAAACAAACACAATCATCACATTTTCCCTATTTCAAAAACCCCTTTATCTATTAGGGTAAAAATAGACATAGTTTACATTTAACATCATCTATTTCATTCATTATTACACCATTATTTTATAAGTACAAGTGAACCTTGTATTTAGTGATTTGTCCTATTAACCTAGCGGTTGCAGTGACTGGTTATCCATGTAATCTGGTAGGATGGAAAAATCACCATAAGGACACTTGCATTTTCAAAAACCCCTTCATCTGTTAGGGCAAAAATAGACACAGTCATCGTATTTTTCCATTTCAAAAACCCCCTCATATATTGGGGCAACAATAGAATCATTCCATACATCCACATTCAACATCATCAATTTTATTCATCATTACACATTCATTCAACATTTAACAAAATTCACTTACAATTTCAAGTGAACCTTGTATTTAGTGATTTATTCTAATCACCTAGTGGTTGCAACAACTGGTTATACATGCACTCCAATAGGATGGATAGATCACCATATGGACACTTACATTTTCACAAACCTCTTTTCTATTAGGGCAACAACATATCACATTCACATTCATTGCATTTAACATCATCAATTTCATTCATCATTACATATTCATTCAACATTTGCCAAATACATTTTCAAATACAAGTGAATCTCATATTTAGTGGTTTATCCTATTAACCTAACAATTGCAGCAATTAGTTATCCATGTAATTTTGTAGGATGGACAAATCACCATTAAAACACTTACACTTTCACAAAATCCCTTCATCTGTTGGGATAAAAATAGACTCAATCATCTTATATTTTCAAATATTCGCAATAATATTGAAAATAATACAAGAGGCCAGGGGATTGGCTAACATCCTTAGAGAGTATAAAATCAAAATCAAAAGTCCTCCTAGATCCCCAAAACATAAGAGAGCTAGGATAGAAATTGATCCTAATGCTCCCAAAAGTTTCACCTTGACCAGGGTAAGAGAAGCAATTCAGTTCACTCCTTTGAAAGAAGAACACATTCAATCCATAATAGAAGGAAGGGTGACTAAAACTCAACATGATGATAAGGGAGAAATCTCAAGCCCTGCATCAACAACAACGATCGGAATCCCTACAAAAGCTATGAAGGATTTTAGATCAATACAATGATAGGGGATGCAGAGGTCACAAGGGACATAGTAAACCAAATGAAATTTAGGATCTACACATAGGAATATACACTTGCTATAGAAAATAAAATGGAATAATTGAGGGTCAAAGAATTTAGGAGTGACTAATTGCAAGTAGCAAATGCAAAGATGCAAGCTAATATTTACAAGCTTTAAAAGCAAACATCACAAACAAGCAAGTAGTTTGATAGTTCCTTGTTCACCGATAAATTAAAAAAGAAAATCATTGTTGAGCTAAAGGTCAAAATTTATACCATTAATAAGAGTGGAAAAGATTTTGAATAGACAATAAACAAGAATAAGAAAGTAAAACCACTCCTAGAACAAGTAGATAAAAGAGTAGCAACCATCATCCTAGTCTATGAAATATGTAGGAATGAATATGACCAAATAAGTACTAAGCAAGTAACTACATCAGATGACCAAATTCACAATTGTCAAGAGGAATTTTACAAGGTCACCACCTTTCTAAATGAAAAGGCTCGATTAAAGGGCATAATCAAGGATCTAGAAAGTTAGGAGCAAAACATAAATGAGAGAATAAAATAGGTAGATATTAGCCTATAAGAACTTCTCAGTATAAAAGGATTCGACAAACTAATTATCAAAAGAATACAAGAACTAGAATGTGATGATGCAGATGAAGAAAAGTTGTCAGAGTAGCTTATCACCTTATCAAAAGCAAGTTTTTCAAAAATAATGAAGCTAAAATGAAAGAGCACAAGAACAAATCATTGAGGACATTTGATAGGACTGCTACAATAGGATCTTTCTGTGATGAAGCTTGGGTGTAAATTTCTAAGTTGATTGGGATGTGTCAAGTAGAAAAAACAAATTAGAAAAGCCATCCAAGGTCCATCAAGAGTAACAAGCAGTGCAGGATCCATAGCATGGGAGAGAAAAGATTAAAAAGGAAAATATAAATATATAGGGGTAGGTCAGTTGTGATATCTAAGTGGTATACACCCCATTTTGGAGGTCTAAAATCTATAAGCAACCAATTATAAATTTTTAAGATAACTATTATTGGATTGTAGCACACCTAGTTAATCAAGGGAAGAAGATGATGACAGGTGGAGGGCCTAGATGAAGGAAATTATAATAGCTATAGAACTTCCAAAGTTATAAGGATTGTTATAGCTAAAAAAATTATCAAGCTTTTTGCATAAAATTTTTTCCTAGAGGTACACTAGAGAACCCTTATCTTGTCATTGTATTTTTTCTTATGTCTTTCTTCTTTGCCATATCTTATTCTTCCTATTTTTGTGCAAGTTTTGATAGGGAAGTACTCAAGAACTGACATCATTTCTAGCTATTGAGTCAGAGGTCTAGAGGTCTAACTGTTACCATATTGGAATGGCAGGGTGAAGGATTCTTGTTACATCATTTGAATGATAATTCTTATTGTATTAATCTAAAAAGATCTTAAATGGCAATTCAAGCCAGCTCTCATTATAAAAAATATGGATATTAATACAATTTTGGGCTTCTTACCTTATTCATTCTTTGTGGTTAGTTTTGTGTGTTTGTATCTTTTACATATTACATTATTTTAACGTGTGATTGATGCTTTCTTTTATTGATAATTAGTTATGCTTGTTACATCATATGAACAAATATAGTTAACTCGACATCTTATTTTCCTTTCTTAAATACATGAATGTGTTTAAAATCTTGCTACAATGGACAATAAATAAGGCACCGATCTGATATAAGGCACATTTAAGAGTTATGCAAATCTTGGTCAAAGAACAACAAATTTTACACTTTTTTATCTAGATGAACATGAACATATAAAGAAATATTATAAGCTCACTTTAGGGGTATCCTAACCCAATTTGGTTTGTTTAGATTTAGTGTGATAGTATTTTCCCAAATCAAAGAGGTAGATAGTCTAAAGTGTGATACTGATTGAAATAAGAAATTCTTGTAGCATGACACATTCTTAAGGATACAAGATATTTCTCCAATAGGGCTATAGTGGATCATGTGCAAAAAATGAAGCAAAAACGAAACAAAAAATAGACCCTAAAGGAGATAACCAAGGTTCTTAAAAAATAACACTAATTATAAGAGCTATCAAGGGCAGATTTCTCATTTCTTGTCTAAACCAAATAGGCCTAGGAAAAGAGGATAATATCTCCTAACTAAAAAGAGGGCTTTGATATCAAATGTGAGTTCCATACTATAACCCAATATGACAAATACACAAATACAAAATCAGACACAACAAAACCTCTACAAGGGTAAATAATAGGCCATAGCCTAACTTGATAGAACTCAGTATCTTCACAATTATCATAGATTACAAGAATATATAGCACAGGAGGAAGAGTTAATATGGTGATGCATATCACCATGTGAAACCCTAATGACATAAATCATGTTTAAAGTACACACATGTCAAGTTAAGCATGGGTAAAGTACACATTAACTTATTTCTAGGAATGTTAATATTAATTATTAACATTAGTATTTAATATTTTTAAGTATTAATAATACTAACATTATTATTAATACCTTACTTGTCAAATAATTAACCAATTAAGTTCTATATTTCGAAACACAAGTATTAATGCATCCTAATGATAAATTAAGAGCCTAAGTAACACAAGGGCTCTTGCCAAAGGTTGTCCTCGCCCGAACTAAGATGCAATCAATAATAAGCAAGGATATAGATAATGCACAAACATTACTATTCCCTCAATAGGAGGCATTATGATAACTACAAGGTTATCAACCACCTACGAGGGACCCCTAAGCATAGGGGTAAGGGCTCTTTTGCCTTTATAGCAACCTCCTTGCTCGATGATGCATTTAATCACACATACACACATGCAAATGTTTCTACATGATTGTTTTACCCTTATGGGTTGTTAGACTAAAAATCCATCATTTCCCATTTCACACTTCTCTCAACTTTGATGGTTGTCCCATACCAATCCACCTATGAGAGTACCTAGTCCTGCAACCATAAAATTCATTAGTAGTACCATGTTCTAAAAATAGCATAATCCAACTCTAGTAAGCATAAAGTACAACTATCAACTCATCTTGATAGAACAAAATAGGATCATGCATTAATTATCAACACATTAGTACATCAATCAAACAACAAGGGAAGGTCCTGCCAAGATGGGCCATTACATACTCCCCCCTAGGACTAAACATAGTCCCTTGTGTTTTTTAAAATAAAATATTTTATTCAAACAAAAATGGGAATTGCTTTCTCATCACATCAACATCTTCCCAAGTAGCACAATTCTTAGAAAAATGGTCCCACTAGACCTTACACTGATCTAAGGTATGATTTCTCAGATTTTTAGAATGAAACCCTAAAATCTTGATAGGTCACACCTCAATAGCCTTGGATCTTCCATCTGCAAATTAGATACATTCCACACATGAGAGGGATCAACAACATATTTCCTAAGCAGGGATATGTGGAAAGTGTCATGGATTTTTGATAGGTTGGGTGGTAAGGCGAGTCGATAGGCTACTGGACTAATCTTATCAATTATTTCAAATGGCCCAACAAATTGAGGATCCAACTTAGTTGACTTGATGGCACTTTTCTTAGGTCACACCCTTAAGAAGACTCTGTCTCCCATAGAGAATTCCCTTGGTGACCTTTTTAAATCTGCATAGCTCTTTTGGTGATCAGCTACTTCCTTGAGCCTTTGTTGAATCACCTTGAGTTGTTCCTCCATCTCCTTTACAATGTCTAGTTTGATCACTACCCGATATTTTAGATTATCCCAAGATAGAGGTGTTCTGCATCTTCTTCCATATAAGGCCTCAAATGGAGCCATTCCCAAGGATGCATGGTATCCATTGTTATATGCAAATTCTACCAAATGCAAATAGTCTTCCCACTTAGACTTTTGATCCATGCAATACATGTGGAGCATGTCTTCGAGGACTTGGTTTACCCTCTCCATTTTTCCATCTATTTTTGGATGGTAGGTAGAACTGATATTCAACTTAGTGCCCAAGGCACGATGAAGAGCTTGCCAAAATTTTGACGTAAATTTGGAGTCTCTATCTGAGATAATTACTTTAGGAAACCATGCAACCAGATTATTTCCTTGGCAAACTTACTAGCCACTACTGATGCATCATCCTTAATGTTCCTTGGTATGAAGTGTGCAACCTTTGTCAACTTATCCACCACCACAAGGATTGCATCATGTTGGTACCTAGTTTTAGGTAAACCCATAATAAAATCCATCGATATGACCTACCACTTTTGAGTGGGTATATCATGTGGATATAGTTTTCCTGCTAGATGTTGATGTTCTACCTTTACTTTCTGACATTCTAAACACCTAGCAATGAAACCAATGACATCCCATTTCATTCTAGGCCAATAAAAGGTCTTTTTCATATTCTCTCTCATCTTGGCACCTCTTGGATGAGCAGAATATGGAGAACAATGTGCCTCTTGCATAATCATTCTCCTTAAATCTCCAATTTTTGGTATAACAACCCTATCTTTGAAGCACAAAAGCTCATATTTTATGTTGAAATCCCCACTTTCCTCAAGATTTGCCTCTACTTTAGTTCAGATTTTGATGCAATATGGGTCATGTAACTGCATTTTTCTTACTTTTTCAATCAAGTCAACATGACTCTGGGTTAAAGTTATTATATGCCTCCTCCTACTCAAGGCATCAACCACCTTATTTTCTTTTCCTTTGATATATTCTATACCAAATTCATACTCAGCTAAGAATTCTATCCACCTTCTTTGCCTTGCATTCAACATTGGTTGGGTAAAGATGTACCTTAAGCTTTGGTGATCTGACCTTAGCTCAAAAGGTTTTCCCAATAAGTAATGCCTCCAAACCTTAAGAGCATGGACAACTATTGCTAGCTCTAGATCATGCGTAGCATAGTTCAACTCATGCTTCTTAAGTTTTCTAGATTCATAGGCTACTATAGCTTCATTTTGTGATAAAACTCCTCCCAACCCTTCTAAAGAAGCATTTGTGCATACCATAAAATTCCCAAAAGGATCAGGTATTTTGAGAATTGGTGTCGTAGTAAGCTTATTCTTAAGAGTTGCAAAGGTGACCTCACACTTCTCCATCCATTTGAACTCCTTTCCTTTTATTTGGAGGCTAGTAATAGAGTATGCAATCCTTGAGAAGTTTTCCACAAATCATCTATAGTAACCTACTCATTCCCATGAAACTTCAAATTTTGGACACATTAGTAGGTGCAGGCCAACTTAGTATGGCTTCAATTTTCTTTGGATCAACAACAATCCCTTTTATAGATATAATATGCCCTAGATATTGTACTTGTGAAACATAGAAGTCACACTTTGACAACTTTCCATATAGTTGATTCTTCCTCAACACCTCTAAAACCAATCTCAAATGTTGATCATGTTCTTCTTTGGTGTGAGAATAAATCAAGATATCATCCAAAAATATCAAAACAAAATGGTCTAGATATTTCCTGAACACATTGTTCATTAGGTTCATAAAGGTCATTAGTGCATTTTTCAATCCAAATGGTAGAACCATAAATTCATAGTGTCCATATCTTGTCTTGAAAGTTATTTTGTGAGTGTCTTCCTCATGAATTCTCAACTGATGGTATCTTGATCTTAGGTCAATTTTTGAGAAAATGGTGGCATATTTTAATTGATCAAAAAGATCATCAATTCTTGGTAAGGGATACCTATTCTTGATGGTCACCTTGTTCAACATCCTGTAATCAATACATAGTCTTAAGGAACCATCCTTCTTCTTTACAAACAACACCAAAGCACCCTAGGGTGACACACTAGGTTTAATCAAACCCTTTTCCAACAAGTCTTGGAGTTGCACCTTTAACTCCTGCATCTCAATAGTGGTCATTCTATAGGGTGTCCTAGCAATAGGTTCAGCTCTAGGTATTAATTCAATAGTGAAATCAAATTCACATCGAGGTGGAAGGCCTGGAAGATATTTTAAAAACACATCCCTAAATTCATGCAAGATTGGATGTTTCTTAAATAATTTTGAATCTCCATTACTTCCTTCCTTTCCATTTAATTTAACCACATACAACATTCCACCTCTTTTAATTGCCTTCTTAAGTTGCAAGGCTGACAATAAATGGGGTTGAAAAGACCCTTGCTTGCTTTGAACCCTTAATATTTGCTTATCTTTATCAGTATAATCCATCCACATTTCTTGGAAATTGATTAGGGCACCATGGGCTCTCAGCCAATCCATCCCTAAAATTATATCAAAGGCATGTAATGGTGCTACATATAAGTGCCAAATAATTGATCCATTAGGTAAGGAAATCTTGGTATTGGATAAGCATTGACTCATTGGATAGGTTTAACCTAGACCCATACTCAACTTTCCATTTTAGATCCATCACTTGAATTCCTCTACCCACCTTAAATGTATTCCACCATTCTAATCTAAATAATTTGTATTTCAAGTGAGTAGTTCTTCATGGAAAAGTAGGTCTCTAATTCATTCAACCATGATTCAACATCACCCCCTTATTTTCCACTAAATTTAGGTACCCTTACATTCTTCAAGTCCTTGGCAAGCTCAACCTCAATTCGAGCTTTACCTCCTTGGACTTCTCTAGCAAGATTTTCTTCTTGTCTACCCTCTGAATTTTGATTATTAGATTCCTAGTTAAGAAGTGTTTCTAGAATTTTCTATTGTTGCTCCATCTTCTCTTGTAGCAACTTAACTATTGATGTAAGATTTTCCATCCTTTTGTTGGAATCCCCTAAACTTCTATATTCCTTCTAGGGATAAGCTACAACTTCTTCCTACATAGTTAACCCCAACTTCTTAGAAGATCCCCCTCTCAAAATAGGTGCCATTTCCTAGACACAAAAAGGAGCTAGGTTAGGTTATGGAAGGTAATGATTCCCAATAAGAAGTTGTACTTTCTAGGATTTTTACTCCTTGGTCTAACCAATCAAGTCGATGTGCAATACCCACTTGTCCCAAATCAATTTAAGGTCCCTAGAAAATTTTAGCCTTCTTAACATTAGTACAATAGAGAAAAGACCAACCTGGTTCTTTTCAAGGAAGCATTGAGTCCTATGACCTAGGCTCTAATACCAACTATAACGACCCTCATTCTTGATCCAAGGGAGAGAGCTAATTTTTCATTTTCTACAAGGATTAATTAACTCATTAAGAAGACCCAATAAATTCAATAGTGTTAAGGCATAACCATATTGAGTTCATTATCATTATAGTTGACACTCAAGTGGATAGGAGTGGCCAACTTCCCATAATTCTTGGGGTTCACTCTTCTAACCTCACCATTAGAAAAGATGTCATAAGTGGTCCCCTCATTTCCCTACACTACCCTATATGGGACAACTTGACCATGACATAGGGTTACCCTTTAAGGCCCATATCACTTAAAGGTGATGCCTATTCCCTAACCCTACATACTAGCATCTATGTAGGATTACTATGGTGTAATGCCTTAGTGATTAGTTAGTTCCATCTACCCATGAAACTAACTAAGACCATTACCACTCACCTGATAATGATCATGGTCACACTTGCCTACCCATAAGGTACCACCACTATACTACCTTGGTTAGTGTGAATGATCCGATGGATTGTCCCATACCAATCCACCACTAGGATCACCCAAGCCTCACTGCTAGGGTTTATCATTCACCAAAATTACCTAGTTGATTTATCTACCCACAAACTCAACTAGGATTGGGTGCAACTCAACTCTAGGGTTAACTAATATGGCTTAACAATCATGCCCATAATAACCCCCCTTCTTAACCCAAGGGTCCTATTCAAATATTTTTATCTAACTCACAAAAATAAAGTGCTATAATAAATCATACCAAAATTCAATACTAACATCAACATATCATATTGATAAAGACTAGAGAATTTAGGTACTTCATTCCAATATAACACTATAAATTAAGATATTTCCTTTATTTACATGAAAGGAAGTAAAACAACATCTAGAAAATCATAACAAAATTTTATTAATTACTTTCTCCTATTATTCCATCATCTTCTTCAATAAATATAATTTATCTATCTTGCTATCTACAAATTATTTCCAAAGAAACTTAACATAGAAGGAAAGCAATAATTCATCTTTCATCCTTTGAACAAAATTCATGACAATACATCAAGAATGTTTACAAGGATATCCATTCCTTCATCATAATCATTACATAGCATAACTTCTACACATGATACCTTTTAAGTATTTCTCATCTCCAAATACAATATTACATTTCAATATATAAATACATAATGGTCACTAGTCTCATCTTCTTTTTCAATATCTTCTACTTGATAAAGCTTTTCTCCATCAATATTTTGAACATAAGTATAGGGATCAAGACAACTATTTGAATGAATATGTAAGCCTAACATGCATCATGCAAATAAAATCATTCAACAACAATGCAAGATCTCAGTTCCATAATAGACTTCAAAGCATTCTTTCGATGTGGGGGTTCACTCTTCTAACCTCATCATTAGAAAATATGTCATAAGTGGTCCCCCCATTTTCCTACACTACCATGTAAGGAACAACTTGACCATGGCATGGGGTTACCCTTTAAGGCCTATATCACTTAAAGGTGATGCCAATCCCCTAACCCTACATATCTCTTAAAGTGATGCCTATCACCTTAAGGCCCATATCTCTTAAGGTGATGCATCTATGTAGGATTATTATGGTGTAATGTTTATTAGTCATAAATGAGAGAAGCCCATACTTCTCTCACTTAATTATGGTTCTTTTGCTACACAAGCCACATCTATCCCCTTGGATTAATTTACTAATCATCCCTTCAATAGTAAATAATAATTCCTCATTTCTTAAATATAGAGTTATTTCCAATACAATATTTCCATTAATAATTCTTACAATTTTCTTATAACATGGGTTTATTACTCTTCTAATAGACCCAACTATAATCCTTATATTTTTTTATAATTAATAAATTAATATTGATTATTAAACAAACACATTATTTAATCAATATTAATAAGATAAAAGTCTTCAATCTTCTATTAATATTAATTAATAGTTTCAACCCTATTAATTAAAAATGACTTAATAAAACTATTAATTAATTAATAAATTAATATTGATTAATAAACAAACAAATTATTTAATCAATATTAACTAAGACAAAAAGTCTTCAATCTTCTATTAATATTAATTAATAGTTTCAACCCTATTAATTAAAAATGACTTAAGAAAATAGTTGCAAGCTTGTTGTAATGGTAAAGTTCTTGGGTTTTCATTTAGAGACCCAAGTTCAAACCCCACTTGTTATGAGGGGACCGAGACCCCTCATAAAAACCTGTGTAAACTTAAATTTTAAAAACTATAAGCTTACGGTAGTGGTAAGGGTTTTTCCTCTCTTTAAGAGGTCCAAGGTTCAAACCTCACTCAATACAAAGGGACCAGGGCCCCTCATAAAAACATGTGTAAACTCATTGAAAAAATCAAGTGGCATTAGTTCAACCGGTTATATTCCTCAACATTTAAGGAGGAGACCAAGGCTCAAATCTTGCCAAGTGATACATGGATAATATCCAAGCTTCATTGTAATGCGACTATGTGGTGATGATGTAATACGAGTGGAACCCATCTCAATATCATATAACCAATTGAAAAAAATGACTTAATAAAACTATATTAATAAATTAATATTGATTAATAAACAAATCCATTATTAAATTAATACTAATAAGAAATGAATGATATGGAATTTATAGTCAAATCTACTATAAAATATTTATTTCTTTTGATATTTTTTCCTTTATTTTCATCCAAATAATATTAGAAGTAAAATGGACATTGATAATATTTATTTTGATATGAGAGGATAATTTTCATGGGATTTGAACTGTTAAAGGGAAGATCTTATCTTATTATTCTATTATATATTTTAACATATTACTTTTTAATATGATTAATATCTCCTTGCAACCAGGAAGAGTCTATAGGCACCAAAAAAGGGATGACCAAGAGAGGGTCTATAGACACCAAAAAGATGACAAGGAAGAGTCTATAGGCACCAAAAAAGGGACAACCAAGAGAGGTTCTTTAGACCTCAAATAAGGGATGATATGGGAGAGTCTATAAGAAGAAGAAAGGAATAAAAAAGGGATGACCAAGAGTGTGTCTATAGACACCAAATGAGGGATGACCAAGGAGAGTCTATAGACACCAAAAAAGGGATGACCAAGAGAGGGTTTGTAGACCTCAAATGAGGGATGATCTGGGAGAATCTATAGGAAAAAAAAAAGGATGACTAAGAGTATCTCTATAGACACCAAAAAAGGGAAAATCAAGAGTGTGTCTATATACACCAAACAAGGGATAACCAAGAAATGTCTATAGGCACCAAAAAAGGGATGACCAAGAGTGTGTCTATAGGCACCAAAAAAGGGATGACCAAGAGTGTGTCTATAGAAACCAAAAAATGAATGACCAAGAGTGTGTCTATAGACACCAAACGAGGGATGACCGAGGAGATTCTATAGACACCAAAAAAGGGACAACCAAGAAAGAGTCTATAAAACTCAAATGAGGGATGGTCTAGGAGAGTCTATAGGCACCAAAAAAGGGATGACCAAGGAGGATCTATAGATCTCATATGAGGGATGACAGGGGAGAGTCTATAGGCACCAAACAAGATATGACTATCAAAAGTCTATAAGAACCAAAAAGGAGATGACCAAGAGAGGGTTTATAGGAACCAACCAAGAGATGACCTAGGGAGAGCCTACATGCACTAGTTGTAGGACATGATATGGAGACTACCTATTGCATGGTGCATGATGCCTGGTTGTGTGCCATGTGTCGATCACACTATCAACAAAGCCATGTGTCAACATCTCATTAAGACTCTACATGCAAACACCTATATAAGGGCATGAGAAATCATTTTTATTTTCCTACACAACATAAAAACCTCCAAAAACCTTTAGAAACCTTAAAAAACCCATTGAAACCCTTCCAAGACTTGTAGCAATGGCCGCAATGTCTTCCATTCAACCAAAATTTACATTCAAAAATATTGTTTGCTCGCTCATCTTAGAAATTCTCAATTATCCCGATTATGATTTAACATGGATGAGGAAATATGGGCTTCTAGGGCTAGCACAAATACCCCAATTCAACATGGATATTTATTTATTGAATATAATTGTTTAGTCCTATGACAATGATGGGTCGGTCATTACAATGATGATCAACAACAAAACCCTAACCTTCTTCATTAAAATATTTGATATCCATCGATTGATAGCCCTTCCCTATAAAAATTGTGAATCCATCTCATCAAAATACAGTCTGACTAATCAGGAAAAAATATCTGGAGACTCACTACGATCTCTCATCGACTGCGTTACAAGGTAAGTTTTTGAAATTGCTTCACTTTGAAGGATATTTGCTTGCTTGTGTGTATTTTTATCCTACAATCATGACTACGTTTGTGTAGCATCTTCTACAGACGTAGGAAAGACAAACTGCTAGTATCTTCTACAAATTTAAACTTGAAGTCATCATTGTGTTAATGTAGGATATTCACTAGATTTAGGAAATACAGATTGGTATGAGTATCAAGGTATTGCTCTTAGCCACTTGACATAGCCTTAGGTTGCTATGAGGTTTTGACCAACTTTTATGTTATTATAGATGGAGGATTTGTTAATGATTACAGGTCTCATCTTGAAATGTTGTCATTACATATTATTACAATGAAGTTCTTCGAGAATGTTTAATACCCAAGATCCTATTAGGAAACCATCCCTATATTTAACATATAATATTTTTGCAGTACAATCAACTCCATCCAGAAGGGGCATCAATTTTTCAATTGTTACCAATGGCTTCCTTAAAGTGATCATGGAGTTCTTCCAGGTATGTATTATTTTTTAGGGGAGAAAATCATACATACCTTTATGGGCTTTGATGTATATCGTGCATTTTCTCAGACATAACAAATATGATTGGTCCTCATACATTTTTGGTAAAATAAAAAATAAACTTCAACATGCGTGCACAAATATTGCTACCTCTTATGCTATTTTTGCTACTACCAATTACTTGATTGGTTTTTTTTATGAAGCATATTATAATGTAAACAATACCACCATCCCCACCTCACTCCATGCAAAATTGAAGTCAGTTGGCTTAAGTATCGAAGAGGTGAAGGTAATTTTTTTTACATTTAAATTTACAATAAATTTATTTTTGTTATATTATAATGTTTATATTTTTTATTTTTAAATTTTCTTTAAGGTAGAGAAGAGCGATGTCAGCTTTGAATGTTGTAAATAGAGGAATACACCCAAAAGCTAGTGGATATTCTAACATAGTGTCACCACAACCTCCACTAATAAGGTCTATGAAATGCATTAGGTCTTTTGCATCTCCTCTTGTTCATCCAATCACCTATTCTATTGCATATCCACAACCCATCGATGTTGAAGAAGTTAGCCAACCCATTACAAGTAAAAAATTTTTTCTAGAATTGGGTTCTGTAATTTATTTCTCTTTAATTAATTTTAGTTACCATTAATTAATATTTTTTAAATGTATTTAGGGCATCATCCCAAACATACTTCAGAACCAACCCTATCCGAACAGGCCACAATGACATATGGTATGGACAATTATAGTTAATTATTAATTTTATAATAAATATTATTATTATTTTTTGTAGGGTCAAGTCAATCTCATCGTAGACAATGAATGATGGCACCTCCACTACCACCGCCTCTACATCTACCACAACACACAAAACCTTTTGAACAACCAACCAAATTAGGGCAAGAGACCAAATTAGAACATGATATGCATAATTAATGTTGTTTTTCCCAATATTTTTATTACAATATTTTCTTCAAATATTTATTTTATTTTTTAAATTTGGCCTTAGGTCTATCACAACGATCGGTGTAGCAAACTATACCACCACCACCTCCATAATGATAGCAATTGATGAGAGGTAAAATGCATGGAAAACAATTATATGTTGCAAGGAGTTTAGGAGGCCCGACACAAACCCTTTTAGACTTTCTCACTTTTTCAATGGGAAATATTTCAAATATTTTGCGTGTGTCTTGGGTTGTCTAATCCTCCACTGGATCAGAATTATCTTATGCAAGGTTTGTTTCTTGATATTTTTAAAGCTTCTGATATACTTCAAACTGAAGCATTGTAAACAGGAGGAAGAAAAACCACTACTCACAACTCCCTTCCCCTCATCCAACTGGTCAAGATGCTCCTCTTATTGAGGATGAAAAATTAGATTTTTTAGAATCAATTTTATTAGCAAAAAATTTGGAAGCCATAGTAAATAATAGTGTGCTTTTGGATATTTTAGAACTCAAATATTGGGAGTATTGGGTAAAAGTTCTAATCAAAGAAATTATTGCCCGATACAATTTTTTTCAAAAATATAGGAGTATTTTCTTTTGTTCAACAACACCCTAAAAAACTTGATGCTTTATTACATCAAGCAACCTCAAGAAATATAAATTCCACTAATTTTATGATGATGAAATTATAGATCTCCTTTTGAATATGCTGGAGAATCTAAATTTTAAACCTCAAACATATTTCAATAAGTGGACAATTGATAGGGAAAAATTTAAAGTGGCAAAGGCTGCCCAAGTAGTTGTAGAGGTAAGTCATCAATATTTTTCTAAATTAATTTAATTTTTAACACATTCTGACCTTTACTAAGTAACATATTTTAAATTTTCTGCTATGTAGTCCAATTTTAAGAATGCCAAGAATCGGGTGGAAAGTATGAAGGTGTTTTTGGCCATAGCAAAGTAGAGTGTAGGAAATGTAATTGAATTCAAAGAACAATTTTATGAGACCATAAAATAGAATAATTCCCTCAGAAGAATAATCATCAAACATAATATGGATTCAAAAATTTTGCTCAATGAACATCAAAATGAAATACTTCCGAAAGAAGATCCAACTACAAATGAGAGGGCATTGGTAAATAGTTTGAAGATTGGTGAAATGAACTTGAGGAGAGCTAGCATGTTAGAAGGAGAAACTTCTCGAATATGGGGCCATGAAGAAAGTCTGCCTCCACCTACATTAGAGGTAGCATCTGGGTAATATCATAAGGAAAAGCAGCGAAATACTTCAGTTGAGCAAACACCTAAAATAGGCCCTGAAATCCAATAGTATGAAAGTGGATGCACAGTTCACTTGTTTTGTAATGAAAATTTATTTGAAATAAATAAAAACACTTTTTGTAACTGTATGATATGTTTGTATGATTATTTTCTTTTATTCAATCTTTCTAGAGATTTACATTTTTGTAATATTGCAACTATGGAAATAGGTGTTGAGAGTTAAATCAATCATTTGCTTGTTATTTCCTAAAAATCTATTGATTGATGGAATTGATTGCTTGCCCAAACTAAAATATGACTCAATTTTTTGTTCTCTTTTTCTAAAAAATACTGACTAGAGATGGCTTGGAAGGTATAGAAGTTGTAGATCATTTCATGCATTCTATTGTTAAGAAAACCATGTATCACTGGAGATTGATACTATATGATATAACATGTATATTTTAATATGTAATATATATTATTACTATATAATGTAATTTATGATATAATATTACAATAATATGCCATACATTATAATATATATCATACAATACGTATTTACATATAATATCTATTACATCATTATATATAGTATGTAGTATATATTGTTTTTTGAAATTACTACCAAACCTCACCTCGTAGATTTTTTTGGGGTGGTGATTTTTTTACTTTAATCCTTTTCAATTTAAACATGAAGGTGGTTACTTAGCCAGTTGTTCTAAACCTTGATACTCAATAACATAAGTTACCATGCAATATGTAGAAATAATAATAATTTATCTACATAGAAATAAGTCCATACAAGAGATGAATATAGTGAATACCCTTAAGGTAGAGCAACACCAATAATACTCAAGGAATAATTCCACAAGATCTCCTAATTTGAGAGCTCAACTTTATGTGCAAGTCAATTGTAATAAGTTGATTATTATAGTGTTGTCTTATAACTTCATGACCTTTTCTTTATATTCTCACTTTTATTGCTATGGGAGTGTGTAACCCCACCCAAATAATTAACACAACTAGGTTATATGTGGTCCATGCCAACTACTACATAACACCATTATACAAGACTATCATATCCAACAATACCTTTGATATGAGATAAGAAGAGAGGAAAAAGAGCACAAACATAACATGTGATAAGAGATGGATTAGAATAGCAAATATCTTGTATGTTTAATGTAATGCTAAACTATTCTATCAATTCAACACAAATGAATATATCATTAAGAAGTTTAAGTTTCACCTTATTATCAATAAGCCATCCAATGTTTAAAATACTCAAATAAAGCAAAGCAAGGCAATAATTGTTAGTCTTACAATGGCACTGAGAGGGGGGGTGAATCAGTGCAGCTAATTAAAAACTTAAATCTTCATCTCTTAATTCAGAACTAATGAATGCTTATAATCAGATGCAGCAAGTGTAACAAGATAGCAACACAAAACACAAGATTTAACGAGGTTCACCAGTTTTGGCTACTCCTCAAAAATAGACTGCTTGGACTCCCATCCAAATCCAGCCTTTGCAAAGCACCAACTTCACACTCAGTTTACCAGCACCCACTGGAAGGAGCACCAACCCCTGATTTATCTGCACCAATAGAAAGGAGCACCAACCCCTGATTCCAAGCACCAACTTGGACTTCTATTTTAAATCTTGATTGACATAAAAATGCCTTCTATGTTACAAGACCCTCACTGGTCTATCTTAACTCAAATCAATCTCATGGAAGCATAAGGAGAATTGTTAGAGACTCAATCTATTCTATTTCTAACTCTCAATCTCAACTCCCTGTCCACAAAGCATACACTCTTTTATAGCTCTTCTTACTGCACACTTACGACCCTTTCTTATGGCTTACTCTTGCAGCTCTCACAGCTCTGTCCTTCTTACAGCATTCTTCCAGCTTTATAACAGCCCACAACACTATCCCTCTATTCAGCAACACGCTGCTCTCTATTCCCGCACGGAGCTCAACACTCTCTTATAGCACACTTTTTCCACCTACTTTTCTCAGCACATTTATTCTTTCATCAACGGAACCTTCCCTCTTTATGGTGGCACACTTTTCAATTCTGAGCACCATTTACTTCTGCACGCAACTGCCCTTTTATAATAATATTTTCATCTTGAAACTCGAGTCTTCTGTAACTTCCATAATCCCGCATGCAGCCTATTAATAGATTTGTCTCTTTAATTTGGATTCTCTGTATAGCCACCGCTTGATGAATTTACTCCGTAACGGCCCCTTGTGACTGTAGTAATGACTTCCATTTACTGTCACTGTAACTACCCCTATAACTGCCGCTCTTTCTCAACTTTTGCATGTTTTACAACAACCTATTATATTCTATTATAGCCCATGCTTTCTGCGCTCTTTTTGCAGCACTGCGGACCCACGATGGCACTCATACCGCCGCACAGTGCACTCTGCTACCACACTCATATTATAATAATATTTTCTTCTCGATGTATATCAGATTCTGTCCGCCACTATAGATTCAGTTTTCCTGTCACTCTGTAGTGTTTTTGTAACTGCAGTAATGACTTTAGTCTACTCTTACATATTTTGGCTGCATGATTTCTCTCTATAACTCCACCTGTAACGGTTCTTATTTTTGTTGCATGATTTTACTTTGTAATGGCCCCTGTATCTGTTGCATGACTTTAGTCAACTCTTCTTAACTTAGCTGCATGATTTTCCTGTGCAACTTCCCTTGTAATTGTAGTTCTTCTTCAGTTAACTTTACTTCGGCTGGGTTCTCCTTTTAGCTCTAAGTCACGTAGAAACAACATGTCGCGATATCGCGACATTTATGCCCCTTTGACTTTTCCTTGGCGTTTGACCGTGAAAACATGACATGTCGCGATATCGTGACACTTTTCCCTCCTTACACTCTTCTTTGCATGCACCAGCAAAAACATGACATGTCACGAAATCGTGACACTTTTCACTTTCGTACACTCTTCTTTGCATGCACCAGTGAAAACATGACATGTCGCGAAATCGTGACACTTTTTCTCCTTACACTCTTCTTTGCATGCACCAGCGAAAACATGACATGTCACGAAATCGTGACACTTTTCGCTGTCGTACACTCTTCTTTGCATGCACCAAAAAAAATAGAACATGTGGCAAAATCGTGACACTTTCGCCTTTGAGCTCTTCCTCCTTGAATTTGTTGTGAAATCGTGACGCTTCTACTTCCATGCTCTTTCATTTTGCTTCTATCATGAAATCGTGACACTTCATCCTTCAGAGTCTTCCTCTCTGCTGTTGTCACGATATCGTGACATTTCTATCTCCATACATTCTCTCTCCTCTCTTAGTCATGAAAATGCGACATGTCGCGATATCGCGACATCTTTTCTCCTTAGCGCTTCTCTTCTCATTGGATCACGAAAACCCGACATGTCACGAAATCGCGACACTTTTTCTCCTTAGCGCTTCCTCTTGCAAATTGTCACGAAATCGCGACACTTTTCCTTGCAAGCTCTTTCTCTCAAACATGTCACAAAATCGCGACACATTTTCGTCCGTACTGCCTCTCTTGCAGATTGTCGCGAAATCGTGACACTTTTCTTTGCGAGCTTCTTCTCTCAAACATGTCGCGAAATTGTGACACATTTTTGTCCGTACTGCCTCTCTTGCAGATTGTCGCGAAATCGTGACACTTTTCTTTGCAAGCTCCTTCTCCCCGAACATGTCATGAAATCATGACAGTTTTCTTTGCTTGTGCCTTCTCTCCAAACATGTCACGAAATTGCGATAGTTTTCTTTGCTTGCGCCTTCTCTCCGAACATGTCACGAAATCATGACAGTTTTCTTTGCCTGCGCCTTCTCTCCAAACATGTCGTGAAATCATGATAGTTTTTCTACTGGCCTTCTTTGCTTCCAACATGTCACGAAATCGTGACAGTTTTCCTTGCGCTTTCTCTCTCTTCGAACATGTCGCGAAATCATGATAGTTTTCCTTGTGCTTTCTCTTTCTTCCAACATGTCGCGAAATCGCGACAGTTTTCCCTGCATGCGCTTCTTCTTCGAACATGTCGCGAAATCGCGACAATTTTTCCTCTTGGCTTCTTTCTTCCAACATGTCACGAAATCGCGACAGTTTTTCCACTTGGCTTCTTTCTTTGCCAACATGTCGCGAAATCGTGACAGTTTTTCCACTTGGCTTTTACTCTGCCAACATGTCGCGAAATCGCGACAGTTTTTCTACTTGGCTTCTTTTCTTCCATTATGTCGCGATATCACGACAATTTTACTTTCTTGCCAAACATGTCACGATATCGCGACAGTTTTTCTTTCTGCCTTCTTTCTTCTCAACATGTCGCGATATCGTGACAGTTTCTCATGCTTGCTCAACATGTCGCGATATCGCGACACTTTTCTTACTTGTCTTTTTCTTTGAGCTTTTGCATATGGGCCACTACATTCTTCTTGGAGAATCATTGTACATGCTCTGTATGACCACTAAAATCCTGTCCATTGCATCAACCGATCTATTTCATCAACGAGCTCCTACACATCTTGTCCATTGCATCAACCGATCCTCTGTCTATGTTGACAACAATGACAATACTTTGGCTGCACCTTGCTCATCAATGAACTCCTGTCCATTGCATCAACTGATCCTCTGTCTGTGTTGACAACAATGACAATACTTTGGTTGCACCTTGCTCATCAATCTCCCCCTTTGGAATTGTTGGCAACACACGTAATTGTGTGCAATTACCTGTAATTCTTCTCCCCCTTTGACAATAATACCAAAGGGCGGCTGCAAAACTCCCCCTGAGTCCATGCACAACATTCTCAGGCAAAAATTATTACAGTTAGCAAAAAGCATAAACATGAGCAATATGATAAACAGATGCATAAATGCTCCCCTCGAGAATTTGATCCCGATGGCTAGTCAATTCTTAGTCTATTCTTGGGAATATGTGACCACTTCATTTCACTGTTTGACAACATCATGATAAGCATAATAGGCATCAACAATATCAATAATGTGAGTAGCAGCAATAACCAGTGAATGACACCATCACCATCAATTTCACCAATATAACATGTGTAAGAACATGACTGGACCACTGTCTTCTATGCAACTACCCTCTGTTGCTTTGCAAACTCAAACTTGTCCACTGTTAGTGAAGGCATACAATAATATTATATAGCCAACTTTTTGTTCTGCAATGCCAGCAGCATCTGCATACATCTCCACCATGCATCTTGGATATTCTCAACAAGCTTGAACCTAATGATAGTTGTTTGTCTCTCTCTGCAGTGAGAATCCAGTAGGCTACCTCAATCCATTTTATATTTACAACCTGATCTATGTTTTCTACAGTTACTACAGGTCACACCTTACTTTCAACTGTGCAAATCAGGAGAAGACATTTTGTCAAACACTTTATGGCCAACCATAGTGCACCTTACTCAACCTCATACTTCTTAACCTCGGATTGGCATTTTATCAACAGTTAAAATGAAACTATCTGTGAATTAAATATATTCACCAAGGCGTCATGAAAGATCTAACAATCTTCACATCAATGTGTAGAACAAATACACGTTGCTTTTATCGAAACACAAATACGCAGCTAGGGCAAGCATTCTTTCTACTAAACAAAAACGTATCTAAACTGTTATAATTCATAGCTTTGAACAGTGGCAGTAAGAATCATCAACAGTACAACAATGACATAAAGCAATGCTACCAATGGTGAGATCTCTCAATTTAATCACCACCCTTCATGGCACATCCACAAACCACTACATAAACTGAAAACACACTTGACAACTAAAACAACAATATCTTGACTACTTGCATTTCATCCTCAGATAACCAAACAAATACATAGGAGCATTTAAAATAAGACTTTAATATCGCTCCCCCTGAGGATGTGCCACCTGGAGTGGCTTAGTGCAATAGCGGAGTAGTCTCCTTTAGTCCAAGGAGACACGATTCCCTTTCTTCTGTCTTTCTCCAGACTTTCTTGAACTTGGGCTTGAGTTTTTCAACTACATCCCTATTTTGCACCTTTTCGTGAACTTGAACATTTCTCTTGCGGGGTTGTCTCTTGTGCATCCTTGATGGATGAATATTTTCCTTTCTTTTATGCACATGATATGTTCCTTGTCTGTGTTGCACTCTTTGTGTCTGATGAAATCTAGGGTTTTGCCTTAGATTAGATACAGAAGTGCTTGGATAGAACCTTGCTATGTGCCCATGACCATTACATTTAAAACATTGCACATGATTTATTCCCTTTCTGTGTTGCATTCTTTGTGTATGATGAAATCTAGGGTTTTGCCTTAGATTAGATACAGAAGTGCTTGGACAGAACCTTGCAATGTGCCCATGGCCATTACATTTAAAACATTGCACAGGGTGTTCACTCAGGAAAGCGAGATGTGTTTTTATCGAGCATAACTTTTTGATCTATTGTTCGAGTCCACAATAAATTGCCTTGTGACCATAGCGGTTGCATTTAGAACAATAGACATTAAAAGCATTATTATTAAAAGAGTGAGAGTGAGAGAACCTCTTTTGTTGTGGTTTCTTTCTTGTAGATCTTCTTTGATGCTTTCTTCCTTTTGAAGATTCAGCTTCAACCTTGAACTTCTTCTTCTCTGCATATTTGGAAGATGAGGGTTGTTCAGCTTCAGACTTTTCTCGCTTTGATCCTTCAGCAGTGGACTTCTTCTTTTTTGCACTTTTGGAAGATGAAGGTTGTTCAGCTTCAAATCCAAGACCAAGCTTGGCCGTGGAGCTTCTTTGTTGCTTTATCATTTTATCTAGCAACTCTGTGCTCTTCTCATATTTGAGATTTATATTGGCCTCTTTTAGTTGTTTCTTCAATGAAACAATCTCTTCTTCTTGTTGGCAGCAAACAGTCTCTTTCTCATTGATTTGAGACCTGAGAATATCTTCAATCCTTTTGTATTGTTCTACTTGCAGCTTTAGATCAACAATAACTTTGTTAGATTCCTCTTCACTTGTGCTGCATACATCATCCTCATCATCCAGGTGTGTCTTCAAGGCTTCTTCGGATTTCTTGGCCTTTTGAACTTGTAGGAAGAGATCTTCAATCTCATCCCCATATTCTTCTAACTTCTTGGACATTCTTTTGTTCTTTTTCTTTTCTATACTCAACTCTTCAAGTGCAGAGATCAACTCACCTTCTAAATCTACTTCAATCTCAAGATTTTCATCACAAACTTTAGGATTCACTTCTTCTACCTTTTTTGGTTCAATTTTCTCTTCTACAAAAACTGAAACTGATTGGGATGCCTTTTTGAAGGAGGATCTATTCTTTTTAGCCATTGTGTACTAATCCAAGATCAACCCTGACTGATTTAGCCAAAACTGGGAACTTGGCTCTGATACCAATTGTTAGTCTTACAATGGCACTGAGAGGGGGGGTGAATCAGTGCAGCTAATTAAAAACTTAAATCTTCATCTCTTAATTCAGAACTAATGAATGCTTAAAACTAGATGCAGCAAGTGTAACAAGATAGCAACACAAAACACAAGATTTAACGAGGTTCACTAGTTTTGGCTACTCCTCAAAAATAGACTGCTTGGACTCCCATCCAAATCTAGCCTTTGCAAAGCACCAACTTCACACTCAGTTTACCAGCACCCACTGGAAGGAGCACCAACCCCTGATTTATCTGCACCAACAGAAAGGAGCACCAACCCCTGATTCCAAGCACCAACTTGGACTTCTATTTTAAATCTTGATTGACATAAAAATGCCTTCTATGTTACAAGACCCTCATTGGTCTATCTTAACTCAAATCAATCTCATGGAAGCATAAGGAGAATTGTTAGAGACTCAATCTATTCTATTTCTAACTCTCAATCTCAACTCCCTGTCCACAAAGCATACACTCTTTTATAGCTCTTCTTACTGCACACTTACAGCCCTTTCTTATGGCTTACTCTTGCAGCTCTCACAGCTCTGTACTTCTTACAACATTCTTCCAGCTTTGTAACAGCCCACAACACTATCCCTCTATTCAGCAACACGTTGCTCTCTATTCCCGCATGGAGCTCAACACTCTCTTACAACACACTTTTTCCACCTACTTTTCTCAGCACATTTATTCTTTCATCAATGGCACCTTCCCTCTTTATGGTGGCACACTTTTCAATTCTGAGCCAACTTTTTCTTCTGCATGCAACTGCCCTTTTATAATAATATTTTCATCTTGAAACCCTAAGTCTTCTATAACTTCCATAATCTCGCATGTAGCCTATTAATAGATTTGTCTCCTTAATTTGGATTCTCTGTATAGCCACCGCTTGACGAATTTACTCCGTAACGGTCCCCTGTGACTGTAGTAATGACTTCCATTTACTGTCACTGTAACTACCCCTATAACTGCCGCTCTTTCTCAGCTTTTGCATGTTTTATAGCAACCTATTATATTCTATTATAGCCCATGCTTTCTATGCTCTTTTTGCAGCACTACGGACCCACGATGGCACTCATACCGCCGCACAGCACACTTTGCTACCGCACTCATATTATAATAATATTTTCTTCTGGTGTATGTCAGATTTTGTTCGCCACTATAGATTTAGTCTGCCTGTCACTCTATAGCATTTTTGTAACTACAGTAATGACTTCAGTCTACTCTTACATATTTTGGCTGCATGATTTCTCTCTGTAACTCCACCTGTAACGGTTCTTATTTTTGTTGCATGATTTTACTTTGTAATGGCCCCTATATCTACTGCATGACTTTAGTCAACTCTTCTTAACTTAGCTGCATGATTTTCCTGTGCAACTTCCCTTGTAATTGTAGTTCTTCTTCAGTTAACTTTACTTCGGTTGGGTTCTCCTTTTAGCTCTAAGTCACGCAGAAACAACATGTCGCGATATCGTGACATTTTTGCCCCTTTGACTTTTCCTTGGCATTTGACCGTGAAAACATGACATGTCACGATATCGTGACACTTTTCACTGTCGTACACTCTTCTCTGCATGCACCAGCAAAAACATGACATGTCATGAAATCGTGACACTTTTCGCTGCCGTACACTCTTCTTTGCATGCACCAGCAAAAACATGACATGTCGTGAAATCATGACACTTTTTGCTTTCGTACACTCTTCTTTGCATGCACCAGCGAAAACATGACATGTCGCAAAATCGTGACACTTTTCACTGTCGTACACTCTTCTTTGCATGCACCAGCGAAAACAGAACATGTCGTGAAATCACGACACTTTCGCCTTTGAGCTCTTCCTCCTTGAATTTGTCGTGAAATCATGACGCTTCTGCTTCCATGCTCTTTCGTTTTTCTTATGTCATGAAATCGTGACACTTCATCCTTCGAAGTCTTCCTCTCTGCTATTGTCGTGATATCACGACATTTCTATCTCCGTACATTCTTTCTCCTCTCTTAGTCGCAAAAATGCGACATGTCGCGATATCGCGACATCTTTTCTCCTTAGCGCTTCTCTTCGCATTGGATCGCGAAAACCCGACATGTCGCGAAATCGTGACACTTTTTCTCCTTAGCGCTTCCTCTTGCAAATTGTCGCGAGATCGCGACACTTTTCCTTGCAAGCTCTTTCTCTCAAACATGTCGCGAAATCGTGACATATTTTTGTTCGTACTGCCTCTCTTGCAGATTGTCGTGAAATCGTGACACTTTTCTTTGCGAGCTCCTTCTCTCAAACATGTCGCGAAATCGTGACACATTTTCGTCCGTACTGCCTCTCTTGCAGATTGTCGGGAAATCGTGACACTTTTCTTTGGAAGCTCCTTCTCCTCCAAACATGTCACAAAATCATGACAGTTTTCTTTGCTTGCGCCTTCTCTCCAAACATGTCGCGAAATCGCGATAGTTTTCTTTGCTTGCGCCTTCTCCCCGAACATGTCACAAAATCGTGATAGTTTTCTTTGCTTGCGCCTTCTCTCCAAACATGTCGCGAAATCGCGACAGTTTTTCTACTTGCCTTCTTTGCTTCCAACATGTCACGAAATCGTGACATTTTTTCTTGCGCTTTCTCTCTTCGAACATGTTGCGAAATCGTGATAGTTTTCCTTGTGCTTTCTCTTTCTTCGAACATGTCGTGAAATCGCGATGATTTTTCTTGCATGCGCTTCTTCTTCGAACATGTCGCGAAATCATGATAGTTTTTCCACTTGGCTTTTTCTCTGCCAACATGTCGTGAAATCGTGATAGTTTTTCCACTTGGCTTTTTCTCTGCCAACATGTCGTGAAATCGCGATAGTTTTTCCACTTGTGCTTTCTCTCTCTTCCAACATGTCGCGAAATCACGACAGTTTTTCTACTTGGCTTCTTTTCTTCCAACATGTCGCGATATCGCGACAGTTTTCCTTTCTTGCCAAACATGTCGCGATATTGCGACAGTTTTTCTTTCTGCCTTCTTTCTTCTCAACATGTCGCGATAGTTTCTCATGCTTACTCAACATGTCGCGATATCGCGACACTTTTCTTACTTGTATTTTTCTTTGAGCTTTTGCATATGGGCCACTACATTCTTCTTGGAGAATCATTGTACATGCTCTGTATGACCACTGAACTCCTGTCCATTGCATCAACCGATCTATCTGTCCACTCCTTCCTTGCATCAACCGATCTTTCTGTCTCGTGTTGACAACAATGACAATACTTTGGCTGCACCTTGCTCATCAATGAACTCCTATCCATTGCATCAACCGATCCTCTGTCTGTGTTGACAACAATGACAATACTTTGGCTGCACCTTGCTCATCAATGAACTTTTGTCCATTGTATCAACTGATCCTCTGTTTGTGTTGACAACAATGACAATACTTTGTTATGCAAGTTATATAAATAGATCTTTGTTATGCAAGTTATATCAATGTATTCATTTCATTCAACATTGGAAGAATACCACATAAAGTGAGTCTCTCATATGATATAACAAATCTTTCACTTTATCCACTACCTTTGATTATCGTACATAAAGACTACTAAGGATTTATATTATTTGAAAACTCTTACTACAGGCTAAAACATTGAAATACACCTAGTATCTACATCTTTCAACAATTTTTATATTGTAAGTCCTAGTGCAAATAGTTGAAACTTTGCAAACATTTTTGGACTACACAAAAAATAAGCATGTACTTCACGGATGAGTTCTTCAACTCTTGAAACATTTTCAAATGTGCTCACAATTTTGTATGCAAAATTCATTCTATGAACCATGTAGTAAATTGGGATCAAGTATGGGATAATAGTCGAACACAAAAACTATTTCTGTTCCTTTACATTATAGCAACACCATCAGCTCTAACACATTAATTTACTAACTATTATTACATCATCCATTATAGCAATATCCTTTAAGCTAGTAAAAACAACATTATAAATATTTTTAGCATTACAGTTTTCCACCATCTTATGTATTTCTAGAAAATGAGGTTGCCTTACATGATTTTAAAAGGTGTAAAAATGCATGCAAATCCATGATGTGTTGTCAAAAATAGTTACCTCATCAATAGAAAGTGAAATGAAATTATAATTTTTACCATTATATTTCAAGTCCTCTTTCTCAACCAAAGATAGGCATTTTACCATTTTCCAACCACTTCAATCTGACCAATTAGCACTAAAGAGGTTTTGTACATGAGCTAGTTGAAAGAGATGCTTAAAATTAATAAAGTTTGACATAGGTCTACGTTTTATAAGAATAATAAATCTGATAACAAACTACAAGCTTTTTGAAACTAAGATGGTTTTATGGATTTTTTGAAACTGTGTTGGAATTATTCCACCATTTTGAGCTAGTATTTGTTTTTGTTTTATCTCTTTGTCATATTCTAGTGCATATTTGACATGTATGCATTCTGATGCATTATTCCACCTAATTATTTTCTTAATTGTTCCATCAACTTGTTTTACTATCACATAAAATTTTCCATAATGTTTTTTTAATTGTATACAACTTAAGTTGCATCTTATGATATTTTCCTAGTTTCCAACTATAAATAATGCATTTGCATTTTGTTGGCATATCATTATTGTTTTTCAACTGCACTAGTTCAATAAATGGATATTTTTATGCCCATTCAATCTGAAATGACCTTCTAATAGTACAGGTTGTTAACTTCCTACATTTACATTTCTTAGTTGAAGATTCCCCTAAAGTGTGCTTTTGGTTGGATTTATTATTTTCATTTTAAATTTGTATGCTAGTTTCAGGATATTGTTCAACTTGTTGTATGTCATTTTTGATCAAATTTTCATGATGTATTTCATCCTGGGTAATATCTTCTAGTGGAAGCATATTAGGATCAACTAGGTATTCTACATTCAAAGATGTTCTATATCATTTTTTGAAATTACTTATTAAAATTACTATTAAGTAGGTAAAACTAGTATGTACCTTGTAATTGTTCAAGTTGTTGCATGTCATTGTTGATCAAATTTTCATGATGTATTTCATCCTAGGGAATATCTTCTAGTGGAGGCATATCGGGATCAATTGGGTATTCTGCATTCAAATATGTTCTATATCATTTTTTGAAATTACTTATTAAAATTACTATTAAGTAGGTAAAACGGGTATGTACCTTGTAATTATGCGAGTTCCAATACCTCATTGTATTTTGATGCCTCCTTGGATTTCGAGATATGGCTAAAATATTTTAGGATACTCTTTTTCCAGAATATTTTTCTCCATTGGAAGGTTGAATTCATTGTACATGTAAAGGAAAATGTTAGAAAAAAAAGGCGATATTGAAAATTTTTATTTCAATCACATGGCATTAATTGTGTGGTTGTAAGTTCAACACACAATGTTCTTGTTTATTTTGAATTGGGATTAAATGAAAGTAGGATATGAGAACTTCTTTCCATTTTTTTTTCTATAAATGTTGTACATCACCATCAAGTGAAGGAATACCCATAACTTGAAATAGTCATTGCTGGAACTAGGGCAATGACAGGGTATGTTTCCTAGGTGTCCCCCCTCTTTGAAATATGGAAGAATGGTAAAAATTCATCCTCCAACTCTAGAGATATATTATAGTTCACTGTAGTTACTATCTTGCAATCACTCATAGGCCAATTGATTTTTGAGTAAACTACCACAACCTGAACTTTTGGATCACACTAAAAGGTATGCAATTGCACTAATAGCAATCCTTGATCTCCCCAAAGGGGTTGAAACATGTTTAAGTAAAATATGTAAAGAAGGCAATACCACTACCTGACATAATTTTTTACTCTTGATATCCAATGCTTATGGTAAGTAATAAGAAAATTATCTGCCACTAATTCCACTAGTAATTTGAGATCTAAACAATCTAAAAAAATGGTGGGTGTATTATAGATGACCATCATAGAATTAAATACAAAGAGAATCTCAAAAAATAATGCTAGTGAGTCCACATTTGGTGGTGTTAATGGGAATTCTAATGGGGATGTCACATTTTTGTCATGTAACCATCTCACTAAGTTGCAAAGCATGTTGTAAAGCAATTTACTAGTAAATAAGGTCCTTGTGTTCCCATGAGTTTCTTCTTAAACTACTTATCTAGGAGGCTAGGGCCAGGTCCCATCACATTATACAACCATTCAAGATGAAAATCGATGGAGACCTCCATCCACATGACTAGTAGGTAAATAATAAAGGAAGTTATCGATTCTAGCTAGCTTTATCCATTTATTATTTTACTACTATTAGACTTGGCCAAGAAGATATGTGTTTACTAATAGATACTTCATTATTCCATAGCATCTTGGATGACGGTATAGACGCTTTAACTGCATGCTCAATATTTAGTAGTGGAGCAATTGTATATAGTATCTCAACTACTACAAAATATTGGGGTACAATTTTGGACCTTTGGTTACCCACAAATCTTCAGAAACCCTAAGAGGTCGACATTAGGAGCCCAAAATATACCTCATAGGTGTGAAATTCATGGAAGTGAAGTATCCAAAGGTAGAGAGAAGAAAAATGTAGTTAACTACCATCCTTAAAATAAGAGACAAACCTTAAATATGTGAATTACAAGGAGTAAAGTTGCTTATAATGATGCATGTGGTAGCACAATAAACATAGATATCAAAGAGTCTCAAACAAGGGATGACCTGGGAGAGTCTATAGGCACCAAACAAGGGATGATCTGGGAGATTTTGTAGGCACCAAAAAGGGGATAATCATGGAAAGTTTATAACACCAAAGAAGAGATGACCAGGGAGAGTCTATAGGCACCAAACAAGGGATGACAAAGGAGAGTCTATAGGCCCAAACAAGGGATGATAAAGGAGAGTATATAAGCACCAAACAAGGGATGACAGAGGAGAGTCTATAGGCACCAAACAAGGGACGACTAGGGAGGGTCTATAGGCACCAAAAAAGGGATGACCATGGAGAGTTTATAGCACCAAATAAGATATGACCTCAGATAGTCTGTAGGTGCCAAAAAAGATATGATAAAGAAGAGTCTATAGGCACCAACAAAGAAATGATCATGGAGATTTTATAGCACCATAGAAGATATAACCTAGGATAATTTGTAGGTAGCAAAAAAGGGACGACAAAGGAGAGTCTATAGGCACCAAATAAGGGACAATTGGGGAGGGTCTATAGGCACCAAATAAGGGATGACCAGAGAGGTTCTATAGGCACCAAAAAAAAGGATGACCATGGAGAGTTTATAGCACCAAATACGGGATGACCAAGGAGAGTATATAGGCACCAAATAAGGGATGATAGAGGACAGTCTATAGGCACCAAAATAGGGATGACCATGGAGGGTCTATAGGCACCAAAAAGGGATGACCATGGAGAGTTTATAGCACCAAATAAGGATGACCACTGAATACGTGACCACTTCATTTCACTGTTTGACAACATCATGATAAGCATAATAGGCATCAACAATATCAATAATGTGAGTAGCAACAATAACCAGTGAATGACATCATCATTGTCAACTTCACCAATATAATATGTGTAAGAACATGACTGGACCACTGTCTTCCGTGTACCAACCCTTTGTTGCTTTGCAATCTCAAACTTGTCCACTATTAGTGAAGGCATACAGTAATTGTATATATCCAACTTTTTGATCTGCAATGTTGCGACATCCGCATACATCTCCACCATGCATCTTGGATATTCTCAACAAGCTTGAACCTAATGACAGCTGTTTTGTCTCTCTCTTTAGTGAGAGTCCAGCAGGCTACCTCAATCCACTTTCAACTCTGTGTAAGCATCAAATACTGTACTACAACACAACCAAATTCCTTTTTATATTTACAACCTGATCTGATTTTTCTACAGTTACTGCAGATCACACCTTACTTTCAACTGTGCAAATCAGGAGAAGACATTTTGTCAAACACTTCATAGCCAACTATGGTGCACCTTACTCAACCTCATACTTTGTAATCTCGGATTGGCATTTTATCAATAGTTAAAATGAAACTATCTGTTATAATCCATAGCTTTGAATAGTGGCAGTAAGAACTATCAACAGAACAACAATGACGAATAGAAATACTACCAATGGTGCCGATTCTCAATTTAATCACCACCCTTCACGGTACCTCCACACACAACTACAAGAACCGAAAAAAAACTTGACAACTATACAACAATAACCTCGACTGCTTTCCTTTCATCCTCAGAAAACCAAACAAATACATAAGAGTATTAAAATAAAACTTTAATATTGCTCCCCCTGAGGATGTGCCACCTGGAGTTTCTTAGAGAAATGGCGTAGTAGCTTGTCCAAGGAGACATGATTCCCTTTCTTCTGCCTTTCTCCAGACTTTCTTGAACTTGGGCTTGAGTTTTTCAATTACTTCCCTATTTTGCCCTTGTTCGTGAACTTGAACATTTCTCTTGCGGGGTTGTCTCTTGTGCATTCTTGATGGATGATTATTTTCCTTTCTTTTATGCACATGATATGTTCCCTGTCTGTGTTTCCATCTTTGTGTCTAATGAAATCTAGGGTTTTGCCTTAGATTAGATACAGAAGTTCTTGGACAGAACCTTGCTATGTGCCCTTGACCATTACATTTAAAACATTGCACATGTTTTATTCCCTGTCTGTATTGCATTCTGTGTGTATGATGAAATCTATGGTCTTGCCTTAGATTGGATACATAAGTGCTTGGACAAAACCTTGCTATGTGCCCATGGCCATTACATTTAAAACATTGCACAGGGTGTTCACTCGAGGAAAGTAGATGTGTTTTTATCAGCATAACTTTTTGATCTATTGTTCAGTCCACAATAAATTGCCTTGTGACCATAGCAGTTGCATTTAGAACAATAGCCATTAAAAGCATTATTATTAAAAGAGTGAGAGTGAGAGAACCTCTTTTGTTGTGGTTGCTTTGTTGTAGATCTTCTTTGATATTTTCTTCCTTTTGAAGATTTATCAGCTTTAGACTTTCCTTGCTTTGATCCTTCAGTAGTGGGCTTCTTCTTTTCTATACTTTTGGAAGATGAAGGTTGTTCAACTTCATATCCAAGACCAAGCTTAGCCATGGAGCTTCTTTGTTGCTTTATCATTTTATCTAGCAACTCTGTGCTCTTCTCATATTTGAGATTTATATTGGCCTCTTCTAGTTGTTTCTTCAATGAAACAATCTCTTCTTCTTGTTGGCGAAAAACAGTCTCTTTCTCATTGATTTGAGACCTGAGAATATCTTCAATCCTTTTGTACTTGTTCAACTTGCGACTTTAGATCAACAATAACTTTGTTAGATTCCTCTTCACTTATGTTGCATACATCATCCTCATCATCCAGGTGTGTCTTCAAGGCTTCTTCTGATTTCTTGGCCTTTTGAACTTGTAGGAAGAGATCTTCAATCTCATCCCCATATTCTTCTAACTTCTTGGACATTCTTTTGTTCTTTTTATTTTCTATACTCAACTCTTCAAGTGCAAAGATCAACTCACCTTCTAAATCTACTTCAATCTCAATATTTTCATCACAAACTTCAGGATTCACTTCTTCTACCTTTTCTGGTTCAATTTTCTCTTCTACAAAAACTGAAACTAACTGGGATGCCTTTTTGAAGGAGGATCTATTCTTCTTACCCATTGTGTACTAATCCAAGATCAACCCTAACTGATTTAGCTCAAAGCGGGAACTTGGCTCTGATACCAATTGTTAGTCTTACAATGGCACTGAGAGGGGGGGGTGAATCAGTGCAGCTAATTAAAAACTTAAATCTTCATCTCTTAATTCAAAACTAATGAATGCTTAAAACCAGATGCAGCAAGTGTAACAAGATAGCAACACAAAACACAAGATTTAACGAGGTTCACCAGTTTTGGCTACTCCTCAAAAATAGACTGCTTGGACTCCCATCCAAATCCAGCCTTTGCAAAGCACCAACTTCACAATCAGTTTACCGACACCCATGGAAGGAGCACCAACCCCGATTTATCTGCACCAACAGAAAGGAGCACCAACCCCCGATTCCAAGCACCAACTTGGACTTCTATTTTAAATCTTGATTGACATAAAAATGCCTTCTGTGTTACAAGACCCTCACTTGGTCTATCTTAACTCAAATCAATCTCATGGAAGCATAAGGAGAATTGTTAGAGACTCAATCTATTCTATTTCTAACTCTCAATCTCAACTCCCTATCCACAAAGCATACACTCTTTTACAACTCTACTTACTGCACACTTACAACCCTTTCTTATGGCTTACTCTTGCAGCTCTCACAACTCTGTACTTCTTACAACATTCTTCCAACTTTATAACAGCCCACAACACTATCCCTCTATTCAGCAACACGCTGCTCTCTATTCCTGCATGGAGCTCAACACTCTCTTACAACACACTTTTTCACCTACTTTTCTCAGCACATTTATTCTTTCATCAGTGACACCTTCCCTCTTTATGGCGGCACACTTTTCAATTATGAGCAACCTTTTTTTTTACACTGCAAACTGCTCTTTTATAATAATATTTTCATCTTGAAACCCTAAGTCTTCTGTAACTTCCATAATCCCGCATGCAGCCTATTAATAGATTTGTCTCTTTAATTTGATTCTCAACATCGCTAAATTACCTAACCCCCTAAAGACTTCCATACCACCTCTTTCAGCATTTGCATGTTTTACATCAACCTATTATATTATGTTACAGCCCATGCTTTCTGCTCTTTTAGCACTAGGACCCAAGATGGCACTCATACCCCCCACCGCACTCATATTATAATAATATTTCAATGCCACAGGTAATGACTTATCACTCTTAATATTTTGTGCATGATTTCTCTCTATAACTCCACAGTTCTTATTTTAGTTACATGATTTTACTTTGTAATGGCCCTATAACTGTGCATGACTCTCAATTAACTCTTCTTAACTTAGTCGCATGATTTTCCTATGCAACCCCTTGTAATTGCAGTTCTTCTTCGATTAACTTTACTTCGATTGAGTTCTCCTTTTAGCTTCAAAGTCATGAAAAACAACATGTCACGATATCGTGACATTTATGCCCCTTTGACTTTTCCTTGGCGTTTGACCGTGAAAACATGACATGTCACGATATCGTGACACTTTTCGCTCCTTTTACCTCTTCTTGGCATGCACCGAAAACATGACATGTCACGAAATCATGACACTTTTCTTTCGTACACTCTTCTCTTGCATGCACCAGAGAAAACATGACATGTCACGAAATCGTGACACTTTTCACTTCCGTACACTCTTCTTTGCAAGCACCAACGAAAACATGACATGTCACGAAATCATGACACTTTTTGCTCCATACACTCTTCTTTGCATGCACCAGTGAAAATGAAACATGTCACGAAATCGTGACACTTTCGCCTTTGAGCTCTTCCTCCTTGAATTTGTCATGAAATCGTGACACTTCTACTTCCATGCTCTTTCGTTTTGCTTCTATCATGAAATCGTGACACTTCATCCTTCGGTCTTCCTCTCTCTTTGTCACGATATCGCAACATTTCTATCTCCATACATTCTCTCTCCTCTCTTAGTCATAAAAATATGACATGTCGCGATATCGCGACACTTTTTCTCCTTAGCGCTTTTCTTCTCATCGGATCACGAAAACCCGACATGTCGTGAAATCGTGACACTTTTTCTCCTTAGCGCTTCCTCTTGCAAATTGTCATGAAATCGTGACACTTTTCCTTGCAAGCTCTTTCTCTCAAACATGTCACGAAATCACGACATTCCTTCTCTCAAACATGTCACGAAATCGTGACACATTTTCGTCCGTACTGCCTCTCTTGCAGATTGTCATGAAATCGTGACACTTTTCTTTGCAAGCTCCTTCTCCTCGAACATGTCATGAAATCATGATAGTTTTCTTTGCTTGCGCCTTCTCTCCAAACATGTCACGAAATCGCGACAGTTTTCTTTGCTTGCGCCTTCTCTCCAAACATGTCGCGAAATCGTGACAGTTTTCTTTGCTTGCGCCTTCTCTCCGAACATGTCGCGAAATCATGATAGTTTTCTCCTTCCAACATGTCAAAATCATGATAGTTTTCCTTGCGCTTTCTCTCTCTTCGAACATGTCATGAAATCATGACAGTTTTCCTTGCGCTTCTTTCTTCGAACATGTCGTGAAATCGTGATAGTTTTCCTGCATGCGCTTCTTTCTTCCAACATGTCGCGAAATCGTGATAGTTTTCCTCTTGGCTTTTCTCTCTCCAACATGTCACAAATCGTGACGTTTTTCCACTTGGCTTCTTTCTCTCCAACATGTCACGAAATCGCACATTTTTCCACTTGGCTTCTTTCTCTGCCAACATGTCGCGAAATCATGACAGTTTTTCTCCTTGGCTTTCTCTTTCTTCCAACATGTCGCGATATCACGACATTTTTCTTCTTTCCAAAACATGTCACGATATCGTGACAATTTTTCTTTCCTTTCTCTCTTCTCAACATGTCGCGATATCGCGACAGTTTCTCATGCTTGCTCAACATGTCGCGATATCGCGACACTTTTCTTACTTGTCTTTTTCTTTGAGCTTTTGCATATGGGCCACTTTTGTCTTCTTGGAAATTCATTGTACATGCTCTGACTGCTCTGAACTCTTGTTCACTTCATCAACCGATCTATCTAATGACCTCACTCCTATCCATTGCATCAACCGATCCTCTGTCTGTGTTGACAACAATGACAATACTTTGGCTGCACCTTGCTCATCAATGAACTCCTGTCCATTATACTTTGGTGGTACCTTGCTCATCAATGAACTCCTGTCCATTGCACTTTGGCTGCACCTTGCTCATCAATGAACTCCTATCCATTGCATCAACTGATCCTCTATCTGTGTTGACAACAATGACAATACTTTGGTTGCACCTTGCTCATCAATCTCCCCCTTTGGAATTGTTGGCAACACACGTAATTGTGTGCAATTACCTGTAATTCTTCTCCCCCTTTGACAATAATACCAAAGGGCGGCTGCAAAACTCCCCCTGAGTCCATGCACAACATTCTCAGGCAAAAATTATTACGGTTAGCAAAAAGCATAAACATGAGCAATATGATAAACAGATGCATAAATGCTCCCCCGAGAATTTGATCCCGATGGCTAGTCAATTCTTAGTCTATTCTTGGGAATATGTGACCACTTCATTTCACTGTTTGACAACATCATGATAAGCATAATAGGCATCAACAATATCAATAATGTGAGTAGCAGCAATAACCAGTGAATGACATCATCACTGTCAACTTCACCAATATAACATGTGTAAGAACATGACTGGACCACTGTCTTCTGTGCAACTACCCTCTGTTGCTTTGCAAACTCAAACTTGTCCACTATTAGTGAAGGCATACAATAATCTTATATAGCCAACTTTTTGTTCTGCAATGCCAGCAACATCTGCATACATCTCCACCATGCATCTTGGATATTCTCAACAAGCTTGAACCTAATGACAGTTGTTTGTCTCTCTCTGTAGTGAGAATCCAGTGAGGCTACCTCAATCCACTTTCAACTCTGTGTAAGCATCAAATACTATACCACAACCAAATTCCTTTTTATATTTACAACCTGATCTATGTTTTCTACAGTTACTGTAGGTCACACCTTACTTTCAACTATGCAAATCAGGAGAAGACATTTTGTCAAACACTTTACGGCCAACCATAGTGCACCTTACTCAACCTCATACTTCTTAACCTCGGATTGGCATTTTATCAACAGTTAAAATGAAACTGTCTGTGAATTAAATATATTCACCAAGGCATCATGAAAGATCTCACAATCTTAATCATCAATGTGTCGAACAAATACACGCTGCTATTATCGAAACACAAATACGCAGCTAGGGCAAGCATTCTTTTATTAAACAAAAACAATCTAAACTGTTATAATCCATAGCTATGAACAGTGGCAGTAAGAACCATCAACAGAACAACAATGACATAAGCAATACTACCAATGGTGACGATTCTCAATTCAATCACTACCCTTCATGGCACCTCCACAAACAACTACAAGAACTGAAAACACACTTGACAACTATACAACAATATCCCGACTACTTGCCTTTCATCCTCAGATAACCAAACAAATACATAGGAGCATTTAAAATAAGACTTTAATATCGCTCCCCCTGAGGATGTGCCACCTGGAGTGGCTTAGTGCAATAGCGGAGTAGTCTCCTTCAATCCAAGGAGACACGATTCCCTTTCTTCTGTCTTTCTCCAGACTTTCCTGAACTTGGGCTTGAGTTTTTCAACTACATCCCTATTTTGCCCCTGTTCGTGAACTTGAACATTTCTCTTGCGGGGTTGTCTCTTGTGCATCCTTGATGGATGAATATTTTCCTTTCTTTTATGCACATGATATGTTCCCTGTCTGTGTTGCCCTCTTTGTGTCTGATGAAATCTAGGGTTTTGCCTTAGATTAGATACAGAAGTGCTTGGACAGAACCTTGCTATGTGCCCTTGACCATTACATTTAAAACATTGCACATGTTTTATTCCCTGTCTGCATTGCATTCTGTGTGTATGATGAAATCTAGGGTTTTGCCTTAGATTAGATACAGAAGTGCTTGGACAGAACCTTGCTATGTGCCCATGGCCATTACATTTAAAACATTGCACAGGGTGTTCACTCAGGAAAGCAGATGTGTTTTTATCAGCATAACTTTTTGATCTATTGTTCAGTCCACAATAAATTGCCTTGTGACCATAGCGGTTGCATTTAGAACAATAGACATTAAAAGCATTATTATTAAAAGAGTGAGAGTGAGAGAACCTCTTTTGTTGTGGTTGCTTTGTTGTAGATCTTCTTTGATGCTTTCTTCCTTTTGAAGATTCAGCTTCAACCTTGAACTTCTTCTTCTCGCAATTTGGAAGATGAGGGTTGTTCAACTTTAGACTTTTCTCGCTTTGATCCTTCATGAGTGGACTTCTTCTTTTCTACACTTTTGGAAGATGAAGGTTGTTCAGCTTCAAATCCAAGACCAAGCTTAGCTGTGGAGCTTCTTTGTTGCTTTATCATTTTATCTAGCAACTCTGTGCTCTTCTCATATTTGAGATTTATATTGGCCTCTTCTAGTTGTTTCTTCAATGAAACAATCTCTTCTTCTTGTTGGTAGACAAACAGTCTCTTTCTCATTGATTTGAGACCTGAGAATATCTTCAATCCTTTTGTACTATTCTACTTGCAGCTTTAGATCAACAATAACTTTGTTAGATTCCTCTTCACTTGTGTTGCATACATCATCCTCATCATCCAGGTGTGTCTTCAAGGCTTCTTCTGATTTCTTGGCCTTTTGAACTTGTAGGAAGAGATCTTCAATCTCATCCCCATATTCTTCTAACTTCTTGGACATTCTTTTGTTCTTTTTCTTTTCTATACTCAACTCTTCAAGTGCGGAGATCAACTCACCTTCTAAATCTACTTCAATCTCAAGATTTTCATCACAGACTTCAGGATTCACTTCTTCTACCTTTTCTGGTTCAATTTTCTCTTCTACAGAAACTGAAACTGACTGGGATGCCTTTTTGAAGGAGGATCTATTCTTCTTAGCCATTGTGTACTAATCCAAGATCAACCCTGACTGATTTAGCCAAAACTGGGAACTTGGCTCTGATACCAATTGTTAGTCTTACAATGGCACTGAGAGGGGGGGTGAATCAGTGCAGCTAATTAAAAACTTAAATCTTCATCTCTTAATTCAGAACTAATGAATGCTTAAAACCAGATGCAACAAGTGTAACAAGATAGCAACACAAAACACAAGATTTAACGAGGTTCACCAGTTTTGGCTACTCCTCAAAAATAGACTGCTTGGACTCCCATCCAAATCCAGCCTTTGCAAAGCACCAACTTCACAATCAATTTACCAGCACCCACTGGAAGGAGCACCAACCCCTAATTTATCTGCACCAACAGAAAGGAGCACCAACCCCTGATTCCAAGCACCAACTTGGACTTCTATTTTAAATCTTGATTGACATAAAAATGCCTTCTGTGTTACAAGACCCTCACTGGTCTATCTTAACTCAAATCAATCTCATGGAAGCATAAGGAGAATTGTTAGAGACTCAATATATTCTATTTCTAACTCTCAATCTCAACTCCCTGTCCACAAAGCATACACTCTTTTACAGCTCTACTTACTGCACACTTACAACCCTTTCTTATGGCTTACTCTTGCAGCTCTCACAGCTCTGTACTTCTTACAACATTCTTCCAGCTTTGTAACAGCCCACAACACTATCCCTCTATACAGCAACACGCTGCTCTCTATTCCCACACGAAGCTCAACACTCTCTTACAACACACATTAACCACCTACTTTTCTCAGCACATTTATTCTTTCATCAGTGACACCTTCCCTCTTTATGGCGGCACACTTTTCAATTATAAGCAACCTTTTTCTTCTGCACGCAACTGCTCTTTTATAATAATATTTTCATCTTGAAACCCTAAGTCTTCTGTAACTTCCATAATCCCACATGCAGCCTATTAATAGCCACTATTCACTATTACACACATCCTATGAATATCCATAATGGTTCTTATTTTTGTTGCATGATTTTACATTGTAATGCCGCCTTATCTGCATGACTCTCGATAACTCTTCTTAACTTAGCTGCATGATTTCCTTGCAACTTCCCTTGTAATTGTAGTTCTTCTTCGATTAACTTTACTTTGGTTTCTCCTTTTATCAAAGTCACCAAAACAACATGTCTGATATCCTGACATTTTTCCCTTTGACTTTTCCTTGGCGTGACCATGAAAACATGACATGTCATGATATCGTGACACTTTTGCCTTCGTACACTCTTCTTGGCATGCACCACGAAAACATGACATGTCACGAAATCGTGACACTTTTTGTTGTCGTACACTCTTCTTTGCATGCACCAGTGAAAACATGACATGTCACGAAATCGTGACACTTTTCACTGTCGTACACTCTTCTTTGCATGCACCAGCGAAAACATGACATGTCGCAAAATCGTGACACTTTTCATTGTCGTACACTCTTCTTTGCATGCACCGCGAAAATGGAACATGTCATGAAATCGTGACACTTTTGCCTTTGAGCTCTTCCTCCTTGAATTTGTCGCGAAATCACGACGTTCCTTCCATGCTCTTTCGTTTGCTTCATGAAATCATGACACTTCATCCTTCAGTCTTCCTCTTTTGTCGCGAAATCGTGACATTTCTATCTCCGTACATTCTCTCTCCTCTCTTAGTCACGAAAATGAGACATGTCGCGATATCGTGACATCTTTCCTCCTTAGCGCTTCTCTTCTCATCGGATCACGAAAACCTGACATGTCACGAAATCGTGACACTTTTTCTCCTTAGCGCTTCCTCTTGCAAATTGTCGCGAAATCCGTGACACTTTTCCTTGCAAGCTCTTTCTCTCAAACATGTCACGAAATCGTGACACATTTTCGTCCGTACTCCTCTTGCAAATTGTCACGAAATCATGACACTTTTCTTTGCGAGCTCCTTCTCTCAAACATGTCACGAAATCGTGACACATTTTCATCTACGCCTCTCTTACAGATTGTCGTGAAATCGTGACACTTTTCTTTGCAAGCTCCTTCTCCCCGAACATGTCACGAAATCGTGACAGTTTTCTTTGCTTGCCTTCTCTCCAAACATGTCACGAAATCGTGACAGTTTTCTTTGCTTGCGCCTTCTCCTCAAACATGTCGTGAAATCGTGACAATTTTCTTTGCGCGCCTTCTCTCCAAACATGTCACGAAATCATGACAGTTTTTCTACTGGCCTTCATTGCTTCCAAAATGTCACGAAATCATGACAGTTTTCTTTTGCTTTCTCTCTCTTCGAACATGTCGCGAAATCATGACAGTTTTCCTTGTGCTTTCTCTTTCTTCGAACATGTCATGAAATCATGATAGTTTTCCCTGCGCTTCTTCTTCCAACATGTCGCGAAATCGTGACAGTTTTTCCTCTTGGCTTTCTCTCTCTTCCAACATGTCACGAAATCGTGACAGTTTTTCCACTTGGCTTCTTCTCTGCCAACATGTCGCGAAATCGCGACAGTTTTTCCACTTGGCTTCTTTGCTTCCAACATGTCACGAAATCGTGATAGTTTTTCTACTTGTGCTTCTCTCTCTTCCAACATGTCGCGATATCGCGATAGTTTTTCTTTCTGGCCAAACATGTCGCGATATCGTGACAGTTTTTCTTTATGCCTTCTTTCTTCTCAACATGTCGCGATATCACGACAGTTTCTCATGCTTACTCAACATGTCGCGATATCGCGACACTTTTCTTACTTGTCTTTTTCTTTGAGCTTTTGCATATGGGCCACTTCTTTCTTCTTGGAAATTCATTGTACATGCTCTGTATGACCTCTGAACTCTTGTTCACTTCATCAACCGATCTATCTAACCCTGCCTCCACTGCATCAACCGATCCCCTATCCGTGTTGACAACAATGACAATACTTTGGCTGCACCTTGCTCATCAATGAACTCCTGTCCATTATACTTTGGCTACACCTTGCTCATCAATGAACTCGTGTCCATTGCACTTTGGCTGAACCTTGCTCATCAATGAACTTCTATCCATTGCATCAACTGATCCTCTGACTATGTTGACAACAATGACAATACTTTGGTTGCACCTTGCTCATCAATCTCCCCCTTTGGAATTGTTGGCAACACACGTAATTGTGTGCAATTACCCGTAATTCTTCTCCCCCTTTGACAATAATACCAAAGGGCGGCTGCAAAACTCCCCCGAGTCCATGCACAACATTCTCAGGCAAAAATTATTACAGTTAGCAAAAAGCATAAACATGAGCAATATGATAAACAGATGCATAAATGCTCCCCCTGAGAATTTGATCCCGATGGCTAGTCAATTCTTAGTCTATTCTTGGGAATATGTGACCACTTCATTTCACTGTTTGACAACATCATGATAAGCATAATAGGCATCAACAATATCAATAATGTGAGTAGCAGCAATAACCAGTGAATGACACCATCACCGTCAACTTCACCAATATAATATGTGTAAGAACATGACTGGACCACTGTCTTCTGAGCATCTACCCTCTGTTGCTTTGCAATCTCAAACTTGTCCACTATTAGTGAAGGCATACAATGATCGTATATAGCCAACTTTTTGTTCTGCAATGCCAGCAACATCTGCATACATCTCCACCATGCATCTTGGATATTCTCAACAAGCTTGAACCTAATGACAGCTGTTTGTCTCTCTCTGTAGTGAGAATCCAAGAGGCTACCTCAATCCACTTTCAACTCTGTGTAAGCATCAAATACTGTACTACAGCACAACCAAATTCCTTTTTATATTTACAACCTGATCTGAGTTTTCTATAGTTACTGCAGATCACACCTTACTTTCAACTATGCAAATCAGGAGAAGACATTTTGTCAAACACTTCATGGCCAACCATGGTGCACCTTACTCAACCTCATACTTCGTAATCTCGGATTGGCATTTTATCAAAGTTAAAATGAAACTGTCTTGAATTAAATATATTCACCAAGGGTCATGAAAGATCTAACAATCTTCAATCATCAATGTGTAGAAAATACATCTTATCGAAACACAAATACGGCTAGGGCAAGCATTCTTTCACTAATCAAATTATCTAAACTGTTATAATCCATAGCTTTGAACAGTGGCAGTAAGAACCATCAACAGAACAACAATGACATATAGCAATACTACCAATGGTGACAACTCTCAATTTAATCACCACCCTTCACGGCACCTCCACAAACAACTACATGAACTGAAAACACACTTGACAACTATACAACAATATCTCGACTACTTGCCTTTCATCCTCAGATAACCAAACAAATACATAGGAGCATTAAAATAAAACTTTAATATTGCTCCCCCTGAGGATGTGCCACCTGGAGTTGGCTTAGTGCAATGGCGGAGTAGTCTCCTTCAGTCCAAGGAGACACGATTTCCTTTCTTCTGTCTTTCTCCAGACTTTCCTGAACTTGGGCTTGAGTTTTTCAACTACATCCCTATTTTGCCCTTGTTCGTGAACTTGAACATTTCTCTTGCGGGGTTGTCTCTTGTGCATTCTTGATGGATGATTATTTTCCTTTCTTTTATGCACATGATATGTTCCCTGTCTATGTTGCCCTCTTTGTGTCTGATGAAATCTAGGGTTTTGCCTTAGATTAGATACAGAAGTGCTTGGACAGAACCTTGCTATGTGCCCTTGACCATTACATTTAAAACATTGCACATGTTTTATTCCCTGTCTGCATTGCATTCTGTGTGTATGATGAAATCTATGGTCTTGCCTTAGATTGGATACATAAGTGCTTGGACAAAACCTTGCTATGTGCCCATGGCCATTACATTTAAAACATTGCACAGGGTGTTCACTCAGGAAACCAGATGTGTTTTTATCAGCATAACTTTTTGATCTATTGTTCAATCCACAATAAATTGCCTTGTGACCATAGCAGTTGCATTTAGAACAATAGCCATTAAAAGCATTATTATTAAAAGAGTGAGAGTGAGAGAACCTCTTTTGTTGTGGTTGCTTTGTTGTAGATCTTCTTTGATATTTTCTTCCTTTTGAAGATTCAGCTTCAAACTTTTCTTGCTTTGATCCTTCAGCAGTGGACTTCTTCTTTTCTGCACTTTTGGAAGATGAAGGTTGTTCAGCTTCATATCCAAGACCAAACTTAGCCATGGAGCTTCTTTGTTGCTTTATCATTTTATCTAGCAACTCTGTGCTCTTCTCATATTTGAGATTTATATTGGCCTCTTCTAGTTGTTTCTTCAATGAAACAATCTCTTCTTCTTGTTGGCAGCAAACAGTCTCTTTCTCATTGATTTGAGACCTGAGAATATCTTCAATCCTTTTGTACTGTTCTACTTGCAGCTTTAGATCAACAATAACTTTGTTAGATTCCTCTTCACTTGTCTTGCATACATCATCCTCATCATCCAGGTGTGTCTTCAAGGCTTCTTCGGATTTCTTGGCCTTTTGAACTTGTAGGAAGAGATCTTCAATCTCATCCCCATATTCTTCTAACTTCTTGGACATTCTTTTGTTCTTTTTCTTTTCTATACTCAACTCTTCAAGTGCAGAGATCAACTCACCTTCTAAATCTACTTCAATCTCAATATTTTCATCACAGACTTCAGGATTCACTTCTTCTACCTTTTCTGGTTCAATTTTCTCTTCTACAGAAATTGAAACTGACTGGGATGCCTTTTTGAAGGAGGATCTATTCTTCTTACCCATTGTGTACTAATCCAAGATCAACCCTGACTGATTTAGCCAAAACTGGGAACTTGGCTCTGATACCAATTGTTAGTCTTACAATGGCACTGAGAGGGGGTGAATCAGTGCAGCTAATTAAAAACTTAAATCTTCATCTCTTAATTCAGAACTAATGAATGCTTAAAACCAGATGCAGCAAGTGTAACAAGATAGCAACACAAAACACAAGATTTAACGAGGTTCACCAATTTTGGCTACTCCTCAAAAATAGACTGCTTGGACTCCCATCCAAATCCAGCCTTTGCAAAGCACCAACTTCACAATCAGTTTACCAGCACCCACTGGAAGGAGCACCAACCCCTAATTTATCTGCACCAACAGAAAGGAGCACCAACCCCTGATTCCAAGCACCAACTTGGACTTCTATTTTAAATCTTGATTGACATAAAAATGCCTTCTGTGTTACAAGACCCTCATTGGTCTATCTTAACTCAAATCAATCTCATGGAAGCATAAGGAGAATTGTTAGAGACTCAATATATTCTATTTCTAACTCTCAATCTCAACTCCCTATCCACAAAGCATACACTCTTTTACAGCTCTACTTACTACACACTTACAACCCTTTCTTATGGCTTACTCTTGCAGCTCTCATAGCTCTGTACTTCTTACAGCATTCTTCTAGCTTTATAACAGCCCACAACACTATCCCTCTATTCAGCAACACGCTGCTCTCTATTCCCGCACGGAGCTCAACACTCTCTTACAACACACTTTTTCACCTACTTTTCTCAGCACATTTATTCTTTCATCGACACCTTCCCTCTTTATGGCGGCACACTTTTCAATTTTGAGCAACTATATTTCTTCTGCATGCAACTGCTCTTTTATAACAATATTTTCATCTTGAAACCCTAAGTCTTCTATAACTTCCATAATATCGCATGCAGCCTATTAATAGATTTATCTCTTTAATTTGGATTCTTTGTATAGCCACCGCTTGACGAATTTACTCCATAACGGTCCCCTGTGACTGCAGTAATGACTTCCATTTACTGTCACTGTAACTACCCCTATAACTACCGCTCTTTCTTAGCTTTTGCATGTTTTACAGCAACCTATTATATTTTATTACAGCCCATGCTTTTTGTGCTCTTTTTGCAGCACTGCGGACCCACGATGGCACTCATACCCGTTTACTCAATTATAATAGTATTTCTAGTGTATGTTAGATTTTGTTCCCACTATAGATTCGATCTCTGTCACTCTGTAGCATTTTTGTAACTCCAGTAATGACTTCAGTCTACTCTTACATATTTTGGCTGCATGATTTCTCTCTGTAACTCCACCTATAACGGTTCTTATTTTTGTTGCATGATTTTACTTTGTAATGGCCCTTGTATCTGTTGCATGACTTCAGTTAACTCTTCTTAACTTAGCTGCATGATTTTCCTGTGCAACTTCCCTTGTAATTGTAGTTCTTCTTTAGTTAACTTTACTTTGGCTGGGTTCTCCTTTTAGCTCAAAGTCACACAAACAACATGTCATGATATCGCGATATTTTTGCCCCTTTGACTTTTCCTTGGCGTTTGACCGTGAAAACATGACATGTCGTGATATCGCGACACTTTTCGCTTCCTTGCACTCTTCTCTGCATGCACCAGCGAAAACATGACATGTCACGAAATCGTGACACTTTTCACTGTCGTACACTCTTCTTTGCATGCACCAACGAAAACATGACATGTCATGAAATCGTGACACTTTTCGCTATCGTACACTCTTCTTTGCATGCACCAACGAAAACATGACATGTCACGAAATCGTGACACTTTTCGCTGCCATACACTCTTCTTTGCATGCACCAGCGAAAACGGAACATGTCGTGAAATCGTGACACTTTCGCCTTTGAGCTCTTCCTCCTTGAATTTGTCGTGAAATCGTGACGCTTCTGCTTCCATGCTCTTTCGTTTTGCTTCTGTCGTGAAATCGTGACACTTCATCCTTCGGAGTCTTCCTCTCTTGTTGTCGTGATATCGCGACATTTCTATCTCCGTACATTCTCTCTCCTCTCTTAGTCGCGAAAATGCGACATGTCGCGATATCGCGACATCTTTTCTCCTTAGCACTTTTCTTCTCATCGGGTCATGAAAACCCGACATGTCGCGAAATCGTGACACTTTTTCTCCTTAGCGCTTCCTCTTGCAAATTGTCGCGAAATCGCGACACTTTTCCTTGCAAGCTCTTTCTCTCAAACATGTCACGAAATCGTGACACTTTTTATTCTCTTGCCTCTCTTGCAGATTGTCGTGAAATCGTGACACTTTTCTTTGCGAGCTCCTTCTCTCAAACATGTCGCGAAATCGTGACACATTTTCGTTCGTACTGCCTCTCTTGCAGATTGTCGCAAAATCGTGACACTTTTCTTTGCAAGCTCCTTCTCCCCAAACATGTCGTGAAATCACGACAGTTTTCTTTGCTTGCGCCTTCTCTCCAAACATGTCACGAAATCGCGACAGTTTTCTTTGCTTGCGCCTTCTCCCCAAACATGTCACGAAATCATGATAGTTTTCTTTGCTTGCGCCTTCTCTCCAAACATGTCACGAAATCACGACAGTTTTTCTTCTGGCCTTCATTGCTTCCAACATGTCACGAAATCGCGACAGTTTTCCTTGCGCTTTCTCTCTTCGAACATGTTGCGAAATCGTGACAGTTTTCCTTGTGCTTTCTCTTTCTTCGAACATGTCGCGAAATCATGATAGTTTTCCTTACATGCGCTTCTTTGCTTCCAACATGTCACGAAATCACGATAGTTTTTCCTCTTGCTTTCTCTCTTCCAACATGTCACAAAATCGTGACAGTTTTTCCACTTGGCTTTTCTCTCTCCAACATGTCGCGAAATCGCGACAGTTTTTCCACTTGGCTTTTTCTCTCCAACATGTCACGAAATCACGACAGTTTTTCTACTTGGCTTCTTTTCTTCCATTATGTCACGATATCGTGATAGTTTTCCTTTCTTGCCAAACATGTCACGATATCACGACAGTTTTTCTTTCTGCCTTCTTTCTTCTCAACATGTCGCGATATCGCGATAGTTTCTCATGCTTACTCAACATGTCGCGATATCGCGACACTTTTCTTACTTGTATTTTTCTTTGAGCTTTTGCATATGGGCCACTACATTCTTCTTGGAGAATCATTGTACATGCTCTGTATGACCTCTGAACTCTTGTTCACTTCATCAACCGATCTATCTAATGTCCACTGCATCAACCGATCCTCCTTGTCCGTGTTGACAACAATGACAATACTTTTGCTGCACCTTGCTCATCAATGAACTCCTGTCCATTTATACCACCTCTGGCTGATATTGACATCAATGAACTCGTCCATATACTTTGGCTGCACCTTGCTCATCAATGAACTTCTGTCCATTGCATCAACCGATCCTCTGTCTGTGTTGACAACAATGACAATACTTTGGTTGCACCTTGCTCATCAATAATATAAAACGTATAATTTTGTGAACAAAAGGTATGATATTATATGAAAAACTCATCAATCCATCAACATTATATAAATATAATGCAATGTGTGTAAAATCCATCTATCCAATACCATTATCCTAAAGATATTTTTTGCAAAATGACGCAAATATTACATTGGAGGAAGTTGAAACAAGCAATTTCCATCTTGTCCAAAATCACTTGTAGGAATAGTTTATCTCTATGTCTCAACAATTTAATCACTATAATTATCATTTTTCTCATCATCATTAATATTCATGATACCTCTTCTGTCTGCCATGGATTTCCAATATATGAGAGTGCTCTCATAAAAAAACTTATCCACCTCAAAAAATGAGACATATTCTCAAGCAATTTTCTAATTTTTTATACAATCTATTATGAAATTTAGATTTAATAAAAGACAATGGACTAAAAATTCTTTCATATTCTACTGATTCCAAAACCATTGTTTGACACAATTCACATAAGTAGAAATATTCACTCATCATTTCTTGTAAAACACTACTAGGATACAACTTTTTCCACAAACGTATAATAGGATATGGTTCTCTAGGATTAGTAAAATGTGAAATTTGATCATTCATTGTCATTCTAAAATATGAGGATTGATTAGTCAAAAGTTATTTATTCAAAATACCATTGATCTTAGTATCGTTGACTTCCACACTTTTAAAAAAATGTTGGATAAGTGTAATGATATATTTTATAAACAAGGTATTTTATTGTCATAGTCTATTCCTGAATCCCGAAACACAATGTTAACCACACCCATTGCTTCAAGCAACTCATCTCTTTGAAAATGGTTTCTGATTTCTTTTGTCAATGTTTCTACTATTTTTCTCAACATAATTCTTGTATTCAGTAAAAATTCATCAAATTTGTTAAATGTGATTAGCATTTGTTCAACATATTCAGTAACTATATCCAATAGCTTATCAAAATAATATATAGGTATCTCTTTTCCATGAATATTAGATGATCGTTGATGTGGAACTTCAACAAACTATTTTTTCCATTGACTTTTGTTAAAGTTCACCAATCATCAAACAAAGATTCCATAAAATTATCACTTGACAAGTATAACATATTAATATGCATACAAATTTATTTTCTAATCCTAATGAAATGAACTATATAAATAGATCTTTGTTATGCAAGTTATATCAATGTATTCATTTCATGCAACATTGGAAGAATACCACATAAAGTGAGTCTCTCATACGATATAACAAATCTTTCACTTTATCCACTGCCTTTGATTATCGTACATAAATACTACTAAGGATTTATATTATTTGAAAACTCTTGCTACAGGCTAAAACATTGAAATACACCTAGTATCTACATCTTTCAACAATTTTTATTTTGTAAGTCCTAGTGCAAATAGTTGAAACTTTGCAAACATTTTTGGACTACACAAAAAATAAGCATGTACTTCACGGATGAGTTCTTCAACTCTTGAAACATTTTCAAATGTGCTCACAATTTTGTATGCAAAATTCATTCTATGAACCATGTAGTAAATTGGGATCAAGTATGGGATAATAGTCGAACACAAAGACTATTTCTGTTCCTTTACATTATAGCAACACCATCAGCTCTAACACATTAATTTACTAACTATTATTACATCATCCATTATAGCAATATCCTTTAAGCTAGTAACAACAACATTATAAATATTTTTAGCATTACAGTTTTCCACCATCTTATGTATTTCTAGAAAATGAGGTTGCCTTACATGATTTTAAAAGGTGTAAACATGCATGCAAATCCAAGATGTGTTGTCAAAAATAGTTACCTCATCAATAGAAAGTGAAATGAAATTATAATTTTTACCATTATATTTCAAGTCCTCTTTCTCAACCAAAGATAGGCATTTTACCATTTTCCAACCACTTCAATCTGACCAATTAGCACTAAGGATATTTTGTACATGAGCTAGTTGAAAGAGATGCTTAAAATCAATAAATTTTGACATAGGTCTACGTTTTATAAGAATAATAAATTTGATAACAAACTATAAGCTTTTTGAAACTAAGATGGTTTTATGGATTTTTTGAAACTGTGTTGGAATTATTCCACAATTTTGAGCTAGTATTTGTTTTTGTTTTATCTCTTTGTCATATTCTAGTGCATATTTGACATGTATGCATTCTGATGCATTCTTCCACATAATTATTTTCTTAATTGTTTCATCAACTTGTTTTACTATCACATAAAATTTTCCACAATGTTTTTTTAATTGTATACAACTTAAGTTGCATCTTATGATATTTTCCTAGTTTCCAACTATAAATAATGCATTTGCATTTTGTTGGCATATCATTATTGTTTTCAACTGCACTAGTTCAATAAATGGATATTTTTATGCCCATTCAATATGAAATGACCTTCTAATAGTCCAGGTTGTTAACTTCCTACATTTACATTTCTTAGTTGAAGATTCCCCTAAAGTGTGCTTTTGGTTGGATTGATTATTTTCATTTTAAATTTGTATGCTAGTTTCAGGATTTTGTTCAAGTTGTTGTATGTCATTGTTGATCAAATTTTCATGATGTATTTCATCCTGGGTAATATCTTCTAGTGGAGGCATATTAGGATCAACTAGGTATTCTACATTCAAAGATGTTCTATATCATTTTTTGAAATTACTTATTAAAATTACTATTAAGTAGGTAAAACTAGTATGTACCTTGTAATTGTTCAAGTTGTTGCATGTCATTGTTGATCAAATTTTCATGATGTATTTCATCCTAGGGAATATCTTCTAGTGGAGGCATATCAGGATCAATTGGGTATTATGCATTCAAATATGTTCTATATTATTTTTTGAAATTACTTATTAAAATTACTATTAAGTGGGTAAAACGGGTATGTACCTCGTAATTGTGCAGGTTCCAATACCTCATTGTATTTTGATGCCTCCTTGGATTTCGAGATATGGCTAAAATATTTTAGGATACTCTTTTTCCAGAATATTTTTCTCCATTGGAAGGTTGAAGTCATTGTACATGTAAAGGAAAATGTTAGAAAAAAAAATGCGAGATTGAAAATTTTGATTTCAATCACATGGCATTAATTGTGTGGTTGTAAGTTCAACACACAATGTTCTTGTTTATTTTGAATTGGGATTAAATTAAAGTAGGAGAGGGGAACTTCTTTCCAATTTATTTTTTTCTACAGATGTTGTACATCACCATCAAATGAAGGAATACCCACAACTTGAAACAATCATTACTAGCACTAGGGTAATGATAGGGTATGTTTCCTAGGTGTTCTCCCTCTTTGAAAAATGGGAGGATGAAAAAAAAACATCCTCCAACTCCAAAGAGATATTATGGTTCACTACAATTACTATCTTGCAACGATTCATAGGCCAGTTGGTTTTTGAGTAAACTGCTACTAACTGAACTTTTGGATCACACTAAAAGGTATGTGATTGCACTGATAGTAAGCCTTGATCTCCCCAAAGGGGTTGAAAACATGTTTAAGTAAAATATGTAAAGAAGGAAACAACACTATCTGACATAATTTTTGACTCTTGATATCCAATGCTTATGGTAAGTAATAAGAAACTTATCTACCACTAATTCTGCTAGTAATTTTAAGAGCTAAACAATCTAAAAAATGGTGGGTGTATTCTAGATGACCATCATAGAATCAAATACAAAGAGAATCTCAAAAAATAATGCTAGTGAGTCCAGGTTTGGTGGTGTTAACGGGAATTCTAATGGGGATGTCACCTTTTTGTCATGTAACCATCTCACTAAGTTGCAAAGCATGTTGCAAAAGAATTTGCTACTAAAGAAGGCCCTTGTGTGCCCATGAGTTTCTTCTTAAACTACTTATCTAGGAGGCTGGGACCAAGTCCCATCACATTATACAACCATTCAAGATGAAAATCGATGGAGACCTCCATCCACATGACTAGTAGGTAAATAATAAAGGAAGCTATCGATTCTAGCTAGCTTCATCCATTTATTATTGCACTACTATTAGACTTGGCCAAGAAGATATGTGTTTACTAATAGGTACTTCATTATTCCATAGCATCTTGGATGACGGTATAGACGCTTTAACTGCATGCTCAATATTTAGTAGTGGAGCAATTGTATATAGTATCTCAACTACTACAAAATATTGGGGTACAATTTTGGACCTTTGGTTACCCACAAATCTTTAGAAACCCTAAGAGGTCGACATTAGGAGCCCAAAATATACCTCATAGGTGTGAAATTCATGGAAGTGAAGTATCCAAAGGTAGAGAGAAGACAAATGTAGTTAACTACGTGAACCAAGAGACAAGGCCCAGAGTGGGACTACCATCCTTACAAGAAGAGACAAACCTTAAATATGTGAATTACCAGGAGTAAAGTTGCTTATAATGATGCATGTGGTAGCACAATAGGCATAGATATCAAAGAGTCTCAAACAAGGGATGACCTGGGAGAGTCTATAGGCACCAAACAAGGGATGATCTGGGAGATTTTGTAGGCACCAAAAAAGGGATAATCATGGAAAGTTTATAACACCAAAGAAGAGATGACCAAGGAGAGTCTATTGGCACCAAACAAGGGATGACAAAGGAGAGTCTATAGGCCCAAACAAGGGATGATAAAGGAGAGTATATAATAACCAAACAAGGGATGATAGAGGGGAGTCTATAGACACCAAACAAGGAACGAATAGGGAGGGTCTATAGGCACCAAAAAAGGGATGACCATGGAGAGTTTATAGCACCAAATAAGATATGACCTCAGATAGTCTGTAGGTACCAAAAAAGATATGATAAAGAAGAGTCTATAGGCACCAAAAAAGAAATGATCATGGAGATTTTATAGCACCAAAGAAGATATAACCTAGGAGAATTTGTAGGTAGCAAAAAAGGGACGACAAAGGAGAGTCTATAGGAACCAAATAAGGGACAATCGGGGAGGGTCTATAAGCACCAAATAAGGGATGACCAAAGAGGTTCTATAGGCACCAAAAAAAAGGATGACCATGGAGAGTTTATAGGCACCAAATAAGGGATGACCAGAGGAGAGTCTATAGGCACCAAATAAGGGATGATAGAGGAGAGTCTATAGGCACCAAAAAAGGGATGACCATGGAGGGTCTATAGGCACCAAAAAGGGATGACCATGGAGAGTTTATAGGCACCAAATAAGAGATGACCTAGGAGAGTTTGTAGGCACCAAATAAGGGATGATGAGAGGATATTCTATAGGCACCAAACAAGGGATGACCATGGAGGGTCTATAGGCACCAAAAAAGGGATGACCATGGAGAGTTTATAGCACCAAAGAAGAGACAACTAGGGAGAGTCTATAGGCACCAAACAAGGGATTATAGAGGATATTTTATAGGCACCAAACAAGGGACGACAAAGGAGAGTATATAGGCACCAAACAAGGGATGACTATGGAGGGTCTATAGGCACCAAAAAATGGATGATCATGGAGATTTTATAGCACCAAAGAAGAGATGACTAGGGAGAGTCTATAGGCATCAAACAAGGGACAAAAAAGGAGAGTCTATAGGTACCAAACAAGGATGACCAAGGAGGATCTATAGGCACCAAAAAGGGATGACCATAAAAATTTTATAGGCAACAAAGAAGAGGAGACCAGGGAGAGTCTATAGGCACCAAACAATGGATGACATAGGAGGGTCTATAGGTACCAAACAAGGGATAACCAAGGAGGGTCTATCAATCATAATTTTTTCTCTATGATCTATAGACAAAAAAAAGTAATCAAATAAGGCCTAATTTCATCTCATTATTAATAAAAATTATGGCAAACAAGTGGAGCATCGAAATAAATAGTGGTCTATCTATTGAGACATGAGACACAAACTGAATGAGGAGAGTCTAACCACACTCTATCATCTGCTTCCTATAGTATTTTATTTGCGGTCTATAGTCTTTGTTCTATAGTCTTTTCTCTGTATTCTATAGAAATTTTCCTATAGTCTTTTCTTTCCAGTCTATAGTATTTTTCCTATAGTCTTTCCTTTTTGTCTATAATTTTTTTATTTGTAGTATTTTCTTTGTGGTCTATAGTCTTTTGTTTGTAGTATTTTAACTACTTCTTGTAGTATTTTCTCTACGGTCTATAGTCTTTGGTCTGTAGTCTTTTCTTTACCATATTTTCTCTTTCGTCTATTGCCAATCACTCTTTTTTTTGCTTCTCTATGTCCATTCATATTTCAGCTTCTTTAATTTCGATTGAGGAGAACTAATGTTTAACATGTATGTTTAGGTATATATAGTGGGGCAAATTTGTCTAGGTTAATAAAATTCTATATAATTTTAAGGTGAATTAGTCCAAAATCTAGGAGGGAAGGATAGCGATTTAAAATTTAAAAGGTAAAAGTATTATAATTTTGGGGCGAACCGACCTTAAAAGAATTTGCCCGAAATTTTTTTGGATGAATGGTTCGATGTCCAAGGTTCCAATATTAGCCAATTTAAATTTTTTAAAATCCTAATATTCATTATTTTACGATAATTCATTGATGTGCATAACCCTGGACATGCCTAGAGAACAAAATTTAAACTATGGCATGTGAAGAATGCAAACACAAAACACTAGTCTAACAAATGTAAGAATAGGAATGGACTAAGCATAATAAAGCATCACATATTTTTTATTTTCTTTTATACTATATCTAGGTAATTTTTACTACCAAAAGCTACATGTAAAGTAATGATTGAGTGCATGTGCTATGACACAAAAAAAACTAGGTATTGCTAGCATATTAGTGTCATAGAATGCTATTTTTATAAGCAAATAAATTACATGCATAAATTGATAAATTACCAGCTATAATAAAATATATTTTATAAGAAAATGCCATAGAAAACAATTTGAAAAAGAGGAAATGAGTTCAACACTTCCTATTTCACAACTTATCGACACACCTTGGGATAAATATTCTCTAAAGAGATCCTAGTTGAAAAGCAACTTAATAGACAAAATACTATAGAGTTGGATCTTCACTTGATGTCAATCTAATAGATGATGTAGTTGAGACAAAGAAACATGAAAGGCCTTGTTTGAATTTTAATGGTATATGACATTCTATTTTATATAGTCTATTTTTTAAATTGAAATACCCTATCATATTGGTTTGTTGCTTTAGCATTTGCTTTTTAATTTATTAATTATTTAATAAGCTATGTATGACTAGTATTCGGGGTTACTCCATTAAAATAACAAAATATTACATTGCTATTATGTTACTTAAATGACATCAACTTCCCTTTTTGTCATATATATTTTTCATTTGTCTTTCTATGAAAGATATTTGCCTTCTTTTTTAAATTGCTAAGTTTTTGCAATCAACTCCTTAGCAATTTTGTTAATAGATAAATCTCACTCATATAATTACCTTCTAAAATTCAAATTTTGTCAAGATGAAATTCAACATCATAATATTTGTTTTGTTACTTGGTTTCCATATCTAAAAATATGTTGTCCATAACAACCTATAAATTCTCTAATACCTCTTTTTCTAGGGGTCTTAATCATTCCCCTAATATTCCATGATAACAATTTCATTACCACTTTTTGTTTATATTTATGTGTTTTACCCCACTTCTTGTTAACACTTTGATGTTTTCTTTTGTTTTACCATATTAATATCCATGTGAGTATTTTTATTTTACTTTTTAGTTTTTGAGTCTTCCTCTCGTTCTTCATTCCGACCAACACTTTTATCTTCACCAATGTATTTAAGTTTCTCACACTATTGATAGTGAAACTTGTTATCTATAAGTTTGTATTGCTCTAAAAGATCCAAAGTGTAAAGAATAACCTCAAAGCCATTTTATTATTTATATTTCTTTGAAAACCTTAAAGTGCAAGGGTGTTTATCCATAACAATTACCTTCTTATGCTGCCCTAAAAACATTAAATTGCTATAGATTTCCTCCATCTTTGTTTCTTTATTATTTTTCTCTTACAACCCTAAAAAGTAAGGTACTATAACCTTTACACTACTTTAATTTCTATTGTTAGGGGATGATTCTATACCACTAAAGGGAAATGAGGAAGATGTACCTAGAATAATCTTGACCTCTTTTATCGTCTTTCTTTTAAATTTTTCTTCCACATATTCCTTTGCACTTTTAATTTCTTTTCAATTTGAACTTACATACTATACTTTCTCATACCTTGTATCCTTGACCTAAGTGAACTATAGTGGTTTTTGTCATATGATGTTGAAGATAGGTTGTTTTATTTATCTCTTCTTTTAAAGTAGGATATCCTTGATCTAATACAACTTCTATTCTAGAACCTCCAAATGTCCATAAAAATAAATAATATTTTATAAGAATAAAGTTTTATTTTTCAAGGTTTGAGATATTTTTACCATCGGAGATGGACTACCGAAGTGGATCTGATCATAGGAGCAATATCTAAGTGGGATCTATATTGTGAGATGAAGATTTAATTTTTTATGAAGACTATTAATGGAGGAAGAGGGGAGTCACCCGCTTTTTAACTTTAAGGGGTTGGTTGCGGGTTCTTCAGTTTTTAGCCCTAATAGAGTTGTTAAAGCATACGATTCTCTAAAGAAGGCTTGGGCTAGTGTGATGGGTTAAATGTTAGTGGGTAGTATCGAAAAGGTGAGCGACTGCCTTCATCGTAAGGAGAAGCGACCACAAATTCAGGTGCAACCTGAAGTGGTGGAAAATGAGGTAATTTTATTACAAGCCATGCCCTTATTTGCAGATTCATTGGAATTAGGTTAAACCTAATAAGGATTAAGGGATCGACATGGAAAATTTAAGGTAAGTATGACATTGTTATGTCTACTTTTTTAGTTATTTTTGATGAGGAGGATCAAAATAAAAGTTTCAAGTATGACCCTTATTTCATGGGCCAAGTGGGGCTATACATGAAACTATGGCACACAAGGTTCAATTTGATGGAGGAACGACCTTCAATTGCCCTAATGTGGACCAGACTTCATTGTTTGCCTTTGGAACTTTAAATGGAGAAGATTTCTAGAGATATTGACGAGGCCATAGGGACCTTTGTTTCAATATTTGATCTTATGAAGAAAAGGAAGTTTACTATTTATGCTAGGATTTATGTGGAGCTAGATATATCCAGTCCTCTTCCAAATTCTATTGATATCCAAATTAGGGAAGTGGTATGGTTTCAGGCTCTTGACTATGAGGCAATCCCATTCAAGTACAAACGTTGTCATCTTTATGATCACTTGGCAAGGGATTGCCCTAAGAATATTGAGATGAAGCAAAAAGAGGAGTCTCATCAAGGGAAATGTGTGAAAGTGGGGGAAGAGGATGGTATTTATGTAATTATAAAAAGGAAAATATTGAAGGTTGGTGGTTAGAAGAGTAAGGAGCATTTGGAAGTTCCTTTCAAAACTCAGTTTGATATCTTGGAATCTGGGTCTAGTGAGGTGGATGTGGATGTTGTGGGGGGATTACCCCTCTCATGAGCAGGTTTTTCAAGATGATTTGGTTTCGTTCCCTTGTAGCGAGGGTGAGGTCCCAACATAGATGTACAATCCAAAAAAAATTAGAACTCGAAAGGGGATGGCTAGGCCCTTGGAGGAGTCTAGGGTTGTAGTTGAGAATGATACAAAGAGGGAGGAAAGAGATGTCAAGGTTGAGAGGGATGGGAGGAGAGGAACAAAAATAAATCCTGTAAGGATTACATCAAGCATATCGAGGAAGCATAGAGAAGGGAAACATGCAACTGGAAAAAAATAAAAAAAGGACAAGCGAGATAAGGAAGGGGAGCATTTGGTGGAAGAGATGATCATGCCAAATGTTGATTCACATTTCAACTCTTTGTCGAAGATTATTTCATGGAATGTGAGGGACCTAGGGGTGAAACCCAAGCAAAATTTTGTGAAGCATTTGTTTAGATAGTATACCAGTAAAATACACTGATGGTTTATTTTTTTGCAGTTTTAAGGAGTGCTCCTCTAATATGGCGTTCAATGTTTAGGTGCAACAATGCTCTTTTATGTAAAATTTTTTATGCTCTAATTGAGTATTTAGCCTCCATAGGATTATAGGTATGTATATTTAGAGGTACTTCCAGACTATGGCCTATGTAATAGAAGGCCTTGCAACTATGTAATATGGTTTCTATTTAATAAAATTTAATTTTTTTAATTGAATATGGAGAACCTCTTGGACTTAACAAAAATGTTTTAAAATGGTATCAAGGGTTAAAAAGAATACGCATTTTCTAAGAATAGAATTTTATTCTTCAAGCAAATAACATTCATATGTCCAATATGTAAAACCTCAAGAAGAATTAGATATTTATAAAATTAATAAGAAATTATCATGGCGGACAACTCAACTGTTTGGGCTTTGGTTCTTCTTTAAAAGGTCCAAGGTTCAAAACGTGGCGTAGGTGAGTGTGTGAAGGGGGTTGTGTGTATGGTGTGTTTGGCCTCTATTGATAAGCTCAACTCTCACCTTTATAGAGGTCATGGTTGGGATGGGGATACCTAAACCTAAGTGTCAATCATAGAAAATTCTCACTCTAACCTTAATTAAAAAAATTAATAAAAAAGTGATAAAACAATTACAATGAAAGCGTATCTTTTAAACACACAACCAAACTAAATATATCAATTGATTAAACTATATTTTATGTTTGTAATAAACAACACACAATGCACAACATCATGACAAAATGAGTGGTTTTCCATGATGTACACAAGATCCAAAAGCTTTCCATGATGTACACAAGATTCAAAAGCTAGAACCACGTTTCATCTTCGAAACTAATAATTTTTCACAGAGCACACAACACGTTGAAATAAGTGATTTTTTATGATGTATACGAGAATCAAAGCTAAAACCACATAGAATTTTTTGTCATGTGGAAACGAGTAATTTCTCATGATGTACACGAGAACCAAAATTAGAACAACACACTTTTTTGAACCTTGAATCTCTTTCCATGATGTACAAAGAACCAAAGTTAGAACATCACACACTTGTTTAAACCTTGAATCTCCCACAGAGAAGCCAAAGCTCTAACCATTGCAGTGTCCCCACCATGGAACATTAAACAATGACATTAATTCAATATGTGATGACATCATCTCAACAATTCAAAATGACTTGAGATGTATTTGAGACTTTCAGACCATAAGTCATATTGATATTAAGGGGATTCGATTTTTTTATATACTTGAAAATCGATAACACCATTAAATGTTGTCTCTATAAACTTTAGTTTATATAGCAAAGTGCAAACACTCCAGTGCTACTATCCAACTTATCCCTTTCTTTAAAAAAAAATCATAATCCATGTGAGTGTAGTCTACCAACAAAGATACCACTTACATAATCGATGATGTGACCTGGATTCAATCCCAAATATTTATAAAAAATATTACTAAGAAAACATAAATATTACACTTTATTTATAAAAAAAAATAAAACCTCAACCATTAAGGACATAGAGGATTCATATTCTTAACCGAGACCCTATTCACTATCCACTCTCACTACTTTTTAGGCATGGTTTCAATTTATTTTATTAAATAAGTTTTTTTTATTTTTTTTCTCTCTTCTTGGATTTCTTGTATTTGAGTTACTTAATAAACTCAATTTTTATATTAGTTTAAAGTATATAAGAATTAAATTTATGTTGATATTATTAAATAATATTAAAAGAAAATTTAAGTTTAAATTTTATTTATTTTTATTAAATTATTATTATATAATCATTGATGTAAAATTTGTTTTCATCTCATATAATTAATTAAAAAATATCTTTAATATTTAAGGTTTTATATTTTTATACGTAAAAAAATTCATGAACACACAAAAAAAAAGCCTATTAAATGGTATTAGATAATTTATTAGATTCTTCAGCTTTTAAGGAGACTTAGACCTAGGTTTGAAAAACAATATATGTATAATAACTCAGTTATTGTATTATTACTATGTAAATACAGATATAACACATTTCAAACCCATATAACCACTTAATAAAAAAATTGGTGTGGTTGTACATGGGTTTAACCCTATTTTTGTTGTTTTTGAGTAACAGCTTCATATAACCACTTAATAAAAAAATGGTGTGGTTGCAGATGGGTTTAACCCTATTTTTGTTGTTTTGAGTAACAGCTTCTTAACTCGAGATAGATAGATAGATATTAACATGAAGGAAATTCCAATCATGGGTGACTACCTATTAGATATGCCTATCTACCCATTGTAAAGACTTATATTTTTAAATTAATTAAAAGTTTGACCTTACATTAAAGAAACAAACATGAAAAATTCAAAACTTATTTAGCTTGCCTTCAACCATAAGCCTATAATTACAAATAGACAGTCGCTTGCCTTCAAGCCATAAGCCTATAATTACAAAGAAACAGTCCTTGGTTAAACCTGAATGACAGGTGATGTTGGCCTGATGATAAAAAAAATTGTTTTCTAGCTGTTAGAACTTTATACAAGTCTCTTTTGCTTTCTGTTCTAGTAGATTTGAGGTGGAAGGTAAATATTGCAGTCTTCTTAGCCTAAGATGAGTTCCCAGGTCTAAGAATCTGGGGTTAGAATGTCTTATAGACTATTGGCTTGGAAGATTATCTAATACAAACTTTTGTATAGAATTAAGCTGGCAAAGGTTGGTATTAAAACTCTTAATTGTCTGAATTGTGATAGATCTGAGATGGTGAAACACATTTTCTACACTGTAGATTTACGAACTTAGTGTGTGGGATAGGATCCGATCTTACTGTCCAGTCTTCTCTGGGGGTTAGTTGAAATGAAGGGAAGTTGTACTGAAAACCTTTAAATAATTTAGTAGAATTAATTAATCCTTTTAAAAATTATAATGGCGCATATATGATATTTTATGTGTTACAATAGCTTTAATAAATAAGCTATTTCTTTGGCTTTTGTAATGCTCTAGTTGTACTCTAACCGCTTGCTACTCTGGTGCTAAGTTTTGGGCACTACTCTCTCCTTCGGGATTTCAATTCATGGCGAACCAAGATTCCTTAGGGTTGGTCTAAGACATTTTGGTAATGAGGCTTCTAATAATGTTGTCACCATCTTGCTTTGTTAAATATACAATTGTTGAAGGTATTGAGTAATTTTCAGTCCAAGCACCTGAATAGTACTTTTTAGTTCTATTGTCGAGTTTGATTATTACAGTTTGGAATTATTGTGGTAATTTATTGTTGATAATGTAATCTTTATAATTTAAAATAATTATATTAATGTTAGTTTTTTATTTGAATGTATTTATTTTCTATATTTCAGCATGAGGAATGTTTTAATTTCTTTCTTCTATTTTTGAATTTAACTTTTGTACATTTTCTTTTACAAATTTGGCTTTAGAAAATGCCGATCAAATGCATATTTATTTATCTACCAGTCTACATTGTAAAAGCCCTGTCAAAACCATATTACTCATCATTATGGTTACTCATCATTCCTTTCATAGAGACTACCCACCCAATGCCCAAATTCTTTAAATAAATACTTCACAATTTTCCCTGAGAAAACCAAGGCTACTTGGGCTATTCTTATTAAACCTCCTTGTTTATATGATCCCTACCTCTTATGGGTTGAGATAACATATTTTGTTAGTATGCAGGTGATTTAATAATTACTTTTTAAATTATTTTTATTATTTTTAAAACTTTCAAAATGGATATATTAGGTTTCAAGTTGTATTATGAAGGGAAGAAAGGAAAGTTAAAACTGAATCTAGATATGTTGGCTCTACTAAAAATCTATTTTTGCCCAACTTCGTGTTTTAAGTGGGCAACTTACTCTAACACAACCTAAGGGTTGGATAACCTTTTATAATAACCTGATAAGGAATGAAACAATGATATTGTTTTAGAGTTTAAATTATTATGTAAGAAAAAATAAAGAATTATATATAAAAATTTATTATGGTCCAAAAATGTTGGATTAAAAATTATAAAAAGTGTCCATGACATTATAGTGGATAATAAGCAAATGAAACAACCAAAATACATAATAAAAAATAATAGATCTTTTATTTTGATATTATATTTATAATCTTGGTATATATAATCATGAAGTTATTTATTTATATTTTTCAAAACAATGTCTTAAGGTATTCTTCATGGTCACCAACCAACATAATATTTTTGGTATCTTGAATAATTATCTAGCTAAATAAAAAACAAGCATATATTAACCTTTATGGGAAATCAATGAGGGGAATTATGCAATTTTTTTGGTTTGATGCTTAGTTGAAGACTTATCGTCTTATCTCTAATTCAAAATGGCAACCATTGGCTCATGCATGCCTAGCTTATAAAGGTTCAAAGGTTAGATATAATATTAAATTGAGCAACAACTCCAATTCATGAAGTTTTATTAGTAACCTAGTTGAAGGAGAGGAACTCAAACAAATTGTAGATAAGCTTCAAAAAATGCTTCAAGAGTATTATTTGCCTATTTTTACACAAAAGGATGAGTTGGTTTGGATTCTATGAAAAAATGGTCTTATAATAGATCAATTTGAGATATGAGGATTTATAGCAATCAAAATTTTCCACTCCCAATACTTTTCTTGGAATAATTTTGGTCAATAACAACTCTCCCTAAGGCCTCAACATTCCTATTCTTATAGGAGAGAGTCTACAAAGAAGAGGATATCATGAACCTTTCATATGTGCCTTGTGTGAGAAGCATTTAGAAATATTAAACTATTTATTTCTTTATTGTCCCTTTGCTCACACCATTTGGGGTTACTTTTAAAAAAATATGAGAATATATTAGATAGCTTCATAGTAGTGAAAGAGTTTATCAAATGTTGGTTTATTAAAATTCAAAGTGAAAGGATAATGAATTATGTAGAGGATTGGACCTACAATTATTTGTTGAAATTTACTTCTTCATTGTGCCTTTGCTCATACTATTTGGGGTTACTTTTTTTAAAATATGAGAATATATTGGATAGACATGTCAACATTGAAAGTGTTTATGAAATGTTAGGATTATGTGTTCTCTAGAGGATTTTTTTATTGATGGGAAAGGGTTTTGAAAGGGACCCTGAACCTTTTACAAAGCATAAAAGTGAAACCGGGTAAATCAACAAGATTAACCCAAGAAGAAACAAAAAATGGAGCAACTAAAACAACATCTCAAACCAAACGGAGAGAGGAAAGAAACCCAAATAAACCTAAGCGCAACCAGTTCCAAGAACTGCAAAAATATCGAAAGGAAATTTAGAGTAAACAAATGTCATCATCCTGATTGGCAGACCTGAGGTTCTGAGGGAAATCAACATGCCAAACCCGAAGGGTCTCTTCCTCAATGCCTCTATTAGCAAGTGAGTCAGCAACTTTATTTCCTTCTCTTAACACGTGTTGGATAATGACATTAGAGTACCTGCTAACAAGCCTCCTGCATTCGTAAATGATATTGGAAAGGCTCCACGAAGGGGATTGAGAAGCTTTGAGACAGTTGATGATCAACAAGGAATCTCCTTCAACGATTAAGTTGTTGGAGCCAAAGCCTTCTAGGACAAGCAGGCCTTGATAAAGAGCTCTCGCCTCAGCCAAGTTGTTGGTTTGAACTCTGATATTCTTTGCATAGGCTGCAATGATTTTCCCTTTGTCATCCTTGATTATGCCTCTGCTCCCAGCCCTTCCAGGATTTCCTTTAGCCGCTCCATCGAAGTTGAGCTTTATCCACCCTGTAGGAGGAGGGGTCCAAGTAATGCCTGATCTATCAACAACAGGTCGAGGAGTTCCTGCAACACAATTTGTTAGATTGAAACTTGCAAATAGGTGAGATTCGAGACCAGGTTTGGGGGCCCCATTCGATGAGACAAGGCGGGCATTTTTAGAGGTAAAGGTGGTGATGCGAAGGAAGATGGATTGAGAGTCTTTGGCAACTCCTTTGAAAACTTTGTTGTTACGTTCCAGCCAAATCTTCCAAAGGAAGTGGTGTAGGCATGTGGACCACAAGAATTTTAACTGGGAATTAAAGAAAGGGTTAGGCCATTGCTCAAACAAAAGGATGATGGAAGATGGTTGAACCCAGGCAATGTTGACCAAATCAAATAGGGAATTCATAATGGAAAGAGAAAAAGGGTATTGCAGGAAAATATGGATAGTTGATTCCCAATTGGACTTGCAAAGAGGGCAACAGTTGGGGATAAAAAGGCCTCTGATGATTAAATTATCCATAGTTAAAATTTGATTTTGAGAAGCAAGCCAGGAAAAGAAGCCGATTTTTGGAATCAATTTTTTAACCCAGACATACTTAGTAGGGGTCCAGCTAGGTGAGGGGGTATCTTGAATATAGTAAGCAGATTTAACCGTGAACTTACCATCCTCACTAAGCTTCCATATGAGGTTATCTTTTGATTGGGAGTTTGGAATAACAAAGACTCACAACAAATTTTGAAGGATTCTAGTAGTAGAGGTGGAATTGAAATCCAGATCATTGGTGGGAATGGATTTCCAGAGACGTCGGTTAGGAGACTGAGAAATGAAGTTAATCACTCTGCTTTCGAAGGTTTGGTCCGTGAAGGGCTTGAGAATTGCTAGATTTGGCTCAGATATGAGGGGGTGATCCTTAAGCCAAACATCTTCCCAGAACCTGATAAAATTATCGCAGCCAAGTTTCCATCTCATTCCCTTCCTGATGATGTCCCTGCATTGAATGATAGAATTCCAAAAGCACGAACCTTGAGGAAGAGGTTGGTTATCCATGAAAGAGGTTTGTTGGAGGTATTTATTTTTTACTATATCAATCCAAGTAGATTGAGCCTCAGTGACAATTCTCCAGGCTTGCTTTGCCATGAGTGCCAGATTCATTTTATGGATTTCCCTAAAGCCTAACCCTCCTTGGTCTTTTTTCTTGCAGATTCTATCCCAAGCAACTAAAGGGAATCTATTCCGATTTTCATTTCCAGCCCAAAGGAACCTCCTTTGAATTTGTTCAATATTATGGCAAACAGAAATAGGAACTTTGAAGATTGACATGAAAAAAACTGGAATACTTTGGAGGTACGCTTGCACAAGAGTAGCCTTAGCCGCTTGGCTTAACATTATTTTTTTCCACCCTACCAGCTTCTTGTTGATTCACTCAATGACATTGCTCCATAAGAATTCTAAAGGATTGCCATGAAAAAGAGGGAGCCCAAGGTAAGTAGAAGGAAGCTGAGAAATAGTACAACCCAGAATCCTAGCAATCTTAAGCTATCTACGAATGGGAGTATTTAGGAAATAGATTCTGCTCTTCACAAAGTTAATTTTCTACCCAACAACTTCTTCAAAAAATTTAGAATAGATTTGATTATTTTAGCTTCAGGAACTGAGGACAGAGTTGCTAGGATAGTATCATCCACAAATTGTTGATGAGTAATGGGCCTAGAAATAGATGAGGGCTTGATACCAGAAAGAAGACCCAAAGAGCAAGCCTATTTAAGGGATCTACCAAGTGATTCAACCATGATGATGAAGAGGAAGGGTGACAAAGGGTCGCCCTGCCTGAGTCCTCTAAAACTTTTAAAGTATCCTACTATTGAACCATTAACAATGACTGAGAACCAGGAAGATGTTAAGCATTCCTTGATTAAAGCGACCCACTCCTCATGAAAACCAAATTTCTTTAAAACTGCAAAGAGGAAGTCCCAAGAAACCCTATCAAAGGCTTTGTTGATATCAAGTTTCAGGAAGAGGCCAGGTTTCTTGCTCTTGGCAACAGAATGAATAAGTTCATGTATAGTAATTATACCATCTATTATGAATCTACCTCTGACGGAGCTCCCTTGGTAGTGATCTATTATGTCTGGAAGGATAACCTTGAGTCTATTGGCCAGAACCTTGGATATGAGCTTGTAAATGATATTACAAAGGCTTATCGATCTAAAGTCAGAGATGGATTTACTTACTTGGGACTTAGGGATAAGAGCCAAGAATGTTGAATTAACATCTCTGGGAATGGATTTTGATTGCTGAAAGTCTTGGACAACATTGGTTACATCATTCTCAACAATATCCTAAAAGTGCTGGAAAAACCTAGGAGGGAATCCATCAGGTCCAGGAGCCTTATCGGGGTGCATAGAGAACAGGGCATCTTTGATTTCTTCTTTTGTGAACTTCTCAAGAAGATCAACATTTGATTCTTGGGAAACAAGGCAAGGAATATTTTGAAGAAGAGCATTACAGGCATGGAGGGAGGATGGTGCGTTGGGTCCCAAAATATTCTCAAAATGAGAAACAACTTCGGACCTGATTTCATGAATGTCACTGATGCTTGAACCATCACTCCTGAGGAGTTCCCTGATTCTGTTAGAACTTATGTGTCTGAGCGTTGATGCATGAAAAAATTTAGTGTTGGAGTCCCCTTCTTTTAACCACAATGCTCTGGATTTTTGCCTCCAGAAGATTTCTTCCTTAGATAGCAGATTGTGGAATTCAGCAAGAAGGTTATGTTCATCCTGCTTGAGACCTGGGTCTAGATTCCCATTCTGAATACTAGATTCAATATTCATCAGTTGTTCAGAGATTCATTGTTTGTCCTAGAAAATATTCCCAAAAACTTCTTTATTCCACTACTTTAACTTAAGCTTTATAAAGTGAAGTTTCTTGGCTAATTGGGTTAAGGGAGGCCCTGAGAAACTTTCTTTCCACCAATCAGAGATGCAGGTTCGAAGGTCAGGGTGTTGAAGCCACATTGACTCGAATCTGAAAGGTATTTTGAACTGGAGAGCTAGCTGCAAACCTTCAAATATTAGAGGGTTGTGATCTGACCCTATTTTAGGGAGAGAGGTTAGAGTAGCATCACCGAGAAATTGAATAGCTTCTTTAGACAATAAAAACCTATCAAGTCTCAACTGGATGAGTTGACTACCATATCTCCTATTACTCCAAGTATACTTTAAACCTTTTAAGTGAACATCCATTAATTCATTCAAATCAACAAAATCTACAAATTCTTCAAAACATATGGAAGTGACTGGAGCTCCCCCATGCTTGTTAGAAGGATAGAGAGGGTTGTTGAAATCACCAGCAAGCATCCAAGGTTCATTTTGAAAGTTGCTCCTCATTTGGTTTAGTGTGGTCCAAAGGGCACGATGACCAGTAATGTTGTTAGGAGCATAAATATTTGAGAGAATCCATTGGTGTTTGGAGTCTTTATTGAAGAATAGAATGTTGATGATTCTTTCTAAAATGGATATAAGTCTACCCTCAATAATGTTTGGATCCCACATGCACATGAGTCCGCCTGAAGAGCCATTGGCAGGACTGAAAACATATTCACTATTTTTCCATAATAATTTACCAATCCTTTCACTGTTCTCAATATCAATTTTTGTTTCTTGGAGTAAAATGATGCTAGGCTTCAGAGTTTTCCTCATGGATCTAACCAACCTCTATTTGGTTACTCCATTGAGGCCTCTCACATTCCATGAGAGGATCTTCATCTAGAATGTTTGGAAGATTTCTTTCCCACCCCTTTGCCATGAGATGGAAGTGGTTTGGATATTTTTCCCTCCTCCTTGGGAAAATCAATGTCTGTTTGATCTGATAGAGATGAAAGAATAGTAGGTTGAAAGCCATTGGCAATGTCCAGATCAGTTTCTTTCTTCCTTCTCTCTTGATTTGATGGTCTACCCTTTTTCTTGTCACTGCCAACATCGACAATAATTTTTTCCCTTGGTTTCTTGTAGCCTGTTTAAGAGGACTGAGAAGTTGCTCTAGAATAGGGGAATGCGAGTCGGGGGGAGGAGGAATTTGATAGGAAAGTAGAATATTCCTAGGCTAGAAGGACTAGGTTGGGTTTTGGCAAAAAATTGGTCGGAGGTGGGAAAGAAGGCCTAGACCTAGTGGGGGACTAGGGAGCATCGCAAGGGTGAACAGATAAATCAGTGAGATTATTGTGAATAGTTTTAGCTATGGTAAGATCTACAGTTTTAGGGTCAGTAGGGGTATCTTCAAGATCTAGGTCTTGACCATTTAAGGGCATGAAAGGATTAGGCTTTGCAAAAAGAGAACTTACCTGGTCTTTGGACTGCAGAGCTCGGGTCTGAGAGATAGGTTGCTTGCCTTTGTCGATCTGATTCTTTTCCTAGAATATTTGAGTTAGTTGACTATTCCCTAGTCCATTCTTATCATGATTTGCATCCTTCTTTAAATCCTTCTTTAGAGTGGGGCACTGAGCACGGAGATGACCCTGTTTTTGACATTCAATGCAAAAAGTAGGTTTGTTCTCATACTCGATAGCCTGACGCCTTCTGTAAGATCCTGAAATGAGATCTACATAAGTCGGTAGTTGGGAATCTAGATTTGCAATGATGTAGATGCGAGTGTAAGTAAGGTGACTTCTTGCTTTGGTTGTCGAATCAATGGCAACAAGGTCACCAATGGTTTGAGCTATGCCTTTGAGAATTCTAGGATGCTAGAACTATGATGGGAGGCTCGAAAGACTGACCCAAATGGGTGTTGAGTTTATGCTTTGTGTTTTTGGGTCAAAATATTCGCCCCATTTCCTCAAGAATAGACTTCTTCTACCAAAGAACCATGGACCTCTAGTGAGGATTCTGCTTGAGTCTTGAGGATTGTTTAATCTGATTAGGAAAAACCCTCTTGGGTAAGCTGCTAGCTCCATGTTACCCATAGGTCGCCACTTCGAGAAGGCCCATTTGCGAATGGACTCAATGTCCGGCCTAGCACCGACAAATTTCCCAATTAGTGATAATGATTCCTAGAATACCAGGGGAGCCATAACCTCAGGAGGAATGATGACCTCTCTTCCTAAAATAGTGAGGAGTAGATTCTTGGACAGTAGAAATAGAAGGTATTATCCCGAAGCAGACTTTATCTACAAAGGAACCAAAAATGGTGTTTTGGGTTGGATCTATCGGGGTTCCCTTTCGATGTCTGTGACTTCATCTTTGTCTACATCATCAAAAGCTCCATCATTGATATCCCTGATTTTGACTAAAATTCCTCTTTGATATTTTCTTGAGCTTAGAGACCTCCCTAAAATCCTACCATTGTTCTCATTCTACTACACTACTCCATTATTGCTCACCTTCATTGCCTTGGCAATGCTCAGCCACTACACTTCTCTTCCCTAGCACTGCTTAGCCGCTACACTTCACTACCCTACCACTACTCAACCACTAAAATTTACTACCCTAGAACTAATCATCCACTATAATTTATTGCCCTAGCACTACTCAGTCATTGCACTCCACTCTCAACTCTCAACTGTTGCACTTATTTACCGTAGTACTACTCAACCGCTGCACTTCATTGCCCTAGCACTGCTCAACCTCTACCCTAGCATTGCTTAGCCACTGCACTTTGCTGCCCTAGCACTTCTCAACCAATGCACTCCACTCTCAACTCTCAGTCACTGCACTTCACTGCCCGCACTGCTCAGTCGGTACACTTCTAGAGGATTTATCTTTTCAACATTGTTGAAATTTATAGCTTGAAATGATTAATAGAATTTTTTAAAATAAAATTTTAAAATCATGTGCAAGTTTGTAACCGTATTTATAAAATGTCATTAGCTCGACTGATTAGATCCCTCAAAATTCGAGGAGACCCAAGTTCGAATCTTGCCAAGTGATACATGGATAACATCTAAACTTTGTGGTAGTACCATTATGTGGTGATGATGTAATAAGGGTGGGGTCTATTTCAACCCCATATAACCAATTGAAAAAAAAGTTTGAAACCGACCTTTTTTTTGCTAGAGAAAAAGGGTTATACTTGGGTACCCACCCTTGATAAATCACAATTCTCTCCTTTAGAGCTTGAGAGTTTACAAAAAAATTTAATTCTTATCTCAATTGAGATGCTATACCTAGATACCTATATTTTTTTCATAAAAAAATTAAATTCTTGATATTTAATTTTTGGATATTTTTCTTTATAAATACAAATATTCAACATCCTTCTTTTTGAAATTTTATTGCAATAAAACAAAAATAAATAAATTAAAGTTAAAAATTCCTCTGGAGTGAAAATCATATGAGTTATTTTTTCATACATATAAACCATAAAAGTTTCATTCCTTTGTTGGATCTCCTCCCTAAAATCCTATGAGTCACTTCTATATATATATAACCAAATAAATTCATAAAAAAGGCATCCCCTCCATTTTAAAAACATGTTGAGAAACCAGAGTTTTTAAAATCCATTTAAACATTTGACTCACAAAATCATATGAGTCATTTTTACATATATATGCAACAAAAAATAACATACCTAAAAAGGTTTTTAGAGTGAAAATCTATTAGGTTACTTTTTCATATATATGAACTAGAAAAATAATATTATATGTTCATAGACAGGAAGATAAAATCGAGTCATTGAAGAATTTAAACAACTTTTACAATACCAAAACTCCACCTCTCTTGTATATGCACTACATCTTACTAGAGTAATATTTCAAAAACTTTGTGGTTATCATATACTGCTTGACCAGATCTAGATTGTTAGTTTCCTTTCTCAAGCATAAGTACAACCATAAGAATTATAATAAATAATTAAGCAGTGTCAAAAAGTTGAAATTTCCAATCCATACTCATTCCCATAATCCAATTTACAACCAACTCAAAAAATCTATTCATCCATAACATCCATTTGATGTCATCTTCTTTTGATTTAGCATACAAAACTTCTACTCATTTCATGAAATCCTAGTCCACTTTATCAAATCTAGAATATTAGTTTCCTCCAATGCATTAATATATAAATGGATCCCCTAAAACATTTTGTAGTGCTCTAAAACCTTATTTCGATATTTTTCTTGTTAGATTTTTCTTGTCAACTTCAGCTAAACTTACTACTTCCTCTAACCATGGAAAAGGGAATTTAAATTTCCAATCCTCTAATAAAACCCCTCTACAGACCACCCTATTAGCACATTTATTCCATTTCCTTAATGTATTTGTAAACCTGATTTATTCAAACTTTGTAGTAAGGTCTTATATTTCCACAATGATATCTTGTATGTTCCATGGAGCCTTTACTTTCTTCAAAAATGCATTTATTACTATTATTGAATGTCTTCCATACAAACTCTATTCCATTTCTTTTGTTTGCATATTTTTAATCCTTCCAAGCCACCCAAGTTTCAACTTCATTATTTTTCCTAAATCCACTACTAAAAGTGTAATGTGACAAAATCTCACCTCTATTATTTTTTATTATTCCTTCTCCTATTGGTCCTATATTTCCTTTAGATGCTCTATCAAAATTCAATTTGACCCACTCCGCTTGTATTGGTTTCCACTTGATGTTCTTTGACTTCCTTTTGTTTCTGATATTCCCAACATCATAATTACATTCGATGACTTGAATTCATCTATCTAGACTCTCTACTTCAATATTAGAGATTGGATGACTTGATAAGGTTGATTTACACTCCTTTATGGCTAAACAAATCTTCATTTTTATTATCTCTAATTTGCTTTCATTTCCTTTAAATATTCTTCTATTTATTTCCAATCATATAGTCCAAAGTATTGTATCTTTCAACGTATCCCATATTGTCTATGGTGTCTCACTTTTAAAAGTGTATTGTCATTGCTTTAACCATTCTTCAATTCTATCATTTATCACCATGCATTTACCAAACATATTAAAAACCCATTGCCATAGTTCTCATACTATTGAGTAATATCCCAAGAGATGGGATATACTCTCCTCCATTTTACATAGAACACATTATGAGGGGCCATGAAAACCCCTTTCATTAGGTTAACACAAGATAAAAAAAAATTGTGTGATCTACTATTCATACGAACATTTTCACTTTTGTAATGCTCGTGCTATTTCAAATATCTTTTCATAATCTTGTGATATTCCTATTTTGTTGGTGTTTTACATTATATTGACTTCTTGCAATGTATTTTATTGAGTTATTCAACTTCCAAATCAACTTATCCTTGTCTCCCCTTGGAATAATCATTGTTGTTATATTTTTGCTCAACTACCTCCTAGAAACAATGTCCAATATACTTGTAAAAAAATCATATTTCCATTTGTATCTCCCTTCCTAATCCTTGTACATAATTTTTAAAAATCTATCACCATATTTCTCTTGAAGTAATCTCATTAATAGTTTTGAAATTGGATCTAGATTGAATGGTTTTCTTATCACACCGTGTATCTTTTCAAATAGAATTTCTTTCTCCACTCCCCACCACCCATCTTAGACATTTAATCACTAGATCAATTTATTTTTTTAAACCATTCCATAGTGCAAAACCATTTGGTAGTGATAATGCAATAAATATTAAGCTTAGGTCATTGGGCCATAAGAAATCTTAAACGGAGACCTCCCCTAGTTTTATGATCACACACCTTACTCCATTTAACCAAAGGAAAGTTCCTTGTAAGTTTAGAACCATATTATTACCTCTATTGTAGAATATTTACAGATATGGTGCTCACAATGGAAAGTCTCAAGTGTGAAAAAAAGGTGCTAACCACTTGTTTACGAGATTTAAATATACATGGAAGAGTTATTTGCAATAATGATATTAAAAAAAAGGATTTTCTTTAGGTAAAATGAAAGTGTCTAAAAAATACGTTAATTAAAATAAATTTTGATGGTACTTCTAAAGGAAATCTAGGAAAATTTGGAGGAGATGGTGCTTTTAAAAATAATAAAAAAAAATATTCTCATTTACTCATAATCATATGGAACTTCATCAAACAACTATACAAAGGCTAAGGAACTTCTTACATGGATGCAAATTATAGTTGAAAAAATATGGAAACATAATTCAATTGAGATGATTCACTAATTCTCATTAATACTATCAATAAAAATGGATGTGGAGATTGGATAAAAAATAATATATTTTTTTATTATATGGATTAAGGGGTTTTAAAACGGTCCCTGAACCTTTACAAAGAAGTTTTGGAAGGGACCCCAAACCATTACAAAGTCAAAGAGTAGTCAATAAACTCAAAATAAGTACATTAATGGGATTGAATCCAGCTTCCAACAAGAGGATTTGACATCAAATAAATTGTGGATCTAGAAATATCGTCTTATCTCCACTTTAAAATTCAAACTTGAAAATGAGCGCCAAAATAGAAAACCATTGTGAGTTTCAAGGCACTCAATAAATATTGGACAAAACCAAGCAAATTTTCTGCCTAATATTGAAGTTGAAAAAATCCTGCCCAGTGAGAGTTTGACAAATCAGTGATTCACGACCAACCAACAACAGAATACTACTAGGGTACGAGGAGAAACATCCAGATAATGAGGATATGGGGTTGACATATACCGAAAAGAGAAAATAAAAAAGAAAAAATTCTTGAAATTTGAAATCCCATGATTCACCCAGTGGAAAGAAAAGAAAAATGATTTAAACAAAAAAAATTGATTGCTTTGAAGCCCTTGAATCTCACCCATTCTTCAAACTGAAAGATAAAAGAGAAAACTAAGCACTCAAAATTAAAAAAAACTATAAAATCCTAAGAGCACTTAGAAAATAAAAATTGTCCTTCCCAATGAGATAACCAAGCCATGGAACCCAACCTTCCTGAGAAACGTGGCCCAACCAACATTTTAAACCCTACAGAGGTCCCCTAAAAACACACCAAAGAAAATTAAACCCTAAAACACTAGGATCTAACACATCCAAAGAAGCTAAATCTATCAGCTGGCCCACCCCTAGCAACCCAATGGAACTAGGAGACCCCATTAGATGAAGGGATCAACAGTATATTCCTTCCTCAACGTGAGCACAATGTCTCCCCTTGGATTCTGGATCAAGGAAGAGGTAAAACCAAAAAGAACCCTCAAAATGGTACCTGCATCCAACAACTGTCTCCAACAATCTTCAGATTAGAAGACCACACATCCATCAACCAGAATGACCTAACAACACAAGCATATCTCCACGAACATTGAAAGCACAAGGTCGCCCCCTATTTTTTGCATCATAGAAGGGGCAAGACCAAAGAATCCCATAGATAGAAACCTGACTATCCAGCACAAGCAACCAGCAACAAGATCTCAGGGGACAAAAACCCCAACAACCCAGAATGAACAAAATATGTAAACCACCCAATAGTACAGCCAGCCATTAAAGATTCATCACTTAATCCAACCTCATTCTCCCAACCCCCCAGCTACGGTTCCAACTATACAACCTTTCTCCCAACACACCAACATGCAACTGTAGGGCCATCTGATAAAATGGTTCTCTATCCAAAAGGGCATCCACTAGGCTAAAGGGAAGCTTTCCAAAAATTAAGGTCTACAGCATGCAAAGTTATGCAAACAATAATATTATTTTTATCCACTAGGCTAAAGAGAAGCTTTCCAAAAATTAAGGTCTACAACATGCAAAGTTGTGCAAGCCCTCTAAACAATAATATTATTTTTAATGCTTATCATTTATTATTGGAGGTAATCTCTTGTATACATGATCATATCTATAAAGAAGGAAATCAAATAATAAATAATTTATCTAATTGCAATATTGATTGTCTTAGAAAAATTTAAATTTTGAAAAGCGTATGGCTAAGTGATATTTTATCCCTTAATGAAAATGATGTCAAGGAGTTATTTTTAGAAACAAAGCAATATAAGGAATATGAAGAATATATTTGATAGAAAAAAAATTAAAAAATATATTTGATAATAACATAGGCTAGATATGGTTTGATTGACTTAATAGGAAATGTAATATTTTGATAATTTGATGAAAATAACCCCAAGCAAAACTACATATAGTTTTTTTTTAATATTAACCCTAGTGGAACCACCTTTAATCATTTATATTTCTATGAAATACTTTCTCTCTACCATTACCACTCATATTGGAATGTTTAGTGCATGATTAACAACTAAAAAAACCAATGGATAGCTAGATCATTTGAAAAATAAAAATATAATTAAAAATTATACTACATAAGTGAAGAAACATCTAACCATCTAATGTTTGAGTGTTCATTCACACACCAAATCTGAATGAGATATTTTTAGCTTACAAATTCCAAGTCAATAGTGATCTAAACCGGATTAATATTTGGGAAACATGGAAGAGGGGAAGATTTAAATCTAAAGTTTTTTGTATAGGGTGGAAGCTTGTATTAAACTTAATTTAATGGTAATTATGACATGAGAAAAATGATAAAAATTTTAGAGAAACCTTTTCATCCTTAGATGGTATTTGGCAGGTCATTTGGAGAAAATTCATGAAAATTGTGGTAGTATATGCTAAAGAGGAAACTTTGGATGATATTGGGATGATGGAGAAGGAAGTTGAAGTGCAAGGCAAGACAAAGATAGTTGATAAAAACCCTTGAAAGGTTGGATTAAAATTAATACTGATGGAGTTGCAAAAGGTAATCTGAGTAGAGTTGGAATTGGAGTGGTATGCATGAATTATGTTGGGATGGTGCTCTATTGGGAACTACATGGCTTGGGAAAGGCCACAAATAATGAAGCAGAAGCATTAGCTATTAAATTTGCTTCTATTTGAGTGGTAAGACAAGGTTTTAAATGTATAATCATATAATTAGGTTCTCAAATCTTGGTAGAAGCTTTGTATTGCATGAGGAACTTTGTTTTAGATACATGCGGTTGAGGATTCTTGTCACCAAAATTAATGAGTTGTGGAGGGAATTGGATGGTGTGATCCCGATTTATGTGGGTAGAGCTCTAAATATAGTGGTAAACTTCCTGGCTAAAATGGGTACTGAGATGGAGGTAGGGATTTAGTGACACAATGGCATGGCTATTAAGGACAAGAAGATTGGGTAGAAATTCAATGCTTGGTTAATTTGTGTCCCCGTGGGACACCCATGTGGTTAGGTCTTTGGGATTTATTTCAGGAGACCCAGGTTCAAACCACTATGGGGCGTGGTGTGTGTACATGTGTGAGTGAGCTTTTTTACAAAATAAAATATCTGGTTAATTTGGACAACTATTGCAAACATATGGTTTAGAATATTTGGCTCCAATGCAGATCTCCTATTAGTATTGTAACAAAAACTGGTTAGTTTTTAGGATCTTGGGCTTTAGAGTTATGGAAGTTCATTAAAAAGTTAAAATAGGGAAACGATTGCTCTTGCTAGCTAAGGTTGAGAGGAGTCTAGATTTGTAAATATCTTGTTCTAATATATTTTTTCAATTTTGTTTTTTAAATAAAAAACTATGAAAAAATATATATTATTTTTTAGTAAATAATAAAATTACTATAGATAGAAACCTATATTATTTTACATAAAATATTTGAATTCTTGATTTTCATTTTTTTTTTTTTGGAACTTTTTCAATTTTCTATGTGAATACAAATATTCCATAATTTAGCATTCTTATTGAAATTTTTCTACTTCACCTCTACTATCTATACATTGCATCTTAGTAGAGTAATATTTTCAAAATATCTCACTATCATAGCTCGCTTTATCAGATCTGGATTGCTAGATTTCTTCTTGAAGCACAAATGCAACCAAAAAAATTGTAATAAATAGTATATATAAAAGCACATTAATGTTATAAAATAAAGCAAATATTACCAATGTAAAACATTAAAGTAAATCTTAATCATTATTTGATTCAGGCAATCAACATTTTCTTGTCAGCTTTAGCTAAACTTACTACTTCCTCTAACCAAGGAAAAGAGAATTTAACTTTACAATCCTCAATTAAAACCCCTCTATTGGCTAGCCTATCTGCACATTTTTTTCCTTTCATTAATGTATCTGTAAACCTGATTTCTTCAAAATATATAGCAAGGTCTTAAATTTTTTATCTCTTGTATGTTCCATGGAGCCTTTGCTTTCCTCAAAATTGTATTTATTACTATAAGTGAATCACCTTCCATGACTTTATTCCATTTCATTTTTTTGCTTATGTTTAACCTTTCGAAAGTTGTCCAAGCTTCAACTTCATTATTTGTATTAACTCCACTATTGAAATCATAATGAGACAATATCTCCTCTATTATTTCTAATTATTCCTCGTCCTTTTGTTGGTCCTAGATTTCCTTTAGATGCTCCATAAAAATTTAACTTGACCAACTCCACATATGATGGTTTCCACTTTATATTTTTTTGTCTTCTTTTTGTTTCTTCTATCCCTAACATCATAATTCCATTTGATGACTTTACTCCATCTATCAAGGCTCTTGGCTTCCAGATTAAGGATTAGGTGAGTTTATAAGGTTGGTTTAGACTCCTCTATCACTAAATAAATATTTATTTTCATTACCTCTAAACCGCTTTCCTTTTCTTTAAATAATTATTTTATTCCTTTCTAGGCAAACAATCCAAAGTATTGTATCTTTTGATATATCCCAAATTGTCTATAAAGTGTCACTTTTAAAAGTGCCTATTATTTTAACCATTCCTCAATTCTTCCATTCATCACCATGCATTTACCAAACAAATTAAGAATCCATTTTACAAAGAATAAATTAAGAGATGGTCTAAACTCTCCTCCATTTTACAAAGAACACATTTTGAGGGGCCATGAAAACCCCTTTTCATAAGGTTATCCCAAGATAAAATTCTTTTATGACCTACTAGCCAAACAAATATTTTAATTTTAGGAATGTTCGAGCTATCCCAAATATCTCTCCAATATTCCTATTTTGATGGTGCTTTATATTATATTCACTTCTTATTGTGTATTCTCATGAGCTATTCAACTCCTAAATCAACTTATCCTTGGCTCCCCTCAATATTCACTATTGTTATCTTTCTACTCAACTGCCTCCTAGCATCAATGTCTTGTATACTTGTAAAAAAATCTTCTATAAATTTGTATCTTCCTTCCTAATCCTTATACAAAATGTTTGAAACCCTCTCACCATATTTATCTTGAAGTAATCTCATCCATGGTTTCAAAATTGAATCTAGATTGAATTATTTTTTATCTAATTATTTTTTATCACAAAAAGTATCCATCCAAATAGAATTTTTTTTTAGTTCCCACCACTCATCTTAAACCTTTAATCACTAGATCAATTCATTTTTTTTAATTGTTCCATAGTGCAAAACGCAGTAAATATTAAGCTTGGATCATTAGGCATAACATACTTATGATAATTCTTGTCCATTATCCATTATCTTTGACTCTCTTTGTACAATCTCCAAAATATTTTCCTCTAAGAACTAAATTTGCATTCGTAAGAACTCTTAAACCAAGACCTCCCGTGGTATTATCACACCTTGCTGCGTTTCACCAAATTAGCTGATTTTTTTTTAATAAGTTTATTCTGAACTTTACTTACAACTAAATTTCATATTTGCTTATTCATTCTCTCTTCAAATAAGACCATCCCTAATAAGTTGTTGGTAAAACTGCTTTACAAAAATTAATAATAAAAAATAAAAATAATCACCTTTGATATATATAATAAAATGAAGGAAAGATTTTTTTGTTTTAATACATAAAGGAATCTATAACATCATTGGATGTTGCCACTATAAACCCTAATCTGTTGGATTAGACAAAGTCAACAAGTCCTCGATCCTTCAAGGCATTCATCGGTATACCATGGTTTAAAACTTTGAACCTCCCCAAAGAGAGGCTTAAGCCCTAACCACTATGTTGTCCTTGTCAAACTCAAATTTGAGTTTACATAGGTTTTTATGAGAGGTCTCCATCCTCCCAAAGAGAGGCTTAAGCCCTAACCACTATGTTGTCCTTGTCAAACTCAAATTTAATTTTACATAGGTTTTTATGAGGGGTCTCCATCCCTTCATACCAGGGTTTAAACTTATACTAAATGAAAGTCCCATACTAGGGTTTGAACTTGCTTATCCTGAATGAAAATCCAAGAATTTACCACTACTGAATTCCTCCCATATAAAATGAAGAAATATGTTATTCTTTACTTTTAAAACTATTGATCCACAATATAAGAGAATATTTCCTTACATCTAAATTTTAACTATTTTTTTTTGGTTAAAAATAATTTACAAATATTTAAATTATTTTTTTTAAGTTTTTAATTTGGTCATATAAAATTTAAATAATATATATTATAATAACTTACTAATCATATATTTTTTTTTAAACATTCATTTCCTCTTTAAAATTTGGAAAAATTAATTCTTTAAACTAATACATATCATAATTTCATTATTTTTTAAAACAACACATTAAACACAGTTTTTTAAAAATTAAAATATAAATTGAATTATTACCCTTTTAGATTATATTATCCTTCGAATCTGTAAGTTACACTATCTTCCAAATTTAGTTTTACACTAAATTAAGTTGTAGTTGACTAGACGTTGGAAAATTAAGTAAATCAACTGCGCCCACAGCTTACACTGCCAAGCCAGTGCACCTGCCATTGCTTTTTTTGTCATAATCCAATCCAACCATTTAATTCAGAGTTGGCTTCAGAAAACTTACCTAAACTTTGCAAAAAATAGTGTCTCTTATGATCTCATATCTTAACATATTTTTAACAACATATTGGCCTTTCAAAGGCAGGTTATATCTTAGGTTACATCTCTGCCTCATTACAGCTTGATTTTCATCTAGAAATTTATCCAAACAGGTTTAAGCAGTTTGAAGTTTATATATTTGATGCAGAGATGGATTATTATGGCCAACATTGAAGTTGGATTTTGATACATAGAATAGCTGGATATATGTGAAATATATGTACAAGATATTTGGTATTTAATATTATTTTTTTAAATTAATATGATTGATTTTTGTTCCACTTTAATACCCGGGTGTAACTAAGGTCATATGTTTTCATCTTCCCCTCTGGAGAAAAGTGATGGAGTTTTTTCGCAAGGCAAAGACTGTCAGACTCAGAAGCCTTCATGGCAAATATCTCTACGCACAAGAGGATGAAAAGACTGTCAGGCAAGACCAAGATTGTGCAAACAGAAATGTAAGATGGGGAGTTGAATTTGTTGAAGGCAGGCCTGCCATAAGATTGAAGAGCTGTTATAATCTCTACTTGACTGCCACGGATATACCATTCCTCTCGGGGTGGCCAGGGAACAAGGTCCTGCAGACAGCACCATCAGAATTGGATTCATCTGTTGAGTGGGAACCCATCAAGGATGGCCTCCATCATGTTATGCTTAAGACACAATATGGGACTTATCTGCGCGCAAATGGGTTCAGTAAACCTTGGAAAAACAAAGTGACCCACAACATCCCACGCAGATCAATTACCCAATACTGGGTATTCTGGGAGGTTGAAATCACAGAAATAGCCAGGCCTTCAGTTGTAATCGAGGTATATTTAAAGTGTTAACAATTTTTAAAAAATGAAAAGTTTAAGGTTAGAATTAGAAAAGAATAGAGTTGTATTTTATGTTTTGTTAGTTAGAATATGATTAAATAAATTTTTTGAATATTAAAAACTATATTTTTAAATTGTTTTGAAATGATTACATGATTATGTAATGTTTTTTTTTTTCCTCAGTCAAGTCCATCTCCAGCAACACCTTCACCCAGGCATGAAGGAAGGATTGTGTACTATGCCATTGGTGATGAGAATGGGAACATAAAGGAAGGCCAAGAGTGGTCTTCATTTAAGTTTAGGGCTACTGACTTGCAGGAACTGATCAAAAGGTTGCAAGAGGAAAGTGGTGTTGGTGATATCATTGTATGTTCACATAATCCTTTGACTGGAAAATTGTGCCCACTGCGATTGCAGCTCCCTCCCAACAACGCATCTCTTCATTTAGTGTTGGTCCCCAACACTCAGATTGTGAATTCTAATTGATAATATCCTTAAACGGAATTCACAGGGTTTAGCCCATGTTTTTTTTTTCACCTTAATGTATTTAGTTATAAGTGGCTTTAGCCCATTTTTTTTTTCCACCCTAATGTATTTTAGTTATAAGTTTTTTAAAAGATAGGTTGTATATTATATTTATGTGGTGTAAAAATTTGATTAAATAAATAATATTATTTTATATAATATAAAATTTTTAAAGTTAAAAACTATGTTATTGTTAATTGTTAAGAACAGTTCATAATATTTAAAAACAAAAACATAATATAACTGCTATATTAAAAACAAATGCTTTTCTATTTGTTTGTTAAATGAAACTTTCTATACATAATATTAAACAAATTCATGTTCATGCGATGATAAGGTTTGACGATGAGAGATTGAAGGTTGCATAAACTTCTCGGTTGTTATGTCTTGGCTGACAATTAAGCTATCCACAGCAAGTAGAGTGTTGAACTAAAGCCTAACTTATTAGATGAACTGTTTATACCGTGGATAGCATATTGGGTGAGATGTAATTTTTTTTTTTTCAAAATAGTTTTGAGTCTAGGTGAAAACCTTTTTCCCTTCATAGTTTAGTGGCTTTATGGATGGAAGAATAGTATAGGTCTGGCTGTTAAAGAATTATAACATGGTAATCTAAAAGATTTTAAACTTGTATTTCAAAGATTGATATATATATATATATATATATATATATATATATATATTTAAATCATAACAAAGGTTAGATGGTCAATTTAAGAGATTGGTTGATTTCCAAGGTTTGGTCCTTTTAAGACTTTATAGTGTAAGATGTGAGATTGATTAACAGGATAGATTGTTTGATGATTTACAAATAGATAAATTAATTTTCTTTATAATAAGGTACATCCTAAAGGGTTATGCATTTCATAGATGATTTTTTATCTATAGTAGATGGGTTAAAAAAATTGTATTAACACAGTAATTCCAATGACAAACTAAGAACAAGGTATTTGTGGTTGGCATTCTATATAGAAACTATGAGATTATAATTTTTAGATTATTTGATTATTGGAGTGAATGTAAGATTTTTTTTAGGATGGTTTGAGTTACTTTACCATTAGAGTGGAGCTTCATGTGTTGTGTTTGAGATTTTAAGGTGTGGTTATGGAGTTTTATTAGTTCACTTTGCATAGATTCAAGATAGATTGGTACCATAAGATAATGGAATGTATGGATGATGTTGGATTTGGAGTTATTTTGAGTGGAGCTAAAATGTGCTCTAATAAAAACAAAAGAAGGTGCCTAGTTATAACTAAAATTTTATAATAAAATAAAAAGGATTAGGGCATGCAGTAACATTGTCTCCCTCTTGAAAACAAACATTGCCCTAAAATTTGAAGATGAGGAAGCTATTGTTGGAGTTGGTGTAGCAGTTCTCCACATGACATCATTAAAATATAATGTGTCATTGCTCTAAGAGATCCTATACACCAAAATTACCTAGAAGATATGATGTGACAGTTGATGGTGGTTTCCAATTGGTCCACTATGTTTGATTCTATGAAGCAAAATAGTGTAATACTCTAAGCACTTGGTGATAATTTTATTTTTGCCATTCTGAGGGTGGTATGTCATGCTCATCATTAGTTGGATTCTTTGCAGCTTCAAGATTTCCTTCCAAACATCACTATTGAGAGAAGGGTCACATTCATAGGCTATAGAGGATGGCATTTGATGAAGTAAAAAGATATGGTCAGTAAACATTTGGAAAATGATAAAGGTTGTATAAGGATGTGCAACAAGAAAAAAATGGGCATACTTTGAGAGATAATCTACAACAAATAAAATAACTAACTTTGTTGGTTTCTTAGATAACCTGCCAATAAAATTCACGGAAATGTTAGTCCATTGTTATTAGAACCAATTATGGTTGGGGTTGTCTAGAACTAGAAGTGTATCCCCTTTATGACACCCATAAATGTCATTCTTGAACAATCCATTTAATCATTTCTACTACTTAGATCAATGTTAGCTTTTGAGGATGTATATTAAAGGAAATACAACCACAAGATGTGAAATAAGTAAGCTATGATAACTATATGATAATGGCACTATAATATGTAGAAAAATAATGAGATAAACTTCTGCAATAACTTAGTAATATGATATTAATGAAAGCTCACAAAAATAGTATGATGCAATATAATTGAGAACCTGAACACTCCAAAAGTTTCAATGAAGAACTACATTGTACCTACTCACTATGCACTCTATTTCTCACTCACTATATCTCTCTGTCACTCTCTTTCTCACTACCTTAAAGGTCTATGTAGACACCAAATTACAATCACTAATCCTCCATCCTAACCATTCCACCACCCACTTGTCCACCATACACCCTTCCTGCCAATTATTTGGCCCAAATCCACCTTTCCCGCCATCCATTCCACCATTTTAGCCCTTTTCCACCATTTCCTAGCCTAATTGGGATTATTTTAATATTATTTTATATTATTTAATATTTTATATAATATTTTATATTATATTATAATATATTTATTATAAAATATATATTTATTATAAAATATATATTTATAAACTCAATTAACCACAATCGTCCTATCCATTCTAATCTTCACCATCCATATTTATTAATCCATTCCACATTCAAAAAGTAATCTCAACCATAGGATCTAATTTAATCTTAGCCACACGATTAAAAGTGCAAGGCTAAAACCCTAGGTTGGATTATAAATAAGGGTATTTTGCAAATTTCTAAACCCTGGAACCTTGATATTAGAAATTGCACCTTGGAGGAGTCATTGCTGAAGCCCTAGCGAAGCTGAGATAGAGTTTGAAGATCTAAAGCCCTAGCTAAGCCAACAAGACTTTTATTGTTCCAATCATCCCCCATTCATCCTCCCTCATCGTCGTAGCCCCCATCCATCCGGTGCATTCATCACCACCCCCTAGATTTGGTTTTACAAATTTTTCCCTAACCCGCAGGCACCCTCCAGAGCTTGCAAGGCTCACTGTAGAGTCTACAAAGTGCTCACCAAAGCCTGTTGTATTCTGTAGGCACTCTCCAAATCTTGTTGTATCCTACAAGTGCACACCAGATCCTATGAAGCTCACGTCAAAGCCTGCCAAGTGCACGTTTGAGCCTGCTGCAACCACAGAACGTGAAGCAGAGCCTATTGCATCACGCCATATGCTATCAAACGGTAACAACGAAGTGAAGAAACATCACAAGCAAGGTATATCTTTATTGGTTTTATTTTGTTACATGATTTATAGATTTTGCATGCCATTTGATCCATTTTTAGTTAGGGTTTACTGATGTCTGAGGGCCTCATATTGTGGAGCCCCACAGGTGTTATTAATTGCTTTCTCTATTTTTTGTGTATGAAAATCTGTAGATTTCACACATTGTTGAATGGTTGTAGAAGTTAGAGTGGCTCGCCATAGGATATCCAAAGCCCACTCACCCCGTTGGAAGAAAGAACACATCAATATGAAGACACTTCATTGTTATAGCTAGGGTTTCAAAGAACCCTAGCACTTTTGTAAATTATTGTATCAAATACCCTCATTGAGGACAGATTGTATCAAAAGGATTTTATTGGCTCCCCCCATTTTATTGAATATATCCATTTGTGCAATCTTGTGTTTCATTGTGTTATTTGATTTCCTTATTTTATTTAAGTGTCATGTTCTTGTCTTCACAAATGGCGATCACGGTGGGACCCCATAAGGGTTTCATTATTTAAATTGATCTACCTTGCTAACTTGATTTTATTTCTGTTTGTTACAATATTTTTATAAGCGTAGAAGTCGTCGAATTTTGTTGCTAGGGTTTCTATAGCATTCTATAGCACTTTTTAGATTTTAATCAGGTGCTCTGCTGCACCTATACAGGCACTCGACTATGCATAGAATGCGCCCTACTGCACCTGGTGTTGATTAGAGGTTTTCGACTGTGTTTCCTGCATAAACTTCCCTAACTATTTTGGCCATATCTCACTCATCCAAAGTCATATTGGGTTGAAATTTTGAGGGTAGGTTCCTGACATGCCATAGAATGTCTCCACAAATTTTTAGGTCAATCAAAGCAATAGAGATCTCAGAATGACTTCACCAAAATGCAGGCTTCCAAGTAAGTCCCATAACCCTAGTTTACGTATTCTGTATTTTTCTACAGTTTTTCGTTGTTTTTGGGTTATAAAAAGAGCTTAACACTAAGTAATCTGGGAAATAATATTTAGAAAATTACATTTAGGGTTTGTGTGCATCTGATTACATAAAATTCATTTCTTGTTCTAAAATTGTAGATCTAGGTGATTGTTTGCATTTTGAGTGCATATGAAATAGAAAGGCATCCTAGATTTCATATTTTAGGGTTAAATATTACTTTAATTTTGCATATCTAAATAGGAACAACATCTTGATGCATAAAGTAATCCTACCCTAGGTTGGCCCCTTTGGCAGAGAGGTGGACAAACCCTCCAGTTGCTCTTGTGATTTTAATCACTTGTAGGCAGGGGATTTTAAGGGTGTACTCTGTGCTCTTTAGGTGAAATTTGTGTCTTTGTGTTGGCTTCTGATTTAGATTAGTAAAATTAGTCATCTTTAACATTGTTTGAACACCATAGAGAACAAGAAATATAAAATTTACATCACACACTACACGCTGCACTTTTTAACAGTAATAGTTGGATTTCATCACCAACTATTGCTTGAGGTTTGGTGACGGTGGCCATGATTTTCATCCACCACTATCTGCCCTATAAACCATAGGACTACCCCCAAGAAAACTTGTTGGAGGTCATTACCAACAAGAATCCCGTTGCCCTGGAGAGCCTCAGTTTTTACCTTTGTTTTTCATTAAACAATATTAAGTTATATCAAAACACACAAGCCAAAAATTCTAAAAGGAACTTCACATTAATGAAAGAAAATAATTAATGAACAAGGTAAGCTACACACGGTGAAACCTAGGACTGATTGTTTTTCTTTGCTTTAAATTTTGGAAAAGTTGTTAGTTTGTGTGATTTAGATAAGCTTTGAATATTTGGTTTAACTACTTTATGGTGCTAACAAGACATCAAAAGAAAATAATAAATCAAAGTAGTTTAATGGAAAACATTTCCCATGCCTCCGCTATTTCTTTAGCCCCATCCAATATGGTTCAGACTAATTTGTATGGATCATCATATCCATCCCTACCTCAAGTAGGAACTCTTCCACACAATGTGGAGACACCCACCACCTACATAGACATGGATAAAGTGAAGGCCATCTACAAGTCTTCCAACTATGTCTTAGAACCCCTTAGCCAAGATGGTTTTGAAGAACTCGAACTGGCTACCTCCTACCTTATCCAAGGATATCATAATTCGGGTTACGAATATGGTATGCCTTCTTCCATGAGCCAACCGCAACAAATCCCAAGTGTTCTAAACACTTACTCCACATCCATCTATTCTAACCCCTTATATGAGAAGTATGTCAATGATGCCTCACAAGTACCCAACTCCCAAGTTGTCACATCAAATGCAACTTGTGCCATGCCTCCATCAACCCATTCCATTCCTATGAGTCCACCCATCCATAGTCCTCATACATCATATCATTTTTCTTCATTCACAATCATTTCCTCACCAACCCCATAATCATCAAATTCATTCCATGAACCCCAATTCATCACACCTCCAATCACATTCAATGTCAAAAAGCCCCAAAGGTCCTAACCCCTTTGGTCACATTCAATTTCAAAAAGCCCCAAAGGTCTTAACCCCTTTGGTCACATTCAATTTGCAAAAATCCCCAAAGGTCTTAACCCCTTTGGTCACATTCAATTTCAAAAAGCCCCAAAGGTCTTAACCCCTTTGGTCACATTCAAATTTCAAAAATCCCCAAAGGTCTTAACCCCTTTGGTCACATTCAATTTAAAAAAAAAGCCCCAAAGGTCTTAACCCCTTTGGTCACATTCAATTTACAAAAATTCCCCAAATGTCTTAACCCCTTTGGTCACATTCAATTTCAAAAAGCCCCAAAGGTCTTAACCCCTTTGGTCACATTCAAATTTCAAAAAGCCCCAAAGGTCTTAACCCCTTTGGTCACATTCAATTTTCAAAAAGCTCCAAAGGCACTTAAGCCCTTTGGTCATAAGCTTCCCAAGCTAGGGGGAGTAGAAACACTTGCACCAATGAACATCATACACTTGAAAAGTGTTCCATGCTTACTATGATTACTATATATGTATATATACATGGCTTTAAAAAAAAAAACAAATCATTCACATAGGCATGCCCACATTGCATACATTCCATTTGCATTTCCACTTAGGCATTTGACATACATTTTCATTTTTGCATTCATGCATTGCTTCATTCGCATACATTAAATCATACATATTCCATGGCATTGTACACTTTCCATTTGCATATAAATACTCCATTGCATTAGGCATATACATGTGCATTCATCCCATCCCATGTTCAATGATCTAGCATAGTAATGATGATATGGTCATAAACAAAAAGTCAAGTTATAACAATTGGGGGTACCTAGTTTGAAGAAATCATGCAACCCTCGCAAAATCCATATGTCAAACCACATCCCATGTCAAAAATCATAAGGCCTAGATTTTCAATCACTTAGCCATTACTAGTGTAGCAAGCAACATCCAAATGAATGTCTGATTTTCTTTAGGACCAAAAACACAATTTATACACTAAGAAAGTCTTGAGCATGGCCAATCGATCATGAAACAGTCTTGAACCATTCACATTACATCACATCTTAAAAACATTATGAGATAGGGGGGCTAGTACCATCCTTGGGTAGTACCTCGAGGTGAAAAGGAGATATCCCTCGCTTGTCCCATTATGCAACATAGTCCAAAAATAGTGGTTTTCACCACTACCAACATTGCTCCAAACATAAACATAAAAACATAGAGTAGTAAGGATAGGGTCAAAATTCTCATCACACCTCGGTTGAGAATCCGATTCCCCAAAGCTCTATACAAAATTAACAAATAAAATCCCAAACACCCTTGATCCCTAAAGTCGTAAGGATTCGTACTACACGCCCCTGAAAAGGATGGGTAGTCATCCCCAAGGCCTAAAATATCAATCCCATAGGACTATGGAGTGAATCTCCACCAGGGCTATAGACGCTTGACTGGCAGTGGAGTAAGCTCATGCGAGACGACATGTCTCTCCTCCAAAAAGGGAGACCTCTGAATGCACATAAGGATAGGCTAGCCTTAGGTCATCTCCATAATAGGTCATGTCTAAATCCACTCATAATAGGTTAATGAACTTCACATGCACACACACTGGTACTTGATTGGATAGGGTCATTGTCATGCTCAAAACTTGGTAATTGAACCTCACTTGCACACACATTTGGTCCTAAAGAAAGTTAGACAACCTAGTGAGTCTGGTTGGTGACACTAGTATGTTTGAGTCTTTGAAAACCTTTCAGTCTTCCATATCAACATCCATGTCTTCTTCCATATCAACATCCATGTATTCATCCATATCTTCCTCCATGTCAACATCCATGCCTTCATTACAAGTTAAAGTTGCATAAAGCCACTGCAATGGGTACCCCCAACTGATAAACAATGGACACCAAAAAAAATGGCCATTAAAATTTTTGAACTATAAAAGATCATTCGAACACCATGCATTCCTCTCATATAGTTTAGATTCATTATACATTTACTTGCATTAATCATCCATAGCACATATATAGCTTGCATGAATCATCCATATAAACATTATGCATATACATCATTATTAGATTGCATTAATTACCCATTAAGCATTCCGTCAAAACATTTTCATAAAACATGCATAAAACATTCATAAGATAGGCATTGCATTCACACAAAAATACAATGCAAAAGTAAAATCCATGTATGTATATATATTAAACTCGCATATGCAAAGAACACTAGAAAGTTCAAACATCATCACAACTAGGGGGTGCTCAAGGTTTCACACCTTTCCCCCAATCAAACAAACATCAACACAACTTGGGGGTGTTCAAGGTTTCACACCTTTCCCCTAATCAAACATCATCACAACTAGGGGGTGCTCAAGGTTTCACACCTTTCCCCCAATCAAACAAACATCAACACAACTTGGGGGTGTTCAAGGTTTCACACCTTTCCCCTAATCAAACATCAACACAACTTGGGGGTGTTCAAGGTTTCACACCTTTCCCCTAATCAAACATCAACACAACTTGGGGGTGCTCAAGGTTTCACACCTTTCCCCAAATCAAACAAACAGGATCACAAATGGAGGGTTCTCAAGGTTCCACACTTGCTCCACCAATTCAATAAAAAATTCAATCATTCAATCACATCACATCATCAACAAGTCAATTACATCTTCACATTTACCTAGCCTTACCCATCGGCTAAAAACATGGAGCTTTCTCGCCTTACCCGTCGGCCAAAAACACGGAGATTCATTCAACATTTTTCATCAACATTTTCATTCCAAAATCATAATGTCCTTGTTCATGGGGCTAGAAACATGGATAAAATCATAACTCATCATTCATTCATTTATCATTATGCAACATTCACAAATGAACCTTGTATCTAGTGACCCCTTTATCCTACTTAAGGGAAAAGAATAGGATCATGGTTATCCTCATGCAAAAACACCTTTATGGTAGGATGGGTAAATTACCATAAGGACACTTACATCATCAAAAACCCCTTCATCTATTAGGGCAAAAATAGATACATCCATTTCAAAAACTCCTTCATCTGTTGGGACAAAAATAGATCACACTTACATTTAACATCATCTATTCATTTATCATTATGCAACATTCATAAGTGAACCTTGTATTTAGTGGTTTATCCTAGAAACCTAGCGGTTGCAATGACTGGTTATCCATGCAATCTGGTAGGATGGATAGATCACCATAAGGACACTTACATCATCAAAAACCCCTTTATCTATTAAGGGCAAAGAACATACACAATCATTTTATTGTTCATCATCAAAAACCCCTTTATCTATTAAGGGCAAAAATAGACACAAATCATTTCATTTTCATCATCAAAAACCCTTTTATCTATTAAGGGCAAAGAACAGACACAATCATTTTAGTTTACATCATCAAAAATCCCTTTTATCTATTAAGGGCAATGAACAGACACAATCATTTTTCATCATCAAAAATCCCTTTATCTGCTAAGGGCAATGAATAGACACAAATAATTTCATTTCAAAAACCCCTTCATTTGTTAGGGAAAAAATAGATACATTCATCACATGCTCACATTTCAAAATCCCCTTCATCTATTAGGGAAAAAATAGATACATTAATCAAAAACCCCTTCATCTGTTAGGGCAAAAATAGATACATTTCATCACATTTCCAAATGGCAAAAATCCCTTCATCTGTTGGGGCAAAAATAGAATCAATCATTGAATCCACATACATTGCATCCATCAACACATTTTTTTCATCACCATGTCTTCATGTCACCATATTTCAATCCATCAATCATTTCATCCAATATTGGTTCAGTCCATTCAAGCAAGCCTCGTATCTAGTAGGTTATTCTATAAACTTGGCGATTGCAGTGATGGTAATCCATGCAATTCGGTAAGATGAATAATCTACCATAAGGACACTTGACCATGATCATCATCATTATCACTTCATCATGGATCACAATCACATTTGGCACCTCACATTTTGAGTGCAACCTTGCCAAGAACAATTTGCTCAAAAGCAGTCATTGATGTCCTCTTCCATGGGGTATGAAAACATGGATAACCAAAATCTCAAACACTCATTCACTTGACAACAGTCATAATACAAGACACCGGTAAGGTTGATTGGTTCCATCATGGAATTGGCGAAGAAATTTCCACAGTCAATACCCAACCCCTGCATTGACTTAGTCAGCATGCATCTTCATACCTTGCATACTCAATGACGCCTATAGTGGCATCTTATTCAACAAGCATCGAATCATCCCAAAGTTTGGGGCAACCACATTACATTATGATTCTCCCATGACGGGATACATCTCACATGATCATGACATCTACACTGGACAAAATCCCCTCTCCACCGTTGGGGCAAAAATGGTATCACATTTTACATCATTCATATCATCCACAATCACATGGTATTATACACCAACCCCTTTTCCACCGTTGGGGCAAAAATAGTATCACATTTGCATTTCACATCATTCATTCATCAATTGCACAAATCCACTACATCATTCATTATTTGCACAAAATTTTCAATTGGCTTGTGAGATACATTCGTAACTCATTCGCCAATTGAGGGGGTAAGCTACAAAAATTCCAAAAATTCTTTATTCTTTTGTCTTCAACATCAGTGCTCAAATCCAACAACAGAGAGAAGCTACTTTTGTGCCCATAGCCCAAGTAGGTGTCTCATATTTTTGCACCATATTGTGTTTCACGCAACATGGTACAAAAAGGGGCATCTGTAGACACCAAATTGCAGCCACTAATCCTCCATCCTAACCATCCCACCACCCACTTGTCCACCATACACCTTTCCTACCAATTATTTGGCCCAAATCCACCTTTCCCGCCATCCATTCCACCATTTTAGCCCTTTCCCGCCATTTCCTAGCCTAATTGGGATTATTTTAATATTATTTAATATTTAATATAATATTTTATATTATATTATAATATATTTATTATAAAATATATATTTATAAACTCAATTAACCACAATCGTCCGATCTAATCTAATCTCCACCATCCATCTTCATTAATCCATGCCACATCCAAAAAGTAATCTCAACCTTAGGATCTAATTTAATCTTAGCCACACGATTAAAAGTGCAAGGCTAAAACCCTAAGAAAACCCTAGGTTGGATTATAAATAAGGGCATTTGCAAATGCCCAAACCCTGGAACCTTGAGATTAGAAGTTGCACCCTGGAGGAGTCATTGTTGAAGCCCTAGCGAAGCTGAGAGAGATAGAGTTTGAAGATCTAAAGCCCTAGCTAAGCCAACAAGACTTCTGTTGTTCCAGTCATCCCCCATTCATCCTCCATCACCATCGCATCCCCCATCCATCCATCGCATTCATCACCACCCCCTAGATCTACTTCTATAGATTCTACCCTAACCCGTAGGCGCCCTCCAGAGCTTGTGAGGCTCACTGTAGAGCCTGCGAAGCGCTCACCAGAGCCTATTGTATTCCATAGGTGCTCTCCAGAGCCTATTGTATCCCATAGGTGCACACCAGAGCCTACGAAGCTCATGTCAGAGCCTACCAAGTGCATGTCCGAGCCTACTACAACCACAAAACGTGAACCAGAGCCTGTTGCATCACGCCATCTATTGTAAAACTACAACAACGAAGCGAAGAAACATCACAAGCAAGGTATATCTTTATTGGTTTTATTTTGTTACATGATTTGTAGATTTTGCATGCCATTTGATCCATTTTTAGTTAGGGTTTACTGATGTCTGAGGGCCTCACACTTTGGAGCCCTCATAGGTGTTATTAACTCCTTTCTCTATTTTTTGTGTATGCAGATCTGCAGATTTCACATATTGTTGAACGGTTGTTGAAGCTGGAGTGGCCCGCCATAGGATATCCAAAGCCCACTCACCCCGTTGGAATCAAGAACACATCAATATGAAGACACTTCATTGTTATAGCTAGGGTTTCGGAGAACCCTAGCCCCTTTGTAAATCATTGTATCAAATACCCTCATTGAGGATAGATTGTATCAAAAGGATTTTATTGGCTCCCCCCATTTTATTGAATATATCCATTTGTGCAATCTTGTGTTTCATTGTGTTATTTGATTTCCTTATTTTATTTAAGTGTCGTGTCCTTGTCTTCACAGTATATATAGGAAGATATATGCCTTGGACTTTACTCTACCCATGACTCTTCATCTATCTTATCCTATGACTCATGTACATGTGGACTACATGCACATTTACATCATTGCACATTCTAACACTTGTGCATTTATTACATTGCATGAAGTAACTCAAACTTTAAAGTAAACTCCTACTCTAGTTATGTACCCAAGGTGGTACATTGGCATGTACCAAATAATGTAATATACTCTAACAAGCAGCTCGTCAATTTCTTATTTTTGCACATATGAATTATTAAGTATTTGTAATTCTAAGGATTGATGGGTTTGATCAACTTCTATAGACTGCACTATGAGTCATAACTTCTTGATTGCCCTTTGTAAGCAAAGTTTCCATGGAATGAGAATAAATGACTTTTATTGGTCTAGTTGTTATCCCTTTGAAAGTGTATTTTTATTCTCTATTGTGAATTATAACCACATTTATACAAAGTACCACAAGATAGGACCCAATATGTGTAACGATTGAGTGCCTATGACTATTTTAAATCCTCATAATGGAAACATAAAAGTATTAGTTTTTAGATGATTTTCTCCAATAGTAAGCTTGACATTGTAGCATTAATATTTGCAAGGAAGAGTACTTTTGTTGGCTATCATGATCTTAAAGCTATTTCATCGGTACATGTAACAATCTACTTGTTTTGGGATAAATAAAGTTGTGAGTGCTTCCTATTTTTATAAGAATGGTTAGAGTATATTTCTTGAAGTACCCTTGCACCCTCATCATCTATGATGTAATCATACCTTCTAGGGTCTATAATGATGTATTACATGTGGGATCCATCTACAATATTGATGTCCTTTTTTTGTTCATCATCTAATTTATCATCGGGTGCCTCAAGCCCAAGAGGGATAGTGATTAATTTAGCATCTAGTAGATATAACTTCTATCTAAAGCACTTATGACCTAGACTATTATTTTTGCCATAATTATAGTAGAGGTCCTTGTCACAATGAGCTTTCATATCTACTTCACTTAACCATTTGAGGGGAATAGTTTTATTTCTTACATCTGGAGATACTAAAGGTTGTGGAAAATTTTGAAATTGGGATGGCTTATATTTGTGATATTGTGCTACTAGTTTGTCTTCATAATCTTGCTAACCCAATGCTATACATCATGTTCTTTGGATTGAACATTCCTACCTCCATTTAGATTTCTTATTTGAATCCACTAGCAAAGGAACCTATGAAAAATACCTTAGCCCATCTATCTAGTTTACCAAATTCCTTCTAGTAGGCTCAAACTTTATGAGTTTCTTTAATGTTGGAAAATATAGCTATTACATCATTTTCTTATTTACTAATATACCTTCATGGGTAAATATTTAGGTTAGGATTATATTAGGAGATAAATAGTTTATTAGAGGTATTCAATAAATAAACAAGTGTTATAATGTGCAATGATGTAAATGTGCATGTAGTCCACATGTACATGAGTCTTAGGGTTGAGTGAGAGGCAAGTAATCTATATTTCTATATAAATGCCTCATTGTGAGTGATTGTGTGAGAAGTTGAGTAGTGCAAAGGTGAGAGTAGTAGTAGTCACAATGTAGCTTCATTTTTCTATCATGGAGGAGTTGCAAACTCCATGAGAGAAGCATTGGAATTTTCATGAGCTTTCTTATATGAGCATTTCTAGAGATTTGTATCAATTTTTCTATCATATTTTCATGCATGTTTACTTCCCATTATCATATTTATTCCATTGCATGCTTATTTCAATACTTGTGAATGCATTTATTTTTGCTTAAGGCTCCAAAAACTAATAGTGGTATCAGAGCCACGATGGATCAAATGAAATCCACAAGTAAGCACCAATACTATTATCGAGTATTTGCAAATTGAACTAGCCATAGTGCATCATTGCATGCAAATACCATCACAATAGATATTGGAACATCTTTGTAAATTGGACTCACCATTGTGCACCACCCCTTACAAATGGTGTTAACTTGAGTTTTATTTTTTATAGAAGTAGCTCTAGGTAGAAGTATAGAAAATAGAGAAATCCACATGAGATATTTAGCTAGAGTTTTTCCACAAGAGTTGTAATACTTGTGAAGACTATAACTTAGCATTGTGTCCACTAGATTGGCAATCCAACTAGTGAAGTTTATTTTTCAGAGTCATAGTAATTTTTATTATCTCTAAAATTTCATTGCAAGAGAGAAAATAATTTTTCAAGAGAACCATTTTTTTACCATCATCTAAGTTTTTCTTATTGTAAAAAATTTACTCTCAGAAGGTGGGAAGCTTCCTACAACACATAGAGAAGAACTTCATCTTCGTTACCTGAAAGTAAAATTTACTTTCCTCATGTAGGGATTGATTATTTATTGTAGAAAAATGAGGATTGAATATTTGAAGGTCTAAGGAGAAATATCCCATTGAAATATTTGCATATTGAAGACTCCTAGTTGATATATCGAGGAGAGATTTAGTGGCCATGGAAGCCACATTAAAGATTGTAAATATAGGAAGGAGGTCCTAGAAATAAGATCCCATTTAAGATCAAAGAGGCTCAAGGAGAAGAGTCCTAGAAAAATATTGGATATTGATGATCTCCATTGAAGACTAAAAATTCAGATTGAAGAAGAGGTCCATTGAAGATCCGATTGAAGAAGAGGTCCATTGAAGGCCCTATTGAATAAAATATCCATTGAAGACTCTATTGAATAAGAGGTCCATTGAAGTCCCTATTGAAGAAGATATTTTAGTAGTAGTAGATCTAGGAGATCCTAGAAGAAGATCTCATATCCATAGTTGAAGATTGAAGAGGTCAAGGAAGTTCTCATTGAAGATTTTGAAGCTGCAAGATTGAGAACCTTGGATAGATCTCAAGGAGAAAAAATAAGAAGGCTTGGTGAGCCTCATTGAAGGATTTCATAGAAGGACTCATTTAATAAATTACTACCAAAGAAGAAGCTAAGGTATTGGTACAATTATTGCCATCTGACAACAAGCCCAAAGTAAAAAGTTTGGCAAGAAGTTTGTTAAATCAAAAAGGTATTATTGAATAGATATGAAGATTGATAGATTTTTTTAGGAGGAGATCTACTTTGAAGATAAAATTTGACAAGATAAAAGAGATAGGAGAACCACCAAATCTACGAGATTTGGGGGCCATCATTGAAGGAGATTCTTGAGCAACATCTTAGCTGCGGTTTGGGGAGAATCCTACCAAAATTTTGGGATTCAAGGATAGTACTTCAGTGATGGTATTAACTACCTTACAATCTGGAAAATTTTCAGATTTGAAGACAAAGAAATGGTAGCACATTAAATAACACTAAAATTTGCAAAATATAGAGTTCGTGGACAGCGAAAAGGGTAGAAAATCAAAGGAATAAGAAGCAACAATTAATATTGCTTAGTGCTGAAAATTTCAAAAAGTTGGACGACTTCAGTAGCTACTAAAAATCAGATACTAAAAGCACATTCTGAAGAATTTTTGGAGCCACCAAATGAGAGTTTAGAGCAATAAGTTGATAAGGTATTGAAGCTAAAAAAAGGTGAGCAAAGAGATGTAATTGGACAGCATAGAAGAGCTGCAAAATCATCCATAAAATGCAGCCATTAAGGTGACTTGGATCGTCACTATCTTCATCATCTACAAGAGAAAACGGTATGCAACAATAAGGTGCAAAAGTTTATTAGTTGGGATTTTATATCTGGTTTCATATTAAGGGTTATCAAGCACCATTTTCAAAGGATCAAAGAGTTGCATATAATAGTTTCATTTCAAGTCTTCAAAATAGTGCAGAATTTATAGTTTACAAGGAGAAAACCTACACATGGAAGAAAATAGAAGTTAGGTATATTTTGAGAGAAAGAAAATATCAATATTCTATTTCTAATTCTAATAAAAACTAGACTACATACTTTCATAAGATAGAGTGCAAAATATTACATTGAATAGCTTGGATTTAAGAGTGAAAGAATAGCTAAGCAAGAAATATATTGTCAAGAGTTAAAGGTAATATTCTAGTTCAGCCAAACCAGCGATCAAAGGAAGATTTTTTGAGAGCTATCGTGAAGAAGTAAATGGCAGAATTTTTTGGCAAGGAATAGCCACCAAAAAGGATAGTAATACCTCCAAAATATACAGAAGAGAAGCCAACATATCATAGTTAGGAAAAGAGCTTGAAAGGAAGAAGAAATTCCTAGTTTTAAGTGCACATCTCCAAATGTATTTTATGAAAAGTCTTGGAGAAGATTAAAAATAGTTTTTGAAAGTAAGCTTGGACCATACAATCAAACAACCATATCAGCAATTTGAAGTCCACATTTTAAGCAGAAAAAAATAACATTTTCAAGCACAGGGGGCAGTTGTAGTCTACGTTGGAGATTCATTTAAAGGACACCATAAGAACTGGAAAAGATAGGTTTTATAGTACCTTCAGAAAGAAAAAGAAAATACCATTCATGAGGTCTAAATGTTAGGTATTTGAAGTGATAAAATACATCCAATGGAGTGCCATGATCATAAAATTTTCTATGTACACAGAGGACAAAATTAGACCCAAAAAAAAGGGATGAAAATACAGCCATAAACATGTTGGACATTTTGAGTCAAAGTTATCATTGATGTCAAGGAATGAAGTTGTCATTGATGTCAAGGAATAAGCTACCATTGATGCCAAAAGGTCAAAAGGAGCAATGCAAAAGGTTGATGGCAAAAGAGCTTCATAATATTTATTTTTAATATTTGAAGCATAAGTAGAAGAGTTTTTATTAAAACCATGGATTGGAAAAGTAAAATGTTTTTATTAAAAACCATAGTGGGAAAAATAAAAGGTTTTTATTAAAACCTAAGGAGGCTTTAATCTTTAATAAAGCCAAAATATTTAAATATTAATTTATAATATTTAAATTCTAGTGAATTTAAATAATTATAAATTAAATATTTTAGAGTTAAAACATAAGCGCCGACCCCCAACAAATTTGTCTCCGTCGACGTGCATGGAAACAAGGGCATAAGGTATTTATACCTTAGCCAAACCTTAGTTTGGGAATTTTGATTAATGCATCCACGATATTCATTGAAGAGAGCTCATGCAAAATTAAAGGTGCCTCCGAAGTGCAAGGTTTGAGGTAGGCATCATGTTGAAGAAAGAGCCAAAGGCTCTAGAGGAGTGTGAAGCGGTCAAAGCACACATTGCACTTTAGAGCATCAAGGGAGCACGTGGCTCACATGACATGGAAGCCATGGCCAAAGTTGAAGCATTTGGTGCAAGTTCGAATCGTGTCGATTGCAAAATGGGTAATAAAGTTTTTGAATTATTTTATTTTGCATATGCTAAGGTTGTTGGAGGGATAAGGTGCAAGTAAGTTTTGATATTAACCTAAGTGTTGAAAGGTTAATTTTTGCTAGGGTAATTTTGTTTTCACCTTAGGAAAGTGGAAATTGATTTATTGCATTAAGTTATAAAGTGAGTTATTTAAATTAAATGCAATATTGAGTAGGGAGTCATAAGTAGAGTTTGGATTATTTTTTAGATATATTTCTGAAAAGGGTTATGATGAAATTAAATTGTTAAGAGGAACTTTTGATGAGTTAGAGTTTTGGAAGAAGTTTTTTTATGGTGTTGGATATTATTTTAATAAGGACAAATAAGGTGTATTAAGTTTGATTATTTTTGTAATTGAGAATTATTTTGTGAGAAAGTTAGTGTGATATTTTATCATCTAACTATTGAGATTGGAAAAAGAGAAAATTGTGATTGAGACAGGTTTTCCAAGGTCACTTCTACATCAAATAAAGGTATGGGCATATTCTTCCTAGTGAGTGTTTGTTGAATGTTGTGAATGCAAAGTTGGAGTGAAAAGGATTGTTTGGTAAGCATTGTTAAGTGTATTTTGAATTAATGCTTCAAGGTTTTCTGGAATAAAGAGTTGTTGATAAAACCTTGTTTTATAAGCATTGTTGTTGAAGTGATTAAGTTGAGTGAACTTGAACTAGGGTTTGCAAAGATCATGAGTATCATTGTTATGCAAAGATTATTTATAAGAATTGTTGTTGAAGTGATTGGTTGAGTAAATAACTTGAACTAGGGTTTGCAAAGAACATGAGTATCATTGTTATGTGAGATTGGTTGATAAGCATTGTTGGAAACATTTGAGTGAGTGTTCATATGCTTGGACTAGGGTTTGTGAGAAAGGATTATTTCATTGAGTGATTGGTTGAGTAGAGTTGGTTGAGCCTAGTCAAGTGGATGTGTGAAGTGATAGTTCAAGTTCTATGAAACAAATTGTTCTATATTCTGAATTGATTTGAGAAAGAGGTTGAGTGTTGATGAGTGTGAAACATATTGAGTCTCTAAAAATTCTCTATATGTTTCTAAAAGAGTGATTGAAAGTGATTGAGCATTGAGGTGAGTGTGAAGCATATTGAGTCTCTAACAATTCTCTATATGTTTCTAAAAGAGTGATTGAAAGTGATTGAGCATTGTGATGAATGTGAAGCATATTGAGTCTCTAACAATTCTCTTTATGTTTCTATGAGATTGGACAAGTTCTAGTGAGGACTTGTTGAGAAGATTTGAGGTAAGTCTTTGGGAATACTTGTGGATAGATTTGTGTGAGATTTTGTGGAATACTACAATACAGTTTGAGGACAGATATTGAGAGTAGATTTGGATAGGTTCTAGTGAGGACTTGTTGAGCATATTTGGACAAGTTCTAGTGAGGACTTGTTGAGCATATTTGGACAAGTTCTAGTGAGGACTTGTTGAGTAGATTTGGACAAGTTCTAGAGAGGACTTGTGGACAGATTAGTGTGAGCTTTTGTGGAAGCTTACAAGGTATATTTAAGACAAGTATTTGAGAAGACTTGTGAGCAGAGTTGATTGATTGATTTGTTCAAATCTTGAGTTAAGGTTTGGGGCAGATCTAGTAGAGTTGATTTGAGATTGAGTCAAGCTTTGTGTTAAGGCTTGAGGATAGAGATTGAGGATAAATTTTACTAAAATAGGCAAAAATATTGAGGATATATTTATGCTAGACCGAAGGACTATGTTTAGTATAGATCATAGGATAGAGATTGAGGATAGATTTATGCTAGATCGAAGGACTTATTTTAGTGCAGATTTGAGGATAGATTTTGGTGCATATTTGAGAACAAGTTTATGCTAGACTAGAGATAGAGATTGAGTAGATTTATGCTAGACCGAAGGAGTGTATTTAGTGTAGATTTGAGATAGATATTTGAAGGTGATAGAGTATAGAGGATGATAGTCTCCAGTGGATAGAGATCCATTAGCTAGAGCAGTGAGGATAGGTGTCTTCAGTGGATAGAGATCCATTAGCCAGAGTAGTGGGGACAATAGTTCTTCTAGAAGATCACCAACCAGAGCAAGAGGAGAAAGGAGTTCTCCTATGGATAGAGATCCATGAACTTGATTAGGGGATTGGTGTCTCCTTTGGATAGAGGTCCATAAACATTGTAATAGGGAAAGGATTCCCAAGAGATTGATTGAGAAAATTTTAGTGAAATATTTTCTCCATGGAGTAGCCCACATTGGGTGAACCATGTTAAATTGGTGTCTCTATTGTGTGTGATGATTTGTGCATTGCTTTGGTTATTGCTATTGATATTGCCATTGATTATATTGGATAATACTATTTGGGAAAGAAAAGTAAAAAGTGGTCTTATACTGTTCACCCCCCTCTCAATATAAGCTTGTGTTCTTCAATTGGTATCAGAGTGGGTTCCTTCAAAAAGGTTTAACAACTTGAAGGAAGATCTTACAAGAACACAAATGGCAAAGAAAGGTAAAAGTAGAACCATGAGACACAAGAAGAAAAGAACACACATGGTCATGAAATAAAAGGGAGATGAATTCGATATTTATTTTTTGGGAGGAAAAATAGAAATAGATTCAAGATATGAATCAAGCAGTGGGGAGATAACAAGATTGATAAAGTTTTGTACCATATGTAGGAAGACAGGTCACCATGCAGCTCATTGTCCACAAGAAGGTGAAGAATATTTTGTTTGTGGTCAACTCGGTCATGATGCAAGTTATTGCAATGGGTTTAGTAGTGATGAAGATGAAGATGATACTCTCGAAACTGAAGTCCTAGAGGTTGGTTCAGAAAAGGATAACAGGGACAATCAAAATAGGTATGAAGAAGAAACTCTACTTTCAGTAATAGAAGAAAATAATCCTATTGAAGACCAAATAAAAGAGAGAAATTTAGAAAAAGAGGAGGAAGCTACTCTTAAGGAACTTGTTAAGTTGAAAAAGGAGAACTTAGAATTAAAGGCTCAAATACAAGAGGATGAGAAATATAAGACAAAGCTTCTACAAGATCTCTCTGACTTGAAATATAAGGTTGAAAAGGTAAGAAGAGTTGAAAAAGGTATGGTTGAACAATCAAAGGTAAAAGAGATAGAATATGAAAGACTTATTATTGATCTTAAAGAATTAAAAAGGGAGAACTCAGGATTAAGGGTTCAAGCTCAAGAAGATGAGAAAGCAAAAGCAAAATTTCTACAAGAGCTCACTAAATTCAAAATTAATGTTGAAGAGGCAAGGAAAATGGAAGAAGGTATGACTAAAGAATTAAAGACAAAAGATCTAGAGTGTGAAAAATTAGAACATGAGATAGTTTCACTAAGGATGGAAGTAAAAGGCTCTAAGGACAAGCTACACAAGTTTGAGAAAAATTCAAAGACTTTGGACAGGATTATCAATGCACAAAGATCATCAATCACCAAAACAGGACTTAGTTTTGAAGAAGAACAAGGGAAATAGGAAGCAAAAAAAGGAGAGTCAAGCTCAAGTACCAAAGAAGAAGAAGCTTCAAAAGAAGAGAGTGAAAGAGAGAGTGAGACTTCTAAGGATAATTTGGACAATAGAAAGTTCAACAAGGAAAGGAACAATGCACAAATAAGAAATAGATGGAACAGGAAATATGATAGGGAAGAAGAGACTAAGAGACCAATGGGGTCAAGGTAAGGTTTCTTCAATGGACGATGTTTCTCATGTCACAGATTTGGGCACAAGGCTTCATAGTGTAGGACACATGAAAGACAAGAATATGGGAACTTCAGAAACAAGTAGCTTTTCCATGGGTATTGCTACTCATGTAATCAGTTTGGTCACAAGGCAATGAATTACAAGGTTCATGACAAGAACAGAGATGGCTTCACTAGGAGAAATCCCAAGATATTTGCACATCCAAGGAATAATAATATTAAGTGTTATAAGTGCAATAATTATGGACATACAACAAAGTGGTGTAGAGCAGACATTCCAGAACCAAGCATGAACATGAACAGGAACAAGAACATGAATATGGATATGAACATGAACAAGAATAGGAACAAGAATATGGATATGGACAGAAGAATAGGAATGGAAATGAATAGGAATAGGAACATGGACATGAACAAGAATATGGACATGGACAAGAACAATCAAAGGAATTAGAAGGATCAGATGAGAAGGAAAGAGGATAAAGGTAAAGACCAGTGCTTGCTAGGAGTAGAAATACTCCCACCCCAGAATTAACCACCTCAAGAGGAGGTGGGGGAGGGGCTAAGCTAAGAGACTCATTCTTAGCCCCGAGCCCCAAAGGTGACCCTTTGCCATTGATGTCAAAGGGGAGATATTTGAGTAAGGGGAGAGATTTGGTTTAAGGAGAGAGCATTGAGTTAGGGGAGCAGTTTCCCAGGGGGAGCAAAATGAAAAGGTCAAGAAAATGGTAAAAAATTATTGGGTTGCCATCAATGACAAAGGGGGAGATTTTTGGACATTTTGAGTCAAATTTGTCATTGATGTCAAGGAATGAAGTTGTCATTGATGTCAAGGAATAAGCTACCATTGATGCCAAAAGGTCAAAAGGAGCAATGCAAAAGGTTGATGGCAAAAGAGCTTCATAATATTTATTTTTAATATTATGTGAAGCATAAGTAGAAGGGTTTTTATTAAAACCATGGATTGGAAAAATAAAAGGTTTTTATTAAAAACCATAGTGGGAAAAATAAAAGGTTTTTATTAAAACCTAAGGAGGCTTTAATCTTTAATAAAGCCAAAATATTTAAATATTAATTTATAATATTTAAATTCTAGTGAATTTAAATAATTATAAATTAAATATTTTGGAGTTAAAACATAAGCGCCGACCCCCAATGAATTCATCTCGTCGACGTGCATGGGAACAAGGGCATAAGGTATTTATACCTTAGCCAAACCTTAGTTTGGTAATTCGATTAATGCATCCATGATATTCGTTGAAGAGAGCTCATGCAAAATTAAAGGCACCTTTGAAGTGCAAGGTTTGAGGCAGGCATCATGTTGAAGAAAGAGCCAAAGGCTCTAGAGGAGTGTGAAGTGGTCAAAGTGCACATTGCACTTTAGAGCATCAAGGGAGCACGTGGCTCACACGACGTGGAAGCCACGACCAAGGCGTTGTTGAAGCATTTGGTGCAAGTTCGAATCTCGTCGATTGCAAAGCGGGTAATAAAGTTTTTGAATTATTTTATTTTGCATATGCTAAGGTTGTTGGAGGGATAAGGTGCAAGTAAGTTTTGATATTAACCTAAGTGTTGAAAGGTTAATTTTTGCTAGGGTAATTTTGTTTTCACCTTAGGAAAGTGGAAAAGTGGAAATTGATTTATTGCATTAAGTTATAAAGTGAGTTATTTAAATTAAATGCAATATTGAGTAGGGAGTCATAAGTAGAGTTTGGATTATTTTTTAGATATATTTCTGAAAAGGGTTATGATGAAATTAAATTGTTAAGAGGCTCTTTTGATGAGTTAGAGTTTTGGAAGAAGTGTTTTTGTGGTGTTGGATATTATTTTAAGAAGGAGAAATAAGGTGTAATTAAGTTTGATTATTTTTGTAATTGAGAATTATTTTGTGAGAAAGTTAGTGTGATATTTTATCATCTAACTATTGAGATTGGAAAAAGAGAAAATTGTGATTGAGACAGGTTTTCCAAGGTCACTTCTACATCAAATAAAGGTATGGGCATATTCTTCCTAGTGAGTGTTTGTTGAATGTTGTGAATGCAAATTTGGAGTGAAAAGGATTTTTTGGTAAGCATTGTTAAGTGTGTTTTGAATTAATGCTTCAAGGTTTTTTGGAATAAAGAGTTGTTGATAAAACCTTGTTTTATAAGCATTGTTGTTGAAGTGATTAAGTTGAGTGAACTTGAACTAGGGTTTGCAAAGATCATGAGTATCATTGTTATGTGAATATTATTTATAAGCATTGTTGTTGAAGTGATTGGTTGAGTAAAGAACTTGAACTAGGGTTTGCAAAGAACATGAGTATCATTGTTATGTGAGATTGGTTGATAAGCATTGTTGGAAATATTTGAGTGAGTGTTCATATGTTTGGACTAGGGTTTGTGAGCAAGGATTATTTCATTGAGTGATTGGTTGAGTAGAGTTGGTTGAGCCTAGTCAAGTGGATGTGTGAAGTGATAGTTCAAGTTCTATGAAACAAATTGTTCTATATTCTGAATTGATTTGAGAAAGAGGTTGAGTGTTGATGAGTGTGAAACATATTGAGTCTCTAACAATTCTCTATATGTTTCTAAAAGAGTGATTGAAAGTGATTGAGAGTTTGTGAGTGTGAAACATATTGAGTCTCTAACAATTCTCTGTATGTTTCTAAAAGAGTGATTGAAAGTGATTGAGCATTGAGGTAAATGAGAAGCATATTGAGTCTCTAACAATTCTCTATATGTTTCTAAAAGAGTGATTGAAAGTGATTGAGAATTGTGATGAATGTGAAGCATATTGAGTCTCTAACAATTCTCTTTATGTTTCTATGAGATTGGACAAGTTCTAGTGAGGACTTGTTGAGCATATTTGAGGTAAGTCTTTGGGAAGACTTGTGGACATATTTGTGTGAGATTTTGTGGAAGCTTACAATATAGTGTGTATTGAGAAATATTTGGATAAGTTCTAGTGAGGACTTATTGAGCATATTTGGACAAGTTCTAGTGAGGACTTATTGAGAAATTGGACAAGTTCTAGTGAGGACTTGTTGAGCAGATTTGGACAAGTTCTAGAGAGGACTTGTGGACAGATTAGTGTGAGATTTTATGGAAGCTTACAAGGCATATTTGAGACAAGTCTTTGAGAAGACTTGTGAGCAGAGTTGATTGATTGATTTGTTCAAACCTTGAGTTAAGGTTTGGGGTAGATCTAGAAGAGTTGATTTGAGATTGAGTCAAGATTTGTGTTAAGGCTTGAGGATAGATATTGAGGATAGATTTGTGCTAGACCAAAGGATTGTATTTAGTGTAGATCAGAGGATAGATATTGAGGATAACTTATTTTTAGTATAGATTTAAGGATAGATTTTGGTGCAAATTTGAGGATAGGTTTGTGCTAGATCAGAGATAGAGATTGAGCAGATTTGTGCTAGATCGAAGGACTATGTTTAGTGCAGATTTGAGACAGATATTTGAAGGTGATAGAGTATAGAGGATGACAGTCTCCAGTGGATAGAGATCCATAAGCCATAGTAGTGAGGACAGGTGTCTTCAGTGGATAGAGATCCATTAGCCAAAGTAGTGGGGACAATAGTTCTTCTAGAAGATCACCAACCAGAGCAAGAGGAGAAAGGAGTTCTCCTATGGATAGAGATCCATGAACTTGATTAGGGGATTGGTGTCTCCTTTGGATAGAGGTCCATAAACATTGTAATAGGGAAAGGATTCCCAAGAGATTTATTGAGAAAATTTTAGTGAAATATTTTCTCCATGGAGTAGCCCACATTGGGTGAACCACGTTAAATTGGTGTCTCTATTGTGTGTGATGATTTGTGCATTTCTTTGGTTATTACTATTGATATTGATATTTATTATATTGGATAATACTATTTGGGAAAGAAAAGTAAAAAGTGGTCTTATACTATTCACCCCCTCTTAGTATAAGCTTGTGTTCTTCATAACATTGACATCACACTACATGTCTTTTGTCATAATATTAGAGGTGACATTACCATTGGTGTGAGCTGAAAACCAACATGTTTGCATGTCCAATAGAGCTTTGTAAGATAGTTTATTCATTTTTCTAAGAAAAAATGTAGACAACATGAGCTCAGTGTTGGAAAGTGCTAAAGAGGTTCAAAAAATAATGAGAAACCTAGTTGCCATGTGGTAGAAGATTATTCCATGCAAAGTACCATGTGGAAGAGGGAAGATAAGAACCTACAAGTATAGTATAACATCTCAAATTCTCGCAGTTCCAAGCATCATAGTGTATCATTTCACATTACAAGGTTAAGAAGAGCTCTTAACATAGGTGGAAAATACAAAACAACATTGAAGAATCCTCCATATACGAGCATCTAGTGTGGAGGTAGAAGGTAAATGAAATTATTAGCCACCAAGATGTAATAAATCAAGCAACACTTGTCACAGGTGTTAAAGGAAGAAAATACGACAAATGTTTTCAAGAAGTGAGTAGAAAACAAATTCCACATGTCATATGTGTTGCACGAAGGCATAGGAGGAACATTTTCAAGAAGACAAGTACCATGTGGCACTCCCATATTATTTTACTTCCATTTAATAAGTCACCCAACGTATGTAAATGAAAATGAGGAGAACTAAATAAGTGTTGAAAGCAAGTAAAAGGATGCTATTTTAAAGAGTACGTAGAAACCAACATCAAAGTGATAGCTACATGCTAGCGAAATATCAGATTTGAAAAGTATTATAAGCCTCATATAGTGCATGTATTCATATAGTATTCATTTGAAGATAGGAAGAGCAAATAGTTCAGCTTCAAAGAGGAGAAAGTTGACAAGCAAGGTTGAAGAGAAATAAGTGAAAACAGTCCTTTAAAACTGCATACAACCAACTTGCAAATCATAACTAAGAAGGTGAGAAATATTTATTATATTGTAAGTTTGATATCAAATTTTATTTCAGATTCTAGAGATATTAGTAGGAGTAATTAGGTGTTGAAAGTGTCTCTAGAAAAATACATTGGTTATATAGAAAACGTTGAGTAAAACTAGAAGCACTTATATCATTTCCATTGCTTCAAAAGTATAGTTGCAAACTCTTATCAATAGGGAGATATAAGGAGTAGTAATCAAATTTTAGTTTGCAAACATTTAATATTTCTAAAAATTCTAATTAGGGATATATAAGAATACTACTTCAAATTGAATTTTAAGAAGTTTAGAAACCTATCATTGCATCAAAATTTTAGTTGGAATATTAGTTTTGAAGGACATATCCAACTAAATATATTGAGTTCTTATTGTTGAATATTGCATTTATAATATATTTCTAGAAGTAATTGATTGCAAGTGATAGAGGTGAATCATATTTATAGCATATACCAATACATGACATCAAATAAGTTCATTCTTTCAAAATCTCAATTACTTAAAGGTCCAAACTATTTCTCATGGAAAAATAAATTAAAGGTCATCTTGACATTTGAGAAAATCTAGGAAATTACTATAGGGACAAAAACCAAACCAGTTACAGATGATATAGAAATTTAGAAATTCTAAGAAAGTGATTTTAAGGCATTAATTATAATAACATTTGCTATCATAGATGATATACAACCATATATCAGTTTAGCAAAAACATCTAAAAAGCCCTGGAAATCCTTAGAGAAAATATTTGAATAAAATAACAAGTCTACCATTTTAAACCTTCAAACTAAATGACACTCCTTAAAATGAACAATGGTGAAAGTATAGAGTTATTTTTAAGGAAGGTAGTATATATCAAAGGAAAATTATTAATGTTAGAAGTAAAGGATAAAATTCTTGTTCAAGTGACCATGAGAGGACTTTCAGATAATTACAAGCATCTAGTTACCTCCTTGCAAATATTAAGTAAAGATATTTCTTTTGATGAGTTAGTCAATATTCTCCAAGAGTATGAGGTAGAGAACATAGTTAAATATGAGATGACTAACAATGCTTTGGTGACAAAAGACAATCCACAAGGAAATATAGCATCATCCTCAAAAGGACGAAGACCTTGGAATAGAAGATATTTTCAGATATGCAGAAATAAATGACACATCACAAACTACTGTAGATTCAATCCAAAGAATCAAGGTTAGTTAAATCAATCATCCTATGGAAATCAAAAAAATATGATGTTTCAACAAAAGCGGTATCAACCTCAAAAGCAGTAGTTCCAAAGTACATACCCTCCTCAAAAGTAGTACCCTCAACTCAAATATCAGGGAGGAAATCATAAAGGACACATTGCCCAAAAGATTCAAGAAGTTGAAGAAATGGAAGAACCTACAGATGAACGTGGAATTAAATATCTATCAGCAAGGATAGACCCTTATGAAGATACTAACTATTTACTTGAATAGGAATGTGAATACAATCTACAATACCAGATTGCAGATCCATATTGAAGACTAAAGTCTTCAAAACCAAATAATGTAATATAGGGGGGTGTTGGAAAATATGGCTATTACATCATTTGGTTATTTACTAATGTACCTTCATGGGTACATATTTAGGTTAGGATTATATTAGGATATAAATATTTTATTAGAGTTATTCAATAAATGCACAAGTGTTAGAATGTGCAATGATGTAAATATGCATGTAGTCCACATGTACATGAGTCTTAGGGTTGAGTGAGAGGCAAGTAATATATATTTCTATATAAAGGTATCATTGTGAGTGATTGTGTGAGAATTTGAGTAGTGCAAAGGTGAGAGTAGTAGTAGTCACAATGTAGCTCCATTTTTTTTATCATGGAGGAGTTACAAACTCCATGAGAGGAATCGAGGAGCATTAGAATTTTTGTTAGCTTTCTTATATGAGCATTTCTAGAGTTTTGTATCAATTTTTCTATCATATTTTCATGCATGTTTACTTCCCATTATCATAGTTATTTTATTGCATTATTATTTCAATACTTGTGAATGCATTTCCTTTATGTTTAAGGCTCCAAAAGCTAATATTTAAGCTTATTAAAAGCTTCCATAAAGTCCTCATATACACTAGGACCAAATTTTACAAGCAAGTTTTCATAGAATTCATCCCACAAAGCTGCTATTTTCTTAGATTTAAACTAGGTTTATGGAACCATTGATACCATTGTATTCATTTAGAGTCTGAGCTATCTAACAATAACCCTAATAATCAAAGGTCACTTTTATATTCAAAATGGGGTGACAACTCAATACTAATTAAACTATTGCAATAAAATAAAAAAGGTTAGGATGTGATATCCTAACAAAACCTTATTGGTTTTTATGCCTCTCTTCCAACCATTCTCCCTTCTAGTGGATTAGTGAGGATTTTTATAAGATAATAAAAGTGAATTGATAGGTCTAGAACTTATATTTATTTTTTACTTCCATAAAATGTATTATTTATGAGGATTCATAAACACGCGGACTGAATGATTTACCAAAACTTTACCTGATTGTTTGCATTTCAAAGGTGGCTATAGATAGCCAAAGACATCTCTTTATTGAGTGGTCAAGTATGTATTATACAATTAGAAAACTAGCCACATACAATATAAAAGTTTAGAAAATAGTCACATAGTTTTATTACATGGCCAACTATAAGGATGGCCATGAATAATAAAAAACTATTACAGTTTCATAATAGGTGGTCATGCATATATTGAAAAAGTGTCATTATATTATATTACAAAAAGGTGGTATTTTATAATATATATATATATATATTATATTTCCTTATTATTCCTTCCCATCATAGAAGCATTGGACCCCAATGTGTATAAAAGGGTGAACAAAAGGGAGAAAGAATAGCTCAAACAAGAATAACAACTAGAACTAGAGTAGCAACAACAACAACAAGAGTGATAGTAGGTACAGGAGCCACAATAGGAAGAATCAAATCTAGAGAAAAAATTAAAATAATCAGAACTAGAGCAATAGGAGGGGTAACTACAACAATAATTGAATCAACTAGAATAGAAACTAGATCAGGAGGAATTGGAACAATAGGAGAAGTAGGAACTAAAATAGAAGTAACAAAAACAAGAAGATTTTGAGGAATAGGTGCTCTATCTACCTAAAAATATGTAGCATATCAATGGGATAGAAGATTTTTTTCTTGGGAATGATGATACTATGGTCGACTAAAAACTAATACAATATTGTGTGTCTCATGTGCATGAGTATGATCTAAAGGTGTAGTGGTATGGGAACTACAAATGATAAAAGAGTTATTCACATGTTGTAAGGTATAAGTATTATGATATGAATCATACTAACAAGGTTTACTTAGCAACAGATCATAATAATCCATAGGAGAGACATCATAGGTAATAGTATCCACATACTTAGGCCTAAAAGCAAAATACAAGGTGCAAGTGTGTGTGATCGTGGAATTATTATCATGATCCTTCCATCCATGTGAGCATGGTCAAGTATGATGATGTATAGGTAGCTGCATTTTATCAACAATGGACTATGCAATCATGTTTTGTTGTGATCCATTATCAATGATACAATCCATAGAGAAATTAGGCGTAAGATGAGCATGAGTGACCAACATATGATCACGACCTCTTGCAAGAGACTGATGATTTAGTAAGAAAATATTATTAAATTTACCTTATAAATTGGGATAGGTGCAATCTTATCTGTAACTCTTGATAGGTTTTGCAAATTTTATCCCTCCAAAGTTCCATATTTGGATGATTGTACAAATAATTGATTCTTTTTCTTCTCTGGATAATGATTTGTCATATAATCCAAATTTTTGCAGTAATAACATAATATTTTAGGAGTCAAAGAAAAATAATAATGATAATAATAAAAAGAATACTTCATTGAATAAGAAAAAGGTAATTAAGCTTGAGGTCTCGAAGGTTGGAGTGTGCCTACTAAATAATTAGTCTAAGGAGTTGTTGAAAAAGTTGAACGGGGTGCACTAGCTTAAGAAGATCGAGGTGCATGTGATTGAGCAAAAAAAATTTCCTTTATAAGTTGAGCTTGATTAAAAGTTTCATCAAGTGTGTCAAGTAGAGTATATTTCAACACTCAAAACAAGTGTGTCTAAATACCACTCTTAAAATTTATCATTAGAGTAGGCATAGGATCCTAAACACAAAGCATGTTATATAGGTGGTTGAACTGATAAATATAATCTTGTACAAACATATGGATTCCTTGCCTCAAATGAAGCCAATGGATGATCAAATATTCATCATAATTTAATGGATAAAATATAACCTTCAAGGATGTGACCAATTCATCCCAAGTGGTGATGATATTCTAATTAGTTTATCACTTAGTAATCAAGATCTTAGCAACACCAAAAAGTTTCAACTTAGCAAGGGGACCTTATCATCATTAAGAATTTGGTTGTACAAAACCAAGTTTCCATGTCTAGAATCCAACTATTGAGAACTTTAGGATCTCTAGACCCATCATAGATCTTAACCTCACATTTGATATGAGAATGAGTGTCAAGAGTGTGGACCTCATGGGATGGAGACTAGAACTACATATTATTAATCTTATCAACTAAATTACTAACTATTTCAACTGAGGTTATCATTTATTTTGTGTGCCAATGGGCCATAGCTCATCTAGTGAATGTCAATAGAAGTGGTTGACCAAATTGATAATGAGATGATTGCTTATGCTTAGGTGTGTTAGGTACAACTGAGAATGCATTCCTTTTTACATAAAATACTTTGAGGTAAGTATCCCAAACAATTGCAAAAGTGAACAATTTCATTGTTAGTGAATTAAGCTTATTCCAATGCCTATAAATATGGCTATGTTCCAAAAACATAGGTGCCTCTAATTTTGAATTACAAAAGTCCCTCCAAGGAAAATATTCTTGAAAATTTTAAGTGCCTCCTAAAAATTCTAATTATACCCCCCTTTACATAAAAGGTATCCCCCTTAAGACAACAAAGTACAAATGCTTTGCTAGCTTCCAATTCATGGTTTTTCTCTTGATTTGAGGCTACACCAACTTTTAGTGAATAGTGATAAATAGAAAATGTAAAGAAATAAAGACTCAACTTACCACACTCAATATAAATTATCTCAGGTGTTTCTTTGCTAAATATATTGTTGTATTAGATGATATTGCATGGACTTAAAAATCACCTTCAAATGATTTTTTTAACATCAAGCCCTTCAAAACTAGGCCATTATTAGTAGATATATTTTAGTGGTCACCCACGCTCCATGAATTTAACTTGAGAAGGCATGTCTCCAACTATGTCTACAAACCAACCGAATCTTCAAATAATACTCGATTGCATACTCTTCACCAGAGCATCTTGAACAATATTTTCTCCAAGTGCAATACTTAAGTGTTAATATGTGGTTATTGATTGGCCACTCGTGTCATGTGTCTCACAATTAGGCTTCTAAGCTTGAAATATTATCTTCCATGGAGTAATGGTTGATAGAAAATCTCCTCCAATTTAGTGATTTCTAGAATTTTAAATACTACAAATCTTATTATCCAACGTAATTAGCGATGAATGTCCTTCATAGCTATTGAGTATTTTTTAGTGTCTAAATGACACACTTTGACTCTTCCCTCCTTAGTGCCTATTATATTGAGTTCAATGGCCTGGTGGACTCAGTAAAACATTAATTTGAAGAACACAAGATAATACTGATAGGGGGGTGAATAGTATAATACCACTTTTACTTTTCTTTTCCAATCAATATTATGCAATGTATAGATAGTAATATCAATAGCAGTAATCAAATAAATGCACAAATCACCACACACAATAGAGACACCAATTTAACGTGGTTCACCCAATGTGGGCTACTCCACGGAGAAAATATTTCACTAAAATTTTCTCAATAAATATCTTGGGAATCATTTCCCTATTACAATGTTTATGGACCTCTATCGAAATGAGATACCAATACCCTAATCAATTTCATGGATCTTTATCCATAGGAGAACTCTTTCTCCATAGATCTGACTGGTGATCTTATAGAAGAACTACTACTCCCACTGCTCTGGCTAATGGATCTCTATCCACTGAAGACACATGTCCTCATTGCCTTGGCTAATGGATCTCTATCCACTGGAGAATGTTATCCTCTATACTATATCACCTTAAAATATTTGTCTCAAATCTACACTAAACACAGTCCTTCAATCTAGCACAAATCTTCTCAATATCTATCTCTAGTCTGGCATAAACCTATCCTCAAATCTGCACCAAAATATGTCCTCAAATCTATACTAAACACAGTACTTTAATCTAGCACAAATTTATCCTCAATATCTATACTCTGATCTACACTAAAAATAGTCCTTTGATCTAGTACAACTCTGTCCTCAAGCCTTAACATAAAGCTTGACTTAATCTCAAATCAACTCTACTAGATCTACTCCAAAATTTAACCCAATGTTTGAATAAATCAATCAATCAACTCTGCTCTCAAGTCTTCTCAAAGACTTATCTCAAATCTGCCTTGTAAGCTTCCACAAAATCTCACACTAATCTTTCCGCAAGTTCTCTCTTAGAACTTGTCCAAATTTGCTCAACAAGTCCTCACTAGAACTTGTCCAAATCTTCTCAATAAGTCATCACTAGAACTTATCCAAATATGCTCTCAATCTCTATTCTCAAACTATATTGTAAGCTTCCACAAAAGCTCACACAAATATATCCACAAGTCTTCTCCAAGACTTACCTCAAATATACTCAACAAGTCCACACTAGAAATTGTCCAATCTCATAGAAACATAAAGAGAATTGTTAGAGACTCAATATGCTTCACATTCACCATAATTCTCAATCACTTTCAATCAGTATTTTTACCATAGAAACATATAGAAAATTGTTAGAGACTCATTATGTTCACACTCACAAATACTCAACATATTTCTCAAATAAATTTAGAATATAGAACAATTTTTTTCACATAACTTGAACTATCACTTCAACACTTCCACTTGACTAGGCTTAACCAAATCTACTCAACCAATCAATCAATGAATTAATCTTTGCTTACAAACCCTAGTCCTAGAATATGAACACTCACTCAAATGTTTCCAACAATGCTTATCAACCAACCTCACATAATAATGATACTCATGATCTTTGCAAACCCTAGTTCAAGTTCTTCACTCAACCACTCACTTCAACAAAAATGCTTATAAAACAATTTTCACGTAACAATGATACTCATGATCTTTGTAAACCCTAGTTCAAGTTCACTCAACTAATCAACAACTCTTTATTCCAAAAAACCTTGAAGTATTAATTCAAAACACACTCAACAATGCTTACCAACCAATCCTTTTCACTCCAACTTTACATTCATAATATTCAACAATCACTCACTAGGAATATGTGCCCATACCTTTTGTTGATGTAGAAGTGCCCTTAGAAAACTTGTTTCAATCACAATTTCCTTCTTTCCAATTTCAATGGTTAGATGACAAAATAGCACTCTAACACTTTCACAAAATATTCCTTCGACACAAAAATAATCAAAGCTCAAATATACCGTATTGCTTCTTCTTGAAATTAGCATCCATAAAATAATACAATAAAATAATTATTTAGATACAACTTATAATCTCCAACAAAAAATAATATCCAACACCACAAAATCTCAAACAATATTCCTTAAACACCTTATTACCCTTTTCAAACACTAAAGAAAATATCACCAAAATTATTTTGCATCAACCTTATAACTCCCCTTAAAACCCGTTGGTCACGAATCCGCCTAGTCATATAAAATGCGCCCTAGACCCGACCAACATTGAAAGGCCGAGAGAAAGAGAAGTCTCCCGGGCCAATCTCCAGAGAGGGCTGGCTCCCAAACTAATCTAAACTGATTTCAAGGTTTAGGGTTAGAAATAATAGAAAGAGATGGAAATATGGCTGAAGCCGATAGTTGATAGGGAGAACAACCTCAGATAGCAAATAACCTCAAACTAAATCCCGAAGATAAGCAGCAACTGATTCTTAGAATGCACATACAAAAATTGGATCAAACATTGACCATAAGTTTGCCTTCAATTATACTTCAAATGTTCAAATGAAAACATAGCCAAATTCAGAACAACAGAATTCAACTTATATTTTAGCACTTGACTAAGCAGAAGTGAATTACACAGAAAGCATCACATGAACATCAGTTTGGATCACCAACTCAAAAGACTCTAAGAACAGAGCAAAATGCATTTAGGATTTCTGCTTCAATTTTTGCAAAAAGGTCCTCTCCCTTTTCTTGAGATGTACATTAGTATTTATAGAGGTCTTCCCTCTCCCTTTCGAATCACAACATTTAAAACATAAAACAGATTTTGAAGAGGAGATCCACAAAATATGCACTTGAAAAGAGAAACAATCCCCCTAAATCTGCCTCGGAGAAATCACATTCCCTGCTTTTATGGATCAAGTTTGAAAATCGAACGAAAACAAGGGACCAGATTTCTTCATTAAATGACTGTTCTCGGGGCATGCTTGAAGTGTTAGGAGATCACGAACAAGAGCTTTTAATACCGGAGGCATCTTTAATTTTGGTGGCTTCAAAAACTGCATGATTTAACACGTTCTCCCATCTTGCGCACATAGGTAAACAACGAAACATTTAATTTTGGAGCCTCTTTGACCTCGATCTCAAAACCAATTGGAGAGCTTTTAAAACATTACTTCGTTCGATCCTCATTTTCTCCTTACGTTCTCCTATGCAATATGAAGAAAAATGCGGACAAAACTTTATTGGGCCTTTGTTGTCGCTTCTGTCATGAAAATGCGACATGTCACGAAATCGTGACATTTTTCCCTCGTTGCTTTCTCCTGTTGCTACCAATCACGAAAACGTGACGTGTCATGAAATCATGACATCCTCCTCTCGCTTGGCTTTCGTCTTCTTACTTTCGCGAAAACACGACATGTCACGAAAATTGTGACATGTTGCGAAATCGTGACATGTCAAATCACGACAATTTTTAGTCTTCTCCTTCTTCCCCTCCTTGCAAAATTGACATGTCACAAAATCATGACATTCTATACCATCTTACTCCTTCCTCGCTTTCCTCCACGAAATGTGACAGTCACGAAATCGCGACATCATCCTTCTCCCTTCTTTGTATTCCAAAAGTGACATTCGCCTATCACTTTGCTTTCTTGCCACTTCCCCATAAAATGCGATAGATCATGAAAATGCGACATGTCACGATATCACGACATTTTCTATGCTTTGCTTTTTTTGCATCACCCAAACGCAACAGGTCACAAAATGCGACATGTCGCGATATCACGACATTTTTAACTTACTTTGCTTTAGCACAAAACTTGTAGAGATTTTTGTATTTTACTAATTATCCCTTTCGAGGTGCTTGGAGGGACAAACAGAGGAGTGAGTATCTCTACAATTTGTGCATTATTTTGCATGAACAACAACAAAAAAATGTGGCAAAAATGCCAACATTCTTGGCGGCTCTCGGGGTATACAGTTATGTTGTATGCACGAACCCCAGGCCTTTATCCATTGGGCAACAGAGTCAAGAAGCTGGAGGAGCAGAAGAAGTGAGTGCTAGTTGATGTTGGACATTTCTACGGGCTACTGCAACAAGCTCTTGCTGGCGCTCGACACTTAAAATAAGACTTTCAACAAAAATTTGAGGAATAGCAGAACTTCCCTTATTCCTTTAACTACTGCATTTTGCCTAGCTCGGTTGAGCTGGGTAATCACCAGGTGTTGTGAAAGGGTCTCCATGGCAGTGGTGAGAAGCACCTAGGTTGCAAAAATGGGAATGAATGGGGTGATGACCGATAGATGTGCAGGCCATGGAACGGGAATGGTGAATGATGGAATGGTGGAAGATGGAGGAGTAGAAGTGGTAGATACAACAACTGAAGAGGGTGCTACTGTGCTACCATCTATTGGGATTCCATGAAAATAGATAATGAAATGGAAGTAGATGGGATGGAGAAAGTGGTGGGAACTATGGAGAAGTGCTCAAAAGACAAAGGATTGGAAGAAAGGGGAAGTGAAGAAATGGGAACATCAGAGAGGGAGTAGAAACAACAGTAGTGGCTTGATTATGTACAGTGGAAGGAGTGGGAGAGGAAGGGAATGAAAATAAGGAAGTGGAAGAAAGAAGTAGATGGAAGCCACTACCTATTGGGAAGGAAAAGAAAAAGAGAGAAATAGACATACCTGCGGGCTCGTGTGCAAAAGGAGCCGAAGTTGACGAATTTTTTTTTTTTTTATGTACAAGGTAACACTGTGTTTTCACATCATGAAATGTAGGCTTTCAAATGAAAGTCGTTCACTGAGATAGGAAGTGAATTACCTTCCAAGTCCTCAAGATAAAATGAATTTGCTGCACTTGTACTGGCAATCCGGAATGGACCCTCCCATAGAGCATCAAATTTCTTGTGCATCCCTGGCTTGGCCTTCTTTTCATTCCACTTTAAGACTAAATCACCCACTTTGAATGTGCGGTCAGTAGAACCTTTGTGAAACCATTTTGAAACCGCCTGTGAATGCTTAGCAAACTCATCATAGGCCAAAGAACGTTGCTCTTCCAACTGCAACAACTGAGCCAATCGTATGTTCATAGGATCCATATTTTCTTCATCATCCGAGAATTCCTTCAATTGCTGCAAGGCAGGAAGTTCTAAATGAATAGGCAATCTTGCCTCTTTCCCATATACCAGGGCGTATGGTGAAGTCTTGATAGACTTCTTGATCGAAATTCTATCTGCCCATAAGGCCTGATTCAACAAAAGGTGCCAAGATCTCTTATTATCCCCCAAGGATCTCTTTAAAATCCATAGCAAGTTCTTGTTTGTAGATTCCGCCAAGCCATTCCCCTGAGGGTAATAATTAGAGGATGTCTTCAGAAAAATACCATACTTGTTTGCAAATTCTCCTAGCTTGGCTCCAATGAATGGAGTTTCGTTGTCTGTGATAATGGCGTCAAGAATGCCAAAACGCGTGATCAGTCCTTCAATGAAAGTGATTACCACATCCTGATTTGCAGCCTTGGTTGGAATGGCCTCAGACCATCTTGTAAAATAATCAGTAGCCATCAAGATGTACTTGTGTTCGACTGAAGAGTTTGGATCAATGATCCCAATAAAGTCCAGCCCCCACTGCTGAAAAGGTGCTTCTACTTGAATTGGATGTAGGGGCAATGGTGCATTTCTGATCCGTCCCGTATACCTTTGGCATTTGTCGCAAGCTTGAGCAATCTTGAAAGTATCCACGAACAAAGTTGGCCAATAGTAACCAGCTCGAATAATCTTTAAGGCCATAGGCCTACCAAGCGTAATGTCCTCTCGACATGCCGTAATGAAACTCCTCCAGGAATCTAGCTTTCTCGGGTTCCTTAACGCACCTTAGGAGAACTCCATCAATGTTTTTGAAGAACAATCCCTCGGGCAACAATACATACCTAAGAGCTTGTAGGCGAAACCTTCTCCGTTGTGAAGCATTTAATTATGGGGGACATCTACCCATTGAAAAATACTCAACAAGGTCATCTGCCCAATCTTGGCCTTGTGCAAAGATGTTCACTAGATTCCTTTCTTCAGCAGGGTCGTTCACTTGATGATCAACTATCTCAGAGGCCGCAGTTTTTGCTAATTGCTGGCATAAGGCCTTACCCCGCACCAACTTGGTTGGATGGATCTCAACATCGAACTCTTGAATTTTGGTGACCCAACCGACACGCTTATCACCCATCTCGCCCTGAATGATGAAGTTCCTTACATCGGGGTGGATGACGTAGACGATCGTCTTGCTCTGAGATACGAAGTGCTTGAACTTTTTGAGAGACTTCATGATAGCATAGACCTGCTTCTCAATGAAATTGTATCTCTCCTCATGGGGTAAGATAACCTGGCTAAGGAAAGCAATGGGTCTTTCATCCCCATCGTCTCCTTTCTATGTAAGCACTGCAACATAGCTTTCATCCTCTCCAACTGCATACAAAATGAAGTCCTTAGAATAATCCGGATTGATCAACACAGGGGCTTGTGCAATTCTATCTTTAATCTCCTGAAATGCGTCTTTCCTCTGAGTTGTCCACTTGAACTCCGCATCTTTCTTTAATAGCTCAGTCATGGGCTTGACTACTCGAGCAAAGTCAAAAATAAATTTTTTGACAAAATTGATTTGCCCGAAGAAAGATTGCAACTCTTTCTTATTGGCAGGGAGCGATAGTTTCTTCAAAGCTTCAGCTCTCGATGGATCAATTGCCAAACCGTTCTCTCGAGATGACATGTCCCAAGAGCTTACCTTCCTTTACTATGAAAATGGACTTCTTTGGGTTGATGGAAATGCCAAACTCCCGACATTTCTCAAATATCTACCTCAAATGAGAACAGTGTTCTTCTCGTTTGTGCGAAAATATAGTCATATCATCGAGATAGATGACAATGATCTTATTTAAAAGCTCCCCAAATGCGATGTCCATGGCCCTTTGAAACGTAGCCCCAACATTGGACAATCCGAAGGGCATGCACTGATAGGCAAAGGTACCCCACTTGGTTGTGAACGCGGTTTTGTGCTGATCCTCATCCCTGACCCAAATTTGATTGTATCCAGAGAATCCATCTAGCAATGAAAAGCGTTGAGCCCCAGCAACAACGTGAAGGATCTGATCAATGCGAGGCAATGGGTAGTGATCCTTCAAGGATGCTCGGTTCAAGTTTCAAAAATCCACACACAACCATATATCTCCATTTTTCTTACGGACCAAAACCAAATTAGCAACCCAAGTCGAGTGCTTAATCGGATATATAATCTTGGCCTGCAACATCTTCGCAAGTTCGGCCTTCATGAGGGCTTCAATATTTGGGTTCACCGGTCTCTGCTTCTTCCTGAAGGGTTTGACTCCTTCTTCCAGCTTGATAGTGTGCTGAATGATCTCTTTATCATATCCCCTCAGATCCTCGTAGCTCTAGGCCACGATGTCAGAAAACTCTTGACACAATTGTCTGATCTCTTGCAATTCAGTGGGAGTAGAATCAGTCCCAATTTTGATGACCTTATCAGCCTCCAACTGAAGCTCCATGTATTCTTTCTCGTCGACCTCGATCCGATGCTTCTTGGACCGATCATTCTGATCAAACAAGCTTTCTAGAGTAATGAGGCCTTTAGGAATGTGGTTATTCCACAACTGAATCAGGCCTTCAGTTTCTTCATGCTCCAAGGTCCTTCCCTTGATGGTGGCAGCTTCTTGAACCAAAAAGTTAACAATTTGCTCATCGCTATCGAAGACTTGCCAAAAGGTGTCCTTGTCTGGGACAGAGGGCCTATACACCATTCTCACTATTTTTGGCCTTCTCACCACCTGCTCGATTGGTGAAAAATTTGCTCCCAAGGAAGCCGACAGGTCAACATGTCTATTTTGTTCTCATGGAATGAAACGCATGTTGAGAGCAGAGAATGATTCGAACAGGTCCCAGACCTTGTTGCGATAGTTCTTGAGATAGTGGTGCTTGGACACACACTTATTGGTCACCTGATTGACAATCAGCTCGGAGTCACCAAAGATTTGCAACTGTCACGCTCCAAGTTTCTCAGCCTTCTTGAGGCCTAGGCATAAAGCCTCATATTCTGCTGCATTATTTGTGCAGCTCCAGGTCAAACGATATGAATAGGATCATTGAATCCCAGAAGGTAATACTAGAACAATCCCAGCTCCAATGCCATTTCTACATCGTGCTCCATCGAAATAGAGCTTCCAGAGCTGGTCTTGACTTTCATCATTCTTTTCTTTAGCCTTTTCAGGCTTAAAAATGGAGTAACACCCCAAGTCAGTTTCCATCATGGCATTGAAATTGGCCATGGAAAATTCATTTTCTAGGTGGAGCTCTTCCAAAGCTTCTTCCATTAAGTCAAGCTCACCAAATTCTTCAGACATCATGTGCACCGAATTTGCTAACCTGTCCATTTCATCTATTCTCTCCACATGAAATGTGGAAGGCTTCTCATTGAAAATTTTCACCTTTTTACCTTTATGGATCACCTCCAAATGAGTAAAATCCAAAGAAAGGTAACCCCGAGTTTAGCCGTGAACTCTCGGGAGAGACACATACCAAAACATGGCTCTAGGTCCACTACTATGATCTCCTGGATCACAGTAATCTGAGGCATGGCGTGCAGGGAGATAGGAACATCCTTAATTACGCCCACCATCTTTACTGAGGTACCATCTAGCTGCAAAACTCCCATGCTAGTCCTTGTATATTCCATGCCTATGACATCACATACTGCCTTAGGCATGACAGTAGTAGCTGCTCCCGAGTCAATGAGGCAATTATGCACCACATGTCCCTCCATTCTCAATGAAAGATAAAAAGGTGGTGGTCTATTTTTTCCGATGACTGAAGAGGTCAGAGTTTGAGCCATAACTACCTAGGCTGGAGCCTTCCCCTTACTTTGTGTGGTCTTCAGGGATTCCTGTAAGAGATTCACCTATCCAGGTAGTTGCAAGGTGTCATACAGACTTACCTTGGCTGGTATCCTTTTGAGTTCTTCGACGATGTTGTACTCCATCAAAATCGGCTCTCTCCCTCCACTAGCAGATTCAAATCTGCTTCTATATTGTTGGGTGGCCTCCACTCACTGCCGTTTAGTCAATGATGGATACCGCAATGTCTCTCTAGCTTGTTCCTTCATTTTCGCTTGTGGCTGGGAGGTAGAAGCCTTAGCTTGCAACCTCTCTTTTGCTTGTGGTGGAAGCAAATCCTTCGACAAAATAGGTGGGTCTTGTTGTGGGGCTGGAGGATCATGAGTCTTTGCAGGTATTTGTTGCTTTGTTGCTTGTGCAGGAGGCACTTTCAATGGCTCCATCTTAGCCGGATCTACCACCATTGGTTTCTTGCCGCTATGTGTCAAGACTGCCATGTATTCCTCAGGAGACATCACGAAATTATGATCCACCTCTCGAATCATGTTTATACGGCTCCCCGTAAGAACTTGTAAATAATTTTGGTGGACCATGCAAGTGGACTCATCATGTGGGTCGTTGCATGAAGAACACCAGTAAGATGGCTCATGTGAAACTTTAGAGGGGCCAGCCTCTTCACTTACCAAGATCGTTGAGTTCCTCTCAGGTACTTTCTCTATAACCTTGCTAGGAGCAACTTGCTCTCTAGTTACCGTCGAAATAAATCTTCATGGCTGAAAGTTCCTTTTCGCCTCTCTCCGCTCCATAGATGTCATCTTGTTAGTGAGGGATCTCATGGCCGACTGAATTTCTTGCAAAATAGCCAATTGAGGATCTGGGCTTGAGGACACAGGCGGTGCCGGTAGAGGTAATGGAACTGGTGGAGAAGGTAATGCAGGAGTTGGAACTGGAGAGGTTAACTATGGAATGGGAATCATAGGTACCAAAGTTGTGGGAGGATTCCATGAAGATGAAGGGTACATGGATGGAGCAGTGTAAGATGTGGAGGCTGCACCTGTAGGCTGGTATTGCGGAAGCTCAGGAAAAATGGGCATAGTCATTTTTGGAGGCAATTTCCCAATGGCAATCAGATCAGCCTCAACCTTCTGTGCCTGGGAATATAGTGCAGGAAAGGTTTGAACATTGGACATCCTAATGTTCATACTAATATCTGAGTGGAAAGCCCTAAGATAGTAAAATGTCGCTTGGTCATTAGTAGGGCGGAGACCATCAGGAACTCTCTCGCCAAGTTTGGGCAAACCTAACATTGAAATCCACTATCTCCTCTTGAGGATGCCTCTTGATATTAGTAAATTGATGCAACAAAGAAAATGGGTCCGCTTGCTCATTGAACCCTTTGATTAGCATCTCTGCTAATTGATCCCATGAATTTATGGAGTTGGGAGACAAGGATCTATACCAGCACAATAACTTACCACGGAGTGACAACACGAGCAATTTTATCATGACATCTTCATCTATGATATTATGAATTGTAGCCAAGGATGCCACATCTGACACATGCTCATACATGGTCTTTCCAGTCCCATCGTATGTAGGCAAAGCCTTTAATGCTGTAGTAGGAACTAGATTTTGAAAAGGCAGGTCCAACGCTCCCGAATGGTTCCAAGCAAGAAATTGACGTGGAGGAGGTTGTTGACCAACCATTTGCACTGCTAGATTTGGATGTACTAGCAAGCTCGTAGCAGTACTGGGAGGAGTCGGAGATGGCACAAACTGACCCGCCGCCTGTGAAGAGATAGCAAATGATGGGTTCACAGGACTTACCAATCTTGAGCGCTCCCTCCAGTTTTGAACATCGATCTCGAAGAATTCGACTAGGTCTTCCGATTCTTTGGCTCTTGATCTCATGATCATGAAGCAAATATTTTCACCAACTTCACGATTGGAGATTTCTAGGTACTATACAGTCGCCCTCAACAGAGTCACCAGATGAACTTACAATCTCCGCTTTGAGGTCAAGACAGTTCATCAAAATCTTGATTCCTCCAGGTGTCAAAATATGGGACTTGTGAGTCCCACCAGGCATGCCAAAAACTATTGGTCATGAATCCGCCTAGTCATATAAAATGCGCCCTAGACCCGGCCAACATTGAAAGGCCGAGAGAAAGAGAAGTCTCCCGGGCCAATCTCCAGAGAGGGCTGGCTCCCAAACTAATCTAAACTGATTTCAAGGTTTAGGGTTAGAAATAACAGAAAGAGATGGAAATATGGCTGAAGCCGATAGTTGATAGGGAGAACAACCTCAGATAGCAAATAACCTCAAACTAAATCCCGAAGATAAGCAACAACTGATTCTTAGAATGCACATACAAAAATTGGATCAAACATTGACCATAAGTTTACCTTCAATTATACTTCAAATGTTCAAATGAAAACATAGCCAAATTCAGAACAACAGAATTCAACTTATATTTTAGCACTTGACTAAGTAGAAGTGAATTACACAGAAAGCATCACATGAACAACAGTTTGGATCACCAACTCAAAAGACTCTAAGAACAGAGCAAAATGCATTTAGGATTTCTGCTTCAATTTTTGCAAAAAGGTCCTCTCCCTTTTCTTGAGATGTACATTAGTATTTATAGAGGTCTTCCCTCTCCCTTTCGAATCATAACATTTAAAACATAAAACAGATTTTGAAGAGGAGATCCACAAAATATGCACTTGAAAAGAGAAACAATCCCCCTAAATCTGCCTCGGAGAAATCACATTCCCTGCTTTTATGGATCAAGTTTGAAAATCGAACGAAAACAAGGGACCAGATTTCTTCATTAAATGACTGTTCTCGGGGCATGCTTGAAGTGTTAGGAGATCATGAACAAGAGCTTTTAATACCGGAGGCATCTTTAATTTTGGTGGCTTCGAAAACTGCATGATTTAACACGTTCTCCCATCTTGCGCACATAGGTAAACAGCAAAACATTTAATCTTGGAGCCTCTTTGACCTCGATCTCAAAATCAATTGGAGAGCTTTTAAAACATTACTTCGTTCGATCCTCATTTTCTCCTTACGTTCTCCTATGCAATATGAAGAAAAATGCGGACAGAACTTTATTGGGCCTTTGTTGTCGCTTCTGTCGTGAAAATGCGACATGTCACGAAATCGTGACATTTTTCCCTCGTTGCTTTCTCCTGTTGCTACCAGTCACGAAAATGCGACATGTCACGAAATCGTGACATCCTCCTCTCGCTTGGCTTTTGTCTTCTTGCACTTTCACGAAAACGTGACAAGTCATGAAATCGTGACATGTCGTGAAATCGTGACATCCTCCTCCATTTTGTTGCTTCGCTGCTCCTTGTCATGAAAATGTGACATGTTGCAATTTCGCGACTTGTCGCGTTTTTGCGGGGAGAAAGCAGAAAAGTACAAGGCAGTAGAAAATTGTCGTGATTTCATGACTTGTCGCATTTTCATGGGGAGAAAGTAGAAAAGTACAAGGCAAGAGAAAATTATCGCGATTTCGCGACATGTTGCGATTTCACGACTTGTCGCATTTTTGTTATGAGAAAGTGGAAAGGATAGCACCAAGTACGAAATGTCATGATATCGTGACTATCACATTTCCACGACAAGGAGCAGCGAAGGAACAAAATGGAGGAGGATGTCGCAATTTCACATGTCATGATTTCATGACTTGTCGTGTTTTCATGGAAGTGCAATAAGACAAAAGCCAAGCGAGAGGAGGATGTCACGATTTTGCGACACATCATGTTTTCACAACTGGTAGCAATAGGAGAAAGCAGCAAGGGAAAAATGTCATGATTTCACGACTTGTCACATTTTCGCGACAGAAGCGACAACAAAGGCCTAATAAAGTTTTGTCCGCATTTTTCTTCATATTACATAGGAGAACGTAAGGAGAAAATAAGGATCGAACGAAGTAATGTTTTAAAAGCTCTCCAATTGGTTTTGAGATCAAGGTCAAAGAGGCTCCAAAATTAAATGTTTCGCTATTTACTTATGTGCGCAAGATGGGAGAACTTGTTAAATCATGCAATTTTTGAAGCCAACAAAATTAAAGATGCCTCCAGTATTAAAAGCTCTTGTTTGTGATCTCCTAACACTTCAAGCATGCCCCGAGAACAATCATTTAATGAAGAAATCTGGTCCCTTGTTTTCGTTTGATTTTCAAACTTGATCCATAAAAGCAGGGAATGTGATTTCTTCGAGGGGGATTGTTTCTCTTTTCAAGTGCATATTTTGTGGATCTCCTTTTCAAAATCTGTTTTATGTTTTAAATGTTGTGATTCGAAAGGGAGAGGTAAGACCTCTATAAATACTAATATACATCTCAAGAAAAGGGAGAGGACCTTTTTGCAAAAATTGAACCAAAAATCCTAAACGCATTTTGCTCTGTTCTTAGAGTCTTTTGAGTTGGTGATCCAAATTGATGTTCATGTGATTCTTTCTGTGTAATTCACTTCTGCTTAGTCAAGTGCTAAAATATAATTTGAATTCTTTTGTTATGAATTTGGCTATGTTTTCATTTGAACATTTGAAGAATAATTGAAGGCAAACTTATGGTCAATGTTTGATCCAATTTTTGTATGTGAATTCTAAGAATCAGTTGTTGCTTATCTTAGGGATTTAGTTTGAGGTTATTTGCTATCTGAGGTTGTTCTCCCTATCAACTGTCGGCTTCAGCCATATTTCCATCTCTTTTTGTTATTTCTAACCCTAAACCTTGAAATCAGTTTAGATTAGTTTGGGAGCTAGCCCTCTCTAGATATTGGCCCGAGAGACTTCTCTTTCTCTTGGCCTTTCAATGTTGGCCGGGTCTAGGGCACATTTTATATGACTAGGCGGATTCGTGACCAAAAAGACCTTACAAACCAAATAAACTATGCAAAAATTAAACTTTAATAGCTCAACTTAATTCCTCCAAAATTTTGGCATCAACAACAAATAGCATACCTTTTTCCTTTACCCCAAAAGGGTTTCGGCAAGTTTCGAACCACCATCTCCCCAAGAACCAAATGTTTTAGCGCTTTGGTGCCCACCGCGTGGGCTATAGGCACCCATGTGAAGGAAGGGAAGCCTCCTTCCTTTTAAACCTTTATCCACCGTTAATTCCAAATAAAAATAAAAACACACTATCACAGATTTGAACCTTTGCCACTCGCTACCCTACGCTTTGCTTCTACTATGGTTACCAACTGCGCTATCAGTGCTTGGTGACCAAGGCACCAACCTTGGTGAATCAAAAAAATCTGCCTCCTCTTGACACTTAAAAAAATAAAATCCTCTTTGATCGTATAGCACAATTCACATATTTTCGCATAGCATGGATATTAATATCGAAGACATATATATCTTGGCTAGGGTGGAGTCCTGCTTTTATACACATAATTATTTTACTCCTCACATCAACGCTCGAATTCGAATTTGAAATTCAAATTTTGATTTAATAACCCACCTTAGGGTTATTTAAAATTAACATAAATTAACTTATAATTAATATTAAAATTAATTAATAATTAATTTAAATATCTTATAAGTTAAGTAAATTAATTTATAATAAAAATTATATTAGTTAATTTATAATTAATTTAAACTTCCTTGTATAATATTATAAAGAAATATTATAATATTATTCACTTGGGCTTCTTCTTTGCATTTTGGACCACATCTGACTTCCTGGAATCGGGTCTTGATCAACTGAAAACGAACTATCCTTTTGCACTGATTAGAGAACCTAAAACTGATACTGCCCACTGAAACTACCACTGACTGGTGCTGAAATCTTGACATCAATGACCACTCACTTTTGACATCAATGACAACTCATTGACTCAAAATGTCCAACATCATTTAGCAATCCTTTTTTCTAGGTATGGAGAGGTAAAAGTCAAATTTTTGGTGCATCAAGGATAAGCCAACATACTTGGAATAGATATTTGTTCCCTATTGAAAGGGAAATCTCTTTCCCCAAAATTTTGGGTATGCCAGGTCTTAGCAAGTGTGGATAAACTCATAGATCATTGATAACTATTCCTTTAAGGGCCCTTTATTGGTTGACTCTAAAAAATATATTCCTAGGCATAATGCTTTAAATCCAAACACTTAAGAGCCTAAAAATAATTCCACTACATTGATATTTAAACATATATGAGCTAAGTGGAATTAGAATTGGGAAAAAACATGATAAATTTTAATCTCTATAAATTGTGATTACCCAATCAATATATTTCATTACATTTAATATTATTATTTCATGTATAGCAGCAATGACTATTTTGAAGTTGTAAGAAATTTTAAAATCCACTACAGAAAACTAGCTTCAATGCTTCAAACAAAAATTAATCTACTTCTAATATAAATAATATCCAAAGAAAAGTCAAAGATTAAGGGTAAGAGAAAATAAAGAAAAATAAACAAGCCCATACTACCCTAAAATTCCATTGTGATCCAGTAAAGCAGTAAATCCATTTTAAATCAATCTTTGGATGACTAGTATTCGCACAACCTAAGTTTTGAGATGATGCAATCTTTAGAGGAGCAACTAAATATTAAATGGATTAAGCTCAACCACCATCAGCATGCACAAATTGAACACAACAAATTTTAAAAGTCTTGTATTAAAAGGATATTCAATAAGTACATATTTTAGATTTTTCCACTTTGATATATTACAAGAATAAAGCTTGAAACAATAACAACTTGGTTTAGAAATGTCATATCACTATAAATAGAAAAAGCTAAGAAATAAATCTAAAGGGACTAGCTAATAGATGAATTTTGACCCTTGTAATAGGCTAGTAATCCATTATATATACATTATTTTGCCCTCTATATAGCATTACATTTTGCAATAAATTACTATCCACAATGTGTTCCTTAGGATTACTTTAGCCATACTTAGTTTATGCCTCATTAAATATCCAATACAATTTTTGGGCATGCCTCATTAAATTTCCACTCTCACAGTGCTTGGGTCTCTAGTATGGCTATTGATTTCATCATGTTTGCCATCCTGCATGTTTTTACTTGTTTGGTTTGCATTAAAATCTTACATCTGCCACCACGTTTTCCATTTAAAGTTACCTCAGCAAATATTTTGCAGAGCAAAAAAAATGCAAGTTTTATATTTTAATATTTTTTATAAGTTATGTGTGGCTTCTATTGGGGGTCAAAGTTAATTAAAGCATATCCATATTTGCCTTTCTATCAAAGATATTATTCATTTGTTTTCCATCAAATATATTCTCCATTTTACTCAAACTGATAAGTTTCCACAATCAACTTCTTTTATATCAAATACCTTCCAAAATTTAAATTTTGTCAAGATGAAATTCAACACTACAAATGGCTAAAATATTTGTTGCCCATATTCTATATCTATAAATATCTTGTCTATAACAACCTTACAATTTATTAATACTTTTTTTAGGGTTCTTATTCATTCCCCTAATATTCAAAGATATTATTTTCATTGTTATTTTTTATTTTTATTTGTGGGTTTAGCCCCGCTTCTTCTTAACACTTGTTATATTTGCTTTTATTTTCCCATATCAATATCCCTTTGGGTTTCTTTTTATATTTATTGTTGCTTCTTGGTTCTTCCTCTATTTTTTTCATTCCCAACAATACTTTCATCTTCATAAATTTCTTCAATCTTCTCACACTGCTCATAGTAAGACTTATCATCTTTAGGTTTACCTTGTTCTAAAGGATCTAAAGTGCAAGGAATAACCTCAAAAGCACAATCTTCTTTATGTTGCCCTGGAAACTCTAAAGTGCAAGGATGCTCTTCTATAGAAATTACCTTCTTATTCTGCCTTATAAACCCTAAATTGTTATACGTTTCCTCCAAACTTATTTCTTTATTATTCTTATCTTGAAACCTTAAAGTGCAAGGGATAAAATCTTCACTACTTTCACTTTTATTACCTATAGATGATTCTATGCTACTTGAGGAAAATGAAGATGATTTACTAGGAATAAAATTGATCCATTTTGATGTCTTTGTTTTGGGATTTCTCTCCACATCTTCTTTTGCACCTTTAATTCCTTCTCAACTTGCCAAATGATACTATAGATAGGCTTTCTTTACCTCTTCTTTTGGAGTGGAATATCCTTGATCTAATCTAGATTCTATTACTATATCATTTTCTTGCTTTATCTTGAAGTTTAACGCATGGCTAGAATTTTTTCTTTATTCATACTTTTCACTGTGTAAACTATTACCATGTGTCCAATCTCATAATAATTGTGGCAAAAAAATATGATATTTTTATAATCTACTTGTCTATCCCATTCTCTTGATTTAGATTTAATATTAATGGATTGTTACAAATATTTTGAAATATCCATACCAACACATATTTGAGTATATATAGAATTCTTTCACTCCTTAGTAGTCGATCCTTCCTTTATGAATTCCCCTAGGGTTTTTCCAATATTCTTCAAAATATCCTTATTTGTAAGCTGATATGGAAGTCTAAAAAGCCTAACCCACACTGGAAGTTTCTTAATAGTTTATCTCAACAAATAAAATTTCATTGCATGGTTTCAAATAAATTGCATCTCTTCCAATAAACCATGGGCCACCAACCATTATTTTATCCCTAATTTCTAAATTCGAAAATATGATGAGGAAAAAAGTTTAGGAAGAAAAGACATAGAATAATTTGAATTCAATCCCCACTTCCACTTGATCCATTTTTGAATATCCAAAAATCTAGCCATGATCTATGGAACTTACATATTAATTATTTGATTTTAAGAACCATTATATCAGGCTCAATCATCTCAACCTTGATACTAACTTTCGGTGTAGCATATGCTACCTAGATCAAAATTTCCATGTATTTGCTCTTCTACTTATCCCCAACTTAGGCCTTCATACTTCCAATTATAGCATCTTGATTTCTAGCTAGGGCATCCTAAATTCCTATTAGGGCTTTAAAATATGAATTTCCTTTCATAATAGTAATGGGTCTCTGTAACAACCCACCAACTTGACCCAAGGGACAAATATTCCTTTTATTTTCTTTTTTTATTGAGTAAATACTTCTTATACATATACATATCCATCGTGGGGGTTGAACCCGGGTCACATCACCGATAATGCAAGTGGCGTCCTGATATTCATTTTTATTTTCACAAAGAAGTTCTAATTTTTTTTTTAGTAATATAAGGCATAACCACATTTTGAGTTCATTGTCGCTACAAATGACACTCAAGTGGACAAGAGTTTCCAACTTCCTATATTTATAATGTTAACTTTACTAGACCTTATCATTTAGAAAATATGCCATCAATGGTCCCCCCACTTTTTCTATACCCTCACCAGTATAGCACAACTTGACCATAATGTAGAGATTTTTCTTTAAGGACCATAATACGTAAAGGGAGATGTATTTTCTCTAACCCTACATAATTCTATCTATATAGGATTATTTTGGTGTGATTTCTTAATGCTTAGTTACTTGCACCTCCATGGTTTAACTAAAACCATTATCACTCTCCTAGTAATAAGCATGGTCACTCTTGCCTCACCACAAGGTGCCACCACTATATTGTCTTGTGAGTGATTCGATGGATTGTCCCATATCAATCCACCATTTAGATTCCTAGACCTCACCACTAGGAATATCCCCAAGCCTCACTGCTTAGAAATTATTCAAACCTCATTGTTTAAGGTGTATCATTCACAAATACATAGTTATTGCATCACTGCAACTCCTCCTAGGATCTGGTACATCTTGACTCAAGGGTTTTCTAATATGGCTCTAAATCATGTCCACTAACCCATCCAACCCAAGAGTCTTAACATAAAAATAAATAAACATCTCTCCAAAAATGAAATAAAATGTTATATTAAATCATAACTAAATTCAATATAACATGTTGCTAAAGACTAGAAATTTAAAATATTTTTCAAATCAAAGTACTAGCATTTAGAATTTTCTTTATTTACAATGGAAATAATAATAATCATCTAAAAGAATTATAACCATAATCTACCAAATAAATTTTAACACACTCTTTCCATTTTGCACATAATTAACATTCCAAGATTTTACATAAAAGAATAACAACATTTAACCTTCCATTCTTTGAATTAAGTCTCAAATAATATAACAAGAATGATATTCACAAAATATTTATTTCTTCCTCATAATAATTCTCATCCCAAAATATTACATTTCAAACTTTAAAGAATATAATCTTTCATCTTTTCCTCAAGGTCTTCCACTTGATGGGTCTCCTCCAACGATCATTTGAAAGAAATTTTAGGGATCAAGACAGCTCTTAAAATACATTGCAAGACTAACATTCATTATTAAATAAAAGTATAAAATAATTCAAACATACATCATACAAGCACAAATCATGCAAATTTTTGAGAGAATCCCATACTTATCTCAAATATGGATTCCTTAGCTACTTAGGCCTCATCCATACTATAAAACTTACTAATTTATCCTTCATATTCAACCCTCTTAAAATAAGAAACACATGCAATTATTTGTGTCATATTAAAAATTATACCCATATTTAGTTTAACAATATAATGTATAAATTCATACTAGTAAATAAATAACCCCATCATTTATTCAAAATACAAAAATCTTAATAATAAAATATTATTTCCATTCCTGTATCTAGAATAAAATAAACCCATCCTTTCATTCAATAAGACAAAGTCTTAATAAGAAAATATTAATTCCTTTTCCAATATCTTGAATTAAAATAAAATCCATCTTTTATTCAATCAAATTCTTAATAAGAAAATATTATTTCTTTTCTCCGTAGCTTGAATAAAATAACCCAATATTTATTCAAAATATAAAGTCTAAAGATTATATATTAATCCCTTCCCTATAATATAGATAACTATATAAAGCAACAATTGCATTATTAACAAAGATATCAAAAAGAAAACCCAAACACCAAATATTTTACACCATTGAAATAAATTAAAATAGTCAACCCTAATTTGCACATTTTGGTGGCCAAAGTTATAGAATTCTACCACATGCTATCAATGGAAAAGATACATGAACCTATAATGGCAACATCCATGCTAAACTCGATGTAACTTAATCAAACTAGCAACTCCACCTATTCTCAAACCTACTAAACTCTAACAATAAAAACTTTATCCAACTTCAGGGAAATATATTGGATAAACATGTACGATCCTAAGAAGCATACACCTAAACTATTTGCAGCATAATATCAAGCATAAAACCATGAAAGCATGAAAGACAATGAATTAACAAAACATAAGATCTCTTTTCATTAATTCATGTTGAAATTTGGTTATAGATAGGTCCCTCTTAGGGATACCAAATGCTTGATACAATGATTACAAATGGAATGAAATAGCCCCTAAACGGGGATGGTGCACTTCGCAGGCTTCTTAGATTCGACATGAATTTGTTCAAGGGCTTACGGATGCCTTCTTCTCACTTGCTGGGAGGGATCTGATGCCAAAGATGCTTTGAATTAGTCCAGGACCTATGATCTGCATACAAGAAACAACATAGAATGATCAGTAGCATATGTGGCCTCTCATGATGAGGCTCCTTTTGAAGATCTGCATGAAATGACATAGAAGCATGATGAAAGCAAAAAAAAATGCAAAGATAAGTAGAAATGCATCAATAACTAAGAAATTACCATACAAATGCAATGGAAAAGATAGATCTATGCTAATATAATTTGATAAAGCAAAAGTAATAAGAAATCTATGCTAAAAACTCAAGAAATAATGACTCAAACCCTAGGCTGTGCCTATAGGCCATTGTCGAGGATAGCGACTATGAACTAAAACTTTCTACCTCATGAACCAAGGGTTGTGACACTCAATCCTTCATCCGAATTGATGTTCAAGGGTCACCTTCATGTCCAGATATGGATTGGTGATGAAACTCATGTGGAACTGAATGCTTGAATGGTGCGTTGTCATTGCTCAATCGGACAACACTTTATTACTCCTCAAGGGGATGTGAAATTGCTCTCCAATTTGCTAGGGCTTCACTACATAAAAACTTGAATCCTTTCTTGTTCCTGGGAGGATGCATATGTAGACCTCCCAGATTCTAGATCTTGGCTTCTTGGAGAAGCCAAGATCTAGATCTGCATGTAACTAGTCATTGGAGGGGAAGGCTCAGTTACAGATTTGCATGGAAGGGGCAGTCAGGAGGACCTCTGGGAGATCCATACCAAAAACCACTTGAATCCAATGCAAGTGTAGTCATCCTATGCATGATTCGAGCCCGCATTCATGGCCAGTTTGTGTTTCAGTGCTAGTCACTATCCAGAGTAGTGGCTAGCCATGGCCGCTCTCAGCTTCAATGGCCTATGTTGGTGGCCACTCTGGTCGATAGCGATCGCACCTAAATGGGCCAGAACTACCCCTTGTGAGTGGTTAGGACCACTACTAGCTCTTGGAAAGGTCCAATATCAGTCATATGGTCTTTGGATGTGCCCATATGAGTAGTCTCCTAAACATGATGCATTTTAGGTGTCTACAGATGCCCCTTTTTGGGATGCATTATGGGAAAACACAACGTTGAGAAAAAATAGACCACCTAGGGCCATATTGTAGGGTGTATGATGATCATTGATCTGATCAACATTAGATGCCCCAATCATGAGAAAGGCATGCATCTTAGAATCATTGCTTCCAATAGGATGGAAGGCTTAAATTTGTAAAAGCTTTCGCAAGTCCAAAGGTGATCGGGTAGCATTAGTGCTACAATAGGTCCGAAAGGAGGAGAGCTACAAGCTTAACTATCATATTTGCTTTTTGCCCCAGCAAAGGGTAAGCTTATGATAGTTGTTAGCAATGATTCATAGGACGAACACAATTTGACATGATCGAGTGATCCTTTGTTGATTTTGATTATGATTGTTGATATTATGACTACCCCCTCAAGCGACGAGTCGATGAGGGAAGGACAATGAATAAAGTGATGAGTCGCTTGACCAAGATGATTGATTTGGATGATTTAAGAGTTTTGCATTATTGTTATATGGTAGGTCCCATTACAGGTGTGATTTCAACCATTAATAGTAATTGTATATCTCTATCCCATGGAGCAGTCCGACCGCAATGGCCTTCTTAGGGAATCAAGATGATAGCAATTCGATTTAGCTTGTGTTGAATCACTATGTTCGATGATTTGCTAAAATGTCATAGAAGAAATGAAATGAACACCTCATTCTCGTGGGGCAGTCCAGCCACCATGGCCTTCTTCGGGATTGAAGTGAAGCATTTCAATTCAACCATGACTAATTTGTCTCAAATGACCTTATGGTAATTTACTCATCTTGCCGATTTGCATGGAGTGCAAGTTATTGCAACCACCAAGTGTATAGAGTAAATAACTAGGTACGAGGTGCATTTGAAATTTTGATATTATTTGATTTTTTTGTTAATTTTGTAATTTTTGAGAATTTTGGACTGGTAGATATGCTTAATTGTCCATTTTGAGATTCCTCATGGTGATAAATTGAGTGTTTTTATCTCTATTTTCAAGTTGTTGTCAGTATAAGTGACCCCTATTTACAATTTTATACCCATTGTCAGTGTCAACGGCTAGAAAGTGTGGGTCGTTGACTCTAGCAGTGGCCATGGAAAAACTAGAAAATATAAAAGAAAATTAGGGTTTTTCGATTCATTATTTTATAGCTATCGATTTGCAACTTGAGCTCTAAGAGAGAAATAAATAAAGTGATCTAGGATGCTACGTGACTACTAGACACCATGGTAGAGTAGGGCGAGGCATCCACGAGTGAAGGAGCCAAAGCTTCAGGGGTATTTATCTAAACCCTAACTTTTTATTTAACCGATAAAATGAACCACACTAATTAATCGGGTACATGAACCTCATTTAACCTGTTGGCAACAAACCGCACTGATAGATAGGTTTAGGACTAGTTTAATTTAGGTGGGTTTGCTTTAGAAATTAGTTTTTTTCAATTTATTTTAGATCTTTTGGGTGAGGGCAAATGTTGTTGGCGTGATGCCTCGCAGCCGTTGTCGCTTAGAGAAACCCCCAATTTACAGATAGGGGTCGTTGATGCCAACAATGGCTAGTTTGAATTACAATGGTTAATTTTTTAACCGTTGGTGGCTAGCCACTATCAACGTGAGTGGTCACCAAACTTTAGGAAATTTATTAATTTTTTTATTTTTGATTTAATTTAATTGATTTTTTTGAATTTTACAAGTGTAAATTTTGATTTTTTTGCATGTTTTGGTGCATTTGCTTAGAATGTTTGTACTCTACTTGATTTTGAATTATTTTTACACTATTTTAGATTTTATTATATTTTTTAGTTTAAGTGCATTTAATTAGGCATTTATTTTGCACTTTTAGCTTTTATCTCATGGGCTCGAGATCCTAGTTTGCTCATGGAACTCCTACCTTTGATGGATGATGCAGATTAGGCCTAGTTTGATGCCCGAGGGCTTATGTATGTGATGAGGCTACCAATGATTATGTCAGACCAAGCCTACCTTACTACTCTAGCCCATAGATGGGATTATCAGATGAACACTTTTCATCTCCCTACTAGTGAGATGACCATCACTCCAGAGGATGTCTACAGGATCTTCAAGATCCCTTTTGATGGAGAGGCTATCATGTCTTCCCCCACTAATGCTAGAGATGTTATCTTCCAGAGAGTCTTTGGAGCTTAGGAAGCTATAGCATTGGGTGATATCCAACATGGTGGAGTCCCTATGACTCGGTGGTATCAGGAGGATGTCTTCACATGATAGCAGGCTATCTTGATGCATGTTATATATAACATGCTTTTATCAGATACTTCAAGAGAGAGGTTCCCATGGAACCTCTTAGCTATGGTTCAGGACCTTTTGGATAGTGAGGAGCCTATCATTATGGCTTGGGGGAGTGCATTGCTAGCTCAATGCTATGATGAGCTCTATAGGATTCAATGATGTGGATGGGCTAGTGTTGCTTGCAACCTACTTCTTCAGATCTAGGGTTGGGAGCACATCAAGGTGGACCACCTAAGAGGATTACCTATTAGGATCACTACCATAGTGGAGTAGACCTAGTGCTATGGATGTAGGTGGCCATGGGAGTGAGAGGAGCATCGAAGTCATCACCATGAGAGGGATTTCGTGCACTATGCAACTTCTCTAACTAGACTATAGGCGGATGATATCATATGGAGACCTTATTTTGAGTGCCCTACATGGCCAGAGGTAGATAGATATTTAGCTTAGACTAGGCATGATCGATGGGTGATCGATCACAAGGGAGGTATCAGAGAGTTCTTTTAGTACTCTCGAGTGCTCCGACAATTTGAGATCTCACAGGATATCTGTTTTGAGCTAGTTTTGTATAGATAGATCATCACAGAGAGGGATCTTCCATAACCCTAAGTTATAGTAGTTTTAGAGGAGGAGGACCCTCCTACAGTTGATGTTGGTATAGCAGATGTTAGGGTTATAGAGGTGTATACCTAGTGGTGGGTTACATGATTATGGCATGGTGGTGGTAACCTAGGGTAGATTAAGGATGAGGTAGCTACAAAGGATCTAGAGGGACATCGAGTGCAGGCCCATACAGAGGACTGGGGTTAGGCTGTAGAGGATCAGGTAGTGGAGGAGTAGGCCATATCTGATGAGAGGAGGATGTTGCTCTAGAGGATCAGGAGTCTCCTCTTTGAGCTTAGCTACATAGTGTTGAGGTCGAGCTTTAGATAGCTCATCTACAGATCTTGCAGTGAGACACCACTATCACTATGCTCCAATCTTGAGTTAGGGGTTTTAAGGAGGAGAGGACCACCTTCCAGGCACATATTGACTTAGTACAACTCAGGATAGAGCAGCTCACTATAGAGAGAGATGTTATGCAAGGATAGGTTGTACCAATTGCTCCAGCTTCTCAAGGGCCAATAGGTTTGGATACAAGGGCTGAGATGAGACACCTACAGGGCTTACTAGAGGAGTATGAGGCACAAATATTAGGAGATGCTGGGTATATTGCCTCTCTATAGCTCCAGATTAGGAGGTTAGGTGATACTCCTCAGGAGAGGTCTACAGTAGAGGGCTCAGATCATAGTAGGTAGAGTGAGTCAGGGTAGTCTTCAGTGTGGTCTAGCTAGAGGACAGAGAGGACTGCAAGGACTAGCTCTAGATAGACTCACAGAGATGGAGCCAAGGGTGGAGGTGAGCTTAGGGGTGTAGGCCCCATATGATAGCCATGATGGCTTTGTATTATTTTTTAGTGTAAGGTCTGAGGACCTACACTATTGTAGCCTACGAGTAATTTTGTATCTCTATGTACACTTTATTAGACACACACACACACACACATATATATATATATATATATATATATATATATGATATTATCTATTTTATGGCTCATTATGTGTATCATGTGTTTATTTTTATTTTTATGTGATGCAAAATGGATGCAATGCTTATGATATTATGCTATATGATGTGATGTATACATGACATGCACTAGCTAGATGATAGATGTATGCTTAGATGCTATGATCTAGATATGTAGATAGACTACTATGTATGCATATATGGATGTAATGATGAATATTAAATGTATGTTTAATTTATTTTAATTTTTTATGCATTTAATTTATGTGATATGATATGATAAATGAAATGTGATATAATGCATTAATTATATGATGATGATCTAATGTAAATGAACCTGTATGCTTTAATCACTTAAAACATAAGGAATGAATTTAATATGTGTTTAACAATCTAATGGATGACACCATAGAATGTATAAAAATCATGAATGTAAATAATAACTCTTATCATAAGAATTAATCATTTAAGCATCCATATGTGAGATGAGATGATGTGATATGTATGTGCTTTCTTTATAAGCTTTTATAAATTAAAATATATGTACAAAATAGTCAATGGCCATCTAAATATCATTGTTGATATTTATCCGATATCTATCCTATTTCATGAACACCCTTTAATGAAAAAAACCTCCTAAAGAAAGTTGATGATTTGATTGATGACATGATTTGTTGCTATGAAGGGATTTTTGAGGTTTTCCATGAGACTCAAACACCCTAGTTAATTAATCAAAAGTTGTATAATGACCATACAAGACTTCTGAAAGATAAAGTTTTTTTTATGAAGACCAAGATATTCATTATCCCTATGTGTGCAAATGAATATATTAGATGAGACATAAGCCTACCCCAATGCCATACGGGATTCATTCAGCCCATTGTTGTATTGGGGATCACTCTATGGTTTCAAGTAGTGACCATTCCAGGGATTCAAGCTCTTCACCCCCTTATTTTCTTTTGATTTATTGGGATACTTGCTCATGCTTAGTGATGAAAATCATTATTTATTTTAAATTTTATTTTATTTTGAGCAAGGGATTTATGTAGTGATGATAATCACTATTTATTTTGCCTTTGATTTTGCTTTTTTTGGATTTTTCTCATTTTTATGAAAGCAAGGGATTTCTTTGGGTAGGGGGGAGCTTGTCCTTTTGCCAATGATCAACACTCTAGACCATGCGCATCACAAGATGAGCAAGTAAAAACCTTTCGCTTAGGATGCCTAGTACCACTTTGTAGTGTTCATATTTCCTTGTCCTAACTAGGATTTTAATGTGTTGATTAGTGATGGGATTTTGATATATGCTAGGTGCTATCAAAACTAGACCTCATCTACAAAAGCAAAGATAGCTTTCTACAAAATCTGAGAAGATCACTAGGTATGGTTGAATGACCGAAAAACCCTAGTATATTCCTTATAGCAATAGGAAGGGGTTGTGTTGAAAAACATAGTTACTCACATGGGTTATGGATGATGATGATTTGAAAGATGCATGATTGAGATACAAATGTGGTGTCATTTGTAAGATTGAAAACACAATCTATCCTAATGCAAATGTAATGGATGCAACATGCCTAATGCAATGCAATTACATGAATGCAAATGCCAAATGTAAATGCAAATTTTTTTGTATTTTAATGTTTTCAATTGTTTTTATGTTTTTTTTTGACCAAAGGGCTTAAATACCTTTGGAGCCTTTTGTGAGTTGACCAAAGGGCTTATGATGCCTTTGGAGCATTTTGTGAGTTGACCAAAGGGCTTAATGTACCTTTGGGGCTTTTTGTGAGTTGACCAAAGGGCTTATGATGCCTTTGGAGCATTTTGTGAGTTGACCAAAGGGCTTAATGTGCCTTTGGGGATTTTTGTGAGTTGACCAAAGGGCTTATGATGCCTTTGGAGCTTTTTGTGAGTTGACCAAAGGGCTTATGATGCCTTTGGGGCTTTTGTAAGTTGACCAAAGGGCTTATGATACCTTTGGAGCCTTTTGTGAGTTGACCAAAGGGCTTATGATGCCTTTGGAGCTTTTTGTGAATTGACCAAAGGGCTTATGATGCCTTTGGGACCTTTTGATTTTGATGTTTTTTGATTTGTTTAGAATTTTATGATTTTTAAATGTTTTTTTTTTTAAATTTTGATTATTTTGAATGTTTTTTAATTTTTGTTGATTTTATGTGTAAAATACCTTTAGATGAAGAATTTTGAGAGGCTCAAGCTCTTCAACACCTTCTAACGATGTTAGGTGATATGTCCTAGGTCCAATATTCTCTAAGATGATATAAGGACCTATCCAATTGGCCATAAATTTGTCTTCTCGTAGGTGCGATGGCAAGTTTGAATTCTGTTGGTTCTCTTTGAGCATGAGATCCCCAACCTTAAAGTCTCTCAGGTGGACTTTATTATTATAAGCTCATGTTAGATGATCTTGGTAAACATAGAGATGCTCAAGAGCATTGATGCGATATTCATCAAGAAGGGTCAATTGATCAAGGTGAGCTTGTCATATAGTGTCATCATCGATGAACTCTTTCAATGTGACATGCAATGTTGGAATTTCTAACTCCAAGGGCATAATGGCCTCAGTGCCATATACAAGAGAAAATGGTGTTGCCCTAGTGGGCATCCGCACGCTAGTTCTATAAGCCCATAATGCAAGAGGTAACTATAGATGCCAATCCTTATGATTTTATTTTACTATCTTCTTTAAGATGGCTATAATTATTTTGTTTGAGGCTTATGCTTGCCCATTTTCTTATGGATAATATGGTGTCACAAAACTATGTTGAATGTTATATTTGGATGTTAAAGCCCACACATTTTTATTCTTAAATGAAGGACCATTATCCAAAATTATCTTGAATGGGACCCCAAAGTGATAGATGATATTGTGAAGTATGAACTCCATAATTCGTGGTCCTATCATTGATGTTAAGGGGACCACTTCCACCCATTTGGTGAAGTACTCAATGGTCATTAAGATAAATGTGTGTCAACCCAAATATAGGGGAGAGATATTTCCAATTAGATCAAAACCCCACTGAGAAAATGGCCAAGCCGCCTGAATGGGTTGTAAGGCCTATGATGGTAGGTGCATCAGATTTGCATGATGTTGACACTTAATGCACTTCCTGACATACTCACAACAATCCTTTTCCATGGTGGGCCAATAATAACCCATTCGAAGGATGCACTTGATGATGGCCATGCCACTAAAATGGCCACCATATGTACCATCATGAGCTTGTGAAATCACCCAAGCTGATTCTTGGGGCTCAAGACAATGAAGGAGGACTCCATCATAGCTTTGATGATACAATATATCTCCTAGAAAGACATATCTTGTCACTTTTTGTTTGAATGCTCATTTTATAGCCTACGAAAATCCTTGTGGGATGATTCCAAGCTTAAGGAAATCTTGTAATTGGCATAGCCAATCTTGATAAGCTACAACCTCAATAGACAAGATGACTTGTTCTCCCTATGATTCGATATGCACAAATGTAGATTGAGAAATAACCTTGTGGTGAATGGTGGTACCATTCCCCATAGGACCCTGCGAGATCAAAGACCCCCAAGGTACCTTCTTTAGAAAGTCTCTGGCTTTATAGAACCACTCATGATTTGGTTCTATATGAATCATGTTGACTGATTCTTTGTTGTCAAAAGCCTCATGTTGCATCATTGATTGTGAGAGCATCTTCACATGAATGGTAGTGAAATCAGTAGATAGATTTTGAGGGATCAAGGATCCCAAATATGCCATAGTGTCTACAAATCTATTGGATGTGTGAGGGATTGCCTCGATGTCATACCATTCTAGTTGGGCTAGATAAGTGTCAACAAGCTCTTTGTAAGCTTTTAGGATTGGACACCTGCATTGAAATAATCCCTTAACTTGGTTAACGATGAGAAGGGAGTCACCAAAGATATTTAGCTTTTTAATCTTCATAGTGATTGTTGTTTGGAGACCCAAGATTAGGGCCTCATATTCAGCATTGTTATTTGTGCAAGGGAAGTCTAGCTTAAATGACAAGGGCATTGGAGCACCTTGTGGCATGAAAAACATAATCCCTACACCACCCCCTTGCTCACACTTTGAACCATCAAAGAACAAAGTCATGTCAGCTTTATTATCAGGTTCTTCAAGTTTAGGTGCTTTCGATAATGCAAATACTACATCATCAAGAAGTTCTATGGTGAGAGGTCTACTATCCTGAAGAGGTACCTCTACCAGTTGATCAGCTATGACTTATCCCTTGATGGAATTTTGGCTTATGAATTCTAAATCAAATTCTATCAATAGCATGATCCACTTTGCAGTACATGTATTATGATATGTCTTGCTCATCATATACTACAAAGGATTTTGTTTTGATATCACATACATTGTATGGCTCAACATGTAGTGGTACAACTTCTTAGTCATAAAGACCACTGCTAAGCATAACTTCTCTATGTATGCGTACCCTAGCTCATAACTCACCAAGGTGTGATTGATATAATATATCGCTTGTTCTTTATCTTGCACATTCTTTTGAGCCAACATGGTGCCCAAAGAAAAATTGATAGCAGATATATAAAGCAAAAATGGCACATCTAGCCTTGGTGGAGCTAGTACTGGCAGTGTTGCTAGGTATTTCTTGATCTCAGCAAAGGCTTACTGACATTCTTCATCCTAATGGAATGGGACCCCCTTGTGTAGCAGTCGATTCATGGGTCAACATTTATTCGATAGTTGTGTGATGAAATACTTTATGGATGCTACTTTGCCCTATAGGCTTCTCAACTCTTTGATGTTAGTGGGTGGGGCCATTTCTAGGATAGCCTTTACCTTTGTTGGGTCGACTTTGATCCCTCATTTAGAAATGATGAATCCCAAGAGTTTTCTAGAAGTTATACCAAAGATGCATTTCTTGGGATTCAACCTGACATTGTGCTCTATCAGGTGATCGAAGACCTTTCTTAGGACCTCGACATGCTCTTCACATAGCAATGACTTGGCCAGTAAGTCATCGATATAATCTTCTAGGATCTTATGCATGTAGTCATGGAAAATGTATGTCATAGCCCATTGATATGTGGCACCAATATTTTTAAGACCAAATGGCATTACTTTGTAACAAAATGTCCCCCATGGAGTGGTGAACATGGTTTTGTGTTGGTCTTCAGGTTTAATCCAAATCTGATTGTAACCAGAAAAACCATCCATGAGGGAGAGCATCTCATGACCTATAGTTGCATCTACAAGAGCATCTATGTTGGGCAACAGGAATGAATCCTTTGGTGTTGCCTTATTGAGATCTCTAAAATCCATGCAAATACGGATTCTTCCATCAAGTTTTCCTATAGGCACCATGTTTGATACCCATTCTGGATAGTCGATGGGGATAATAAAGACTACATCCAATAGCTTCTGCAGCTCATTCTTTACCATCAAGGTGATGGTTGGATGCATCTTCCTGAGCTTCTGCTTGACCGATTTCTTTGTGGGATCTAGAGAAAGGTTGTGGACAACCAATTTTGGATCTAAACCTGGCATATCCTTGTAGGTCCAAGCAAAGAGATTAGGTCTCTCTTTCAATAGAGGTATGATGATGGCCTATTCTTCTAGAGATAAGATTTCTTTAAACTTAAATTTCTTTGGATTAGAAGGATCATCATTGATGTCCACTTCGAAAGTTTCCTCTATTGACATATGTGACCCATCCTCAAGCTGGTGAGGAGTGGGGATCAAGTGGATGTCATCTATTGGGTTTAAAGGTTCAACTAAATCATGGTCAAAACCAGCATGATAAACATCATGTGTGTAGCCTAGTGCAAAATGAAATGGTTGTAGCATTTCTTCATTGGGGAAGAAATATTTAGGCTCTAAGGGTGAATCAACGTGATCCCAATCAATAGCATCTAAGTTAAGACACAATGGTTTAGAAGGATCAGTTGGGTTGTGGAGTGGAGTGGTCAAATCAATGGAGATCATGTTGATGGATGGGATGAAATCTCTAGGACCACATGGGTGTAACTCTACATTGTTGACTTACCTTCCATACCCAAGATGAGGCTCTAGGGGTATGGGGATCTTAGGATCTAATCTATGGATAGATGAGAATATGGGATCATTTGGTTGAAGTAGCTCTCTAAATGTAGGAGGATCGAGGAAGACTATGTGATAGATCATATCTGAATTGGGTGGTCTTCCCTGAGGTGAGGGCCAGGATATACTCTATGGTACATCTCATCTATGTCAAAAGGCTCATTGTGATGATGTAAGTAGTGAGGTCCAAGGTAGGCCATTTCGATTTCATCTTCATAATCACTATCATCTATGAAGAATCCCTCATTATCCATTTCCACTAGACCTACAATGTGATGTGAATGTCGAGGCCCAAGGTAGGCCATCTTAATTTCATCTTCATAGTCACTATCATCTATGATGTATCCACCCTCTATATTAATTGACCAGGTGAGGTGATGTAAATATCGAGGCCCATGATAGGCCAATCTAGTTTCATCCTCAAACTCACTTGTGATGTACTCATTCTCTTCTCGCTCATAACCATAGCCTAGTTCATCCTCCCATAGGATGATTCCTGATGGGCTTGCTTCGAGAGAGAAATTTAGATGATACTCATTGGGTGGTTCTATATTGACCATAGCCACCCATCTATCACTCAAGTAGCTTATGTTTGGTTGATAGGGATTCCATTCAATGTCTTCCCTAAACCCTAAGCTCAGCCTATCTAGAGATGCTACCAATGAATCATCATAGCTTTGGATATGATATCCTAGGCTAGATCTATCAATAGGTAACTGATATCATGGTTCAAGTGGGTTTCATCACCCTTGCTCATATAGACCCAAACCATAGCCATGCCAATGGTTGCATTCAAAGTATCTTAGAGAAAACTCAAGATTGGACAAGTAATGAACATTCATGGTGAATGGCTCATCCTCATCCTCTTCAATATCTGAAGCATCATGGGCATAATCCAAACCAACATAGATGAAGTTGGTTTGGTTAGGGGGATCCCCAATGGAACCACTATCCCTATTGGTAAGTTTGGGACTCTTGGTCATCCCATGTCTTGTGTAGACTCGATAATTGGTGTGAAAGTCACATTCTACACAAGATATTCACCTAATCCTATGTTAGCTAGGTGAACTATCACCTACGGTGTAGATGATGTTGATGATGATGTAGGTGAGGTAGGTTGAGGTACCTCCTTGACTATGTCTTGGGGATCTTCCTCCTCCATGGGATTTGGAATTTCTACTATTGCTATGGTTGGGACTTCCTTAGGTCTTTCCTCCACCAAGGGTGCTTTTAGCTTCTGAGAGTCTTTTGCTTTAGATATTGTTGGTTTCTTAGAAGTGCCAGTAGCTTTAGAAGCTGGAGGTGGTGTCGATGTGGATGGGTCACCTCGCACTGATTTGGATTTGCTTCTTGGTTGTGTGGTAGGGGATGATGGCCTAATGTATAGGTGCATGGATGGAAGGATAAAATCCCTTAGCAAGTCAACCTGATGAACATATTTGAATGGCTCTTCATCCGATGGTACCACATGTACTTATCCCTCATGCACATATTTAATGCATTGGTGCAAGATCGAGGGAATGCACTACATGTCCCTTATCCAGGGATGCCCTAGGAGGATATTATACTGCATAGCCCCCTCCAATACATGACACATCACAGGGATGGTCTTATGCCCTACCTTTATAGGTAGGATGATTGTACCCACTATGGAGCACAGTGCATCATTGAAAGCTCTCAATGTGTAGGAGGTAGGGATGATGTTTGACCTAGGGATTTTCAAGTGCCCTATAGATTTTGTTGTGATTATATTAATCGATGAGCCTATGTCGATTAAAACCCACTTGAAAGGTATGTCATTGATAGAAGTGATGATATGTAGAGGTGGGTCTACTATGGTAGTAGGGACTACCTTTATTTTATGATCATAAAAATGAATCATAGGCTCTTGACACTATTGTACTTGCCCCACAAAGTTTGTAAATGCATCAAGGTTTTAGGGTTGTAGCTCAATTGATCTCAAGATTTCCATTAGAGTCTCCCTATGTCTGGGAGACTATTGAATGAGCTCATATATTGATAACTTGGCTAGTGTCATTTGGAGATTCTACACAAGTCTACTTCAGATAGTTATCATAGGTTACATTGGTGGACCTGGAGGATTATTCTACACCTACCTCTATCGAGGTGCAGCTGAGATATGAATAGGAGCCATTGGAGGCTCTAGTTGGTTGTATCATTGGCTTCTTATTACCACATTGACTATTTCAACCATTCCAATGAATCCCTGAGTGGGAGGTTCAACTTGGACTTGGTTTACTTGAGCACCCTGATTTCTAGGGGCTTCATGGTTTGGCAATGGGTTTCTGAATATGCCCATGTCTCTGTTGTTGGGTGCTAGTGGATTATCAACTTTTAGTTCACCCTTCTCGATCATGTTTTGTACAACATTCTTGAAACTGATGCATGCTTCGATATCATGCCCCTATTGTCTATGGTATGGGCAATAATGATCTTCCCTATATCCCTTAGGCTTGGGATGGTTAGGGTCAAGAAGTTGTACCTCAGGTAACCTGAGTCTTTATGCCTCGCTTAGTTGATTGAATATCGATTGCATCGATTCTGACAAAGGTGTGTAGTAGCGAGGTGGTCGACGTTCCTTATTTTGACCTTGATTGTTATTTTGGTTGTAATTGGTCGATGGGGGTTGAGCCTGATAATTCTATGGTTGTTGGCTATTTCCTCCCTTTGGCGCATTTAATACAACCTAATTGACTGGAGCAGGCTTGGCCTACTTTTGTTGATTTTTGTTGTTGTGGTTGTTGTTGTTCCAATCCTTTTTGTTTTGGAGCTTAAGATCTCCTTCTTCAACCTTGATGTCTTCTATCAGCTTGGCTTGAGCCAAGGCTTCCTCGAATGTTTCATACTATTGTAGTTGCAAGAGCAATGAGATGTGCTTAGTGCAACTCTTAGTAAACATTTGGGTGAGCTCAGTAGTGGGAACAAAAAATGGTAGTTTTACCATTACTTTTCTCCATCTATTCCCATAGTCCATGACTAGCTCATCATCATATTGCTTTAGGTTTTCCAAGTCGGACAAGTTTACTTTCTTCTTGATGCCAAAATAAAAGTATTCAAGAAATGCATTCACCAGCTGCTCAAAACTGATGATGTTGTGCTTAGGTAGTTGATTGAACCATTCAGTTGTTGTACCTGATAATGTCATGATAAATGTTCTTAGCATCAGGGCATCATTATGTTCAAGTTGGAAGCATGCATTCATGAAATTGGTGACATGTTCTTGCGCATCTTCCTCTCCTTTGAATTTGTCTAACCTAGGCATCTCAAAGTGCCTAGGATAAGCAGGACTCGGTACCAAAGGGCACAAAGGTTGATTGTGTATCTTGCTCAAGGTTGGCTTCTGCCCAACCACATCCTATTTCTTGAGAGACTTGACTCTCTCAATGAGTATTTTGTATGCCTTCAAAGAAATGATCTCTTGTTCTCGAAGGTTTACTCATGGTGGTCGAGGAGGTAACCCTGCATCTACCTGATTTGGGCATCTATATTCATCTCCCATGACTACGGATGAAGGTTCAAGATATGTCTACTCCTGATCCTCCATATCTACCTATACTTGATCATGTTGTGCCTATTCTAGATCTAGGTATTGTTGATGCTTTGAAGCATGATGTGATGTGTGATGAGTGCGCTCATCTCCTTATTTAGTGTATCTCTCATGCTGAGAAATGACACGTCTATCAAGTTGGTAGTACTCACTACCCATATGTAAGTTGGCTCGAGCCAACCTATTTGCTTGTTCTTCATGCTCTATTTGTTCCTCTCTCAAGAGCTGCTCATTTAGGTGCAAATACCTTTTTCTTCATGCTTCCTCCTACTCAAGGATTTCTAAGTGCTCTTGTTCTATACGTAGTGCTTCATATAACCTACGTACATGGTCATATTGATCTACCACTAAAGGTCCATGACTCTATAACTCTGTACGAGGAGTCCTAATGGAGAGGCCCCTTGGAGAGGCTCCTACTATGCTTTTGCCCTTGTCTATCAGGGTGACCTAGTCTATGTAGACTGACCTATATTCCATACCCCCATGATCGGAGGTAGTGTGCATGCTACAGGGATACTTTGAAGCTTCCCTTGACTCATTAGTGTACCTAGTTGTTTGATGGCTATGTGAACTTCCCAAAATAGAATGTGTAGTAGCATTGCTTCTCTGAGTTGGTCTCGAGAGAACTTGATCCAACTCATCAAGTTATCTAGATCTCCATGATTGATCTCATGGAGTTCCATTAGCACCAATGAGATTATGATCTATGACTATCCTCCCATATTCAAGGAGGCTAGGAGTTGTTGTGGGTCTATGACTAGATGCAACCCTTATGTCTTACCCCTTAGTGGGCTGATCTGACCTAAGTCTATCATGTGAATATTGGGGCCTTGAAGCCCCCTCATGCCTATCATGAGAGGAACCTGGATATGGTTCTCTAGCTAGGGTTTCTCGAGGAGTACCCCCATGGGTTGAGTTATCACCCCTAAGGCTCACTGAACTTCATTCAATGACATTGTGTGTGGGTAGCTCAACATCATTGTGATTGTGATTGTGATTGTGTGGAGCATCAATTTCTACCTCGATGTTGGACCGAGGGTGGTTGCTCCATGTGAAGACCATGACAATTGTGAATTATATTTTATGTAGATTTTAGAACACACAAACAAAGTAGACAAGTGTTTATCTCTTTTAAATATTCTTGGTGTTCCTAAAACTAGTCTTGTGTGTTTCAAATTTATTGATAACTTAAACTACTCTCATCATGTTTTGACATTTTTTGATGTAATGCTTGAATATTTTAAGTGGATTTCACCTGTATGCTCGTAGCTCGACAATCGATAATGAAATTCATGATCATGTAAACCCACCAAAGTGTGGAGATGAAACCCACACCCGATCAAGGAGCACAGGTCCTACTAGATCCTCACCCAGTCTCACTTAGTCAATGTCATACCCTCCAAAGAGAAGTACATGCAAATTTTCTAGGCTACATCAGTTCTTGGATCTAGTATTGGCCAATATAAAGGGTTCATGGGATTTGAGCCAATGGGTGGAGATGAATGCCACCATCATTGAACTCTACTAGTGGTTGGTGATGAAGTCCAACTCACTAGCATTTAGATGATGCATGGTGTGTGATTGTTCCTTTTAAATTTTGCACAAAGAAAAAGATGCATCATGAAGCACTCATGCTCTTTCCTATATGCCTAAAAAGAAATGTTTCATTTTTAAAAAAATGCATATCTAAATGATTACATGATTTTTAGAGAATGCATTGTTACTTTATGAAGCAATGGCCTCTAGTTGGGCCCCAAGCAAGCAATATCTACAAAAAAACCTAGACCGTTGGAGACTAGGGTGGATTTGAAATCAGAAGTCCATTGTTCCTAGCAATGGCTAGTAGAAAACTTAAGAAAACTATGCATTTTTCCTTTAACTTTCTCTATGTTTTCTAATTAAAATAAATTTCCCTACTATATTCTAGAAATTAAACATAGATAGAGAAAAAAATTATAGAGAATCCCACCAACCTAGAATCCAAGTCTGTTGAAGCACAATTTTTTTGCTATTGCTGTTTTCGCATCATTGTCACTCAAGGTGGTCGTGACAGCCACTATCTTCAAAGGCTAACCTCTTCTACATCTACTAGCTTGTCAACCAAATGATTGGCCTACACATAGAAAACATATAAAATATCAGTAAATCAGCTTAAAAAAAAGAAAACTAGGTGGGGGTCCCACCATGATCGCCATATGTACGATCCTAAAAAGCATACACCTAATCTATTTGCAGCATAATATCAAGCATAAAACCATGAAAGCATGAAAGACAAAGAATTAACAAAACATAAGATCTATTTTCATTAATTCATATTGAAATTCGATTACAGATAGGTCCCTCTTAGGGATACCAAATGCTTGATACAATGATTACAAATGGAATAGCCCCTGAACAGGGATGGTGTACTCTGCAGGCTTCTTAGATTCGACATGAATTTGTTCAAGGGCTTACTGATGCCTTCTTCTCACTTGCTGGGAGGGATCTGATGCCAAATATGCTTTGAATTAGTCTAGGACCTATGATCTACGTACAAGAAACAACATAGAATGATCAGTAGCATATGTGGCCTCTCATGATGAGGCTCCTTTTGAAGATCTGCATAAAATGACATAGAAGCATGAAAAGCATGAAAGCAAAAAAATGTAAAGATAAGTAGAAATGCATAAATAACTTAGAAATCACCATACAAATGCAATGGAAAAGATAGATCTATGCTAATATAATATGATAAAGTAAAAGCAATAAGAAATCTATGCTAAAAACTCAGGAAATAATGCCTCAAACCCTAGGCTGTGCCTACAGGCCACTGTCGAGGATAGTGACCACGAAATGAAACTTTCTACCTCATGAACTAGGGGTTGCGACACTCAATCCTTCATCCGAATTGATGTTCAAGGGTCACCTTCATGTCCAGATATGGATTGGTGGTGAAAATCATGTGGAACTGAATGCTTGAATGGTGCGTTGTCATTGCTCAATCGGACAACACTTCGTTACTCCTCAAGGGGATGTGGAATCGCTCTCCAATTCGCTAGGGCTTCACTGCATAAAAACTTGGATCCTTTCTTGTTCCTGGGAGGATGCATATGTAGACCTCCCAGATTCTAGATCTTGGCTTCTTGGAGAAGCCAAGATCCAGATCTGCATGTAACTGGTCATTGGAGGGGAAGGCTCAGTTATAGATTTGCATGGAAGGGGTAGTCAGGAGGACCTCTAGGAGATCCATGCCAAAAACCACTCAAATCCAATGCAAGTGTAGTCATCCTATGTGATTCGGGCCCACATTCATGGCCAGTTTGTGTTTTAGTGCTAGTCGTTATCCAGAGCAGCGGCTAGCCGTGGCCGCTCTGAGCTTCAGTGGCCTGTGTTGGTGGTCGCTCTGGTCGATAGCGATCGTGCCTGAATGGGCCATAACTACCCCTTGTGAGTGGTTAGGACCACTTCTAGCTCTTGGAAAGGTCCAAGATCAGTCATATGGTCTTTGGATGTGCCCATATGAGTAGTCTCCTAAACATGACGTATTTTAGGTGTCTACAAAACCATTTAAAAATAATAATACATTGCATCTAAAACATACCAAAAACTCATTCAACAGCATACAATATTCTTCTATCAACTTGATTATGGATTCTACTATCAATGAATGTACAGGAACTTAAGGTTTTAAGACAATACAACTTAAAACTAATAACCAAAGACTACGACATTTGTTAAAGCATACTAATATTACTAGAAGTAGATTTTTCCTATAGTAACTTAGGAATAAAAGCAATTATAAAAATCATATAGAAGTACTCACATCTTCAACTTAAGATTTTGATGCTCTAAGCTCCACACTTCCTCCTAATCCAATATTTCCCTTCAATTCTCCCCCTCCAAAACTTGGTAACCATAAACATATACCTCTCAAGCACAAGCTAGATCCAAATTTGGAAACACTTCTCTTTTTTCCTCCCCATGCATAACTTATTTTGACACCACTCCAACCGTTAAAAAGAAAGTAGCATTCCCAATAATGTTTCAATATTTCCATAATTCAACCTTAGAGAAAATAATTATTAGTTTACTCTCTTTTATAAGGTTTAGCTTATTAGATTGAATATTAACCACACTAATATTCCCAAGGTAAAACATTAAGGATTTGATTATTTATTCTTCTTGTAAAAATAATAATATTACTATTTTCTAATTCTAGTGTTAATTACTAACATTAGTGTAATATAATAGTAATTAAATTAATTACTCACATAATTAATTTAATTAATATTGAATGTTAATATTAATCATTAACATTGATATTTAATGTTTTAAAATCATTATTTAAAATTTGTTTGATAAATTCTTAACCAAACAGTTTCACATTCCAGGATACATACAACAACACAAGAGCTCTTGCTAAGTTGTCCTTGTCCAAACAAATATGCAATCACAAATATGCACAACTTAATGTTTTTCTTAAGTAGGAGGCATTATGATAATTGAAACATTATCACCCACCTATGAAGGATGGCTCTTTTGCTTTAATAGCAACCTCCTTGTCCAATGGTGCATTCAATCATACACATATGCAATCAACCTATATGAAGGGTTTATTTTTACCCTTGAGTTTTTTATTATAATGTCATCGATAATTTCTTTTTTCTATCAACTTTGGTTGTTGTCTCATACTAATCCACCCATGAGAGTACCTAGTCCTACAACCACAAATTTCATCAGCAGTACCATATTCTAAAAGTAGTATAATCTAGCTTTAAAATCATAACTATCTACTCATTTTGATAGAATGCAATAAGATTATGCATTAATATCCACACGTTAGTACATAAATCACATAATAAGTTTAGTCTTATCTTGAGGGTCATTACATTCCCTTGTATTTTTTGAAAGCAACAATATATTTTATTCAAACAAAAATGGGAATTGCTTTCTCATTTCCTCAACATCTTCCCAAGTTGCATAATTTTTAGAATAATGGCCCCACTAGAGCTTACATTGATCCGGGGTTTGTATTCTCAATATATCATAATGAAACCCTAGAATCCTTACCAATCATACCTCAATGGCTAATGGTCTTTGATCTACAATTTTAAAATATTCCAAACATGATAAGGATCAGCAACATACTTCCTAAGTAGGGATATATGGAAAGCATCATGGATCTTTAACAGGTTGGGCAACAAGGTGATCCTATAGGCTACTAGACTTATCTTATCAATAATCTCAAAAGTCCCAAAAAAATGAGGATCCACCTTAGTTGACTTGATTACACATTTCATGGGTCTTACCATCAAGAAGACTATCTCTCATAGAGAATTATCTTGGTGATATTTTTAAATTAGCATAGCTCTTCTAGCGATCGATTGCTTCCATGAGCATCTACTAAATTATCATAAGCCACTCCTTCATCTCTTTAACAATATCCAATATGATCACCACATGATCCTCTAGATTATCCCATGATAGAGGTGTTCTTAAGATCTCATAATAGAACCCTAGAATCCTTACCAGTCACACCTCAATGGCTAAGGGGTCTTTGATCTATAATTTTGAAACATTCCAAACATGAGAAGGATTAGCAACATACTTCCTAAGTATGGATATGTGGAAAGCATCATGGATATTTGATAGGTTGGACAACAAGACAAGCCTATAGGCTACTAGACTTATCTTATCAATGATCTCAAAAATCCCAAAAAAATGAGCATCCAACTTAGTTGAATTAATGAAACTTTTCATGGGTCTTACCATCAAGAAGATTATCTCCCACACATAATTATCTTGGTGATATTTTCAAATTAGCATAGCTCTTCTAGCAATCATTTTCTTCCTTTAGCATCTATTAAATTACCTTGAGCTGCTCCTCCACCTCTTTAACAATGTCTAGTTTGATCACCACCCGATCCTCCGGATTGTCCCACAATAGAGGTTTTTATTGGACATTTTGAGTAGATTAGTTGTCATTGATGTCAAGAGTGAGTGGTCATTGATGTCAAGCTTTCAACACTAGTCAATGGCAGTTTTAGTGGGCAGCATCAATTTCAAGTTCTCCAGTTTCAGTTGATCAAGACCCGGGTTTCGAAAGTCAGATGTGGTCCAAAGTGCAAAAGAAGAAGCCCAAGTGAATAATATTATAATATTTTTTATAATATTATAAAGGGAAGTTTTAAATTAATTATAAATTAATTAATATAATTTTTATTATAAATTAATTTATAATTTAATTTACTTAAGTTATTTAAATTAATTATTAATTAATTTTGATATTAGTTATAAGTTAATTTATATTAATTTTTAACTAACCCTAAGGAGGGTTATTAAAATTAATTTAAATTTTGAATTTGAATTTCTAACACCGATGTGGGAAGAACATTTATCATGTGTATAAAATGGGAATTACCCAGATTACCAAAATTTCAAAATGCTTTCGAATTAAATTCTATGCTATGCGAATTTCATGAGAATCGTGGTGTGCAACGAAACGTTTTTAATTTTTAAAATGTGCTTAGAGGAGGAAAACATTTCATCTACCAAGGAGGGAGCCTTGGTCACCAACCACTCGTAGCACGGTTGGAAACCGCAATAGTGGCAATATGTGAGGACAACGATAGGTGCAGGTTCGAATCCCCACGAAGGATCATTTTGTTTTGTATTGGAAAATGCAGTGGAGCAAGGTTGAAAGGGAAGGAAGTTCACCTTCCTTCACATGGGTGCCTCTAGCCCACGCGGTGGGCTTTAAAGCACTAAGGAGCTTGGAAATTGGGGAGACAGCGAATCGAATCACGTTGAAACCCTTTTGGGGAAACAAGGTATGCATTAAGTTTGAGCACCGAAATTTTTGGAGAAGTTTGTTGAGGTATTAAAAATTAATTTTTGCATATTTTATTTGGCATATGAGGTTTTTGGGGAGTTATAAGGTTGATGCAAAATAAATTTTTGGTATTATTTGTTTTAGGGTTTGAAAAGGAAATAAAGGTGTTTTAAAGATTGATTGAGGTTTTTGTGGTGTTGGATATTATTTTAAGTTGGAGATTATAAGGTGTATCCAAGTAATTATTTTTTGTGTAATGATTTTATGAATGTTAATTAAAAGTAGGATCAATAAGGTGTATTTGAGCTTTGTTTATTTGTGTCTAAGGAATATTTGAGAAAGTGTTAAAAGTGATATTTTGTCATCTAACCATTGAAATTGCAAAGAAGGGAATTGTGATTAAGACAGGTTTGCTAAGGTCACTTCTACATCAAATAAAAGGTATGGGCATATTCTTCCTAGTGAGTGATTGTTGAATGTTGTGTATGCAAAGTTGGAGTGAAAAGGATTGTTAGGTGAGCATTGTTGAGTGTGTGTTGAATTAATGCTTCAAGGTTTTTTGGAATAAAGAGTTGTTGATAAAACCTTTTTTATAAGCATTGTTGTTGAAGTGGATGGTTGAGTGAATAACTTGAACTAGGATTTGAAAAGAATATGAGTATCATTGTTATGTGATATTGGTTGATAAGCATTGTTGGAAATATTTGAGTGAGTTTTCATATGCTTGGACTAGGATTTGTGAGCAAGGATTATTTCATTGAGTGATTGGTTGAGTAAAGTTGGTTGAACCTAGTCAAGTGAATGTGTTAAAGGGATTGTTCAAGTTCTATGAAACAAATTGTTCTATATTCTAAATTGAGTTGAGAAAGTGATTGATATTTAGTAAGTGTGAAGCATATTGAGTCTCTAACAATTCTCTATATGTTTCTGTGGTAAAATGAGTGATTGAAAGTGATTGAGCATTGTGGTGAATGTGAAGCATATTGAGTCTCTAACAATTATCTATATTTTTCTAAAAGATCGATTGAAAGTGATTGAGCATTGTGGTGAATGTGAAGCATATTGAGTCTAACAATTCTCTATATGTTTCTAAAAGATTGATTGAAAGTGGTTGAGCATTGTGGTGAATGTGAAGCATATTGAGTCTCTAACAATTCTCTATATGTTTCTATGAGATTGGACAAGTTCTAGTGTGGACTTGTTGAGTAGATTTGAGGCAAGTCTTAGAGAAGACTTGTGGATAGATTTATGTGAGCTTTTATGGAAGCTTACAATACATATTTGAGGAAAGATATTGAGAGCAGAGTTGGACAAGTTCTAGTAAGGACTTGTTGAGCATAATTGGACAAGTTCTAGTGAGGACTTGTTGAGTAGATTTGGACAAGTTCTAGAGAGGACTTGTGGACAGATTAGTGTGGGTTTTTGTGGAAGCTTACAAGCTAGATTTGAGATAAGTCTTTGAGAAGACTTGTGAGTAGAGTTGATTGATTGATTTGTTCAAACCTTGAGTTAAGGTTTGAGGCATATCTAGTAGATTTTATTTGAGATTGAGTCAATCTTTGTGTTAAGGCTTGAGGATATATTTGTGCTAGACCGAAGGACTGTGTTTAGTGCAGATCGAAGGACAAATATTGAGGATAAATTTGTGCTAGATTGAAGGATTGTGTTTAGTGTAGATTAGAGGACAGATATTGAGGACAGACTTGTGCTAGACCAAAGGACTGTGTTTAGTACAAATTTGAGGATAGAGTTTGGTGTAGATTTAAGAATAGATTTGTGCCAGATCAGAGACAGAGATAAAGTAGATTTATGCTAGAGCTAAGGAATATGTTTAGTGCAAATTTGAGATAGATCTTTGAAGATGATAAATTATAGAGGACTACAGTCTCCAGTGGATAAATATCCATTAGCGAGGGTAGTGAGGATAAGTGTCTTCAGTGGATAGACATCCATTAGCCAAAGTAGTGGGGACAATAGTTCTTTATAGAAGATCACCAATTAGAGCTAAGGAGAAAGGATTTCTCCTGTGGATAGAGATCCACAAACTTGATTAGGGGATTGGTGTCTCCTTTGGACAATAGGTCCATAAAAATTGTAATAGGGAAAGGATTCCCAAGATATTGATTGAGAAAATTTTAGTGAAATATTTTCTCCATGGAGTAGCCCACAAAATTGGTGTCTCTATTATATGTGGTGATTTGTGCATTAATTTTATTACTGATGTTGATTTTGCTATCTAGACATTGCAAAATATTGATTGGGAAAGAAAAGTAAAAGGTGGTCGTATACTGTTCACCCCCCTCTTATTATAAGCTTGTGTTCTTCAGTGTTTTGCACCTTCCATACAAGGCCTCAAATAGAGCCATTCCCAAGGATGCATGGTATCCATTATTATATGCAAATTCAACCAGATGCAAATAGTCTTCCCATTTAGAATTTTGATCCATGCAATACATGTGAAGCATATCTTCAAGAACTTGGTTAACCCTCTCTATTTTCCCATCTATTTTTGGATGGTAAGAAAATTTGATATTCAATTTAGTGCCCAATGCATGATGAAGAGCCTACCATAATTTTGATGTAAATCTAGAATCTTTGTCTGATATGATCACCTCAAGAAAACCATGTAACCTAATTATTTCCTTGGAAAATTTATTTGCCACAACCAGTGCATCATCCCTGATGTTTCCTAGTATAAAATGTGCAACCTTAGTCAACTTGTCTACCACCACAAGTATTGCATCATGTTGGTACCTTATTTTAGGTAAACCCATAATAAAATCCATGGATATAACCTACCACTTATGAGTAGGTATATCATGTGGGTATAATTTTCCTATTGGATGTTGATGTTCTACCTTTACCTTCTGGTATTCCAAACATCTAGCAATGAAACTATTAATATCCTATTTCATTCTAGGCCAATAAAAGGTCTTTTTCATATTTTCTCTCATCTTTGCACCTCTTGGATGAGAGAATATGGAGAACTATGCGCCTCTTACATAATAATTCTCCTTAAATCACCAATCTTGGGTATGACAACCCTATCTTTGAAACATAAAAGTCCATATTTTATGTTAAAATCTCCATTTTCCTTAAGATTTTTCTCAATTTTAGCTTGAATTTCAATGCAATACTGGTCTTGTAATTGCATTTCCTTGACTTTATCAATCAAGTCTACATGACTCTGGGTTAATGTTACTATATGCCTTCTCCTACTCAAGGCATCAACAACCTTGTTTTCCTTTCCTTTGATATACTCTATACCAAAGTCATACTCGGCTAGGAACTCTATCCACCTTCTTTGCCTTGCATTCAACATAGGTTGGGTAAAGATATACCTTAGGCTTTGGTGATTTGTCCTTAGCTCAAAAGGTTTTCCCAACAAATAGTGCCTCCAAACCTTAAGAGCATGGACAATTGTTGCTAACTCTAGGTCATGTGTAGCATAATTCAACTCATGCTTCTTGAGTTTCCTAGATTCATATGCTATTGTAGCTTCATTTTGGGATAACACCCCTCCCAAACCTTCTAAGGAAGCATCTGTACATACTATAAAATTCCCATGAGGATTAGGTATCCTGAGAATTGGTGTTGTAGTCAACTTATTCTTTAGAGTTTCAAAGGTAGCCTCACACTTATCCATCCATTTGAACTATTTTCCTTTTCTCTGAAGGTTGGTAATAGAGTAGGCAATTCTTGAGTAGTCTTTCACAAAATACCTATAATAACTAGTTATTCCCATGAAGCTTCTAACTTTAGACACATTAGTGGGTGTAGGCCAACTTAATATGGCTTCAATTTTCTTGGGATCCACAACAATCCCTTCTACAAATATAATATACCCCAAATATTGAACTTGTGAGGCATAGAACTCACATTTTGACAACTTTCCATAAAGTTGGTTCTTCCTCAACACCTCTAACACCAACCTCAAATGTTGGTCATGTTCCTCTCTGGTGTAGGAATATATCAAGATATCATCCAAAAATATCAAAACAAAATGATCCAGATATTTTCTGAACACATTGTTCATCAGATTCATAAAAGTTGTTGGTGCATTTGTCAACCCAAATGGTAACACTATGAACTCATAGTGTCCATATCTAGTCTTAAAGGTTGTTTTGTGAGTATCCTCCTCATGAATTCTTAGCTGATGATATCCTGATCTCAAGTCAATATTTGAAAAGATAGTGGCATCCTTTAGTTGATCAAAGAGATCATCAATCCTTGGCAATGGATACCTATTCTTGATGGTCACCTTATTCAACATTCTATAGTCAATACATAATCTTAAGGAACCATCCTTCTTCTTAACAAATAACACTGGAGCACCCTAGGGTGACACACTAGGTTTAATCAAACCTTTCTCCAACAAATCTTGGAGTTGCACCTTTAGCTCTTGCAACTCAATAGGAGTCATTTTGTAAGGTGTCCTAGCAATAGGTTCATCCCTAGGCATTAATTCAATGGTGAAATCAAATTCATGCCAAGGTGGAAGGCCTAGGAGATATTCTGAAAATACATCCCTAAATTCATGTAGAATTGGATGTTTCTTAAATATTTTTGCATCTCCATTATCACCTTTCTTGCCATTTATCTTAACCACATACAATATTCCACCTCTTTTGATTGCCTTCTTAAGCTACATAGCTGACAATAAATGTGGTCAAAAAGACCCTTGCCTACTTTGAACCCTTAATATTTTCTTATCCTTATCAGTATAATCCATCCATATTTCTTGGAAATTGATTAGGGCTCCATGAGCTTTTAGCCAATCCATCCCTAAGATAATATCAAAGGCATGTAGTGGTGCTACATATAAGTGCCAAATAGTTGATCCATTGGGTAAGGAGATCTCAGTAGTAGGTAAGAATTGATTCACTGAGTAAGTTTATCTAGACCCATACTCAACTTTCCACCCTTGTGCCAAAAATCCAGGTTTTTTGGCATATCCCCAATAATACTAGTGGAAATGAAACTATTTGTGGCTCCACAATCAATTAAAACCTTTACATTCCTATTGAACAACTTACCATTTAACAACATGGGAGTTGCCTGACCATCTAGGTTTTGACTTCCTATGGCTACATAGATTCGATGAGGTTGCTCCTCAGCTCTGCTACTCGACTCTGGCCTTTGGGGACACTTATTTGCATAATGAGGACCCACAAATGAAACAACCTATCCTGGGTGCTTGATACCTTTCCTACCTTTTATCCCTTATATCCTCCTTCTGAGCTAAATCATTCTACTTCTGAGGTTAGGGTTTTGAATTATCCTTCCTCTAGAAATTCTTCTTATAATTCTCTTTGTTCCCATTGTTCTTATTTCTAAACTTTGGGTTTCCTTTACTTTTCTTATTTTGCTCTTTGTCCCATTTTATAAACCCAACACTCTTCCTCTTCCTGAGTTCTTGTTTCTCTCCTTCTATCAACACTCCATAGTTGAAGAAGGTCTTCTTGGTGTGTTGATTGGTCTCTTCCTATCGAGCCAAATCATATGCTTTTGTAGGGTTTTAGGTTTAAGCAAATTAATCATTGTTCAAATCTTAGGATCCACTCCCAAGATGAACTTATGCACCTTCAATTATTCATTGGTCTCATACTTAAGAATATATTTCAAGAGTTTAATGAATCTTTGATAATAAACCTCTATAGTCAAGGTTCCTTGTTGGAGCGTAGAGAATTCCTCAAAATTCTCTACATAAAACTGATCTGATAGGAATATTTTCTTAAATTCCCTTACAAAATTATCCCATTTGAGGTCCATTACTTGGATTCCTCTGCCTACCTTGAATGTATTCCACCATTCCAAGGTTGCATCCTAGAGATGAAGGGTTGCCCAAATAGTTTGGGTTTTTGGTGAGTAATTCTTCATGGAAAAATAAGTTTCCAACTCATTCAGCCAAGATTCTATTGCATCACCCCCTTCTCTTCCATTAAATTTAGGTACCTTGACATTCTTAAGGTCCTTGGCAAGCTCAGCCTCAATTCGAGCTTTACCCTCATGGATTCCTCTAGTAGGATTCTCTTCCTATCTACCCTCTAAATCCTTGTTACTGGGTTCCCAATTAACCAGTGTTTCCAACATTTTTCATTGTTGCTCCATCTACTCTTGAAGCAACTTAACCATTGAAGTAAGGTTTTCCACCCTCTTACTAGAGTCCTCTATTCTTCTAGATTTCTTACTAGAGTCCATTGTTCTTCTAGATTTCTTACTAGAGTCCATTGTTCTTCCAAATTTATTCTGGGGATGAGCTATAGCTTCCTCCTACATAGTTGACCTCAACTTCTTAAAATAGGTGCCATATCCTATCCACAAAAAGGAGTTGGATAAGTTACAATTTCTCCAAAATTGTACTTAAGATTAGTTAGTTTCATCTCCCCATGAACTAACTTAGACCATTATCACTCACCTGATAATGATCATGGTCACACTTTCCTACCCACAAGGTGCCATATCTTATAATACCATTATCACTCACCTGATAATGATCATGGTCACACTTGCCTCATCACAAGGTGCCATCCCCAATAAGAAGTTGTACTCTCTAGGATTTTTACTCCTTGGTCTGATTGGTCAAGATGACATGCAATACCTACCTTGTCCCAAATCAACTTAAGGTCCCTAGAAGAGTAAGCCTTCCCAAAGTAGCACATCAAGTCAAGGTTCAACCTAGGTTCTCTCCATGGAAGCTTCTAGTCCTACGACCTAGGCTCTGATACCAACTGTAACAACCCACCAACTCGACCCAAGGGAGAGAGATTTTTTCACAAGGATTAACTCACAAAGAAGTCCCAATATTTTTCAATAGTATAAGGCATAACCACATTTTGAGTTCATTGTCACTATAGATGACACTCAAGTGGATAGGAGTGGCCAACTTCCTATACTTCTAGGGTTCACTTTTCTAAACCTCACCATTTAGAAAATACACCATCAATGGTCCCCCCACTTTTCCTATACCCTCACCAGTATAGGACAACTTGACCATGGCATAGGGATTATCCTTTAAGGCCCATAACACTTAAAGGGGGATGCCTATTCCCTAACCCTACATAAGTTTATCTATGTAGGATTATTCTAGTGTGATGCCTTAGTGCTTAGTTACCTACACCTCCATGGGCTAACTAAGACCATTACCACTCACCTAGTAATGAGCATGGTCACTCTTGCCTCACCATAAGGTGCCACCACTATACTATCTTGTGAATGATCTGGTGGATTATCCCATACCAATCCACCATTTATATTCCTAGACCTCATCGCTAGGAATACGTCCAAGCCTCACCACTATGGACTACCCAAAAGCCTCACCACTTTGGGACACTCAAGCCTCACCATTCAAGGTGTATCATTCACAAATACCTGGTTATTGCATCACCGCAACTCCTACCAGGATTGGGTACATCTTGACTCAAGGGTTTTCTAATATGGCTCTAGATTCATGCCCAAAAACCCATTCAAACCCAAGAGTCTTAACATTTAAAATAAATAAACATCTCTCCCAAAAGGAAATAAAGTGCTATATTAAATCATAATTAAATTCAACATAACACATTGCTAAAGACTAGGAATTTAAATACTTTTCAAATCATAATACTAGCATTTAGCATTTCCTTTATTTACAATGAAAAGAATAAACATCTAAAGGAATTATAACCATAATCCATGAATTATATTCTAACACATTCTTTCCATTTTGCACATAACTAAACATTCCAAGAACTTTACATAAAAGAATAACAACATTTAATCTTCCATTCTCTGAATCAAGTCTCAAATAATATAACAAGAATGTTATTCACAAAATATTTATTTCTTCATAATACTCATAATAATCCTCATCCCAAAATATTACATTTCAATATTTTAAATACATAAATAATCTTTCATCTTTTCCTCAAGGTCTTCCACTTGATGGGTCTCCTCCAATGATCACTTGAAATAAATTTTAGGGATCAAGACAGCTCTTAAAATGCATATGCAAGCCTAACATGCACTATGCAAATAAAAGCATACAATAATGCAAACATGCATCATACAAGCAAAATCCATGCAAAAACATTGAGAGAATCCCATACTTCTCTCAAATATGGATTCCTTAGCTACTCAAGCCTCATCTATCTTATAAAACTTGTTAATTCATATTTCATATTCAAATATATTAAAATAAGGAACACATGCAATACTTTTCTTCATCTTAAAATTTGTACCTGTCTTTAGTTTAAAAATATAACGTATAGATACATACTAGTAAATAAATAACCCCAACATTTATTCAAAATACAAAAATCTTAATGATAAAATATTATTTCCATTCCTATATATGGAATAAAATAAACCCATCCTTTCATTCAATAAGACAAAGTCTTAATAATAAAATATTAATTTCTTTTCCAATATCTTGAATTAAAATAAAATACATTTTTTCAATAAGACAAAGTCGTAATAAGAAAATAATATTTATTTTCCCCATATCTTGAATAAAATAACCCATCATTTATTCAAAATATAAATTTTGAATGTTATATATTAATATCTTCCCTATAATCTAGATAACTATATAAAGCAACAACTACATTAGTAAAAAAGCTATCAAAAAGAAAACTACAACACCAAAGGTTTTACACCATTGAAATAAATGAAAAAAGTCAACCCTAATTTGCATATCATGGTGGCTAACATTACAGCATTCTAGCACATGCTATCAATAGAAAAGAGACTTGAACCTCTAACGAAAACATCCATGCTAAACTCAGAGCAATGTAAGCAAACTAGCAACTCCACCCAGTCTCAAACCTACTGAACTCTAATGATAAAACCATGAGCCAACTTCAAGGAAACATACTGGATAAACCGTTTAAAAATAATATGCATTGCATCCAAATCACACCATAAACTCATTCAAAAACATACAAGCTTCTCCTATCAACTTGACTCCAAATGCTACTATTGATGAACATAAAGGAACTTAAGGTTTTAAGACAATATAACTTACAAATAATACAACATGCACATGCTTAAGATCTGGTAAAATGGTAATATAAGTGCAAATGAAGTTCTAGGCACGTGAACCAAATACTATGACATTTGTTAAAGCATGCTAAGATTACTAGAAGTAAAGTTTTCCTATAGCAACTTAGCAAGGAAATCAATTATAAAAATCATATACAAGTACTCAAGTTCAACTTAAGCTTTTGGTACTCTAAAAAATATTAAAAGCTCCACACTTCCTCTTGCTCCAATATTTCCCTTCAGTTATCCCCCTCCAAAACTTGGTAACCAAAAACATATACCTTTTAAGCACAAACCATATCTATATTTGGAAATGCTTCATTTGGTTCCTTCCCATGCATGCCTTCTTCTACCATCATGCCAGCCATTAAAAAGAAAGTAACGTTCCCAATAAAGTTACAATATTTCCATAATTCAATAATTATTAATTTATTCTCTTTTATAAGGTTTAGCTTATTAGAATGAATATTAACCATACTAATATTCCCAAGGAAAAGTATTAAGGATTTGATTATTCATTCTTCTTGTAAAATAATAATATTACAACTTTCTAATGCTAGTGTTAATTACTAACATTAGTGTAGTATAATAGTAATTAGATTAATTACTCACCTATTTAATTTAATTAATACCAAATGTTAATATTAATTATTAATATCGATATTTAATATTTTACAAGCATTATTTAAAACATGTTTGATAAATACTTAACCAAATAATTTCACACTCTATAATACATACAACAACACAATGGCTCTTCCTAAGTCGTCCTTGCCCAAACAAATATGCAATCACAAATATACACAACTTAATTTTTTTCTTAAGTATGAGGCTTTATGATAACTGCAACATTATCACTTGCCTACGAATGATGGCTCTTTTGCTTTAAAAGTAACCTCCTTACCCAATGGTGCATTCAATCAAACATACACATATGCAATGCACCTATATGAAGGGTTTCTTTTTACCCTTGAGAAATTTATGATAATGTCATCCATCATTTTCCTTTTTCTCAACTCTGGTGATTGTCTCATACCAATTCACTCATGAGAGTACTTGGTTCTATAACCATAAATTTCATCAACAATTCCATGTTCCAAAAGTGGTATAATCCAGCTTTAAAACCATAACTATCTACTCATCTTGATATAATGCAATAATATTATGCATTAATATACACACTTCAGTACATAAATCACACAATGGTAGTCATATCTTGAGGATCATTATAGTCTCACTTTTAAATTGCAATCCCTCTTGGTCTGCACTTCCTCTTAGCTCACATTCACTTTTTTCTTGCACTCTCTCTTGCCTCACACTCACTTCCAGCTTGCACTCCCTCTTGGATCACAATTTTCCTTATCTCTTATTTTACCTGATGTTCCTTTGCTTTAGTAATTTTTTAGATACATATTCCATGCATTCATGGTAAGTGTTTGAAGAATTGATACACTCAGGATGAACCCATCGCTCTTTCACCATAATTGAATCCTAGTCTACACTACCTCTTATTTCACACTCCCTCACATCTATAAATAACTCTTGGCTTGCACTCTCTCCTTCACACTCGCTCCCAATTTACACTCCCTCCTAGATCACAATTACCCCTCTCTTCTTTTTTTATGTTTCTTTTCTTCAACAATTTTTTGGAAACAATGTTCCACACATTCATGGTAAGAATTTGAATCATTGATGCACTCGGGATGAACCCATCGCTCTTCTACCATGACTAAATCATGGCTCGCACTTCCTTATTGGTTCGCACTTCCTCTTGGCTTGCATTTGCTCCTAGATTGCACTCTCTCCTAAATTTTCTTCAACTAAATCCTTTAAATTCTCCTAAGATATGGAACAAGAAGTGGCACTTTTTTCTAGATTGCTCTTTGCTTTCTACTTTTTACCTTATCCTCGCACTTCCTCCTCTCTTCTAACTCGTGCTCACACTCACTTCCAATTGCACTCACTCCTAGCTCATGCTTGCACTCACTCTTCGCTTGCACTCGCACTCGCTTTTGACTGCACTCACTCACACTCGCTTTTCAATGAGTTTATACATGTTTTTATGAGGGGTCTCGATCCCCTCATACTAAGTGGGATTTGAACCTTGGACATTTTAAAGAGAGGCCAAAGCCCTTACCACTACAATAAGCTTATAGCTAACTTTTAGAATTTAATATTACTATCACTAATATTTTTAGTTCTTTTTATTATTATTTTAATAAGTTGTGTGGTTTCTATTAGGGGCCACTCCCATTACAAAAACAAAATATTACATTGCTCTCATTACATTTCTAACAAGTTAATTAAAACATACCCAATTTTTTCTTTCTATCAAAGATATTCTTCATTTACCTTTCTATCAAAGATATTCTCCATCTTTCTCAAACTACTAAGTTTTCATAATCAACTCCTTTTATATCAAATGCCTTAAAATATTTAAATTTTTTCAAGATGAAATTCAATGCCATGAATGGCTAAAATATTTTTTGCCCAACTTCTACATCTATAAATATCTTATCTATAATAGCCTCACAATTTTTTATTACCTTTTTTTAGGATTCTTATTTATTCCCTTAAAATTCACAAATACTATTTTATTGTTATTTTTTTTTTTTCTTTTTAGCACTTGTGATATATATTTTTATTTTCTCATATCAATATACCTTTGAGTTTTTTTCTTATTGTTTTTGCTTCTTGGGTCTTATTATCTTTTTTTCATTCCTAGCAATATTTTCATCTTCATCAGTCTCTTCAATCTTCTCACATTACTCATAGTAAGACTTATCATCATTAGATTTACCTTGTTCTAAAGGATTTGAAGTGCAAGGAATAACCTCAAAAGCACAATCTTCTTAATGCTGCCCTAGAACGCTAAAGTGAAAGGATGCTCTTCTATAGCAATTACCTTCTTATTCTATCCTTAAAAATCTATATTGTTATGGATTTTCTCCATCCTCATTTCTTTATTATGTTTTTCTTGAAACCTTAAAGTGCAAAGGATAACATATTCATCCCTTTCAGTTTTATTATCTGGAGAAGATTTTATGCTACTAGAGGAAAATAAATATGATTAACCTAAAATAAACTTGACCTCTTTTGTCGTATTTATTTTAGGATTTATCTCCACATCTCCTTTTGCACCTTTAATTCCTTCTAAACTTACCAAATGATACTATAGATAGGATTTCTTTGCCTCTTATTTTAGAGTGGAATATCCTTGATCTGATCTAGCTTCTATTATTGTATCATTTCCTTGCTTTGTCTTGAATTTTATCTCATAGCTAGAATTTTTTGTCTCTTTCTTCGTAGTTTTCACTTTGCAAACTCTTGCCATGTGTTCAATCTCATAAAAATTGTGGCAATGAAATATGATATTTTCATCGTCTACTTGTTGATCCCATTCTTTTGATTCATATTTAATTTTAATGGATTGTGGCAAAGGTTTTGAAATATACATAGCAACACATATTTGAGTATATATAGCATGCTTTCATTCCTTAGTAGTTAGTCCTCCCTTGATGAATTATCCTAGGCTATTTCCAATTTTATTCAAAACATCCTTATTTATAAGTTGATATGGAGGTCCAAAAATTCTAACCCGTACTGAAAGCTTCTTAATGGTTTATGTCCCAATAGAAAAGAAATTCATTCCATGGTCTTAAATAATGTGAATTTCTTCCCCTAAACCATGGGCCACCAACCATTATTTTATCTCTAATTTTTAAACTAGAAAATATGATGAGGAAAGATTTTTTATTATGGGAAGAAGGCAATAAGAACCTCTAGTAAATTTTCTTGATTCTATAATTCTAATGCAGATTTTTCCTTTGGATCTAAGAAGATCCTATGGTTTAAAGAAGGTAAATATTTTTTGGCAGTTTCTACCATAGCTTATATTTCTCAAATCCTAGTTTAGGATTAGCAAAGAAAAGCCCTCTGCTGGTGCTTGGATGGTCAGAATGTTTTTTGGAACCCTTAAGATCCCATTTTCTTGGTGTGGATCTTGCTTTCCCTCTTTGAAGTTTTGTTTCTCGATTTGTGCATTTTTCTAGTTTTTGATTGGATGAATGATATTGAGACTCCTCACCTTTCTATTTTTCTCTTTGATGGTGGCATTTCTACCAGTGGTAATTTTGAATTTGCAAGTGCACTAATGGTATTTGACTTCCCCATGTTCTTTTGTTCCTCTTGTCTTATCTCTTTGTGTTAGGCCCTTCTCTTCTCTATGGTCTCTTTTTTGTCCAACTGCAGTCTCTTGTTTGTTGGTCCTAGTTTATACTTGTTAAAAGTTCAAGGTTCCTCTTAAAATATCTTCTATATAATAATATAAAAAAAAGTCACAGAGTAATTTGAATTTAATCCTCACTTCCACTTGATCCAATTTTGAATCTCCAAAAACCCTAGACATGATCTATGGAACTTACATATTAACCTTATACTTTTAAGAACAATTATGTCATGCTCAATCATCTAATCCTTTATACTTACTTCTAGTGTGACATATGCTACCTTTATCAAACTTACCATGTATTCGCTCTTCTACTTATCTCCAACTTAGACCTCCACACTTCTAGCTAAGGTATCCTAACTTCCCATTAGGGCTTTCAAATATGACTTTTCTTCCATAGTAGCTAATGGGGCTCGCTCTTGGCTTGCACTCCCTCTTGGTTCACATTTCCTTTTGGTTTGCACTCGCTCTTGGATTGCATTCTTCCTTGGCTCACACTCCTTGGCTTGCACTCACTCTTAGATTACACTCTCTCCTGCCTTGCACTCACTCCCAACTTGCACTCCCTATTGGATCACAATATCTCATGCCTCTTCTTTTTCTTAGTATTCCTTTGCTTTAGCAATATTTTGGAAATAATGTTCCATGCATTTGTGGTAAGGATTTGAAGTATTGATGCACTCCAGATGAACCCACCACTCTTCTACCATGATAAAATATCGAGCTTGCACTCCTTAGCTCACACTTCCTCCTAGATTACACTTTGTCTTGGGTCACACTTCCTCTCAGCTCACACTTCCTCTTAGCTTGCACTTCCTTAATTTTTTAATTATTATTCTTTTTATTTAATTTTTTAATAATTATGGATGCAAATTACTCTTTTTGGAAAATTTCTTTGCATTTTTTTGACATTTTTTACCTTTACAACCATCGTTGAAAAAATTACTTGTAAGCATTTGGGCTTTTGTTATTATGCATTTATAATTTCTAGGCTTATATATATATATATATATATATATATATCATTGGGTTTGCATTTATATTTTTGGGCTTTTGGACTTCCTTCAATTTTTTCTTGGGTTTGCAATTTATACTTTATAATAGCATCATTCATTTTTAGGGCATCCATCAAGGTAACTTTCAATTACTGGGATAAAAGTTCTAAGTGTTAGGATTTCTAATTACTGCAATTGGTTGGGTTTAAAATTCTTATGTTTATGTCATCCTAAGAAAAACTTTGGACTCAAGAAGGACCTCTCATTTTGGATTGATATTTTTCCCCGTGTTCTCACATGGACCACCCTCAATGATGATTTTGTTTCTAGTTGACCTTTGTTTTGACCATCCCCTTATGGGCCTTTCTCTGTTTTGGTTCAATCTCATGTCTTTCCTCTCATTTTTAGGTGTCCTTTTTTCTTCCCATGAAACTTGTCAATGTTTTTTTCCTCCTTTCTAGCTTTGTCATTCCGAATTGTCTTTCTCCTCTTCTATCATATCCATATCACCATCCTTGCTTGATGTATACTCTCGTTATAGTATAATTATTCTCCTATATTGGCACTTCCTTGTCTTCTCATGAGGCTAGCCAGTGTATTTTTCTACCTTTCTAGCTTGATGTATCCTCTTTTTCTTATGTGTCTCTTTGTTCTATCGAGCCTTGAAGCTATGTTGTGTCTCAAGTTGATGTTGATGTATTGACTTTTGTTTGCCCTTTTTTTCTTGAGACAATGAGACTTTGGTTTGGAAGATTGCTCTTCATGCTTACCCTCAATATTTTACATGACTCAACCCCATTTTTTTCCTCATGCACCTTGAATTTACCTCCCCTAAGATGGTGAAGTTAGTAGGTAAGGTCCACCATCATGACCTAGATTGGTTCTAGAGAGGGCATATCTTCTGCATTCATCCTTCCTGATATTATGTGCTAGGTTTTTAAGAAGCCATGGATAAGTTTTTGAAATAATATTGTCACCTTTGTTTTCTCCTTTAGGTGTCCCTCCTAGCAAGATAGTGATCCTTTTTTATTTTATTAGACTATCGAACCCTGTTGTCCTCACATTTTTCTTGATGTGGGAAATTTTTAATGAGTCTCTCATTCCTTTTCCTATGAACTAGCTCCTCTTGGGTCCCTTTGTTCATCCCTCCAATTGGCCTTGGGACTAGGAGCCCCAAGGAGGATTTGGTAGAAAGAGGTGGATAATATTCTGGATCAAAATTTAATTTTACCCATGAAAAAGGCTTCTCTTTTTATAAATTCTCTATCATATGGTATAATATGTAATTGTTATATGTGGTATCGAATTGGCATGTTGCATCACCTTCATCGTTTTTTGCTTTCTTTCTCCTTCTCGTTATCCTTTCCTTAATAAGCCTCAGTTGTATTTCCTATGTGAGTCTGAAAATAGGTGATGATAATCATTGGGTGGAGCTTGCTATCCTTTCTTTGGACAAGGATGTAGAGGATAACCTTGGAGATGGTGGTTTCCTTACCTTCTTAAAGAAATTCTATGACCATGACAAGGATATTTTAATGGATTTGGACCACACTTGGGGTGAAGGTAGAGTAAAATCTAGAGAATTCAAATTTTTCATCAGCATGGCTCTTATTGTAGAAGTCTCAGGACTCACTATTTTTAGGAAATGCACTAATAGGAAAAATAATTCCCTAGCGAAAGATTTGATCATCTTCGATGATAAATGGGAAAGCATGGATAAGTTTTAGAATGGCATCCTTTAGGAATTCCTTCCAAATCCTTGGAATAAAGTTGTTATTCCCATTATGCACTACTTCACTCTGGATAGGAAGACATCCATCATCAAAATCTTCCACTTCACCTTTCTCATCCACATCCAACGAAAGAAAAATATTAATATTTTGGCATTCCTCTTCAAAGAAATCGAGAAATCTATGAAGCAAGTGTAGAAAGACAATTCATCTTTTCTGATTTACCAAGGGCTTCTCAAGTTAATGTTCCTACACATGATAAATAAGGAGGTCCATGGATATTTGGTGAGTCTTAGCTCAAGCCTCGAAAGCTCTTTAGGTGTGACAAGACATAACACTCTCCTAGATATTGTTAGGAAATATCCTGAGGTGTCGGCTTGTCATGATGGAGTCAAACCTAATGTGGATACTAATAGCATGCTCTTGAAATATTAAAATAAAATCATTAGTGAGGATACTCCTACTCCACACAAGGGTGGCATCAAGATCAAAAAGGATATAAAGTAGAATGGGGGAACTACTGATGTTGCTAGAGATGGGACTAAGATCTAGAGACAATACAAATGTCTAAAATTTTAGGCTAAGAAAGGAAGTAACTCTCTTATTCATGTCATTTTTTAGCACAATATAGAGGACTCTTGGGAATCCTCCCCTAACCCCACACCTTACAAGCTTGGCAATGCAACGTTATCTCATTCTCCCACCCTAAAGAAGGCCATGCAGCGTAGTGCTTCCACTGCTAAAAAATCCTCTATGATAAGGCTTTTGATTTTATATCTAAATCACAATGATCATATCCATAAGATAATTGACCTTATATACTCTCTATAAAGGGTTGGTAAGATGACTCTTACCTATGCAAAGGAAGCGGCCCTCCCCTGGAGGACTACAAGAAAAATCTAAATGATTCAAGAACCAAAAATTTGATGGATACCCCTACAATCGAAGTTGACCAGTAAAGATCTTAGGTGGATTTGTCTCTCTTCCCCCTCTGCATTTGACCTTCTTCTCATTTTTCAAGGCCTTTGTTTCTTATTTTTTGTTGATAGGATCCTCCTCTTGTAGTTGGATATTGGCTAATCCTTTCTCTATTTCTTTCCTAAGGTTCTTCAATCCTCTCTTTGAGGCTCTTTTTCAATTTTAAAAGGTTTAAGGATCCTTTCAAAACCCCTTCTTTATACCATTCAAAAAAATAAAACTTTGGACTTGTGCATTTTTTCTTCCATTTTTTGACTTTAGCTTTATTTGCTTTTTTATTTCTTGCGAGTGTCTCAGTTCCGTTCTTATGCATTTTGGGGTTATTTATGCTTTGCTTACTTTTTTTATTTTACATTTCCCTAAGCTTTCGATGTTGCAAATTTTTGAGATTTCCAGCCCTTATGCTTAAGTCATTGTAGAAAAAACTTCGAACTTGTGCATTTTGCTTCATGTATCCAAAATTTGGCTTTGTTGGCTTTTTTAGTCTCCCCTTAGGTTTTTTAGCATTGGTAATTTTGGAATTTCCAACTCTTGTGCTTACATCATCGTAAGAAAATCTCTAGAGTTGTACATTTTGCTTCTTGTATCTAGACTTTGGCTTTGTTGGCTTTTTTTATCTCCCCTAGATTTTTTGGCATTGGCAATTTCAAAATTTCCAACTCTTATGCTTATGTCATCCTAAGAAAAGCTCTGGACTTGTGCATTTTGCTTTTTATTCTTAATATTTTCTCAAGCTTTCGGATTTGCACAAATCTAGGATTTTCAACCCTTATGCTTACATCATCTTAGAAAAAATATTTTGCTTCTCATTTCCCATTTTCAATGGTGCAAGAATGATTCCAAATATTTCCAATGACTTGGAAATAGTTTTCAATAGGCCGGTAATGATTTTCAATAGTCCAAAAATACTTTCTAATTGACCAAAAATGATTTTCTATAGCCTAAAAATGAATTCTAATTGCCCAAAATTAATTTCAAATAGCTTGAAAACAAATTATAATTACCCAAAAATAATTTCCAAGAGTTCTGAATTGATTTTTTGTAGCCCAAAAATAATGTTTTAGTGCCTAGAACTAATTTTTTATAGCTTTAATACCAGGTGTTGGTATGGCATAAGATTTCAAATTTCCAACGAATTTAATCTTGCATACTTTTGGACTTTTTCTTAAGTGGTCATACTTATGATCGGGGCAATTTTTGAACTTAATTTTTGGAATTACAATCATTTTCTGATAACTCTCAAAAGTGACCTTGGTTGTGGTAGCTTGGATAGCGTACATGAACAAATAAATTTGGGCCTCAAATCTCTTCAAAATATAAGCAAAGATATAATTTCTAGAAAACTCTTTTCGAGGAGCATATAATGGAAGCAATGATCATAAAATTTCATTGAGTATGGCAAGAGATATAGGGACTCAAAAGTGAAGTCGCTTGTGTTGCTAGAAGAAAAATCGAGTCTAGAATGTTTGATTTTATGCAGTTTCAATGTGCTAAGGCTATGGTAATATAGGCAAGAGGGTAATCAATGGAAATCTTATTTTGAGCCTAGTCTAACAGGAGAGGTTATTTGCCATTTTAAAAAATGTGTTGGCTTTTAAGCCTAAATATCTCAAAATATCACAAGTCCCAAAGTAAATAAGCCAACAATATTATAGGTCAAAATATCAATAATCAAGAGTATAATTATATATGTGAACAATAAAATATATATCTAGACCAATATAATAATGAAATAAAATTCACTTATAATATCAAATATGAATGTAAAATGGCCAAAATCATTCATGTACATGCATGAAGAAAACTTACAATATAAATTGCTCAAAAATATATATACAAGTTATATTATCAATGTCTGCTATGTGGTGATCCTTATATACCATTTTCCCTTACATTGTATGGAGCTTTATCTCCATAATATAGCCATAGTAATTTGACTCTTCAATACTTATCTATTACACTCCTCACATATCTAGGAGATGTGATATTTCCTATTCTTAACCTTTGGCTTCTCATCTTGCCACTTGTATACTAGACTCTTCACTCTCTTCTTACATGCATACTTGAATCAATGACAAAGGGAGATATTGTTAGAATTATTGTCATTGATGTCAAAGGTCGATTTGGTTGCTAGAAAATGATGGCATGCTTGGGAAAATTATTCAAGGTAAATTTTGGGTGATATCAAAGGTTGGCATATGTAAATTAAATATTCAAATATCAAAGTGATATATTAAGGTTTCAAAGTTTGATATATAAATTAAAAATTTAAATCTTGAGTGGGCCGAATTCTTGGGCACCAAAGCTAAAAGGTAAAGTTTGGATATAAATATATGTTGAAAATCATTCCAAATGGATGAATCGAATTGAATGTATTTGTGATATAAAAGCGTAGCAAGTTTGGAGGCAACGATACATCCAAGCACAAAAATTTTGGAGGTAATGATACATACGAGTGAGGTGGATTTTTGCGAAGGAACCATTGCAGGATCATTTTCTATGTGTGAGGGAGAGCGTTGAGATTTAGAACATCATTGAAGTCACGGATAGGCCGTAGCAAATAGCGTTGGAGAGAACATGAAGGACTTATTATAAAAGAGGTTGTTGAGTGTCATTGAACATGTGGAATAATTATTGTATCCTTTGTGCAGGGAGAGAACATATAGAAAAAAAATCAAAACAGTAAGAAAGGAGTATTGAGAATAGTTTTGTCATGCAGCCAACAAAGAGTACATAGTGGTAATATTGTAGTATTCACTTCATTAATCTAATCAATAGTAGCATAGACCGATCAACTAAGTTCAATGGAGATTGATAATTTATGTTACAAGCAAGTGCAAATGCCTATCTCAACCATGGAAGCATAATACAAGAGCTAAGGTGAATGAAATCAAACTAGCAATCACGAAAGTAGTAGTGAAGGCCACGTAGCTACCAAAATCCCTATGTGCATAGTAAAAGAATTAGAGAGATGTGATACTACATGAGATGAGTGAGATTGAATGCAAATAGGTAAGCAATATGTTTTAATTTTCTAAAGTTGAAAACCTTGTTCAAAATAGTAGAGCACCAGAAGCGATGGGGCCAGGTTGGACGAACAGATATCTTGGTCTAAAAGGAATCAACGTCTACAGGTTCAAAAATCCAAAGAAACTTTAAGGTATTTTAGCCATAGCCAAACTCAAGCATCAGTTATTTTGAAAAATAAAAAATGTGGTGTGTTGTCTATGATAAGGAGCCCATTCTCATCGACTAAGCTTTGTTGATATGGACATGTCCATAGTAAGAAGGAGTTTGTCGTCATAGACTTGTGGAGTTGACATTGTGAAAGGAAGTGTCATCATATTTAAATTATTGCAATGTAGTCAGAGAGGCCGTCACAAAGTAGTCAAGCAAATCAAGTCAAGCTTTTATTAAAGCATATGAGGAATTCAATAGGTATAGCATATCACACTGATCGAAGTATATTGATGTGTCAGCATTAAAAGGAAAAGGAAGCCATTGATTAGAACACCACCATCATGCGCTCAAGAGGATTTTGGAGGTAGAATATAGCTAAAAGGACAACAGAATAGGGAGATTGGTTGTGGAAACCTTCACCCAGGTGAGTAACACAAATTGTAGAATGTATTGGATGGTTTTTATTATTTGAAATAAATATTTTACCATAATTGTTGGTTTTATAAAGTAGGAGGTATAATGAATTGTTAGATACATAATATTGAAATGAATTAGAAAAGAGTTTTGTTGTATTGGGAAGGACAGAATTGAGTGCAGAATACAAATCCACTAAGACCTTGTGATAGAATTATGTGCATACCTGAGCAGAGTTTTGAACCATATTTGTGAGCAGAAGGTTGGTGCTTTTAAAACTGAGGTTGGTACCTCAAGGAGATCGATGTCTCTTGTGGATTAGTGTCCACAAACTTACACAAGGAGATTGGTGTCTCCTGTGGGTTGGTGCCCACAAACTTGCAGAAGGAGATTGGTGTCTCATGTGGGTTGGTGCCCACGAACTTGTATAGGGGATTGGTGTCTCTCATGGATTGGTGTCCATGAACTTGTATAGGGGATTGGTGTATCCTATGGATTGGTTTCCACAAACTTGTATAGGGTATTGGTGTCTCCTGTGGGTTGGTGCCCATAAACTTGTATAAGGGTATTTGTGTCTCCTATGGATTGGTGTCCACAAACTTGTATAGGGGATTAGTGTCTCATGTGGTTTGGTGCCCATAAACTTGTATTGGGCATTGGTGTCTCCTATGGGTTTGTTCCTGCAAAATTTTTTGAAGAAAATATAAGCAATAGTTTTTCGTGGTTTTCTCTCAAAAATGTGTTTCCATATAAAATCATTGTTTCTTATGTGTATGGAAATTGTGCATTGATTTATTATTGCATTCATATTATTACAGTTATTTGTTTGAAAGGGAAATTTTTATCTTATACTTTTCACCCCCCTCTTAGTATAAGCATGTGTTCTTCAATTGGTATCAGAGCAGGTTTCTTTGTAAAATATTAATATCTTGAAGGAAGATCTTACAAGAACACACATGGCTTGCTAAGAAGGATTTTTGTTAAATAGGGCTCCACTATTTTATGGGACTAACTATAATTTCTAGAGTGTGAGGATGCAAACCTATTTGATGGCACATTGCTATGATATATGGCAATATGTTGTGGATGGGTTCACACCACCTACAACTCTCCCATGGATCGAGATGGCAAGAAACCATTTGAAGATAATGTCAGAGCAATGAATGCAATATTAAGTGGGCTATATGAATCAGAGTTTGTAAAATTCATACAATGCACCTTAGAAAAAGAAATTTGGGACAAGTTACAAAGAACATATGAAGGAGGTGACAAGGTTAAAATAGAAAAACTTCAAACCCGCAAGTTCAAATATTTAAAGATGAAATATGAGGAAGATATTGCCAAATATCTACTTTGCATTTATGAAGTTGTCAAAACCATTCATGGACTTTGAGAAAGTATTGAAGACTCTAATATTGTTCAAAAAATCGTAATGTCACTTCCCATGAGGTTTGATGCAAAGGTCTCGGTGATTGAAGAAATGAAGGATCTTAAAACCTTAAGCATGGATGAGCTACATGGAATTCTTATAGCCTATGATATGAGGACTAAAAAAGATCAAACATCCAAATGGGAGGTTGCATTTAAAGCTTCAAAGAAGATAAATAATAAAGAACCAGAATCAAGTGAAGAATCAAGCAGCAGAGAAGAAGCTAACTTTATGTGAAGAAATAAGAAGGGTCCAATAAAACACAAAGGTATGTATACTGTAAAATGTTTTAATTGTGGTAACATTGGTCACTATGCATCTAATTGCCCACAAGATGGAAGTAATAGAAATGAAGAAGAAAAGGAATACAAGAAAAAGAAAGAAAGAAAATTTTATCTTAAAAAGAAAAACAGACACGGTCAAAGCAATCATGAGAATATCTTTCAAAGGCATAAGAAGAGTCTTTATGTTGAGGAAGCAAGCAGTTCTTCCAGCAGTGATAAAGGTCTCTCCAATAGTGAAAGATAAGAAATCCTATTTCTAGCTATAGAGGAGAAATAATATGATCTTGTTGACAAAAATCAAGAAAAAGAGAGAGATCCATAAAATGAAGAGGAAGCCATAGTTTACATAGAAGAGGAACTTGGTGTTGCTCTTGAAGAATTGAAAAGGATTAGAAAGAAGCATTCAAGATTGAAGACTCAAGTACAAGAGGATGATATGACAAAGGTAAAGTTATCGCAAGAACTCATTGACTTGAAAGTTAAAGTTGAAGAGGTAAAGCAAATTGAAGAAGGTATGGTTGAGCAGTTAAAGGTAAAAGAGTTGGAATGTGAAAAACTGGAACATGAGGTTGTCTCTCTAAGGAAGGAAGTAATAAAATAAAATGATAAGCTACATATAAATATCAGTTTTGATAAAAGAACAGAAATATTGGGTGATATTATCAAAGCACAGAGATCTTTGGTTATAAAGACTAGGTTTGGTTTTAAATAAAGTCAAAAGAAACAAAAGGGGGATTCAAGCTCAAAAGGAACATAGGAATCAAAGGAAAAACCTAAGACCTATGTTGATGTGTTGAAAATTAGAAGCATCAAGGAGGAATAAAATAAAGCATCATCAAGGAACGAAGTCCATCACTTAAACAACGAGAGAACTATGCAACAATATCCTCCAAGGCAATCAGACAGGTTTCAATATTTTTTGCATGGTTATTACTTTTCATGTCACCATTTTTGTCATAAATTTGCACATTGCAGGGTCAATGCTAAAAATTATTTTGGCTTAACCAAGTGGAATTTCAATTCATGTGCACCTCTCATGGACTACAACATCATTTGTTACAAATGTAATAATTTTGGGCATAGAGCTAAATTGTGTAGAACGGTGTTCCCTAAACTTCTAAAGTCAAGTAAGAAGGAGGATGGTCAAAATGTTCAAAAGCATATGCCCTCCAAAGTTTGGAAAAAGAAAATAGAACAAGAAAAGGAGCATAGTAATTTGGGAGTTTCACTCCCATATCATAATTGAACATCTCAAGAAGAGCATGTAGTAAGGGGGCATTGCCAATCGTCTTATCTTTCAGCCTTGAGGAGCCTTTACCATTTATGTTAAATTGAGAGAATTTCAATAAGGGAGAGCAGCTTGTGATCTGGTTGCAGTAAAGGATAGTTTCATTGTAGGGTTGTCATAAATGACAAAGGGAGAGATTGTTAGAATTATTATCATTGATATCAAAGGTTGATTTGGTTGCTAGCAAACGATGGCATTCTTGGAAAAATTATTCAAGGTAAATTTTGGGTGATATCAAAGTTCGGCATATGTAAATTAAATATTCAAATATCAAAGTGATATATTAAGGTTTCAAAGTTTGATATATAATTAAAAATTTAAATCTTGAGTGGGCCGACTTCTTGGGTGCTGCTAAAAGGTAAAGTTTGGATATAAATATATGTTGAAAATAATTCCAATGGATGAATCGAATCAAATTTCTTTATGATATAAAAGAAGTGCAGCAAGTTTAGAGGCGGTGATACATCTGAGTGTGGCAGAGTTTTGCGAAGGAACCATTGAAGGATCGTGTTCTATGTGCAAGGAATAGTTTTGAGATCGAGAATATTATTGAAGTCATGAAAAGATCATAGAAGACATAGCATTGGAGAGCGCATGAAGGACCTATTATAAAAGAGGTTGTTGAGTGTCATTGAACATGTGGAATAATTGTTGCATCCTTTGTGCAGGGAGAGAACATCTAGAAAAAGAAAAAAATCAAACAACAAGAAAGGAGCATTGAGAATAGTTTTATCATATGACCAACAAAGGGTGCATAGTGGTAAGATTGTAGTATTCGCTTCATTAATCTAGTCAATAGTAGTGTAGACCGACCAACTAAGTTGAATGGAGGTTGAGCAATGATGTTACAAGCAAGCGCAAATGCCTATATCAACCATGGAAGCATTATACAAGAGCTAAGGTGAATGAAATCAAACCAACAATCACAAAAGTAGTAGTGAAGGCCACATAGCTACCAAAACACCTATGTGCATAGCAAAAGAATTAGAGAGATGTGATACTACATGATATGAGTGAGATTGAATGCAAATAGGTAAGCAATATGTTTTAATTTTATAAAGTTGAAAACCTTATTTGAAATAGTAGAGCACTGGAAGCAATGAGGCTAGGTTGAAGAAACAAGTATCTTGGTCTGAAAGAAATCAGTGTATGTAGGTTCAAAAATCCAAAGCAACCTGAAGGTATTTCAACCGCATCCAAACCCGAGCATCAATAATTTTGGAAAATAAAAAAGGTGGTGTGTCATCTGTGACAAGGAGCCCATTCTCGTTGACTAAGATTTGTTGATATGGACATGCCTATAGGAAGGAGTTTGACATAATAGACTAGTGAGGTTGACATTGTAAAATGAAGTGTCATCATATTAAAATTATTTCATCGCAGTCAGAGAGGTCGTCACAAAGTAGTCAAGCAAATCAGATCACACAGTAATTGGAGCATATGATGAATTCAATAGGTATATCATATTACACTGATTGAAGTATGTTGATGTGGCAACATTAAAAGAAAAAGTAAGCCATTGATTAGAAGACCACCTTCATGCGCTGAGGAGTTTGGAGGTAGAAGATAGCTGCATGGACAATGAAATAGGGAGATTGGTTGTGGAAACCTTAACCCGGGTGAGTGAGACAAACTGTAACATGTATTGGGTGGTTTTTATTATTTGAGGTAAATATTTTACCATAATTGTTGGTTTTATAAAGTGGGAGGTATAAGGAATTATTAGATACATAATATTGAAATGAGTTAGAAAAGAGTTTTGTTGTATTGAATTACATGTGGGAACAAGTAAAATAGTGGTGACCACATACAAAAGGAAGGATAGAATTGAGTGCAGAATACAAATCCATTAAGACCTTGTGATAAAATTATGTGTAGACCTAAGTAGAGTTTTGGACCAAATTTGTGAGTAGAAAGCAGGTGCCTTCAAAACTGAGGTTGGTTCCTCAATGATATTGGTGTCTCTTATGGGTTGATTCCCACAAACTTGCAGAAGTTGATTGGTCTCTCCTGTGGGTTGGTGCCCATGAACTTGAAGAAGGATATTGGTGTCTCCTATGGGTTGGTGCCCACTAACTTGTAAAGGATATTGGTGTCTCCTATGGATTGGTGTCCATGAACTTGTATAGGGGTGAAGAACACAAGCTTATACTGAGAGGGGGGGGGTGAACAGTATAAGACCACTTTTAACTTTATCTATCAATACAGCTTTCAAACCATTAACATGCAGAATAAAGATAGCAGTAATAACAACAACAAAACAATGCACAAAATGCAATCCACAAAGAGACACAACAATTTACGTGGTTCACCCAAGGTGGGCTACTCCACGGATAAAACTTTTCTTCTAAAAGTTGTATCAAAGTCCTCTGGGAATCCTTCCCGATTACAATGTTTATGAGCCTCGACTCAAAGGAGATACCTTCCCCTAATTCTGCTTTGCTGGTGATCCTCTAGAAGACCTCTATCTCCTTTGCCCTTAGCAAGTGGAACTCTATCCACAGAAGACACCTGTCTTCCCTGCTCTAGTCGGAGATCTCTGTCCTCAACTCTGTCACTGCAAAGCTGGTCCTCTTATCTGCACCAAACACAGTCCTTCGGTCTAGCACAATTGTCCTCTTCCTCTGTTCTTTTCTGCACTTGGTTGAAAAACAACTTTTCACTGTCTGCGCAACTACAGCAGCACAGTCTTCTCAAAATACAGCAGCACTATCTTCTCAACTTCTGCAAAAACACAGTAGTGCAATCTTCGCAAAATGCAGCAGCACTATCCTCTCAACTTCTGTGAAAACATAGTAGTGTAATCTTCGCAAAATGCAGCAGCACTATCTTCTCACTTACTTCTACTCCGTTGCACATCCACCATAGCGCAGTCTTCGCACACTCTGCTTTCTTTACACAGTATGTGTAAATACTGCAGCACTCGATCGCACAACAACTTATGCGCCTATGTGCAGCCACAACAACACCCTCTTAGCACAATCTACTTCTCCTCGATCGAACTTCTTCCTACACTCTGCTTCTATGAAAGTCGCACTTCGAACGCACACTTCGATCGATTCGATACGACTGCTCTTTGCACATAGCAGACTTCACTTGCGCAAACTCGACACACACATTCGATACTTGAAACTCAAAAATAGTCCTCCTTTTATAGCAATAATTCATGATTAAATTCTTGATCTTAGTTGGCTGTATATCCTTAAAACAATCATCGGCTGCACAACCTTACACTTCGTCGACAAAGGTTAACTCCGTCGGCTTCAACCGCCTCTGTTGTTCTATAGCTTTCCTAGCACGAAACTCAAACATGTCACGATATCGCTACGCCTTTGTCTGTCGTACACCTTGTATTACTTGCTGTCATGAAATCGTGACACTACTGCCTATTGTGCGCCTTCTTTGGTTTGTTGTCACGAAATCGCTATGCCTTCTGACTTTGCTGATGTCATCATGATTCTTGTCATGAAATCATGATGCTTTAGTCTGCAAGGCCTTACTCTCTGCTCTTGTCGTGAAATCGTGACACATCTACTTTTGCTGACATCATCAACAACTCTGTCATGAAATCGTGATGCTTTAGACTCCAAAGCCTTCTTCTCAGCTTCTGTCACGAAATCATGACACCTTTGCCTCTTGCTGACATCATCTGCAACTTTGTCATGAAATCATGACACTTCTTGCTTCTTCAACCTTTTCTCGGTTTGCACTAGCAAAAATGGAACATGTCACGAAATCGTGACGCTTTCATTGCCTTAAGCTCTTTTCTGCCAATTGCCCATGAAACTGGAACATGTCATGAAATCACGACGCTTTCGCTGCCTTAAGCTCTTTTCTGTCAATCTCTAAATCGGAACATGTCACGAAATCGTGACGCTTTCCCACCTCATCCCAACTCAACTGTCATGAAATCGTGACACTTTCTGCATCCTACAACTTCATTGAAACTTGTCACGAAATCGTGACACTTTTGCCTGCTTTGCCTCTGCCTTCCAGCATGTCACGAAATCATGACAGATTTGCCCAAACTTTCTCTCTCCTAAAACATGTCGCGAAATCATGACAATTTTGCCAGCTTTGCCTCTGCCTTCCAGCATGTCGCGAAATCATGACAGTTTTGCCAGCGCTTTCTCTCTCCTAAAACATGTCACGAAATCGTGACAGTTTTTCCAGCCGCCTGCATACTTCTTCTTACTTGTCTTTTTCTTGATCTTTTTGCAACTGGGCTACTCTGATTTTCTTGGAGACTTACTGACCATCTGAAACCTTCATCAAAACACATACTTAGACAACAAATCAAATTGCTTCAAGAACTCCTTGACATCAAAGACAACAACTACCAAGAGCTCCTTTGACATCAATGACAACAACTATACTTGAGCAAAGGCAATGTACTCAAGGTACCCAAAATTGCCAACAATCTCCCCCTTTGTCATTGATGGCAACCCTTAACTAAAAACATATCTCAAGAGCCAAAACTGAACCAACTGATCCAACAACTGAGAATCTGTATTTGAAGTTTTTGCTCCCCCTGACTTGAAGCTCTTCTCTTCACTTGAAGCACTCCCCCTTACTCATATCTCTCCCCCTTTGTCATCAATGGCAAAGGGTCACCTTTGGGGCTCGGGACTAAGAATGAGTCTCTTAGCTTAGTCCCTCCCCCACCTTCTATTAAGGTGAATTAAAATAGGGTTGGGAGTGAAACTCCCATTAGACACTCATCATCATTAATGTCTACAATTTCTTTGTCGGGCCTTCTCTTGAATTCTTTTTCCACATTGCTGTTTTTGTTACTGTTTTGATCCTCGGACCTGTTCATACTGTTGTTCCTGTTCCTTTCATTATTTCTATTTTTCTCCATACCTTGATCCTTGAACCTGTTCATATCACTTTTCCTGTTTCTGTTGTCATTCCTATTCTTATCCATGCTTTGATCCTTGGATTTGTTCATACTACTGTTTCTATTCTTGTACCTCGAAAGATCAACTTTACATAGTCTTGCTGTGTGACCTGCATTGTTGCACTTATAACAGATAACATTGTTATTTCTGTTCGGCATACTCATTTTTTGAATCCGCCTGTTATGACTAACCCAGTTCCTATTATTTGCTTTGCAAAAAATTGCCTTGTGCCCGAACTGTTGACAAGAGTAGCAATACCCTTGAAAGAAATTACGGCCCCTGAACCTGTCATTTACTTTCTTCACTTGAGTCATGCAATGAACAGCCATGTGACCAAACCTGTGACATGCAAAACATCTGTCGTGAAATTTTCTTTTATTCGACTTCATGGGTCCCAAAAACTTCTTCTTCTCAATCTGAATATCATTTTCTATTTCTGCGTATCTATCACTTACGGATTTATGAACTGAAGTACTTTCTACATCAGAACTCTCTTCCTGTTGAAATTTCTTGCTAGATTCCCCAACCTGTTTCTTGTGCGGCTCAACAAAACCGAGACCTATTTTATCTGTTGGACTTCTTTGTCCTTTGATGAGAAATTGAACCTTCTTGGAGCTATCCTAAAATCTGTAGAGCTTATCCTTGTACTCTTTATTTTCTTCTTTCAAAGAAGCCATTTCCTGTTCTAACTCACTATACTCCAGAATTTTAGAATCCAACTCATTCTTGAGTTCTTGTGACTTAGCCATAGAGACTTCAAGATTTTCTATAAGTTCATCTCTCTCCATACAACATTCATCTAATTTAATCTTGAGTCTATCATTCTTCTTTCTTTCCTTTTTCAAAACACTAAGAGCATTATTGAGTTCACATTCAAGATCCTCTATTTGATGGCACTTTGAATTATCACGGCCTTTTTCAGATTTCTTATCACTAGAGGTGCTACCTTTTTCAAAAACCATACATGCATCTTCATTGTAGTTTTCTGAAGCATCCTCATACATACTAGCAGCCAAATCATTATTTTTGCAATCATCCTCAAGGTGCCCAAAATTTCCACATCTAAAACATTTCATGATAATGAATTTATGTTTCGGTTCTTCCTCTTTTTCTGAAATGAACAGCATCTCATTTTCATCATCACTAGAAGAACTTTCACTATCACTGCTAGAACACTTACTTGCTTTGTCTAAGTAGAAGCTCTTCTTATTCTTGTGAGAATGCCTCTTTCCATGATTGTTGTACTCATATTTGCTTTTCTTGTGATTGTTGTACTCATCTTTGCTCTTTTTGTAATACCTGTACTTTTCAGAATCCTTGCTCTTAACATCCCGTATATCTTCATCACTTTCATTTTTTGAAACAAGATACGATCAGTAGCATAATGACCAAATTTCCCACAATTGAAACATCTTATATTTTTCTTGCTTTTGTGCTTTCTCGGAAAACTTGCCTTTCTTGTTGTAATATGCCTCTTCCTCACTAGAAGACTCATCACTTTCTTGAATCTGTTTGCCCTTTGATTTCTTGGTAGCTTTGAAAGTCGCCTCTTTCTTTACATCAACTTTCACTTGAGTTCTCAACTCAAATGCTGCAAGAATACTATGGAGCTCATCCTTTTTCAATTTATCTAAATCTTTAGCTTCCTCAATAGCAGAAATCTTTTCACTAAATCTATTAGGAAGGGATCTTAAAATCTTATCACACACATCATTTTCAGCAAGTTCAAGACCTAAGTCTTTCATAGAATTAACAACTTCATCCATCCGGAGCATGTAGTCACTAATATTTTCATCATCATTCATCTTGAGTTGTTCAAACATACCTTTAAAATGTCTCAACTTGGCCTTTCGAACATTTGCATCACCTGTATGAACAACCTGCAATTGTTTCCACATTTCACTAGCTGTCTTGCAGTGAATAACTTTGGTGAGATCTGCCTTTTGTAAACCCTTCGAGATTGCATTCATGGCTTTTGAGTTGCTGTGATGTAGAAGCCTGTCTTCTTTAGTGTAAGGACCATTTGCAGGAATGGTGTACCCATCTTCAATAACTTCCCATACCTCATTACCAAGAGCCATTAGATAGACTTTCATTCTTGCACTCCACGGGCCAAAATCTGATCCGTCAAGAATAGGTGCTCGCATTGCCACTTGAGTAGTCCATTGTGTTCTTTGCAAACTTTTCCTTCAAGTTGTTAAACTTTTCGAAGGCACTCGGCTCTGATACCAATTGAAGAACACAAGCTTATACTGAGAGGGGGGGTGAATAGTATAAGACCACTTTTAACTTTATCTTTCAAAACAACTTTCAAACCAATAACATGCAGAATAAAGATAGCAGTAATAACAGCAGTAAAACAATGCACAAAATGCAATCCACAAAGAGACACAACAATTTACGTGGTTCACCCAAGGTGGGCTACTCCACGGATAAAACTTTTCTTCTAAAAGTTGTATCAAAGTCCTCTGGGAATCCTTCCCGATTACAATGTTTATGAGCCTCAGCTCAAAGGAGATACCTTCCCCTAATTCTGCTTTGTCGGTGATCCTCTAGAAGACCTCTATCTCTTTTTCCCTTAGCAAGTGGAACTCTATCCATAGAAGACACCTGTCTTCCCTGCTCTGGCTGGAGATCTCTGTCCTCAACTCTGTCACCGCAAAGCTGGTCCTCTTATCTCGCACCAAACACAGTCCTTCGGTCTGGCACAATTGTCCTCTTCCTCTGTTCTTTTCTGCACTTGGTTGAAAAACAACTTTTCACTGTCTGCGCAACTACAGTAGCACAGTCTTCTCAAAATACAGCAGCACTATCTTCTCAACTTCTACGCAAACATAGTAGTGCAATCTTCGCAAAATGGCAGCACTATCTTCTCAACTTCTGCAAAAACATAGTAGCGTAATCTTCGCAAAATATAGTAGCACTATCTTCTCAACTTCTATAGTAGTGTAATCTTTGCAAAATGCAGTAGCACTATCTTCTCAACTTAGCTTCTGCTCCGTTGCACATCCACCATAGCGCAGTCTTCGCACACTCTGCTTTCTTTACACAGTCTATGTAAATACTGCAGCACTCGATCGCACAACAACTTATGCGCCTATGTGCAGCCACAACAACACCCTCTTTGCACAGTCTGCTTCTCCTCGATCGAACTTCTTCCTACACTCTGCTTCTACGAAAGTCGCACTTCGAACGCACACTTCGATCGATTCGATACGACTGCTCTTTGCGCACAGTAGACTTCACTTGCGCAAACTCGACACACACATTCAATACTTGAAACTCAAAAATAGTCCTCCTTTTATAGCAATAATTCATGATTAAATTCTTGATCTTAGTCGGCTGTATATCCTTAAAACAATCGTCGGCTGCACAACCTTACACTTCATCGGCAAAGGTTAACTCCGTCGGCTTCAACCGCCTCTGCTGTTCTGTAGCTTTCCTAGCACGAAACTCAAACATGTCATGATATCGCTATGCCTTTGTCTGTCGTACACCTTGTATTACTTGCTATCGCAAAATCGTGACACTACTGCCTGTTGTGCGCCTTCTTTGGTTTGTTGTCACGAAATCGCTACGCCTTCTGACTTTGCTGACGTCATCATGATTCTTGTCACAAAATCATGACGCTTTAGTCTGCAAGGCCTTACTCTCTGCTCTTGTCATGAAATCATGACACATCTGCTTTTGCTGACGTCATCAGCAACTCTGTCATGAAATCATGACGCTTTAGACTCCAAAGCCTTCTTCTCAGCTTTTGTCATGAAATCGTGACACCTTTGCCTCTTGCTGACGTCATCTGCAACTTTGTCACGAAATCGTGACACTTCTTGCTTCTTCAACCTTTTCTCGGTTTGCACTAGCAAAAATGGAACATGTCGCGAAATCGTGACGCTTTCGCTGCCTTAAGCTCTTTTCTGCCAACTGCTCGTGAAATTGGAACATGTCGCGAAATCGTGACGCTTTCTTGCCTTAAGCTCTTTTGCCAACTGCTCACAAACTAGAACATGTCACGAAATCGTGACGCTTTCGCAACTCACTGCCAACTCAACTTGTCGTGAAATCGTGACACTTTTGCATCCGTACAACTTCATTGAAACTTGTCGCGAAATCGTGACACTTTTGCCTGCTTTGCCTCTGCCTTCCAGCATGTCGCGAAATCGTGACAGATTTGCCCGAACTTTCTCTCTCCTAAAACATGTCACGAAATCGTGACAGTTTTTCCAGCTTTGCCTCTGCCTTCCAGCATGTCGCGAAATCATGACAGTTTTGCCAGCGCTTTCTCTCTCCTAAAACATGTCACGAAATCGTGATAGTTTTGCCAGCCGCCTGCATACTTCTTCTTACTTGTCTTTTTCTTGATCTTTTTGCAACTGGGCTACTCCGATTTTCTTGGAGACTTACTGACCAACTGAAACCTTCATCAAAACACATACTTAGACAACAAATCAAATTGCTTCAAGAACTCCTTGACATCAAAGACAACAACTACCAAGAGCTCCTTTGACATCAATGACAACAACTATACTTGAGCAAAGGCAATGTACTCAAGGTACCCAAAATTGCCAACAAGGGGATTGGTGTCTCCTATGGATTGGTTTCCATGAACTTGTATAGGGGATTGGTGTCTCCTATGGGTTGGTGCCCATGAACTTGTATAAGGGGATTGGTGTCTCCTATGGATTTGTGTCCATGAACTTGTATAGGGGATTGGTATCTCCTGTGGGTTTGTGCCCATGAACCTGTAAAGGGGATTGGTGTCTCCTGTGGGTTGGTGCCCACAAAATTTGTTGAAGAAAATATAAGTAATATTTTGTCGTGGTTTTCTCTCGAAAGGGTTTTTCCATGTAAAAACATTGTTTCTTATGTGTATGGAAATTGTGCATTGATTTATTATTGCACTCACATTATTACAGTTATTGGTTTGAAAGGAAATGTGTTCTTCATACATGACTCAGTCTCTTACATGCACTCCTAATATAACACACTTGCGTATATCCTCATTTGACATTGTTGGAAATTTTGAGTTAGTTATGTTGTCATTGATGTCAAGATTCAGTGTTAAGAATCAGTGCAAGACTTGGCAAAAGAAGGATTAAAATATTTATATTTTAATCCCAAGATATTTGGTTTAAGAGCTTTATATGATTGGTCAAAAGGACAGTTAAATATCTTGAAGAAAAGTCCTAAAGGAAATAATATTATAATATTTATTATTATAATATTTTAGGCGGTCAAAAAAGGTCTAAGGGCGAAAGAGAAAAATACCTAGGCCCAATGGAAATAATATTATAATATTTTTATTATAATATTAAAGGTTAAATTAAAGCCTATTGTAATTTATAAATAATTTATAATATTTATATTATAAATTAATTTATAAAAATAATATTATTATAACCCAAAGTTGGGTTGGGCACAAATTTTATTTAAAATTTTATTCCCCTACCAACATTCGAAGGATAGAAGCATATGGTATAAATACCATAACATTTGTCTCACAAATGCGAGTCTCCGAATATATTTTAGAGCACATGTGATTATTGTGGAATGCAAAAAATTCGTGAGCAAAACAAGACAAGAGGAAATTATTTTATTTGTAGCCAAAATATGAAGGTCAAAGTGACAAGGGCATAAAGGCTTAACACCAACCAAGCGGTTGGGCTAGTGGCAAGTTGTTGGCATGTAAGGCGTAGGGTAAACAGGAGACCCGTGTTCGAGTCTTGGTAGTTGTGAAGGGACAAAGCCTTTTGGTGGCTTTGACACTGGTGGAAGAGACAAAGCGCTCAAAGTGCTTTTTCCTCTCATGTGAGCACCTAGCTCACACGGCAGCTTGGTCGTGGCTAGGGCGCAGGCAATGGCTTGACCTAGGATCGAATCCCATTGAGGATTGCAAAGGTACTTTATTTTTGTCATATGTGCATGTGGTCTAAAGTCGTATGTTGAGCACCTTGGGATATATAAGGTGATTAAAAGGTTTTTATTTTAATTAAAGGTTGTGAAGAATTTAGTTAATGTTTTAAAGTGAATTACATTATTTCTGGATAAGAGGTGTTAATTATTTTGAAATGCAATTTTAAGTTGGGAGATATAAGGTGGTTAAGATATATTTTATTTTTGTCTTAAGTTGAATATTGAGAAAGATTTAATTTGGCTTAAAAGTGAATTGAATTATTTCTGGAAAGGTGTGTTGATTATTTGATAAAGCATTTTTTCGTAGGGAGACATAAGGGAGCTAGTTTGATTGTTTTATGCATTAAAATTCTGAAGTGGATTATTGTGAAATTAAGTTGATTGAACCTTTATTAGTTTGGAAATTATAAGGTGTACCTGAGACTTGGTATTTGTGTATGGTGAAATAAGTATGAGGAGGATTTTGAGTTGATATTTTGAGATAGATTGTTGCTACCTAACCTTGGAATTGGCAAAGAGGTTTTGATCGTGATTAAGACAGGTTTTGAAGACATATCTCCATCAAAGAAAAATGTATGGGCACATCTTCCTTGTGAGTGAAATAGTATTGGGTTGAACATTGTGAAATGCTAAGTTGGAGTGAAAAGGTTTTTTTGATAAGCATTGTTGAAAATAATTGAGTGAGCTTTCATGTGCATGATTAGGATTTGTGAAAAATCATGATTATCATTGTTATGTGAGATTGTTTGATAAGAATTATTGAAAATACTTGAGTGAGTCTTCATGTGCTGACTAGGGTTTGTGAAAGATCATGAGTATCATTGTTATGTGAATTTGGAATCATCTTGAGTCAAGGTTTGAGTTCCATAGTGTGAGTTGTTGAAAGCATTGTGAAACACTTATTTAGGGTTTGTAAGCAAGTTGTGTTTCATTGAGTGATTGGTTAAGTGGAGTTGATTGAGTATAGTTGATTGAAAGTGTTGGAGTGATAGTTCAAGTTCTATGAAATAAATTGTTCTTTATTCTAAATTGATTTGGAAGTGATTTTGAAAGTGATAGAATGATTTGTGAGTGTGAAACATATTGAGTCTCTTACAATTCTCTATATGTTTCTATGGTTTTACAAGATTCTGAGTGAAACTTGTTTGTGATATTGAAGAGGTTTTCTGAAAGAGATTAAGTTGAGTTTGTATATGCAAGTTTTGCAATTGATTTGAATAAGCTTTTGTGAAAGCTAGTGGACTTATTTGAGTAAGTCCTAGAAGGGACTTAAGGATAGAGTTGAACAAGCTTTTGTGAGAGCTTGTGTGCATATTTGAGTAAGTCCTAGAGGGGACTTAAGGACAGATTTGTGTGAGCTTTTGTGGAAGCTTACAATGCATATTTGAGGTAAGTCTTAGTGAATACTTTTTGAGCAGATTAGACAAGTTCTAGAGAGGACTTGTTGAGCAGATTTATGGTAAGTCTTATTGAAGACTTACTGAGCAAATTGGACAAGTTCTAGTAAGGACTTGTTGAGTAGATTTGAGGTAAGTCTTTTTGAAGACTTGAGAGCAGAGTTGATTGATTGATTTGTTAAGCTTTGAGTTAAGGCTTGGATAAGATCTAGTAGAGTTGATTTGTGATTAAGTCAAGCTTTGTGTTAAGGCTTGAGGATAGATATTGAGCAGATTTGTGCTAGACCGAAGAATTGTGTTTAGTGCATATTTGAGACAGAGGTTGAGAAAATTTGTGCTAGATCGAAGGATTGTGTTTAGTGCAAATTTGAGATAGATATTGAGAAAATTTGTGCTAGATCGAAGGACTGTGTTTAGTGCAGATTTGAGACAGATATTAAGCAGATTTGTGCTATACCGAAGGACTGTGTTTAGTGCATATTTGAGATAGATATTGAGCAGATTTATGCTAGATCGAAGGACTATGTTTAGTGCAGATTTGAGATAAATATTGAGCAAATTTGTGCTAGATTGAAGGATAGTGTTTAGTGCAGATTTGAGTAGAGCTGAAAGCAAGCTTTGGAGGTGACAAAGCAAAGGATAGTAGTCTTCAATGGATAGAGATCCATTAGCCAATGTAGTGAGGACAGAGGTCTTCTAAGTGAGTATAGAATCTTCTGTGGAGAGAGATTCACAAGTTAGAGCAGTGGAGGTAGTAAGTCTTCTAAGAGGATCACTAACCAAAGCACGGGGGAAAGAGTCCTCCTATGGATAGATATCCATGAAATTGATTAGGGGATTGGTATCTCCTTTGGATAGAGGTCCATAAACATTGTAATAGGGAAGGATTCCCAAGATATTTGTTGAGAAATTTTTAGTGAAATATTTTCTCCATGGACGTAGCCCACATTGGGTGAACCACGTTAAATTGGTGTCTCTATTGTGTGTGATGATTTGTGCATTGCTTTTATTACTACAGTTGATATTTCCATTGATAATATTGGATAATATTGTTTGGGAAAGAAAATTAAAAATTGGTATTATACTATTCACCCTTCCCCCTCTCAGTATAATCTTGTGTTCTTCAGATATATTTGCACACTTACACACAAGACACTTTTACACATTCTTTCAACACACACTTTCATTCTTACTTACATGACACTTGTGCATTGTTGTAAGTATTAAATTTTTTTATATACTCTTCAACACCCTTTACCTTGACCCTTATTGTAGCTAGGTCAAACTTTAGGGATTTAAAGTGAGAAATACAGTCTTTAACATTACCAAAATATGAAATTTTGAGTTTGGAGAGCTTTGTCTGTATTTTGTTAAATTCACTACAACTTTATTTTCAATAGAGATCCTTCAATGTTATCCATACTTTAATAGGATTAGTATTCTATATTATATGGAAAATTACATCGAGTTCAACTAACATGAAAAAGAGACCAAGCATTTCCTCCTTAGCAAGTTCATGATCATTAAGACCTTTTATTTTATTATTAAAGATAAGCCATAGATTCTTGCTTATGAGTAATCCTGCCAAGTAAACTAACTAAGTGTTATAATTTCTTCCATTAAGGTAATAAACATATGCCATAGGATCCATTTTACATAAAATACCATATAGGATTGTAACAAATCTATAAAGTGATATCACCACTACATAGATCTCAAAAAATCAGGTGATTTGAAAAAAATATCTAAACACTTTTGTATGCATAATTTATGACCTTAAAAAAAATAGGTACATTGTCACTTGAAATTAGAAAAAACTAATAATGCCAAACCTTTAGATAATTCCACTCAACGGATGCTACAACTACCACTTGAATGAAAAATATTAGTTGTTTTCTACCTCTACCTATACCTTGAGTTTCAAGGTAGAGAATAGAAGTTTAAAATTTTGACTAATTTGATTGGTTGGGGATCTTCATTCTCATATTTATATAAAAATTTACAATTTTGAGAGATTCACGATTGATAGGGCTCAAACCAATGACCTCACTTTAAATAAAAGGAAAAACAAGCAATGTGCTACACACATGGTTTGGAATCACATGTTATCCTCCATCAAAAGGACCTTATATCTAATGAGAGTTTTTTTTTTAAATTGGAGTTAAGGCTCCAACCCATAACCTATCAGCTCTTACTAAGTGATTCAACCACTATACTAACTAGTTAGATGTGGTTGGAATATGAATACCATGGTCTTAAATAAAAAAATTAGGTTAAAAAAATGTGTATACTTGTCCTATAGGAGTAGATGGGACCACGTTTGCATGTCGATTATCTTCAAAAGGTGCTTTGATGAATTTGAATCGATGATCTCTCCACTACAAAAAAGGTTACCAACCATTATACCACATGTATGGTTAGAGTTGGAAGGGGAAAATCAAATAAATAAATACCATCATGCCTTCTAAAGATACTATACAAATGGTTTTTTCAGGTTTTGAACCAGAGACCTTTAGTATCCAAAACACAATATTAACTATAGTGTCATAGTGACATAGAAGTTTTTTGGTTTTTATGGGTGTGACCATAATGTTGAAGGTCGAGGAGGGTTCTTACACAACTCCTACATCACCCATAGGATATGCCTTCTTAGATACTGCTCCCTTCTAAAAAATATTATCCTTGACACTCAAACTCATAACATATTGTTTTCCAATGAATCTTTCTACCACCAAGTTGCTCTCTAATATGTGAGGGAATTTAAATTGTGGTGGTAGATGAAGTTATGCTTTTGATGGATGAAGTAAAAGATAAGAAAAATGGACTCAAACATGTGTCATCAAGGCAAGCAAAAAATATTCCTACCATTGTGCTCTTCCTCTAACCACAACAAAGGTTCATGTGGGCATTCTTGAATTTTGTACAAAGAGGAAAAAAAATGATAGATAGTTTGCATGCGTACACACACATGAAGTATTTTTTCAAGTAAGAAAGGGATTGGCACCTAAATTTAGATTGTAAAATTTCAAAGTTTAAAAAATTCAAAGCAAGCACAAACCATGTTCCCTTTTACCTTGAGAGCAATTTCCTTTTTGTTCTTGAGTGATGCAACTATGTTCTTAGCTTTGATACCATGTTGAAATTCAACATTCCAAAACATGCATTCATCATGATCATATCAAGAAAATATGCAAGAGAAACTAAATAAAGTATTGATAAATATGTGCATGAGAGAGAGAGAGAGATAAATGACATAAAATGAGTAAAGGGATTTCCCATAGGCATCCCACAATATTTCACAAATACCACATATTGATGCAATGGATTAGTCATTGGGGTTAATTATACTGATACCAAATCCTCAATTACATATTAACCTCAAGTTGAGTAACTTGACTTGAAAGTTAAATTACAATATAATAAATATATTACACTATTTAATAAAAGTTATCCATAAATATGGATTAACCAATATCACTATGGTGAATACATGAAGGGTTCCCTAAGACTTACATGAAGATATCAGTAGGCTTATATAAATGATGCACAAATGCTTACATAAGTGAACCCCATAGGCTTACATGAAGAATGTTCATAGGCTTAAATACACACTTGCTCATAGTCTACATCAATATTGCTCATAAGTTTCCCTTGGTCTAATAAGATCATATTATATATTTTACAACAAACTCACCTTAATCTAAATGGGGTAACCCAATAAAATAAGGATAGTTGACAAGGTTATATTAGGTTCATTATAGCATGCCACATGGAGGAGAATTTGGTGGTTCAATAGATTGACATCTATACCTCTAAATTTCTCTTTTTTTGAACCTTTCCCATTGTTGATATCATGTATGGATACATAATACCTTGGAGTGATAGGTTGGCTCTTTGCAAAGTTTCTTCTTCTCCTTTCTTCATTGGTCATCAATTGGCTATCTTGGTCTTGACATGTTACCCAAATGACATCATACTAATGTTGGTTCTCCTTTTTTCCCTACTTGATTGTGCTTTTGGTGAGTCAACAATAAATATGTGTGTTCAACAAATCAGTAACTCAATCGCTTAATGTTGCGTTCAATAAATTAGTGCCAAGACCAACAAATTAATGCTTTAAGAATCTTAGCCATTTTTTTTCAAATATTTGCATTTTTGTTAAGATTACCATTTGCATTTATATTTTTGGAAGGTTTTTATGATTGATCCTAACTAGAATAGGATGACAGGAATAGCCAAACAAGGGAAAATCATCAAATATTTGCAACTAAGTTATTTTCACCTAGGTAAGAGTTCTTTTCTTTTTTTAAGAAAGAGAAATTAAAAGATAGAGAATTGGAGAAATGGAAAAATATTTACATGTTTACAAGTTAACGCTTCAAGCCAATGATAGGTATTTGAGATGTTGTTGATTCACTAAAATATATAATTGTTGATCATCTAATATTGTTAGCGCAAACACATTCACACCTCAAAACCTAATAACCTAGTGTGGGCCACACCATATGGAATAAAACTTTATGTTTTATAATATTTTCTCGTTCTTCATCTTACTTTAGCACCATATCACCAACCTTGAAGTTGACCTTGGTTGCCTTCTTATCAAACTAGCATTTGATTTCTTCTTAGTGGTGTTTGAACCTCTTGAATACCTTATGTTATTTTTCCTTTAGAAATAGTATTTTATTCAACTTTGCTTGTATTGGCTCCATACCAATGTCTTCTAGTTCTGATTGCTTTATCATTTGGAGTGATAGGAGCTCTAAGTTAATAGGTAACACAACTTGTTCTTAAATCACCAACTTGTAGAGGGAATTATCGATGGAAACCTTGGGAATTATCCAATCTGTCAATAGTGCTTTCTTTAGCTAAGTATCTCAATCTTTCTATGATTTAGTTATTGTCCTCATCATAATCTAGATCATATTTGTATTGGTTGATTCAACAAAGTCATTCCCTATAGGGTAATAATTTAACCAAGTCTTCATGACTATGTCATACTCATTAGGTTATTTTGGACTGCAAGAATACCAATGCATTATCTATGATCATAACTACAAGTACTTTGAACCTTATGATGATATCCTCCAACAATTGAATTATTGATTCCTAGTTAGCATTGTTCATGAGGTAACTTCTACCCATCTCATAAAGTAATTGGTTGTCATCAAAATCCAACCATAACCTATACTAGACATAGAATTAATTTTGTTGATAAAGTCCAAGCCCCACTACTAAAGTGATTTGGCTACAACTATGGGTTGTAATGGTAGTAGTATTTTCCGTCTCTTTCTAACAAACATATAGCAAGATTTGCATTTTTTCACCCATTGGAAAGAGCAAATAATGATTGTGCACCAATAATATATAGTTCTTAAGATTTTATGAGTTGTGGTATATGTTGAATAATATCCTCATGCATCATGGTAATCTCAAATTAATTATAGTAGCTTTTTTCTCCATGCATGTTAGGAATATGTTGGCAAAGCCTTTTTGGAACAAGATTGAAACGATCAACTTATAACTATCAATTTTTTCTAAACCACTTTTTATACATAGGCACGAGATCTCGTCGAAAATTACCATTCTACATGTATTCAATGATGATGCACATAGATCTGGGTTGATCTTAAGTGTGTTATTATTTTATTTGATATGCTTGTTTGTTAATGAAGCCAACTTGATTGTCTCCATGCGATCATGTCATGTTTTTCTAGAATGCTCTATCTCATACTAGATTGGTTGGCTTTATTTTGATGTCAAATTCCTAGATTTTGGAGATCTAATCAACTTCATCATGTTATGGTTGACCTTGCAACACGATATATAACATTTAGGTGCACTACAAAAATAGTAGTCTTGCTTTGAGATAGTGTTTAAATTTCTTTAATTCTTTCATCATAACATACACTTGCTTCTCGATGAAGTTATTTCTTCATAATTGTGTAAAGTTTGGCTCATGAAAGTTACCTAGTATTCTTCTTCAAATATTTTTTTGAGTTAGGATAACAATAGTGCTTACATCGGTCCTAAATATATAAAGGATAGAATATATAATATAGTTTAGGTTGAATAATACTAGATCTTGGGCAATAGCCTCTTTGATACCCTGGAATGCATGTTTGACCTCTTCTCCAAATAAAGGTAGCATTTTTCTTTAATATTTGAGTAATTGGTTTGATGACGTGGGTAAAGTTAGTGATGATTTTCCTTATGAAATTGATTTGGCCCAAGTAATACTAGATGTCTTTCTTCAAACATTGTAGGGTTAATTCTAGTATAGCTTTCACAAGATCTGGATCAATAGCTAGCCCATATTTTGACACAATGTGCCCTAACAAGTTTCTTTCTTGCATGCTAAAACTTGATTTATTTAGAGCCATGTTGTATTCATTGCACCTTTCAAAATTTGCATAAACATGGTCCATGTACTTGCTTTAGTCCTTTAACAAGACCATCATATTGTTATGGTAGATTAGGAGTTGATCTTGTTGATCAGGTATCTAAATACTATATCCATCACCCATTAGAAGGTAATACTTATATTTGATAACTCAAAAGGTATTCTCTAGTATGAAAACATGCCCCAATTGATGGTGAAGGTAGTCTTTTACACAATTGGGTTATATCTCAAAAATCCATCAAGTAGCAATAGTATCTCAAATCCAACCATTGTTTGCAGTATATAGTCTATAGAAGAAAGTGGATAATGGATTTTCAATGATGCTTCATTCAAATTTCTAAAGTCTATGTATAGCTTGATGTCTCTATTTTTCTTATGTATTGGCATCAGGTTTGTGCCCCAAGTGGAGTGCTTGATCAAATAAATGATATTTGCTTGCAACAATCCTACAATTATCTCATTATTGCTTTGTTTTTTCGATTGATTGGTTGCTACTCTTCACAAAAAAGACCTTGCTCTTGGCATTAGGTCAATGGCATGTTGAATGACTTCTTTATCATATACCTTTAGGTCCTTATAGCTCTAGGCAATAATATCATCATATTCAATGCATAACTCCTTGAATTTGGCATTTTCTTCCTCTATATACTCTTCTCCTAACAAAAAACGTGTTTTGTTAGCAATTTCAGTAGGTTGATAATCAAAATATTTTATCTTACTACTCTTCTTCTTGATATTGTCATCTAGGCAAAAGAGACTTTCAAGTGTAATAAGCCCTCTAGGATGTTGGTTCATCTTCAATGGTATGACACTATCTTTGATATTGTCTCTATATTCATTTTGCTCTTCAATATTCTAAGTTTCTTTGACAAAAATTCTATAATTTCATCATCATTATTAAAATTGCTAATGATTGATATAGTCCAAAATTGTAAGTCTAGGAATAACTTCAATATCTAGTTTGGCCCATGTATGGATTATAAGATGAAATTTAATGGCTTGAGAGTCTAGCTAGTTTGTTTTTTGATTTTGTTCTCATGGCACAACTTTAAATTGTTGGCTTCAAAGTTTTCAAATAGATCCCAAAACCCATGCTTGTATGATTTCATCAGCTTGTGTTTGGTGTTACAAACTAATATTCAACTACTTACTAGGAATTTGTGAATATTTTTAAGCGTATAATCCCAATTTATTTTACCCTTGGATTTTGATTCAAAGTGCTTCATAATCTGCTATGTTATTTGTGTAATTGTACAACAAGCAATATGTGTTTTTGTGTGAGTTTTTATAACAACTAGTGAACTTGATCCAAACTCTAACATCATTCTATGTCCATGCTTTTGCTTGACTCTCTCTCAATGAACTTGTTTAAAGTTTGTAAAATTAGTTTGCTTTTGCTTCAATGTTGATTTTAAATTGGATTGGAGATTGTCTTCCTTTTACAAAAATCAAAATCCATATTTTTCTTTGTTCTTGCAAAATACAATTAGCAACAAAACTCTTTAATTTAAGCATATGCTATGGAGTGGTGGGTATTAAACTATGACACTTTGTCTTAATTCTAAATGCAGTTAACACACATCCAATTTTGAGTATAAACAAAGCCAAGATATTAACCCTTCAAAGTTTTCTTATAAAGATTCAAATCTTAATTTTTAAACACAGTTTTTTTTTTTATGAACACACACCCCTCACACACTCACCCACGCCACGGTTTGAACCTTGGACCTTCCGAAGAAGAGCCAAAGCCCAAACCGTTGCACTATCCCCCCTAGGACAAATCCAAATCCAATTTAATAAATTTTCTAAAGTTTAAGATTCAAACCTTTTCTTTCTTTTCTTTTTTAAAGTAAAAAAAAAAAATTAAGTTTATACAGATTTTTATGAGGGTCTTGGGTGCCTCGTGTCGGGGTTTGAACTTGGGTCTCCTTGATGAAAACCAAAAGACTTACCACTATAGTATTCCTCGCAGTTGTTCAATGAATTTTTATGAGGGATCCCAAACCTCTTATACTAAGTAGGATTTGAACCTTGACCTATACCACTGCAAAAATTTGCAGCTATAACCCTTTGAATATCTCTTACCACAAATTAAATAATTAACTAAGTGGAGAAAAAAATAATTGAAAACACAAATGTTTATCATATTATTTTTATTTAAATTGAAAAAATAATATAATTTTTTTATTACAAGATAAATATAAAAAACTAGATCTCATAATGCCTTTAACTTTCTCTTGGAATTGTTCGTTAGGTTTGCAACAATGTTATAAGGAGTGACAAGTTCCACATTGTAAACCAAGGTTCCGTTCCTATAGGTGAACCTAAACATTTTATCAAATGATATAAACTTAAGTGGTTAAAAAAACTTCAAATCTTATCAAATAAAAACATATTATTTCAAGGCAGATACCTATGTTCAAAATTTGCATTTCTACATATTTGCAAAATTGTTGAAATACCATACTTTAAAAAAACAAAAAGCAAAATATTTCCTCTTGCATCTTCACCACCGCTAGTGTGCTGACACTCATTTTCTTTACATTTTATATCTTTATCAATGAAACAAATTAAGTAGCTACTAATGTTTTATACAAAATTTCGCTGACCAATACAAGGTCGGAGAAAGAACACCAGAATTCTAGGTTCTTCACAACTAGCTCTCTATTAATCTTATTCAAATGTGTGTAGTTGTTTGATAAGAGTCAACTGAAACAAAAAAAAAACATACAAAAATATCTAATGAATCACTAATCCGGCCATCCAAAGTTGCCAGAGACAGCTCCGATGGTGGGTCAGTGCAAAACAAAACCACAGAGATACAATTACAAAATATTACAAGTACAATAATTTGTTCAACTGTATCAAATTCTAGTAAAGGTTCTCACATGTTATGCTCCAATCGTTCATGCAAGCCTAGTCCGATACTATAAGAATTAACAAATTAAACGCAATATACACTCTGGTAGATATCTGGAGAGCCTAGATTTACAAGCATGTAGCATAAGCTCCTATTTTGGCTCTGATCACTGGACAAGTACCAAAGCCAATAACCTTAAATGGATCGTCTCATCACCATTGCCATTGATGAACAAATAAAATGCTGGGATGAAATAATCAACCTTCAAGATAAAAAATGTCATGTGACTACTGTACATTAAGTCCATGTAACATGTTGAACCAAAAATGTGCTCTCTCGTGTATCTCCACCATCAAGCAGCAGAACAATGGATAGTTATGCAAAGTTTCTTGCCACTGTGCCATAACACACAAAAGCTCAGATATTAGAATCCATAAAACAAATTGTAATTACATTAACTAGATATAGATCAACATTCTTCAATATGGTGAAAAGCTATATAAACAAGTTCATATCAAGGACTGTAATCTAACATTTTTTTTATTTTGTAGCATTACTAGAGCGTATGGATAACAACAATAAAGGCAAGTGTACAATGCTGAGATCGTAAGACAAGAGAAGCTAAAAGGCAAGTTTCTTCTGCTGTTAGTCCATGGAAAGAAAGTTGATCTCATGAATATCATTCTCATAGAGGCATTTGCTCATTTATATTTAGTTGATTTAGCAAGTTTTCTGGCATGTAGCTCGGTAAAATAAATTGGTAATTGTAAGCCCCTTTAGCATCGCATGTAAATCAAAAATATCTTAGAATGAATATGTTGCCTATCAAATTTTGCCCCAGAAGAAAAGAATCTGGCTATACTTAAAAATTCTGAACTCCATCAACATAAATTCTATTCATGCTTAGCAAAAAAAAAATTTAAAAGTAAAGTTATCAATTAGAGATTTAGAAACTTACAATATGATGATGCTTTTACCAGCACTAAATGCATAGATGCATTGTTGGGAGGAAGCTTCAATCGCAATGGATACAAATTTCCAGTTAAAGGATGATGTGCACAGACGATAATATCATGAAGATCAGTTTCTTCCTCTAGCTTTTTGGTTAGTTCCTGCAAACCATTTCCCTTGAAAAGGAATGAAGGCCACTCATAACCATCCTCCACGTCTCCATTATCATCACCAATAGCATAGTAGATAAGTCGGCCATCAGGCTTGGGATGTGGCACAGGCGAAAGTGGGTCTGACTGCATAAACATCAAACCCTAAAACTATTTGAGAAAAACCATTGCACAGCAGCAGAAATCAAACAGCAATCTACAAAGAAAAACTAGGTTTAGGACATACCTCCTTGCCAGCAGAGGTAGGGCCTGCAGAGATAGGGCTTGCAGAGGTAGGGCCTGCAGAGATAGGGCCTGCAGAAGTAGGGCCTGCAGAGATAGGGCTTGCAGAGGTAGGGCCTGCTACAGGGGTAGGAACTGGAGAGGTAGGACCTACAGTTATCTCCATTACTTCAATCTCCCAGAAGATCCAATCTTGTGTAGCTGTTCGATGTGGAATATCATGGGTTACTTTGTTCCTCCAGGGAGGAGGGCCACCATTTGCACGCAAATAATTTCCATAACGAGTTTTAAGTTTAACATGAAAGCCATCCCTAATAGGTTCCCACTCCACAGATGAATCCAATTTTGATGGCATTGTCTGCAGAACTTTCTTTCCTGTCATCCCCAAAAGAAATGGTATTTGTGTTCCTGTCAAGTATAAATTATAACGGCTTTTCAATCTTATCTGAGGACTTCCTTCGATAAATTCAACTTGCCATCTTGCATTCCTTGATGCACCGTCTCTGTCTTGGCTGACAGTCTCTTCATCCTCTTCTGCCCATAGATACTTGTCATGATGGCTTCTGAGTCGTACAGTCTTTGCATTCTTAAAAAATTCCATAACTATTAGCTAAGGCAGGTGAAAATGTATGACCTGTTGTTTATGCATCAAAGCTTCAAATGTTAGCGTAGGCCATGGCTAGGGAACTACAATAAGGGAGAAGACACCTAGCCTCAAAGGAACTCTTAAAGTTAAACATATTCTCAAAAGACTTGGAAAAATGATGCAAAAATAGAAAAAAGAAATACGAACATACGAACATACTACATAGTATAAACTTATAATCCCCCGTTATATCGGACATTTTACTGCCTATTATTATAAAAAAAAAATGAGGAAGACTTCTAATACTTACACTGGAGCCAGAGGCATTTGCAAATTACACATCCTCCATTCAGAGCCACATAAACAAAGGTAAATACATTTCATTCAAAAAGCCTTCTTAAAATTCACTCATTTTGACCTGAAAACAGTTTGGGGAATGACATTGTAAGATAATAACAAAGCAGTCTTGGTCAAGTGTTTTAACTACTAGCAGTCTAGCACTTGTCAATTAGCTAGTATGTGTTAAATCAAGACAAAGACAAGGGGTTACTATGAAAACACATCAAAGACTTCAGGGAGTTTCCCCAGTCCACTTAGCTAAAACTGTTTAGCATTCATCACAGTTTCCACAAAAGAAGGTAACAACTAATTTTTGTTACGTGTCAACTACATTTATCAAAGATGAATCAAGCAAAATCTACTAAATTGCCTGTAGTACTTCCTTAATAAGTGGCTGTCAGAAGTTAAATCCCAAAAGAAAAGGAGATAACTACTCATGTATCGCATGCTCCAGAAATTGCATTCTGTGATATGAATTTAGACTATAGTTAGACCCTCATTTACCAGATTCGGTTTGGGTTCGATTTTGACAAGGATTTTAAAAAATTGTCACTGATAAAGTAGCTGTAAAAAATGTCAGGAGTAAAATTGGTATTAGTTTAATAGGTGATATCTTTTAATTTTTAAGGAGATCCAGATTCAAATCTTATTAAATAATATGTTTATAATTGTCAAACTCTTATAATAACACTATGTAATCATAAAAACTGGTATCAATCCTACATAATCAATTAAAAAATAAACAAAATTAAAACAGTTTGAATACACTTTACCAAATTTTATGACAAAGCTTAGACCCCTTAGTTTACAATGCTCCTTGTTTTAAAACAGGGACCCTTCACTAGATTCTATCTAAATAATTTTATCAAACTGTTACTAAGTTTTATAAAATAACAAGAATTAAACTAATTAAATGGGTCGAGTTTAAGGTTAAAACTTGCTCTCGAAATAACAGTCAGACGACTGCTGCTTAAATTTAATTTTCAATATATTCAAGTGATACATCCCCGATATAAAAGGAAAATAAATTTTTCATTGCATTACTTGTAGTTTTGCAGAGCTGTAGTAAATTGTTTTCATCTTGAGTCTGCCAGGACACATTTGAGGACTTAACTACAAATTTCATGTCTTTCTTACAGCAATACAAGAAAAGTAGGCACAATAATCAAATTTAAGCGGTCTAATTTTGGCTCCAAGAGTGCTGTCAATGTACTGTTGAAAACTCCTCTAACTCCTAATCGTAACAGGACTCAATGTTCAAGCATTTTCTTTTGGCACAAGAGGTTTTCCGTATATTCTTCAGCAAATTCTTCCGATTCAGAAAATGTATGGGGCTTTATAGTAGACACTTCAAAATTTGAAAAAAGGTTTAGGGCTTAATAGTAGACATTTGAAAATTTTGAATAAAAGTTTAAAATTCTAAATCTATAAAGTTAGGGTTATATACGATGAAATATTATTAAATAAGTATATATTAGGTATATCTTATTTGACTAAGTCCTTTTATATATGACCAGGTTCTCTCATATAACCTATGACTACTACTTTAACCATACGAACCCCCCAAAAAAAAATCAGCAGATTGCACACAGACATGTCTAGCTGGAGAATTCTATAATTTACGGAGCTCTATCAGCCGAGACTTTCTGATATTCATCTTTCAAATTCTCCACTTTCCTACCAAAATGTTTCGGATTTCAACAAAATAAACGGAAAAACCTAAAATAAAATAAAATCAAAACCCTAACATATTGAAAAAAAAACTATAAAAATGGAGAAAAGACATTCTCAAGTCTGGATCCAGGAATAAAATTGGCCAGAATCAAAAGTTAACGGATCTACCGGCATACATTTAATACAAATGCTTTCTGTAAATTCATCTGAAACGATACGCAGAAAAGACAATGACAAACAAACAAACAAATTATTTATAAAATGATCTGACCTGCCTGTAAATCGAAATATGCGATGGAAGAAGAAAAAGCTTAGACTTGATGAGATCTTTGCAGTTCTCAAAACTGAAGATTGCAATCCACTCTTAAAACAAAGTCGACTGGCGATTTCTTGTGAGGCAAATCATCTGCAGCTTCTCCGCGTATACACGGAAGAAAAAAGTGCTATGAGTCCGATTTGGCAACTAGATCGAACGTACGTGGCAGAACCTCCACGTGGAGGCAGGTTAGTGGCTCAGAGTTAGAATTCTACTCGAAATGCTCCATCTGCAGATAATTCGTCCATGCTGATGTCGAAGGCCGCGTCAAAAAATTATTGGACGGTTAGCGTACAGTCTAAGTAGTCTTAAGATGGAGACTTTCAAATAGAGATTTAAAATTTAAAGGATACAGTTGTATATGATGTTTTGCAAGTGTAATATTAAATAAATAATATCTATTTCACATAATATTAAGGTTCAAATTCTATAGTGTAAAGTATAATATATTTAACCAAAATCTAGTTAAATAAATATATATAAGATAAATTTGTAAATATCTCATTATATGATTTATACTCTTGTTAATGTTGAAAGTTATTTTAGGTGAAAGAAATTTATTCAATGTTTCCAACATAACTTCTAATTAAAATATGGTATGATTATTATAATCCTTAACTCATTGACTAAAGATAAAGTCAACTGAACCATCTTTTTAAGAAAAAATTTTGAACAACCTATAGACAACCTACCAACAAGCATTAACTACTATCAACAGACTTTTTCAAATAACAGAAATTTAAATTACCCCTCTTGTTAGAATGAATTTTGTTATGATGCTTTGATCTCCTTTTAAACAATAAAAGGAGTGTTCACAATTGATGTGTTAGAAAGTGTCATAAGATTATTAAGAAGTATGATGGGTGGTACAACTGGGGTCATTCTTCTTAGGAGCATAAGAACATGGAGCCTCTCTCCCAGTGATTCGAACTCAAGTCATTCAGATGAAATACATTGTTGGGGTGTTCTCACACAATATTAAAAAGTTTTAAAAATTAATTATATTATAAGTGGATTTCAAACTATATTTTGAATTATTTAATATTTTAGTTAAAATTTAATATTAAAATATATATTTAGTTTTTATAAAAATAAATTATATTAGGTTGAAAGGTATATAAAGAGTAAATTAATTATTTGTTTTTAGGTTTTTTTTATAGTTATCAAAATGATTTGACTTGTTTTATTAACTTCGAATTGTTCTTATTGATTATATGGAATCTTATTCCAGACAAGAATGAATCATGAATGGCATATATTTTATTGCGTTTAATTTATACATTTATAACATAATTAAAAATGTTCATTTACTACTACTTTAGTCAAATCAAGGATGTTCATTTAGCTTAGTGTAGATAGCGCTTGTAGCGCTACATGTTGGCTAAGTGCTACATGTGCCATAGTTGCAAGATTCTAGTTTGAAGCGTGGTTCTCATATTTGCCATTTTATTCACCTTCGTATTGTACTTCCTTCTGATGTGCTAGAATTCCACTTGAGAGAAAAGGTTAACCATTTTGTTGATACATTTGAAGCATAATAAATGTTGACAGTGAGCTAAGACTCCTAAAACCTTCAATTCATCAATCCCCTCATCTTTGGCCAGAGAAAGCCCCAATTTTAGAGCTTGGATTTTTGCATTATTGTTTGTAGTGATGCCAAGACCGATCGCATATCTCAAGTGAGGCTTTTTATTGAAGAGAATAATTCCTCCTCCACCAACAGGTCTTAGGTTTCCTTGAGAAGGGATTGGACTAAGTTAGTTGTGACCCATGAAGGGGTGGTTTGATCCCTAAAAATGAGAGCATTTCGAGCCTTCCAAATCCCCCATAATAGGTACTAGGGAGCAAGAAGTTTGGTAGTTGCAAGCTAGTTGGTTTCTTTCCTCACCCCTTTGATAGATGATGATATATCCATCGTTGCTTGAAAGGAGGTAGGGGCAGCAATTTGGGGAGTGGTATTACTCAAGAGAGATTGCCATACTTCTCTAGCATACACACATTGTATGAAAAGATGATCTCTACTTTCTTCAATTGCCTTACAAAGGATACAACAATTTGGACCCACAATGCCTCTTTTCCTCAAGTTGTCAAAAGTGAGTTGTTGGTTTTGCATCACTATCCAATAGAAGAAATTGACTTTAGGAATTGCATCCTTGTGCCAAATATGTTTCCATCTGGGTATAGTTGGAGAGTTACCTCTGAGAATCTTGTACCCCTTGCTAACTAAATAGGTCCTTGAGCCATTAATGTTGCCCCATATGAGTTTGTCAATGTTGTTGGGATCTAGAGGGAGCCTTCCCTCCATAGAAGATATGAAGGAGAGCCAATCATCATTCAAATCCCAAGGAATGTTCAACTCCTGCCTAGACTTGATGTTGGGAATAGTCTAAAAGTTAACCACTTGATTGAGAAAACATATGTTTCCTTTTTGGAGCCAGTATTTTAGGCGGTCAAAAATTTGTGGCCTAAACTGGCCTAAGATTTTATCTGCAAAGAGTTGAATTTTACCACCATTTCCAGGCATCCAAGACAAGCTGGTTAGAAATTAACACCATGGCCCTTTCCAAGTTTCTCCATATTTGAGTTTTCTTCACTAAGGGTTTGCATCTAAGATAACCATTTGACATGTAGCAGTTGTATTTGTGGTATAGGAAGGAAGCCCACCATTTATCTTTGTCAGAGATCATTCTCCAGATGAGTTTAGCTGCCAAGGCCATTTGGTGGTTATGCAAACACCTCAAGCCAAGCCCCCTTCCTTTTTGCTCTTAGTTATTTGCTCCCACTTGACAAGGTGGAATTTCCTTTTGGCATCATGTTTTCCCCCTTCCCACATAAATTTCTTGATGAGCTACTCCATCCTGTTCATAATGCTCTTGGATACATTGATAATGCTCATTTGGTAGATAGGGAGGGCTGAGAGCACAAAGTTTATAAGCAGAACCCTATGCAGGAGGGGTTAACCATATATTGGCCCAAGCATTTATCTTGGCCTTCATTTTACACAGGATCTTTTCCCAGTGCTGAGTTTTGGGAAGATTAAAAGAGATAGGCACTCCTAGGTAAAAGAAGGATTGATCTGGACTTATCTTGTAACCCAAAATTCTAGAGATTTTCATAGCTTCCTTGAGATGGGAATGGGATAAATAAATAACAAATTTGTTATTATTCACCATGCAACCTGTTGCAATAGAGTAAACTTTAAGAACCGAGGCAAACCTCCAGGCAATTTGAGGTGAAGCTCTTCCCAAAAGAATGGTGTCATCTACAAACTGGGCATGGTTTAGTTCCTTTCCACCTTGGAAGGTGGGTATCCCAAGGAGAATCTTTTGTTGTCTTTTGTGCTCCAAGGTTTGGCCAAGAAGCTCTATTAAGATGATATATAGATAGGGTGAGAGGGGACACCCTTGCCTTAGACCCCTAGAGAGTCTAAAAAAATTGTTGGGCTGCCATTGACTAGAGGGGCAATCCAAGGGTAGTTGATGCATTCCTTTATCCATCCCACCATATTTTCATCAAGTCCCAACTTGCAAAGGGTGCCATAGATTGCATTGTGGTTTAGCCTATCAAAAGCATTTGCCATATCCAATTTGATGGCCATGACCTTTTTGTTGGCCTGCTTATTGGAGTGGATGGCTTCCTGGGTGAGGATGATTCCTTCTAAAATATTTCTACTTGGAACAAAGCCAATTTGCTCTTCTAAAACTAGAGATGGAATAAGCTTTTCAAGCCTCTTGGAGATTATTTTGGTAACTATTTTGTAGGAAGTATTGCATAGCGAGATAGGCCTATATCTACCTATACTCACTACTTGTGCTTCTTTTGGAATCAGGGCTAGAAAGGAAGAGTTAATCCCCCATGGAGTCTATGATGTTGTCTAGAGTCTTCCACCATTACTAAAAGATCATTTTTTATGACCTCCCAAAAATCCTAGTAAAAATTTACATTAAAACCATCGAGGCTGGGGGCTTTATCTCTTCTCATGCTGAAGACAATCGTTTTCAGCTCCTCCATTGTCATGATTTTGTAGCAGTCTTTATTTTGTTCCTGGAAAACAATTTGAGGAATATTCACCAAGAGTTCATTTAATGCCTCTTCTTGGTTCACATTTTCCTCCTGATATAGCTGCATAAAATGATTAAAAACATGTTCTTTAATGTCTTTCACTGATTCAAAGATCTGTCCATCAGCAATTTGGAGCTTTGTTATGGTATTGAAATTTCTTCTTTGTTGGGTTTTCCTATAGAAGAATTTAGTGTTTCTATCTCTTGTAGAAAGCTAAAGCATTCTAGATTTTAGTTGCCATGTGATTTCTTCTTTGTGTAGAAGATTAAGCAGTTGGCTAGAAAACTATTGTTGTTGTATGAAGAGATTTTCATGTAGGCCCTCTTCTTCTATTTTACTTTGAACTACCTCAAGTTGGAGCTTAAGGTCAAGAATACTTTGCATTTTGTTATGGGATTGGAGCCATCTTTGTATACATGCCCTTGTGTGTTGGATTCTTTTAACCCACTGCTGTCTAGGAAAAGGGTGAGTGTGCTCCTGCCAGGCTTGACTAACCATTTGAACAAATCCTTCCTCCTTACACCAAATGGAGGAATATTTGAAAGGAATAGGACCCTAGTTGATTTTTTGCTTTAAGGACAGACTTATGGGCTTGTGATCAGAAGTGAGGTTTGGAAGAATTTCTGAGTGAGAGATTGGGAACAATTCCAAAAGCCTCCTAGAGATTAAAAACCTGTCTAATCTAGCTGCTATAAAAGCAAAGCCAACTCTCTTATTAGACCAGGTGTATTTCCCTCTCCTAGGCTTAATGTCTTCTAGATCATAGTTGTTCATAATGTCCTCCACAGCTTCCCAATCACTATCTCAAACAGGAAGACCCCCTTTATTTTTAGATTGACTTAGCACAAGGTTGAGGTCCCCTCCAAGAACCCAATTTGTTGGGGGGTGTTGATTAGCATTTTCATATATGGAGGCCCAACATGCTCTTTTATCCAGGAAATGATTTGGAGAATACACATTAGTGATAGTGATCAACAAATCAGAGGACTTTTCTCTTAGTGTGGTTTTGATCCAATTAGCATTCAAAAACTGGTCTTCTAGGGTGAGATTGGAGGACCAGGCAGTGATGATCCCTCTTGAAGCTCCACTAGATGGGATAGCAATGCATTCACAAGAGGGCTAGACTTTTTTAACTATACTCATAGCATCTAAACTTGTCAATTTAGTTTCCTGTATTAGAAGAATATCTAGTTTTCTATTTTGCAAGAGGTCCTTGAGATAAATTTTTTTAGTATCTCCTAAACCTCTTATATTCCAAGAAAGAACTAACATCATTTACCTGATTTTGTTTTGGCTTTTAGGGCTGATTCCATGGTGGCTTGCATGCCAGCCACTATGTTTTCCTTTGCCTCCTTTGCTTGCACCTCCATATTCTTTTTCCTGCCTTTAGTGGGCTGAGTTTTTTGACTTGAAGAGGGGAGAGAAGGGGGTTCCATCTCTTCTAATGTTTGCTCATTGCTTGGGATAGGAATGCTTCGCATCTCTGGTTGTATGGGAGGGATATGCTCTTCTTGTTATTTTTTCACATTCTCCTCTGGGGTGAGCTCTTCTTCTAGTTCACTATTTGCTTCTTCTTCCTCAACTGCTTTGTTTAAAATCATATATGGGTTGGATGTGAGTGGCTCCTTATTGGGTGGCACTAGCTTTTGGGCATTTCTATTTTTCCTTTGATGAGTTGGTTGGAATCCTTCATTGGGGCCATCTTGAGTGATGGTTTCCCTTGTGTTTCTTGGGTAATCTCTTAGGAAATGGCCATGTTCGTGGCATAAGTTGCATTTGAATGGAATCTATTCATAGTCAAGTTTTTGAGAGAATATTAGTTCTCCCATCCTCAAGTTGATAGCTTCAGGGAGCCCTTTGATGAGGTCCACTTCCATGCAAATATGGACAACAAAAAAATATCTTTCTTTGGGTGCAGCCCACATTTTATAGGTCTCGATTGTGTTTCCAATGGCCTAGAATGCATCTTCATGCCATAGGTGTAGGGGCAAAAAGGGGAGATGGACCCATATTGGCACCTTGGATGGAGTTTCTTTGAGAGGATCAAAATTAGGGTTCCAATTGTTTAGATAGAGGCTGCATGGGCCAAGGAACTAGGGGCCACTTCTAAAAATTAGATCCTTGTCCTCTTTGTCAATGAAGGAGGCAATGAAAAACCCCCTTGCCACACATAGATATTTCAATGTCACTAGAGATTTTTGACTTCCATTCTTTATCCACCCACTGATCCAACATTTTGGATGATGGCCATGCTCTAGAGAACTTGCCCACTAGTGCATGCTATGAGAGATCCACCAATATTTCATCAATATGTTCATGGGGGATATCCATAGTGGGAACTTCATCCCATATTTTGACAATGTGGAGATCCATTCTTTCCTTGACAAGCTTGTTGTTTACCACAACATCTATGACAATCTTTTTCAATAGAGTATTCTTTTCTTCATGGGAACGAGACCTAAAAGCCTTGTCTTGGTAGGAGGGAGGAGCCATGGAAGGCTCGGGTGCTAAGAGGAGGGGGTGATGGTAGCAACAATGAAGCATTCACAACCCTAACTCAAGAAGTTTAAAATATATACTTATTAAAAATAGCTTTTTAAATTAAATGGTATGAATTAAAATGATTAAAAAAATTTATTTAAGGAGGAAATCAAAGTTCAAAGCTCGTCATGTACTATATGTATAATTACTAAGTTATTGAAATACCATTTGTGGTGGGTCCATTTTAATCTTATATAACCAATTAAAAATAGCTTTTTTATTTTAACATTTAAAAAATTATTAAATATAATCTAATAAAATATGTAAAAATATTATTATCATAAACATATTTTTCATAAATTTTCATGACTTGAAGTGTTATGATTTGGAACAAGTATTACCAAACAAGAGACATTATTTACTCTAAATAAAAAAAAAAATAAAGAACGAAAGATTCTTTTAGTAATAAATTTTAGGAAAGTTATTTATAAAGCCTTCATTAAAAGTAAGAACATCCTAATTAGAAATTAAGATGTCCTACTTAGGGATAAGTGAAAGAATGGATCTATGGTACTCCCTTAATTTAGGTAGAAATTAAGGAAGGTCAATTGTGAAAATCCTAATAGGAAATAAGAATTTCCTAATTAGAAATAAAGACTTCCTACTTGTGAACAAGAGGAAGAATGGATCTATGGTAATCCTTATCGAGGTAGAAAATGTTTGACTAAAACCGAATACAAGGATGAGATGATAAACATGATATAATGATTCTTAAAAGCATAGGGTTAATACACAAATTCCATAAATAATGGCTAGGTTTTTTAAAGATTTAAAAGTGGATTAAATGAAATTGGGCAAACTATTCTATAACTTTTCTTTCGAAATATTTTCCTCATCATCTTATCTAGTTTAGAAATTGGAGATAAAATAATGGTTGGTGGTCCATTTTGTTGTAGGAGAGATGGTCTATGTTTAAGACAACAGAGATAATTTTTTATAGAGACAAAAATTATTAAAAGTCTTTAAGTATGGGTTAAGCCTTTTGGACTTTCAAATTAGCTTATCAATAAGGGTTTTAAAGAATATTGGTATTACTCTATGGAAGTTCATCTACGAGAGACCAACTACTCAAGAGCAAAAGCATATTTTTTATGCTTGGATATGTGTTGCCATGGATATTTCAAAATATTTTCTAAAATCCATTAAGATAAAATCCTAATCAATATAATGGGATCAACAAGTGGATTATGAAAACATTGCATTATAATGTTACAAATATTATGAGAGAGGACACATGGTAAGATATTTCAAGGTGAAAATAATCAAGAAAGAAACAGAAAGTTCTAATCATAATACAACCTTCAAGATGAAACAAGGAGATCATATTCTAATAAAAACTAGCTCAAATAAAGGATTTTCACTCTCAAAAAAGTGAAAAGTAAGCTCCTCTACTTGGTCAAATGGAAAAGGCCTTCATAATATACTTGGAACAACTACTAAAAGAAACTAAGAAGGATGAAAGAAATGAGGAATTATAATGCACACATTCAAATTAAAAAATAATTGAAGTAGAAAAAGAAGATGTGGAGGCACACTTTAAAACAAAGAAGATGGAAGAGGTCGAGTTTAATCTAGATAAATTATCTTAATTTTTGTCTAGTATAAAACCATCTTGCAATAAAGTAGTATAGAGTTTATCCTTTATACATTAGGGTTTCAAGAGCAACATAATAAATAAAGGAGTATGGAGGATATCTATTACAATTTAGGAAATTTTTAGGTTAGCATAAGAAAGTAAGTGCTATGGAAGATGTCCCTTGAATTATAGGGTTTCTAGGGCAACATAAAGTTAAAAAAACATTTTTGAGGTTTTTAATTGCACTTCATGTTCTCCATGAAAACATAAACCTATAGACGATAAGTTACATTATAAATAATCTAGAAAAATAGAAGAGGCTGATGAGGATGAAAGTGTAGGTGGGAATGAGAAAAGGAGAGGAAGACTCTCTAAAGCAAGAATGAAGAGAAAAGGAAACTCAAAAAAGGGATATTGATTTAAGAAATAAAAAAATAAATATTACAAGTGTTAACAAAAAGTGGGGCTAAGACTACTAATAAGAATAAAAAGTGATATTAAAGATGGTATCTTGGAATATTAGGAGTATGAATAAGACCCTAAAAAAAACTATTAGGGAATTAATGCGTTGTTATAGTCCTAATTTATTTTAACACAAGAAATAAAAATAAGTCACAAGGAATGTAAAAATGCATTCAAAAATATTTGTAAGATGAGGGAGTGTCTAGTAGTTCTTATTGTATGAGCTTCAAGAGGTATTGCAACAATATGGGACAAACACAAATGGGATAGGAAATTGATAGAAGCAAGAAGTAATTGGGTCATTGGTCATTTTTGTAGGAAATATTGAAATATCAACATTGGACTCTTAAATGTATATGCTCCAACTATAGTTACTCTTTGTGATATATTTTGGAAGAGATTCAATTTATATATGTAAATTCAATGCACATTCATAATTGTAATCTATGGATTCTTGGAGGGGAATTCAATATATTTCTATCCCATTTAGAAAAAAATTGTGGTAATCTTTGATGGTCTAAATAAATGGAGTCATTTTCTACCTTCGTCAAATCAATGGCCTTTAGGTTTTTATTCCTTCAAGCTATCAATATACATGAAATAATAGATGTACTAGGCAAACTCATATAGCAAAATGTTTAGACAAAAAAATTTAATCTATTATATGGTTGCAAACAAATCATATAACCTCTTTAAAAATTTTACTGTGAGAAGGATCATATCACAAAATAATTCTCTTGAGATACAATCTAATCAATAATGGTCATCCAAAGTCATTTAAATTTATGTCTATGTGGATCTAAGATCCTAATTTCTTCCAAATGGTTATGTTATAGTGGGATGAAGCAAGGTTTGAAGGGTCATGTAATTACAAGTTTGTTCAAAAGATGAAATATCTAAAGGGATAAATGAAGATTTGAAATATCAAATCCTTTGGTAATACATTAAAAATAAAAGAGAAAAATAAATTCAAACTCAAAAATTTAAAAGAGATAGGAGAAACCAATAGAAGGGATCAAGATGCTTATGTGCAAGAAAAAGCAAATGTTTAACAAAAGTAAAAGCCATGTTGGGTCATAGCTACAATCTTACTATAGTGGTAAGGGCTTTGGCCTCTCTTTGGGAGGTCCAAGGTTCAAACCCCACTCGATATAAGGGGATTGGGACCCCTCATAAAAATTTGTGTAAACTCTTTGAAAAAACGAGTCATGTTGGGTTTAAAAATATGGGGAGAAATGGATTAAGAAAGAGGATAAAAAATATTGAAATTTTTATATTACCAAAAAAACAAATTTGTCATTTTATCAAGTCACAAACATTTTAAATCTAGATAAAGTATTGAGGAACAAGATGATATTAGGAAGGAAGTAATTAATTATTCTAAAGATATTCTATTAGAAGTTGGACAAGATAATGAGGATTAAGGTAAGTTTTTGCAAATTATTCCATCAATTATGATTTAAAGACAAAATGAAATATTGGTGAGGAATATCTCTATGGAGGAGCTTTAGGAGAATAGTTTATCTTTCCACCATTATAGGGCATTAGCATGGATGCATTTCCCATAATTTTCTTTCAAAATTTTTAAAATTTGTTAAAGATGTTGGAGGTATTACATTATTTGGTACCTTGTAAATATTTAAATTAGGGTGTTGTACACCCAAAAAGGGCCACATATGTAGAAAATTTTGGCTAAGTGTCGAAGGGAGCCCAAGCACAGTGCCATTTTTTGCTCAGGAGCAAAGACAGTGTAAAATTCTATAGTCAAAATAGTCAAACAGTGCTTAGCAGAGTTTTTAATAGCGAAGCGGGATAAAAGATAGACGAAAATTGGTCCTGCTTATGGAAAAGTCCCACTGAGCAAAGTTGTAGTTATAAATTCCACCAAGGAAAGTCCTATGTTATTTTTTGTGCACCTAGAATGCAATGTATATTTTCATGGTCAAACCAATAAAATGTGACATAGTGGAATTTCGAGGAGTGGATTTTGTAAAGGAGGGCAACTCGCAGCAAAAAGTTTTCAAGCACAAAATTTTTCAAGGGACTCTTTCTCCCACATGATTGGACGTTGATTTCATCACCAAAATTTGAGAAAGGGACAAGTGCCTAGTGTAAAATGTTGAAGAACATCGCTAAAGCTTACATTCCATAATCAATATGGTCAAACCTGAGGGAGCAAAATTTTGAGGAGCAAATTTTTGTACTGTGGATACTCAGAAGTTCCAAAACAAAGCATTGATCACCAAAATTTTGAAGGGGTAGATTTTAAAGCAGGAAAAGCATAAAATGATATAGATTTTTGAAAGTACCGATGTCATCTTTCAATCTGAGTCGTTCAAAGGTAGATCAAAGGCTGGTGATGAATTTAGACCTGAGTTCATAAAAGGGGCAAAATTCCATGCTAATAAAAGAATTGAATCTCTATCTGCATTATTACTGAGCATGAGCAGAAAATTCCAGGGGAGATCAAGCATTGCAAAGATCAAGATCCACCAATAGATTCAGTTGCAGATCTATGGTGGAAAAGCCATGACAAGAACAAGGGATGGTTCTGATTACCCTGCAACTAGCTCAACAACTAGAAGTTGTGGGAGGCTGAACGACTTATAAAGGTTGAAGTTGTAGAGGGTTTCATGGAGTGCAACTCCTTTATTTTTGTAAGCAAATAAGAGGCTACCACCTCAGCACTCCGTTGATCTGGCACATAAAATTCCTTGTAATGTTCCTATAATTTTCTATTTCATTGTAAAACTATAAATAGAGGTCAAACCCTCAATTTGAAGGGTCAGCTCTGGAGTGTTTTCTTGCCCTATTATTGTAAAATTTCTGAGAAATCAATAGAAGGAGCATTACTTGGATGTTTACCTCAAGCCTGTGTCTTCATTTCTTGTGAGTTTAATCTGTGAATTCATTTTTGCTACTGCTATTATGGTTAGTCAATTCTACTACTATTGGATTGCTAACTTAGGGTAAATTGAAATACTTCATGTTTAAACAAATGTTGTAGAGAACTTATTTTTTTGTTAATCAGAGTGTTGATCTAATTCTGCTATTTGGATTATTAACATTTTAGATGTTTGAAATAGTTCTCTAAGTATTTTCTTATTCTGTAATGGTGAAGATTATTGGTCTTGAATGTTGTTAGTCTCAAGTGTGGCATACTGGAAATGTGATTTACTAGAAGATTCTCTGTAGTTGTCTATGATGTTAGCTTTATCCAGTCATTATTCATTCAAACTATTTCTAACCCTTATCCCATTTCTATCCCTATCTTTACATTTTAAACTGAGCTTAATTGAGTCAACACATAATTAGTTGACAAGGTATACCAACCTACTCTGGAGGTTGGATTGAAGCAATATTTAATCCATCCAATATCGAGGTTTGAGCTATGATTAGTGGGTGTGCGCCTTCTAGAATATCATAGATTCATAGTCATAGTTCAAGTTTTCCTTGATGTCAATTCAGACCCCAATAATTTTGGCATGCTTGGTGGGACCCTAAAGACACATTGTGTTTCCCCTACCCATTTTATTTCATTGTTGATAATTCTCGGAGGAATCAAGATTTAGTGAGTTGTCTTGACCTCATTCAATGGTAAAAATAAATTCACTTGGTGACTCCTTGAATGCAAGAAACTAGAAAAGCCATCCTAGTAGCCCATATTTTTCATGTATACCAGGTCATCTATTAAAAATAGTCAAGACCCTATCACATTTTATGAGCTACCCCTAAGAAGGTCCAATATTATAAGAATTTTATTCCTAGACTCATAGTTGGAAGAGGTTCCAATTGAATCAGCCCCTAGGGTACCTCCAAGACCAACTCCATTAAAAACACCACCTGCAATGGCTCAACAATAGAATGTCAATCAGAATCAGCCCCCACAGAATTATCCTAGCTGGGATACTTTTGGACCTCTTGGACTTACTAATATGCATGATATCCCTTAGGCTATTTCAAAATCCATACCCACATATGATGGTATAGGAAATATTGCATATGAGCATTACCAAGACATATTGAACTTAGCTGCTATTCACAATATCAAGAATCAAGATGTTATAGTCAAGCTTCTAGCCCTTTATTTCAGAGGAAAGATCCTTCACTAGTTTAGAACCTTGGAAGACAAAACCATCACTTCATGGGATGAGTTAGCTGGCCCTTTTGTAGAAGAATTCAATGAGTCATTTGATCCCTTTTCACTCCTAAATCAATTCACAACTATGCAAAAATACCAGCATGAGTTAGTCTCTGATTTTAACTTGAGGTTCAGTAGAACATGGAAGAGGATTCCCCTTGAAGCTAGACCAACTGCATCTTTAGCATATATGTATTACATCAGAGCCCTTGGGTCAGACTTGGGGCTACAAACTCAACAATCAGGCATAAACACCTTCCCACATGTTTACCAAGAAGCTATCCAAGCAGAAAATATGTTAATTGTTGTAGGAAGGCTTCCACAAAAAATGGTCATGCCTTATTGCTCTGAAATTCCTCAGTTTCCACCAAAGGCAAGCCTCTCCTTCATACATGGATCCTCCACCAACTCCACAAGCAATTCCATTATTTCCTCCTAAAACAACCCCTACTATCCCTTTTCCTCCTCTTCCATCTCAAAACCCCCAAGAATCATCTCTATTGTTGGACATCCAGAGCACTCTGAAAATAATCAATAACAAGGTCAATGCAATGGAAAAGAGGGAAATAGAGAGATTTCAGCAGAGAAGATTCCCCTATATTAACAAAGATCAAAAACCTAGTACAAGTGGTAGCGCAGGACCTAGAGTCAATGTAAATCAAGTAGAGCAAGAATATGCACCTGAAACTAGTTTGGTCAATGTATGGTGCTTAGTTTGCAATGATCCTCATGATTCTAACACTTGTGTGATGTACCAACACCATGTGCAACAAGCCATGGAAAAAGTTGAGAGAAATCAAAAGGGGAGGGTTAACATGTTGTGGCAGCATGATCAAGTTATGATTGGACAAGATTTTCCTGAAGAAGAATAGGTCTCTATCATGACTAGATTTGGAAAGAAGTCTTTGCAAGTAGATCCATAGAAAATGGGTCATTTCCAAGTGCCCTCTCAGAAGAAAAGAGAATCACCACTACAGGGCAATGACAAGTTCTCTATCCCATAGGCTATTGACAAAAGATATGCAATACCTAAAAGATAAGAAAAGGAAGTGAATACTCCAGGAAGAGGTGAAAAGGAAAGGAGCACAAAACAAGAAAGTGCTAAAAATGAAGCCCAAGAAAAATTGAGATTTCCTTCCATCACTAAAGGTTAGAGAATAGAGGCTACTCAACAATATAGAAGAAAGTATGGTGAACTAGAGAAAAGGTATGAAAGGCCCCCACCAATTTAGTCTAAGTTTAATATTGTTGAAGAACTGAAAAGAGCCCCATCTAGGGCAAGCCTGTATGATACACTTTTCCTCCTTGGGCCAAATAGATTTGTTGAAAGCTTCCTTGCATAAGAAGTCTCAAGGAAAAGAAATTGCCATAGTGTTTAACCTAGCATAGGATCAAGAAAAATATCCCCTACCACCCTGAAGAATAAACCTCCTCCTTTCTACATCTCTCTTAGGATGGAAGGATGGATAGTCCACAACTGTATGATAGACTTAGGGGCCTCAACTACTGTTATGCCAAAAGTAGTTTGTGATGAGATGGGCATGGAATATACAAGGTCATGTCAAGGGGTCTTACAACTTGATGGTACTCTGGTTAATACTATAGGAGTTATAAAGGATGTATTGATGAAGTTACATAGAGCCCCAAAGATTACCATTGTACAGGAAATTGTGGTAGTAGATCTTGAACCTTATTTTGGTATATGCCTTTCAAGAGAATTTACTGCCAATATGGGAGGATATATGTATTTGGACTACTCTGGTATGATGATTCCATATAAAGGCAAGAGAATAAGGATAACCCTAAAAAAGCCTGTGTCTTTCCATATTGAAAAAATTGAAGAAGATTTGTACAATCATTCAGTAATGGAAGAGCCAGAGTTAGTGGAAATTTTGGAAGATTTAGAAATTGAAGATGAGTTACCTTTCAAGGATGATCATAACCTATTAGAAATAGGGCTAGGCACCTACAGTATCTCCTCAGATGTAGAAAAGAATACCCCTACCATATCTAATTAGTCACTTAGACAATCAAAAATTTGGACAATGCACTTTGATGGAGCAAGGTGTAAAAATGGGGTCGAGGCTGGTGTAGTGTTAAAATATCCTTCAGAGGGTGTGAAAAGTTTTGCTTTTAGACTAACTTGGTCTTGTACTAATAATATTGTAGAATATGAAGCTTTGTGTTTAGGATTAATGCAAGCAAAAAAAATGGGAATCAAAATGTTAGACATTTATGGTGACTCAGAGTTGGTGGTTAATCAAGTTACAGAGAGATGCAGCAATAAACATCACTACTTAAAAACATATAGAAACAGAGTATGGGATTTTATGGAATCATTTGATGCTCTAAATATCCACTCTATCCCTAGAAAGCAGAATGTACTGGTTGATGCTTTGGTAGTTAAAGGCTCTAATTTCAATCCCTCCTCAGACCTTGGGTCAACTACAAATAGAAGGGTCAAATTAGTCTTCAGACCCGTAGTACCAGATAGACAATTTTTTTGGTAGGTTTTTGAGAATGATGATCAGATAATTGACTTTCTAGTTAGAGAGGCTTGCTTAGCTAATGTGCAAGAAGATTTTTCTTAGGAAATAGATCAACAAGATATCATACAATTGAAAAATAATCATATTCCTAAAGGCCTGATTACATTAGAGAGTTTGTTTGACAATGAGGATGGAAAGAAATAAAAAACCATGAAAGTAGATGATAAAATATGCAGTGAAATTGAAATAGAAGAGAAAAAGAGGATTAATATTGGTGTCAAGTGTTCTCTAGAAGAAGTTGAGGGAGTCAAGGCACTATGCTTCAAATACCTAGACATTATTTCCTGGTCATACGAATATCTTAAGGTATATGATAAGAAGATTATTCAACATACCATCGAGTTAGAGCCTAATGCAAAACCCTTTAGATAGAGACAAAGGCCTATGAATCCTAAAATTGAATCCATAATGAGGTAGGAATTGCTCAAGCTGCTTAAAGCAAAGATCATTTATCCAATCAAGCATTCCACATGGGTTGCTAACTTGGTTCTAGTAAGAAAAAAGAATGGAGATATTTGACTATGTGTTGATTTCAGGAATCTGAATAGAGCATCACTGAAAGATCATTATCCTCTCCCCTAGATTGATCAAATTTTGTAGATGGTAGTAGGGGTAGAAAGGTTCTCCCTACTAGATGGTTTCTCTGGATATAATCAGATCTGGGTCAAAGATGAAGATCAGTTCAAAACAACCTTCACCACTAAGTGGGGTACATTTTCTTATCAGAGGATGCCTTTCGACCTATCCAATGTAGGAGCTACATTCCAAAGGGCTATGGACTATGCTTTTGGTGAGTTGATCAATAAAATTATTTTGATTTATCTTGATGATATGATTGTATTTTCTCATAGGAAAGAATCACATCTAGAACATTTGGAGAAAGTTTTTCAAAAATGCAGAGAGTTTGGCATCTCTCTAAATCCAAAGAAATCATTCTTTGTAGTCCATGAAGGCAAGTTATTGGGACATGTAGTCTCCAAAGAAGGGATGGCAATAGATCCTGATAGAATAAAATCAATTCTAGCCCTTCCTCTCCCCACAAATAAGAAAGGCCTGCAATCCTTCTTTGGGTAGATTAATTTTATGAGGAAGTTCATCTCAGACTTTGCTCAAGTGGTCAAGCCCATCTCAGAGTTACTCAAGAAAAACATGGAGTTCAAGTGGATTGAGAAAAGGAAGCAAGCCTTTGAGGCAATAAAATAGGTGATTGCAACTGCACCTATATTAATAAATCCTGATTTCAACAAGGACTTTATCTTATATGCCTATGGAGCTGAGGAAAGCTATGCATCAGTGCTAACACAAAAGGATAAGAATGAAGAAGAACACCCCATATTTTTCTAGAGCCAAACTCTTCATGAGTATCAGACCAAGTATAACTTCATTGAGAGGTAAGTATTTGTAGTCATGAAATCCTTGAAAAAATTTAGATAATACTTGGCCCAAAGCAAGACTCTTATCTATGTAGTGCACCCAGATGTGAGAAATTTTATCCTTCAAGGAGAATTGGGTGATAAAAGAGCTGGTTGGATTACTAAGATACAAGAGTATGATGTAGAGATTCATCCCACAAAGTTGGTCAGAGGAAGAGCATTATGCCAGGAACTCACCATAAAAGCAGATTCAGATCAGACATTAGCTTGTCAGGGAGCACCAACTAAACATAGTGATAGTCTTCTAGAAGGATCAGATTGGGTTGACCAATTGATAACTTACTTCCAAATAGGAGCATGTCCTCAAAGTCTCAATCCTTCATAGAGAAGAAGGTTCAAGCTTCAAGCCTTGAAGTATGTATTGCTTCTTGAAGGGTTATATAAAAATAATCTGGATGGAGTGCTTCTGAGATGCCTAAAAGATAATGAAAAACAAAAGGTCATTGAAGAATTTCATGGAGGCTTGTCAGGAGGGCACTTTTCAGGAAGAGTCATTACTATGAAAATAATAAGGGTAGGGTACTACTAGCCCACTATCTTTGTAGACACTTTCAAAGCAACCAGATCATGTGATAAGTGCCAAAGATATGTGGGAAGGACCAAGAATGTAGCATTCCCACTTAAACCAATCCAAGTGGAGGAGCCTTTTCAACAATGGGGGCTCAATTTTGTTGGGGTAATAAACCCAAATTCATCAATAGGTCACAAATACATTCTGATCACTACTGACTACTTCACCAAATGGGTTGAGGCTATCCCAACCAAGAAGTCAGACCAAGAAGTAGTGATTGAATTCATAGAAAATTTGATCACAAGGTTTGGACTTCCAGAAGCACTAGTAAGTGATAATGGCCCAAATTTCATAGGTGCAAAGTACATTGAATTTGCAAGAAAATATGGCATAAGTATAAAGAATTCTTCTAACTATTACCCTCAAGGGAATGGATTAGCGGAATCCACCAACAAAAACTTGCTTAGAATTCTAAAAAGAGCACTAGAGGATAACAAAAGAAGTTGGCATCTTCTACTAGAGCAAGCTTTATGGGCAGAAAAAATCACTATCAAGAGGTCCATCAAGACATCCCCTTATGCATTAGTGTATGGTAAGGAAGTTGTTCTACCCACTCACCTTGAAATACCAACTTTAAAATGGGCCAACCAAGATCATGAACTAGATCAGAATCCACTAGAGGCTAGGTTGATGCACCTTCTACAGTTAGAAGAGCAAAGGACACAAGCATATGAGAGCTTCCAGAGATACTCCATGAATACAAAGGAGTGGTTCGACAAGAAATCAAAGCTTAGGAAGTTCAAAGAGGGAGATTCAATTTTAAGGTGGAATGTAGAAAAGTCTAAACCAGGAAACCACCAAAAATTTGATTCCTTTTGGGAAGGACCTTTCAAGATCATTGAAGTGAAAAAGAATAATGCCTTCCAGCTTCAAGATCAAGATGGGAACATACAACCCATTCCAGTCAACGGATATCATCTCAAGTTGTATTTTAGATAGAAAATCCTTCCTATGTAATATATGTACATATTTTGTATTATATTTGATGAGCACCAGAAATGCTCATTTTATATACATTTTTAAAGGGCATCATTATTGGTTTAATTAGCATTAGAGATGTATTTTTATATAACTTATGCATATAATTGATAGAAAATGCAGTATTATGCTTGACTGGTGTTTTTAGTGGAAAATGTGTATAAATGCAGGTTTTGCTACTAATCTGGTGTTTTCCAATCTACATCCCACTTGGACCTAGCATTGTGATAGAAGGCACCTTGATCCCATACATTTGGAGGTGCCTTGATGTGCAAGAAGGTGCCTTGATGCCATACATTGGAGGTGCCTTGATCTGACCAAGTCAATAGGAAGACGCCTTGATGGTGCCTTGATGAAGAAGTAGGTGCCTTGATGGTGCCTTGATGAAGAAGTAGGTGCCTTGATGAGGAAGTAGGTACCTTGATGGTGCCTTGATCTCAAGTAGGCGCCTTGATGTGCATTTGTTGGGAAGATGCACCAAGTCAACATTGACCGGTTGACCAATGGGCTAAGGAGGTTGTTGCACGTGAGACAAAAGAGAAATATTTTAATGGTGCATTATGTCTAAAATAAGATAAAGTATTTTTATTGGTCGATTGAGTGATTGACCTTGTAAAGCTCTCAAAGCATTATTTTTAGGATGCATTATTTTAGGATTTGTTTGTTATGTACACCTAAGGATTTTTATATTTATCCTTCTAGTGAACGGACATACTTTCAATAGCAGAATAATACATGTGTATGAACCAATTATAACAAATCACGTTACGTGATTAAAAATAGACCAATATATTATTGTAATGAGATATGGCTACATATTATATAAGAATGCAAGCCAGATGAATGAAATGAATGATCAATTACACAAAAGTTATTTTATTTCATTTTTTTATATAATTTATTAAGAGTTGCAAATACTCTTATTTGCTTAAAAGCAAGCTCTACATAATTAGTCGGGTGGACTATCTGCAGGAGCTTGGGACCACTCCTTATAGTAGTCCTCCCCTATTTTATTTATGTTATTTGTTTTTAGTAGATTAGATTTATTACTTTATTTCCTACTTTATTTTAATTTAGTTGTGTGTTTCATTTTCTGCACATTTAATTTCTTGTACTTTTATTTTCAGTATTTTTATTTCTAGTATTTTAATTTTTTGCACTTTGTTTTATTTGGTTTGGTTGAAATCAAAATGCACAAACATTCCCCACCAAATTAAATAGGTACAGAAGGATTCATTCCCCCACACTACAGGCATATACTGTGCATGACACTCATAAGTTTATGAACTTACCGGATTGATAATTTATGGAAGAGAAATGATTGTTTTCTAAACATAATTTATGCTCACCATTTTGGCACCATTGTTGAGGAGTGTCAAAACTGTAGTGTTAAGATCCATAGGTCAGTTAAAAAGTCCATTTAAAATTACCTGTAGATCTTCTACTTGAGAAGCATGAGTCCACCAAGGGCCTTTTTATAGGGCCAAAATAGTTGTCGGAACAGTCAAAGCCAAATCCCATAGGCAACGGTTTAAATTTACTAGCTTCTCAGGTAAATACAGGAATGAACCCGATGTACCATATTAAGTGTAGAAATAAGGAATAATTTGTGTTGTTGAAAAAATTAGAAAATTAGGCAAGAAGGATTTCCATCGTATTTTGAATGGTTTCGAGAAATCAAAGAAATGGCACAACCCAGGTCTGATATAGTTGAAAATATTTAAGGGTGTGTTTTTACACAGAAACCATTTAAGAAATTATGCCTCAAGAAGCCTAGTTTTAATGATAAAAAAAATTATAGGCTTGACACTTTGCAACATATTGGTAAATTCTTTTAATGATGACATTAGTAGCAGGAAAAATGATAGAGCAAAATTTAAAAAGAACATCTTATTATGGAGTATGCTCTTCACTTGTACTTAAGGTGACCTGGTGAATCAAAAACTAGCACGTATTTTTAAAATACTACTATGCCATGTTTTCTCCAAATTCCATCCATAGATAGTCATTTTCTAGCCTGCACATTTTTCCAATAAGTTGAAAAAGTTTTGAGGCCATGGAGGAAAATGCTCTTCTCATACTACAACATATCAAACTAGTTGATAAAGAAAAGGATGATTTTGAGAGACTAGTTTAGTTGTAGGCATGGGGGAGACCCCACCTTCACTATTGCCACCAACAACACAATGAACGTTGTTTACAGTGTTCGCAAAAAAAAATTAAAAAATTAGTTAGAATTTCATTTTAATGCCTTTAGTTTAGATTTTTCTTTTATGTTTTGCAGGATAACATGAAGTGCGATGTAGAAAAATAAGGAGTTGTCTATGAAGATTTCATGAATTGAGATTCATACATGGAGTTTGTAATAGCACTATACGAACCATCTTGTGCACCTCAATCGTGTAGCATCCAGTCCAAATAGGTGAAAGCAAGCAGAGTTTTTCCTTGGCAACATAAGCACCCGAAGGTAGGCTAAGTAACCCTGATCAAGCGAAAGGCTTCCAACCCAAGGTGGTTGTGGAACTTGGGGAAATTTTTGTTGCAAAGTGCATGACTATTACAACCTGAGTAGATGATAAGCAGAGTTAGAGATGCTATACCAAGAATGGAGTAGAGTGCCAAGACAAAGTTTAGTAACAGTCGATGAGCTCCATTTACAACTGCCTCACATTTGTGAGACTGGATCAGACATCGGCATGGGGGAGACCCCATACCATACCAATAGTTTTGATGAATGTTCACACATTCATTAAATAAAAAAAAAGAGGAGGATACAAAAAAAAAGTGACCAAGGAGCCTTGATACCTACAAGTAGGCACCTTGATCAAGGGTGCCTTGATCCACAAGTAGGTGCCTTGGTCAAAGATGCCTTGATCCACAAGTAGGCGCCTTGGTCAACAAGTAGGCACCTTGGTCAACAAGTAGGCGCCTTGATCCACAAGTAGGTGCCTTGATCCACAAGTAGGCACCTTGGTCAACAAGTAGGTACCTTGATCTACAAGTAGGCACCTTGATCCATAAGTAGGCACCTTGGTCAACAAGTAGGCACCTTGGTCCACAAGTAGGCACCTTGGTCAACAAGTAGGCGCCTTGATCTACAAGTAGGTGCCTTGATCCACAAGTAGGCACCTTGGTCAACAAGTAGGCACCTTGATCAACAAGTAGGCACCTTGGTCCACAAGTAGGTGCCTTGGTCAACAAGTAGGCACCTTGGTCAACAAGTAGGCACCTTGGTCAACAAGTAGGCACCTTGATCTACAAGTAGGAACCTTGATCCACAAGTAGGCACCTTGGTCAACAAGTAGGTGCCTTGATCCACAAGTAGGCGCCTTGGTCAAGGGTGCCTTGATCCACAAGTAGGCACCTTGATCCACAAGTAGGCACCTTGACATCAAGGGTGCCTTGATCCATTTCTAGCACCTATGCGGTTTGATGGCACAGAGGAGGAAAAAAAAATGAATTATGTGAATCCTCCCAATGGTTTGGAGTTATTTCAAAAAAAAAAAAGACCGCATGGAACATGTCCTTCTTAGCATAAAATTTCTTTTTATTTTTCTTTGTAGGTCATCGTGCCCTCTAAATGCAATCTATAGGCATATTGGGAAACAAGGCCACAAGCACAAGCATGATTCTTATTTTCCTACTTTCGTGTGTTTTTTCTTTGTAGGTCATCATGCCCTCTAAATGCAATTTATAGGCATCTTGGGAAACAAGGCCACAGGCACAGGCATGATTCTTATTTTCCCTACTTTCATGTGTTTAGTTTCATAGGACACAACCATGAGCATGATCTGTAGGTAGAGCCAGCTTAAACTAGGCCTAACAGATGTGACATCTCATGCCCTACAATTAGGAGTGCAGCAAAGCAAAAAAAGGCACTTACTTCCCACCAAGAAGAGAGTGCCTACAATCAACCTAGTACAACAATACCTTTTTCCACCTAGAGGAAGGCACCAATAAGCGGTGTCACTCTCCCACCAAGAAGAGTGGTGCCCATATATATTGAAAAAAAATCCTTGTGGAGAATCTAGTGGTTGGGAAAGAAAAGAGTGCTAAAAAGAAGTTGCAGGCCTTCCTTGAGAAGAAATCGGTAGACCCATTTTATACCTAGTAGTGCTCAAACTTCTTCTCCCTAGGATGGGGGTGCCTATTGTTCAGTGTGGGACCTGATGTTCAGAGGGCTGCAGACCTATTGCATAGAGGGACCTATTACTGGCGATGAGGGTGTCACCAATTTAAGTGGGGGAGAATATGGGTGAACTTGAATCTCCTACAAGCAAAAATAAAAAAAAATCTTCTACTAAAAAGGCTCCAAGTTAAAGTGCAAATTAGAAATAAAGCTTTATTTTTTGCTACTTGTTGGAAGAGAGTATCCTCTTTCCCTAGGACCAACTTGGTCTAGAAGGGGAATGAGAAATCTCCAACCGATAGCTAAATAAAGTAGGGGAGGAGCCTGAAAGTAATTAGATGTCAAATATCTACAAGAAGGCCACATGGTGCCTGAGCATGATAAATCATATGAATGGAGCTCATAGTGGCCAGAAATAACAACACATAAGTCTCAATGATGTGTCTCATGAAAACGTCACACCTGAACACCCAACACATGCCACGGATGATGATGGGTAGATTTATTTCATTTTCACCCTCACTCCAAGAAATAGACCAGAGGATCGTAGTGTAGATGGGATCCAACTTTATTGTTGATCTATAGAGGAATTCCCATCGAATTTGACCAAGAATCATGCTGATGAAGAAACATGTAGAAATTTTTTTGGCACAACATGTATGGTCTACAATAGTAAAATGTAATTGGTTCTTGCTGCTTTAATTCTACCTATGAAGGAAATAATTCAGAGTGGGAGATCATTTTGATTCAGACGCATGTGTATCAGGGTTGTATAAAGTCTAATCAATTGAAAAAAAGGTGACATGTTCAGGAGCACACGATGAGAAAATAATGATGCACAAAGGTTAATCCCTGTGATGCATTCGAAGAGTTCAATGCTCTTGAGATACGTCAAAGCAGGATTAAAATATTTTTATATGTGTTGTTGATGATGAGCTTGGTGTTTCAAAATTTGGAGCTGTTGGCTGTCATAAATCCTCTAATAATGGTATATGGGATGCAAAATTTTTGCACACCAGGTTGCATAGTTACCTAGATGGACCCTTCAAAGATATCAATTATGGCCTACGTGGCCTCCACTTTTAATGCATAGTGCCAATATTACAATTTTTTTTATGGTAGCATTTCATTTCTATTAAAATATGTGGGAAAAGAAAATACAAAGAAGACATAATCTCACTATGGTGGAGGAGAACACCAACTTTGCAAAGAGATGGTGAGGATCTGAAATCATGGAGAAGTTTGCTGTCATAGTGAAAAGAGTTCATTATTTCTCACAAATAGTTTGGTGGAGAAGACGTTCCAGTACACAACACATTCAACCAAATTCCTAGGATGGATCATTGACAATCCTCCAGCTTGGCCACCTAATTTTAAAGTCACCAACTCAAATTGTTGCAGTTGACTTTTTGTTCTCTGATGCAGATGATAAAAAAAAATGATGAGCCAAGATATGTTCTGGTCATGCTCCCTTCCATGGTAGAACAGATAAAAAAATAATAATTTACTCCAAGATGCACCAACAATCTCATTTTCTGGTACACCATGATTACAGGCAACATGAAGACATTTCACACCATCAGCATCATACACATCAGGTTCTATGAAATTCACCCAGGTATGTACTGAGTTTTCCATTAATTATGTGTATAGTTATTTTAAAAATAATTTCTATGCTAATACCAGTAGATGCCCCCATAAATTCTCTTTGTCAAAATCTCCCATTAGAGTTCAGCCACATGACATGCCTCGGATATGAGAAAAAAATTCATTACCCCAAGAACAATTAAAAAAAGAGAATGACAAGGGGCGCCTTACTATTGACGACACCTTACTTCTAGTGCCTAAATCCCGTGTAAAAATAGGAGGCGCCTAACTCCCATGTAAAAATAGGAGGCACCTAACTCCCATATAAAGGCGCCTTACTCCCGATGCCTAACTCCCATATAAAGGTGCCTTACTCCCATATAAATACACCTTACTCCTATGAAAAAAAATTATCCCAAGGGGTTGTTGTCATGAGGACGTGACAATATTTAGGCATGGGGGGATGATGAGCACCAAAAATGCTCATTTTATATACATTTTTAAAGGGCATCATTATTGTTTTAATTAGCATTAGAGATGTATTTTTATATAACTTATGCATATAATTGATAGAAAATGCAGTATTATGCTTGATTGGTGTTTTTAGTGGAAAATGTGTATAAATGTAGGTTTTGCTACTAATCTAGTGTTTTCTAGTCTACATCCCACTTGGACCTGGCATTGTGCAAGAAGGCGCCTTGATCCCATAAATTTGGAGGTGCCTTGATGTGCAAGAAGGTGCCTTTATGCCATAAATTGGAGGCACCTTGATCTAACCAAGTCAACAGGAAGGTGCCTTGATGGCGCCTTGATGAAGAAGTAGGTGCCTTGATGGCACCTTGATGAAGAAGTAGGTGCCTTGATGGCACCTTGATGATGAAGTAGGTACCTTTATGGTGCCTTAATCTCAAGTAGGCGCCTTGATGCACATTTGTTGGGAAGATGCACCAAGTCAACATTGATCGGTTGACCAATGGGCTAAGGAGGTTGTTGCACGTGAGACAAAAGGGAAATATTTTAATGGTGCATTATGTCTAAAATAAGATAAAGTATTTTTATTGGTTGGTTGAGTGGTTGACCTTGTAAATCTCTCAAAGCATTATTTTTAGGATGCATTATTTTAGGATTTGTTTGTTACGTACACCTAAGGATTTTTATATTTATCCTTTTGGTGAACAGATATACTTTCAATAGCAAAATAATACCTATGTATGAACCAACTGTAACAAATCATGTTACGTGATTAAAAATAGACTGATATATTATTGTAATGAGATCTGGCTGCATATTATATAAGGATGCAGGCCAAATGAATGAAATGAATGATCAATTACACAAGTTATTTTATTTCATTTTTTTGTATAATTTATTAAGAGTTGCAAATACTCTTATTTGCTTAAAGCAAGCTCTATGTAATTAGTCCAGCAAGACTATCTATGGGAGCTTGGGCCCACTCCCTATAGTAGTCCTACCCTATTTTATTTCTGTTATTTGTTTTCAGTAGACTAGATTTACTGCTTTATTTTAATTTAGTTGTGTGTTTTATTTTCTATACATTTAATTTCTTGTACTTTTATTTTCAGTATTTTTATTTTATGCACTTCGTTTTATTTGGTTTTGTTGAAATAAAAATGCACAAATATTCCCCACCAAATTAAATAGGTACATAAGGATTCATTCCCCCACACTGCAAGCATATACTGTGCATGACACTCGTAAGTTTACGAACTTACTGGATTGATATTTTATGGAAGAGAAATGATTGTTTTCCAAGCATAATTTCTGCTCACCAATATTATTCAAAAAAATGACAAAGTGTTATTTTCTATTTGTAATTGGGACTATGTTATGTTGCACGAGGGGCAATGCAATGTAAATTTACAGGGTCAAAAGAGTCAAACAAGCTCCATTGAAATTTTGTCTAGCGGAATTTTAAAAAAAGGTAGCGAACCTCTTAGAAATCCACAAGATAAAGGTAGTTTATAATTCCACGATCAACCCAGTCAAATTTGGCATCACAAAAATCTAACAAGCAAAATTTCAAAAGGGAGCACCCAAATTGAAAAAACTATAATGTCATCAAGATATACTACCACTATCTTGAGCATCAATCCTTTAAATGCAACATCCATTGCTCTTTGAAATTTTACCCTTGCATTCATCAATCCAAAGGGTATCCTAAGATATTCAAATGTTCCCCATGGTGTGGTGAAAGTTGTTTTGTGTCTATCTTCTAGATTCACTACAATATGATTGTAACCTAAAAAGCCATCCAATAAAGACATTCTTGATGACCCAACCATTGCTTGAAGCAATTGCTCCATATTTGGAAGTGGATAGTTGTCTTTGAGAGAGCTCTTATTCAGATTCCTGAAATATACACAAAGCCTGATCTCACCATTATTTTTTCTAACTAGAACCAAATTTTCCAACCAAGTAGAAAATCTCACCTTCTTGATTATCTTGGTATCCAATAACTTCTGCACTTCTTTCTGCATAATTGCCATTAGAGTGGGATTGAACTTCCTTTGTTTCTGCCTAAAAGGCTTGGTATCTTTCTGAAGGGGTATTATGTGAGTCATTACCTTTGTATTGAAGGTCTTCAAATCTTCATAACTCCAAGAAAAAATATCCATGTTATTTTTCAAAAATTTGATATATTGTTGCTTCTCTTTTCTTGATAGAGCTTTATTGATCCTAACAATATTGGGCTCTTCCTTTATTCCGATATTAACTTTATCTACCTCAAATTCTTGAACCGAAGGTTTATATGCTCTATCAAAGTCATCAAACAAGCTCTCTATATATACCAACCCCCTAGGGATCTCGTTGGTCTTCAGTTGTATGACTTATGTAGCCTCTCAAATAACATCCTTCAATTTTTCTTCATCACTTTAATCATAAATAACATCAGAAAACTCATTGTGCATAGTCATAAAATCATTAATGTGTATATCTGTAACCACCAAAAAGGCTTTACCTAATATTGCAATTGCTAAAATGAAGTAAAATTGGGCATTCATACACAAATTGACAAAGATGAAAGGAATTAAATGAAATGCATCTTTTATTCCTCTTTGAACCAATTCATTTTCTTTTATAAATCAATCCCTCTTAGGAATACCCTTTTGATACTTCAATTACAATAGATCTAATCCCTTTCTAGGGTGGATGCAAATAAAACGCCTTCTAGGGTGACGCAAACTGCTCTAGGATGGAGTTGACCCTCTTCTTCATGTTGAGGAAGGAATTGGATGATTGAATCTCCTTCGATATCTGTTCCCTACGATCAAGAAAAAACAATAACACGTCAAAAGCAAAGGTAACCTCTCTTGATGGGGTCTTTTAAGGAAGTTTCACAAGAGGATGCCATGACAAGTATATAATCAAGAAAATGAGTAAAGAATGATAAACCTATGTTAATCGTGAAATGTGATCACTAAGCATATTCAAGAAAACATGTACTATCTATCTACTAGATTAGTTAAAAAATAGGAAGCAAAGGTGCATGAAACAAGCCACAATTACACTAATGATCAAATTGACAACATGAAAGTAAACCTAATTGAAATGCTTAATCCAACTGGTCATATATCTCTAAAACACTAATTGAACCTATATTAAGCCTAACATGATCTAACTAATTAATTTTAAAAAAAGAACACAAGGATATCTATGGCCATTTGCTCACTGTAGGTCTGAGATGTGGTTAGCACTGTAGCTCACAGTTGACAGCCATGATGAGGATCTGAATAGATTTACCCTCAAAATTAGGGCTTCCTCTATGATATGCCTTGCCAAATTGATGGTCAAGGGTCACCTTTGTGTCCTTTGATAGGTTTGGTAGTTAAATTCCTCAATTGGGCCTTTGTTTGCCCAAATTTGTGTTTATTGGTGTTCTAGCTCCTTAGGGCATCCATGACACAAGTTGACATGATGCTTGATGAATTAGCAAATGAATTGGCAACAAATATCTCTCAATACACTCAGGTGAGTATACAATTCGATAGGGCTTCACTGCTTTTATCTCAATGCTCACTCTCTCTTTTGCCCTAATTTTATGGGGTACTTATAGGATTATCCAAGGGCTAGGGGTGGCTTCCTCATGAAGCCAAGATCAAGATTGGGTAGTTGAGTCTATTGGATGGAAGGTTTTGGATCCTTCCTCGCTCAAACCGCTCCAATACGCAACCAATTGGCCATTGCAACCAACTTTTAGGGTTGGATGAAGGCCAAATAAACTTTAGTCCTGACTATGGGTGTCATCCGTGGCTAGCACTACTAACCACAGGTGTCAATCGTGGTCCCCAATTGACAGATTGGGGGCCACAACTATCAGCCACGACTAGAGTGGTAAAAACCACTGCTATACATTGGATTTGTCCAAAGGTCTTCCATATGGTTTTCTAGCATGTCCCATATGAGTAGTCACCATTGACATGATGCATTTTAGATGTCTACATATGCCCATTTTGAGATGAGTTGTGATATTGAACAACACTAAGCAAAAATAGACCTAAAATGGTGACGTAGGTTGAATGATGATCATTGATCTGATCAACATTAGATGCCCCGAGTCCAAAAAAAGGATGCACATCCTAGAATCATTGCTTCCAACTGGGTGAAAGGCTTACATTTGTTAGACCTTGCACTCATCGTTAGACATTCGGGTAGCTTTGGTGCTACAATAGGAGTTAGGCCTATATAAATGAAAGGAGAAGAGCTACAAACTAACTTTCATATTTGCTATTTTCCCCAAGTAAATGGGTAAGCTTATGATAGTTGTTGACAATGATTCGTAAGGAAGAACACAATTTTGACAAGATCAAGGGATCTACTATTTTAGGGATATTCTATTGATTTTGATTATGATTTGATATTATGACTACCCCCTCAAGTGACGAGTCGATGAGGGTAATGACAATTGAATGAAGCGACGAGGTCGCTTGACCACTATGAAAGATCTGAATAAACTTAGAATTTGAGCATTTAATTACTTGGCTAGGCCTAGTTCAGCTTATGATTGCAACTATTAATAGTAATTGCACATTCCTATCCTATGGAGCAGTTAGGCTGTAATAGCCTTCTTAGGGAATCAAAATGATACAATGCCAATTAGATATATGTTGAATCAATTTATCGATGACTTGCTGAAAATATGTCATAGGAGAAATGACCTGAAACACCTCGTTCTCATGGCGTGGTCTAGCCTCGAAGGCCTTCTTCAGGATTGAAAAGAAGCATACCAAATCAACAATGACAATTTTACCCCAAATTTCCTTATAGTTATTTACTCATCTTGTCGGATTGCATGAAGCATCAGTCACTACAACCACCAAGTGTCTAGGATAAATAGCTGAATACGAGGTGCATTTGGATTTTGTATTATTTGATTTTTTTGTTACATTTGAAATTTTTGAATTTTTTAGGTTTAGTTGGGGTGTTTAAAATGCCACCTAGGAGCTTTCCTCAGGGGAAATTAAGGAAATTACATTTAATTTTCTAACCACGGCTCTCCCTTGTGGGCCATTTTTCTCGTCGCGACCAAAACATGCAGTCAAAAAATCCTAATTCAGGGACCACGGGTGTCAGCCGCGACCCGATACGAATAGGGAAAGCTATAAAAGGGGCCCCTTTTTGGGAAAAGGTGTCATTTTCACCTGCATTAACCAAGCAACCTAGGAGCTCTAGAGGTAAAACTTTGAAACTTGACCCGAAACGTTGTTAAAAACCAAAACCAACTACCTAACCTCACACCTATGGCGGACCAAGGGGAAGCATCGACCAGTGGGAGAGCCAGGGGCTCAAAGGTAACTCATGAAATGAGACCTTGCATTTGATTTCTAGTTTTAAAATGAACCTTACTAATTAATCGGTACATGAATTACACTAAATTACTGGTAATGAACCCCACATTAGGTTAGGATTTAGCTTAGGATAGCTAGGGGGATTTATAATTTTTTTGAGTTTTTGGGGTACGAACAAACCCGTTTGGGGTTTCGTTCACTAGCCGTAGGTGGCAGCCATGGTCCCCAATTATCATATTAGGGGTTGCGGCTATCAGTCGCGGTGATGTTTCAAATCCAATGGTCATATTTTTGACTGTTGGATCAGCCGCGGATTTGACCCGCGACACCCAAATTTGATAGCATTTATCAAATTTTTTTGAGTTTTTTTTTTTTTAATTTTAATGGGCAATTAGTGCCACTTGCTACTATTTAAGGCATGTTTTTTGATTTTTCTTGAAATTTTTGCTCATTTTGATGCATATTATTAGATGTTTAGGAAATTTTATAATTTTTAGGTTGATTTTAAAGTTTTTCTAAATGTTTTTTTGCTTTTCCTTTATTATTTTTATCTAGTCTTTGAGTAATAGAGCGAGGGAGACCGATCTTCTTCGCACCCTACGCCCACTACTGTCTGATGCTGAGCAGGAGTGGTTTGGAGCTATTAATTTTATTTCTTGTATTAAAATAAACTCAAGACTATAAGAACATATCAATTCCTTAATAACTCTTTTTTAGAGGTCTTATTCATACTCTTAATATTCCATGATATCATTTTTATCATCACTTTTTATTTTTATTAGTGGGATTAGTCCCACTTCTTCTTAATACTTGTGATATTTTTATTTAGCTTCCCAAATTGATATCCCTTTGATTTTATTTTTCTCTTTTTTCATACTTTGATGATCTTCCTCCCCTTTTTGCATTCATGACAACACTTTCATATTCATAAATCTCTTCCATTTTTCCATATCGATCATAAAGAGACTTATCTTCTAAGGATTTATGTTGCCCTAAAGAGTTTGAAATGCAAGAAATAGCCTCATAAACACAATTTTTTTATGTTGCTCTAAAAATCCTTGAAGAACACAAGCTTATACTAAGAGGGGGAGGTGAACAGTAGAAGACCACTTTTTACTTTTCTTTTCTTAGAAAATATTATCCAACATATCAATGGCAATATAAACAACAGTAACAAAAGTAATGCACAAATCACCACACACATTAGAGACACAAATTTAACGTGGTTAAGCCAATGTGGGCTACTCCATGGATAAAAAATTTCACTAATATTTTCTCAACAAATATATTGAGAATCCTTCCATATTACAATAAATATGGACGTTTGTCCAAAGGAGACACCAATACCCTAATAAAGTTTGTCGATCTCTATCCATAAGAGACACCAATCCCCTTAAGCTGGTTCATGGATCTCTATCCATAAGAGAACTCCTTCCCCTCTGCTCTGGATGGTGATCCTCTAGAAGACTACTACCTCCACTGCACTGGCTTCTGGATATCTCTCCATTGAAGAATCATATCCTTACTCAGAAGACCTTTGTCCTCACTACCTTGGCTAATGGATCTCTATCCATTGGATACTACTATCCTCTACTCTGTCACCTCCAAATCTTACTCTCAGATCTATCTCAAATTTGCACTAAATACAATCCTTTGGTCTAGCACAAATTTGCTCAAACTCTATCTCAAATCAACACTAAACACAATCCTTTAGTCTAGCATAAATCTACTCAATCTCTATCTCAAATCTACACTAAACATAGTCCTTTGGTCTAGCATAAATCTGCTCAATATCTATCTCTGGTCTGGTACAAATATGTCCCAAAATTTATCCTCAAATCTATCCTCAAGCCTTAACACAAAGTTTGATCCAATCACAAATCAACTCTGCTAGATCTACCCCAAACCTTAACTCAAGGTTTGAAAAAATTAGTAAATCAACTTTGCTCATAAGTCTTCTCAAAGACTTACCTCAAATCTATCCACAAGTCCTCTCTAGAACTTGCTCAAACTGCTCAACAAGTCTTCACCAAGACTTACCTCAAATCTGCTCAACAAGTCCTCACTAGAACTTGTCCAATTTGCTCAACAAGTCTTCACCAAGACTTACGTCAAATATGGTCAACAAGTCCTCACTAGAAATTATCCAATCTACTCAACAAGTCTTCACCAAGACTTTCTTCAAATATGATTGTAAGATTCCACAAAAGCTCACACAAATTTATCCTTAAGTTTTCACAAAAACTTACTCAACTCAACTCAATCTATCACAGAAAATCTCTTCAATCACACAAACAAATTTCACTTAGAATTTTGTTTGACCTCAAAAACATATAGAGAATATTTAGAGACTCAATATGTTTCACACTCACAAAACACTCACAAAATTCAACTTAATCTCTTCTAGAAAACCTCTTCAATCTCACAAATAAATTTCACTCAGAATTTTGTTTAACCACAGAAACATATAGAGAATGGTGAGAGACTCAATATGTTTCACACTCAATCACTTTCAATCTCTTTATCAAATTAGTAAAGAAAAATTTGTTTCACATAACTTGAACTATCACTCCAATGCTTTCAATAAATTATGCTCAATCAACTTCACTCAACCAATCACTCAATGAAACACAACTTGCTTATAAACCCTAGACAAGTGTTTCACAATGCTTTCAACAACTCACTCAATGGAACTCAAACCTTGACTCAAGATGATTCCAAATTCACATAACAATGATACTCATGATCTTTCACAAAACCCTAGTCATGCACATGAAGGCTCACTCAATATTTCCAACAATGCTTATCAAACAAGATTTCTAGCATCAACTTTCATTCCAAAAAAAACCTCATCAATCAACATTGGATATCTCAAAATCAAACTCAACAATGCTTATCAAATAATTCTTTTCACTCCAACTTAGCATTCACAACATCCAATCCAACAATATTTCACTCACAAGGAAGATATGCCCATACATTTTTTTTGATGAAGAATTGACCTCAAAACCTGTTTCAATCACAATCAACCTCTTTGCCAATCTCAAAGGTTAGGTAGCAAAAACCTTCTCAAAATTTTATTCAAATATTCCCTCAAAATATTTTACCATACAAAACATTAAATCTCAATTACACCTTATAATCTCCACACTTCAAAAATTATTAGCAAAAATTAAACAACTCACTTCAACAATTAATTTTCTTTATTCACCTTATTACTCCTTCCAAATTCTAATCATTAAAATCACAATATAATAATTTAACTTTTATAAACCTTATATCTCCCTCCTAACAAAAAAATTTCATGCCACATAAAAATTTAATTAAAAAATTAAATACCTCTTTTGCCCTCAACGAGATTCGATCCCTCGCTACACTGCCACCAATGCCCTAGCCACGACCCAAATACCACGTGAGCTAAGTACTCACCTTAGTAGGCAAAAGAACCTTGTGCGCTTTGTAGCCTATGCTGGGTGCCCAAAAAAAAAATGACCACCGTAAAATACTGCCACCAGGATTCGATCACGGGACCTCCCGCCTTTCAATGCCTTAACACACAACTGCTTACCGCTAGCCCAACCACCAGGTTGGAAATGAGGCTTTAATCATCCCTTCCTTTATCCCTTCATTGGCCACCAAATAAAACAAAAATTTATCCTTTTTCTTTACACGTAGATCACAAAAATTTGTAGGAACTCACAATGTGAATCAAACGAAGGTAAGGGCTTAGTCAACCAATGCACATGGTATTTATACCATTGTGCCATCTCCCTTTGGACATCGGTGGAGGGGGAAAATGCATACGATGTCAGCGTTAATTAAACCTTTGCCCTTATAACCCTAACCTTAGGGTTAATTAAATTAAATTATAAATTAATTTATAATGAAATTATTATAATTAATTTAATAACTTTAGGGTTAATTAAATTAAATTATAAATTAATTTATAATGAAATTATTATAATTAATTTAACAACTTTAGGTCTTAACATTAGACCTTTAATATTATAATATTATTTTTCTTGGGCCTTCCTATTGCTCCTTTAGACCTTATCTGACCACCTTGAAGCAATATTTCTCTTGCACTGCTTACTGAAACTGACTCTTGACATCCTTCCTTTTGCACTGCTCACTAAAACTGACTCTTGACATCAATGACAACAAATCTTGCCCATATTCCAACAATCCTAAAGTACAAGCATGATCATCTAGATTAATTATTTTCTAATGGTACCCTAGAAACCCTATATTTCAATGGATATCCTCCTGTTGGATCCTCAAAATCCAAATTGATTTTACCCCCTTATATATATATATATATTTATTATTTTTGGGCAATCCGTTATTTTTGGCCACCCTATTTTTAGTAAGTCCCAAAAACGCCCAGATATCCCCCTAAATTAACACAAATTATTGCATTTCTCATATTACACCTCCTAGAAAATATCAACACCTATCCATGTCTAAAAGTCATTAAATTCCATTTTTATTTCTTTAAATGTTTCAATTAGTGATAGGATCCTGATATGCCAAGTACTATCACAATTAGTGACCTCATCTACAAAATTGAACCAAGCTTTCTACGACATCTGAGAAACCCACTAGGTATGGCTGAGTGACCAAAAAACTTTAGTATATACATATTTCATAGCAACAGGTGGTGTTGATAAACATAAAGACTCACATGAATGATGGATTATGATAAATGTAGAGGCGCATGATTAAAACACAAACGTGGTGTCATTTTTAGGACTGACAAACACAATCTATTCTACACAGAATGCAACGGATGACGAATGCCTATATGCAATGCAATGATGACATGCATGTGTGAATGCAAAATAAAAATGCATAATGCAAATACAAATGTTTTTGGATTTTATGCTTTACCAATTTTTTTGGATTTTGAGCCTTTATATTTGACCAAACAACGAGTACATGCCTTCAGAGCCTTTAGGAGTGACCAAGCGATTTTTTAGAAACCCTTGGAGCTTTTAGGTTGACCAAAGGGATTATGAGCACCTTTGGAGCTTTTTGAATTGACCAAAGGGATTATGAACACCTTTGGAGCTTTTTAGGGATGACCAAGTGATTGTTAAGAATCCTTGGGGATTTTTGGGATGACCAAAAAGTTTTAAGTAAACCCTCGTGGCCTTTTGGGGATGATCGAGCGGTTTTAAGCAAATCCTTGGGGCCTTTAACTGACACAACCAAGCAGTTTTAGGAACCCTTGGAGCTTTTTGGGATTGACCGAGTGGTTTTAAGCAAACCCTCAAGGTCTTTTGCTATGCTCCTAAGCATAGAATGCCTTAAGATGGATGATGTTGAGAGGTTCAGGCTCTTCAACACCCCCTAGCGACATTAAGTGATAGGTACCCAGACCAATATTTTTAGATATGATATACAGTCCTAGCAAATTAGTCGTGAATTTGTCTCACATATCATGCGACAAATTAGAGTTATGTTGGTTTTATTTTAAGACAAGATCCACAACTTCAAAGTCTCTTTGATGGAATTTGATATTATAAGATCATTTTAGTCGCTCCTAATAAATGTAGAGGTGCTCAAGGGTATTGACGCGACATTCATCAAGTAGCATCAGTTGATCTAGGTGAGCTTGTCGCATAGTGTCGTCATCGATGAACTCTTTCAATGCGAAGCGCAGTGTTGGAATTTCCAACTCTAAGGGCATAATGGCCTCAACACCATATACTAGTGAAAATGGAGTTGCCCTAGTGGGTGTCCGAATGCTAGTCCTATAAGCCCATAGTGCAAGGGACAACTAGATATACCAATATTTATGGTGTTTTTGTACCATCTTTTTCAAGATGGAAACCACTGTCTTATTTGAGGCCTTAGCCTGCCCGTTTGCCTGAATATAGTATGGAGTCACAAAATTGTATTTGATTCTATACTTAGATGTCAAATATCTCACAGTTTTGTTCTTAAATAACGTTCCATTATCCGAAACTATCTTGGATGGAATCCCAAAATGACATATGATATGCTCGAGTATAAACTCTGCTATGCGAGCTCTAGTGGTCGTTGTTAAGGGTATTGATTCCACCCACTTTGTGAAATACTCAATAGCTGTGATAATAAATGTATGCTGACCCAATGATGAGGGAGAGATATTACCAATGAGATCAAATCCCCATTGATAAAATGACCAATCCGCTTGGATGGGCTATAAGACCTACGATGGCAAGTATGTAAGATTAGCATGATGCTGACATTTGACGCATTTCTTGACATACACTTTGCAATCCTTCTCCATAGTGGGCCAATAGTAACCCATTCAAAGGATGCATTTTATGATGGACATGCCTCTAAAATGGCCATCACACATACCATAATGAGCTTGTGATATTGCCCAAGATGACTCTTAGGGCTCTAGACAATGAAGGAGAACTCCATCGTAACCTTGTCGGTACAAAATATCTCCTATCAAGACATATTTAGTCACTTTATACTTGAATGTGCATCTTGTAAAATGCGGTAATCCCTCTAGGATCAGACCAAGTTTTAAGAAGTCTTGAATTTGTGACATCCATCTCTGACAAGCCTCAGCTTCGACTGCCAAGATGACTTACTCCCTTTATGTATCTACATGTGCAAATGCAGACTAGGAAACAACATTGTGGTGAATGGTAGTACCACTCCCCATCAAACTCTAAGAGGTTAATGACCCCCAGGTTGCCTTCTTTAGAAATTCTTTAGCTTTGCAGGACCATTTGTTGAGCAAGGTGCAGCAACAATATTGTCATTGTTGTCAACACAGTCAGATAGATCTATTGATGCAGTGGACAGGAAGTTCAAAAGCTATTCAGATGCAGAAGACAGGAGTTCAAAGGTTATTCAGAGTATGTACAATGATTTTCCAAGAAGACCGAAGTGGCCCATATGCAAAAGATCAAAGAAAAAGACAAGTAAGAAAAGTGTCGCGATATCATGACATATACAAGCAAGAAAAACTGTCATGATTTCATGACATGTTGGAAGAGAGAGAAAAAGAGAAAAACTATCATGATTTCATGACATGTTGGAAGAGAAAAGCAATGGAAAACTATCATGATTTACATGTTGGAAGAGAAAAAGGAAAACATCGATTTCTGACATGTTGGAAGAGAAAAAGGCAAGTGGAAAAACTATCACGATTTCGTGACATGTTGGAAGAGAAAAAGCAAGGGGAAAACTATCACGATTTCATGACATGTTGGAAGAGAAAAAAGAGGAAAACTGTCACGATTTCATGACATGTTGGAAGAGAAAAGGCAAGTGGAAAAACTGTCATGATTTCGTGACATGTTGGAAGAGAAAGAGAAAGTAGGAAGAAGTGTCATGATTTCATGACAAGTTCAAAGAAAGAGAACAAGTAAGAAAAGTGTCACGATTTTGCGACATGTCGCATTTTCACGACTAAAATAGGAGAGAGAAAGTAAGTTGGAAAAGTGTCACGATTTCGTGACATGTCGCATTTTTGACTAAAATAGGAGAGAGAAAGTAAGTTGGAAAAGTGTCACGATTTCGTGACATGTCGCATTTTCATGACAAAAGAAAGAGAGGAAGCGTACGGAAGAACTGTCATGATTTCATGACAAAAGGAAAGCAAGACTTAAAGGAAGTGTCACGATTTCATGACAAAAGCAAAGAAGTAAAGTATGGAAGGAAGTGTCATGATTTCATGACAAAAGCAGAGAAGAAGACTTTGAAGGTAGAAGTGTCACGATTTCATGACAAAAGCAAAGAAGTAAAGTACAGAAGTAGAAGTGTCACGATTTCATGACAAAAGTAGAGAAGAAGACTTTGAAGACAGAAGTGTCACGATTTCATGACAAAAGCAAAGTCGAAGTCTATGGAAGCAGAAGTGTCACGATTTCATGACAAAAGAATAGAGAAAGCGTACGGAGGTGAAAGTGTCACGATATCGTGACATTTGTATTTTCCAAAGCTAAGAGAAAGAGCAAGGAGAAAAGTGTCGATATCCAAAGAAAAAAGCATATCGACATGTTTTGTCAGCAAGAGAAAGAGAGAAGAAAAGTGTCGCGATATCGTGACATGTTGTATTTTGAGGGCCAAAGCAAGGAGAAAGAGAGAGAAAGGAAAGTGTCACGATATCGACGACATGTTGTATTTTCATGGTTGAGTTGAAGCCGACGAAGACCGATGACAACGACTAAAATTAGGGTTTACAGTTGTCATGAAAGCCGACTAAGATTAGGGTTTACAACCGACTAAGATTAGGGTTTTCATCATAAAAATGTTATTATAAAAGGAGGGTTGTTTGGAGAATTGAAGTAATGTTGAAGTGTGCAAATTCGATCATAGTGCATAGAGAGCAAGTCATATCGAATCATGCTAAGTGCAAAATTCATAAAGAGAGCAGAGTGCACAAAAATGAGAAGATGATCATGAAGTTTGACTATAACAAAGTAGAGTGTGTGAAGAACGCAAAGGTGAAGAAGACCATTCAGGGTCTTGCAAAAGCAAAGGTATCTTACTATTAAACTTATAGATTCAAATTGAAGTCCAGGTTGGTGCTTGGCATTAGGGGTTGGTGCTCCTTCTAGTTGGTGCTGGTAAATCAAGGGTTGGTGCTCCTTTCTATTGGTAGATAAATCAGGGGTTGGTGCTCCTTCCAGTGTGTTGGTAAATTGATTGTAAAGTTGGTGCTTTGCAAAGGCTGGATTTGGATGGTAGTCCAAGCAGTCATTTTTGAGGAGTAGCCACATTGGTGAACCTCATTAAATCTTGTGTTGTGTGATGCTCTTTTGTTATACTTGTTGTATCTAGTAATAAGTTTTAATTGCTAGGATATTAAGAGCTGTAAATTTAAGTTTAAAGAGCTACACTGATTCACCCCCTCTCAGTGTCATTGTAAGACTAACAATTGGTATCAGAGCTAAGTTCCTATACAAGCTTAACCGGCTAGGGTGATCTTGGAAGTAACACAATGGCAGGTGGTGAAGGCTTCTCATCAAACAAAGCACCATTGTTTGATGGATCTAATTACGCATTCTAGAGAATCAGGATGCAAACATATCTCTGTGCTTTGGGATACGACATCTGGGATTCAGTAGTTAGTGGATACACAATACCCATCACTCCTCCAAAAGAGGCTGACGAAAAGAAACTGTTTGAAAATAACTCAAAAGCAAAGAATGCTCTCATGTGCGGATTAGCGAGACGGTGAACTAGTAAAGATCATGAGCTGTAAAATGGCAAAAGAGATATGGGACAAACTGAGGAGTATTCATGAAGGAGATGATAAGATCAAGGAGGCCAAGTTACAGACACATCGAGCTCAGTTCGAAGCATTAAATATGAATGACGATGAAAACATTGAGGCATATATGCTTAGAGTTAATGGAATCATTAATGCGATCAGAGGACTCGATGAGGATATCGAAGACTCTATCGTCATGAAAAAGGTATTAAGATCTCTTCCTCAAAGGTTTGATTCTAAAGTCTCAGCGATAGAAGAAGCTAAAAATCTAAATTATTTTAGTATAGATGAGATGTATGGTTCTTTGACTGCATATGAGATGAGGATAGGAAGATCTAAACCCACAGACAGAGAAGCGGCTTTTAAAGCCCTTAAAGATAAAAACGCAAAACAAGAGTCCGAGGAAGAAGAGACATCAGATGAAATGGAAGCAAACTTTGTTAGAAAACTAAAAAGGGGAAAAGGAAAATACAGAGGAAAGCTACCGCTTAAATGTTTCAACTGTGGAGGCGTTGGGCATTTTGCGACTAAATGTCCACTTAAAGAGAAGAACAAAAATGATGAAGGATCGCACCAAGAAAGAAGTGACTGGAAGAAGAAAACGAATTTCAGAAAAGGCAACTTCAAGAAGAAAAGTTTCATCTCCAGGAATGCCAGTTCATCAGAAGACAACTCCGATGAGGATTCTGAAGAGGAAACAGGTGAAGCTCTTTTCATGGCATTTGAAGAAGTAAAATCGAAAAAGGAAGGAGTGAACTCGAAGTATGTGGTGAAAACCCTGAGGCTGAAGTAGATCTAGAAGGTGAGTTGATCTCTGCACTTGAAGAGTGGAAGATAGAAAGAAAAAGAATAAGAAAATTTCAAGAAAGCTTGAGGATGCAAATGAAATCATAACCAGTTTGAAAGTACAGATAGAAGAATCCAAGAAAATCTTCGAAGATCTCGAAGTGCAAATAACCATGAAAATAGATTATTGCAGCAAGCTAGAAGAAGAGATTGTTGGTTTAAGAATGCAGCTAGAAGAGATGAATAAGAAAATTAGTTGTTATCACAAACGTGAAGAAAGTTCTATGAAGCTGGATAAGATCATAAATGACCAAAGGCCTGCAGGCATCAAATTTGGTCTGGGTTTCATCGAAGGAGAATCATCAAATGGATCAAAGGCCAAAAATGTAGAATCCATAAAGAATGAAGATAAGAAACAGGTTGATCAAGGAAAAACATCTCATGCAAAAGAAAGCAATAATGCCAGGCACGAAAGGAGAATTGACAATGATGGATTCACCAATGTCACACATCAAAGAAGAAGAAGACCTATGGCTCCTACGGCAACATGGCAAAGACCATCACCCAGGTTCAATTATCCCTTTTCTGGTTTCTATTTTAAATGCAATGGCTATGGACATAAAATCTCAGACTGCAAATATAATGTAAGACCAAGGAATTTCACCAGTAGAAATGCTTTTTCTCCTCGAATGAATTATACAGTAGAATGTTATAACTGTCATAATTTTGGGCACATTGCAAGAAACTGTAGAAGTACATTTGCATCAAATCAGTTTCAGGGAAGAAAATTTCAACCAAATAGGATGAGACAAAATAGAAAACTTCTCGAAAAACATGCACAAGCTATTGATAAGGGAAAGGCAAAACAAGAACCCAAAACTACTATCAAAACGGAGTGGAAAGGAAAAGAGCGACTTAAGGAAGAAAAGGAATCCTTAATCGTACAAACAACATTTAAAGCACAGAATAAATATGTACCATGGATACTTGATAGTGGATGCTCCAGTCATATGACAGGTGACAAACAAAAATTTGAGAAGTTACAGAAATATGAAGGTGGTTCAATAAAGTTTGGAAATAATGATGGAGCTAAGATAGTTGGCAAAGGTTCAGTTAAAATTAGTGACGGAAAAATTAAGTCAGAAGAAGTCTTGTTTGTGGATGGTTTGAAACATAACTTGTTGAGCGTAAGTCAGATTTGTGATAAAGGTCATGAAGTAGTTTTTATGAAGCAGGGTTGTGAAGTCAGAAAAACAAATAGTGGAAAATTGATAGCAACTGGATCAAGGACATCTGGCAACCTGTACACGCTCTCAGAGACTTCAAAAGGAGCTTGTTTTATTGGACAGGAAGAAGAAAATTGGTTGTGGCACAAGAGACTCGGTCATATCAGTTTTGATAATCTAGTAAAAATCACCTCAAAAAGGGCAGTGAGAGATATTCCCACCATCAACAAACCTGCAAACAACATTTGTGCTTCATGCCAAAAGGGGAAGCAAACTAGAGTCACATTCAAAACAAAAGAGTACTACACAAGCAAACCTTTGGAACTAATACACACTGATTTATGTGGACCCATGAGAACACAAAGCATAAATGGTGACAAATATTTTATGTTGTGCATTGATGACTATTCCAGAATGACATGGATATTTTTCTTGAAGCATAAATCAGAAGCTCTTGATATGTTCAAGATTTTCAAAAACCATGTTGAGAATGAAACAGGAAAGAGGATCAAATGTTTAAGATCAGATAGAGGAGGAGAATTCATTTCAGAGGAGTTTATAGAGTACTGTGAAAAATACGGTATTAGGAGACAATTTTCAGCAGCCAGGACACCTCAGCAGAATGGAGTGGTAGAAAGAAAGAACAGGACAGTGCAGGAAATGGCACGGACTATGTTGGCTGAAAGCAGAGTAGCAGACAGATTTTGGAAAGAAGCAGTCCATACTACGGTGTATATCCAAAATAGGTACATGCTGAGAACACATGAAAGCAAAACTCCTTATGAGTTGTGGTTCGGTAAAAGGGCAACAACAAAATACCTCAAAGTTTTTGGCAGCAAGTGCTACATCAAAAGAACTGAAGATAATCTTGGTAAGTTTGAAGATAGAGCGGATGAAGGTATTTTTGTTGGTTATTCATCAAAAAGCAAAGCTTACAAATGCTACAACAAGAGGCTAAAGAAAATTGTGGACAGTGCCGATGTTAAATTTGATGAAGGTAGAGAACGAGTAATTAGCTATGAAATGAACTACCCAATTTATGAAGAGGTTATTGAAGGAGATGAGGAAAACGAAACGGAAAAGATACAAAAAATTGACTCAGATGATTTAAGTTGTGATTCAGAAGTGGAAGAAAATAAGAAATTCAAAACAAGCAGCTGGCAGAAAAATCATCCTAGAGAGCAAATAATTGGAGACCCCAAAGTTGGTGTTCAGACAAGAAGAAGAGTAGTAAGTAACTACTCTCTATTATCCAACATTGAGCCCAAAAATGTTGATGATGCAAGCAAAGATGAAAGTTGGATGAAGGCAATAAATGAAGAATTAGATCAGATCGAGAAAAACGAAACTTGGGAGTTAGTACCTAGACCTGCAAATAAAAATATAATCGGGACTAAATGGATTTTTCGAAACAAATTGAATGAAGATGGACAGGTAGTCAGAAATAAAGCAAGATTGGTATGTAAGGGTTATGCACAAGTTGAAGGCATTGACTTTGAGGAAACTTTTGCACCAGTAGCTAGACTAGAGGCAATTAGAATGTTTCTGGCTTTAGCAGTCTACAAGAATTTCAAAGTTTATCAAATGGATGTGAAATCAGCGTTTTTGAATGGGAAACTTGAAGAAGAGGTTTATATTGAGCAACCGAGATGGTTTCCAACTTGGTGATGATCCCAACTTTGTTTGCAAGTTGAAGAAAGCATTATATGGCTTAAAACAGGCACCCCGAGCATGGTATGCAAGGCTAGACAACTATCTCACCCAACAAAGGTTTAAGAAAGGTATGGTGGATAGTAATTTGTATGTCAAAATAGAAAATGGGCATCTTATTGTTCTTGTTGTATACGTAGATGATATCATATTTGGTAGCAGCAAAGATGAGTCATGTAAAGATTTAGCAAATAAGATGCAGAAAGAATTTGAAATGTCAATGATTGGTGAACTTTCGTATTTCCTCGGGTTGCAAGTTAATCAAAATAAGAAGGGCATATTTATTTCTCAAGTTAAATATGTGAAAGAGATGTTAAAAAAGTTCACAATGGAGGATTGTAAGCCAGTTAGCACTCCCATGACGACAGGTTGCAAGTTGAGCAAGGATGACAAATCTCCACCTGTTGATCAAACCATGTACAGATCTATGATTGGAAGCTTACTGTACTTGATAGCTACTGGACCAGATATTTTGTAGGCAGTATGCATGGTAGCACGATTTTAGGCTAATCCCAAGGAGACTCATGTGACAGCAGTGAAAAGGATTCTTCGGTACCTCAAGGGTACTATGGAGTATGGGTTATGGTATCCGAAAGGTAAAGACTTCACCCTTATTTCGTATTCAGATGCAGATTGGGCAGGATGTGTAGATGACAGAAAGAGTACCAGTGGAGGTGCATTCTATCTTGGAGACAGATTGGTCGCATGGCATAGTAAGAAACAAGAGTCAGTTTCTTTATCGATAGTAGAGGCAGAATATATTGCAGTGACAACATGTTGTACGTAGGTATTGTGGATGAAACAAACCCTGAAAGATCTTGGTATTAGCTTTAGTGAGCCAATATCAGTTAAGTGTGATAACACCAGTGCCATTAACATCTCCAAGAATCCGGTTATGCATTCACGCACAAAACACATTGCTATCAGGTATCACTTTTTGAAGGAGAAAGTTGCGGAAGGTGAGGTTAAGTTGGATTTTGTTCCAACTACAGAGCAAGTAGCAGATATCTTCACAAAACCATTGCCCAAGGAAGTTTTTGAGTACCTTCGCAATAAATTGGGAGTGGTCACACTTCCCAAGAATTGACTAGCTACAGGGATCACATTCTCAGGGGGAGCATTTAAGTATTTGATTATCTTTTTGCTCATGTTCATGATTTTTGCTAAGTGTAATAAATTGTGCCTGAGAATGTTGTGCATGGACTCGGGGGAGTCTGCAGTAGCCCTTTGGTATTATTGTCAAAGGGGGAGAAGAGTTACAGGAAATTGCACATGTGTTGCCAACAATTCCAAAGGGGGAGATTGTTGAGCAAGGTGCAACAACAGTATTGTCATTGTTGTCAACACAGTCAGATAGATCTATTGATGCAGTGGATAGGAAGTTCAAAAGCTATTCAGATGCAGAAGATAAGAGTTCAAAGGTTATTCAGAGTATGTACAATGATTTTCCAAGAAGACCGAAGTGGCCCATATGCAAAAGATCAAAGAAAAAGACAAGTAAGAAAAGTGTCGCGATATCGCGACATATACAGCAGGCAAGAAAAACTGTCACGATTTCATGACATGTTGGAAGAGAGAGAAAAAGCAGGAAAAACTATCACGATTTTGTGACATGTTGGAAGAGAAAAAGGCAAGTGGAAAAACTATCACGATTTCATGACATGTTGGAAGAGAAAGAGCAAGTGGAAAAACTATCACGATTTCATGACATGTTGGAAGAGAAAAAAACAAGTGGAAAAACTGTCACGATTTCGTGACATGTTGGAAGAGAAAAAAGCAAGAAAACTGTCATGATTTCATGACATGTTGGAAGAGAAAAAGGCAAGTGGAAAAACTGTCATGATTTCATGACATGTTGGAAGAAAAAGAGAAAGCAGGAAGAAGTGTCACGATTTCGTGACAAGTTCGAAGAAAGAGAACAAGTAAGAAAAGTGTCACGATTTCATGACATGTCGCATTTTCATGACTAAAATAGGAGAGAGAAAGTAAGTTGGAAAAGTGTCACGATTTCATGACATGTCGCATTTTCATGACTAAAATAGGAGAGAGAAAGTAAGTTGGAAAAGTGTCACGATTTCATGACATGTCGCATTTTTATGACAAAAGAAAGAGAGGAAGCGTACGAAAGCGAACTGTCACGATTTCATGACAAAAGTAGAAAGCAAGACTTGAAGTGTCATGATTTCATGACAAAGCAGAAAAGTGTCACGATTTCATGACAAAGCAAGAAGTAGAAGTGTCACGATTTCACGACAAAAGCAGAAGAAGACTTAAGGGAAGTGTCACGATTTCATGACAAAAGCAAAGAAGTAAGTACGAAGGAAGTGTCACGATTTCATGAAAAAAGAAGAAGATTCTTTGAAGGAAGTGTCACGATATCATGACAAAAGCAAAGTCAAGTCTTGGAAGCAGAAGTGTCACGATATCATGACAAAAGAATAGAGAAAGCGTACGGAGGAAAAGTGTCACGATATCTGACATGTACAAAGCTAAGAGAAAGAGCAAGGAGAAATGTCGATATCACAGTAAGAAGAGAAAGAGAAGGAGAAAAGTGTCGCGATATCGCGACATTTGTACTTTCAGGTCCAATGCAAAGAGAAAGAGAGAAGAAAAGTGTCGCGATATCTGACATGTTAGAGAAGGAGAAAGAGAGAAAAAAGTGTGTGATATCCGACATTTGTATTTTTACGATTGAGTTGAAGCCGACGAAGACCGATGACAATCGACTAAAATTAGGGTTTACAGTTGTCATGAAAGTTGACTAAGATTAGGGTTTACAACCGACTAAGATTAGGGTTTTCATCACAAAAATTGTTATAAAAGGAGGGTTGTTTGGAGATTTAAGTATGTTGATGTGTGAAATCGGTCATGTGCAAGAGAGCAAGTCGTGTCGAATCATGCTAAGTGCAAAATTTGCAAAGAGAGCAGAGTGCGCAAAAGGGAGAAGACGATCATGAAGTTCGATTGTAATGAAGCAGAGTGTGCGAAGTGATGGCACAGAGAGAGCAGAGTGCATAGAGAACGCAAAGGTGAAGAAGACCAATCAGGGTCTTGCAAAAGCAAAGGTATCTTACTATTAAACCTATAGATTCAAATTGAAGTCCAGGTTGGTGCTTGGCATTAGGGGTTGGTGCTCCTTCCAGTTGGTGCTGGTAAATCAGGGGTTGGTGCTCCTTTCTATTGGTATAGATAAATTAGGGGTTGGTGCTCCTTCCAGTGTGTGCTGGTAAATTGATTGTAAAGTTGGTGCTTTGCAAAGGCTGGATTTGGATGGTAGTCCAAGCAGTCAATTTTTGAGGAGTAGCCACATTGGTGAACCTCGTTAAATCTTGTGTTGTGTGATGCTCTTTTGTTATACTTGTTGTATCTAGTAATAAGTTTTAATTGTTGCAGTATTAAGAGCTGTAAATTTAAGTTTAAAGAGCTACACTGATTCACCCCCCTCTCAGTGTCATTGTAAGACTAACACCATTCAGCTTTTGGTTCCATTCTAATCATGTTGATTGAAATTTTATTATCAAAGGCTTCACGTCCCATTGTGAGATGCGAGAGCATTTTAACATAAATGGTAGTGAAATCGATAGACAAATTATGAGGGATTAAGGATCCCCAATATGCCATTATGTCTGTGAACCTATTTGATGAATGAGGGATTGCCTCGATGTCATACCATTCCAACTTAGCCAAATATGTAGCAACAAGATATTTATAAGCTTTCAGTACGGGACATCGACACTAAAATAGCCCCTTAACTTGGTTGACTATGAGAAAGGAGTTGCCAAAGATGTTTAATATTTTAATATTCATGGTGACGGTTGTATGGAGGCCCAAAATTAGGGCTTCATATTCAGTGTTGTTATTGGTGCAAGGAAAGTATAATTTGAATGACAAAGGCATTGGAGCTCCTTACCATGTGAAAAATACTATTTTTGCACCACCCCCTTGCTCACACTTCGAACCGTCAAAGAACAAGGTGTTATCAACATTATTTTTTGGTTCTTTAGGTTTGGGAGCTTTGTATACGACAGACATCGTCATCTAAAAGCTTGATGGTAAGAGACCTAATGTTTGACAACGGTGCATCAGCCAGCTGATCAGTTATGACTTGTCCCTTAATGGACTTATGGCTTTTGAATTCTACATCGAATTATTTCAATAGAATGATCCACTTTGCAGTATGTGTGTTATGATATGTCTTGCTCATTGTTGTGGCTGCTCCACAACGAGCCCCAAAAAATTGGGGACCCACATTTTTGTTTTGAAATTTTGATGTTTGCAGTTTGTTTTAAGGGTCTATGCCTTCATTTTGTCGTGGGTTTTGCAATTGTTGTCGGTGCTTGTCGACAATATTTTATTGTCGATGATTTTTTCTTGTCGATGATTTTTTTTGTCGATGATATTTTATTGTCGACAACTTTTTCTTGTTGATGACTTTTGTCGTCATTTTCTTGTCGACGATATTTCCTTATCGACAATATTTTATTGTCGATGTTTTTTTTTGTTGTCGACGATTTTTTGCCATCTTTTTTGTTGTCAATAACTTTTATCGTCATTTTTGTTTATGACAACTTTGTTGTCATTTTTTTTCTCTTTAGCAATTTTATGGTCGAGTGTTAGTCTTTCCTTGTCACTTAGTCCGTATAGGGTCTCCTTCTACCTGCAAAGACCAAATTAACATATTAGAAATCAACACCATGACCACCATTAAACTGAAGCTTAAATGACAAAAAATCCTCTAATTTATTTATTTTAAATTTTAAATTTATATATATAGAATATATATATACAAACTTATTATTATTATTATTATTATTTTGTATTGTTTTCATTATCTGAACCACCCATGACAAGAAACACCAACACTCGACCATAAACTTGCTAAAGACAAAAAAATTGACGACAGTTGTCATAAACAAAAAGGACGATAAAAGTTGTCGACAACAAAAAAGATGACAAAAATTCATCGTCAACAAAAAAAACGTCGATAATAAAATATTGTCGACAAGGAAATATCATCGACAAGAAAATGACGACAAAAGTCGTCAACAAGAAAAATTTGTCGACAATAAAATATCATCGACAAAAAAAATCATCGACAATAAAATATTGTCGACAAGAAAAAATCATCGACAATAAAATATTGTCGACAAGCACTGACAACAATTGCAAAAACCATGACAAAACGAAGGCATAGACCCTTAAAACAAACTGCAAACATCAAAATTTAAAAAAAAAAAGGTGGGTCCCCAATTTTTTGGGGCTCGTTGTGGAGCAACCACAACAAATGGCGACTCTACTGGGAAATGCTCCTAAGCATTTCGGTGAGAACCCAACCTAAAAACCTACAACTCAACTGCAAGCATTAGCAAATATCCAAAGAATGTAAATAGACTAGAAATACATGAAACATTAGAATCATTCAATATCAGCTCAATGTGTGCATAGTGATTCATTCTTTATCGTTTGAAATAGTTCCACATTCTATTTCCAGTTTCACATGAATGCATATAATGAATCATGGAGGGTCTATGCAAGATTGAATGTATTGCCAAAATAATAAACTATGACTGACCTGCTTTGCAAGGACTCAAAATTTTAGTAGCATGAGTAGAAACATTAAAACTATCAAACCCTCTTAGGACCAATCATGGATGAATTGAGTTCATATACCCAATATCAAGGTTGGTTATGCGCCACTACCATATTGAATCAATGTGCATGTGTAAATGAAATCAGAGCTTTGGGGAATCAGATTCTCAACCTAAGCGTGATGATAATTTAACCCTATCCTTACTACTCTGATTTGAGTTTATTACCTCATCTTAAGCAAAATGATTAAACCTATTATGGATAAAACTGCCAAGCTAGCCTGTCTGTGTGAGAGGTCAGAGGTCTTGCTTTTAAATGAGACATGTTGCCATGCATGAGCCTACTCCACTGCCAGTCAGGCGTCTATAGCCCCGATGGAGATCAACCCCATAGTCCAGGCTTTGGTTTTGGATTTCTTGAATTTTAGGGATGACTACCCATCCTTGTGAGGGACACGTAGTACGATCCTTCCAACTCAAATGATGAGATGGAGGGATGTTGGATCGACATGGTAGTAGAATGAGTACGCAATGACAATGATAGAGACCGAAGTGGATGGCACTAGCAGATATGGATGTTACAACAGGAATACCGCCAGAAAATAGCGAATCTAGGAGCTAGAGCGCATAGCGAGCTACTCGCTGATGACAAAAATGTCGGGTGCAGAGGAATAATAGGTGGTCAGAGAGATGTTGTGACATCAAGGTGGGACAACACCCCTCACAAACTCATGGTTAGAAGGTAGAGACACTACCAGCCATGGCAGTGACAGGCGAGAGTAGAGAAAAATGTAATGCATTTGTGTCATAAACCCTAATGTCAAAATCTTGCATCCTTAAGCATCTATCGAAGAGCTCATTCAATAAATAGTGGGTGAGGTTTTGGAGTGATGTTTAGTCCCAAGCGTGGGTCTGGACTAGCTGTCGAAGTCGAACCATCGCATATGTAGGATAGAGGAGCACCGCCTAGTAGTTGCAGCATAGAATGGATAATGGTCGTACAGGAGAGACATCGTAGGGAGGACTGCCGCACAGGAGGAAGCATAATTTGTAGGCCATAAGGCTTGGGTCTTAACCCAAGTCTTGGGCGTAGTGGTATGGGCAAGCCAGGATAAGGCTCGCATCCCATCAACTGGGGTTTGATTCTCGCTGGCGTTCCCCGATAGAAGCTAATGAGCGAAAGTAGCAATGGCCCTCTAGGCATCAAGGGAAATAATATGTAGATCTAAGGTGGTTGTTTAAAATGCTTTCCTTTTATATAATAATGTTGCCACTCTTTTTTTTTTGGGTTTTTGAATGCATCATGGTGGCAACTATGGTTTAGGACCTTAAAATTGTATTTTATTTTATAAGGTCCCACCATTCTATAGGGGGAAAGGAATTTTCAATATTTTGTTTATATATATTATAATATAGTGTCATGGGATTTATGATGGGAGACATAAGGGATAAAGCCATGGTATTTTGTTTTGCTTTAAGAGGGTTGAAATATTATTTTAATTCTATATATATATATATATATGTTATAATATATATAAAGGGTGTTATAAGGAAAGAAACCATTCATTTTTGTTATATTCAAGGGAAATGAAGAGATGAATTAGGTAAAGGAAAGCCAAGGGTTAGATTTCTTTTTTTTTTTATTTAAGCCCATGAGATTTTCGAAAAGGGGGGCTAGAAATTGTAAAAAAAAAAAAAGACTATCTTTCGGAATAAAGGAGCTTTTATTTGGCAAGAGCAAATTTTGTGTGTGAAATCAAAAGGAGACTGAAACTAAGACTGCTGTTATTTTTGTAAACCTTTCCTTTGCATTATTGCTTCTTGTATCTATTCATTTATGCCATAAAGTGGGTTATGATAGGTGAATGATAGAATGATGCAATTATTTGTTTCCTTAGAGTCTTGCATCTGACCTAATCTGACTGTGTTTATGTTGCAGGTATGTTAGGTCAGGTTGTTTTAGAATTTCATCTCATAACTTGGGGTTTTGCAGGGAGGATATTTCTAACTAAATTAATGTTCTATTTTGGTTTTTCCAGCTAACTTTTGTAAATAATGTTTCTGTTTTATTTTTTTGATATTTAGATTAATCTCACCTTAAAATATACTTTTTTGATTCTGGTCCATTCCAAATTTTTTTGTATTTGTTTTCATTCTATTCTTGTCCATTCTAGAATTTCTGCTAATTGTTCCTTGATTCTGGTCAATTCCAGAATTTCTACGAATTGTTCCTTGATTCTGGTCCATTCCAGAATTTTTTGCTAATTGTTCTTTGATTCTGGTCCATTCCAGAATTTTTGCTAATTGTTCCTTGATTCTGGTCCATTCCAAAAATTTTGCTAATTGTTCCTTGATTCTGGTCCATTCTAGAATTTATGTTCATAAATAGTTCTTTTATTGCCATGAATAATCTAAGTTATGAAGAAGGTAAATAAATCTGCCAAGAGTACGCTCTACGTCTGCGCTTGAGAAAGCGATCTGCTCACACCAGAAATTGGAGGGTTTTTTTGCAGATCTAGTGTTTCCCAAAGAAAACCAGGGATTAATAGCGGAGAAGAGAAAGTCGCTTCTAGATCCACTTCTTTAATTTAGATTTTCATTCTTGCATCTCCAAGAACCTTCATCTAATTTTCAGACAAAATATGGGTTTAGGAGGGCTACTAATTCCAAATGCACATAAAGTCAGATCAAGTGAATGAATCTTAACTTTCTAACTTACTAATTTTTTCTAACATTTAATGCTAACATTGCCAACTTTACTAACACCAAATGCTAACATAGGGATAGTGGAACATTTTAAATGAAGATAAAATGAATCCGCTAACTCTAAAAATGAACCTCATGTTAAAGGCACGGAGTTTAAAATGAAGTGGCTTATACCACACACTTTCTCATTTGGAATATTTTAAGCTGAAGATAAAAGAAGTTACTAACTAGGTTTCGGGTAGATCACTTTAATCTTAAGAATATTAAAAGGAGCTATCTTCGCATTTGGTTGTTTTAATGGATTATGGTTGCAAAGTACTTGTTTGAATCATTAAAGGCCCCTTGTTAACTGTTACTTACATGGTTTAAGTTATTCTGGTATAAATTCATTTATTTGCTTTAGTCTTGATTGATTATGTGCACATGAATGTTTGTTCATAAGAACCTTGGAGAAATGAATAATGTTACTTAATTTCTTTGCAAGAGAGAGTTTCTTGTTTGATACTCTAGTTGTGGTGATCATTTTTCTATAGGGCAAAATATTCACTCAACACTCATCATATACTGCAAAGGATTTTGTTTTGATATTACATATGTCATATAACTTAGTATATAGTGCTACAATTTATTTGTAGCGAACACTACTGCTAAACACAATTTCTCCACATATGCATACCCTAGCTCATAACTCACCAAGGTTTGACTAATATAATATATGGCTTGTTATTTGCCTTGCACATTCTTTTGGGCTAACATGGTTCCTAATGCAAAGTCAGTTGCTGATATATAGTAGAAATGGCACATCTGGCCTTGGTAGATCTAGAACTGGCAGTGTTGCCAACTATTGCTTGATTTTAGCAAAGGTTGTTCGATAGTCTTCATCCCAATTGAATGGGGCCCCCTTGTGTAGCAGTCGATTCATGGGTCGATATTTATCATATAATTATGCGATAAATCACTTTATCAATTCTACCTTGCCTTAAAGGCTTCTTAATTATTTAATGTTTATGGGGGGATGCATCTCTAGAATAGCCTTGACCTTTGCTAGGTCAACTTCAATGCCTCGCTTTGAAATGATGAATCCTAAGAGTTTACTCGAAGTTATGCCAAATATGCACTTATTAGTATTCAACCTGACATTGTGGTCTATCAGGCGATCGAAGACCTTCTTCAGGACCTCCGCATGCTCAGAACATAGTAATGACTTATCTAATAAGTCATCCATATAATCCTATAGGATCTTATGCATATAGTCATGAAAGATATATGTCATGACCCATTGATATGTGGCACCAACATTTTTGAGCCAAACGACATAACTTTATAGCAAAATGTTCCCCATGGCGTTATAAATATGGTTTTATGTTGGTATTTGGGCTTAATACAAATTTTATTGTAACCAGAAAAACCATTCATTAAGGAGAGCATCTCGTGACCTATAGTTGTGTCTACAAGAGCATCAATATTAGCCAAAAAAAATGAATTCTTAGGTGTTGCCTTATTCAGGTCTCTAAAATTCATACAACTACGGATCCTTCCATTAGGTTTTCCTATAGGAACCATATTGGATACCCATTATGGATAGTCAATGGAGATAACAAACTCTACGTCCAACAACTTTTGCAATTCATCTTTCACCATTAAGGCTATTGTTGGATGCATCATTCTAAGCTTCTACCTGAATGACTTCTTTGATAGATCTAGTGAAAGGTAATGGGTAACCAATTTTGGTTCTAGACCTGGCATATCTTTGTAAGTCCAAGCAAAAATATTAGGTCTCTCCTTCAACAGAGGGATGAGGGTGGAACACTCATCTGGAGTGAGAATTTCTTCAAATTTTACCTTCCTTGGATTGGTGGGATCGTTACTAATATCCACATTGAAGGTTTCCTCTATTGACATGTGAGATCCTTCCTCAAGCTGATGAGGCGTAGGGATCAAGTGGATGTCATTGGTTGGGCTTATAGGTTCCGCATTGGAAGCATCCTAAAAATGATAGACATCATAAGCACAAGTTGGCATAAAATAGAATGGTTGCAGCATTTCTTCGTTAGGGAAGAAATCTTTAGGCTCAACAGGCAAGTCAACGTGATCCTAATCGATAACATCTTCATTGAGATACAATAATTTGGACAGATCAATTAGATTATGGAGTGGAGTGGTCAAATAAATGGAGACCATATTGAAGGAATGAAATTGATCTCCAAGACCACACGAAAAAACTTCTACATCATCGATGTAGCTCCCATACCCGATATTTGGCTCTAATGGCACGGGCACAAATGGATCCTCTCTATGTGGACTATGAATGACTAGGTCCTCCTTGTGCACTGATTGCAATATTGGATCATTCGGTCCAATGAGCTCTATATACATAGGTAGATCAAGAAACACCATGTGATAGATCACATCAAAGTTAGGTGGTCTTCCCCTAAGGTGAGGATTGAGATTGATCTCTCTACACATGTCCTCATCCGTATAAGGTGCATTATAGCGACATAGGTAAGGAAGTCCTAGATAGGCTCTCTTCATTTCATCCTCTTTGTCACTGTTGTAATACAATCATTCACCACTATCCACTAGTATGGGATGCTCTAGAAAATGTGGCCCCATATAAGTTACATCCTGATCGTTATCGTCACTGTCCAGTAAAATCAGGTATAAACACTGTAAATACGATACTGCCCCATAAACTAGCTCAAATTCATCCCCTGATTGATTATCATGTGAGGACTCACTATCCACCAAGATATTCTCATGATACGTCTCGGGTGCCGCTATGGTGACATAAGACACCATCCGACTATCCCTCTGGAACGTAGAAGGATTAGGGTGATATGGGTTGAAATCCACATCATCCCCCAGACTAAGGTACAAGCGATCCAAGGATGCTGCAAGAAAATAATCCTATCCTCATATTTGCAACCCTAGCATGAACCTATCAGTTGCCAATTGATAATGCAACTCAAGCGAAGTCCTAATTCCTTGCTTAAAAATACCAAGGCCATACCCATGCCAATGATATAATTCAAAAATACGCATGGCATATTTAGGGTTGGATAGGTAATGAACATTCACTACGAATGGTTCATCATCATCTTCATCCATGGGCGTTCAAGTAGGAAGCTGATCCAACCTAGCGTAGATGAAGTTCATTTGATTGGGTGGCTCTCCCAATGAAACTACTGATCCAAACAAAAAATGATGAGCATGGGGTCGACCCATCTCTTGTGTAGTCTCTAATATTGGTCCAAATATGACATTCTACATAATATATTCACCTAACCCTGTGTTGGCAAGATGAATAGTCACCTACGATATGGATGACCCTACTGACAATGCAGGAAAGGTAGGCTGACATACCTCCTAGGCTCTGTCCTGGGCTCAGTGCATTGATGGGAGTATGAAACCCCTTGGAAAATAAGCCATGTTCACAAACTTGAAGGGTTCTTTGTTTGATGATATCACGTGAACTCATACCTCATGAATGTATTTTACACATTGATGCAGTATAGAGGGAATGCAACACATTTCTTGAATCCAATGCTTCCCTAGTAGGATGTTGCACTGCATGATACCTTCGATCACATGACACATCATGGGGATGGTATTTAGACCCACTTGAATAGGTAGGACGATCGTACCAACCATCGAACATAGTGCATCGTTAAATGCTCTCAATATAAATACGATGGGCACAATATGTGACTTGGGTAGCTTTAAAGGACTCAAGGTCTTGGTCGTTATAATATTGATCGACGAATCGATGTCGATCAAGACCCTCTTGAATGAAACATGATTGACACATGTGATGATATGTAACTATGGGTCAGTCGTATTTGTAAGAACCGTCCTAATTTCATGATCGTAGAATTAGATCGTAGGTTCCTGACACTATTGTATATGTCCCACAAAATTGGTGAATGCTTGAGCATCCTGGGACTACACCATGATGGGCCTTAGAATTTCCATGAGCGTATCCCTATGCCTGGGGGACTGTTGTATCAGCTCATAAATAGACAACTTCGTAGGAGTTGTCTACAAGTTTTGAATCAACCTACTTCATATGGTCACCACCGGTCTAGTTGGTGGGCCTGTAATATTCTGAGTTAGCTACTAATTCAACGTAGCTTGTATCTTGATGGGAGTGTGCAGTTGATTTGGCTACTCATATCTCCCATGTTTAGTAACAACATTAACCATGCCTACGAACCCCTGGGTAGGTGCTTCGACACACACTTGACTGACATCGCCAGTATTGTTACGCGATGCCTCATGGTTTGGCAATGTATTTTTATATATCCCCATGTTTTGGTTGTCGGGCACCAACAGATTATTTGGCACTACAAGCTCACATTTATCGATCATGTTTTGCACAATATGTTTGAAGGACCAACATACTTCAATTTCATGACCCTTCGTGCGATGGAAGATGCAAAATAGATCATCCTGATACCCCTTTGACTTGGGTTGGGTAGGGTCAACCAATTTAATCTCAAGCAACCTAATTACCTTAGCCTTGCACAATTGATGGAATATTGATGTCAATGATTTCATCAAAGGTGTGAATTGGCGAGGTGGGCGTTGTTCTTTATTTTTACCCCTATAATTATTCTTGCACTTTTTGTACTACGTAGGAGGAGGTTGGGCCTGATAGTTCTACTTTTGTTGCCCTTTATCCTCTCTTTGGAGTTTTAACACCACTTGATTGACATGGGCTTGCTTTCCTTAATGTTTTATGGAGCTCTTCTTGTGCCCCTATTTCCTATTTTTGAGCTTCAAGTTGCCCTCTTGCAACTTGATATCCTCAATTACTTTGGCTTGTGCCAAAGCTTCCTCGAACATCTGGTACTGTTGTAGTTGCAACAATAACAATATGAGCTTGGCACAACTCTTTATGAACATCCAGGTCAATTGATTGGTAGGAATAGGGAATGAAAACTTTGCCATTAATCTCCTCCACCTCTTTTCATATTCTAGAGTTGGCTCATCATCGTGTTGAGATAGTTCAGCCAGATCGAAAAGGTTAGCTTGCTTCCTGATGCCAAAGTAAAAGTGTTCAAGGAAGGCATCAACCAGTTGCTCAAAATTGGTGATACTATGCTTCTTCAACTGATTAAACCACTCTTGGTCTAGGCCTAAGAGGGTTGTGATGAATGTATGCAAAAGCAATACATTTTTTCTCGCAATATAGAAGCATACGTCTAAAAATCCTATGACATGCTCTTGCACATATTTGTCACCCTTGAATTTATCTAGCATTTGAATGCCAAAATGCTCAAGATATCTTTGGAGTAGGCACCGAGGGGTCCAAAGGCTCATTATGAATCTTTCTCAATGTCAGCTTTTGAAAAGTCATGCCTTGCCTCTCGATTGCTTTCACTTTCGTTGCTAAGGCCTTATAAGCCTTCGAGCATAGAAAGTCCTCCTCCATAAGCTGATGTGGGGTAGGTCTTGGAGGTACATTATTCCTATATCGAGGTTGAGGACATTGCTCTTCCTCCTCCTCAACCTGGGAGCTTTTAGGATATCCTTGATCGGCTCCATCTCCCTCTTCTTCCTCATATTGCCTTTGCCTTTGATCTTCGAACAATGGTTGTCATTCTCTATGTCGGGAACTAATATGAGTGTGAGCATCTCTGCGCTCTTGATGCACATCAGCTTGTGAAAAAGCCCTCCTATGAATGCGCTCTTCATGCTCAGCATGGGTGTATAATGATATTGTCACAATGACACTGAGAGGGGGGGTGAATCAGTGTAGCTAAAAATCTGATCTGTAATTCTTAAAACTGAAGCAAAGAGAACTAGAAAATAGATAAAGCAATAATCACAAAAGAGCACACCGCAACACACAATGTAACGAGGTTCACCAATTTGGCTACTCCTCAAAAATGACTACTTGGACTTCAATCCAAATCCAGCCTTTGCAAAACACCAATTTTACAAACACTTTACCAACACCCATTAGAAGGAGCACCAACCCCTATTTTTTTTTTGCAACAGATAGGAGCACCAACCCCTAATGCCAAGCACCAACTTGGACTGCTATTCTGATTTAATTCAGTGACATAAAAATGCCTTCACTATTTTCACAACCTTGACTGGTCTGCAATTAATTAAACTTGATTAAAATTTGCACGCTCTCACGGCTCTGCTTATCTTTCTATTGACCCTCTTCTAACCCTCTTTGCATAGAAAATTATCACTTACAACAACAACAATATACTTCACGCAGACCTATTTTTATAACAAATAAGTCTCTATTTTTAGCTTCCATATTTATGCATGCAACCCGTAACTGTTCTTTTAATATTCTCTTCTACCACTTGTCAACTGTAACTCCTTCTGTATTTATAGAGTGTGCATTATTACGTTACATGCAACGTATATCTCTACCATGACTGTACGAATTCATTTCTATGCATGCATGTATTTTACGATTCTATTAATGCAACTATTCGATTTACTCCAGTTAACTCCAGTTCTTAAAAAGTTGCATGACTGCATCTATAACTGTCGCATTTACTCCAGTTAACTCTTCTTATTTTGATGGCATGTTTTTCATCTACAACTGCCCCTTTAACTGTTGTTCTATTCCAGTTAACTGTCTATTATCATGCTGTTGTGACCTGTCATGAAATTGTGACACTTCTGTATCTTTCTGCCTTTATCGCCTTTTATCCATGAAAATACAACATGTCGTGAAATTGCGACAGTCTCTGCCTCCTTGTCCACTTCTTCGCTTGCACTCGCAAAAACCAGACATGTCACAAAATCATGACACTTTCACCTTCTCGCTACTCTTCTTGGCTTCAACCAACAAAAATGAAACATGTCGCAAAATTGTGACACTTATGTATCTTTTTGCCCTTCTCGCATTTTACCCGTGAAAATACAACATGTCATGAAATCACGATAGTATCTGCCTCCTTGTCCACTTCTTCGCTTGCACTCGCAAAAACCAGACATGTCACGAAATCGTGACACTTTCACCTTCTCGCTACTCTTCTTGGATTCAACCAGTGAAAATGGAACATGTCACGAAATCCTGACATCTTTCTTTGCCTTGTGCCTTTTCTTCCTTTCGCCCGTGAAAATGCAACATGTCACAAAATCATGACATCTTTCTCTGCCTTGTGCCTTTTCTACCTTCCACCCGCAAAAATGGAACATGTCATGAAATCGTGACATATTTCTCTACCTTATGCCTTTTCTGCCTTTCGCCCACAAAAATGAAACATGTCACGAAATCGTGACATCTTTCTCTGCCTTGTGCCTTTTCTGCCTTTCGCCCGCGAAAATGGAACATGTTGCAAAATCGTGACATCTTTCTCTGCCTTGTGCCTTTTCTGCCTTCCGCTCGTGAAAATGGAACATGTCACGAAATCATGACATCTTTCTCTGCCTTGTGCCTTTTCTTCCTTCCACCCATAAAAATAGAACATGTCACAAAATCGTGACACTTTCGCTGCCTTGTGCCTTTTCTATCTTTGGCCAGTGAAAACGGAACATGTCACGAAATCATGACATCTTTCTCTTCCTTGCACTTCTCTTCGACCCTGTCGTGAAATCGTGACACTTTCTCTCCTTGGCACTTTCTCTTTGATCCTGTTGCGAAATCATGACACTTTCTCTCCTTGGCACTTTCTCTTCGATCCTGTCGTGAAATCACGACACTTTCTCTCCTTGGCACTTTCTCTTCGATCCTGTCATGAAATCGTGACACTTTCTCTCCTTGGCGCTTTCTCTTCGATCCTGTCATGAAATCGTGACAGCTTTCCTTGTGCTAACTAAACATGTCATGAAATCATGATAGTCTTCCTTGCACTTTCTAAACATGTCATGAAATCATGACAGTCTTCCTTGCACTTTCTAAACATGTCACGAAATCATGATAGTTTTCTTTGCCTGTGCCTCTTCTTCAAACATGTCATGAAATCGTGACAATTTTTCTACTTGCCTCCTTCTCTGCCAACATGTCACGAAATTGCGACAGTTTTTCTACTTGCCTCCTTCTCTACCAACATGTCATGAAATCATGATAGTTTTCCTTGCGCCTTCTCTCTCCTTGTCCATGTCACGAAATCGTGACAATTTTGCTTACGCCTTCTCTCTCCTCGTCCATGTCGCGAAATCGTGACAATTTTGCTTGCACCTTCTCTCTCCTCGGCCATGTCACAAAATCATGACAGAAAACATGTCGCGATATCGCGACAGTTTTCTTACTTGTCTTTTTCTTTGATTTTCTGAATCTGGGCCACTTTTGTCATCTTGGAAATTCATTGTATATGTTTTGACTGACCTCTGAACTCCTGTCCACTGCATCAACTGCATCAATCTATCTGTGTTGACAACAATGACAATACTTTTGCTGCATCTTTCTCAACAATCTCCCCCTTTAGAATTGTTGGCAACACTCATGCACTCTCCTGTAATTCTTCTCCCCCTTTGACAATAATACCAAAGGGCTGCTTGTGAGACTCCCCTTGAGTCTATGCACAACATTCTCGAGATACACATTGTTATAGTTAGCAAAAATCATGAATATGAGCAAAACTATAAACATAGACATAAATGCTCCCCCTGAGAATGTGATCCCAATTGATAGTCAGTTCTTGGGAAATGTGACTACTCCCAACTTACTCCGAAGGTACTCAAAAACTTCCTTTGGCAATGGTTTTATGAATATATTTTCTACTTGCTCTGTAGTCGGAACAAAATCCAATTTGACCTCACTTTCTACAACTTTATCCTTCAAGAAGTGATACCGGATTGCAATATGTTTGGTTTAAGAATGCATAACCAGATTCTTTGATATGTTTATAGCATTGGTGTTATCACATTTAACTGAAATTGGCTCTTTGAAGTGAATACCAAGATCTTTCAGTGTTTGTCTCATCCATAATATCTGTGTACAGCATGTTGTTGCTTGCAATGTATTCTCGCCTCTCTGTGGATAGAGACTGATTCTTGTTTCTTACTGTGCCATGCTACCAGCCTGTCTCTAAGATAAAATGCTCCTCCACTGGTACTCTTTCTATCATCAATACATCCTGCCCAATCTGCATCAAAATATGCAATAAGAGTGAAGTCCTTACCTTTTGGGTACCACAACCCATACTCCATAGTACACTTGAGGTACCTAAAAATCCTCTTTACAGTTGTCACATAAGACTCTTTGGGACTAGCCTGAAATCTTGCTACCATGCATACTGCCTATAATATATCTGGTCTAGTGGTCGTCAAATATAGCGAGGCTTCCAATCATAGACACTGTACATGGTTTGATCTACATCCGGAGATTTGTCATCCTTGCTCAACTTGCAACCTGTTGTCATGGGAGTGCTGACAGGTTTACTATCTTCCATTGTGAACTTTTTCAACATTTCTTTCACATATTTTACTTGAGAGATAAAAATGCCCTTTTCACTTTGATTTACTTGTAGTCCGAGGAAATAAGAAAGTTCACCAATTATTGACATCTCAAATTTTGTCTTCATTTTATTTGCTATGTCTCTACAATATTCATCCATGCTGCTGCCAAATATTATGTCATCTACATAAACAACAAGTACAATAAGATGGCCATTCTCTGTTTTGATATATAAATTGCTGTCCACCATACATTTCTTGAACCCCTGTTTAATAAGATAGTTATCCAGCCTTGCATACCATGCTCTGGGTGCCTATTTCAAATCATACAATGCTTTCTTTAACCTGCAAAAAAAATCAGGATTGTCATCAAGTTGGAAGCCATCTGGCTGTTCAATGTAAACCTCTTCTTCTAGTTTTCCATTTAGAAATGCTGATTTTATGTCCATTTGATATATTTTGAAATTTTTATGGGCTACAAAAGCCAGAAACATTCTGATTGCCTCTAGTTTGGCTACTGGTGCAAAGGTTTCCTCAAAATCAATGCCTTCAACCTGAGCATAGCCTTTCTGAGACCAATCTTGCATTATTTCTGACAACCTGTCTGTCTTCATTTAATTTATTTTGAAAAATCCATTTAGTAATGATTATGTTTTTATTTGCTGGCCGTGGTACTAATTCCTAGGTTTTGTTTTTCTCAATCTGATCTAGTTCTTCATTAATTGCCTTCATCCAACTTTCATCTGTGCTAGCTTCAGCAATATTTTTGGGTTCAATGTTTGGATAACGAGAGAGTAGTTCCGTATTACTGCTCTTCTTGTCTGAATACCAACTGTTGGGTCCCCAATAATCTATTCTCTAGGATGATTTTTTTGCCAGCTGCTTGTTTTGAATTTCTTGTTCTCTTCTTCTTCAGAGTCAATTCTTAAATCAGCTGGGTCAATTTTTTGATTTTCTTCTATTTCTATTTCTTCATCTCCTTCAATGACTTCTTCATAAATAGGGTAGTTTTCTTGATAAGTTGTTTCTCGATCTCTACCTTCATCAACTTTAACATCTACACTCTCCACAATTTTCTTTAGCCTCTTGTTGTAACACGTGTAGGCTTTGCTTTTTGTTGAGTATCCAAGAAAAATACCTTCGTCAGCTCTATCTTCAAATTTATCGAGATTATCTTCAATTCGTTTGATGTAACACTTGTTGTCGAACACTTTGAAATATATTGCTGTTGCCTTTCTGTCGAACCACAACTCATACAGTGTTTTGCTTTCATGCATTCTTAGCATGCACCTATTTTGAATGTAAACTGCAGTATGTACTGCCTCTTTCCAAAATCTATCAGCTATTTTGTTCTCAGCCAACATTGTTCGTACCATTTCTTGCATAGTCTTGTTCTTCCTTTCAACAACACCATTCTGTTGAGGTGTCCTTGCTATTGAAAACTATATTTTGATCCCATATTTTTGATAGTATTCTGCAAACTCCTCTGAGATAAACTCTCCTCATTTGTATGATCTTAGGAATTTAATTCTTTTTTTAATTTGATTCTAAACTTGTTTTTTAAAAATATTGAACATCTCAAAGGCATCTAATTTAAGCTTTAAAAATAGTACCCATGTCATTCTGGAGTAGTCATCTATGAACAACATAAAGTATGTCACCATTTATGCTTTGTGTTATCATGGGTCCACATAAATCAGTATGTATAAGCTCTAACGGTTTGCTGGTGAAGTATTCCTTTGCTTTAAATGTGGATCTGGTTTGCTTCTCTTGTTGGCATGAAGCACAAATGCTATTTACTGGTTTGCCAATGGTAGGTATATCTCTTATTGCTTTTTTTGAACTTATTTTTACCAGATTGTCAAAGCTAATATGATCGAGCCTCTTGTGCCACAACCAATTTTCATCTTCCTGTCCAATCAAGCATGATCCTTCTGAAGTTTCTGAGAGAGTATATAGATTTTCAGAAGTCCTCAATCTAGTAGCTATCAGCTTCCCAATGTGTGCTTTTCTGACTTCATGGCCCTATTTTTTAAAGATGACTTCGTGACCTCTGTCACAGATTTGACTTACGCTCAGTAAGTTGTGCTTCAAACCAACTACAAACAGAACTTCTTTGGAATTGATCTTTCCATCACTTATCTTGACTGATCCTTTGCCAACTATTTTGGCTCCATCATTATTTCCAAACTTTACAGAGCCCCCTTCATATTTCTATAATTTTTCAAATTTTTGTTTATCTCCTGTCATGTGACTGGAACATCCACTATCTAATATCCATGGTGCAGATTTGTTTTGTGCTTTGAATGCTATCTGTACAATCAAGGATTCCTTTTCTTCCTTGAGTTGCTCTTTTTCTTTCCATTCTAATTTGACTATAGTTTTGGTCACTTGTTTAGATTTTTCTTTGTCAGTGGCCTATGCATGTTTATCTGGGAATTTTTTGTTTTGCCTTAAACTATTAGGTTGAGTTCTTCTTCCCTAATATTTATTTACTACATATGTGCTTCTACAATTTCTTGCAATGTGACCAAATTTATGACAGTTATAGCATTCTACTGCATAATCCATCAAGGGTGAAAATGCATTTCTACTGGAAAAAATTCTTTGTCCTATATTATAAATGCAGTCTAAAATCTTATGACCATAAGTATTGCATTTAAAACAATAACCAAAAAATAGATGAACCTGGGAGTTGGTCTTTGCCAATTTGTAGTAGGAGCCACAAATTTTCTTCTCCTTTGATGTGTGACTTTTGTGAATCCCTCATTGTCAATAGTATTCTCATGCCTGCATTGTTGCTTTCTTTTGCAAGATTCATTTTTCTTTGGTCAACCTTGATTTTATTCTCTTTCTTTACTGGTTCTATAGTTATGGCCTTTGATCCACTTGATAATTCTCCTTCGACAAACCCCAAGCCAAAATTGATGCCTATAGTCCTCTAACTATTTATAATATTTTCAAGCTTTGCAGAACTTCCTTCAAGTTTGTGATAGCAACTCAATTTTTGATACTTTTCTTCTAGCTGCATTCTTAAAACAACAATCTCTTCTTCTAGTTTGCTGCACTCATCTATTCTCATGGTTAAATGTACTTCAAGTTCTTCAGATATTTTCTTAAATTCTTCTGTCTGTACTTTCAAACTATTTATTATGTCATTCGCATCCTCAAGCTTTCTTGAGACCTTAAATTTTCCTTTCTGTCTTCAACTCTTTAAGTGCAGCAACCAACTCTCCTTCCAGATAAACTTCAACCTCATCCTTACTTTTTGTATCACCTTCCTGTTTTTCTTCTGTTTTTGCTTCTTCAAATGCCATGAACAGAGCTTCACCTGTTTCTTCTTCAAAATCTTCATCTGAGCTATCTTCAGAAGAGCTGACATTCTTGGATATGAAACTTTTCTTTTTGAAATTGCTTTTTCTAAAATTTGGTTTCTTCTTCCAGTCACTTCTTTCTTGGTGTGACCCTTCATCACTTTTGGTTTTCTCATTCATTGGACACTTAGTTGTAAAGTGAATGACCCCTCCACAATTGAAACACTTAAAAGGCAACTTTCCTCTATATTTTCCTTTTCCCTTTGTAAGTTTTCGAAAAAAGTTGGCTTCCATTTCATTTGATGTCTCTTCATCCTCAGATTCTTGTTTAGCTTTTGTATTCTTGTGTGCTTTAAAAGAAACTTCTCTGTCTATGGGCTTAGTTTGTCCTATTCTCATTTTGTATGCAGTCAAGGAACCATGCATCTCATCCATGCTAAAATTATTTAGATCTTTAGCCTCTTCTATTGCAAAAACTTTAGAATTAAATATTTTGTGAAGAGTTCTAAGTACCTTTTTCATGACAACCGCATCTTCAATCTCTTCGTCGAGTCCTCTAATTGCATTAATGACTCCATTGACTCTTAGCATATAGGCCTCTATGTTCTCATTGTCATTCATTTGTAATGCCTCGAACTGAGCTCGATGCGTTTGTAGCTTGGCTTCCTTGATCTTGCTGTCTCCTTCATGGATGCTCTTCAATTTGTACCACATGTCTTTTGCCAATTTATAGTTCTTGACTCTTATCAGTTCACTATCTACTAGCCCACACATTATGGCATTCTTTGCTTTGGAGTTATTCTCAGCCCTTTTCTTCTCAACAGTATCTATTGGAGGAGTAGCGGGTGCTGTGTATCCAATTTCTACTGACTCCCAAATGTCGTATCCTAATGCACTCAGATATGTCTGCATCCTAAGTCTCCAGAATGAGTAATTAGTTCCATTGGACAAAGGAGCTTTGTTTGATGAGAATCCTTCACTACTTGCCATTGTGTTCCTTCCAAGATCACCTTAGCTGATTAAGCTTGTTCAGGAACCTTGCTCTGATACCAATTGATATTCTCACAATGACACTGAGAAGGGGAGGTGAATCAGTGTAGCTAAAAATATGATCTGCAATTCTTAAAACTGAAGCAAAGAGAAATAGAAAATAGATAAAGCAATAATCACAAGAGAGCACACCACAACACACAATGTAATGAGGTTCACCAATTTGGCTACTCCTCAAAAATGTCTGCTTAGACTTCAATCTAAATATAGCCTTTGCAAAAAACCAATTTTACAAACACTTTACTAGCACCCACTGGAAGGAGCACCAACCCCTATTTTTTTGCTGCAATATATAGGAGCACTAACCCCTAATGCCAAGCACCAACTTGGACTGCTATTATGATTTAATTCAGTGACATAAAAATGCCTTCACTGTTTTCATGACCCTGACTGGTCTGTAATTAATTAAACTTGATTAAACTCTGCACGCTCTCATGGCTCTGCTTATATTTCTCTCGGCCCTCTTCTAACCCTCTTTGCACAGCAAATTCTCACTTACAACAACAACAATGTACTTCACGTAGACCTGCTTTTATAACAAATAAGTCTCTATTTTTAGCTTCCATATTTACACATGCAACCCGTAACTGTTCTTTTAATATTCTCTTTTGCCACTTGTCAACTGTAACTCCTGTATTTATAGAGTGTGCATTATTACATTACATGCAATGTATATCTCTACCATGGCTGTACGAATTCATTTCTGTGCATGTATGTATTTTATGATTCTATTAATCTGTTCGATTTACTCTAGTTAACTCCAATTCTTAAAAAGCTACATGACTGCATCTGTAACTATCGCATTTACTCCAGTTAAATCTTCTTATTTTGGTAGCATGCTTTTCCTCTACAACTGCCCCTTTAACTGTTGTTCTATTCCAGTTAACTATCTATTATCGTGCTGTTGCGACCTGTCACGAAATCATGACACTTATGTATCTTTCTGACCTTCTCACCTTTTACCCATGAAAATACATGTTGCAAAATTGTGACAGTCTCTGCCTCCTTGTCCACTTCTTCGCTTGCACTCGTGAAAACCAGACATGTCACGAAATTGTGACACTTTCACCTTCTCACTACTCTTCTTGGCTTCAACCAGCAAAAATGGAACATGTCACGAAATCGTGACACTTCTGTATCTTTCTGCCCTTCTCACATTTTACCCGTGAAAATACAACATGTCATGAAATTGCGACAGTCTCCGCATCCTTGTCAACTTCTTCGCTTGCACTCGTGAAAACCAGACATGTCGTGAAATCGTGACACTTTCACCTTCTTGCTACTCTTCTTGGATTCAACCAACGAAAATGGAACATGTTGTGAGAACGCGACATATTTCTCTGCCTTGTGCATTTTCTGTCTTCCACCTGCAAAAATGAAACATGTCATGAAATCGTGACATATTTCTCTGCCTTGTGCCTTTTCTGCCTTTCGCTTGTGAAAACAGAACATGTCGTGAAATCACGATATATTTCTCTACCTTGTGCCTTTTCTGCCTTTCGCCCATGAAAATTGAACATGTCATGAAATCATGACATCTTTCTCTGCCTTGTGCCTTTTCTGCTTTTCGCCCGTGACAACGGAACATGTCATGAAATCATGACATCTTTCTCTACCTTGTGCCTTTTCTACCTTCCGCCCATGAAAATGAAACATGTCACGAAATTGTGACATCTTTCTCTACCTTGTGCCTTTTCTTCCTTTCGCTCGTGAAAATGGAACATGTCACGAAATCATGACACTTTCGCTGCCTTGTGCCTTTTCTGTCTTTGGCCAGTGAAAATAGAACATGTCATGAAATCGTGACATCTTTCTCTTCCTTGCATTTCTCTTCGACCCTGTCATGAAATCGTGACACTTTCTCTCCTTGGCACTTTCTCTTTGATCCTGTCACGAAATCGTGACACTTTATCTCCTTGGCACTTTCTCTTCGATCCTGTCGCAAAATCATGACACTTTCTCTCCTTGGCACTTTCTCTTTGATCTTGTCGTGAAATCGTGACACTTTCTCTCCTTGGTGCTTTCTCTTCGATCCTGTCGTGAAATTGTGACAGCTTTCCTTGTGCTAACTAAACATGTCGTGAAATCATGACAGTATTCCTTGCACTTTCTAAACATGTCACAAAATTGTGATAGTCTTCCTTGCACTTTCTAAACATGTTGCAAAATCACGATAGTTTTCTTTGCCTGCGCCTCTTCTTCAAACATGTCACGAAATCACGACAGTTTTTCTACTTGCCTCCTTCTCTGCCAACATGTCGTGAAATCATGACAGTTTTTCTACTTGCCTCCTTCTCTGCCAACATGTCATGAAATCGTGACAGTTTTCCTTGCACCTTCTCTCTCCTCGTCCATGTCGTGAAATCATGAAAATTTTGCTTGCGCCTTCTCTCTCCTCGTCCATGTCACGAAATCATGACAATTTTGCTTGTGCCTTCTCTCTCCTCGGCCATGTCACAAAATCATGATAGAAAACATGTCGCGATATCGCGATAGTTTTCTTACTTGTCTTTTTCTTTGATTTTTTGAATCTGGACCACTTCTGTCTTTTTGGAAATTCACTGTACATGTTCTGACTAACCTCTGAACTCCTGTCCACTGCATCAACTGCATCAATATGTCTGTGTTGACAACAATGACAATACTTTTTCTGCATCTTGCTCAACATATAAACCAACCCTGACTAGCCTATACTCTTATTACGCATGCTCCTTTTGGGTAACCTTATGCATATGCTGCTCATATAATCTTTGTCTAATGATCCTTTGTGATTGAAGATTCTCTTCTTCAATGCACTTCCTCTCTGCTCGAGCATCCTCCAATTGATATTGGAGGAGTTATCATCTCTTCTCGGATACCAGTCTATGCGATCTATCAAGGTGATCGACTGTAAGAATCCTCTGGTATATGTGCTCCATGCGAGTGACATTATGGGTTCTGTACCCTTTTGACTAATTTATGAAACTTTTGCGTTTGTCCTTGAAGATGACATTGGCATCATGCTGAGTCCTATGTTGTATACCACCATGCATGGATGGTGGATGCAAATCATGAGGGCAATTGGAAGCCTCCCCATGTTCTCTGGTAGTCCTAACAATGTTTCCTCCATGCTCACTCAGAGCACGAGTGGGTGGAGCTGAAGGCTTGTAGCCTAACTGCTCTAGGACGCTATCCAAACCATCCAACTGTCTGGATCACCATGGATCATACGATGGTGTCCCATTGCATCCCACATTGGATACATTGATAATGATTCTATGAGGTTCACTATGCGTGGGAGTGTGGATAGACCTATGCTCAAAAGTAGGCCTGCTTGCATGCCCTTGTATAGGTGGATCTTGATATCTTATATACTCTGAATTTAGAGGTATGGAACCTCCTGTAGATCTATTATGTAAGGGTACCAACTTGGCCCCTTGTATGGTATACTCATCGGTTGATCCCATGGATGCACATGCAGTGCAATCTCGGTAATGGCTTTCGAGTGGAGTACCCTCATGCTGAGCAGCTCCATTTTCTATCCTGGGTCTAGAAGAGTGTACAGAAACTCCTCTATTAGGGGTATGCTCAATGGTGTCCCCTTGTGTTGAATTGTCTCCTATGATGCTCACCAAACGACGTCTAGGAAGCTCATGTGGGTGAGGGTTCGACACATTATGTTGTGAGTTTAGTGGGGCATGGTCAGTAACTTTAGGCTTAAGCCTCTGTTGACTACCTCGTGTCTCTACCATGGTGCACCTAGTATCTAGATTTATATTTTATTACACAAACAAGGTATACAATGGTGATTATCTCATATTAACTTTTAAATGTGAGCCCTAAACTATTTGATTTTATTTCATGATTTGTTGTGTCAATAATAGAAAATCTTATCATGTTTGAAAGCTTGTTGGATGATAATATCAATTTAATTGGCTTTCACTTGTATACTCATAGCTCGACAACCTAGCTATGAACTCCAAGTCGCATAATCCAACCTATAACATGTGGTAATGAAGCCCACACACGGTCAAGGAGCATAGGTCCTCCCAAATCCTCACCCATTTTCCCCCAGTCAATGTTATACCCTCCGTAGATAAGACATGCAAATTTTATAGGGTATGAAAGGTTCTCGGATCCATCCTAGGGTACATAGGATTTGGATGAATGGATGGAAATCACCCCCACCATCGTTGAACCCTACTAGTGGTTGGATGTCACTCCCAACTCATTAGCGTTTACTTGAAATGTGGTGTGTATGGTTCTTTTTAAATTGCATAAAAGGAAATATGCATAATATAACACTCACATGATCATTTCCTACATGACATGCATAAAAAGAATGTTTGATATTCAAGAAACATGCATGCTACATCCTACATGACTTTTTGACAATGCAAGTTTACGTGAGAAATGGCCTTTGATTAGGCCTCAAGCATGCAAAAAACACCACATGAAATATCATAGCACGCTGGATTCTAGAGCAGACTACAATCAGAGATCCATTGTTCCTAGCAGCACCTAGCTAAAACTCAGAAAAAGAAACCCTAAGGACCTAATTCGTTTCCATGTTCTTTTTATCCTTAGTCTATTTATGTTTCAATTTTTCTATTCTGGAAAAATAGAGAGACAAATGATAGAGACAAAGAGTGTCAAAAGGGCCTACCTCAGTTCATCATTTGATCTAGATTTTAAATCTTGCTCTGTAATGTGTCTACTACTAATCATAGCTCTGATGCTTGGCTGCCATTGTAGATTGCGACTATCTCCCGCAGGCCAATTTTTTGATCGCAGCTATCACTCGTGGGCCAACTTTTTGACAACGACTATCATGAATGGTGAGCACCTATTATCAAAAAACACAAATCCACTCAGTGAAATGTGGTAAGAATTGCAGAGTTCCATCGTGATCGCCTACTATAACCACAAAAAAGGCTTCACTTGATATTTTAGTTGCTAAAATGAACTAAAATTGGGTATTCATACACAAATTGACAAAGACAAAAGGAATTAAATGAAATGAATATTTTATTCCTCTTTGAACCAATTCATTTTCTTTTACAAATCAATCCCTCTTAGGGATACCCTTTTGATACTTCAATTACAATAGATCTAATCCCTTTCTAGGGTAGATGCAAATCAAATGCCTTCTAGGGTGACATGAACTACTCTAGGGTGGAGTTGACCCTCTTCTTCACATTGAGGAAGGAATTGGATGATTGAATCTCCTTCGATATCTATTCCTTGTGATCAAGAAACAATAATAACATGTCAAAAGCAAAGGTAACCTCTCTTGATGAGGTCTTTTAAGGAAGTTTCACAAAAGGATGCCATGACAAGCATATAATCAAGAAAATGAGTAAAGCATGGTAAACCTATGTTAATCATGAAATGTGATCATTAAGCATATTCAAGAAAACATGTATTATCTATCTACTAGATTAGTTAACAAATAGGAAGCAAAGGTGCATGAAACAAGCCACAATTACACTAATTATCAAATTGACAACATGAAAGTAAACCTACTTCAAATGCTTAATCCAACTGGTCATATGTCTCTCAAACACTAATTGAACCTATATTAAGCCTAACATGATCTAACTAATTAATTTGCAAGAAATAACATAAGGATATCTGTGGCCATTTGCTCATCATGGGTCTAAGATGTGGTCAGCACTGTAGCCCATGACTGATAGCCGTGACGATGCTCTAAATAAATTTACCCTTAGAATTAGGGCTTTCTCTATGATCTACCTTTCCAAATTGATGGTCAAGGGTCACCTATGTGTCATCTAATAGGTTTGGTGGTTAAATTCCTCAATTGGGCCTCCGTTTGCCTAGATTCACGTTTCTTTGCATTCTAGCTCCTTAGGGCATCCATGACATAAGTTGACATGATGCTTTATGAATTAGTAAATGAATTGGCAACAAATCTCTCTCAATACACTCAGGTGAGTATACAATTCGACAAGGCTTCGTTGATTTTATCTGAATGCTCACTCTCTTATTTTGCCCTAATTTGACAAGGTACTTATAGGATTACCCAAGGTCTAGGGGTAGCTTCCTCATGAAGCCAAGATCAAGATTGGGCAGTTGAGTTTGTTGGATGGAATGTTAGACCCTTCGTCGCTCAAACCACTCCAATCCACAACCAATTGGTCATTGCAACCAAATTTTAGGATCGAATGAAGGTCAACTAAACTTTAGTCCTGACCATGGGTGTCAGCCACGACCAGCACTGCTAACCACAAGTGTCAGCCATAGTTCCCAATTGATAGATTGGGGGCCACAACTGTTAGTTGCAGCTAGTACTAACTAGGCACAAATACCCAATTGAGTGGTAAAAACCACTACTATACCTTGGATTTGTCCAAAGGTCTTCCATATGGTCTTCTAGCATGTCCCATATGAGTATTCACCATCGACATGACATGTTTTAGGTGTCTACAATATCATCATGAAAAACTTGTAAATTGTAGACACCAAATCTAGCCACTTATCATCCATACATAGTTTCCCACCATATTTACCCATTATATATATATTTGTTTAATATATATTTAAATATTAATATTTTATATATTTTATTTATATTATATATTTAATAAATATATGTATATTTATATGAATTAATCCTTGCCATCCATCAGGATCCAATCCTAGCCATTCATCCACCTTAATCCATGCCACCTACCTAGAGTTAATCTCCACCCTCCGTCATGTTTTAATCTTGACCATACAAATTGTGTCATTCAAACCCTAAACGTGCCCTAGGATAGATTATAAAGAGGAGTCATTTTGATGACTTAACCCCTAAATCCCAAACTATGAAGTTCCCTAAGCCTTCTTGAGTCCTTGAGTTCCAAGTTTTGTAAGTCTTTTGAAGCCCTGACAAGTCTCCAAAATCCCCCTCGCATTCTTGCCCTCACCTCTACATCCATCATCGCCTCCCTCGCGTGAAGGAGATATAATTTTGTAGACTCTAATTTAGTCCCCAAACGTCGCTCTACTACTCCTGAATGCCTCTAGGTGCTTTCTGCCATCTCGGAGCGACCTTGGGAACTTCTTGCTACTACCGAGGGCCCGTGGGCATCTCAGACTCTAGTTCTACAAAATAGCGAACCCTCAGGTGTCACTAGGGTATCTACACACCTATTGTTTCTGTAACAACAATTAAATATTGAAGAGTGACAAGTCATCAACAAGGTAAATCTTTTATTTGTGTATTTATTTTTAATATTCTCATATTTGTTCATAGTGTTTTCATTTTGTAGCTAGGGTTTGTTATTTCATATTTGAGGGTCTCACGCAATGGAGCCCTCAAATTTACTACTAATACTTTGCTATTATTTTTAAGTGTAGATTTAGGAAGAACCTAAATTTATTGGAAGCTACTGAAGCACTCGAGTGGTCTAGCCTATGGATATCTGAAGCTCACTCACCCTACTATTGAGATCGATTTTAGAGTGAAGACACCACTTTTACTTGTTAGCTAAGGTTTTTGAGAACCCTAGCATATTGAAATTGTTTATTGGATAATAAAGCATTGTAAACCACTATATAGGATTCACTTGGTTGTAATATCATAGATCCACCCGAAAATAAGAATAAAATTTTATTTATGTGCAATCATCTGTGTTTATTCTGCTTTGTTCATTCATTTATTTAAATATATTATTTGGTGTTGTTCGATTTCGCATCTAAAAATGGAAATCACGGTGGGAACCCCTAAGGGTTTTTTATTTTGATTTATCTTATTAAATGAATCGTTGCTTTTTGTCCCATCTCATAGGTTTTTCATAAGGATGGATCGCACGAATTATGTAGAATCAAGGTTTCTGGAAAACTATAGAAGTTGCAAAAGGTGCATAAATGCTCGACGGTGCTCAAGGAATGCCCTCTAGTATTCCAAAAGTTCCTATGGGTGTTTTAGAAGCATCAGGAGGCATTTTAAAGAGAGATAAAGTGAATACATAGGCTTACTTGTAAGTTTGTTGTAAACCCTAGTATTTTTGCTTTACTTTATTTTTACGTTTTTGTAGATATTAGACTAAAATGAAAACCATTATATATCTACTAAATATTTTATTTTAATGTGCATTTAGGCATAAATATAATTTTTGCATGCATCTGCATTTACATATTACACATTTCCATTTAAATATTTCATGATTTTTTGGTGTGCTGCACTTTCTGTTTGCATATGAATGATTAATTGCATACAATAGTTTGCATTTTTAGGGTTAGGAATTTCTCCTTTTTGTTGGTCTAAGTAGGAACATCATTAGTATATTGAAAGTACCCCCACATTTGGTGATTCAAGGTGGAAGAGTAGACGAACCCTCCTATGTTCAGAGAGCGGTCTTAAGTGATGTACTCTAATTATTTTGGGGAAATGAATATTTTTGGTGTTGGCTTCTAATTTAGACTCGCAAAATTAGTTATTATTGAAATTGTGTGTACACCATAAAAAACTAAAAACCTTAATAGCAATCACACACTGCACATTTCATTTCTAATAGTTTTGCATTGGATTTCATCACCAACCATTGCTTGAGATTTGGTGATAGTGGGTTTCATCTTCATCTACCAATCTATGCCCTTAGACACTTTAGGACATCCTTGAGAAAACTTGTTGGACTTCATCACCAGTAAGAATATCATTTCCCATCCAAGTCATAGTGTTCATCCGTTTTAATTCAGATTAGTTCATCAAAACACACAAAACCAAAAAAATAAAGAAAAAATAAAAACGAGATAACAAAAATGAACAAAATGTAAGACTCATTTTGTTGCATAAAAATGGGATTGGATTACCTATTTGATTTTGTGAGTTTTTCATTTCACATTTTACTTTCCAATATATTTTATATTTGGTTCATTAGTTTATGGTATTAACAAGAAATCAAGCTAAAATAATGAATCAAATATCCACCAATCAAACCACTTCAGCTATGGAATGTTCATCATCACCTTCCACTACCACTTCCATGATCAATCCTCCTAGTGTGATATAGATAAGTCATTCATATTTGTCTGTTGGTCCATCACACACTATGTCATCCACATCATTTCATATGGCCATGCTCTAAATAGAATCATCTTCACCAACCATTGACCACCATATCACTCATATAGACATGGCACGAGTGAAAGATCTTTTGAAATCCACTAACTATATCTTAGAGTCAGTTCCTAAGTCACCTAGACATGATCCTTCTTTACAACAGGAACTTATCTCCTCCCAACCTTCAACCCTTACCTAGGTGTACAATAATACTATTTTGAGGTATCTACTACACCTTTCCAACATTTTTCCATACCACAATCATCATGTGCCCAAAGCACATCCATATACACATCAGTATATGGTAACCCCTTGTATGAAGCACATGCTAATACTATTTCACAAGTGCCCATGTCCATGTCATCTAGTGTCTCCCATAAAGTTACAATTCCCATTGCAACTTACCCTCCATCTACCTCATTAATCCCATCCACATACATTCCATCAACCACTGATATGAAAATACATGAAACTTGAGGACATCTCAATAAATTTCTTAAGAAGTGACAATTTACTCAATAACAAGTTCAGGTGATAAACCCTAAGCCTCAACTTGTTTCCACTCAATCCATATTTGTTAGCAAAAATCCATCTTGGGTACCACAATCTACTATGGTTTCTATTCCAAAACCACCACCAACCCATACCCATTATATTCCCATTGGCCAACGTATCCAAAACCCTCATACATCATCTCCATATCTTTATTAACAATTATTCCTTCATGAAACTCATTATCATCAACATAAATCCACTTTGCCAAGTCATCATCACCTCATCACACCTCAACATATTTCCACAATGCCATCACAAAATCATCAAGTGATTCAAGGTTTCCACATTCCTAGGGAGGACCCTCAAATCTAGGCTATGCAACAATAGGTTGACAGTTTGATGCAACGTACTCCTAGCATGATAATCCAGAAGCCTACTCTATGTCAACTGATCAATAAACTAATTCATCCTTCAGTACCATCATCGCCATATCCTGTAGATTTCACAATACTGAAGTTTGATAAATTCAAAGGGACGGAGAACCCTAAAGATCACGTGGGCTCATTTGTTCATTCCTACTTTAGAATTCAAAGAAATGATGCTCTAATTCTTAGAACCTTCCCTCAAATATTAGGGAGAGATGATGTAGAATGGTATAACCATTTTATCAACCATAATATTTATACTTTTGAGTAATTGGTTGACCAATTTCTTGAAATATTCTCCCTCAATATTAGAAATAAAGTTTCATTATACGATATCTATGATTTAAAACAATATGATGATGATTCTATCTATGACTTTGGTAACCATTGGAGGGCCATCATCACCAAATTGCCATCTGCCCTACCAATGAAGGAGTTGTCTTGATTTTTTTCTAAGAGTTATATAAAACCCATCTCTTGGTTATTATAATTACAACAACATAGATCATTTGATAAAGCTCTTACCCAAGCTAGAACTATTGAAGAGATAAAAATATAAGGAGTGGTTAAGCCTAAGAAGAAATAATGGCAAAAAATGGGCCAATATAGAGGAGGTTATTATGGCCAATCAAAATCCAATCAGGCCAATCTGGCCAATTCATCGAATCAAGTAAATCAAGTGGTCATAAACTAGTTGGTAATGGCTCAACAAAAACCTATACAACAACAACAACTATGAAAAATTAAATACCATGTGGTTCCCTCAACAACTCAATCAAGTCAAAGAATAGTGCCATTTGTGGACAACCGACCATGTTGAAAATCCATTTGACAACCCTATTAATATACCCCATTGGTTGAATCTTATACCTCCATTTTTTGTAGGTTATATGACACAAATCAACTTCCCTTGCTTGAGGTCAAACTTGATGATCCCACTAAATGTGGTAAACACTATAGGAAGAATTTATTTTATCCTTATCATAGACAGAATGGGCATGACATCAATAACTGCTATCAATTCAAAGAAATAAAGAATACAAGACTTTATTGAGTTAGGCGCTATCAAGCTTGATAGTCCTCTAGCTCAAAAAAATCAAAATCTTGGGATTTTTCAAACAAAACTTCCTCATCATGAGGAAGCACAACCAACAATAGGAAGGTCAAATACCAAGACTCATCCTAATCAATTTAATCATATTCAACAATACCAAGGTTTTTTGGGTGCTATTCATGTGGTAATCCGAGGTCAATAACAATGCTTCAATCAACAAAATGTTCAGCAACAACCTATTCAACTGCCCATACCTCCACGGGCAAGTGTGTCTCAACCTACCACATCATCATCTCCTATCCAATTTTTCACTTATCCCTCCCAACCAATCCATATTTTGGACCATCCATCTCAACCCATTCATCCTCCCAATTGTCCATCTAGGCCAATCATATTATGGAGCAACCGATTAACCACAAGCTTAAAAATGGCTTTAGCCAAACTAAGACTCATTTTATTGCATACAAATGTAAGACTCATTTTATTGCATAAAAATGGGATTGGATTACCTATTTTATTTTGTGAGTTTTTCATTTCACATTTTACTTTCCAACATATTTTATATGTGGTTCATTAGTTTATGGTATTAACAAGAAATCAAGCTAAAATAATAAATCAAATATCCACCAATCAAACCACTTCAGCAATGGAATGTTCATCATCACCTTCCACTACCACTTCCATGATCAATCCTCCTAGTGTGATATAGATAAGTCATTCATATTTGTCTGTGGGTCCATCACACACTGTGTCATCCACATCATTTCATATGGCCATGCTCCAAATAGAATCATCTTCACCAACCATTGACCACCATATCACCCATATAGACATGGCACGAGTGAAAGCTCTTTTGAAATCCACTAACTATATCTTAGAGTCAGTTCGTAAGTCACCTAGACATGATCCTTCTTTATAGTAGGAACTTATCTCCTCCCAACCTTCAAGCCTTACCTAGGTGTACAATAATCCTATTTTGAGGTATCTACTACACCTTTCCAACATTTTTCCATACCACAATCATCATGTGCCCAAAGCACATCCATCCCATCCTCATACACATCAGTCTATGGTAACCCCTTGTATGAAGCACATGCTAATACTGCTTCATAAGTGCCCATGTCCATGTAATATAGTGTCTCCCATAAAGTTACAATTCCCATTGCAACTTACCCTCCATCTACCTCATTAATCCCATCCACATACATTCCATCAACCACTGATATGGAAATACATGAAACTTGAGGACATATCAATAAATTTCTTAAGAAGTGACAATTTACTCAATAACAAGTTCAGGTGATAAACCCTAAGCCTCAACCTGTTTCCACTAAATCCATATTTGTTAGCAAAAATCCATCTTGGGCACCACAATCTACTGTGGTTTCTATTCCAACACCACCACCAATCCATACCCATTATATTCCCATTGACCAATGTATCCAAAACCCTCATACATCATCTCCATATATTCATTAACAATTATTCCTTCATGAACCTCATTATCATCAACATAAATCCACTTTACCAAGTCATCATCACCTCATCACACCTCAACATCTTTCCACATCACCATCACAAAATAATCAAGTGATTCAAGGTTTCCACATTCCTAGGGAGGACCCTCAAATCTAGGCTATGCAACAATAGGTTGATAGTTTGATGCAACGTACTCCTAGCATGATAAACTAGAAGCCTACTCTATGTCAACTGATCAATAAACCAATTCATCCTTCGATACCATCATCGCCATATCCTGTAGATTTCACAATACTGAAGTTTGATAAATTCAAAGGGACAGAGAACCCTAAAGAGCACGTGAGCTCATTTGTTCATTCCTACTTTAGAATTCAAATAAATGATGCTCTAATTCTTAGAACCTTCCCTCAAATATTAGGGAGAGATGCTGTAGAATGGTATAACCATTTTATCAACCATAATATTTATACTTTTGAGCAATTGGTTTACCAATTTCTTGAAATATTCTCCCTTAATATTAGAAAGAAAGTCTCATTATACGACATCTATGATTTAAAACAATATGATGATGATTATATCTATGACTTTGGTAACCATTGGAGGGCCATCATCACCAAATTGCCATCTGCCCTACCAATGGAGGAGCTATCCTGATTGTTTTCTAAGATTTATTTAAAACCCATCTCTTGGTTATTATAATTACAACAACATAGATCATTTGATAAAGCTCTTGCCCAAGCTAGAACTATTGAGGAGATAAAAATATGAGTGGTTAAGCCTAAGAAGAAATAATGGAAAAAAAAGGGCCAATATAGAGGAGGTTATTATGGCCAATCAAAATCCAATCAGGCCAATCTGGCCAATTCATCCAATCAAGTAAATCAAGTGGTCATAAACCAATTGGTAATGGCTCAACAAAAACCTATACAACAACAACTGTGACAAATAAAATACCATGTGGTTCCCTCAACTACTCAATCAAGTCAAAGAATAGTGCCATTTGTGGACAATCGACCATGTTGAAAATCCGTTTGACAACCCTGTCAATATACCCCATTGGTTGAATCTTATGCCTCCATTTTTCATAGGTTATATGACACAAATTAACTACCCTTGCTTGAGGTCAAACTTGATGATCCCACTAAATGTGGTAAACACTATAGGAAGAATTTATTTTATCCTTATCATAGACAGAATGGGCATGACATCAATAACTGCTATCAATTCAAAGAAAGAATACAAGACTTTATTGAGTTAGGAGCTATCAAGCTTGACAGTCCTCTAGCTCAACAAAATCAAAATCTTGGGATTTTTCAAACAACACTTCCTCATCATGAGAAAGCACAACCAACAATAGGAGGGTCAAATACCAAGACTCGTCCGAATAAATGTAATCATATTCAACAGTACCAAGGTTTTTTGGGTGCTATTCATGTGGTAATCTGAGGTCAATAACAATGCTTCAATCAAAAAAATGTTTAGCAACAACCTATTCAACTACTCATACCTCCACAGGAAAGTGTGTCTCAACCTACCACATCATCATCTCCTATCCAATTTTTCACTTATCCCTCCCAACCAATCCATATTTTGGCCCATCCATATCAACCCATTCATCCTCCCAATTGTCCATCTATGCCAATCATCTTATTGAGCAACCGATTAACCACAAGCTTAAAAATGGCTTTAGCCAAACTATATATATGAGCTAATCCAACAATCTCCTCCACATCGTGAAGCATTAATGGATATTCTAAAGTCCATTGAACTTCAATCTCAAGATTCTAATGCTTTTAACAATTTTATGAGGAATATTCAAACATGCATGGAGCCTTCCATCAATTTCTATGATTTTGAAATCAAACCAATATCATCGAAATTAGTGGATCCTCCATTACATGTTATAGCTCAAATTGATAGGAAGCCTTTCAAAAGATTTTTAATTGATACCGTCTCCTCCATAAATTTCATCACCACGTCCACCCTCCAACATCTTAAGCTTCGACCAGATCACATCACCAAATCCTCATTCACCTTGAAATCATTTAATGATGCTCTCTGCTTCATAGTTGGTACTATTGTTTTATCCATTAAAGTGGGGGTCAAAATACTACATACTATATTCCACATCTTGGAAGGGTCTATGGTGTATAATGTACTCCTTGTATGACCTTGGATGAGAGAAATAAGATGTGTCCCCTCCATACTACATCAATGCTTGAAATACATACATGAGGGACAAGTACATTGCATACCAACAGATGTTGAACCGTTTAAGTATTGGAATTTTATCTCAAACCCCTATGATTCCATGCTTCCTTCCACTCATCTATTCCTTACATTATTAGCTACTTTGTCATCCAACCCATCCACATCATCATGTAAATCCCCCATTCCTAAGGAGCTTCTAATCACCAATCCACATCAAACATCCACTTCCATACACCCATCTTTGTCACCATTGACTACAAACACATGTGGTCAAACTCAATCCACATTAGCCACATTATCAACATCATCACTTTCCATAATCACTCCTTCCAAATCATCATTATCTACCCAGCCAAATCCATCTTCATCTACATCAGCCAATGTCTCACAAGTTGAAATGATAGATTGTGAGATACCATCAACCAACCATGAGTTAATTCCATCTACATCCAATCCATCCACATCATCCCAAGTCGAGGTCCACCTCACTAATCTTGGTATTGGTGAATATGTGATCCAATACATTATAGTCACATCGCTCAACATTCAAAGTGCTAAGGACTATGGTCACCCACGTAACCCACCCTTATCTATAGGAGTAGTATATAAAATGGGTTCAGTTCCTAATAGTATTAATTTTGTGTATGGGGGACTTGATTCATCATTCAATTTAGTTTCTCCAAATGAACCTAAATCACCAACACTAGCCAATATACAAAATTTGTTGGGTTTTTAATCCCGGTATTTCCACATTGTTAATTGGCAAGGACATGGCCTAGGATGGCATGAACAAGGAATGCAAGAGATTATTGATGTTTCACATTAATAAATGCATAACCGTTTAGGTTTAGGTTATCGTCCACTTTCATCCAACTCTTATCTTGAACAAGCTTTTTAAAGCTTAAATTTGAATTCAAGAGAAGATATCCCTCACCCTGATTACTCTGACAATGAAATTTATGAAGAATTTAACCTAATATCGATAGCTTTGGATGAATTTGAAGAGGAATCAGCCCCCATCATTACAATACTGAATAGGATGAGTTTTACCTCAAAATGTTCCCCATCCATAAACCCATATTTTGCTTGCTTCTTCCACAAGAGCAAGCTAAACCAACCAGTGAACCACCACCTCCATCTCATTAATCCACATCATCAACCATTTTTCTTGTAATATATGTACACAAAATTTTAAAAAAAATTCAATCAAAAGCAAATTTTAAAATTCATTTTTTTTTTGCATGTACATTGCATTTATTTGTGTTGCTTGCTGTTGTCCAGGTTTAACAGAGTTATAACATCAGTTCTAACCAAAAGGATCTATTCCATTCACCTTCACCAACCATCCATTGTTCCTTTAAGTCAACATGAATCCTGTTGACTTATTAGCCCCACTCCATAATCCATATGATTTGGCAAAGCCAATTCCAATTGACATCAGTCTTATTGATATGGACCAGATTTCCTCACCACCATCCTTTTACGAGTTTGTCCTATCCAAGAAATTGTTAAGGGCTTCAACCAACTACATTCCTCCGTCACCTCCACCTTCACCTTCAAATCCTAAGGTTTTCCAGGAAGACATAGACAAGGTTGAGTCAGAAGAGTTTGATGCCATCATAGATGCCATTCATCTAATACCAATGCACCATCAACTTGAGGAAGGTTCTCACATGTCCATTAAAGATACTATCGATGTGAACCTTAGTTTAGATGCAAAAAATCCCTAAATTGTCAAAATTGGCAAAAACATATTTAAAGATGAACAAGAGCAATTAATTGCTCTCCTTAAGAAGAAGGACATTTTTGCATGGTCCTATAAAGATATGCTTGGTCTTGACTCTAATTTGGTTGTCCACAATCTCACCTTACACCCTGATGCTAATCGAGTCAAACAAAAACTTAGAAGGATGCGGAAGGTTCTCACATGTCCATTAAAGATACTATCGATGTGAACCTTAGTTTAGATGCAAAAAATCCCTAAATTGTCAAAATTGGCAAAAACATATTTAAAGATGAACAAGAGCAATTAATTGCTCTCCTTAAGAAGAAGGACATTTTTGCATGGTCCTATAAAGATATGCTTGGTCTTGACTCTAATTTGGTTGTCCACAATCTCACCTTACACCCTGATGCTAATCGAGTCAAACAAAAACTTAGAAGGATGCATCCTACCATTTCTCTCTTGGTCAAAGAAGAGCTTCAAAAGCTATTAGATGTGGGTTTTATTGTACCCATCAATTATCCTGAGTGGCTATCAAACATGGTACCCATTCGCAAACCTAATAGGACGATACACATTTACACTAATTTTCAAGATCTTAATAAAGCGTATCCTAAGGATGATTTTCCTCTTCCAAATATTGATACTCTTGTTGAAACCTACGGTGGCCATGAATTGCTTTATCTCATGGATGATTTTTTAGGATACAACCAAATTCGAATAAATCCTTATGACCAACACAAAACAACATTCACTACACCTTGGGGAAATTTTTGTTACAAGGTGATACCCTTTGGCCTCAAAAACGTAGGTTCCACTTATCAATGTGCCATGACATACATGCATAATATCATTGAAGATTATGTGTGTTGTGGGCCAAACAAGGTTAACTTTCTATCTATTTTGTCACTTGCCCGATCATTAATTATCAACCAGGGATTCGTAAACTTTCGAAGGATCTCTTACAGGATCATTCACAATACCACCTTGAGATGAGTCCTTATAACTCTACTATTGGGGGGTGTTCAAAAGGTTGTCAATCTCTCATGCACTCCTCAATAAAATGCGTATGAACAATTAAATCTTCAGAAAGAAAGCATTCATATGTGCATCTAAGAAATAATCAAACCTACTACAATAATAAAACACAAATACAAAAAATGAAACTATGAAAGCATGAAGTCTACAAAGATTAGAAAATATGGGGAAGAATACTATCTTAGAGTGGGTCCAAGCTCTAGCAAATCCCTCCCAATGTGAATACGCTTTAGGAACTTGTAAAATTTATTATGCAATCAAGGGATTACAATGTGTATTCTATATCTTCTATACAATTGATATATGTTATATATTCTATATTCTATATCTTCAGAGAGGTATGTGTGTGTTTATATAGCACACGCACAGGTCTTCTGTTACAACTCGGTTACAACCATCGGTCTATTCTAGAATCGACGATGACAATATGGTAAGCTTCGACCGTCGTCTACCTAAAACTGGCTTTGTTCCTAATATTGGCATGTTCCGTAATTGGCTCATGCTTCACTTGGCATGGGCAGCACAACTCCCACAAATATCCTATGTGGCGTGGAGTTGTAACTACACCATTTATTATCACCCACATCATGTTTGATCTTGTCAACATGTAAAAATAGAGGCGCCTTCCTTTGTAGAAGGTGCCTACCTTCTATTGGTGCCTTCCTGGAAGGGGAAGGCACCTACCTTCTTCTAGTGCCTTCCTAGAAGAGGAAGGTGCCTGTCCATTATGCATCAGTTCTGTAGTAAACAAAGTGCCAGGTCCATGAAAAAGACCTCGACTAATTAAATCTGACAAAATCAACAATATCTCCATAAAAACACACTAAAACACATAAATTAGATAATACGCATAATCTCATTAAATAAATACATAATCATTGATAAAAACATACAATTCCTAATATATCACCGCTTAATATCTGCTAAGACTCATACAAAAATATAGGCAATTCTTAATTATTTAATGTTTATGGGGGGACGCATCTCTAGAATAGCCTTGACCTTTGCTGGGTCAACTTCGATGCCTTGTTTTGAAATGATGAAGCCTAAGAGTTTACTCGAAGTTATGCCAAATATGCACTTATTAGGATTCAACCTAACATTGTGGTCTATCAGGCAATCGAAGACCTTCTTCAGGACCTCCGCATGCTCAGAACATAGTAATGACTTAGCCAATAAGTCATCCATATAATCCTATAGGATCTTATGCATATAGTCATGAAAGATATATGTCATGGCTCGTTGATATGTGGCACCAACATTTTTGAGCCAAATGACATAACTTTATAGAAAAATGTTCCCCATGGCATTATAAACATGGTTTTATGTTGGTCTTTGGGCTTAATCCAAATTTGATTGTAACCAGAAATACCATCCATTAAGGAGAGAATCTCGTGACCTATAGTTGTGTCTACAAGAGCATCAATATTAGGCAACGAAAATGAATTCTTAGGTGTTGCCTTATTCAGGTCTTTGAAATCCATACAACTACGGATCCTTCCATCAGGTTTTCCTACAGGAACTATATTGGATACCCATTCTAGATAGTCAATGGAGATAACAAACTCTATGTCCAACAACTTTTACAATTCATCTTTCACCATTAAGGCTATTGTTGGATGCATCATTCTAAGCTTCTACCTGACTGACTTCTTTGATAGATCTAGCGAAAGGTTATGGGTAACCAATTTTGGTTCTAGACCTGGCATATCTTTGTAATTCCAAGCAAAAATATTAGGTCTCTCCTTAAACAGAGGGATGAGGTTGGCATGCTCATCTGGAGTGAGAATTTCTTCAAATTTGACCTTCCTTGGATTGGTGGGATTGTTACTGATATCCACATTGAAGGTTTCCTCTATTGACATGTGCGATCCTTCCTCAAGCTAATGAGGTTTAGGGATCAAGTGGATGTCATCGGTTGGGCTTATAGGTTTCGCATTGGAAGCATCCTCAGAATGATAGACATCATAAGCACAACTTGGCATAAAATAGAATGGTTGCATCATTTCTTTGATAGGGAAGAAATATTCAGGCTCAACAGGTGAGTCAATGCGATCCCAATCGATAACATCTTCATTGAGATACATCGATTTGGACGGATCAGCTAGATTACAGAGTGGAGTGGTTAAATCAATGGAGACCATATTGAAGGAATGGAATTGATCTCTAGGACCACATGAACAAACTTCTACATCATCGATGCAGCTCCCATACCTGATATCTGGCTCTAATGGCATGGGCACAAATGGGTCCTCTCTATGCAGACTATGGATGACTGGGTCCTCCTTGTGCATTGATTGCAAGATTAAATCATTCAGTCCAATGAGATCTATATACATAGGTAGATCAAGAAACACCATGTGATAGATCACATCAAAGTTTGGTGGTCTTCCCCTAAGGTGAGGATTGAGATTGATCTCTCTACACATGTCCTCAGTCGTATAAGGTGCATTATGGTGACTTAGGTAAGGAAGTCCTATATAGGCTCTCTTCATTTCATCCTCTTTGTCACCGTCGTAATACAATCCTTTGCCACTATCCACTAGTATGGGATGCTCTGGAAAATGTGGCTCCATATAAGTTACATCCCGATCGTTATCGTCACTGTCTAGTAAAATCAAGTATAAACACCATAAATATGATACTGCCCCATAAATTGGCTCAACTTCATCCCCTGATTGATTGTCAAGTGAGGACTCACTATCCACCAAGATATTCTCATGATATGTCTTGGGTGCTGCTATGGTGACATAAGACACCATCCGACTATCCCTCTAGAATGTAGAAGGATTAGGGTGATATGGGTTGAAATCTACATCATCCCCCAGACTAAGGTACAAGCGATCCAATGATGCTACAAGCAAATCATCCTATCCTCATATTTGCAACCCTAGCCTAAACCTATCAGTTGCCAATTGATAATGCAGCTCAAGCGAAGTCCTACGTCCTTGCTTAAAAAGACCAAGGCCATACCCATGCCAATGATATAATTCAAAAATACGCATGGCATATTTAGGGTTGGATAGGTAATGAACATTCACTGCGAATGGTTCATCATCATCTTCATCCATGGGCGTTCAAGTAGGAAGCTAATCCAACCTAGTGTAGATGAAGTTCATTTGATTGGGTGGCTCTCCCAATGGCACTACTAATCCAACCGAAAAACGATGAGCATGGGGTCAGCCCATCTCTTGTGTAGTCTCTAAGATTGGTCCAAAGGTGACATTTTGCACAATATATTCACCTAACCTTGTGTTGGCAAGATGAATAGTCACCCAGGTGCGAATGACCCTGTTGACAATGCAAGCGAGTTAGGCTGACATATCTCCTAGGCTCTATCCTAGGCTTCCTCTATTTCCATAGGAGTGTAATCCTCATTGGCGACTAGTTTGGGCACATGCTTCTTTTCTTTCTTGCCCATTTTCACCTTTAGCCTCCTTTCGTCCCAAAGCACTGTTGATGTAATTAGTTTCAAAGAAGTAGCAGTAGTGTGCTCAAATTTGTGTGATACAAATGTCGATGGTTGAGCACACACTTTTTTTTTACCTCTTGGATTCTTAACCGGTGATGTAGGTCGGACATCCAAGTGCATTTATGGGAGTATGAAACCCCCTAGAAAATCAGACATGTTCACAAACTTGAAGGGTTCTTTGTTTGACGATATCACGTGAACTCGTACCTCATGAATGTATTTTACACATTGATGCAGTATAGAGGGAATGCAACACATTTCTTGAATCCAAGGCCTCCCTAGTAGGATGTTGTACTGCATGATACCTTCTATCACATGACACATCACGAGGATGGTATTTAGACCCACTTGAATAGGTAGGACAATTGTGCCAACCATCGAACATAGTGCATCGTTAAACGCTCTCAATATGAATGCGATGGGCACAATATGTGACTTGGGTAGCTTTAAAGGACTCAAGGTCTTGGTCATTATAATATTGATCAATGAACCAGTGTCGATCAAGACCCTCTTGAATGACACATGATTGACACATGCGATGATATGTAACGATGGGTCAGTCGCATTTGTAAGAACCGTCCTAATTTCATGATCATAAAATTAGATCATAGGTTCCTGACACTATTGTATATGTCCCACAAAATTGGTGAATGCTTGAGCATCCTGGGACTACACCTTGATGGACCTTAGAATTTCCATGAGCGTATCCCTATGCCTAGGGGACTATTGTATCATCTCATAAATAGACAACTTTGCAGGAGTTGTCTACAGGTTTTGAACCAACCTACTTCATATGGTCACCACCGGTCTAGTTGGTGGGCCTAGAATATTCTGAGTTAGCTGCTGATTCAACATAGCTTGTATCTTGATGGGAGTGTGTGGTTGATTTGGCTACTCATATCTCCCATGTTTAGTAACAACATTAACCATGCCTACGAACCCCTGGGTAGGTGGTTCGACACACACTTGATTGACATGGCCAACATTGTTACGTGGTGCCTCATGGTTTGGCAATGTATTTTTATAAATCCCCATGTTTTGGTTGTCGGGCACCAGTGGATTATTTGGCACTACAAGATCACCTTTATCGATCATGTTTTACACAATATTTTTGAAGGACCAACATACTTCGATGTCGTGACCCTTCATGCGATGGAAGATGCAAAATAGATCATCCTGATACCCCTTTGACTTGGGTTGGTTAGGATCAACCAATTGAATCTCAAGCAACCTGATTACCTTAGCCTTGCACAATTGATGGAATATCGATGTCAATGATTTCATAAAAGGCATGAATTGGTGAGGTGGGCATTGTTATTATTTTTACCCCTATAATTATTCTTGCACTGTTTGTACTACGTAGGAGGAGGTTGGGCCTGATAGTTCTACTTTTGTTGCCCTTTATCCTCTCTTTGGAGGTTTAACACCACTTGATTGACATGGGCTTGCTTGCCCTAATGTTTTGTGGAGCTCTTCTTGTGCCCCTATTTCCTATTTTTGAGCTTCAAGTTGCCCTCTTGCAACTTGATATCCTCAATTACTTTGGCTTGTGCCAAAGCTTCCTTAAGCATCTGGTACTGTTGAAGTTGCAAAAATAACGAGATGTGCTTGGCACAACTCTTTGTGAACATCTAGGTCAATTCTATGGTAGGAATAGGGAATGACAACTTTGCCATTAATCTCCTCCACCTATTTTCATATTCTAGAGTTGGCTCATCACCATGTTGAGATAGTTCATCCAGATCAAAAAGGTTAGCTTGCTTCCTGATGCCAAAGGAAAAGTGTTCAAGGAAGGCATTAACCAGTTGCTCAAAACTAGTGATCCTATGCTTCTTCAAATGATTAAACCACTCTTGGGCTAGGCCTGAGAGGGTTGTGATGAATGTATGCAAAAGCAATACATTTTTGATCGTGATCTAGAAGCATACGTATAAAAATTCTATGACATGCTCTTACACATCTTCGTCACCCTTGAATTTATCTGGCCTGGGAATGCCAAAATGCTCAAGATATGTTGGAGTAGGCACCGAGGGATCCAAAGGCTCATTATGAATCTTTCTCAATGTCAACTTTTGAAAAGTCATGCCTTACCCCTTAATTGCTTTCACTTTCACTGCTAAGGCCTTATAAGCCTTCCAGCATAGAAAGTCCTCCTCCATAAGCTAATGTGGGGTAGGTCTTGGAGGTACATTATTCCTCTGTTGAGGTGGAGGACATTGCTCTTCCTCCTCCTCAACCTGGGAGATTTTAGGATATCCTTGATCGACTCCATCTCCCTCTTCTTCCTCATATTGTCTTTGCCTTTGATCTTCGAATGATGGTTGTCATTCTCTATGTCGGGAACTAATATGAGTGTGATCATCTCTGTGCTCTTGATGCACGTCGGCTTGTGAAAAATCCCTCCTATGGATGCTCTCTTCATGCTCAGCATGAGTGTATAAACCAGCCCTGACTAGCCTATCCTCTTGTTCTACACGCTCCTTTTGGGTAAGGATACATTCCTCACGCATATGTTGCTCATATAATCTTTGTCTAATGAGCCTTTGCAATTGAATATTCTCTTCTTCAATGCACTACCTCTCTGCATGAGCATCCTCCAATTTATCTTGGAGGAGTTGTCATCTCTGCTCGGATACCAGTCTATGTGATCTATCAAGGTGATCGACCGTAAGAATCCTTTGGTATATGTGCTCCGTGCGAGTGACATTATGGGTTCTGTATCCTTCTGACTGATTTATGAAACTTTTGCCTTTGTCCTTGAAGATGACATTGGCATCATGCTGAGTCCTGTGTTGTATACCACCATGCGTGGATGGTGGATGCAAATCATGAGGGTGCTTGGAAGCCTACCCATGTTCTCTAGTAGTCCTAACAATGCTTCCTCCATGCTCACTCGGAGCACGAGTGGGTGGAGCCGAAGGCTTGTAGCCTAACTGCTCTAGGACACTATCCAAACCATCCAATTTTTTGGATCATCATGGCTCATACGATGGTGTCCCATTGCATCCCACATTGGATATGTTGATAGTGATTCTATGAGGTTCACTACGCGTGGGAGTGTGGATATACCTATGCTCAGAAGCAGGCCTGCTTGCATGCCCCTATATGGGTAGTTCTTGATCTCATATATACTTTGAATTTAGAGGTATGGAACCTCCTGTAGATCTATTATGTAAGGGTACCAACTTGGCCCCTTGTATGATATACTCATCGGTCGATCCCATGGATGCACATGTAGTGCAATCTCGATAATGGCTTCCAAGTGGAGTACCCTCATGTTGAGCAGCTCCATGTTCTATCCTATGTCTAGAAGAGTGTACAAAAACTCCTCTATCAGGGGTATGCTCAATGGTGTCCCCTTGTGTCGAATTTTCTCATATGATGCTCACCAAACGACGTATAGGAAGCTCATGTGGGCAAGGGTTTGACACATTATGTTGTGAATTTAGTGGGGCTTGGTAGCATCGGCCTTAACCCTCTGTTGACCGCCCCGTGTCTCTACCATGGTGCACCTAGTATCTAGATTTATCTTTTATTACGCAAAAAAGGTATACAATGGTGATTATCTCGTATTAACTTTTAAATGTGAGCCCTAAACTATTTGATGTTGTTTCATGATTTGTTGTGTTAGTATTAGAAACTCTTATCATGTTTGAAAGCTTGTTGGATGATAATATCAATTTAATTGGCTTTCACTTGTATACTCGTAGCTCAAAAACTTAGCTATGAACTCCAAGTCACGTAATCCAACCTATAATTTGTGGTAATGAATCCCACACACGGTCAGGGAGCACAGGTCCTCCAAAATCCTCACCCATTTTCCCCCAGTCAATGTTATACCCTCCAAAGAGAAGACATGCAAATTTTATAGGGTATGAAAGGTTCTTGGATCCGATATTGGTCTAGTATCCAAGGGTACGTAGGATTTGGGCCAACGGATGGAAATCACTCCCACCATCGTTGAACCCTACTAGTGGTTGGATGTCACTCCCAACTCACTAGCGTTTACTTGAAACATGGTGTGTGTGGTTCTTTTTAAATTGCATAAAAGGAAATATGCATAATATAGCACTCACATGATCATTTCCTACATGACATGCATAAAAATAATGTTTGATATTCAGGAAACATGCATGCTACATCCTACATGAATTTTTGACAATGCAAGTTTATGATGAGAAATGGCCTTTGATTAGGCCTCAAGAATGTAAAAACCACCACATGAAATATCCTAGCACGTTGGATTCTAGAGTGGACTACAATTAGAGATCCACTGTTCCTAGCAGCGCCTAGAAAAAAATCAAAAAAAGAAACCCTAAGGACCTAATTCATTTCCATGTTATTTTTATCCTTAGTCTATTTATGTTTCAATTTTTCTATTCTGGAAAAACATAGAGACAAATGATAGAGACAAAGAGTGTCAAAAGGGCCTACCTCAGGTCCTCATTTGATCTAGCTTTTAAATCCTGCTCTGTGATGTGTCTACTACTAACTACAGCTCTGATGCGTGGCTGCCATTGTAGAATGTGACTATCTCCCACAGGCCAACTTTTTGATCGTAGTTGTCATGCACGGGCCAAATTTTTGACCGTGATTGTCATCCATGGTGAGCACCTATTATCAAAAAACACAAATCCACTCAGTGAAATGTGGTAATAATTACATAGTTCCATCGTGATCACCTACTATAACCACCAAAAAGGCTTCACCTGATATTGCAATTGCTAAAATGAAGTAAAAGGGCATTCATACACAAATTGACAAAGACGAAAGGAATTAAATGAAATGCATCTTTTATTCCTCTTTGAACCAATTCATTTTCTTTTACAAATCAATCCCTCTTAGGGATACCCTTTTGATACTTCAATTACAATAGATCTAATCCCTTTCTAGGGTAGATGCAAATCAAATGCCTTCTAGGGTGACACGAACTACTCTAGGGTGGATTTGACCCTCTTATTCACGTTGAGGAAGGAATTAGATGACTGAATATCCTTCGATATCTATTCCATGTGATCAAGAAACAATAATAACACGACAAAAGCAAAGGTAACCTCTCTTGATGAGGTCTTTTAAGGAATTTTCACAAGAGGATGCAATGACAAGCATATAATCAAGAAAATGAGTAAAGCATGGTAAAATTATGTTAATCATGAAATGTGATCATTAAGAATATTCAAGAAAACATGTATTATCTATCTACTGGATTAGTTAACAAATAGGAAGCAAAGGTGCATGAAACAAGCCACAATTACACTAATTATCAAATTGACAACATGAAAGTAAACCTACTTCAAATGCTTAATCCAACTGGTCATATGTCTCTAAAACACTAATTAAACCTATATTAAGCCTAACATGATCTAACTAATTAATTTGCAAGAAAGAAAACAAGGATATCTGTGGCCATTTGCTCACCGCGGGTCTGAGATGTGGTCAGCATTGTAGCCCATGACTGATAGCCATGACGAGGCTCTAAATAGATTTTCCCTTAGAATTAGGGCTTCCTCTATGATCTACCTTGCCAAATTGATGGTCAAGGGTCGCCTCTGTGTCCTCTGATAGGTTTGGTGGTTAAATTCCTCAATTGGGCCTCCGTTTGCCTAGATTCATGTTTCTTGGCATTCTAGCTCCTTAGGGCATCCATGACACAAGTTGACATGATGCTTTATGAATTAGAAAATGAATTGGCAACAAATCTCTCTCAATACACTCAAGTGAGTATACAATTAAACAGGGCTTCATTGCTTTTATCTCAATGCTCACTCTCTTTTATTTTGCCCTAATTTCATGGGGTACTTATAGGATTACCCAAGGGCTAGGGGTGGCTTCCTCATGAAGCCAAGATCAAGATTGGGTAGTTGAGCTTTTTGGATGGAAGGTTTTGGACCCTTCCTCGCTCAAACCGCTCCAATCCACAACCAATTGGTCATTGCAACCAAATTTTGGGGTCGGATGAAGGTCAACTAAACTTCAGTCCTGACCATGGGTGTCAGTCATGACCAGCACTGCTAACCACAGGTGTCAGCCGTAGTCCTCAATTGATAGATTGGGGGCCACAACTGTTAGTTGCGGCTAGTACTAACTAGGCACAAATACCCAATTGAGTGGTAAAAACCATTGCTATACCTTGGATTTGTCCAAAGGTCTTCCATATGGTCTTCTAGCATGTCCCATATGAGTAGTCGCCATCAACATGATGCGTTTTAGGTGTCTACAATATCATCATGAAAAACTTGTAAATTGTAGACACCAAAATCTAGCCACTTGTCATCCATCCATAGTTTCCCGCCATATTTACCCATTATTTATATATATTTGTTTAATATATATTTAAATAATAATATTTTATATATTTTATTTATATATTTAATAAATATATGTATATTTATATGAATTAATCCTAGCCATCCATCATGATCTAATCCTAGCCATTCATCCACCTTAATCCATGCCACCTACCCATATTTAATCTCCACCCTCCATCATGTTTTAATCTTGACCACACAAATTGTGTCGTTGAAACCCTAAACGTGCCCTAGGAGAGATTATAAAGAGGAGTCATTTTGATGACTCAACCCCTAAGCTTTTTGAATCCTAGAGTTCCAAGTTTCCTAAGTCTTTGGAAGCCCTAACAAGTTTCCAAAATCCCCCTTGCATCCTTGCCCTCACCTCTGCATCCATCATCACATCCTTCACATGAAGGAGATATGCTTTTGCAGACTCTAATTCAGCCCTCAAACGCCCCTCTACTACTCCTGAGTTCCTCTGGGTGCTTTTCACCATCCCCGAGCACCCTTGGGCACTTCCAACTACTACCGAGGGCCCGTGGGCATCTCAGACCCTAGTTCTACAAACTAGCGAACCCTCGGGTGTCGCTAGGGCATCTGCACACCTATTATTTTTGCAACAACAATCATAGATCGAAGAGTGACAAGTCATCAACAAGGTAAATCTTTTATTTCTGTATTTATTTTTAGTATTCTCATATTTGTTCACAGTATTTTCATTTTGCAACTAGGGTTTGTTATTTCATGTCTGAGGGTCTCACGTAGTGGAGCCCTCACAGTTACTACTAATCCCTTGCTGTTATTTTCTATGTGCAGATCTAGGAAGAACCTACATTTATTGGAAGCTACTGAAGCACTCGAGTGGTCCGGCCTATGGATATCTAAAGCCCACTCACCCTACTATTGAGATCGATTCGAGTGTGAAGACACCACCCTTATTTGTTAGCTAGGGTTTTGAAGAACCCTAGCATATTGAAATTGTTGTATTGGATAATAAAGCATTGTAAACCCCTATCTAGGGGATGCACTTGGTTGTAATATCAGAGATCCACCCGACAATAAGAATAAAATTTTATTTATGTGCAATCATCTGTGTTTATTCTGCTTTGTTCATTCATTTATTTAAGTATATTGTTTGGTGTTGTTCGATTTTGCATCTACAAATGGCGATCACGATGGGACCCCCTAAGGGTTTCTTATTTTGATTTATCTTGTTAACTGACTTGTTGCTTTTTGTCTCATCTCATAGGTTTTTCATAAGGATGGATCGTGCGAATTTTGCAGAATCAAGGTTTTTGGAAAACCATAGAAGTTGCAAAAGGTGCACAGATGCCCGATGGTGCTCGGGGAATGCCCTCCAGTATTCCAGAAGTGCCCAGGGGTGTTTCAGAAGCGTCGGGAGGCGTTTTACAGAGAGATCAAGTGAATACATAGGCTTACCTGTAAGTCTATTGTAAACCCTAGTCTTTTTGTTTTACTTTCTTTTTACGTTTTTGTAGATATCAGATTAAAATGAACACCATAATATATCTATTAAAACAATTATTTTAATGTGCATTTAGGCATCAAAATAGTCTTTGCATGCATCTGCATTTACATATTACACATTTCCATTTAAATATTTCATGATTTTCTGGTGTGCTGCACTTTCTGTTTGCATATGAAACATTAAGAGCATGAATTAGTTTGCATTTTAGGGTTAGGAATCTCTCCTTTTGCTTGTCTAAGTAGGGACAACATTAGTATATTAAAAGTACCCCCACACTTGGTGATTCAAGGCGGAAGAGTAGACGAACCCTCCTCTGTTTAGAGAGCGGTCTTAAGCGGTGTACTCTACTTATTTTTGGGGAAATTGATATTTTTGGTGTTGGCTTCTAATTTAGACTCGTGAAATTAGTTATTCTTGACATTGTGTGTACACCATAAAAAACTAAAAACCTTAAAAGGAATCACACACTGCACATGTTTCATTTTTAATAGTAATGCATTGGATTTCATCACCAACCATTGCTTGAGATTTGGTGATGGTGGGTTTCATCTCCATCCACCAATCTCTGCCCTTAGACACTTTAGGACACCCTTGAGCAAACTTGTTGGACTTCATCACCAGTAAGAATCTCATTGCCCATCCAAGCCATAGTGTTCACCCATTTTAATTCAGATTAGTTCATCAAAACACACAAAACCAAAAAAAAAAAGAAAAACATTAAAACGAGATAACAAAAAGAACAAAAGGTAAGACACATTTTGTTGCATAAACATAGGATTGGATTACCTATTTGATTTTGTGAGTTTTTCATTTCGCATTTTATTTTCTAGCATATTTTATATTTGGTTCATTAGTTTATGGTATTAACAAGAAATCAAGCTAAAATAATGAATCAAATATCCACCAATCAAACCACTTCAGCAATGGAGTGTTCATCATCACCTTCCACTACCACTTCCATGATCAATCCCCCTAGTGTGATACAGGCAAGTCATTCATATTTATCTGTAGGTCCATCACACACTGTGTCATCCACATCATTTCACATGGCCATGCCACAAATTGAGTCATCCTCACCTACCTTTGGTCACCACATCACCCATATAGATATGGCCCAAGTAGAAGCTCTTTAGAGATCTGCTAACTATATCTTAGAGTCAGTCCCTAACTCACCTAGGCATGATCCTTATTTCCAATAGGAACTTATCTCCTCCCAACCTTCAAGCCTTACCTAGGTGTACAATAATCCTCTTTTTGAGGTATCTACTACACCTTCCCAACATTTTTCCATACCACAATCATCATGTGCCCAAAGCACATCCATCATAATCCTCATACATCTCAGTCCATGATAACCCCTTGTATGAAGCACATGTTAATGTTGCTTCACAAGTGCCCATGTCCATGCCATCTAGTGTCTCCCATCAAGTTGCAATTCCCATTGCAACTTACCCTCCACCTACCTCATCAATCCCATCCACATCCACTCCATCAACCACTGATATGGAAATACATGAGACATGGGAACATCTCAACAAATTTCTTAAGAAGTGACAAAATACTCAACAACAAGTTCAGGTGATCAACCCTAAGCCTCAACCTATTTCCACTCAGCCCATATTTTTTAGCCAAAGTCCATCTTGGGTACCACAATCTTCTGTGGTTTCCATTCCAACACCACCACCAACCCATACCCATTCTATTCCCATTGGCCAACCTATCCAAAGCCCTCATACATCATCTCCATATCTTCATTCACAATCATTCCTTCATCAACCCCATTATCATCAACATAAATCCACTCTACCAAGTCATCATCACCTCATTACACCTCAACATATTTCCACCTTGCCATCACAAAATCATCAAGTGATTCAGGGTTTCCACATTCCTAGGGAGGACCCTCGAATCCAGGCTATGCAACAATAGATTGATAGTTTGATGCAACATACTCCTAGCATGATAAACCAGAAGCCTACCCTACGTCAACTGATCAATCAACCAATTCATCCTTTGGTACCATCATCGCCATATCCAGTAGATTTCACAATACCAAAGTTTGATAAATTTAAAGGGACGGAGAACCCTAAAGAGCATGTGAGCTCATTTGTTCATTCCTACTTTAGAATTCAAAGAAATGATGCTCTAATTATTAGAACCTTCCCTCAAATATTAGGGGGAGATGTTTTAGAATGGTATAACCATTTTCCCAACCATAGTATTTATACTTTTGAGTAATTGGTTGACCAATTTCTTGAAATATTCTCCCTCAATATTAGAAATAAAGTCTCATTATCCGATATCTATGATTTAAAATAATATGATGATGAGTCTATCTATGAATTTGGTAACCATTGGAGGGCCATTATCACCAAATTGCCATTTGCCCTACCAATGAAGGAGCTGACCCGATTTTTCACTAAGAGTTACTTAAAACCCATCTCTTGGTTATTGTAATTACAACAACATAGATCATTTGATGAAGCTCTTGCCCAAGCTAGAACTATTGAGGAGATAAAAATCCAATAAGGAGTGCTTAAGCCTAAGAAGAAATAATGGCAAAATAAGGGCCAATATAGAGGAAGTTATTATGGCCAATCAAAATCCAATCAGGCCAATCCAGCCAATTCATCCAATCAAGTAAATCAAGTGGTTATAAACCAGCCAGTAATGGCTCAACAACAACCCATACAACAACAACCATGTAAAAAATTAAATATCATGTGGTTCCCTCAACTACTCAATCAATTCAAAACATAGTGCCAACTATGGACAACCGACCATATTGACAATCTATTTGACAACCCCATCAATATACCCCATTGGTTGAATCTTATACCTCCATTTTTCATAGGTTATATGACACAAATCAACTTACCTTACCTGAGGTCAAACTTGATGATCCTACTAAATGTGGTAAACACTATAGGGAGCATTTATTTTATCCTTATCATAGATAGAATGGGCATGACATCAATAGCTGCCATCAATTCAAAGATAGAATACAAGACCTTATTGAGTTAGGAGCTATCAAGCTTGATAGTCCTCTAGCTCAACAAAATCAAAATATTGGGATTTTTCAAACACCACTTCCTCATCATGAGGAAGCACAACCAACAATAGGAGGGTCAAATACCAAGACTCCTCCTAATCAGGTTAATCATATTCAACAATACCAAGGTTTTTTGGGTGCTATTCATGTAGTAACCCGAGGTCAACAACAATGCTCCAATCAACAAAATGTTTAGCAACAGTCTATTCAACCGCCCATACCTCCACAGGAAAGTGTGTCTCAACCTACCACATCATCATATCCTATCCAATTTTTTACCAATCCCTCCCAACCAATCCATATTTTGGCCCATCCATCTCAACCCATTCATCCTTCCAATCATCCATCTAGGCCAATCATCTCATTGAGCAGTTGATTAACCACAAGCTTAAAAATGGCTTCAGCCAAACTATCTATATATGAGCTAATCCAACAATATCCTCCACATCATGAAGCATTAATGGATATTCTAAAATCCATTGAACTTCAATCTCAAGATGCTAATGCATTTAACAATTTTGTGGGGAATATTCAAACATGTATGGAACCATCCATTACTTTCTATGATTTTGAAATCAAACCAATATCATCGAAATCAGTGGATCCTCCATTACACATCATGGCTCAAATTGATAGGAAGCCTTTCAAAAGAGTTTTAATTGATATTGGCTCCTCCATAAATATCATCACCACATCCGCCCTTCAACATCTCAAGCTTCCACTAGATCACATCACCAAATCCTCATTCACCTTGAAATCATTTAATGATGCTCTCTACTCCATAGTTGGCACTATTGTTTTGCCCATCGAAGTGGGGGTCAAAACATTGCATACTATGTTCCACATCTTGGAAGGGTCCATGGTGTATAATGTACTCCTTGGATGACCTTGGATGAGGGAAATGAGATGTGTCCCCTCCATACTACATCAATGCTTGAAATACGTACATGAGGGACAAGTACATTGCATACCAATGAGATGTTGAACCATTTAAGTATTGCAATTTTATCTCAAACCCCTATGAGTCCATGCTTCCTTCCACTCATCTATTCCTCACATCATCAACCACTTCATCAACCACCCCATCCATATCATCATCTAAAGCCCCTATTCTTGAGGAGCTTCCAATCACCAATTCACATCAAGAATCCACTTCCATACCCCCATATTCATCACCATTGACTACATGCACATGTGGTCAAAATCAATCTACATTAGCCACATCATCAACATCCTTCACCACTCTTTCCATAATCATTGCCAATTCATCATAATCCACCCAGCCAAATCCATCTTCATCCACATAAGCCAATGTCTCACAAGTTGAAATGATGGATTGTGAGATACCATCAACCAACCATGAGTCAGTTCCATCCACATCCAATCCATCCACATCATCCCAAGTCGAGGTCCACCTCACTAATATTGGTATTGGTGAATATGTGGTCCAAGATATTACAGTCACACCGCTCAACATTCAAACTGCTAAGGACTATGGTCACCCACGTGACCCACCCTTATCTATAGGAGTGGTATATAACATGGGTTCAGTTCCTAATAGCATTAATTTTGTGTATGGGGGACTTGATTCATCGTCCAATCTAGTTACCCCAGATGAACCCAAATCACCAACACTTGCCAATATACAATATATGTTGGGTTTTCCATCCTGATATTTTCACATTGTTAATTGGCAAGGACATGGCCTAGGATGGCATGAACAAGGAATGCATGAGATTATTGATGTTTCATATCGAGAAATGCATGACCATTTAGGTTTAGGTTATCATCCACTTTCATCCACCTCTTCTCTTGAACAAGCTTTTCAAAGCTTAAATTTGAATTCAGGAGAAGATATCCCTCACCTTGATGACTCTGATGATGAAATTTATGAATAATTCAACCTTATGTCAATAGCTTTTGATGAATCTAAATAGGAATCAAACCCCATCATTCCACACACTGAATAGGATGAGTTTTACCTCAGAACGTTCCCCATCCATCAACCCATATTTTGCTTGCTTCTTCCACAAGAGTGAGTTGACCCAACTGGTGAACCACCACCTCCATATCATTAATCCATCTCATCGACCATTTTTCTTGTAATATATGTACATAAATAAAAAAAAATTCAATCAAAAACAAATAAAATTTTTTTTTGCATGTACATTGCATTTATTTGTGTTGCTTGCTTTTGTCCAGGTTTAAAAAAGTTCTAGCATCGGTTCTAGCCAAAAGGATCCATTCCATTCACCTTTGCCACCCATCCATTTTTCCTTTAATTCAACATGAATCCTATTGACTTATTCACCCCACTCCATAATCCATACGATTTGGCAAAGCCAATTCCTATTGACATGAGTCTTATTGATATGGACCAGATTTCCTCACCACCATCCTTTTTTGAGTTCATCCTATCCAAGAAATTGTTAAGGGCTTCAGCCAACTACATTCCTCCATCACCTCCTTCACCTTCACCTTCATATCCTGAGGTTTTCCAGGTAGACATAGATGAGGATAAGTCAGAATATTTTGATGACATCATAGATGACATTCATCTAATCCCAATGCCCCATCAACTTGAGGAAGGTTCTCACATGTCCATTGAAGATACTATCAATGTGAACCTTATTTTAGATGCAGAAAATCCCTAAATTTTCAAAATTGGCAAAATCTTATCCAATGATGAACAAGAGCAATTAATTGCTCTCCTCAAGAAGAAGAAGGACATTTTTGCATGGTCCTATAAAGATATGCTTGGTCTTGACTCTAATTTGGTTGTCCACAATCTCACCTTACACCCTGATGCTAATCGATTCAAACAAAAACTTAGGAGGATGCATCCTACCATTTCTCTCTTGGTCAAAGAAGAGCTTCAAAAGCTAGTAGATGTGGGTTTTATTCTATCCATCAATTATCCTAAGTGGCTCTCAAACATGGTACCCATTTGTAAACCTAACAGGATGATACACGTTTACACTGATTTTCAAGATCTTAATAAAGCATATCCTAAGGATGATTTTCCTCTTCCAAATATTGATACTCTTGTTGACACTTGCATTGGCCATGAAATGATTTCTCTCATGGATGATTTTTTAGGATACAACCAAATTTGAATAAATCCTTATGACCAACACAAAACAACATTCACTACACCTTGGAGAAATTTTTGTTACAAGGTGATACCCTTTGGCCTCAAAAATGAAGGTGCCACTTATCAATGTGCTGTGACATACATGAATAAGATCATTGAAGATTATGTGCGTTGCGGGCCAAACAAGGTTAACTTTCTATCTATTTTGTCACTTGCCCGATCATTAATTATCAACCAAGGATTCGTAAACTTTTGAAGGATCTCTTACAGGATCATTCACAATACCACATTGAGATGAGTCCTTCTAACTCTACTATTGGGGGGTGTTCAAAAGGTTGTCAATCTCTCATGCATTCCTCAATAAAATGCGTATGAACAATTAAATCTTCAGAAAGAAAGCATTCATACATGCATCTAAGAAATAATCAAACGTACTACAATAATAAAACACAATTACAGGAAATGAAACTATGAAAGCGTGAAGTTTACAAAGCATAGAAAATAAGGGGAAGAATACTATATTGGAGTGGGCCTAAGCTCCAGTAGATCCCTCTCAATGTGAATATGCTTTAGGAACTTGTAAAATTTATTATGCAATCAAGGGATTACAATGTGTATTCTATATCTTCTATACAATTGCTATATGTTCTATATTCTATATTCTATATCTTCAGAGAGGTCTGTGTGTGTTTATATAACACACGCATAGGTCTTCTGTTACAACTCGGTTATAACCATCGGTCTATTCTAGAATCGACGATGGCAATCTGGTAAGCTTCGACCATCATCTACCAAAAACTGGATTTGTTCCTAATATTGGTGTGTTCTGTAATTGGCTCATGCTTCACTTGGCATGGGCAGCACAACTCCCGTAAATATCTTGTGTGGCATGGAGTTGTAACTACACCATTTATTTTTGCCCGTGTCATGTTTGATCTGGTAAACGTACAAAAATAGAGGCACCTTCCTTTGAGGAAGGCGCCTACCTTCTATTGGCACCTTCCTAGAAGAGGACGGTGCCTATCTTCAATTGGTGCCTTCTTGGAAGGCGAAGGCACCTACCTTCTTATGGTGCCTTGCTAGAAGAGGAAGGCACCTGTCCATTATGTATCAGTTCCATAGTAAACAAAGTGCCAGGTCCATGAAAGAGACCTCGACTGATTAAATTTGACAAAATCAACAATATCTCCATAGAAACACACTAAAACACACAAATCATATAATACACATAATCTCATTAAATAAATACATAATCATTGATAAAAACATACAATTCCTAATATATCACCGCATAATATCTGCTAAGACTCATACAAAAATATAGGCAATTCTAGGACTCATCATCCCCCCATGCCTAACATATGCCATGCCATCATGGCATCAAAACCGTAGGCACTCTGGTCATCGCCTGTATCTGGACGTTCTTGCTGCTATTAATTTTTGCTGATCTGCTCTCCTTGTTCTGGCTGCTATTGGGGTCGACATGACTACTGTGGGTGTCCTTGCCTGAAATGATGCTTCTGTAGCCTACCACAGGTCAGTTTATTCAGTCCTATGAACCGCAAGGGAGATATCTGAATCACTTCCAATTTGATGAACCACCTGGGCCTTATATGTTCTGGCCTCCTCAAGATCAGGCCTTGGATCTTTATCGAAATTAGCTACAACCTCTGACTCCAGGCTGAATATCCCCCATCTCTCTAACCATTTCCTTATTTTTGAGGGTCGCCCTTCGGTTGAGCCATAAATTTTCCAAAATTTACTCTTATGTGCCAGATCAATATTTATGCTAGATGTTCCTCGGACCCTCAAAGAGGATTTTATCCCCTGCTTAGCTGCCCTCACCTCTCTGTGCAGTCATTCAAACACTTTCTGCCTATCGGAAAATGGATGCATATCCCAGTCATTATCTTCTAGCTATGTGACAACCTCCTTGGCCTTCTTTCTAGAAGTCCTAGGCCTTTTGGCTGTGGCCTATGTAGGAACTATAGCAGCTTGATCTAAGGGCTCTCTAGTGGCCATTCTTTCATTGTTGGGGACATACTTTATTGTCCCCACTGCTACTGATGTTTCAACTTCTTCTCTTGTAGGTTTAGCAGGTTCTTCCCTTAGTTCTAGCTCTATCTACAGGGTCTGATCTGAGTTGGTTAGGTCAATAATAGGGGGCTCTACGGGGCTCTTGCCCTCCTAGCTCCCAAAAACAGAGGACTGTTCCCCTGCCTCCGGGCTGTTCTATCGTGCATCTGATTGGAACTCTCCCATAGAGACTACTCGCTCTCTAGAAGTGGGAGAGTTTGTCGAAACCTCCATCACCCAGTTAGTCTTGGTTGATGCGTCCTTCCTTTTCACTCGCCTTGCCTTCAATTCTTGATTTTATATTTGTAGCTATTGAATCAGCTGCTCGAGGTGGGAAATTTTCTTTGCCTGCTCTTCCAGCTCACCTCTTTGACTGCTTTGGCAATCCTCCAACATCTGCTGGGCCATCTAGCAGTTGGTTTGCCAGTCTAATGCTTCCTCCAGGGCCACATCAATCTCACTATTGCCCCTGGGGGTTTCTATTTCTCATGGGTACTGGCCCATCAATTACTATAGGGCCTATGTTGCAACCCTAACCTCAGAGTCTTCCTCCTCTTCCTATGAGGAGAGGAGGAGTCACCGTAGGCACTTTGACCTAGGGGCCAATTCTAGCTGCTACGACTCGGTCGTGCTACTAGCGAGTTGTGCCCCTATATCTTCATGTTAGGGCATAGGGTAGTGTCCTCTCTCTTCTATGCATTCGAGTAGCACTGGCGGCCTGATATCCCCTACTTCCATTGTAGGGCTTTCTTATGCTTGCATTGCGGGGCTCCCTACTGCTTGAATTGTAGGGCTTTCTACTACTTGCACTACCTCGAAAACTTCCATTGCCTGGACTCCATATTCTCCTACATTAGGGTCCTACCTCTGTGCCTCTGCGTGGCAGGCCAATGCTGATATGAGCCCATGGTGGGCCAAAGCTATAGGTGCTCCCTTATGATATCATGCCACTTCTTCCTTAAGGGTTTGTGCCAGGTAGAAGGGCATGTTAATTCTTCTCCCATGCACTAGGTGGTTCAAAAACTGCACATGGTGGATGTGCAGGTGGGTGTATTTCTTGATGCAAGTGAAGAATCAAGCAACCTGCTTGAATATCTCCTATAAATTTATAGGGAGGGTGCTTTTGATCAACCCATATCTATCTATCTATGGATTCTCTCCAAGCAGCAATTGTTCGGCGCAGGATTTCAACATCTCGCTCTTGTACACACATTCACCTGTCAGGGGTAAGCTAGTCACCTCTGAGATGTATTATGGGGTGACTGGAATTGCCATCCCCCACACCTGAGCATAATATTCGCTTGAGGTAGCAAACTCCCTCGCTGCCTTTGCATCCTGGTTCTAGCTAACTAGGGCATAGTATCCAAGCCATCCCTCTACTTAAAATTGGGCTCTCACCACCCCCTTGATCCCATCTATGTTGCTTGGCTCATTCTTTTTTATCGAATGATTCTTTGATCGACCTCCCATGGTGCCTTCCTGCAAGCTACTATTTCTCTTCTTTGATTTCTTAGGGAGGCACCTTCCTTATAAGGAGGGTGTCGAACAACTAACTCCCAATCCTTGCCAAGCACACCTTTCGAGGTACACGTTGGCACGATTGGCCATGGGGGGTGTATGATTTTTTTTTTGTTTTATGGCGATGATATTTTGGTACTCACATATTTTAACAATGATTACATATAAATCTAAGTAGAGTATGCACGTACCTGATTGGATGCCTCGTGTGTCGTGGGGATCATCGATTCATCGATTCTTTATGGGGGATGGGTACCTTGTTGGTGCATATTATGCCGTTGAGTTGCTTTGATGACCGGTGTTGAAGACAAACCAAAAAAATCGATTGTTGTTGGAACGTGCACCAATTTTGCCCCATAATTCTTTGAGATTTGCTTTGATTGGGGCAGATTCTACTTACGTGCTCCTGGAGATAAATTTGTGCCATGTGTCGTGTGATGATTGAGGCACGTGTGAAACTTGATCGTTGGCTACATACGGAAGGCGCCTGCTTTGGTACCTTCCTGATGCAAAAGGTGCCTGCTGTGGTGCCTTCCTGATGCGAAAGGCACTTACTGGGCTACCTTCCCGATATAGTCATGGATGCGCCTTCCGATGAGGGAAGGCACCTTTAATGAATGCGCCTTCCTGGAAGAGGAAGGTGCCCTTAAGGACACGTGCGCCTTCCTGGGAGAGGAAGGTGCCCTTTTGTATAAATGTGCCTTCCTGGTGTGGAAGGTGCCTGATGGATGAATGCGCCTTCCTGGTATGGAAGGCGCTTTGAAATACATGCACCTTTCTAGGTAAGGAAGGCGCCCTTGAGGCTCATGCACTCAAAAAGGAGGGTGCTCTGATTTTTTGTTTTTTGTTATTTTTTTTTAGGACATTCTTATTTCGGTGGGGCGTCTTCCAGTAGTGGAAGGTACCTTATTCATACGGGGTGCCTTCCTAGGAGAGGAAGGTGCCTTATTTCAGTGGGTGCCTTCTTTCGGCGGATGCCTTCTTGGTGGTTGAAGGCACCTTATTGAGGGGCACTTTCTGGTGGGGGAAGGTGCCTTATTTACACAGGGCACCTTCTTGGAAGAGGAAGGCACCTTATTTTATTAGAAGCCATGTCGTATTTGATCAGGAAAGGTGATCAGGCCTCCTCGGGAAGAATTCATGCCTGCTTTTATTCTATTAGTGCTAGCGTCGGGGTGCTAAGCCGAACCAGGCCTGGTGTCCCAGATGCCTATCCGTCGAACTATCAGTTCCTCCACATACAAAAAGCAAATGAAAAAAGAGAAAAATGCGGGCAGTTAGATGCATTTTATGCCTGTTAGGCCCTGTGGCCAAGATGCTTGCAGCTTGCATGTGGGCGTCGTCCTTGTAAAATAAAACATGCTATAAGAAAATTATATACACCTATCTACTATTTTTTTTTTTGGTGAGCATTTTCATGCCCACCGTTTTGTTTTGCTGAGAGTTTGGATCTAGATTCATAGGGATGAGGTCTCCCCCATGCCTGTTCTGGATCCCACTAGTACATTTTTGGATGTGCTATAGGGACGCAATCGATGGCCATTGACAATCAACAAAACATTGCTGTTGTTGATAGTTCTAACATGCACAGCTCCGTTCTTAATGAGTTATACCACCTCATACGGTCCCATCCATCTCTGCATAATATTTTTCTTCCTTTCTTGGAACCAGGAATCATACAACAGTACCCATTCTCCTTCTTTGAACTATTTCAGTTTGATGTGGCAGTCATGCCATCGTTTCCTTTGCTTATGTGTGATTTTTGTCTTCTACAAAGCATCCATTTGGATTTTTTCTAGCTGATCCAACTGTCGAATCCTTTATTTTTTAGCGTCATCCAAGATAAAATTCAATTCTAAAGTTGTTCTTAATGTCTTAATCTCAAACTCAATGGGCATCATTGCATTCTTCCCGTAGACCAGTAGGAAGTGTGTGAAACCTATGGTAGATTTCCATGTAGTTTTGTATACCCATACTGCCTCTGGTAGTCATGTAGCCTAATCCTTTCTATGTTGCTACATGGTCTTCATCAGGATATTCTCAATCTCCCTGTTTGTTACTTCCACTTGCTCTTTTGCCTGTGGATGGTAGGGTGTAGTCTTATTGTGCCAAATTTTGTATTGCTCCATTAGCTCCTTAATCAACTTTGAAGTGAAATAAGGTCCCTGGTCCCTTGTTATTTCCTCGGGGATCGCGAACCATGTAAAAATGTGAGCAAATAGAAAATCGGAAACTGTTCTTTCTTTTGAATCTTTCAGTGCCTGGACTTCAACCCACTTGGTGACATAGTCTGTGCAGACTAAGATAAACCTCTTCCCTATTGAAGGTGGGTTACTTGGCCCCACAAAATCCATACCCCACTTATCAAAGGGTTCCAGGTGTACTTGATGTTGGAGGGGTATTTCATTACGATGGGTTGGTCTACCCATCCTTTGGCACTCATCGCACTTGCTGACATACACGGTTGCATCTTTGAATAGGTTAGGCCAGAAAGACCCAGCCTGTAGAACTTTATATGCAGTCTATTTCCCTACAAAGTGTCCTCTGAAAGGTTCATCGTGACAGGCTTTGAGTATCTCTAAGAATTCTTGCTCTGCCATGCACCTCCTTATGATTTGGTCACATCCTATTTTGAACAGGAGGCCATCGATCCATAGGTAGGGTGTGCTCTTCTCTATCACCCCCTACTTTTCCTAGTATGAGAGAGCAGGTGAGGTTCTACCAGTGGCCAAGTAATTGGCTATGTCTGCATACCACGAGATTTGCTCGCAAATGGTAAATAAGTGTTCATCCAAAAACTAGTCTTCCACTATTGTATAGTTTGCTGGTGTCAACTTAGATAGGAAGTTTGCTACCACGTTGTCCTTGCCTGGTTTTTCAACTATGGTGATATCAAATTCTTGCAATAGTAGGAGCCACCTAACCACTCTCCCTCAAACATTTGGCTTACTCATCAGGTATCTGATGGTTGCATGGTCTGTATGGATGAACACCTTATAGTCAGTGATGTAATGGTGGAATTTTTTTATGGCGTGCACCACTGCAAGAAACTCGTTTTCTGTTATCGTATAATTGAGCTTGGCTCCTGCCAAGTTTTTACTGATATAATAGATGGCATAGAAATATTTGTCATCTTTCTGTCCTAGGACCGATCCAATCGCATTATTGGACGCATCACAATAAATGTGTAAGGGTTGTTAGCGTACTATACTTTAGTTTGTCCTTATTCATTATTTTGTTGATTTGTTGCAACCTATGTAACAGAGTTCTATGTCTCTGTTTCATCCGGTGTGCTATTCCCGGAGTTGTAATTGTTATTTAAAGCATGCCTGCTGAATAATAAGATTACTTTCATTTTCTAACATGGCATCAGAGCCAGACTGCTACGGATTTTTTTTTGCAGTGATAGGGAGCAGCGAGAGAAGGGTGGAGGCGGAAGCTGGTTGCTGGAAAGAGTTGCTGTGCGTTTTTTTGAACGCATTTTTTTCCCGACAGCGAGAATTTTTTTTTAAAATTTCGTGTTTAATCACGCAGTCGCGTGAAAGCAGCGAAAAAAAAAATTGTGGGACGCTGCGCGCAGGCAGCCAGTGAGTCCAGCATGCGTGTTTTAAAAAAAAAAAAAAAAAAAGCGCAGCGCCATCTACGACGCCGCGCTCCCTGCCACGCGCGGACTGCGCAGAGGAGGGAGCAGACAGGGAGCAGCCCCCCTGCCGTCCAGTGCCTCGTGCCACGCGGACAGACTGCACAGAGGAGGGAGCAGACAGGGAGCAGCCCCCCCCTGCCGCCGTCCAGTGCCTCGCGCCACGCAGATGGACTGCGCAGAGGAGGGAGCAGGCAGCCCCCCCCCCCGTCCAGAATGTGGGGCTGTGACGCGCTCACGCCATGCGGACGGAGTGCGCAGGCCGCCCCCTCCCGTCCAGCACGTGGAGCTATGACTAGCTCGCACCACACGGACGGGCGCTCCCCCGTCCAGCACTGTGCGTAGGTCACGAATCCCCATGCACAGATGCACAGACGTCTACGTGCAGGTCGCGAAAGGAGGGAACCCCCCCCGTTGAGCGGACCCCCCTAGAAATAAAATAAAATAAAAACTGGAAGCTCCCCCCCCGCAGCGCTCGAGCGTTGGAATTTTTAAACAAAAAAAATTATCTCGGCTCGCGACGAAGCAGCAGCGAGGCCAGCCAGTCGAAGGCCGTTGCAGAGGAGGAGGCACGAGCAGGGTTTGAAAAGGAGGGGCTCCACAGATCCTTCCGGATCGGCCCGCTAGCTCACGTGGTCGTGAGCCGTGCGGTAAGGCTCGGGGAGCCTGCAGGTCGGGGGTTCAAATCCCGCCGAGCTCCCCCAAGGTATAATTTTTTTTTCAAAGTTATTTTTTTAATTATTATTTTTTTAATTAAAATTTTTAATTTTAATTTTTTTAATATAGTTTTTTAACTTTATAAATTAAAATTTTAATTTTAATTTATTTTTTCATAAGTTTTAAAACTATATAAATTAAAATTATTTATTTTAATTTTAAATATATAATAATTATTAAAAATGCTTTGTTAAAGAAATTTTTTTAAGGGGGGATATTTTTTTCAAAAAATCAAAGGGGGATTGTGAGTAATTTTTTGAAAAATAGCAATTTGGCGAATTGTAAAAGGTGCATTTTCGGCTGTGACCGACACCTTGTGGGTTATTCTTGTGGGCATTTTTTTTGTTGTATGTTGCATATTTCATTTTTGCACTATAACATTAAAAATTAAAATCAAAACACTCCCTAAGTCCCGGAATAATTAAAACCCATCCGTGCAATTTATTGCACTACGGCGGTCGGTATTTGTGATACCTACGGCCGGCACTTACGGGTAAAGTTGTCGTGATTTGGCTCTTTGTATCCGCCGCCTAATATAGTCTGCTACAACGACGTACGAGCTTGTTCTCTATAAATCGTCGGGGAGAGATAAGTTAGCCATTTTTGCATTTTTTTACTCCATCCACTACCCTTTATCGCACTTGTGTTTAGGCGTAAATCCTGACGAAGTATTCTTCATAGTGTTTAGGGGAAGTTACGCCCCACGCATGAGAAGAATCTTCTATGGTAGGTGCCATCAACAAGGCGATTCCCTTTCAATACCGCTTATGTTCCACGTATCGTATGATCTCTAAAACTCACCTATAGTCTCCCTCACGTAAGGGCGGGTGATTTTTGTTGATCTTTCTAAATACCTATAGTTTCCCTCACGTAAGGGCGGGTATTTTGTATGGTATATTGGCCTAGCAAAAGGTATATCGAAAGGGGGACCAATTGGTGATATAAGGAACCTTCACTATGGCCGTTGTTGCAAAGTTGATGATTGATCCGCATCAGTTATTGAAAGGTCCAAATTATACACCATGGAAACATAAGATGAAGGCAATTCTCCAAATGGAAGATTTGTGGGATATTATTCTTGGAGTAGCAACTAGGCCTTCACCAACGGCGGGATCCACGGGTCCTTCGCGAGATCGAGATAGCTTTTGACAAGAAAGACGGTCGAGCAAAGGTGCTCATTTTGTTTGTTGTTTCGGATGAAGTGCAACCTCATATAGGTGACAAAGCAAGTGGTAAAGAGGCATGGGATGCCCTTAGAACCATCTATGAGGGAAAGAATGATTCCACCATTCTTCATCTTCAACAACAACTTCATAACTCTGAGTTTGAGGCGGGGTGAAACAGTTGAACTCTTTATGTGCGAGTGTACGAGTTGAAAGAGAAATTGAGTTCTTTGGGAGATACTGTGGATGAAAAGCTTCTCATTTCACTTGTGATGAGAGCTTTACCTTCTTCATTTGATATGTTGATAACCTCCATCCAGGTGTCTCAACGACAAATTACCTACATCGAGTTGGTCAATCTGCTTCAACAACGGAGGCACGCCAACTTCACAAGGATGATTCTTCCAATACAGCCCTATACACCAACGAGGCGGGGTTCTAGGAAGAAAGGTAATGGGCAAAAAGGAGGCAACTTTCGGAAAGGAGGAAATTCTCAACAGGATACGAAAGGAAAAGGCAAACAACCTCAACGAGAAGAAGAGGTGGTGCAAGATGTGTGAGAAAGACAACCATGACACCAACGGGTGTTGGCATAAGAACAAGCGAAAAGGCCAAAACAAACCACAAAATAAAAACAAGCAACCCCGGGTGAATGTTGCTTGTTGAAGAATACGACTCGGATTACGAATGGGCACACAAGGTGCTCATGACTACCACAGATTCCACACGAGAGGGATCCTGTTTGGTATGTCGATTACGGAGCTAGCAAACATATGAGTGGCGACAGATCGTGGTTTGAATCATTTGTGGCCAAAGAGGGCAAACCTGTCACCATTGATTGATGATAAAACCTACAGGGTTCAGGGAGAGGGTACAGTTTCAGTCACTCTTCCTGATGGCAAGTGTCAGATTGACAAAGTCCTCTATGTTTCGGGATTGGCCAACAATTTGTTGTCAGTGACACAAATCCTGGATAGAAATATGGTTGTCAACTTTCATGTTGAGAATGGAAAGAAGTGTTGTACCATTACCAGGAAGGGTAAGCAGTTGCAATGACTTCATATAAGCACGGCTTATTTGCACTAGATGCTATCTCTACTCCACATGTTGCCATGTCTGTCTCTACCAAGGAGGCAACTTCCCTATGGCACAAGAGATATGGGCATCTTAGTTACGGCTACTTACTTGAGCTCGGCAAGTATGAGATGGTAAAGGGTCTTCCTTCCCTTTACGCCACATTGCCAGTGTGCTCGGTCGCTGGCGGGAAAGCGGCATAGAGTACCATTTGAGAAGAGCTCTACAAGAGCACGAAAACCTCCGGAGTTAATTCACACCGATCCGTGCGGTCCTTTCACACCCAACGGTTGTGGAGGGAAGAGGTACTTTCGGTTATTCGTAGATGACTACTCACGAAAGATGTGGGTTTTCTTTCTCCAACTGAAATCTGAAGCTTTCGCATTCTTCCGGCGAGTTCAAGAAATCCGTTGAGAAGGAGTCAGGAGCTTCTATTAAAACCCTCCGCTCAGATCGAGGGGGAGAGTTTACCTCTAATGAATTTTCTGCATTCCTAGATAAGCATGGAATCAAGAGACAGGTTAACAACTGCCTATACTCCTCAGCAAAATGGAGTTCCTTGAGAGAAGGAACCGTTCTATCATGGAAATGGTTCGTTGTATGCTCACGGGAGCTACTCTTGGGCAACAATATTGGGCAGAAGCTGTCACCACTGCAGTGTATCTATTGAATAGGGCACCCACAAAGGCCCTAAAAGGAATGACTCCACGGGAAGCATGGAGTGGTCGAAAACCCTCCATATCTCATCTACGTATTTTTGGATGTCAAGCTTTCATGCACATACCGAAAGAGAAAAGGAAGAAGCTAGATGAGAAAACACTGAGATGTATTTTTCTTGGTTATGACGAGCACTCTAAAGGATATCAGTTGATAGATCCTTTGACCAAGAAAATTCATATCAGCGGAGATGTTGTCTTTGATGAAGCTTTCACATCACGGAGCACATCTAAAGTACACCAAGATATTGTGGAATCTAAGGAAGAGAAGATTCCTTCGTCAACACGGACAGGAGGTCCTTCTACATCTTCTTCAACTCCATCGAAGAAGAATCCTAAATGGTGTACAAATACAATCGAGAGATGCAAATTTATCCACTCCTCCCAATTTGAATTTGGATAGACCTCGTACACGCAGTATGGCTCAAAAGGAAAGAGAAGCCAAAGAAACTGGTGAGGTTGATGATCTTTGTCAATATTTTGAGGAACTTTATGTGACTCCAAGTACAGAAGTAGAGGATATGGATATTGATGATGACAGGGCATTCATGTCTACCATAGATAGTCTTGAACCTGCATCAGTGCAAGATGCTCTCAGTGAGCCTCAGTGGAAGGCCGCTATGGATACAGAGTATGAGTCTTTGATGAAGAATAAAACTTGGAAGCTTGTTGATCTGCCGCATGGAAAGAAACCCATTGGCTGCAAATGGGTATATAAAGTCAAGTACAAGGCAGATGGAACAATTGATAAGCATAAGGCCCGTCTTGTTGCAAAGGGCTATGCTCAAAAGGAAGGCATTGACTATGAGGAAACTTTTGCACCTACTGCTCGGATGACCACAATTCGGGTTATGTGTGCTATGGCAGCACAATATGGGTGGAAAGTTCACCAGATGGATGTCAAAAGTGCCTTTCTAAATGGTGATCTCCAAGAAGAAGTCTATATGACTCGGCCTGAAGGATTTGAAGTGGAAGGCCAACAGCAGAAGGTTTGCAAATTGGTCAAATCCTTGTATGGTCTGAAACAAGCTCCTCGAGCTTGGTATATAAAAATGGACAATCACCTTATGCGGCATGGATTTAAGAGATGTCCAGTCGGATGCAAACCTCTATTTCAAGAAACGGGGTTACGAGATAGTGTTGCTTGTACTCTATGTGGATGATCTGCTCATTACGGGGAGTTCAGAAACTATGATCTCTCTTGTCAAAAGAAACTTGTGCAAATATTTTGAGATGACGAGATCTCGGACTTCTCCATTATTGTCTTGAGTCGGAATTCAGCCGGAAGGAGCACTCCATCAAAGTGTCTCAGAAAAAATATGCCAAGACATTTTTGGAAAAATATCGCATGACTGATTGCAAGCCAATGGCAACTCCGATGGAGAATGGACTTCAATTATCGCGATATGATGATTCACCTCAGGTAGATGGTACTCTCTATCGACAGTTGATTGGGAGTCTCATATATCTGACCAATACTAGGCCAGATCTCGTATTTGTTGTCAACTATCTTTCGAGGTTCATGCGAGGAGCCTAAGACCACTCATTGGAAAGCGACAAAACGTGTTCTTCACTATGTCCAGGGTACTATGGAATATGGCCTAGAATACAAGAGGAACAACAAATTCTTCTTGCAAGGATACACGGACTCCGACTATGCCGGATCATTTGATGATCGCAAGTCAACTTCTGGATACATTTTTCATCTGGGATCCGGTCCTGTCTCTTGGCACAGCAAGAAGCAACAGGTGGTTGCTATTTCATCAACAGAGGCAGAATATCGCGTCGCACGTGAAGCTGTGTGCGAAGTGATATGGTTACGTCGCATTCGGACAAGTATGGGCCATCCATCAAAATCTCCAATACACTTGTTTTGCGACAATCAGGGTGTTATGAACCTCGTCAAGAATCCAGTCCATCATGAAAGAACAAAGCACATTGACACACAATGTCATTTCATTCGAGATGAAGTTCCAAAGCACCGAATTCAGCTTCGGCACATTCCCATCGATGCTCAAGTTGCAGACATTTTCACTAAGGCACTTGGACGTGTCAAATTTGAATTGTTTCGTAGCTCACTTTGTATTGCAAAATGATGTAAGGGGATGTTAGTAGTCTAGTATAGCTATTAGTTATTACATTACCCAAATAATGTAATAAAGGGGGATGTTAGCGTACTATACTTTAGTTTGTCTTTATTCATTATTTTGTTGATCTGTTACAACCTACGTAACAGAGTTTTGTTTCTCTGTTTCATCCGGTGTGCTATTCTCGGAGTTGTAATTGTTATTTAAAGCACGCCTACTGAATAATAAGATTACTTCCGTTTTCTAACAAGGGTATGGCCTAATCTGGTCCTCTTAAAATTGGTGCAGTTATCAACTTCTCCTTAAGAAATTGAAAATATTCTTCTCAGTATTCTGTCCAGTTGAACTCTACGTCCTTAGATAATAGAGTGTGCAGTGGTTTTGCAATCTTGCTGAAATCGGTGATAAATCATCGGTAGTACCCGACAGATTTGAGGAAACTCCTCACTTCTTTCTACGTCCTAGGGCTAGGTTGGTCTTTGATGACCTCAATCTTCCTTCTGTCAACTTTTAGCCTTGCTGTAGAGATATGGTGTCCCAGCATGATGCCTTCTTGCATCATCATGAAGCATTTTTCATTGCTTAGGGATAGATTTTTCTCCTATGCTTCTTTCGAGTACTTTCTCCAGGTTCAACATTGCTTCTTCAAAGGTCTCTCCATAAATGGTGAAGTCATCCATGTATACTTCAACCGATTCTCCTATCATGTCCAAAAATATGCTAAGCACCACCCTCTGAAAGGTGGCTAGTGCAATGCATAACCCAAAGGGTAATACCTAGTAAAAAAACATTCCCCATGGGTAGGTGAACATTGTTTTATCCTGATCCTCTCCTCCTATCTGGATGTAATTGTATCCATTGAACCCATCTAGGAAGGAGAAGTACTTTCATATTGAAAGTGTGTCCAAGACTTGATCAAAAAATGGGAGTGGGAAGTGGTCTTTCTTAGTTGCTTTATTTAGTGCTCTGTAGTCCATGCAGATTCACCATTTTCCATTTTTCTTAGGGACTACCACAAGTGGTGACACCCACTCACTATCAAAAATTGAATAGATGAATCTGGCATCCAAGAGTTTCTATAACTCTGTTTTGACAATGTCCTTCATTGTCGGGTTCATTCTCCTATGTGGTTGCCTGCTTGGAGTCATTTTCTCATCAAGGTATATTCTACGAGTGCAATTTTTTGGGAAAATACCCTTCATGTCCGAGTAGTCCCATGCAAATGCCTACTAGTGTCTTACCAGGAGTTCTACTTTTTCCAGTTGTGCAGGAGTCAACCCATTGCTGACATTCAACATCCTTCCTAGCCCAATAGTTAACTGCTAGACATGATGATCATGAGCACCAGCCAATGGTGATCTAGGTGAGCTGGTAGAGGACTCTCCATGGAGGAATTCTACAATAGCCCCATCCTCATATTCTTCCTCTGCTAACTCATATAACACCATTACTGGCTAGATTATGGACAACTCTTGATAATTATGCCTATGTAACGTAGCTTCTCCTAATGGGTTGACAGACTATGCATGGGGTGAAATGGTCAATATCTTAATGTTTTGGCCATCGGAGATGGTCATCAGCCCATCTCGACAGCTGATATAGGCATCGACTGTTGCCATCCATGGTCTCCTCAAAATGAGCGGGAAGCCACCCAAACTAGTCTTGGACTACAAGACCAAGAAATCGATTGGGTATTCCCATGCGCTAATTGTCACCATTACATCCTCTAGCATTCCCTCTGGTGTTACTATCGATCGATCAGCTAATTGTAGTACTATCGTGGTGGGTCTTAGGTTCATGAGTTGTAGCCTCTACATGGTTTCTTGAGGTATTACATTGATGGCTGCTCCAAGATCGACCAACGTATTAAACAAGGAATGCCCTTTGATTTTTATAATCAATACTGGACTGCCTAGATTCACGTACTTGGGATGACATATCTTGCCCATCATCAGGTCCACTAATTTACCCATGACATTGATAGTCTGGGTTGCTTTCCGCCCTGGCTTCCTCAAGCACATTTCTCTTATTGCATTGCTATATATTGGAACATCTCGGATGGCTTGAAATAGTGGTATCATCACTGTGAGGTTCTTCAGACACGATAGGATATAAAACTCTGGTTTCTTTTGTTTCTTCTATTCTTGCAACTGATAAGGGAATGAAGCCTTTGCTCTCTCAGTTATTTCCTCTATCACCTCTTCCACAAGAGGTGTTTCTTATTCTTCTTCCTCCTCTTCTACCAGTGGAGGTGTTTCTACTTCTAACTACCTGCCTAACCTAAGCTGAGTATTGTACATAGGATAAATCTCACCTTTGACGTTGTATGCTGACTAATTTATTTTGTTGTTTGGATTAGCCATTAGTTTTGCTAGTAGCTGCACAGGTCTCACTACTGGTAGAGCTGGTAAGTTTTTATGGGGTTAAGCTAGTGCTACATTCTGTGGGGCTGGATTCCATGGTGTGTGGCCTCTCCACTATTTCCTCAGATATTGGTACTGCATCCAAGGTTGTTGATTCATGAATGCTTCTCCTGGGGGTGTGTTGGACTAAGGTGATGGCCCCCACCATCCCATGTTGGATAGTTGAGGTGGACCTTGTGGCATGTATGGCATTCCTCCGTATTATGACATTCCAGCTGGCATACTCCATGTAGGGGGTTGTGGCCAACTATTATGGTTACCTATGAAATAGGCTTTTGATGTCTCAGCCTCCTCTTGGTTGCTAGGCAACTTTAGGCACAATCGAGTTTTATGATTCATTTTGCATACTGCACATACTCTAATATTGTTCTTCGGGCATGCATTATTTGCATGCTTTCCTCTGCATTTTGGGCAAAAATAGGTTAATGCTACCTCATTCTCTTGTTTCTTCTTCTCTAATAGCAATGTGTCCATCTGCAATGCTAGAGAAGAGAGCATCTCACTTTTCATATATTCCAGCATATTGCCAAGTTCTGTCTTTGTCACCGAAGCAGTCACTTTGATGCTTCTGGAAGTGGTCTTGCCTCTTCTTCTTGAGTAATTCTGAAAGAGTTGCCAGATATATTCCATATAATTTTGGTAGACATCACCTCCAAAAATCATATTAAGAGCCTCTAATGATTCATTATTAAGTCCCCTCAAGAAGATGCTTTTGAGGGACTTATCGGACAACTTTGCATGGGGAGATCGTTGAAGATTAAAATTAAATCTCTCCTAGTACTCCTCGAGAGACTCATCGTATTTCTGCGTCATGCTCAGGACTTCTTCTCTGGAATCTCTTGCTCTCTCGAAATCTTGGTATTGCTCTTGAAAGAGCTTCTTCATTTGATCCCATGTCACTATGGTCTTTTCTCCCAGACCGATGAACCATCGTAGAGCTGCATCGTCCAGTGTAGAAGGGAAGAGTTTCAACTTCTATGTATCTAATTTGTAATCCACAGACTTGCACAAAACATCAAACTTGAATAAGAACAGGTCAGGGTTTTTAGTCGGGTATCCTCTGAAGGTAGGGAGATGAGGAGAGGATATGTTTTTCATCTTGGTGTCTCCTACTCCTTTGTCAATCGAGAAGCTAAATCCAGATGAGACTTCTTTTGTGTTAGCCATTTTTTCAAGAAATGTGGTCTCAAATGTAACACTTATGGCCTTATGGTCATTTAAAATTTTTTGAGTCAAAGCACTAAGATTATCTGGAGTTATTGTCTGATCTTGCACAACTTTCCACAATAAGGCTTCTTCTAGGAGTGTTATTTTAAACAATGAATTAGTAACTTTTCATTCTTCCCCAAGTAGATGGGATGAGGAAGCACTTCATTCAAAGTGTTGATCCTCACTCCAGTGGATTGCTGGTTGCGAGTCAGATGACTCTAGTTCTAAAGAGCTTTGTTTTATGAACCGACCATCAGGTCCTCTTATTCTCGAAGAAATAATACAAATTTAGGTAGAAGGTTTTGGATATTGGAATGGATCTAAAATACGCTTCCCCGACAATGGCACCAAAATGTTGTGGGTCAAACAAGGTTAACTTTCTATCTATTTTGTCACTTGCCCGATCATTAATTATCAACCTGGGATTCATAAACTTTCGAAGGATCTCTTACATGATCATTCACAATACCACCTTGAGATGAGTCCTTCTAACTCTACTATTGGGGGGTGTTCAAAAGGTTGTCAATCTCTCATGCACTCCTCAATAAAATGCGTATGAACAATTAAATCTTTAGAAAGAAAGCATTCATACATGCATCTAAGAAATAATCAAACCTACTACAATAATAAAACACAAATACATGAAATGAAACTATGAAAGCATGAAATCTACAAAGCATAGAAAATAAGGGGAAGAATACTGTCTTGGAGTGGGTCCAAGCTCTAGCAGATCCCTCCCAATGTGAACACGCTTTAGGAACTTGTAGACTTTATTATGCAATCAAAGGATTACAATGTGTATTCTATATCTTCTATACAATTGCTATATGTTCTATATTCTATATTCTATATCTTCAGAGAGGTATGTGTGTGTTTATATAGCACATGCATAGGTATTCTATTACAACTTAGTTATAACCATTGGTCTATTCCAGACTCGATGATGACAATCTGGTAAGCTTCGAATGTCATCTACCAAAAATTGGCTTTGTTCCTAATATTGGCATGTTTCGTAATTGGCTCATGCTTCACTTGGCATGGGCAGCACAACTCCCGCAAATATCCTGTGTGGCATGGAGTTGTAACTACACCATTTATTATCACCCGCATCATGTTTGATCTAGTCAATGTGCAAAACTAGGGGTGCCTTCTTTTGCGGAAGGCACCTACCTTCTATTGGTGCCTTCCTAGAAGAGGAAGGTGTCTATCTTCAATTGGTGCCTTCCTGGAAGGGGAAGGTGCCTACCTTCTTCTAGTGCCTTCCTGGAAGAGGAAGGTGCATGTACATTATGCATCAGTTCCATAGTAAACAAAGTTCCAGATCCATGAAAAATACCTCGACTGATTAAATCTGACAAAATCAACAATATCTCCACAAAAACACACTAAAACACACAAATCAGATAATACGCATAATCTCATTAAATAAATACATAATCATTGATAAAAACATACAATTCCTAATATATCATCGCATAATATCTGGTAAGACTCATACAAAAATATAGGTAATTCTGGGACTCATCAATGTGGATGATCTCTTGGCAAAATTTAAAACTTGACAAGAAAACATTGGTGTATTTGAAAAAGTCTTTGATCAACTTCTAGAGCATAATGTAAGGTTGAACCCCAAGAAATGTGTATTTGGTGTTACCTTTGACAAACTACTAGGGTTCATTGTCTCCAAAAGAGGCATTGCGGTGGACCCAAAAAAATTCAAGGCCATCATGGAGATACCTCCCCCAAAAAACTTAAAGGAATTGCATAGTTTACAAGGAAAAATTCAACCAATTTGTTGTTTCATTGTGCAACATTATGACAAATGTAGGTCATTCAATCACCTATTGCAAAAGGGGGTGCCATTTTCATGGATAGATGAATTTCAAAAAGCCTTTGATAACATTAAGAAATACCTGGCTTCTCCACCAATATTAGCTCCTCCTAATTTGGGGGTCCCATTTCATCTATATGCTTTAGCAATGGACTTTGTATTAGGGATAATATTTGCACAAAATAATGAAAACAATCGAAAGCAAGTTGTCTATTACATTAGTCGAACATTGGTAAGCTATAAAACCAGATATGCTTACATGGAAAAATTGTGCTTACCAGTGGTCTTTACCACTAAGAAAATTAGATATTATATGCTTAGTCACACCACATATGTCATAGAAAAAGAAAATCCTCGATGTTATATGAGTCTCGCACTTACAATAACACTCACACTGCTAAATGGATAATGCTTCTCATTAAATTTGATCTTGAGTTTATTAACCAAAAATCTATTAAAGGTTAGGTTATAGACGATAAGCTTGCGGAAGCTCCACTACCTAGTGATCATCCTTTGATTATTGAGCTCCTAGATGATTTGGTATTTACTGTCACTGAACAAGAAGAAGAATTCATTTCAGAGGAAGATGTCGATATCACACTATTCTTTGATAGTTCTAAGTGTGAAAGAGGTCAAGGTGTTGGAGTCATGTTTCATACACCACAAGGGGTACCTATACCCTTATCATTCAAACTAGACTTCCAATGCATAAACAATAATGGAGAGTATGAAGCCTTAATTTTAGGTCTTCAAACAACTATAGCTATGGGCATTAAGCGTATCAGGATATTTGGTGATTCTCAACTTGTTTTCAAATAGGTAATTGAAGAATACCAATGTAAAGAGCCTACCATTAAGCTTTACCATGAAATGGCAATGAAATTTCTCTAAATTTGACTAATATATTTGTAGATGCGATGGCCTCTCTTGGATCATTTATTCCAAAGGATACCTTAGGAGAGGTACAACCCCTTATCATTACAACGATATCTAAATCTAAAATTGTTCATACTAAATCTAAGGATGAAAAGGATGTTTGATTTATCCATTTGGAACCATGTGAGCCTTGTTCAAACCAAATTATAGATTTTCTAAGTTTAAAACACTCCCATAAGATATGTCATGGACTGCTAAACAAAATTTCAAGAAAAAGGTAGCTCATTTTACTCTCTTGGAGGACGTATTGTATAGATGTGGTTATGATGGAATCCTCCTTCATTGTATTGAGTCTACTGAGGTACAAAGTTCCATAGTTGAATCTCATGATGGTACTTTTGGTAGTCATTTTAGTGGAATGACCATTGCAAAGCATATTCAATGCATGGGTTATTATTGGCCCACAATGGAATGATATTATTGCACATATGTAAAATATTGTAAGCAATATCAAGAGCATGCTAATTAACTCATGTAACATCACAAGCATTATGACATATTCAAAGCCTTTGGCCCTTTTCACAATGGGGTCTATATTCAATTGGTAAAATATCACCTTCTTCCTCGGGATAACATACATTCATCATCATAGCCACAAAATATTTTAGAAAATGGGTTGAGTTAATTCCTCTAACCAATACGACGGGACCTAGAATTATGGATTTTATACTTCATCATATCATTTATAGTTTTGGTATCACCTCAAAAATCATCTCTAACAATGGCAATTCTTTCAAGAACAAGGATGTTCGTGAAGAACACAAGCTTATACTGAGAGGGGGGTGAACAGTATAAGACCACTTTTTACTTTCTTTCCAAACCAATATCAATTAATGTCCTTAATTGCAATAACCAAATATAGCAATGTGCATTAATAACTCAGATAACAATAGTAAGCAAGAGCACAAGTCACCATACACAATTGAGACACAAGATTTAACGTGGTTCCCCCAATGTGGGGTACTCCACAAGATAATCTCCTTATAATATTTCACACAGAAATAAGGATCCTTATCCAATACAATGATTTCTTTGATCTGCTCAAAGCTAGGCAATAACAAGCTCACATAGAACTTGTCCAAATCTGCATAACAAGCTCACACAAAACTTGTCCAAAATTGCTCAACAAGCTCACACAGAACTTGTCCAAATCTGCATAACAAGCTCACACAAAACTTGTCCAAAACTGCTCAACAAGCTCACATAGAACTTGTCCAAATATTCTCAACAAGCTCACATAGAACTTGCTCAAATCTGCTCCAACAAGCTCACTAAGAACTTGTCCAAATATGCTCTAGCAAGCTCACCAAGAACTTTCTCAAATATGCTCCAACAAGCTCACTAATAACTTGTCCAAATATCTAGCAAGCTCACCAAGAACTTGCTCAAATAGCTCCAACAAGCTCACTAAGAACTTGTCCAAAACTGCTCTAGAAAGCTCACCAAGAACTTGCTCAACTCTGCTCAATAGGCTCACTCAGAACCTCATCAAAATTTGTCTAAAACTATCCACAAAGTTGTCCCAAAAACTATCCACAAAGCCTTCTCAAAGGCTCAATCAATCATACACAAACTGCCATAAATCTATCTAGAAATCTATCCCAAAGGCCTTCTCAAAGGCTCAATCAATCATGCTCAAGTAGTACTCAAATATCATCCACAAATCTATGAAGGCAAGGCTCAAATATGAACTCAACAATGAATGGCAATGCACTCTACAATGGATGACAACAATGATCCACAATGATCTCAACTCAAATCAACTCAAATCAATCTCAACTCAAGTCAACTCATAGAAGCATAAAGAGAATTGTTAGAGACTCAATATGTTCTAAGCTCAATCTCAACTCAAATCAGAATTATAGAATAGTTTGTTTCATGGGACTTGAACAATCACCTCACACAATCACTTGACTAGGCTCAATCAACTCAACTCAACCAATCACCACAAGGGACAACTCTTTCTCACAAAACCCTAGTCCAAGCATGTATCAACCAACTCAAATGTTTCCAACAATGCTCAACCACAAATCTCACATAACAATGATACTCATGTTCTTTTCAAGTTCTTTACATAACCAATGGGCTTCAACAACTATGCTTATAAAACAAGGTTTAAACACAACTCTCAAACCAGAAAACCTTGAAGCATTCAACCAACCACTTTTGAAAAGGAAACCACAATCAATCCTTTTCACTCCAATGATATTTCAGAAATCAACCACCATAAACAATCAATAGGAGAATGTGCCCATACCTTTTTGATGCCAAGAAGTTGTCCACAAAATCTGCCACACTAAACACAACTTTCCTTTCCAATCTCAATAAGGGTTAGTGGACTTCAAATAATAATCACAAGATAAAGCATAACTCAATTTACACATTTTTACTCCAACTTAATAAACACATCCACCAAAGTCCTTTTAATAAAAACCCTTATCAAAAAATAATAATCAATAAACCTCTCAAAAATTATTTTATAACAACTCCTTATTTCTCCTAAATCTTAATTCTCAATTTCATGAACATCAAATTAAATCAACAACTCATCCACCTTTGAAATAATAATCACAACCCTTATAAAAACAAAGTTTAATTAAAACTTTAATTTCCTCTAACCACCTTATAACTCCAACTTAGGGCCTTAACAAAAATAATTAATGCAAAAACGTATTTACCTCCTCAAGGGGATTCGAACCCCCGACTTGCCCACACCACGAGCGCCTTAGCCATAGCTAAGGTTGCCACACGAGCTAGCCGCTCATTCGGAAGGGAAAGACACAACGTGCCTAAAACCCTTTCCTCCTTCCACAAATCAAAAAGCACCGAAGTGCTTTTCTTCCATGCCTACCAAACGCAGTCAAGGGGATTCGAAACCTTGATGTTTCATCTGCCCCACACCTTAGCCAAAAGCCAATTGCCAATGCGTCACGCTGCCCACTATACCTTTTGTCTTGACCTCACTTTGTCTTATTCGTTGCTTCCACTTTCCAAAGGATTTCACACGAGCTCTTATTCGGATTCTTTTTCCAATGATTAATTCACGAGCAAGGATTATCTTTGAGAACTTTTGGTACCCCCTTTATATAGTCTCCTCATTATTTTGATGACATCGACGAAAATCTTGCATATTTAATTTTAAATTTAAATTTAAATTTTAAATAATTAAAATTTAAACTAAATATTAAAAATTAAATATCTCCATCATCGGGGCACATTTTTCGATGAAACAAAAGGCCAACTTGGGTTTTAAGAAAAACCCAGTTCAAATATGCCATCCATGGTTTTAAATAAAACCTTTTATTTTGCCTACCTTGGTTTTCACAAAAACCCTGTATTTATCCATGCTCTCCAAAATATCATTTGGCCACCAAAACTCAATGTGATCCATGTGACATCAATGATCCATGTGACATCAATGACAACATAAAATAACTCAAATTTCCAACAATATCCCCCTTTGTCATTGATGGCAACACCTCTAATGCAAAAACCACAATCATTGCAAAAACCATCTCTGAGAATCAAAGTTGCTCCCCTTGACTCAATACTCTCTATGGAGGTTGCTCCCCCTAACTCAATGCTCTCTATGGAGGTTGCTCCCCCTAACTCAATGCTCTCTTTGGAGGCTGCTCCCCCTAACTCAATGCTCTCCCCCTTACTCAAATCTCTCCCCCTTTGACATCAATGGCAAAAGGGACACCTATGGGGCTAAAAGATATGACTCTTAAGCATAGCCCCCTCACCACCTTCTCTCTTGAGGTGATTAATTTTGGGTTGGGAGTACTTTTACTCCCATATTACATTGTTTCTTTCCTCTATCAACTTCCTTCCATATTTTTCTGATATCCTTTTCTTGATGAGTTACTTGATCTTCTTGTCTTGAACCTGTTTGACCTTCTTGTCTTGAACTTGTTTGGAATTGAGTCCTACACCAATTTGCAATATGTCCAAAGTTATTGCAATTAAAACACTTAATGTTGTTATTCCTTGGAGGTGCAACTATCTTAGGACTTCTCCTAGTGAAGCCATATCCTCTTCTGTTATGAACCCTGCAATTCATTGCCTTGTGACCAAACTCATTACATGAGTAGCAATACCCATGGAAAAGTTGTCCTTTCCCGTATTCTTGTCTTTCATGTGTCTAGCATTGTGAAGCCATGTGCCCAAATCTGTGACATGAAAAACATCTTCCATTGAAGAAACCTTGTCTAGACCCCATTGGTCTCTTAGTCTCTTCTACTTGTTTCATGTTCCATCTGTTCCTAACTTGTGCATTGTTCCTTTCCTTGTTGAACTTTCTATTGTCCAACTTATCCTTAGAGGTCTCACTCTCTATTTTACTTACTTATTTCGACTCTTCTTTTTTTTGAGCTTGTTTCCCCCTTCTTTTTCCCCCCCCTTTCCCCCTTTTTCTCCCTCTAAAACCCCCCCCTTTTTCCTCTTTTTCGTTACCCCCCCCCCCCCCTCTTTTTTCCTCCCCCCTTTTTTCTCTTTTTTTTTAACCCTCCCCTCCCCTCCTTAGTAAAACTATCTCATGCTCTAATATTTCACACTCTAGATCTTTTTTTTTAATTTTTTGACCATACCTTCTTCAATTTTTCTTGTCTCTTCAACTTTGATTTTGAAGTTAGTGAGTTCCTATAGAAACCTTGCTTTTTCTTTCTCATATTCTTGAGCTTGATCCCTTAATCTTGAGTTCTCCATTTTTAATTCTTCAAGAAAAAACAAAACCCTTCAAATTTTATCTTTTTTTCCTTTTTATATTAAAAAAACATTTCTTCAACCTCTCTTCTTTTTAAAAAACACCCCTCAAAATTAATTTTATCTCTCACCCCCTTTATTTGAGCCTTAAATTCTAAATTCTCTCTTTTCAATTCAATAAGCTCCTTAAGAGTGGCTTTCTCTTTTTCTTTATCTAAATCTTCCTCTTCTTCAACATCATCGTTGCTGGAATTGTCATTGGAACTGCTGCTAGAACTATTACTAGAATTGTTGCTTTCTTTTTCCATAAATAAAATTTTCTTGTTGCAATTGCTATAGTACATGCAATCATCATCTATATGCCCAAAATCTCTGCATATGAAGCATTTTAGTATCCTTAGACCCTTCTTGTACCTATTTGCTTGCTCAATGGCTATGGCAAGCTCTTCATGTCTTTCTTCAATAGATATATCCTCTTCTTTAACTTCAATACCTAGGAATAAGTGTTCTTCTTCTACTTCTTTTATCCCATAGAAAAACCCTTCTTCATATTCACTGTCACTAAGATCATTATAATCTTCTATAGCAAACAAACTCTCAAGATTTATTTGATCATGCTTGTTTCCTTGATATGTCATCTCATCTTCACTATCACTGAAACCATTGCAATATCCTGATCTGTGATCTCTTTGACCACACACAAAGCACTATTCTCTTTCACCTTCTATTCCTAGGAATAGATGTTCTTCCTTTTCATCATATGATTTGTCTCTATCACTATGATCTGAGCTATCACTTGCTTCTACAATGTAGTAAGATTTCTTTGCCTTACGAAAAATTTTCTTCTTCTCATACCTATTTTGCTTGTATCTGTCATCTTTGTCATGCTTATGCTTTCCATCTTCTTTTCTTCTGTGACCTTATTTTTCATCATCACTATTTTCTTCATGTGGACACCTGTGTGCATAGTGACCAAGATCACCACACTTGTAGCATCTGACTTTCCTCATATCCCTGAAATTCCTTGAGTCCTTATCCCTTTTGATGAAGTTAGCTTCCTCATCATTATCTAAAACTCTATCTATCTCTAGAAATTTTCCTTTTCTCTTTTTTTGAAGCCTTGAATGCAATCTCTTTTATTGGAACCTGATGCTTACTCACCCTCATCTCATAAGTTGTGAGAGTTCCTTGTAGTTCTTCCATTGTTAGCTTGTTGATATCCATTGTTTCTTCTATTGTTGAAACCTTTGCATCATACTTCATGGGAAGTGATCTCAAAACATTTTGAGTAACTTTTGATTATTTCATCTCAAAACCTAGGCCTCTCATGGTGTTAGTAATCTCATCAACTCAAAGTAAAAACTTTGCAATATCTTTAGAATCTTCCATTTTCAATTCCTCAAATATTTTTCTATGAGTTTGTAGTTTTGCCAACTTTACCTTGGAATCTCCTTCATAAGTATTCCGCAACTTGGTCCACATCTCATTAGCTGAATTACATACCATGACCTTTGCAAAATATATCTCACGTAGCCCACTCAAAATATAATTCATTGCTCTTGCATTGATCTCAACCAATTTCCTGATAGTCTTATCTGCCTCAGGATCACCTTCAACCCTATACTCTTTTTCAACCATTTGCCATACCTCATATCCTTGTGATATCAAGTAGTTCTTCATCCTCATGCTCTAGAAAGCATAATTGTTACCATAAAATAGTGGAGCCTTATTTGTAGATGATCCATTCTGTGAAGCCATCTATGTTCTTGTAGAATCTTCCCTCAAGCTGTTAGCTTTTCTGAAGGAACCCATTCTGATACCAATTGAAGAACACAAGCTTATACTGAGAGGGGGGTGAATAGTATAAGACCACTTTTTACTTTCTTTCCAAACCAATATCAATTAATGTCCTTAATTGCAATAACCAAATATAGCAGTGTGCATTAATAACTCAGATAGCAATAGTAAGCAAGAGCACAAGTCACCATACACAATTGAGACACAATATTTAACGTGGTTCCCCCAATGTGGGGTACTCCACAAGATAATCTCCTTATAATATTTCACACAGAAATAAGGATCCTTATCCAATACAATGATTTCTTTGATCTGCTCAAAGCTAGGCAATAACAAGCTCACACAGAACTTGTCCAAATATGCATAACAAGCTCACACAGAACTTGTCCAAAATTGCTCAACAAGCTCACATAAAACTTGTCCAAATTTCTTTGATCTGCTCAAAGCTAGGCAATAACAAGCTCACACAAAAATTGTCCAAATATGCATAACAAGCTCACACAAAACTTGTCCAAAACTGCTCAACAAGCTCACAAGAACTTGTCCAAATCTACTCAACAAGCTCACAAAGAACTTGCTCAAATATGCTCCAAAAAGCTCACTAAGAACTTGTCCAAATATGCTCTAGCAAGCTCACCAAGAACTTGCTCAAATATGCTCCAACAAGCTCACTAAGAACTTGTCCAAATATGCTCTAGCAAGCTCACCAAGAACTTGCTCAAATATGCTCCAAAAATATCACTAAGAACTTGTCCAAAAATACTCTAGCAAGCTCACCAAGAACTTGCTCAACTCTGCTCAATAGGCTCACTCAGAACCTCATCAAAATCTATCCCAAATCTGTCCATAAATCTATCTAAAACTATCCACAAAGCTGTCCCAAAAACTATCCACAAAGCCTTCTCAAAGGCTCAATCAATCATACACAAACTGCCACAAATTTGTTCATAAATCTATCCCAAAGGCCTTCTCAAAGGCTCAATCAATCATGCTCAAGTAGTACTCAAATCTCATCCACAAATCTATGAAGGCAAGGCTCAAATATGAACTCAACAATGAATGGCAATGCACTCTACAATGGATGACAACAATGATCCACAATGATCTCAACTCAACTCAACTCAAATCAACTCAAATCAATCTCAACTCAAGTCAACTCATAGAAGCATAAAGAGAATTGTTAGAGACTCAATATGTTCTAAGCTCAATCTCAACTCAAATCAGAATTATAGAATAGTTTGTTTCATGGGACTTGAACAATCACCTCACACAATCACTTGACTAGGCTCAATCAACTCAACTCAACCAATCACCACAAGGGACAACTCTTTCTCACAAAACCCTAGTCCAAGCATGTATCAACCAACTCAAATGTTTCCAACAATGCTCAACCACAAATCTCACATAACAATGATACTCATGTTCTTTTCAAGTTCTTTACATAACCAATGGGCTTCAACAACTATGCTTATAAAACAAGGTTTAAACACAACTCTCAAACCAGAAAACCTTGAAGCATTCAACCAACCACTTTCAAAAAGGAAACCACAATCAATCCTTTTCACTCCAATGATATTTCAGAAATCAACCACCATAAACAATCAATAGGAGAATGTGCCCATACCTTTTTGATGCCAAGAAGTTGTCCACAAAATCTGCCACACTAAACACAACTTTCCTTTCCAATCTCAATAAGGGTTAGTGGACTTCAAATAATAATCACAAGATAAAGCATAACTCAATTTACACCTTTTTACTCCAACTTAATAAACACATCCACCAAAGTCCTTTTAATAAAAACCCTTATAAAAAATAATAATCAATAAACCTCTCAAAAATTATTTTATAACAACTCCTTATTTCTCCTAAATCTTAATTCTCAATTTCATGAACATCAAATTAAATCAACAACTCATCCACCTTTGAAATAATAATCATAGCCCTTATAAAACAAAGTTTAATTAAAACTTTAATTACCTCTAACCACCTTATAACTCCAACTTAGGGCCTTAACAAAATAATTAAAGCAAAAACGTATTTACCTCCTCAAGGGGATTCGAACCCCCGACTTGCCCACACCACGAGCGCCTTAGCCATAGCTAAGGTTACCACATGAGCTAGCCACTTGTTCGAAAGGGAAAGGCACAACGTGCCTAAAACCCTTTCCTCCTTCCACAAATCAAAAAGCACCGAAGCGCTTTTCTTCCATGCCTACCAAACGCAGTCAAGGGGATTCGAAACCTTGACGTTTCGTCTGCCCCACACCTTAGCCAAAATCCAATTGCCAATGCATCACACTGCCCACTATGCCTTTTGTCTTGACCTCACTTTGTCTTATTCACTGCTTCCGCTTTCCAAAGGATTTCGCACGAGCTCTTATTCGGATTCTTTTTCCAACGATTAATTCACGAGCAAGGATAATATTTGAGAACTTTTGGTACCCCCTTTATATAGTCTCCTCATTATTTTGATGACGTCGATGGAAATCTTGCATATTTAATTTTAAATTTAAATTTTAATTTTAAATAATTAAAATTTAAACTAAATATTAAAAATTAAATATCTCCATCATCGGGGCACCTTTTTCGATGAAACGAAAGGCCAACTTGGGTTTTAAGAAAAACCCAGTTCAAATATGCCATCCATGGTTTTAAATAAAACCTTTTATTTTTCCTACCTTGGTTTTCACAAAAACCCTGTATTTATCCATGCTCTCCAAAATATCATTTGGCCACCAAAACTCAATGTGATCCATGTGACATCAATGACAACATAAAATAACTCAAATTTGCAATAGTTTGAGAAATTTGCAATAAATATAATATCCAACACATTTTCTCGACTCCTTATTACCCACAAGCAAATGGACAAGCTGAGGCTACCAAAAAGACCTTATTTACTATTCTCAATAAACTTGTTAAAGAAAATCATAGAGATTGGCATACGCAAATTTCCCTGGCATTATGGGCTTATAGAACAAGCATCTACATGCCTATTGGGGAAACACCATTTTTATTGGTCTATGGAGCCAAATAAATCATACCTCTTGAGCTTGAGATTCCCTCCTTGCGAATTTCATTGTAGGATTTCATAGATGATGACACTACTAGACAAGCACATCTTGACCAACTCACACTTCTTGATGAAAGACAATTCAATGCTTTAGAGCATATACGAGTATATTAAGAACACCTAAAGCATTCTTATAATGCCAAAGTTCATCTACATGAATTCCAAGTAGGAGATCTTGTCCTTAAATAGAATCAACAAAACACCAATGTATTATCGCACCTTTGTGATAAATTTATGACCAATTAGTTAGGTACATACATTGTTACTTAGAAAGTGGATAAAGGTACTTATAGGCTTGCCAATCTAGAGGGAGTTGAAGATCTTGAAATACTTAATGTTATACACTTAAGAGAATTCTATGCATAATGAGATTTATATATGTATATATACATGGCTATTACACAAAAACAACATTGCATTTCAAACATTTCATTTCACACATCACATTGCATACATCGCATTTCACACATTGCATTACACAAATTTATTTCAAAAACTCACATTTCATTCATTGCATTTGCACCATCATTTTCACACATTCACAACCATATTAGGGATCATTTATTCAGTTTAGACATTAATTGGTCCAACAAAGTCATGTTGCCTTAATCAGGGGCACCTTCAAAACACCATCCATTTCAGTGCATCATTTCATAAAATCCTAACTATCATTAGCAAAGTCACATATCCATAACCTTTGGGTGATTTTAGTCACTCAGCCACTCCTAGTGTTTTAAGAAACCTCCAAATACATGTCGAGTTTTCTTTAGGACCAAGACACAATTTTCACTAAGAAAATATTAAGTTTTGGGAATTGACTCCAAAATATTCTTGAACCAAACACAATAACACATCTTAATAAACATATTGTGTTAAAGAGGGATAACACCATACTTGGGTTGAACCTTGAAGTGAAAAGGGTATTCCTTGCTTGTCCCATCATCCAACATAGTCCACAAAAATAGATAGGGTACAATTCTCATCACACTTAGGTTGAGAATCTGATTCCCCAAAGCTTTGAATATTTTATCACATACCACAGATCCTCAAGCTGTAAGGATAGTACTACATTTCAAGTCAGATGGTTAGGTAGTCATCTCCAAATCCTAAAGATCAAACTCTTGGACTATGGAGCTAGTCTCCATCGGAGCTATAGACGCTTGACTGGTAGTGGAGTATGCTCATGTGTGGCAACATGTCTCTTTTAAAGAGACCTTTGACCGCACATAAGGACAAGCTAGCTTATTGGTCTCATATATAACATGTTTCACCCAATTTACTCAAGATGAGTTAATAAACTCACTTGCACACACATTGGTTCTTGATTACCTCGAGTCATTACCATGCTCATTATTCAGTTAATGAAATCACTTGCACACACATTTGGTCTTAGATAAATTAGGTAGTGTTTAGAAAGATTTTTTGATGTTACTTATATATCCAAGTCTCTGCAAAATAGTCAATTTTCCATATCAACATCCATATCTTCTTCCATGTCAACATCCATATCATTTCATGAGTCTTCCATCCCACCTACCACCATTCTGGTGCCTCTAATTAAATAATAATGCTAAAACATGGCCAAACAAAATCTAAACTATGAATGATTAGTAGAACATTTGCATTCATACACTTGCATTAATCATCCATATAAACTTACATTCACACACATTCCATATGCATTAATCATCCATATACACAAGCATTCCACAAAAAGCATTCACATAAAAGCATAACACAAAATTAAAATCCATGTATATATAAAAATATCACATATACAATGAGTTCCCAAAGGCTACATACAATGGAGCACCAAGGCTCATATACAAAGAGTTCATATTCACACTAGCTAAATCCTCCAAGAGGACCCCTACGACTTGGATGGAACCCTAGACCTAGAGCTATGCCTAGAATCGCTAGGCCTAGCAGACTTAGATACAAATAAGGAAGGTCAATCTGGAAGCCCAATACGGTGCTCCATCAACCTATCCTCCAACAACTCGATATATCTCTCCCAAGATTCAAGGTGCGTTATGTCAACTCCATGGAAACGCTTCCTATCTAACAACTTTACCTAGAGCCTCGACATCCTCTTATTACCTCCACTTATTGTTGGCCGTGTCTCCAACTCTTCCTGTATTCGTACTATAGTCTCATCTCAAGCCATCACCATAGCATCTTGCTCTACCACTAGCTTCTCCAACCTCTCTCAATCCTCCCCAATCTGATATGGAAGCCCATCCAAATCCTCCTCCACATCATCCCCATCCTCGTCATCTCCTCCACTCCCTAAAGCCTATCCTACCACACCCTTAGCCTTCCTCCTTTGATTGCTCGATTGAATGTACCTCTGTCTATTAGGAGCCTCATATATCTCCTCAACCTCAACCTCATCCCCATTCCCATCCCCACCATATACTGCTATACTATGGTGTCTATTTAGTGAACCATACATCGTACTCCATAGTAGTCCCTACATCATCGACATTAGGGAGATCTATCTCCTCATCATACTCATAGGTCACTCTCCATGCCTCAACATAGGGTAATCTTGTCTCATATTGATGCCTCCTATAGAGCACTGGCTCCTCAAGAACTCCCTACCTCAAGCTAAACTACCAAGGCACCTGTGAGAACTGGATGTACTTAGCCTCACTTTGATACCTCCCAACCATCCACTTAGCCTACCTGACCTGTCGTAGTTGCTCTCCATAACTTGTTCATATGGCACCCCACCATGGCCTCCATATCACTTGGGCTGATGTCAATCCAATCCATAAATCCCTATACCACTGACTCATCCACATGGGATGACTCAGTTTTACCTTCTCCACCATCATCCATCTCCTAGAATAGGGCTGCTCCTTATCCCAAATTACCACTAGAAGACCCTCTAGTCAAGCCACGCTAAAGTGCTCCCATCCCCAACACTACAGTAACAAAATGCATCCCAATCCCTTCCTCCTTCACCTCCTCACCTCATAGAGTTCTTGGTACATATGCATCAATAAGGTAGGTGCCCATGCATACACTTGTGGTGTAGCGATCATATCAATCACCAATCCTATGAGGTTACAAGGAAACTGACAATTGGTATTGTTCAAGACCACTATGTTGGCCAACATGAACATCACCAAAGTGGGTAAGACATCCAACTTCTTGTATGCATACATGAAAAAGTACAAAATGCTCCCATATGTCACCTCCACACTTTGCCAACCATCTCCAAAAATCCTCCTCATCTTGGTCCCTCGATCGTGTCCAACCTTGACATGAATCCCCTCCACTGGTAACTTGAGGATGCGGTATACATCCTCAAGTGTGAGGGTAATCTCTCTAGTAGGGAGCTGAAAAGTCCCCCTATCCAAATCCCATAATTCTACCAAGGCAGAGAGGTATCCCTTGTCTACCCTCACAACATCTATCCTTGCTACCCCCACTAGCCCCATAACCTCTAGCCACTTCCACTCCTCATCCCTCAATGTATTTCTTATCCTAGGGATGAGAGGTGAGAACTGGTACCGATCCTCAAAAATCCTAAGTTGCAACACAACACAAAGGCATTAATGTTACTACATGTATAAAAAAAACACAATTTTTTTTTTTGCATAGAAAAAATAGCTTCAAAGACTTACCTTGACATACCGCACTCCAGCTCTAGCCACCGCATCCGCACCTTTCATCGTCATAGCTTTTGCACCACTCAACTACTCCACTCCACTCCATCTAATTCTCTCAAACGTAGCTTTTGAAATCTACAAACACAACAATGAGCTTCATTTTCATCTTGCATGCTATTTATAGCTATTTTAGGCACCTAGAAATTACCATAAGCATTTCCTGATGCATTTGAGCGCACCCCGACGTTTAAGGAGTATCAAATACCAACTGGCGTTTGAGGTAAAATTTGACAAAAAGAAAAAACTAATCCCAAAAGGTATCTTACCTCCACAAAATAATTTCAAATTGTATCCATGTATCAATTTCATCATAATAACATATTTTGTGAAGGTTCAAACTGATTTGGATACATAATTTTTGTTTGCACCCAAAAAGGCGTAAAAATCGCTTATCAATCTCCAAAATGCTTCAAAATGGTCCAAATTTTTACAAAATGACCATAATCATCATTATCATCATCAATTATTCATTTTCACACTATTTCCATTCATCCATCATCACATTTGCACATTTTCCAAGTTCAAACAACAATTCAAGTGAACCTTGTATCTAGTAGTTTGTTCTATATCCTTGGCGATTGCAGCGATTGGTATCCATGCAAGTCGGTAAGATGAATAAACTACCATAAGGACACTTAGCCATATTCATCATCCAATATCTCATTGTTCAAATGCAAAATCAATTTTGGTACTTCATCTTTAGAGTGAGACTATGCCAAGACCAATTTACTCAAAAGTTATCATTGATGGCCTAGTTTGTGGGGCTTAAAACATGGACAAAATTATAAATCATCATTCCTTTTTACATTGAAAGTCATCACAAAGATAGACACTAGCTAGGGTAATTGGTTCCATTTGTGTGAATTATCTAACAATCACTAGTAGGTCCTCCGAGATTGACTCTTTTTCATTTTGTTGTATTTTCATCACCTTGCATAACAATGATGTCGGAAGGCACATTATTCAACAACATGGAATCACCCCAAACTTGGGGTAACTAAAATTTGATTTTTGAATTCCCATAGTGGGATACATCTTACATGATCATGGTATTTACACTTGGTAAAAACTCCTTTTCTCTGTTAGGGCAAAAATAGAATCAATCACTTGCATTTTACAATAGCCCCCTTTTACCATTAGGGCAAAAACGATATCACATTTACATCATACATTTGCATATCCATAATTCAATTGCATTGTACATTGCACAATTCTTCCAATTTATTTGTGAGATTCATTCTTCACTCATTCGCTAATTGAGGGGGTAAGCTTCACAACCAAATTATTTTGTCTTCAAGGTCATATTTGCATCCCAATGAAAGAAAGTTGCTTCGTCTTCAGGCCAAATCAAGTGTCTTGTATTTTTGCACCGCATTGTGTTTCATGCAACACGATACAAAAAGGGGCATCTGTAGATACCAAAATCTAGCCACTTGTCACCCATTATTTATATATATTTGTTTAATATATATTTAAATAATAATATTTTATATATTTTATTTATATATTGAATAAATATATGTATATTTATATGAATTAATCCTAGCCATTAATCCACCTTAATCCATGCCACATACCCAGATTTAATCTCCACCCTCCGTCATGTTTTAATCTTGACCACACAAATTGTGTCGTTGAAACCCTAAACGTGCCCTAGGGGAGATTATAAAGAGGAGTCATTTTGATGACTCAACCCCTAAGTCCCAAGCTAAGAATTTCCCTAAGCCTTCTTGATTCCTTGAGTTCCAAGTCTCCTAAGTCTTTGGAAACCCTAAAAAGTTTCCAAAATGCCCCTCGTATTCTCGCTCTTGCTTCTGTATCCATCACCACCTCCCTCGCGTGAAGGAGATATAATTTTGCAGACTCTGCTTCAATACTCGAATGTCATTCTACTACTCCTAAGCACATTTGGGCACTTTATACTATCCTCGAGTGCCCTTGGGTGCTTCCTACTACCGTCGAGTTCTCGTGGGCATCTTAGACCCTAGTTCTACAGACTAGCGAATCCTCGGGTGTCACTAGGGTATCTGCACACCTATTGTTTCTACAACTACAATCATAAATCGAAGAGCAACAAGTCATCAACAAGGTAAATCTTTTATTTGTGTATTTATTTTTAGTACTCTCATATTTGTTCACAGTATTTTCATTCTACAACTAGGATTTTTTATTTCATATCTAAGGGTCTCACGTAGTGGAGCCCTCACTTTTACTACTAATCCTTTGCTATTATTTTTTGTGTAGATTTAGGAAGAACCTACATTTATTGGAAGTTGCTTAAGCACTCGAGTGGTTAAGCCTATGGATATCTAAAGCCCACTCACCCTACTATTGAGATCAATTCAAGTATGAAGACACCACCCTTATTTGTTAGCTAGGGTTTCAGAGAATCCTAACATATTGAAATTGTTGTATTGGATAATAAAGCATTGTAAACCCCTATATAGGGCACACTTGGTTGTAATATCAAATATCCACCTAACAATAAGAATAAAAGTTTATTTTTGTGCAATCATCTGTGTTTATTTTGCTTTGTTCATTCATTTATTTAAATATATTTTTTGGTGTTGTTCGATTTCACATCTACATAAATATACCACATTATCTAGGAGATATGGCTTATAAATAGATATGGTAGGGAACCTTTCCATAAACCAAGTGTCTGTCTCAAGGTGTTTTGCTCCAAAAGCATTAATGGACAACAAATTAGAATTGTGATTATGTGCTCTAAGAATAAATTACAGATCAAAAGCCAAAAATGTATTTATTTCATCCAACACTACTTGCTTATATTGCTTTGATGTAGGGTGCTTTGTTTGATATCTCTCTTTGATATGTTGAATTATTAGCTCAAAATTCCCACTAACTTTGAGGTAATTAATACCTAGTTCCTTGGATTTCCTTAGCCCTAGCAATAAAGCTTCATACTCTGCAACATTATTTGTACAAGAAAATTCTAACATGTATGGTATGCCAAGATAGCTACCATTGATGTCTATCAACAATACTCTAGCTCCTGCTCCTGCTTTAGATTTTGCCCCATCAAATATCATAGTCCATAACTCAAAAGTTAAAATTCTATCAGTTTTTGCATCTACTTTAGCCTTCAGTTTTGGATCCATATTCTAAGGATCAGGCACTTCCAACAAAAAATGAGAATGTCAGATAGAGTGAACCTCCATGTATTTTTCCTCAACAAAATTTATGACATTAACCATATTATCATTAGGATATTTGAATTCAACTGAATACCTATTGAAGGGTTCTCTTTTCAATATCACTTTTTCCTTACCCTGCATTGGAATAGTGGCATATGACCAATCCAACTAAATAGTACCACCTAGTTGCTCTACCCAATGCCTAGAGAGTAAGATGGAAAATAAAGGGTCCACATCTACAACTGCAACATCCATAACCACTCCTTTCTTAGGATATTATTAAATATGGACAAGAAGTCCAGTGATAATACCTACACAAGGTACTCTCATATTATCCATAATAGAAATAGGAGGGTGCTCTTTCTAATAAATCAAGCCTAACTGATCAACTACTTGTTTTGACATTACATTCATGGAAGCACCACTATCAAGCATGTAGTTATGAATAACATATTGGTCCCCATAGCCTGATGTATACCTTAGTGATATGTAAAATGGCTTAACTAAATATGGGGCTCTGATTGCATTATTCACAAGGCCTATGGGATTTTGAGGTTGTCCTCCTGACTGATCAGTTAATTTGAAGGCTCTACATACCTGATATCGATACTTTGGAATAGTCATTAATTCTCCAAAAGTGATGTTGACCTTCTATTTGGCAACCTCTAAACCCAGATCAAAATGATCTTTCTTATCATCAATTCATTTTCTAGTTTTCTGATTAGCAAAGTCATTTTGTTGCTTTTGGATAATCTCCTCTACATAAGGATCTTCAAGAATCAGTTGTAGCTTCATATGATTTACCTTTTTTGTGAAATTACTCCTATAGATTTCTCCTTTTGTGTAGGCCCTTCATCAATTTTTTCCTCCACTATTCTATTCCTAATATTGATAGCATGTATTCTTTCTAAAGACTCAACCTCTTCTACTATAGGTACAAGCTTTCCTTGCTTCATTCTATCAAATATAGTATTAGCAGGCTCACTTGAGGTTGATGCCTCTCCAAAGACCAATGCTCTTTGCTCAAGATTATTGGCACATATGTCCATGTCCCTTTCAAATTCTTGTTCTCTGGTTTCATCCTCCTAAGTCTAGCATACATTAATTCTAATATATTCATCTTTAGATTTAGCATTTAAATCAACATTAGAATGCATACTTAGATAAATACCATAATTAACAGGGTTATGTGGTGCATCATAGGTAGAGCAATAAAAGGGATGATCTGATGCTATATTATTTGGGATAGAATCTAGATCTCTCTCTATTTCTTTCTTTTTCCAATTCCCATTCTGATTCCTGTTTTCCTCTTCATTTTCATTATTATTCCGATTTCTATTAAAATTCCTTCTAAAAGGAGGCTTGTTATCTTCCTACTGTCTATTATTACATTGTGAAGTTTTTACACTGTTGTCCTTACCTTTTTCAAGTCTAGCCAACCTATTATTCAAATTAGTAAACATCTCACTCAACTAATTAGCTATTTTTTTCATAGGATCCTGATCTATTTTCTTAGGGACAAAGAACTCAACCTTCTTGGGCTTCCTTTTAGGTTGATTAGGCTCTAAAGAGTATGCTTTCATATTACCACTATCAATCATATGTCTCTCTATTTCAATAGCCCTTTTCATACATATATCAATGGTAGTTGTTGCTTGTTGTCTTAGATCATAACTAAAATCTCTAGGGAAAGCATTTTTGTAGAAATAAATGGATTGATCATCATTTGGCCTTAATGCTACTGGAATATTATTTTTGGTCTTAAATAATCTTCTATTGAAATATTCCACTGATTCATTTTATTTCTTTTTTATGGTAGCCAATTCTATCAGCAAGGACTATTCATTCTTCCTCTCTCCATATTTCCTAAGGAAAGTGTGCTCTAGCTCTTGAAAATTATTGATAGTACCAGCTCCAAGGCTGTTGAACCATTCTCAAGCATCCTTATCTAAATTTTGAAAGAATAATCTAAGGAAAACATCTTCATCATCCACCTCAAGACTATCCATGGCATACAAAAAATCCCTAACATGATCTTCACTGGTGACAACATTATTCCCTTAAAATTTAGGAAAGTACTTATGAGCTTTACGAGGGAGAGGATTTAGATTTACAGGTAAAAAAAAAGCTCTATATCTATTGGTCCTCCATTGATTAACATTAGCATTGGAATTTTGATTGATATTTTTATTTGCATTAGGAGCTACCATACTCACTACAGGTTGATTCACTATAAGTACTTGATTTACAGTAGGAGAAGACTGATTGAAACCAAGATTCAAGCTAGAAACAAAAATAGTATAAATTAGAACTAAATATTTTCTATGAGACTTGAAGAATACCTTAGGATTTGGCACTCCAGCAAGTACTTCTTTACCAACAAGTTTGATTTTTAAAACTTTTAGTTCATTTAGAGTCACCAGCACAAATGTGCAAAGAAGGAACAAGATCTTCAACAATACTTGGGCCAAGATTGCTCAACCTGATATTCACTCAACTCTCACAAATTTCATTCTAAGAAAGACTATGAGAAAAACAAACTCAAAATTGTATTGAGTCTTCCCCGACAACGATGCCAAAAACTATTGGGAGAAATTCCTACACCCTTAATAGATTTGTCATGCTACAAGACTTCCTTGATCCAATCAACACTATGGATTTTGGTGGATCCACCTCTTTAACTTAGGAAAATATTATCCTAAGACTCTAGACAGATTGAGTAGGGTAAGGAAACCTCATAGGTGAGCCTACAATATTTTTTATATGCTCATGCTCATCCAAATTTGTAAAAATGAAATAAAATTGCAACATAAAATTTGACCAAGTTTAAAAGTAACTCCCAACTAGTGCTTCAATCTATAGACCGGTGCCTTATCCATTGGGTAATTGTAGCTAGAATTAAAATATGATAAAAATAGAAGGGGGAGAAAATAAAATTGAGCCAATCACATCCATTCAAATAATGTAACAGAAATGATTCAACATGCCAACGAAAGAAGATGTCATTTACACATTCAAATGATGTAATATGTAAATAGGAGAACACATAAAATTGCACATAGAACTGCTAAAAGGAGGAAATAGGATTGCATTAAACAATAAATCATTACAATGGGAGTCTGATCAAAATAACCAGATCTCACTAAACCAATACAAATAAATTCTCCATTCAAATGATGCAATAGAGAACTGCAACTCTTTTTCAAATGATGTAACAAAGAGCCTCCTAGCTTCCAATCTCAACCACTGGAAATGATCTCAGTAAACTAGATACCTCCTTAGAAAAACCTACACAATAATGGGGAAGAAAAATGGGTGACTAGACAAGACACACAAAGGAAAATACAACCGACAAGGATGGGCACACTGGTATACCTCTTGCAAAATTACTATGCAAAAACTTGATGATTTTCCTATTGCAGCAACTCTCTTAAATAGCTTGATCATTTGGTCCATAATTGCAAAAACTGTAACTGCCTCGATGATGGCCCATAACTAGAAATGATCCATAATAGCCACTATCTCCATCACCTTTAGGTTTTTATTTTTTAATTAATTTTTTTTAGGGTTTAGGGTTTTGAGTTTAGGGTTTAGGATTTAGGGTTTAAAGTTTATGATTTAGGGTTTTGAGTTTAGGGTTTAAGGTTTTTAGGTTTAGGGTTTAGGGTTTAGGATTTTTAGGTTTAGGGTTTTCCCTCCCTTTTTACAATGCGAGAAACCCTAAAATAAAACCCTACATCTTAAAGCCCTAAAGATAAGAAATTACTATTTTTGGAAAATTTTCCATTTTTAGCCAAAAACAACCCTATTTTTAGTAAGTTGCCAAAAAAACTTGGATAGGACCTCAAAATTAATACACATTATTGGATTACCCATATTAAGCCTTCTAGAAAATCTCAACACCTACTCATGTCTAAAAAGTTTTAAATTCCAATTTTTTTTTTCAAATTTCTAAAAAAACACTAAAATCCATTTTTGGGGCACTAGATGAAGGAATTAGGGCCCGATAAAAGCCTAAAAAACCACCCTAGCCACCAAGGTTTTCTTATCCCATGCATTTTAATCCTCTTTATCTAGATCCACGTAAAATTTCAAGTTGATCCAACGGTTGGATCAAAAGTTATGCCCTCCAAAAGATAGGCCCCTGCATCAAACTTATTTGGGCCAAACATTTACTGACAAAAAGACCTTAGGAAAACCAAAACAAAGGCCTGACCTTGGTGACATAAAAACTTTTATTGCTCTTGGAGGGTGAAACAGGACTTCAAAAGGACCAAAAATTTGCAATAATTGGAAAGGACTCAAGGGGGTATTGCAAATTTGAAAAAGACCAAAGGACACCAAAAATTCAAAAATTTGGGGCAAACTCAAGTTGGATTTTGAGGATCCAAAACTCATGATAATAAGAAAATCATTGTGTTTTTTTCACATAAGAACCATAGTACATTCCATTAATTTCTACTATCTCTTGTCATTTGTTGAGCTTAGATTTAATTTTCTTGTTTTCTTTAAATATGTTACCAAAATATTTGACGTTCTAAATCTTCATTTGTTCCTTTAGATATTTCATATTTTGAACAAAATTGTACATATACGATCATTCAAAATTTTCCTCATCCCACCCTAACATAATCATTTGGAAGAAATTAGAGTCTTGGATCCACATAAACTAGAAGCAAAATGGGTTTGGATGACTATTATTGGGTAAATCACAAGTTAAAATAATGGGTTTGTGATTCGATCATGCTTGCAATAAAATATCTAAATAGATTGTTCCAAATTTTCTACTATATTAGTTTTCTTAAAGCATCTAACCCATGTATATTGAAAATTTAAAGGACTAACATCCTAAAGGCCATTTGTAATGATAAATGAAGTAAATTATTACATTGATTTAGACAATCCTTGAGTACCACCCTCATTTTCCAAAGGATATAGGAGTGTGTTTAAGTCACACCCAAAAATATATAGATCACAATTATGAACTATCATTATGTTTGACAAAAATATGCTAAGGTACTTTACTATGGTACATAGGAATAGGTATATGGGGATATTATATTATATTGTATATGTGTATTATGGGTAGTTGGCATGGGCCACATATAACTCATGACTTATTATATTATGATATTATATTATAATAATAGGTGGGATGAGGGTCTATAAGATGCTTATATAAAGAATAGATATTGTCATTGTAATATCATCATTGATATAAAGTATTACTTGTAATCATCTTTGACCATGAAGTGGCTTATGAGACAGACTTTGCCCTCTCTAAGCAACACTCTCATATTAGGATATATTATGGAATTATTCCTTCCTTAAGTAGTATTTTTTTGTTGCCCTACCCTAAGGGTATTATCTATTTTTGTCTCATTGTATGGATTATTGTTGTGGATATATTTATGGATGGCTGATTTGATATTTTTGCATATGGATGAATGATTTATGTTAACAAGAGTAATTTTTTATAAAAATTGGTATCAAAGTAGTGATTCTAGCAAAGTGAGGTATGTGTTTTTGGTGGATTACAAAATTAGGGAAGTTTTTTCAAGAAAACATCTCATTTTGTAGAAGCTATATATTTGTATAAAATTGTCCAATTTAGATGTTTCTTATGCTAATTTGTTCAAAATTTGAAGAGCTTTGAAATTAATGGTCATAAAAAATATTTTGATCAATATAGAGAAATATACGACCATATGAATATGAACATCCAAAATAAGAGCAATGTTAGGGCAAATGTTTCTAGAAAAACATCTCATTTTCTAGAAGTCATATCTTTGCAAATAGTTGTTCAGTTTTGATGACTATTAGACCATTTTGTATAGAATTTGAAGAGATTTAAATGAGTGGTCATATGAATAAAATCAAATATTTCTTATGGAGATACAACCCTATGAAGTTAGCCATCCAAAACAAGGGTAGTGAAATTTTTTCAAGTCATAAAAAATGAAACTGAAGATATTTTTCAGCCAGGGTATGCAAATCAATTGTAGTTTAATTTGTTTTTGAAGAAAGTATAAATAGTTAATTATTAATAGCAAGGAATAGATGAGAATTGAATTTTTATTTGAAAAACCCTAGATTTTTACAAAAACCTAGATGCTTTGGAAATTTTTTTCTAGGTTGAGGTCATGGAACTGAAGAGAAATAAAGAGTCCCGATAAACTAAAAAAAAAAATTAATAATAACAGAATCAAAAGAAGAAGATCGTAGATTCACACATTACACAATATTTATCCTAGAAACCCTCAACTAGGAAAAAACCAACACAGTATTATCTTATTATTGCATTAAATTGACCGTCTCCAATACAATAATATTCTCCTTCTGTCTCACTTCAAACCCTAATGCAAGTGTGATATATATATATATATATATATATATATAACAAAGGCACATGCACAAATGTTTTACAATATCATGGGCGAAAAAGCATGGGTTCAAATATAGTAACCCTAAATGCCCATATGGGTCTAAAAATAACTTAAAATTTAAATTTTGGTTGGGCCTGCCATCCCTGGACCCCTAATTTTTAGAGGGCTACCACCCTTGAACCCCTATTCGGGGCCTAGATCGGCCTAGAACCCCGATGAGCATAGGTACATAGTGTCCAATACCTTTTACTATTAACCCACCAAAATAACATGGAAAATATTCAACATGTTTCCTACAAGAGCTACCTATATTCACTAGAAAGAATAATATTGATATATGAGGATGGTATATGAGATTTAGATCTCTATATTTGGATAATTTTTGTTGGTAAGCCTACCTTGATTTTTTTTAAAAGAGGAAGCTTATTTTTTGTGGGTAAGTTTTACTAAGGAAAATAATTATAATTACACTTAGGATAAAAATGGAGCATGCATTCTTGAGTAGATGAGAACCTATTCAATTTTAGTCACAAATAAAACTAAACATTTGTATGAGAGATTTTGAGGGAAAGAATAAAAATATAGATAGCTTTATGGGTGTCATAAAAGACCTTGAAAACAAAATACAAGGGATTCAAAATGAGAGAAATCATATAAAAAGAGAGTGGGAATTTTGCAAGAAATAAAATGAAGACAATGAAGAAGAAATAAAATTACTCAAGGAGGAGAAAGGGGAAAATATTAAGAAATTTAGTGAGGAAAATGAAGAAGCCACATGTTTGGATTTACAAAAGCAAGATAGGGATCTAATTCATCTAAAAAAAATTATTTTGTAAGTTCATGGATGTATTCAATAGTAAAATTTTATTATTTCCATTTACCCTAGCAATACATATAATTTCATTAATAGTGCTTTGGCTAAGAGGTTTTAGGTTCAAGTAACAAAAATTAAGGACATACAACTTGAAGGTGAGAATGTTTAGATTTTTGAAGATTTGAATATCACCATGGATTAATATGTTTTGCATGCAAATTTTCATGCTACTAATATGGATGATGTGGATATTATTCTTGGTTATCATTGGTTGGATTCTTTGGGTACTATTAACATTAATGTACAAAATAATTTTATGAAGTTATGGTACATGAAAAATAATATAACACTATAGGATATTTTTTTGTCTTAAGAAGCAAGAATCCAAGAATCAAGAAGAAATTATGGTAAAGGAAAAATTAAAGGAACCAACAAAAGAATAAAAAGTTGAATCTACATTAGAAACAAAAACAGAGTCCATGGAAGAAGTTCACAAGGACACACAAAAATAAGGTCACAAGAGAGACGAGCATGAAGAATAATTTAAAATAGAGGAACAAAATGCTGAAGAATCAAAGGAAACAAAATGTTAGGTTAAGGTTGCAACATATCACCACCCACACCACTTAGAGCAACAAAAATCTTGGAGGTATGGCTTAGGTCATTGATATGGGTGTACATGGAGTCTAAAAGGTATCAATAATGGTAGAAATCATTCAAAATATTATAGTAGAGTAATAGAAGCATGAAGCCAACAAAATAGTTATGTATATTCAAGTGGCACAATGACAACTTGGCATCATTGAAGACCACCACCAATCATGATTTCATTTTGATGGAAGGATGATCAAGATTGGTTCCAGTTTTTAACATTGCTTAAAGATCATATCATTTAGTTTCTTCTCATGTTTTGAGGATGAAATATTTATAAGGAGGGTGAAATTATATGGTACCTAGGAATAGGTATATGGGATATAATATTATATTGTATATGGATATTATGGGTAGTTGGCATGGGCCACACATAATCCATGGTTGATTATATTATTATATTATATTATAATAATGAGTGGGATGAGGGTTTATAATATGGATATATAAATAAGGGATATTGTCATTGTAATCATCATCATCATTGATGTGAAGTATTACTTGTAATCATCTTTTCCCACAAAGTGGCATATGAGATTTTTTCCTCTCTAAGTTGCACTCTCATCTTGGAAGATATTGTGGAGTTATTCCTTCCTTAAGGAGTATTATTGGTGTTTCCCTACCCTAAGGGTATTATCTATCTCTATCTCGTTGTGTAGATTGTTATTATGGATATAATTTGTAGATGAATGATTTTGAATATGGGTGAATGACATCTGTTAGTGAGAATAAAATTTCATGACATCCTTCCAAAACCTTTCACAAAGTAACTATAGTTGGAGCATATACATTTATAACTCCAACTTTGATGTTTTCCTCTTTTCTACAAAATAGTCTAGCAACCCAAGTAATTTTTTCTTCTAAAATTTGGCCATCCTATTTTCGTTTGTCCCATATTATTGTAATACCACTTGAAGCTCCTATACAAGAAACTACTAGACAATCACCCATCTTATAAATATTTTTAAAAGCATCCTTACATTTCTCACCACTTAATTTTATTTCTTGTATTAAAATAAACTGAAGACTATAAGAACATATCAATTCCTTAATAACTCTTTTTTTAGATGTCTTATTCATACTCTTAATATTCCATGATATCATTTTTATCATCACTTTTTATTTTTATTAGTGGGATTAGTCCCACTTCTTCTTAATACTTGTGATATTTTTATTTAGCTTCCCAAATTGATATCCCTTTGATTTTGTTTTTCTCTTTGTCCATACTTTGATGATCTTCCTCTCCTTTTTGCATTCATGACAACACTTTCATATTCATAAATCTCTTCCATTTTCCATATCGATCATAAAGAGACTTATCTTCTAAGGATTTATGTTGCCCTAAAGAGTTTGAAATGCAAGAAATAGCCTCATAAACGCAATTTTTTTATGTTGCTCTAAAAATCCTTGAAGAACACAAGCTTATACTGAGAGGGGGATGTGAACAGTATAAGACCACTTTTTATTTTTCTTTTCTCAGAAAATATTATCCAACATATCAATGGCAATACCAACAACAGTAATAAAAGTAATGCGCAAATCACCACACACATTAGAGACACCAATTTAACGTGGTTCACCCAATGTGGGCTACTCCATGGAGAAAATATTTCACTAATATTTTCTCAACAAATATATTGAGAATCCTTCCCTATTACAATATTTATGGACCTCCTTCCAAATGAGACACCAATACCCTAATCAAGTTTGTCGATCTCTATCCATAAGAGACACCAATCCCCTTAGCTGGTTCATGGATCTCTATCCATAGGAGAACTCCTTCCCCTCTGCTCTGGATGGTGATCCTCTAGAAGACTACTACCTCCACTGCACTGGCTTGTGGATCTCTCTCCATTGAAGACTCATATCGTTACTCAGAATACCTTTGTCCTCACTACCTTGGCTAATGGATCTCTATCCACTGGATACTACTATCCTCTAATCTGTCACCTCCAAAGCTTACTCTCAGCTCTATCTCAAATTTACACTAAATACAATCCTTCGGTCTAGCACAAATCTGCTCAAACTCTGTCTCAAATGAACACTAAACACAATCCTTTAGTATAGCATAAATCTACTCAATATCTATCTCAAATCTGCACTAAACATAGTCCTTTGGTCTAGCATAAATTTGCTCAATATCTATCTATGGTCTGGTACAAATATGTCCCAAAATTTATCCTCAAATCTATCCTCAATCCTTAACACAAAGTTTGATCCAATCACAAATCAACTCTGCTAGATCTACCCCAAATATTAACTCAAGTTTTGAACAAATTAGTAAATCAAATTTTCTCACAAGTCTTCTCAAAGACTTACCTCAAATCTATCCACAAATCCTCTCTAGAACTTTCTCAAACTGCTCAACAAGTCTTCACCAAGACTTACCTCAAATCTACTCAATAAGTCCTCACTAGAACTTGTCTAATTTGCTCAACAATTATTCACCAAGTCTTACATCAAATATGCTCAACAAGTCCTCATTAGAACTTATCCAATCTACTCAACAAGTCTTCACCAAGACTTGCTTCAAATATGATTGTAAGCTTCCACAAAAGCTCACACAAATCTATCCTTAAGTTTTCACAAAAGCTTACTCAACTCAACTCAATCTATCATAGAAAACCTCTTCAATCACACAAACAAATTTCACTCAAAATTTTGTTTGACCTCATAAACATATAGAGAATGGTTAGAGACTCAATATGTTTCACACTCACAAAATTCAACTTAATATCTTCTAGAAAACCTCTTCAATCTCACAAATAAATTTCACTCAAAATTTTGTTTAACCACATAAACATATAGAGAATGGTGAGAGATTCAATATGTTTCACACTCAATCACTTTCAATCTCTTTCTCAAATTAGTAAAGGAAATTTTGTTTCACAGAACTTGAACTATCACTCCAATGCTTTCAATAAATTATGCTCAATCAAGTTCACTCAACCAATCACTCAATGAAGCACAACTTGCTTATAAACCCTAGACAAGTGTTTCAAAATGCTTTCAATAACTCACTCAATGGAACTCAAACCTTGACTTAAGATAATTCCAAATTCACATAACAATGATACTCATGATCTTTCACAAAACCCTAGTCATGCACATGAAGGCTCACTCAATATTTCCAATAATGCTTATCAAACAAGATTTCTAGCATCAACTTTCATTCCAGAAAAAACCTCATCAATCAACATTGGATATCTCAAAATCAAACTCAACAATGCTTATGAAATAATTCTTTTCACTCCAACTTAGCATTCACAACATCCAATCCAACAATATTTCACTCACAAGGAAGATGTACCCATACCTTTTTTTGATGAAGAATTGACCTCAAAACCTGTCTCAATCACAATCAACCTCTTTGCCAATCTCAAAGGTTAGGTAGCAAAAACCTTCTCAAAATTTTATTCAAACATTCCCTCAAAATATTTCACCATACAAAACATTAAATCTCAATTACACCTTATAATCTCCACACTTCAAAAATTATTAGCAAAAATTAAAAAACTTACTTCAACAATTAATTTTCTTTATTCACCTTATTACTCCTTCCAAATTCTAATCATTAAAATCACAATATAATAATTTAACTTTTATAAACCTTATATATCCCTCCTAACACAAAAATTTCATGCCACATAAAAATTTAATTAAAAAATTAAATACCTCTTTTGCCCTCGATGGGATTCGATCCCTCACTACACTACCACCAACGCCCTAGCCACGACCCAACTATCGCGTGCGCTAGGTACTCACATTAGTAGGAAAAAGCACCTTATGCGCTTTGTAGCCTATGTTGGGCGCTCAAAACAAAAATGACCACCACAAAATACTGCCACCAGGATTCGATCACGGGACCTCCTACCTTTCAATGCCTTAACACACAGTCGCTTACTGCTAGCCCAACCACCAGGTTGGAAATGAGGCTTTAATCCTCCCTTCATTTATCCCTTCATTGGCCACCAAATAAAACAAAAAATTATCCTTTTCTTTGCACACAGATCACAAAAATTTGCAGGCACTCACAATGTGAATCGAACGAAGGTAAGGGCTTAGTCAACCAATGCACATGGTATTTATACCATTGTGCCATCTCCCTTTGGACATCGGTGGAGGGGGAAAATGCATACAATGTTAGCGTTAATTAAAACTTTGCCCTTATAACCCTAACCTTAGGGTTAATTAAATTAAATTATAAATTAATTTATAATGAAATTATTATAATTAATTTAATAACTTTAGGATTAATTAAATTAAATTATAAATTAATTTATAATGAAATTATTATAATTAATTTAACAACTTTAGGTCTTAACATTATACCTTTAATATTATAATATTATTTTTCTTGGGCCTTCCTATTGCTCCTTTAGACCTTATCTGACCACCTTGAAGCAATATTTCTCTTGCACTACTTACTGAAATTGACTCTTGACATCCTTCCTTTTGCACTGCTCACTAAAACTGACTCTTGACATCAATGACAACAAATCTTGCCCATATTTCCAACAATCCTAAAGTACAATCATGATCATCTAGATTAATTATTTTCTAATGGTACCCTAGAAACCCTATATTTCAATGGATATCCTCTTGTTGGATCCTCAAAATCCAACTTGATTTTACCCCCTGATATATATATATATATATACTATTTTTGGGAAATTCGTTATTTTTTACCACCCTATTTTTAGTAAGTCCCAAAAAGGCCCAGATATCCCCCTAAATTAACACAAATGATTGCATTTCTCATATTACACCTCCTAGAAAATATAAACACCTATCCATGTCTAAAAGTCATTAAATTCCATTTTTCTTTCTTTTGTTTTTCTAACAAAATACTAAATCCCATTTTCAAGGCACTAGATGAAGGAATTAGGGACTATTAACACACATTTTCCTCCTATTTATCTAGCTCCACGAAAAATTTCAAGTCGATCCAATGGTCGGATCAAAAGTTATGCCCTCCAAAATATAGGCTATTATGGGCTATTTTTGAGATCCAATTAAGAGATAGTGAGAGGCCATCATTTAGCTTTGGTAATTGCAGTTATAAAAGAATATTATTATCAAGCTTTATGTAATAGGTATTTTTGACCAATTGATACCACTATCACACTACAAATAAGAACCACTACAAGCATAATTAATAATATGGGTCATCATGAAGACAATTGCAGTTATGGGCCATCATCAAAACAGTTACAGTTTTCATAATTATGGACCATCATCGAGCTTTGAATGAGAATAAATTTGAAAGCTATATGAGAGAGTTGCTACAACAAAAAATATCATCAATTTTTTACACAGTAATTTTGTAAAAGGTATACCCAGTGTGTCTATCCTTATCAGTTGTAATTTCCATTGTGTGTCTTGTCTAGTCACCCCTGTTTCTTTCCCATTATTATGCAAGTTTTATCGATGAGGTACCCAGTTTACTGAGATCATTTCTAGTGGCTAAGGTTGGAAGCTAGGAGGCTCTTTGTTACATCATTTGCACAAAGAGTTGCAGTTCTCTATTGCATCAATTGAATGTAGAATTTGTTTGTACTAGTTCAGTGAGATCTGGTTATTCTAATCATACTCCCATTATAATAATTTATTATTTAATGCAATCCCATTTCCTCCTTTAGTAGTTCTATGTACAATTTTGTGTGTTCTCCCATTTACATTTAACATCATTTGAATGTGTAGATGGCATCTTCTTTCATTTGCATGTTGAATCATTTATATTACATTATTTGAATGGATGTGATTGACTTGGTTTTATCTTCTTCCCCTTTTATCTTCATCATATTTTAATTCTAGCTACAATTTCCCAATGGATAAGGCACCGATATACAACTTGAAGCACTAGCTAGGAGTTACTTTCGAACTTGATAAAATTTTATATTGCAGTTTTATTTTAATATTGCAAATTTGGACGAGCATGAGAATATAAGAAATATTGTAGGCTCACCTCCGGGGTTTCCTTACCCTACTCAGTGTGTCTAGAGTCTTAGGATAATATTTTCTTGAGTTAAATAGGTGGATCCACCAGAGTCCACAATGTTGATTAGATAAGGGAAGTCTTGCAGCATGACAAATCTATTAAGGGTGTACAAATTTCCTCCAACACCTCCATATGTATTTCTTTATAAACTGCTCTTGAAACTCTAAAGTGCAAAAAATACACTCTCTACTACTTTCATTTTTATTGCAAGGAGATGTTTTATGCTACTTAAGGAAAATGAAGATGATTTACTTTTATTAAACTTGACCTCTTTGACCTCATTCACTTTAAAATTTACCTCCTCATCTTCCTTTGCACCTTTAATTACTTTTGTATTTAAACTTATGCATTGCACTTCCTTATCTATTGTGTCATTTCTTCTAATGGTTTATTCAAGTGACTATAATTACCTTTGACATTTGATGATATAGAGGGGTTTCTCTTGTAACTTTCTTAAGAGTGGACAATCCTTGATTTGATCCATCTAATATGATTTGATCTCTTGTTTCATATTGAAGTTTATCTCATGCCCCAAAAAAATTGTTTATTTCTCCATCATTTTCACTTTGCAATCTCTTCCTAGGTCTCATAACATTTGTGACAATTTTCATAATCCACCTGGTGATCCCATTCTATTGATTTATATTTTATCCTAATGGGTTGTGGTAAAGGCTTTGAAATATCCATGGCAACGCATATTCAAGTATATGCAACATGACTTCTCTCCTTAGTAGTTCATCCCTCTTGAATAAACTCCTCTAGATTATTGTTAATATTATCCAAAACCTCCTTACTAATGAAATAATATTTATATTAAAAAATAAAGAAAAACTTCGCATCAGTACCTTAGCGTAACAGAAATAAAATAATGAAGAGGAAGTAGAAGCACAAGCAATCAATGCAAAAAAAGGTACTTCATGACATAAGAACAAGAGAGACTGAAATGAAAGGGAAAATTTCAAAAACGTGTTTCGCACCTTTAGTGCTCATCAGTATAAAAATTGGTATAAAAGTAGTGATTCTAGCAAAGTGAGGTATGTGTTTTTGGTGGATTACAAAATTAGGGAATTTTTTTCAAGAAAACATCTCATTTTGTAGAAGCTATATATTTGTATAAAATTGTCCAATTTAGATGTTTCTTATGCTAATTTGTTCAAAATTTGAAGATTTTTGAAATTAATGGTCATACAAAAGATTTTGATCAATATAGAGAAATATACGACCATATGAAGATGACCATCCAAAATAAGAGCAATGTTAGGGCAAATGTTTCTAGAAAAACATCTCATTTTCTAGAAGTCATATCTTTGCAAATAGTTATTCAATTTTGATGACTATTAGACCATTTTGTATAGAATTTGAAGATATTTAAATGAGTGGTCATATGAATAAACTCAAATATTTTTTATGGAGATACGACCCTATGAAGTTAGCCATCCAAAACAAGGGTAGTGAAATTTTTTCAAGTCATAAAAAATGAAACTGAAGATATTTTTTAGCCAGGGTATGCAAATCAATTGTAGTTTAATTTATTTTTGAAGAAAGTATAAATAGTTAATTATTGATAGCAAGGAATAGAGGAGAATTGAATTTTTATTTGAAAACCCCTAGATTTTTACAAAACCCTATATGCTTTGGAAATTTTTTTCTAGGTTGAGGTCATGGAGCTGAAGAGAAATAAAGAATCCCGATAAACTAAAACAAAAAAACAGTAATAACATAATCAAAATAAGAAGATTATAGATTCACACATTACACAATATTTATCCTGGAAACCCTCAACTAGGAAAAAACCAACACAGTATTATCTTATTATTGCATTAACTTGACCATCTCCAATACAATAATATTCTCCTTCTGTCTCACTTCAAACCCTAATGCAAGTGTGATATATATATATATATATATATATAACGAAGGCACATGCACAAATTTTTTACAATATCATGGGCAAAAAAGCATGGGTTCAAATATAGTAACCCTAAATGCCTATATGGCTCTAAAAATAACTTAAACTTTAAATTTTGGTTGGGTCTGCCATCCCTAGACCCCTAATTTTTAGAGGGCTACCACCCTCGAACCCCTATTTGGGGCCCAGCTCGACCTTGAACCTCAACGAGCATAGGTACAGAGTGTCCAATACCTTTTACTGTTAATGTTGAGCAAGGTGCAGCAAAAGTATTGTCATTGTTGTCAACATAGACAGACAGATCAGTTGAAGCAGTGGACAGGAGTTCAGAGGTCAGTCAGATCATGTTCAGTGAAATTCCAAGAAAATAGAAGTGACCCAGATTCAAAAAATCAAAGAAAAAGACAAGTAAGAAAACTGTCGCGATATCGCGACAGGTTGAGAAGAAAGAAGGCAGAAAGAAAAACGTCATGATTTCATGACATGGACGAGGAGAGAGAAGGCACAAGCAAAATTGTCATGATTTCATGACATGGACGAGGAGAGAGAAGGCACAAACAAAACTATCATGATTTGGTGACATGTTGCGAGGCAAAGAAGCCAAGTGAAAACAGTCACGATTTCATGACATGTTGGAAGCAAAGAAGGCAAGTAAGAAAACTATCATGATTTCATGACATGTTGGAAGCAAAGAAGGCAAGTAAGAAAACTATCATGATTTCGTGACATGTTCGGAGAAGAAGCGCTTGCAAGGAAAACTATCACGATTTCATGACATGTTCAGAGAAGAAGCGCTAAGGTGAAAAGTGTCACGATTTGACAGGTTCGAAGAAAGCGCCAAGGATGAAAAGTGTCACGATTTTGACAGTTCGAGAGAAAGCGCCAAGGATGAAAAGTGTCACGATTTCATGACAGGTTCAAGAGAAAGCGCCAAGGGTGAAAAGTGTTCACGATTTCACGACAGTTCAAGAGAAAGCGCTAAGGATGAAAAGTGTCATGATTTCATGACGGTTCAAGAGAAAGCGCTAAGGATGAAAAGTGTCCTGATTTCATGATAAGTTCAAAGAGAAAGTGCCAAGGAGAAAAAGTGTCACGATTTCAGACATGTTTAAGAGAAAGGCTAAGAGAAAGTGTCACGATTTCTGACATGTTCTATTTAGGCCAAAGACAGAAAAAGCATAAGGCAAGAGAAATGTCACGATTTCGACGACATGTTCAGTTTTGTGGGCCAAAGACAGAAAAGAGACAAGGCAGTGAAGATGTCACGATTTCATGACATGTTCTGGTTTCGTGGGGCAAAGATAGAAAAGGCATAAGGCAAGAGAAGTGTCATGATTTCATGACATGTTCAGTTTTCATGGGCCAAAGACAGAAAAGAGACAAGGCAGCGAAGATGTCACGATTTCGTGACATGTTTCGATTTCGTGGGTGAACGGTAGAAAAGGCACAAGGCAGAGAAAGATGTCACGATTTCGTGACATGTTTTGTTTTCGCTAGAGCAAGCCAAGTAGAGTAGCGAGAGGGTGAATGTGTCATGATTTCGTGACATGTCTGGTTTTCGTGGGTGCAAGCGAAGAAGTGAACAAGGAGGCCGAGAATGTCATGATTTTGTGACATGCTATATTTTCATGGGTAAAAGGCGAGAAGGGCAGAAAGAGACAGAAGTGTCACGATTTCGTGATAGGTCGCAACAACACGCTTACTGATAGTCAACTGAAAGCAGAACGACAGTTATAGGGGCAGTTGTAGAGAAAAATCATGCAATGAAAATAAGTAGAGTTAACTGAAGTTAGTGCGGCAGTTACAGATAGAAATCATGCAGCTTTTTAGTAAAGTCAAAAAAGGAGAAATCTAACAGTCGTATAAATAGAATCGAATATGCATGCATGAACAGAAAAGAACACGAACAGTCATGACCGAGAGGACGAACAGTCATGGAAGAGGTATATATTGCATGTAACGTATTTAATGAAATGCCCACTCTAAATACGCAAAAGGAGTTACATTAAGAAACAGTTACGGGTTGCATGCATAAAAATGGAAGTTAAAAATAGAGAATAATATGTTATAAAAATAGGTCTACGTGAAGAATAATGTTGCTGCTGAATATGTGAAAGTGCTACCGAAAGAGGGTGAGAAGAGTGTTGTAAGAGAGCGACAAGCTGAGCAGTGAGTATTTACTATATTTTGATAAATTGGAGACTAGTCAGGGTCTTGAAAAAGTGAAGGCATTTGTATGTCAGTAATATATCTTTCAAAATAGGGATCCAAGTAGGTGCTTGGATAGGGGTTGGTGCTCCTTTCTGTTGGTGCAGATAAATCAGGGGTTGGTGCTCCTTCCAGTGGGTGCTGGTAAGCAATTGTAAAATCGGTGTTTTGCAAAGGCTAGATTTGGACCGTAGTCCAAGCGGTCATTCTTGAGGAGTAGCCAAATTGGTGAACCTCGTTACATTGTGTGTTGTGGTGTGCTCTCTTGTGTTTATTGTTTTATCTATTTTCAAGTTCTGGTTGTTTCAGTTTTAAGAGTTGCAGATTAGATTTTTAGCAACACTGATTCACCCCCCCCTCTCAGTGTCATTGTGAGAATATCAATTGGTATCAGAGCAAGGTTCCTGAACAAGCTTAATCAGCTAAGGTGATCTTGGAAGGAACACAATGGCGGGTAGTGAAGGATTTTCATCAAACAAAGCTCCTTTGTTCAATGGAACTAATTACTCATTCTAGAGACTCAGGATGCAGACATATCTGAGTGCTTTAGGATACGACATTTGGGAGTCAGTAGAAAGTGGATACACAACACCCACTACTCCTCCAACAGATGCTGTCGATAAGAAACTATCTGAGAATAACTCCAAAGCAAAGAATGCAATAATGTGTGGGCTAGTAGACAGTGAATTGATAAGGGTCATGAGCTGTAAATCGGCAAAAGACATATGGGACAAACTGAAAAGCATTCATGAAGGAGACAACAAGATCAAGGAAGCCAAACTGCAAACTCATCGAGCTCAGTTCGAGGCATTACAAATGAATGACGAAGAGAACATAGAGACCTATATGCTTGAGAGTCAATGGAGTCATTAATGCAATCAGAGGACTCGGCGAAGAGATCGAAGATGCGGTTGTCATGAAAAAGGTACTTAGAACTCTTCACAAAAGATTTAATTCTAAAGTTTCTGCAATAGAAGAGGCTAAAGATCTAAACAATTTTAGCATGGATGAGATGCATGGTTCCTTGACTGCATACGAAATGAGAATAGGACAAACTAAGCCCATAGACAAAGAAGCTGCTTTTAAAGCACACAAGAATACAAAAGCTGAACAAGAATCTGAGGCTGAAGAGACATCGGATGAAATGGAAGCCAACTTTGTTCGAAAACTTACAAAAGGAAAAGGAAAATATAGAGGAAAGTTGTCGTTTAAGTGTTTCAATTATGGAGGGGTCGGTCACTTTGCAGCTAAGTGTCCAATGAATGAGAAAACCAAAAGTGATGAAGGGTCACACCAAGAAAGAAGTGAGCTGGAAGAAGAAACCAAATTTTAGAAAAAGCAATTTCAAAAAGAAAAGTTTCATATCCAAGAATGTCGGCTCTTCTGAAGATAGCTCAGGTGAAGATTCTGAAGAAGAAACAGGTGAAGCTCTGTTCATGGCATTTGAAGAAGCAAAAATAGAAGAAAAATAGGAAGGTGATACAAAAAATAAGGATGAGGTTGAAGTTTATCTGGAAGGTGAGTTGGTTGCTGCACTTAAAGAGTTGAAGTCAGAAAGGAAAAAGAATAATAAGGTCTCAAGAAAGCTTGAGGATGCGAATGACATTATAAACAGTTTGAAAGTACAGACAGAAGAATTTAAGAAAATGTCCGAAGAACTTGAAGTACAGTTAACCATGAGAATAGATGAGTGCAGCAAACTAGAAGAAGAGATTGTTGTTTTAAGAATGCGGCTAGAAGAAAAGAATAAAAAATTGAGCTGCTATCACAAACTTGAAGGAAGTTCGCAAAGCTTGAAAATATTATAAATAGTCAGAGGACTACAGGCATCAAGTTTGGCTTGGGGTTTGTCGAAGGAGAATCATCAAGTGAATCAAAGGTCATAACTATAGAACCAGTAAAGAAAGAGGATAAAATCAAGGTTGATCAAAGAAAAATGAATCTTGCAAAAGAAAGCAACAATGCCAGGCACGAGAAGACTGTTGACAATGAGGGATTCACAAAAGTCATACATCAAAGGAGAAGAAAATTTGTGGCTCCTACTACAAATTGGCAAAGACCAACTCCCAGGTTCAATCATTCCTTTTCTGGTTATTGTTTTAAATGCAATACTTACGGTCATAAGATTTCAGACTGCATTTATAATATAGGACAAAGAAATTTTACCAGTAGAAATGTCTTTGCACCTTTGATGGATTATGCAATAGAATGTTATAACTGTCATAACTTTGGTCACATTGCAAGAAACTGTAGAAGCACATATGCAGCAAATAAATATCAGGGAAGAAGAACTCAACCAAACAGTTTAAGGCAAAACAAAAAATTCCCAGATAAACATGCACAGGCCACTGACAAAGAAAAGTCTAAACAAGTGACCAAAACTACAGTCAAATCAGAATGGAAAGAAAAAGAGCAACTCAAAGAAGAAAAGGAATCATTGATTGTACGAGACAACATTCAAAGCACAGAACAAATCTGCACCATGGATATTGGATAGTGGATGCTCCGAGTCACATGACGGGAGATAAACAAAAATTTGAAAAGCTTCAGAAATATGAAGGGGGCTCAGTAAAGTTTGGAAATAATGATGGAGCCAAGATAGTTGGCAAAGGATCAGTCAAGATAAATGATGGAAAGATCAGTTCCAAAGAAGTTCTATTTGTGATTGGTTTGAAACACAACTTACTGAGTGTAAGTCAAATCTGTGACAGAGGTCATGAAGTCACTTTTAAGAAGCAGGGCTGTGAAGTCAGAAAAGCTCACAGTGGAAAGCTAATAGCCACTGGATCGAGGACTTCTAGAAATCTATATACTCTCTCAGAAACTTCAGAAGGATCATGCTTGATTGGACAGGAAGATGAAAATTGGTTGTGGCACAAGAGGCTCGGTCATATTAGCTTTGACAATCTGGTAAAAATAAGTTCAAAAAGAGCGGTAAGAGATATACCCACCATTGGCAAACCAAGAAATAGCATCTGTGCTTCATGCCAAAAAGGGAAGCAAACCAGATCCACATTTAAAGCAAAGGAATATTTCACCAGCAAACCGTTAGAGCTGATACATACTGATTTATGTGGACCCATGAGAACACAAAGCATAAATGGTGACAAATATTTTATGTTGTTCATAGATGACTACTCCAGAATGACATGGGTATTATTTTTAAAGCTTAAATCAGATGCCTTTGAGATGTTCAAGATTTTTAAAAAGCGGGTTGAGAATCAGATTGGAAAAAGAATTAAATGCCTAAGATCGGACGAGAGGAGGAGAGTTTATCTCGAGAGGAGTTTGCAGAATACTATTAAAAATATGGGATTAGAAGACAGTTTTTAGCAGCAAGGACACCTCGATAGAATGGTGTTGTTGAAAGGAAGAACAGGACTGTGCAAGAAATGGCACGGACAATGTTGGCTGAGAACAAAATAGCCGACAGATTCTGGAAAGAGGTAGTACATACTGTAGTTTACATTCAAAACAGGTGCATGCTAAGAACACATGAAAGCAAAACATCGTATGAACTGTGGTTCGGTAGGAAAGCAACAACAAGATACTTCAAAGTGTTCGGCAGCAAGTGTTATATCAAACGAACTGAAGATAATCTCGGTAAGTTCGAAGATAGAGCTGACGAAGGTATTTTTCTCGGTTACTCAACTAAAAGCAAAGCCTACACATGTTACAACAAGCGGCTAAAGAAAATTATTGAGAGTGTTGATGTTAAAGTTGATGAAGGTAGAGAAAGAGAAGCTACGTATCAAGAAAACTACCCCATTTATGAAGAAGTCATTGAAGGAGATGAAGAAATAAGAACAGAAGAAAATCAAAAAATTGACTCAGCTGATTTAAGAATTGACTCAGAAGAAGAAGAGAACAAGAAATTCAAAACAGGCAGCTGGCAAAAAAATCATCCCAAAGAACAGATTATTGGGGACCCAACTGTTGGTATTCAGACAAGAAGAGCAGTAATAAGGAACTACTCTTTATTATCCAGCATTGAACCCAAAAATATTGTTGAAGCCAGCACAGATGAAAGTTGGATGAAGGCAATTAATGAAGAACTAGATCAGATTGAGAAAAACAAAACACGGGAATTAGTACCACGACCGACAAATAAAAACATAATCGGTACTAAATGGATTTTTTGAAATAAATTAAATGAAGACGGACAGGTTGTCAGAAATAAGGCAAGATTGGTCTGTAAAGGCTATGCTCAGGTTGAAGGCATTGATTTTGAGGAAACCTTTGCACCAGTAGCCAGACTAGAAGCAATTAGAATGTTTTTGGCTTTAGCAGTCCATAAAAATTTCAAAGTATATCAAATGGACGTAAAATCAGCATTTTTGAATGGAAAAGCTGGAAGAAGAGGTATACATTGAACAGCCAGATGGCTTCCAACTCGGTGACAATCCCGATTTTGTTTGCAGGTTAAAGAAAGCGTTGTATGGTCTGAAGCAGGCACCCAGAGCATGGTATGCAAGGTTGGATAACTATCTTATTAAACAAGGGTTCAAGAAAGGTTTGGTGGACAACAATCTGTATGTTAAAACAGAAAATGGCAATCTTATTGTCCTTGTTGTTTATGTAGATGATATCATTTTTGGCAGCAGTCATGATAAGTCTTGTAAAGACATAGCAAATAAAATGAAGACAGAATTTGAGATGTCAATGATTGGTGAACTTTCTTATTTCCTCGGACTGCAAGTCAATCAAAGTGAAAAGGGCATTTTTATCTCCCAAGTAAAATATGTGAAAGAAATGCTGAAAAAGTTCACAATGGAGGATAGTAAACCTGTCAGCACTCCCATGACAACAGGTTGCAAGTTGAGCAAGGATGACAAATCTCCAGATGTAGATCAAACCATGTACAGGTCTATGATTGGAAGCCTACTGTATTTGATAGCCACTAGACCAGATATATTACAGGTAGTATGCATGGTAGCAAGATTTCAGGCTAGTCCCAAAGAGACTCATGTGACAAGTTGTAAAGAGGATTTTTAGGTACCTCAAGGGTACTATGGAGTATGGGTTGTGGTACCCAAAAGGTAAGGACTTCACTCTTATTGCATATTCTGATGCAGATTGGGCAGGATGTATTGATGACAGAAAGAGTACTAGTGGAGGAGCATTTTATCTTGGAGACAGACTGGTAGCATGGCACAACAAGAAACAAGAATCAGTCTCTTTATCCACAGTAGAGGCAGAATATATTGCAGCAACAACATGCTGTACACAGATATTATGGATGAGACAAACACTGAAAGATCTTGGTATTCACTTCAAAGAGCCAATTTCAGTAAAATGTGATAACACCAGTGCTATAAACATATCAAAGAATCCGGTTATGCATTCTCGAACCAAACATATTGCAATCCGGTATCACTTCTTGAAGGATAAAGTTGCGAGAAGGTGAGGTCAAATTAGACTTTGTTTCGACTACAGAGCAAGTAGCAGATATATTCACAAAACCATTGCCCAAGGAAGTTTTTGAGTACCTTCGGAGTAAGTTGGGAGTAGTCACATTTCACAAGAACTGACTATCAACTGGGATCACATTCTCAGGGGGAGTATTTATACCTATGTTTATAGTTTTGCTCATATTCATGATTTTTGCTAACTATAACAATGTGTATCTGAGAATGTTGTGTATAGACTCAGGGGGAGTCTGCAGCAGCCCTTTGGTATTATTGTCAAAGGGGGAGAAGAATTATAGAAGAGTGCATGAGTGTTGCCAACAATTCCAAAGGGGGAGATTGTTGAGCAAGGTGCAGCAAAAGTATTGTCATTGTTGTCAACACAGATAGACAGATCAGTTGAAGCAGTGGACAGGAGTTCAGAGGTCAGTCAGATCATGTTCAATGAAATTCCAAGAAAACAGAAGTGACCCAGATTCAAAAAATCAAAGAAAAAGACAAGTAAGAAAACTGTCGCGATATCGCGACATGTTTTCTATCGCGATATCACGACAGGTTGAGAAGAAAGAAGGCAGAAAGAAAAATGTCATGATTTCATGACATGGACGAGGAGAGAGAAGGCACAAGCAAAATTGTCATGATTTCATGACATGGACGAGGAGAGAGAAGGCGCAAACAAAACTGTCATGATTTCGTGACATGTTGCAGGCAAAGAAGCCAAGTGGGAACACTGTCATGATTTCATGACATGTTGGAAGCAAAGAAGGCAAGTAAGAAAACTATCACGATTTCGTGACATGTTGGAAGCAAAGAAGGCAAGTAAGAAAACTATCACGATTTCGTGACATGTTCGGAGAAGAAGCGCTTGCAAGGAAAACTATCACGATTTCGTGACATGTTCGGAGAAGAAGCGCTAAGGATGAAAAGTGTCACGATTTTGTGACAGGTTCAAGAGAAAGCGCCAAGGATGAAAAGTGTCACGATTTCGACAAGTTCGAAAAGAAAGCGCTAAGGATGAAAAGTGTCACGATTTCGTGACAGGTTCGAAGAGAAAGTGCCAAGGATGAAAAGTGTCACGATTTCACGACAGGTTCGAAGAGAAAGTGCTAAGGATGAAAAGTGTCACGATTTCATGACAGGTTCGAAGAGAAAGCGCTAAGGATGAAAAGTGTCATGATTTCATGACAGGTTCGAAGAGAAAGTGCCAAGGAGAAAAAGTGTCATGATTTCGTGACATGTTTCGATTTCGCGGGCCAAAGACAGAAAAGGCATAAGGCAAGAGAAGTGTCACGATTTTGTGACATGTTCTATTTTCATGGGCCAAAGATAGAAAAGGCATAAGGCAAGAGAAATGTCATGATTTCATGACATGTTTAGTTTTTGCGGGCCAAAGACAGAAAAGAGACAAGGCAACGAAGATGTCACGATTTCGTGACATGTTTCGGTTTCGCGGGCCAAAGACAAAAAAGGCATAAGGCAAGAGAAGTGTCACGATTTCATGACATGTTCAATTTTTGTGGGCCAAAGACAGAAAAGAGACAAGGCAACGAAGATGTCACGATTTCGTGACATGTTTCGATTTCACGGGCGAACGACAGAAAAGGCACAAGGCAGAGAAAGATGTCGTGATTTCACATGTTTTGTTTTCGCTAGAGCAAGCCAAGTAGAGTAGCGAGAGGGCGAATGTGTCATGATTTCGTGACATGTCTGGTTTTCATGGGTGCAAGCGAAGAAGTGAACAAGGAGGCCGAGAATGTCACGATTTCGTGACATGCTGTATTTTCGCGGGTAAAAGGCGAGAAGGGCAGAAAGAGACAGAAGTGTCACGATTTCGCGATAGGTCGCAACAGCACGCTTAGCGACAGTCAACTGAAAGCAGAACGACAGTTACGAGGGCGATTGTAGAGAAAAATCATGCGGTGAAAATAAGTAGAGTTAACTGAAGTTAGTGCGGCAGTTACAGATAGAAATCATGCGGCTTTTTAGTAAAGTCAAAAAAGGAGAAATCTAACAGTCGTATAAATAGAATCGAATATGCATGCATGAACGAGAAAAGAACACGAACAGTCATGACCGAGAGGACGAACAGTCATGGAAGAGGTATATATTGCATGTAACGTATTTAATGAAATGCCCACTCTAAATACGCAAAAGGAGTTACATTAAGAAACAATTACGGGTTGCATGCGTAAAAATGGAAGTTAAAAATAGAGAATAATATGTTATAAAAATAGGTCTGCGTGAAGAATAATGTTGCTACTGAATATGTGAAAGTGCTACCGAAAGAGGGTGAGAAGAGTGTTGTAAGAGAGCGACAGGCTGAGCAGTGAGTATTTACTGTATTTTGATAAATTGGAGACCAGTCAGGGTCTTGAAAAAGTGAAGGCATTTGTATGTCAGTAATATATCTTTCAAAACAGGGATCCAAGTAGGTGCTTGGATAGGGGTTGGTGCTCCTTTCTGTTGGTGCGGATAAATCGGGGGTTGGTGCTCCTTCCGGTGGGTCTTGGTAAGCAGATTGTAAAATCGATGTTTTGTAAAGGCTATATTTGGACCGTAGTCCAAGCTGTCATTCTTGAGGAGTAGCCAAATTGGTGAACCTCGTTACATTGTGTGTTGTGGTGTGCTCTCTTGTGTTTATTGTTTTATCTATTTTCAAGTTTTGGTTGTTTCAGTTTTAAGAGTTGCAGATTATATTTTTAGCAAAACTGATTCACCCCCTCCCTCTCAGTGTCATTGTGAGAATATCAGTTAACCCACAAAAATAACATGGAAAATATTCAACATGTTTCCTACAGAAATTACCTATATTCACTAGAAAGAATAATATTGATATCTGAGGATGGTAGATGAGATTTAGATCTCTATATTTGGATAATTTTGTTGGTAAGCCTACCTTGAAATTTTTTTAAAAGAGGAAGCTTATTTTTTGTGGGTAAGTTTTACTAAGGAAAATAATTATAATTACACTTAGGATAAAAATGGAGCATGCATTCTTGAGTAGATGAGAACCTATTCAATTTTAGTCACAAAGAAAACTAGACATTTGTATGAGAGATTTTGAGGAAAAAAATAAAAATATAGATAGCTTGATGGGTTTCATCAAAGACCTTGAAAACAAAATACAAGGGATTCAAAATGAGAGAAAACATATAAAAAGAGAGTGGGAATTTTGCAAGAAATAAAATGAAGACAATGAAGAAGAAATAAAATTACTCAAGGAGGAGAAAGGGGAAAATATAAAGAAAGTTAGTGAGAAAAATGAAGAAGCCACATGTTTGGATTTACAAAATGAAGAGAGGGATCTAATTCATCTAAAAAACAATTATTTTGTAAGTTCATTGATGTATTCAATAGTAAAAGTTTATTATTTCCATTTACCCTAGCAGTAGATATAATTTCATTAATAGTGCTTTGGCTAAGAGGTTGTAGGTTCAAGTAACAAAAATTAAGGACATACAACTTGAGGGTGAGAATGTTTAGATTTTTGAAGATTTGAATATCACCATGGATAAATATGTTTTACATGCAAATTTTCATGCTACTAAGATGGATGATGTGGATATTATTCTTGGTTATCCTTGGTTGGATTCTTTGGGTATTGTTAACATTAATGTACAAAATAATTTTATGAAGTTATGGTACATGAAAAATAAGATAACACTATAGGATATTTTTTTGTCTTAAGAAGCAAGAATCCAAGGAGAATCGAGAAGAAATTATGGTAAAGGAAAAATTAAAGGAACCAACAAAAGAATAAAAAGTTGAATCTACATTAGAAACAAAAACAGAGTCCATGGAAGAAGTGCACAAGGAAATGCAAAAATAAGGGCACAAGAGAGACGAGCATGAAGAATAATTTAAAATAGAGGAATAAAATGCTGAAGAATCAAAGGAAACAAAATGTTAGGTTAAGGTTGCAACATATCACCACCCACACAACTTAGAGCAACGAAAATCTTGGAGGTATGGCTTAGGTCATTGATATGGGTGTACATGGAGTCTAAAAGGTATCAATAATGGTAGAAATCATTCAAAATATTATATTAGAGTAATAGAAGCATGAAGCCAACAAAATAGTTATGTATATTCAAGTGGCACAATGACAACTTGGCATCATTGAAGACCACCACCAATCATGATTTCACTTTGATGGAAGGATGATCAAGTTTGGTTCCAGTTGTTAACATTGCTTAAAGATCATATCATTTAGTTTCTTCTCATGTTTTGAGGATGAAATATTTATAAGGAGGGTGAAATTATATGGTACCTAGGAATAGGTATATGGGGATATAATATTATATTGTATATGGATATTATGGATAGTTGGCATGGGCCACACATAATCCAAGGTTGATTATATTATTATATTATATTATAATAATGAGTGGGATGAGGGTTTATAAGATGGATATATAAAGAAGGGATATTGTCATTGTAATCATCATCATCATTGACGTGAAGTATTACTTGTAATCATATTTTCCCACAAAGTGGCATATGAGATATTTTCCTCTCTAAGTTGCACTCTCATCTTGGAAGATATTGTGGAGTTATTCCTTCCTTAAGGAGTATTATTGGCATTTACCTGCCCTAAGGGTATTATCTATATCTATCTTGTTGTGTAGATTGTTATTATGGATATAATTTGTAGATGAATGATTTGCATATGGGTGAATAACATCTGTTAGTGAGAATAAACTTTCATGACATCCTTCCAAAATATTTCACAAAGAGTAACTATAGTTGGAGCATATACATTTATAACTCCAACTTTGATGTTTTCCTCTTTTCTACAAAATAGTCTAGCAACCCAAGTAATTTTTGCTTCTAAAAATTGTCCATCCTATTTTCATTTGTCCCATATTATTGTAATACCACTTGAAGCTCCTATACAAGAAACTACTAGAAAATCACCCATATTCTAAATATTTTTAAAAGCGTCCTTACATTTCTCACCACTTAATTTTATTTCTTGTATTAAAATAAACTCAAGACTATAAGAACATATCAATTCCTTAATAACTCTTTTTTTAGATGTCTTATTCATACTCTTAATATTCCATGATATCATTTTTATCATCACTTTTTATTTTTATTAGTGGGATTAGTCCCACTTCTTCTTAATACTTGTGATATTTTTATTTAGCTTCCCAAATTGATATCCCTTTGATTTTGTTTTTCTCTTTGTCCATACTTTGATGATCTTCCTCTCCTTTTTGCATTCATGACAACACTTTCATATTCATAAATCTCTTCCATTTTTCCATATCGATCATAATGAGACTTATCTTCTAAGGATTTATGTTGCCATAAAGAGTTTGAAATGCAATAAATAGCCTCATAAACATAATTTTTTTTACGTTGCTCTCAAAGTCCTTGAAGAACACAAGCTTATACTGAGAGGGGGAGGTGAACAGTATAAGACCACTTTTTACTTTTCTTTTCTCAGACAATATTATCCAACATATCAATGGAAATATCAACAACAGTAATCAAAGCAATGCACCAATCACCCAACACATTAGAGACACCAATTTAACGTGGTTCACCCAATGTGGGCTACTCCATAGAGAAAATATTTCACTAATATTTTCTCAACAATATCTTGGGAATCCTTACCTATTACTTTTCTTTAGATTTGAGTGCTAATATATCAAAACATCTAGAGGCCATAACATTTGCATACAAAATCATTTGGATGCCTTTTTTCTAGATTGTATGATTTTTTGAGCTCTACGTAGTTGTGACATCAATTTATCGACCTATTATAAATATATTTAGGGTTTTATGCAAAATAAATTCCTTAGCGTATGTTTTTATTGGTAAAGGGGTTTTGAAAGGATCTCGTAACATTTTACAAAACAGGAGTCAAGCTAAAGAAAAATCCATAGCATAGATGTATAAATGTCAAACTAAAGCATAAAAACAATAAAAATGTAAGCCTCCTACAACACAAAAGGAAGCCCTCACAGGGCCAAGGAGGAAAAACAAAAAGCTCTCACAGGAGCTAAAATAAAACCATCCTTAAAACCCATGTAGGGGTAGCATCAAACCAAAAAGAAATACCAGTATCTAGAGAGAATCCCATGCAGGAGAAAATAATAAGCAAAAGAGACCGACATCCTTAGATATCCATCGAAGAAACAAAGACACATAGTGGGACTTATCACATGATTAAAAATGTGACCATAGTTCCATGTGGATCCAAAGTGACCCCACCACCAAACCTCCCTAGACTTTTTGACCAAGAACTTCAACTACATTTATGGCGATTTGAGATGGAGGGAGGGAGTCTCTCTAGACAATGAGACTTTGTTCAGATATCCCTATGTTCGCAAGGAGATCAAAAACACAATTTCCTTCACTATAAATATGATTGAAATTGATACTCATGAAGGATTGCATTAGACACTTTCTTTTAGAGATCATGTTAGAAATATTCCACGAAACATAATGAGTCTCAAAAATTAAGTACTAGATGATATTTTTGGAATCCCCTTCAACAAGAAAATTGGAACACTACATGTTGTGAAGGATGACAATACCTTGGTGTAGAGCCCTGGCTTCTACAAAATGACTAGATTGGTATCCCAAATTCTCAACAAAGACCAAAATGATATTTCCTACATTATCCTTGATAATTCCTCTAGCGTTAGCAAACCCAGGATTCCCTTTGGCTGCTCCATCAAAATTTAGTTTGAGGAAACCTGAAGGAGGATGGGACCATTTGACTAGCAATCGATCAATCTTCAGAGAAGGAGTAAGAATGTTGTAGTTGGGAATATTAAGAGAAGAGGCTAAAAAAGATTCATAATTTGGTTCAAAGTCATCCTCAATATGGATAATGGAAATATTCTCAGCAACTGCATGAAGGATTCTGGAAAGCACATACCGGGTGTCCTATTTTAAATCATTCAAAGCATAGGAATTGTGTTCATGTCAAATATCCCAAAGAAAGTGAGGGAGACAGAAGGACCAAAAATTCTTGAGGTAGAAGCCTCTAAAAGGATTAGGCCAATAAAAACACAAATCACTCAGGAGGGCAAGCGGGACCCAGGTAATGTTGACGAAATAGAACAAGGAGGACATGATGGAATGGGAGAAGGGGTAAGACAGGAAAATATAATGGGTAGACTCACAATCCTGAAGACACAAGTAAAATCTATTGGGTAATGGAATACCATGGAGATGGAGGTTTGGGATGGTAAGGATATTGTCATGTATGGAAATCCAGAAGAAGAAACTCACTTTGGGGATGAGATGTTTCTTCTAGATGAGCTTGGAAGGAAACTAGGGAGGGGAAGGGTTCTTGATGAGGGTGTAATAAAACTTGACGGTGAAGAGGCTATTGGAAGTAGGATCCCAAAGTATCAAATACTTGAAAGGTAAACTAGGAATGACACATAAATGTAAAAAAATAGACAAGATAGAGGCAACTTGTCTCTGCTCACTAGACAGGCCATCAATAGGGAACGACTTCCAGGATTTACAATTGGGAAGAAATAAGTTACATACCTTCAAACTAAATAGGGAATTGGTGACTGGTTTTAGGCAGAGTAGATCTGTACGGATCTGTAGAGGTAAAATACCTAACCAGAGATCCTTCCAGAAGCTGATATTTTCACCATTTTCTAATTTCCAGTGAATGCCTTTCTTGATGATCTCCTTATATTTAAGGATGGAGTTCCATGCTATCGATCCATAGATGGGAGAAGGATCATCCAATAAATTGGTGTGATGCCAAAGGTATTTTACTTTCATAATGGAGACCTATAGAGAATTATCATTGGTAAGAACTCACCATCCTTGTTTGGAAATGATTGCAAGATTCATGTTATGAATCCTCTGAAGCTCAATGCCACCAAGCTCCTTCCTTGAATATGTTGCTTCAACTTTGAACCAGACCATAAAAAATTTCTTTGGAGTTGTTCAATTTTGTTGTAGACCTCAACAGGAATCTGAAATATGGAGAGAAAAAACATTGGGATGCTTTGGAGAGTAGCCTTGACTAGGGTGGCCTTGCTTGCCTAGTTGAGGAGGCTTTCTTTCTAGCTAGCTAGTTTTTTCTAAATTTGTTCAATGACAGTATTCCAGAAGGACATTTTGGAAGGGCATTCGAAGAGAGGGAACCCTAAATAAGTGGCAAGGAGTGCAATAATGGTACACTCAAGAATAACAACAATGTGGGCTTTGCGTTTAATTGGGATGTTGATGAAGTAAATCTTGCTTTTACATAAGTTGAATTTTTAACCAATAATGACCTCAAAGGAAATCAATATTGATTTTATAATATGGGTTTGAGATATAGAGGAAAGGGTGGCTAGGATGGTATCATCAACAAACTACTAGTGAGAGATAGGTTGAAGGGAAGAAGTAGGCTTGAAACCAAAAATGTCTCCTTTGGAACACATAGAGTTAAGGGTTCTACCTAAGGTTTCTACAATAATTATGAAAAGGAAAGGAGATAGAGGGTCCCCCTATATTAAGCCTTTGAAACTCTTGAAATAGCCCATAGGAGAGTCGTTGACCAAAAAAAATAAATTAGCAGTAGTTATACATTCCTTGATGAGAGCAATCCAGTCAGGATGTAACCCAAACTTGGAGAGAACAGAAAATAGGAAACTCTAGGAAACTCTGTCAAAAGCCTTGTTCATGTCAAGTTTTAGGAGAAAACCAACCTTACCACTTTTAGAAATGGAATGGATGATTTCATGAATAGTGATGATGTTGTCCGTGATGAACCTCCCTTGAAAAGAGCTACCTTGATTGGGTACAATGATGTGGGGGAGGATGGGTTTAATTCTAGTGGCTAGGGCTTTGATGAGGATTTTATAGAGGTTATTACATAGGCTAATGGGACAAAATTTGGTAAGAGTGCGAGCCTTTTTGAATTTGGGAATGAGGGCCAAGAAAGTGGAGTTGACATCTCTAGGAATTTCTTTACACCATTGCATATTCTGGATGGCAAAAAAAACATTCGAATCGACAATTTCCCAAAACCGATGGAAAATAATGGGTGGAAAGCTGTCTAGGCCCGGGCTTTCCTAACTTGCATGGAAAAAATAGCAGCATAGATTTCTTCAGTAGAAAGTGGTTTGAGAAACATATGGTTATGTTTTGATGTTTTTAACCTTGGAATGTTTTGGAGGAGAACCTCAAACATTTAATGATCACACCTAGGACTCAGGCCAAACAGTTCTTCAAAGAAATTGATAGCCTCTTATATGATTTCAGATATATATGTAGTTACTTTCCCAGTTTTTTGGACAAGCTCCTTGATTTTGTTACACCCTCTATGTCTGATGGTGGTGGTGTGAAAGAATTTTGTATTAGAATATCCTTCTTTCAACCATGTGACCCGAGACTTTTGTTTCCAAAATACTTCTTCATTTTTGAGGATGTTATGAAATTCTATCAGGAGAGTCTTTTCTATGTCCTGAAGGGTGGGGTCAGGATTTCCATGCTGCATTGAGAGCTCAATGTTGGTGAGTTGAGACCAGATCTACTACTTTTTATGGAATATATTCTCGAATACCTCTCTGTTCCATTGTTTCATCTTGATTTTCACATATCAAAGCTTGTTGCTCACCTGGGAAACTTGAGATCTGAAGAACTTGCGAGACTACCATAGAGAGATCAGATATTTGAGGTTCGGATATTGAAGCTACATTGATTCAAATCTGAAGGGTGACTTGAAAGGAGAAACCTGGGGGAAGCTATCCAAAAATAGGGGATTGTGGTCAGACCTAATTTTGGGTAACAAGCACAGGATAACATCACCATATTTGGGGATAACATTGGTGGAGATAAGAAACTGATCAAGGTGAATCTGGATTAGTTGATCTCCTTTCTAGAAGTTTTTCCAAGTGTATCTTAGCCCCATGAGGTTGATTTTTATAAGTTCATTATCATCAAAAAATGCTGCAAAGTGCTCATATGAATTGCCAGTGATCTGAGATCCCCTTTCTTGTTGATTGGGAACAAAAGGGAGTTGAAATATCTAGCTAGTATCCATGTCTCTGATGAGAAGACTTCCCTGAGTTTGCTAAGATAACTCCATAATAGGCTCCTCTTGGAATGGGAGTTGAGATAATATATATTTGAAAGGACCCAACGGTACCCATCCTCTTTATTGAAAAACATAACATTCATGTAATTTTCTATTACAGACAATAGAGTCCCCTCAAATTTTGTAGAATCCCACATACATAAAAATTCTGCCTGAAGCTCCATTGGTCTGACTAAAAAGGGATTCAAAATATTTCCAGATGAATCTTGAGATGCAAGTGGCACTTTGGAAATCTAGTTTAGTTTCTTGCAGTAAAAAAATGGTGGGTCTTAAGTCTCTCCTCATGGACTTAACCAAGTGTTGCTTGTTTTTACCATTGAGGCCTCTCACATTCCATGAGAGGATCTTCATTTAGAACTTCTTGAAGATGTTCACTTCCCTCTCCCAAGAGGAAGGGGAAGTTTGGATCTATTTTCAACTAGATTCTCTGAAGCAACCATGGAAGACATAAGTTCACAAAGGATCTCAAGGTTACCATCAGTAGGATACAAATCAATCCTAGTCTCGGGGTGACTAGGGTTTGAGTTGATTTTGACCATATCTACAAAGGATTTATTAAAGCTAGGAGCACCTTCTCTCGATCCACCTGTCACTATCATCGAAGTTGGATAAAAGCTTCCATTTGGTGATGAAGTTTTTTGTCCTGGGTCCACTAGGATTGTTTTGGAAAATCCTTGATCTGTTGATGTGTCGAAGCCCACCACTTTGTCATATCTGGTAGATATTGATGCAACTATCTCAGATATCAATCCTTGGTAGAGGAAAACAATGGTGAGAAGAGTGATGGGTCCAGAATCATCTAATTGTTTATCGATGATAGTAGAGATTCAATCCGGACCTTTGAGAGGAAAGAGATCTCCTCATTCTCTTAATTCAGACCGTCTCCTCCTAGCTCACTTTTACCCTTAGCACCATTGTCATTGCCATAAGGATTGCTGCTACCATTTTTGCCTACACCATATCCACTGGGACTATTGACTCCATTCACTATCATTGTTGCTGCCTCCATTTCCCTTGCTAACCACTAGAAAATTAAAAAAAATATCATTGATTTCTCAACTAAGGTATTTTATTGCACAACAATCATTCCTTAGGGTATGTTACCTATCTTAATGGATGGAATTATAACAATTGATCAATTCAAATGTTAGAATTACTCAAAAGAAATAATCTTTGGTTCATCTTCAATAATGAATCAAAAGAGGGTCTTAGTGATCATGATCTTGGTAAGAGAAAGGAAAAACCTCTTGGACTCTTATTCATATCATTGGAACTAGAAGTACTAAAATTTAAAATTTTAGTAATGTTGAAGACTATATATCTCACTTCAAATCTCTAAAAGTTGATCTAGCTATGACAAGAGGCAAGGTAAAGAGTGATGAAGAGTATGTCAAATCTATTACTTCCAATATTTCTCCTTATTTTCATACAATTGGATTGGTTCTTTATGTGAATGCTATGACTATCAAAGAGCCACAATCCATCTCTCTTGAAGGACTTTTCAAGCTTCTAATCCATTATGAAGTGGTAATGAAGAATTGTAGAACTCTTTCTCATAAGCAAGCTCTTAAAAAAAATCAAGTAAATGGAATATAAGGATTCGGTGCCTAAGGAAATATCTAAGGTTTCAAAGAAGTTAGACACTTGTGATTTGTGTATAAGGGAAGGACACTCCATCAATAATTCCATTACAAGGTTGAAGAAGATTAAGAAAAAATTCTTGAGGTCTAGACACAAGCTTTCTGATGATGAAGATAAGGATGAAGGAGGAACAATAAAGTCCTACTAGAGAATCCATTAAGGGGGGAGAATGTATCACCTCTAATTCCTTCTATCCTTAGCCCTCTCGACTCATTTTATGGGGGGTATTAAAATATGTATAACCTGATCTTGTTTAGGCTAAGGTCAAAAGTGTGAAGTACTTATGAGCACTATTAATCTAACATATATTCATAATTTATGTAAGCCTATGGGCTCCTTTATATTTCTCCCTTATTGGTATTGGTTAATCCACCTTTAAAAAGTTAATTTATTATTATTTTATTGTAAGATTAACCTTTTTAAAAGAATAATTTATTATTATTTTATTGAAATATTAACCTCAAGGTTAAGTTTATATCAGCTTTGAGATTAACCTCTCATTGGGGATTTGGTATCACTATAAATACCCCTTAATGAGGATTCATTTAAATAATAAGTGTGAATAAAATGCAATATATTAAGATGTCCATGGACACCTACCTTATACTTCTTATCATCCCCTTCGTTTTTTTACTAATATTATCTTTTAATCACCTTTTCTTATTTTAAGATACAAGTTTGATAAATATATATTTTAAAATATTTTATTAAAAACATTATAAATTCCAACAAAACTTAAACCATAAAATCTATTATTAATATTTATGTATTTATTTTTAACCTAATAAATTTATCATCGTATCTTTCCTAGCCAAACCAATAAAGTTACCATGATCTCTCCACCTTAGATCCATAAATTAATCTAAGTTTTCCTTAATACCAACAAGTACAAGTTCCTTTATACAATTAATAAATACTTTGACTTGGATTATTTATGATTCTTAACCCCAACATTGATTCTCCCTTTAGAAATTTTTAAAGTTTAAAAAAACTATAAGATGCATTAATCTTTACCATAATATTTACAATGATTCCACTCTCATTGAAAATAACATAAAATTTATCTTATGGTATGTATTAAATCTAACACTTGACTTGAGCTACTTGTTTGCTAGACAAGAAAACAACCACCAATGCATTTGTATTAAAAGGTGTCCAGTAGAGCCTGGACGATGTTCTTCCAGAGGAAAAACTCCATGAGGGAAACGAAAGACTTCCATCACCACAGAGCAAGGCCAAGGCCAAGAGGTTCTGGAGGATTCTCCCACAATGCAAGTAATGAAGATCACGAGTTTGAAATGAAAGACTTCCATCACCACAGAGCAAGGCCAAGGCCAAGAGGCTCTGGAGGATTCTCCACAGTGCAAGTAATAAAGATCACGAGTTTGAGTAGCTTCCTTATCGGTGACTATTTCTTTTTGGTTGCCCTATGTGGGTTTTCCATCCCTTGTTTTTATATTCCACTAGGTTCCCTTGCTCCTTTTGTTAGTATCTACAGGATATTCCCTCCCTTGTTTTTGGTGGTGCCTTTGTGTTGCTCCAGGGCGATCTCCTGGGTTTATCAAAATTGTTGGTTTTTTTGTTATTGGTTTCATGGAGACCAACTCCTTATGCTTCCACTAGTGCAAAAGGTTTTGGGGTTCCATTCCTCCTTTAATCTATCAAAAAAAATGTTCATTTTTAAGTATTCAAACAAAAAATTGACTTCTTTACTCAAGGGATTAAGGAATTTTGGCCTTTCATTACACATAGTTATCCTTAGATATCTTAGTTTTACTTTTCATTTTTTTCATTTGAATAATATTATTATGTTTTATGTTTTGTCACCCATCATTATATTTGCATAATTAAATATATCATTAATTTTTTTAATTAAAATAAAGATATTAATAATACAAATTATCAATTATTTTAAAAATATTTTTATTTGAAAGTGAATAAATTCAACATTTATATATTTCAACCAATTCATCTAAAAAATAATATTTGCTGGGTACTAAAAAATATTATTCATTTGTAATTTGATATGTATTTTTGTTAGGATTCTTTAAAATTCTCTTCAATATTGGTTTTTTCCACATTATTTTATACATAGAAAAATATGTAACACCATTTGATGCTGCTCTATAAATCATAGCTCATATAAATTGTGGAATTTTTTTTTTTTTTTAGCAGTCTCCTCTCAACCAAGGGTTGAGCAGTCTCCTCCCAACCACCCTCACCCACATAAAGTCCACAGCTATGCTTATCAATAGGGAATTTAACTTACAGCCACCACACATCCACCCCCTCACAGGGTTTGAAGCTTGGACTTCCCAAAGAAGAGTCAAAGCTCGAACTGTTGCACTGTCCTCCTTGGGACTAAAACCTTAATTAAGGAAAACCATTCCCTGTATTACTTGGGGGCCTGTCCCATCCAGGTATATCCTTTAGGCTAGCTGAGGTTTTTTTTATGAGATGAAGGCTACAACCTCAAATCTCTTTTAAAAAACTGAGAAAACTTGATACCTTGTACATGGTGCGGAGGAATTTCTTTTTTTTACTCAAAAATATTATTCATCTGTAATTTGATATTTATTTTTCTTAAAATTCCTTACAATTCTCAACATTGTTTTTTTTTTTGCTTTTTACAATTTTATGTTTTAATAAAAATGTAGAGTTGTGTTGATTTTGACCAAGGAAAGTTTAATTGGATTAAAGATGATACGAAACATGGCTTGTGATATGTCAATTAATATAGTCGACTGTATCTTATAAAAAACCTTAGAGCATCTAATATGAGCACTGTTTTGGCCCAACAAGCAAACACTCTCTTGGATGAATTTAAGAACTTTGGAGATATCGACATTAAGGAGTTGATGGAGCAAACACTCTCATGGGCTTTCGTTACTGCACTGGGTTTATTGTTGGTTCTTTGGGTTTTTTATTTTTGTTAGTTTTAGAGGTTTTATTTTATTTTTTTTTTGGTTGTTGCGCTTCTGTCTTTGGTGCCTTTTTGTTTTTTAAGCTTGTCTTTTGTTTTTTTTTTCTTTTCTTTTTGGAACTTCTTTTTGTAAGATTATTTTTTGATTTTTTTTAATAAAGGTTTGATCTTTTAAAACCTTTTTCTTCAAACCATATTTTATTAAAAAATCTTCACCTTAGTTTTATTAAAACTTTGTCATTTTTAATATTAAAGTCTGGAATTGCCTGGAATTGGACTCCTTACAACTTGAATGGGTCTAACTATAAGATTTTGGAACTCCCAACTATACACCATATTTTGGTCCACTAAACATATATTAAATAACATCCTTTAAGAGAGTCTTTTCATATAACCTATGGTCTCATAAACCTTAAAAATTATTTCACCTTTACATTTTAAATTAATTGGTTATTGAATTTTTTTGAAGTTACTTTTCTATCATTTTTACATTTTAGTTTTATACTCTTTAATTTTGTGATGTCTTAAATAATATTTTTATGTTTTGTTATGTACTATTATAAAATGGTAGTGCAGGTAAATGCATTTTTAATTTTGTTGTGCAATTTAATGTTAATAAAAATTGATTTTTTATTATTAAACATAAAATATAAGTATTGATAATTGTTCTTAAATATATATATATATATATATATATATATATATATATATATATATATATATTTATTTTTATTTTTTAAAACTAATATATATATATCCACGTATTGGAGAGGGAGAGGGTAGAACAATCATTCAAGAAATGAATCTTCACCTTACACATAAAGTACCCAAAATTCAGTTGATTATACTAGTGTGATCAGGATAGGCTGTGACTCTCATATAACACAAATATATATATATATATATATATATAAAGTTAACCAATTCATACACCCTCATCTTTTTTAAATAATTTATATATTAATGAATTTATCTTACTTTTTCATACTGAAAAATTATTTCCTAGAAAACACATAATTTAAAAAAAAATTGAGTAACCATTTTTTTTTTTACCAAACACTCGTCTACGCATTTAAATAATGCACTATTTAATTTATAAATTAAAAACATTAATCAAGCATCATCTACTTTGTCAATAAATCAAACATCTCCTCATTTATCTTATGAGTAACCATTTTTTTACCCAAACACTCATCTACTCATTTAAATAATCAAGCACTATTTGATTTATCAATTAAACACATAAATCAAGCATCATCTACTTTGTCAATAAATTAAACATCTCATTTATCTTAACAACCCAAAATTACTTATCTATTATTTTTAACAACTCGACATCATTTGGTTTATGTTAAATAAACATATAATTTTCCTATAGTTTTTTAAAAAAATTGTAATGTTTTTTTTTTATTATTATGGTAAAGGAAGGAGTTTTTATTATTATGGTAAATAAAGGGTTTTGAAAGGCCCCAAATATTTTACATTTGTGAAAGAGAAAAATCACTTCCAACATTACATATTACAAAATTTGGACTAAAAATGAGCATGTCACATACTTATGTAGACACCTAAAATGTGTAATCACAATACTTATGTAGACACCTAAAATACGTAATCATAAGGAGACTCTCCAAAAGACCTTCTAACCCATCTAACCCACCTAGGGCAACTTTAGGGCCATTTGGTGTCTTTTCCAAGCAAAAGGGCACTTTTCCCCATGGGAAGCATGATCATCTTACCCGAGATGATCTCCAAGTTAAGACCGTCTCAATACGAGACAATCACACATGTGTTAATTCAAAAAGAAATAATTAAGTTGCGAGATTGCTTGTCAATGCAGTGGCTGATTTCCCGCTATGCCTGACATCCTGCAGTCACCTCACCACCTGCAAAGTGGAAATCAGGTTGTCCCTGGTTGCCACTTGCCTCTTTGGCTGCATGTCAAGGAGGCTATAAAATGGATACTTCTCCCCTTAGTTTTAAGAATCTAGATTTCAAACACCAGAGCAATGAAGTGCTATCGAAACCATGTCATGCTTTTTTGCTGCTTGCATCTATATTGTTGGATTGTCACGTGAGTTTCAAATCTCACTCCCTCATCCAGGATTGATAAATATGGTCGCTCCAGATCATGTGAACCTACCTATTCACCTTTGGATTCACCTCCAATCTATCGAAAAACACCCTTGGATCACCCCTAATATCGTTGGACCTAGTTTCAAAAAGTTGTAATTCTACGAAAGTGATCGTCTCACCTCGAGATGGTTCGTAGACAAAGACTGTCCCGCTCCATACAGTACCGTTTAGGTGACCACCTTTTACTATTTTTTGCCTATTTTCTCAAATAAATATTTGCATTTTTATTTAGTCATAGATCTTTTATCTTATGGATTTTGTATTATTATAATATCTTAGATCTTCATTGTCTCACTCATGTATTCACTTTATTTCACTTTACTTCTTGATCAACACGGGGCCAACCTTAGTGGGCCCCACAAATGCTATTGATTCCATTTTTGTTTAATTGCATGTAGGATTACACGATTTTGGAACAATGAATGATCTTGGATCCAACTCTCACTTAGTGATCGTAAGAAAACCTGCTCCTGAAGATATTTTTGTGGGTACAAAAATCTCTTAGATTGCACCAAGAAAAGTTCTTTCCAATGGACAAAGACATCATGGTATTCATTGTAATATTGTATCATCGGTGAAATACTTGAAGGGGATTCTATGTAACACCTTTTTAAAAGAAATCAATACAAGTTTAATACAACTGAATTCATTACCATTTGGTTTCTTTTATTGCATCATGTTTGTCATCTATTTTCCTTTCAGTTGTTTATCATTTGTACGATGCATGTTTTTTTGTGCTTTCAAATGGCGATCATGGTGGGATCCCTTATGGGTCTCCTTTTTTCATCATTTATAGTTTTGATGAATCAAAATAACTAATTTTTGTTGTTTGCTTTGATGATTTATAGGTACACAATCACAAGTATCTTAGATGCCCCCTATACTATCTGAACCATCTCAGACGACCCGTTTGCTATCTAAACCATCTCAGACAACCCTTGTTCTACAACTGTCTCAGGACGAGACAATCTCCAGCTAGAGATAAAACAACTACAAATATGCAAGGATCGACATTAAATGAAAGGAATATAGATTCTATTTTCACACCTTAGGATAACTTATTTCATGTTTGATAGATAAAACTAAGAAGCAAGAAAATTACATCATCTAGTTCCATGTTCTTTATTTTTAGTTTTAAATTTGTTGAAAAGTGACCGTCTCAAGTCGAGATGGTCTTTGGTCTATGACCGTCTCAAGGTGAGATGGTCCCTATTTTGCAGCCATATTAGTTGAGATGGTCTTTGAGTTCTCTTTATTTTTCTGTATTTGTTGTTTGATAAAAATATGAATCCTCATGTAGCAAAAATAGATGCATTTTGCTTTATAATTTGCATTATTTAGAATCATTTGTGTGCTCTTTTTTTCCTTTTTCAGCAATAAAAGAAACACCACACACCACGTATCACTTAAACATTGGTAAGGTTGGCCTTCATCACCAACTCCCAATCGAGACTAGTGATGTTTAAACTCATCTCCTTCTACTAGCTTACCTCCTAAATACCATAGTAGCCCCCATAAGCCGTTTCTCAGACTTCATCACTGAGAGGCCCCTTACTTTTGGGTACATCTCAAGCTAGGTTAGGTTTAAACACCCCTTAACAACAGGGCTTAATAATCTATGGAACATAGCTATCATTTGTATCTGAGCATGCTTGATTGTGAAGAAAAATCTTGACTAAGAAAGTAGTAGGATTTAGATAGTGTGGCCCCTCCTTGAGGGGGGTATTATTCCTATAGCATTAACTATCACCCATATAATACCTATTGGAAGCCACTCTTTATCGTTTATATTGCATTCCTCAACAGAGGCAACACATAAACAACCTTTATATAGTGATATTTTCATCTTCCTTAGTGTTTTAAGAGTAGATATGAAAAACAAAAACACACAAAAACCAACTCAAAAATCAAAATCAAAGCAAAAAAAATCAAAATCAAATAAGAAAAAGAAAGAAAAAATAAAAAAAAGAGTGTTTTCTTGTTTGTTTGCTTTGTTTGCATAGTTTAAAAAGTGCTTAAGAGCATTGTCATGGCTCTTTACTCACCATTTGCCTATCAGATGGTCATAACAAAGCAGTCAGGCTCATTCACAAGCTTACATTATTGAACCATCACCTAGAGCCATGGATCATTTTTAATTGATCTATAGGACCTCATCATCCCTGAATGGTTATGCGATCATCCTAGCCTAAATATCATCCATCACTCCACTGACCTCAATACACCAAGTGTCCACACTCACAACTCACCCATAATTTTTGACTATGATCAAGATATGGATTATCCTGATCAGGATACCTTGCACATATTTTATAGGGATAACTACAACCAAGCTAAAACATCTAGGAGACCCCTACCATGCATTCATATCCTAATTCAACCTGTGACTCCCTTTAGATCAAGAATATGTGTACACCTAGCAACCATACAGGGACATTTATGCTACCCCAATTTATCATCCCTAGATGAGCCATAAATACGATCATTGGAACATGTACATCACTTAAGGTAATAACAATGCTACAACGTCAGCTCAAGAATTTTTCATGATGACCCGTGGGTCCAAGGATGGTGATCTTGATCCTCCTACTACACCTTATGATATGCAATATGGTCAAGGACGATGTGCTTTGGCATCTCCGAATTATATGTAACCCAAATTTCAATAGAAATATCAAGTCAATGCAACCTCTTGCAATCCTAAAAAATAAATAATCAATATCTCTATGGCTAAAGCACAACACATACCTATTCGTGCCACTCACACTTGTGTGAATAGGCCACACATAATTGACCTGAAAAACTAAAACCAGGTGCCCAGGACAACCCTAGACCATCAAATACAATGAGTGATGCATCACAGGATGCAACACCTATGCAACAAAGGAAACCAACACAACATCATCTAAGGCACCAAGCACAATATCACAAAATCTTCCACCTCATCCACACTTGAATAAAACTCATCATCAATATCCTAGACCACCACCCATCTACCATCATCAACTCCATTCATGAAAATACTATCAAGTGTACCGCTATCAGCAGGATAATTAAGTCTATGAGGAACAACAACCTGAGTATCAAGAACCACTTGATACATACCTTGAGGCAACATATGGTGACATGCATGTTGATACCACTCATCAACCACCTCATACACAATAAAATATTCAAACTAACCAAGGTCAAAGGCAATTAGATGACATCATATCGTTATAGGCCTATAAACGATTGAAAGAGTGCCTAAATTCTTTAGAAAAGCAAGCCTTAGTTTTGGGTTACCAAATTTCTACCCTACGGTATCTCACCAATAAGCCTTTGTACCTATTAGTTTCATCACTATCCTATCCTAAGCACTTTGAAATACCAAATTTGGACAAGTTCAAGGATGATGAAGATGCACAGGAGCATGTGACAAGATTTATGAAAAATTTCTTATGTCAAATCCAACCAAAAGCAACTTCGATCAATCAAGTTGTCTTAAGTGCCCTTGGACCCTCAAACTGAGCTCTAATGCCACTGGCTAATTATTAGGCTTAGCCTCCACCAATGTAGTATCACCCTCCAATATCCAATCCACCATAACAACTCCAAACTCAACCTTGTTGGTCACCTCACCAATATACACCATTTCCAAAGTCTTTGGCATCAATCTTCAATCGATTATGTGAGGTACAAGCAATTACACTCCTTGATATTTGACCAATGGATCTAAATCATCCCAAATCTAAATCATATAAGGAGGATCAATACTACAACTATCATTGATAAAAGGGGCATGGCATTTAGTCATGCTACACATTCAAGAATATAGTGCAAGATATGATCGAGAGACAAGAGATTCAAATCGATAATCCTCTTGCCTCCAACAATCAAAATATAGGTATCTTCCAAGACCCCTTACCCCAACATGGAGAAAATACAATACCTGCTATCAAAATAGAACAACCTAAGCAGGTTAATCAAGTGCATACCACCCCACTTAACCAAGGTTTCATGGGAATGATCAACATCATGATGAGGAATATACAATATTCGATGCAACCCACATGACCTGTGGATCCTGCCAATATTCTATCAACATCATAGGCATAACCGGTGTCAAATCTGATCATGCCTACTCTGCCTCACCCAATGCTCACACTAAAGAATAAACTTACTCAAATTCTAAATATGTCATCGATGAGGCTCTCCATCTATGAGTTGATTCAGCAATCGATGCCACATCGAGAGGCTTTGATGGAGATCTTAAGATCTATTGAACTATAGCCACAAGACCCTAATTATTTCATCAATTTTGTGGGGCATGTTCAAACATGTCAAGATCCTATGATTACATTTCAGGATCATGAAATTTAGATGATACCCATTGAGGTACCTGATCCACCATTGCATATCATCTCTAGTGTGGATAGGATCCCTTTAAAATGTGTCTTGATTGACACGGGATCATCAATTAACATCATCACCTCTACCACCTACTACCATCTCAAATTTCCACTATCCTCCATCACATCATCCACTTTCACCCTTTGAGCTTTCAATGATGCCCTATGTTCCACTATTGGCACAATAGTCCTTCCTATTCAGGTTGGACAAAAGACTATTCATGTATTGTGTCACATCTTGGAAGGTGCCATGTAATACAACATATTGCTTGTCCAATCCTAGATTCGAGACATGAAATGTGTGCCTTCTATATTGCATAAGTGCATAAAGTATATACATGAAGGCCAAGTGCACTATGTTCCCATAGACTTGGAGCCCTTCAAATATTGCAATATGGTTGTGCATCCCCAGGAGTCCACCTTACCTTCCACACATCTGGACATTCAACCCAACAACCCCATCCAAACCACAAATTTTACACCACGATCATCCATCACTCCACCACCACCACCTCCATCTCAACCCTCATCATCGGTTTCATCAAAAATTCCTTCATCATCATCAGATCCTCCACCTCAAAATCTAGAGAAGGCACCTATGACATCACCTTCATCTCCACCTTCGCCAACAAACACATCCACATCTCAACCATCCATCACACCTCCTGCACCTTTGATTTCAACCATTTCCACAACTTCCACTCATGCTTCCCCCATAGAGGAAGAACCACCCATCACCACATATATTTCATCACAACCCACATCTTCATCATCATCTCCTTTAGCAGAGTCACCACAAGTCACAATTTGCATGATGAATTCGAGTATTGGTGAATATCTAGTACAAGATGTTACATTCACCCCACTCATGGAGTCAATCAGAGACTTTGGTCGCCCATGCAACACATCATTACCCATAGGTACCATAATCCCCCTTGGGTCCTACCCAAGCCAAAAAAATTTATCTATGGTGGTATTAATGTCACCATAGACACACCTTCTATACCAGAGGAGGAAGAGCCATTTCAAGCGAATATCGATTATCTTTCAAACCTATCCTTTGATTTGCTATACTTTTACCACCATCATTGGCATGGAAATGGCTTAGGGTGATATGAGCAAGGTCCTCAAACCCCTATGGAACCCTATTATCAACTTCCAATAGATAAATTAGGCTTGGGGTATCATACACGCATGCCTGATGAGCTTCTTGTTGACTCCCTTCAATGCCTTAACTTAGGCCTAGAGGGAGATATTGATGGCAATGAGTATGTTGATCCTGGTAATACTCATTTGCTTAGTGATCATATACATATCGCTACTTTATTTATTGTTGATGATGACTCATCAAAAGAGGAGTTAGAAGATGATCAAGAGTCAGAACATGACTAGGGGTCAGAAGATGATTGGGAGACCTTATCCATCACCTCATTTAGCTCAAAAGAAGAGTTTACTCCCATTGAGCCTCTCGTAGATCTAGATGAATTCTATCTTCATCTCTTCTTGAGATTACCGTTACCCCTTTGGTGTTAGCTTCTCCCACCGAAAGATCCAATCATCCCGTTTCTCCATAGGGTGCACCCCATCATCCTCATTCCACCTCAACCACCCCTTGAACATTTACATCCCCCCATATTTAATTGCCTATTTCCACCCATGAATGGAGGTCATCCACCATCCATCAATATGATCTCCATTGACCTCACCACTCCACTTCATTACCTAGACAACCCTTCCCAATCATTGCCTCTCAATATTGAGGCTATTGATTTTGATCGTGCTACTCTTTTGCCTTCATCATCCGAGTTTCTCCCTTCTGAGGATATGTTGCAACCATTCCATTTCTCGTCGCATCCTCATTTAGATGTCTTACAAGCTGAGATTGAGCCTAACAATGTACCTGACTCATTCAATCTAGTTGATGATATACATGTGATCCCTACTCCTCATAAATTAGAGGAGGGGTCCCATATGCTAATAGAAGATATGGTTGACATCGACATTAGTGATGATCTTGAACATACCCAAATTCTTAAGTTGGGGAAGGTTCTTTCAACCAAAGAACGGGCTGCATTATTTGCTCTTCTAAAGAAGTATAGAAATGTTCTTGCGTGGTCATACAAGGATATGCTTGGTCTGGATCCCAACTTAGTTGTCCATAATATGACACTAAATCCAACAACTAAACCAATAAATTAAAAACTTTGAAAGTTGCATCCAACAATTGCTATTATGATAAAAGATGAATTACAAAAATTGTTGGATGCAGGATTCATCCAACCTATCGATTATCTCGATTGGGTGTCCAACATGGTACCAATTCAAAAACCGAATGGGGGGTGTGCATATGCACTGATTTTTGTGATCTTAATAAAGCGAGCCCCAAGGATGAATTTTTACTCCCAAACATCGATATGTTGGTAGATGCAATCGTAGGCCACAAAATGCTCTCTCATGGATGGCTTCTTTGGATACAATCAAATTAGAGTCAATCCTGAAGATCAGGCCAAAATAACCTTTACTACGCCATGGGGGACCTTTTGCTATAAGGTCATGCCCTTTGGCTTAAAGAATGCGGGTGCTACCTATCAGTGGGTAATGATGTATATTTTTCATGACTACATGCACAAGATTGTTGAAGATTATGTCGATGATATTTTGGCTAAATCTTTATTACATCAAGACCACATTGGTGTTCTAGAAAAGGTCTTCGATCACCTCTTGGAGCATAACGTATGCTTGAACCCTAAAAAGTGTGTTTTCGGTGTGACATCTAGAAAGATTTTAGGTTTCATCATATCTAAATAGGGCATCGAGGTTGACCCAAAGAAGGTTGAAGCAATCACAAGCATGCCTCCCCCCACCAACCTCAAGCAACTTTGCAGCTTGCAAGGGAAGATATAGGTCATTCGATGGTTCATCATGCAACTATCGAATAAGTATCGACCATTCAATCATCTTCTCCAGAAGGGGGTGACTTTTCATTGGAATGAATATTTCCAAGCAACCTTCCAAGATATCAAACAATACTTGGCTTCCACACCGGTATTGACTCCTTCGAGACTTGGTGTACCTTTTCTATTATACATCTCAACCACTAACTTTGCCTTAGGGACCATGTTGGCCCAAAAGAATGAGGTAAATAAAGAACAAGCTATCTATTACATTAGTCACACCATGGTTTTGTATGAGATAAAGTATGCTTATGTCGAGAAACTCTACTTAGCGATGGTCTTCACCACCAAAAATCTCCATCATTACATGATAAATTAGATAATGTATGTCATATCTAAAGAGAACCCTTTGTGATACATGATGAGTCGTACTTATCATAATAGTCATACAATAAAGTGGATCATGCTCTTGATGGAGTTTGACCTAGAGTTCATTGGACAAAAGTCTATTAAAGGTCAGGTCATTGCAGACCAACTAGCAAAATACCTCTTCAGGATGATAAGCCTATCACAATTGAGCTACCCGATGATGCAATCTTTGCATTAACTAGCTCAGAAGAACCAAAAGAACCAGAGCACAAAGATCTCACATTGTTCTTCGATGGTTCAAAATGCGAGCAAGGGGGTGGTGCAAGAATCATGTTTTTCACACCACAAGGGGCTCCTATTCCCCTTTCATTCAAACTCGATTTCCCATGCACCAACAAAAAATATTGAATACGAAGCCCTCCTTTTGGATCTTCAAATAGCTCTCACCATGAATGTCAAGAGACTTAAAATATTTGGTGACTCCTTGCTCATAGTCAATCAAGTAAAAGAAATCTATCAATGCAAATGCTCAGTCTTGAAATCATACAAGACCATCATGGACAAGTTGCTTGTAAAGTTTGAATGGTATGACATTGAGGCCATCCCTTGGTCCTCTAATAATTTTTTGAATACAATGGCTTCCTTGGGATCCCTAATTCCATAAAACCCATCAGATGATATCACCACTATTCATGTCAAAATGCTCTCACAATCCACTATTTCATGAGATGCTTCTATATAAGAACAAAGCATCCACATGGTACAAATTAAACCATACCAAGATTGGTTCTCATAAATTCAAGACTTCTTGAAACTTGCTTCCATGGGATCCTTAATCCCATAGGGCCCTTATGATAATGTCACAACCATCTATCTTAAGGTCCTATCTCAATAAAAATTCTTGCAAGGTACTTTTAGAGAGGAGCAAGTTGTTCATTTAGTTCAAGCTGAGCAATATCAAGACTGGTTCTCCCAGATCAAATATTTCTTGAAGCTTGGAAGCCCTCCTATGGGCTTGTTGCATGTCACCAAATGAACATTTAAGCAAAAAGTGACTAAATATATCTTTCTAGGAGATATATTGTACCATCAAAGTTATGATGGTGTCCTTCTTTGATGTCTAGAGCCCCAAGAATCTACTTGGGCCATTTCACAAGCTCACGATGGTACATGTGGTGGCCATTTCAGTGGCATGGCCATCACAAAGTGCATCCTCCACATGGGCTATTACTAGCCTATGATGGAGCATGATTATTGTGCTTATGTCAAAAGGTGCATCAAATATCAGCATCATGCTAATTTGTCCCAAGTACCTTTGCAAGCGCTACAGTCTATTCACTCATCATGGTATTTTTCATAATGGGATTTTGAATTAATTGGCATAATATTGTCTCCCTCTTTGGGTCAACAAACATTTATTCTAATGGCCACTGAGTACTTTACAAAGTGGGTCGAAGCAATCCTACTTAACATTATGACAGGTGTATGTATTATGGAGTACTTATTCCATAATAGCATCTATAATTTTTGTATCCCATCTAAAATAATCTCAGATAATGGACCACTGTTCAAAAATAAGGATGTTCAAGATTTGTGCAACAAGTAGCATATCTAGCATAGCTTTTCGACTCCTTATTATCCGTAGACTAACATACAAGATGAGGCATAGAAAAAAATGATTATCACCATCCTAAAGAAAATAGTCAATAATCATGACAAGGATTACCATATTCAACTACCTCTAGCACTTTGGGCATACGAAATGAGTATTAGGACACCAACAGAGGCAAGTCCATTCTCGCTAGTATATGGCACTAAGGCCATTATACCCTTGGAATTTGAAGTCCCTTTGTTGTGCATCTCACTACAAGAGTTCATTACTAATGATGTTGCATGATATACTCATCTTGATCAACTTATGCTTCTTGATGAAAGATGAGTTAATCCTATTGAGCATCTTCTTGTTTATCAAAATCATATTAAACAAGCTTATGATACAAAGGTTCATCCTAGGGAATACCAATTTGGTGACCTTGTGCTCAAAGAGAATCAGCAGAACTCCAACTTGCCTAGCCATTTGTGCAACAAATTTATCACAAAATGGTTAGTCCCATTCATAATAAACAAAAAGTGGGACCACGAACATATCAGTTAGATTTGCTCAAGGGTGTTGAGGAGCATGAACCCCTTAATATTCTCCACTTGTGGGTATTTTATGCATAGAAAAAAAGCAACAAAAAAATAAAAAGAACAAAAAGAACAAAAACATAGCATTACCATTGCATTGCATATTCAACACTCCCATTGCATTAAACATTACCATTTATTGCACCATGCATTTAGATGTCTTCATTTTTGCATTCCACATTGTCTAGATACACTTGTCATCATATTGTATTAGGCATTTGTATCACTACACTTGCATTAGTCTTTTCTTGTAAGCACTAATAATAGCACCACATGTGTATGATTGTCATTTATCTTGATCAAGTTTTTTCTCTTGTCATCGCTTACACTTTTCCTTGTGATATTTTGATTATTAAGTAGTTCGTGTAAGATATGATAGATACCATATGACCATTAGCAATAGTGTTCATTTACCACTGACTATGTTATGCACACCACTTAATTTTTGAAAGCTCATAGGGAAAACACCCATATCATTGTTCATTTCCATCCACATTCACCTTTTTTTATGCTTGTTTCACTCTTTTCTACTTTACCTTTAATTAGTTGTCATAGGGTGTCTAATAAGGTCTTTCGATAATTTAGTCATCCCTAGTTTCCTTTTAGATTTTATGGAAAGCCATCTAGATTTCTAGTAGTAGGGTCTTGCTTTAATTGTACCTTTCTTATCTCAAAATCCCAACACATTTTCACACTCTTAAATATGATTTCTGAACAAGGAAATATGAAGCTACAAAGTAGTTCTTTCCCCTTAAGCAAAAGGTTTCCCTTGCTCTCATATCATGCACATGGTTTAGAAAGTTGGGAATTCGGAGTAATGAACTTCACTATGCACATACAGGGATATTGAATATCTTGGTCTTCCTAGAAAATTCTTATATTTTAGGTTCTTGCATGGTTAATATACAATTTTTGGTTGGTCAACTAGGGTGTTTGAGTCTCTTGAAAGTCTTATTGTTCCCTTGTGACTTCTCGCTAATCACCATCTATTACATTCACATATTGTCAATACACATTTTATTTTCATTTGGTGTATGTTTTAAAGTGTATGTCTTAGATGAAATTGTTTAAACCTTTATTCATTACTTTTATACATTCCATGGTGCTTATACTTAGTTAATTATTGCATTTTATATTAATTCATTTTATCATTTAAACATACATTCATATTTCATATCATTTAAATCATTACATATCATTAATACATCACATACATATCTAGGTCTATACATAAATAAATCATATATCTAGGCATCCATCTAACATATATGCATCATCATATCTACAAGTCTAGGCATACATCCATAATCATCCATAATTTCATAATCATCATCATATAAAATCATACACAATAAAAACAAAACATGCATCAATACTCATCATCTCAGGAGGCTCTCCTAAGGCTCTACTACATTGAATTCGATGAGATTGAGACAAGAAATCTTGCAAGGGAAGTACCCCACCTAGGTTGTCAATCATATCTTGTAGTCGCCCCACATACTCCCTATCTGCCTGGTGTCGTGTGAGGTATCTATCTACCCTAACCTACTGCTGGGTATTCTCTGTCCATATTCTGGCAACCTCATCTATAGGATACCCACCTATGGATGGCTAGCCCCACCCAACTACCTACTGTACCATCTGAGTCTACAGAGCATCTTACTCTATCATCACCCTACTAAAATCATCCTATAAACTTGTCACCTATTCCCATAGGGTGTTCCTCTCCTCTAACCAACTTCATTGTCTCTATTGGTATATATCACACTAGATCTATGCTATGGCATGGGCTATATCCTGGTCTAATAGCTACCCCTAGAGAATTCATACCTGCTCTCTCAAAGCAATAATATGCTCCTATGGATCATCCTCATTTTCCCCCCCATACCACTCGTCACTCCTTATAGGAGCCTCCTTAGTTCCTCCTTGGGATATATCCTCATCCACTCAATGATGTACTCATCATCGTGATTGATCCCCTACTATCTCAATGTCCCTGCCAGCTATACCCTCTCCACCCACTGCTTCCTACCAATTACCATAGCCTCTCCTCCAGTATTGATGTCTTTAAGCCTGTTGGGCTACAAACCAGACATCATACTCAGGTGTGGTGCCTAGGTCCTCTATCTTAGAGTTTTCCAAGCCTCATCGGCCTCCTCCTCCAAAGGCTCTGCTCATGTACATGCTAGCCGAGTCTCTATTGTCCACCACTTGTAGACAACTGGCTCCTTCAACACACCTTGCCTCACTCCCAAATAGTGGATCACTCATGAGTACTAAAATTAATAATGCTCTATCCCTTGTTTCCCCATAAACCATCTCCCTCATCTCAACCAACTTAGATGCACAAATATCTCAATCTATATTGGTGCTCCCCTCTATGGTCTCCATGTCACATGGCCTAGCTGCAATCCAATCCAAGAGTTGGTGTAGTGTTCTAGGTCACCCTATCAAGGATGGCTCCTACCTTATTCTTGCTTATGTATCCATCACATGAATAGGGAATCTCCCTATCTACCATGTCCCTTTAGGCATCCCATGATATACCCTATGATCAATCAATGCTAAAGTGCTCTCATCCACAAAACTAAAGAAGAAAGTTGCATCCTAGGCCCTATCGACCTCTCTCGGATCTCATACAACTCTCTATAGAGTTGTGCTAGCAAAGTGGGACCCCATGCCATGATTTGTGGCTACTCCACCAAGTCCTGAACAAGGCCCGACAAGTTCCAAGGGAACCTACTACCAAAGGAGTCTGGAATGATGAAGTCAAACATGAGTGTCATCAACACTATATATCTAGTTATTAGTAGCTATGTATGGTAACCAACCTCAACATAGATGCTACCACTGTCAACATCATAGTCAATCCATCTCCATTATTCTTCATAGACTCATCATAATACTACCTCCATCTAAGAAGGCATAGCAGTATAGATAGGTTCTCCCTAAATTGGGCACCACAAGATCCGATAAATATCCTCTAAGGTGATGGTGATATCCTCGGTTAGTATGTCAAAAGTGTTAGTCTGTGGGTCCTATATGTCTATCATTATTATTAGGTAGGCCTAATTGACATGAATGTTATCCAGTCAAGAAGTGTGTAGAAGGTCCAAGACCTTCAGCCACTTCCATTCATTCTCGTTGTTTAAAACTATAGTATGAGCCTCCTTATAATGGTTCGGGAAGCAGTGCCAATCTCTAATAAGCTGATAAAATACACAACACTAAATAAAAAAACAAAAAACAACATACATAGTCATCACGCACTGATATGAACCCCGCACATGGTCATATCATGGCAATATGACCTGCAAACATGACCATATCAACACAATATGGTCATGACACTAGACCGTATCGATGCAATACAATCCCCAAAAGAGGTCGTCCCAAGCAAGACGACCCCCAAACACACAATAAAAACACAAAAAAAAAAACAAAAATTCAAAAAGAAATTCAAATTCAAAAATTTAAATAGGGAAAAATGCATTAACAAGTTAACTACCCATAACCACCCACTTTTTCATTTTTCTAACTATCCATTTTGCCCACCCGCTGTTTTTTTGTTTAATTTACATTGGTTCATTAAAATTTTTAAAAGAAAAGTTTGATTTTTTGTCCTTACCTTTCTCGCACTGACTCCTTCACAAACTAAGATCAGTGGGAGTTTTGATCGTGCTTCGCTTCACAAACTAATACCTCTTCCTCCCCAACTGACTCATTTCTTGTCTCACACGGTGAAAATGACCCCTTTTCTATATTTTTTGCTATTTATAATATTCAGTGGTCAAGACCGTCTGAGATGATCACATGGTGCCACATGGCCATCTGAGATAGTCATGATTTTACAAAGAAACTAATCAAATAAAATTGTCTCATACCGAGACAGTATCAAAGCGATACTTTTTCAAAAGCAACCATGTTGATAGTCTCATTCTTGTTAAGTGCCTTATCGCTATCATCAATTTTTCATCTCCTCCATTGACTCATTTTTCGAGAGGGTAGTCAATAACAACAAAATTTACATTTCAAAATCAAGTCAACAATCAAACACTCAAAAATGAAAATTTGTGTTCGTTCAAGAATCATTGCCAAAGACTATCATAAGCCCTTTTTGGTGGGGTAAACAAGCAAAATTTAAATCAAACAAACATTTGGTATACCTAAAACCTAAAGAGTAGACTCAAGCTTGTCTACCCACAACTAAAGGGTTACAAAAATCAAATCAAATTCATCAATGTGTTGGAAGTAATGATTCAATGATGTGCATCCTTTTTATGATTGGAGCATATCATGTTGAATTTTTTAAATTAACATCATCCATCATCAACTCAACAATTTTAGGTCATTTATTTTTGCTTTGCATTGTGCTTAGGCACAAAGCATTCCAAAAAGGGGTATCTGTAGATACCTAAAATGCGTAATCACAAGGAGACTCTCCAAAATACCTCCTTCTAACCCATCTAACCCACCTAGGGTAGCCTTAAGGCCATTTGTATATTTTCGCAACAAAAGGACATTTTTTCCCATGGGAAGCATGACCATATTGCTCAAGATGATCTCTAAGTAAGGACTATCTTGATGTAAGATGGTCGCATGCACACTAATTCAAAAAGGAATAATCAAGTAGTAGGACCGTCTGTCAGCACAGTGGCTGATTTCCCACTGTGCTTGATGATCTACAATTGTCCTTGCCACATGTAAAGTGGCAATCAGGCTATCCTTGATTACCACTTGCCTCTTTGGATGCATGCCAAGGAGGCTATAAAATGGAGGCTTCCCCCATTAGTTTTAAGAATCCATATTTCAAATTCTAGAGCAACGAAGTGTTACTAAAACTATACCATACTTTTTTGTTGCTTGCATCCATGCTACCAGATTGCCTTATGAGTTTCAAAGATCCCTCCCTCATCCATGCTTGATCAATACCACTACTTCAGATCATGTGAACCTACCTATTCACCTTCAGATTCACAACCAATATATCAACAAAATACTCTTCGATTACCCCCAACATCGTCGAACCTGGTTTCCAAAAGTTGTAGGTTTGTGACAATGACCACCTCACCTCAAGACAGTCCACAAATATAGACCATATTGCTTGAGACGGTCCCATTTAGGTGACCACTTTCTACTATTTTTTTTCATATTTTCTTACATCAATATTTGCATATTTATTTTAGCCATAGATCTTTTATCTTATGCATTTTGTCTTATTACAATAACTTAGATCTTCATTATCTCATACATGCATTCACTTTATTTTGCTACTACTTGATCAACATGAGTCCAACCTTAGTGGGCCCCGTATATGCTATTGATTCTATTTTTGTTTCATTACATGCAATATTATAGGGTTTTGTAATAGTGAATGATCTCCGATCCAACTCTCACTCAATGGTCGCAAGAAAACCCACTCCTAAACATATTGTTGTGGGTACAAAAATCCTTTATATTGCACCAAGAAAACTTCTTTTCGATGGAAAAATATATCATGGTCTTCATTGTAATATTGTATCATCGATGAAATCCTTGAAGGAGATTTTATGGAACACCTTTTTAAAATAAATCAATACAATTTTAATACAGCCTAATTCATTGCCATTTGGTTTCTTTTACTACATTGTGTTTATCATTTGTTTTTATTTTAGTTGTTTATCATTTGTAGAGTGCATGCTTTTTCGCACTTCCAACTTGTATACAACAATTTTGATTTAACTCTATCCCATGGAGATTCATTATTTCTTAAATTCAATCCATATGGTTTCTTTAAAATATTTAGGAGCTTTAATCCATTCTCTATTAGCTTCAAATTAGATCTCCATTTTTGCTTTTATTGAGAACTTCAGAAGCTTCCACCTAGTCTTCATTCAATATTCAGTATTTTTTAATTATCTCTTGAATATCAATTTAGTTTCCTTGAAAAATGGCCCCATGCTAACAAATATTTTGTAGTGATCAATTCCTCTAAGGCTTTGAAACTTCTAACTCAGCAACATCATAAGTGTTTTTCTCTTTTAGAGATGTAATCATCAAAGCCTCTAGGAAAACATCATTTTATACCTTGGATCCATCCATTTGAACTCCCATATTTACCATAACATCAATTGCAACATTACCTTTCCTATAGATATGTTAGATCACAAATGACTCCATGTCTGATAGTATATTCATTACATCCTAAATAATACTTTCAATACTCTAAGTAGCAGTTTTCTTAGCATTCAAATTGTTAATGATATTCATAGAATCACCTTCCACTATAAGTTTCTTAAAATTTATCTTTTTTGCAAGCCTTACTCTTGTAATCATGGATCTCACCTCTGCTATATGGTTTAATGTATAGCCAAAGTACACCACATAACAATATATCACTAACCCTGAGCTAGATCTCAAAATCCTCCCTCTCCAGCCTTCCTTGGATTAACTTTAGAGCCTGCATCAAAATTCAGTTTTACCCACTCTAGGAGGAGGAGTCCATATCACCTTTATCTTTGGCCAGCTAATCTGATTCCTTATAGCTCTTAGCAGTCCCTATTCTACTGCTATTTCTTCCACCAACTAATTTTCATAGATTTGGTTGTCCATATTAATAGTCACATTTTTAGTAATGGTAACTTTGATACTCTTGATAATGACCTCTACATTATTAGCCTTATTTTGGAACACTCATTTATTCCTCTTCCTCCATATTTATCAAATAAAATGAGGTAAACAAAGATACAAATTTTCTTTAATCGGGGGATTTGATAAGGGTTAACCCAAATTTCCCATAAGGCCTCGAAAGACCTTATTGTCACCCATTGAATTTTAAGGAAATGAAGAAGCACATGCCAAACATCCAAATAAAGGGGACAATGGATACAAATATGATCAATTTTCCCCTCATCCCCACAACATAAATAACACCTATTAGGAATGATCAACCCTCTTATTCTAAGATTGTCCATCATCAATATTTGATTTTGTAATACTAACCAAATAAAGAAAGACACTTTCACTATGAGGTATTTAATCCAAACTCCATGTGAGGGAAAATTTGGATTCTCCTTATACCTTTCAAAGGAAAAAGTTGAGTTAATAGTAAATATTCCTTTAGGATTAGGAATCCAAAATAATCTATTCTATCCTATATTGAGTTGTAGATAGTAGTACTGTAATTTGATATTGAGAGAATTAAGCCTACTTTGCATAATTGCATCAACTCCTTCCAACTTTAGCATGTTCCACACTCTACAATTATCTTCCTCCTTGATGTAATTTTAAACCATATTTCCATATTTTTTATTTAAAGGTCGAGTGATTCACTTCCAGTAATCATTAAAAATTAAAGGCCTCTCAATGATCCATGCATCCTTCCAAAAGTGTATCTTATCACCTCTTCCCACCTGCCATATTAAACCTTTTCATAAGAGATTTCTTGTTTTGATCAACTCATTTCACAAAGATGATACTAAAGGTGGATTTTAGATATAAGAAAAGAGGATTCTATTCTCAAGATATTTTACAGAGAGGATCTAAGACCAACATTTATCATGTTCAATCATTTGTTGCAATCCCACTTTGGCCATTAAAGCCCTATTCATCTACATAACTTTTTTGATGCCCAAACTACCTTCTCACTTAGGCTTGTAAACTTTCTCCCATGCCACCAAACTAATCCTTTATTTCTCTTCTACATCAATCCAAAGAGATTTTCTTTGCATTTGCTCCAATTTCTCAACCATTTATGCTAGGATTTTAAAAAAAGGTATCATAAAAATGGGTAGATTTTGTCAATAGCTATAATTTTCCCACTTGAGTAAGGGAAGAGCTTTTCTATCCTGCAATATTTCTATTGAATCTCTCAAGCATTGAATTCTAGTATTCTCCTTTCATTCTACCTATAAAAAGGGGCATTCTAAAATATATAGTGGGGAAGTTGTCCACTCTACAACCAAAATTGTTTGTTATTTATTCTATCTAAGTTGGGAAGTGTTAAAAAAGAACAACCTACTTTTTAAGAAATTAATTTTTTGACCTAAAGTTGTTTCATAGGTTTTGACAATTTGCTTGATATTCTCAGCTTTCACAACTAATGACTTTAATAATATTATGGTATCATCAACAAAATGCTAATGAGTAATTATATTTGAATATGATGTTGGTCAAATTATTTTAATCAAGGTTGCATATTTTGTTGTAGTTAAGCTCTTTCCTAGAGCCTTAGCCACTATTACAAACAAATAAGGTGATATAGGATCACCTTGTCTCAGACCACTTTTACATGGAAATAAACCTACTAGTTCTTATAGACATATAAAATTGACCCACTTTGCATCAATTATCATCAATTCATCCTCGTAGATTAATCGTCTAATCAACCAAACCAATTCCACAATATGATGACCTAAAATTGGGTATTTATTGCTTCAAAAAGTAAGGTTGTATTTGAGCCAACATTTCCCCCATTAAATATTCTCCATTATTCCCAAAAATTATATCATTGGATTAGGATTGAAAATATATTTCTAACAGTATAATTTTTATCCCATTCTAACACCGTTTGGTCCCCCAAATTGCAAAAAAAAGTGTACATGGGTCTAAAGTCTAGGGCTCGATTTTGGCTTTCTATACGTTTCTTAAACTTCTAGGGTTTTGTTTTTTATGTCGGCCCTCCTTTGTAGTTACATTTTTATTTTCCCACCTTTTAGCCCTCCAAAACCTCTATAAATAAAGGGATTGGATTCCCATTTTGACACCCTGACTATTTTGGAAAAGAGAATCTATGAATTCCTTTTGGTAATCCTAATTAATATCCTTATGCAATCTTCTTCTAGTGCTCTTGGTAATTTTTTTTTGGTGTTTTGTTCTGGTGATTTGCAAGTGGTGAAGACCTTGACGATGACTTGTCTACTTAAAGGAGTCTTCTTTCGTATATATTGTTGCTTCCACAAGCTTATCAGGTCATCTCTTTTATTCTTCTATCTGTATAAATATTTTATGTTCAGTTGTTGATTTGCATCTCTATCTTAGGGTTTTGAACCCTCTTGTGTGAATTTACGCTCTATCTACTACAGGGTGCATATTTGATCTAGATAGGCTTGGGGGTAAGCATTCATCCCCAAACCCTATGATTTTAATCTATTTTCTTGTGGTGTGTTACTCCATCTTCTATTTATGGTTTTGATCATTCTATTTCGCTTGCATATCATTTAATTAAATATGTGTCTTTATTTTAATTAAATCTTAAATCTGTGCATTTTATTTAATTAAATTTTTGCATTTCATTTAGTTAATTATGTACATTACATTTTAATTAATCTATGCAATTCATTATTTAAATATGTGCAATTTATATAGTTAAATATTTGCATTTCATTTAGTTAAATCTATACATTGCATTTTAATTAAATATGTATATTGCATTTTAATTAAATTTGTGCATTTCATACCTAGGTGTTGTAGGTGAGTTGGAGAGGAGAGGGCAATCCTCCAAGGGAGGTCCCAGGTTCAAATCTCCACCCTACCAAAAATTTGAATTGGGTATCCAAAATCCAATTGATAATGTTAGTGCGGGCAAGGTCGGGTGCGACTCTCGGGTGACTTTGACGGTGTAGAACCCCCTTTTTGTGGTCTCTCAGACCAAGGCGGATACGCAAGGGGTTTTTCGCTTAAAAAAAAAGAAAAAATTTGTGCATTTCATTTATTTAAATCTATGCATTTTATTTAGTTAAATATTCGTATTTAATTTAGTTAAATTTGCATATTTCATTTAGTTAAATATTTGCATTAAATTTAGTTAAATATTTGCATTAAATTTAGTTAAATATTTACACTTAATTTAGTTAGATCTATACTCGGTAATTTAAAGGGTACGAATTCAGTCTAGATAGGCTTGGGGGCAAGCACTCATCCCCAAACCCTAGGGTTTCGATCTGTGTTTCTATTGTGTGTTATTTTTCTTCATGTTTTGGTTTTTAGCCATTCAAGTTTTGCTTGCATTTCTTATTATTTTTAGCTTGGGGATAATCCTCTTGTCCCCAAACCCCTTTTTTTATTTTTATTGTATATTTGTTCATTATCATGTTCATTCTATTTACACTTTATTCTCTATTTAATTGTATATCTGATAATTATTGTGTTTATTTTGTTTACATTTCATTCTCCATTTAATTACATATATGTGCATCATTGTATTCATTTTGTTTCCATTTCATTATCTATTTAACTGCTTATCTTCTCATCATCATGTTCATTTTGTTTGCATCTCTTGTTTTATGCTAGCATATTTCACTGTGTATGTTCCAAAGGTTAAAGATCATTTTTATTTTTAAAGGTTAGATAAAAGGACCTTGGGGGCTTGACTATTGCACCTCAAAGTACAGTTATACAATAGCCTAAGTAGTCCCCCTAACGCTGACCATATTTTGTATTATTTGTAAAGTAATTTTCTAGATCTAAAGTTGTGGGATATTCTAGACATAAGATGAAGCTTGGGTCAAGCATAAGAAATATATAAGTACCCTTAGTAGAGATTTTAGGCTAATTGCTATTGTGTTTTTAATTATTGTTCCAAAAACATAAACTAACAAAAGGAAAAAATATATTTAATTGCTTTCTAGACATTCAAAAGACAAGATCATTTAGTTTGCATCTAGTTTTTAGTCTTGTTTTTTGCATCCCCCTTGGACCCTTGCTTAAAGAAAATGAATTTTATTTCATTGTAACCCAGGGTTAGAAATAATTCAATCAAATAATCATCCTAGGATTAGTTATTGTATTCTTGCATCTTGTGTGTTTTGCATTGCACTTTTCATTTCATAGTTTAGTCTATAGAAGGCCAAACATAGGTGTCTGTTAAAAAATCACACATCAAACATTTCCACCCTAAAATTTGAACAAGTCCAAAAACCATTCCTAGTGAACCCCCTTTTCTTTATACACTAAGTGTAGAGAACAACATACCCTCATGATCACCTCGGCTCCCAATAGATCCAACCAAGAATCATACTTGGTAGGGTAGTTTTCTTCCTCTACATATTTGGAGAACCTAACGTGAAGGACACATCTATAGTGGTAAAAATAGAAATACTTTTTCTTATGTTTTTATTTTTGAAAACTTTAAACCAAACCATTAAAATCTATTTTCTAGATCAGAAAAATATAGGAGGAAAAATTCAAACAAGTTTATTTTTAGTTTTCTTTTGTTGCAAGTGTATTCACATCTTTGTGTCATCCCTAAAAATAACACATCCCACGGCTCATTCTATGGCCTAGCCTTGTGATAGGGTGCTACTTACTTGGTGGTGATAAATCCACATTAAAGGCCATATGAGTCAAAGGTAGACTGGACTTAACAAGAATACACAGTGAAGGGGGTTAGCCATACCCACAAACCTTCATAAAGGGATCATCCTTTCACTTGTTCTTGGAAAATTGAAAACTCTTAATCAAGAGTTATATTAAGCTATTTCAATATCCATCATAGCTATGGAATAGCGCATGTATTTCTCTCTAGAGATTATATTTTTTACTATAGTAAAGTGGGAGAGGATTGGTAGGACTTGGGCTCCATCACGACTTGGATTTCATAACCAAGCATTTGCATGTAGGCATCCAAGTGAAGGCCTTAATTTTAGACAAGTTCATTATACATCTCCAATGTTAAACACCTTCTTGTAGTTATAATATTGAGGCTATTAGTTTTTCATATCTCACATTTTGGTTTTTAGTTGTGTAATCTAGTTTTCTTTTACTTTTTCTCCTATATTTTCTCTTAGTCCTAATGGCTCCTAGCCTTAGGAATAAGAAAAAGCTTTTAGAGTCTAGTTAGATCTTCCAATAAGATGACCAAATTGATAGATAAGATTCAAATCTAGAAAAGGTAGAAATTATAGAAACTAGAAAGGAATTTGAGCCTATTAAGGGGCCTGATGGATGCCTCACCTTTACATATTTTAATAAAATTTACAGTTTCTTCAAGATACATAAGCCTACTTTGGACAAGGTTTTAGAGGTGGAACAACAAATTGAAGAGGATGTGACATCCCAAAATGTTCCTCCTTCGAATGTTCACACTAAGCACTTATTTTAAGAATCTCCTAATGTCAATATTTCTCATCAACCAACATATGTCACTACTATAACCACCATCGTTGAAATAATTCCACAAGTTCATACGATCAGTAGTGCATCTCATAATTGCTTTAAATTTCCTCCTCATTCTTATCATCTCAACATTCCTACATTTGTTCCACCAAATTTTAATTATAATCAATAACAAGATACCACATATCATAACCCATATCATAATAGTATCTATACCTCCAACATTAGTAAAGTTCATTATCAATAGCCTACCTATACCCCTCCCTTGGGGAACTTAAGGGTATTGCACAACAACAGTTCTAAAATATAAAGTTTAGCAAGTATGGTGAAACAACTAGTTTCAAGAATGGACATGATTCAACCCCCAAGTTTCACCTACTAGATAAATGTGCAATTAGCCTCTAGACCCTATCGTTACCTCTAGGTCTTATCCCAAGCATTTTACCATACCGGTTTTGCCTATTGGAATATATTACATTATTTGGTACATGCTAAAGTACCACCTTGGGTACACTGTTAGATTAGGAGAATATATTATATTAAGGTTTTAGTAGTTACTCCATGCAATGTAATAAATGCACAAGTGTTATAATGTGCAATGATATAAATGTGTATGTAGTCCATATGTACATGAGTCATAGGATAGGTAGTTGAAGAGTCATGGGCCAAGGGACATATCTCCCTATATATATACCTTTGACATAGAGAGTAAGAGAGAGGAAGTATAGTGAGTTTAGTAGGTACAATGTAGCTCATGCATTTTTATGGAGTGTTCAAGTCCTCCATTATATTACATTGTACTATTTTTGTGAGCTTTCATTAATGGCTATTTTTTGAGTTATTGCAGAAGTATCTCATATAATTTTCTTGCATATTATATTACCATTATCATATAGTTAACATTGCTTGCTTATTTTAGATCTTGTGGTTGAATTTTCATTAATATAGATCATCAAAAGCTAAAAATGGTATCAACACACAAAGTATATTGATAGGAAATAGAGAGATCCATAAGAGATATTGAGAAGAGATAAGAAATATCATTTACAAAAATTTTGGAAATTACATTTGGCTAGAGTCTTTCCACAAAGTTTTAGAAACAATTGTGAAGACTAGAACTCAACATTGATTCCACTAGATTGACAAATAAACTAGTGAATATTCATAATATTTAGATTTAGAGATTTACCATTTTCTAGTTTCTAACACTTTGTTGTAGGAAAAGGAGATTCAAAGAAAGTTGGGAAGTTTCCTACAAGAGAGCTAGGAAGAATATCTTCTTTAGAATCAATCCAGCACTTGAAGCAAACAAGTAGAAGAATAAAGATCTAAGAGGCCTTAAGAAAAAATTCTTGTTATAGACCTACATATTGCAGAAGAGAGAAAAAGGCTAGAGAAGCCTTACTGTAGAGTGAAGGAAGTATAGAATCCAAAAAATATTCATGGAGAAGATTGGAGATTGAAGATCTCCATTGAAGATTGAGGAGAACCAAGAAGGAGTTCCTCATAGAAATCTAAATATTGAATACTTCATGTTGGACATTTTGAGTCATTAAGTCAAGTTGTGATTGATGTCAAGAAATGAAGTCATCATTAATGTCAAGGAAATTGTCAAGAAATAAAGTTGTCAAGAGTTATTATTGATCTCCAAAAATAAGCCATTGATGATGTCAAAGGTCAAGAGGAATAAAGCAGAGGTTAAAGGCAAAAGTGCTCCATAATATTTTTAATATTTGTGGAAGCATAAGTTAAAAGGTTTTTCATTAAAACCCAATGAAGACTATTGCAAAGTTAAAGGAAGGTTTAATATTTATTTAATAAAATATTTAAATTCAAAGTGAATTTAATTTTTATTAATAAATATTATTTATACCAAGGTGTACAATGGAAGATGGTCTTAATAAAACCAAAGGGTTTTAAAGAATTAATTTATAAAATTTAAATTCAAATGAATATGAATATTTTATAAATTAATAAGCTCCAAAGGAAATTCGAGCTCCGACGTCTAAATTCGTTGAAGGAAATTCGAGCGCCTACATCATGCATGAAGGAGGGAAATCGATATATATATCAATGCCTAAGAGACATTTTAAATTATCCTTTTGCTCAAAAAAATAAAGTGTGCAATTGTGTTGATACTCGTGCGAAAAAGAGAAAGTGATTTTTCTGTTTAGCACCAACTGTAAGTCTAAGTTTCAATTAACCTTAGATTAGTTAGGCCAAAGGTAAAACAAATGACACGAATAATTAAAGCCAAAAATATATTCAATTAACTAGCTAAAAACATACATTAACTTAAACCTTATATAGGCTTAGAACAGGCACTAAAGTAGGGAAGGGAAGGTGGAGGAAGATTGGGGAGTTTAGAGAGAACGAAGGAGTAGGAGGTGGAGTGGGAGGTGGCAGCGAGTGTGGGGAGAGGAAGGGAGTGGAGTGATAAGGGAAAATGGACGGCAAGAAAGGAGGGAGATGAGTGGAGGGATAATGAGAAAATGAAGGAAAGGGAGAAGGAATATCATGTCGACCATCCAAGCAAGATTAGCCGACAAAAGTTGAGTGTGTTCACACTGGGCTTAGAAAAACTACTTTTTTCTAAGCCTATTTTAAGCTAAGTCCTATTCACACTTGCAACATTCTCCCCCTTAAAGTTGAGAGAACTAGCTATATAGTCTCGCAGCTTTACAAATTGAGCTGTAGCCAGCGCCTTGGTGAAGATGTCAGTGACGTTCTCCAAAGTGTGGCAATAGTGAAGCTCAACAATATCAGTTTCCACCATATCTTCGATGAAGTGGTACTTCATATCAAAATTCTTGGATCTACTATAGTGGACAGGATTGTATGCCAACTGAATGGCACTAATGTTGTCATAGAATATTCGAGTTGGACCACTTTGTTGCTCTCCAATCTCTTCTAATACCTTTCGGAGCCATAGATCTTGAGTACTAGCATGAGTCACCGCTATATACTCAACTTCTGTTGAAGATAGTACTACTACTATCTGCTTCTTGGAACTCCAAGTTATTATGCCGAAACCAAGACTAAAACAGTTACCCGATGTGGATTTTCTATCATCAATATTGCTGCCCCAATCACTATCACTAAAGCCTTCAAGCTTGATAGTATCACATTTGTAGTACTGGATTCCAAAATCCAATGTACCCTTCACATATCTCAAAATCCTTTTAGCTGCACTGCAAATGCAGCTCGGATGTATTAGACATAAATCTAGAAACAAGAGATACAACATATTGAATGTCCGGTCCGGTGTTGGCGAGAAACATCAAACTCCCAACAATGCTTCTGAAAGTGGTCACATCAACTTTCGATGCTCCATCATCCTTGCTTAATTGGATCCCATGTCCAATTGGAGTTGCAACTTATTTGCATTGCTCCATAGCAAACTTGTGAATCATATCTCGAGCATACTTAAGTTGACAGATGAATATACCTGAATCTGTTTGATGTACTTCCATTCCAAGAAAGTATTTCATCAAGCCAAGATCCTTCATCTCAAATTCTTGCATCATGGATTGCTTGAACTCCATGTTAACTTTTTCATTACTACCCATAAAAATGAGATCATACACATACAAACAAACTATGAGGATGTCATTTCCTTGATTCAGGTAGTAGAGCATGGGTTCATTTTTGCTTCTGATGAACCCATAATCTTTAAAGTACCCATCAATGTGTGAGTACCAAGCTCTCAGTGCCTGCTTGAGACCATAAATAGCCTTCTTTAGTTTGTAAAAAAGATGTTCCTTGTCTTTCTCTTCAAATCCCTATGGTTGCTCAACATATAATTCTTCTGTCAAGTAACCATTTAGAAATGCACTCTTTACATCCATGTGTTGGACTGTCCATCCCTAGTGTGCAGCTAAGGCAAGAACTGTTATGATAGTCTCCTGTTTGGCTATAGGAGCAAAAGTCTCTTCATAATCAATTCCATATTTCTGAGCAAATCCCTTTGCAACTAATCTCGCCTTGTGCCTCTCAATGCTACCATCAACATTAAACTTGGTCTTGTAGACCCATTTACATCCAACACGTTTCTTTCCTTTAGGAAGATTCACCAGCTCCCAAGTGTCGTTTTTTATAGAGGTGATCTCCTCTTTCATGGCATCTTGCCAAATCTTTTGAGTACAAGCCTTCTCATAACTAGAAGGTTCAAGTTGTGCATTAGTTAACAAAGCATAGTTAACTAAATCTCCCCTAGGTTCCTGCTAGGAAACATCATCACCATACAAGTGCATATTTTCTAATCTTTGTAGAATAGAATTCATTTCACTAGCTTGACTCCTAGTGTATCTTTTTGAAAAATTCTTATCCAACATCTGATATTATGGATGATTATATAGAGTTCTCTTACCTCTGGATGGAGAATCGATGTCCATTGGTGAGGAACTTACTGATCTCTACGGAGGACTTGGTGAAGAAGTTGAATCAGAAGATGAACCTAGATCTCTATGAGGATACTGCTTACTTTTTTGTGGTGTCTACTATTGCACATGCTAAGAACCTACGTCACTAGATTCATCATCATTGAAAATCTAAGGCTTACCCCATTCTCCCCCTTCATCAAAAATCACATCCCTGGAAAGCACAAACTTTCTTGTCCTGGGATTGTAGAGTCTGTAAGATTTTGTATTCTCACAATATCCTACAAAGATGCATGCCTGACTCTTTGGATCGATCTTCTTTCTAAGCTCATTAGGAATATAAGAATATGCTAGTGAGCCAAACACTCTAAAATACTTAACATTTGGCTTTTTACCATACCAAGCTTGGTAAGGTGTCTATCCTTCCAAACTTGAAGTAGGACTTCTGTTCAAGATATGTACGCTGGTCCTGGCTGAATCTGACCAATATGAATTATTCAAATGGTTTGTCTAAAGCATAGACCTTGCCATCTCCATAATGGTGCGATTCTTCCTCTCTGCAACACCATTCTGTTGTGTAGTGTAGGCAGCTATGAACTGCCTCTTAATGCCATGTTGCTTACAGAAATTCAAGAACTCATTAGAGGATTATTCTCCTCCTCTATATTATCTAAGAAATTTTACAAAATATCTACTCTCACTTTCAACTCTTATTTTGAAATTGACAAAACATTCAAATGCTTCATCCTTATATTTCAAAAAATATATCTAGCACATTCTAGTAAAATCATCAATGAAGAGTAGGAAGTAAGAGTTTTTACCAAGAATCTTGGTCTGCATCAGAACACAGATGTCTGTATGCACTAGCTAGAGTGGATAGCTGGCCCACCATGCTTGTCCATGAGGAAATTTTGATCTGGCATGCTTCCCAAGAGCACACCCTTCACAGACTTCCTTACTATCCTAAACTTTAGGAAGTCCGGTTACCATAGCTTGGGAAGTTAGCATTTTCAAACTAGCTAAATTCAAATGACCATATCTCAAGTGCCATAGGACACTTGGATTGGAAATAGCAACATTTGCTAACTTATCTCCCCCTGGCTAGCCAAAATTTAAAGGAAATAATCTATTCTTTGACATTGGCACTTGTGTAATGATTCTATTACTATTATTTTTATCAAAAATAGTGCATTTACCCTCATCAAAAAGCAACTTGTAGTTCTTTTCTAACATTTGACCAACACTTAAAAGATTGTTTTGAAGATGGGGTGTGTAATAGATATCACTTACATGTTTGACGCCTTCTTTAGTTGGAACTGTCATTGCTCCAATGCCTTCAACTACCAATGATTTATCATCTCCCAATTTGATGCTGGATTTGTATGAGGAGTTTAGAGTAGCAAAGAGCCCCTCTTTTCCACTCATATGGTTTGAACACCTAGTGTCCAAGATCCATGTATCATTCATGTTCTGATCTGCCTGACCATAAGAGAGAAAGAGATTTTAGGCCTCTTCCTCTTCTCCAAAATTTCCAAACTGACTGCTCTGGCTGCTAGTAGTTCCTTGTGAAGTATTTGTCCAACAATCATGACCATAATGGCCAAGTTTGCCACAGTTGTAGCAAGATTGTTTTGACTTATCTCCTCCTTTGCCTCTACCTGATTGTTTTCCTCTATTTTGCTATCCTCCTCTATTATGTTTTTCACCTCTATTTGAGAATCCTCCTCTATTCTGATTTCCTCCTCTGTTAGGAGTTCCACCTCTCTGATTATTTCTACCTCTACCTCTATTCTGTCCTCTGCCATGGCCTCTACCTCTGCCTTCTTGTGAAGCAAATGCTTTATCATATCCTCCGTAACTTGTGGAAGGAGTTTGCTGTAACCTCTCTTCATGTGAGAGAAGTGAGCCAATTAGGGATTCAAAAGATAGAGAAGTTAGGTCTTTGGATTCTTCTATAATTATGGCAACTAAATTCCACTTAGGAAGAAGTGTCCTCAACACTTTCTTCACTATAACTTCAGGCTTTACATCTTCTCCTAAAGTGACCATCTTATCTACTATGGCTTTCACACGCATGCAATAATCACCAACCTTTTCACTCTCTTGCATTTTAAGAGTCTCAAACTCTCATTTCAAGGTTTGTAGTTTAACTTGTTTGACTTGGTCACTACCCCTATAACTTTTTTTTAAAGCATTCCAAGCAGATTTAGCAGTTATAAAAGAGGCTATTCTAGGGAAAATACTTCTATCAAGGGCGGCTTGGATATGATAAAGGGCAGAAGAATTATTCTTCTGTGCTTCCTTTCTAGCCCTTTTATCAGCCACATTCAAAGTTGCCCATTCAGCAACAATAGGTTCAGTATATCCCTCTTCAATCACATCCCAAAGACCTTTGCCTATCAAAAGAGTTTTCATTTTAATTGACCAATACTCGTAATCACCACCATTGAACTCAGGGATTGGTAGACTAGTATTGGAAGCCATATTAGAAAGCAAACTTTTATTGCAACTTCAAACAAGTAGTACAAAGAAGTACAAAATAGATCTCTGATTTACTGATTTAAATCAAATCTAGCTTTCTTAATATGCTCACTAATTTTGCGGTCTTCTTCTCGAGGATCACCCAAAATTGCAAAGGTGAAGTTGTCTGCTTCGTCGTCACTAATTATAATGACTTCAAGTGCTGCTGCTGGTTCATAACTTCTTTTAAGAACATTTCGTTCTTCAGTTGCAGGTTTCACCTCCACTGGTTCTACTTCCTCTTCTTCTTCTTCTTCTTCTGGTTCTTAATCAGGAGAGCATGGTGTATAGCTCTCACTTGTTTCTACTTCAGGCACTATAGGTGTATAACTGTCACTTGACTATCCTTTAGGTACTATTTCAACCATCTCAGATTCAACTATCCTTTTCCCAAAGATATTATCTTTAGAATCTGCCTCGTAGCCAGAATTTGGTTTCCTCAGATGAGCAATCACTTGATTCTCTAATTGGCAAAACACTGTATGAAGTCCATACCGCTGGACTCTACCGTCAAAGGAATCAGGAGTCTCTCTTCTCAAAAGAGAGAGTAATGCATTATAGCATCCGGTTGACCGGATCATCTACCCAGAATTACACCGTATGAACTGGGTTACAACTTAGTATGATGCCAAAAATAAACTTTTTATATCAAAAAAAAACTTTGCACCCTTTTAATTTAAAAAAAAAAAAAATTCAAAAAAATTTGTTTTAATAAAGACTTAAAAAAAAAATTAACAATTTCCTATATATATTTTTAATTATTATTTTTAAATGAAATGGATATTTAAAAAATAATAATAATTAAAAAAAAACACATATAGAAATTATAATTTTTTAAAAAAACAAATAATAAATTTTTTTTTTTTAAATTTAACCTTTTTTTAAAACCCTCCCTGCTGGGATTCGAACCAGTAACCTCTGTTGTCTACCCGACAAACTTAGCCGCTACACCATGCGGCTACGGATGGAAGCAAGGAAACAAAAAACAGTATTAACCTTCCTTAAATCATGAAGTTAGCCGCCACGTCAACATGCATCCATGTCAGCCAGCCACGTCAGCACGTCGCCACATTAGCCTCATCCACGTCAGCCAGCCACATCAGCCTCGATCCATGTGCTATCAGATACACCACCACATTAGCATCCAGTCAGCTCCTGGTTAGCCTCGATCCATGTGTTTCTAGCTCTGTCGCCACGTCTGCCTACTGTCAGCTCTGTCGCCACGTCTGCCTGCTGTCAGCTCTGCTGCCATGTTAGCCTACTATCAGCACCGCCAGTCTGCTCCTCGGGATCCGTGTGCTCCTTGGGATCTGTGCAATAGTCGCTCCTTAGGATCCATGTGCTCCTCAAGATTCATGCGACTGCTACTTCCACCGCTACTCAAGATCCATGCCTTCGACTTTCGTGCCTTACCTTGGCCCTCGGGATCCGTGCTCCCTTGCTCTGATACCAGTGTAAGTCTAAGTTTCAATTAACCTTAGATTAGTTAGGCCAAAGGTAAAACAAATGACACGAATAATTAAAGCCAAAAATATATTCAATTAACCAACTAAAAACATACATTAACTTAAACCTTATATAGGCTTAGAACAGGCGCTAAAGTAGGGAAGGGAAGGTGGAGGAATATCGGGGAGTTTAGAGAGAATGGGGGAGTAGTAGGTGGAGTGGGAGGTGGCAGCGAGTGTGGGGAGAGGAAGGGAGTGGAGTGATAAGGGAAAATGGATAGAAATAAAGGAGGGAACTGAGTGGAGGGATAAGGAGAAAATGAAGGAAAGGGAGAAGGAATATCATGCCGACCATCCAAGCAAGATTATCCGACAAAAGGTGAGTGTATTCACACTGGGCTTAGAAAAACTAGTTTTTTCTAAGCCTGTTTTAAGCTAAGTCCTGTTCACACTTTCAACACCAACGAATAGGGTTTAAATAGGATCAGTGAATAAGACCAAGCACCAACTAGGCAACATGGCCTAGTGGCAAGAGAACGATGATTAAAGTGTTGGGTTCTAGGAGACCTGTGTTCGAAACTCGATGGCAGCATTTTGGTGGTTGCATTGGTAATTGAAAGCACCAAAGGAAGGCACACATTTTTGTTGTGCTAGGTAAGTGAGGAGACTTTTGGAGCATGCGGTGCTCGTTAGTCCCCAAGTGAGTGCCTAGCTCGCACGGAGGTTGGAGCCATGGCTAGGGCACTGGTTGAGGCTGCGCTATGAGTTCGAATCCCATACAAGGCAAGGTAATAAATTTTTGTTTAATATTTTGTGAGTTGCCTAAAGTTTGGAGTTAAAAGGGTTGCTTAAAGGATTGTTAGTTGGAAATTAATTTTTGATTAGTTGGAGGAATAAGGTGTTAATTTATTTTAATAAAGTGGTTGTGTCACATAAAACTATTTTAAGTTTCAATAGGATAGAGGGAGCTTATAAGCATTGAGTTATTTTTAATGAAGAGTGCATTGAATATTATTTTAGTTGGGGAGATCATAAGGTGTAAGTGGTATATTAATTTTTGAAAATATTGATGAATGATTTCTTAAAGGTGGAGTGATAAGGTGTAAATTTGTCTTGATATTTACATTATATTTTGAGGAAGATTACTATATAATAATTTCTTTGAGCTTAGAAAAAGAGTGTTTATGGTTGTGGCAGATTTATGAGACTCCTTCATCATCAATAAAAAGGTATGAGCACATTCTTCCATAATTAAATTTATTGGTTGGTTTTCTGAAAAATAAGTTTGGAGTGAAAAAAACTTGATTAGGGTTTTCTATTGAATGAGTTGAGTTAATGCTTTAAGGTTTTTCTAGAATAAAGAGTTGCTAAAACCTTGTTTTATAAGAATTTTTGTTGAAGCCATTGGTAGTGTGAAGAACTTAATCTAAGGATAGAGTATCATTGCTATGAAAATATTGTTTTATAAGCATTTTTGTTGAAGTCATTGGTTGTGTGAAGAACTTGGACTAAGTATTGAGTATCATTACTATGTGAATATTATTTTATAAGAATTTTTGTTGAAGTGAGTTGTTGAGCAAAGAACTTTAACTAGAGTTTGAATAGAACATGAGTATCATTGTTATGTGAGATTTGATGTTGAGCATTATTGGAAACATTTTGAGTTGAATGATCATATGCTTGGACTAGAGTTTGTGAGCAAGGGGTGTTTCATTGAGTGTTTGGTTGAGTAAAGTTGGTTGATCCTAGTCAAGTGGATGTGTGAAATTATTGTTCAAGTTCCATAAAACAAACTATTATTTATTCTGAAATGATTTGAGAAAGTGATTGAGCATTGAGTTGAATTTGAAGCATATTGAGTCTCTAAAAATTCTCCTTATGTTTCTAAGAGGGTGATTGAAAGTAATTGAGCATTGTGATGAGTATAGAGAATATTGAGTCTCTAACAAATATCTTTATGTTTCTATGAGATTGGATAAGTTTTGTGTGGATTTGTTGAGCAGATTTGAGGTAAGTCTTTGAGGAGACTTGTGGACTGATTTTGTGTAAGATTTTGTGGAAGCTTACAATACAGATATGGATAAGTTCTTGAGAGAACTTATTAAGCATATTTGAGCAAGTTCTAGAGAGGACTTGTAGAACAGATTTGAGAAAGTTCTAGAGAGGACTTGTTGAGCAGATTTAAGCAAGTTCTAGAGAGGACTTGTGGAGCATATTTGGACAAGTTCTAGAGAGGACTTGTGGACAAATTAGTGTGAGCTTTTATGAAATATTACAAGGTAGATTCGAGACAAGTATTTGAGAACACTTGAGAGCAGAGTTGATTGATTTGTTCAAACCTTGAGTTAAAGGTTAGGGAAGATCCAGTAGAGTTGATTCAAGCCTTGAGTTAAGGCTTGAGGAGGACAAATTTGTGCTAGATCGAAGGACTATGTTTAGTGTAAATTTGAGGATAGAGTTTGGTGCAGATTTGAGGACAAGTTTATGCTAGACCAGAGACATATATTGATTAGATTTGTGCTAGACCGAAGGACTGTGTTTACTATAGATTTGAGACAGAGCTTTGGAGGTGATAGAGAGGAGAGGACAGTAGTCTCCAGTGGATAGAGATCCATTATCCAGGGTAGTGAGGATAGGTCTTCTGAGTGGGGACAAGAGTCTTCAGTGGAGATATATCCACTCTAGTGTAGTGTAGGTAGTAGTCTTCTAGAGGATCACCATCCAAAGCAGAGGATAAGGAGTTCTCTTGTGGATAGAGATACAAGAACTTGATTTAGGGGATTGGTGTCTCCTTTGGATAGAGATCCATAAAAATTGTCATAGGAAAAGGATTCCCAAAATATTGATTGAGAAAATTTTAGTAAAATATTTTCTTCGTGGAGTAGCCCACATTGGGTGAACCACGTAAATTGTGGTGTCTCTATTATGTGTGATGATTTGTGCATTTCTTTGGTTATTGATGTTGATATTTATATATTTACATTGCATATTATTTATTGGAAATAAAAGTAAAAAGTGGTATTATACTGTTCACCCCCCTCTTAGTATAAACTTGTGTTCTTCACTTTAGAGTGAATAAATAAGATACTCAATGAAAAGTGTCTCATTAAATAGTGGACTGCATATTACAGAGTGAAGAAAGGAGAGAACAACTCAAGAAGTTGAAGATATCTATAGAAGGTCCCATTGAAGAACTTCTAGTTTTGGAAGACTGAAGATAGAGAAGGACTATCAAAGGTCCTATTCTACAAGTAGCATATTTTAGATATCAAGGAAGGTCTCATTAAAGTCTTGTTAAGAAGACTTAAGAAGCTATAGATTTTGAAGACCCTGGAGAAGAGGTCTTTAGGAAGATTTGAAAGGAGAAAGAAGGAGAATGTTAGGAAAGCCTCATTGAAGAAGAAATCAATGGAGAAGATTTCTAGCAGGGAAAAGTTTTAGAAAATAGAAATTTGGGACAATTATCACCATTCAACAATAAGCCCAAAAGGAAGAAGGATTTGGTAAGAAGGTTACCAAATTTTTAAGGAGTTCATTGAAGAACTCAAGACATTCAAATTCTTGAGAATAATGCCAGAAAATACGCTAAGGTTGAAGTTAGAATTTGACAAGGAGGTTGAAAGAGAAAGGAGCTAGAAGAAACCACCAAACTTGAGAATTTCAAAGATTTCCTTTGAAGGAGTTGAAGGCTAATTTGGAGACAGGGGTTTGCTGATTTTACAACAGAAAATTGAATGTTTCTAATAGATAAGTTATAGCTACAATTTGGAGGATTTTCCTACCAAATTTGGGATATTCAAGGATAGCAAGGAAGAGCTTCAAATTTATCCAAATAAAGGCAGCAATTAGGTGATCCAAATCACCAAGAAATTCATCATCAAACAGAGACCAAAAGGTATGCAACATTGGTGCAAAAAGAGTTCATTATTTAAACATTAATAGTTATCTTATTATTAAGTTTATTTAAGCACCAAATTAGAGTTTTAAAGTTGCAAAATAAAGGCTTCAAGTTTAAAGTATTCAAGGGTGCAAAAGATAGTTTTTTATAAGGGATTAAAACCTGCACAAAAGAAAGAGAAGTTAGATATTTTACAAAGGAAAGAAAATATATACTTTCTATTATCTACTTGAAATCAAAGGTGACAGTTAAATGTATAGGAGGGCAATCATTTTAAAGGTACAATATTGTCTCTCTGGAAGCTACGAAGAGTAACAAGTCTCAGTGAAGATAAACCACCAAGAGAAAGAGCAAAATCCAATTGATATAGACTAGAAGGTTGGCTACAAAAGGAGATTAAATAGGTCTCAAAATTCTAGTGCAATAAAGGTACTTTACCTTAGTCTATAACAAATTTATTTCCCACTTATAAAGCACCATATTAGTCTTTCTAAAGTAGTATAAATAAAGACAAGAATTGAAGTGTATTAAGATATTAGGGAGATATAAGGTAGTCTACAAATATCATCATGACATCAAACAAATTCATTCTTATAGAATCCCAACTTCTTAAAGGACCTAATTACTCTTCATGGAAAAACAAAGTGAGGTCAATACTGATAGTTGAAAATATTTGGGATATAGTTAAAGGAGCAAAAACTAAACCTACTACAGGTGATAGTGAGATTCAAAAATTTGAAGAAAATGAAGCAATTGATAATGAAAATAATGATATTCAAATTCCTTTAGACATTGGTAGCATATTATATATGGCATTACTTATATTCAAATGTTACAAAGATGATAACGTAGAATAAAAAGGATTGATTGAATAACTTAAAGAGAACACAACAATAGATGAATCCTTCCTAGAGAAGATATTTCAATCCTCATGTAGTATTGATACTTCAAGTTATACTAACTCAAGATATTATCAAGATACCTTAAGTTATTGTTCATAAGCCTTTTTACTAAAGAAGAACAGTGATAAGGACAAAGGCAAAGAGTAAATACTTTTGCAGGAATTGGGTGATAGTATAACCACTCATGAAAGCACAAAAATTGACTCCAAAGATAAGGATAAAGAAGAAGAAGAAAAGGAACCAGATCAAGGAGGCATACATTGCAAAGTAAATTAAGGAAAATACAAAGAACATTACCAAGCCAAAAGAGTATTCAAAATATGAAGATCCATATTGAAGACTAAATTCTTCAACACACAACTAATGTAATATAGGGTGTGTTGGAATATATTACATTATTTGGTACATGCCAATGTACCACCTTGGGTACATTATTAGATTAGGAGAATATCTTAGATTAAGGTTTGAGTAGTTACTCCATGCAATGTAATAAATGCACAAGTGTTAGAATGTGCAATGATGTAAATGTGCATGTAGTCCACATGTACATGAGTCATAGGATAGGTATTTGAAGAGTCATGGGCCAAGGGACATATCTCCCTATATATATACCTTTGACATAGAGATTGAGAGAGAGGAAGTATAGTGAGTTTAGTAGGTACAATGTAGCTCATGCATTTTTTATGGAGTGTTCAAGTCCTCCATTATATTACATTGTACTATTTTCGTGATATTTCCGTAATGGTTATTTTTTGAGTTATTGCATAAGTCTCTCATATAATTTTCCTACATATTATATTACCATTATCATATAGTTAACAATGCTAGATCTTTTTAGATCTTGTGGTTGCATTTCTTTTAATATATATCATCAAAAGCTAACAATGCCTATCTATAAGGGAAAAAAATATTCGATTGAACACTTGAGAATGTTTAGGACATCATGTCATGATATCATATATAATGACATGTCACTTCTAAAGAAATTTCCTAAAAGCCTTGGTGGCATGGCATTAGAGTGGTATTATCAATTTCCCAATCATTCTTTGAGGAACAGACAATAGAGATGTTTGTCCAACAATTAGGGGCTTATGTTGAAAAGAATGTGACCATGAAGGATGTTTACATGTTGAAACAAGGTAAAGGGGAAAATTTTTTAGACTTCTTGTCTCGTTGGAGGATTCTATTTGAATTTTTAATATATACTCTACCTCCTTGAGACATGCTTAAGATATTCATTAAAATTTTACAAGAACAAATCTTACGAATTGGAAACAACAACTATCATATCTTTATATCAAGCAATAGGGCTAGCAAGAAGGATAGAGAAAGCCCTTATTAGAAGAGGATAACTTAAAATAAAATAATATAGAACCACTAATATATCGTATAAGAATAAGCATATGGTAGGTGATGGGGTAATGGATAGTAGGCCTATTGATAGTATTGTTAACACCCTACAAAATATGGTGCTTAGCCAACCTCAAAAGCCTCCATAAAGGAATTTCATAAGACTCAACATGCCTATGATTGTGGTCCTAAAATAACTTTTGGAATCCAACATAATTGAGTTACCTCCTATAAGGTAACCTGATACTATAAATAATTGGTATAATGTTGGTCAACACTATGAGTATCATAGAGTGGAGGATCACTTGAAAAACACATGTAAGAGATTGAATCATGTAGTTCAATACCTAATCAATGAAGGACGTCTTGTTATAGAAGGTTCTCAACCCAATCCTATAACAAACAATAAACCTCCTACATAACAAAAACCCACAACAAATCAATACATGGGGATATTCCAAGATCCTCTCCCTAAGCATGGATAGTAGGTTGCTAATCAAGTATCATATTGCAATGTACCCCTTCCCTATGATAATGTGGTTGGAATTATAACATCAACTATAAGACAACAAGCATAGATGCAACAAACTCAATAATATTAGCAAGGGATGAGTACTTCATACAACCCACCTTCAAAACCTCCCTTATATTTGAAGAGTACCCAACAAGAGAGCACAAGATTTGAAACCCCACCTTTAGATTGAAGCCATAACCTAAAGTATCCTCTGAAATTCAACAACAGCTAGCTAGTACCCCATCCAAGATCTCTATCTTAGAACTCTTGAAAACTTATCATGTTCATAGGGAAGCTTTGTTAGAGCTTCTAAGACAACAATTTATTCCTCCAAATATTTCCCCTAGTGTTGTAGTTAATGTTGTGGGCCCTCTTGGGATACATCACATCACATTTTTAGATGATGATATTCCTTCCCTATACTTACAAGGGGATTCTTCCCTCTACATCATAGATTTTATTGGGGAAAATTTTGTCAAGCAAATCTTGATTGATAATGGTTCTTCCCTTAATTTATTCACTTATAAATTTCTCTAAAATTTTGGACTAAAAGAGGAAGACTTAAATAAATCTAATGTTATCATCAAGGCTTTCAATAACGAGTCCCAAGAGGCCTACAATATTGTATCTCTTCCCCTTAGGATCAGACCTAAGATCTTAGATACCTTGTTCTATGTGGTACCTTGCCCTACATTGATTAATATTTTTCTTGAATGCCCTTGGATCCATGCAATGAGGGTTGTCCCTTCTACCCTTCATCAATATTTGAAGTTCAAATTTAAAAACCATCTTATCACCATTTCAGGTTATCCTCATCCATTTGATTATTTTTCAATGGTTGAGAAAGCTCAATGTGGTCTCAACATCTATCCTTCAACTTCATCATTCTCTTCTCCAAGTTCCTCATATTAAATAACTAAGCAGCTTAAAAATTTAAAAGTGAGTGAGGAACCTCTCATATATGTTTCACCATGGGATCAAGTTAATCCATTTCTTCAAGAACCTCTTCTAGATCTTTCCAAGCTATCACCTTCATCTAGGACTATGGGTTTACCCCGTAAGAAGGGTGAAGTTGTACACATTGGCATGTGTACCTTTATCTTTGTGGGTATGACCTTCAAAGAAAATATCTATGGTAGCAATCCTTTTCCTATAGAGCATGATTTTACCCATTGTTACTTTTCCAATGACTACCCACTCCCTAAATAGATCCTATCTAGCATGGGATATAAAGGTAAAGGTTTAGGGCCAACAGAAAAAGGTATTCAATAGCCTTTGGATGCCAAAGTTTGGCCTGGGAGATATGGTATAGGCTACATTCCTAATAAAAACCAAATTTTACAATTTTATGATGATGATCACCTTATTACTTATGCCGAATACTTAGATCATCAAGGCTTGGAGTGGAGTGATGAGGATGAGGGACCAAATTTTCCCTCTAACATTATATTTTGTAATGTCATAAATATGGTGCATCCTAAGTTAGTTTTAACTCCAGAGGAGTATGTTGAAGGTGACACTCTTTGTAACATGGCTCATAAAGATATTCTTTGGAACAACTTCTTCTTTTATGGGTTAGTTCCTTGTATTACTTTGGAGAATATTCTAATTTTCAAGGGTATTCCATCCCTCTGTCTTATAAAGTGAATAACACAAGATTATCCTGAGAGGTGGGTGAACAGTATAAGATAAAAATTTTAATTTTCTTTCCAAAAAATATTATCCAATGTTGTTAATTGCAATATCAATAGAAGTAACAAAGCAATGCACAAATTATCACACACTTGAGAGACACAAATTTAACGTGGTTCACCCAATGTAGTTTACATCCATGAAGAAAATATTTCTTCTAAATTTTCTCAACAAATCTCTTGGGAATCAATTCCCTATTATAATATTTATGGACCTTTATCCAAAGGAGATCTCAATCCCCAATACTATGGTTGTGGATCTATATCTATAGGAGAACTTTATCCCCTCTATTTTGGTTTGTTCAATATTGATAAACAATCTGTCCAAAATTACCTCAAGCCTTCCCACAAATCTTGCTCAAAACAATAACCAAAATTACTCATACAATATATCCAAAATTGCCTCATGCCTTCTCATAAGGCTTGCTCAAAATAACAACCGAACCTGCTCATACAATCTATCCAAAACTGCCTCAAGCCTTCTCACAAGGCTTGCTCAAAACAACAACCAAACCTGCTCATACAATCTATCCAAAACTGCCTCAAGCCTTCTCACAAATCTTGCTCAAAACAACAACCAAAATTGCTCGTAATTCTGCTCAAAACTGCTCAACATGTGTACAAATATGCTCTAATACATGCTCAAAATGCTCATAGAAATTTTTCAATCAATCCCAAATATTGCATTCAAACAATACTTTTATCTCTCTCTACAAATCACTATGTTCTCTTCAATGTTCATTTTAAAAGGAATGCACAAATTCATTCAACAAAGCACATATTCAAATCTTATTTATCCACCTTATAGTTCAATAATATGCCCAAATAAGCACCTCAAATAAGGATAATGTTCTCATCTTAGTTTGCTTTGATGAAGAAGTGTCCTCAAGAACCTGTCTCACAAACAACTAATTTTTCTTGTGCCACTTCAAGGATTAGACAGTAAAGTACTTTCTCCAAACATCCACATGAACTTTCTTCTCAAAAATATGTGCACAATGAAATATGAAAATGATGCTCTATGACCCTTCTTTTATTCTCAAAGATGAAGTATTAACACTAAAAAAAAAACCTCTCACATTATCCTTTTACCATGCAAGAATCACAATAAAATATCAAGCCACTATCATACCTTATTACTCTTATTCTTGCAACACAACAAGGCACAAATTACACACATGAAATTGCCATATACACCTTATACCTCCTACTTAAAATAAAATATTTCAATGCACTTCAAACTTCCTACATGAATATTATAACATCACTTTATTTTATGCACCACACATAGCTCTAACAATATGAATTACAAAACTCCATGTTGTCCCTTCTTTTATTTCAAAAATTAAAACAAATGATGGCCTTATGTCTGTAAGCAAGCACATACCTTAGACCTTGGCAAATATTAATTTCATAAAAATCGTGTCTACTTTGATGTCGTCGTCACAATTAGAACCAGTGCCACTTGTTGGCCTGTGGCCTAGTACTAGCAAGCCCACCGCGTGGGCTATCCACCCACACAGAACTCAAGGCACATGCACTCTGTATTATGCACGATCTCTAATACAAAACCTTCACAAAAAAAAAACTTTATCACATTGCCTTCATTGTGTCTTGAACTCGAGATCTTCTCTCTGGCACACCTTTGTGCAGGGGGTCCTGCCATCTAGGCTAGCTGCCTAGATGAGTCTTTAATTTGTTATCCCTTATTTTTATTTATGAACTCTGTCTTGAAGTTTACACTGTCCTTTACTCCTCTGCCCCTGATGATCGAACGAGCGAGCGGATAATTCATTTTTTTTTTTGTTATAATCTTAGACTTTGCAAAAATTAATTATATATATATATATATATATATATATATATATATATGTTTTGGCTCTTTGAAACATGACGTCGGTGCTTGGAGAATTATTATGTTTTTACCTTGTGCTTTGGCACTTTGAAACATGACGTCGATGCTTGGAGAATTATTATATTTTTACCTTATGCTTTGGCCCCCACCTTTCAAACTTCTTATTGTTATAATATTTTAAATCTAAATAGATTTAAATATTATAATTTTCACTTTCACCTTTGGGCCTTTTCTCAACATGAAGTCTTTATCTTTTTTTGTGACTACCACCATGGAAGATCAAATAATATTTTTCTTTTTCTTTGCAAGTGCCACTATGGAGAGTGCCTTGTCTTTGTTTTTCTCACACAACTTCTTGCTCCCACATTGCCTCATGTACCCTTTGAATATTATTCTCACCTATATTTCCTTTTAAATCAATGAAAACCAATATCATCAACCTATGACATAAATCCTTTGACATAAATGACAACACAATATACTCAAAATTTTCAATAATCTCAAAATTTTCAATAATATTCCCCTTTGTCATTGATGGCAACCCTTTCTAAAAATTCTTTTTTCAACCACTAGATTCCAAATTTTCTCCCCCTGAGAAACTGCTCCCCTTGATTGAATGCTCTCCCCCTAACTCAAATCTCTCCCCCTTTGACATAAATGGCAAAGGGACTCCTTTGGGGGTAAATATAAGAATCTTAGCTTAGCCCCCTCCCACCTCCTTTCCTTGAGGTGATTAATTTTGGATTGGGAGTAAAACTACTCCCAATTTATTTCTAAGATGCTCAAAAGTTTCTTTTGGAAGTGGCTTAGTGAATATGTCTTCTATTTGTTCCTTTGTAGTTACATATTCTAATTTGACTTCCTGATCCATCACCTGCTCTCTTAGAAAATGATATTTGATTGGTATGTGCTTGGTCCTTGAATGCATAATTAGATTCTTTGAAATGCTTATGGCACTTGTATTATCACAAAGTATCGGTATGGGATGATCATGCTCTACTTTGAAGTCTTTTAAGGTTTAATTCATCCATAAAACCTGTGTATAACAAGCAACTGTTGTGATGTAATCTGCCTCTATTGTGGATAAGAAATCTGATGCTTGTTTCTTGCTTAGCCAAGAGACTAAACAATCTCCAAGAAAGAATGCACCTCCACTTATGCTTTTCCTGTCATCAATACTGCCTACTCAATCTGCATTTGTATATGTTGTGAGAGTGAAACTGTTACCTCTAGGATACCATAGTCTAAATTCCATAGTACCTTTTAAATACCTGAGAATTCTCTTTACTGCTTATACATGTGTCTGTTTTGGGGCTGCTTGAAATCTTACCACTAATTCCACTGCCTACATTATATCTGGCCTTGTAGCTGTAACATATAGTAAACTTCCAATCATCGATTTATATAATGTCTAACTTGCTTTAGGAGACCCATCATATTTGCTTAGATTGCATCCCGTTGCCATGGGAGTACTCACTGGTTTGCAATATTCCAATCTAAATTTCTTCAATATTTAATTATATACTTGGTCTGTGAGAGAAATATACCCTTTTTTTAATTGTGAAATCTGCAATCCAAGAAAGAAAGATAACTCACCAAGCATTGACATTTCAAATTCATTTTGCATACACTTTGCAAAATTCTAACACATCTTATCATTGTTGCCTCCAAAAATGATAACATCCACATAGACTACCATAATCAACAAGTCACTTCTCTCATTTTTGATGTATAAATTATTGTCAACTATTCCCTTTTTGAAACCTTGTTCTTGAATATACTTATCCAAACTTGAATACCAACCCCTAGGAGCTTGCTTTAATTCATAAATATCCTTCTTTAATCTGCATACATAATTTGGCTTATCAGTCAAGCTGAAACCCTCAAGTTTCTCAATGTAGACTTATTATTCTAAGAATCCATTGAGAAAAGCTGATTTTACATCCATTTGATATACTTTGAAGTTTTTAAATATTGATAAAGCTAAAAACATCCTTATGGTCTCAAGTCATGCAATAGGAGAAAATGTTTCATCAAAATCAATCCCTTCAACTTGTGTATAGCCTTTGCATACTAGTCTAGCTTTATTTCTGACTACCTGACCATATTCATTTAACTTATTTTTGTAGACCCATTTAGTGCCAATTATATTCTTGTATTTGTTCTTGGGACAAGTTTCCAAGTTTCAATTTTTTTTATTTCATCCAATTCCTCATCCATAGACTTGACCCAATATTTATCTTCTTTTACCTCTTTGAAATCCTTGGGCTCAATTTTAGATAGCAAGGAAAGATTTGGTTGTTCACCCGTTCCTATTATTTTCCTCCTTGTTTGTCATTCATTAGTATTTCCAATAATCAGATCTCTTGTATGATTCTTTTGTACATACTTGGATGGTGTCTTAGGTGGTGTTCTTTGTGCTTCATCTTCTTCTAATTCTTCACCTATTTTTTCTTGGCAACTTTCTTCTTCTTGATATACAATTTCTTGAGCTGATTCTTTTGACCCTATTTGTTCATCAACTATCACATTTATACTTTACATAATTGTATGTGTCCTTTTATTATAGCATTTATAGGCTTTTCTCTTAGTGGAATAGCCAATGAAAATACCCTCATCGCACCTTGAATAAAATTTGCCCAAATTTTTCTCTTCTTGTCTAATGTAGCATTTGCTTCCAAAAACTTTGAAATACTTCATAGTAGTTGGTCTTCCATTCCAAATATCATATGGGGTTTTATGATGATTTACTCTTACTTGAGTTCTATTAATGATATAGATAGTTGTATGAACTACCTCTCTCCAAAAACCATCTAAAATCTTAGACTCATTTAGCATAGCTCTGGCCATATTCTCGATAGTTCTGTTTTTTCTTTCAACTACTCCATTTTGTTGTGGATTCCTTGCTTCTGAGTATTTTATTTTGATTCCATGTTGTTCATAGAATTCTATGAATTCTCCTCAAGTAAATTCTCCTCCTCTATATGATCTTAGACACTTTATCTTTTTACCTGTTTTATTTTTAACTAAAACTATGAATGTCTAGAACTTCTCAAAGGCTTATGACTTATCTTTTAAGAAATCCACCCAAGTCATTCTAGATAAATCATCTATAAATAGCATGAAGTAACTTTGACCTTGTAAACTTGTTGTCCTTGTAGGACCACATAAATCAGTGTGAACTAGTTTCAATGGTTTAGATGAAGAAAATTCTTTTGACTTGAAACTTGTTCTTGTTTGCTTACCATGCTAACATTGTGCATAGATTGTGCTTTGAGGTCTCTTTATCCTGGGTAAATCTCTGACTGCCTATTTTTTGCTTATTTTTACAATGTTATCAAATTTTAGATGACCCATTCTTCTATTCCATAACCAACTCTCATTCTCCTGTGATATAAAACATTTTTCTCCTTTAATTTCACTAAACATGTAGAGATTGTTTGAATTTTGGATGGCATCTGCAATAAGCTTTCCTATATTGGATTTCCTGATCTCACATCTATTTGGGTGAAATGTGACTATGTGCCCTCATCATAAAGATGACTTACACTTAGTAATTTTTATTTCAATCCCTTAACATACAACACATTTTCTATCTTTGATTTTCCATTATCTAAACTCAAAGTCCCTTTCCAAAAATTTTTATTGAAGCATTATCTCCAAATTTTACTGATCCTCAATTGATTTCTTTAAGTGAAAGAAATTTACTTTTGTCACCAGTCATATGACTTAAACAACCACTATCAACATACCACTGATTTCTCTTATCTTGTGCATGAAGGGATATTTGTACCAACAATGATTTTTCTTTTTCTTGTTCCTCTTCCTCTTTCCAAACTTTTGAGGTTGTAATATTTTGAATCTTTTGATCCTCCTTCTTTTTTCTTGGTTCAAGAAATTTACACCATTTGGCCTTGTGCCCAAAGTTATTACATTTGTAAAATATGATATTGTTATTCATGAGAGGTGCAAATGAATTGAAATTACCATCAACATTATTTCTTACATGGACCATGCAATGTACAACTCTATGACCATATTTATTACACGAAAATAAATAACCATGGAAGAAATTTTGTAACCTGTTAGATTGCCTTGAATGATATGGTCGCATGATTCTTCCCTTGCCATTTTCTAGTTGAATTTTATCCATGATGTTTCTCTCTTTTCTTTCTCCTTGATACTTTTGCCTTTAAATATATTAGCATAGGTCATGGGATCTTCTTTCTTTGATATCCTTGTTCCTTTGGAGCTTGATTCCTCTTTCTGTTTCCCTAACCTTATATTTTGCTATAACTTATCCTTAGGCTTTTCAACTTCCTTTCTCAAGAAGACAATATCACTTTCCAAGTTTTCACATTCTAATTTTTTTACCTTTAATTTCTCAATCATTACTTCTTCAATTATTTTGCCTCTTCAAATTTAATATTTAATTCCTTGAGATCTTGTAGAAACCTTATATTTGTTTCTTCATCCTTTTATACCTTAACTTCCAATTTGACTAGAGTTGCAGTGAATTCCTTCTCTAAGTTATCCAGATATGCGTCTCTTTTGTTGATTTCAATCATAGGATCATCCTCTATCACTTTAGTGTCCATTGTGTTCTTGTAAGGTCTTCCTTCGAGTTGTTAAAGTTTTTGAAGGATCTTGCTCTGATACCAAATGAAGAACACAAGATTATATTGAGAGGGGGGTGAACAGTATAAGATCAACTTTTTAATTTTCTTTCCAAATAATATTATCCAATTTTGTTAATTGCAATATCAATAGTAGTAACAAAGAAATGCACAAATTATCACACACATTAGAGACACAAATTTAACGTTGTTCACCCAATGTGGGTTACATCCACGAAGAAAATATTTCTTCTAAATTTTCTCAACAAATCTCTTGGTAATAAATTCCCTATTACAATGTTTATGGACCCCTGTCCAAAGTGATATCAATACCCAATACTATGGTTTGTGTATATATCTCCATAGGAGAACTATATCCCCTATGTTTTGGTTTACTCAACCCTGCTCAACAATCTATACAAAACTACCTCAAGCCTTCTCACAAAGCTTGCTCAAAATAGTAACCAAACCTACTCATACAATCTGTTCAAAACTACCTCAAACCTTCTCACAAGGTTTGGTCAAAATAACAACCAAACCTGCTCATACAATCTATCCAAAACTGCCTCAAGCCTTCTCATAAGGATTGCTCAAAACAACAACCAAACCTGCTCATACAATTTTTCCAAAACTGCCTCAAGCCTTCTCACAAGGCTTGCTCAAAATAACAACCAAACCTGCTCTTAATTCTGCTTAAAATTTTTCAACATGTGTAAAAATATGCTCTAATACATGCTCAAAAGTCTCACAAAAAAATTTCAATCAATCCCAAATCTTGCATTCAAACAATACTTTTATCTCTCTCCACAAATCACTATGTTATCTTCAATGTTACTTTTAAAAGGAATGCAAAAATTCATTCAAAAAAACACATATTCAAACCTTATTTCTCCACCTTATAGTTCAGAAATATGTCCAAATAAACACCTCAAATAAGGAGTAATGTTCTCATACCTCTTAGTTTTCTTTGATGAAGAAGTGTCCTCAAGATCCTATCTCACAAACAACCAATTTTTCTTGTGCCACTTCAAGGATTAGACATCAAATTACTTTCTCAAAAGATCCACATGAACTTTCTTCTCAAAAATATGTGCACAATGAAATCTGAAAATGATGCTCTATGACCCTTATTTTGTTCTCAAATATGAAGTAATAACACTCAACAAAAAACCTCTCAGATTCTCCTTTCACCATGCAAGAATCCCAATAAAATATCAAGACACTATCACACCTTATTACTCCTATTCTTACAACACGAGGCATAAATTACACACATGAAATTGCCATATACACCTTATACCTCCTACTTAAAATAAAATATTCAATGCACTTCAAACTTCCAATATGAACATCATAACATCACTTTATTTTATGCACCACACATAACTCTAACAATCTGAATTACAAAACCCACGATGTCCCTCCTTTTATTTCAAAATTTAAAATAAATGATGGACTTATGACTCCCTAAGCAAGCACATACCTTAGACCTTGGCAGATATTAATTTCATTAAAATTGTGTTGACTTTGTTGTCGTCACCGCAATTAGAACCTGCACCACTTGCTGGCCTGTGCCCTAGCACTAGCTAGCCCACTGTGTGGGCTAGCCACCCACACAAAAATCAAGGTATACACACTCCGTATTATGCATGATCTCCAATGCAAAAAATTCATGAACAAAAACTTTATCACACTACATTTGCTGTGTCTTGAACTCGAGATCTTCTCTCTACCACACCTTTGCATAGGGGGTCTTGCCATTTGGGCTAGCTACCTAGATGAGTCTTTAAATCATTGTATTCTATTTTTATTTATGAACTCTACCTTGAAGTGTGCATCGTCCTCTACTAATTATCTGCTCTCGACGATCGGACGAGCAAGCGGATAATTTGAATTTATTTTTCGTGAGAACCTTAGCCTTTGCAAAAATTAATCACCTATATATGTTTTGGCTCTTTGAAACATGACATCGGTGCTTGGAGAATTATTATGTTTTTACCTTGTGCTTTGGTGCTTTGAAACATGACGTCGGCGCTTGGAGAATTATTATGTTTTTACCTTATGCTTTGGCGCCCACCATTTAATTAAATTAAAACTTTATGCTTTGGCGCCCACCTTTCAGACTTTTGATTGTTATAATATTTTAAATCTAAATAGATTTAAATATTATAATTTTTAGAATGTCGGTCTCTTTCACCTTTGGAACTTTTCTCAACATGAAGTATTTATCTTTTTTTGTGACTGCCACCATGGAAGATCAAATAATCTTTTTTTTTTCTTTGCAAGTGCCACTATGGAGAGTGCATTGTCTTTGTTTTGCTCACACAACTTCTTGCTCCCACATTGCCTCATGTACCCTTTGAATATTATTCTCACCTATATTTTCTTTGACATCAATGACAACCAATGTCATCAACCTATGACATCAATACTTTGACATCAATGAAAACATAATATATTCAAAATTTCCAACATAAATACCTTACAAAATTAAGAACCTCTCCTCCTTTTGTCAAGAAGGATGGCACCATCAGATTTTACACTAAATTTCATGTGAAGACCCCTACAGAATATGTTGAGGATGATTTTGTTTTTGCTACAGATCATGAAGTTATCATCCATGATAACCTTCTCTTTGATGATTCAGTCCCTTGCACTATCATCCTTCTCAAGAAGCTAGAAGGTATAACTAGAGTTTGTGTTGACTATCACTTAGAGCGTTTGCACCAATTGGAGCGGCTGTATGAAAAACACATTCATGCCTTACAATATTTGCAAGCCTATCATAGTAGGCTCAAGTGATCTTACTCTAAGAAAATTTGTGATCGTTCTTTTGAGGTTTGAGATCTTGTCCTCAAAGAAAACTAAAAGAATACCAATGTTTTTTTTTACCTTAAAGGTAAGTTTTAGCCCAATTGAATAGGGCCCTTTGTCATAACTACCAATTTTTGCTCATGGGCTTACCGTTTAGCTTCTTTAGATGGTAAAGAACTTAAAGAACCAATGAACATAATGCATCTAAAGAGATATTATGCATGATCCACATTCATTCATCTCATATTGCACTTAGCATAGTTTCATGTTGCATTTGCTTTGCCTTCTCATACTGCATGATTGCTTGATATATGTTGCATGATTTGCCTGACATTCTATTCCACTTGCATTTATGCTTGTCATAATTGCATTGTTGCTTTCTCATGACTACTTGATCATATAGATTATTGGGGATTTTATGATAATGGTAAGTAATAACACCTAGTTAGGTTTTAGATCACATTCATTGCACTCTCACTAGGGCTCTGATGCCTAGCAAAGTCCCCAACCTAGGGCCCATGCATTTTCATCACTTCTCTTTCTTCTTGTATTTCCCGACTTTGAAAGTTTTTTTACAATGACCATCAATTTCTCTCCAAAGTCAAGGAATATAGTTCTCTTCTTGGTGTATCCTTATCCTTTGTATTTTTTCTTCTTTTCATCAAGACAAGGATATACATTCTTCATCCATTCACTCATATTCACTTTCATAGTTCTTCCTTCTTGAATTTTCAATCGTTAAGCTATCCTCATGGGATAGGGTAGATATCACATGAATATCATTTATGTTATTCATACAACCACTAAAATTTCAAAATGGATGCACACACACTATTCTTTGCTCATTTCTCCTCACTTTCCTTGATTTTTTCTAACACACGCACACACTCACATATTTCTTTACTCAGTTTGCTTTGTACATACCCATTCTTGCACACACCACACCCCTAGTGGTTAGTACTCACTTTGGTATATCATACACACACAACACCCCATTACAATATAGCTTCATTACCACATGTGAGGGGTAGCCTCCATATCGATCATTTACAAGTATACATCCTAGTGGGTATATATTTGTTTCTCTTTGGCCATTTTAACGAGCACTACACCCATAGCAGGTATCACTCCACATTTGCCCATCTTAGTGAGAACTACACCCATAATGGGTTTCACTCCACACTTGTCCATATTCTTTGAGCATAACACCCTTTTGGATAGCTTCATGGCCACATGCGAGGGGTAGCCTCCATATCGATCATTTGCAAGCATACATCCTTATAGGATTTTTTCTCATCTTCTTTTCTTTGATCTTTGGGCACTTTGTTTTCTTCTTCTTCTTCTTCTTTTCTCCTCTTCTTACTTTATTTCATCTCTCTTTCTTCCTTCCATCCACTCATTCATACATTTCATATCGTACTCATTATAGATTGCATTTAGTTAGCTTCATTTATCCATCATGCATTGCACCCATTATGTTTGTGATCATCATGCATAAAAAAACCAATAACAACAAAAATAAAATCAATTCACATAATGCACATACATTTTCACACCATAAGTAATCAAAATAAATTTGGGTTTTCACCCCTTTTGCCTTTTTATTTCTCTTTTCCCTCCTATCCTTCCTTTTTGTACTCTGTCTTTCTTTTCATTGTTTGTCGGTCTATTTTCTTCTGCATCTACCTTTTTTGAGTTTCATATAGAATTTGAATTTCCTTCCGACACTCGAGAGGGCATCCTGGCCTAAAATGCATTAATGTCCCTAATTTCTCAATTTACTTGTAAAATATTAAAAGTGTAAAAAATAACACCAAATTTTGCACCACCCCTTTCTTCTAAACCAACCATTCCTTTTTATTTTCTTTTTTGTCTTCCTCTTCATATTTGTTATCTCCGCTTATAGGTGTCTACATATTTCTTTGATGCATTTATTAGGCCATAAATGCATCAAAGAGGGGGAAAATGTAGACATGGAAAATTGACCCACCTAAGTGATTCATTTTCCCTAGAGCCTTGGAAAGACCCTTAAACTTATCCTAACACAAGTTTAGGCCTTTCTTACCCCTTTTTCCTTCCCTTGTGTGTTTGCATCTTTCTTTGATGCATTTATTAGGCCATAAATGCATAAAATAGGTGAAAAAATGTAGACATAGAAAATTGACCCACTTTTCATCAATTCTCATCAATTCATCCTTGTAGATCAATCGTCTAACCAACCAAGCCAATTCCACCTTTTGATGACCTAAAATTGGGCATTTATTGCTTTAAAAATCAAGGTTGTCTTTGAGACAAATTTTCCCCCACCAAATCTTCTCCATTCTTCTCAAAACTTATATCATTGGATCGGGATCGAAAAGAGATTTCTGCAAGTATAATTTTTATCCTATTCTAACACCGTTTGGTTCCCCAAAATATAGTAAAATTACACATGGGTCTAAAGTCTAGGGCATGATTTTGGTTTCCTAGAAATTTCTTAAACTTATAGGGTTTTTTTTTTAGGTCAGCCCTCCTTTGTGGTTAACTTTTTTTTTTCCTTTCCCTTAGCCCTCCAAACACTCTATAAATAAAGGGATTGAATTTCCATTTTAACACTTTGGCTATTTTTGCAAAGAGAATCTATGAATTCCTTTTGGTAATCCTAAGTATTCTCCTTGTGTAATCTTCTTCTAGTGCTCTTGGTGTTTTTTTTGGTGTTCTATTATAGTGATTTGCAAGTAGAGGTCTTGATGATGAGTTATATACTTAAAGGAGTCTTTTGCCTTAGCTCTTGTTGCTTCCACAAGCTTATCAGGTCGTCTCTTTTATTATTCTATATGCATAAATAAGTTTTGTTCAATAGTTGTTGCTTTTTGTCTAATCCACGCCCTGTCTGCTATAGGGTGTGGATTCGATATAGATAGGCTTGGGGGTGAGCATACATCCCCAAACCCTAGGGTTTCAGTTTATGTTCTTGTGGCATGTTGCTCTATCTTCTGTTTTTGGTTTTGAACATTTTTTTTTGCTTGCATTTCATTTAATTAAATATGTATCTTTATTTGAATTAAATCTTAAATTTGTGCATTTTATTTTGTTAAATCTTTGCATTTCATTTAATTAAATCTATACATTGCATTTTAATTCATCCGTGTATTTCATTTATTTAAATCTTTGGATTTTATTTAGTTAAATATTTTCATTTCATTTAGTTAAATTTGTACATTGCATTTTAATTAAATCTATACATTGCATTTTAATTAAATATGTGCATTTCATTTATTTAAATCTATGCATTTTATTTAGTTAAATATTTGCATTTAATTTAGTTAAATTTACACATTTCATTTACTTAAGTCTTTGCATTTAATTTAGTTCAATATTTGCACTTAATTTAGTTAGATTAGTGCTCGGTAATTTACAAGGCACATATTCAGTCTAGATAGGCTTGGGGGTAAGCACTCATCCCCAAACCCTAAGGTTTTAATTTGTGTTTCTGCTATGTGATATTTCCTTCTTGTTTTGGTTTTTAGTCGTTCAAGTATTACTTGCATTTCATATCATTTTTAGCTTGGGGATAACCCTCTTGTCCCCAAACCCCTTTTTTCTTTTTATTGCATATCTATTCAATATTATGTTTATTTTTTTACACTTCATTCTCTATTTAATTGTATATCTGATCATTATTGTGTTCATTCTATATACATTTCATTCTCAATTTAATTGCATATATGTTCATCATTGTGTTCATTAAGTTTGCATTTCATTATCTATTTAACTGCTTATATGTTCATCATTATGTTCATTTTGTTTGCATCTCCTGTTTTATGCTAGCATATTTTGCTAAAAGATCATTTTTATTTCAAAATATCAGCTAAAAGGACCTAGGGGGCTTGACTGTTGCACCTCCAAGCACAATTATATAGCGGCCTAAGTAGACCCCCTAACGTTGACCATATTTTCTAGTGTTTGTGAAGTTGTTTTGTAGATCTAAAGTTGTGGAATATTTTGGACGCAAGATGAAGCTTGGGTCAAGCATTGAAAATAGATAACTTCCCTTAGCAGAGCTTTTAGGCTAATTGTTGTTGTGTCTTTTATTCTTATTCCAAAAACATAAATTAACAAAAGGGAAAAATATATTTAATTGCTCTCTAGACATTCAAAAGACAAGATCATTTAGTTTGCATCTAGGGTTTAGTCTTGTTTGTTGCATCCCCTTTGGACCCTTGCTTAAAGAAAAAGAATTTTATTTCATTGCAACCTAGGGTTATAAATAATTCAATCAAAGAATCATACTAGGATTAGTTATTGTATTCTTGCATCTTGTGTGTTTTGCATTGCACTTTCATTTCATAGTTTAGTCTAGAGAAGGTCAAACATAAGTGTCTATTTAAAAATCACACATCAAACATTTCCACCTCAAACTTGGAACGAGTCCTAAAACCATTCCTAGTGAACCTCCCTTTCTTTTTGCACCGAGTGTAAATAACAACATACCCCCGCGGTGACCTCGACTCCCAATAGATCTAGCCAAGAATCATGTGGTAGGGTAGTTTTCCCCCTCTACAGTTCTCCATTTACTATCACTGAATACTGAGGAGTGGAGATGTAAACCATGATCCAAAGCCTCCAATTTGCCCCAAAACCAAAAAATTGTAACACTTTATCCATAAACTCCTAAGACACTCTATCGTAGGCTTTATTCATATCTAGCTTAAATAGCATGACTTATAATCCTCTCATCCTCATAGAGTGTAGAACCTCATAAATAGTGATTATCCCATCCAAGATATGTCTTTGTTTAATAAAACCACTCTGTTGAGGGGAGATAATCTTATGTAAAACACACTTTAGTCTATTGGCTAGAAGATTTATCAAAATTTTATAAATAGAATTGAATAGGTTGAGTGGGCAAAAATATTTTAGCATGTCTACTTCTTGCTTTTTTGAATCGACTCTAGGAATGTAGAATACCATTCCTTGAGAATTTTTTTTCTCACTAAAATTCCAGCAAAGCCTCTAACATATCGTTCTTAATAATATCCCAATAAGTCAAAAATAAACCATTTGGTAAATCATCTAGATTCGAAGCTTTATCCTTTTGCATGCTAAAAACTTCCCTACACACCTCCTCCTCTAAGAAAGGACTGTCCAAAAAAATATTTATTTCACTATTCACCACTTGGGGAATATTCTTCAACAATTTGTTAATTGATTCAACATTTGTTACATCTTCCATGCTAAGGATATTTAGAAAAAAAAACTACTTCCTTTTTAATATCCTCTTCCTCTTTTATTTCCTTTCCCTCTTCTATCTTCAATATTCTTATTATATTATACACCATGTGTCTAATAGTTGTGAGATGAAAAAACTAGGTGTTTCGATCTCCTTCTTTGAGCCATAAAGCCCTAGATTTCTGTCTCCAATGGACTTCTTCCTGGGCTAATAAAGTGTGGAGATAGATAGAAACACCTTTTCTTTTATATCTAATTCCTTCGTATGCCCCCAATTTTGAATTTGCTCTTCCACCTCTTCCAAGCTAGCATTTAGATTACTTTTTTTTCTCTTTTAAATGACCAAAAACCTCCTTGTTCCAAACCTTTACATTTTTCTTAACATTTTCAACTTTTGAGAGACTTGGAATATTTTGGATCCCCTAATATCAATGTTCTACCATTCTAAAACCTTTTGAGCTAAAGAAGGATGTGACATCCACATTAATTCAAATCTAAAGGGTCTACCTTTAACTCTTCTCCACCCCAACACTTCGAAAATCAATGGTGAATGATTAGAGGTAATATTTGGGAGGTCTTTAAGAGAATAGTTATAATAGCGAGTGAACCAATACTGGGATGCTAATACTCTGTCCAATATAATTTGAATGAAGTTGCTTCCTAACCTCCTATTAGACCAGGTGTATTTAGCTCCTTTTAGATCCAAATCCATCAATTCACATTTAGAGATAAAATCATTAAATTCCTCCATACTATTAGAATAACCCAAACTACCTCCCTTCTTATCACTAGGATACAAGGGTGTTAAAATCCCTATAAACTATCCATGGCCACTGAGACACCTCATGAAGATTACTAAGGAGCTCCCAAACCTTTTTTCTTCCTTCCCAAGTGTTTGGGGCATACACATTGGAAACAACCCAAGAAAAGCTTGTAATTTTACAAGTCAAGAGGACAGACACACACCTTTCATTTATTTGAATACATTGACCATAAAATATTTTAGGGTCTCACAAAGTCCATACACCTCCACATGCTCCCATCGCTGAACTTCCCACCATATCCGCTTCCTTCCAAATAATATTTGTAATCGATTGAAATTCTGGTTATCAATCCTAGTCTCTTCAACCAAGAAGATACTGAGTTTGTATTCTTTTCTCATCTCCCAAAGTACCCGATGTTTTGCAAAGGCATTCATACCCTTGATGTTCCTAGACAAAAAAAAATCATTTCTAAGATTTTAGTGGGTTCTTTCCCCCACCCAAATCTAAAACCTTTTGAGTATCATCTGCAACTTGTTTTGCTACCTCTCTGGATCTAATCACTCTATTTTTTTCCTTCCTCTAGACATAGAAGAGCCCACATTCGCTCTTTTCTTGGCATGCTTTAAGAGAGTCAATAACTTCAAATTCTCTTCAAATTTTTCTATATATGTATCCTCCGAAGACTCTCACTCCTCTATCTTCATTTCCTCTTCTGGTCTATTCTTAAACCTCTTTCCATTCTGATTTTTCCTCTTCTGATGAGGTGTTTCCCCTAGATAGCTCTCCTACTTGTTATTAGATTTCTTTTTGATGCCTAACCATGTTTTCTTGATTAGTTTCCTTACTCTAGGTGTTAGTCTTCTTCAAACATTGGATTTTGAAGACTAAATTTGTCATAAGAGGGTTCCTAAATTTTTTCTTTCTCTTGATACCTCCCACCTATTTGGATCTTGACTTTGAAGCCTCCTTCCTTTACCAAAATTTTTGAGGGTTGCTCTCCTTCCTATTAGGGCATAAATTTCTTGATTGCCCTAGTTTCTTGCAAGAATCACATCTTGAGGGGCTACTCTTATATTCAATAGACTGTACACCCAACTTCTATGTTTAGAAATGAGTTCTATTGAGTCGGGGAGTTCCTTTTCTAGAATGACATTCACACATATTCTAGCATACAACAACCTCAACTTTGCTAACGTTGCAAGATCTATCACAACCAGACTACCAACCTCTTTAACAATACCTATCATCACTTCCTCATGCAAGAGCTAGAAGGGTAAACTTGAAAATCTAACCCAAATAGGAGCTTGATGAATGCTCTGCTTATTTGGGTCAAAGTCAGGTCCCCATTTTCGTAGAAATAAACCTCGACATCTGAAAAACCATGGACTGCCCCATAAGATGCGATCTCCATCCTCTTCGTAGTTCAATTTGATCATGAAGAACCCTTTAGGCAATGCCGCTATCTCCATGTACCCTAGGGCATGACATTTCATCAAAGCCCATTTTCTTATAGTGTCCAAATTTGATCAAGCACCGATAAACCTTTCCACTATGTTCATTGCTCTTTGGGTCATCGTTAAGTTAGTGAGTTTTCCTTGCTTAATTTAAACCACTTCTCCACTCCTTTAAACTTTCCTTTCACCACATTTAATCATGACCTGATCCACATATCAAAAATCTTATTCTTTTACGCACTACTAAAAATACCTTCCTCAAGACGGATTCGACTTACAGACCATCTATCTCCTTCTAATTTTTAATTTAAAACTCTTTATAATTTTTTATCTTCTCCTAAATTTTAATTTAAAATTTTTTATAATATTTAATAATTAACTTTGAGTTTTTCTTTTCATACTTCCATTCATATATAAATATATAACTTTGCTATGCAGATTTAGGCATTCAATACTTTTACACCAATTTATATAACTTTCACACTTCCATCCAAATATATATATATATAACCGTGTGAGTTTTTAGTTTTAAACATGTAATACTTTTATATCAATTTATGTTGCTTTGCGGGTTTAGGCATTCAATGCAATTACTCCCTGAAGTTGGTGATGTATAAATAGTTTTATCAGCTCTCTACCTATTTATTCTATTATTAAAAAATTGAAATATAATTCCCAGGAAAAATGACTGATAATACCAATGTTAATGTTAAAACAGAAGTGACAGTCATAATTTACTCTAAAACCCATTTTTTAGGTCTAAAATAATAAAAACCGTCAGTCAAATCAAAGCACTGGCCGTTACACATCAACATCATAGACCTTCCTTTTATAGGATGCAGAACATTATTTTGGATACTGCTTTATGTCATATTTTCCATGAATTTTACATCAACATAAGGGAACTCACGAGTGACAGCCCTTACATCAACATAAGGGAACTCACGAGTGACAGCCCTTATTATTGACAAACTTTTCCTTCCAATATTTATCATGGGAGATGACTCCATACTCCATTCCTGATGAGTGTTTCCACTGTTCCACTTTACAAAGATTTCTTTGTGAGGTCATAGTATTATTTTTTATTGAAACATAATTGAGATAATTGAAATACTTTGCGAACATCTTTCCCTATATACTTTTACTATTCTTTTCTTTTACCAAAGTCCAATATTTTTACTATTGTAATGTTTCTCTCTTTTAAACCTTTTTTTTTAAAGAAAGTTTAATATATTTTTACTAAGCCTCTCTTTTGTAATGTCATGTCAAAAACAAATAAATATCCTTGACCAAGAATAAGTCCAATATACTTTTATTATTCTTCTCTTTTAAGAAAATACAATACCTTTACTTTTCTTCTCTTTTAAAAGTACAATACCTTTAGTCAAAAACAAATAAATATCCTTAACCATGTTCTAATTAAAAACTTCTATTCCAGAAATAATGTCTGCTCAATGGTAAAGCTAACACTAAGATAACTTTTTCACATTACAAGATAATCTAATACACTCAATACTTTTAACTTTAAAAATCCCTTAACAAACAATAAAATAGATATTTCTCATTAAAAATACAGGTGCAGTTATTTTCAATATTCTTAATTTTACACAATATTTTATAAAACCCAAACCAAACTATTAAAATTTCTGAAACAGACACCAAGTGAACACATCATTCCTGAAACTGAGACCCAGTTAACACATCACACAGTACATGCGGTGCACTTATGGCGGTCACCTACATGGACGAGGACCTACGAGATCGGAGGCTTCTGAGGAAATACCCGCTTTTTTCTATCTCACACACCGGCTTATTACTCAGACGAATCACATCATATGACCACGCCCCTGCAATGGCACCCACAATGGGAGCCACCATGTAAACCCAGAAACTCCTGTACTCGTTTCCCGCTACTGCAGAGCCTATGGTCCTCGCCGGGTTCATCGATGCCCCTGATATTGGCCTGCCAAAAGTATCAAATAAATTGTCACATTTGAGTTTATATTCGAGTTCAAAATTTAGAAAATTTAAAAAAATTGTTTAGGATAGCCCAATAGTTTGGACCTTGGTTCTTCTTTCAAGTACAAACCGTATTCGAGTTCAAAATTTAGAAAATTTAAAAATTTTGTTTAGGGATAGCCCAATAGTTTGTACCTTGGTTCTTCTTTCAAAAATCAAGATCCAAACCATGGATGAATGTGTAAAGAAGTAGTATATGTTAAAAAAAATCTAATTTTTTTTATAAATTCAATGAATGAAACAACATAAGTTTAGATATTAGTACCCAGATATGGCTACGTTCATGGCGATGGTGGTTCCAATAGCTAAGCCCGCCAATTCTCCTATCTAAAATCCCCAAAAAAAGAAGTATTAATGGTGATAAGAACGTTATATAACTGGTAAACTACTGTTCGGTGCAGGAATTCAATGCACCGCCAAGATATGGAAATATGATGAATCAATGAATTTAATGCTCTTTACCGCTTTGGTGTCGGTGGCAACAGCAGAAATCACGAACATCAACAGAAAAGTGACGATGAGTTCCAGGACGAAGGACTGGATGTTTGAGCCTGTTGGCACTGTTGCTCCGATGTTTGCTACGTCTCCAAACATCAGACGAAGAACATACCCTGCAGCTATTGCTGCCACTACTTGACCTCCTATGTAGCCCGGTATCTGTCAAAAATACAAATGCAAAACCTTAAAACCTTGAGGGTGGAGTACAGAAACTTAAAAATAGGAGACTCAAACATGAACTAAAATAAACATAGTTCTGCAACTTTTCAGCTACACCCATAGCTAAGATTAGGGGTTTGGTGGTATTTGGTGGTATAATGGTATGATTACCAAGGACTTTTGAACAGCCAATAAATATATATGATTTTTAAAAGAATTGGTTTTAATGCAAAATTTTTGGTAATCACAGGATTTTGGACTTTAAAATTATGAAAGTTTTTTTAAAAATTTAAAAATGAAACAAATATTTTTAAGTTTTGAAGTTATGAAAGTTTTTTGAAAAGTTAAAAAGAAAAAGAAACAAATACTTTTCTGTAATTACAAATGATTTATTCTTAAGATTTCGAACTTTAAAATTATGAAAGTTTTTTGAAAAATTAAAAAAAATATACTTACCAGTCAAAAGAGAAACTTATACCCTTTAAGTTTTGGAGTTAAAAAAGAAAAACTAAGCTTTGGAGTTAAAAAAGAAAAACCAATACTCTGAAGCTTTGAAGTCATGGAAGTTTTTTGAAAAATTAAAAAGAGCTGAAAAAAATACCAACGCGACTTATTATTTTAATATAATTAAAAAATAATAATAATTACATTGATCAATGGAAATCTTCTGACTGTTGCAAAAGAGAGGGTTACTGCAGGGTTGAAATGAGCCCCTGAAATATGACCAAGGGAATAGACGAGGATCATCACTGCCATCCCCCACACAAGCGACACCCCAAGATGAGTTATGGAACCGTTGCTCTTCTTGTCAACTACGATTGATCCACATCCTGCAAACATAAGGAAGAACGTCCCTATAAACTCTGCTCCCACCTGCTAACTTTAAAAAAAAATGATAAAAGTCATACCAAGAATAGTTTCCATAGCAATCAAACTCACATAAAGCAGCAAAACCCACAGTTAGATATCTACCATATTTGAAACCTAATACAGAATGTAGTTTTATAGCCACTGTTTTTATAATTTTTAAGGTCTACAAAAACTGTGTAATTATCCAAATAATTATATACCCATGTCAGAATATGATGCTGTGAATACAAAACTGAAAAAGCAAACAAAGCCCACCTTCTTGAAAAATTTGGGAGATGGCATGCAGAATGTATGCTCTTGATGAGTATAACTTTGGATTAGGCCACCTTCCAGATCTTTTCCACCAAAATTTTCTCCGTTGCCATTGGCATTGCTGTTCATGGATCCAATTTCTGCAGAAGCCATATTCAGAACTTGGATCCCAGTTCTTCTTGCCTTCACAAACAAACAATCCTGACCTTTATTTTCTTTCCAAAAGCCAAGATCGTTTGTGGATACTAGACCGGGCTTTTACATCAATATATAGCTTGTCCTTTCCAAACCCACATCGTGCATCAACGTGATCCGGTTCATGACAGTGCATTCACACGATACTGAATTTAATTTTTAGCCTCCAAAAAGCTTGGATTTTACACAATCTCAAGCCACAGCAGACTAATTCATCCTGACTTAATGGCATCCCATCCCATCATGGGAAAAGGGGGGAGATATGCCTTGAAGCTCCCAGAAGGCGGCACACATTTCCACAAGACCAAGCCGCGTGAGAGACGGACTTAAATTCTCTGTTCATGAGCATTGACATTTACCTGTTCAAATTGATTCTTATTTTGTATTTATTATAAGATAAGTTCTTGGTTGAGTGGTGAGTAGACACGTATATTATTCAACTTATATGAATATAACATCAAACAAACTTAGAGTGGAGTGTTTGTTGATGAGCTACTCCATTCATTTTCTAAATGGTAGGATTAACTTGGCCTTTACCAATAAAATTTATAAAAATTTATTGCACATAAAAACATCTCTCAAAAATATGTATAATTAATTAAAATTTCAACCGTTAGTGACTTATTGTCATTATCAATATGGCCCTCTTATGTTGAAATTTTGTGCTTATCCCCAACGTGTGGAAACTCCGCAGAGAGTGGGTTACGTTTACTGTTAAACAAAATGGGAGACCTTGTTTCCCCTTTTACACTTGCAATAATTCGTTCTTATCTAAAGAATTTGTTTTTAGAAATTTTTAAATGCCTTGTCTACCTTTTTTTATCTGGTTTTAATTATTAGAAATGGGTGGGCAAATAATTATTAAATATTCCAAAAGGCATATTTAGGTCAGAAAGGACTCGATGCGTAAGCATTACGAGAGCATTCTACCACCAAGACAGGGCCCACTGTTGGGGTCATCATTAAGAGAATGTTTTGTTTTTCAACACCGAGAAGATGGTATTCTTTTTCCTTTGTACAAAGATAAGAATGTTATGTGTTTTCTTTAGTATTAAGAAGGCCCGCTATGTTCACCGGTTAAGTTACTTTTCAAGAATTCTTTGGACAATGGGTTAATTAATTATATATATAATAAGTATATAAATAAAATAAAAAACTAAGAATGAAATGTTAAAATGTTAAAAGAGTTTTAAACATCTTTATTTTATTTATCACTTTTAAGAGCTTATGATATTTTTTTAAATATTATTTTATATATTCTTTCATGATAAGAAAATATTAAAGTTTTTTTTAGTAAAGCTATTTATCACTTTTAAGAACTCATAGTATTTTTTAAATATTGTTTTATATAATAAGAAAATATTAAAGTTGTTCTTATTAAAGGTATATATATAGATATATGGAGTTTCTATAGTTAGAGTTATTGATATAAAATTCTTCACATGAAATTTGATCCATTTAAAAATTGTTGAGAATTTTGAGAAACTCAATTATACTAGAAAAATCTTAAAAGATGTTTTACAATAATTAGTTTTTATTATCAAGTTAAAATTTTGACATTGTAATAAGATAAAAGGTTTTCAAAATCTATGAGACTAAAAGCACTCTATAGAATAATAAATTTACATAAAATTATGACTACCAATCCCAAAATTTGATTGGGTCATTTTTTTTTCTACAACGTTCAACTTTTGCTACTAATTTGATGATGAAATCTCGTACTTTCTTTTATTTCACCTCTTCAAACAATTCTAGCAATAATTCTAGTGCTAGAGTATCACGATAACTAGCTTAAATATTATTGTATTTCCCACATTCCAAACAAAAATGATTGTCTATCTTCTATTTGGTTATTTACTTAATTTTATATTCTATTTGTTCATTCACTTGTTTTGCTTCATCCATGTTTTATTTTTTCTTTTAATCTTATTCTATACAACTTTAGGCCATTTGTTTGTATTTATATATTCATTTTTTTCTTCTAGATATCCTAGATGATGAACCATAGCCATTGCTTTTATAGGGAAGTACCTATCTATTCTAGAAAAATCTCATACGAAACTAACTCTTTTATTTTGAAGTTGTTTGTAATTAGACGTTTTTTAATCTCTCTATTTGCCTCTATTTTGAGTATGATATGCTATTAGCCCATATTTCACACTCCTACAACATCATTGTTACAACTAGTAGCCCAAATAAAACCCATATAGCCTTCTAACCCATAATTTAGTACCTTTGCCTCTATTTTGTAATGCAAAAAGTGCTCTTCATCCCTTTAATGTTCTCTCAATTCTACATTATCTCAGCTAAACTTAAAATTCTATCCCAAGATATTTGTACTATGCTATTTCTTCTAGAAGATCCCCTTCAAAATAAAAATTTAACTATTCTTTTCCTTTTGATTGAAAAAGATAATGATATTAGTTTTACTAGTATTTACTTGCATGCCTACCTCATTGGAAAAGTACTTTAAGACCTTTAAATGTTTTTTCAAACCTTACATTGATATTGTAATCAAAATGAGATCATTTGCAAATAAGAAAATCCTCACCATATATATTCTCAAATAATCATCCTCCCCTCCATTGAGATTTATCTAATCTTCTAATTTGTTAATATATAAACCAAATAAGATAAGGGATGATGGGTATCCTTATTTAACCCCATATCACTTCTAAAGAATTTTAAAAGGTCTACCTGATTTGTTTAGGATAGAGGATAATAATAAGTGATTTGTTTGGTTGGTATATGAGTTTTAGATCTAATAGTATATGAAGTTGATTTGATGTTTTTATTTATTAAGTTTAGCATTTAAGTAGGTATTTGGTTGATGAGTCAAGCATAGGTTAAACAAAGTACTTATTATACATGTTAATAGGAAGAATGTTGTTTATGAATGCATTTTATGGGTTATAATTCATCAATTGGTTATTTTTAAAAATATATTTTGACGAAAAAATTATTTTAAAATATAGAAACAAATATTAGATTTGTCAAAATTTATGTATAGTACTTATAATTTTTTCTTTTATATATAGCTAGCTTATGGTTAACACATAGTTATTCCTAGTAGAAGAGCTAAGGTTCAAATTAATAAGGGATAAAGTTGTGGTTGTACAGTATGAGTGGGGCTAATGTGATTTTAATTAATGAAATTTTATCAAATTATATTAGTTTAGTTCTTATTTTTCATATGTCATATAATTTAATTATAACATAGAATTTATTTAAAATGAAAATTTAAAGTTTAAAAGCAAGGATAAATATACCAAGAACAAAATTAAATATCGGTGATGTCTATTGCGAGATAATGATATAATATTGTTGCAAATTTCAAAAACATTATTTAAATTTGAAATATTAAAATTCTTAGAAAGAAAGACCTTAAAAAAGAACATAGGTTCTATTATTATCTAAATAAAGTATTTAATATTAATAAGTATTATTCTAAGATGTTATGTTAGATTTCGGAATAAATTATCTTCCAAAAATTAAGTAGCTCTTAAAATTAAAATGTTATGAAACTAAAATATTTATTTATAAAAAAAAAGATAATAAATAATCTATATAAATTAATTGTATAACATGATTTCAATTGGTTAAATTCCTCAAGTTTCAAGAAGGAAACTTATGTTTGAATCTTGGCAAGCAATAAATATATGTGGTCAAGTTGTAATACATGTAGAACCATTTTAATTTATCGTACACACCTTTAACAAGCTATTATTATCAATTTTTTAAATATTTTTAATCACCATGACATATTTTGGAAATCATTATATACTTTTTAACACTTCCTATATAGATATTTAATTAAAAAAAATAAACACAACCTTAAATATAAATAATGTAAACAAATTTACATATTTTCAAGACTTTGATCTTGGATAAAAAAATTAAATTTTATTAGCATAAATTATTAAGCTACTATAGGTATCTTCAATCCCAATTATTCTTCAATATGCATATGATGTAAAGATGTTAGCTAGCATACCCATTTGCACCTTAGTCATACCCTATCTTGATTGCTTGTCCTCCATAGTAAAGCAAGAAAAAACAAAACATGCAAACTCACAAAATTTAGTGTAATCATTGTCAACTTAGAACCATCTCATGTATATACATATTTTTTTAATAAGTTATATGTAGCTTTTATTTCAGGCCACTGTCATAATAATACCAAAATATTACACTTGTTGTTAGGTCAATTAAACCATATTCAACATGCATTATTATCACAAGTATTTTTAATTTCTTTTTCTATTAAATATATTCTTTAAATTTATCAAAATGCCATGTTTCCACAATCATATCCTTTACAACATTTTTCTTAATAGATAAAATATCACTTGGCCAGTCACCTAAAATTTGAATTTCACCAAGATGAAGATCAACACCGTGATTGGCTAAATTATCTACTACAAGATTTTCTTCTTTATAAATATGCTCACATTTCCAAGATATTACCTCCAAAAATAGATGATGAAAATCAATAATAACACTAATTTATATTTAATCCCCACATCCATTTTTGTTGATAGAATTAATGATAATTTATGAATCCCCCTCAATTGAAATATATTTTTATCTTCCATATAAGAAGTGTCCTAGCCTTTGCATAGTTGTTAATTTAAGTTTCATGTGATTTTGCGTGAGTGAGTAAATTTTTTTCCTTCATTATTTTGAAAAAAATCACCTCTACTAGCTTTTCCTAAATTTCCTTTACAAACACAATCAAAATTAATTTTATAAACCTAATTTTTAGAAATTTTATTTTACCTTAGTTCAAAGTAGATCCTTTGTTTTAATGTCATCATCATAGATGACTCTTCCATGCATGTTCAAACCTTGTAACCAAGTTGTTATCACCTATTTTTTGCACTTGAGACTTTCCCATGATGAACATCATATTTGTAAATGTTTTGCAAGAGAGGCAATAATATGGTTCCAAACTTGGGCATGAGTTTTTGAGATTTATTTTAAAAAAATCTATTATTCCTTTCAAGCCATAAATTTTAACAATTAATGGTAGAGCCAATACTCCATAGAATATAGGATGCTTTAGCTTTGAAATAATTAATCCAACATTTTATCAACTCTTTCAATGTTGGATCTACCAAATGTATTTTTATAAAAACAAATATAATCCAAAAAATTATTTATTTCTCTATCATTGCAGGATTGACAATATTATATTGTGCTGATATAATATTTTGTCATTGTACGATTGTTTAATAACCATTGTAGTTTTCAATAAAGATCAACCTCTCATGTAGGGGAGGATCCAATCGATGAGACAACCCAACATCAAGAAGTCAAAAAGCATATGAGGATCCCACTCAATTTTTCAAACCGTTAGGTTTTGATTCTTTCTTATTTTAATTATGTTTGTGTAGACACCAAAATCCAGCCAATTGTAAGTCATCTATACCTTCCTGCCAGCCACGTGTCAGTCATCCATCCTTCCCGCCATTATTTGGCCCAAATCCACACTTTCCCACCATTATTTGGCCCAATTTCACTTTTCTCGCCATTTTTCATCCCCAAATTTATTTAAATTAATATTTATATATATATTTTAATATTTTAATATATTTTAATATATATATAAATAAAGTTTAAGTGATTTAATCCGAGCCGTCCATCCTTCATTTAATCTCATCCGTCCATCCATCTTAATCCGTTTCACAACCTAGATTTATTCTCTACCCTTGGATCCACTTTAATCTTAGCCACACGTTCAAAGTGTCGTTAAAACCCTAAAGTGTGCCCTAAGAGTAGATTATAAATTGAGTCACCTTGATGGCTCAAACCCTATCTATCTCTTCGGCTAAACCTACTTATCTTCCCTATCTAAGTCCGGAGTTGGCTATTGCTGTTAATCCTGAGTCTTCTGAGTCTTCTACGGCCCTAAGTCTGAACTAAACCCTTTCGTCGCATCCATCGCCGCCGCCTGGTCTCGCCGCGTTAACAGGAAAAGGTATAGATTCGTCTAAAGCAAGTAATCTTTCTTTATGTATTAATCTACTGTTGAATTCTGCATTCTGTTTATTTTTATTTCATAAATCTAGGGTTTTAGACTGTTTCTGAGGGCTCACACGGTGGAGCCCTCTTATTAGTTTCTAACTCTTTGATAATTTTAATGTGTGCGGGATTCTAGTGGTAGATCCGATTTGTTGATAGCAGTTGCTTAGGCTGGAGTGGTCCGAGCCAAAGGATACAACGAAGCCCACTCATTCTGTTGAGGTTAAGGATACATTCTTCGGAGACGCCACCACATTGTGCCAGCTAGGGTTTCGGAGAACCCTAGCACAAATTGTAACTTTGTATCACGAAAAGGGTTACGGGCCCTGTTGTACTTAAAAGGAGTTTCTAAACTCCATTGATTAATAAAAATCATTCATTTTGTACAAGCTGTTCTGCATTCCTTTATTGTGATTTCTTTATTTCTGTTTGGCGTTGTATCTTTAATCTACAAATGGCGATCACGGTGGGACCCCCTAGGGTTTCATGTTTTTAATACTTGCTTTATTGATCTATTCCTGTTTTTGTTTTATTTTGCAAGTTTCGAAAATCGTGAAATTCGTTGTTCCGGCGAACTAGGGTTTCCGAGGAGTTTGCGGAAAATGCGACGAGACGCAGAGCGGCGTCCGGAAGTCCGATCCGAAACGCGAGAGGTGCGTTTCAGCTGCGCGAGACTCCCTTGGGCGTTTGAAGGCAGTTTTACAGAAAAAGCGTAGGCTTCCGAGTAAGTGCGTTTTTTTTTTTTTCTTTGTTAAACTGTACTTTTTACGTTTTTGGTTTTTCTGTTGTATTCTGTTTCTTTTTCAGATCATTGCTTTAAAATGAACAAAAACTAAGTAATCTGGAAAAGAACAGTTAAAGTTTGTATATACATTTTTTTTTGTTACATTTTTAGTTACATTTTTCTGCATTGCATTATTGGTTGTTGCTTGCATAAAAAAAAAAATTGCATACCTAGCTGCATATTAGAATAGCTACGAATTATCTGTTTTAGTTATCTAAGTAGGACTATTGATTGGATGTCAATAGTACTCCTGCCATTGGGTGATTCCAAGGCGGGAGAAGTGGACGAACCTTCCGGTTGCTCCTTTGATATCCGATATCATTGGTAGGCGGGGGGTTTTAAACGGTGTACTCCACTTCTTCGGAGGAAATGGCATATTTTCAGGGGCCTCTTGCTTAGATCATTAGAACTTTTGATTTATAGCTTTGTATGTATACATTAGACAACTAAAACACTTAAAATAAAATTCATTGCATTTCATATTGCATTTAAAACGGTAATATCTGGATTTCATCACCGGGTATTGCTTGAAGTTTAGTGACGGTGGAATTCATCTCCATCCATTAAACTTCTGCCTCAGGCACCATAGGTCACCCCCGAGCAAACTTGCTTGGATTTCATCACCAGTAAGAATCTCGTTGTCCTTTCCTAGCCATAGTTTTTACCTTTTTTTTGTGAATAATTCAAGATTAGATCACATGCAAAACTCATAAACCGGACACTTAAAATTTACTACAGATTAAGATCAGAAAATAAGTAATTAACCGCAGGGTAAGACACATTGGTTGAAACCTAGGTTGTGACTTGTTTTCGATAATTTCTTTAGTGTAAATTTATCATTCAAGTTTTGCATTCTTCTTTTCTGAATTTGTTTAGATTTATTGCGTTATGGTCTTAACAAGGAATCAATCTAAAGTGTTAAATCTAAATAATCAAATGAATAATTCACAGAACATCCCCACCACCAACATGACCACTTATCCTAGTGAATTTCAGGCAGGTTCGCCTGCAGGTCTTTCACGTCCTTCTACCGTCTATCGCATGGCCATGCCCATGGAGGAAGACAATTCCTGTCATATTACCCACATTGATATGGCCCAAGTGCAAACTCACTTAAGAGATGGCACTGGTTATATCCTTGAGCCAATCCAAGATTCCCCTATGCAAGATTCTATTTTTCAGCGGGATATTGCATCAACCATACTCGTTGGTTTCACTCGGGTCTACACTAACCCTTTTTTTGAGGCTAATGTTGTATCTGATCAGCCGGCTTCATCTCCAACATCTTCCCAGATGCTCAATTGTCCTCCTTTGGAGACAAATGTAGTGTCTTCCCGACCACTTTCTCCTCCATTTACCCGGGTGTACACCAATTCTCTCTATGAGGCTGGTGGAACCTCCTCTAGCCATGACCAATTTCAACCCTCTTCTTCCCAAACCATTTATGGTTTCACCCTACCGGGGCACGGTCATCTTGTTTCTTCCCGAGTACTGCCTACTTCAGCCACCTTCATTGCCCTCGCTACGCAGTCTCCTGTGACTACCATGGCAGCCTGCCCTCCACCTTCATCCAATCATCCCACATCCCTTGGGTTAGAAATTAATAAGGTTAGGGAGTACCTCGACAAGTTGCTTCAGCAACAACAGCAACAAAATGCCCAACCACCTGTCGTAGTAAATCCTACACCCCAACCAATTTCTACCCAGCCAGCTTTTCTTAGCTCAGGCCCCACCTGGTACCCCAATCTTCGGTGGTGTCCATTCCTACCCCACCTTTCTCCCAACCCAATCCAGTTCATCATTCACCCCAATCACCTTCTTTCTGGTATCATCCATACCAACAACCTGTCCATTCCACACCGCCTAATCCAGGCAATTTCATCCCATCTCATCATTTTTCCACTCCTCCATTGCATCATCATAATCATCAAACGAATCAAAATTTTCATGAAGATTCTCGACTCCATGCTATGCAACAACAGATTGACAACCTTATGCTCAACATGCCCGGCTCATCTAGTCGGAAACCTACGCTAAGGTCGTTGATCAATCAACCAATTCATCCTTCGGTACCTTCACCGCCATATCCGACTGATTTCACATTACCGAAGTTTGACAAATTTTGAGGAACTGAGGATCCTCACGAACATGTGAGCTCATTCATGCATGCCTGCTTTAGAATCCAAAATAATGACGCTCTTATGCTCAGAACTTTTCCTCAGACATTAGGAGGAGATGTTGTACAATGGTACAATCATTTACCTCACCATAGCATTTATGCTTACGAGCAATTGATTAATCTATTTTTAGAACGATTCTCCCTAAATGTACAAAGGAAAGTCTCATTGTCCGACTTATACAAGCTCAAGCAACATGACGATGAGGCTGTTTATGACTTTGGAAACCGTTGGAGGGCTATCATTAATAAATTGCCATTCTCCCTACCAATGGAGGAGTTAACCAAAATGTTCACCCGAGTTGTCTAAAACCTATCTCTTGGTTACTCCAATTACAACAATACAGGACTTTTGAAGAGGCTTTGGCCCAAGCAAGTATCATAGAAGACATTAAAGTCCAAGAGGGTGTTTTAAAACCCCGTAGAAAAGAATGGCAACAAAAGGGCCAACAACGAAATAATAATTATGGCCAAAACAAACAAGCACGGGCTAGTACAGCCTCAAATGTTAACCAAGTTAATCAAGTGGTGGCGAGCCAGCCCGTAATGGCTCAACAACAACAAGTAATGCAAAGTCAACCGCAACCAATTGCTTATCATGCGGTACCCGCCCCTCCTCAACCAGCTCACAATCCTGGGCCAACCATGGAAACTCGACCTTGGCAAACAAATCGTCCCAAGCGACAGTTCACACCTTTAGATGAACCATATGCGGTCATATTCAACAAGTTATATAGCACAAATCGGTTAACTTTACCTGAGTTTAAACCTTTAGAACCATCTAGAAGGGGGAAGTATTACAAGGAGTACCTATTTTGTCCTTATCATAGGCAAAATGGACACGATATCAATAATTGTACAGCTTTCAAACATGTGATCCAAGATCTTATTGAGATTGGAGCCATTAAATTGGATAGCCCCTTAGCCCAACAAAATCAAAATCTTGGTGTATTTCAAACACCCCTTCCACATCGGGAGGAAGCTCCAACAACTTCGGGGGGAGTAACTCAGGTAACTCCTCCTAATCAAGTCAACCATGTACAACAATACCAAGGTTTTGTGGGTACTATTAACGTAGTAACCCGGGGTCAAAGGGCGAACCAACCAAATCAGGCTGAACCACGACCACATGTACAAACTCCCAGTCCACCTCAGGTAACAGTGACCCAACGACGTGCTAGTACTTCTCAAAAACTGCTAAATCATTCTACTCAACGCCAACAACCCATCATGTCATTGAGTAGCCGATTAACTACCGGTTTAAAAATGGCTTACGCCAAGTTATCGATCTATGACCTCATTCAACAATCTCCCCCGCATAGAGAGGCATTAATGGAAATATTAAAGTCAATCGAGCTTCAAACTCAAGATACTAATGCCTTCAACAACTTTGTGGGGAGTATTCAAACATGCATGGAGCCCTCCATCACTTTCTATGATTTTGAAATCAAACCTTTGTCAACAGAAAGTATAGATCCTCCACTGCATATCATGGCCAAGATCGATCACAAGCCATTCAAGAGAGTCTTAATTGACACCGGTTCCTCAATCAATATCATTACAACATCGGCGTTGAGTCATCTAGAGCTGTCGCCATCCCTTATCACCAAGTCGACTTTTACTCTTAAAGCATTCAATGATGCTTTATCTTCCATGGTTGGCACAGTTATCTTGCCCATTGAGGTAGGGGCCCGAACTTTGCATACCTTGTTTCACATCTTGGAAGGGTCCATGGCATACAATGTATTGCTTGGACGGCCTTGGCTTAGGGAGATGAGATGTGTCCCTTCTATAACTGCATCAATGTCTGAAGTATGTATATGAGGGACAGGTTCATTGTGTACCTGCTGACATTGAACCCTTCAAACATTGCAACTATGTCTCAAATCCTTATGAGATTGTGTTGCCATCCACTCATCTTTTCTTGACCCCATCTACTTCTTCTATACCATCTTCTTTTAAAGCTCCCATTCTTGAGGAGCTACCCATCATATCGCAACCATCTTCCTCTTCCGCTATTCCATCTCATTCACCACTTTCTTCATCTCCTAATCTTCCTTCTTCTTCATCAGTGACCACATGCACATGTGGCCATGACCAATCATCTCTTTCCACGTCATTACCCCCTTCTTCTACACCTTCTTCAACATCACCTATTATTCCTCCATCTTCCCAACCATCACCGGTGATGTTTCACAAGTCGATGAAGCATCAACCCAACCAAATCCTTCCAATTCTTCTATCCCACATTCTTCTATTCCATCATCTAGTCCATCTCCCTCCCAAGTCAAGGTCCATCTAAGCGATGCGGGTATTGGTGAGTATGCCATCCAAGATGTCCACATCACACCGTTCAATGTGCAAACGAGTTAAAGATTTTGGTCGTCCACATGACCAACATTTATCCATTGGATCGGTTTATAACATGGGTTCTATGCCAAATTCCATTAATTTTGTATATGGGGGAATAGAGTCATCTTCTAGTCCTACCACCATACTAGAACCCAAGCATCCGAGTCCACTGCCAATATCGAAAGGATGGAGGGTTTTCCCTCTCGCTATTTCCATAGACATAATTGGCGGTAATTTGGCCTAGGTCGATACGAGCAAGGGGTAACTGAACGCATCGATATGCCATACCGAGAGACCCACTGAGCGTTTTGGTCTGGGCTACCAACCACTTCCATCCCTTTCTTCTTTTGAACAAGCTTTTCAAAGCATTAATCTTAATTCAGAAGAAGAAATCCTCCACCCCGACGAATCCGAAGATGAAGCCTATGAAGAATTTGACGTCATGTCAAATGGTGATGAATACGAAGAAGAGTCGGCGCCCATTGTTCCCCTCACTGAACAAGACGAGTTTTATCTCCAATTGTTCCCTCTCCAAGAGGCCATCTTTCGCTTGCTTCTTCCACAAGAACGAGGTGAACCACCCCCTCCGCCACATCCATAAGCCATAATCCAAACATGTATTATATGTATATACTAAAATAGTGGTTTTCACCACTACCAAAAAAAAAAAAATCAGAAAATTCCCAAAAAAAAAAAAAATCAAAATATATAAAAATACTTTATTGCTTTATGTATGTGTGTAATAGTGGTTTTCACCACTACAAAAAAAAAAAAAAAACTCAAACTACAAAAAAAAAAAAAAAAACTGAAAAACTATGTTGTTTTGCATTTCAGGTCTTCCGAGGTCTTCACCGGTTTTCCCTTCCATTCCGCCCATCCTTTCTTCCATAAGTCGACAATGAATTTTGAAGACTTATTCACACCGCTCCATAATCCATATGATCCGGATAAGCCAATCCCGATCAACCCAAACCTGATTGACATGGATCGGATTTCATCTCCTCCATCTATTTCAGAGTTCATCCTTTTCGAGGAATTGTTAAGGGCTTCCGCCAACTACATTCCTCCTTCACCTCCACATTCACCTTCATCTTCTAAGCCAGAGGTCTTCCAGGAAGACATAGACGAGAGCAAGGCGCAGGAGCTTGATGACATTTTAGATGACATAAATCCGATCCCTACTCCCCATCGGCTTGAGGAAGGTTCCCACATGTCTATTGAAGAAACTATCGATGTAGACCTTAGTCCGGACCAAGATGGCACCCAAATTGTGAAACCGGCTAAAAGTCTATCATCAGAGGAACAAGAGCAAATGATTGCTCTACTCAAGCGGAAGAAGGAGATATTTGCATGGTCTTACAAAGACATGCCAGGCCTAGACCCTAATTTGGTTGTCCATAACCTCACCTTACAAAAAGATGCTAAACCTGTCAAACAGAAACTTAGGAAAATGCATCCTACCGTGGCCCTCATAGTTAAATCGGAGATTCAGAAACTTTTGGATGTTAAATTTGTCGTCCCGATTGATTATCCTGAGTGGCTTTCTAACATGGTACCCGTTCGCAAGCCTAACGGGGGAATACGTGTTTGCACCGATTTTCGAGATCTAAATAAAGCGTGTCCTAAGGATGACTTTCCTCTTCCAAACATTGATACTCTTGTCGATACCTGCGTTGGTCATGAAATGCTTTCGTTCATGGATGGATTTTCAGGATACAACCAGATTCGAATAAACCCTGAAGATCAACACAAAACAACATTTACCACACCTTGGGGAACTTTTTGTTACAGGGTGATGCCCTTTGGCCTTAAGAACGCAGGTGCAACCTATCAACGAGCCATGACTTATATTTTCCATGATTATATGCATAAGATTATCGAAGATTATGTGGATGATTTATTGGCAAAATCTAAAACTCGACAAGAGCATTTTGATGTATTGGAAAAAGTTTTTGATAGACTTCTAGAGCATAAAGTAAGGTTGAACCCTAAGAAATGTGTCTTTGGTGTTACCTCCGGCAAACTCCTAGGTTTTATTATCTCTAAACGAGGTATTGAGGTGGACCCAAACAAGGTCAAAGCCATTATGGAAATGTGTCCCCCAACTAATTTGAAGGAGTTGCGTAGTTTGCAAGGAAAGATTAATTCAATCCGTCGCTTTATTGCACAACTTTCAGATAAATGTAGGCCATTTTGCCACCTACTACAAAAGGGGGTACAATTTTCATGGACGAGATGAGTGTCGAGAAAGCCTTTGATGACATCAAGCGGTACTTAGCGTCTCCGCCGAGTCTTAGCTCCGCCTCGTCCGGGGGTCCCTTTCAATCTTTATATCTCGGCAACGGACTTTGCCTTAGGGACAATGCTTGCACAAAAGAATGAACAAAATCGTGAGCAAGTCTGTCTATTATATTAGTCGAACATTGGTAAGCTATGAAACCCGATATGCTTATGTGGAAAAGTTGTGCTTAGCGGTGGTTTTTGCCACTAAGAAACTTCGTCATTATATGCTTAGCCATACAACATATGTCATAGCTAGAGAAAACCCTCTGCGTTATATGATGTCTCGCACTTATAATAACACTCGTACCGCTAAATGGATAATGTTGCTTACCGAATTCGATCTTGAATTCATTAGCCAAAAATCTGTTAAAGGTCAAGTTATAGCCGATCAACTTGCGGAAGCTCCACTACCTAGTGATCATCCTTTGATTATTGAGCTCCCGAGATGATTCGGTATTTGCTATCACTTGAACAAGAAGAGGACATCATTCCGGAGGAAGATGTTGACATCACGCTATTTTTTGATGGCTCTAAGTGCGCGAAAGGTCAAGGCTCTGGAGTTGTGTTTCATACACCTCAAGGGATTCCCATCCCTTTATCATTCAAACTAGACTTCCAATGCACCAATAATACAGCAGAGTATGAAGCCTTAATTTTAGGTCTTCAATCAGCCATAGCTATGAGCATTAAGCGTATTCGGATATTTGGGGATTCTCAACTCGTGGTTAAACAAATTACGAGAGAATACCAAGCCAAAGAACCTACCATTAAGCTTTATCATGATGTAGCAATGAAGTTGCTCTCTAAGTTTGATTGGTATGAGATCACTAGTTTGCCTCGTTCGACTAATAGATTTGCGGATGCCATGGCCTCTCTTGGATCATTGATTCCAAAGGACTCCCTTGGAGAGGTACAACCCCTAATCATTTCCACAATCTCTAAGTCTGCAATTGTCCGTGCTTAGTCTAAGGATGAAAAAGATGTTTGCTTTATCCATTCGGATCCATATGAGCCTTGGTCTAGTGAGATAGTAGCCTTCCTCAAGTTTGGAACACTCCCATCTGATTTGTCTCGAACTGCCCGTCACTGTTTTAAGCAAAAGGCAGCTCGTTTTGTTCTTTTGGGGGATGTGTTGTATAAACGTGGATATGATGGAGTACTCCTTCACTGTCTAGAAGCAGGTGAAACACATAGAGCTATTGCTGAAGCCCATGATGGTACTTGTGGTGGTCATTTTAGTGGAATGGCCATTGCGAAGCGTATTTTACGTATGGGGTATTATTGGCCCACTATGGAACAAGATTGTTGCAAATATGTTAAACAATGTAAAAAGTGTCAAGAACACGCTAATTTAACCCATATACCATCACAAGTTTTACAGACCATCCAAAGCCTTTGGCCCTTCTCACAATGGGGTCTCGATTTAATTGGCAAGATTTCACCTGCCTCTTCAGGACAACATACTTTCATCATTACAGCCATTGAATACTTCACAAAGTGGGTTGAAGCTATTCCTCTAACCAGTACGACAGGTCCTAGAATTGTGGAGTTTATACTTCACCATATCATTTGTCGTTTTGGTATTCCCTCTAAAATTATTTTTGATAACGGCAAGTCTTTTAAGAATAAGGATGTTCGAGCTCTTTGCGAAAAGTATAATATCCAACATAGTTTCTCAACTCCTTACTACCCACAAGCCAATGGACAAGCTGAAGCTTCCAATAAGACCATAATTGCTATTCTTAAGAAACTTGTTAAAGAAAATCATAAAGATTGGCATACACAAATCCCCTTAGCATTATGGGCTTACAGAACAAGCATCAGAACTCCCATTGGGGCAACGCCATTTTCTTTGGTCTATGGAGCTGAAGCAATCATGCCTCTTGAGCTCGAGATCCCTTCCTTGCGAATTTCTTTGCAGGAATTTATCGATGATGATACTTCTAGACAAGCACGTCTTGATCAACTCACACTCATAGATGAAAAACGAATCAATGCTTTAGAGCATTTGCGAGTTTATCAAGACCGATTGAAACGTGCTTACAATGCCAAAGTTCATCTAAGAGAATTTCAAGTAGGGGATCTTGTCCTTAAAGAGAATCAACAAAACACCAATGCATTGCCGCATCTTCGAGATAAATTCGCGGCTAATTGGTTAGGTCCATATATGGTCCCTGAAAGAGTGGGTAATGGAACTTATAGACTTGCCGGTTTAGAGGGAGAGGAAGAACCCGAACCACTTAATGTTATACACTTGAGGGCATTCTACGCATAGTTTGAATTTTATATGTACATATATACATGGCTTGTACAACAAAAAAAAAAAAAAAAACAAATAAAATAAAAAGAATTTGCATTTCATTGTTAGTTGCATACATCTCATTCAAAAACATTGCATTTCATGTGCATACATCTCATTGAAAACCATAACATTTCATTTTCAGCCATAGTTGCATATCATGTTAGAGACCATTCTATCTTTTGGATATAAAATTTGGTCAAGCAAAAGTCATGTTGCCTTAATCGGGGGCACCTTCATAAAATCCATCAAACCGAATTGTCATTCGTACACCCATTTTCCATTTGCACATATTTACATTGCCAAAATGTTTTCGAGTCACTCAGCCATTCCTAGTGTTTTAAGCAAACTTCGAAATGCATGTCAAAGTTCTCTAGGGCCATATCACAAATTACACTAAATAAAATCTTGAGTATTGGGAAATGATTTCAAAAGCGGTCTTGAACCTATCACATTTTCACATCTTAAAAACATCTTGTGTCAAAGAGAGATAACACCATCCTTGGGTTGTGCCTTGAAGTGAAAAGGGTAATCCTCGTTTGTCCTATCATGCAAACATAGTCCATAAAACAGTGGTTCTTACCACTATCACAAGCAATCACAAAATATAAATATAAACAGAGTAGTAAGGATAGGGTAAAATTCTCATCATACTTCGGTTGAGAATCCGATTCCCCAAAGCTCTAAGGAAATGAACATTTTTCACACACCACTGATCCCAAATAAGTTGTAAGGATCGTACTACTTGTCCAGTCGGACGGATAGGTAGTCATCCCAAAGGCTTACAAAGGTCAAAAACAACATGGACTATGGAGTTAACCTTCATCGGGGCTATAGACGCTTGATTGGCAGTGGAGTATACTCATTGCGTGGCGACATGTCTCTCCTCAAAAAGAGACCTCCGAATGCTCATACGGACAAACTAGCTTCGGGGTCTTCTCCATAACAGGGTTACCTAATTTATGCAAGATGAGGTTAATGAACACACTTGCACACACACAGGTTTTTGATTGCCTAGAGTCACTACCATGCTTCGGATTTGGTTAATGAACTCGCATGCACACACATTTGGTCCTAGTTGAATTAGGCGGTGTTAGTAAGTTTGTTTGATACCACTAGCATGTTTGAGTCTTTGTAAAACAGTCTTCCATATCAACCTCCATATCACCCTCCATATCTTCTTCCATATTCATGTCATTCCATACGTCATCCATTCACAAGCCACCAAGTTCGGTGCCCCTGATTAAACAATTATGATAACGAGTTCGCTAAATCTAACTATCTAAAAGTATGAGTGCTTCTTAGTGCATATTTCATTTACTTAGTCTCGCATTAATCATCTATAAGTTTGCATTCCATTCCATCACATATGCATCAAAAACATTAAAACATATAAAAACATGCATCACAAAAACATAAGCATTCACACAAAAGAGAGTAAAACACCAAATAAATAAAAGCCATGTATATATATATGTATAAAGGTCAAACTGTACAATGAATGCCAAAAGGCTACAATATACAATAGAGCACCAAGGCTCATAAAGAGTGCATCTAAGCACTAAGCTAACCATCAAAAGAGGACCCCTGAGACCTAGTAGGAGCCCTAGACCTAGTGGTGTGCCTAGACTCACTACGCCTAGAGACAGAGGAGGATGGAGGATCAGGCAACACAATGTGATGCCTAAACAATGTGTCCTCAAGCGTCACCGTCATCTCTCCAGTCGGGAGCTGGAACGTCCCCCGATCTGGATCCCACCTCTCGGCCAAAGCCGAGAGGTACCCCTCATCCACCCGAACTACCTCCAACCGGGCTGCCTCCGCTAGCCCCACTGCATCCAATATCTCCCAGTCTTCCTGGGACAATGACCTCCTCATCCCCGAAATGATAGGGGAGAATCGGTGTCGTGCCTCTAACACCCTAAGCTGCAAAACAACAAAACAAAAATTTGTTACAAATTTTTCCAAAAAAAAAAAAAAACACATAATAAGTACTTGCTTAAATGAACAAATACCTCAGTGGCTGCACTGGCGCGTCCGCTCCCATCTCCGCCATAGCTCCCGCGTGCTTCACTCTCCCACACAACCTTTCACTCCACTTCACTCCACTCCCTCAGACGCACTTCTCTTAAGCTCGAACGCACAAATGAGCGAAATTCTCGTTGAAACTATTTAAATAGCTGATTTTGGTGCCCTGAAACGTAGTAGGGCATTTCATGGTGGATTCAGATGCAGTCCTGCATCTGTAGAGCGCCTAAACACCGGCGGGCGTCTCTGCCAACCACAAACGCAGACCGGCGTTTGGTGTCAGTATTGAATAAAGGAACAAAACTTACAAAATTGAAGCTTACCTCCTCCAAATTTCATCAAATTGCATTCATCCATTCTTCTTATCATAATAAAACATTTTGTGAAGGTTACAACAGTTTTGGACACAAATTTTGTCATTTCTCTCAAAAAGCGCATCATTCATCATTGTTTTACAAATTGGGTTAAAAATATTCAAAACCTTCACAAAATTAACCACATTCATCAATTCTTCTGATCTATCGTCAATTTCATTCATTCTTCTTTCATCATGCATATTTTTGCCAAATCAAATTAAAGTAAACCTCGTATCTAGTGGTATATTCTATCACCTTGGCGATTGCAGCGATTTGAATCCATGCAATTCGGTAAGAGGATTAAACCACCATAAGGACACTTACCATTTATCATCATCAATTATTTCACTTTTTGAAAATTGGAAATCAATTTTGGATATTCTACTTTTCAAGTGACCTCATACCAAGATTAATTTGCTCAACGGTTGTCATTGATGGCCTAGTTCATGGGGCCTTAAACATGGACAATCTTTCATATCGTCATTATTTTAAGTCTTGCTAGAGATTGTGGCTACCTAGGTTGATTGGTTCCGACCCGAGGAATTATCCATACAGTCACTAGGAGCATCTCAGAGTTCTGGACTCTTTCATGCATCTTTCATCTCTCCATATCAATGGCGCCAACAAGGCAATTTCATCAACAGTATGGATTCACACACGGGAGTTGGGGCATCCGTTATCAATTTCTAATTTTCCTATAGTGGAATTCATCTTACATGATCATGGAATTTACAGTTTGGCAAAAATCCCTTTATAACCGTTGGGGCAGAAAACGGTCCATCTTTCACATCACTCATATCGTCTTCAATCATATTCTTTTCTGGTTTGTACACCAACCCCTTTTTTGTTGGGACATAAACAGATGGTGCATGCACCAACCCTTTTTTTCACCGTTGGGGCAAAAACGGTTCATTATCTTTCGAATTTCTTCCAATTGGCTTGTGAGAACCATTCTCGCTCGCCAATTGAGGGGGTAAGCTGAAAAATTTTAAATATTCTTTTATTCTTTGGTCTTCAAAGTTGTGCTTTAGTCTTGAGAGAGAGTTGCGTCTGATCCAGCTTTTCAGGTGTCTTAAGTTTTTGTGCTACATTGTGTCTTCACACAAAGCGGCTCAAAAAGGGGCATCTGTAGACACCAAAATCCGGCCACTTGTAAGTCATCTATACCTTCCTGCCAGCCACGTGTCAGTCATCCATCCTTCCCGCCATTATTTGGCCCAAATCCACACTTTCCCACCATTATTTGGCCCAATTTCACTTTTCTCGCCATTTTTCATCCCCAAATTTATTTAAATTAATATTTATATATATATTTTAATATTTTAATATATTTTAATATATATATAAATAAAGTTTAAGTGATTTAATCTGAGCCGTCCATCCTTCATTTAATCTCATCCGTCCATCCATCTTAATCCGTTTCACAACCTAGATTTATTCTCTACCCTTGGATCCACTTTAATCTTAGCCACACGTTCAAAGTGTCGTTAAAACCCTAAAGTGTGCCCTAAGAGTAGATTATAAATTGAGTCACCTTGATGGCTCAAACCCTATCTATCTCTTCGGCTAAACCTACTTATCTTCCCTATCTAAGTCTGGAGTTGGCTATTGCTGTTAATCCTGAGTCTTATGAGTCTTCTACGGCCCTAAGTCTGAACTAAACCCTTTCGTCGCATCCATCGCCGCCGCCTGGTCTCGCCGCGTTAACAGGAAAAGGTATAGATTCGTCTAAAGCAAGTAATCTTTCTTTATGTATTAATCTGCTGTTGAATTCTGCATTCTATTTATTTTTATTTCATAAATCTAGGGTTTTAGATCGTTTCTGAGGGCTCACACAGTGGAGCCCTCTTATTAGTTTCTAACTCTTTGATAATTTTAATGTGTGCGGGATTCTAGTGGTAGATCTGATTTGTTGATAGCAGTGCTTAAGTCGGAGTGGTCCGAGCCAAAGGATACAACGAAGCCCACTCATTCCGTTGAGGTTAAGGATACATTCTTCGGAGACGCCACCACATTGTGCCGGCTAGGGTTTCGGAGAACCCTAGCACAAATTGTAACTTTGTATCACGAAAAGGGTTACGGGCCCTGTTGTACTTAAAAGGAGTTTCTAAACTCCATTGATTAATAAAAATCATTCATTTTGTACAACTGTTCTGCATTCCTTTATTGTGATTTCTTTATTTCTGTTTGGCGTTGTATCTTTAATCTACAGCTTGTTGACATCCCAATGTTCCCAACCCATTAACACCATTATTTCTTCAACATAAGAGATGATGATTTGCATGGAGTCAATGAGAGATTTTATAGCTTTAAAAGCATCTTTTTGAAGGATTTTGGTGTGCTAAGAGTATCCTAGAATCAAGTGATAATATATTTTTCCCTTCTACTTGACCCGAATATAGGTTTAGCTTTCTTCCTAGGATAGGTAGAATCATCATATTCAAATTCATCAATGTAGAGTGGTGCCTTGTCTGCATTAGCCAACTTCTCTGCCAGGTTCTTGGAACATCTAGTTCTCTCCTCGCTATCCCCAACACCTTTTGGAGAGGAATATTCCACCTTGACCCTAGAATATGAAGTAGAGGTTGTGTTGATGGCCTCCCAACTCTAGGAATCACTCTGCTTAGAATGAGATGAATCTAGGGACTCCAAAATCAGAGGTGCCACCTTAGCCAAAGAATTCAAAATTTCATCCCTTGATAATCCTCTAGCTTTAACAACATGATCAAAAATTAACTTTGTCAACCCCTGGTGAATTGGTTTCAACACAATCCCTTTCTTAACCTGACTTAGACTTCACCATAGACTAAAATAGTAAGGAAGAGATATTCATAAGCTTCATGTGGCATAAATGGTTCAAGAACATGAAATGGAAGCTCCTAAGGATGCCTTGATTTTTGTCCAAAGTAAAGTACTACATTATCACCAGTGCTACTTTATCCTAGGGTGCCTTAAGAGAAGCTCTTTTAAACCTATTCTAAAATTTGATAAGCTCTTCATCTTGGCCCAAAAATTGTTGGGATTCTCTAGCCAAGGAGTGCTTCTCTTTGTTATGCACAAACCCATTTCTTGGTAAGCCTGCAACTTTAGCAATAAGAGGAATGAAGACCTAAAACTCTAGATTCCCCACTCTAACCATCCCACTATGTCACACGTACACCATATGCTTTGTCATCTCCTTATTGTGGCCATTAAACTTCATCAAGTGTTTAGAATTTTTTTCATGTCCTCATCGACAATGAGAGAGATCAACTCAAGTACTAAGCCTACCTTTTTACCAAAAAAATATCTACATAAAAACCACTAGAGTAGGGATGTACACAAGGAGATATCCAAGGAGGTCCCTCAAGCAACAAATGGATCAAAGGTTTTTTTGAGAAGAAATTAAGACTGTAATGAGCCTAAATTTTTGACATCCCTACAAAGTCCAAATTGCCCTGACAACCAACAACCTTGAGACCCAACGATAAATATCGAGAAGAGAAGTAGAGAAAAAATTTCAATTTAAAATTGAAAACTGGATTATATTAAGAAACTGACATTGGCCAACCCATCCACTAACAAACCACAATGCAACTAACTATCACTTTGGGACTTGCACCTTGGAAAAAATACCTAGATTATAAAACAATGTCTTAGTGCACTATTCTTAAAAATAGAACTGGCCATTCTAGAGACCTAACACCCAACTCTAGACAGATTTATGGTGATTTTAATGAATAGGATAAAATATCTTTTACATGCTCTCATAATGTCCCATTTGGTGTTTGGAACTTTCCACATTTTGAGTGGCCACCTTAGCCCATGTATAACCATCATGAAGGGAAACCCAAGAGCTTGACCAATCATAGTAGTCCACAACTTACTATTAACAACCCCTTTCCTAAATGAATATTTCCACCATTGAAATATCATATCACGAGTAAAGTCTGACCATAAAGCATCACTTCAATCTGTAACCCTTGACCAATCGAAGTGATGATGGCTGACTCAACTCGTGCTTCCTACACAATTACTTTGGATATGGCTGATTTGGCTCACAATCTTAGTCCACCAAAAGTGATGATGATCCATTAGTCATCTCCAAGTCATCCATGCAATGCCCTTAAAAAATTGAGTGTCTTGGTTAATCCACATAGAAGTAGAAAAAGAAAATTTGACAACCTAGCCCAGCTACCTGGGCCATTGCAAAGTAAGAATCCATGACCCAAGCCAAGTGGCATAAAAGAGTCCAAGTTTTGAATATGAAATTTCAAGGTGACCCAGTTGAAAGGCTCAAAATAGCTCGAGCTTCGAATATGAAATTTTAATACTTTTGCAAACTATATTTTAAATAAGAGATTTAGAAAAGCCAAACTCAACAATGATGAAACATCCCATATTGGGGCCTGAGAAAAATCTAAGCCATTTCCCATCCCTCAGGGTGGTAAAAACAAAAAAAAACTAAGATGATCCAACATCATTATTAACATGGTTAAGACCTTCAGGAAAGGTTTCCTACTAGATAGTGATTTCTTCTTGACACATGCCCAAATTGGTAAGGAAATCTATAGATTTATTTCCTTCCCTAAAAATATGCCTAACTTGAGCTTCTTCCAAGTTTTGGATCATTTTTTTGTATTCTAAAATTAGGTTTAATGTGGTCTAAATGGGTGCAGGGTTATGAATAGCAGCTAATCATCGTTAATTAGCAAATATTTTGATTTATGAAATTTGGAATTGGCTAATATTGGGGACCCTTGACTAGGGCCCATTAGCCAAAAAATTTGGATGTAAATTTTTTTGGGTAGATTCACCCTAATTTTATAATAATTGGACCATTTTAAGTTTAAATGTCCAATATTACCCCTAATAATAGGGGACCTTTTCACCTTGAAAATATAAAGAATTTTTGGATTTCAAAACTGATTCACTCTAGTTTTATGAATACATTTTAGGGCCAACCCCTTACACATAACCCTAACTGGGTTTCTGAAGGCCATTGAATGAGTTAATGATGTTTAAGAAATCTCCCTCAATAATAAATTTCTTGTAGTCCATGGCTTCCAATTGGGAGATATCATGAAGCAACGCTTTGGCCATTACAATGTGGTTGGTTTGGAACCCCAAATTTTTAGTGAAGGATAGTAGAAAATCACCTATGTAATTTCTAAATACTCCTCCCATGCCAACCATCCTCTAAAATCATTTTTTTTTATTGTTTGTGGGTGAAAGAAATTTTATTCTTTGTCACTATCTTTGTAAAAATATATGCATACTGATATTCTATTTTATATTTTTTTTCAGTTTGAATTTATTTTTTAAAACTAAGTCTCTAATAATGATGTCTTATCTCAATGTGCTTTGATCTTGTGTAAAAATTAAGATTTTTAGTCATTAGACATGTTATAAAAAAATAGTAACTAGTATTTCTTTCTTTTCATCAAATATTCTAGAATCCACCTTAACCATATTACTTGTGTGCTTGCTAATGTAGCTACTATATATTTTACCTCTACTATTGAGAGTGCAAATATTGCTTATTTATTCCAACTCCAAGTTACCAATCCATTTTCCAGTGAGAAACATTCCCTAATGTAAATTTAGGTCTCCCTAGTCTATAAGCACTATACCTAGCCAACACCGTATTATTAAATGAATTAAAATGGATTCCATAATTTAAAGTTTTTTTTATATACCGTAAGATTCTCAAGATACCTACTCTAATATGATATTGTAGTGGATCACTCATGAATGTTGAAACCAAAGAGACTATGCATACAATATCTTATCTTGTTGTTATCAAGTACATAAGGATGCCAATAAAACTTCTATATATTCTCTTATCCACTTTTCCACTTCCATCATCCTTATGCATTCTTTCACCTTGCGCAATTGGCATAGTAACATATTTGCAACTTTCCATACTAAACATTTTCAACACATCATTTACATGCTTAGATTGACAAATAAAAATCCCATAATGTGTTTGATGTAACCCATACCAAGAAAGTAATGCATCAAAACCTATTACTAATTTGCAAATTCTTGCATCATGGGTTGCTTAATCTCTATCTCCATTCTTGATGAACTTATTGTAAATAATAGTTCATCAATGTACAAGCAAACAAATAAAATATCACCACCTTACTTTTGTAGTACAACATTGGATCACTTTTAATATCAGAAAGCCACACTTAATAAATATGCATCAATTCTTGAATACCATACCCTTATGCTTGTTCGAGTCAAAATGATGTTTTTTACAAATTTTAGACATATCCTTCTTTATATTTCACTTCAAATCCATATGGTTGTTCAATATAATATTCTTCGATCTTTTCATCCAAAATTACACTCTTTACATCAAGTTGATATATAATCCATCTCTTTTATAATGCTAATTCTAAGACCATTTATTATGTCTTGCTTTTTAATAGATGCATATGGCTCATCATAATCTATTTAAATTTGTTGTATATACCCCTTTACTACTAGCATTTCTTTCTACCTTTGAATTGATCCATCATGATTTTAATTGGTCTTGAACTCCCACTTCACTGCAACTATCTCTTTATTTATTGGATTTTCATACAACTCCTCACTATCATTCTGTCAATTGCATTTAGTTATTTTATCGATTTTATCCATACCTTTCTTTGGATTGCTTATTCAAAACTTGGGGATTCATGTCAATCTTGGAAAATAGTGCATAGATCACCATATCATATTATTATTCCCCATGTCTTTATTATTGACTTCTTGTGAACCTTATATCAAAATTCTATTCTAATATTTGGTAGCTTAGATGTGGTTCTAATGTTTTCTTCCTATTTATGTTTGTTTTTTGAGAAATGCCTATACCTCCACTTAATGCTTGTGACATGCCAACATATTCATTTATGATTGTCTTTTCATTATTTTATGCTGATTGTACATGCACTCATTCTTCTTCAAAAATCACATCTTTAGGAAAAATATATTCTCTAGATTTTGGGTCATAATATCTATATGTATTGCTTTCTATGAAATAGCCAACACAAATATATGCTTCAATATTTGAATCTATTTTTTTTTTAATCTTTAACATGATCATAATCCAAATATCCAAACACTCTCATGTGACTTACTAAATTTTTCTTTCCATACCATACCTCATGAGGAGTCATATTCTTTACTGGTATTTCTATTTAATATGCACACTACTATTGCAACTAATTTAGCTCATAAATTATTGCCTAAGCCTTTTGGTTGTAGCGTGTTTCTTGACATCTACATAATATTACTATTCTTCCTTCTTACATTCATTCTTGTTAAGGTGTATATGCCACTTTCAATAATCTTATACATATTCATCACTAAATTTATCGAATTTCTTGAAATAAAACTCACCAACATGATTAGTCCTTAATATTTTGATTATATATTCACTTTCATTCTATACATTGGATTTGAATATCTTATGTACTTTAAAGGATTCACTTTTACTCTTCAAAAAATATATCCATGTTTTTCTAGTATGATCATCAATGAATGTGGTAATGTAGGTAAGGATTTACCAACATGTGATATATACATTGGAAAAAAAATATCAAAGTGAAACATTTAAAATGGATATGATGCTCTTCATGCTCTTCCTCTAATAAATCTCTCTATGATACTTGCTTTGAAAATTTAACTAGCCATATCTTTGGTATCATAACTAGCTCTTATCATCAATGGATCCATGATACTTGCTCTCTTCTCCTTAAAGATTTTAAGGAATTATTATATTCTTTGTTATATGTTTAATAACCATTGTAGTTTTAATATCTCATTTTTATCAAATGCCATTGTAGTTTTCTTTACAAATTGCCTCATACTCATCATATTATGCTTAAATATTGGTTTGAAGTAATAATTATGAATATTTTCTCTTGTCATATATTTTTTCAATTTGTAATGCTCACTTTCCTTCAACATCTAGTGTTTTATTATCTCCCAATTTCAACTTGCTCTCACATGAGTCATCCAACTCCATTAAATAACGCTTATCATCAATTATATGATTTGTAAAACTAAAATTAAATTATCAACAATCTTTAGTTTCTACCACATTACACAACAAGAACATATTTATTTAGGGTTCACCTTCTTCATATGAACTTTTTCCTTTTTTTCCTCCTCCATTGATTGCCTTTTGTTTTTGCTTTTGAACATTTAATACATTAGTTATCCTAGCACTTAAGATAAGATTGCTTAGGTAGGAGTTTACTTATTTGTCTCTTATATATGCAATGTGTTATGATATCTCACATTGTGTTGAATTTTGCATCCCTCACACACATGTGTCATGATCTCTCATATTGTGTTGAATCTTGAATCCCTCACACACGTGTCATGATCTCTCACATTGCGTTGAATCTTGAATCCCTCACACACGTGTCATGATCTCTCACACTATGATGAATTTTACATCCCTCATACACATATGTCATGATCTATCACATTATGTTGACTTTTACATCCCTCACACACATGTTTCATGATCTCTCATATTGTGTTGACTTTTGCATCCCTCACACACATGTCATGATCTCTCATATTGTGTTGACTTTTGCATCACTCACAAATATGTGTCATGGTCTCTCACACCGTCTTGAATTTTGCATCACTCACAGACATGTGTCATGATCTCTCATATTGTGTTGAATTTTTTGTTACTCATTCCTTGTTGGATTTTTACTATTAATACCCATCTCATGCTTTCACTTAAGTAGGTGGTAGAGATGGAAGAATGAAAGAATGAATGAAGCTTTCAGTTGTAGTTCTACATATTTTTTCCTTCTATACTAGAATAATTTTATTATTTTGGCTTATGCAACTTGCTTTCTTCACATAGATCATAGGTCTTGTATATTCATCTAAATCTATATATGAATCTCACATGGTATTTTACACTCTCTTTAATTGTGGTCATATATTTTTTAATAGTGATTTTATTACTATTATCCACAAATTTACCTCTATCTTTTACACTATACCCTCCCTTTCTATGTTGGTCTATTCCTCTTACAGAATGTTAATTATTATACTCCCCTCTTTGTTCTTGGGAATTGGATCTTGAGCTAGCCTATTATTGTTTTACATTCTAGCCTAGAGAGCAAAATTTTCTTCTTTATCATTCTAAACTCTTTCTTCATGGGACATAAATATTTTTGAATGCATTCTTATATTCCTCACTATATTTTTGGTTCCTGTCTTAAGATAAGCCTAATACTATAACAACATATTAATTCCCTAATAATGTTTTTTTAAGGATCTTATTAAGACTTCTAGTATTCCATGATACAATCTTCATCATCTTTTTTTATTCTTATTTACGAGCTTAGCTCAACTTCTTGCTAAAAATTATGATATTTATTTTTGGTTTTGCATGTCAATATCCCTCTAAATTTCATTTTCTCTTTGTCCTTAATATAATGGTCTTCCTCTTCTTTTTCCATTCCCAAAAAAACTTTCATCATCACCAACCTCTTTTTTTTTTATAGATTTCTCATAATGAGACTTGACATCTTTAGTTTTATCCTTACATGGAGAATGTTAAGATCAAATAATAGCCTAAATACACACACATATACATACATACATACTTACATATGTGTGTGTATTGTATACATATATAAATACACACGCACACACACACACACACGCATATATATATATATATATATATATATATATATATATATATATATATACATATATATATATATATATATATATATATACATATATATATATATATATATATACATATATGTATATATGTATTTATGTTTTCTTAGAAACCCTAAAGTGTAAGGACCATCCTATATACTACTTACTTTCTTATGCTACCCTTATAACTATACATTGCCATGAATATATTTTATACTAATTTCTTTCTTGTGTTACTCTTGAAACCCTAAATTTCAAGGGATATACTATTTCATTTTTATCGTGAGCAAATGAATTTCTACTTGATCTCTTTTACCTTATTTGTTTTAAAATTTACCTCCACATATTCCTTCACACCTTTAATTCCTTTTGAATTTGAAATTGCACATTGTAGTTCCTCATCCCTTGCATCCTTCTTAGTTTCTTCAAATTTTTGATGTAAGTGAATAGTAATGACCTTCCCATCTAATAATATATATATATATATATATATATATATATATATATATATATATATTCTTTACAACCTTTTTTATCGAAGATATTATATTATTTGGTAGCATTGAAGTATCATGGGTATAACTGTCAATGCTAGATTAGGGAGTGTGTTTTATATTTATGTGTCAAAGTGTGAAGAGTATTATGTGCTATGTAATAAGTGTACAAGTGTGAGTGTACAAGGTGTCAAGTGTGCAAGTAAAGGGTTATAGGTGATAGGTGTCAAGAGTTCAAGTAAAGAGTCATAGATGATAGGTGTCAAGTATGGAAGTAAATTCATGAGGAGTTTTGTCATAATATGAGGTATGTGAAAGGATGCATCTCCCAAGTAGTTTGATGAGATTGATAGTCAAAAATATTGAAGAGTCATTTGTAATGTTATATATTGGAGATAAAGCCCCATGCAATGTAATCCAAATGTATGTGAGGAAGTTTCATTTATGAATATAATATAAGTTTTTTTTAATTGTGCAATACTTGTATTTATTATGAATGATTTTATGTGATTGATATTTGATCTTGGAGAAATTAACCTATAAGACAATGTAGCAAAATTGACAATATTTTTGGAGTAAGTCAACTTCTACTACAATATGATTTTTTTTCTTTATCTTGTAGTTTTATAAATGAACAAAAATTCTATTTCTTTATTGATCATGTTGACTTAGCAATATATTTTTATGTGTCCAATCTCATAATATTTTTGAAATTAGTGTGATCAATAAAAATAGGCCAATCACAAGGGGATTTGTAAATGTGCTTCCCTATTTTTCCTTAGACCACACTCAAGAATACGAGACATTATATGAATATTAAGGAGCTATTTTATGGGGTTAATTTACAAACACCTAGGGTTTTCATAGGAAGAAACAACTTCCATCGAATATTCCATTATATCATAATACCAAAACCTTATTCTTTTAAACTAAGATGCATAAAAAATATGTGCAAGCATTCAAATAATTATCATATGTGTTTCTTCAATTTGAGTGATTACATAAATAAATTCCTATAAATTTTGAATGATAAAGGATGAAAAACACTCAAGTGCATAATATAAGTGATTTATTTTGATTTAAATGATTGTAGAATGAACCAAATTCCTTTTATCTTTAGATAAAAATCTAAGAAATGGTGTGACTAACATATTTATCTTAGGATATAGTTGCATAGCTTTCCAATTTCATGCCTAATGCAAAGATTACAACCTACATTTTATGCCTTTTATGATTTTGTAATTAGGAAATGATTTCCTAATCCTTTTCTTTACAAAACTAAACCAAAAGTTATAAAATAGTCAGAACAACACAAATCTATAAATTTGAGACCAAAACAAATGAAAACATAGAAATTCTATACATGGTTCCAATATATAACATAAGTGCCATGAAAAATCACAATAGGTAAAAATACACAATGCTTTTGTTCTTGTACGATGCTTTCAATTGTACCTATAGAAAAAACTTACAAATAGAGACAGAGAAACTATGCAATTAGTTTATGGGTGTTTATTTGATTTTGGTAAGGATTAGTAGGATTTCTTGTTCAAAAAGATCAAACCCCTATTCTTGAGATAAAAGACTAAAAATAATAAAAATAAAAAATAAAAAATGAATAATTAATATGAAAAAGTACAAACATATAACAAATAAAAATGCTAATAAGATAGATTAAAGAATAATACACATAATGGATTTGAAAAGGGGGAAGTTGGTAGAACCCAAAACCATGGGTTGCCCTTTTTGTCAATGAAGATAGTTAAGGAATGCATACTTATTTGCTTGGATGATGATTGGATGCTTGTTAATTCACTTGAGTGGTGATTGAATGCTCACTAATTTGCTTGAGTGATGAATGGATGTGTGATGAAGAGAGCATTTGATAGATCCAAGTCCTAGTAGGATTGCAACAAAATATCAACATGAGTCAAAATATTTTGAAATGATTCTAACAATTTTCTAATGCATTGAGTATTTCCCCTAATATCCTCCCCAAGGGGTGGTTTTATAGAAAAATTAGGCCTTGAAGTATCCATGGAGGATTTATTGGTGGATGTAACAAGGTAAGTATTGTGTAGTTGCATGGAGCTGATTGGAAGTTGCATGGAGTTAATTAGGACCTAATTGGAGTTATAGTTATATATCATGTAATTGTGAATCAAGAAGGTATGATTGATAATTTACCAATCACTCACATAACAAGAACAAGATATTGGATTAGCAAGATAGGATTCAAGGTGGAATAGGCAGACAAACTACCAAAATCTTGGATTCAATGATGATAGAGTAAAAACACCATGGTGGAGCAGAAGTGCCACCGGTATTTTACCTCATGGTGCTACTACTTCTATGAACTTTGGGGGTCAAATTTGAAAAAAAATTAATTTTTTTGACTGACACAAGCACCACACGAAGTAGAAGTGCCATTGATGATTCTATTTTTTGGATATTTTGAAGCATCAATTATTACACAACTTTAGCATATTTATAATCATTGAAAATCACTTTTTTATCTTGTTCTAATGGTAGTATTATTGTGAAATTTTGTGAAGGTTTACAAATATTTTGTAAGCTCTAAATGTTATATCATATTTTACCTTGAATTTGATCATGACATAGTCGAATTAGCTTGGTTTGCTTAAGGGACTGATTGGTGACACTTTGAGTGACTAGTTGGCATGAAAAAATAGATGTCTATAATTAGAATGTGATATTTTCATAATCCACTTATTGATCCCATTATTTTAATTTAGATTTAAACTTAATGGATTGTGGAAAAGATTTTAAAATACCCATGGGAGCACATATCTAAGTATATATATTATACTTTTGCTTCTTAGTAGTTGGACTCTCCTAGATGAGCTCCCTTATAGTATTTACCAATATTCTTCAAAACCTCTTTATATACTTATTTGATATGGAAATAAAAAGCCTATGCCACACTTGAAGTCTTTTAATAATTCCTATCTCTACAAAAGTAATTCTCATTTCATATCCTCAAATATAGACCATCTTGCCTCCAAGTCATGAGTCACCACCCATTATTTTATCCTTTACTTTCAAACTAGACAAGATGATAAGAAAAATCCTTTTAGAGGAAAAAGCACAGAGTAACTTGAATTCAACCCCCATTTTCATTTAATGTACTTTTGAATCTTTAGAAACCTCTCTAATGTCTATGGAACTTACCTATTAATCCTTTGCTTTTATGATCCATTATATCATGCTTGATCATCTCATCCTTGATAATCACTTATGATGTAGCATACATTGCCTAGATAAGGATTACCATATATTTACTCTCTCTTGTCCTTAATTAAGACATTGATACTTTCATGTAGGAAAACCTTATTTCTAATTAGGGATTTTTATAAATGACTTCATTTAATGTTAGTTTTTTTCACAGTAATTCTTTATTTTTTGAATTTCTCCAAACATGAAAATGTGAGGCTTGCACCTGGCTTGCGTTCACTTCCTACTCATACAAATATTAAAATTAACCCATGAGATGGAAACATTGGCTTATTGTATAAAACTTCGCACCAATTGCCCCAAACTTAATGAACAATCCCCTCAAATTTTTATTATAGATAAAAAATAAAAAATAAACAATAGTTAAAAATGAAACGTAGTTATCAAATGTTACTAAGCTTAAATGATTATATTCCTCAACTTTCAAGAAGAGACCAAAGTTTGAATCTTATCAAATAATACATGCATATAGTCAAATTGTTATAATACCACTATATGATTATGATTAATACAAATGGGGCTTGTTTCAATCTCATATAACCAATATTAAAAAAAAAAAAAAACATAGTTAATAAAGATAATAATTTGTTAAACACAAGTTTATAGAAGTTTTTTGGAAAGTTAAAAAGAGGAAAAGTATGTTCTTGTTAGCTAAAGCTAAGAGAAGTCTCATCCTAACTTGAAAATAATCCCCTTTTAATATAATTTTTTAAATTAAAAAAAATACAAAATAACTTTTAGATATCCAAATATTAAACAATTACTTATTTTGAAATATTTTACATCTCATAATTTAAAAAATAATAGTAATTAATAGGTTTTAATTAAAGAGTTTGTACTTCTCCATATACCATTTCTATGACATCATTGTTTTGTGTTTTTAAAGGTATTATTCTATACAAAGGTCAAATCAAGGTCTAATCATAAAATCTCATTATAAATAGATTTGCATATCAAAATTTTAAAACTCTAAAATAAAAGGTCTAAGATGCAAAACCTTCCCTCTACTAATACTCCAATAGATTTTTATGCAAATCTAATCTGATAAAATATCAACCTAATGTTTTTGAATCTCCCCTCTACCATACTCCAATAGATTTTTATGCAAATCTAATCTCAGTGTTTTGTATTTTTAAGGTATTATTTTATACAAGAGTCAAATCACGGTCAAATCATAAAATCTCATTATAAATAGATTTGCATATAAAAAATTTTAAAACTCTAAATAAAAGGTCTAAGATGCAAAACCTTCCCTCTACTAATACTCCAACAGATTTTGATGTAAATCTAATCTGATAAAAATATCAACCTAATGTTTTGAATCTTCCCTATACCATACTCCAATAGATTTTGATGCAAATCTAATCTAATGTTTTATGTTATATTAAGTAAATATGAAATTACATTCTTCTTATGCCTCTTTGCCATTTCTTCAAAAATTCAATAATGACCTAAAAATCAGGTCATAACTAGTTATCTCTATCATGCTAAATTCTATCCTTAAACACCTTTTTAATTTATCAAACAACATCTTTAAATCACTAACTTTTAACTTTTTTTTCAAAAAAAATTGATTTATGTATACTTAATTTTAACTACAATATATTAATCCCATATAAAAATTTCAACCAGCTGCAGCTATCAATCTAATGTTAAAAACCACTTTCCTCCCAGGGGAACAATGCAAAAATAGTAAAAACCCCTTCCTATTATTTTCGTCTTTATTAATTCCCTCACGTAAACCAACGATTGAATTGACTTGGCTAACAACCCCACAAATGTCAAAAAGAGCTTTTGAAAAAAAGATAGAGGAAAGAGAGAGCCTGTCGGGCTTGACCGTTTCTCTCATTATTTTGGTGCTTATTTTCAACGGCAGTGACGGCAGCCGCCCAGCAACCACAAGGCAGCCCACTAACCTGTTTTTAAAGCTTCCATAACTTCTTAGGTGTGCAATGCCATCCCCCATTATATCCGGATTCCTACTTCCTCGGTGGCGGCATTTAGTGCTGGCCGAGCGGTGGCTCAACCATTCAATAATGATTTAACAAAGCAATATTTTTTCTTTTCTAAGATCACTATATTCTAATTATGAAATATGTAACTTCTAATTTAATTAGCAAATTAAACTCAAAATAAAATTCATTCAAGACCAAAACAAAAAAAAATTCTCTATAAACCGTGGTCATCCGTTACTGTATCCCTACGTAAACCTGACGCTCTGCTTACGTTATCCATTGGAGCAGGACAACTCTGGATGTATCTCCATTGATAAATAGGAGTAGGTATGATGGTGACTGGGTTTGAAGAATTTCATTCCTCCGACAATCAGGGTAGAGATCTTCATGTGCTTTCTTTAGTGATGTTAATGCATTCGTCCGGGATCTCAGATTATAAAATATATTATTGACTGTAATGACTCCTCTCTTAGTAACTCACGTTTTTATTAGTCATTTTATGAAGACCTCTTAATCTTCTCCGAAAACCTTATATATATATATAAAGAGAATTGAAAGCATGCTGTTGAACTGTGTAGGAATATTGAAAATGAGAGCAGGTTTAGTAAAGAGAATTGAAAGCATGCTGTGTAGGAATATTGACAATGAGGAACAGGTTTAGTGAGTCCTACTTGGAATATCAAACATGGTGATTTTGTCAAAGCCTGTATGACACCCACGTTCCTCTTTTTGACGGAATTAGGCCGGTGGACTAAAAAATGTTTGGAAAAAAAAAAGAGAACACCAAACATTCTGGTCATGCATTCTGGAAAAGCACAAATGTCAATTATGCAGTAAAAGGAGGAGTCCATTAAAAGGTTTATGGTTCATAATCAGCTTAAACGACTACCATCCAAAGCCCTATTATACTATTGTAACGTGCAGTCAACACCTAGATTAATTAGGGTCGTCTGTAAAAGGAGGATCTGTCAGGCCTTGAATGTCTGCCACACAACCTCCAAATCAAATCTTTGATATGTTGCCATGCATGATTTAACATGTGGTGGTCTTCACAACAGAATTATTGGAATTTTAAGAGGAAGTTTGAAGTTTAACTAATAAAGAAAACAATTTTACAAACCTTATAATTTTATAAAGATCCACTCTTATTTTGGATTCTTAATTTTATTATTTTAATATAATTAAATTATTTTAATTTTTTTATTTATTATTTATTATTATTGAGAAAATACTTCTTATACATATACATATTGGGGATTGAGCCCGGGTCACATAATCGATAATGCAAATGGGGATTGAGCCCAAGTCATATAACCAATAATGCAAATGGGGGATTGAGCCCGGGTCACATAACCAATAATGCAAATGGGGATTGAGCCCGGGTCACATAACCGATAATGCAAATGGCGTCCTTGCCCGTAGACCACTAAATTATTTTAAATTTATCTCACATAATTGCTCTTAAATTTTTTTTTATATATATTCATCTTTTATATCATTCAAATCATTAATGTTTAATAATTCTGTAAGAGGTCAAAATTAAAAAGATTATGACTTTTTCACCATATCATTTTTTTTATTATCCTAAGAGAACAATCATAACTCTTAAGAAAAACTCTTATGAAAAAGTTAAAATGTTTTAGTTGAATTTTATTTTGATTTGTTTTTAAAATAAAATTTATATAATTGAAATAAGTTTCATTAATATTTAATAATTTTTCAAGAGGCCAAATTTAAAAAAGTTATGACTTATCCATTATATCATTTTGTTTTTATTATCCTATGGGAGCAATCATAACTTGTAAGAAAAAATTAAAAATATTTTTGTTGAGTTTTATTTTATTTTATTTTTTAAATAAAATTTATATAATTGATATATGTTTCATGTTTAATAATTTTCTAAGAGGTTAAAATTAAAAAGGTTAAGACTTGTCCACCATATCATTTTTTTTATTATTATCTTAAGGGAACAATCATAACTAATATTTTTGTTGAATTTTATTTTATTTTTATTTTTTAATAAAATTTATATAATTAATATAAGTTTCATTTAATAATGTAATAATTCTTCAAGAGGTCAAAATTAAAAAGGCGAAGACTTATCTACCATATCTTTTTTTATTATCGTGAGGGAACAATCATAACTTGTAAGAAAAACTTAAAAATATCTCTGTTGAATTTTATTTTATTTTATTTTTTAAATGAAACTTATATAATTATATAAGTTTCATTCATTCATGTTTAATAATTCTTCAAGAGGTCAAAATTAAAAAGGTTAAGACTTATCTACCATATCATTTTTATTATTATTTGGAGGGAACAATCATAACTTCTAAGAAAAACTTAAAAATATTTTTGTTGAATTTTATTTTATCTTATTTTCTAAATAAAATTTATATATTTGAAATAATTTTTATTCATTAATGTTTAATAATTTTTTAAGAGGCCAAAGATTATGACTTGTTCACCATATTATTTTTTTGTTATCCTAAGGGAACATCATAACTTGTAAGAAAAACTTAAAAATATTTTTATTGAATTTTATTTTATTTTATTTTTTAAATAAAATTTATATAATTAAAATAAGTTTCATTCATTAATGTTTAATAATTATTCAAGAGGCCAAAATTAAAAAGGTTATGACTTGTCCACCATATAGTTTTTTTTTTTATTATCCTAAGGGAAAAATCATAGCTTGTAAGAAAAACTTAAAAATATTTTTGTTGAATTTTAAATTTATATAATTTTTTTTTTGAAAAATAATATGAAAAAACTTGTATTAAAACAAAGATCATTTACAAGAGACTTCTCCTAGCCTTAGCCAAAGAGAACACATGTTTACAACAATAAAATGAGATTTACATTGGAGCCAAATATTTTAAACCATATTTCTACAATGGTTGTTCACCTGTTTACAACTGTAAAAGAAGATCTACATTGAAGCACAAATCTCCTAAACCATATTTCTGGAATGGTTGTCCAAATTAGCTAAACACTAAATTTGTTCACCAACCTACCTAATCATCTCATCCTCAATAGCCATGTCACTGTGCCACTGAACCCCTACCTCCTTCTCAGTGCCCATCTTAACCAGGAAGTCTACCGCTTTATTTAGATCTCTACTCACATAAACTCGAATCACATCATCTAATTCCCTCCACAATTCCTTAATTTGAATAACAAGAATCCTCAACCTCCATGTCATCAAAGCAAAGTTCCTCATGCAATCTAGAGCTCCCATTATTTGAGAATTATATTCTAGGATGATCCTCCTATAACCTTGTTTTTTTTTTGATTGGTAGAAAGGGTGTTGAAAGGTCCCTGAACCTTGTACAAGAAGAATTACATGAAGACTAGAGCGACCGAGAAGGTCTAAAGATCAAAGAGCGAGCAAACCTTCCCACGAGGAAAGGAGTCGCGAAAACGCGACCAGTTTGGTGATGTCACGAAATCGCGACAAGAAGCACCGTTGCAGCCAATAGAAGAAGGGATGTCGCGAAATCGTGACAAGAAGCGCCATCGGCCGAAGGAGGGAAGGTGTCACGAAATCATGACAAATTGCAGGGTTGCTGCCAGAAGAAAGGAAGTGTCGCGATGTCACGACAGGTTGAAGGGTTGGAGCCAGAAGAGAAGAAGAGTCACGAAATCGCGACATGAAACAAAACCGCGACCGGGCAGAAGAGGTGTCACAAAATCGTGACAAGAAGAGACATCGCGCCCGAAGAGAAAAGGTGTCACGAAATCATGACAAGAAGTAAGACCGCTGCCGAAGAGAAAAGGAGTCACGAAATCGCGACATTTATGGGAGCCCGCTGTCGAAGAGAAAAGGTGTCGCGAAATCGCGACATGATGGAAGACCGCTGCCAAAGAGAAAAGGTGTCGCGAAATCGTGACAAGATGGAAGACCGCAGCCGAAGAGAAAAGGTGTCACGATATCGCGACAAGATGGAAGACCGGAGCCGAAGAGAAAAAGTGTCGCGATATCGCGACAAGATGGAAGACCGCTGCCAAAGAGGAAAATTGTCGCGATATCGCGACAAGATGGAAGACCTCAGCCGAAGTGAAAAATTGTCGCGATATCGCGACAAGATGGAAGACCGCTGCCAAAGAGAAAAGGTGTCGCGATATCGCGACAAGAAGGAAGACCGCAGCCGAAGAGAAAAAGTGTCGCGATATCGCGACAAGAAGGAAGACCGCAGCCGGAGAGAAAAAGTGTCGCGATATCGCGACATGTTGCAAAAATGCGCCCGAAGAGAAAAAGTGTCGCGATATCGCGACATGTTGCAAAAACGCTCCCGAAGAGAAAAAGTGTCGCGATATCGCGACAAGTTGCAAAAACGCTCCCGAAGAGAAAAAGTGTCGCGATATCGCGACATGTTGCAAAAACGCTCCCGAAGAGAAAAAGTGTCGCGATATCGCGACATGATGCAAAAACGCTCCCGAAGAGAAAAAGTGTCGCGATATCGCGACATGTTGCAAAAACGCTCCCGAAGAGAAAAAGTGTCGCGATATCGTGACGAGTTGTAAGACCGCGGCCGGAGAGAAAAAGTGTCGCGATATCGCGACAAGTTGCAAGACCGCGTCCGAAGGAGAAAAAAGTGTCGCGATATCGCGACAAGAAGCAACCTCACGGCCAGAGGGAAAAGGGATGTCGCGATATCGCGACATGCTGAAATTTCGCGGCCAACGGTGAAAAGTGTCGCGATATCGCGACAAGTTGCCAAAACGCTGCCGAAGGGGGAGAAGAAGGAAAAAAGGGCACAAAAACTCGACCAGTTCCAAGAGCAAACAAACCCGGTCCCCTGCCAACCACTCACATTGTGCAGACATTGGTACTTGTAGAAGCGTCCCTTAGGCCAATGGGAAAGGAGTCTCTCCAAACATGAATGTCAGATTCGCCAACTCCCTTGTTAGCAAGCCAGTCCGTAGCTTTGTTTCCTTCCCGGTACTGGTGTTTAATGACTAATTCTGGGTAAAGGCCAATTAGTGCCTTGCATTCTTGGAAAATCGAAACAAGGGCCCAGGGAGGCACAGCAGTCCCATTGAGCCAGTTGATACATTGCAGTGAGTCTCCTTCTATGATAAGTTTATTGATGGTCAAGCCTTCCAAGAGAATCAAGCTTTGAAGCAGAGCCCGAGCCTCTGCCATATTGTTAGATTGAATTCCCAGGTTCTGGGCAAAGGCCAAAATTATTTCTCCTCTGTGATTTCTGAGAATTCCTCCTCCGTCGGCCGCTCCTGGGTTGCCTTTGGCCGCACCATCGAAATTAAGCTTGTGCCACCCAGTAGGAGGTAAGACCCACTTGATAACAGACCTGTCAACAGAAGTACGGGGTGTAGCAGAGAAATTGGAAAGATTGAAAAATTTTGTTAGGTCCGATTCAAGGCCAGGAGGGGGGGTTTGGAAGACGAGACAAGAGAGGCATTCTCCGTAGCAAGGGCCAAGATTTTGGTGACAACAATCTTCTTATCAGTGGCTTGGTTTTTGAAAATTTTGGCATTCCTCTCAAGCCAAATCTGCCACAGGAAGATGTGAAGGCAAGCTTGCCACATGAATTTAAGTTGATTGCTCTTGAAAGGCCGGGGCCATTGCTGAAAAAGGAGGGGAATGGAATGGGGGAGGGCTACGGAGATGTCGAAGGTGTTAAGAACCTGGTTGAGCACTGCAAGAGAGAAGGGACATTCCAAAAAAACATGCGAAGTTGACTCATAGGCATTTTTACACAGGATGCACCAATTGGGAATGAGTAACCCTCTGATTATCAAGTTGTCAGTGGTGAGGATTCTATTTTGGATGGCCAACCAGCAAAAGAATTTGACCTTGGGAATGATCTTGGGAACCCAGACCTGATTGAATAAGTCCAGACCATCATTGGGAGTTTCTTGACTGTAGTAAGCTGATTTAACAGTGAAATTCCCTGAATCTTCAAGGTTCCAGACCATGGAATCATCTTTGTGAGAGCTGGGGATGATGCAAGTCCTCAGCAAGTTTTGTAACCGCCTGAGCACCTCGATGATATGTCTAGGCCCATTAAGAGCCAGGTGTTTCCATTCAGGTCTTGAAATACCTGGGTTAATGAAATGACACACCTTATCCCCAAAGGTGGCTTCGATAACCGTCTTGAGCACTGCAAGATGTGGATCTTGGCTGAGAGGTTTGTCACGGATCCACGGATCATCCCAGAAATGAATGGTCATTCCAGTTCCAAGGCACCACCTTAAGCCTTCCCTGATGATCTTCCTTGTTTTGGTGACGCCATTCCAAAAATGAGATCCGCTAGGAAGGTTGTGCTCTCCCAGAAAGGGAACCTGATGGAGGTACTTAGCTTTGATGATGTCGATCCAAGTGACTTTTTCATTGATGGTAAGTCTCCAGGACTGCTTGGCAATAAGGGCCATGTTCATCCACTTGATGTCCCTGAATCCGAGTCCTCCATCCTTTTTCTTGGAACAGACCCTATCCCAGGCAACAAGTGAAAATTTATTCTTGTTTTCGTTTCCCGCCCAAAGGAATCTGCGTTGGATTTGCTCAATTCTTTGACAGATGGAAGCTGGAGCTTTGAAGATAGATAAGAAAAAAACTGGAATACTTTGCAGACAAGCCTGGACCAGAGTGGCTTTGGCTGCCTGACTGAGCATTGAGCTTTTCCAACCTACAAGTTTCTTATTGAGGCGATCTAAAACAAGGTTCCACATAGCTGAGACCGATTTGCCGTGGAAAAGTGGTAATCCAAGATAAGTAGTTGGGAGGCTCCCAATGATACACCCAAGGATCTCAGCAATCCTGTTTTGCCTGTGGATGGGAGTATTGAGAAAGTATAACTTGCTTTTGCGGTAATTGACTTTCTGACCAGCCGCCTCTTCATAAGAATCAAGAATGTTCTTAATGATTTTTGCTTCGGGAACAGAGGCATGAGAGGATAGAATAGTATCATCCACAAACTGTTGATGAGATATGGCATTGGTTGTTGAGGCTGGTTTGATCCCGGAGACGAGTCCACTATTGCAAGCAGCAGTAAGGGTTCTTCCAAGGGTTTCGGCCAAAATGATGAAGAGGAAGGGTGACAGAGGGTCCCCTTGACGGATGCCTTTGAAACTTTGGAAGAAACCAGCGGGTGAACCATTGATAAGAATAGAGAACCAAGTAGTAGAGATACATTCACGAACCATCTTGATCCATTCTTTGTGAAACCCAAACTTCTCTAGGACCTCAAACAAGAATTTCCAGGAAACCCGATCAAAAGCCTTGTTCATGTCAAGCTTAAGGAACATATTGGGTTTTTTATTTTTAGATGCCGAGTGGGCCAATTCGTGGACGGTTATCACTCCATCAGCAATGAATCTACCTTTGACCGAGCTCCCTTGGCACTGGTCGATGATGGAGGGAAGGATGTCTTTCAGCCTGTTTGCCATAACTTTGGTGATAAGTTTGTAGATGACACTACAGAGACTAATAGGTCTGAAGTCGGAGAGAGAAGCACGATCATTGGACTTGGGAATTAAAACAATGAAGGTGGAATTGGCTTCTCTCGGCATCTTTTTGGCTCTCTGGAAGAATTTAACCGCAACAACGACATCAGGGCCCACAATATCCCAAAAGTGTTGAAAAAACCGGGGTGGGAAGCCATCGGGTCCAGGGGCCTTATCAGGTTCCATTGCAAACAGAGCTTCTTTGATCTCCTCTTCAGTGAAGAATTGGAGCAATTTCCCATTGTCATCGTTAGACACCAACTTTGGTATGTTCTGTAGCAGAGAACTTGCAGTGCGGGGGTGGCAGTCAACACTTGGACCAAGGATTTCCTGGAAGTGGCGCACAACTTCCTGTCTGATGGCATGGATGTCAGAGACAATGGTTCCATCAGCCTTGGTCAACTCAGAGATTTTATTTGAGCCTCTGTGGCGCATGGTGGAAGCATGGAAAAACTTCGTGTTGGTGTCTCCTTCTTTGAGCCAGAGGCTTCTGGATTTTTGCCTCCAGTAGGACTCTTCCTTAGCCAAGGCATTGTGAAAGTTTGAAAGGAGGCTTTTTTCTTCCATGAAAGTTTTGACCCTCTGATCTCCTCCCTGAATCAGATTTTCCACCCTTTTGAGCTCATCCATCAGATGCTTTTTTTTGGTAAAGAGATTGCCAAAAACCTCCCTATTCCAGCATTTCAGCTTGAGCTTGACCGCTTTGAGTTTGAGGAACAGATTCGTGAGAGGGTTTGGACAATGGTTTTGCTGCCACCATTGTCGAATACACCGACCTAAATCTGGATGGGTGAGCCACATATTTTCAAACCTGAAAGGGGTTTTGAAGATTTGCTAGGGGCGAGAACAATCCAGAATTAAGGGGTTGTGATCGGATCCAATTTTTGGGTGGCTATGAAGCTTGGCATCGCCAAAGACAGGAATGAGTTCTTTGGATAAGAGAAATATGTCAAGCCAAATTTGGATGTGATGAATGCCCACCCTTCTGTTGCTCCAAGTGTAGTTGGATCCTTGGAGTGGCATGTCCATTAGCTCGTTGAGGTTGACAAAATCGCTGAAATCTTCAATGCAGCTGCTAGTGATCGGATTGCCTCCTTGCTTGTCAAACAGGTGAAGGGGAGCATTGAAATCGCCACAGAGCATCCATGGAAAGTCAGGAAAGTTATTGCGCATTGCGGAGATGTTATCCCACAACAATCTTCTGTTGACAGGGCTGTTTGGTCCATAAACATTGGTGGCGATCCATTGGAGGTTAGTGGCTTTATTGGTGAACAAAATGTTGATGGTTCTGTCAGAGACTGAAAGCACTCTCCCCTCAATAGTTGTCGGATCCCACAAACAAAGGAGACCCCCAGATGCCCCTGAGGAGGGACAAAAGGCAAAATTGCTGTCTTCCCAGATTATCTTGCAAACTTGAGTGCTGCTAATCTCGTCCAGTTTGGATTCTTGAAGAAACATGATATTTGGTTTTAGGTTTTTTCTTACTGATTTGACAGTCCTCTGTTTAGCGAGTCCGTTGAGGCCTCTGACATTCCAAGAGACGAACTTCATCGAGTTGACTTGGGGTTTGCTTTGCGACCTCTGCCTCTCCCTTGAGACGGAGTGAGTTTAGGTCTAACTTCATCCATGTCTTGGTGGGTGGGTTGTTCGAAAATAGGGCCCAAGGAGGTAGGCACAGAGCCATCAGCCATTTCAGTCTCAGCTGCTTTGGCAAGATTTTTTGCATTTGACGGACGTCCCCTTTTTTGTTCTTTGTTGACGTCAGCTTTGGGTGCAGGAATGGGAGATTTGAGAGGGCTGGATGTTTGGAGAATATCATTGGTGTCAGTCCCAGGGGCAGGCCGATGGGGGGATGGAGAGCGGGGAGACTGGCACAGGGCAACATACTCAGGGGAAAGGGAAAGAGGATGATTCTGAGTCGGGGAAAGGGAAAGAGGATGATTCTGAGTCGAGGGAAGGGGTGGGAAGGGAAGAGGAAGGTGAGAGGGACCAAAATCGATGGGTGAGTTTGGAAAGGTCATTGCAGCCTTGCCTTTGGACAAGGGAGACTAAATCAAAGTGGGTGTGGACGAGACGTTTGGATCTATGGGAAGTTCATCGGAGATGTCCTCTCTAGCATGAGGATTATTTAATGGAGCAAATTGATTAGAACGGGGAGGAAGAGCACTTACATTGTTGGATTTGCCATGATTTGAAGCAGAGGTTTTAGGAGGACCAGCAGATCGGCCACGGCCCCGGCCAGAAGCCTTTTTCTGTGTGTTGGGGATCTGGGAATCCTTCTTACGGCCCGAATCACTGGGGATATCTTTTTTTCGGGAAGGGCATTGAGAAGCCAGATGACCCTGAGTATTGCACTCCAAACAAAAAGCGGGCTTGTTCTCATACTCCACTCCTTGACGTCTTCTGTAGCTCCCATAGTTGATGCCGATGCAGGTAGGCAAAGCCGAATCCAGATTAGCCATGACGCAGACACGAGCATAGGTCATTCTGGTTCAGGCTCGGGTAGCAGGGTCGATGGCTACCAAATCTCCAATCGGTTGAGTGATGCCTTTGAGTGCATCATTGTAGAAGAACTATGGGGGAAGCCCATGGAGTTTGATCCAAATCGGAGCGATGTTGATAGACTGAGTTTCAGGGTCAAAGTCTTCCCCCCATCTTCGTAGAAACAGGCTACGACGGTCGAAAAACCAAGGCCCTCCAGTAAGAATGCGGTGGGTGTCAAGGGCATTGTTTAGCCTTATCATGAAAAACCCTTGAGGAAAGGCCACTAACTCCAAGCTGCCCGAAAGTCACCATTTGGAAAGAGCCCACTCGCGGATAGTTTCCATATCCGGTCGGGCACCGACAAATTTCCCAACCAAAGAGAGAGACTCTTGGAAGATTAGTGGCTCCATAACCTCACTTGGAAAAGAGACTTCAGTGCCCAAAATAGAGAAGGGCAGAGGAGTTTGGAAAGAAAATGCTCCTGACGAAGACCTAACTTTGTCCGCAAAGGACAAAGACCAAGGAGGTGGTTTGGAGGGTGAAACCCTAACGTTATCAGGCATCGATTTCACCACACCGTTTGGGTCTTCACCGTGGAACTTTCTGAGTGGGCCTATAGTAGGCCCAACACCATCTCCCTCCAACGTTCCACTACCATCGCTCCCGTTCTTGCTCCTATTCCTACCATCACCATCGTCCACAGATGATCCCGTTCCTACCATCGCCATTGCCATCGTCCACAAGTTTTGTTGATCTCCTATAACCTATAACCAAATAGAAGCATATTTGATAGCTAAGGCTTTCACTTCATTGTTTGTGGCCCTTTCCAAGCCTTGTAGTTCCCAATAGAGCACTGTTCCAACATGATTCCGGCAAACCACTCCAATTCCAGCTCTACCCGGATTACCTTTTGTAGCTCCATCAGTATTAATTTTAATCCAACCTTCTGGGGGTGGTTTCCAACTAGCTCTGTCCTGCCCCTCTTGCACTTCAACTTCCTTCTCCATTGTCCCTATAACAACCTGAGTTTCCTCTTTAGCATACACTGCCACAGTTTTTATGACTTTGCTCCAAATGACCTGCCAAACTCCATCTAAAGATGAAAAGGTTTCTCTAAAAATTCTACCATTTCTCTCCAACCACACTTGCCACCAAATGAAGTTTAATCCAAGCTCCCAACCAATACAAAGAGCTTTAGATTTAAATCTACCCCTCTTCCATCTTTCCCAAATATTAATCCGATTCAAATCACCATTAACTTGAATTTTATAAGATAAAAACCATCTCTCCCAGATTTGGTGCGTGAATGGGCACTCAAACATCAAGTGATTAGATGTTTCCTCACTCTTGTAGCATAAAACACATTGATATGGACCAATGATTCCCCTACATCTAAGATTATCAAAAGTAAAAATTCCATTATGCATGAACTACCAAGAAAAAAAGTTTACTTTCGGCCAACCCTTGGACTGCCAAATATTTCTCCAATCCTCAACCTGATATGCATGAGGAGGAGGCTCTAGAAGGATCTTATCATATCCATCCTTCACTGTGTAGACACCAAGGCTCCCATAGCCCCAAGCTAATTCATCCTCCTCATCTCTACCTGTGAGAAATATTTTTGCCAAGATTTTAGTCATGATGGGTGTCAAATCCGGAGGGATTGAAATTGGCCACTCATCCAACTTCTTAAACTGCTTAAACTTATAATCCCCCAACTAACTAGTGTTGAAATAACTTTCAATTTGGACCCAACCCCTGGTTTCCATGGCTATTTTTATTGGTTGCAGTTTAGGGAATTCAACAATGATAGGTGGGTATTGATCCCATGAATCTATCCAAAATCGTGCCTTCTCCCCTCTCCCCACTTTCCAAAATAATCCATCTTTCACTACCTGAGATCCTAACTTTAGAGCCTGCCACACTAAGGATCCATTACCATACAAAGGGAAATGACCCACCTCATTTGGGTTTACCTATCCCAAATATTTACTAGTTAAAATTCTACTGAATAAAGAAGTTGGTTGGGAAATCCACCTCCAGTAAAGCTTTCCAGCCAAAGCTTTATTATTTAAATTTGATCTTCTCAATCCCAAACCTCCTTTTACCTTGGGTTGGCTTACTTTCTCCCAACCTACTAAGGCCCATTTCCTCTCTCCTTTTACTCCTCCCCATAAAAATTTTCTAGCCATCTTGTCCAACTCTTTCCATATGGTATGTGGGGCAGCAAGGATAGAAAATTTATAAATTGGCATGGCTTGAATGATTGACTATAAAAAAGTTAATCTACCCCCATAGCTTAACCATTTGTGAGACCAATGATTAATTCTTTCCTTGATACAATCCAAAATATTCCTCTAGATATCTATTTTTAGTTTTTTAAAATGCAAAGGGACCCCCAAGTATACCACTGGGAGAGAAGTCCTCGTGAATCCCAAGATCTCTAAAATTCTATCCTAAAGCCTTTGATCAAGATTGAAAAAGACCACTTTGGATTTTTTATCATTGATGACTTGGTTTGTGGCCCTAAGGTAGACATTAAGTGTATCTCTAATCATTCTTGCTTCCCTGAAGTTGGCCACTCCCACCAATCTTGTGTCATCCACAAACTATAGGTGAGTCAAAACTTCCTCACCCACCTTGATACCTATTAGCAAACCTTGTTGTCTTCTCCTCAAGATGAGTCTACCCAAGCCTTCAACCAATATGAGAAAAATATAAGGGGAACAAGGATCTCCTTGACGAAGGCCTCGAGTAGCTCCAAACGGTTGTGAGGGAAGACCCTTGATTAACATTGAGTATGTTGGAGTAGAAACACAACTCATGACCCATTCTATCCAATCCTGAGAGAAACCAAAGGCTGCCATCATCTTTGACAAGAAGCTCCACTCCACCCTATCATAAGCCTTTGACATATCCAATTTTATGAACATTCCTCTATTACCAAATTTTTGCATTGAATGGATTGCCTCCTGAGCTAGAACCACACCATCCAAGATCTGCCTACCCTCTACAAAACCCCCTTGCTCCGAGGAGATAATGCTATGTAGAAGAGGTTTTAGCCACTCAACCATTACCTTTGTGATTATTTTATATATGACATTGCATAAGGCAATAGGTCTATAATCTGAAATATGCACCCCCTCCTCCCATTTTGGAATTAAGGCAATGAAAGTATGATTTAATGCTTTAAGCATTCTTTTACTACCTTTGGACTCCTCTATAACAACCATTACATCCTCCTCCAAGTTATCCCAGAAGGCCTGAAAAAACTCAATTGGAAAGCCATCTGGACCTGGTGTTTTTTTGGTGCTCATTCCAAAGACTACATTCTTCAGTTCCTCTCTATCAATGGGTTTAAGTAGGGCCTGATTTTCTTCTTCAAAGATAATAGAGGGTATGACAACAAGAACTTCTTTTTGAGCCTCTTCATCTTGCACCATACTTTCCTTAAATAGTTTAGAAAAATAATCCATTGAATGGAAATGCATACCTGGAATTGTATCAAAGGAGTGTCCGTTCTCATCTTGAAGAGCTTCCATGTTGTTCGTCTGTCTCCTAGCATAGGCAGCCCAATGGAAAAATTTGGTATTTTTATCACCTTCTAATAACCAAGTGGTTCTTGCTCTTTGTTTCCAGTAGGTCTCCTCTTGGTTGTCAATATCCTCAACCGCTTTACGCAATGCATCATCCTCTTCTTTGAGTTGCTCTGTAATTGTTCCTTCCCTAAAGTGTTTTTGAACCTCATCCCATCTGGCCACCAATGGAGCTCTTTGGACCTGGAAGTCTGTCTTGTTAGCTCACCTCCATTGTTTTAGTTGATCCTTGACATAATGAAGCTTTTGTGGAATCTAAACATTGTTGTCCCATATGTTGGGTGGCCCTCTTCCCACCATTGTGGAATTTTCTTTCGAAGTTCCTCTTTTTGTAACCAAAAGTTTTCAAATTTAAATGGTTTGTGATGCTGCATTGTCTTGATCCCCCCTTCCAACAAAATGGGAAAGTGATCTGAAACTGGACCCTCCAAAATCTGAAATTTTATATTCCATTTTACAAATGCCTCCTCTGAAACCAAAAAATGATCTAACTTCACCTTCCTGCTATGTGGCTCCCTCCTCTTATTAGTCCAAGTATAGTTGGTTCCAGGGCATTTAATATCCACCAAGTGTAATGCCTGGACTTGGGCAATCATAAGTCGATCCCCTGGGTCCAAAATTGGGGTTCCCCCTTCCTGATCTCTAGAGGATAATTTAGCATTAAAATCCCTAACAATAATCTAGTCTAACTCTTCCCTTGAGACTCTCATGTTATGCACAACTTTCCATTGATGCATCTGACCATCTAGGTTTTGAGCCCCATAAAAATTTGTGATTAAAACATGTTCAATTGTGACATTGTTCCTAAAATGTGATGTGAGGACACCCCTCCAAGCTATATGTTCTATTGCCATCCATTCAAGAGAGTTCCAAAAGGTAACTATCCCCCTTGAGGCCCCTTGGGCAGCCACTTCCATATGACCAGCACCCCTCCAAAGTCTATTTACTGTTTTACACATAAGATCCAATGACATTTTTGTCTCCTGGATAAGCAAAAAATCTGTTTTACATTTTTCTAAGAGTCTTCGAATAACAGATTGATGGGTTCTACTATTTAAACCCCTAACATTCCATGATTGTATAATCATTGGTTACCTTGAGAGCAGTAAGAATCTATTGGCCTCACCGATCCTCCAATGATCAGTTTGTCTCCTTGAACTGCTATCAATTCCTTATTTGATTTTCTACCCACTCCTTGAGAGCTGCTATTTTTTGATCTCTTTTCCACTTGAGTTATCCCTAGAGTTGGCCTTTCTTTGTTCTTTTCTGCTATACCCATGATGACATCCTTAATTATCGGTTGCTCTTGGTTATGCACTATCAATGCCCCTGCACTCTCTGATTGTGGTAACTCACTACACTCAATTACCTACTCTAGGATGGGAGGAGGTGAAAGAGGGGCTTGAACATGGTTGTTATTATTTTCATTATTCCCATCCACTCCTTCCATGAATTGTTCTTCTTCTTGGTCCATTAGTGTCTTGAAGATCTCATACCTATTGGAGGGCTTGAGTTGGGTTTGCTCTTTACCATATTTTTTCTTTTGCCTTCTCCTTCTTTTGGGTTGTTCAAAACCATCTCCCTGTGCTTCTTTGCCCTGAGAAATATTGGTTGTTTCTTTATTGATTGTTGACTTACCCTCCTTAGGAAGATTTGACATTCCTAGAGGAGCCTCCATTTTTATGTTCATATTATTTGGGCAAGATCGGGCCAAATGCCCATATTTGTGGTAAACTCTGCATCTGAAGGGCAATGCCTCATAATCTAGTTGTTGAATCCAAGATAGTCCTGCAAGTTCGAGTTCCACCTCTACCGAAAAAGGCTGGCTAAGATCCATTTCCACACATAATCTAGCATAAACAATTGTGTTTCCTTCCATTGTGTCTTTGGAAACACCCAAATATCTTCCAAGGGAATTATCGATAATTTCCAATACCTGCTCACTCCAAAACTCCATTGGAAGTGCATACAAATAGATCCAAACCGGGACAATAGTGGGTTCAATTCGAGGATCAAATCCCACTCTCTAGGGTTGAACAAATAATCTTGTTAGACCATGATTCCTCTTTTTTGATTCGAAAGCCCTATTTCTATCGGCAAGTGAAGAAAAAATAACAATAAAATATCCATTGCTAATAAACCATAAAGAATACTCACCAAGAGGCTCCTAGTTTTGTTGGACCCAAGAATGCAAAAAAATTAGGGTAGGGCGAATACCCATGAATTTATAGATCAAATCATGATTGGCTCTATATAAAATTGTTTCTTCGACCATCCTTTGCTCAATGACAATCTTTGGCCTTGATTCTGACTATGGCAAGCATCCATTAACTCGTTGAGATGTTGATCTATTTCCAGCAGTCGTAAAGAGCATTTTTAATGCAGTTTTTTGTGCTTCTTCAGATCTTTGATGGAGATTTATCCTTTAACAAATCTGCAAAAGAACTATGTCTCTCTAAAAGAGGATCCAGAGGTGTCCCCATTGGGCCCTCCTGGGGCAGCAATCTTGTCTTCAAGTCCACAATAACCATAAATCTCTTTGGATACCCAACTGATGCCCTAGTTTTCTCTTCCAGAGCTCTCAATCAACATCTCAATTCAATAATCAAAAATATTAAAATAAGTTATAATAATTAAAAAATAATCTTAAAAATAAGAAAGACTTTTTTACTAATGTAAGTTGGAGGTCTCAAATAACCAATAAACTAGATTTTATAAATTTTTATACATTATACTTTTTTTGCTGGATAATAAGGGGTTGTACTTGGGTCCCCCACCCTTGACAAATTATAACTCTCTTCTTTAGAGCTTGAGAGTTTACAAATAGATACACTTCTCATCTCAATTGAGATGCTATAGCTAGAAACCTACATCATTTTACATAAAATGTCTGAATTCTTGATTTTCATTTTTTGGATCTTTTCAATTTTCTGTATGAATACAAATATTCCAGAATTTAGCATCCTTCTTGAAATTTTTCTATAGCAGCCTTCAAAATACCAAAACTTCACCTCTACTCATCATTGCATCTTAGTAGAGTAATATTTCCAAAACATCGCATTATCATAGTCTGCTTTACCAAATCTAGATTGCTAGTTTCCTTCTTGAAACACAAGTGCAACCACAAAAATTATAATAAATAGTTTATATGAAAACACATTAATGTTATAAAATAAAGCAGATATTACCAATGGAAAACATTAAAGTAAATCTTAATCATTATTTGATTAAAGCAATCAACATTTTCTTGTCATCTTCAACTAAACTTACTACTTCCTCTAACCATGGAAAGGAGAATTTAACTTCACGATCCTCAATCAAAACCCCTCTATTGGCTAGCCTATCTGCACATTTGTTTCCTTCCCTTAATGTATGTGTAAACCTGATTTCTTCAAACTCTTTAGCAAGATCTTGAATTTCCATAATTATCTCTTGTATGTTCCATGGAGCCTTTGCTTTCCTCAAAATTGTATTTATTACTATGAGAGAATCACCTTCCATCCATACTCTATTCCATTTCATTTGTTTACATATTTTTAACCCTTCTAAAGCCGCCCAAGCTTCAACTTCATTATTTGTCTTAAATCCACTATTGAAAGCGTAATGAGACAAAATCTCTCCTCTATTATTTCTAATTATTCCTCCTCTTCCTACTGGTCCTAGATTTCCTTTAGATGCTCCATCAAAATTCAATTTAACCAACTCCACATCTGGTGGTTTCCACTTTATATTCTTTACCTTCTTTTTGCTTCTCTTGTACCCAACATCATAATTCCATTTAATGACTTGACTCCATCTATCAAGGCTCTCTGCTTCCAGATTAGGGATTGGGTGAGTTGATAGGGTTGGTTTAGACTCCTCTATGGCTAAACATATCTTCCTTTTCATTACCTCTAAACTACTTTTCTTTCCTTTAAATATTCTTCTATTATTTTCTAGCCATACAATCCAAAGTATTGTATCTTTTGATATATCCCATATTGTCTATAAAGCCTCACTTTTATAAGTGCTCTACCATTACTTTAACCAATATTCAATTCTACTATTCATCACCATGCATTTACCAAACATATTAAGAATCCATTGCCATAGATTCCAGACTATTGAGCAATGTCCCAAGAGATGGTCTATACTCTCCTCATTTTTATAAAGAACACATTGAGAGGGGCCATGAAAACCCCTTTTCATAAGGTTATCCCAGGATAAAATTCTTCTATGACCTACTAGCCAAACAAAAATTTTGACTTTAGGAATGCTTGGGCTATCCCAAATATCTCTCCATATTCTAGTGATATTACTATTTTGTTGGTGTTGTACATTATATCCACTTCTTGTTGTGTATTCTCTCGAGCTATTCAACTCCCAAATCAATTTATCCTTGGCTCCCCTCGAAATAATCATAATTGTTATCTTTCTACTCAAATGCCTCCTAGCATCAATGTCTTGTATACTTGTAAAAAAATCTTCTTTCCATTTGTATCTTCCTTCCTGATCCTTGTACAAAATGTTTGAAACCCTATCACCATATTTGTCTTGAAGCAATCTCATCCAAGGTTTCAAAATTGGATCTAAGATTGAGTGGTTTTTTATCACACCAAGTATCCATCCAAATAGATTTTTTTTCTCCAGTTCCCACCACCCATCTTAAACCTTTAATCATAAGATCAATAGATTTTTTTAAACCATTCCAAAGAGTAGAACCATTTGGTAGAGAGAATGCAATAAATATTAAACTTGGGTCATTGGGCTCAACATACTTAGAAGAATTCTTGCCCATTGTCTTTGACTCTCTTTGTACAATCTCTAGATAACTTTTCCCCTAAGAGCTAAGTTTGCATCTGTAAGAACTCTTAAACCAAGACCTCCCCTAGTTTTATCATCACACACCTTGCTCCATTTCACCAAAGGAAATTTCCTTTTATCATGTAAACCTGACCACAAAAAGGATCACATAATATAGATTAAAATTTTTTCAACTAATTTTGGCATAGAATACAATGACATAATATGTTGGAATGGCTTGTAAGACTGACTTAATTAATTGCACTCTTCCTGCTAACGATAACCATCTACCTTTCCAAGTTGGTAGTTTATTTTGAACTTTACTAATAACTAGATTCCATAATTCTATCCTCATTCTCCCCTCAAATAAAGACATCCCTAGATAAGTTGTTGGTAAATTTGCCTCCTCCATTTGAAGTAACCTGCAAATTATTGCTTTGATATTAGCAGGAGTGTTAAGGAAGTAAATTTTGGATTTTGTCCTATTAAATTTTTGCCCTGATGCTCTTTCATATTCCTTTAAAAAGTTATTCAAAGCTCTGGCCTCATTTATCCTTGCCCTTCCAAAAAGGGTTGTATCATCTACAAACTATTGATGGGTGATGTTGTCGATGTTATTACTAACCTTAAGTCCACTTATAAGCCCATATTTGTAAGCCTTCTTTAAGTTCCTACTCAAAACCTCTGCCATAATAATGAACAAATAAGGAGATAGAGGATCTCCTTGTCTAAGGCCTCTCTTGGCTTTAAAATATTCTATTACTAACCCATTGACCAACATTGAATAAGAAACTGTAGAGACACAAGCTTTAATCCATCTAACCCATTTCTTCCCAAATCCAAACTTTTCTAAAATTGCAAAAAGAAAATCCCATTTAACCCTATCATAGGCTTTACTCATATCAAGTTTTAAGATCATTGCTTTCTCTTTTCTTGAAGTTGTTGAATGTATAACTTCATGAGCTACTATGATCCCATCCATAATTTGTCTCCCTTTCACAAATCCTCCTTGCTCTTCTAAAATAATTTTGTCTAACAATGGCCTTAATCTATTCGCCATCACTTTGGAGATAATCTTATATGCCATATTACATAGGCTTATGGGTCTAAAAGAATCAAACAATTCAACATCCTTCTTTTTTGGAATTAGGGTAAGATATGTTGCATTTATTTTATAAGGTATGTATTGTTTTACCCTAGATTGTTCCATTACCACCAATAAAGAATCCTTCACTATATCCCAATTATGTTGGTAAAAATTTGTAGAGAGCCCATCTGGACCTGGGGATTTATCCTTATTAAAAGAGAAAAGAGCTAAATGAACTTCTTCTAGAGTAATAGGCTCCATTAGTTTCCTATTGTCTTCATTCATTATAACTGAAGGAACATCTTGAAGAAGTTTATCATTAAGAACTTCAGTCTCCTCTGATCCTAGAATATTCTGATAAAAAGACCTTAGCCTCTTTTCTAATTTCACTCTAGTCTTCAATCCAAACCCCTTCTATTGATTTAATTCTACTAATTTTGGATGTTGATCTTTGTACTATAGCCATCCTATGAAAAAACTTTGTATTTTTATCTCCTTCTTTTAACCAAGTCTGTCTTGATTTTAATCTCCAAAATTTCTCTTCCTTACTCAAAATATTATGATATTCACTAAGCAACTCCCTTTCCTCCGAGCTTGGATTATTATGATCACCATTTTAGAATTTTGAAAGTTTATCTTTTAGTTCTTCTTTCTTCTCAAAAATGTTTCCAAAAGTGTTCTTGTTCCATTCTTTTAATCTAGATGTCATAGATTTAATTTGTTTTGGAAGAGCATACAACCCACCATTACCTGAAGAATTCCACGTTTGAGCTATCATATCAACAAATTGAGGATGGTCTTCCCACATCTGCTCATATTTAAAATATGATATTTTTTGAATTCACTTACCACCATTTTAACTCTTATTGGCCAGTGATATGAACCAATCCTTGTTAAGGTATTAATTTTAGCACAAGTTCCTTCATCTAGCCAATGATCTGAGAGTATGCATCTATCTAATTTTTTTGCTATTAGGTTCTGGCCTCTCCTATTGTTGGTCCATGTATAGTTGTCTTCTTCAAACTCAACCTCCCATAGATTATTGTTTTGAATAAAAGCTGAGAAATATCTCATACTTTGGGTTAATTTCCTAATTCCCCCAAATTTTTCATCCAACTTGGTTATGGCATTAAAATATCCTATGATCATGAATCAGGTTTCTTGGTCTTTACTTCTCATAAAGGCTTCAATCCCACTCCAAACTTCTAATCTACCTGACTGAGTTGTAGGTCCATAGACATTGATAAGGATGAAATGAATATCTACAAAGTAGCAAGTGACTAAAGAGGCTATCCAATGCCTAGTTTTATGAATGGTTACACAAGAGGTTCTAGAAGGATTCCAACAAGTTAGAATTCCCCCTGTCACTCCTTCAGAATCCATAGCATCCCATTCACATCTTGCCCATACTACTTTCATAGTTTTTGAAACTTCTTCTTTTGTCATTTTAGTTTCTTGGATACAAAGAATATCAAGCTTATTACTTAAACATAGGTCCCTAATACACCTATGCTTTGAGGGGGCATTAGCACCCCTTATATTCCATGAGATGATAATCATGTCTCATTAGGGGCTATTGGCCCTGCCTGTGTATTACCAATATCATTTTGTTGTTTGGTAAAGAGAAGTTCAACCAACTTAGTTTGTGTTCCTTTCTCTATGTTTGCTCTTGCTTCCTTGGATCTTGCTTGATAATTTGAGGGTTTTCCTCTTTTTTCCTTGCCTATATCAGGAGTAGGTCTTATTATTCTATTCCTCAATATTCTTTCACAATTTTATTTTTCATCATATTTATCCTCTCTTGGCTCTACTATAGAAGCTTTTGACTTGTCCTGCTCATTTTCTGGTATTTCCTTATTAATGGTAGAGGTATTAACTTCTAAAACTGCATTTTCTTTACCAATTTTTTTCTTGAATGGTGCATGGTACTTCAAGAGAGTCTTCAAAATATGATGAGACACATTCCTTAGGTTCATCGAGAATGTTCTTCCTTAAATCAGGATCATACTGAATAGATAGTTCCTTGTTAATATGTTGAAACTATTGTATTGTGTCCTCTAAGTTTTGATCTACTTTTTCTTCATAGGCTAAAGCCTCAAAAGAGTTGGTATTTCTTCAAATATCCTTCCTTACTGGTCTCCACTATTTATTTTCTTTCATTTTTCTAGATCTATTTTTTGGAAGTTGAAAACCATCTTCATCCATAACCATTTGTAAGTTTCTCTTGCGGTTTTCTACATATGATTATGTTGGGCTCTTCTTAGGGCATGATATCTCAATATGCCCCACCTCATGACATCTTCTACATCTAAAAGATATGTTTTCATAATCTATGGTTTGGATCCACATCTTATCCCCATACTTAAGAATGATTGATTTTGGTAAAGCTTTACTTATATCAATCATGACCAATATCCAAGCATAAATAGCCAAGAATCCATCTTTTGTAGTATCTAAAATCTCAAGGAATTCTCCTAGAGTGTTTCCTATTGCCTTGAAGGTATCTATTTCCCAAAATTCAATGGGTAACCCAAACATCCTAACCCAAATTGGTACTAGGGATAGATTTACATTTTCAAGTGAAAAGCCTTCATACTAGCGGGTAAGGAAGAGTCATGCTCTTCCCATAAACAAAGGACCCCCTTTTAGGATTCTTTCTCTTTCTTCCCTAGAACAAAAAATGGCTAGGAAGAAACCTTTGGGAAGAAAGGATAGAATCACTCCTAGAGACTTCCAACTCCTATCAATCCATTTTCTCAAGGCTGAAGCCCCTAGCCAATACCCATTAAATTTACCAAAAACTGCCCTATCTTGGAGCAACGAGGATCTCTATGAGGTGCGCTCACTAACCTCTACCACTAGAGATGATTCTAAGGATTTAACTATAAATAGATCCATGGAAAGGAAACTAAAACTCAAAATCTATTGAAATTTATCTAAATGTCCTATAGCAAATATAATATTTGATAAAAACTTTATAATAATTTGCATGCAAAATTTCTAAGATAAAGAAAGGGAAAAAAACTTAGCTAAAAAATTATTTGTCCAGATAGAATGTCTTGCCTCACTAAATTCCTAGCCCTTCATTGCTCTTCCCATCATTCAAACCCTAGCTGACAAATATTTGCAATTTCATTTTTCACGACTTGAAAAATCATCATTACCCTTGTTCTGGATGGTTGACTTCACAGGGTCATATCTCCCTCAATATTGCTCGGATTCCTTCATATGACCACTCATTTTAAAGCTATTCAAATTCTGCACAAGTTGGTCCAAGAATCAACTGAATCATATTTTTAATAATATATTAAAATACATATTATATTAAATTGTAAAAATAAAAATATTTTTCATGATAAATTATTTGAGTTATTTTAAGTAAAAAATTCAATTATTTTAATTTAATATTCATCTTGTTCTATAAAAATATGAAGTTATCCTTAACAAAATATGAAATTGTCTATTGATACACAATATTAGCTTCCACTAGCTATTAACTTAGAGTGATATTATAAGTAAGAGGTGGTGGATGGAGGGTGATATCCATAAAGATATTTGAAAGGTGAAAATTTGGTGAAGTAATCATGCAGTTCTAGAAACAATATTATTATCACCAATTTTCTAAGGGAATCAAAACTTGAGTGGGCCTAATGGTTAAGAATTTGGAACTCCAAATAAGAGGTCCAATTTTAAAATATGAGAGGGATAGGGTTGTAAACCATTCAATAATAGTTAAATTCTAGTTGGATAAACACTACATATATATATATATATATATATATATGTGTGTGTGTGTGGTAAACCACATTGTCCCATATGATTTATGGCCTTGTGGGCATTAAAAGACTAATTTACTTTACTTTTAGTTGACCTATTATGGTTGTTTTTCTAAAGTAAATTAACCAAGGTGTCCTAGGAATTTGTCAACATATTTACTTTTTCATCCATTTAGGGATTTATTGAACCAAGGAACTATCCTAACTTCTATAATATTTGTGCCCCAATTCGAGTTTCAAAAAATTTAAAAGAGATTTCCAAGAGCTTCTCCCAACCTCTATATTTAGGTTAACTCCCCATAGTTCTTGTTGAATACTCTTATGATAACATACACTAACATACATTGAAAGTAAAGTACAAAAATAAAAATACATGGAAGTTTAAGGGTCTAACATTTTAAAGCAAATATAGTTATAAACTATAACAAGGAATTTGTATGATTAATCTACACATGAGAAGTTAAATAACATAAAAACCATCCATTTATTAGATTATGAAATTGATAGACAAATGACAAGATGGGCTAAAAGGGCTATGATATAATCATTGTGCACTAAGAAAACCAGGAAGGCAATGCCATTGATGTAATACCTAAGGACTTATCAATTTATTGTAATCTCATGAATGTGTATTTATAGAGTGTAGCTCTAAATTATTATGGTCAAAATATAAATACAATCAGAGCCCTAGTCCCCTATTCATAGTGAAAGTTTACCCATGAGTTACATGGGATGAGAAATAATTACTCCTAGTAAAAGTAAATACTTAGGGGCATCCTTAGAAAAATGATGCACCATTAAATGTTACATGACTCTAATAGAATTATAAGGCTTCTAAAAGTACTTATTGTGCCACTACATACCAAAATGTCACTTTCTAGAAGATCCACCTTGGGATTCATGCTTTCAATTTTCCCCTTGTGACCATCCAATCAATTCACTTTAGTTAGTGAGTAAATCACTCATTTTTTGCAAATAAATCAATTACATTAATAAACATATTGGAGATTTTTAATGCGAAAATTTATCCTCTTTTGTAAGTGAATCATTACTTGGGTCCAACTGGTATTTTTTGCAAGTAAATTAGTGCTTGTTCCATACTTGGTCAAACTTTGAGAGGTTTACTTATATGTCTACTATCTAATTTCTCTATTTTATGCTCCTTCAAAATTTATAAAATCTCAAGGTAGTCCTGAGGTACTACATTTCTAGCAACTTCATGGAGCATCAAACTCAAGTAGTATGAGATCCTAGATCCAACCTTTATCCGTAGGCATAAAGTTTAAAAAGTTAGGATATTTATGAAAAATTATCAAAATTTTTGTTCTCCTTATTTAGTCTTTTGTGGTAGTAATCCTAGTAATTTCTACCATTCAGTGTCACTTAAAAACTGTATTGATGTGAGATCCTTTGATTCCCATGTTAGGTCTTCAAAAGTATTCTCTAACAACTCCTCTTGTTTCATAACTATTTATTGTAGGTAGACATACATTGGCTCTAGCTTCTTGTAGGTTTTAGCTACATCCCCTTAATTGACTTGAATGTTCTCCTCATCAAGCATAATGTTTATGATGTCATCACCAAGGATATGCTTATGTTCATAAAATATGTTAGGTATCTCCATAATAACTAACCCTTGAATTTATTTCTCCATTTTCTAAACTTAGATTTCCAATGATGCTAGATTATATTTACAAGTTCAAAGGTTCTTATGGGTATCTAGAAGTTATCTTACTTTCCTAACCAGGTCCTTGCAATATGTTCTAGTTGTGCATGTGATATTTTGATTAAGAAAAGGAGTTTAAGGACCTCCTGATATTCACTCCTTGTAAATAGCTACTCTTCCACATGCTTGATTGTTTTGGCTACTTGTTCTAGGATTTCTTTTGCAAAGTAGTTCAACAAAAAATATTCAAGCATTTTTCACCTCTTCTTTGATATTTTCCCAAAGGGATTTGACCTTTTGTATGTCTTGATCCACCTTAATGTCTACAACTACTTCTATTAGCTTTGAGGTTGTCAACTTTATATTTTGTTGATATTTTTCTTTCAAGTCTCTTGAAGTTGACTTAACTCTTATGTTGACTAGTACTCAAGGTCTTCAAGCCATTGTTATTTTTTTAGCTTTAGCAAGTTAGGATTTAAGATACTAGATATGATTCTTTAGTTGATATTTTTCTAAAAATTCTTTCTTAAGAACCTCATTCTCCTAATAGAATTTATCCCTCCATGGTTTTAGTTGAGCCACTTTTTCCTCAAGCTATCTATTCCTTATCTATGTTGCTTCATCCTCAACTATGAGATGAACAAATTTCATGGCTATGCCAAGTATTAGTTGGTTTACTACTTGAACCATTTGATATGTGTCCATTTTATTTAAGTCTAACTTAGACACTTTAGAATTCAAGTCAACATGAGTTATTGCTACTTTAAAAGGGTTAGTCTCGGTAGCCTCAACAATGTATACTTTATCCTCTTTCCTTGATAACTATGACTACATAAGTATGAAAATATTAGAGGTCCTCTTGTTGAGTACTTTTTATTTTTTCCACTTATTTCCTTCAGTAGTAAGGACATCAATGCCTTGGTGATATATGTCTTTATAAATTATCATGTAAAGGCCAAGCTTGACCTATAAATCATGTTGGTTTGTGGGAGTGCTCTTGTAGACTCAACTTCTTGGGCTAGGGAAGTGGACATCATGAACTACATAAGAATTTTATTTGCTTGGAATGATGGATATGTTAAGCATATGGAAGTGGATACGAGAGAAAATTATGTGGTGATGACAAGGAATGTAGTGGAAGTACTAGGAGTGGATTACAATGCCAACTAAAGTAGGGTGTTAATGAGAGGTAACATTATTGGTGATGGAATTACCAATAGAGGTGACATGACATACAAGACCAATGGTAGCATGGTTATGACATGGATGGTAGAAGATAGAAAGGATGTGATGGGCATGGTTCCAACCATGATGGATAGTGCTAGGTATAGTGTTCCCCTTAGAGAACCATGGGATGCACTGGTGGAGGGGAAAGAAGTGTAGAAAAATAATGGCAAGGGTGAAAATAAGTAGGGATAAAAGAATAAATAGAGAAATAAGAGGGATCAATGGATTATGTAAAAATAAAAACTATGATGGTTATGAAGTTGGTTGTTCCCAATTTGAGAGGGTAGCCTCCTTGAGGGATTTTCTCCCTTGAGTTGAGTTGTCTGTCATTGTTGTTATTTTGGTATGAAAATTTCCCTAAACATGGACCCATATATTTTAAAACCTTTTTTTCCATTTGATAACTATCTACCTCATCACTAAACTAATTACTAATACAGTTGTTGGTGTGACAAATATGATGATTTTAGGCATTGCCTTCTTCTTGGGTTTTCAGGGGTTGATGATCTTGCTATCTTCATTGATTACCTTGGATTTTTGTGTGCTCTTTTAATTCCTTTTGTCTTAGATGGTAGATAAATAAACACCAAATATGTTTTCTCTAGTAGACTTGTTGATTGTGTATGTCCCATACCTCATCTTCTACCATGTGAGGATTTTCCTATATGTGTTCTAATTTTATAAGTACCCCCAACCTCTGATGATTTATATTAATTTTAAGGTCAAATTCATCCTTAAACTTCATTTATAAGAAGTTCCACTATGTCGATTTGGTTTACCAACTCAAGATCTTATCCTTATATCCATGATTGATTCCCATGGTGGTAAGGTATAGTTCTTCACTTGGATTGACTTCTTGCTATACTCTTATCATGGTAAAATAGGGTAGGTATCTAAAGTTTTGATCCTCAAGGTCTTATTAAATATTTCTCATGGGTTATAGGACCATTGATATTTTAACTACTCCAAACCTATTTTTCTCAATCATGTCTCTATCACTTGGTAGAACACATACAACCTTGGAATAATGATCATGATTGACTACTTGAGAAAGTAGAGGGTGGTATTATTCTACCCCATAAAGTCCTTCAATTCCACATAATAGGTTTTCCACACATTTTATAGGTTGATTATGTGATTGGAAACATGTATAGGTAGCTAAAAGAGCATGGCTAAAAATCCATAAAACTAGATAAATTATCATGTCCTCTCCAAATAGCAATATCTACTTGATGATTTATTATCATTAAAAAGTTGTCATGCCTCATCTAACATACTTGGAACCTTCCCCCTAAACCTCTCCATGATGACCTCATAAACCTTGACATAGAAGCGATAAGAGGTCTTACCCACTTCTCGATAAGATATGTCTATACAGTCCATGACTGAGAGGGTTTGTCCATTAGCTCCCACTTGGTCTAGTTACAAGACAAGAAACCAATATTTATTCTAATATAGAATTATCCAGACTAGGTAGGAGGTGCAATTAAATTTTATTTCCTTCTTGAATGCTCTTAATTGACTATCTATTTAATCTTATAATATATTTGGCATAGTTAATCATTTGTGATGGTTTTGATAGGTTTGGATGACTTGAAGTAGGGTGCTATATTATTTATATAGTTTGAGGTCACACATCTCCCCTAATACCATGCCTATTCTAGACAATACTATATAAACATCCTCCTTCAATAAGTCTAGCTCTAGTGGGCTATCGAAATTATTGGCAAGTTGATTTTCTTCAGGTATGGGATCAATAAATCTTGATAGTTGGTATTGGTGTAGCTATAGTAAAAATACTTATAAATATTTAGGTTATAGGGAACCCATATTATAAGATAATTAATAACTTTGATCATCCCTCTTATGAAATCCTTTATTGAGTGCATCTTTGGTCCACTGAGGGAGTTTGAAGCTTTGGGTTAGGGGATCATATCTCTCCATCAAGGCTTCTACCAATTTTCAATAGCTTCAAACTTGGGGTAATAATTTCATGGCTAGCCCCAATGTCCATATTCTACGGATACTCCAAGAGTCAATTTAGGGATCCAAGTCTCCTTATTTGTTTATCATTTTGGCTGATGCCCTGGATAGAGCACTCTCTACAATTTTTTATTCTCAGATTGTTAAAGGTATTAAGCTTGGTGCTCTATTAAATTTTAATTCCTTTCAACAATTTGTGAATGATATGTGTCTAATGATAGTTGCCTTAATTTCCCAATATCGAGTGCTAAAATATATTCTAAATATTTGTGAGCTTATGATGGCGTAAAAAATCAACCTTGATAAAAGTAAGATTTTTTTTTAAATACTCCCTTACAGAGGCAAAGAGTTATTGTTGCTACCCTTGGATGCTCCATTACTTCTCTTCCTGCTTCTTATTTGGGTATACCTTCATTCAAGGGATGTGCTAAAGAGGATTTATGGTTTCCTATTTTAGAAAGTACGTATAATAAAATTGCAGGGTGGAAGGGTGCTCTTTTAAGCCAAGCTGGTAAGGATCTGCTAGTCTTGAAAACTCTTCAAAGACTTCCTATTTATTTTATATCTATTTTTAAAATGTTAGCTAAAATTATTCATAAAATTTAAAAAATCTAGAAAACAAATTTGTGGACTAGCTCTAAAAATAAACAAATATTTCATTTAGTCTCTTGAAAGCAAGTCTATTCTAGAAAAAAGAAAGGTGGTTTTGGTTTGAAGATATTAGGCTATATGAATCTTGCCCTGTTGGGCAAGCAAGGATGGATACTGATATCATTTCAAAGCACTATTTGGATTAAAATTATTCAGGCTAAATATCTAAATAGAGGTCTCTCATTTTTTGAGGATGAGGACCTCCCTTCAGGTTCAACCTTTTGGAGAATATTAGCATCAACCAAAGATATACAAAAAAAGGGTTAATATGGAAACTAGAAAATGGTCAAATTATTGATTTCTACAATGATACCTAGATTTTAGATTCTCCTATCTCCAACATTCCTACCTATGTCCAACTTAAAATTATGGTGGAGCCCATAATAGATTCTAAAGTTGTAGACTTTATTAAAGAGATGAATGGAAGAAAATATAGGAAGGAGTTGGATATTCCAAATCTTAATGAAGATCTTAGACATGCTCTGTAGAGCCTATGGAATAGGTTAAAGGTCCAAGTTATTACTTTGGATTATAGTAGCGATTCTTTGGTCCAAGCTCTAGAAAATAATGGTGAGTTCTCTATTAAATCGACTTATAGAATAATAGATCTAGAGAAATATTATTGGACTCCCAATAAGTAGGCCTAGATTAAGGCCCTCACTCCTAAAGTTAAATTTTCCCCTTTGGTTAGCTATTTAGAAGAAAATATTAACTATTAAAAACCTAAAGAAGAGAGGCTTAATTTTGGTCAACAGATGATGTCTTTGTGGTCAAAATGAGGAGATTTCAAATCACCTTTTTTTAGATTGCTCATTTTATTGTGAAGTCCTTTGGATTCTTTTGAAGTTGATTGGAATCCCTTGGGTCTTCCCAAATTATTTGAGTGAGATTTTTGAATAATGGTCAACTCCTTTTTTGAGTAGAAGATGCAATAATTTCTAGACCTTCCTTCTTCCTCACTTTTTATGGGATATTTGGAAAGAAAGAAATTGTCAAGTTTTTAAGAATTCTTTTAAGGATACCAAATCAACTAGTAACAAAATTATTTGTGCTCTTAAAGAAAATATCTCGTGTATTTATTTCCCTACTGGGAAGAACCTCCTCATGAATTCAGGCTTTTAGAGAGCCTTGGGATTATAAGATATTTTTTTTGGTCACCTGATAACTCTCATAGAATTAGAAGGTAGGTTGTTTGGAATCAGTCTTACAATTCAATTTTGATGGTGCATCCAAAGAAAACTCGAGGCCAACTAGGGTTGGTGGAATTTTAATAAATGAGAAGAGTGAAATTATCCTAGCTTTTTCTAAAAATTTGGGTCACCAATCAAGCCATTTTATGGAGGTAAGAACAACTCATCAAGGATACATTATCCTTAGCTCCTTTCAAGGCAACAAGTTCTTGTTTGAAGGAGATTCCTTAAATATAATCAATATTATTTTAGGTAAACAATCTGCTAACTGGTCCATTGACAATATGACGTGTAATACTATTAGATTGTTAAGAGATCATGAGTCCTTAAAATTTAAGCATATTTGTAGAGAAGGGAATAAAGCAATAAATTTTTTGACAAACCTAGGACTGATACATAATGGCTTGAAGGTTTGGAGAGGGGATTTTCCCCAAGAGATTTTGCAAATTTTTTAGAATGAAGGCTCATCATAGTGTTTCTGGTTCTTTTTGGATCTCTAGCAAGATCTATTATCTTGGGAGATTGGGTTTTGATTTCCTTTTTTACATGAATGGAAATTATTCAAATATAAGTCCTTATTTAGTTTTTATTTATGAGCCTCTATTTTTAAATTATTTTGGTGACATTAATTTGAATATTGATCTCCTCTATGTTTTGTGGGAGGCTAGGGTCACTTTGTATTTGGCTAGTAGAAGATTTGGGACTAGTGCCTGAATTTGGAAAGTAGACATTGGTTGCCCTGTATTAAAGATTTTGGTTTTTTTGAAGCTAATTTCAAGGAATTTGTGCTTCCTTTTGTGGAAAAGAAATTTGAACTTAGATCACATTCTTTTTTTTGATTGGATATTTCCTTGTTGTATGATAAGTAGTGCTATAAAATCTTGGCTCCTTTTCTATGTCACTTTGAATTGGTTTTGATTGTGTCAGAATTGGTACCCCCTTATGCTTACACATTGTTTTTGGTTGTGTATCATATTTGTATTGAATATGGAGGCCATCATGGTTGATAATACCTATGGATGATATTATTTATCAAAGCATGCCAATCAACATAATCAAGGTTGTTGTCATTCATTTCTTCACATGAAATTTGACCCTTCTAGGAGGTTCTTTGTTGATCCACATGCTTGCATTTGGCTTTGAGATTGGGTTCTTGATGGATATACTTAGTATTATCATACCTACCTAAATTGAGATTTTAAAAATATGTTATTTAAGGAGGTGGACGTCGGTACAATTTTTTAGTGGCAAAAGGGATATAACCTTCTTCGATGGTGATAAATAAGGATATTTTACATATCCTAGAAAAAGGTGGTATCTTATGCTTCCTAAGAATATTTGATGGGCATGATTTAGAATTGGCCAGAGAGATGGTATTTTCTTGGAACATAAGAAGGGTTTCTATGAAGGGCGTAACTCTCACCATATCTACTCCTCTACTAGCTAAAATTATAAGAGTTACAACTCAAAAATACTATGTTGACAAAAAGAAACATTCATTAGAAAAATATTTAGAATTTTTTGGTCATAAAGTTGGTCGACCAAAGAAATACCACAATGGTTATAAAACAAGCTCTTTCAAGTCTTTGTGGAATAGAGTAATCTCTATGCTAATGGACTTATTCACTCATGAATGCAACATAGATGTTGTTCATAACTTTCATCTCACTTTGATGAACAACATCAGGGGAAATAAACATATGGACATATTGGGATTCCTATTTAAAGAATTGGAGAAAACAACGTCATATATTCAAGATGTTAATATCTCATTTCCTAATCATATAGGTATTTTCAAATTAATTTTCAATTTTATTTCCATGAAAAATAATTCACTTTTTTTAGGAAAAAGTGGGGTTGTGCCTTTTGTCCCTATGAATGCCTCTGCCTCTAGAAAATATATTAACATTTCTTGTCCTATGTTTAGGGGGAAATATTCTGATCCTTTGATTGATGATAATTTTGGTCATGGAAGTTTTTCTAACCCCCATTTAGAGCAAGTACCAAATATAATTGAGTTGGATCATTTTGTTGGAAATTACTAGAGAAGTGAGTCTAGGCCCAAAGACGAGGGGGTATGACCCTTAGGATAATGCTAAGATTCAAGTTCTAAAAGGAATATCTCATCCAAATTTGTTGGAGTTTGATTATAGTGACTCATCTTCTCTAAAGGAGGAAGAGCTAACTAGGAAAAGAAATTCTAGCTTACTAAAGAAGCTGAAGGTTGAAATGAAAGGCACAAGGAGATTGATGCATAATTATTCCAAAGATGCAAAGAGGTTGAAGACTCACTACTCAAATGACTCAAATTATTTAGATGAATCCCTTATTTCTAAGGGGAATTTTAAGAATTCAACCACACCACTCTCTATGTATAAGATTAATGAAGACTCTATTGCAATGCCAAGCTCCTATCTTGTTCTATTTAAGGAGGTTATGAGATCCATTAAAATATCTATTAAAAAAACTACTTATTTTATTAATTAATTGGTTTGAAAGTTAAAACAAAATTTAAATACCCCAAATATGGATGTCATCATTATGATGACTCCTCCCAATATTAGTTTTTTGGGTATGCCTTTCTGTATGGATCTCTTATGTTGGGTTTTTGGTTCTCTCTTCTCCTCGCCTAGGGTCTTATGTTTGGTTTGGGTTGGTTCTTTCTTGATAGCTAGTTTTCTATGGCTCTATGGTGATTTTATTACTTGGTTTTATTTGGGTCTCTATTGTAAAAGATTTGGGGGAGCCTTTCAAAACACCTCCATTTGCCATCTAATCAAAAAATAATTTAGGAACCCAAGTTAAATATCTTAAGGGCCTATTTCCTTGTCTGGTTACATGTCCCTCCTCCACAGTATAGTAGGGCTCATCATATAATTTCTTGGGTTCCTTTAGGGGAGGCAAACCTACATATTTCTCTTCCCTCTTCTCTTATTTTGTGATTACCTTTCTAATTGTCTAAAATCCCTTCATATTAGAGGAATGGGTGAAGGTGGAGAAAAAGTGGATGGGGCAACTATAGTGGAAGGTGGTGAAATAGAATATGTTTAATATAGTGAAGAGATGATGGATGAGGAAGTAGTATCCACAGTTAGAGTAGGAAGAGCGCTAAATATCACATCTTAAAAGGAGTTGAACTTATAAAAAACCTCAAAAGTAGTGTGATTGAGCCACATTTCATGCTCTTTAAGTTGCCCTATTGTGTCACTCCATGTGAGGTGTGATAATATGATCATCTGATATCCACATCCAGTGACTAAGACAATCAAAGAGAACAACAAGATGTTTACCAAATTTTCAAATATCACACTTCTATTTAATACTTGCATAGATGTGACCAATGTTTAAAATGATTTAGGGAAAGCTCTAAGTACAAAAAATATTAAGAGCTTATCATCCACATTTTCTCCCATGGTGAGAGGAGGAAGTGTTCACTTTTGCCTTTGTCTCTTAATCAGAACTTCTAAAAAGTGGTGCCTATCCTTTGATAAGATTGTTTACCTACCTCTATCTAATGTATTTTTATTTGGCTTCTCCGATATTGCCTTTGTTCTATTCTTCTTTTAGAATCTACCTAAGTCAAGAAAATTTAAATGTAGTGAAGAAATTAATATAGTTATAGCAACTCACAAGACATTCTTGTTTTCTTGAAGGAGTATTTAAAACTATTCACTTTATTCTTGGACACAAAGTTACAATTAAAATCTACAAGAGCAAACATAAAAGAAAAGAAAAATGTAGAATATTATAAGGCTGGCAACTTGCCCAATGCTTGGTTAATTTATGCCCACTATTCATCTGATAGGTACTAGATCATTTTTATAGTATTAAAAGGCTACTTCCAATCCAAACTGATTATTGGGGAAGAAATCCCTTGTTCTACAGAAAATTATGTGCATCTAATTCCTTAGAGAAACTAGAATTTTGATAACCCTAACAATAAATTTTACATTAGGAGGATCTTACCATGCTTTGAAAGGAGAGTTGTATTATTTATAGTATCTCAAAACTTGCATGTATTCACATTTTGAGATGATTCCACCATCTATGGTTAATGGGGAGGAAGTCCTTTTTACACTAACACATTGAATTTGCTTATAAGTTTGGTAGTAGTGGTAAGTAAGGAAAATACTTGGGCCTTACATTGATGCATAACCTATTCCTTTTGGAGGAAATCCATCACTTTTTATGTTTTCATTTCCTTATCACAAACTCTAATAGACATTAGCTTAGAATATATTGTAGAGGCTAGCCTTGCTTGTTAATTCCTAGGTTCAGCTAGTTTTGTAGAGATCTTGGTAAGACTTGACTCAATATCCTATCACACCTAGGTACTTTATATAGTGAATGCATCAATAAATCTAAACTTCTTGAAAAGTTTCACAACTATTCTAAAAATATCATTGCAATGGGAATCAATAATATCTTTTAGCAGGTTCTTGATTGTTTGGCCTTGCTCCATCTTACTTTTTTGGCTTAGTTTATTTAATTGATTTTGGATATTTTCTATCTCCTAACTAAATTTAGCTTTCTATATAAAAATCTATTTGATAGGATTTTTACTTATTCTTCTTTTTATTTTAGGAGAGACTCCAATGACTACTCCATTAGATGATCAACTAGCATATTCACTTGGTTTTGAAGAGGTTTAGATTCTACCTTAGAATTGCTTAAGGTGATTTTTAAATATTCCAATTCCTTCTCCCTTTTTTCAAATTAGACTTAATGATTCACACTTATATGAGACTATTTTCTTGGCCTCCTACATGATTTGGAATTTATCACTAACCTCAAAATTTCTTAGGTCAAGTTCTTATATTATCACCTACCAATCTTGATCTATCATTTGCTTCTCAAACTTTGACACCAATGACTTTTTTCATGTAAAAAATAATTCCTTCTACAAGGCAAAGTGGTTGATTATTTTAGTCACAACTAGTAAGTATGCTAATAAATCTGACTTCTTTTAGTTGTATTATTTTATTTGTTTTTAAACTGTCTTAATATCTTGCAATGGATTCAAGACTAGCATAGTCACCTACATATCTTCTCACTACTCTAGAGGTATCAAAAACATGATCAAAGGTTAGAAGAGTGGGGTTGATAATGGAGGTGGATCTATGATACCTACGAATATGGATTTGGAATGTTAAAACATGGATAGGCTATTGTTTTTTGAGTGGTCAAGGCTACCAAAAAATTCAAGGGATCATCAAACAATATGATTTAACACTAGCCATTTGAGTTGGTGAGGCTAGAGTATTTTGAGAAGTCTAAGGCTCATTAATAAGAGAGGATGTGAAGACTAGTGGAGAGGCTTTAATAGTGAGAAATTAAATTTTAGGGATATTATTCCTTTCCTCTCTTATTATTTCCATACTAGTTGCTTGGTTGGAAATAGTAGCTAATGTTGCAACTACATCTTCATCAATTGGTATTGCTTCCTCTTACATCTGAATGATTATTTCAACAACTTGCTCTAGGGACTAAGGAGTACTCTGAGTTAGGACCTCATTCCTTTCTCTTTCCTCTGATGATTTTGACTAAATTATTAATTTTCACTTTAGTTGAGGGGTCTTCTTTTCTTTTGACATTTTTATGTTATTTTATTTCTTGGAGGATCTAGTTGAACTATTGTAGTATTTTTGGTAGTGTGGGGATAAAATATATGATCAAAATTCCTTTTTTATGGCATATGTACCCTTATCCTTCATCTTGAGTGGTATTTCTTCTAGGTGATCCATATCATAGCACTGGCTACAAGATTCATCTTTTTTTGGATCTAAACTTCTAAAATATGCCTTAGTTTGATCAATTTCTTGATGAAATTTCCACCAAGATCTGATCTTGCTACTCCATTTCCACTTTTGCAATAATTTCTTCATAGTTGTGCTAATTATAAGTGTGAGATTAAATTCCTTCACTGTTGTGTAGAAAGTCTCATATAAAATTTTCTAGGGATTTCATAGCAAGAATTGCTCCTTTTGAAGGGGTAAGAAAAGTTGCTCTTGTGTACACTAGAATCTCTCAAGATTAGACTTGGATTCATCCTCAAATTTCTTGTAAATCTTAGAACTTTTTTGCAATACAACAATAATTTTATCTAGGCCATAAATCTAGGTTATGAGCTCAAAAATACCTCATTTTGTACACCCTATTTATCTTCTTATTGCACTATTTGACTATGATTTTCTTAATCATTTGCATTAGTGATTTGATTAAATGAAGTAATTATGATTAATATAGTACTAAGATAGGAATTATGATATTCTGTGTTAAAGAGGAATAAAAGGAATATTTTTTTGATTAATACCAAGATTTAGGGAATAAAATAAAGTTATTAGGTTTGAGACTTAATTCCTAGAGCACTAAGGACATGGAGGTTGACATTGAAAGAAATGTTCTACCTAGAACTAGAAACAATGATTGTAACATGTGTTGGATTGAAAACTACACAATTAACACTAGAAACGATATCAAATGATTGGCAAAAGATATGACAACACCTTACTAGCACCATATGTGAAGAGGGAGGAAGTAAGCAAAATTTCCCAAATATAATGTATTAAAACAAATGCAAATAATAAATTATTTGCATGCCAAATATATATATTACACAAATGTAAATTGTTAGCTTTTGATGAGTAAATACTCAAATAATATTGCCTCAATATCAATAATATAATTGCAATATGAAAGATATAATAATTTTGATCAATCAAGCATATAAATTCTGAATCTACTAGATAATAACTCAAAGAATGCTAATGCCAAATACTAAAAAATACTCAAAAATATTTATTGAATGAAGAGACCAAAATACATCATACTACATCACCTTCCATTGCTTACATAGGTGACTCTTCCTCCTTCGCCATGTCTCTTTTACATCAATACATCCATATATATAGAATGGAATGTGACTCTTCATATGGAGGTTTCTTGGGCCTCACTCTTCCTATGACTCTTCATCTTCCTACTCTAGTGACACATGTACATAGGGACAACTATGCACATTTACATTCCAAAATATCATTGCACACTTGTGCATTACATTGCATAAAGTAAATCCTAATCTAAGACTCTTTTCCTAATCTATAGATGTACCCATGGTGGTACATTGGCATGTACCAAATAATGTAATATATTCCAACACCCCCTGTATTACATTATTTGGTTATTGAAGACTTATATGGATCTTCTTCTTCTTTATTGAACTTGTGTTCTTCTTTGTCCTGCTTCATATTTGGATCAAATAAAATATTAGTATTTTTATGAAATACTATATTTGCTAGAAGAGCTTTGGCTTCATGTACTTTTGCTTCATCTGTTAATTTGTGTACTTCATCTATCTCTTGGGCTAGGTGCCCCTTTTGATTTCCTCCTCTGTATTGAGTATGTTGTGGGTACTATTGCTATGGTGATCTATATTGGTTTTGATATTTTCTAGGTTGAGACAACCTATTTGATTGTCCTCCTATGCTTTCCTGATTCCTTTGATGTTGATTCCTTGGATTGAATCTGTAGTAGTTGGTACTATGTCCTCCTCTCTTGCAAATTTGGCAATACCTGTCATTCCATTTTTGTTTGCTTCTTGGAAATGAAGCAACATTCCCTTGTGAGTTATCCTTTGAGACTAATGCATTATTACTCATTTCATCCTTTACTAAGTTTTCAACTTCATATTCTTGTAGTATGTTAACCAAATCGTCAAAAGAAGTATCCTTACTTAGGAGTTGTAAGGATGTAACTAGATGTTTGTAATTTTCTGGTAGTGCTCTCAAGATGACTTGAACAAGAAATTTATCTTCAATTGTTTCTCCTAGGGTTAATAACTTCCCTTTTGTATCTGCTACTCTTCTCAAAAATAGTTCAATGGTTTCACCACTTTTGACTTTCAAAGAATGCAATTGTGTTTGTAGATTTAGAATAGTAGCTTTATTTTTTCCTTCAAATATTTTTGCTAAAGTGTTCCATGCATCTGTAGATGTTCCTACTGAACTGATATATGGTTGTATGTCATCTGAAATTGTAAAAGTTATGATCATCAATGCTTTTGCTTCATCTTCCTCAAATTTTTGTATATCTCTATCATCTTCAGTAGGTTTAGTTTTTGCTCCTTTGACTATGTCCCAAAGTTTTTCCACTATTAAGATTGATCTTACTTTATTTTTCCATGAAGTATAGTTAGGACCTTTGAGCAATTGGGAATATGAAAGAAATAGTTTGTTTGTAGTTGTCATGAGGAGACTATCTTATGATTCCTTAATCCTTTACAAATCTTCAAATCTCTAATAATTTTGAACTTAGAGATTAATCTTATCAAATGCAATATATTTTATGTAGAACTCCTTTTATCTCCCAAATTTATGTATAAAATATTTTACTCTAAATTTCATAAACTAATTTGAAGTAGGATTCCTTATTCCTCCAACTCTAGAAATTTAGAAAAATAATATTTGCAATATTTTGTAATCCTAATTTGATGTTGTATGCCTTATTTCTCCAACCTTAGCAAATTTGCAAATATTTACTTTGTTTTGTAAATCTAAATATGCAATTTTACAAAACTTAAATATAATACTTCAAATCCCAAAAAACTCTTCAAAATATGATAAAAGGCTTTCAAAAATAATATTCTAATTTTTCTAAGGTTTAAAAATACTTATCACTCCACTAATATCTTTAAAACTTTAACCTTAGAATATATTCCCTTAGTTCCTTATTTCTCCTACCAATATAAGCCTTTAATATGAAAAATACTATGGTAAGTATTACCTTAATAATTCAGGTGCTTCTCTTTAATGTTGGGTGCTTCTCCTTTGGTCAAATCTGCTACGTATGAACTTGGAAGATGCTTTGACTCCTTCTTTAATGCTTCTACCTTTTTTTTCAATGTGTATGGCATTAGAATTTGCTATATATGTGCTTCCACTCTTACATTTTGGCTATATGAGTGCTTCTCCTTTCTTTTGTTGAGTGCCACATATTGCAGACATTATAAAATATTTTGACTCCCTTCTTGGTGGTACCAACATTCATGGAAGAGTAAAATGGACACTTGGCACAATATTCCTTGTTGTTTGGGAGTTACCTATCCTTTCTTGAGCGTTGGGTAATGATGTAGAGCATTGAGCACTCCTCTTTCTGGAAATTTACGTTTCTTCCCTGGTGATTTACGTTATGGCTTATGAGCCAACTTTGACCCTTGTGCCAGATGGCAATATGCATGCACTCCTTTCTCCAACGTATGAAACTACAAGGCTTTTCAATACCTCTTTTTCCTCCAACGTATTCTTGCTTCTTTGTAAACGTATTCTTGCTTCTTTGTAACTAAACTTTGTGAGGTTTCTTCTCTCCTTGGCTGATGGTGGATGTTTTCACTGATGGCTCTAGACGTAATACCTCTTGTATGCTCCAATGATGACCTTGTAATATTTTCTTTGGTAGTTTGCTCTATTGATGATTTTCCTTTGATAATGCACCCTATATTTTTTTACTTTTTCTATAATCTACCTTGCTTTTCGTAGATTGATCTTTTGCAGGTTGTGGCTGATATTTTCTTGCTCCTTTGGATGGCTGAATCTTGAGCCTAATGGCTCTTTTCCTTGAGCACTTTTGTTAGTGCTTCTTTCCTACAAATGGGTGGATGTATGATGTAGAGCTTTCCCCCTATATTCTAGTGTTGAATGGTGCTCAATATGGTGGTGTCTTCAACCACTCTTTTAGTGGTTTTATTTACCACTTTCTGCTTGTACATCTAGTGTTTTTAAACACCTAAAATATACCTTGAATTTGGAGCTCTTTTCCTTCCAAAATCTGCTATAAGTTGTGGGATATTCTTCCTCACAAACGTAGGATAATTTTGCTTTTATATTCTCTTAAAAAACAACATATACTATTCACTTATAACTCCTTTAAAAATCAATCTAATGTTGTTATAATTATGCTAACTTCTCTAATAATGAGAGTAAATCTATCTCACTAATGAATGTAAAATAAATCTGATATTTTTTCTATTTCAAAACAACATATATCAAACTCCTTATCACTCCTATTAAATTGTAACTTTTTGTTGTTTGTAATATGCAATATTTCTATAAAATCAATGGTGTGAAATGGTATCTTTTCTTAGCTTAATGACACCTTAAAAAATTCCTCTTTTCTAGCTCTAAATGGCTCTAATATTTGATGCTCCAAAAAATCTTAATAGGCACCTTCAAAAACTTTGCAATAATAATATATATGGCATCAAATTAACACACCTTTTTGTAGCTCCTTTCTTTATAGCTTGTTGTCTTGTATTTGTTGCAATTGCACCTTCCTTCTGCTATCAGTAGACTCTTTAATTTGCAGCTATAGTTGCTTCCCAAAATCAACTTTCTTTCTTCTTCATAGGTGCTGGCTATTTCTGTAATTTGCAGCTTCAAATGTTGCTCTTTCATTGTTCAATTCTGTAGGAGGACTCCTTAGATGCTGCTAAAATATGATTTGGTGTTGTCTTCAAGCCTTCAAATCTATTGCTCTTTTTTCTATCAAGCCTTCTCTTGGTTGTTCAAATATTTTCTGAAAGCTTCTCCAAAGCTTTCTCTAAACTATAGCTTTTCTCTTCTATTTTTCATTGTCTTTTCAGCTTCTCTTTCTGCAACTTTGTGCTTTTATAAATCAGCCTACAAAACTTTTGTGGCTATCTCCAAATCTCTCTAAACTATGACCTCTTCAATATTCTTGCTTTCTTCTGACTTCTTGCTGAATTTTGACTTCAACTCTGACCTCTATCTCTATCTTCTTTCTCAAGAATCTGAATGTCTTGAGTTCTCAAAATCTTCTCAAAATTTGACAAACTTCTTGTCAAATCCTTTTTCCTTTTGGGCTTGTTGTCGTATGGCGACAATTATCCCAATATCTTCTGGTCAGGTGCTCTTTCTGCTTGCAATATTCTACTTCAGGTCACTACTTCTGCTTCTACAATAAGGCTTTCTCTTGCCTTCTTTCCTTTCTTCAAAATATTCTATAGACCTCTATTATTGGGTCTTCTAATTCTCCTTCAATTCTTTAGCAAATGCTTTTAATGAAACCTTACCTTGGTTTCTTCAATATTCTAGCTATGGGAAATTCTTCAATGAGATCTCTTTCTTGGATCTCTATATTCTTTTGCTTCTATCTGCAATAGGACCTTCTGTAGTCCTTCTATCTTCTATCTTCAATATTTAATCTTCCAATCTTGGAAGTTCTTCAATATGACCTCTTTTTGGGTCTCTTTCTTCAATCTGCAATCTTGCAATGAGAACCTTTTCTTGGTTCTTCTCAATCTTCAATAAGGTCTCCTTCTTGGACCTCCTTCAATGTCTACTTTTCTACAACAAAAGAGTTAATCCCTACACTAGGAAAGCACATAGACTTTCAGGCAATCGAAGATGAAATTCTTCTCTATCTGTTGTAGGAAGCTTCTCAACTTCTAAGAATCAATCTTCTACAACAAAACTTAGACAATAATAATCAGATGTATTCAATGTTCCAAAAATAATAATCTTCACTAGCTATCTTAAAAACTAGTGGAATCAAATATTATACTGAATCCTAGTCTTCATGGGTTTTCCTTTCAACCCTGTGGAAAGATTCTAGCCAAATAATCTAGAATTCTTTTTTATCAAGCTTATCAATAGGACCTCTTCTAAGGGTCTCTTAATCAAGGTCTATCTTCAAGACCTGTAAATTTTCTTCTATTTCGACTTTGCTCTTGGAATAGGTATATTCTCTTTTCAATATCAAGGTCTATCTTCAAGACCTATAAATTTTCTTCTATTCTAATTTTGTTCTTGGAATAGGTATATTTTCCGTTAAATATCACGGGTTTTCTTCAACACAGTGAAAAATACTATCTTCTCTAGTTTCTCTTTCCAGAGGAAATTCTATTATCTTTTATGGTTCTTTTCTAGAGGAAATTATATTTATCTTCTTTAATTCTTTCTAAAGGAAATTTTCTTTATCTTCTCTGGTTCCTTTTCCAGAGGAAAATTCTCTTTATCTTCTCTGGTTCCTTTTCTAGAGGAAATTTTCTTTATCTTCTCTGGTTCCTTTTCCAGAGGAAATTTTCTTATCATTACTGGTCTCTTCTTAACTAGTAGAAATCTTCTTTCTTCAGATCTATATTATGACTTCTATCAAACAATTCCAAAACAACAATATTTGCATGCAATGACACATAATGGTTGATCCCTTGTGGCTCTGATACCACTATCAGATTTTGATGAGTAAATACTCAAATAATATTGCCTCAAGATCAATAATATAATTGCAATATGAAAGATATAATAATGTTGATCAATCAAGCATATAAATTCTGAATCTACTAGATAATAACTCAAAGAATGCTAATGCCAAATACTCAAAAATACTCAAAAATATTTATTGAATGAAGAGATCAAAATACATCATACTACATCACCTTCCATTGCTTACATAGGTGACTCTTCCTCCTTCGCCATGTCTCTTTTACATCAATACATCCATATATATAGAATGGAATGTGACTCTTCATATGGAGGTTTCTTGGGCCTCACTCTTCCTATGACTCTTCATATTCCTACTCTAGTGACACATGTACATAGGGACAACTATGCACATTTACATTCCAAAATATCATTGCACACTTGTGCATTACATTGCATAAAGTAAATCCTAATCTAAGACTCTTTTCCTAATCTATAGATGTACCCATGGTGGTACATTGGCATGTACCAAATAATGTAATATATTCCAACATAAATAGCATAAAATTTAATAAATTTTAAAAAATGTAAGGTAAGATAAAATAAATAAAACCACATACAAATATAAATATTACATGGAATCCATGTAAAGGGAAAAACCATGGCCAAAACAATATCTCCACTTTTGTACTATCTTCAAAAATATATACAAGCCTTTTTCCTCAAATGTGATTGGTGCAAATCATCGATATTTCAAGTAAACATTAGTGTCTCACTATTAGTTGTTCATGTTCACACTGCATAGTTAGCACTACACAATTAGTACTACACAGTTAACTCCCACATCAACACAAGGATTTTAGCCCAAATATATAGTTTGGGCTATTCTCCAATTGAAAAATAGTCATGAAGGAAACCCTCCACAACATGTGCCACCACACTCATGCCACATGATACCACACTCATGCCACATGCCACCACACTTATACCACATGCCACCACACTTATGCCACATACCACCACACTCATACCACATACCATTATGTGCTCCAAACATACCACCATACTCAAGTCTCATGCCATGTCACCTTTGACTTTGAGTTGACTAGAGTTAGACTAGATATTGGAAGTATTTTTATTTAGTAATTGTAGGAATATTTTTTCAATGAGTTTACATAGGATTTTATGAGGGGTCTTGGTCCCCTCATACTAAGTGGGATTTGAACATTGTACCTCTCAAATATAGGCCAATGCCCTTACCACTGTAGTAAGCTTGCATCTCTTTAGTAATTGTAGGATTATTAATATTAAGGTGTAGGATAAAATAAACATAGGTATACATTTATTTTATCCATATACCTCAATATATATTAGTCTAACCTAGGTATATATACATATTAATAAATATAAATTAAATACCTCTCTATTTAATTTATATTAAAGACTAGATACTTAATTTTATTATCCACCTTTAGATTTGGGTGAATTTACAATTTAATCCCAAAATTGGATTATTTGTTCCAACACTTTCCCTTAATCTATTTTTGGTGTTATAATATAATTTTACAAGAGCTAAGGTTCCAAAGAAGATTTTTACCAAGGAGCATACATTTTTGAAAAGTTCAAAAATGACATAGTAGAGACTCTAAGTTGTGTGGCAATAGGCAAGGCACCATCCATAAACATGGATCTACAAAAGAAAAACATGAAATAGAGTTAGTAATCATATATATATAACATATGGCATGTAAATAAGGTTTCCATAAACATGGAAAACATAAAAAATAAGTGGCATATATATCCCATAAACATGAAAAATATAACATCTATAAACATGGATAAACAAGTGGCATACATATTTTATTAACATGGAAAAATAACATCCATCAACATGGATAAGCAAGTGGCATACATATTCCATCAACAAGGAAAAAATAACTTCAATAAAAATGGATAAATGAATGACACACACACAACATGGAAAAAAAAGTGGTATACATCCATCAAAAAAGAATTCTCAAAACCTAAAAAAAAACACTTAAAAGAATTGACATCACATAATATTACGCATTACTCCCCCTTTAGGGTAATTAATTTAGGCCTGGTTTACTTCTAAAGTAAGAAAATTTAGATTCTACTAATGGTTTTGTAAAAATATCATAAATGTTTTCATTTTTGGGGCAATATATGAGTTTAATTGTCCCATATAATACCTTCCACCTAATGGAGTGTGCTTGAATATCTATGTTTTTTTTCCTTTGATGCATAATATAATTCTTTGCTAAAGCTATTGAAGATTGGTTATCAGAAAATATTGTGATAGATTTATTGTTGTTAAACCCAGTTTTTATTAGTAGTGTTTGAAGCCAAATGGCTTCTTGACATGCTAGAGTAGCACTTCTATACTCTGCCTTAGTTGAGGAGAGTGCTATGGTTGGTTGTTTCTTACTACACCAAGAGATCACACTTGATCCCAAGGAGAAACAATATCCACTTGTGGATTTTCTTTCAACATTATCCATAACATATTCACTATCAAAATAACCAAAAAAATTTAAACGAGAATTACTTAAATATTCCAAAGCTAAATTAGTAGTTCCACTTAGATATTTAAGTATTCTATAAAAAACATTAAGATGAACAAGATAAGGCTTACGCATAAATCTAGTGATCACATTAATAACATAAGAAATATTAGACCTAAAAATAGTAAGATAGAGTAAACTACCCATAATTTGCCTATATTGAGTTTTATCTACAAGCCTAGACTATTTATTAATTTTAAATGTACTAGAAAACATAGGAGTAGAAACACATTTCCAATTTTTCATTTTAAACCTTTGTAATATTTCTAATATATACTTAGATTGAGAAATCATAATCTTATGGGATTGTTGGTAGATTTGCAAGCCTAAATAGTAATGCAAAAAACCCATGTCATTCATTTCAAATCTATTTAGTAATTGCTTTTTATATATTTCAATCATACATTCATTGTTTCCTATTAAAATTAAATCATTTACATATAAAACAATGATAATAATGCTCTTATTTTCCTAGAAACATAAAAAATTGGATCAAAACAATACTTATTAAAACCAATTGAAGAAAAATACTTGGAAACCTTATCATACCAAGCTCTTGGATATTGCTTAAGGGCATTCAATGTGGAGGTTACTTTTGAGGGGGAGTGAGAGGCCTCTCGCTCTGGGTTGGAGGCTCGTGTTTCAATTTTCCTACTTCCTCCCAGCTCTAGTCTGGTGTATATTCAACCTAGAAGGTCCACTTGGGACCTTATTGGTGCCTATTGTCTTTCTTGGACCTTCATGGAATCTTCCTGGAGGTCTCCCATGAAGTTTTTTCCTATTTTTTGAAGTGTAAGTTACTACCTTATTGGGATGACTTGGTGATTTTGCCTTCGGTGCCCTTTGGTGGTGGTTGGTTTCCTATGAGATAGGTTTGGGAGATGATGCTTTAGATCAATTCATAGTATTTTTTTTGGTCTTTTGAGAGGGACCATGTGCTTCATCACCATCTCTAGCGGTGGATTCATCAAATCTTCTCCTGAATTGGGCTTTTAGAAGGGGGTTCATCGTCTTGTTCACCTGATATGTGAAGTGGTCCAAAGTTTCTCTTTCTATGTTTTCTTGATATTTGAGGGAGGACCATGGTTTTATCATCCACATATGAAAGGATCTCGTGTTTGCTTCTAGGTTAGGCTTCCAATGGTGTGTTTAGGGTTTGTTTTAGGGCTTTTCAAGTAGAACCTATCCATCTAGTTATTTTTTGGTCCTTTGAGAGGGGATCCTATGCTTTATTGTATAATTGTGGTAGAAAGGTTATGTTTATCTCTTTCTGGATGGATAATTGGTGTGATTATAAGTTGATATATTTTTGGTGAATGTTGGATGGGCTCTTTCTACAACTATTTTTGGTCTTTTGGGAGAGACCTCATGCGTGCTTGTGTGCTGTAGATGATGGGTTTTTGAAGATAGTTCCTATGTTAGATTATTGCTTCTATATTTTGGATGTCATGGTGTTTTAAATCTCCTTAGGTTTATCCTATATTTAAACTCTGCATTCTATCCCCATTGTAGTGAGATCTCGTGGCTTATGGAGATCTCCCCATTCTGTCGATCCAACTTTTAGGCCTATGAAAGGCCTCTATGTGGGATTTCCTTGTTCGTAGGGATTTCATCTATCTTCAAACACCTAGGGGGAGTGGGTGGCTTATAAATTTGACTAGAAGGTCCTCATTACAATTTACCAACTTCTTCCTTGCTCCAGTTTGGTGGATCTCCAACATGGATCATCCTCTTGGGACATTATTGGTTCATGGTGGTTCCCCCGTGAGGGGAGATCTGTTTCATTTTTGAGTAGGAATGTTGGTTCAAATTTAAAATTTGATTCATATTTTGAGTGGGAGTGTTGGCTCAAATTTAAAAATTTTGCTTCATTTTAGTAGGGTTTAGGTGGCCCCTTTTCTCTTTCTAATTGCAAGTCTCATGTTTGTTGCTTGTTAGTTTTCTCTAGTTAAGTAGGAATTTTTTAATTTTATTTTTAAGTCTCATTTATCGATGGTCCTATGGAGGTTGTCTCCCTATTTTAGTTTTTCCTTATTAGTCTCTAGGATATGGTCTTCAGGAGACAGTCTCCTTTGTTGTGATCCATTTGTAAAAGGTTTGGGGAGCCTTTCAAAACCCTTTTTTTCAACCAATAAAAAAATTATCCATGTAGGAATTTCTTTAATCTACAAATATAATTTGGTTTTTTTAGGTTCTCAATACCATGAGGTTGCTCCATATAAATCTCAACATCTAATTTGCCATTAAGAAATGAAATCCTTACATCTAATTGATAAATTTTCCAATTAAAAGTAGCAACTATTGCTATTATTAATCTAATTATAGGCATTATAGCAACTGGAGCAAAATTTTCCTCATAATCTACTCCATACTTTTGTGAGAAACCTTTTTCTACTAGTCTAGACTTATGTTTGTCAACTTTTCCTAAAGAATTTAACTTAAATCTAAATACCCATTTACAACCTATTGCATTTCTCTTAGAAGGATTTGGGACTAAATCCTAAGTATCATTTTTTTTGGAAAACATATTACATTATTTTATTCTTTACTAATGTACCTTCATGGGTACATATTTAGATTAGCATTATTTTAAGAGATAAATAGTTTATTCGAGTAATTTAATAAATGCACAAGTGTTAGAATGTGTAATTATGTAAATGTTCATGTAGTCCATATGAACTTGAGTCTTAGGGTTGAGTAAGAGGCAAGGAATCCATATTCCTATATAAAGGCCTCATTGTGAGTGTTTGAAGAGAGGATTATGGAGTGCATAGGTTAGACTAGTAGTAGTCACAATATAGCTCAAATTTGTTAATATGGAGTGGTTGTAAACTCCATTAGAGGAGCATTGTAATTTTTGTGAGCTTTCTTATATGAGTATTGTGAGAGCATTGTATGAAGTTCCTATCATATTTTCATGCATGTTAAGTTATCATTATCATAATTATAACATTGCATGCTTATTTCAATACTTGTGATTTAATTTACTTTAAGTTTAAGGCTCCAAAAGCTAATAGTGGTATTAGAGCCATGGTGTATCAAAGGAAAACCACAAATTATCACCATTGCTATTATTGAGTATTTGCAAACCAGATCAGCCATTATGCATTACTGCATGCAAGTACCATCACAATAAATTTTTAATAGAAGAAGCTCTAGCTAGAAAAATAGGAAGTAGAGAAAGCCACATGATTGATTGATAAGATTTGGCTAGAGTTTTTCCATATAGTTTCAAAAACTTATGAAGAGTAGAAATCAACATTGCATCCGCTAGATTGACAATCCAACTAGTGAAGATTATTTTCTACAGAGTCATAAATTTTTTTATTATCATCTCTAATATTTTATTGTAAGAGAGGAAATATTATGAAAAATTATTGGGTTACTATCATCTAATTTCTTCTTTTTGAAAAAAATTAACTCTTAGAAGTTGGGAAGCTTCCTACAACAGATAGAGAAGAACTTCATCTTCATTACCTAAAAGTCAATGTACTTTCCTCGTGCAGGGATTAATTATTTTTTGTAGAAAAATAAATATTGAATATTTGGAGGCCTAAGGAGAAATGTGTCATTGAGAGATTTGCATATTGAAGACTCTTAGTTGAAAGTTTGAGGAGAGATCTAGTGGTCAAGGAAGCCACATTAAAGATTGTAAATCTAGGAAGGAGGTCCTAGAAAGAAAACCCCATTGAAGGAAGAAGAGACTCAAGGAGAAGATTCATAGTGAAGATTGGCTACTGGTGATCTCCATTGAATATTGAAAACTTCACATTGAAGAAGAGGTCCATAGAAGGCCTTATTGAAGAACTTCCATATTTTGAAGATTGAGCATTGAGAAGAACTAATAAATGTTCTATTGCATATTTCAATAACAATAGATTCAGGAGATCCTAGAAGAAAATATCACTATGAAACTTTCATAGTTGAAGAGTGAAAAGGCAAAGGAAGATCTTATTGAAGGTTTAAAGCTACAAGATTGAGGACCTTGAAGAGGTATCAAGGATAAACAATAAGAATTATTGGTGAGCCTCATTGAAGGAGTTCCTAGAAGAACTCATTGGAGAAATTACTACCAATGGAGAAGCTCATGATAGCTAAGGAATTGGGACCGTTATCATCATTTGATAAAAAGTCCAAAGGAGAAGGTTTGACAAGAAGATTTTTAAATTTCAAGGTAGTTTGGAATAGATCTCAAGATTATCAACTTGTTTGAGAAGGAGATCTAGTTTGAAGTTATAATTCAACAAGATAAAGAAGATAGAAAAACCACCAAATATAAGAGATTTGGGGACCATAATTGAAGGGTTTTTGAGTGAACATATCAATTGTGATTTGGAGGAGTATCCTACCAAATTTTTGGGATTCAAGGAAAACATTTTAGTGAAGGTATTGACTACTTTACAATCTGAAAATTTTCAGTTTTGAGGAGAAAAAGACAGCAATTTGGGCAACATTAGTAGCTGCTAAAGATAATATTTCAGAGGTACATTATAAAGGAGCATTTAAGCCCCCAAATTACAATATTGAGTAGCATATTAGTGAAGTATTTAAGTTGCAATAATATGAGCGAGAGATATGTTTTGGACAGCCTAAAAGAACTGCAATATCATCTACAAAAAGCAGAAATTTTAAGTGACAAAAGTCACTATCATCATCATCTTTTACAAGGAAATTGGTATGCAACAAAAAGTGCAAAAGCTCATTAGTTGAGCTTTTACATTTGGATTTTTATTAAATTTATAAAGCACTTGTTTCAAATTTTCAATGGTTGCATACAATAGTATTCATTTCAAGTCTTCAAGATAAGTGCAGAAGTTATAGTCCACAAGGTTCAATCCTGCACAATAGAAGAAAATAGAAGTTAGATATATTTCAAGAGAAAGAAACATATCATCATTCTATTTATTATTCTAAGTAAAAGAAGACTCTATGTATTTGTATTTTCTATAGTGCAAAATACAATATTGAAAGCTTGGATTTATTAGTGCAAACAAAACCAAGCAAGGAAGGTATTGCCAAAGGATAGAAGGCAACATTGGCTTCAATCTATATCAACCAGTAAAGGAAGTAGAAGCCTATGTTTCAAGAAGTCAAGAGGCTCTATTTGAGAGCACAGGGGGCAAACATCTAAATAATTCTACTCTACATTTGCATAGCATATTGTTAGAGCTATTCAAGAAAGCTCTAAATGAGAAGTATCTCCAAGGAAAGGGAGACAAGTTAAGAAACATTGAAAGAAGAAAGGATAGTCTCAAATAGCAGGAAAAACTAGATTGCTATAAGTATTTATTTTTCATCATCTACCCTATATTGGAAGAAGGAAAAAGACAAAGTGTCTCAAGGACACTATAATAGCCTGCAATACGTGTCTTCAAAGTGACCAGCTTAGCAATCCCAGGTGCCAACTTAAAGCTGGGAAGAAAGCAATCAAAGGGGTCACACTAATCAAAGTTCAAGGTGTCTAAATACACCATATTTTTGCTATATCCATTTCCTGTGGAAGCGTTTACCTGCAGCATAAGGGTGCACATAAGGAGGTAATAATTTATTGGATATCTACATAATAAGATTGCACTAACACTTCTACTAAAAAAACTATCTTTCATCGCATATAAATGTAGAAGAGACAACAAAACAACATCACATTGCAAGGTGAAATGGAAGGTGCTTTATCCAAGTCTTGTCTTGGATGAAAAACTAGCTACGCACAAAAATATTTGAGGCATTGAATCCATTAGTTGAGTACTACATAACCATCACAACATCATCGAGCATTTGGAAAGGAGACGAAGGTATTTTCAAAAAGCAAGGAATTGCACCAAGAATTGTAGTGAAGTGAGCATTGAAATGAGTTGGAATAATATGTTAGATATTAGGGTATAGTAGAAGAGAATTATTGCTACATGGAGAAGAAACATTTCATTCAATCAATATAATAGAAACCACATGTTGAAGATATCGTAGGTGCACAGTGAAGAGACTGCAAATAAGCAAAAATCATCAATTACATAACACTCTAAAGGAGGCATTGGATAAGGTACCTAATGTAGGCCTAAAAAGTTTACATACTTAGCAAATTTTGTAATATTTGGCTAAGTTTTGAGAAAAACCTCAAGATCAATGTTAAATTATACTAAGATGCAAAATCCATGATCAAATTGGTCAAATGCAGCCCAAAAAAATATCAGTAGCAAAATTCAGAAGGGTGACTTTATCTTGAGGTTAGTTTCTATGTCGGAAGGCCATACACATAGAAAATTTGGTAAATTGTCTAAGTGTAGGAAAGAAAATCAAAGGAAATGATAAAATCCATTGAAGTACAAAATTTGTGGTCAACATAGTCAAAAACTACCCAACAAAAATTGGAGGAGCAATTTTTGAATAAGAAAGAATGATGCAGTCTTGAAGTCCATCGAGAAACAACATGATATCAAAATTTTATGGTCAACATAGTCAAATGATGCCCAAAAAAATTAAAAGTAGTACAACTGAGATAAAATAATGTGGAAGACAAGGCAAAGTTTGATAGATGTCACAAAACCCTTTAAGATAATACACAATGTTGAAATCTATGGTCAAACTGGTTAAAAATGGCACATGAAATTAGAAGAGTGGAATTTGAAAAGAAGACAACCATCGGTAGAGATTTTCCAAGATAAACTACATAGCCAAAATTTAAAGGACTTAAGACACTACTAGGCTCTCATTCCATGATCAAATCGATCAAAGGTGACCCAAAAAAATTTGAAGGAGCAGATTTTGGATAATTATGCGGGTTGCTTCCAAACTATCATTCCATGGTCAACATGGCCAAACCTAACCTAGCAAAGTTCAAAGGAGCGGATTCCAAACAATGAAGAGTATGCACTAAATTAGAGCAAAATCTAAGGAGCACGAGCAAAAATAATGAGGGAAGACCAAGTGTTGTTAGAATTAAAAACCATATAAATTTTTAGTTACAGATCTATGGATGAAAATCCTGATCAAGAACAGGGGATGGACCAGATCAACCTACAACTAGTGCAACCACCGAATTCTTTTAAGGTCCAAACAACTTGTAGAGCTTAGATTTGCAAAGTTTCATGAAGTGTAGCTCCTTTCTTTTTCTTGTAAGCAAATAAGAGGCTTCCACCTAAACATCCTAATAATATAGCATGAAGATACTTATAAATTTTCCATTATTTCTATTGTTATTGTAAAATATATATAAAGAGGTTGAACTCTTAGTTTGAAGGGTCAGATATGGAGTGTTTTTCTATCATATTATTGTAATTTTGCTAAGAAATCAATAGGAGTATTACTTCGATATTTTCCTCAGGCTTGTGTCTTCATCTTTTGTGAGTTTATTTTGTGAATTCATTTTTTCTACTACTCTTATAATTAGTCAATTTTGCTGATATTGGATTGCTAACTTGGAGCAAATTGGAATGTTTCATGCTTAAAAAATGCTATAGAGAGCTTCTTTTTTCTGCTAGTTTAAAGTTGATCTAATTATGCTATTTGATTTATTAATATTTTAGATGTTTGAAATATTTCTCTAAGTGTTTTATTATTTTTAATGATGAAGATGATTGGTTTTGAATGCTATTAGTATTAAGTGTGGCATATTGGAAATGTTATTGATCAAAGGATTCTTGATATTTGTCAATGTTGTTAGCTTTATTCGACCATTATTCATTAAATTATTTCTAACCCTTGCTATATTTCTATCCCTAGATTTATAATTTAAACTAAGCTTAATTGAGTCAACATAAATTTGTTGATAAGGTAAACCAACCTACTCTAGAGTTTGGATTGAAGCAATTTTTAATCCATCCAATGTTGGGGTTTGAGCTATGAATAGTGGGTGTGCACCTCCCAGGAAGTCATAGATTCATAGTTATATTTCATTTTTTCCTTGATGTCAATTTAGATCCCAATAGTTTTGGAATACCCAGTGGCACCCTAAAGACACATTGTATTCCCCCTACCCATTTATTTATTGATAATACCTAGAAGAATCAAGATTTAGTGAATTGTATTGACCTCATTCAGCGAAGAAAGTAAATTCACTTGGAAACTCCCTGAGTGCAAGAATCCAAGAAATCCACCCTAGTAGAGTATTTTTTCATGAATACTATGTCATTTGTTAAAAATAGTCGAGACCCTGTTATATTTTATGAGATTCCCTTAAGAGGGTCCAATATCATAAGAATTTTATTCCCAGACTCATTGGTGGAAGAAGTCCTAGTTCAACCACCCCCTGTGGTTCCTCCAAGACCAATTCCACCAAGAATCCCACCTACAATGGCTCAACAGGTTAATCAGAACCAATCCCCATAGAATTATCCTAGTTGGGATACTTCTTGACCGCTCGGAATTTCTAATATGCATGACATACCCAACACTGTTGCACAATACATACCCACATTTGGTGGTATTGAAAATACTACATATGAACATTACCAAAACATAATAAAATTAGTAGCTATTCACAATATCAAGAATCAAGATGTTATAGTCAAGCTTCTAGCCCTTTATTTTAGAGGAAATATCCTACATTGGTTTAAAACCTTAGAATATAAAACCATAACCTCATGGAAAATGTTAGCTGACCCTTTTGTAGAAGGATTCAATGAGTCATCTAATCCCTTTTACCTACTAAATCAATTTACAACTGTAGACACCAAAATCCAAGCATTTGCATTTCACCACATAATTCTGCATAATAAAATATATGCCTAGGTATAAACTTAGGCATATTAATTCATGTAAATTTCATCCACATTGTACATCATAATTCTACATAATAATATATGCCTAAGTTTAAACTTAGAGATAAAAACCTTGCACATTAATCTATTTTCTAGATTTTATTAAAATCTGAAAAATTCCCCTAGGATAGCCTATGTCTCCATGTGACACTTGTCCTAGCCACCACTACCCCTCACCTTGCCACATCTCACACCTCACTCTACACATCACTCCACTTGCACCTACCCACATGCCACCACTCCACCTAAGTGAGACACTCTAAGTGACTCATTGCAACTACCCAGGATAGGTGGCTGCCCAGTCCCTACCACTTGGCAACCTTGGGTTTCCACCTATATTTTCCCTCCAAAACCCAAAACTACCTATAAAATCAACACCATTCCATGTATCGAAGGGGACTGAAGAGAACACTATCAGGCTACTCGAATCATCGTAGGGAATCACCAACATTCATGAAGTTTGTATCATCGAGGTCTAGAATCCAAATTTTAGGATTTCTACCATCCTTGCACAACAGTGCATCCATAGTTAAATAGTACCAACTGCCCTCTTGTGGTTTCTAAACCACACTCCCATGGTTACACAGTCACAACCATGGGCCCGCGGTTCTACCAAATCTACTAATTTTTTTTTGGCTATATATTGCTCATACAGACTTGGATTGAGCTGAAACTTTGAGGGTAGGTTCCTAATATCCCCCAAAACATCTCCACCAATTTTATAGCAATTTTGAGCAGCATATATTAGTAAGTTATTCATTTGTTAGCAAGGAATTCTAGTTTAATTTCTATGTTTCCTAAAAGTATTCCTTTCAAGGATTTTAATTTGCAGTTATTTTCAATCATTTATACAGGTGCTAAGAACCCTTATTTGATTTACATGTGTGCAAGAGATAGGTATTTGAAGAGCTATTAAATTTGGAGTGATCCTTGCATTGGATACCAAATCCCACTCATCCCTTGAAGTTGTAGTATAAGAATGAAGAACACCATTTAAATTTCTTGGAGAACTGGAGATCATTATTTGAGCACTTGTACTTTGTAAAAATAAGGTATTGTAATATCCATACCCAAGCATTGGGGTATGGAACATTGTAAAATTTGGGAGACTAAGGCTCCCTCATGTTAATACAAAAAGAAGCATTTTTTTTATCATAAGTGTTCATTTTTATTATTTGTTTTGGTGTTATTATTTTGCTATAGAAAATGGCGATCACGGTGGGATCCCCTAAGGGTTCCATTTTGTTCAACCTTAATTTTTATTAGCTATTGATATGTGTTTTCTGTATCTATAGGTTTTGGGAGTTTGAAGTGCACGAGGATTCGATCTCGAGTCAAAAAATCCAAGGACTATTGCATTCAGTCTTGTTACTATGAAATCGTACACCTACGATTTTAGATTTGGGAATTCGTGCACCTACAGTGGAGGATTTGGAGAAACATGAGACTAATAGTGAGGATATAGATCCACATACATATGGTTTGGGATCTAGAGAAATGCTCGTGTGCAGTGACTACACTGTAAAACCATGGATCTATAGTTTACAACTGGATGGATCAATGAAAGGAACACAGGTTTGTACCCCTGTGCCATATTTTTATTTTCTCTTTATTTTTGGTTTAGCAAGAATTTAGGTAGATTAAAGGTCTTGGTCCTATATGCCATTGTTTGCATTTAGGTCTTAGGATAAATTTAGTTATCTTTACATCCATCCAAACAATAAAACAAAAAAAATCAAGAGGATATGCATTTATCATATTAGGAATAGATCATGTTGCATTGTCGAGTTAGCAATAACTTGGGCATATTTTTTAGGGATTAGGCTTGACCTATCCATTTTTGTTGCATAGTCAAACTACAGACCAATAGTTGGGATATCCCAAATGTGCACCTACAGTTGGAAAACTGTGCGTTTGCAGTTTACCAAAACCAACCGCTGACCTATGGTTGGCCCCTAAAAACAGAATCAGCCAAAAGTATTGCTTAAAATCAACTTTTAGCCCCTAATCTATTTTATTTATGATTCTCTATTTCTTGCATTTCTGCATTAGGTATAAAAATAAAATTGCATATTAATATTGTATCTCACAATAAATCAAACAAGCCTCACACACTCACATTAAACGTTGGAAAATGGTTGGATTTCATCATTGCCAAGTTTGGATTTCATCACCAAAACACCAACATTATTACCCTATTTTTGTCCAAGGATAGCTCCAAGAATCATCGTAGCTTAGAAAATTTGCATATATTTTTGTTTGGAGGGTATAATGCTAACCAAGTGAGACTGGGTGAGGACTAGTAGTACTTGTGCTCCTTGATAGGGTATGGACTTCATCTCCATACTTTTGTGGGTTTATGTAATCATACTTCATCACCGAGTTGTTGAGCTATGAGTATACAGGTGAAATCATAGATTCATTTAGGGAAAAACATTTTGCACACGTATTTTCTTTTTCAAAAACTTCAAAACTAAAAAAAAAAAAATCAAAATTAAAAACTTGTACAAACTTAGGACCAAAAACCTTTACTTGTTTATTTGGTTTTAATGCTATTTTACATTGTGCTATCTCATGTATTCACACACTATCACTTACATTTCATACATCATCACACCCTAGCATATGGTAAAGACCCGTGGTCAAGCCAAAAAGTTAGCATTACTTTAGAGTCAATTGTCTCTCCCCATGGATCCATATCAGCTTAGTCAGATCCCTAACACTTTGGTGGTAGGGCAAGGTAGTATGCCCTCTCCTATGTCCTAGAGATTAAATGTAGGGTCCTATAGTGTTAGTATTACAATGACATTGAGAGGGGGGGTGAATCAGTGTAGCTCTATAAACTTAAATTTACAGCTCTTAATATCGTAGCAATTAAAACTTATTACTAGATACAACAAGTATAACAAATGAGTATCATACAACACAATATTTAATGAGGTTCACCAATGTGGCTACTCCTCAAAAATTGACTCCTTGGACTACCATCCAAATCTAGCCTTTGCAAAGCAACAACTTTACAATCAATTTACCAGCACCCACTGGAAGGAGCACCAACCCCTAATTTATTTGCACTAACAGAAAGGAGCACCAAACCCTAATTTACCAGCACCAACTGGAAGGAGCACCAACCCATGATTTATTTGCACCAACATAAAGGAGCACCAACCCTTGATTTACCAGCACCAACTGGAAGGAGCATCAACCCCTGATTATCTACACCAACAGAAAGGAGCATCGACCCCTGATTTACTAGCACCAACTGGAAGGAGCACCAACCCCTGATGCCAAGCTACAACGTGGACTTCAATTTGAATCTATAAGTTTGATAGTAAGACACCTTTGCTTTTGCAAGACCTTGACTGGTCTTCTTCACCTTTGCGTTCTCTACGCACTCTACTCTCTCTATCCAATTACTTCGCACACTCTGCTTTGTTACAGTCAAACTTCATGATTGTCTTCTCCTTTTTATGCATTCTACTCTCTTTGTAAATTTTGCACTTAGCACGATTCAACATGACTTGCTCTATGTGCACAATGACCATATTTCACACACATTCGACCATACTTCAATTCTCCAAACAACCCTCCTTTTATAACAATATTTTTTTATGATGAAAAACCTAATCTTAGTCGATTGTAAATCCTAATATTAGTTGGCTTTCATAACAACTATAAACCCTAATTTTAATCGGTTGTCATCGGTTTATCCATTGCTTGATGATTTCATTCTGGACAGACCTTGTAACTGCCATACTGACTTTTGATCACTCTTCATATTTTAGTAGTATGAAATCACTCTATAACTGCCCCTGTAAATGTTGTAGTGATGCGGTCCACTGTTATACTTCTCATTTTAGTCGGGTTCTCCTTCTTAACTTGTGCATTTATGACCTATCGTGAAATCATGACATTTTTGCCTCTGTAGCTTCTTTTGTTGCTGTTGTCACGAAAATACATGTCGCGATATCATGACACTTTCGCCTCCGTACGCTTTCTCTATTCTTTTGTCATGATATTGTGACATTTATGCCTCCGCAGACTTCATATTTTCTTTTGTCAAGATATCATGACATTTTTGCTTCCATAGACTTTGACTTTGCTTTTGTCGCAATATCGTGACACTTCTGCCTTTGTAGTCTTCAACTTAGCTTTTGTCGCGAAATCGTGACACTTCTGCTTCCATACTTAGCTTCTTTGCTTTTTTCATGAAATCATGACACTTTTGCTTCGAAAGTCTTGCTTTCTGCTTTTGTCATGATATCACAATAGTTCTGCTTCCGTACGCTTCCTCTCTTTCTTTTGTCACAAAAATGCGACATGTCGCGATATCATAACACTTTTCAAACTTACTTTCTCTCTCCTATTTTAGTCATGAAAATGCGACATGTCATGAAATCATGACACTTCTACTTCCAAAGTCTTTCTTTCTACTTTTATCGTGAAATCGTGATAGTTCTGCTTTCGTACGCTTCCTCTCTTTCTTTTGTCGTGAAAATGCGACATGTCGCGATATCATGACACTTTTCAAACTTAATTTCTCTCTCCTATTTTAGTCGCAAAAATGTGACATGTCGCAAAATAATGACACTTTTCAAACTTACTTTCTCTCTCCTATTTTAGTCACGAAAATGTGACATGTCACGAAATCGTGAAACTTTTCTTACTTGTTCTCTTTCTTAGAACTTGTCGCAAAATCGTGACACTTTTTCCTACTTTCTCTTTCTCTTCCAACATGTCACGAAATCGTGACAATTTTTCCACTTGCCTTTTTCTCTTCCAACATGTCGCGAAATCGCGACAGTTTTTCTTGCTTTTTCTGTCTCTTCCAACATGTCATGAAATCACGACAGTTTTTCCACTTGCGTTTTTCTCTTCCAACATGTCGTGAAATCGTGAAAATTTTTCCTACTTTTTCTCTCTTCCAACATGTTGCAAAATTGCAAAAAATTTTCCTTCTTTTTCTCTCTCTTCCAACATGTCACGAAATCACGACAGTTTTTCCTGCTTGTTGTATATGTCGCGATATCGCGACACTTTTCTTACTTGTCTTTTTTTGATCTTTTGCATATGGGCCACTTCGGTCTTCTTGGAAAATCACTGTACATACTCTGAATAACCTTTGAACTCCTGTCTTCTACATCTAAATAGCTTTTGAACTTCCCTGTCCACTGCATCAATAGATCTATCTGACTGTGTTAACAATAATGACAATACTGTTGTTGCACCTTGCTCAACATCTAGTAGTACCCCCATATCAGATATATATGTCATTCATAGAGATACTCACACTGATATTCCTGAGACTCTTAAGAGTGAGCCATCCACACCAACGAATGGTTGTGTCACACTTGTAGATATGGACATCATTAGGATGTACCTAAATATGGCTAGTATGATTTTTCCATTGTTGCCACTACTTACCATCCCATATCGCACCATGCCATCATTACATAAAGAGTTCACCTTCACACACCCATTGAAATCTAGCCAAACCTTCACAAATCTACTTTTTGAGCACACTGCTATCACCATAGCCTATACCCATCCATCATCATCTAATAAACCTTCCATCATCACACCAAATCAACAAGTCATTTGCACTAATCCCATTTATGAAGCACTCATTAGTTTTTCTTCATAAATCCCTGTGTTCGTTTCATCCATAGCACCCATAAGCACCATGATCCATAACACCCCTCCTTCAACAACAATGCAATTTGCCACTTACCCACCATCAACATCCCATAAACCCCCCACCTTCTTCACCCAAGATCCATCTTGGGTGTTACACCCCCAACCATAACCATACCCACACATCCACTCAATCACATGTATGGTGCTCCATAAACACAACACACCATCATTCCACCATCTCCTCATCAACAACCATCACTTCACCAACATACTATGCTCATTTTACAACAAATCTTGAATCGCCTCACAAAAATTGAGCTATAGTTGAGTCAACAACAACCTCATAAATATCGCTCACCTTAGAAACCTCATCCACCTTAGCAACCTCATCAACCTTATCTGCATGGCCAATCTCATTTAAATCATCAACCCCATACTTGGACCCCTCTATCTGAGCCTATTTCAATCATCTTCCAAAAGTTGTAGGATACACAGATAATTGTTTTACCTAACATACATATTAAAAAAATCCAAATTGCGTAAAGCTAAGTGGTATAGGGAAGATCATTATTGGCTATATCATCGACAAGTGGGCCATGACATCAATGATTACAAAACCTTTAAACATGTGGTCCAAGATCTTATTGATAAGGGGGTATTTTCCATCAAAAGTCCACTCATTTCATCCAATCAAAACCTTGGTAGTCAATAGAACCATTATGGGGATACTCAAGGTATCACACCTTCCCCATGCTCACCAGGTATAAAATATTGTGGGGATACTCAAGGTATTACACCTTCTCGACATTCACTAGGTATAAAACATTGTGGGGGTACTCAAGGTATTGCACCTTCCCCATGCTTGCCAAACATAAAACATGGTGGGGGTACTCAAGGTATCACACCTTCCCCACACTCATCAGTAACAAAACATTGTGGGGATACTCAAGGTCCTACACCTTCCCCATGCTCACCAAGCACAAACATTGTGGGGATACTCAAGATATTACACCTTCCCCATGCTCACCAGGCACAAAAAAATTAGGGATGATTAAGGTATCACACCTTCCCCCTAAAAAAAATATCTCCAAGGGAACCAAAACTCCTTTGGTCACATGCAAATCAAAAAGCTCCAAAGGAACCAAACTCCTTTGGTCACATTCAATTCAAAAGGCTCCAAAGGAACCAAAAACTCCTTTGGTCACAATCCATCCAAAAGGCCCCAAAGGAAATTAACCCCTTTGGTCAAAACTCATCTCAAAATGCTCCAAGGGAGGCACTCCTTTGGTCAATTTTCATTCAAAAGGCTCCAAGGGAACCAAAACTCCTTTGGTCACATGCAATTCAAAAGGCTCCAAAGGAACCAAACCCATTTGGTCACATTTCAATTCAAAGACATCTAAAACAAATAAAATAAATATAAAACACAAAAAAACTTTCATACACATTGTATTTCTTTAATACATCACATTCACAACCCCATTTCCATTACATTCACACATTCCACTTCCATTGCATTTGCACATTAGTATCATTTACATCCATTCATGTCGCTTACTATATTAATTGTCATCCACTTAGGTTAGATAATTATCCATTCACTAAGTCTTGTTGCCTTAATTAGGGGTACCTACGATCTAGCATTAGTCCAATTATACCATTCAAAATCATGTCACAAAAAAATAAATAGCTGCAATAAAACCCCATAGCACTTCATTTCTTTGGTGGTCTCTGGTTTGAGTAATCTCTAGGTGTTTTCGACCACTCAACCACTTCTACTATTTCAAAAAAAATTAATTTAAAGTTGAACAATCCTTAGGTGCTAGAGTTTATTCCTAGTAAACAAAGTTTCCTCTTGGATCACGCACATCAAAGCACATTTAAAAGCATTGTGAGTCTTGGGAATAATGAAGTCAAAAGTTTCTATTGCCATAAGTGAAAAGTTTTCCCTATTCATCCAATCATGTGCATGGTTCAAAGTGCTATAGAATTGAAAAAAGGACAAGCTCCATCTTCATTAAAAAAAAAACAAAAATCCCTTGCTCTTCCTCAAATTGAGCAAGTATCCCCCACCCAAAAAAAAATTCTCTTACTCTTCATCAAATCGAGCAAGTATCCCCCCACCAAAAAAACAAATTCTCTTGCTTCTCCTCAAAATGAGCAAGTATCCTGAAAAGCATCTCAAAGCAATAATTTCCCCATTTACCCTTCCCCAAAGTGGGCAAAAATCTAAAAAAAAATGTATCAAAGCAATAAAATCACCCTTGCTTTTCTAAGCAAGTGTAAGCATAAAATACATACTGTATTCTAAGCAATTCCCCAAAAATCAAAAGCAATAAAATAAGGGAAAGGATATTGAATCCCTGGAACTCTTAGTATCTTGAAAATCGTGGGGTGATCCTCATTACAGTAATGGGTTGAATGAATCCCTCCTGGAAATGGTGTATCCTTATGCATGGCACTACATCTGTCACATTAGAAATATTCTTTGTATAGACCTATTACAGATCTCAAATGAACTAACTTATTGGTATAAGTCGTTACTTTATTAGCTTGACCTAGCTCATAATGAGAAATGAACAATCATTTCACACACAATTGGTACTTGAAGAAATATGAAATCACTAGGACATCCTTAGCATCATGAAGGTTTATGAGATCATAATATGAGTTTGTTTGATATCCCTATAATTTTTGAGTATTTGCAAAACAAATCTAGATCCTTTATACTTAAGGCAAACAAAGCCATAAGAAAGTTTCCATTCCATACCATCATATTGCCACACATATATCATAGTCCATTTCATCCTACAAAATGTGGTCAAACCATAGTATTGTATTGGTGTCTTTGATTAAGCAATAAAGGTAAATTTTGCTAAAAAATGGTCCATAACTTCTTTGAATGACAATTAATAAAGAAAACCATTCATTCATTTTATACATTACCACCAATTGTATTCATTCATAACACACTCATTTCATCACATGCACTCAAAAAAAAAAAAAATTAACAATCCATCATTACACATCTACATAAACAATCATAAAAGTACAAACTAGGGAGAGTTCAAGGTCGTACACCTTCCCCAATAATCACATAAAGTAGTCAATCAATTGGGGGGGATTCAAGGTCTTACACCTTTCGTATCAATCACATAAAACAATCATTCAAGCAACTTGGGAGGGTTTAAAGTCTCACACCTACCCCAACAATCACATTAAAAATTCACATTTAAAATCATTTACTAGGTTCAAAATGTTGTGCCCTTTTGTCAAAGGTTTCACCCTTTACCTTGCATTCACAAACACAACACATCAATTCCATTTAGATCCTTAAGTGAACCTTGTATCTAGTGATATACTCTAGTCACCTAGTGGTTGCAGTGACTGGTTATCCATGCAATCCGGTAGGATGAGTAGATTACCATAAGGTCACTCACAATTATATAAATTTAAAAGGATCAAAAGAAACCAAGCTCCTTTGGTCACAAAAAAAGAGATGCTCCAAAGGAACCCACACCCTTTGGTCAAAATTAAAAAAAAAAAAAGAGGCTCCAAAGGAACCCACACCCTTTGGTCAAAATTTCAATTCAAAAGGCTCCAAAGGAATCAAGCTCCTTTGGTCAAATTCACTTCAAAAGGCTCCAAAGGAACCAAAAATCCTTTGGTCACAATCAAACCAAAAGGCTCCAAACGAATCAAACTTCTTTGGTCACATTCAATTCAAAAATATCCAAAGGAATCAACCCCTTTGGTCACATTCAATTCAAAAAACAAAAAAAAATCTCCAAAGGAATCAAAATCTTTTGGTCACATTTCAACTCAAAAAGCTCCAAGGGAAACAAAATCCTTTGGTCAATTCAATTCAAAAGGCTCCAAAGGCACCTACCCCTTTGGTCAAATCAATCCAAAAAAAAAAGCTCCAAAGGTAACCCAATTCCTTTGGTCAAATTCAATCTCAACAAGGCTTTCGAAAGAATTGAAGTGCTTAATCTCAACTCCCTAATAAAGCCATGTGGTTGGACTACTCCATGGGATAGATATGTACCTTTCCCATGAAGTAGTCCAACCACATGAGATTAAGCACATATCTATCCCTTGTATCTAGGGACCTAATTCCTTGTATCTAGTGATTTACTCTAGCACCCTAGCAGTTGTAGAGATTGGCTATCCATACAATCCGGTGGGAGAAGTAGATTACCATAAGGACAATTATCATTAACACAATTCAAAAATCCCCAAAGGCATAAAAACCTTTGGTCAAATCAATCTAAAATGCTCCAAAGGTACTAAAATTTCTTTGGTCAAAAAAAAAAACAAATCAATCAGCAAAACATAAAAACACAAAAAAAACATCTTGTGCTTTCTTTCCATTTCAAAAACATCAAACACCAAAAACATTTCCATGCATCTTTTGTCTTACAAAAAAAAAACCAAAAATATTTCCATGAATATTTTGTAATACAAAAACATAAAACACAAAAAACATTTCCATGCATATTTTATCATACAAAAAAAAAACACAAAACAATCATGCATTCTCAAAAAAAAAACAAAAACAAAAAAAAAAACTCCAAAGATACCTCAATTTCTCTTTGGTCAAATTTTTTTCCAACAGGTTCCTAAAAGAATAGAAATTCTCTCATCTCAATTCCCTAAGAAGGCCATGTGGCTAGAATACTCCAAGGGATAGATGTGTACATTTATTCTTCCACTTAGCCTCGAGTGATCCTCATATATAGTGACTTAACCTAAATACCTAGAGGTTGCAGTGACTATCAATCCATGCAATCTGGTAGGATGGATAAGTTACCACAAGGCCCTTGAAAAGTGATTCACATCAAGCAATAAATGAATTTTTATCATCTCAATTCCCTAAGAAAGCCATATGGTTGGACTGCTCCAAGGGATAGAGGTTTACAATTACCAATAATGGTCAAAATCACAGTTGTTACAAAAACAAAATCCATCTCATTCTAATCATTTTCACCATTTTCATATACTTCATCACTTTAATTATTTCACCTCTTCTTCATTGACTCATCTCTTGAAGGGGTAGACAATATCTACAAATTCTAGTCTCAAATCAATTCAATACTCAAAACACTCAATCATGCAAATTATGTTCATTCAAGAATCATTACCAAAGACTATCATACACCCTTTTTGCTAGGGTAGATCACAAGAAAAAATATCAATAAAAAAAACACTTGGTATACCTAAAGCATAAAGCATAGACCGAATCTTGTCTACCCATGGATGTAAGGTTTGTCATAATTAAGTTCATCAATTTATCAGAAGTAATGATTCAACAATGTGCATATTTTTCATGATTGGGGAAACCCAAGTTGAATTTTATTTGTGATAATATTAAAAACTCCCCTTCAAAAAAATGGATTCAAACCCCCCTCAATCAGCACAAATACATTCAAATCATCATCTCACATCATCATGATCTCAAGTGAACCTTCTATATAGTGAATCACCCTACATACCTACTATTTTTAGTGACTAGCAATCCATGCAATCCGGTAGGATGGGTGGCGCACCATAAGGATACTTATTCATAATCATCCAACATCATCACATTTGAAATTGAATCAAGTTGATCCTTCAAATTTTGAGTGACCTGTGTTCAAGCAGATTTGCCTAAGGTTGTTATTGATGCCTACTCTGTGGGGTTACAAAACATGGATAATTTATACTTCATTTTGCATTAAGGAATTTTCTACAGTCACTAGGACAAGCCCCTAGGGTGATTGATTCCTTTACTTCATAATATTGCATGTCAATAATACCAAAAGGTAAATGTTTGATAACACAAGTCCATCCTAAAATTGGGGCATACAACTTGATCTTGATTTCCAACATTTGCATCTGTCACATCCACCCCTTTTCATCATTCACATTTTATCATTTGGTTTTTGGGTTTCATCCTTTACCCATTCACCAATTGAGGGGGTAAGCAAACAAATCAAAATCCCATCAAATTTTTTTTTCAAAATTCATTCATTATTTTACGTCAAGAATATTTAATTCCATTCATCCAATAAAGACATGTGTTATTTGTTTTTGCACTGCATTGTGTTTTACACAATGCAGTACAAAAAGGGACATTTTTAGACACCAAAATCTAGGAATTTGCATTTTACCACATAATTTTACATAATAAAATATATGTCTAGGTCTAAACTTAGGCATATTAATTCATGTACATTTCATCCACATTGCACATCATAATTATACATAATAATATATGCCTAAGTTTAAACTTAGGCATAAAAATCTTGCACATTAATCTATTTTCTAGATTTTATTAAAATCTAGAAAATATCCCTAGGATACCCTATGTCTCCATGTGAAACTTGTCCTAGCCACCACTACCCCTCACCTTGCCACATCTCACACCTCACTCCACACATCACTCCACTTTCACCTACCCACATGCCACCACTCCACCTAAATGAGACACTCTAAGTGACTCACTACAACTATCTAGGATAGGTGGTTGCCCAGTCCCTACGCACTTTGCAGCCTTGGATTTCCACCTATATTTTCTCTTCAAAATCCAAAACTACTTATAAAAGCAACACCATTCCATGAAGCAAAGGGGACTAAACAGAAAATTATCAAGCTACTGGGATCATCGTAGGGAATCACCAACATTCATGGAGTTTGTATCATCAAGGTCTCAAATTCAAATTTTAGGATTTCTACCATCCTTGCACAATTGTGCATCCATGGTTAAACAGTACCAACTGCCTTCCTACAATTTCTAAACCGCACTCCCATGGTTACATAGTCACAACCGTAGGCCCGTGATTCTACAAAAACTACCAAAATTGTTTTGGCCATATATCACTCATCTAGACTTATATTGAGCTAAAATTTTGAGGGTAGGTTCTTGAAATCCCCCAAAATGTCTCCAAAATTTTTAAGGCCATTTGGAGAAGTAGAGATTAGTAAGTTATTAATTTGTTAGCAAGAAATTCTAGTTTAATTTCTATGTTTCCTGTAAGCATTCCTTTCAAGGGTTTTTATGTGTAGTGATTTTAAATCATTTATACAGGTGCTACTAACCCTTATTTGATTTCCATGTATGCAGGAGATAGGCATTTGAAGAGCTATTAAATTTGGAGTGGTCCCTACATTGGATACCAAAGCCCACTCACCCCTTGAAGTTGTAGTAGAAGAATGAAGGACACCAGTTAACATGCTTGGAGAACTGGAGATCATTGTTTGAGAACTTGTACTTTGTAAAAATAAGGCATTGTAATATCCATACCCAAGCGTTGGGGCATGAAACATTGTAAAATTTGGGAGACTAAGGATCCCTTGTGTTAATACAAAAATAAGTATTATTTTTATTATAAGTGTTTATTTTTATTATTTTTGGGAGATGATACCCCAATTAGGACTGTAGGAGTTATAAAGGAGGTATTGATGAGGTTGCATAGAGCTTCGAAGGTGACCATCATCCAAGAAATTGTGGTAGTTGATATTAAACCTTATTTTTGCATGTCTTTCAAGAGGATTTACTACCGATATGGTAGGATATATGTATTTAGATTATTCTGCTATTATAGTTCCCTATAAAGGCAAGGGAATAAGGATAACCCTATAGAAGCCTATATCTTTCCTTATTAAAAAAATTGAAGAATATTTGTACTATCATTCAGTGATGGAAGAGTTAGAGTTAGTAGATGTCTTGGAAGATTTAGAAATTGAATATAAATTGTACTTCAAGGATGATTATAATCTATCATAAATAGGTCTAGGTACCTACAATATTTACTCAGAGGTAGAGAAGAATATCCCTACCATATGTAACTAGTCACTTAGGAAAACAGAGGTTTGTACAATACATTTTGATGGAGCAAGGTGCAAAAATGGAGGTTAGAGTTTGTGTAGTGTTGAAGTCTCCTTCAGAAGGGGTGAAGAGTTTTTCTGTTAGATTCACTTGGGCTTGTACAAAAAATGCTACTAAATATGAAGCTTTGTGCTTGGGGTTGATGCAAGTGGAAAAATGGGAATCAAGATATTAGATATTTATGGCTACTTAGAGTTGATGGTCAACCAAGTTACAGAGAAGTGCAACAGTAAACATCATAATATGAATACATACGGGAACAAATTATGGGACTTGATGGAATATTTTGATGCTCTAAATCTCCACTCTATACCCAGAAGACAAAATATATTGGTTGATGCTTTGGTGGTTAAGGGCTCTAATTTCAATTTTTCCTTATACCTTGGATCAACTGCAAGTAAAAGATTCAAATTAGTCTTCAGACCTGTAGTTCCAAACAAGTAAATCTTCTAGCAGATCTTTGAGAGTGATGATTAGATAATTGATTTTCTAGTTAGAGAGGCTTGCTTAGCCAATGTACAAGAGGAACTTTCTTAGGATATATATCAATGAGATATCATTCATTTGAAGAGAAATAATATTCCTAAAGGTTTGATCATGTTGGAGAGTTTGTTTGACAATGAGGATGGAAAAAGGGCAAATACTATGAAAGTAGATGATAAAATATGTAGTGAGGTCAAAATTGAAGAGAAAAAGAAGATCAATTTTGGAGTAAGGTGCTGCCCAAAAGAAGTTGATGGAGTTAAGGCACTTTATTTTAAGTACACAAACATTATTTCCCAGTCATATGAGGACCTCAAGGTTTATGATAAGAAGATCACTCAACATACCATTAAGCTAGAACCTGATGTAAGACCTTTCAAATAAAGGCAAAGGCCTCTCAATCCTAAAATTGAAGCTATAATGAGGTAGGAATTGCTTAAGCTTCTTAAAGGGAAGATCATTTATCCGATCAAGTATTCTACATGGGTTTCTAATCTAGTTTCTATAATAAAGAAGAATGAAGACATCTAATTATGTGTGGATTTTAGGAACCTAAAGAGAGCATCACTAAAATATAAGTATTCACTTCCTTATATTGATCATATTTTGTAGATGGTAGCAAGAGCAAAAAGATACTCCTTACTGGATGACTACTCTAGATATAACTAGATTTGGGTCAATGATGAAGACTAGTTCAAAACAACTTTCACCACTAAGTGGGGTATGTTCACTTATCAAAGAATGCCATTTGGTCCATCCAATGCAAGAGCTACATTCCAAAGGGCCATGGATTATGATTTTGGTGAGCTTATCAACAAAATAATTTTGATTTATATTGATGATATGATTGTGTTTTCTCATAGAAAGGAATCACACCTAGAGCATCTAGAGAAAGTTTTTTAAAAGTGTATGGATCTCGATATCTCCTTCAACCCAAATAAATCATTATTTGTTGTCAATGAAAGTAAGTTATTAGGGCATGTAGTCTCCAAATAAGGGATGGAAATAGATCTTGATATAATAAAGTCAATCCTGGCCCTTCCCCTCCCTGTAAATATGAAAGGCTTACAATACTTCTTTGGGTAAATTAAATTTGTAAAAAATTTCATCTCAGATTTTGCTCAAGTAGTCAAGCCCATATCAAAGTTACTCAAAAATAACATGGAGTTAAAATGGATTGAGAAAATAAAGCAATCCTTTGAGGATATAAAGCAAGCAATTGCAACTACATCGGTATTGATAAATCTTGATTTCAACAAAGACTTTATTTTATATTCCTATGTAGCTAAGTGCATTAGTGCTCACTCAAAATGACAAGAATGAGGAACACCCCATCTTCTTCTGGAGCCAAAATTTACATGAGTATCAGACATAGATTAATTTCATTGAAAGGTAAGTATTTGTAGTGATGAAATCCTTAAAAAATTTTAGGCAATGCTTGGTTCAAAGCAAGACTCTTGTCTATGTGGTACATACATATATAAGAAAATTTATCCTTCAAGGAGAGTTGGGTGATAAAAGAGTTGGTTGGATTACCAAAATATAGGAGTATAATGTTGAGATCCATCCCACCAAACTAGTCATAAGAAGGGCATTGTACCAAGAGCTTGCAACTAAAGCATATTCAAAATAGAAAGTAGCATGTTAGGGAGCAGAGGATGATCACAGTGATAGTCTTCTAGAAATTTTAGACTGGGTATATCAATTGATAACCTACTTTCAAATAAGAGTATATCCTCAAGGCCCTAGTCCTTCACAGAGGAGAATATTTAGACTGTAGGCTTTGAAGTATGTATTGCTTCTTGAAGGATTATACAAAAGGAACTTAAATTGAGGACTTCTAAGATGTTTAGGAGATAATGAAAAATAAAATATCATTGAAGAATTTCATGGAGTCCTGTCAGGAGGTCACTTTTTAGGAAATAAGGGTAGGATACTATTGGCCTACTATATTTGCAGGTGCTTTCAAAGTAATTAGGTCATGTGATATGTTCCAGAGGTATGTGGAAAGGACCAAGAACATAATATTCTCACTCAGACGAATTCAAGTGAAGGAGATTTTTCAGCAATGCGAACTTGATTTTGTTGGATTCATCAACCCAAATTCATTGGCATATCATAAGTTCATTCTTACAACCACCAATTACTTCACCAGATGGGTTGAGGCTATACCAACCAAGAAGTCATTCCAAAAAGTAGTGATTAAGTTTATGGAAAATATGATCACAAGGTTTGGAATTCCAGAGGCACTAGTGAGTGACAATGGCCCAACTTTCATAGGTACAAAATATATTGATTTTGCTATCAAGTATAGTATAAATATACAAAATTATTCTAACTATCACCCTCATGGAAATGGATTGGTAGAATACACCAATAAAAACTTGCTTAGAATTCTAAAAAGGGCACTGAAAGAGAACAAAAGGAGTTGGCATCTATTATTAGACTAGGTTTTATGGGTGGATATGAACACTGTCAAGAGGTCTATCCAGACATCCTCTTATGCATTAGTTTATGGTAAGGAAGGTGTTTTGCCTACTCATCTTGAGATACCATAATTAAAGTGGGTCAGCCAAGATCATGAGCTAGATCAGAATCTAGGGTTATGCGTAAGGGATCGACCCCAAAATGTATTTAAAATTTTTGTTGAATCAATTTTGAAATCTAGGCGAATAATGTCCAAATGCTTGTAGAAGGCTGACTATTATTAGGGGCAATGTTGGAAATTTAAACTTAAAATGGTTAAATTATTAAAAAATTGGAGCAAATCAACCCCAAAACATATTGCACCCAAAAATATTTGGCTAATGGGCCGTGGTCAAGGGTCCCAAATATTAGCTAATTCCAAATTTCAAAAATCCTAATTTTAGCCAATTTGGAAATAAATAGTCATTATGCATAACCCTATCAAAATCCACTGGAGGCCAAATTGATGCACCTTTTTTATTTGGAATAACAAAGAACTCAGGCATATAATAATTTCTAGAAATACTCCATGAATACGAAAGAGTGGTTTGATAAGAAATCAAAATTTAGGAATTTTAATGAAGGAGATTCAATGTTAGGGTGGAATGTAGAAAACGCTAAAGCAGAAAACCATCAAAAAATTGATTTCTTCTAGAAAGGACCCTTCAAGATCATGAAAGCAAAAAAGAACAATGCATTTCAGCTCCAAGATGAAGAAGGAAATATATAGCCCATTTTTATCAATGGGTATCATCTCAAACTATATTTTAGTTAGAGAATATTTCTTTTTATAACATATGTGCATATTTTGTATTATATTGTAATGACCCAAAAACACACAAACAGAAACATACAAAAATAGAAAAAGTTTTATTTTTCCTAAGGAGAGAGACTCATGAACCCTTCATGAATCCCTAACCCAACCTAGTATTTACCTAAAATTTAGATCCCCTAAGTTTTCTTGAAAGCTACATCTCACGAGGTACCCTATCACAAATCCACTTTGTGTAGGCATAACATGTTTTATTGCAAACAAGTATATCTATCTCATCACTCTTTATGAGTTAGACTTACCACCCTCAATCAATCGAATGTATAGACATTTTAAATCCAAATACAATATTAAAGTAAAAGTACCTTCTCTAAACCAATAACCAGTTACTGCATTAAATCTTACATGTTAAGTCCTTACTCTAAATATTATTACCATCAGCATTAGGGATATCTCCCCACAATTCTAGTCTACTTGAGCATAAGTAAATCAATATAAAATACATTACCTAATATTTGGTTCCATTGAACTCCTCGCTTCTCCTTGCTTCCCATTGGTTATTTGAGGGTAGTAGGGGATCAAGATACTCATGGTTCAAGATAGACATGCCTCTAAATGCATCTATTAATTTACTTTACCAAATTGCAACTATACAAAATTTAACTAAGTTTCCACCCATCTAATGCATAACGAATATTATAAAAGATCCTTTAATTTTCTTTTCACCTCTCATATTCTCTTAGAGAGTCATCCAACATGTGTTACTTAGTTCAAGGTCTCACTCTAATCAAATCTATACATGTTTTAAAGCATTAAAGTCCCATACCTTTAACCTCTAAAACAAGTCTTTCATTCATTCCCTAAATCAAAGCCCCATAACTTTAATTCAAAGAATAAATCTAATCATGCACTTAATTCACATAAGCTCAATCAAATCAAGTCATGTTTTAAAGCATTAAAGTCCCATACCCTTAACCTCTAAAACAAATCCATCATTCATTCCCTAAATCAAAGCCCCATAACTTTAATTCAAAGAATAAATCTAATCATCCACTTAATTCACATAAGCTCAATCAAATCAAGTCATGTTTTAAAGCATTAAAGTCCCATACCTTTAACCTCTAAAACAAATCCATCATTCATTCCCTAAATCAAAGCCCCATAACTTTAATTCAAAGAATAAATCTAATCATCCCTTTAATTCACACAATATTTGTCATCAATTCTATAACATAGTTATGTTGCCTTATGAAGCACTCTTAAATAAAGTTTACATCTTAGACTTACTAATCAAATATTTACAACCTTATTGAAAGATTCATAATCTTAATTAAATATTCTTAACCTTATCCAAAGATTCACTACTTTAATTAACAAAATAGCCTTTTCATGATCTTACTAAGCAAAGGTCTTACTTTAATTAAAGTCACATAGTTTATATCTTTAATTAAAGGTCATACTTTAATTAAAACTCCTAACTCATTAAGGTCCGAGGTGTAGACCAATTGGTTCATCCAAACCTCATAAAGGGGGTGGAGGTCCAAGGTTCAAATCTTGGGCCTCGCAAGACTGAACGCTTGTCCCTTTCCTGGTGCTTTCAGTGGCGTAAAATGTTTAAAATTATTGTGGCATGGTGGTTATAGGGGCAGATTGCGCGAAGATCTGTGTGGTGGCTTCTGGGGTGGACAACATAGAATACTATGGCAGCCATAAAAAACTAGAAAAAAAAACAATCAAAGGTCTGTTTTAATTAAAGACCCATAAGGTATTTCATAAAAATCAAAGGTTTGTTTTAATATTTATCTCATAAGATATTTCATAATATTTAAAGGTTTGCCTTAATGTTTATCTCATAAGATATTGCATAATAATTAAAGGTCTGCTTTAATATTTATCTCATAAGATATTGCATAATATTTAAGGGTCTGTCTTAATATTTATCTCATAAGATATTGCCTAATAATTAAAGGTCTGCTTTAATATTTATCTCATAAGATATTTCATAATATTTAAAGGTCTGCCTTAATATTTATCTCATAAGATATTGCATAATAATTAAAGTTCTGCTTTAATATTTATCTCATAATATATTGCATAATAATTAAAGGTCTGCTTTAATATTTATCTCATAAGATATTGCACAAGACATTTCACCTTACTATACTCCAGGACCTTAGATTACTATGAAACCATGGTGGATGCAAATAGCTACGACAGGGAGGTCAGACGATGACTACCTCAAAGTTCAAGGAGGGTACAACTAGATGCTCTCCTTTCTGCCCAGGGTTTCATTAAACACAGGCGCTTCTGCATTCACACAATGTCCTTCCTAGCCATTGTGCTTCCACACTCACACAATGGGAAAAACACAATGCTCCCATAAATGCTTGGTGGCTTCTTCTAGAAACGATGCTTCCTCACACAATGGGAAAAATATAGTGCTCCCATAAATACTTGGTGGCTTCTTATAGACACGACACTTCCTCACACAGTGGGAAAAACATAGTGCTTTCATAAATGCTTGGTGGCTTCTTCTAGACATGACATTTCCTCACACAGTGGGAAAAACATAGTGCTTCCATAAATGCTTGGTGGCTTCTTCTAGAAACGACATTTCCTCACACAGTTGGAAAAACATAATGCTCCCATAAACGCTTGGTGGCTTCTTCTAGACATGACGCTTCCTCAAACAGTGGAAAAACACAATGCTCCCATAAATGCTTGGCTTTCTTCTAGACACGATGTTTCCTCACACAGTGGGAAAAACACAATGCTACCATAAATGCTTGGCTTTCTTCTGGATACGATATTTCCTCACATAGTGGGAAAAACACAGTGCTCACATAAACACTTGGATTTTTTCTAGATGTGATGTCTCCTCACACAGTGGGAAAAACACAATGCTCCCATAAATGCTTGGCTTTCTTCTAGACACGATGTTTCCTCACACAGTGAGAAAAATACAACGCTCCCATAAACACTTGGATTTCTTATGGACACGATGTTTCCTCACATAGTGGAAAAAACATAGCGCTCCAATAAATGCTTGGCTTTCTTCTGGATGCGATGTTTCCTCACACAGTGGAAAAAATATAGCAGAGGCACTAACTGGCTTCCTTTTTTTATAAACATCATGAAGGTAAAAAATGCCTTCCTAAAGCCTTAGACTATGGTGAGGCCAAACTTCCATAAAGGTAAAACAATAAATACACTCATAGGATGCCCAAACCAACCATAGATTTTCACCTACGTTTAAATTAAAACATCAAGGCTTCAAACATTTAGAGGAACTTAACACGCTATAGGGGGTTTTTAACCAGGTTCCACTTATTTTTCACGTCATACAAAAGCATGCAATGGTAAATATTAGAAACCTCCAACCTTAGTTCTCCTACACGCTAGAAACTAGTGGCTCCTTTGTAAGTTCCCTCCTTTTATTTCTGTGCGCTCCTCTATGTCTCCTCCCATTTTCCTTTGCTTCCTCTTAGTTCTTCCTCTATTTTTCCTTTTCTTACCTTACGTGCCCTTCTTTTTAGGTGGCCCATCTACACCCTCATCCCTCGATATCCGAGCCCTCCTCGAGCCTCATTTCCTTCAATGCTTCCATCCCTCATCTCACCTCACTCTGACGACACACATTCTCCTATCCCTTATTTCCATTTTGGAAAAGAATAGAGCCCCAAGGTTATTTATGTAGGTTGCACTCAATATGGGGAAAAACACATTTAATTTATTTTAAATGTAAGTAGTACCTTTTCAAATAAAATATCCCTTATGATATTTTATTTCCATTTAATATTTATTACTTTTATTTAAAACAAATAAAATATTTCTATTTATTATTGAATGGATTTCTTTTTTTTCATTTATTTCATTTCCTTAAACTTTATTAATGAATTTGCAATATCATTAAAATAAACTTCCTTAATTACTTTAAATGAACTTTCATTTATCACTAAGATAAATTTTATTAATGAGTTTAAATGAATTCACATCATCATTTAATCAAAACCTCATTAATTAGTTTAAATGCACCTTCAATTATCATTTAAACTTAATTTCCTTTTTTCTCTTCATAAAAATGATGCTCACTTAACATTTCAAAATAACAATTTAATTTATGCAACTACATGCATTTTGTAGCTGTTCTACTATTGAAATTCCAAAATTATGATACCCCAATCATGATGCAGGAAAGAGCAATCAAGTTTACAAAACAACAAAGGGGGAATCTTTCCAACAACCCAATCGCCCATCTCAGCCGAAGATTTTACGATAGCTACTAGGCTATCAACTTAGGCTCAAGGTGATCAGTCATTGATGATTATCCCTTTCGATAATGCATGCCTATATGAAGGTATCTATCCATGTTACCTTCGAGTACCTTAATCATCATTTCCCCTTATCTTAAGTACCCTCATTTTTGGTGGGTGTTTCTGCCTTCTACACCTACGAGTGTACCTGATCCTCCACACTTGATAATATGTTAGCAATAACATACCCTTTTAAATCAACTAAACATCATATAGTTAGTTCAATTTTTCAAAATAGGTATCACCATATCATAGGTTAATACATTGTTTATTTGTGCCAAATTATGCGCTAGGGAGGGTCATGACATATATTTTCTTTGTTATATTCTAAAAAACAAAAAAAAATGGAGAAGAAATGGGAAAAAGTGTTATTTTCCACTTTCAAAGTGAGACTGTGCTATATTCTGTGAGGAGGTAATAAAATGAGAATTTCCATGGTCAAAATAGTCAAACTAGCTCCAATAAAAATCCATCTAGTGGATTTAGCTCCAATAAAAATCCATCTAGTGGATTTTTGAGCCCAGCATAGTTTTCCAAATGGAACAGGACTCCTGGTGGTGCCTAATATAAAATCAATTTTAGAATCCATGGTCAACACGATCAAATAGTACCCAACATAAATTGAAAGAGTAGAATTCAGATTCCAGCATAATTTTCAAAGGACCATGAACCCATCGGTAGTTCTCGAAATAGAAATAATCCCAAAATATATAGTTAGCTTGGTCAAATTTGCTATCACGAAAATGCAACTAGAAAAATTTCAAAGAAAACACCCGAAAGGATCATGTAACTCTTAACGAGAAAAATTGGGGAATCGAAGCATAGTGTTAAAATACATTGAGTACTAGATTCCATCATGAAAATATGAGAATAAATACACCTTGAGAAATGTGCCAAAAGATAGTTTACCACCATGTACTATGAATTCCATCTAGTCAACATTGTGGACTTCATTGATAAGCTACGCTTCACAACATTTGATTCACTAATTTGAAATCATGATAAGTAACTATTGGTTCATCTTCATTAATGGTAAAGGAGTTCTTAAAGATCTATTTAAATGAAGAAATTTAAAGATAAATCATTTTCAAATAAGTTTGGTTGAAGAACCTGAGTGATGTTGAGAATTTTTTTTGCATACTCCGAAGACAACAATTTGTAAATAAAAGGCCACCCAGAAGTTGAAATGGTATTGACTATAGGAAAAAAAAAAAGGGTAATAAAACAAGTTTGAAATACCAATTTACATTGACAAGAAGGTAGGGATCGTAGATACAAAAAAGACATACATAAACAAATATCACTTTAGGAGGGGGTATGAGGTAAAATTCTTCAAAGGTGAGCCTCTTCTAGATCAAGGTATTGGTGTTATGTACTCTCTAATCTATTATTACATTTATGATGTAGTTTATCCTTTTCCAGAGATAATTTTTGCTATGGCCAAGTTTTATGACCTTGTAATTAGGTTAGTAAGGACGTCCCATGACAAGGTCTTGTTTCACATAACTAAGCAAACTTATCGAGATTTATTTGCAATGGGAAAACGACCCCTTGTACCCCCCAAAGAGTTCATACTAGAGAAACAAATCAAGTATTACCCTAAAGAATCATAGTAAAAATGGAAGCCATTTTAGGGCATGGGTATATAGTTAGTTTAAAAAAATTAAGTCCAAAGAAACCCTACCAACAACTCCTATTTCGACTGAGGAATTTGTATATCCTAAGTTCTATTCCATGTTAGTTGTGGTAGCGGGTCTTGAGTCTGATCTGGATGTAAGGGGTTGGTAGTTGGCCACTACATACTGTATTTCAAATACCAAGATGTATATGACACAACTAGGGGATAATGAAAATGTCCCAATTTACTTGAATTGGCTTGTGTTCCTCGCCAAGAGAATGCATGAGCAACTATTGGCCATGAAGAAAGATGAGGAGAACCCATCATTTAGATATTGCTCCAATTTAATTTGGATGTTCTTTAGTGCCACTAGGGATGATTACCCATGGATATCAGTGGTTGAAAAATATGCATATGGACATCCATTGTCATTCTATTATTAAAATAGGGTTATGAGTAGAACAAAGTGTTATTACACTTTCATTTATGAATTTATTGGACCAAATTTATGAGTTATCTATGGCGGTTGCCCTAGACTAGCCTTGGAAATAGAAAATAAGATAATATTCAAAGGGGATGAAGAAGGATATTGGTACATCTTAATAGAGGGTATGGTCATCAGATTGTATGGTTTCATGGAGAAGCCATTCCTGTTACCCCATTACATCACCCACCATATATTTGCACTAGAATATTGTAGGCAGGTTGACTATATAGACTATAAGTTTGGCTTTAGGAATAAGAGAAAAGTGATAATTAATTACTTTTTCAATGAAGGTGATATCACTATTTGGAAGAAGGGACAATACAAGTAAATTAATACAACATTACAAAAATTAGGTCTTTTTCAGCTCCCTTAGAGGTGGGGATATGACCTAGATGATTTATTTGTGGAAAGGATTAAATATTTGTATGGAGATAAAGTGGATAAATTTGTAAAATGCAAGTGCTAACACATATAAAAGCATAAAAAAAATAGAGAGAATCCCCCTCCAATGTAATGTGAATGCCATGGAACCGCTTCCATCGAAGAGAAATTACTATGAGCATGTGAATGACTATGACCCAACCAAAATTTATCATCAACTTGATGATGCCAGAATCAAGGAGATAGAGAAAACTTATAAATGATATCAAGAAATTTTTTTGGAATGGTGGCAGATGAGGGTTGAAAGAAATGTAATGAAGGGTAAGAACCCTAAGCTAATTGATTCTGAGTTTGAAAAAAGGTACGATGATCATGTTGCAACTTGGAAGGGTAAAGAAAAGAAGAGCCTAATATTGGTTCTTGGAAGTACAGAAACAAACAAATTTGGAAAGATAAAAGCTAAAAGAAAGAAGGCTGAAGTATCTAAGAAGCATCAAGAGTCAATACCACCATTGTCTACTTCTTCATAGCTAAAGGAGGACACCACAAAGAAAAAAGGTGTGATGGAAAGTACCCAAAGAGAAGAAGATCTAAGCATAGAGTTTTCAAGGCAAAGACTCCTTCAAAAGTTGAAAGGAAGAAGGTTTAAGTTGTAGACCTCATCACCAAAACCTCCTCTAAAAATAAATTTAAACTGACCCCTACTACAAAATTTGCAATATCACTTCCTCAATCACAACCAGAAAAAACTATAATATTTAAGAGGAATGCAAAAGGTGCAATGTGGGAAATTGACACTTTATTTTCTAAGAAACTAAATTTAAGCAAAGTTAAAGTAGTGACACAAGTTCCTGTTGCATCATGTGAGTAGAAATTTCAGCAGAAGTAGTGGAAAAATATTGATAAAGTTTTCAAATAGTCTATTGTGGTAGGATCAGGTATGATTTCTAGTCCCTCTCCTTATTCTCCTACTTATTCCTCAAAGAAATCCCCCCACCCTTATCAATTTCAAAAGATATAAAAAACATCATCATCTATGCATAATTTTCCACAATCATCTCCACCCCATATGTGATCATATCCTCACTCAGATACCTTTCCATTTCATACAGTTGAGATCCCTAAACCATCATCTCCCCCTCATTCACCACAAGTTCCAGTATCATCCTCACCTCCAACTTCCATAAATCCATCTCCTCCATTATCACTATCCACATCAATGATGGCAATATCACTACCATTAACTCCCCCATAATTTACAACTATCAGTTCCATTATATCATCTACTTCATCTATGGACATAGAGTCCACCATCATCACCACCACTGCCCTCCCAACCATGGTGGTCCATTTTTTTCTTGTAAATATCACTCCATCCACCCCCATGGATCATCCCACAGTAGCATCTTTGTAAAATGTTAAGAGCATCTCACTAAGAGCACAAAGCTACTAGAGCAAGAAATTGGCTCCCTTCTAAGGGAGCTACCAAGGTGATAAAAATAGTAATGGTCGATATTGTATCCAAACAAAGGATAAAGTTCAAGATGATCCCCTTAGTCGATAAACCAGAAGAAGATATGATAGTGGAAGATTATCGGTTAGAAGAAAATACTGAGGAAATCTCTCAACTAGTCATGGATGATGACTTTATCACAACCAAAGTCTGGCTGGAAACCATGTTTATCAAAAATGACATCTACAGGGAGCAATTTTCTAAAATGCAAGAAAAGGTTGCCAATCTTGAAGCTACCATTAAAGACCAAAAGAAATAAATAAAATCTTTGGATAATGAGGCTAAAATATGACAAAGAGTAGTTTCAGCAACTACAAGAGAAAAATTAGGAATATGTGAAGCATATATAGGTTTTACAACAATAGCTCTAGGTTGAGAGTACTAAGGTTGCAGGATTCTCCAAGATTAAAGTGAAATAAGTCAAAAATAAATCTTGTTTGACATCTTGGAAAAATGCTCTGAAATCCAGCCCATCCTCGACTTCATGGATGAGGCTAGCCATGTGTTTCAAAAGACCATGGAGGATATAGAGAACATCACCAAGTAAATAAAACCAATAGCCCCCCAGGCTAGTGAAATCCTCAATCTATCTGAGACCAAGTGTAATTAGTTGGGCAAGCCCATCCCCAATAAGGACTGGAGCACCTCAAGGATTGTGACCAGAATTATCCTCAATAAGAATGGTTTGCTTCAACAGGGGTGGTTGTTAATTGAAATATTGGGTGATTTGCTTTAGAGGATCATAGATACTAATGAGGAAATGGTGCAATATGGCTTCAAAAGATTTTAGGATGATAACAATGTGATGGTATCAAAAGAGGATGTCTATAATAGCATACAAACAATGATTGAATATGAATAAGAAATAGATGCATGGTAAGAGCTAATTGAATAGGATAATGTAACACATTTGATAAAAAACTTAACCAAACTGAAAGACTTGATGGAAAATTTAGTGGAATCGGGGACTTATGTCCAATATGATAAGACTACTAAATCACATTACATCCATCAAGAATTGTTGGAGATAAAGAATACTTATCAAGAATATTGGAACAAAACCATGAATTATTTGAACCAAGATACTCAAATTTTAAAAGAAGATGTAGAACAAAAGGAAGTTGAGGATGATGAAGAATAGGAGGATACCAAGGAAGATCAATAAGAAGAGGTGTAGGAAGAGGAACAAGAAGAGATAAACGAAGAGGAGGTACACCCAAACGAAGGAAATAAAGAGGAGGTGCACCCACAAGAAGAAGATAAAGAATGAGGGAAATAAGAGAAAGAGGTAGAGGACACTACCAATGTACAAGATAGCCAAGAAGAATACTAGCAGTAAAGGCATGCAAGTGCCAAAATTTTATTCTAAAATAGCAAAAAAATTTAATGCTTTAGTTGGTAGAATAGCCATAAAGGTGCTTTTGTAAGTGTTTTTGAATTTGACAGTGTCAAAGGGCAGCAAAAGAAGCATGAGACTATCTAGGCATGTAAAAGTTGTGAAGTGGAATTTTAATGTAGAATGACATATTTTTGACCAAGTCTATAAAGGAGTATACTCTCACACATTCTAGAGCATATCAATAGTTTCTTCTAGCATGGCCTCCATATGAACCTTTACTCTTTGAGTCCTTATCCAATAACTTAAAAAAATGAGGTTTATAAGGAAGTTGTTCTTGGAGGCATATTTTGCAACTAGCTGGAGCGAATTTTGCTGACCCAAAAAGAGGTTGTTTAGTAAATTGTAAGATGGAGGGTTTTTGAGGTACACGACCATGGAATTAGCTCACCCATTCAATTTTTTACTCTAGTGCCCAAAGGATAAGGATTTGAGTTTGTAAGCCTTGCTAGCAATGCTCCCCATTAGGCACTAGAATGTAGGCCCAAAAAAGGCCATATACTTAGCCAATTTTGTAATATTTGGCTATGTTGAGAAAAACTTCAAGAGCAGTGTTAAATTCTACTAAGATACAAAATCTACAATCAAATTGGTCAAACACAGTCTAGTGGAAATCGAAGTAGCAAAATTTAGAAGGGTGACTTCATCTTGAGGTTAGTTTCTGCATTGGAAGACCACACACATAGAAAATTTTGTAAATTAGCTAAGTGTTGAAAATAAAATCAAAGGCAATGATAAAATCCACCAGAGTGCAAAATCCATGATTAACACAATCAAACACTACCTAGCAGAAAATGGAGTGGATTTTGAATAAGAAAGAGTTATGGAGTGTTAAAGTCCACCGAGAACCAACATGATATCACAATTTTATGGTTAACACAATAAAATGATACCTAGCAGAATTTAGAGTAGTGGAATTGAGATAAACCACTACGAAAGACAAGGTAAAGTCCAAAAAATATCACAAAATCTATTCAGGTAATACACAATGTTGAAATATGCTATCAAACTGGTTAAAACTAGCACAATGGAAATTAGAAAAGTGGATTTTGAAAAGAAGATAATCATCAACAAATATTTTCCAAGAAAAACTACATAGCCAAAAATTCAAAGGACTTGAGGCACTACTAGGCTCTCATTCAATGGGTTAAACTGGTCAAAGGTGACCCAATGGAATTTGAAGGAGCAAATTTTGGAGAATGATATGAGTTACTTCCAAACTCTCATTTAGCGATCAACATGAACAAACCTGACCTAGCATATTTTGAAGGAGCAAATTCTAAACAATGAAGAGTATGCACCAAATTAGAGCAAAATTTGAGGAGCATGAGCAAAAAGAACCAAGAAAGACTAAGCATTACCGGAATTAGGAACCATTTAAATTTTTAGTTACAGATATGTGGATGAAAAGCCTTATTAAGAATAAGGTATGGACCAGATCAACTTGCAATCAGCATAGTCATCGAATTTCATTGAGGGCTAAACAACTTGCAAAGCTCAAAGTTGTAGAGTTTCATGGAGTGCAACTCCTTTATTTTTTTGTAATCAAATAAGAGGCCACCACCTCAGCATCCTACTAATATGGCATGAAAATCCTTGTAATGTTTCCATTCTTTCTATTGTTATTGTAAAATCTATATAAAGAGGTTGAGCCCTCAGTTTGAAGGGTCGGCTCTAGAGTGTTTGCCTATCATATTACTGTAATTTTGTTGAGAAATCAATAGAAGGAGCATTACTTGGACATTTGCCTCAGGATTGTGTCTTCATATTTTATGAGTTTATTCTATGAATTCATTTCTGCTACTATTGTTATGGTTAGTCAATTATGCTAATATTGGATTGCTAACTTGGAGTAGAATGCTTCATGCTTAAAAAAATGTTGTAGAGAGATTATTTTTCTATTAGTATAAAGGTTGATCTATTTTTTTTATTTGGATTATTAACATTTTAGATAATTGAAATAGTTCTCTAAATGTTTTATTATTATTTAATGATGAAGATGATTAGTTTTGAATGCTATTAGTCTTAAGTGTGGCATATTGAAAATATGATTTATTAGAGGATTCTTGATATTTTTCAATGATGTTAGCTTTATCTGGCCATTATTCATTCAATTGTTTCTAACCCTTACTCTATTTCTATCCCTAGATTTATACTTTAAACTGAGCTTAATTGAGTCAACACCAATTAGTTGACAAGGTATACTAGCCTACTTTAGAGGTTGGATTGAATTAATATTCAATCCATCCAATATTGGGGTTTGAGTTGTGATTATCAGGTGTGCACCTCCCAGAAAGTCATAGATTTATAGCCACAGTTCAATTTTTCTTTGATGTCAATTCAGACCCTAACACCTACCATAAAAATGTTGAAATAGAAAGCAAATGGTCTTATCGCCACTTGGCAAAAGTGTTGAAGTTAAAAGGTGCAGAAAATACGTTAAGCATCACTTGACACCATTTACCTTACATTGTAGTTAGAACCAAGAAGAGAGTGATACAAAAGAAACTCATATATATATATATATATATATATATATATATATATATATATATATATATATATATATATATATATATATATATATATGTATATAGTGCATAATAATGGGAGAAATACATTTTAAATAAGACAAGGTCCAAAGTGCACATAAGGAGAACAGATAGCTCAAGTATTGAAGAGCAAGGAAGAATGTAGACAACGAAGCTATGAGCATAGAGTGCATACATAAAAAGGAAGGAGTCAATCGCTAGCCATTACTACTCTGGAAATTGCATTTATTACAATCATATTGCACATCAGAATTAGTGCTTGGAAGGTAAGAATACACTTCAATATTATTGTAAGTTTTAAAGTGGTATTAGGATCCATATTTCTAAGGTTTATATCAGTTAAGGATAATACTCTAGGGTTATTAAATAATAGAAAATATAAGGAGTTGTAAGAATCCCTAGAAAGAATATTGATTGTCTTAAGATCAAAATACAAAGTAGAAGCATTTCAATTATTTTTATTATTGCTTCAAGTATTTGCAAGTATTGAAACAAGGAGTCATAAGATTAGTATTTTCAAACATATAAACTTACTAAAACTTTTGAACTTGGGAGAGAAAATGAATTCTACATTAAAACTTACATATTAGAAGTTTAATATTTTTTCATAGGCATTTATCAAAGAGAGTGAAGATATTAAGATATTGCTTGCATCAAAATTATAGTTGGAAGATTGATTTAGAAGGACATAGACAATCCAACTAAAAATATTGAACTCTCATATTTGAAATTGTATTCCTAAAATATTTCTATAAGAAGAGATAAAAGTTATAAAAGTGTTAGATTTGAATTTCATTATAAAAGATTTTATCTCATTAAGATCATAGCATACCTCAATTTCTAGGGAGTCAAAAGAGATTAAAAAAAATTCAAGATTAGAAAACAAGCATAAGAATCAAGTTCACTGCTTGAAAATCTTGAGAATTATTTCCAAGATTGAGTCTACAAATTAATGAATAATACTACTAAGAATATTACAAAAAGAGTTAAACTCATTACTCACATACTCTTCCCCATTATCAGTTCTTAATAATTTTATGGAGGAAGAGGGTTCATATTCAACAAGTACCTTAAATTTTTTGACATATTCAAATACATGAGACTTGTTTTTCAAAAATTAAATCCAAGTGTACCCTTTAAAATCATCAATAAAAGTTAAAGAATATTAAAATCCACTTAATTATTTAACTTGAAATGGACCCAATAATATCAGGATGGACTAGTTGCAATCTATAATAAGATTTTAAAAAAGTTTCACCAAACTTAGTCCTAGGTTTCTTGGATAAAATGCAATCCTCACAAAGTCCTCCATTAGCTTCAATTTTAGGAAGAACAATTATCATATTTTTGTTAAACATATTAATTATACTTCTATATTTTTTATTTCCTAATCTATTATGCCACAATTTAGAATTATTGTCAACATACATCACAAGGCAATGTTTACCTATAATTTGATGTGGAGAGAATACATACAAATTGTTGAAAAGCACACTTTCCCCAACAATATTTCCCATTTTGTTTTTTATGATGCACATATTATCACAAAATGAATGCTTCTTCCTTGAGAATATAATTGCCTTACAAAAAGTAGGTTAGTTGCAATATTAGAATAAACAAAACATAATTATATACTTATTTACCTATATTAACATTACCAATTCCTTCTACAACAATTTGGGAATTATTCCCAATAGTAACTAGGTCATTGTAATCTAAATTTAATGAAGTAAAATATGACTTAGAATTAGTCATATGATTCGTGCATTCTGAATCAATAGTCCAAGAACTATGGTCTATTTTATCATGAATATAAGTCAATGCATGAACAAAAGCAATATTATTAGTTTTCTTGCCTTCATTCTTGCTCTTTGTATCTTTGGAGGCTACCTTCTTGTAACAATCATTTTATTTATGACCAAAAATGTCACAAAAGTTACAATTATCATTAAATTAAGGATTATGGCTCTCTGATTTCTTCTCAAACTTAGATTTTGAAGAACTAGTTTGATTACTACCTTTCAAATCCTTGCGTTGTTGCACTTTCTAGGTTTATTACCTTTATGAACACTCAATGCAATAGAAGTAGATTTAGAATCCTTATCTTCACTTACATTTGTACCTTATTGTAGCTTGATGGTTTCTTCATGTTGAACAAGTAGGTTGGAGAGCTTTGCTAGTGTAGGTAGATTGTTTTCTTGATCAAATCTCAATAGAGGTTGGAGAGCTCTGCTAGTGTAGGTAGATTGTTTTCTTGATCAAATCTCGTATTGAGGATATTTACAAAGTCCTTAAACTTTTCAGTGAGAGTTCTAAGTATAATTAAGCAAAAGAGATTTTCATTCATCCATTCACAACTACATGCAAGTAGTTGTGTCCTAATTTCCCTCATTTTAGCTAGGTATATTACAACAAATTCTTCACATGATATTTTTGTGTTAAACAAATTTGAAAGAAGGGAAAATTTTCTACCCATGTTTGATCCTATGAACATGGTTTTTAACTCATCCCATGATTCATATACAAAATAAAAATTAGAAATATCGATTAATATGTCATCACTTACATCCTTAAATAACATAAAAAGGGCTTGCTAATTTTTTACATTCTATGGTTCAAGTGCTCTTCCATTTTGGGGTTGTGGCTTCTCCTTCACGATCTTCTAAAGTTGCCTTGCTTGGTATTCTACCTTTATCCTAGGCTACCAAATACAAATACGATAGTTGTCCCTTAAAGAATATGGTTAGGGTAAAAGCTAGCAATATCATTAGAGGTCATGATTGTAAGCACAAACATGTTAGTATGATTGTAGAAGTAATTTTGCAAAACATAAGAATAAACTACAACTTATTTTGTCAAAGAAACATATTTAAATACATTTAATTTTAAAAATTAAAAAAAGGGGGTCATATGGACCCCACCACCAAATAAAAAAATTAAAAATAAGGGGGTGACCCCATAGAAATGCCACCCTCCATTTTTAAATATTATTTTATTAAAAATAATGGGTATGGGGAAGGCTCGAGGCCCCCCCTTATCCCCATGCATCCTTAAGGGTTTTTTTTGGCCAACATACTATGGTGTCGACAAGCCGTCAATGACTGGTGTCTAGCCACCATTGGGATTCCACCCTAACTGCCATCAACAACCTATCAGACCCCTGACGCTTAGGCCAAGGCCTAAAATTGGTCAGTCAAATGACCTACCATAAGGTGGATCACATCAAAAAATAACTTAAATAAATTAACAACTTATTAAAAAATATTTTAAATTTAATACAATATTTAAATGAAAATCATTTAAATATATAAATAAAATAATCATTTTTCTTGATTTTTTTATTAAAAAAATCAAACCCTCTTATCTTATATATATGTTTTTTAAAGAAAACTTTATCATATAAAAAAGCAAAGAAGGGTTTTTCATTTAAATATATATTTTAAAAAAAGTTTTTTTTCTAATTATTTTTATTAAAAAAAATCAAACCCTCTTATATATATATATTTTAAAAAAATTATCATTTAAAAAAATAAAGGAGGGTTTTTAAATAGAGTCTAACATTAAATTTATACAAAATATAAATGTTAGATTTAATTGTAACATAGCTTTTAAAAAAATAAAAAAAAAATACTAAAAGCTAAAATTAGAGAACTCGCTAGAGATAGACTTGGGCTTTGATACCAAATGAAGAGGAGGAAGTAAAAAAATCCCCTAAATGTAGTGGATTAAAACAAACTCAAACAAAAAATTATTAGTATGTCAAATATATAAATTACACAAATGTAAACAACATAAAATTTAATAAATTTAAAAAATATAAGGTAATATAGAAATAAATCAAACCACATAAAGATGCCAATATTAATTGGAAATCATGTAAAGAGAAAAGTCATGGCAAAAATCGTATCTCCACTTTTGTAATATACAAGTCTTTTTCCTCAAATGTGATTGGTGCAAATCACAAATATCTCAAGTAAATAATAGTGTCTCATTGCTAGCTGTCTAAAGTTTGTAGTGCATAGTTAACACTACACAGTTAGCACTACATAGTTAGCTCCCCCATCAACACAGGGAGTTTAACCCAAATATATAATTTGGGCTATCCTCCCATTGAAAAATAGTCCTAGAGGAAAACCTCCACAATATGTGCCACCACACTCATACCATATGCCATTATGTGCTCCACACATGCCACCACATTCAAGTGTCATGCTAGGTCATCTTTGGCTTTGAGTTGACAAGAGTTAGACTATATATTGGAATTATTTTAATTTAGTAATTGTAGAAATAATAATTTAAGGTGTAGGATATTTTATCCATATATCTTAATATTTATTAGTCTAACCTAGGTATATATATATATATATATATATATATATATAAATTAAATTCTTATCTATTTAATGTATATTAAATCCTAGATACATAATTTTATTATTCACCTTTATACTTAGGTGTATTTACAAAATAATTCTAAAATTGGATTATTTGTTCCAACAAGATACTGGGAAGATAGGGTGGCTCCAAACATGACAACTGAAGGTAAGAGAGGACATGGCTAGAGACCAATGCCACCAAATATCTATAAGATATTATCCTTACTATTTCAGCCAACAAATTATATTATTATCGGTCGTCTAATGATGATGTTCGTATATGGTCAACTACCTATTAACTCACTATAGCTAAAAACCATCCTTGGGTAAATATAAATATGTTTTCCTTGTATATACATGGTGAAACTATCATGTAACTAGAATCTTTGTATTTAGCATTGCAACTATGGTAGTTGAGATTCAATGAATATGGGTATGATTGGATTAGATTTTTTATACCTACTTTTGTCTATACCTACTAAAGGATCTATTGGGTGTATCGTTGTTGCAATATCCTAGTAATGAAGGCAAGAGGAGGGTATTTTCCTCCTCACTTATAGATAGAGATGTAGTCTTATATACCAGTTTAGTTATCGATATGATACTATTATGATTGTGATTATTACTTTTTTTAATTTTAAGGAGACTCTGCTACTATATAGACCTATAATAAAATTCTGATTTGAGTTGTTGGAATCACTTATTAATGTGAGTTGAGTTAGAAATTTTTCTTCCCACACCACAATAGAGAAAGGTCCCACTCCAAGAAATGTGGAAAGTATTCCTTTAAACATACATTTCATGTTTGTTGTAGTTGTATTGTAAATTAGCTTGCTTTTATTTTCCTACATTTTATGATATGTTAAATAGTTCTTTGAGTTTATCTCTGGGGAGGATTAGGTATTAAATTAGATTGAAAAGAAAAAAAAATATTAATGTTTTAGAGTATTAAAGAAAATATTATTTTATGTTTAGCTTTTAAGATTACACTTTATTTATTTCTACTGTAATCACTTTTATTTCCAACATTTGATGTTTCTTAGATTAGTCATTTCCCTTTCTTGCTCGATAGTGTTTTTTGTTGTCTTTTCAATGCTTTAGAAGTAGAAGATCTATATTTGAACTTACCTAAACTATTCCTAGTTCATACAACCTTCAAACATCACTCAAGACAACAAGAACAATTAATAGGCAAGTATCATTTATAGAAAAGTTCCTTTATAGAAAAATGCCAAATGTTATAGGAAGATCAATTACTACTATATTTCGAGATACCCTAATATCTAGACATGCATGCAAGACAAGCAAAAGGCTCCCAATGAATTCCACTATCTAGACTAAGATTCTATCCAATTACACCATCCTTTTATCTATGGTTTGGTATTCTAGGTCCAATGCATTTGCCACCATTTTTGGTATGACTAAAGTGCTCACCCCATAATCTATCATACAATTTTAGATTATTTTATCTTTATAAATCAAGGATACATAAAAATATGGTGGTTTGGACTTACTCCCAAGGTAGACATTAGTAATATTGCAGGCACCTTTCATTGCCCCCTTTTCTTCTCTTCCTCCAAAGATTTATTTATATGCTCACAATGTCTAGGGATGGATAGAATATCCCATAATAATATTTCTATGGAATAATTATTTAGATGATCCACAACATTGAATTAACCTAGAGGTATGATATTCATAGTAGTTGGTAGAATTCTAATCTTATCTGCAATTGTTGTGCTAGATGTTGAATAGGGAACATGTTGCTTTGGGATATTTAGGGTGTTTTGCTTGATTATATAAGGGTTAGATACATTTGGATCTATGATTGGATAATCTTATTTACTATTCCTAGGGATGTCTAATGCATAGGATGCTTATATATATCTAAAATATTTTGTTTGATACCCATCAAAGATTCTAATTCACCTAGTCTTGGAGGTATAGTTGCTAGAGGTTTTCTATCAAATTCAGTTGGCCTACGCTAGTTTATAGGGGCTACAAAGTTACTTATTCTTGCTCCTCTATTAGCTAATTTTTATTCCTTGCCATATAGTATTATTTGACTTAAGGCTTATTGGTCATTAGATTGCCTACTCTATCAAATATCACATGGACTTCTTCCTTGTCCCAAGTAACCACAATCTATTCTGGATGGACACAAATTGACTTAGGAAAGGATAGAGTGGGGGTAAACTAACTTTTATTCTATGTTTTTACCCCTAAATAAGATGTAGATTCTTGAGAAGGCATCATTTCACTCGACATAAATATGATTAGTTGGGAACTTTCTTTAAGATAATATTGAGTAGAATAGGAATTTGGAGGTGGGAAACACCAAGAAGCAAATTCCTCTATGTAGTTGTTTTGTATGGGAGCTATTTCCATATAATTATGTAGATGTTCTTATTATAGTGGGGTTGGTACTATCACTATTTGGTAATTTTAGCTCAATTCCTAGCTATTGGCCTAAATTTAGGGTTTGTGATAACCATTATAAGGTCTACCACCCTAGTTTCCTTACTGGAATGGAGGTCTTGGGTTATTATGATATTGTATCCTCTAGGTATTTTATTGCATTTTTTAAACAACATTTCAATGGTGACCAACTTAAGAAGGATTTTCATTGAGTCAATATCAAAGTTATTTAAAGTAGATAGTATTGGAATAGGTAGGTAGGGGATTAGGTAAGGAAGTTTTCATTGTATGTAAGAATGGGGTTGACTAAAAGGTTATTGGTTTGATAATGGAAGGGGGATGCCATGGATATTGAATATTGGGATACAAAGGGAATATGAGGGCTAAGATCCAACCTTACAATCTAAATCAGATCATGTTCAAATTTGATGGCTACGCCATAGTCATTTTTTTAGGAGTTACCACCTCTAGCCTTAATCATCAAGGAGATTTTGGAATCTAAGGTCTTCATATAGTATATAAATATGATACTTGGAAGAGGATAAATCTCATTCACTATATTATACCATATTTTGTGAAATATGATGTTGAAATATTCCACAACCTCCATTAGTGCTCTCTTTATAGATGATAATTTTTCCAAGAGATACACTCCACATGCTTTCTCTCTAAATCCTTCTATGAATAATATAGCAAGTTAGTCCTAGTAAAAAATCAAGTGAGGTTGAAGTGTAAAGTACCATTCATGAGCCTTACATCTGAATAAAGCCACCAAAAACCTTAAAGTTATGTTTTTCTCTATTACATTATGAAGTGCACATAGAATTACCATATGGTTCATATGCTTGATCGAAGTTGTCATATCTTCCCCAATGAAGTATGGGAGAGATTCTAGTGTAGATATTGGTATCTCATCCCATATGTCAGGTGGATTACGAGGTCTTAATAGAACTATGTCATTCCAAATAGTTAATTATCTAGGTGGTGAAGCAACCATTTTCTAGCCTCTAACTCTTCTTCATCTTCTCAAAATTGTTTTAAGTGGTGGAAGCAATGCATGAATGTTAGCAATAATACAAGATCTAGTGGTAGGTTATTTGTTCATACATTTTTCTATTTCTTAATTTGAGAGGAGTTTCCAATTGAATATTATAATTGATCTATTAGATGGTATATTAAGATCACCAAAACCTTAATATGATATCTTTTAAAGCAACTACATCTAGATATTCATCTTTGAGCATAGTCACCAAGTGAACTTTTCAACTGCTTCAAACAATCATAAGGATAAGGAACTTGACCAAGGTCTCACCCTATTCATGTTCTCTTGATTTTAGGACCAAATGATGGATCAAATGAGTCCGATTGGGTGTGATTAAAATATTGTCCTCTCTGATTATCTTGATCACCATATGTGAGGATCATATGATTAGACTATTGTGCTTCTCATGGAATGACACAATAGGGCAGCTCCAAGAGCATAAAATTTTACTCAATAAACCTACCTTTGGTATTTTTACAAGGTTATATTCTTTTAAGATGTTATATTCAATGCTCTTCCTACTCTAACTCGCTTCAAGGGAGAAAAGGAAATAGAAAACAAAGATAGTGTAAAAATATCCTAAGCTAACCTAAGGTAACAAGGGGTGATGTGCCATGATTAGAATAAGATTTTTTTTCATAATAGTAAGACACACAAATGTACGAGTGTAACATGCTGATAGCTCAAAAGTGGATACTTCCTTCGCTTAGCATGTTAAGCACATATTGCATATAAAGGAAACAAGAAAATAAATAGTTAGTCATGGCCTCTAGTATACACACATAAACATACATACATACAAGAAATGAGATAGAAAAATCAAATAGTCATGGCCTCAAGCATATATGTATCTATATATATATATATATATATATATATATATATATAGATATATATATTAATATGAGATTTACAGATTGTGCTAAAAGTGGGAGATCAAAATATTTCCTATAATATCACTCTGGATTTAGGTACTGTTATACAAAATAAAATGAAGGAAAAGTTATACAACTTACCAATCCTTTGCAATGCCTAAACAACTACTATTTATATATTAAAAAAGGAAATTTTTCCTCCAAAATTGTACAAGATCCTCTAAAAAAAATATTTGATACCTTAATTTGTTTCTCTCTCTATATCACATTTTAGTATCTTGAGGCTTCCAGGTTAGTTTTGAGCTATTGGATATTCAAAAATATACCTAGGGATCTTGAAGACTAGTTAGAAGCAACCTCTACAACCAATGTTGTTAGGTTTGAGATTGTTGCTATTGTGGTTTCCATGCTTCTATCTTCAACAAACCATCCACATTTCTTGGATTGTTGAGCTAAAGTGACACTAATAGGTGATATTTACTCTCCCTTATTTATGATGTATTATTCAATCTCATCTACCCCTTCTAGGAGCTTGTGTATCATTATTGATGCCTTACAACTTGATCTTATTTTTCTTCCACCCTTCAATCTATACATATCATGCTTCATTTCATAGAGATATTGGATGCTTATCAAAATTTGCTTTCTGTATTCTCACATCAAAACTTTATAACTTTTGAGATTGAGCTAGGTTCTTTGTTGAAAGTATTTTGAGAAATTCCTCTCTTCTACCCTCCCATAACAACTTTTAGTATTCTATTTTTCAAAAAAAAATATTTCATATAGTCTACTTTTTGGAAAAACAAATTGTTTCCTCCTTTGAAAATTTATAAAATTATAACCATTGAAATTCTTGTCTCTCTTTTGCACCTTTTGGTCCTCTTTTCTCTTTTAGCTTTTTTAGATATTGGGTCATATAAGCACTCAAGAATTTTTCCTTTATCTCATACTTGGAACTTCTAAAAAGTGATGCCCATCCTTTGATTAGAGTTTTCCTACCCACATATATCTAATATCTCTTTATTTCCTTTTTACATCTTTCCTTTGTTCTATTCCTCATTTAGAATCTTCCTAAGCAAAAGAAATTATGTGTAGTAAATAATTCTTTATACATCCTTCAACAATAATAAATAGAAAATCAATTAAGAGATAAGTTTTTTAGTAATTCTCTTATCTCCACAAATAAACCTCAAAAAGGTTCAAAGGTTCCTGCCGCTTCATTTTAATCACAAAATTAGTCTCAATGGAAGAGGAGGCATTGACATATTTGTGAAAAGGAAGTACATAATACCAAGTTTTGTAAATACAATTTGATGACTCATGGAACTCAAATTTGAAGACCTCTTTAAAGAAGCAATAGTTTTAATTACAACATCAAGGACAAGGGCAATAACAATAAGGGTATATTATTAAAAAGGAACTAGGACTAGATTATGAAATTATGTGTAAAACACTAATACTTTGAAAATGGTGTGACAATATCTATTGGTGTAGTAAGAAGAATGTTCATGGAACTATTCATTCTTGACATCCTTGAGGTGTAATGTAGATAAAAAATAAAAATAATTAAAATTTTGAAGGATAAGCCCATGATGAAAAGTGTTTATTGTGATACAAGTGAGTTTCTTCAAAGGATAGATTTCCATTGTGATACTAGTGATTTGAGGCCCATAATGGCATAAGGTTGTTGTGATACATGTTATCATGTCCAAAGGGAAGATATGGCTTATGATACAATTTATTTAAATATTGTTTATGTTACAAAATTTAGTGTAGAATATGGTTGTATTGTCCATGACAAAGGCCATATTATCGAAACTAAAAGTGATAGTGATTGTTCACATTATGTTGAAGGTCATTGTGATGATGATGTATGGTATTTGAATGTAATTGATGATAGTGATAGAGACCATAGTGGATATGAGGAAATTGGGTATTTTTAAGTGCATACCATAGGAATTGCTTTAAAAACAAGGATAAAAATAGGATATGATGGTACAATATTGGTAATATGTGGACAATGTATGAAAATACCCATAACTATAAATATAAGGCCAAAGAATGAAGGCCTTGGATGTAAAGTTCAAACAGATAGTAATGGAACTAAATTTATGATAGGTAGCAATAACATAAAATTTGTGAAATGATAATCATATGTTGATGCTTCTAGGTATAAGTTGTAGTCATTGTGGAATATCTAGACATGTGACAAGTAGATGTTGGAACCTACATCATTGTAATATTTATGGAGGTAATAATCACTCTTAAATAAAGTGTTGGTACAAAGAGAAAGTGGCCATCAAAGTACATATAAATTATGGATGGATGAATGTGTTATAATGGGATAAAGTAAAAAAATATTGAATGGTTTCTATAAAAGAAGGTGGAGTTTGTTGAGTGAGACAAATATAAGATTTTCCATGGTGTAATACAATCTTGGAAAACTTGAAATGAATGATATCTATGAAATAATATATCATATGCTATGATCAAAAGGATTGTAGTGATAAAACCTATAGTGAAAATTATATGAAATATTCTGAATATGTTAATTCAATGGTAATGTACCATAGGTGATGAGCTAAAGGTATATCTAGAGGCTAACCTAAAGGTGATGACCTAGATATGACCCAAATGTAATGACCTAGAAGTTACCTAGAGCCAAAGAGCTAAAGCAGAGCTAGAGCTAGAGCCAGATCTAGAGGAAGAGTAAGAGCCAAAGCAAAGCTAGAGCTAGAGCATGATTCTTGTTTACCAACAATAGGAATTACGGGGGTAATGGTCTTTATACCAAATAATGTAATAAGGGGGGTGTTAGATAACTATTATTACATTATTTGATGTTATGTAATTATTAGGAGATGATTAATGATTTCACCTTATATGAGGTTGGATAGTCACATAAGCCATGAGTATGAATGATGAAAATACAAAGCAAAAGGTGAAACAATGAAGAGTTTAGTGAAGAAAAGAGACACATTGTTGTATAAAAATGTATTTTGTATGCAATTTTAAAAATTGGTGGAAATATTCAACAGAAATATGAAATGCATTATTATTTTTAAAATATTATTTTGCTATCCTAGGTTTTGGAAATATTGTTTGTTTTTCACTATTTATCAAGAATTATTAGGGCCTTAGTAAGTTGGAGAAATTTTGAGTGATTTGATCCTTAAATATTGAGTAATTTAATCATAATTTTGGACTTATATTTTTTCTATTGTTTTCTTGGTGAGATTATTTTTGAGTGAACCATTTAGGAAATTTTAAAGGCTATCTCCAAGTGATCTACATGGTGTCTTTGAGTGAATTGCTTGAGGTAGATATCCTTGAACTCAACCTAAATGAAGCTATGGTTTGCATGAATGTGACTCATTTGTGACCAGAGGTAGGTGAGTCACTTTATTAGGCTCAAGAAAAAAGATAAAAGTGAAGAATAGTGAAAGGGAATTTATACCCCTTTTCCCACATGGACCTTTCCTATCCTTTCCCTACATATGCCTTGCATTGGGGATCGGATGTGCAAGTACTTCACCAATATTTTTGATTCACTCATTTTGGTGGTCAACTCACATGACATGATCCTGATATATATGTTACTTATTAAATAAAATCAACTCAGTTGTCCCTCTAAATTATATTGAATGATACAATATGGTGTCTAGGGAGAAGAAAGAAAAAAGAAGAGTTGAAGTAAAATGAAGAGGTAATTTTTAGAATAATGGGAATTATCAAAATGATGTTTATAGGATAAGGGGAGTAATTACCAAAATAATATCCATATTGAATATATACATCTTTACACACTCTTTTGACCAAATTTTTTGTTACTAAATTGGGTGGAGAAGGTGTCTATTCACAAATATAGATGACATTACTTCATCCAAGGGGAAAAGTTTGTTGGAATTTAAGCCCATGCTATTCAAAATTTGGTAGGGCCTACTCCACAAGAATTCAAATTTTTGATGTACGACTATGTTTGCTTGATCCTCGTCCTATTTAAATATGAAGTCTCTTTCTTTATACTCTACCTTTGTGGCTCTTTTCTCAAACCACATTTTAAATAGTTCTTGATGATGCACTATCCTATGGATAGCCTTTTATATTTCCTTCTCAAGGACAAAAAAGACATTCAAGCTTACTTGCATGGGCCTTGCTTGTATGGGCTCAATATTAGTGTCATACAATTCAAGTTTATGTGACATTTAGAGGGAAGGAAGCTCTAAATTAACTAGTAGTACAACCTCCTTGTCACAAAACAACTTATAAGGGGATGATCTAGTGGATGTCTATGGTATCATTATATCAACCTGTAATGCCTTATGCAACTTGGTATGTCAGTCCCTTTGTGACTCAAAATTACTTTTCTTCAATATCCTTACAATATTTTTGATAGTTGATTTAGCTGGGTTGTTGCCCTAGGAATAGTAATTAGATGATGTTTTGAGTAAGAATTTATATTCTATGATGAATTTAATTATCTTATACCCCTTGAATTAGATGGAATTATCTTTGACTATGGTATTCAGTGCTCCAAACTTGGTAATGATATCTTCTAACAATTGAACCATTGTTTCTTGATTGGCTACTTTAGTTGAGACCGCTTCAACCCATTTGGTGAAATAATTTGTAGTTATGAAGATCCATCCACATACCATACTTGATAATAGTTTGATTTTACCTATGAAGTCTAGACCCCATTTTTGAAATGGTTCAGTCATGATAATCAACTTTAGTGAAATTAGAGCTTTTCTTTTTTCTTTTTCATAAACATGTAGCAAGATTTGCAATTTTTTACACATTACTAGAAATCAATTAAAATTGTAGGCCAATATTATATAGCTCTTATATTATTTTGAGTTCTTTTGTGTGTATATTAATACCATATTTCATCATGTAATTTCTTTATTAGAGCCCTATATTTTCTTCATCTATGCAATACACCAACCAGTGATAGTGCATTGATTTTTTCCTAAATCAACCACTCTCCTTGGCTATCAACTCTTCTAGTATCTATCATATAGCCATATATATCTATATATCACCCATATATCTAGTTATATTATCAACTTCTATCTCCTCTGCAAGAGTAATATGATCTTTAGGGACCATCATTACTATACTCTCACATAAGGATTTTACCCCTTATTAGTTTGGTGGATTTTATTTCAATATCAAATTCTTGAATTTTATTGATCCACCCAAAGTTCTTTTATCCTAACTCACTATTCAACATAGCATATCAGATGTTAGAGTGTACTAAAAAATGGTATGCTTACTCTTTGCTAGATTTGAACTTCTTAATAGCCTTCATGATAGAAAAAATCCATATTTCAATAAGGGTATATATTCCCTCATAGTTGTGAAGATATTGGCTCATGAAGGAGATGGGATACTCTTCATATTTGTTGTTCTTTACTATTAGGATAGTTGTGATACTTCAATATGTAAATATAACAATATAAAACTACCAACCAATTTTTTAAATGATTACAAGTGAAATTTCACAAGGTAGACACCCTTATTTTATTTATCTTAGCATACAAGGCTTCACAATATTTGACTTCCAGGTCACTACATATGACACTCAGTGGATAGGAGTGGTCGACTGTCATGTTTTATAGGGTTCACCTTACTAAACCTACATGTTTATATGGATATCACTAGTATTCCATCCACATTTCCTATACCCTCATCATCATAGGACCATGTGACCACAGTGTAGGGATTACCCTTTAATGCCCATAAAACTTAAAGAGGGATGCCTATTCCCTAACATAATTCTTAGTCCATATAGATAGGTTAATAAATAATAGAGCCTTGGTGCTTAGTTACCACACCTCTATGGGCTAACTAAGGTCATTGCAACTTCTATGATAACTAAAATGATCACCTGATACTACACGACTACTAACTTGTGAATGGTTCCTAAATCCTAGTTGGGATACACCTGATCCTACTTGTTCAAGGTGCAAAGATTCACAAGATACCTAGCTATTGTATCCATACAACTCCTTCCAATTTTATGAGTTCTTAGCTATTGCATCCTTGCAACTCCTTCTAAGACTCATATTTACCTGGTTATTGCATCCACACAACTCCTCCAAAGAATAGGTATTATTATATTTTGGTTTTCTAGAGAATTCCTAACCACCCCTTCCCAAGGTAATAAAACTTGCATTGAAACACAATTATCTAATAAAACATTACATATTACACTCTATGAAAGCATTTTTAAAATAACTACATGATCCAACATGTTGCAATTGATAATAAATAATCATCAAAATCCAAATTGCACATAATACAAATGCTTATCATAAAACTTCAAGGATAATTTTTGTTAACATGCATACTTTAACATAAGAGATCCAATTATCATAATGATTCTTCTAGTAATTGAAAGAATCCATTTCTATCTATCCATGGCTAATATTGTTGAACACACCTTAAAGTACAAAACCCATAGCATCATTAAAACAACATAATATTTAAATTTGTATAATAATCAAGTTTACAAAACTATTTGAACATAGTATTCCTTTACATAGCCTTTGATTTTTTTTCATTAGCTAAACATTTCTAGCGACTATGAATCTATTCATCAATGATATTCAATCCATATAAGCATCTGCAAGCATCTTTGATATAGGGAAACCACCAGTGGTTCATAAGGAATACTTAGGGATCATGATAACTCTAGATGCAATGCAATTTAAAACATGCCATTTTATGTTATGCAAGAAACTATGCATAATTAAAATAAACTAACATGGAGAGAATCATGTACTTATATTTATAATTCTCCCTTAATCCACACTAGTCTCAAGAATCATTTTAATAGTTACCCTTTCAAAACTTACATGCAAAATTCCATTTAAAAACAAGAGAATCACATACTTCTCTTTATAATGATCTCTTAATCCACATGGTTATTAGGAATCATTATGATGGTTTCTTTTTAAAAACACAAATTAAATCATTCAAAGCACATTAATAACGTCTACTAATAAATTTACTTATTAAACAAAGAATTATCAAAACTCTTTATTAAAAAACATGTTACTGTTGAGTGGTAATTTTACCCAATTTCAAAACCACACTCACACTTGGGATTTTGATTAGAAAATCCTCTCTTACAAATAAATAGAAATTTATCCAAGGTTATATTTACTTAATATGTGCTTCTAATATTGTGAAGATGGATAAAATAAGTTCTTGGAATACCTTAGTGATTTTCAAGTAATTGTTAACAAGAGGCCTATGTTGGTATTATTTTATTGCCTCGCTAGTGATTGTTCACGAAACTTAAAAAGAAAATAAAATGTGATTGGTCCTCATATGACCATGATGTAAATACCTTAGTTCATTTTATCTTAAAGGATTTTAGGTAGATTTTATCTTCCTATGTTAAGCAAGTTTTAAACAGGTTTTACTATCCTTAAATATTGCTTTGAGCATGAAACAAAAGATTAAAATATGTCTCCAAAGTATGAATCTGAAATTATGAAAGGATTCATTTGGGTTTTCTTTGAGCAAAAAATAAACTAATCTACATGAATGACTTTGTAAATGTTTTATGCCAGTTAAAATGCTTGATTTCCCTTATGTGCAACTGAATTTTATCTTAGATTTTAACTGGTAAAGGAAATGCAAAAAATAGTAGAGTGTTGATTCCTTTTAATCCTTAAAATAAATGTGTCCAAATAGTTTAACCTTATGGCTTTGCAAAGCAAACTATTTGGATGTGTGATTACTACATAATCCCATTGTTAAATTTATTGAGCAAATAGAACCCTAGGATTTTGAGTGTTTGATAATGCTTGAAAGAAAATAAAGTTGCAGAAAAGAAAAGAAGAAAAAAGAATAAAATAAAATGTTGGAGTGAAAGAACATGTGCAAAACAACATAAATATTTGAATGTTAAACCATAGCCAACTGGAGTTGTATCCACACGGTCTAGGCTAGACTAGGTGTAATCTTCTAAGGAACAAAAACATGCATTAAATGACATTAAAATGGTGTTATCAAGACCCTGCATAACCCACCACTAATGTAGTCTAACACATGCGGGGAAATATAGGCAATAAAACTAAGGACATGCATTGAAAAAATCAAAAAGTGCTACCATATCCATGCATAAAACACTATTAAATAAAATCAACGCATGTGGGAAAGATAAAAAATAAAATCTTATTCAAAAGCTTTTAGTGTTTGGCATATAAAAGTGCAAAAAAATCTAGTGTTACATAAATGTTGGGAGTCTCCTCAATCCAAACTTATAGCCTTGGCTTCCAAAAATCTCCAGTCCTTTGTTTTATATTTCCATGGCATATTTAAAATTGTAGAAAATGCCATTCATTTTCTTCCATCTGCTTTGTTTCCTGCATTTTAGGCATTGCATTGCATGGGTGTCCTTTCCCTTCACCATTTCATAATAACACCCTTTGTATAACATGCATCCATTTTAAATTTTTATTTGCCAATGCTTTTGGCATATTCATCATGAAATTAACATTCCAATCATACATAATATATAGTGATAAAAACTATAGTCCATAAGCCTCCCCTTTATAGCATGTAACCAATCGCTCCCCATGTTGGAATATTTTCCAAGGTTCCTGTGTTTCAGTTCTATTCGATGATGTTCAACAAATTGTAACGTTTGTTCCCATCATACCTCATATTTACTTGTAAACATGTTCTTCGATATTCATCATCCACATCCTCACTATATCCTACATTACCACTGGCCTACGACAAGACTACAAGAAAAACATAATTTTTCTTAAACTAGACTACCATTGAACCTCATAGTTGCATCTAGTATTTTTGTTTCCCGTGATATTCTATAGTGCCTTTTGTTTTCCATTCATTGGTAACATATTTTGCACTCTCATATCTTCAAGAAACCATCCATCATTACTTGAGGCTTTCAAGGTAAGGATCATCTGATCTGTGTCACCGATATTCACTACCACAGTATTCATATATACCTCCATCTGCTATGTCTAGTCATACCTTGTTATCATTTACATTCACCTGAAAATATCACGTTTGAATCCAATACCGAATATATTTGACATGAATGTGGAGCTATAAGATGTGAATGTCATACAAATATCCTCCTACCATTCTATTTTCACCACAATCTACTTCTACCATGATTCTTATATTCATCAAAGAATTATGCAAACATTGTTGAATTATCAATGGCTTCCAATTTTTTTTATTTAGGGAAAGTGTGATGTATATTTTCAAATCACCCTGCATTGAATTCTCATCCATGAAATTTATTTTTATTTTTTTACTATCTACCATGGTAGAGATACTGCAACTGAGTACCTTAATATGAATATTGTCATCCATTATGATAACTAACCAGCTAGTTCATGGTGAATCTTCCATCTTTGCTATCAAATTTTTTCTTTCAAACTATCATAGGTGAAATGATTCAAACCACCATTGCTCCTATTCAAGCTCTCTACTCTCATTATAATACTTAAGGAAGCTACCCTCTATAACCATTGGTGCTCCTCTCCTACCAGAGCCACTTACAAATTATCTCGCTCATCGAATGCCATTCATCTTAGGGACTAGCCTACCTCTATTATCATTGGACAAAAGTAATCCCCAAATCATAGGTAAAATATACCATAAACTTATTCATAGCTATCCACCACTCAACATGATCATAGATAACATAACCTACATCATATCCATCTCATCAACCTTACCCTACATCACTTAGTAGTCGTTGTTCAATCCACCTACTATGAGTGATGCCATACTTCTTATGATCTCAACATTCTTCTATCATGATTTTTGGGCCTTATTCATCATATTACCTATCAATAATTTCAAATATTCTCTATTTACATTATATACGTGTGACCCATGATGATGGGCATGATAAAATTTTACTATAATCCTACAATTTCAAACCTGTCATAGGTCACCAAACCTTATGCTACATCGTGTCACACAGAGTTATGACCTACACCTGCCTACATGGTGTACATTACCTTCAAATCCCTAGGGCTTCACAACATTTACTGGGTCTATCATACTAGGAAATCATATCCTCACACTTAATCCATTGAAATTTCTTGATCGTGTCTAAATGTGTCATCAATTGTCATGCTTCTAGTCATCCACATCGTACAAAATATGGTCCACATCAATTTTTTTGAGGTTTATCTCTATCTAGCTATTGATCCATAGTTACCTCGGTAAATACACATCTACGTGGGGTCTAGGTGTACTTCCTTGTTAGTCTTCTATGGTCTAGAATGTTATCCCAATTGATCTAATAAAAATTATTTGCATGCCCAGGTTTGGCCATATTTGTTTCTTGGGATGTCTTCATCATGACTAAGTTTCATGGTCTTGACCACATGGTCATCCACATTTCAGTATCGTAGTCCATCCCACGTTGGCATCCATGTATGCCACTCAATTCATCCGGTATTAGTTGTCATTCTATTATGTCATTTGCATATTGGGTTTAGTCTATCCAAGTTCATTATCCTTGTCACCCCTTTGGAGCCTGCATAAAATAAGGTCACATATGTTATTCCTTCCAACACTATCTATTAATAATAAGGACTTAAATAAAATTTTCAAATGACCATGAACCTTATAAAACCCAAAGCTTCACAATGTTGAAATGACTCTAATACTGAAACTGTAGCACCCTAAAATTGGCGCAGTAAAATTGGAATAATTACATTCACCTTAGTAAATAAATTTAAATTCAAATTTAACCTCCCAAACCACCCGTTAACCGTCGAGAAACCCGTTTCCTCCTTTTTCGTGCCATTTTTAGCAGTTGTTTTGACCGTTTGACGATATCATCTCCGATCAGACGATATCGCCCCCATTTGATGATTTCGTCTCGGACTAGAACGTCCGGACGATTTCGTCGCAAAACTGAATTTGCATAGTTGGAATCTATTCCAACGGGTCTCCAATCCGGGCGAAGCGTGTCTGCGCCATTGGGACCCTTCCCCGTTGGAGATCTCCCAAATTGGGATGATCTCCAACCTCCCAACAACTATCCTATGCCTATTTAACTCTAAGACTTTTCCCTCCCCAACCCCTGGCTGAATTTTTATGCAAATTGAACCCTTATGCTCTAAAACATCGTAATTCATATTTTGCATTAGTCCTATAGTCATTTCATTGCAGGTACACCATTGGTTTTTAGTCGAAGCCAGTACCTATCGCAGCCGACGAACCTGTCAAGATCGGAGGCGATCTCGTCAAATTCGGGACGATCTCGTACTGATGCGAGATGATTTCAACTGCAGCGCACATTGAGGCAATCAGTTCCTGGAGTTTGTTCTTCTGTCTCTTTTCTCTATCATTTTATGTTGTAAATTAGATTGTTTATTCAGTTTTTATATTATATTGCATTTGGAGTTCACCCATTTTGTCTAGTTTACAGATTAAGATCATATTCTGCTATCTAAACACAGTTATTTGCATTTACTTCTATTCTTGTATATTGTTCAACACTCATATTACTGTTTTACATAGTTTGCCCCTATTTGCAAAATAGAATTTCTCGTATTTCGCATCTTTTTGCTGTTTTGCAGGTCTCTGATGAATTCGTCTGACGAATTCATTAGATTTCAGATGATCTTGTCAGTTCAGACGATTTTATCAAATTGAAGGCGATTCTGTTGAATTGCGGACGATCCAGACTGCTTCAAGCTTCAGAAACTCCATCAGACTTCCGGATCAGGTAATCTTCATTGGCCTCCTGCAAATTCTCTGTTTTTGTTTTCCTTTCTGTTTGTTGTATGCATTTAAATTGCATTTTCATGTAGTTTAAGTTAGAATCATTCGGCCAAACCTAGGATGAATGTTTAAAAATAAAACAAACTCATCAAAACTCATTCCCAAAACCTAGGCGTGGAAACTGCCGTCAAATGTTTCCTGGTGAACCCACCATCCATCGAAAAATCACCAAAATGCACCTCCCTTGAGAGGCGGGACCTTCGCAAAGTCCTCTCATCCGAGGTACCACACCATCCTTTTCCCATCCTCCTTCCGGGCGCGGATCCAATAGCCTGAAGGTAGGGGTGCAAAAAATTTGGAGTGATACATTTTGGTGAACCCGACGTGAATGCATCATAACCTTTTGAACAAAAACAAACAAGACAAAAAAAAAAAAAATTTAGATGCATTTTAAAACATTTAAGGTTCAAAATCATGTTTAGATGGTAGCTCCTAAAAAGAGGTTAGCAGTTACTATAAACGTAGTAAACCAATTAGCGGCCATAGAAGTTAATTTTGTCCTTAGTGTCCCCGAAGCAAGTAGAAATCAATCCTTGTGGGACGAGCTTATCGGGAGACTTAGTATCATTTCATCTAGGTCCACACAACTTAAACAGATTAAGAGGCTAGTCTTGGATAGAATCCTGGATCCTCATCAATTAGTGTTCTATCATGAACTTCAGAGAGCTTGCCATAGGTGGTTAGCCTATAGGAGAGCTCTTGTATCTTGCAAAAGTTTTAACTTTCAGGGAAGATCTTGAAAGCACCGTTATAGTGCGCCCATTTTTAGTTCATATAGATTCCTTAGAAGATGATCTTATAGTTAGGAGAAGATGGAACAAAACTCCTAGAGCTATGTTATATTGTAAATATTGTCGTGAGAATTATTATTTCCAACCAGCATCTGAGACAGACAATATCACCATAGCCCTTTTCATCAAATTCTTAAAAGAAAACTTTCAATTTGAAGAAGAACATTTCATGACCCCTGAACAGCTTGAACCTATTAATGATATTCATAGATTATTCATAGAAGATTAGTTCATCTACTTTTAGCCTTATTATTATTGTGTGCATTTCTTGTTTCATTTGTTGTCTTTATTATATTGTTTCAAAGAAAAACTAAAAAATAAAAAAAAAAAAAAAAAAAAACATAGTAAAAAACTTAAACATTTCATTTACAATATTGCATTAGGTATATATAAATATATACCTTTTAATTTGTTGCATATATATATATATATATATATATATATATATATATATATATATATATATATATATATATATATTTGCTGAAATCAAAACTTAGCACCATGACTAAACTTAGGAATGGTAAAGAAATTTTAGGAGAAGGAGAAGATTGGCTACAAAATACAACTGAAAACCCAAATGTCCTTCTTGGAGATACAAATCCGGAAGGTGAAACTCTAGGTCAATCGGATGAAGACTTAGGTGAAGATAAGGAACAAGAAGGAAGTGTTAAAGAATCTTCGTCCCCTAGAATAGCTCCAAATGGAGGCATCACTTTTGACAACGCAGAACATTTTCAAAAATTTCTTAATCAACATATCGACATCCTTAATGTGGCAGTCCGTATTGATAAAGGGGAAATTAGTGATGCTCAAGCAGTCTTAGAACGGGCGATTGATATGCAAACTAATCCTTTGTCTTTCATTGATCAAGAAAGTGATAAGGGTGGACCATCTAATGCGAATATGGTCACTATAGCCCAAGCCATGACCAAACAACAGGTCACCCAACCTCCTAAGCAACTTGTTACTCAACCTAAAATCACTCCCGCACAAAATAAAATTCCCTTCACTACTTCCTTCCTCCAAACAGTTGAGCAAAATGCTTTAAATAGACAAAAATCTAAAACAAAGCCAAATACAAACTTTCAACAATCTACAATACAACACAATCCAACTTCAAAACTCCTCCATAATATCTTTCCTACCAATGTTTTACACAATAGTAACATGGCATCTAATCTGCATGTTCCTCCATCCTACGCCCATAACACTTATGGCAATGCCCCACCAAATCAATATGGGGGGCAAACTAGTAGTTTGGAAGCTATGGTGAAACAATTGGCTTCACGTATGGACCAGATAGATCCCTACCATCCCTCGTATAATTATCGAGAGATTTGTAGCCAACCATTGGATCCCATAGTGGTAGCTCAACCATACCCTAAACATTTTCCCATGCCCATCCTGCCTATCTATAAAGGAACCGAAGATCCCATAGAACATCTTCGCATGTTTAGGATAGCATGTCATGACATATCGCATAACGACTTGCTATTACTAAAAATGTTCCCCAAAAGTTTAGGTGGAATGGCGTTAGAGTGGTATTATCAATTGCCCACTCATTCCTTAAGAAACTTTGAAGAAACAAGCTGAGTCATTTGTTCATCAATTTAGTGCCTACATCGAGAGGCATGTAACTATTAAAGACCTATACAATTTAAAACAAGATAAAGACGAATGTTTTGCTGATTTCTTAGCAAGATGGAGACAATTGACAGGAAAACCGCACTTTGTGCTACCCTATAGGGAAATGTTAGACATTTTCATTAACAATTTACAAGAACAACTTTCTTATGAGCTATCAACAACTACTTTGACTACCTTCGATCAAGCTATAGACTTAGCTCGAAGGGTAGAAGATGCCCTCATTAGGAGAGGCCAACTTAGAAAGAAGGATGATGAGAAAACATCTAGAAATCAATATAAAAACAAACAGGTTGTCGGTGATGGAGTCATCGACAGCAGTAAATGTTGCTAATGTCAATGCAACAAAAACAACAAAAAAATTCATCTTGAAACCTCCCGATAAGCCTCCTTGAGAGTTCACTAGATTAAACCAACCTTTATCAACTATTTTACCTCAACTTCTTGAAAGAGGTTTAATCCAACCGCCGACTATCCGGAACCTGACCCAAGCATACCCGGATATAGAGCTGATTTGCACTGTGATTTTCATAGAGGTCCTGGACATTCTACCAACGCTTGTAAGAGATTGAAACATAAAATACAAGATTTGATTGACAATAATGAAATGGAAGTGCAAGCCTTCCAACCTAAACAAAACCCTCCTAATAATACCCAAAAGACTATTCCCCAAAATCAAAATCGAATGCCAATCAAACTTTAGACATATTTCAACACCCTTTACCAAGACATGGTAAAGAGGTAGCCAATCAAATTGAACATCACAATGTTCCCCCTCCTACCCGATATGTAGGAACCATTAGCGGGCAATTACCTGTTCAGGACTCTCACACATTCGACACAACCTTATCCCTAGTTACAACCAGGCTCTTACATAATTTTCAAACTTCTGATTCTAGCAATATAGATTCAGATAGTGAGAGTGAAGTAGACACCATTCAATCGAATAGTTCTGAAAACGAATCAGATCCTATTCAACCTATCACAGATGCTAATGTTCCAGAAGAACCATTTCCCAGAAGAGTCACTACTCGACCTTCTTCTAATGAAGTCCTTCCTTATGAACAAGCCATAAACTCTCAACCGAGACCCTTTCAACGTCATCACTATAACATTGTAGGTACCATCGGAGTCGTCACTCGACAACAAGCTCAAAATCCCCAACAAGAACCAAACCAGAACGATGGATCAGCTCCATTTGTTCTGAAAAATCCTAATAAAGGAAGTCATGCTCCTATTGTTCAAACTAAACCTCCTTACAACATTAATGAGCAATTGTCTAATACCACCGCTAGAATCTCCCTTTTAGATTTATTAAGATCCTCCCCCACCCATAGGGATGAATTGATGCTTACTTTGAGCCAGATGATGGTACCTCAAAACATCCAACCCAAAGCTATGGCCAATACTATCATCACGCGAGAGATTGATTGTATTGACTTTCGGGATAAAGATATCCCACAACACAGTTTACACAAGGATAATCCCTTGTATATTACATATTTAATTGGGGATGTAGCTGTCAAATGAGTCCTGATTGATAATGGCTCATCTCTAAACATCTGCACTTTTGACTTCTACCAACGATTTGGTTTTAGAAGTGATGAAATGAAGAAGACTGATATGATTATCAAAGCCTTTAATGACGAAACACAAGAAACGTGTGGAGTCATTACCCTCCCATTGCAAGTTGGTCCTAGAACCCTTGAGACAATCGTGTTCATTGTACATTGCCCAGCATCGTACAATATACTTTTGGGTCGCCCTTGGATTAACGCCATGCGAGCAGTCCCATCAACTTTACACCAATGTGTTAAGTTTGAGTTTAAAAATCGGTTGGTCACTATTCATGGTGACCCTAGACCTTTTGATATGTGTGCATTGGCGAGAACCAGTTGGAGTGCAATTTTGCCCCGCTCTGTCATCCACATATCCTAGTTCTTCTTCATCTAAAACTTTGAAATATAAACCCATCATTTCATCTATTCCTCCTCCATTAACTTCATCTTCCCATATAGATCAACCACCTGCTAAACAAATCACTGTAGAACATCAAAAAGCTCTTAAAACTACAACCAATTCTTCAAGTTCTAATCCCATAAATTCAAAACCTTCGGACACATCTATCATACCTTCCACATCTCAAAACATAGGTAATAAGCCTTCTACATCTTATGCCCTTTCTGATGATCTTTTACCAGATTTATCTACAATCTTAATATAAAAAAAAATGAATGATTTCATGCAAGATTCAGACCTTTTAAATCAATTGCCGCCATCTCCTCGTACTTTGGGCCTCCCACAACCTATGGGAAGTACTTACCAAGTCGGGAGTTGCGCCTTCATTTACAAAGGATATGACTGGGGAAGAATCCCTCAGAATATCAAAACCCATCATGATGGATATGCTCGGTGCTATTTTACCAACGATTATATTAAAGCTAAACCCATGATGCTTAAAAATGGGATATAAAGGGAAAGGCTTAGGACCTTTCCAAAATGGCATGAAAGAACCTTTCGAGGTAGAACCATGGCCTGCCCGATGTGGTGTGGGCCTATTACCTAGTAAGGGTCAACCCTTTCCTTTTGAGGATGATGATCATCTCATATGCTATCAAGACTATTTGGATAGACATGTTGATTTACCTCTTAAAAATCCGTCATTTTCATGCAACATGCTATCCATAGCATACCCTGAAATGATTGTTGACCCCGATGAAGAGTTGGAAGGAGATATCTTCCATGATGTCTCTGTTGAAGAGATGTATAACGGGTTTTATTTTGATGGTTCTATACCAACCATAGCTCAACTTGAGGCCACCGACCCTCAGAATGAATTATCTAAATTAACTTTACAAGAGTTACAAGAGTTGGGTGTTTCACCTGCCCCACCTAATTTTGAAAGAGATCTACACATGGAGGTAGAAAATGTCCTTAAAATTAATATTGGAACTGAGGACAACCCTCACATAATCAACATTGGAGCAGAACTAAGTCAAGAAAAACAAGAACAATACATTGCATTTCTTAAAGGGTATGAAGATGTCTTCGCTTGGACATATGAAGATATGCTAGGTCTAGACCCTTCTGTAGTCATGCACCACCTAGTGGTCCATCCGGATGCTAAACCTATTAAAAAAAAACTTAGAAAAATGCATCCCAAAGTGGCTTTGCTAGTCAAAGGGGAGTTAGAAAAACTCCTGAATGTTATCTTCATACAAGCTATTGATTATGCTGAATGGATCTCCAATGTAGTTCCAGTCACCAAGAAAGAAGCCACCAAAGTTAGGGTTTGCATAGATTTCAGAGATATTAACGCTGCATGCCCTAAAGACGACTTTCCTCTTCCAAATATGGACCAAATTATTTATTTTACTGTCGAAAGTGGGATGATGTCCTTAATGGACGGATTCTCCGACTATAATCAGATCAGGATAGCTCCTGAAGACCAGGCTAAAATAGCCTTCATTACCCCCTGGGGTACCTTTTCTTTGGAAAGTGATGCCCTTTGGCTTAAAGAATGCCGGGGCAACTTATCAATGGGCCATGACCTACATCTTTCATGATATGATGCATGATATCCTACATGATTATGTAGATGATATTATAGCTCGCTCTCTTATTGAAGATCATCATTTAGACGATTTAAGAAAAGTTTTTAATCGATTACGAGAATATCTCATTTGATTAAATCCAACAAAATGTATATTCGGAGTTAAATCCGGCAAGTTATTAGGGGTTTTAGTTTCTTTATGTGGTATCGAAATTGACCCTCTCAAAATTGCGGATATCACTGATATGCCTGCACCCACTAATATATCTGAATTACGAAGTTTACAAGGTAAACTTCAAGCTATCCATCGCTTCATTGATAAGCTGGCGGACAAAACTGGTCCCTTTCTTAAACTCCTTAAGAAGGACGTCCCCTTTAATTGGGATACAGAATGTAGAGAAGCTTTTGAACTTCTCAAGCAATATCTCCTTAACCCTCCGGTGCTTTCACCGCCTAAATCCGATCGCCCATTTCTTTTATATATTTCTGCTTCAGATTCTGCCTTAGGAGCTATGTTAGCTCAGCTTGATGATGAAAAACGAGAATGCGCTAATTATTATATTAGCTGAACTTTCGTCAGTTATGAAACTCGCTATACAGCGTTAGAAAAGTTATGTCTAGCCGTCGTGTTTGCTATGCAAAAATTATGACATTACATGCTTAGCTAAAAAACGTATGTCATTGCCAAATATGATCCTTTAAGATATCTCATGAGTCGACCTTATTTATCGGGTCGCACAGCCAAGTGGGTTCTTGCTCTAAGCGAATTTGATCTCACCTTCATAGGATAAAAGTCTGTTAAGGGTCAAATCATAGCAGATCAATTAGCTGTTGCACCCTTAGAGTCTACTCATCCCCTCATTATCGAGTTTCTTGATGAATGCCTTCAATTAGAGGCAAACCTTGTTGAACAATGGTCCTTATACTTTGATGGAGCCCGATGCATGAGTGGGGTCGAGTGCGGGTATTATTTTAATATCTCCGCAAAAACATCTTATTCCTCTCGTCCTTCAAACTAACCTTTGCTTGTACCAACAATACTGCTGAGTATGAAGCTCTAATCCTTGGATTACGAGCTGCTTTAGCGCTTAAAATTAAAAACCTCTTAGTTTTTGGGGATTCCCAATTGGTTATAAACCAAATTAATGAAGTTTATCAAACCAGAGATGATAAACTTTGCCCATATAAGGCCTATGTTTTACAACTAATGGCCTTGTTTGATCAAGTTACCTTGGAAGCCATTCCTCAAACTAGCAACCGTGCAGTCGACGCCATGGCCGCCGCTGCATCTCTCTTGCCCTTGGAGTTAGACGACGAATATGCCACTATCATCATTCATCGACTCCAGGAACCCGCTTCACATAAGTCATTATTAGAGCCTTTGGATGTGTTTCTAATCAAGGAAACCACTCCTGAACTCTGGTATACAGACATATTTGATTTCCTTCAAAATGGGACTTTCCCTGCTAATTCTAATCGCAACCAGCGTCGATTATTACGTCGACGAGCAAGTTGATTTGTAATCATTGGCAATACTTTATATAGGAGATCTTTTGAAGGTATCCTATTAAGATTTCTAAATTTAGAAGAGTCTAAATCAGCCTTAAGTGAAGCCCACGATGGATCTTGTGGAGGACACTTTAGTGGTAGCGTCATTGCTAAAAAGCTCCTTCGGATAGGATACTTTTGGCCTACCATGGAAACGAATGCACATGAATATGTGCGCAATTGCGACAAGTGTCAAAAACATGCTGACCTTGTCCATGCGCCTGCACAAGAGCTGCAGGCTATTTCTTCTCCTTGGCCCTTTTCTAAATGGGGCTTGGATATTATTGGTAAAATTAAACCTGTGTCTTCTTATGGACATAAGTTCATCATAACCGCCACTGAGTATTTCACGAAGTGGGTCGAAGCTATGCCTTTAGCTTCCTGCACTGGTTCACAAGTCTCTAAATTTATTTTTAATCAAATCATCTGCAGGTTCGAATTCCTGCAAATCTCATCTCTGACAATGGAACTCCATTCAAAAATAAAGATGTTAAAAAAATTATGTCAAAAATATAAGATTCAACATCGCTGGTCTACTTCCTATTATCCTCAAGGTAATGGTCAAGCAGAAGCTTCTAACAAAAATCTAATCAAAATTCTCAAAAGACTAGTCAATAAAACTGGTGGTGACTGGCATATTCAATTATATCCAGCCCTGTGGGCTTATCGAACTAGTGTTCGAACCCCAACAGGCACTTCACCATTTTTTTTGGTATATGGTGCCGAAGCAGTTTTTCCATTTGAATTAGAAGTTCCTTCTTTGGCTCTGCTACTTCAAGACACCGAAGTAGGAGATGAATATCGCTGCTGGAAGACTCAGTCAGCTGGAACTCCTAGACGAAAAATGCATCAATGCTTTAGAGCATCTCCGTGCATACCAAAACAATCTTAAAAGAGCATATAATAAGAAAGTTCGTCATCGATCCTTTGAGATTGGTGATCTTGTTCTAAAAGAAAATCAAAAGAATACGAATGCAACCAAAGAACTGAAAGGTAAATTTGAGCCCAACTGGCTTGGACCATACATCATTACTGCAAAATTTGAATCAGGAGCATATAAATTGTCTACCTTAGATGGTAAAGAACTTAAAGAACCCATGAATATTTTACATCTCAAACGTTATTATGCATAAATTTGATTATTTCATCCATGTATATATTTGTTCAAAATCATTCAAAACCCTCAAAAACATTCATAAAATCTTCAAAAATCTTCAAAAATATTTATCGCATTTATTTTGTAAAGTTTCTTTTGCTTTAAAACAAAAATCAACATAAAAAATCCAAAAACAACTATATGCTTGACTCTTTCGAAACCAAAACAATATATAGAATAAAGAGAGAGTCAACATTCTCAAAACTTTCTCAAAATCATTATTTTCTTACAATTACTGCAGTTATATGTTTCAACTTATTTTGGATAAAACTAGCATTTATTTGGCATCCCTCACTTGCACACTCACATAATAAATATCTTGATTTTATCTGGCATGATTACTAATCTCTCTTATATCAAAGTTCACAAAAATCAATTAAATAAAGTTTTAGCATAGAGAATTGATCTTGGTATTTACTTAAACCAAACACATCTTTTCACATTAAAATGATTATATTTGTAATTTCCATGTTTTGCTACATAGTAGAACTAATTTCTTGAGTGAAAAGTTTCCCCTGCTATCCTATCATGCACATGGTCTAGAATCTTTGAGAATTGGCAAAAGGACAAGCTCACCCCTACCCAGAATAAAAATCCCTTGCTCTACAACTAATCTGAGCAAGTATCCCTAGAAAAAGAAAAAGAAAAGAAAAGTTCAAGAAAAAGAAAAGAGAAAAGAAAAATGTTATTCTATATCATTCCAGAAATATTTCAAGCACTATCTCAAAAATCAAGCAAAAGAAAAATAAGCAAAGTTCAAAAGAAAGCAAGAAAGCAATAAAATCCCTTTCCCTACCCTTTGAAAAAAAAAAAAAAAGAAGGGTTGATGAGCTTGAATCCTTGGAATTCTCAATTATTCGAAAACTGTGAGGTAAGCCCCATAACAGGTGGTTTGTACCCAACCTCCTTGGCCTTGGGTAACTCCTAGCGTGGCGATATGTCCGTCACATTAGTGACCTTCTTTTGTACGGACCTATGTCTCGCTTATGGATTAGCTAGCTCTTGATAATCCGATCTACATAGTAGCCTAGTATGGTTATATGCATCTACATCATGGTTAATGAACACTTAGTTGGTTTATTCAAATCACTTGTATCATAGTATCTTGCTCAAAAGCGGTAACTGACCCATACAATTGCACACACATTTGTATTTGAGAGATTTTGTCTATCATTATGATAAATCAAGATTGGCAATGAATTCACTTATGCACATGGGATTCCTTATAAATCTAATTTTTTCAAAATACTTTGAAATATTATTTTTGCAACTTGTTTGGAATAATCAAGTACAATTATTTACCACAAAGACAACTATATAATAGAAGAAATCAAAAATTTCAATTAAAACATATCATATATATCTTATCGACTTTCGCGACGATGGTATAATTCCAAAACCAAAATTGGAGTTTTATGCTTAGCGCAAGTCCTCATTTTCATCTTTTCTGTTCATTAAAAATCAACCATGCAATAAAACTATTTTATTTGATCTTCACGATGATGGTATAAGTCTATACCTACATATTCTATACCTAGCGAAAACCATTGTAACAATATTTTCTCGAATTTATCAAAATTCATAAAAACCATATGACTTCATTCTATTACACAAATTATGCTTTTCAAAAGCAAACACATTTTTATTATTTCATATCATTATGTCAACCTTTGCATTTTGCAATGATGGTATAATTCTTAAGGAAATATTCAACAATTTTATCACACTTAGGAATTTATGCCTAGCAAAAATTATTTTACAATATTTCATGCATAATATTTTTATGGAAATCTGAAAGCAAACCATCATCATAATCATTTGCATCATCACAACAAAGTCTTAAGACAGTCTCTTAAGCACTTTTTTTCTTTTAACAATATTTCTATCCTAGGACTAGCTTGACGACCGAGTGAGTAGCGACTCCATGAAATGGTCTATAATAGCGACAATGTCCTTTGAAATTATTGTTAGAAATCTCTTTTTATTTTTATCACATTTCATTACAACCAATCAATTTGTTACATCAGATTATTTCATTTAAAATATTTATAGCATGACATCCAAGTTATAATATTTTCCAAAACGACATAATTACATGAATCATCAATAAAATCATTACATCAATCAACTCAATCAATCAATCAAACATAAAAAGCATCATAAGCATCACATAAGACAAGTCATATGATCAAAAATATATCATCTATATATATTCACAGAATATATACATCATCAAAATTGGATTGGTATGCCACAATCTGTACCTCGGCATACTCAATCCTCTATCAATACAAGTATAATACAATATCAGTGGCAGTATCCCACCCTCTAGCCTCGAGAGCCTCTAGAGCTCTTGACCTCATCTCCTCCCCCGCCCTACGGAGGACGAGGTGGTCCCATCGCAGTATGTGTGGTACTGCGAGTCCTCGTCATCGATCGGGATGAGCTCCTCGTCGACCCTGTCCTGATAGGATCTGCTATGGCAGGTGGCAGCTGTACCCTCTAGCCCTCTGGCACCACCTGGTAGTATAGCGCCTGATAGAATGCGGTCTGAGAAACCGACTGTAGCAGCTCCTGAGTGTTTACCCCTCCACCTCGTGCCCTGAGACGAGCATTCTCGTCTCGTAGCTGCGACACCTCAGCCTGGTGCTATGCAGTTGCATCCTATAACGTCTGCACCTGAGCTCGCAGATGATCTCCCTCTACCCGGAGAGTATCCATCTCGCTACTCTCTCCAATGTCCACACCCTTGCCCTTATTAGGCGATGGTGGCCTCTGTGGAGATGGGGGTCTTGCCTCCCTCCTCTCCCTCTCCCTCTGTTGCGGCCTCTCCTGTGCCTGTGGCCTCCTTCGCTCTCCTCTGTCGCAACCCCGGGCTACCTCTACCGCCGCCTGGCATCGCCTCCCTATCCGATGCACAACTGCGTGGATCGGTCCCTGTGACCTTGTCATCCGAGGAGGGCGGATGCCTGTGTACCAGGCATCGTAGCCATCGGCTACCCCTGCGTCGTCCCCATCCACTGGCTAGATGGGGGCATCGTCTATGTCCTGGCTCAAGAAGTGCTGCATGTCAGGAGCCTCGCTAACCGTGGTGTTATCCTGAAAAGTTTGAGAAAACTTGTAATCCCTGAGAGATGGGATCCCCTGCTGTAGACCGAACTATCGCAAAACTCGGTCATAGCGGTGGAGCTCCACTTCTCCCCTCTCCATCCGTAGCCAACAAACTTGCCTGATGCGAGCCAGCTCCTGTGCATCCTCTGCCCACCCTGGATGCTGCCTCCACGGCCTCCAGGTGATCTGGTCTGGGACCAAGTCATCCAGTAGTCTTCGGGACACCGACAGGTCGATCCATCACTATGCCCCTCTCCGGAGCCACCAGTAGAAGACTCGGGGCCTCTCCCCGTCAACCCCTATCAGTGGAAGCCCTATCGGCCTCTACACCGCAATGTGCTCCCAGCACCAAACCTGTAGGAGCGATGTCATAACCAGACATCGGCCGCCCTTGTATACGACCCCATGCAGGATCCTATACAATCGGCATAGAACAAAGCTGCCCCAAGAAAATCTGTAGCCATGATCGCGCATATCATAGATCACATCTGCCAGCATCCATGGTACCCTGCAGCCGCTCTGGTGGAACAACAGAAGTCCACCAACCACCCTAGCCAAAACTCGTGTCAGTGTAGATGCCCCAGGCATCTGGCGAAGTGCCTCGATGTTCACTCCGCCCTTCTCCAGGGTGAAGCTCGGGTCACCGCAGAGTCATCCCATCGCGTGGCCCTGATTGGCCGCAGGTGTGATCATCCTCCCTTGTATGGGGATTCTAAGAATCCTCCATACATCCTCTAGTGTGGGAGTCATCTCCCCTGTCGGTAATCGAAAACATGAAGAGCTTGGGTACCACCTCTCTGCTAGGGCCGTCAGTAGCGCCATGTCTGTAGATACTTGTGGCATCTCTGCCACATGTAGTAAGCCGACCTGTGCCAGCTGATCTCGCTCTGCCTATGTCAGAGCGGCCAAGTCATCTCTTAATCCTCCATATTTCCACTCCTTGCTCTTTAGTAATCCTCTCTGCAAGCATAAACATCAAAACAACAAACAATCATTAATAACAATTTTAGCAATCAATAATGCAACTTAAAGATCAAAATTTTGTAATTGATGATATCGCCCATTATTGGCCGATATCGTCCGAAATTTGAGCAAAATCGTCTCCAATTTTGCGTGTCGAAATCGTCTTTAATTTGACGAAATCGTCCCTTTTTCGTTGATTTCGCCCTTGGGCAAAATTGACGAACTTGAGACGATTTTGTCGAACTAAGGACGATTTCGTCCGGACGACGTCGATGGCCAAAAACGGTCGCGATGCTCAAAATTCACCTAAAAATCCATCTAAAAAGCATGTAAAATCAAATTAAATCAATTCTAGATCAGTTTAAACCCTTACCCGTAGACTACGACGGACCTCTGCAGATCTGTGCACTGTCTCTACCATTTTTGCTCCAAAGCTCTCAAAACAGTAAAATGAACAGTAAACAATGAATTAGGGTTTTACCCTATTTTTCTTAATTTTATTCAAAATAATTCAACAATAATTTTTTGCTTTCGCGTTTTTACCTCAAACGTTCGATTTGGGTAAAAACACGGAGGGGGCACCATAGTAAGCTGTCGTACGATTCGACCAAGAATCGTCGCCTAAAAATGAGAATAATTTTTTGCTTTCTCATAGATCGAGAAGAACTCATCTTTAGCGCATTTTCTTCGGAAAATTTGCTAAAGAGGGGGCAAAATGTAGCACCCTAAAATTGGCGCAGTAAAATTGGAATAATTACATTCACCTTAGTAAATAAATTTAAATTCAAATTTAACCTCCCAAATCGCCCGTTAACCATCGAGAAACCCGTTTCCTCTTTTTCGTGCCATTTTTAGCAGTTGTTTTGACCGTTTGACGATATCGTCTCCGATCAGACGATATCGCCCTAGATTTGACGATTTCGTCTGGACTAGAACGTCCAGACGATTTCATCGCAAAACTGAATTTGCATAGTTGGAATCCGTTCCAACGGGTCTCCAATCCGGGCAGAAGTGTGTCTGCGTCGTTGGGACCCTTCCCCCGTTAGAGATCTCCCAAATTGGGATGATCTCCAACCTCCCAACAACTATCCTATGCCTATTTAACTCTAAGACTTTTCCCTCCCCAACCCCCTGGCTGAATTTTTATGCAAATTGAACCCTTATTCTCTAAAACATCGTAATTCATATTTTGCATTAGTCCTATAGTCATTTCATTGCAGGTACACCACTGGTTTTTAGCCGGAGCCAGTACCTATCGCAGCCGACGAACCTGTCAAGATCGGAGGCGATCTCGTCAAATTCGGGATGATCTCGTACTGATGCGAGACGATTTCGACTGCAGCGCACATCGAGGCAATCAGTGCCTGGAGTTTGTTCTTCTGTCTCTTTTCTCTATCATTTTATGTTGTAAATTAGATTATTTATTCAGTTTTTATATTATATTGCATTTGGAGTTCACCCATTTTGTCTAGTTTACAGATTAAGATCATATTCTGCTATCTAAACATAGTTATTTGCATTTACTTCGTTCTTGTATATTGTTCAACACTCATATTACTGTTTTACATAGTTTGCCCTCGTTTGCAAAATAGAATTTCTCGTATTTTGCATCCGTTTGTTGTTTTGCGGGTCTCTGATGAATTCGTCTGACGAATTCATCAGATTTCGTACGATCTTGTCAGTTCAGACGATTTTATCAAATTGAAGGCGATTCTGTTGAATTGCGGACGATCCAGATTGCTTCAAGCTTCGAAACTCCATCGGACTTTCGGATCAGGTAATCTTCATTGGCCTCCTACAAATTCTCTGTTTCTATTTTCCTTTATGTTTGTCGTATGCATTTAAATTGCATTTTCATGTAGTTTAAGTTAGAATCATTCGGCCAAACCTAGGATGAATGTTTAAAAATAAAACGAACTCATCAAAACTCATTCCCAAAACCTAGGCGTGGAAACTACCGTCAAATGTTTCCTGGTGAACCCACCATCCGTCGAAAAATCACCAAAATGCACCTCCCTTGAGAGGCGAGACCTTTGCAAAGTCCTCTCATCCGAGGTACCGCACCATCCTTTTCCCATCCTCCTTCCGGGCACGGATCTAATAGCCTGAAGGTAGGGGTGGGAAAAATTTGGAGCGATACATAAACAAACATAATTTAAACTCTAAATTAAAACAAAAATAATTAAAACTAACAAATATATATATATATATATATATATTCCTTTATTTTTATTTGTTTTATTTTATTTTCTTATATATATGTAATATATATGTATATATACAATATATATGTTTTTATTAATTTCAAATCAATCAACTTAAAAGGCTTTAACTATTAAAAAATCAAAATAAGAAGAAAATAAAATAACCCTATCAACTTAACCCAAAACACCAGACATCGAACCATAATGAAAGAGGACACTACAACACTGAACCTTGGAACCTATCAAAATAGCACTCAAAGACAACCAAAATCCTCAAAACACAAAATTTTAAGGTGGGTCCCCAATTTTGGGGTAAGTTGTGCAATGGCCACAACAAATGGTGACTCTGCTAGGAAATGCTCCTAAGCATTTTGGGTGAAGAACCCAATTCTGAAAATAAACAAACCAAATATCAGAGAAATATACATCATTTAGCAACATCCAAAGAAGATGGGGTTAGATAGCTTCAAATGAAAACACGTGAACCCTTTGCTTTAGCTTAATGTGTGTGAACGTGATTTCATTTTGCATGCTTGAAAACCATCCGGACTCCATCACATGTTTAGCATTTAGGCTATAGAAATACTGCTCCTTAAAATGAATTTTTTTAGATAGAGCCCTACTACTAGTCAGGCATCTATAGCCCCAGTAGAGTTTATCTAAATTACCCTTGTGTTTAATTGATATTTTGCAATGCCCCTTTTTTTTTAACAAGCTTTGTCTAGACAGAGCCCTACTGCCAATCAGGCATCTATAGCCCCGATAGAGTTTATCCAAACCTGGTGACTGATTTTAGCATGCGTTTTCATTTTCTTGCCCTTTTTTAATGACATTGCAAACATTTATGCACCACATGGGTTAGAAAGTATTTGAATATGGAGCATGTTGGATTTTTGCCTTAATTTGCATACCAAAATGACTTCATCCTTCAATATTTCAAAGCATACCCCTTAATATGATGTGTTTGTGTGTAGCTTTAACAAAATGATTCAGTATTCCAAAATTCACTATCTTAGTCCCAAAATCTAGGAGTGGTTACTAAACAACTTCATCCCCTTTTCCTTGATCCACGTGATAGGCAATTCACCCTTCATGACAAAGGAACACAAAAATTATCAAGAGGCCATAAATTAGTAGCTACCACAAAACATCACCTCAAACGGAGGGACCAACCCAAAACACAAAACTCGAAAACCAAAACCTAAATCCAAACCAAAAATTAAGGACAAAGCACAAAAATAGAAAAGCTAAAAACAAAAGCATGAAAACCAAAACTATATACAATAATATACAATATGGTACAAGATGATGCAAAATTTAGGCTATCACTTCCTTGGATCCCAAACACGATTAGCACACTTTAAAAGACATATATCATGATATGCATGCCAAGCTTTATAGAAATCCAACCAAAGCAAGATTAGGCCACACAATACAAAAAATCTCATTTTGCCTCTCTCATTCCACCAATTTGATTCAATGGCATTAGCAATTCCATAGTGGAGTTTCAACTCATCAAATTGATAAGACAATAATTGATTTTCAATTCTTTCTTGTCTTATCCTTAAAATGCAAATTTCACAATTCAACTCATGATTTAGAATTAGACTTTCCTTTTCAAATATGAGGTCTTGCAAGTAGGAGCCTATTTCTAAAAATTTCAAAGCCAAGTCATTTTCCATGTTTTTAGGCCAATCATGCTTATGTAACAATTTGCAATCATCTAAGATATCTACTAAATGAGGATCCTTATAATTTTGTATCTTAGATTCAATTGTTAATTGTTGATGCACTTGATTCAATAATCCAAGCATATCTACTTTTATTTCATTTAACAAAGCAATCTTATTAGTGGTGTGAGTAGAAATCAACTTAAATTCTTTTTCAACCACAAATGGTATTTCATCATTGATAACATTTGAATCCAATAGACAATTAGGCAAACATTCACCTGGAGTTCGAATGGTGGAACACAAAATGTGAGATTCTACCTTTGATACATTTCCATTTACCAATACTTGGAGAGGATTTGTAACTTATTTTTTCTCATGATCTCCATTATCATCATCGTGTAGTCCTTCATCTTCATCCATGACCTATTTATCAAAAACACCAAAATTAGGCACCCAATTAAAAATATGTCCATCCTTTTCAAACCATAAGTCTTGTCTATCTAGGGATGTGTCAAATAACACATCTCCCTGATCAACCACTTGAGTTGTTTCAAATAAAGCAACATTTTCATTTGGATCATCAATGATATCAAACCCAAACCATTCAAGTTCTAGAATTTTCTCTATCTGAGGTAACATAGGTATTATAGGATCCTTAGGTGAAACAATGCTTTCAATTTCTTGCACCTCAAATGGGAACAAAGTGAGTGATTCCCCTTCTTTTTCTAGAATGGTAGAATCATTATCTTTCTGAAATATTTGATGAGATTCCATCTCTTCTTTCATGCCATTTTCATATTGTTCAAGAATTGCAAAATCTTCAGGTGAGATAGAGATTTTAGCATCCTACATATCAAGTGAAATAGACATTTCATCAGTAGGAGTGTGAGAAACCAATGATTCCTCATATCTTTCCTGATCATTATAATAATTATCTTCTAAAAACAAGTGATGAAATTCTATCATGTCTTTAGATTCATCCATTGATTCCCTTTTAAATTCACTTTCATCCACTTTTGATGGCTCAAGGGTTTCTACAATGGGATCAATTCTTGTATTTTTCTTTCTATGATTCTCCCAATATTCCCTTGTAAATAAGGACTCTAAGCCACTCATCTCTATCTGGTCATTATTTTGAGGATGTTGAAGGTTTTGATCATCAATTTTAGTCATCTCATCCAAATTTATGGAAGGTCCTGATTTGTCATATGTTTCAAAATTAGTCCACTCTAGGATCCCTCCATTGTCTAAAAGAATATCACTTTTAGTATCTTTGACCTTTGTCTCATGAGGATGATTTGTAGAATTATCAAGATATGCATCTTGAGGCATTTGTTCCTATAATTGAGCGATGCTTCTCTTAAGTTGTAGAACTAGCCTTTGCAACTTATCCTGCATATCAGGTGAAGCGAGTGCTTTATTAGAAAGAGCGGAAAAGTCCTCTCATTTATTCCACCAACAATAATCATCTTCTAAAACTAGGGTGTGATGCTCAACCACTTCTTCACAATCTTTAAATTCAACAATGGATTGCTTTTCAAACTCACCTTCATCCACTTTTGAGGGCTCAATTGTTTCTAAAAGTGGATCAATTCATTTTCTATGATTATCCCAATCCTCACTTGTAAATAATGACTCTAAGCCTTTTATTTCTAGCTTGTCATTATTTGGAACATGTTGGCTTTCTTGATCATCCATTTTAATCCTTTCATTCAACTCTATGGAAGGTCCCGACCTATCACATATTTCAATACTTGTTAGATCTAGGACTCCTCCCTTGTCTAAAATAGTATTATTGTGAAAATCATTGAAATTTATCTTAGGAACATGATTCAAAAGATGATCAAGATGGGTATTCTAAAATTGATTCACACTTGAGAATGATGGTTGATTTTGAATGGTAGGTTGAGGTGCACAAACTATTGGGTGGGTAAGGGAGGTATTAAATGATGGAGAATTATACAATCCAAAACCCCCACCATAACCTTGAAAATTCAACTATTGTTCAAATGCTATTGCTTTGGTATAAGCTTGGGATAATGATGTGATTTGAGGCATCCCTCATAAATACATAGAGATTGATGGGTCAAGAGCATTGAAATACACTTGGATAGCAACTCCCTCTAGAGGAACATAGGGTACCATCAATTGAGTATATAACCCATGGAACCTTTCAGTGAACAACTTCAAATATTCATTTGGTCCTTTATGGGTAGCGACAAACTGATTATACATGAGGATTGGGTCAACTAGATTTTTGTTAAAATGATTGAGGAACATTGTCTCTAGTTGAGCCCAAGAATTGATAGAACTTGCAGGTAAACTAAGGTACCAATCATAAGCAAATTCATCTAATGTAAATGCAAACAGGTTACAAGCAACATATTCATGCATAATTTGTAATTGAATTAAAGTGTTCTTGTATGCCTGAATATGTTCCTCAGTCAATTCTATTCCATCATGCCAAAATTGAGGTAGATAAGACACAAAATCCATAGGTACATCATGTGAAGGCCCAGGTATATTTAAAGGACTGCCTATCATCATTGGAGTAAACCAAGCCATTAGTGGACCTTAAAGAATACAAATTTAATACCAATTTTGTTAGTCAAAGAAATATCTTGCAAAGAAGCATGAAATGACTAACAATCCTCAAATGTTTCACATATAAATCATCATGTATATCAACCAAAATATATGCATCAATTAAACCATGATAATAAAGAACATTCTCAAATTTGTAAAAGGTTAGCATTAATGCATCATCAATTAGAGAATGTTTGAATCAATGAAAGTGAAACATGTTTGTAGGCCCAAAATGGCCACATCCTAAAAAAAAATTGAAAAATTATTCTAAGACAAGGAAATCTCTATTCTACTGAGGACATAGAGTATTTTGGAGCGCTTATCCACGCAAGAGACCCGACTTTTCTCAAAACTTTTTTTTTTAGCAAAGTTTTTATTCTACTCGAAACATAGTTTATTTTGGAGCAAACTTCGACATGTTATCAATCCATAAAACTTTTGAGCTTCATTGACGTCAACACGATAAAAAGTGCAAAATGGTGATTCTCTTTTATTCCACGTGCTCCAACGACTAAGTACTAAAAATCCTGATTTCATTGTGTCCCAAGACTAAAAGTGAGTGGAATGGAGATAAGATCATTTTACATTGCTTTCAGTGTGAAATGGTGACAAGAAGGCCAAAAACATTGTAAAGGTAGAAAAATGATGTCAAGGGGTATTTGCATAGCTTGTAGAGTAGATTGGTGATTCCATAGTCAAACATGGTCAAAGATGATGTCAACAACATTTTTTAGTGGATTGTAACTTATGTTTTATGCTACAGATACTAGAGAGAAGAGTTAAAATTTTTGAATACAAGTGAACTAATACCAGATTCGATTCTGCTCATAATCTAGTGTATTTTTCTCTAGAATATGATTTTGCTAGTCGGAGGCCATTGGAGATGATGTCAGCATTTAAAAAGTGTGGAATGACATTTTTTCCCCCATAGCTTTGCAAAATATTTCCAAGTTTTAATCACCACCGTTCACCAAAAAGCATCAACGGTTGAGACGTTGCTGACATTGTCGAAGTATTTAAAGGTAGATCCTTGTCGAATCAGTGAAATAGTCAGGTTGAAGGTGGGAAGGCAAAGTGTTGAAGGTTTTTCAAGATCAAGAACCATAGTGATTATAGTTTTGTGGTAGAACAAAGTTTCTAAGAACGATGAGCGGTCCAAATCTATTTCATAGTGACTTGAGGCCCAATCGCCATCAACAAACTAGCAAGTTGTAGAGCTGAGCTGCCATGGTGGATTACTCACAATGAATTTATCATACTCCACCAACAAATGATATCATGCTAGCAAAGCTCTACTAAGCTATAAAATTATAAATTTTTGTAATGTCTCCTTAAATATTTCATTTTTTAAACCTATAAATAAAGGTCGAACCCTCATTTTTAAGGTTTGACTCTAGTGCATTTGCTTGCCCTAATGTAAATATTATTTGTAAACTAATGGAAGGAGAATTACTCTGATTTTTTACTCAAGAACATGTTATCTTTTCTATATTTCATGCAAGAGGTTCGAAGCCGTGAATTGCATTTCTGTCAATGTTGTGGTTAGTTTATTCTAGTTTATTGGATTACTAGTTGTGAAAGTAGTTCAAATTTGTTCATAGTTAGATCTGTGTTGATAGGGATTTTATTTCTACTAAATTTGATTATTGGTCTATTATGATAAATTGGATTATCAGTATATTGGATATTGGAATTGGTTTCTACAACATATCTCTATTTTGTGTTAAAATGTATGAAGATTTTATGGTTTTGGATGTTGCTAATTTTGAGTGATGGGACACTTGAAATAGTTTGTGGGAGTTTTTTGCTATAGTTGCCTATGCTATTAGCCTATCCAGTCACTATTTTGCATAATATCTCTAAATTTAAACCTTTTCTAACCCTATTCTTCAAACCCTAATTGATCTTTAATTGTGTCAACACCCTACTAAGTTGACAAGGAACCATCCTACACTAGAGGTTGGGCTGAATTAACATTTGGTCCATCCAATGTTGAGTGTTGAGCTGTGACTATTAGGTGCATGCCTAGAAAAAAAATTGGAATATAGACAGTCATAGTGTCAAGTAAAACTCGACGTCAATTCAGTGGCCAAAATTTTTTGGCATGCACGATGGGACCAGTTTATAGTTTTTGGTATGTTGGGTGGGACCAGTTTTCAAGAAACATAAAAACCCATCATATGATTTATTATTTTATCTCTACTTGGAGGAATAAAGATTCAGTGAATTGTCTTGATCTTGCTAAGTGAAGAATAGCAAATTCACCTGGCGACTCCCTGGCCGTTAACTCCAAAAAAGTGTTATCCTTGTAGACCATAGTTTTTTCATGTATACCTATTCATTCAAAAAGAATAACCCTAAATATTATTTCTACTGTGAGCTCCCTTATAGGAGGTCTAATGTTATAATGAATTTAAACCAATATTTTCATTCAAGAGAAGAGCCTCCTAAGAAGAATCCTACAGTTAATCCTACAATAATTCCAATAGTAGCCACACATAGAAACATGGTAGGAAATGCAGTCCCAAATCAGCCTTTACAGAAGTACCCCAGCTAGAACACATATGGCCCATTAGACTAGCCCATATGCATGAAATTACTTAGGTTGTGTCTAAGGCTATTCCAAATTATGATGGATCTATAAAAACTACATATGAGAAAAGCTAAGATATTTTAAATCTATAAGCAATCCATAATATAAAGAATGAATATGTTATTGTTAGGATTCTAGCCCTATATTTTAGGGGAGAGATTCTAAATTGGTTCAAGACCCTCGAGGATAATACCATCACCTCATGGGAAGGATTAGCTAATATTTTTGTGGAGGAATTTAATGTATCTACTGATCCTTTCTCCCTTCTTAATCAGTTCACATATATGCAGAAACATCATCAAGAAACTATCTCAAATTTTGATTTAAGCTTTAGTAGAACCTGTAAGAGAATTCCCCTTGTAGCTAGACCAGCTGCAAGCCTTGCTTACATGTATTATATCAAAGCTCTTGGATTAGAGTTAGACCTGCAAACCCAAAAATATGGAGTGGAAACATTTCCACAGGTTTATAATGCAGTTGTTCATGCAAAAAAAATCCTAATTAATATGGGAAGATTACCTCCCAAAGTTGTGCTACCTTACAATTTGGAAACCACTAATTTCCAAAGCCAAAAAAGTACTCCACATTATATGGACCCTACTCCCTTGTTATACCATTTTTTGCATATGACTCCTATTTTTCAGCCAAAAGCACCATCTACTGCAATTCCTTTTCCTCCACTTCCTTTCCAGATTCCCCAAGATTCCTTTGTCCTTCTTGATATCCAGCATACATTGAAAACTCTTAGCAATAAAATGAATTCAATGGAAAAAAGAGAAATGAATAGGTATCAACAAAGGAGATTTCCATATGTGAATAAAGATCAAAGACCTAGTCCTAGCAATAGTATTGGAGTCAAAGTTAATGCAGCTTATGAAGAACTTGAGTGTTCTTCAAAAACAAGTCTAGTAAATGTTTGGTATTTGGTATGTAATAACCCTCATGATTCACAATCTTGTGTTATGTACCAACACCATGTTCAGCAAGCTATGGATCAAGTAGAAAGAAACCAGAAAGGAAGGGTGAACATGCTATGGTAATATGAAAAAATCATGGTTGGAAAATATTTTGATGAGGATGGACCTATTACTATCATGACAAGGCCAGGAAAGAAAACACTACATGTAGATCCATAGAAGATGGATCAATTTTAGGTCCCTTATCAGAAAAATAAAGATACACCTTCTCAAGGCAGTAACACATTCCCTATCCCCCAAGCCAATGAAAAAGAGACATGACTCCTAAGAGTTGAGAAATAAATTGAGGGAGATGGAATGAGGTCCAAATATGAATCCCAAGAGAGTCTTAGGTTCCCTTCCATTACCAAAAGATAGAGAATCGAATCCACTCAACAATATAAGAGAAAATATGGTGAGCTGGAAAGAATGCCTGAGAGACCCACCTTGGCTAAGTTTGAATACAAAAATGTGGAATAAATGAAGAGGACACCATACAAAGCTAGTCTATATGACACCCTCTTCATTCCTAGCTAGATAGTCCTATTAAAATCTTCCTTGAACAAATATCCTCAAGAAAAGTAGGCCACCACAATCCTCAGTATACCCTCTGAAAAGAAATAAATGTCCCTTGCTATTTTTAAGAACAAACCTCCTCCTTTATTATATCTCTAAGAATGGAATATTGGGTAGTATAAAATTGTATGATTAAGGGACATATACTATAGTTATGCCTAAAGTAGTCTATGAAGATATGGGTATGGAGTATACCCGATCCTATCATGGAGTACTGCAATTGGATGGAACACTTATGAAGATAGTGGGAGTGATAAAGGATGTCTAGATGAGGTTAAATAGAGCACATGAGGTAATTATAATACAAGAAATAGTAGTGGTGGATCTAGAGACTTATTTTGGTTTATGTATTTCAAGAGAGTTCACTGCAAAGTTGGATGGGATGGATGTATATGGACTATTCCAACATAGTAATATTTTTGAAAGGAAAGAGGATAAGGATAACACCTGAAAATCCTGTGTCTTACTGAATTAGGGAAAAAATGTGCACAAAATTATGTGAAAAAATATGTGTATCTACCACATATCGCTCATGAGCATCAAAATGGAAGCATGCATGTGAAAAGGAAATAATGCCAAACAAAAGGAAATGAATCAAAGCAAGTCTCTTCTCATTAATTTCTTGGATCAGATCCAAGGTTACACAGCATTCCCCTTGAGGGATAAAAATTTTATATAATTGTTACAATATTGGGTGCCCAAATACCAAGTCTTTCACAGAATACGGGTGTACATCCAATGTTTCTCTGCATACCCACAATCGAGGTGGGTGAGTCAATGCCACTGATGCTTGTAACTAGGTTATATTATGTATGATATTGCTTTCCAAAGCATTTTTAGGACCTGCACCTGCACACAAGGAAGAAAAAGGAGTCAAATAGTAAGGGTGTATGGTGAAAACATGCAATCCCCACAGGGGCAAAATGTCATATGAATTAAAAGTGCATCAAATGATATCCAAATGACTTGAAAATTTGCAGATATGTTAAAGAGGAGGTTTTGGGAGGATATAACCCAAATTTTTTTGGAAATTACACCTGTAGACCCCTCAATTAAGTGCCACCCGCGTGCAACCTATGAAAATGAGGACAACAAAATATCAAACCTGCACTCATCCAAAAATCATGAAATTTGGTCAGTATGTATAAATTGGCATTTCAAGACAACCCATATGGTCATATTTTCCAATTGGATCCCGGATCCACCTACATCAAACTGGGGTGCCTGGATGGGCCTTACGAGCCTGCAGAAACTTAAAAATAGCATAACTAATTTATTTTAACTCCAAATGACCTGAAATTTTGACTGTAGCATCATGGCATAATGTAGAAAATAACCAATTAAAAAAAGTAAAGAAATTTCTTAAGAATTTACCCTCATCCCGAGGGGCGATGGTGACTACAACTATTTGGAGGGCACCCTAGGAGGGGATACCCACCAAATCCGGTTAATTTTTGTTACTAAAACACTATAAAATGTTCCTAAACTATATAAGGTGTGTTTTCATCGAATTTGGTGAAGAAATACACCCGTACGGAAAATTTACGCTCGGATTACCTTCTTGAAGTCACTCGGTAACCTCCTTGGCGAAAGGGAGATTTCGAGGGCAAAAAGGTGTAATAAGGTGAGGGGAAATATCGGAAGCACTCTATTAAATATCCTAGAACTCATCTATGTTGTTTTTTGTGGATATGGAACTCATTTTATAGCCCAAAGGGGCTCATGTGCAAAAAGGCATGCAAGGGCATGCATGACAGGAGGTGCCACTTGTCAAATGGGAGGCATGCACATGGTGTGGAAGAGGATCTCCCAATTTGGCCCTCATCAAGATGGATGTCATAAGGATTCTCTATCCTCTACCTTGCATGCTCTGTTTGGGTGGTCAAATGGCAGTTTTTGGGTGCCATTTGGCCAAAATTTGACTTTTTTTGGGTCAAACTTCACCATCGTCCCACCCTGGGACGAGGGCCCACCACCATTTTAATCTGGGATGAGGGGCATCTAACCTCATCCCAAGATGGTATGGTGGTGAATTTTGGGCTAAAAACTCCCAAAATTGGGTCGATAGCCTCAAAAACCTTTTCAGAGTGGCTAGAACCATTGTGAGTCTCCTGACGACTGCCCAAGGGGCCATATTATGTAAATTTGATCACTGCTTGTGGATGCTTAATCGGTTTTACCACATTTTAGTGTGTATATATGCTCCTTTTTGAGATGCATTAGGTGTAGCACAACACTGAGTAAAAATAGATGACCAAAATGTAGAGTGATTAATGTTACTCAATAACCTAACCAACTTTAGATGCCCTAATCATGAAAAGGGCGTGTGTTCTTGAATCTTTGCTTCTGACTCATTGAATGAGCATGCCTATGCTTGAACATTGTCTGTCATGAAGTATTAAGGCATATGAATTCATGATGCCAGTAATTTCAAGCATTATAATGTGATTTGTTTTGCTTGTTTTCTGCCCCAAGCATGAGCATGATTGTCTTTGTCGAAGATTCGTTGAACAAACACAATTCGCATAATTGAGTGTGTACTTGCTGATTTGGAATGAGTATGACTACCCCCTCAAGGGATGATTCAATGAGGGAATGAAAAATGAGAAAATTTATGAGTTGCTTGACCTAGTTGACTTTTATTATGCTTACCTTCATTTTTATCCCTTGAAAAATAGGGCAATTTAAAGAGTATTTTGGTGACTTTGTTGAGTTTTCCTGGAGGGAAGGAGCTAAAAACTACATGTCCGGTGGGCTGTCCAGACACAATGGCCTTATTAGGGCATGAATTTAAAAATTTTCCATCCCTTATAGGATCCTGAAGATTGCATTTTGATCTATGTGAAATTTGGATCCAATTTGAGCTATTTTGGTACAGTTTTGGACTTGTTTTGGGTCATTTTGGGGTGTTTTGGCCTATTTTTGCTACCATTGTCCTAGGGTGGGATGAGGGCATGTTCTACCACCATTCTAGGGTGGCATGATCCTTTTCTCTCAAAGTGTGGGGAATTTCATTGGGGATTGCAAGGTTCCCATCTAGCCATGGAAAGTAATCTCCCAAGGAGTAGACTGTATTGGGATTGGCATAAGGGTCTTGGGCCAACTCGCCCTCGTAGCCTATATTCAAGTGATTTAGGTTGTGTAAGAGGACATATAGAGGCAAAAAATTGTTGCATTCCACTCCTGACTTATCATAGGGCATTTTATATTGTGGTTGACAAGGGATTCTGGTTCCCTACTCATACATGCCTAACCCATAACCATGCCAGTTGCATAGGTCAAGGTACTTCAAGGTGAAGTCAAGGTTAAACAAGTAGTTGATGTCTTCTCCAAAAGTTTCCTCATCTTCCTAATGTTGTTGGTAAGGTTTGATGCCATAGTAAATGCCCCCATAGATAAAGTTCATTTGATTAGGGGGAATACCAAGAGGCACGATAGTGCCTATGGGAAGACGGGGTCTACCCATGTCTTGCATAGACTCTAAAGGAGGAGTAGTGGTAACATTCATAACCATGTACTCTCCAAATATGGTAGAAGCTATATGTACTATAACTTGGGGCTACAGATAGAAGGGGGATGAGAGTGAGACTTGATCAGGCACATTGTTTTCCTTGTGTGGTGTCTCTTCATCATCCGGGATAAGTATCTCCTCTGTAGAGATGGTGGATATGATTGGTTGGTCCTCCTCAATGGGTCACTTATCTGGGTTCCTAGGAAAAGGATCCACTGATGTATTAGGTTTTTGGGGAAGGGCTGATGATGAGGAGGGCATGGTATGCTATAGCGGTGGGGTCGACCCTCTACTAGATTTATTCGATTGAAAATCTAGATGTATCGATGGCAAGGTCAACTCGGGTAACTATTGCACCATGTTGTAGTACTTGAAGGGCTCTAGGTCTGCGGGGATGACATGAACTTGCCCTTTGTGAGTGTACTTGAGGCACTGGTGAGTGATGGAAGGGACACACTTCATGTCCCTGATCCATGGTCTTCCTAACAAAATGTTGTACGCTATATCACCCTCCAGGATGTGGCACATCATCGAGATGATCTTTTACCCTACTTGAATAGGTAAGACGATTATACCAACCACTGAGCATATGGCATCATTGAATGCTTAGAGGGTGTAGGTAGATGTGACAATATGAGATGTTGGAAGCTTTAGGTGCTTCAGAGATTTTGTAGTTATAATGTTGCTCGAAGACCCAGTATCTATCAAGACTATTTTGTATGGTGTTCCATTCACACGTACGACAATGTGTAAAGGGGGATCCACCATATCATGTGGAACCGATTTAAGTTCATCTTCTCAAAAAGTAATTACTGGTTTCATGCATTACCGCACATGCCCCACAAAGTTGTTGAAGGAGTTAGACTCTTGGGGATGAAGCTCAATTGGCTTAAGGATATCCATTAAGGCTTCTATATGAGGTTGCAATTGTTGTATGAGCTAATAGATGGAGAGTCGGGCAAATGTTGTTCTTAATCTCTGATTGAGCTTGCTCTTGATGGTGACTACAGGTATAGGTGTGAGGCTCGGTCCAAGAGGTGGTATAGGTTGTCATGTCAAAGGTACATTACTCTGAACCATAAGTGGTGCGGCTGGACTTGGATATCGCCCATTTCTTGTCACAATACTTACCATGCCAACATATCCTTGCTTAGGAGGGGTATGGTGAACCTCGTTCACTTGGGGCACTAGTTTGGCCTACTTCGCATGGGCAGGTAAGGTGTCTTTAAAGACCTCCATCTGTTGGTTGTTCGGTGCGATAGGGTTATCTACCTAGAGGGCATTCCTATCAATCAGGTATTGCACCAGATGTTTGAATTTATAGTACATTTGCACATCATGCCCGTTTTGCATATGAAATTTGCAATATAGGTCTTCTCTGTATCCTTTGGGCTTAGGTGCATTAGGGTCAATAGGTCGACTATCAGGTAGATGGACCGCATTAGCCACCAAGAGGTGACCAAAAACTGAATCCATAGACTCTGCAATGGACGTAAATTGTCTCTTGGGGCGACGCTGTTGATTTTTCCCTTGACCATTTTGGTTATCCTTGGCATAGTTCCTAGGGGTGGCCTAATAATTAGGCTTTTAAGGGGGCACAACTGGCACTGGCCCCAGTACACTAATGACAACCTGATTTACCACTAGTGACTTAGGTTGCACTGGGGTGTTCTTAGTGTTCTTGCTCCACTCCTTCTTGCGAGGCTTCATAATCTCACCCTCTTGAATCTTGATTTATTCGATGATTCTAGCATGTGCTAAGGCATCTTCAAGATTGGGGTATTATTGCAATTATATCAACAATGAGATTGGCATTAAGCAACTTTTAGAGAACATCTAAGTCAACTCCAACATGGGGAGAAGATAAGGAAGCTTGACGAGCAAGGTTCGCCATCTATTGCCATAATTTATTACTGACTCATCATCATATTGTTTTAACCCAGCTACATCGGCCAGCGTTGCCTTCCTCTTGGTATTGAAGGCAAAGCACTTGAGGAATGCATCCACAAGTTAGTCCAGATTATGGATGCTATGCTTAGGGATCTGGTAAAACCACTCAAAGGTAGGGCCAACGAGGGTAGTCACAAATGTCCTCAGAAGCAAAGCATCATCATAATGAATGTCGAAGCATTAGCCTAAGAACCTAGTGACATGTTCTAGATAGGTAGGCATGGGTACTGATGTATGGATAGGTTGACTACGTAATTGATGCATGGTGGGATTTTGAGATCCCAATATAGATGTCTTGTTCTCTACTAATTCCAAGCTTTCTAACAATGCTTTGTAAGGACCTAAGGAATTGATCTCCTCATCTTTGTTTGCATCTGATGGTGGAGGTCTAGGATTCTCCAACCTAGGGTGAGGAGGTGGTAAGTCAGCCCCCTACCTCGATAAGGTGCCTCAACATATTCTATTTCTATCTCGTGCTCATTATAAGCCCTGTAAGGCATCTCTCAATCCAACCTATGAATGGGGGTATCTACCCACGGTGGGTGCCCTATGTTTGGATTGGGAGGCATCTCCCAATTTGGCCTAGGATGTTGTGAAAGAAACATTTGATAAGGTCTCAAGGACCTCTCTCGAATGAGCGTGGGTTGCCTTGGATGGACCTCCTGCCTATGTGTCTTAGGGGTAGGGACCCTCTCTCTCAAATTTTTCTAGAATAGCTCGTTGGTCTGTTGTTCGATCCTTTCTTTCTCAAGCTAGTGCAAGTGATCTAGTTGCTCTTTATCCCACTGAAGCTGCTTGAACTGAGCTTGGATTTTTGTGTATCTAGCAACCACTTACCTAATTTGATCCACATTGCAAGGCCTAGGAGGCCTAGGAATCTCACCCTGGGATTGACCTTGTACAAGGTACTCTGTGTTATCCATAGGGCACTTGCCTCTCTCAAGGTTCACCGCATTGACTTGAGGCTCAGGATGGAACATGTGTTCATTACATTCAATTGATGTAGGGGCACATCAGGTATGTGTGATATATTGTTCCTAAGGAAATTTGGGATATCCTCATGTCTTCCCTCCTATATGAGGAAAGGTAGGGCTGAATTGGCTCACCCAGACTGATGGGTGTCATTCCCATTGGGCTACAAGAGCTATTGTATCCTATCAAGGCGACACGGAGGTAGAGTCATGTCGACTTGCTCTGGCTAGTGTGTGAAGTCATACTCCTACCTCTGCTTAGGTATGTTAGCCATAATGGGTATGTGGATGCCTAGCATTGCTCTATCTATTAGGGCCTTAGTGCACAATTTCCTTTCACCGAGGAATTCTTGTGAGATATCTACATACCGAGAACACTCTCCCAAGTAATGCTCATCATCCCTCGGGGTGTCCTGGAGAGGATCCCTTCAGATATGAGGCTCATGCCCTAATGTCTTGGGGCTAGGTGGAGTGGAGGCTCACCAAGGAGGTATAACCAAGTCCCTAGGGCTATATCGGAGATGATTCGTGTCTCCTAATCCACTCTCCATAGCTTCTACTCGTGATTGGGCTTGGCTACGGGTGCGCACCATTGTGCTCCTCTAGTAGTACCCCAAGGTGATTATCTTCTTTAAAAATTCTTAATGAAATAATATACAAAAAAGAAACACTCAATAAGATAGATGATTATATCTTTTATGTTTTAAGTGTGAATCCCTAAACTATTTCGTGTGTTTCATATGTGTTTTTTTGGAAAGAATGACCTCGTGTCACGTGTTTGAAATATTTTTGGATTGTAATATTATGTTTAATTGGATTTCACATGTATACTTGCAGCTCGAAAACATGGCTATGAACTCTAGGTTACATTATCCCACCTATAATGTGTGGTGATGAGGTCCACACATGACTAGGGAGCATAGGTCCTACCAGTTCCTCACCTAGTTCACCCATAGTCTATGATACACCTCCTTGAAGGGTGATGCGTGCTATAACCCATGGGCTATGATGGATCTTGGAACTAGCCTTGGCAATATGGATTGGGTTCATGGGATTTGAGCCAAGTGGATGGATATGAAACCCACTGTCACTTGCACTCTACTAGTGGATGGTAATAGAGTCCACCTCACTAGCATTTACATGAATTGTGGTGTGTGTGGTTCATTATTATCCAAGAAAGTAAGAAAAGAAGCAATCAATGACTATTCACTAACTACATGTAATAGGTGCATTTTAATTTTAGAAGAAAAATATAAGGAACCTACAAATTGACTTTAAGAATGCAAATCCTACATGCTAACCTACCCAATGGGCAGGCCACAAGCAATCAAGCCAAACAGATGCATTGCTACTACAAGTTCTTTTTTATTTTCCTTCTACCTTTTGCTATGTGATGTTATAAGAAAAGTAAAAATGCAAATTTTAACCTTTCTATGCAATCAAGTGAAGAAGGAAACTGATTTTTATAGTCTCTAAAAATATAGCAAAAATTCAGAGGGTTTAGGCACTTACCTTGTCCATTTTGAAGCCTCCAAATTCTGAAATTTTGGACATAAATCTCTCTGTTTCACCACTGTTCCAAGGTGGGGTGATTAGAAGCTTCACCACCATACCAGGGTGGTACGGTGAAGCCACCATCCCAGGGTGTGCCAGAAAAAGCCTCTGCCACCGTTCCAGGGTGGGGAGGGAAGCACCTGCAACACAAAAAGGGTAAAAATGCAAGAAAGAAGTCAGATTTTTTATCCAAATAAAAAGGGACAAGAGTCCCACCATGATTGACACTAAATTAGGGAAAAAATATGCACCAAATAATGTGGAACAATAATATTATCTACCCCATCTCGCTAATGAGCTTAAAAAAGGAAGCATGAATGCAAAAGTACAAGAAAACCAACAAAAGGAAATGAATCAAAGCAAGTCTCTTCTCATTAATTTGTTGGATAATATACAAGGTTATACATAATTCCCCTTTAGGGCTCAAAATGTGATACAATTTTTACAATATTGGGTGCCCAAAGACCAAGTCTTTCACGGAATTCGGGTGCACATCCAATGTTTCTCTGCGTACCCACAATCAATGTGGGTGAGCCAATGCCACCATTGATTGTATCTAGGTTCTTTGATGTCTGATATTTCTTCCCAAATCCTTCTAAGGACCTGCACCTACACATAAGGAAGTAAAAGGAGTCAAATAGCAAGGGTGTATGGTGAAAACATGCAATCCCCATAGGGGCAAAATGGCATATGAATTAAAAGTGCATCAAATGATATAAAAATGACTTAAAAATTTTAAGAGATATTAAATAGGAGGTTTTGGGAGGATATTACCCAAAAAATATTGTAAATTGCACCCGTATACCCCTCGATTAAGCATCGCCCGCCTACAACCTGCGAAAACGAGGACAACAAAATATCAAACCTGAACTCTTCCAAAACTCATAAAAATTGTTCAGTATGTGTAAATTGGCATTTCAAGACAACCCATTTGGTCATATTTTCCAATTGGAGCCCAGATCCACCTACATCAAATTGGGGTGCCCGGATGGGCCCTATGAGCCTATGGAAACTTAAAAATAGCATAACTAATTAATTTTAACTCAAAATGACCTGAAATTTGGACTGTAGCATCATGGAATAATGTAGAAAATAAAAAATTAAAAATAGTAAAGAAATTTCTTAAGAATTTACCCTCGTCCCAGGGGGCGATGGTGACTGCAACTATTTACAAGGCACCCTAGGAGGGGATACCCACTAAATCCGGTCAATTTTTGTTACCAAACCACTAGAAGATGTTCCTAAACTACCTAAGGTGTGTTTTAATTGAATTTGGTGAAGAAATTAACCTAGATGGAAAATTTATGCTTGGATTACCTTCTTGAAGTCACCCGATAACCTCCTTGGCAAAAGGGATATTATGAGGGCAAAAAAGTGCAATAAGGTGAGGGGAATCTATGCAGCACTCTATTTCATATCATATAACTCATATATATTGTTTTTGTGGATATGGAACCCATTTTATAGCCCAAAGGGGCTCTTGTGTAGAAAGGCATGCATGGGCATGCATGACAGGAGGTGCCACTTGTCAAATGGGAGGCATGCACAGGGTGTGGAAGAGGATCTCCCAATTTGGCCCTCATCAATATGGATGTCATAAGTATTCCCTGTACTCTACCTTGCATGCTCTATTCGGGTGGTCAAATGGCAGTTTTTGGATGTCATTTGGCCGAATTTTGACTTTTTATGGGTCAAACTTCACCACCATCCCACCCTGGGATGAGGGATAACCACCATACCAGGGTGGTACGAGGGGCATATACCCTCATCCCAGGGTGGTACAGTGGTGAATTTTGGGCTAAAACCTCCCAAATTTGGGCCGGTAGCCTCCAAAACCCTTTTCGGAGTGGCTAGAACCACTGTGAGCCTCCTAAGGGCTGCCTAAGGGGGCATATTATGTTAATTTTATCACTACTTGTGGATGCTTAATCGGGTTTACCACATTGAAAAAATTGAAGAGGAAATGTGCAATCTCACCCCTCTTGAAGAATTTGAAATTGTGGATAAGTTTGAAGAGTTGGAAATTAAATATGAACTACCTTTCAGGGAGGACTATAGCCAATTTGTAACAAGTATGGGCACATACAATATTTCTATAGAGACAAAGAAAAATGTTCCTGCTATATCTAATTAGTCTATGAGAGAAAAAGAAACATGGACTATGCGATGGTGCCAGATGTAGAAATGGTGCTGGTGTTGGTGTGGTATTACAATCCCAATCAAAAGGGACAAAATGTTTCACCTATAGGATGACATGGTCATGCACTAATAATGTTGCAAAATATGAGGATCTATGCCTTGGACTTATTCATGATGAAAACATGGGCATTAATATCTTAAACATATATTGTGACTTTGAACCGATTGTAAATCAGGTAAGAGAAAGGTGCAACGGTAAACATCATTACCTAAAAGCATATAGAAATAGGGTAGGGTATTTGATGGAATCATTTCACACCCTAAACATAAGTTTTTTTCCCAGAGAAAAGAATACTATGGTATATTCCTTAGTAGTAAGGGGAGCTAACTTCAAGCCTTCTATAGAAATATGAGTTAAGAAATACAAGAGGTTCAAAATGATTTTCAGGCCTACTATGCCAAATGAGCAGATTTTATGGCAAGTCTTTGAAAGTGATGAACAAATAATTGATTTTATGGTGAGATAAGCTTATGTATCCACTATTCAAGAGGAAAATCTAGAGGAAATTGATCAACAAGATTTCATTCAACTTAAGAATAATCACATACCTAGAGGTTTGGTTACTCTAGAAAGCCTATTTGATAATGAAGTCAGAAAAAAAATCAGATCCATGGAAGTAAATGAGAAGATCTATAAAGAAGTTGAAATAGAAAAGAAAAGAAGCTCAAGGTTGGAATCTGATGTTCTCCAGAGGAAGATGAGGATATCAAATCTTTGTGCTAGAAGTACCAAAACATTTTAGCTTAGTCATATGAAGACCTCAAAGTATATGACAAGAAAGTTATCCAACACATGATTGAGCTCGAGCCTAAAGAAAAGCCTTTTAGGTAGAAGCAAAGGCTTATAAATCCAAGGATCAAAGCCATAATGAGAGAAGATCTCTTGAAGTTGCTAAAGGCTAAGATTATTTATCCAATTAAACATTCAACCTGGGTAGCCAACTTGGTACCTGTGAGAAAAAAAATGGTGATATTCGCTTGTGTGTGGATTTTAGAAACCTTAATCAAGCATCATTAAAGGATCACTACCCCCTCCCAAATATTGATCAAATATTACATATAGTGGTAGGGATAGAAAGGTTCTAACTATTGGATGGCTTCTCTAGATATAACCAAATTTTGGTGAAGAATGAGGATCAGTATAAAAAAACATTCACCACAAAATGGGGAACCTTTGCATATTAGAGAATGCCTTTTGGGCTATCTAATGTAGGAACCACATTTTAGAGAGCAATGGACTATGATTTTGGGGAACTAATTAACAATGTTATTTTGATCTATTTAGATGACATGCCTATGTTTTCCCACAACAAGCAAGACCACTTGGCACACCTAGAAAAAGTTTTCCATAAGTGCAGAAAATTTGGCATCTCCCTTAATCCTAAGAAGTCTTTCTTTGCAGTTCATGAGGTGAAGTTGCTAGGTCATGTAGTTTCAAAATAAGGTATGACCATTGACCCAAATAGAATCAAATCAATTATTTCTCTATCACTACCTATCAACAAGAAAGCCTTGCAGTCTTTCTTTGGTCAGATATTTTTTTTTAGAAAATTCATCTCTGACTTTTCTCAGAATGTGTAGAAGATACAAGAAAGCCTTGCAGTATTTCTTTAGTTGAGTACAAGTATATTTTGACTACTACATTCTACCTCACTAGATGGGTAGAAGCTATTCCTACAAAGAAATCAGACCAAGAAGTGGTGATAAATTTCATGGAAAGCTTGATTTCAAGGTTTGGTGTTCCATAAGCCTTGGTGAGTGATAATGGACCAGCATTCATAGGAGTCAAATATATTGAGTTTACTATCAAGTATGGCATTTCTATTAATAATACTTCAAATTACTACCCCCAAGGAAATGGACATGCAAAGTCTACTAACAAGAATATTTTAAGGATTTTGAGAAGATCACTAGAGGGTAACAAGAGAAGTCGACATCTATTGATGGATCAAGCTCTTTGGGTAGAAAAAATTACTATTAAGAAGTCCATAAAAAATTCTCCTTATGCTTTAGTGTATGGTAAGGAGGTAGTGTTACCTATCCATTTGGAAATTCCAACACTCAAGCTGATAAACACAAAAGAGGAATCTAAAGAAAATCTAGTGGAAACAAGGCTAACACACTGCTGTAGTTAGAAGAGAAGAGAGCCCGGGCATATGATAATTTACAAAATAATTCGGTTGACATAAAGGCATGGTTTGACAAGAAGGTAAGGTTCAGGAAATTCTAGGTTGGAGACTCTGTACTCAGATGGAATGTTGAAAGAGGTAAACTAGGACATCATCAGAAGTTTGACTCCTTCTAGGATGGCCCTTTCAAGATAGTAGAGGTTAAAGAGACCAATGTTTTCTAGCTTGAAGATCTTGATGGAAACATACAACTGATTTTAGTCAATGGTTTTCACCTTAAACTATATTTTGATTAGAATTTAGCTCATTATAACATATGTACATACTTTGTATCATATTTGTTTTTGCATTTTATATCAAGTTTTGTTTTTATAAAATGTTGTATGAAAAATATATAAAATATATATAAAATAAAAAGAAAATTTGCAAATAATCAAAGTGTCCCCAAAGTAAGCAAAAAGTTCTCATTCCGCACTCAAGTATACTAAGAAAGCAGTAAAATAACGGGTGAGCTCCAATACACACTCAAATGAACTAAAGAGCCAATAGAATGCTGCATGCGCTTATTCCGTGCTTAAAGAGACTAAGGAAATAGTGGAATAATGAAGGTTTCTAATATACTGGAGTCATGAATGCTTTTGAGTGCAATAAAGAATTTCCAATCCGTCAAGGTGCAAGACTATTTTTGAGTGGAAATTTTTTCCCATTCCATTTCAAATAAATATAAAAGGACAAGTGACACCATGAGTACATGGAAAGTATTTGAGTTCTAGACAATCATAAAATAATGCAACATCTTCAAGCCACCAAAGGAACAAGTTTAATTTGAAAAGCATGCCAATGGGCAGTTCACACAGTCATCACATTAATGGTGGAGGGTGTACATGCATGGAAAATTAAAAGTACTAAAAATGTAGAATATATTCATTCGACAAAGAGCAACATTTATTGAGAAAAAAAAATAGAATGATAGCTGAGTATTGTCTACAAATTCTATAAAATATTTTGAAATTTGCTTGCGAAAAAAGGCCTCCGAAGATACTCAAGAAGCTGAAACCTAAGCAAAAGAGGAAATGAGGCATTACATAGATAAAGTGGAAGTCGTAGCTAACACTCAACTAGTCCTCATAGAAATAATGAAGCTTAGAAGGAATATCATTAATAGATACAAGAAAGGAGCAGCCTTGTTGACCCAAAGTAGATGTGATGTTCTCTCCTTCTTGTCTTTTTATATTTATGATTCAGTTCATACTTGTCCAAATTTGATAGCAACTATCATCAAATTTTATGACCCAAGGGTAAAAGTAGTAAAGACCACTAGTGGAAAATCCCTATTTAGTGTCACTACCGAGGCATGTCACAAGATTTTTTCCCTAGAAGGAGAACCACCCATAAGGCCAAAAGAGTTCAAAATGACCAACCAAGCTGGGTATTACTCTTTGTAGAAGTGAGCTCATGATGGTGAGCGTTTAAAAAAATGGGTCTATAATCAATTCAAAGATACTAAACCCAAGAAAGGATTTCCTAAAATACCAATTTCCATTGAGCAGTTTCTCCACCCAAAGCTCTATTCAATGTTATCCTGTATGGAGGGTTTGGATTCTGACAGAATGGTGATAGATTGGAAAATAGCCACTACATACTACATTTCCAATGATAGAATGTATGAAGAAGATACAAAATAAAGGCATTAGGGTTATCTACTTTGACTGGCTATCTTTCCTTACTCAGAGAATACATGAGCAATTAGTGATTATGAAAAGGGATTCTGACGCACCCTGTTTTTGGCACTGCTCAAGTTTGGTGTGGATGTTCTTTGCTGCTATGAGGCATATGATGCCCTAGATTATGATCAAAGAAAATAATGACTAGGGGGACCTCATTCCTAATTACTATTGGACTTCTCATCTAAGGAGAACTAATTATGTGTATAAATTTAACGTAGAATTTTTAGGGCCATCATTGAAGATAATGTATGGGGAATGCCCTAGGTTACCACCTCTAGCAAAAAAAATGTTAAGAATAGAAGGTGCCGAGGAAGGATATTGGTACCTCCTAACAGAACGTATAGTCATTAGACTGTATGGCTTCACTGGTAAGCCTTTTATGCTACCCTATTTTGTTACAGATAGGTTATTCACCTTAGAATATTTGAGGCAAGTAGAATTTATAAATATGAACTATGGTTCTGGGAGGAAAAGGAAGTGTTTGTTGACTTACCGTAATGTTGATGATATAACCATTACCAAGAAGCGATAAGGTGAAAAAATCAACCAATTTATTGATGGGTTGGGCCTATTTTACATTCCCTGTATATGGAGTTATGACCCAGATGATATATTCCATAAGAGGAACATAGCCCTGAATGGAGAAAAGGCCTAGAAATTTGAGAAAACATCTAGGCCTCATTTTGAAAAGAGCAAAAATAATAAGAAAAATTCTCTTTTGGAGTGGAATATTGCCAAAAGGGAACAACTTCCTCCATGGTTAGACTTTTATGAGAAGATTGTTGATTTTGATCTAGAAAATAATGAAAACATTAGTTGTAGGAGTCTACCATCAAAGAAGTTGTGAAAAAAGTAGATAAGAAAGAGAAAAACTAGTTGTAAGAGTCTACCATGGGAGGCGTTGAAAGTAAAAAGAAATGGAATGAAGCTAATATAGGGGATTGGTGTTGGATGAGAATTTAAATTGGTAAAGAGAAATCCAGGTTTGGATTGAAAATTGACGATGAATTTTTTGATAAATATGACAAGAATGTCACAAATTGAAAAGCAAAAGACCCAAGGAATATAGTGCTAATTTATAAGACACCACATATAGGTTCATATTCACCATCCTCACCTTCACAATAATAAGAAGATGATACTCCATTAACTATTGCTAAAGTTTTGAAGATATTTCAGCCTTCAACTGAACAAATAGAGAAATTTCCAAAAGGGGCACAATTAATGAATAAGATACACTATCTTGATGAAATAGCTATTGGTACACCAGTAATTTAGATAGCAAGTAGGCCCAAGCGCTTGGTCCTAGGTGGACAACCCTTGGATACATAGGTAGTCTAGAATTAGAAGGATAAGGACTTTGTGTTCACACCTGTAAGTTTCACCATTGTAGCGATAGTATAATTAAATCCCATTTTTGAAGAGACATTGCAAGAAGAACTAGTACATGAAGGGTTTTTTGAAGAAGACACATAAAATGATAAATCATCAGCCTTATAAGTATTTAATAGAAAGTCCAAAAGGGCACCAGAAAGAGCTAAGAAGGATTTTTATAAGAATCAAAAGTTGGATAAGGAGAAAATTGTTAAAGAAAACCTTGTTTCAACTATAAAATAATTGATACAAAAAACGTAGCAGTAAAGCACAAAGGTAGCTCCAAAACACCCTACATCAGTAGGTGAAGTTATGGTCTTTGTTCCCTCTTCTCCTCCTCCTATGAATTCCCCAAATAAATCTCCCTCCCTTTCTGAGAAAGAGTTTGTATCAAAGGTTCCATCTCCCCCTCATAATTAACTACCTGTTTCATCAGTCAATACTCAAGGCCAAACCAACCCATATCCTCCAAGGTCACCTCAAATTCCTTCTTCATAATCTGAAATTCCTTTTTCATCATATGCTATAGTTCCATCCTTGCCATTGCAACCACCTCCATCATATGAGAAACAATTTTTTTTAAGTACACCCACTCACCATCTATGAGTTTTTCTTTAGTTTCCATGAGTCTACCAATTGTAACAGTAGCAGTGGTCACAAATTCCACTGTAGTCACTTCTATCAAGCCATTTTCAACTGTTGATTCTATTCTTTCATTCCTTATAACTTCTCCTACTCTTGTGAGTTATCCTACCCAAAAAAAATTGAAAAAGGAGGAGGCTACATAGAAAATTTAATATTTATGGGCAGAGAAGCTATCCAAACCTTCTAAGATGATGGCCACGAAGAGGAGAAGCATGTTTGTTGATCTAATTTTTAGGCAAAGAACATCCAGATCCATGATTCCTCTTGTGAGTAAGCCTAAAACTGAGATGACTACTCAAGACTATCGTCTAGAGGATTATACAAAAGATATTGAGCAGCTACCTACAGAAGATGAATTGGTCATGGAAAAATCTCACTTGGATACTTTTTATGTAAAAGCTGATATAGACAAATAAAATATGGACAAATTGGAAATAAAAATAGAAAAGCTTTAGAAGACCATTTCTAATAAAAAACAAGTGGATAAGGCCCTAAAAAATGAATCAAAGAACTAGCAGGATAAATTTTAGGAGGCTAATAAGCTCAAGGAGTAAATAGAGGAACATAAGAAGAAAAATGAAAAACATGCTAAGGAGATATAGAGCTTGAAGTAGCAGCTTCAAATTGAAAAGGCTAAGTTTTTTAGGTTTCTCTAAAACTAGGCTAAAGAAAGTGAGGAAAGAATTGCTATCTGAAGATCTAGAAAAGTTGCAGCCTATTATTGATTATATGGATGATGCTAACCATATGCTCCAGAATTTTTAGAAGGATATGAATAGTTTCACTAGAGAGCTGCAACCCATGGTGATTCTATTTGAGCAAATTTATAAACTGGCAGATAGCAAGCTCAATGACTCTGCTAAGCCTATTCCTAATAAGGAGTGGAATATTGCTAGAATTGTTATGAGATTTGTGGTGAAGAAGCATAAAGCCCTTCAAAAGGCTTGGTTATTGTTTGATAAGATTGAAAATATGATTAGGGACGTAGTGGATACAAATAAATAAATTATTTAGAATGGTTTTAGAGGTCTATGGATGGAATATAACACTTTGTTATCAGTAGAAGAGATTAAGAAGAGTACTAATGATAGCCTTCAAGATGAGTCTGAGATTGATGCTCTGGAAGAGCCAATTGACTAGAAGTAGGCTTCACATATAATTATTGATTTTACCAGGCTCAAAAATCTAATGGAAGACTTGGTAAATAAAATAAGTGCTGCAAACTATGAGGACATTGGTGAGCTAGAGTACATTCACAAATAGTTAAAAGAAACTTCCAACCCCTTTGAAATAGTTTGGAAACATACTCTGCAAACCCTGAAGCTAATGGTGCAGTTGTTTGGTAAAAATGTTGAAGAGGAAAATAAAGAGCAAAGTTCACCTGAGGAGGAAGCTGAGTAAGAGTAAGAAGATAATACTAAATAAGAGGCTCAACAAGAGGATGAAGAACTAAATAGATCTACTGCATACCCTGAAGAGACACAAGCTTAGCATTTTTTGTTTTGTATTTTTTTTAGTCATGTAGAAGTTTTGTATTTTGTTTGATTTGTTTTTACTTTGAAATTTTTAGAAGGAATAATAAAAGTATTATGTCAGAGGGATATAGAGAACAACAGTTTTGTATGAAGGCATTCATATCATTTGTTGTGAAAAGGCTTTATAAGGAGAACATAGTTGTGTTTTTGCTTAAGCTTGGAGTAATTTTGAAAGGAGTGATAGAGATATCTTTGTTTCCAGTATGATCTCCATGTGAACAATTATCCTCTAGGATGTCCATGAAGTTTTTAGAGGTTAGTGTTCTCATGGAAATTATTCTTTGAAGCATTATTTTGAATATAAATATTTTTGACTCCTGATACCCAATGAATAAGACTCTGATTTCGATGGCTTTGCAAGAAAATCCACTCTGGAGGCACTAGAATGTAGGCCCAAAATGGCCACATCCTCAAAACATTTTGAAAAATTATTCTAAGGCATGGAAATATTTATTCTGTTGAGGACATAGAGTATTTTGGAGTGGATCCATGCAAGAGACCCGATTCCACTCAACACTTTATTTTTTAAGCAAATTTCTTATTCCACTCGAGACATAGTGTATTTTGGAGTGGACTTCGATAGGTTCTCAATCCGTAAAACTTTTGAGCTTCACTAATGTTAACATGATAAAAAGTGTGGAATGGTGATTCTCTTTTATTCCATGTGCTCTAGCAACTAAGTACTAAAAAGCCCGATTCCACTGAGTCCCAAGACTAAAAGTGAGCAAAATGGAGATAAGCTCATTTTACACTACTTTCAGTGCAAAATGGTGACAAGAAGGCCAAAAGCATTGTAAAGGTAGTGAAATGACATCAAGGGGTATTTACATTACTTGTAGAGTGGATTGGTGATGTTGTAGTCAAACCTGGTCAAAGATTATGTCAAAATAATTTTTAAGTGGATTGAAACTTGAGTTTTATGCTATGGATACTAGAGAGAAGAGTTAAACTTTTTGAAGACTAAGTAAGCGAACTAACATCAAATTAGATTCTGCTCACAATCTAGTGTATTTATCTTTAGAATTTGTTTCTACTGGCCAAAGGCCATTGAAGATGACATCAACATTTAAAAAGTGCGGAATGGCATTTTATTTTTCCCCCATAGCTTTGTAGAATATTTTTGAGTTTTAATCATCACTGTTCACTAAAAAGCATCAATGGTTGAGATGTTTATGAAATTATCAAAGTATTTAAAGGTATATTCTTACAAGATCAGTGAAATAATCAGTTTGAAGGTAAGAATCTGAAGTGTCAAAGGGTTTTCAAGATCAAGAACTAAAGTGGTTGCAAATCTATCGTAGAACAAAGTTTCTAAGAATGATGAGCGGTCCAGATCTATTTCATAGTGACTTGAGGCCCAACCACCATCAATGAAATAACAAGTTGCAGAGCTGAGCTACCATGGCGGATTACTCACAGTGGATTTCTTGAAATCCACCAACAAATGATATAATGTCAACAAAGCTCTGCTGAGTTGTGAAATTATAAATTTTTGTAATATCTCCTTAAATATTTCATTTTGTAAAACTATAAATAGAGGCCAAACCCTCATTTTTAAGGGTTGGCTCTAGTGCATTTGCTTTCCCTACTATAAATATTCTTTGTAAACTAATGGAAGGAGTATTACTCTAATTTTTAACTCAAGAACGTGTTATATTTGCTATCTTTTGTGCAAGAGGTTTGAAGTTGTGAATTGCATTTTTGTTAATGTTGTAGCAATTAGTTCATTCTAGTTTATTGGATTACTAGTTGTGAAAGTAGTTGAAATTTGTTCATAGTTAGATCTATGTTGATAGGGAGTTTATTTCTACTAAATCTGATTATTGGTCTATTTGGCCAAATTAGATTATCAGTATATTGGATATTGGAATTGCTTTCTACAATATATCTCTATTTTGTGTTCAAATGTATGAATATTTAATGGTTTTGGTGCTGCTAATTTTGAGTGATGGGACACTAGAAATAGTGTGTAGGAGATTTTTACTGTAGTTGCCTATGCTATTAGCATATCTAGCCACTATTTTTCATAATATCTCTAACCCTAAAAATTTTCTAACCCTATTCTTCAAATCCTAATTGAGATTTAATTATGTCAACACCTTGCTAAGTTGACAAGGAACCAACCTACACTGGAGGGTGGGCTGAATTAACATTTGGTCCATCCAATGTTGAGTACTGAGATGCGACTATCGGGTGCATGCCTAGACAAAAAATTGAAAGACAGATAGTTGTAGTATCAAGTAAAACTTGATGTCAATTCAGTTCCCAACAATGTCCTTAGTGGTCATATAAGAAGCCTCTTCCTTTTGTTCCATTTGTTTTGATTTTAAACTATAAGCAAGACCATTTAAATTCATTTGCGTAGATTAGAAAATTAAACACATAAAAAACTTAATCATTTATTGTGTGTTCTTTGTGTTTTGTGTTAGATTTCTCCCTTTATTTTTCTCTTAAAATACTATGGACCCAAACCTTAGGAATAAGTGAAATATGATAGAACCAAAAGAGAATCTTATATGCCATGAGGATGATTAGGTTGATAGGGAGAATCCCAATATAGAGAAAGAAGAGGACATAGAGACTAGTGAAGACTATAATTCCATTGAAGGGTCTGATGGAAAACTCACCTTCAAATCATATAATCATTTCATAATTTTTTTTAGGTAAAATAGACAAGCCCAAAATGAATCCACGAATAGAGATTCCCACTTTAAAGAAGCTAGAATTTCTCGTCCTCAAATAAAATATTCTCAAAATATTCACATCAATCCTCTATTTGAATCTTCTCATAAGGTTAATCCATTTCAAAAACCTACATTTTCTACTACATCAACCACCAACATTGGGGGAAAATCACAACCTCCTCCAACTAGTGGCATTTCCCAAAGTAACATTCAATTTCTCCCTCATAACATTTATTCTTTTGATCCACCAAATGCAAATATCATCCCATAGAAATATGCTACACAAAACATTCCATTCCATAACCATACCACAACAGTGTTAATACCTTTAGTATTAACCAAGTTCCCTTTCAATAGCCTATCTATAACCCACCATTAGGGAATCTATGGGCATTGAAAAACAACAATCTAGAAATGCAAAGTTTGACAAGGATAGTTCAATAATTGGCATTAAGACCAAATACACTTCAAGCTCTAAGTTTCACTTATAACTATAAGAAAATTTGGAATCAACCACTAGATCCTATGGTAACCTCTAGGCCCTATCCTAAGCACTTTTCAATGCCTATATTACCTATTTATAAGGGAATAGAGGACCCAATATAACATTTAAGGATGTTTAGAACAACATGCCAATGATGATATGTTGCTAAAAATATTCCCTAAAAGCCTTGATGGTATGGAATTGCAATGGTATTATCAACTACCCCATCATTATTTACGAAAATTTGAGGAAATAACTAAGTTATTTGTTCAAAAATTTGGAGCTTATGCGGATAAAGGAGTAACCATTCAATATTTGTACCTTTTAAAACAAGGTAAGGATGAAAGTTTCTTGAAATTCTTATCTCGATGGAGAAGTTTAGTTGGACGTTTAAGATACACCTTACCTCCTCAAGACATGTTAGAGATATTTATTGGAAATTTGCAAGAATAGATCTCATATGAGTTGGAAACAATAACTATTACCTCTTTTGAACAACTACTATATTTGGAAAGAAGAGTAGATAAGGATATCATTCAAAGAGGTTAAATAAAGTTAAATAAAGAAGAATAAAGGACCATGAAAACCTAGTATAAGAATAAGAATTTAGTTGATGATGGGGTAATAGATAATAGACAAGACAACAATGTTAATGTTACTAGTACCTTGTAGAAGTTGGTACTTAGTGTTGGATTATGAATTGACATAAGGGAAAAAATGAACTGTGACTATAAATCTATGAATTTTTAGGATGTGCACACCCGCTAATAATATATTAAACCTTGACATTGGATGGATTAAATATTGCTTCAATCCAACCTCCAGAGTAGGTTGGTACACCTTATTAACTAATTGGTGTTGAATCAATTAAGCTCAATTAAAAGTGTAAGTTTGGGGATAGAAATAAGATAAGAGTTAGAAAATAATTGAGTGAATAATGGCTAGATAAAACTAACAATATTGACAAATATCAAGAATTATCTGATCAATCACATTTCCAGTATGCTACACTTAAGACTAACAACATTGAAAACTAGTCATCTTCATCATTAAAGAATAATAAAACACTTAGAGAACTATTTCAAATATCTAAAATGTTAATAATCCAAATAGCAGAATTAGATCAACCTTCAAACTAATAGAAAAAGAAGTCCTCTACAATATTTTTTTAAGCATGAAGCATTCCAATTTACCCCAAATTAGCAATCTAATATTAGTAGAATTGACTAATCATAACAATAGTAATAGTAATGAATTCATAGAATAAACTCACAAAATATGAAGACACAAGCCCGAGGAAAATGTCCAAGTAATGATCCTATTGATTTCTTAGCAAATTTATAGTAATATGATAGGCAAACACTCTATAGGTGACCTTTAGAAATGAGGGATCAACCTCTTTATATATATTTTTTACAACAATAGTAGAAATATGGGAACATTACAAGGATTTTCATGCCATATCAATAGTATGTTGAGTTGGTGGCCTCTTATTGGTTTACAAGAAAATAAAGGAGCTGCGCTCCATGAAAATTTATAATTCTAAGTTATGCAAGTTGTTTGGCCCTCAAAAAAATTTGATGGTTGCACTGGCTGCAGGTTGATCTGGTCCATCCCTTGTTCTTGATTAGGCTTCTCATACATAGATCTATAACTAAAAATCTAGGTAGATCTTTATTCTAGTGATGCTTGGTCTTCCTTGGTTCTTTCTGCTCATACTTCAACTAGTTGCATTCTATTCATATTCAAAATTCATTGCTTTGAATTTCATTGGGTTAGGTTTGATTGGTTTAATTGCAGAATTATATCTCTAAAGCAACTCACATAATTCTTCAAAATTTTCTCTTTCAAATTCTGTTGGGTCACCTTTGACTGGTTTGATTGTAGAATGAGAGCCTGGTAGTGCTTCACGTCCTTTGAATTTTGATTATGTCATTTGTTTTGGAAAATATCTACTGATGGTTATCTTCTTTTCAAAATATGCTCTTCTAATCTCTACTATTTTAGTTTTGACCAGTTTGACTACAAATTTTAAAACTATATTTTACCCAAACAGGATTTGCAACATCTACTGAAACTTGCCTTATCTTCTACAGTGTTTTGTCTCAATTCTTCTAGTTTGAATTCTACTAGGTGTTGTTTGACTATGTTGATCATGGAATTTTGATATCATATTGGTTCTTGGCAAATTTTAACACTACATATTCCTTATTCAAAACCCACTACTCTAGTTTCTGCTATGCACTGTTTGACTGTGTTAACCATGGAATTTTCACTCAGGTGGATTTTATCATTGCTTTTGTTTTTCTTTCCAACACTTAGCCAATTTTACCAATATTTTGTGTTTTTCCTTCTGACATGGAAATTAACCTTAACCTGAAGTAACCCTTATGAATTTTTCTCCTTCAAATTCCACTGGGTTGTGTTTAACCAATTTGACCACAGATTTTGCATCTTAGCAGAGTTTAACACTGCTCTTGAGTTTTTTCTCAATACTTTTCCAATTCCTATAAAATTAGCTAAGTATGTGGTCTTTTTGGGCCTACATATTGGCACCTCCCAAGGAGCATTTATAGCAAGTATTTTAGATCAAAACTTTTACTTTGAAGTGAACATAGTTCCCTAGAAGGATATTTTTTATCAGCTCCAAGACTTGCTTGACAGGGCTTTTAGGAGGAATCTGCTTTCAAAAAATCATAGGAAATTTATGCTCCAGGTAACATCATCCTCTTCCAGAGTGTGTGTCTTTTAACTACTCCCTAAAAACCACAAGCCTAGGATTTCCATTTGACCCATTTTTTCCTACTATGGTTTCATGCTCGAACCTGCCTCCAAATGGCTTTATCATCTACTCTTGCTAATTTTGTTGAAGGAAAAAAATAATTGCTTGGATTTCATATCTCTAATTAAATATAGGCATGTTCATACTTTTTATTAGGAAATCATTGTTTTCTATTTTGATGTTGAGAGCCTTTATCCTAGCATCCCCACCTCTCAAGTATTGGTAGACCTCCATCATTTTTTGAGGAATGAATTTGATCTAGCCAAGATAAAATTTGTGGTAAAGCTTGCAGAGATAGTGTTAACACAAAACTACTTGGAATTCAAAGGGAAAACATACAAGAATATAAGAGGAATAGCCATGGAAAGTAATTTTGCTATGGTTTATGCTTGTTTATTTCTTTATCATCTAGAGGAACAAGTATTTAATAATATTTTTGTGGAACATATTTTATTTTATATAGGATATATTTATGATGCCATTGGAGTTTGGCATGGCCCTAAGGAGGATCTTAATGGTTTTTTTTGCCTATGGTTCCTTCTATGACAACATTAAAATTACTTCATTTATTTTCGATTCTGAAGTAACACTTTTGGATACTGTATTTTTTAAGGGGCTTGATTTTTCTTAGACTGGAATTCTTTGCACCAAATTATTTCAGAAGCTGATGAATGCCTACCAATACATCCTTTCTTCCTCCCATAATCTAGTTCATAAGAAAAAAACCTTTATCATGATTGAAATCAATAGATTTTTTGGTTAGATAAATCTCTAGGGATGGATTTATTTCTGTTAAAAATAATTTTTTTAATAGACTCAGACCCAAGGGATATCGAATTAATTTTCTCTTGCCTTTGTTTGAGAAAGTTAAATTTGATGATAGGCATTCACTTTTAGCCAGAGTTTTAGAGCGAACAGAATGCAAACATGGAACCAAAATAAAAATAATTTCTATTATTTTGAAGCTAGGCAACTGCAATTTTGTCAGAGATCTTCGAATCGACACAGATATTATTTCTCCAATGTTTGAAAAATAGAGAAAATATAGAGAGATCAAGCACATTGCTCAAGGCATCATTTTTTGGAGGAACCAAAAACCTCTTCGATATTATCTTTGTAAAAGTAAAATTGTTTGATGGACTCTTTCCCACCTTGTATTTTTACATTTTTTAATGTGTTTCTTCTCTTTTGTGGGTGGGTGTTTTTTTGGGGGGTTGAGCTTGGGACTTATCTTCTTTTTACCATCTTGGTTTATAAACCTATGGTTTATAATAATCCTTCGATTTTTTTATCCTACATGCATTACTATTTAGTTCCCCTTGGAGTTAGGTCTTTATAAATAGATGTTGTACCTCTTTGAAGCTCACTACGTTGATGAGACCTATAGGTCGAAACATGTTCAGATTTTTGTAGATGTATCACTTTTTTTAATGGAATAAAAATTTAATCAAATGTTTTTTGTTCCTTTCCTAAATCATATCTTTGTTTAAGTTTATAATCCCTCATCTTCCTTCTATTTTCTAATACAGTTTTTATATCGGTATTATGCTCCTCACTTGCATGTAATGTGGTCTGGTGAACCAGAAAGATTGCAACACTAGGAGTATGCTCTTCACTTGCACATTTGTGATTTGGTAAATTAGAAACTAGTTTACATTTTTAGAGTACTACTTCACCATGTTTCTTTTTTTATTAATATGTTTAGAGTACTTCTTCATCATGTTTCTTTTTCATTAATGGGTGAGCTAGCATCGTGGTTATGTACCTCATCAATCCGTCATCTTATGCTTTGATGATTAATCTCACTATAGGTAGGCAGAATCTGCTCCAAATGGTTGCAGAATATACCTCTAAGAACAACTTCCTTATAAACCTCACTCTTTTAAGACACTAGAGAAAGACTCAAATATTAAAGGTTCACATGGAGGTCATGCTAAAAGCATGTTTATATGCTCAAAAAATTATGCAAAAAGCTTTACTCCTTTATAGAATTGATCAAAAAGATATCATTCTACATCAAAACTCAACTTCACAACTTTTACATGCCTAGGCAACTCATGCTTCTTTTTCTACCCTCTGACATTGTTAGATTCCAAAATACTTTACAAAACTGCCTCTACGGCTATTCCACTAGCTATCATATTTTAAAAATTTTAAACTATTTTACAAAAAAATTATTGACACTCTCATGCCTTTACTATTGTACTTGCTCTTGGTTGTCTTGGATCCCTGTAGTGTCCTCTACTTTTTATTCATCTACAATATCTTTATCTTCAACGTCCTCCTCTTTTTCCTCATCTTCTTCTTGTGGGTGCACCTCCTCTTCGTTTCCTTATTTTAGGTATACCTCTTCTTGCACCTCTTCTTCATTTCCCTCACCTTCTTGTTCCTCTTTATGCAAATCTTCTTCTAGATATTCCTTGGTATCCTTATGTTCATCATCCTCAAATTTCTTTTGTTCTACATCTTCTTTTAAGATCTGAGTAGCTTTGGTTCAAGGTATTCATGGCCTTGTTCTAGGAGGCATGAGAAGGATTATTTATCTCCAATAATTATCGATGGATGTAACACAATTCAATAGTCTTATCATATGAGATAGAAGTCCACCATTTTGTTAAACTTCCCATAAAGTCTTTCAATCTCATTAAATTTTGGTTAATTGGATCTTGCCATGCATCTACCTATGATTTATCTTCAATCATTGCTTGTATGTTGTTCAAGTGATCCTATTTTGATACCATCAGATTGTTGTCATTCTGAAATTTACTAAAGCCATATTGCATAATTTCCTCATTGGTATGTATGATCCTTTGAAGCTCATCATCCAATATATCAATTAATGGCCACCCCTTCTTAAGCAAACCATTCTTCCTGATGATAATCCTAGTCGTGATCCTTGAGGTGCTCTAGTTCCTATTTGAGATAGGTTTGCCTAGTTGATTACACTTGGTCCCAGATAGATTAAGGAGCTCACTAGCCTAAGGGGCTATTGGTTGTATTTTATTAGTTTTAGTCTCTATATCTTCCTTGGTTTTTTTTAACAAATGACTAGCCTCATCCATGAAGTTGAGGATAGGCTGGATTTCAGAGCACTTTTTCAATATGCCTAATAAAATTTCCTTTCTGACTTGTTTACTTTAGTCTTGGATAATCCTATAGCCTTAGTACTCTTAATATAGAGTTGCTATTGTAAATCTTATATTTGCTTCACATATTCCTTATTTTTCTCTTGCAGCTACTAAACCTATTCTTTGAAGTTGACCATATTCTCAAATTTATTTTTCCATTTTTTAGCATCATTCTCCAAAGATTTCATTTATTTATTTTGGTCCTTAATGGTGTCTTTAGTCTTGGCAATATTTTCTTCCATTTTGGTAGATTTCTTCATGTAGATGTCAATTTTAAAAAATATGATCTCCAACCCAACTTTAGCGATGAAAAACTCATCTTCCATGACCAGTTGAGAGATGTCCTTAATATTTTCTTCTAATCGATAATCCTCCACTATCATATATTATTTTGGTTTATCAACTAAGGGGATAATATTTAAATTTGTCCTCTTTCTAGACACAATGTCAACCATTACTATGCTTCTCACCTTAGAAGCTCCCTTGGAAGACTCAGCTAGCTTATTGATCTAGTAACTTTGTGTTCTTAGTGAGGTGCTCTTAACCTTTTGCAAGGATGTTTTTATGGAATGATCCATGGGGGTATATGGAGTGATATTTGTAGGAAAAATGGTACCACCATGAATAGAAGGGTAGTGGTGGTGATGATGGTGGACTCTGTGTCCACAGTGGAAGTAGTAGCTATAATGGAACTGATAGCTACAACTAATGGTGGGGTTAATGGTAGTGATATTGCCATCATTGATGTGGATAGTGATAAATGAGGAGTTGTATTTATAGAAGTTAGAGGTGAATATGATACTATAATTTGTGGTGAATGAGAGGAGATGATGGTTTAGGGCTCTCGACTGTATGAGATAGAGAGGAATCTAGTTGAGGAGATGAATGCAGATGAGGTGAATATTATTATGGGGGATTATGCATAGGTGATGATATTTTTAGTACCTTTTGAACTTGAGAAGGGGAGGGTGATTTATTCTAGGAATAAGTAAGAGAAGAAGGAGGAGAGCAACTAGAAGTCATACCTGAGCCTACCATAGTAGACTATGTAAAAACTTCTTCAACACTCTTTTGCTACTTTTATTGTACTTTTTGCTTGCTTGATGTAGTAGGAGCTTGTATCACTTCTTTCGTATCACTCAAATTTAGATTCTTAGAAACTAAGGTGTCAATTTTCCATACTGCACCTTCTACCTTCCTCTTGAATATTATAGTTTACTCTGGTTATTATTTAGGAAGTGTTCCTACGAATTCCATAATGAGGACCGATTTATCTTTCTTTTTAGAGGAGGTTATAGCAGTGAGTTCTATAACTTTCACCATTTTTTTATTTTCCACTTTTTTAGGAGTCCCTGCCTTAGAATCTCTATGCTCAAACCATCTCCTCCTTGAGGTGCTTTTTAATGCACCCATTTTCTTTGTGGTGTCTTCCTTTAACTATAAAGAAATAGATGATGGTGGCATTGATTCTTGCTGCTTCTTGGCTACTTTATCCTTATTGCTTTTAGCTTTGCATTTTTCAGCTTTGCTTTTTTCCACCTTTTCAAAAACCAAAGCTATACTCTTCTTTTCCTTAGCTTTGCAAGTTGCAACGTGTTTATTGTACATTTTTTCAAACTCAGTATCAATTGGCTTAGGGTACTTGCTCTTCATTGCGTTTATTTTGACCCTCATTTGCCACCATTCCATAATTTTGGATTGAGATCATTCATACGTTTCCTCCACCTCCTTTATTATGGCATCATCGAGCTGAAGAAAATATTTGGTTGGGTCATATTTATTCACATGCTCATAGTGATATCTCTAGGGTGTAAGTGGTTCCATGGAATTCACATTCCATTGGGTGATATCTCTATTATTTTCATGCTTTTCTATGTGTGAGCACTTTGATTTTATAAATTGAGTTGCTTTCTCTCCATGGAGATCTTTAATCCTTTCTACAAACAAATCATCTAGGTCATATCCCCACCTCTACGGGAGCTGGAAAAGACCTAATTTTTCTAAGGTTGCATTGATTTGCTCATGTTACCACTTCTTACAAATGGTGATATCACCTTCCTTGAAAAGGTAATCAACTATCGCTTTCCTCTTATTCCTAGAACCAAACTTACAGTTTATATAGTCAATCTGCCTGTAATATTCTAGTGCAAATATGTGATGGTTGACATAATGGGGTAACAGGAACAACTTCTTTGTGAAACCATACAATCTAATGACTGTACCTTCTATTAAGATATACCAATATTCTTCTTCAATCTCTTTTAATATTATCTTCTTTTATATCTTCGAAGATAGTCTAGGGTAATTATCATACATAACTCTCAAATTCAGTCCAAGAAATTCATAATTGAAAGTATAGTAAGACTCCACTCTGCTCAGAAACCTGGTTCAATAATAGACAAAAAATGGATGTCCATCTACATATTTTTCAACCACTACTATCCAGGGGTAATCATATTTAATGACACTGAATAACATCCAAATTAAATTAGAGCAATGTTTGAATGACAGATTCCTCTCATATTTCTTCATAGCCAACAATTGCTCATGCATTCTCTTAGTGAGGAATACAGGCCAATTGAAGTAAATTGGGGCATTATCACTATCCCCTAGCTACGTCATATACATATTGGTATTTGAGATAAAGTATGTAGTGGCCAACTACCAGTCTCTTATGTCTCGATTAGACTCTAGGCCAGCTATCACAACTAACATGGAGTACAATTCAGGATATGCAAATTCCTTAGTGGGAATAGGGGTTGTTGGTAGGTTTTCTCTAGACTTAATGGTATTAAAATGGATGTATACCTAGGCCCTAAAATGGATTTCATTTTGATTTTGATTCTCCAGGATGTAATACGTAGCTTGATACTCTACACTAAACTGTTTAGGTGGTACAGGGGGTCTTTGTTCCATTTCAAAAAATCTCAAAAAGCTTGCTCAGTAATGTGATATAAGACCTTACCATGGAATGTTCTTACCGACCTAGTTGTACGGTCATAAAATTTGGCCATGATAGAGACTAGCTCTAAGAAAGGATGGACTACATCACAAGTGTAATAATAGAGAAGAGAGTACATAGATCCAAAAAATTGAGCTAGGAGAGGCTCTCCTTTGAAGAAATTGACTTCATACCCTCTCCCTAGGTGATCCCTGGTTACATATGTCAGCTTTGTGTCTATGACCTCTGCCTTCTTATTCATGTAATTTGGTCTTTCCACCCTGCTAGATTTCCCAGCTTGCTTTGTTGTAGTCGATGTCATTTTAGCTTATGATCCACCCTTGTATTACAAATTACTATCTCAGGAGTATGTAGAAATTCCTTCTCAACAACGCTCTAGTTATTTAGCTCAAACTATTTGAAAATAATTGAATTTTAAATTTCTTTGTTTAAATAGTTCTTGATCTAACCTCTTGGTTGGGATGGCCCCAACCCATCTGGTGAAGTAATCAGTGGTAGTAAGAATGAACTTATGATCTACCGATGAGTTTGGGTTGATGAATCCAATAAATTCAAGTCCCCATTGCTGGAAAGACTCCTCCACCTGTATTGGTTTGAGTGGAAATATTGCATTCTTGGTCCTTCCCATATATCTTTGGCACTTATCGCATGACCTAGTTGCCTTGAAAGTATCTACAAATAAAGTGGGCTAGTAGTATCCTGCCCTTATTATTTTCATAACAGTTACTCTTCCTAAAAAGTGACCTCCTTACAAGCCTCCATGAAATTCTTCAATGACCTGTTGTTTTTATTATCCCTTAGGCATCATAGAAGTATTCCATCTAGGTTCTTTTTGTTTAATCCTTCAGGAAGAAGTACATCCTTCAAATATTATAGTATGAATCTTCTCCTCTATGAAGGACTAAGGCCTTGTGAACATACTCTTATTTAGAAATAGGTTAGGAGTTGATCTACCCAATATGAGCTTTCTAGAAAACTGTCACTATGATCATCTTCTGCTCCCTAACAGGATATTGTTTGTTTTGAATATGCTTTAGTTGCAAGCTCCTAGCATAATGCCCTTTCTCTAACCAAATTGGTAGGATGTATCTCTACATCATACTCTTGTATTTTAGTAATCCAGCTAGACATTTTACCACATAATTGATAGTTCTCATTGAAGGATGAAGTTCCTTACATTTGGGTGTACCATGTAGACCAAAGTCTTGCTTTGAACCAAGTATTGTCTAAACTTTTTTAAGGATTTCGTCACTAAAAATACTTGCCTCTCAATGAAATTATATTTGGTCTGATACTCATGTAAAGTTTAACTCTAGAAGAATATGGGGTGTTCCTCTTTATTTTCACCCTTTTGAGTGAGAACTGATACATAGAATTCCTCTGATCCATAGCCATATAAGATAAATTCTTTGCTAAAATTAGGATTTATCAATACTCGTGCAGTCACAATTGCCTGCTTTATAGCATCAAAGGCTTTATTTCTTTTCTCAGTCCATTGGAATTCCATTTTCTTCTTGAGTAACTCTGATATAGGCCTAGCAACTTAAGAAAAATCTAAGATAAATTTCCTCACAAAGTTAATTTATCCAAAGAAATACTATAAACCTTTCTTATTTTTAGGGAGAGGAGGGCCAAGATTGATTTTACTCTATCTAGATCTATTGTCATTCCTTTTTTGGAGACTACATGTCTCAATAGCTTACCTTCATGGACAGTTAAGAATGATTTCTTTGGGTTGAGGGAGATGCCAAACTCTCTAAGCTTTTAGAAAACTTTCTCTATATTATCCAGGTGTTATTCATTTTTATGAGAAAACACAGTCATATCATCAATATAGATTAAAATTATTTTGTTGATCAACTCACCAAAAGCATAATTCATGGCCCTTTGGAATGTAACTCCTAAATTAGATAGGCAAAATGGTATTTTTTGATAAGAAAATGTGCACCGCTTAGTGGTGAAGGCTATTTTGAATTGGTCTTCATATTTGACCTAGATTTGGTTGTATCTTGAAAATCCATCAAGCAAGGAGTACATTTCTGCTTCTAACACCATATATAGAATCTGATCAATCTAGGGAAGCAGATAATGATCCTTGAGTGATGCTCTATTCATATTTCTGAAATCCACGCATAGGTGAATGTCTCCGTTCTTCTTTATCACTAGGACTAGGTTATAAACCCATGTGGAATTCTTGATAGGATAAATAATCTTCCATTTAATAAGCTTAAGCAATTCTTGCCTCATTATGGCTTCAATTTTAATATTGATAGACCTTTGTCTCTACCTGAATGGTTTTGCATCAGGCTCTAGCTCAATGGTATGTTGAATGACCTTATCATAAAACTTGAGGTCCTTATATGACCAGGTAATAATGCCTAGGTATTTAAAACAAAGTACCTTAACTCCCTCGACTTCCTTTGGGCAGCACCTTACTCCAACATTGATCTTATTTTTCTCTTCAATTTTGACTTCATTGCATATTTTATCATCTACTTTCATAGTCCTTGATTTCTTTCCATCCTCGTTATCAAATAAGCTTTACAATGTGATTAGGAAATTAGGAACGTGATTATTCTTCAACTGAATGACATCATGTTGATCTATTGCCTGGGAAAGCTCCTCTTGCATATTGGATAAACAAGATTCTCTAACTAGAAAGTTGATTATCTAATCATCATTCTCAAAGACTTGTTGGAAGATTTATTTATCTGGAACTATAGGTCTAAAAACTAATTTGACTCTTTTACTTGTAGTTGACCCTAGGTCTAAGGAAGGATTGAAATTGGAGCCCTTAACCACCAAAGCATCAACTAGTATATTCTTTCCTCTAGGGATGGAGTGGAGATTTAGTGCATCAAATGATTCCATTAAGTCTCATACTTTGTTCCTATATATCTTTAGATAATGATGTTAACTATTGCACTTCTCTATAACTTGGTTGATCACTAGCTCTGAATCACCATAAATATCTAATATTTTGATTCCCTTTTTTTTGCTTGCATTAGCCACAAGCATAGGGCTTTGCATTCAACAACATTGTTTGTACAAGCCCAAGTGAAATTGAAAGAAAAACTCTACCCCTTCTAAATGAGACTTCAACACTACACCGGATTCGAATCTATTTTTACACCTTGCTCCATTAAAATGCATTGTCCAAACCTTCATGTGCCTAAGTGACTGGTTAGATATGAAAAGGATATTCTTCTTTAACTCTAAGGAAATACTGTGTCTACCCAAACCTATTTTTGACAGGCTATAATCATCCTTAAAGGGCAATTCATCTTCTATTTCTAAATCTTCCAGGACTTCTACTAAATCTGGCTCTTCCATCACTGAATGATTATATAAATCTTCTTTAATTTTTTCAATATGGAAAGATACATGTTTCTTCAAATTTATCCCTATTATCTTGCTTTTATAGGGAACTATCATAACATAGTAGTCTAAATACATATATTCTCCCATATTGGTCTTAAATTCTCTTGAAAGGTATATGAAAAAATAAGGTTCAATATCCACCACCACGATTTCTTAGATTATGGTCACCTTAAGAGCTCTATGCAAGCTCATTAATACATCCTTTATAACTCCAACAGTCTTAACTAGCGTATCATCAAGTTGTAAGACCCATCGACATAACCGTATGTACTCCATGTCCATCTCATCAAAAATTGCATTTGGCATAATAGTTATTAAGGCACCCGAGTCTGTCATACAATTATGAACTCCCCATACTTCCATTCTAAGAGAGATGTAGAATGGAGGAGGCTTGTTCTTCAAGGTAGTGGGAGACATATTTTCCTTATCTTGTGCCAAATTGAAAACTATGGTGGTTTCTTTCCCTTGGGATACTTTATGTAGAGAAGCTTTCAATAAATCTATTTGGCCAAAGAGAAAAAGTGTATCATATAGGATTTCTCTATATGGGACTCTTTTCAACTCATCCACAATATTATATTCTGTCTAAATTAGGGGAGGCCTTTCATACCTTTTTTCTAGTTCCATAAACTTTCTTCAGTACTGCTAAGTAGCCTTTATCCTTTGGCCTTTTGTAATGGAAGGGAAACTCAATTTTTCTTGGGCTTCCCTCTTGAAACTTTCTTTTTCTTTTTTGTTCTCCTTTTCACGTCCTGTTGGAGTGTTTACCTCCTTCTATTGCCTTCTAGGAACTACTTTACTTTTACCAGCAACTTACAAAATGGGAAACTTATCATTGATTTGTGGTGATGGATCCCTTTTCCTTTGAGAAGGCACCTAGAAACCACCCATTTTTTTTAGGTCTACTTGCAAAGATTTATTTTTGGACCTGGTCATGACTAAGACCTACTCCTCTTTAGGAAAATATTGTCTAGTCATGACTTGATCATACCATCACAACATGTTAACTCCCAATTTTTATTTCTCTCTACATTTTACATTGTTTGTTGCACATGGTGTTGGTACATCATACAAGTCTTAGATTTAGGCGAATCATTACAAACTAAGCAACAAACATTGACCAAGCTAGTTTCAAGTTCAAACTCTTACTCTACTTGATTTATATTGAATTTGGGTCCTACACTACCAATTGTACTCAAATTATAATATTTATTAATATAGAGAAACCTTATTGGTTGAAATCTCTTCATTTATCATTTTTCAATTACATTGACTTATTGTTGAGTGATTTCAAAGTCCTCTAGATGTCCAGTAATATAGATGTTTCTTAGGAATTTTGATATGGAAGAAAATGAAAAGGAACAGTAGGAGATATTTTTGGAGGAAATGGTGGAGCCGATTAAGGGGATTATGGAGGATCCATATATGAAGGAGTAGAAAATTTTTGTGGGAACTGTGGAATATCAGAGCAGTAAGGCATAACCATTTTTTACGAAAGTTTTCCTACAATAATTAATACATTTGTTTCTTGAAAAACTACCTGGTAAACTTGTGGGAAGGTGTTTATGCCTTATTTTTGAGTTTGTATCCCTAGGTCTAACCCAAGGGTTCTAATGTAATACATATATGCTAAAGATACTATTGTCCTGGCTTCAAGAGGAATCCTCTTCCAGGTTTTGCTAAACCTCAAGTTAAAATTAGAGACTAGCTCATGCTGATGTTTTTGCATAACTTTAAATTGATTTAGTAGGGAAAAAGGATTAGAGGACTTATTGAATTCTTCTACAAAAGGGCTAGCTAGATTTTTCCATGAGGTGATGGTTTTATATTATAATGTTTTAAAATAGTGCAAGATCTTTCCTCTAAAATAAAGGGCTAGAAGTCTAACTATGACATCTTGATTCTTGATATTATGAATAGTTGCTAAGTTCCATATGTCTTGGCAATGCTCATATGTAGTATTTTTGTTATCATGAAATGTGGGTATATATGTTTTAACAAATTGGGGTATGTCATGCATATTAGCATGTCTGAGCGATCTAGAAGTATCCCAACTGGGATAATTCTATGGGGGCTAGTTCTGATTAACCTTCTAAGCCATTGTAGGTGGGATTTTTGGTGGAATTGGTCTTGGAGGCACCATGAGGGGATACAATTATTATGATATTGGATCCTCTTAAGGGAATCTCATAAAATATAATATGGTCTCAACTATTTTTAACAAATGACCTAGTATTCATGAAAAATATACTCTACTAGGGTGGCTTTTCTAGATTCTTGCACTCAAGGAGTCACCAAGTGAATTTACTTTCTCTATTGAATGAGGTCAAGATAATTCACTAAATATTGATTCCTTTGAGTATTATTTAAATAAACAAATGGGTAGGGGGAAGACAATGTGTCTTTAGGGTCCCACCAGGCATGCAAAAATTATTGGGTTCTAAATTGGCATCAAGGAAAACTTAAAATATGACTAAAAATACATGAATTTTTGGGAGGTGCACACCCACTAATCATAGCTCAAACCCTAACATTGGATGGATTAAATATTACTTCAATCCAACCTCCAGAGTAGGTTGGTATACCTTATCAACTAATTGGTGTTGACTCAATTAAGCTCAATTAAAAGTGTAAGTTTAGGGATATAAATGAGATAAAGGTTAGAAAATAATTGAGTGAATAATGGTCGAATAAAGCTAACAACATTGAAAAATATCAAGAATCATATGATCAATTACATTTCTAGTATGCCACACTTAATATTAACAACACTTAAAACTAGTCATCTCCATTATTAAAGAATAATAAAACACTTAGAGAACTATATCAAACATCTAAAATGTTAATAATCCAAATAGAAAAATTAGATAAACCTTTAGAATAACATAAAAAGAAGCTCTCTACAACAATTTTTAAGCATGACGTATTCAAATTTACCCCAAATTAGTAATCCGATATCAGTAGAATTGACTAATCATAACAATAGTAGCAAAAATGAATTCACAAAATAAATTTACAAAATATGAAGACCCAAGCCTAAGGCAAACATCCAAGTAATGCTCCTTCTATTGATTTATCAGAAAAATAACAGTAATATGACAAACAAACACTCTAGAGTCGACCATTAGAAATGAGGTCTCGACCTCTTTATATAGATTTTTTACAAAAATAGTAAACAAATGAAAACATTACAAGTATTTTCATGCTAGATCAGTAGGATATTGAGGTGGTGGCTTCTTATTGGTTTACAAGAAAATAAAGAAGTTGCACTCCATGAAACTTTACAATTCTGAGTTATGCAAGTTGTTCGGCCCTCAACAAATCTGATATCTACACTAGTTGTAGGTTTATCTAGTCCATCCTATGTTATTTATTAGGCTTTTCATCCATAGATCTATAATTAAAAATCTAGGTGGATCTTGATTCTGGTGATGCTTGGTATTCCTTAATTCTTTCTACTCATGCTCTTCAGATTTTATTTTAATTGCTTGCATTCTTTTCATCTTAAAAATATGCTAATTTGAATTACATTGGGTTGGGTTTGATTGGTTTAATCATGGAATGAGAGCTTTGAAGTAATTCACATCATTCTTTAAAATCTGCTCCTTCAAATTCTACAGGGTCATCTTTGACTAGTTTGATTGTGGAATGAGAGCCTAGTAGTGCTTCAAGCCCTTTGAATTTTCAGTATCTCACTTGTTTTGGAAAATATCTATTGAAGGTTATATTCTTTTCAAAATATACTCTTATAATCTCCACTGTGTTAGTTTTGACTATTTTGACTATAGATTCCAAAACTGTGTTTTATCCAAACAGGCTTTGCAACATCTATTAAAACTTGCCTTGTCTTTTGTAGTGTTTTGTCTCAATTCCACTAGTCTAAATTTTGTTGGGCATCATTTGAATGTGTTGACCATAGAATTTTGATATTGCATTGGTTCTTGGAAGACTTTAATATTGCATCATCCTTACTTATTTAAAATCCATTGCTCAAATTTTTGCTATGCACTGTTTGACTGTGTTAACCATGAAAGTTGCACTTTGGCAGATTTTATCATTTCCTTTGATTTTCTTTCCAAAACTTAGCCAATTTTACCAAATTTGTTGTGTTTGGCCATACGACATGGAAACTAACCTGAACCTAAATTCACCCTTCTAAATTTTGTTCCTTCAAATTTCTTTGGGCTGCGTTTGACCAATTTGACAGTGGATTCTACATGTTAGCAAAATTTAACATTGCTCTTAATATTTTTCTCAAAACTTCACCAAAAATTAAAAAATGGCTAAGTATGTGGCTTTTTTGGACCTACACTTAGCAAACCCCATAAACCCCAACCAAGAAACTTCACTAGACTCAACCAACCTATTTTTCAATGTTTAAGCAATTTTTGGAAGCTAATATGATTGAACTGCCTCCCATAAGAAAACCTAATACAATGCTAGTTTGGTATAATATTGATCAACATTGTGAGTATCATAGGATGGAAGGGCACATGATGAATTCATGTAAGAGGTTGAAACACATGGTTAAATAATTAATATATGAAGGTCACCTTGTTGTGGATGATTTCTAACCTACTCCTAACCACAAACCTCCAACTAATAAACATCCTATTCAATAAACACCTATGACTAATAAATGGGGATTTTCCAAAATCCTCTATCCAATCATGGGCAATAGACAACTAATCAAGTGTTATATCATAATGTGCCACCTCCCTATAACAACATGGTTGGTATGATAGTAGCTACTACAAGGCAACAAGCTCAAGCTTAACTAACTCAACCAACTTAGCAGTAACTAATTTCTACATCCAACAAACCCTCTAGACCACCCTTAGTTCATAAGAGTACCCAAAAAAGGAGCATAAATATAGAAAAACCAACCTTAGTGTTGAATCTGCAACCAAAAGTCTTTTTCAACCTCCAAAAATAGTTAAGTAATATGCCCACTAAGATATACCTCTTAGATATTTTATAGACTTCTCTTATTCATAGGGAAGCCTTGATGTCCTATAAGATCTCCCCCTTAGTAACCTAGCCAATTTTGTAGGTACTCGTGGGATAAATCCTATATTTTTTTATGATGACGATATTCCTTCCTCAAATTTACAAGGGGATTATCTCCTTTACATCACTAGATATATTGGGAAAACATTCATCAAGAGGATATTGGTGGACAATGGTTCCTCCATCAATATATGAACTTATAAAATTTTCTAATATTTTGGACTTAAGGAGGAATATTTAACCAAATTTGATGTCATCATAAAGGCTTTCAACAATGAGTCCTAAGAGGCTTGTGATTTTTTATCCCTTCCCCTTAGGGTAGGACCCAAGATCTTAGACACGTTATTTTATGTGCTATCTTGAACAACATGTTTTAAGCTTCTTCTTATATGATATAGGATTTATGCCATGAGGGTTGTCCCTTCCACTCTTCACCAATGTTTGAAGTACGAATTTATAAATCAGCTTATCACCATCTAGGGTGACCCTCATCCATTCTAATATCGTTCAATGGTTGAGAAAGCCCAATATAACATCAATTTCTACCCATATGTTTTTCTTTATAAAAATTCTTAGATCATCAAGAGGTTTGATAACCTAAAAATTAATGAGGAACCACCAATCATGATCTCATAAAAATGTCAATCCAATCATCTATTTGAAATTCCTTGTCTAGATCTAGCTAAGCTACCACCTTCACCTCAATCTATAGGTTTACCTCATAAAAAGGGTGAATTAGTACACATAAATATGTGTACCTTTATCTATGAGGGTATGTCCCAAGAAGAAAATATCTATGGTAGATAAAACCTTTGCCACTTTTATCTAACCAATGATTACCCACTTATTAAGTAGATCCTATCAAGTTTGGGATATGCATGTAAGGGTTTGGGTCCACAACACAAAGTCACTCAAGATCCTTTGGAAGTTGAGATTTAGCCAGGAAAATATGGCATAGGCTATATCCCCAACAAAAACCAATCCTTCCCAACCAATGATGATCAAGTTATCACATTTTATGAATTCATAAATCATCATGGATTAGAGTGGAGGAGTGAGGATGAGGGACCACCTTCTCCCTTGAACATATTATTTTGCAATGTGATAACTTTGGTGCACCCTAAGCTAGTTGTGACCCTAAAGGAGTATGCTATGGGGATACTCTTTGAGACATGACTCATGAATATATCCTACAAAATAGCTTCTTATTTTATGGGCCAGTTCCTTGTGTCACCCATGTTGAGTCTTCTAGTTCTCATGTGGATTCTAAATCTATATCTCTCGAATATATTGAGCAATTAGGAGTTGTCATTCCTATCATTAATAAGGACAACACAATTTGAGAATGTGTTGAATTTCATTTAGTAACTCCTAAAAAATATGTTGAGGAGAATACTCTTTGTGATATAGCTCATAATGATATCCTTTGTTATAGCTTTTTCTCTATTGGTTTAGTCCCTTGTGTTGGTGTTCCTATCATTAAGAAAGGAGGTACACTTAGAATCTGTGTTGACTTTCATTTAAATTTTTTAAACCAATTGGACTTGTTGGATGATAAGTACATTAATTTTTTAGAGCATCTTCGAGCCTATTAGAATAGGCTCAAGTGATCTTACTTTAATAAGGTTCAAACTCATTCTTTTGAGTTTGGGGACCTTGTCATAAAATAAAATCAAAAGAACACAAATGCTCACACAAATATGAAGGGAAAATTTTAGCCCAATTGGCTAGGTACCTTTGTCACAATGGCTAATTTTGGATCAAGAGCCTATTGCTTGGAAATATTATATGGTAAATATATTAAAGAACCAATGAACATAATTCACCTAAAATGATATTATGCATGATTTTAAATTTTCCTCCATCATTATACATTTGGTTTTCTTTCTCATATTTCATGACTTATTGTCATAATTTGCATGAATATCTTGATATTATGTTCCATTATGCATATTTTATTGTCATATAGATACTTTTCTACTTGATCATACTTACATCTAACTGATTGAGCATATAGATTCTTAGGGACCTTATAATGATGCAAGTGATTAAACCTAGTTAGGTTTTAGCTCACATGTATTGCACTCATACTAGGTCATTGATGCTTATTGAACCTCCAAGCTATGGTACATCTCCATGATTTTATCATCATTTCTTCCATTGTTTTCAATCATTATTTTCTTCTCTTCTCTTCTCATATATTCCTTAAAATTGAATGTTTCAATAATCATAGAATTTTTCTCCAAGTCAAGGGATATAGTTCTTCATTTATTGTATATATTTTTTCCTTTGAAAGTTTTCAATCATTTATTCTCTTCTCCAAGATAAAGGATATACATTCCATATTCTATATGTGTATCTTGTTTTGCTCACACTTTTCTTCTTGGTATTTCAATTGTTATGTGATCATTGTGGGATAGGGTAGATACCACATGAATATCATTTATGATGTTCATAAGGCCACTAAATATCTTATGCACATCTCTTAGCCATGGAAATTTCAAAAATAATACACACACACACACTATTATTTACTTCTTAATTCTCTCATATTTCTATCTTCCTTCTGTCTAACACATGCACACACACACACACATTTTCTACTATGCTTTTCTTTGGTCACCTATATTTTTGCACACACCACACTCCTATCAGGTTACACTCCATTTGGAAAATTAGTCAAACATTACACCCCATATGGGATAGCTTCATGGTCATCAATGAGCACAAACCTCAATATCAAGACATTTGTGAGTATACATCCTAGCGAGTATCTCTCCACATAAAACATTAGTGAGAATCATACCCATAATAGGTATCACTCCACACTTTTTATTTTTAGTAAGCATAACACATTTTCATGATAGCTTCATGGTCACTTGTAAGCACTACACCCATATTATATTTTACTCCATCGTCAACCATTTATGAGCATACATCCTCACAAGGTTTTGCTCCGTATTTTTTTATTTTTTTTCTTAGCTTATCATCATTTGATCACATTGAACCCTTATGGTTTATGCTAATTCAAATGTCATACTCATCATATTTTTGATTTCTTTGACCTTTTATTGACCCTATCCTTTTTTCCTTCTTCTCTTTCTTTTCCTTATTTTCTCCTCTTTTGCCAAATGTGTGCCCTATCCTTATGGGGCATGAACTTACTCTAAGAAACAATTATGGTCCATTTTTATGGGGCACGAATTTGGTTGGAGTGTTTTTTTTGTTTTTTCCTTCTTTTTTCTCTTCTTCTTTTCTTTATTATACCCCCTTTTATTATTTTCATTCACTTCTCTAATCATTTTATCATGCATATCATTTAATTAGATTCATTCTTTTTGCATTCATTAGTTAAGTTCATTTTGTATTTATTAGTTAAATTTTATTCATCATGCATTGCATTAATTCATAATATTTATTGGCAATCATGCATAAACAAAAAATAACAATACATAATCAAACACACATTAAATAACAAAAAATATGATATATTACTCGAAAGTGGTGGGTACATGTTAGATGGATTAATGTTCCACAATCCAAGCTCAACATACTTGATCCTCATAAAGGATTCATGCCACACTAAAAATTAGCATATCACCCTAATACCTACCATAGTCCTACAAGCTAAAATTCCCTACCATACCTTCTAGAGGTAGCCCTAGTGGAGGTATGTTTATGGATCATGAGATAGACCATTTCTATGATCGACTCTATGATTGGAAGGAGGATGATGAAGGAACCCTATGATCTATGGATACTACCTAGTAGTACATCATTTGATAGTATTTATCACTCCATGGCGATGATTTTAAGTCCTCCCTCACTCTATGCAACTTCTCTTAGAGCAATTGGATCCCCCATACTTATTAGCTATCAATGATGATAGCCATCCTCTCTATCTAGGCTTACTATTGTTCTCACTCTAATCATCCCATATCTCTCTTGAGGTAGTATAACTTCACCCTCATCACATATCTCTTTAATGCTATCATGGCCTATGCAACAAGAGCTTTATTTTTCTCTAACAGTTTCATGTTTAAGGATCCCTCTAGCCCATCTAGCCTCTTGTACCTATTCTCTCAAAGCAAGTCCTTCTCCCTCTACATGGTTGTCATCCTGGCCTATAGTACCTTCACCTCCCTCATTGGGTCATCTTGACCTATGGTCCCACTAGGTCCTACCATAGCCATTATAGGAGCATATCCTACTATCCTACTTGGCTTGGACTTTGTCTCTCTTGGGGAAACTCTTGATGTCCATGCTCCCCTTGTGCCTAGGATGATGATGGTTATCTTGAATGTTGCCACGACCTCCATCTAAAATTGTATCCATGTCTACCTAGGTGGATCTACACATCTCTTTCACCACTTATCTATGCATCAAGTAGCATATCAAAGCACCAAATGCACCCATTGGGTCATGGACTAGAACCTATGGGGAGATCCTTGGGAGCACAATACCCCTATACCATCTTCGGTACCCAAGGGACATCCTGAAATTTTCCACTCTTGGGTCTGCATATAATGGATTTTCTAGGTCCTTCTCCATGAAACTCACCATATTAGGTCCCCCTTTTATCATTTATGGATCCCATTGCATCCTCTTAAACCAATAGTCACCAATAGTTGATATCTCCTATAGGATACCAAACTATCATTGTACTCAGTCAAACTAATATAACTCTAGCTCATCCCTCTCTATCACCACCCACCTGATCCTTCATAACCTCACTAGATACTCCCCATACTTATCCCATATATGGTGTAGACACCATGGTTTCCATATAATTTGGTGCTCTTGTAACTCATATCTCACTTGCCTCCCTAGTAAGATGATCCTTAATGTATGTCCTTTGGATGTGATAAAATCCTCAGGTTAACCTGTATACTGCTCACCACTTTATATAGGGTAGTGGCCTTGGTAGTGCATGTGATCTCTTGACTACCATGTGCTCCTCACACCACACCTAGAGAAAATTCATACAAACTATCTATATCTATTACTTGTACACAACACTATAAATATCCTATACAAGCAGGCTAATACATATGGGCCCCATGTGAATTTCACTTTTTGGTCCCGCATATCATCCACTACCCTTTCCAATTCTTATCTAAAGTTTCTCCTACTCATGTGACATGCAAATAACCCATACATTTACCTATAGAGTATTATCATCAATGTGTCAATTCCATATCATATGCGCATCTCATCTACATGGAGTCTACTTTGTTGGACCTCATGAGTTGGGTCCCCTGATAATTGTTGTTGTATTGCCTAACACCCTTGTGCTTTGTAAACTACTCTCCTCTTGATGGGAATGCACAAGATCCACCACACATCCTCTAGTGTGATAGTCATATTTCTCATTGATAATCTAAAGGTTGATGACTTTAGGTACCACCTCTCTACCAACATTGTTAGTAGCACTCTATCCACTTCCACTTGGGGTATCTTTACCATATGTATTAGTCCCATTACCCATAAAGTGTCTCTCTATATTTCCATGATTTTTTGCAATATATCCTCTAATATTCTCAGCCATTCCTCCCTAATCTCAAGTACATCATGCTACAAACACAAACATTAACAAAAATTTCATCAGTTTTATCATTAAAAAATATAAGAAAGCAACATAAGAAAACTTTTAAGCAAGTGATTTTTTTCTTCTTCTCTCTTCTTTTATATCTTTTTTTTTGTCTTTTTCTCTTCTTCTATTAATCTGTGCCCCTGCTTTCTAGGGCACAAATTCGTAAATTCATGCCTTGTACTTTTGAGGTGCAAATTCAGCCATCTTTTATGTATAACCAAATTCGCGGTTGGCCCCTGAATTTACCTCGAGCACCCATGCAATGACTTCCTCTAAAAAATAAAAAATCATTAAAATTTTAAAAATATAGTCAAAACCTAGTCTAAAAGTTGGGTTTTGGTCCTTACCCATGCTTTCTCTATTGATGCATCAGCCTCACTCCTCGCTACAACTAGATGATGTGTGGGAAACACCATTTTACTTTTTCTCAAGAGCTTCTTTCTTATTTTTTTGTGTAGTGAAAATGAATTCATTTTCACCTTCCCTCCCCTTTTATCCCTCCTTTTCTCTCTCCTCTTTTTTATTTTTCTTCTTATGTTTGATTCTTTGTTCTTTTGCATCTACCATTTTGAGTTTCTTTAATAATTTGGTATTCCTTATGAAACTCAAGGGGGCACCCCAGTCTTAGAGGTATTAATATCATTAATGCCTCAATAAGTGTGTAAAATTTCAAAGTGTTTGTAATGACACCATTTTTTCACTATTCCTCCATCTAAACCAACCACCCATTTTTGTGTTCGTCATTTTTAACTCGTAAGAGTCTACATATTTTTTGATGCATTTATTGGGCCATAATTGCATTAAAGAGGGGGAAAATGTAGACATAGAAAATTGATCCATTAAAATGAGTAATTTTTCCTTATAATCCCTAAATAATTTCCTCAAAGTTGCTAAATGCAAGTTTGGGCTTCTTTCGCCTCTTTTTATTTACTTTTTCTCCTAGCCTTTCCAAATTCACAGTCGTACCAACATGGGATGTGAATCCAATAATTTTAGTTTTTCTCTCCAAAAACCCAAGTTTTTGTCAAATATTTGTAACATAAATTATTGGCCAAGGTTTTTTTTTCCCACCTAAACCACCCTCCAAATCTCCTATAAATAGAAGGATTGGACTCCCTTTTCACCATGAATAAATTATCTATCAATCAATACTCTCAATGGTTTGGTACTTTTTGGAATGCTCTAGTGCTCTGCTTCTGGTATGTCTCTTATGATTTTTTGCTAGGGAGAAGCAGGTGGAGAAGTCAACAACAAATTATGCACATCATTTGTACTCTAGAGAAGGAGAAAAGGTCTTCCACCTTGGTTTCTATATTTACTCTTGTTTCCCCCAAGGCCTATCATATTTTTTGTATGCATTATTTATTTTTAGATCATTGTAATTGCATTTTGCATTTATAGATCAAATTTAAAAGACTTTCTGCAAATTTGCATCCCTCCCGTACAGGGCATGAATTTGGTTTTTTTCTTTGTTTCTAAATTCATGACCTCTAATTATAGGGTATGAATTCAGTCATAGTAGCTTGGGGGTAAAATTTTTCTCCCAAAACACTAGGTTTTCATTTGCATACCTATTTTCCATAGCATCCATTTTGTTTGCACTCTGCTTTCATTGTTTCATATTGTTATATATTGTTTTACTTGTTTCAAAAGGTCAATAATAATTTTCATTTTTGAATTATCAAATAAAATGACCAAGGGGGATTGACTACTATGCTCCAAGATTAGTCATATAATGGCCTAAGCAAGCCCCCAAACATTGATTAAATTTTCCAAGATTTTGAAGTTGTTTTGTAGGTCTGATTGAATTTATGATCATTAATTTATGGGGTATAAATTTAGCTAGGATCAACAACCAAATCAAGTAAGTGATATGATAGATATATTAGTTTGTTTTATATATGCCTATATCCATTTCTATTCAAATCCATATTTAGATCATAATAAAAAGAAGATATTTTGATTTCATTTCTAGGCATCAAAAGAGAAAAAGCATACAATTTTGCACCTAGGCTAATCTTGTTTGCACATTCTCTTGGTCTCTTTATTGAAAAGAACAAAATATTTACTTCCTTGTAAGATTAGGTATGGTCCTAATTGAATCAAATAATCATTCTAGCAATAACTTGTTTTTTTTTTGTATCATTATTTTTCTTGCATTGTTCTTTACTTCATAGTTTATATCTTAATCAAGACCAAAATTAGGTTCTTGTTCAATAAACAAATAAAAAACCCTTTCATCCTAGACTTAGAGCGAGTCCTAAAATTATTCTTGGTGAACCCTTTGATACCTAAGACCCTGAGTTTAGAGGAAACACAACAACCTCACGTTCATCTTAGCTCCCAACATATCTATTGAGAATCATACATGATGGGAAGTTTTCCTTCCTCTACAAGAGGATTGGTATGTGCCAAGTTTAAATCCATATCGGATCAATTTTTATTAGTTAGAGCTAATCAGTAACTCATTTTTTGGACTAAGTAACCAATTTTCAAGGGCATGAAGCCTTGACTAACTCGGTTGGCCATGGTACTTTTACCTTTTGATAAGATGCATTTATGTGGTGGTTTGATATTTTATTTTCCTCATATTTCTTAAATGGTAGATAATTATGTCTATAAATTGATGTTCTTTCCTTGTTTTTTGAGTGATTGATTATATATTCATAAGCTTGAATGTATGTACCTAGATAAATAGATCTTTAGGTGCAATATTTATAGAAATTCAAAAACCTTCATATGGATAGATTTGTTCATAAAATTAAAGCGAATTGCTCAATAATTTTGGGGTGATTCACTAGTAGAATATGACTTGGAATATTTTGCATGTAGAGTTCTTTGCTAAAAAAAATGCAAGCAATTTGCTTACTAGTTATGGACTTTGAAAAAAATTCAACAAGAAGGTATTCAAGAAAATTATTTCATAAGCTTGAATGTATGTACCTACATAGAGAGAGTTTTGGGCTCAAAATATATAGAAATTAAAAAATATTCCTATGGATAGATTTGTTCATAAAATTAAAGAAACTTTCTCAAATTTTTGGATGATTCACTAGTAGAATATGACTTGGAGGATTTTGCATATGGATTTATTTGCTAAAAATATACAAGAAATTTGCTTGCTAGTTATGGACTTTAAAAAATCAACAAGAAGGTATTCAAGCTGTTAGAATTTTCCAAAATAGACATGCAAAGCATTACACAAAATATGAAGATAAGAGTAGAATTGATTGCTTTATTCCAAGGATCAACTTTGTATAAATAGCAAAGTTGATCATTGAGATCCGTTGCATTACAACAACTCATAAAACTTGATGAAGACACCACTGAGTATTCTCCTGACACATGGAGGAGTGTAAACTCAAGTGTGTCTATCCTAGTAGAACTTAAGAGAATATTCACTTATTCTAACACAAGCAAATCATTTCTCAAAACTAGACTGAATTGTATTTCCATGAGAGAGGGAAGAAGAAACTTGTCCTTCCTATTGAATCAATCACTTATTAGATATATATTGGAGAGATTTCACTATTTTTTGAGCTAATGACTTATTGAGTTAAGTGATACATTTACTAATTTGATATTTTTGCAGAAGGATTTAGAATTTACCTTAAGTTATTTTTGTCTATGATAGACACATGTACAAGCCTAGATTTAGTTTTGGATGATGCTCAAATATTTTTGTAGTCATCAATTTTAGAAAAAAATTAAAAATTTGGTGTTCATGTTGGAGTTTCTATTTGCAAAGTATTTATACAATTAAGCACAAATAATAAAAATGATGAGATTTGAAGTTAATTAAATATTGGAACTAAAAAATTAAATCCTTGGCCTCAATGAATTGCTTTGAATTTAACCTATGAAATTGAGAATTTTTTGAACTAAATAACCTGTTTACATAGAATGATTCTCTTGTGATTGAGAGAAAATTATTTATAATTCTTAGAGAATATCTCACTTAATTTACTTAGTTATTTTTAGACACTTTGTTCAAAATTGAGTGAATCACTCTAACTTTTAAAGTGAATCACTTCCTAAAACTAGACTTGGTGAAATTTTCCTCAAATTTGAACCAACCACTTCATCTATGATGAATGCAATTACGGAACACAAATCAAGGCATTAAGTACAATTTAAGAGATAATGAGGATCAATACCACTAGCCATTCTAGAAACTATGTTGAACTAGGGAATTTTCTTGACTTCTAAATAATATTTATGTCCCAATTCATGTTTCAACAAAGTTGGAAGAAATTTCCAATAGATTTTCCCAACCTATAGATTTAGGTTGGCTCCCCACCACCCTCATAGAATATTCTGATGCTAACTTATTATAACTTGCATTGAAATTAAAATGTAGAAAGTAAAGTGTGAAATTAAAATTGCATGAAAGTTTAAGGGTGTAAGTGATTCAAGAAAATATGGGTTTAAACCATAGTGAGTGCATGATCAACCAAAACATGAGAAGAAAAATAACATCAATGTCCATACATTGATTGAAATATTAAATTGATAAGTGAATGACAAGATGGGATAAAAGGGATATGCCATAATCATTGTACACTTATAAAACTAGGAGGATGGTGCCATTGATTAATTGGCTAAGAACTTACTAATTTTTATAATATCATCATATTAAAGCACAACATGGGTTTCATAGAGTGTAGCTTTAAATTATCATGGGTAAAATATGAATACAATAAGGGCCCTAGGCCCTTGTTTATTATAATAGTTTACCCTTGAGTTACTTGGGGTGAGAAACAATTAATCTTAGCAAAAGTATATATTAGGAGCATATTTAGTAAAATGATGCACTACCAAATACTATACACATCTAATTATTCATATAATAGGCTTATAATGCTTATAAATGATGCAGTGTACCACTTCATACCAATATATTGCTTTCTAGAAGATTCACCTCAAGATTCATGCCTTCAATTTTAACTTTGTGACTATTTGATCAATTTGCTCTAGTTATAAATAAAATCACTATATTTTGGGAGAAAATTACTTGCATTAGCATGTAAATTAATATCCTTTGCTAGGTGCATAAATTCTTGGAGTTACTTAGTTCTCTTTTGCAAGAAAATTGGTACTTGGAGCCAATCAGCCTATTTTACAAGCAAATTGATACTTGTTCTATATGTGGTCAAATTTATAGAGGATTTGTTAGGTATATGTTGTCTAATTTCATTTTTGTATGCTCCTTCAAAATTTATAAAATATAAATTTAATGTCAAGGAAATATAGGCTCATAAGTTGAAATTGTTGTTACTTTCACCCTAGATTATAAAAAAATTTAATTAGAAATTACTAGAAAATTTAGAATACCTATATTTAGAAATAGTCTTTACATTATCATAAGAATTTGCATCATATACATTATAGTAAAATATATTTTATCTGCTAAAAATAGATGCAATATTAGGAACAAAGATCATATTTAGTAATTTTACATAGCACAAAAATGATGAATGAATTACATTATGATCTCGGTAGTTTTATGATTAAATTCATCAATTCTTCCTCGCATTAGAAAGAGGAATAGGAAAATATTAGGTTTTTCATCTTCTCTCTATACCACCAACATGTAAAACACTTAGCTACATACTATTTCAATTGTCTTTTAATCCATATAAGAATAACAAAAAATTATATTGACTTATCTTGATAACTTTTGGATGTTCCCTATTTGACGAGATATAAATTTTTCAAAAACATATTTTTCTATCTCTAATTTTTTTACAAAGGTATAAAATACCATTATACCATATGTTGTATTTAAAAATATTTCCTAAAAATAAATGAAATCAATAAATTACCCATAAAAACAATATCTCACAAAAAGTATATACATAATATGAAGAGTGTCCATAGACACCAAAATAATATCACGAAAAGAAAGAATACACACTCCAACTATTGGTAAAATTATTTATCTCAAGGTGTATAAATACCCAATCACAAATGACCTTTACGTCAAGTTTAAAACTAACCTTCAAGTTTTTTGATAAAATATCATAACAAACCCACCTATACAAGGTGTATATGTTGGAATTCACACTATTCTCTAGAAATATACAAAAGTAAAACATCCACTCAAATATTAAGGGGTGTATTTATAACAATACCAAAACCTTATATTACTTTATAAATTTTAACCTAAGCTAACATAATAAGTGAGCTTTAGGTTAATTAAAAATATTAAATAACTTTTAACCATAACAAGGTTAACCATTGCCTATTGGACTTACATAATAAAATATTACAAAATATTACATACATTTCACAATGATCTACCGTTAGCCTATCCAATACATTGCATAATGTTGTCTCTTGGATATAAATCAAATTACAAGTTCAACACCCCCCATAATTTGAATTAAGGGGCCAAGGAGAGAAGATATTAGTAACAATAATATCTTCCCCTCATAATGGATACTCTAGTGGACCTCTATAGTTGAGGCATATCCATTTGAATATTCCTCATAATATAAAATATATCCATCTTTCTCTAATAAATTTGCTTTAATGTTTTACAATTTCAACAAAAAATTCTTCATAGGACATTCCTCCTTTTTATAGTATCTGTAAATTATCTTCATTTTGTTTGAAGAGTTATCCTTTCTCATGGGCCCTTGGGTCTTAGTCTCCTTATATTGGAATTCCTTTTCATGATCATGTACGTGAGGAGTTCCACCATCATAATTTTGCATGGAAACTTGAAAGTACTCTAAAAGAGAGAAAATTTAATCAAGAGTAAGAGTTTTTTGGGATTTCAAGAATGTAGAAATTATATAAACTATGAGGTTCAATATCTAAATTGAGGGGCCAAGAAGAGAATATATTAATGATAATAATATCTTCCCCTCATAATGGATACTCTAGTGGGCCTCTATAGTTGAGGTAGATCCATTCAAATATCCCTCAACATCTAAAAGATGTCCATCTTTCTCCAAGAACTTAGATTTAAATTTTTAAAATTTTAATGAACAATTTTTCATAGGATACCCCTCATTTTTATAGTATCTATAAATTATCTTCATTTTATTTGAAGAATTATTCTTTACCATGGGCCCTTGGTTCTTAGTCTCCTTAAATTGGAATTCCTTTACATAATCATGTATGTGTGGAGTTCCACAACCACACTTTTGCATGGAAACCTAAAAGTACTCTAAAAGAGAGAAAATTTAATCGAGAGTAAGATTTTTTTGGGATTCCAAGAATGTATAAATCATATGAAATATGAGGTTCATTATCTTAAATAAGGGGTGAGATTACCAAGGAAAATATTAATATCTACCCCCAAAGACTTGAATCTCATAATGTAGTCCTCAATTATCAAATTCAACTAGCTTAAGGAAAATAAGTTCTAGTTCCAAGTAACTTACTTCAATAGTGTTAACCTTTCCAAAACACTCATGAAACTTTTACCATGTATTGATAGTGTAACTCTCTTCTTTGGTATGGTAAAATAAATCTCATTCAATCAATAAGGAAAACAAACCTAGTACCTTTTTTTCTTTTTGGTATTGATCTTTGTCATCAATAACCACTATTTTATCCTCTTGAAAGATACACAACTTCTAAATTTATAGCAATCCAATAATTTGAGTTGAACAGATACTATAATTTCATCCATTAAGGTGAGTAACTAGGTCTTTATCATCCGTATTACACAATTAGACCTTAAAACTATATTGGGTCCATAAACTAATGGTACTAACATGTAGAGCTCAGAAAATCATGCAATTTAAATAAATATATCAAAATTCTTTTGCATGCAAAAATTATGGCCTTCAAAAGATTTATCCTAATGAACACCAAAAATAAAAAAATAAAGCCTCTAACCTTAAAAAACTAGTAGTTAATATTGACCTACCACTTGACAAACTAATTTTTTGGAATGCTCCAATACACTTTTACCATGTTTACTCTTATGAGTCAATAGATCAATTATCATATACTTTGATTTGTTCGATTGAATGACTTTAAATATGAAAAATGTATTTTTGATCTCATTAATTTCCATGTTGGTGTTCACCTCAACTGAGCATTGAGTTATAAGGGATGTAAACTCATAAAAACACAAGTAGAGAGGTTCAAACCTCAGATATCTAAAAGATAAATGGCTTAGGTAAGTTAGTCTTGCCACATTTCCACACCTTTGTATTGGGATGAAGCTTCCCTACACACCTCTTAAGGTGAGTTCTCCCTTCCTAATTACAAAAATATGACTAAAAATCTACACACAATGAACTCTAGTATTAGTTGGAGCCTACCTACCACTATACCAATGACCATAGATGGGATTTGCTAGTGGGAAACCACCTTGAGAACATTACCATGTAAGGATAGGCCTAAAATGAGTTTTCATATTAGGATATTCAAACCTAAAATTTTTCATTCAACCTCTTATGAAAAAAGGCTATTGCTACTATGATAAGCAATTTGATGATGAATGCGACATCAGTACCCTCATGAGGACAATCACTAGGGATATAATTTGAGTCAAAGATAATGATATTCATCAAAAAATAAGGTGAGGTAGGATCAATCCTTAATATTATTTAGGTGATGCCTTTTGATTTTCTATGTTATCCACATTAGTGGATGCTTTTACCAAGGCCACACATTCACTATGATAACGAGGGGCTTATGCTTTGAAAAAGAAGTGCATATATTTATATGATGTCAATATGGGAGGATTGAGATAGATACACATGGAAATTAGCACAAAGGGAGGTTTTGGATCCTTCTAAATAGCTATTGTAGTGCCTAAACCCATAGATAAATATACCCCCAAAATATCCTTCCAATTATTTGAATGATGTGCTTAATCATATTCCCTATAAAGAAGAAAAAATGGAGGGAAAAGAGGTGGGGGTACTATTTTTTGAAATTTCAAATTTGAATATTTCCCTCTTCAAGGACTTTATTATCTAGAAAGCTAATAGAAATTATATTCAATAGAAGATAAAAATAAATATTATTTTCCCAAGACCTTTTATGTTGTACCTGGCTCATAAAACCTTGCAAAATAAATTGTTTAAATGATCAAGAGAAGAATAAAAGGAAATAATAATTTTTTCTGCATTCCTAAGAAATGCTACTTTATATTTTATTTGATACCATGTTGGAATTCACATCATTTTCTAGAAATAAATAGAAGCAAAACATCCACTCAAATTTTATACATAAAGCATAAAAGATGAAAGAAATATATAAATATGATGGGTACCCATAGGCACCATAAATAATCACAATCTATAGGTTATATTACACAACACTCTATTGAAAAACTAAGTGTGAGGGGGACATTTATAGCAATAACAAGACATCAAATTACATTGTAAAGTTTAACCTAAGACAACATACTAAGTGGGATTTAAGTTAATTACAAATGTTAAATAAGGTTTAACAAGGTTAACCATGGCCCATTGGACTTACATAATAAAATACTATAAAATATTAAATACATTTCATAATTATTTTCCCTTAGGCCTATCCAATCCATCACACAATGCCTGCTCTTTACCATGAATTAGGCTATAAATTAAATAGTATAAAGGCCCAAAGGGTAATAGAATAAATATAATGCACAAGTCAATTATTTCATAATGTTAAAATTAACATCAAGTATTCCAACATTTTCCCTTAAGATGAACAAGGGATAAGGACAAAGATACTTATTAGCCATCTCTTCTTAAGAGGCACTCACCAAATCCAAGACACTTGTAACCATGCAAAGGGTACCTCAAGCATAACCTTGGTCAAGATGTTTTTTTTCTACTCTATTGATGATACACAGTCTAGGTCAAGCATCCCAATGGGACAAAGATATCGTATGTATTACACTCCAAACCTTGAAATATTTGTTTCACTCATGAAACATTGGATTTCATATAAGCTTGATGAAACTCCCACTATCACAATAAAGAGTGATAGAAAACTACTAAGGAATAACCACTTGATAAAAAATCATGGGAATCGAAGGTGTTTGGTTACTTCATTAGAAATATAGCATTTCACTTATATAGAATAATAATATATAGTGGAGCACCATATGCAACATAAAAAGACTTTTCTAGAGCTATGATAGAATACAAACCTAGTAATGGACCATTTTTGGCCCAAATCCTCAACCTACTTTACAGTAGAAAATATTTTCAAAATTAGAGATGCTCTAACTAAATAGCAAATACCCATATAGTATGTACCTATAATGTATGAAAGGATATACTTTCCTACTATCTAGTTAATCTCAAAGGGTGTTTGCTTATACCTAGAACAATAGATGATAATAAAAGCAATATTTGGCTGTGTGTGGGTGAGATAGAAAAGTCCATCAATAAGGTACTAGTATATAGTAGTATCCACTAAAGGAATGGTGTAAGCTACTCATAGATTCAAACTAGAAACAAAGGGATTCTAATAAAATTTGGAATCCTCCATCCTGAACCACTATAGAAGATCCAAAGTATAGTTGGGCTAAGAAATAATTATCTTGGAGGGTATATGATCAATTTAAATCCCCATAAAGTTATTCAAAAGATCCAAATTCGTCATATTAAAAGTATCATGAAACCATGACTTCATCTCTTGGACTAAGGATATTGAACTTCTCATGATAACAATATCATTAACATACAACACAATCACCAAAGTCCAATCATCTTGATGCTTCTTGTAGACATGATGCTTTACCTGACAATATTTAAACCAACAAATAAGAAAATGAACTATAACTTCTCATACTAAGTACAAGGATCTTGTTTAATCCCATACAAGGACCTATTTAATAGATAAACCAAATTAATAGGACCATCAAGATTTTAACTAAGTGGTCACCACATAAATTTTCTCTCGAATATCACAATAAAGAAAGAAATTATTCATATTCATTTGATGCACTTGCCACCCATATAAAGTAGTAATAGAAAACACCATCAAAAATAATTTTGTATTGGTATCTAGAAAAATGTTCTTCAAGTAATCAATTCCCTTCTTTTGATATAAATACTTAGCAACAAGGCATACCTTATGCTTCTCCACATAGAAGTCAAAAGTATATATATAGAACTATTTTCAACCAACAATATTCTTCCTTTCAATAAGATGAACAAGATTCCATATCTAATTATTCATCAATGGATTATATTGTTCAAGCATAACATCCTCCCTCTTTATATAACCCTTGGCCTTGGAATAGTTGAGGGGGGTATCTATAGTTATCAGACCTCAAGATTAAGGCATGAAATAAATCCTTTTTATGGAATTATTGATAAATAATAGGTTGAGATTCCATTAGGATGGTCCAAACCTGGTTAGACTATGAAGAAGCATCATCATACAATTATCCTAGAATATCCAATCCAAAATTCCAATCCACTTCAACATCCATCACTGTATCACAAGGTATGGGGGGATCAAGCTCAACTACTCTAGGATCTAAAATTATAGGTTTTGGATAAAAATATGAATGAAGAGACATTAAGTTATAGGGTCTAGTTTAAGAAGCTAAAATAAGCATGGTTTTAATGAGAATTATTGAGGAAGCAATGAAGACCACTAAAGTACTAGTGAAAGAAGATTATTTAGCCATAAGAACAAGAAGAGAGCTAGAAGAGGTAGTTAGAAGTATACCATAAAATATCACATCCTTCAAATGAGAATGTATCAACTATTAGGGTAACACAAGTAATAAACCTTAAATATATTAGAATTCCTTATAAAAATAAAATGATGATTGTTTGTGTTCATCTTATTTTGTGTATATTTGGGAATATAGAGCCATGTAGTGGATCCAAAGATATAGAAGTGAGATACATCAAGCTTATCACTTACCAATCTCTCAAGAGGAGTCATATCCTAGATTATACAAGTTTGAGTTAGATTGACGACATGTGTTGCCCAAGTCATTACCTTACCCCAAAACTTGGGCTTCATCTACTTATCATGCAACATACATCTAGACATATCCATAATAACTATGTTCTTTTGTTTTGCCACCCCATCATTTTCTAGGGTATAATGAATAGTATTTTGAAAAGAAATACCATGGAGAGTCAAAATTTTGATGAAGGCATAAATTACATACTCACCTCCTCTATATCTCCTATATCACTTGATTTTACTCTAAAATTTATTCTCCACAAGAGCCTTGAAGTCCTTGGACTTTATAAAAGCTTAATATATAGTATGAATAACATTCAACTAGATATACCTAGAGAAATCATCAATTAAGGTGAGAAATTACTTATTCCTAGTAAGATATGGTACCCCATGCATCCACAATTATCCCTATGAATGTGATCCAATGTTCATATAGCATAGTTAATATTCCATTTTGGAAAGGAATCTTGATGATGCTTCCCCAATATACACCCTTTATAAACACCACTATAAGGAGATATAGGAGGAATAATAATAGCCAACTAATGTTGGCTAGTGTACTGCAAGGATCCATAGCCAAGGTGTTCAAGTTTCTATTGTCATAGCTTACTAACATAATTTATGTTTTCCACTTAAGTTATAAAATATATCCTCTTATAGGAGTGATGAGTAGAATTAATATGATAACCAAACTAATAAATATAATTTAACTCATTATAATATCTTGAGATAACTATATTGAAGCCATCAACAATTTTCTTAATAACCCATCGATTTGGCCAAAACTCAACTATCTTATTCATATGATTTATGCAATAAATACAAAATAATTGGGATCTACACTAGAAAATTGGACTTCATCAAAGGAAGATGAACCAATTATCACCTCACCATATCTAACAACCTATAAATATGAGTCATCCTAAATTAACACATGCTCTCTAGAATTTTATGTGTTGTAGTCATGTAAGAGATGACAATCCTTAGTCATGCAATGAGTTGCATCTAATATATAATCCAATATTTCAAATAGGTGGATGTCTAGTATGCTAATTGAATAACTATTACAAAACAACTATCGACATTTAGCATTTATCCATATCAATTCTAGAAATGCACAAATAATAGCCAAGTTATGAAATTATAATAGATACATATACCAACAAATCAAACATACAAAATTCAAATCTTAGATTTATCTCAAAGAAAGTATTTAGCCACTTGGAGAGGGCAAAGTCTCATATTCATGGAATATGTGACTTAAACACAAATAAATTTCATCTAGCACATAATTATTTCTATATATAGATTATATCACATTAACCCTAACCTTAATGCTCAAGGGATGACTAATTAACCTAAATCCTAACCTAAAAAAGATAACCCAAATGATTATATTGGAACCATTATATGGATCCCTCCTTATAAAGCTTTGTGTTCAAACCTAGAAAATACTAAAAATGATTTTAGGCTCTCATACAACATCATTTCTTTGGGAAGGACCTATAATTTTATGATAAATTCCTAAATTTGACTCAAAAAATGATGAACTCTATATTGTAATACTATTTTTGATTGAAGAGTAATTTTACCTTCCTCATCAAGTAATAGAAGAGGCAAATTCAAGGACTACACTTCTATACAATTGAATTGGATAAAAAATATCTAATCACCATTCTTTAGTTCCTTGCTGTGTGAGCTAACTACCTTGGATAGAGTGGGTTGGATTCATTTGAGACAAATGAGCATGCTATTATTTTTCCACTTAACATATAATTTTTGTACATTAATAATAACATCACTAAGCTAAGATATCTATTGTGGTTCTAGGATCATATATAAATTTTCTAAGTTCATGGAAAATAGAATTCCCATCCAAGTATAATATCCCATTTGGATGTTAACCTTAGCCATTCGACCCATACATTGAGTAGTACCCACATTGACTTGAAGTATTGATATACAAGCCCAAGGATTTTGTTGTCTTATGATCTATAAAGTTATGGGTACTACCTAAATTAATGAACACATTAACAATTTATCCTCTAATGAATCATTATACCTTAATATTATGATGAGTGTGTAGCATCATAAGAATGTGATCAAAGAAAACCATGGTATCACCCTCCTATTTTGCTTCATCTATTTTTTTTTGGTTGCTCCTATTGCAAGAAATATTCATTTTCATATATTGTTGTCTTTATATTCCAATAGAAACTAACAATGTTATTCATTGGCCTAATATTGAGGATATTGATAATGACATTTGAAATAGAAGAATCCCTAAAAATGCTCAATATTACAAAATGTATGATGAGAGTTGAAGTCACTTCTATATGGGAAATAGGAATATTGAAGCTTTTATTCTATTTCTAAAGTTACATGTCATCATCAAGAGTATATGGACCATGAATATTGAATTCCTTTTGAATTTCATCATTAATATCTTTGAGAAAGGCAAAGACCATCATCACTAGACTCAATTGATGGGTATACATGAGGAGACTTGCGAACTAAAAGCAATTCCCCTCTACTATTCTACTTTGCTTTGTTCGCATAAGATGTATACCATATGATGTTGAAAATCCCTTATTGAAACTTTAGATAAGTTATTCTTTGAAGTAAGGCCATGAAAGAGGACCAACATGTTGGCGAAGTTGCCACAAAAACCATTGATAATCTTGGGTACCCAAATTAGAAGCTATGAATATGACACAACCTACTTTAAGAACATGGTACAAATGGATAAGGCCTTATATTTTTTATAGCCATCCATGAGGATCATTACCTTCAAAAGTAGGCATGTTAATATGAGAAATTGGAACATTATGAGTCCATTCAAGGAAATTATAAGCACCTCCTGTCATGGAATCTAAAGTAGAAGTGAAGCCTAGGTCATAGGAACTTCCATAGGAATTTGGAGGATTATGACTAGGTGGAGGTAGTGGAAGAATACTTGTATTTTATGCTTGAATATTCATAGTTTGGATTCCAATGATTTATTATGAACCTTGGATAAAAGGAGATATAATAATGGATATATTTAGGATTATTGCAATATTATTCAAGGTCTTGGATTGATCATTCAAGGTGTGATAATGAAAGCAACCATTTGTTATTAATGTAGCCCACGGTCAATATCATTGGGAAGAGGAATAAAAATTGGAGGGGTAGTGGAAAAAGGGTTAAGAGGAGGAGGAGATGAAGAATAAAATGTGTTGGGTGGGGGAAAATCCATGAAATTTAATAAGGAAAGATGACATTGGTAAAAACTATTCATATTAGGAGTGTTATCAACTTACTTATATTTCTTGGTTGGTGCTTCTTTTTGCTCATACACACATCCTCTTAAATAATCATACATTGTAATCAATCATTGAATTATGCTTAACCAATAGGGGTAACAAGTTTAGTCATGCACTAGGGACAATTGAAAATATAAAACAAAAATACTTGGAATACTACTGAAAAAATATTGTGAAAAATACCTCATAGAGATCAACTTATAGGGATGGACACAAAGCAATTGGTCCCCTAAAAGGATCCAGCCACACTCAATATTTTACTCCTTTTTTAAAGGGGATTCAAATCCAGAACATGGATCGGGTTAGCTACATATTTATGAAGGAGGGACAAATGGAAAACACTGTGGATTTTTGACATATTTGGTGGCAGTGCGAGTTTGTAGGCAACATAACTGATTTTGGCAACAATGTCAAAAGGACCAACAAATATAGGGCTTAATTTGGTGGATTTAATGGAACTTTTGGTTGGCTTGACTCTAAGGAATACTTTGTCACCAACTGCAAATTCTCGGGGTGTTCGCTTAAGATCAACATAACTCTTCTCATGATCAACGACTTCACGAAGTCGTTGATGAATCTCCTTAAGCTAAAACTCTATTTGTTTAACAACATCAGGACCGATAACTTCACAATCATCTAGATTATCCCATGTTAATGATGTCTTGCACCTACGCCCATATACAGCCTTAAAAAGGCCATGCCCAACGTGGTATGATAGTTGTTATTATAGAACAAATTCCACTAGGAAGAGATAATATTCCCATTTACTCTGGTGGTCTATGCAATACATACGTATCATATCTTCTACCACTTGATTGACCCGCTCAGTCTATCCATATATCTCAGGATGATAAGTAGTGCTGATATTGAGCTTTTTTCATCAATCTCGGTGCAAAGCTTACCAAAACTCAAAAGTGAATCTCAAATCTCTATCCAAGATGATTATTTTGGTAAACCCATGTAATATTACAATGTCTTGAGCAAACTTTTGTGCTATAGCTATTGCATCATCTCAAACACTTCCTGGTATAAAATGCACTACTTTAGTTAATTTTTCCACCACCACAATATTGCATCATGCTAAAATCATGTCTTAGGAAGACCAACAATAAAATCCATAGACATTACTTGCCATTTTTGTTATGGCACATTGAACAGATGCATAATTCCACTAGGATGTTGATGTTCTGCCTTGACCTTCTGACATTCCAGGAATATTGCAACAAATTGCACTACATATTTCTTCATCCCAGGCCAAAATTAGTCTTTCTTCAAGGTTTCCCTAATCTTAATTACCGCTGTATGAGCAGAATATGGTGCATAATGAGCTTCCTACAGGATAGTTATTTTAAGTCCTTCATCATTGGGTGCAATTAACCTATTTTAGAAATACACAAAATTTTTGCTGGACACTATAATCTCCATGTCGATTTAGTTTTTTCTCAACCTTGTGATGACATTGTTTGCAAAACTCATCATTCTTTTGCATTTCCATAACTTTTTCCTTTATTCCATACTAATATTTTGTAAGAGTTGTGATATGCCTCCTCCTGCTAAGAGCATCTACCAGCTTATTTTATTTTCCCTTGATATATTCAATACCAAAGTTATATTCAACCAAGAACTCCATCCATCTTCGTTTTTGAGCGTTTAGTAGAGGCTGAGTAAAAATATATCTCAAACTCTATGATTGGTTTTAAGCTCAAAGGGCCTTCCTAACAGATAATGCCTCTAAATTTTAAGAGCTTGAACGATTACTGCCAACTCTAAATCATGCGTAGCATAGTTTATCTCATGTTTCCTGAGTTTCCTGGACTCATATGCTACCACGACCTCATATTGCATCAAAACACCACCCAGTCCTTCTAGTGAGGCATCAGTACATATAGTAAAATATTTGTTTGCATTAGGTATTTTAGTATAGGTGCAGTTATCAAATTTTCCTTAAGAATTCTGAAAGCTTCTTCACATTGTGCTATCCATATAAATGTTTTTCCTTTTCTTTGCAGGTTGATAATGGGAAATGCAACTTTTGAAAACCCCTTAAAAAATCATCGATAGTAACCAACCATTCCCATAAAACTTCTTACTTTTGATACATTGGTTGGAGCTGGCCAATCTATTATGACCTTAATATTTTTAGGATCTACAATTATTCTTTCGACTGAGACTATGTGCCCCAAGTACTGTACTTGTGGTGTATAGAATTCACATTTGGATAACTTACCATATAATTAATTTTTTTAAGAAATTCTAGCATGATTCTCATGTGTTCATCATGTTCTTATCTATTTCAGGAATAAATCAAGATATCATCTAAAAATATAAGAAAAAATTGGTCTAACTATTCCCGAAACATGTTTTTCATCAAATTCATAAATTCAGCTTGTGCATTAGTTAACCCAAATGGTAATACTATGAAATCATAATGTCCATATTGAGTTCTAAAGGTAATCTTATATAAATATTCTTCCCTGATTCTTAACTGATGATATCCCGGTCTAAGTTTAATCTTAGAAAAGATTGTATCTCCCTCTAGCTGATCAAATAGGTCATCAATTCTAGGTAAAGGATAATTGTTCTTGACATTCATATTGTTAACCATCCTATAGTCAATGCATAATATCAGGGATACATATTTATTTTTGACAAATAGAACCAGTGCTCCCCATGGTGATACACTGGGTTTAATGTACCCACTTTTCTAATAAATATTGCAGTTGAGTCTTAAGCTCTTGTAATTCAAGGGGTGCCATACGATAAGGGGTATGAACTACTAGAGTTGCTCCTGGCATAAGCTCAATTGAAAAATAAAACTCTCTTTTTGGAGGAAGTCTAGATATATATTTAGGAAATACATCCCTAAATTCATTTAACACTGGATACTGTTGGAATAATACGAAACTTGATTCAATTTCCTCCTTTTTGTTCATTTTAACCACATACAATTTACATCCTTACCTTAATGTTTTTTTACTTGTATGGCAGTCATCAAATGAGGCTCAAGAGTTATTCGATTACAATGGATACATATTCACCAATTAGCATCATCCGTAAAGTCCAACCACCTTTCCTCAAAGTTCAATAGGGCCTTATGATATTTTAGCCAATCTACTCCTAGGACTATGTCAAATGCATGCAAAGGAGCCACATACAGGTGCCAATTGATTTTTCTGAGAGGTATTTATATTTGTGGAACAAATAAACACTTGTTGACTAAGTAAGTTTATCCTGAGCCATACTCGACTTGCCACTCTCTTTCCAAAACCCCAGGTTTAATAGGTATTTTCCTAAAAATACTTTTTGAAGTGAAACTATCTGTAGCACCACTATCAATTAAAATGCATACATATATTTTACCTAATTTTCCTTTAGTTAAAAATGGAGTAGCTTGCCTTGAAAGTTTAGGGTTACCTGTGGCAATAACGATTTTGTGTGGGGATTATTTAGGGGGATTTCTTTGGTTAGATGTATTTGGGTATTTTCTAGCAAAGTGGTCCAAGGCTCTGCATGTGTAGCACACATTTTCACCCACATTCTTTTATTTTTCTCCATTTTTCTCAACATAAAATTGTGGCATGAGGAAACGGTCCTTAAATGCCCTTTCAAATTCCTCCCATGGAACTATAACAACTTCTTTCTAAGTAGCCTTTGTATCTACTAGATATTTTTATTTTTTGATAACACAATGTGGCACATCAACAACTTGCACCCTTTCCAACTCTCTCATGAGTCATATTAATCCCTTCCTTGGGACATCTACAATTTCCTCTTGTAGATTAACACTGGTCCTCCATGAGGTACCTACCATTCTTGGCATCAAAAGAGTTATGTCAGAACAACTATTCATGTTATTAGCCAAGGTTTTGTAACCTAGGCTCTAATACCAACTATCACAACCCAAGTTTACACACCCCAAAATCATAGCATACTTAAATGTCACACATGTATGTTGTTTAACCCGATTAATGTAGCACTAGGCATAGAAGAGTTGCACTTCAAGTTTTTCTACCATTGTAGTTGATTACTTAAGTGTTCGGTATTGGCCAGTTTCCCGTAACTAATTACCATTAAATATCATACCCTTCTCTTGGTACATATAAGTCCTAGCATGGGTTGGCTCTTCTAGGGCCCATAACACCTGGAAGAGTGGACGCACTAATTCCTTTGTTCCAAAGCTCATATCTCGCAGTTCACAGATTTCTTCTAAGACAATCTCATTAAATTTATACTTTGGAACTAGCATTGTTTTGTCTATGATTGATCATTGTCCTTACACTAAGGTATGATCAGAGGTCCACCATCGCATGGCCTTGGACCAAATTTTCTCATTTCTTGCTTTGATTTACGGTAATGCTACCCATACCATCTATCGATGTACCTTACAACCCCATAATCCAACTCTCTAATCATGAGTCCTATTGGTGATTCCACAACTGGAGTAGGCTCGTGAGCATCCTCACTTGCTACTTTAGTGTTTTCCAGAGACAATATCCCATACCATTGTCTCTTACCCTCTTAATGATGAACCTATTTCAGGCTAAGGAATGGATAACACTTAATCACGGTAGCCACCACCACAACTACCAGAATGGGTTAGTGCTATCCTTCTTGATAAGCACCATAATATAAATACACCTTTTATTTTTGAAATATTTCAAACTGAATATGACTAGTGGTTTGTTTATTTAAGTTGATAAAAGTTACTCAATTTACATTAAAGCATATCACATAAGCTCAAATTTTTATATTTAGATGATACATAAATCAATATGTTAATTCATAAGAAAATCTTTCCTTTAAATATAAAGCTAAATCTTTAATATAAATTATAGATACCAACTATCACAACCCAATTTTACACACCCCAAAATTTATTATAACATACTTAATTGTCACACATGTATGATGTTAACCCATTTAATGTAGCACTAGGCATAAAAGAGTTGCACTTCAAGTTTTTCTACCATTGCAGTTGGTTACTTAAGTGCTCGAGACTGACCAATTTTTTGCAACTAATTTCCATTAAATACCATACCTTTCTCTTAGTATATATAGGTCATGGCATGGGTTGGCTCTTCCAGGGCCTATAACACCTAGAAGAGTGGATGCACTAATTCACTTGTTCCAAAGCTCAGGAACTCGTAGTTCACAGATTACTTCTAAGACAACCTAGAAGAGTGGATGCACTAATTTTTTACTTTGGAACTAGCGTTTCTACACCTGTGACTGATCATTGTCCTTCCACTAAGGTATGATCATAGGTCCACCATCGCATGACCTTGGACTAGATTTTCTCAGTTCTTGCTTCGGTTGACAGTAATGCTACCCATACCATATACCACTGGATCTTCAACCCCATAATCTAGCTCTCTGGTCATGAGTCTTGTTGGTGATTCCACAATCGAACTAGGCTCGTGAGTATCCTCACTTGCTACTTTAGTGTTTTCTAGAGATAATATCCCATACCATTGTCTCTTACCCTCTCAACGATGAACCTCTATCAAGCTGAGGAATGGATAACACTTAATCATGGTAGCGGTAGCCACCACTGCAACTACCAGAATAGGTTAGCACTATCCTTCTAATAAGCATCCTAATATCCATACACATTTTCTTTTTGAAATATCTCAAGGTGAATATGACTGGTGGTTTGTTTCTTTAAGTTGATAAAAGTTACTTAATTTACATTAAAGCATATCACATAAGCTCAAATTTTTATATTTAAACTACTTGCATGATACATAAATCAATATGCTAATTCATAAGAAAATATTTCCTTTTAATATAAATCTAAATATTAAATTTAAATTTCACAACTATAATCTAAATTAACCGTCTAGAGTCATACCAAATCTACCTTTAAGCCTAAAAACTATTATTTTTAAACTAATAACCTCATGATTGCTTAGTAAGTCGAGCATTTTTTTGAAAGTAAGCATAATTCTTTAATTTCAAAATAACATTCCCTTATAAAGAAATTTATTCTATTTTCTTATATTTTAAGGTAAAGTCATCACAAGATAAAAAAAAAACCCTAATTGAATTTAGTATTACATCTACTCTTTACAAAATTAACTCAAGGTGCCATATGCTCTTACTTATCTTAATATATAAAAAGAAATCCTAAATGTTTCTATTGCCTTTTGAAAATAATTAAAACTACTTATTGTATTAAATAACTCTACCAGCAAGATATTGGTAGCATTAAGATAATAAAGCATTACCCTTTCTAAAGGAAATTTATATTATTTTAAGTAACAAAGGTGAGCATAATTATACCTACAAGCATCTTTTAAATTATTATATGATTTGCCATTGAATTCAAAGGATTGTGGTTGTCACTAATTTTAAATTTTACCATTGATTAAAAGGAATCATAGACTAAGGTAATGGCTTTACCCTTCTTAAATAAAATCTTATTGAAAATGTATCCAGCACCTTCTCAAGACACATTGGTTCATTGAGCGCATCATATACGAGATGTAAATCTAAAGTCTTATGTTTATGTTTTAAGGAATGATAAAGCATATGTTTAATACACCTGTCTAATTTTAGGTACAATTTTTTCCTATCCTTAACCCAAAGATAAAACTAATGGTGCTTACCAAAATGCATAATATTATGTTTTACTTTGATCTAAGCAAAGGTTTTGAATGGTTCACCTTCAGTCATCCAAATTCGTATTGAAGTTTTTTTCAAATTTTTACTTAGTTTTTAGGTAGTTGTCTATATATTTATTTTCGTATAATAAAATCTACAGCCATGAGTTAAATTCATACTACCATTCAAGGTGAGAAAGGCTCAAGGTGGGAAACACCTAAATTCTCCCTACAATTTGTAAACTTTATTTAAAAAAAAAATAATGATTACCTTCTCATAAAATGCTTTAATATAAATAAAAAGAAATCAAATAATAGACTTATAATTTTTTTTTTATTAAAATTAAGCCATCAACATTCAAATATAAACACCCACTTAATAAGCAAAGCTGAATAGTACTTTTAAAAAAAAAATAAAGTTTAAAATTTTTAAGACAGGGAGCAATGCTGATATTGTACGACATCAAGGAGTCCTCCAAAATTTTCCCTTATGCAAATTCAACTTGGGTACAACAAAGCGAAGTGCGCCTACTAATCCGTTAAACCATTCCTTTCATGATAATACAAACCAAGAACAATCCCATACAATCAATGCTTCCTTACTAAGTGAAAATCAGTATGTTTTCTATTTCTAAATAAAGATAAAATTTATTTCACATATTTAATTGCCTCAACATTGAAGCTTTCAACACCACAGTGCATCACACTATTGAATTATAATGGCCATCGTTATCCTCGAGTCCACTCGAAGACAAAGACAAGGGATTGGAGTATTAATTATTTATTGGGTCAGCTTGGCCCTCTTCTATGCAACTATATGTTTAGGCATTAATACAAAGATTACAGAGATTATGAATGCAGTCAAATAAAATTCACCAAGACATAGCATCATAGTATATGTGGTTAAATTTAACCTTTAACAAGAACCCATATACAAGCAGCAGTAGCAAGAACAACAGGATTTAATGATGTTTTCACAGCATGTTTAATATTGGCACTCGCACGGTAAATATATTGGCATTCACTCTTTATATACATTGGAATTCACAACTTATATAATAGTGTATTCACTCAGTAAAACCATAGTATACATGCTAGTATTCTCATAGCAAATGTTCTATATAGAACAAAAAATAGACGGGGTTGACCTGATTATCACTATCAATCTATCAACTTGCACAATGCCACCAGAAAATTTGACAAGCTCTTCATATTCCAATAAGCACCACAACTTCTAGAATAGCTCTTGTAAATCTCAAATACATCCTTCTCAACATTATTCCCTTGTTATACAAAGGGATTTATAAAATTTAAATTGAAACCTATCAAGTTTAATATGCCAGATAAATAGTTTTAAGCACAATCAGGTGGTAACGCTTGCACCATCCGAGTGGAGGAAAGTTTTTTTTTAATATTTATTTATGCTAATCGTACTTTTATACACAGTAAAAGTAGCTCCAATTATATATTTTATTAACATACACTTTATAGTGTACACTTCCTTTTATGTATAATATTTAATAATATATAAAGCTTCGACAAGTTTAAAGGAATGAGTTCCTTCACAAAATGAAAGTAACAACATATTTATTTATGTTTATAATAATAATAATTTTTATTATTTAAATATATTTTTTTAATTTTATATTTTTACCCATATTTTTATATTATTATTATTCTCCTTTTAATTTAAATATTGATATTTAAAGCAAGAACAAGCAGCATGCGCCAGTAGTCATGTACAAAATACAATCATGCATATGCTCTAAATGCATCAAAAAGCAAAATGCAATGAATATGCAAATCCCTAAAGTGAGCTTCCATGTACCCACGGGCCAAGGTGCACGAGGCACGACATCATATCCCACCTTACCTGATGCCTCCAATCTCTGTCTTCATCAAGGGTGGATGTTATCTTTCGCTCCCACATGTATACATGTACTTGCACCACATAAATTATCGCAGAATCATATTCTTCCAAGCAAAATAATGACAAATAATGAAGATGTGACACCTCATATGCTTTTAATGTTTCTTGTTGTTTCCTTACATGCAGGTAACATATGTATTCGAGAATAAGCCACATTTAAAATATTCCCTCTGGACATTGGAGAAGGAGGCATCTAGTAAGCCCTCACGTAAATTGGTATTGAAGTGAATTTTATTTGAGTGCATCTCTCCCTGTTGAGGGGCTTCAACCATTGTAAATATTATATCAATTTGAGTGACTCCCTAAGAGGGAGCTATTGTAACCAAGATCTATCATTTTTAATAAAAGAGCAATCCCATATGTTTAGATATACTTTATTTATGCAAATGGTTACTTGATGTTTGCTTATTAGATTGTTACATGCTTACAATAGTCTAGATGCATGGTTTTCACCTTCGTACACAATACCTGAGTCTATAGGTTAATCATGGATTCCATTACTCGAGGTGGTAGTTGTAAGACCACTCATTAATGAAGCATTTGATATAAATCTACCAAGGATTGAATAGCTACCAAATCAAATCAAACTCAATAATTCATCAAAGGTAAAATTTCAAAGGCATTCGCTCCTTTCAAAATTGGGGCATTTTGAATTGATCATGATAATAATATAATATTACATCTGCTCTCTCAAAAATCATCATAATACAATGTAAGTTGTAATCATCCACAATCATCCTTCATCAATTCATCTTCTTCAAAATCAAACCACCAGCATGGTGTTATATGTTTTTGCATTGCATTGTGTCTTCACATAACATAGTACAAAAAGGAGTAAATGTAGACATCCAAAAGTTGCACATTACCACTCCTCCCATCATCATGGCTAATCAATTTTCAAAGCCCAAAAAAAATTACATATATTAGCCTTAAAGCACTATTCATTTATCAAAAATATTATTCATCTTCATAAGCCCTCTTGGGCCACTTAAGCCCTTTTCTATGCTTAACTTTGGGTCCTCATGCAACCACCATCATGGCTTAACCTTGGTTAATATTTACCTTGGTCAAAAGCCATAGTCAAACTCCATCCCATGGTCAATATGATTCATGGCCACCTCACCTAGTCTACTCTTTGACTAGCCTAGCCTCCACCTCACATGTTTGACCCTAGCTAAACCTATGGTCAACCAAATTAAGGTTAACTCTAACCCTTGCTCCAGACATCCCCCTATGTGAATTTATGGTCTTAAATTCTATTTGGAGACTTTTGTATCCCAAAGCATGGGAGACATGGTGAGTCACACTCCACATCACTCAAAAGTCAATAGTTAACCTAGGGTCAACCCAACCCTAGTTAAAACTAACTCTTACTCCATTTCAAATATCCATGTGGGTTGAAATTATTATATGAATTTTGAAGATGTTTTGGTTTTTAAGGCATGGGCATCGATGACTCACCTTCCACATCATCCAAGTAAAAAACTAACCCATGGTTAACCTTACCATGATTAGGATTTAGCCCTAACTCCACTCCACATTCCCATGCTCATTTATGACATGTAGGTGGTTGAGGGATTATCTCACCCAAATGCACTTATGGAGCATGCCACATCAGAGGAAACCTTGCAAAGTATACCTTAAAATAGACACATCAACCCCTCCCCTAACCTTGGCCAATTCTATAAATAGAATGACATCTTCTCCATTTCTAAGAGACCCTACTTTGCTTAACAAAACTATGCTAAAAGTAACCTAGACCACCAACATCACTCAACATCATTCAACATCACTCACAATCCATCCCCACATGCAGACCCACATGAATCCATAAATATCCCTTGTTTCTTGAAAGGTTGTTGACAAAGATTGGGGTTTTTGAAGACAAATCGATAGACAATAGGAGTGGCAGCTACACCAAGAGAAAGTTTACCTCAAAATCCGTCGATTCTAGAAAATAGTCAAATTCACATAGAAGCGTGTGAATCCCAAGGCATGTGTGCTAATCCAAAAATTAGCAGATTTATCTAATATAGAAGCCTCCTTGAGCTCCCAAAACTAGATAAGTTATCTTGCTTAATCTATTTTTCATAATTTTATGCTCTTTAATCATGATTTAACCTTAATTTAGAGGTATTTTATCTATAAATATGAGGGTTATAATCAAGTTAGGCCCCTAAATATTCTAACCTATTTTTGAAGATCTCACAGGTCTTGAGGATAGGTCTGACCAATAGTGGTCCACTAGCAAGAAGCCCACTCAAATCAAGGAATACAAGGAGAATAAGTAGTGGTCATTTATCATATCTACTGAAAGAGGTCTTCCCTTGTGGACTGAAAATGTTGTAAAGTAGAACATTCTTCTACTTTACAACAAGATCAAAAAAACCTAGGTTGGAAATTTAGGAATAATGACTGCAAGAATTTCTATTCGGCAGTTTGATCTATGATTTCTCATTCATGGGCGTAGGTACTGCTTTATTTAGTACCATTCAAAATGAATGCAAAAAAAATTGATAAACATATTTCAATAGGGAGGGCCAATAGTAACCAACTTTCATGATTTTATGGATAGTAGCCTTTGGAGTAAAGTGACATTTGTAGAATATAGAATGATATTCTTTTAGCACTTAGGGACCTCTTTCTCAAATAGAAAAATAAGCAACACACCTTCTTGGTGCCTCCAATACACTCTACCTTCTTGAATGTAGTATCTTTGGGCCAATTGCTTGATAGATCTTCTTTTTATTTGGGGCATATCTCCTAGAAATAACAAGTTTTGAAGATAAAACACAATTTCATCATAGCACTTGCAATCAAAATTATCAGCTATTCTAACTTCATGCTACTCATCTACTATGATAGTGTTATTCATGGCTTCCCTTCTTTGTTAGCCATATAATTTTCCAGTCCCCATCCTATGACAATCTACACTACTTTGAACTCTACATCATACTATAATAATTTTTCCATCCATCTTGTAGGACTACTTAAAAATTTAAGCTAAGTGAAAATATATTTAACAACAATGTAGGGAATATATGTTGTTACCTTTTTGGATACAAAGATAAATTTGAAATAATATAATACTCTAATTAATGCATAAGCCTACTTTTCTAGCATAAAGTATTTCAGCTTAGTATCCTTCAATTCTACACTCATAAAGTCTATAAGCCTTTCATTTTTCTCTTCATCCTTCTAAGCTATAATTTCAACAATTATATGTTCTGAGGCAAATGAGTATATTTTGAAATCTTTGGAGTAATCAGGGCTATTTAATACTAGATCTTGAGTGATTGCATCTTTGATCCTCTAAAAATATCTAGCATTCTCTTTTGTCCATATTATTTCTTCATATTTTATCATGTCATTTATCAGCTTAACAATCTAAGAAAAATAAAGAATAAAACTCCTAACAAAGTTAATCTTCCCAAAGAATGATCTAATTCCTCTCAGATTTTTAGAAGGAGGTATTTTAGCGATCACTTCTATTATTTGTGGGTCAATACTAATCCCATTTTTTAAAATAACATGTCTAAGAAGTTTACCTTGTGTGGCCCCAAATACACACTTTCTAGGATTTAGAGATATGCCAAATTATTTGCACCTGTCAAACTCTTAGGTTAAATGTGTAAAATGATCTTCAATATTTTTGAAAAAACTATAATGACATAAAGATCCACTAGTACTATCTTAAACATTATCCCCTTCAAGGAAAAATTCATGGCTCTTTAAAATGTTTCCTCTACATTCATCAACCCAAAGGGCATCCTAAGGTATTCAAATTTTCCCCATGGTGTAGTGAAAGTTGTTTTATGTCTATCCTAAAACAACTAATTGTAACCCGAGAAACCATTTAATAAATATATTCTTTATGACCCAACCATTGCTTGAAGCAACTAATCCATGTTAGGAAGTGGATAATTATCTTTATGTGAGCTCTTATTCATATTTCTAAAATCAACACAAAGCCTTATTTCATCGTTCTTTTTCTAACTAGGACTAGATTTTCTAACTAGGAGGAAAATATCACCTTCGTGATTATCTTTGTTTCTAGTAGTTTTTGTACTTCATTTTGCATAAGTGGGATTGAATTTTCTTTACTTCTACCTTAAAGGTTTGGCATATTTCTAAAGAGTAATAATATGAGTTATGAATTTTGTGTTAAAATTTTTTAGATCTTCATAACTCCAAGTAAAAACATCAATGTTCTTTTTCAAAAATTTGATATACTATTGCTTCTCTTTTTCTGATAGATCCTTATTAATCTTGACAAAATTGGACTCTTTCTCTATTCCAATATCAACATCCTTTACTTCGAACTCCTGGACCAAAGGTTTATATGCTCTATTGAAGTCATCAAACAAGCTCTCTAAAGATACTAACCCCTAGTAATCCTATTGATCTTTAGTTGTATGACCTTTGTAGGTTCTCCACTAACATAATTTTTCTTCATTGCTTTCATAGTAAATGATGTTAGATAACTCATTCTATAGAGTCATAAAATCATTAATGTGTACATCATCATGAAAAATTTGTAAATATACCACATTATGAAGGATAGATGGCTTATAAATAGATATGTTTGTGAACCTATCCATAAACCAAGTGTCTATATTAGGGCTATCAACTCTAGACACATTACTTGCTAATATATTTACACTGTGATTATGTTCCCTAGGAATGTATTGTAGATCAAAAGCTAAGAATCTATCTATTTCATCCAACCCTACTTGTTAATATTGCTTTAATCTAGGGTGCTTCATTTGATATTTTTCTTTGATTTGTTGAACTATTAGCTCAACATCCCTACTAACCTTAAGGTAATTAATACCCAATTCCTTGGTCTTCTTTAATCATAGCAATAAAGTTTCATATTTTACAATATTGTTTGTACATGAAAATTCTAACCTGTATGGTATGCCAAGATAGTTCTCATTAATATTTTTCAACATTACCCTATCCCGTACTTTTGCCTAAGATTTTACCCCATCAAAGGTCATAGTCCATGACTCATAAGTCAAAATTCTATCAATTTCGACATCAACTTTAGCCTTCAATTTTGGATCCATCCTCTCAACATTAGGTACTTATAAGAAGAAAGGAGAATGCCAAATAGAGTAAACTCCCATATATTTTTCCTAAATGAAATTTATGATATTAACCACATTATCATTAGGATCCATGAATTCAACTAAATATATGTTAAAGAGTTCTCTTTTCAAGATGACATTCTCTTTTCACTACATTGGGATAGTGCCATTATTGGATATTTTGAGTAGATGAGTTGTCATTGATGTCAAGAGTGAGTGATCATTGATGACAGGCTTTCAGCACTAATCAGTGGTAGTTTCAGTGGGCAACATCAATTTTAGGTTCTCTAGTAAGTGCAAAAGATGGTCCGGTTTCAGTTAATCAAGACTCGGTTCCATAAAGTCAGATATGGTTCAAAGTGCAAAGAAGAAGCCCAAGAGAATAATATTATAATATTTTTTTATAATATTATAAAGGGAATTTTTAAATTAATTATAAATTAATTAATATAATTTTTATTATAAATTAATTTATAATTTAATTTACTTAACTTAAGTTATTTAAATTAATTATCAATTAATTTTAATATTAATTATAGGTTAGTTTATATTAATTTTTATAACCCTAAGGTGGGCTATCAAATTATAATTTGAATTTTTGAAATTCGAATTCCAAGTGCCGACGTGGGAGAAAAATTCCAAAAACGTGTATAAAAAGGGGGATCATCCCACCTTAGAAAAATTACCATGCCTTCAATTTTTAATACATGTGAACCTTGTGAATCGTGTTGCATCCAAGAAAAGAGTGAGCGTTGTGATTTTTGTGGAAGTCAATGACGTACTAAGGCATAAGGTGAAGGAAGCATTTCTTCCTTCATGTGGGCATTACTAGCCCATGCGATGAACTCCCAAGCGCTAAGGCACTTAGGATTGGGGAGACGGTAGATTGAATCACGCCAAAACCCCTTTTGGAGGAAGCAAAAGGTATGCATTGAAATTTAGCACCAGAAATTTCGAAAGGGTTAGTTAAGCATTTGAAAATTAATTTTTGCATTTTATTTGGTTTGTAAGGTTGTTAGGGGAGCTATAAGGGTTATGCAAAATTAATTTTTTGGTGTTATTTACCTTAGTATTTGGAAAGGGTAGTAAGGTGTTGTGTGGTGTTGGATATTATTTAAGTTGGAGTTATAAGGTGTATCCAAGGAATTATTATTTTCATGTATGATTTTATGGTTGGGAGCAATAAGGCATAATTGAGATTTGAGTATTTTTGTGTCTAAGGAATATTTGAGAAAGTGTTAAGAGTGAGATTTTTGTCATCTAACCATTGAAATTGGAAAGAAGGAAATTGTGATTTAGATAGGTTTTCCAAGGGCACTTCTACATCAAATAAAAGGTATGGGCATATTCTTCCTAGTGAGTGATTGTTTAATGTTGTGAATACTAAGTTGGCGTAAAAAGGATTTGGTTAAAGTTTTTCTTGTTGAGTGTGTTTATAATTAATGCTTCAACATTTTTTAGAATTGAGAGTTGATGATAAAACCTTGTTTTATAAGCATTGTTGTTGAAGTGAGTGAGTGAGTGAAGAACTTGAACTAGGGTTTGCAAAGAATATGAGTATCATTGTTCTGTGAGATTGGTTGATAAGCATTGTTGGAATCATTTGATTGAGTGTTCATATGCTTGAACTAGGGTTTGTAAGCAAGGATTATTTCATTGAGTGATTGGTTGAGTAGATCTGATTGAGCCTAGTCAAGTGGATGTGTTAAGGTGATAGTTCAAGTTATATGAAACATATTATTCTATATTTTGAATTGATTTGAGAAAGAGGTTGAGTGTTGAGTGTGAGGCATATTGAGTCTCTAACAATTCTCTATATGTTTCTAAAAGAGTGATTGAAAATAATTGAGCATTATGATAAGTGTGAAGCATATTGAGTCTTTAATAATTCTCTTTATGTTTCTATGAGTTTTGGACAAGTTATAGTGTGGAATTATTGAGCAGATTTGAGGTAATTCTTAGTGAAGACTTGAGAGCATATTTGGTTAAGTTCTAGTGAGGACTTATTGAGCAAATTTAGACATGTTCTAGTGAGGACTTGTTGAGAGTAGATTGGACAAGTTATTGAGAGGACTTGTGGATAGAGTTATGTGAGCTTTTGTGGAAGCTTACAATACAAATTTGAGAATAGTGATTGAGTACATACTTACAGATAGATTTGAGGACTGAGATTGAGGATAAATTTAAGGACAAAATTTGTTATAGATTAGAGGATATATTTGTGCTAGATAAAAAATAGATATTGAGGATAGATTTGTGCTAAACCGAAGGATTGTATTTAGTGCAGATTTGAGACAAATATTTGGAGGTGATAGAGTATAGATGACGGTAGTCTTTATTGGATAGATATCCATTAGCCAGGGTAGTGAGGACAAGTGTCTTCAGTGGATAGAGATCCATTAGCCATAGCATTGAGGGCAATAGTTCTTATAGAATATCATCAGCCAGAGACGAGGAGAAAGGAGTTATCTTATGGATAGAGATCCATAAACTTGATTAAGGGGATTGGTGTCTCCTTTGGGTAGAGGTCCATTAACATTTTAGGGAAATAATTCCCAAGAGAATTTATTTGAGAAAAAATTATAAGGAATATTTTCTCCATGGAGTAGCCCACATTGGGTGAACCACGTTAAATCATGTCTCTCATGTGTGTGATGCTTTGTGTGATGTTTATTGCTTTAATATTGTTTATGGTATCATTTGGATTAAAAAGAAAAAAGTTTTATCTTATATTCTTCACCTCCCCCTCTTAGTATAAGCACATGTTCTTCAATTGATATCAGAGCATGTCTCTTCATGAAAAGACTAACATCTTGGAGGAGGATCCATCCAAAACACACATGACTTCAAAAAATGAATAAGAGACCATGTTTGATATAAAAGAAAAAAATGTTACTGCTCTCAAGAATTTGGAAAGAATTAGAGAGAATAATTCAAGCTTGAAGGAACAAATTCAAGAGGATGAAGAAGCAAGGATGGAACTTCTACAAAATCTCACATAACTCAAGATAAAGGTATAATAAGGAAAGAAAACTGAGCAGGATATGATAGACCTGTTAAGAACAAGAGAAATAGAATGTGAAATATTGGAAGTAGAATTTTTTATCTAAGGAATGAAGTTGAAAGGACCAAGGCACTACAAGATGTAGAGTATGAGAAATAGAAAAAGGAATCAAGTCTTCAAAAATTAGAAACTTCAAATAAAGATAGGTAAGATAAGGATATCATAAAGGAAGAAATAAAATAACCTTGGATGAGAGTTAATCAAAAAAGGAGAAGCACTCCACCACAATCTCAAAGGAATCCAAATAGGTTACATAATTTCTTACATGGTTATTACTTTTATTGTAATAAATATGGTCATAGAGCTATACACTGTATTGGTCATGCAAGAAATAATATCAATAGAAATTTTAATTCTTTTGTACCTCTTATGGATGATGATATTATATGTTACAAATGCAATAATTTTGGGCACAAATCTAGATGGTGTAAAATGATACTTCTTGAGTCTAGAAAAACAATTTCAACAACTAGCAAAAATGAAAGGAAAAATGTAAAGGCTAGATCAATGTTAGTTCAAACAACCCTTCATGCTCAAGATAAATAAGAACAATGGTATCTTGATAGTGGTTGATCTAGTCACATGACAAGAGACAAAGACAAATTCATTGCACTAAAAGAAACCAATAGAAGATCAATAACTTTTTGTGATAATGGATCAGCAAGGATTGGTGGAAGAGGAATACTAAGTTTAGATAATGGGAAAACAAGAACAGAAAAAGTGTTGTATGTTAAGGGGTTAAAATATAATTTGCTATGTGTAATTCAACTTTGTGATCAAGGGCATATGGTTACTTTCCACCTATAAATATGTGAGATAAAAAAATTAGAAATTGGAAAAGTCATTGCCAATGCAAGAAGAACCCCAAACAATCTATACATGCTTAGTGATATCAAAGGGGAAACGTGCTTTCTATCACAAGAATATGAGAGTTGGTTGTGGCATAGAATATTGGGTTACTTGAATTTTTACAACATAGTCAACATAAGGAATAAGCAGGATATCAGAGATTTACACAAAATAAAAAGACCACAAAACACAATCTATGCACCTTGTCAACATGGAAAGCAAACTAGAACAAGCTTTAAGTCAAAAGGATATATGTCATCTAAAAATTGAGTCTAATACATACTGATCTATGTGGTCCTACCAGAAAACAAATTATTCATGATGAGAGTTACTTTATATTGTTTATAGATGACTACTCTAGAATGGTTTGGGTAGCTTTCCTAAAAGAGAAGTCAAATGCTTTTGAAAAATTCAAAGAATTTAAGGAACTGGTTGAAAATGAAACCAAAAATAGAATTAGGTGTTTGAGATTTGATAGAGGAGGATAATTTACCTCAAATGAATTTGTAGAGTTTTGTGAACAACATGGGATCAAAAGGGAATACTCAACAATAAGAACTCCTCAACAAAATGGAGTAGTTGAAAGGAAAAATAGGACTATTGAGAATATGACAGAGCTATGTTAAATGAGTCTACACTCTCAGATGGATTTTGGAGAGAATCAGTCAACATAGCAGTATACATAATCACTAGGGATCAAATAAGAGTAAACCATCACAAGACCCCATATGAGCTATGGAAAGGATGATTGGCCACTGTAAAACACTTCAAGGTTTTTGGAAGGTAGTGCTACATAAAAGGAGAAGATCAAAACTTAGGCAAGTTTGAAACAACATGTCATGAGGGAATTTTCCTTGGTTATTCCTCTAAAAGTAAAGCCTATAGATGCTTCAACAAGAGAACATGCATGATTGTAGAAAGTATAAATGTAACAACGAATGAGAAGATAGACTCAAGAGAACCAGTTCAACAAACTATATATCAAGAAGATGGAAGTTGTCAAGAAGAGTTTCATGGGGAATTAGATGAAGAAGAAGAAGAAACACAAAATATTCTTCCTAAAACTCCATCCAGATATGTACATAAGCATCATCCAAAATATCTAATCATTAGGAATCCAGATGAAAGGTAGACAAGGAAAAGGATAATAACACCATCTCAACAAGCAAACTTTTCTTTGTTATCTAATATTGAGCCAAAGGAATTCAATAAGGTAAGTGGATATGAGTTCTAGATTAAGGCAATGGATGAGGAATTAGATTAGATAGAGAAAAGCAAGACTTGGGAGTTTTTTCCATGACCAAAGGACAATAATGTGATCGGCACAAAATGGGTATTCAGAAACAAGCTAAATGAAGATGGACAAATAGTAAGGAATAAAGCAAGGTTAGTGTGCAAAGGTTATGCACAGGTAGAGGGAATTGAATTTGATGAAATATTTTCTCCAGTTGCACAACTTGAAGCCATAAGAATATTTTTAACTTTATCAAGTTTTAAAAACTTCAAGGCATATCATATGGATGTTAAGTTAGCATTTATAAATGGTGTTCTAGAAGAAGTCTACATTGAATATCCAGGGGGATTCTGTAGCACCCTAAAATTGGCGCAGTGAAATTGTAATAATTACATTCACCTTAGTAAATAATTTAAATTCAAATTTTAACCTCCCAAACCGCCCGTTAACCGTCGGGTAATCCGTTTCCCCCTTTTTGCGCCATTTTTAGAGGTTGTTTTGACCGTTTGACGATATCGTCGCCGATCGGACGATATCGCCCCAGATCTGACGATTTCGTCTGGGCTAGGACGTCCAGACGATCTTGTCGCAAAACTGATTTTGCACAATTAGCTTCTGTTCCAACGGGCCTCTAATCCGGGCAGAAGCGTGTCTGCATCGTTAGGGACCCTCCCCATTGGAGATCTCCCAAATAGGGATGATCTCCAACCTCCTAACTACTCCCTTAAGCCTATTTAATCCTTAGGACCTTCCCTTCCCAACCCCTGGCTGAAATTCTCCGTAACTTAACTTCATACACGTTAAATCATCCCAAATTCACACTTGCAGTAGTCCTATACCAATTTTGTTGTAGGTACCTTAGTGTTTTTCAGTCGGAGCAAGATTTCATCGTCGTCGACCGAACCTCGTTCAGATCGGAGGCAAACCTGTCGAATCAGAGACGATTTCGTACCAATGTGGGACGATTTCGATTGCAGTCAACATTGAGGCAATCAGTGCCTGAAGTTTGCATTTCTTCTCCCCTTTTTCTATTGTTTTATGTTGTAATTAGCAATTTTATTCAGTATTTTATGTTATTTTGCATTTGGAGTTCACCCATTTAGCTTAGATTGCATAATAAGATCATAATTTCTCATTAGAATATCATAATTTGTTTGAATTTCTATTCATAACTATTGTTTAGTATTCATATTGTCATTTTGTGTTGTTTCCCTCTGTTATCACAGTGGTATTCTTTGTATTTTGCATCTATTTTTCTGTTTGCAGGTCTCTGACGAATTCGTCTGACGAATTCGTCAGATCTCAGACGATCTTGTCTGATCTCAGATGATCCTGTCAAATCACGGACGATCCCGATCTGCTTCAAACATCGGAATCTCCATCAGACATCCGGATCAGGTATTCTTCGTTTATATTCTATAATTTCTCTATTTTTTGTCTTTAAATCTATTTTTTGTATTCATTAAATCTGCACTTTCATATAGATTAATTTAGATTCATTTGGCCAAACCTAGGATATGAATGCTTAAGGCTAAAAACGAACACATTAAAACACATTCCAAACCTAGGCGTGGAAACTGCCATTAAATGTTTCCTGGTGAACCCACCATCCATCAAAAAATCACCAATATACACCTCCCTTGAGAGGCGGGACCTTCGCAAGTCCTCTCAGTCCGAGGTACCACGACATCCTTTTCCCATCCTCCTTCCGGGCACGGATCCTATAGCCTGAAGGTAAGGATGCAAAAAATTTGGAGCGATACATTTTGGTGAACCCGACGTGAATGCATTTTAAACCTTTTGAAAACAAAAACAAAAAAAATATATATGTATACAAGAAAAACAAAAACAAAATCATCATTTCAAGTTTGTATGTTTTAGATTCAATTCTAAATAGTAGATGCTAAATATTACTTTTAGAAGTACTAAAGAAACCATGAGTTTTTACTCAAATCAATATGAGCCCATCAGTAATGTTGGAAGAATTCAGCCAAATACATTTGTTGATTATGACCAACCTCATCCCTATTCAACACCACCTCCATCACACTTTTCTCATTTTTCATCCATAACCCAACAAGACAATCCCTTTGCCAATCCTCTTCATAACGATATTATCTATTCTCCCATATATCCATATTATGTCTATCAATCCACATACAATCCTCCACCACCTTTTCAATATTCTTCTTTCAATACAACACATCCATTTCAACAAGAAAATACTTATTCTTCCAATTCTACCATGCACTCACCTCATGCTTCGCAATCTTCCTGTCATCATTCTACCCATAATAAAGAAAGTAGAGGTGAGAAACCATTAGGTCCTTTTATGACGAAATTCCTAAGGCATTTATCAAAAACCTCTCAAAAACCTTCATCACGTAAATTTACTAAGCTCAATCAACCAATGGATATAATTCTCAAGTATTTACTTGACACAAATAAGATTGAACTCCCTTCCATAAGACAACTTGATACCACAGCAGATTGGTTTAAACCCGAGCTACATTGTGAATATCATAGAGTAGATGGACATATGACACAAAATTGTAAAGATTTAAGATGTGCAATTCAAGATTTGATTGATAAGGGTCTTTTTAATATAAAGGAATTACAATCTACAACTGATTATAAATCTCCAGTAAACAATCAAACTCCTACACAACAAATACCAATAATCAATCAAGACATGGGGATCTCCCAAGAACCCCTATTCAATTATCAACAACAAGAAACCAATCAAATATTGCATGTTAATGTGTCCCATCATGATGATATTATTAATATTGTAACAAAAACTACAAATGAGCAACCTCAAGTTCAATCAACTCAATCTGATATTCAAGATATGGATTCCTCATTTGACCAACCTTCAAAACTATCTTTGGCTCTAGAGAATGATCCAAAATGGAATGTAAGCATAGAAAGCTCATCTTTAGAATCAAAATCTCAATCTGAAATCCACTTTGATAGCCAACAACAAGTGATTAATCCTCAAGCAAAGATATCCCTTTTAGAAGTATTACAAATTTATCACAAGGAAATTTTGTTCAAAATACCTAGCCAACAATTTGTTCCTCATCATATTTTCTCTAAGAACATAATTAATGGTGTAAACCCTCTTGAGGTTAACCATATTTCATTCTATGATGAGGATATTCCTTCCTCTACTCCACAAGAAGACTACTATCTTTACATTACAAGATCTAGTAAAGAAACACTTGTTAAAACTATCATGGTAGATAATGGCTCCTCTCTTAATTTATGCACTTATCAATTATTCCAAAAACTCAAATAAAAGGAAGAAGATATTAATGAATCAAATGTTATTATAAAATCTTTTAACAATGAAATTCAAGAAGCTCAAGGTACTATAATTCTTCCCCTCAATATTGGATCCAAGATCCTGGATACTTTATTTTATGTAGCATATTGCCCTTCACCTTACAACCTACTTCTCCAGAGTCCTTGGATTCATACGATGAGGGTTTTCCCTTCCACTCTTCACCAATGTTTGAAGTTTGAACTTGCAAATAAAATTGTTACCATACATGGTGACCCAACACCATTTGAAGAATATTTAACGGTTGAAACATCAAGTTCTATACATTCTCTATTATCACAATTATCTTCTATCCATCACTTTTCTTCATCCATATATGATCATCCTTGTTTACCAAATAACATCCATGCATATCTTTCACATATACTTTCTCCATCTTATCAAGACTTGGAATATAGTGATAAGAATGAAGAACTTTCTTATCCTTCTTACATTTTATTTTGTAACATGATCAATTTTCCACATATAAAAGTCAAATCTTTTGCTACATTATTCTACATTATAACAAAGCTTTTGTTATCACTACCTTTTATTCATCACCTTCTATTCTTACCTTCACCTCAACCAGATTATCCTTCAAAACCTCCTTTGATTTTGAAGCAACCTTAGACATGCTATACTCAAATAACCTTGTATAGTGTATATAGATCATCTTGTATATACCACCAATTTCAATTCATAAATTAAAATCAAAATACAAAAAAATCAAAATCCTCAAAATCTTCAAAAAAATACTAATGCAACTAAGGACCTTAAAGGTAAATTTGAGCCCAACCGGCTTGGACCATACATTATCATCGCTAAATTTGAATCAAGAGCATACAAATTATCTACCTTAGATGGTAAAGAACTTAAAGAACCCATGAATATTTTGCATCTTAAACGTTACTATGTATAAATTTGGTCATTTCATCCATGTATATATTTTTTCAAAATCACTATCTTGTATTTCTTTCAAATTTATAAATTCAAAAACACCAAAAACATTCATAATCATCAAAATCTTCAAAACTATTTGTTGCATTTATTTATGGCACTTGTTAAAATTTTTGTTCAAAAACAAAAATAAAACAAAAAGCAAAATAATGATAAAAAAAATCAAAACAGCAATATTCTTGACTCTTTCGAAACCAAAACAATATAAAGAAGAAAGAGAGAGTCAACATTCTCAAAACTTCTCAAAAGTATTTATATATATTTTCTTACAAATATTGCAGTTATATGTTTCAAATTATTTTGGATAAATTAGCATTTATTTGGAATCCCTCACTTGCACACTCACAAAAATAAATATCTTGATTTTATCTGGCATGATTACTAATCTCTCTTATATCAAAGTCCACAAAATTCAATTAAATAAAGTTTGAGCATAGAGAATTGATCTTGTTATTTACTTAAACCAAGCACATCTTTTCACAATAAAATGATTATATTTGTAATTTCCATGTTTTGCTACATAGTAGACGTGATTTCTTGAGCGAAAAGTTTCCCCTGCTATCCTATCATGCACATGGTCTAGAATCTTTGAGAATTGGCAAAAGGACAAGCTCACCCCTACCTAGAATAAAAATCCCTTGCTCTACAGCTAATCCGAGCAAGTATCCCTAGCAAAGAAAAAGAAAAGAAAAGTTCAAAAAAAAAGAGAAAAGAAAAATGTTATTTTATATCATTACAACAATATTTCAAGCACTATCTCAAAAATCAAGCAAAAAAATACAAAAAGAAAAAGAAGCAAAGTTCAAAAGAAAGCAAAAGAAAGCAAAAGCAAGAAAGCAATAAAATCCCTTTCCCTACCCTTTGAAAAGAAAAGAAGGGTTGATGAGCTTGAATCCCTGGAATTCTCAATTATTCAAAAACTGTGAGGTAAGCCCCATAACAGGTGGTTTGTGCCCAACCTGCTTGGCCTTGGGTAACTCCTAGCGTGGTGATATGTCTGTCACATTAGCGACCTTCTTTTGTACAGACCTATGTCTGCTTATGGATTAGCTAGCTCTTGATAATCCGACCTACATAGTAGTCTAGTATGGTTATATGCATCTACATCATGGTTAATGAACACTTATTTGGTTTCTTCAAATCACTTGTATCATATTATCTTGCTCAAAACTGGTAAATGCACAAAGCAATTGCACACACATTTGTATTTGAGAGATTTTGTGTATCATTATGATAAATCAAGATCGGAAATGAATTCACATATGCACATGGGATTCCTTATAAATCTAACTTTTGTCTTCAAAATACTTTGAAATATTCTTTTTGCAACTTGTTTGGAATAATTCAAGTACAGTTGTTTAGCATAAAGACAACTATATAATAGAAAATCAAAAATTTCTTTCAAAACTATACAATCAAAACATATATATATATATATATATATATATATATATAACTTTTTGTCGACTTTCGCGACGATGGTATAGTTCCAAAACCAAAATTGGAATTTTATGCCTAGCGCAAGTCCTCATCTTCATATTTTCTGTTTATTAAAAATCAACCATGCAATAAAACTATCTCTTTTTTATTTTCGCGATGATGGTATAAGTCTATACCTACATATTCTATGCCTAGCGCAAATCATTGTAACAATTTTTATTCCCCATTTATTTAAAAATCATGAAAACCATATGACTTAATTCATTATGTTACACAAATTATGCTTTTAAAAAGCAAACACATTTTCATTATTTCATGTCATTATGTCAACCTTCAATTTTGCAATGATGGTATAATTCCTAGGGAATTATTCAAAAACTTTTATCACACTTAGGAATTTATACCTAGCAAAAATCATTATTTCATGCATACTATTCTTTTTATGAAAATCTGAAAACAAACCATCATCATCATCATTTGCACCATTGCACCAAAGTCTTAAGACAGTCTCTTAAGCACTCTTTTACTTTTAACAATATTTCTATAATTGGGATTAGCTTGACGACCGAGTGAGCAGCGACTCCATGAAATGGTCTATAATAGCGACAATGTCCTTTGAAATTATTGTTAGAAGTCTCTTTTTATTTTTTACTACATCACATTACAAACAACCCATTTGTTACATCAGATTATTTCATTTAAAATATTACCGCATGACATCAAAGTTATAAATTTTCAAAACGACATAATTTCATGAATCCTCAATCCAATTATCAAATTAATTAATCAAACATAAAAGCATCATAAACATATACATAACACAAGTCATATGATCAAAAATATCTCATCTATATATATATATCACAAATATATGTATACATCATATCAAAAATGGATTGATATGCCACAATCTACATCTTGGCATACTCAATCCCCTCAATCAAATACCCTCTGTGTAGTGTCTCGAGAGCCCCTCGAGCTCTCAGCCTCATCTCCTCCCCCCCTGAGGTGGAGGAGGTGGCCCCATCGTAGTCCGTGTGGTGCCGTGAGTCCTGGATGTCGATCGTGATGATGTCCTAGATGACCCCATCACGATCAGGCTCGCAATATGTCGCGTAAGGGTATGTGGCACCTCTCGCTCTCTCTACGCATCCGCCCGGTAGTATAGAGCCCGATAGAATGTAATCTGGGCGATAGCGCATGCTAACTCTCGGAGTGCTCGCTCCTCCCCCCCCCTCCCTCCCTGAGCTCTGAGCCGTGTAGCCTCATCCTGTAGTGTCTGCACCTAAGCCTAGAGCGAGCAACCTCAGCTCGGAGAGTAGCTGTCTCGCTGCTCTCCCCAGTGTCTACACCCTTGCCCTTATCGGGCGATGGTGGCCTCTCTCTCTATGGAGAAGGGGGTCTCGCCTCCCTCCTCTCCCTCTATCGTGGCCTCTCTCCTGTGCCTGTGGCCTCCTCGGCTCTCTCCCGCCGTGACCCTGGGCCGCCTCCATAGCCGCCTGGCATCGCCTCCCTATCCGATGCACAACTACGTGAATCGAACCCTGAGCCCTCGTCATCCGAGGAGGGCGGATGCCTGCATACCAGGCATCGTAGCCATCGGCTACTCCCGCGTCGTCCCCATCCACTGGCTAAATGGGGGCATCGTCCGAGTCCTGACTCCAGAAGCGCTGCATGTCTGGAGCCCCGCTCACCGTGGTGTTATCCCGGACGATCCGAGAAAACTCATAATCCCTGAGAGATGGGATCCCCTGCTGTAGACCGAACTATCGCAAAACTCGGTCATAGCGATGGAGCTCCACCTCTCCCCTCTCCATCCGAAGCCAGCAAACTCGCCTAACGCGAGCCAACTCCTGTCCATCCTCGGCCCACCCTGGATGCTCCCTCCATGGCCTCCAGGTAATCTGGTCTGGGACTAGGTCATCTAGCAGTCTCCGGGACATAGGAAGGTCGATCCGCCACTGTGACCCTCTTCGGAGCCACCAGTAGAAGACTCGGGGCCTCTCCCCATCAATCCCTGTCAGAGGAAGCCCTATCGGCCTCTGCACTGCAATGTGCTCCTAGCACCAAACCTGTAGGAGCGATGTCATCACCAGACATCGACCGCCCTTGTACACGACCCCATATAGGATCCTGTACAATCGGCATAGTACAAAACTGCCCCAAGAGAACCTGTACCCATGGTCCCGCATGTCGTAGATCACATCTGCCAGCATCCACGGCACCCTGCACCCGCTCTGGTGGCACAGCAAAAGTCCACCAACTACTCCAGCTAGAACCCGTGTGAGTCTAGATGCCCTAGGCATCTGACGCAGTGCCTCGATATTAACTCCGCCCTTCTCCAGGGTGAAGCTCGGGTCACCACACAATCGTCCCATAGCATGGCCCTGATTGGCCGTAGGAGTGATCAATCGTCCTTGTATGGGGATTCTTAGAATCCTCCATACATCCTCCAAAGTGGGAGTCATCTCCCTTGTAGGTAGCCAAAAACAGGAAGAACCCGGATACCATCTCTCTGCTAGGGCTGTCAGTAGCCCCATATCTGTAGACACTTGTGGCATCTCTGCCACATGCTGTAAGCCGGCCTGTGCCAGATGATCCCGCTCTGCTTGTGTAAGAGCGGCCAAGTCATCTCTCAACCCTCCATACTTCCATTCCCTGCTTTTTAGCAAACCTCTCTCGCAACATAAACAACAAAACAACAAACAATCATTAATAACAAATTCAAGTATTTAAAAATGCAAGTAAAATAAGTTCAATTTTATGCAATTGATGATATCGTCCACTATTGGACGATATCGTCCCAAATTTGAGCAGAATCGTCTCCGATTTTGCAAGCCGAAATCGTCCCTAATTTGACGAAATCGTCCCCCTTTCGCCGATTTCGCCCTTAGACGAAATTGGCGAAATTGAGACGATTTCGTCGAAATCGGGACGATTTCGTCCCGACGACGTCGATGGCCCAAAAATGGCCGCGATGCTCAAAATTCATCTAAAATTTATCTAAAAAGCATCTAAAATCAAATTAAAGCATTCTAAGTTAAGTCTAGACTCTTACCCGTAGACCGCGTCGGACCTCTGTTGATCTGTGCGTCGTCTCCACCATTTTTGCTTCAGAGCTCTAAAACCAAGAAAATGAACGATAAAAATGAATTAGGGTTTTACCCTATTTTTCTTAATTTTATTCAAAAATAATTTTGCTTTTTCGCGTTTTTACCTCAAACGTTCGATTTGGGTAAAAACACGGAGGGGGCACCATAGTAAGTCACTGTACGATTCGACCAAGAATCGTCGCCTAAAAATGGGAATAATTTTTTGCTTTCTCGTAGATCGAGAAGAACTCATCTTTAACGCATTTTCTTCGAAAAATTCGCTAAAGAGGGGGCAAAATGTAGCACCCTAAAATTGGCGCAGTGAAATTATAATAATTACATTCACCTTAGTAAATAATTTAAATTCAAATTTTAACCTCCCAAACCGCCCGTTAACCACCGGTAATCCGTTTCCCCTTTTTCGTGCCATTTTTAGAGGTTGTTTTGACCGTTTGACGATATCGTCGCCGATCAGACGATATCGCCCCAGATCTGACGATTTCGTCTGGGCTAGGACGTCCAGACGATCTTGTCGCAAAACTGATTTTGCACAATTAGCTTCTGTTCCAACGGGCCTCTAATCCGGGCAGAAGCGTGTCTGCGCCGTTAGGGACCCTCCCCCGTTGGAGATCTCCCAAATAGGGATGATCTCCAACCTCCTAACTACTCCCCTAAGCCTATTTAATCCTTAGGACCTTCCCTTCCCAACCCCTGGCTGAAATTCTCTGTAACTTAACTTCATACACGTTAAATCATCCCAAATTCACACTTGCAGTAGTCCTATACCAATTTTGTTGTAGGTACCTTAGTGTTTTTCAGCCGGAGCAAGATTTCATCGTCGTCGACAAACCTGTTCAGATCGGAGGCGATCCTGTCGAATCAGAGACGATTTCGTACCAATGTGGGACGATTTTGACTGTAGTCAACATTGAGGCAATCAGTGCCTGAAGTTTGCATTTCTTCTCCCCTTTTTTTGTTGTTTTATGTTGTAATTAGCAATTTTATTCAGTATTTTATGTTATTTTGCATTTGGAGTTCACCCATTTAGCTTAGATTGCATGATAAGATCATAATTTGTCATTAGAATATCATAATTTGTTTGAATTTCTATTCATAACTATTGTTTAGTATTCATATTGTTATTTTGTGTTGTTTCCCTCTGTTATCATAGTTGTATTCTTTGTATTTTGCATCTATTTTTCTGTTTGCAGGTCTCTGATGAATTCGTCAGATCTCAGATGATCTTGTCTGATCTCAGATGATCATGTCAAATTCCAGGCGATCCTGACTGCTTCAAACATCAGAATCTCCATCAGACATCCGGATCAGGTATTCTTCGTTTATATTCTGTAATTTCTCTATTTTTTGTCTTTAAATCTATTTTTTGTATTCATTAAATCTGCACTTTCATATAGATTAATTTAGATTCATTTGGCCAAACCTAGGATATGAATGCTTAAGGCTAAAAATGAACACATAAAAACACATTCCAAACCTAGGCGTGGAAACTGCCATTAAATGTTTCCTGGTGAACCCACCATCCATCGAAAAATCACCAATATACACCTCCCTTGAGAGGCGGGACCTTCGCAAGTCCTCTCAGTCCGAGGTACCACGACATCCTTTTCCCATCCTCCTTCCGGGCACGGATCCTATAGCCTGAAGGTAAGGATGCAAAAAATTTGGAGCGATACAGATTCATATTAACAGATAAACTAGATCATGTATGTAGATTGAAAAAGGCACTGTATGGACTAAAGTAGGCTCCTAGAGCATGGTACTCAATATTGGATAAGTATCTTCAAGAAAAGTGATTAAGAAAAGGAATAGCAGACAACAACTTATACATAAAAAATGAAGAGAATAATCTACTAATTGTTGTTGTTTATTTTGATGATATCATTTTTGGGAGAAACAATGATAAGATGTGTAAAGAATTTTCTAAGAACATGCAAAATGAATTTGAGATGTCTATGCTTGGTGATTTGTCCTTATTTCTTGGACTTAAAATTTCACAATCATAGAAAGGAGTATTTCTCTCACAAACCAAATATATAAAAGAGATGCTAAATAAATTCAGGCTAGAGGATTGCAAACTGATAAGTACTCCCATGGTCACATGATGTAAGTTAAGTAATGATTATGAATCTCCAGAGGCATATTAGAGATTATACATATCTATGATTGGCAGCTTGTTGTATGTTATAGCTATAAGACCATACATAGTGCAGTCAGTGAGATTAGTGGCAAGGTTTTAGGCAGCACCTAAGAAAACACATGTGGTAGCAGTAAAGAGAATTCTTAGGTATCTAAAAGGGACTATGGATTTTGGGCTCTAGTATCCCAAAAGTGATAATTTCACACTCACAGCATACACAAATGCATATTGGGCTAGCAGCATTGATGACAAAAAGAGCACAAGTGGAGGAGTATTATTTCTTGGAGACTGTTTAGTCTCTTGGCTAAGTAAGAATCAGGTTTTAGTATCCTTATCTACAACAGAAGTAGAATATATTGCAACAGTAGCCAATTGTACATAGGTATTATGGATGAAGTGAAATCTAGAAGACTTTAAGATAAAACATGATTATCCTATTCCCATATTATGTGATAATACTATTATAAAATTAAAAAAAAAGCAAGCATAAACAACAATAAATAGTACACAAGATTTTACGTGGAAACCCTATAGTGTGCAGGTAAAACCATGGGGCGATGGCAAATTTTCTTCTTTGATTATACTCATATGATTTCATACATTTGCACTCTGTCATAATGCAAGGGGAATTCCCCTTTTATATAAATACAAAGAAAGATTCCAAAAAAGTTATGGCACATTCTAGATAAAAGTGCTTTATTAAAAAAACTACTTTTATCAACTGCTTTCTATAACAAAAGTAGCTTTAAAGAAAAATATTTTAAAGCCCCACCAAGCACCACTCAGTTGAAGAACATTGAAGATTTTGATATTGATTTCACCTCCTAACATTCTTCCACTTGAAGTTGATATACAAGAATTATTTGCCTTTGTTTTCCATCCAAGTGCCAATTGCCCAATGCTACCCTTATCACATTTTCAGAAACCCTAGAGAAGTTTTGCACCACTCAAACTTCTCTCTCTTGATCGTATTTGTAAGCACATCTGCAAGATTCACTTCAGTATCAATATTATCCAATAGGATCCTACCTTCTTCCACCACATTTTTTATAAAATGGTACTTAACATCGATGTGTTTGGTGCGATCATGGAATGTTGGGTTCTTCACTAATTGAATAGCACTTTGACTATCACAATGCAACATAATATTCTCTTGCATTATCTTGAAGTCACCCAAAAATAGCTCTAGCCAAATTGCCTCTTTGTTGGATTCAGTTGCTACAACATATTTTGCTTCAATGGTTGATAAAGCCACCACAAATTGCAACTTAGAAGTTCAACTCACAACTCCATTAGCAAGAGTGAAAGCATATCCTGTAGTGGACATTCACCCATATCTATCTCCACCATAATCAGAATCCACAAAACCTTTAACTTGCAAATCTACCAATCCAAAGTAAATGGAAACATCTAAAGTGCCTCTTAAATATCTAAATATCCACTTCATCGCATTCCAATGCTCCTTACCAATATTTGCCATGTACCGACTGACTACTCCCACTACTTGGGCAATATTCGGTTTGGTGCTCACCATGGCGTATATGAGGCTTCCTACTACTGATGAATATGGTTCTAGGACACTGGTCGGAAGACAATTTGAAGTGTGGATGAAGTGGGGTATTGACTAGTTTTGCATTATGAATATTGAAGCGTTGCAAAATCTTTTCTATATATGTTTTTTGACATAACCAAATATTTCTTCCTATTATGTCCCTATGTATTTTCATCCCTAAATTTTGGTTTGCTGCTCCTAAATCCTTCATATCAAATGTCCTAGCCATATGAGCCTTAAGATCACTTATTTTCTTCATACTAAGGCTTGCAACTAGCATATCATCAACATACAACAACAAGATAATAAAACTACCATCATTGAACCTCTTATAGTATGCACAATGGTCAGCTTCACTCCTATTGAAACCTTGGCTCTTCATGAAGGTGTCAAATTTTATGTACCACATCCTTGGTGTTTGTTTCAATCCATACAAATATTTATTAAGTCTGCAAATAAAATGCTCTTTGCATGTTTCTTCATAGCCCTCAGGTTGATCCATATAAATCTCCTGCTCGATATCACCATGGAAGAAAGTAGTTTTTACATCAAGTTTCTCCAGCTCTAAATCTTGTGCTACCATAAGTGCAAGTAAAACTCTAAAAGTAGTCAGCTTCATAACTGACTACTGTTATAATGATTAATTGAGTGATTAATTGTTAAAACATGCACAGGGTAAAGGTTGGGGTTTCAAATCCCCATGCAGATATTTTGAGAGGGCAGAGTGTTTTGGTTTCAATCACCAAAAATTGTGAAGGTAACAAGAAGTGTTTGAGTGTTTATGGTTGTGTGGGCGTGTGGCCCAATTGTTGCCTATATTTGACTAGAGTGTAGTGGTGGCAACGAGGTCATGGGTTCAAAGCATGGCCAAGGCATGCACTATCCATTTTGCACATGGGGCAAGGTGTGTAGGTAAGCATTAAATTTTTTATTTAAATTTTAATTTACACCTAGGCTGGAAAGTGTATATGCATTAAGGCCACATAATTTTAGATAGTACCTTGGTAAAGTAGGGAGTTATAAGGTATTTGATAGTTTATATTATTTTATGCTTTGGAAAACTAAATAGAGGTTGGATTAATAAGGGTTAGTCAAAGGATTAATTCTTATAGGTTGAAAATTATCATTGAGAGTTTATAAAGTTATTAGTCTTCTATAAATTGATTAATTTGGAGTTGATAAAGGAAGTTGACTTTTTATGTTTTGAGAAGTATTTTGATACATTTAGAGATAATAAGGTGTATTTGAGTCTTGTTAGTTTTGTAATGGTGAATTAATTTTGAAGGAAATATTTAAGTGAATATTTTTGTTATCTAACTTAAAAATTGGCAAAGAGTTTATTATGATTAAGATAGGTTATGAGGTCAAATATCCATCAAAACAAAATATATGGGCACATATTCCTTATGAGTAAAATAGTGTTGGATTGAATGTGGTGAAATGCAAAGTTGGAGTGAAAAGGATTTTTTGGTAAGCATTGTTGGAAATATTGAGTGAGTTTTAATGTGCATCATTTGTGGATGTTGAAATACCATGAGTATCATTGTTATGTGAATTTGAGAACTATCGTGAATTAGGGTGTGTGAAAGATCATGAGTATCACTGTTATGCGAAATTGAAAACTATTTTGAACTAGGGTTTGTGAAATATCATGAGTATCATTGTTATATGAAATTGAGAACTATCTAAAGAACACAAGCTTATACTAAGAGGGAGGGGGTGAAAAGTATAAGACCTATTTTTACTTTTTCCTTTATACTTCAAAATAGTAAAGCAATATACCCAAAGCAATATCAAAGCAATGCACAATATCATCCACAAAGTGACACCAATTTTAACATGGTTCACCTAGAATGGTCGAGCTACGTCCACAAAACTTTTCTCTAAAAGTTATCTCAAAGTTCTTTGGGAATCCTTCCCAATTACAATGTTTATGAGCCTTGGCCCAAAGGAGATACCTTCCCCCAATCCAAATTTAAGAGCCTCTGCTCAAAGGAGATACCTTCCCCCAATCAGAATTTATGAGCCTCTACTCAAAGGAGATACCTTCCCCTCTACTCTGGAAATGATCCCTTAGAAGATCAACTACCTCTACCTCTTGCCAACATGTGGAACTCCTTTCCATCGAAGACCTCCTATCCTCAATGCTTAGCCTAAGAGACCTTTGCCTTCTATGATCATGTCCACAGTAGCTCAGCAACCTGTACCAAACATAGTCAATCGATCTAGTACAAGTCTTCCTCTATTTGTCAGATTTGTCCAACTCTTGAACAAATCAATCCTCTACATACAAGCCTTCTCAAAGACTTGCCAAATCTATCCTCAAGTTCTTCTCATAGAACCAATGCACCTCTGTCCTCAAGTTCTCTCATAGAACTATCAAACTCAGCTCACAAGTCCTCTGCTAGGACCCGTCCAAATCTCCTCACAAGTCCCCATCGAAACCTATCCAAAATTGCTCACAAGTCCCCACCAGAACCTATCCAAAACTGCTCATAAGTCCCCATCGAAACCTATCCAAAACTGCTCACAAGTCCCCACTAGAACCTGTCCAAAACTGCTCACAAGTCCCCATCGCAACCTGTCCAAAAACTCAAGCAAGCTCACCAAGAAAAACTTTCTTAGTAGGAAATCACAAAGTGAATTTTTAGAGACCCAATGTGATTTTTCAAACTCATAGAAGCATAAAGAGAATTGTTAGAGACTCAATATGTTCTATACTCAAATCCCAATCTCAAAACTCAACTCAAATCAACTCAGCTCAATCTCAATCTCAAATCTGAAAACTCAACTCAATATCCGAAATGGATAGGATAGAATGTTTTCTTTCAAGAACATGAAACCCCAACAATTTCCAACTATGCAAAGAATCACATAACAATGATACTCATGTTCTTTTCACCATCAATTAGGGTTTCAACAACAATGCTCATCAAACAAGGTTTAGTCAACCAACACCATTCAACTCAACATCAACCTTGAAGCATTCAACCAATCATCACAAGAAAAGGAAACAAGTAGAAATCCTTTTCCCTCCAAAGATATTTGAACAAAACAACCACCAACACAATATCACCAAATGCAAAGAATAACTTGCTCAAATCAACTCAATGGAGTAAGCCCAATATCATGAATCAAGTAAAGCAATAACTTGATCAAACAACCTCTATGGAAGCAACTCAACCATCAAACTCAAAACAGCCAACCAAGGGTTCCACCAACTCAATGCAAGTAGCTAGACTCACAAATATAAACCCTAGTGCACAAAGCTTCCACTATCTCAAACCAAAAATTATGCATTCACCAAAAACTCTCCTTAAGGATAACAATGCATAAGTAGTCTTCAACAAACCAAAAAATAGGATTTACACCTAGCCAAAGGATACCTAGTAGAATACCTTTTCACTCCAACCTTATTTCAGAAAACATACACCAATCATACTCATAAGAAGAATGTGCCCATACCTTATTGGAGTAGAAGATAATTGAACCTTCAAGTTGTCACCACACACAACTCTCAAACTTCCAACCAAGTTAGGGTTAGAATAAAAATAAATGAGCAATAATATAAACTTCCTTTATTACACCTTTTAGCTCCACTTATTTAAACACAACCACCATAACATGCCAATAAATCAACAATCCCAGATTCACACCTTATACCTCCATTTTTAATTTCAGCATAGCAAAGAATAATCTTAAAAATACATCCAAAGAAATATGCCCTTATTTCTCCTAAGCTTTTATTCAATGCTAATCACAAAAGCCAAAACTCATAAAATTTAATCACACCTTATAAATCTCTGTCCAAGAAACTTTGAATTTCATGGCATAAAGACATTTTAATAAAAACGTGTGTTACTCTAGCAAAGCACCCCCGCGAGACTCGAAACGGTGACCTCCGCCAATGCAGCGCCCAATAGCAGCCTTTGCTGCCACTAGCCCACGCGAGCTATGAAGTTCACAAGTGAACTTCCCTCCACTTCACCCTTGAAAAAAAACTCCCGAAGACTTTTCAACCGCACGTGCTTCTAAGTCTTCCTTCGATCGCAACGAATACAGAGCACAAACACCGCAAATTGCATTCGGGGAATTTTTAATTAATTAGCCTTCCAACCTTAGGAGTTGGAGAATAAATAGTCTCTTCGAAGACACCTTGACGTTAGCGAAAATAAAGACCATTTTGAAATTAATCAAAAGTCTTTTCAAAAAGGGTTTAAGAACCCTTAAATAATTTTAATAAATTAAGAATAAAAAAAGGTTTAAAAAACTTTAAGTATTTTTAATAAATTAAAAATAATTTCTCCCTTAATTAATTAAATAATTAATTAATTAAAACCTTGAAGGTTTTTAAATAATAATTAAATAAATAATAAAGAGAACCTCCATTGGTTTTAATAAAAACCCTATCCAACTTGGTTTTAATAAAAGCCGGTTTGGTTTTAATGAAAAACCCTTGCCAATGGAATCTCTCCGGATTCTCTTAAAATGATTCTCTTGGAATCTTCCACCTTTGAAGCCAACACATCCTCTTAACATTAATGCCATTTCCTTTTTGACATCAATGACAACTCATAGACAAGAAGCTAGGATCTCAAACCCAAAATTGCCAACAATCTCCCCCTTTGTCATTGATGGCAAACCATGCTTCTCAACAAAACAGAAACTCAACATAAAAAGCTCCCCCTGTCTTGAGGCTCTCCCCCTTACTCAAATCTCTCCCCCTTTGTCATCAATGGCAAAGGGTCACCTTTGGGGCTCGGGACTAAGAATGAGCCTCTTAGCTTAGTCCCTCCCCCACCTCCTGATGAGGTGATTAATTCTTGGGTGGGAGTAAAACTCCCATTAGGCACTAATCATCATCAACGTCTATAACTTCCTTGTCGGGCCTTCTCTTGAAATCTTTGTCCATATTCCTATTCCTGTCACTGTTCTTGTTCTTATTCTCATCCTTGTTCTTGTCCATGCCTTGATCCTTGGACCTGATCATGCCACTGTTCCTATTCTTGTATTCTGGAATTTCAGCTCTACACTGTCTGATTGTGTGACCTTCATTGTTGCACTTGAAACACTTGACGATGTTGTTTCTCTAAGGTAAACCTGATCTTTGAATCCACCAGTTCTGACCAAACCTGTTCTGACCAAACCTGTTCTTGCCAAACCTGTTCTGACAAAACCTATTCTGACCAAACCTGTTCTGGCCAAACCTATTCTGACCAAACCTGTTCTTGTTATTTGCCTTGCAATAAACTACCTTGTGCCCAAACTATTGACAAGAGTAGCAATACCCTTGAAAGTAACTAGTACTTCTGAAACTGTCATTTACCTCCTTCACTTGAGCCATGCAATGTGAAGCCATGTGACCAAACCTGTGATAAGAAAAACATCTGCCTTGAAACTTTCCTTTAATTGACCTCTTAGGTTCTGAAAACTTCTTCTCATTCTAAATTTTGTTTTCTATTTCTATGCATCTATCATTCAAGGACTCCTTTTCTAAAATACTTTCCTCATCAGAACTCTCTTCCTTTTGGAGTCTCTTACTAGACTCTCCAACTTGTTCCTTGTGTGGCTTAACAAAACCAAGGCCTATTTTATCTGTTGTCTTTCTTTGACCTTTGATGAGTGACTTAAACTTTTTGGAGCTATCTTGAAACCTATAAAGCTTATCCTTGTACTCTTTAGTTTCCTCTTTCAAAGAAGCCATTTTCTGTTCTAACTCACTATACTCAAGAACCTTAGACTCTAACTCATCCTTGAGTTCTTGTGTCTTAGCCATAGAGAAGTCAAGACTTTCTATAAGATCATCTCTCTCCATACAACATTCATCTAACTTATCCTTGAGTCTAGCATTCTTCTTTATTTCCTTTTTCAAAGCACTAAGAGCACTAATAAGTTCACCTTCAAGATCTACTTCACCTTCCTCTATATCTTCCTCTATTTGTTTGCTTTTTGAATCATCAAAGCCTTTTTCAGATTTCTTATCACTAGAGGTGCTACCCTTTTCAAAAACCATACATGCATCTTCCTTATAGTTTTCTAAAGCATCCTCATACATACTAGAAACCAAATCATTATTTGTGCAATCATCCTCAAGGTGACCAAAATTTCCACATCTAAGACATTTCATGATAATGAATCTATGTTTCGGTTCTTCCTCTTTTTCTGATATGAACAACATCTCATTTTCATTATCACTTGAAGAACTTTCACTATCACTACTAGAACACTTACTTGCTTTGTCTAGGTAGAAACTCTTCTTGTGCTTGTGAGAATACCTCTTTCCTTGATTGTTGTGCTCATATTTGTTTTTCCTGTGATGCTTGTGCTTTTCAGAATCCTTGCTCTTAGAATCATGTTTATCTTCATCACTTTCATTCTTGGGAATAGTACAGTCAGTAGCATAATGACCAAAATTTCCACAATTGAAACATCTTATATTTTTCATACTTTTGTGCTTTCTAGAGAACTTGCCTTTCTTGTTATAATATGCCTCTTCATCACTAGAAGACTCATCACTATCTTGAAGTTGTTTACCCTTGGAATTCTTGGTAGCCTTGAAAGTTGCCTCTTTCTTGACATCAACCTTCACTTGAGTTCTCAACTCAAATGCTGCAAGTATACTATGGAGCTCATCCTTTTTCAACTTATCCAAATCTTTAGCTTCCTCAATAGCAGAAATATTTTCACTAAATCTATTAGGAAGAGATCTTAAAATCTTATCACAAACATCATTTTCAGCAAGCTCAAGACCTAAGTCTTTCATGGAGTTAACAACCTCATCCATACGAAGCATGTAGTCACTAATATTTTCATCATCATTCATCTTGAGTTGTTCAAACATACCTTTGAAGTGTCTCAACTTGGCCTTTTTGACATTTGTATCACCTGTATGAACCACCTTCAACTGATTTCCACATTTCACTAGTTGTCTTGTAGTGAATCACTTTGGTGAGATCTGCTTTCCATAAGCCTTTTAGGATTGCATTCATTGCTTTTGAATTGCTTGTGATGTAGGAGCATTTCTTCTTTAGTATTAGGACCATGTTCAGGAATAGTGTACTCATCTTCAATCACTTCCCAAACCTCATTCCCAAGTGCCATTAGATGAACCTTCATCCTTGCACTCCAAAGACCAAAATCTGACCCATCAAGAATAGGTGTTGCATTGCCACTTGAATGATCCATTGTGTTCTTTACTAGCTTTTCCTTCAAGTCGTTAAAATTTCTGAAGGCACCTGCTCTGATACCAATTGAAGAACACAAGCTCATACCGAGAGGGGGGGTAAACAATATAAGACCTCTTTTTACTTTTTCCTTTATACTTCAAAATATTAAAGCAATATACCCAAAGCAATATCAAAGCAATGCACAATATCATCCATAAAGTGACACCAATTTTAACGTGGTTCACCCAGAATGGCTGGGCTACGTCCACAAAACTTTTCTCTAAAAGTTATCTCAAAGTTCTTTTGGAATCCTTCCCAATTACAATGTTTATGAGCCTCGGCCCAAAGGAGATACCTTCCCCCAATAAGAATTTATGAGCCTCTGCTCAAAGGAGATACCTTCCCCCAATCAAAATTTATGAGCCTCTACTCAAAGGAGATACCTTCCCCTCTGCTCTAGAAATGATCCCTCAGAAGATCAACTGCCTCTACCTCTTGCCAACACGTGGAACTCCTTTCCACCGAAGACCTCCTATCCTCAATGCTTAGCCTAAGAGACCTCTCGCCTTCTATGATCACGTCCACAGCAGCTCAGCAACCTGTACCAAACATAGTTAGTCGATCTAGTACAAGTCTTCCTCTGTCTGTCAGATCTTTCCAACTCTTGAACAAATCAATCCTCTACATACAAGCCTTCTCAAAGACTTGCCAAATTTGTCCTCAGGTTCTTCTCATAGAACCAATGCACCTTTGTCCTCAAGTTCTCTGATAGAACTATCAAACTCAGCTCACAAGTCCTCTGCTAGGACCTATCCAAATCTGCTCACAAGTCCCCATCGAAACCTATCCAAAACTGCTCACAAGTCCCCATCGAAACCTATCCAAAACTGCTCACAAGTCCCCACCGGAACCTATCCAAAAACTCAACAAGCTCACCAAGAAAAACTTTCTTAGTAGGAAATCACAAAGTGAATTGTTAGAGACCCAATGTGATTTGTCAAACTCATAGAAGCATAAAGAGAATTGTTAGAGACTCAATATGTTCTATACTCAAATCCCAATCTCAAAACTCAACTCAAATCAACTCAGCTCAATCTCAATCTCAAATCTAAAAACTCAACTCAATATCTGAAATGGATAGGATAGAATGTTTTCTTTCAAGAACATGAAACCCCAACAATTGCTAACTATGCAAAGAATCACATAACAATGATACTCATGTTCTTTTCACCATCAATTAGGGTTTCAACAACAATGCTCATCAAACAAGGTTTAGTCAACCAACACCATTCAACTCAACATCAACCTTGAAGCATTCAACCAATCATCACAAGAAAAGGAAACAAGTAGAAATCCTTTTCCCTCCAAAGATATTTGAACAAAACAACCACCAACACAATATCACCAAATGCAAAGAATAACTTGCTCAAATCAACTCAATGGAGTAAGCCCAATATCATGAATCAAGTAAAGCAATAACTTGATCAAACAACCTCTATGGAAGCAACTCAACCATCAAACTCAAAACAGCCAACCAAGGGTTCCACCAACTCAATGCAAGTAGCTAGACTCACAAATATAAACCCTAGTGCACAAAGCTTCCACTATCTCAAACCAGAAATTATGCATTCACCAAAAACTCTCCTTAAGGATAACAATGCATAAGTAGTCTTCAACAAACCAGAAAATAGGATTTACACCTAGCCAAAGGATACCTAGTAGAATACCTTTTCACTCCAACCTTATTTCAGAAAACATACACCAATCATACTCATAAGAAGAATGTGCCCATACCTCATTGGAGTAGAAGATAATTGAACCTTCAAGCTATCACCACACACAACTCTCAAAATTCCAACCAAGTTAGGGTTAGAATAAAAAGAAATGAGCAATAATATAAACTTCCTTTATTACACATTTTAGCTCCACTTCTTTAAACACAACCACCATAACATGCCAATAAATCAACAATCACAGATTCACACCTTATACCTCCATTTTTAATTTCAGCATAGCAAAGAATAATCTTAAAAATACATCCAAAGAAATATGCCCTTATTTCTCCTAAGCTTTTATTCAATGCTAATCACAAAAGCCAAAACTCATAAAATTTAATCACACCTTATAAATCGCTGTCCAAGAAACTCCGAATTTTGTGGCATAAAGAAATTTTAATAAAAATGTGTGTTACTCTAGCAAAGCACCCCCATGAGACTCGAAACGATGACCTTTGCCAATGCAACGCCCAATAGCAGCCTTCGCTGCCACTAGCCCACATGGACTACAAAGTTCACAAGTGAACTTCCCTCCACTTCACCCTAAAAAAAAAACTCCCGAAGACTTTTCAACCACACGTGCTTCTAAGTCTTCCTTTGATCGTAGCGAATGCAGAGCACAAACACCGCAAATTGCATTCAAGGAATTTCGAATTATTTAGCTTTCCTACCTTAGGAGTTGGAGAATAAATAGTCTCTTCGAAGACACCTTGACGTCGGCGAAAATAAATACCATTTCGAAATTAATCAAAAGTATTTTCAAAAAGGGTTTAAAAACCCTTAAATAATTTTAATAAATTAAGAATAAAAAAAGGTTTAAAAACCTTTAAGTATTTTTAATAAATTAAAAATAATTTCTCCCTTAATTAATTAAATAATTAATTAATTAATTAATTAAAACCTTGAAGGGTTTTAAATAATAATTAAATAAATAATAAAGAGAACCTCCATTGGTTTTAATAAAAACCCTATCCAACTTGGTTTTAATAAAAGCCGGTTTGGTTTTAATGAAAAACCCTTGCCAATGGAATCTCTTCGGATTCTCTTAAAAATATTCTCTTGGAATCTTCCACCTTTGAAGCCAACACATCCTCTTAACATTAAAGTCATTTCCTTTTGACATCAATGACAACTCATAGACAAGAAGCTAGGATCTCAAACCCAAAATTGCCAACACTATATTGAACTAGGGTTTGTGAAAGATCATGAGTATCATTGTTATGTGAATTTGGAATCATCTTGAGTCAAGGTTTGAGTTCCATAGTGTGAGTTGTTGGAAGTATAGTGAAACACTTGGTTAGGGTTTGTAAGCAAGTTGTGTTTCATTGAGTGGATGGTTGAGTGAAGTTGGATGAGCATTATTGATTGAAAGTATTGGAGTGATAGTTCAAGTTCTATGAAACAAATTGTTCTTTATTCTAAACTGATTTGAAGAGAGTTTGAAAGTGATTGAGTGTTTTGTGAGTGTGAAACATATTGAGTCTCTAACCATTCTCTATATGTTTCTAAGGTTAAACAAGATTCTGAGTGAAACTTGTTTGTGTTATTGAAGAGGTTTTCTGTAAGAGATTAAGTTGAGTTTTGTATGCAAGTTTTGCAATTGATTTGAATAAGATTTTGTGAAAGCTTGTGAGCATATTTGAGTAAGTCCTAGAGGGGACTTAAGAATTGAGTTGAGTAAGCTTTTGTGAAATATTAAGGACAAATTTGTGTGAGCTTTTATGGAAGCTTACAATCATATTTAAGGTAAGTCTTGGTGAAGACTTGTTGAGCAGATTGGACAAGTTCTAGAGAGGACTTGTTGAGCAGATTTGAGGTAAGTCTTGGTGAAGACTTGTGAGAAATAAGTCTTAGAGAATCGAAATGAGAGATTGGACAAGTTCTAGGGAGGACTTGTTGAGAAGATTTGAGGTAAGTCTTAGAGAAGACTTGAGAGAAGATTGAGCAAGTTCTTGAGAGGACTTGTGGATAGATTTGAGGTAAGTCTTTGAGAAGACTTGAGAGTAGATTTGATTGATTGATTTATTCAAGCTTTGAGTTAAAGCTTGGGGTAGATCTAGTAGAGTTGATTTGTGATTGGATCAAGATTTGTGTTAAGGCTTGGACTATCTTGAGGATAGATTTTGGTGTATATTTTAGGTTATATTTGTGCTAAACCAGATATATAATTATGAGTAGATTTGTGCTAGATTGAAGGATAGTGTTTAGTATATATTTGAGATAGAGATTGAGTAGATTTGAGAGTAATATTTGGAGGTGATAGAGCAAAGGATAGTAGTCTCTAGTGGATAGAGATCCATTAGCTAGGGTAGTGAGGAAAAAGTCTTATGAGTGAGGATAAAGGTCTTCTATGGAGAGAGATCCACAAGCCAATGTAGTGGAGGTAGTAGTCTTCTAGAGGATCACTAGCCATAGTAGAAGAGAAGGAGTTCTCTTATGGATAGAGATCCATAAACCAACTAAGGGGATTGGTGTCTCCTATGGATAGGGATCCATAAAATTGATTAGGGATTGGTGTCTCCTTTGGATAGAGGTCCATAAAAATTGTAATAGGGAAGGATTCCCAAGAGATTTGTTGAGAAAATTTTAGTGAAATATTTTCTCCATGGAGTAGCCCACATTGGGTGAACCACGTTAAATTGGTGTCTCTATTATGTGTGGTGATTTATGCATTGCTTTTATTACTATTGTTGATATTGCCATTGATATATTGGATAATATTGTTTGAGAAAAGAAATTGAAAAAGTGGTCTTATATTGTTCACCCCCCTCTTAATATAATCTTGTGTTCTTCAATTGGTATCAGAGCGGGTTCCTTCGAAAGAGTTTAACAACTTGAAGGAAAAGCTTACAGGAACACAAATGGATTCTCAGAGTGGATCTTCAGGGAATAAGGCACCATTGTTCGATGGGAACAATTATGCATTTTGGAGTGTGAGAATGAATATTTTCCTAATGGCACTAGGAAATGATATATGGCAAGCAGTTGAGGATGGGTACATACCACCAACTACTCCACCTATAGATAAATATGGTAAGCTCCTACAACTGAATAATTCAAAGGCAATGAATGGAATTTTAAATGGTTTACATGAAACAGAGTTTGTAAAATTTATGCATTGCACATCAGCAAAAGAGATTTGGGATAAGCTAAAAGGTATATATGAGGGAGACAAAAAGGTCAAGATGGCAAAATTGTAAAATCACAAGAAAATATTTGAAGACCTAAAGATGAAGGATGAGGAAAATATTGCTGCATACCTACTTCGTGTGGATGAGGTTGTTAACTCCATGCAAGGACTTGGGTTTAAAGTTGAAGAAACAGATGTTTGTCACAAGATTTTAAGGTCACTCCCTAAAAGGTATAGTGAAAATATTTTAGCCATAGAAGAGTCAAAAGATATTGAACTTTTGACAAGGGATGAGTTACATGGAATTCTCATAGCTTTTGAGATGAGAATAAAAGAGGAGTCTATCCCCTAGAAAGAAGCAACCTTCAAAGTTACAAAGAATACAAAGGGTAAGAAGTCAGATTCAAGTAATGAGTTATCTAGTGATGAAGAAGTAAACTATGGTAGAAGGAACAAGGACACAAGAAAGTATAAAGGTACAAAATTAGTTAAGTGTTTCAAATGTGGTAAATATGGTCACTATGCATCTAATTGTCCAAAATCTAGAAATAGAAATGATGAAGAGAAACAAGATCATAAGAACAAGGAAGCAGGAAAATACAGGTATCAAAAGAAAAGTAGGGATGGACAAGGCAAGCAAGGAAAGAAGTTTTTCCAAAGGTATAAGAAGAGTTTTTATGTAGATAAGGTAGGTAAGAGTTCAAGTGATAGTGATGAAAGGTCCTCAGATAATGAAGAAGAAGAAATTCTATTTTTGATAGTAGAAAAGGAAGATGTTAGAAAAAGGGCACCAATAATTCTCAAGTGTTTTAGGTGTGGTAAATTTGGTCATCTTGAAGATAGTTGTACAAGGAATGGGTTCAGTTTCAGTGAAGATGAATATGAAGATGCTCTTGAAGGTCCAGAAGAAGAAAGTCTTCTTATGGCAATAGAAGAAGAAGGAAGTGCTCCTATTGAAGATAAATCAGAAAGGAATGAAGATGATCTTGATGATAAAAAGGTAGAGGAAGAATCAAAATCAGAGGAAGGAGAAGTTGATCTTGAGGGTGAGCTTATTTCTACTCTTAAGGAATTAAGAAAGGTAAGAAAGAAGAACTCAAAACTCAAGCTTCAATTTCAAGAATGTGATGAAGAGAAAGGAAAGCTTATAGAAGATCTAACCAACTCAATAGCTAAGACAAGGATATTTAAAGAGAGGTTAGAGGCAAAGGTTTTAGAATGTGAGATATTAGAGCATGAGGTAGCTTCACTAAGGAAGGAAGTAAAAGAGTCTAAAGATAAGCTACACAGGTTTGGGAGAAGCTCAAAGAACTTGGATAAGATTATCAAGGTACAAAGATCTTCATCAAACAAGACAAGACTTGGTTTTGAAGAAGAACATAGAGAACAAGGAGAGGAGTCAATCTCAAGCTCCAAAGAAGAAGAAGCTTCAGAAGAAGAGAGTGTAAGAGAGAGTGAGACTTATAAGGATAAGTTGGAAAATAGAAAGTTCAACAAGGAAAGGAACAATGCACAAATGAGGAACAGATGGAATAGGAAACAACACAGGGTAGAAGAGACTAAGAGACCAATGGGGTCAAGGCAAGGTTTCTTCAATGGATGATGCTTCTCATATCATAGGTTTGGGCACAAGGCTACATAGTGCAGGACACATGAAAGATAAGGATATGGAAATTTTAGAAATGGGCATCTCTTCCAAGGGTATTGCTACTCTTGTAATCAGTTTGGTCATAAGGAAGTAAATTGTAGGGTTCATGATAGGAATGGATATGGCTTCACCAGGAGGAACTACAAGATATTTGCACCTTCAAGGAATCACAACATTAAGTGTTATAAGTGCAATAATGTTGGGCATATAGCTAAGTGGTGTAGAGCAGAATTTCCAGAGACAAGAAGGAACAAGAATAGTTAGAGGAATCAAAAGGATCAATTGAGGAAGAAGGTGGACAAAGGTAAATATCAGTGTATGCTGGGAGTAGAGATACTCCCACCCCAAAATTAACCACCTCAAAGAGAGGAGGTGGGGGAGGGGCTAAGCTAAGAGTCTTATTCTTAGCCCCAAGCCCCAAAGGTGGCCCTTTGCCATTGATGTCAAAGGGGGAGAGATTTGAGTTAGGGGGAGAGCATTCAGTCAAGGGGAGAAGTTTCTCAAGGGGAGAAGAACTAAAAAAGGTAAAAGAAATGGTTAAAGGAAAATGGGTTGCCATCAATGACAAAGGGGGAGATTGTTGGAAATTTGAGCAAGATTTGTTGTCATTGATGTCAAGAGTTGTCAAGAGGTTGTTGTTTCAGTTTCGTCATCATTAATGTCATCAAGTGGTTTTTCCAAAAGGCAAGGAAGAGGTTTAAAGGAATAGGATATAATATTTATTTTTAATATTATATGCCTAAAGTGGCCTAAAAGGTTGAAATCCCAAGGAAGGCGAAGCAGGTTTAAAAGGCAATAATAATATTATAATATTTAATATTATAATATTCTAGGTTAAAGGTTGAGGTGAAGAGAATAGGTCCAAGGAGTAATTAAAAATAATTTATTCCTTGAAAGACCCATTGAGCAATTTGCAAAATATTTAATTTAATTTATTTAAATTAAAATATTTTAACCTAAAGGTTAAAATTTTAATTTAAATAAATATTGGGCGCCAAAGTTAAAGGTTATAAATTAATTTATTAATTCAAATTTTTAAATTCAAAATAAATCGACATTGAAGTGCATAAGGCAAAATGTATATAAAGGGGGAGTAAATGTTTTATTAAAATCATCCATGCATTATTCGAAAACCAAAGTCTAAGAAAAATCGTGCATTGCTTGTTGTGAGGAAGAAGAGATTTTGCATGTTTAAAAAGCTTTGGTGGGCAAGCGATAGTTTAAATGCATGTGGTGCAACCCAAGTGTATCCATAATGTTGGTTAGCATAGTTGGTGACCAGGGTAGAGTTAAAACATTCACAGGGCAAAGGTTGGGGTTTCAAATCCCCACGTAGTCATTTTGAGAGGGTAGAGTGTTTTGTTTTTGATCATCAAAAATTGTGGAGGTAACAAGGAGGAGCGCTTGAGTGTTTATGCTTGTGTGGGCATGTGGCCCAATGGTTGCCTAGCTTCGGCTAGAGTGCACAATGGTGATAATGAGGTCATGGGTTCAAAGCACAACCAAGGCGTGCGCTATCCATTTTGCACGTGGGCCAAGGTGTATAAGGTAAGCATTAAATTTTTATTTAAATTTTAATTTACACCTAGGTTGGGAAGCACATATGCATTAAGGCCACATGAGTTTAGATAGCACCTTGGGAAAGTAGGGAGTTATAAGGTATTTGATAGTTTATATTATTTTGTGCTTTGGAAAATTAAATAGAGGTTGGAGTAATAAGGGTTAGTCAAAGGATTAATTCTTATAGGTTGAAAATTATCATTGGGAGTTTATAAAGTGATTGGTCTTCTATAAATTGATTAATTTGGAGTTGATAAAGGAAGTTGATTTTTTATGTGTTGAGAAGTATTTTGATAAGTTTGGAGATAATAAGGTGTATTTGAGTCTTGTTAATTTTTGTAATGGTGAATTAATTTTGAAGGAAATATTTGAGTGAAGATTTTTGTTATCTAACCTTGAAAATTGGCAAAGAAGAGTTGATTGTGATTGAGACAAGTTTTGAGGTCAAATCTCCATCAAAATAAAAGGTATGGGCACATCTTCCTTGTGAGTGAAATATTGTTGGATTGAATGTTGTGAAATGCAAAGTTGGAGTGAAAAGGATTGTTTGATAAGCATTGTTGGAAATGTTTGAGTGAGTTTTCATGTGCATGATTTGTGGATGTGTTATCTATTATTTTATATGTTGCTAGTTTGTGAAAGATCATGAGTATCATTGTTATATGAGATTGGAACTATCTTGACTAGGGTTTGTGAAAGATCATGAGTATCATTGTTATGTGAATTTGGAATCATCTTGAGTCAAGGTTTGAGTTCCATAGTGTGAGTTATTGGAAGTATAGTGAAACACTTGGTTAGGGTTTGTAAGCAAGTTGTGTTTCATTGAGTGAATGGTTGAGTGAAGTTGGTTGAGCATTATTGATTGAAAGTATTGGAGTGATAGTTCAAGTTCTATGAAACAAATTGTTCTTTATTCTAAATTGATTTGAAAGAGAGTTTGAAAGTGATTGAGTGTTTTGTGAGTGTGAAACATATTGAGTCTCTAACCATTCTCTATATGTTTCTAAGGTTAAACAAGATTATGAGTGAAACTTGTTTGTGTGATTGAAGAGGTTTTCTAGAAGAGATTAAGTTGAGTTTTGTATGCAAGTTTGCAATTGATTTGAATAAGTTTTATGAAAGCTTGTGAGTAGATTTGAGTAAGTCCTAGAGGGGACTTAAGGATAGAGTTGAGTAAGCTTTTGTGAAAGCTTAAGGATAGATTTGTGTGAGATTTTGTGGAAGCTTACAATCAGATTTGAGGTAAGTCTTGGTGAAGACTTGTTGAGTAGATTGGACAAGTTCTAGGGAGGACTTGTTGAGAAGATTTGAGACAAGTATTAGTGAAGCTTGTGAGATTGAGTTGTGAAGACTTTGAGATTAGAAAAGTTCTAGGAAGGACTTGTTGAGAATTTGAGGTAAGTCTTGGTGAAGACTTGTTGAGAAGATTGGACAAGTTCTAGGGAGGACTTATTGAGCAGATTTGAGGTAAGTCTTAGAGAAGACTTGAGAGCAGATTGAGCAAGTTCTTGAGAGGACTTGTGGATATATTTGAGGTAAGTCTTTGAGAAGACTTGAGAGTAGAGTTGATTGATTGATTTGTTCAAGATTTGAGTTAAAGCTTGGGGTAGATCTAGCAGAGTTGATTTGTGATTGGATCAAGCTTTGTGTTAAGGCTTGAGGATAGATTTAGGACAAATTTGAGGATAGATTTTGGTGTAGATTTGAGGATAGATTTATGCCAGACTAGAGATAGAATTATTGAGCAGATTTATGCTAGACCGAAGGATAATGTTTAGTGCAGATTTGAGATAAATATTGAGTAGAGCTGAGAGCAAGCTTTGGAGGTGATAAAGTAAAGGATAGTAGTCTCTAGTGGATAGAGATCCATTAGCTAGGGTAGTGAGGATAAGTCTTTTGAGTGAGGATATAGGTCTTCTATGGAGAGAGATCCACAAGCCAGTGTAGTGGAGGCAGTAGTCTTCTAGAGGATCACCAGCCAGAGCAGAGGAGAAGGAGTTCTCCTATGGATAGAGATCCACAAACCAACTAAGGGGATTGGTGTCTCCTATGGATAGGTATCCATGAACTTGATTAGGGGATTGGTGTCTCCTTTGGATAGAGGTCCATAAATATTGTAATAGGGAAGGATTCCCAAGATATTTGTTGAGAAAATTTTAGTGAAATATTTTCTCCGTGGAGTAGCCCACATTGGGTGAACCATGTTAAATTGGTGTCTCTATTGTGTGTGGTGATTTGTGCATTGCTTTGATTATTTCTATTGATATTGCCATTGATATATTGGATAATATTGTTTGAGAAAGAAAAGTAAAAAGTGGTCTTATACTATTCACCCCCCTCTCAGTATAAGCTTGTGTTCTTTAAGATATTACAAGAACACAAATGGCATCTAAGAATGGATCTTCAGCAAATAAGGCACCATTATTTGATGGGAACTATTATGCTTTCTAGAGAATAATAATTAAGACTTACTTGATGGTATAAGGATATGAGACATGGCAATCAGTTGTGGATGGGTTCACACCTACATCTAATCCTCCCACAGATAAATATGGTAAGCTATTACATGTGAGTAATGCCAAGGCTAAATTTGAGCTGGAGGAATAAGGGTTTCTACATAAAAAACAAATTATTGAATTTGTGAAAAGCTATCTTCCTCAGGATTAGATGAATCTAGAATTGAGCTTCCAAGATTTTTGGTTGAAGTGGGATTCCAAGACACCTCTTTGTGAACCTTTTTCTTCTTTGAAACATTTTTTGTTGAAGAAATTCCAACTTGGTATAGCCATATAGAATCAAAGGATTTTAATCGTTAGGAATGAGTGAGTTGAGGTTTAGTGGGTGCGGTGGGAGTGAGGGTTTGAATTTTTTGGGTAGGAATCTCGACCAAGGCGGCATAGGTAGAGCAGGTATGGAAGGGGTGGGTGGGAACCTCGAGCATGGATCAAGCAAGGATCCAGAGGAAGGCAGTCAGGCTATGGTAGATTTGGAGGCGGGCATCATGCGAGGGCCCGACCCTCCTTAAAAATACCCCAAAAAAAAGATACGAAGGACAATGCGGGGCCCAAGAAGTGGTTGTATTTTGCTAAGACTCTTAGAGGAAAAATAAATGAGGTTCTCTCTCTTCTACCCCTAGTTCCAGTAAATAATAAAATTTTGGCCCCGACAAGTTCCATGAGCCCTTTTATTTCAATGGAAGAATTCTCCCTGGTAGGCAATTTTTTGGGAGGTAGGCCGGACATGGAGACTATCAGGGCTTGGGCGATGGGTAAATGACGACCGATAGGCAGCTTGGAGTTGGTAGCTCTAACTCGAGGGTTCTTCATTATCTATTTTAACAATATGGAGGATGCTAACCACATTTTAATAGGAGGTCCTTGGTTTTTGGGCAAAAGGAGCCTTTTTCTCAAACGATGGGGTGAAGATTTCGACCCTAAAAAGCAAAATATTAACATTACCCCTATTTGGGTTCATCTCCTGAGTCTACCTGCCTAGTTCTTCAATGAATATTGGCTGTAGGGCATAGCCATAACTATAGGGGACCTGATATCCATTGACCATGCGACCTTGGCCAGGACAAGGATGACTCATGCATGAATCTATGTAAATGCTAATTTGGATAATGAATTGCCAAGGTTTGTGGAGCTAGAGTATGGAGAATACTATCAAAAATAGCCGATAGAATACGAGAACATACCGATATTCTATGTAAAATGCAAAAATCAAGGACATCTATGCAATCAGTGCCCTAACCTGGCAATGAATAGAGAAAAGCAGAAGCAGGAAATGCTAGATAGAGGAAATTTGAGGAGTTTCCCTGGCAGAGGTGATTTCAATCAGGCAAACTATGTCTACCAAAAAAAGAAAATAGAGGGTGTAGGGTCCCAACAAGACAAAGGAAAACAATAGGTTTTTGGCAACCAAAATACTTAGGTAAGTTCCAATCCTCTAGTTTCAAATAAATTTTCAATTCTATCCAATATGGGAGTAGGAGGATTATCAAAAGACATGGAAGCCTAGAACCTTCAGGCTAACCTTTATGACTCTCTAGAATCCCCATCCAAGTCAGGATCCTCAAACCCTAATGCTAAAATTATTGTAAGCCCCATGGGCATCACAAAGCCAAACCCTAATGCCCAATATCTAGAATCCCCATCCAAGTCGGGATCCTTAAACCCCAATGCTAAAAATACTTCAAGCCCAGTGGGCATCCCAAAGCCAAACCCTAATTCTGAAGAACTTAGGAAGAAAGTTGAGGCATTGGAAAATAAAAAATCTCATCTCCCTAACATCATCACTAGGATCCAGGTGAATCCTACTGAGGGGCCGTCCCACAGACCAGGGGAATACAAGAAAAAAGGAGAATATTTGGATGTAGGGGTGGAGATATGTGAAACTCTTTAGACTGAGGAATATGGCAGTTCAGTTCTGCAACAAATTGCCTCCCCCTAGTTTAGTCCTAAACAAACCAGGAGCACTATGAAGTCTCCTATATATTTTGGTAGTGAAAAAAGAAGAGGGAGAATATCAAATGTTGAGCATCAAAAAATTAAAACTGATAATGACATTGCCAATGGAAAATAGAGAACCTTGTTTCAATAGGTTATTCCGGGTTTTGAAGACAACAAATTAGGAAAAACCCCTCAAGGGAGGGGGAGAGGAAGAAATCCCAAAAAATCTAAATGAAGTTCCTCTCATGGAATGTGAGAGGCCTCAATGACCTACCCAAACATAGGGAAGTCAAGTGCAATAAGAAATCAAGTGAATCCAACTATTATCATGTTGCAAGAAACAAAAACTGATGAGATTCAGTCAAAAAAAGTAGCAAAAAAAATCTAGAATCAAGGGGATATGGTTTGCAAATCATCCAGAGGAGTGTCTGGAGGCCTTATGACTTTGTGGGATCCCCGGATAGTAGAAGGCACCATTATTCATAAATATGATAGGGTTCTTAGTGTTTTATTTAAGGAAATAAATAACAACAGGTCGTGGATCCTTTCAAATATTTATGCCTCGACTTCAATTCAAGGGAGAGATCTACTGTGGGAGTACTTAGGCAATCTGAGTGAAATATTCCATAATATCCCCTAGATTCTGGATAGGGATTTTAACACTCCTCTTTACCCTTCAGACAAAATGGGTGGAAATGGACCACCTATCAGGAGCATGGATGAGTTCAATGACTTTGTGAACTCCAACATGTTGATGGATGTAAAACTTAGAGGAGTGAATTATACCTGGAGCAATCGATGGATAGGGTGTCATCTCATTCAAGAAAGGCTTGACAAGTTTTTTCTATCAAAGGAGGCTACAACTCTGTTCGGTGATTCTACCCTGCAAGCCCTTCCTAAAATTACCTCTAATCATAATCCCATTTTGTTGGAGATCCCTAACTCTCTGTCCTTCAAGAAACCTTTCAGATTTCAATCTATGTGGATCAAACATTCCAATTTTAGAGATAACTTAATTCAATGGTGGCAGCAGCCTGTCAGGGGTAGTGCAACTTTTAAACTTGCTGGTAAATTAAAGTTTGTTAAGGAAAAGCTTCGAACTTGGAACAAAGAGGTCTTTGGGAACCTCTTTGAAAATAAAAAATAGGTTGTTGAAATTTTGAAGATAATTGATCAGAGGATTCAACATGGTGATGTTGATGAAACTACTAGGTAGGAGGAATGGACAAAACTAGCAGAGTTTCATAACATTTTGGCCTGTGAGGAAATCTATTGGAGGAAAAAATCAAGGGCTCTTTGGTTGAAATATGGAGATTCAAATTCTAAGTTTTTTCACGTCACCACGCTTAGAAACAAAAGCAATAACAAGATAATTTTTTTAAAAAAGCAGATGGTTCTATTACTCAGGACTTAACAGAAATCAAAAAGGAGGCAGTAACTTATTTCAATTCTATCCTTGGTCAGGAATCGTAGTGCAATGAGGAGGCCAAAGATATTCTCTTGCAATCCATTCCTAGCATAATAAATGAGGATATAAACCTTAAGCTTCTAGCTCCCTTTTATGATGAGGAAATTAAGGAAGCCTTGTTTAGCATGGAGCCAGACAAAGCCTCGGGACCCGATGGCTTTCCCCCTCATTTCTATCAAGCTTTTTGGGACATCATAAGTGAGGATGTAATTTCTGCTATCAAAGAATTCCAAGAAAGAAATCATATCCCAAAAGGTCTCAACTCTACTTTTATTTCTCTAATTCCTAAGAAGCAAACCCCTAAATCTATGGTTGACTTCAGGCCAATCAGTTTGTGCAATGTTTCTTACAAGATCCTAACTAAAGCCATTGCAAATAGAATGAGAGATGTTCTACCCCACATCATAGATCCATGCTAGGGAAGCTCTATCTAGGGTAGGTCAATCTTGGATGGAGTTATCATAGTTCATGAAGCTCTACACTCTGCTCATAAGACTAACAAGTCTGTTTTTTCCCTCAAGCTTGATATGAACAAAGCATTTGATAGGCTAAATTGGGACTTTCTAATTGTTGTCCTCCTTAAGTTTGGTTTTCACCACCAATGGGTTAATTTGATCAAAGAATGCATTTCTAAAGCATGGTTCTCGATTCTGGTTAATGGAACAACTGCTGGTTACTTTCAAAGTCACAGAGGAATTTAGCAGGGGGACCCTATCAGCCCCATGTTATTCATCATTATGGTAGAAGCTTTAGGTATAACCATAAAAAATGCTTGCAGTTCAAGGCTAATATCAGGAATCAAGGAAACATCTCTCACTAGGGTTGTTTCTCACCAAAAATTCATCGATGATACCCTTCTATTGACTAAGGTGTCGATGGTTGAGGCCAAAATAATTAAATACATCCTACAACTCTACGAGGATGCTACTGGTCAAAAAGTTAATTTTAGTAAAAGCAAGTTATATTTCTTGAACACCCCCATTCAGAGGTAAGGAAGGATTGCAAAAATTTTAGGGTGTGATATAGCAAACCTCCCCACTTTGTATCTTGGTCTCCCTATTTTCATTGGTTCTCCGAGAGAGTCAATGTGGGATAGGGTTATTGAAAGAATTAAAAAAAACTTGTTGGATGGAAAGGTCATCTTCTATCTCAAGCAGGAAAGCTGACCCTCACTAAGGCCTCTCTTCAGAGCATTCCAGTCTATTTCCTCTCCATTTTCAAAGCCCCTGTGAAGGTTTTCCATAAAATTGAGAAACTCCAAAAAGAATTTTTATGGACTGGATCAGAGGAGAAAAAAAGGATACACCTTGTAGGATGGACCAAAGTGTGCAGACCCAGGGAAAATGGGGGCTTAGGTCTGAGGAGAATTGCTCATATGAATTTAGCTTTACTAGCTAAGTAGGCGTGGCACCTCATTTTTGGTGAAGAAAATGAATGGATAGCTATCATCAAATGAAAGTATCTTCAAAATATGGAATTTCTAAGTGACTCAGTTCCAATCAAAGGTTCTGCTTTTTGGAAAGCAATTCTCAATTGTAATAAAATCATCAAAAAAGGTTTAAGATGGGTTTTAGGCAATGGTGAGAGGATAAATTGTTGGAATGATAGGTGGGCTAAGGACGAACCACTGACGCAATATCCTAACTTAGCCCGAATTAGAGATATCATGGAAGAACTCATTGGTAGAAAAGTCTTCGATTATATGGTTGAGGACAAAGGTAGAATGAAGTGGAAACAAATAAGGATTCAGGGATTTCAAGTGGAATCAAATGATATTTGTAACATTCTCGAGCAACAGTTTATCCCCATGAGACCCAAGGAAGATCAAGTGACCTGGGCTCCTACGAAAAATGGGCAGTTCACTATTAAATCAGCTTACAAGCTTTTGCTTGATGACGAGGATTTTGTCCTCCAAAAGGACTTAGTTTGGATAAAAAATTTAATTCCAAAAATTGTAGTCTTTTCATGGCTGGTTATCCAAGGAAGAATTCTAACCATTGATAATATGATGCGTAAAGGTATTTGTATCACTAATCACTGTTATCTATGTAGGGCTAATTGGGAGACCATTTATCACATTTTCCTTGAGTGCCCTTTTTCCTTGACTATCCTAAGTGGGGTTTTTCAGGCCTTCAATATTTCTTGGGTTAAACCAGCCATCATACTTGATTTTTTCATCTAGTGGCCTTGCCCCTTTTCAATCCAAAGACTTAGATACATGTGGAAAATTTGTCTCAATCACTATCTTTGGTAGGTGTGGTTAGAAAGGAACCATAGAGTCTTTAATGAGTCTATCCATGATCATCAAACTATCATTGCTAGGATCCTATCCTTTTCCAACGAGAATGTGAACCTTATCCATTTTGATAGCCATAAACCTCATCTATAGGAGACCACGATTGCTCAATATTTAAGCTTAACCTTGTTAGATGAGTCTGTGCCTAGGGTAGTCAACCCTAGAGCCAATTTTAAGTGGTCCCCACCTCCTACGGGTTGGTTTAAGCTTAATTTTTATGGAGCAGCTAAGGACAATCCTGGCAGAGCAGGCACTGGTGGTATTGTGTGAGATCATAATGGGAATATGATGCTTGCATTTTCCGAATATTTGGGAACAAGGACGAACAACGAAGCTGAATCTAGAGCTATGTGGAGAGGCCTTCAAATGACTCAAGACTTAGAAGGCAATTTGATCGTAGAAGGAGACTCTATGCATGTTATAAATATCCTCAATAATTGGAAAACACCTCCTTGGAGGATTAAAACAATTGTTGAAGAGGCTAGGATCCTTTTCCAGGGAAGATAGGACAGAAAAGCCCAACATGTCTTTCAAGAAGCTAACAAAGTTGTTGATAAGTTGGCCAATTTGGGTGTCGATGGTGATGGAATTTTCAAATGGGAACACGGTGTCCCGAGTGAAGTAGAGGAGCTTATTCAACAAGAATGCCAAGAATGATAGTCAAATTTACCAATAGGGAAGGCACTATAAGTTTGAAGGCTATGAGTATTCCCATCTCTTTTTTGAAATGGACTCACAATAAAAATTATTCGAGCTATCAATCTTGGTGGATGCTGCTTGGAAATACCACAAAGACTAATGGGGATAGTCACATGTCAGATAACATGGCTCCTAGTCATCTTAGTAATTTGAGGTTGGTTGATAATCACAGGGCAGGAAAGAAATGACAATATAAGACTTCGAACCAGAGCCACGTGGACCACCAGATAGCCACCACCATAAATCTAGCCAACAGGTTCACTTCTCCAAGGCTGATTGGCCAAGATGGGATGTGGTCCCAAAGCATGTCATATATGGAAGAAAGCAATTACCAAAGAATTATTAAGAGTAAATGTCAATACAGAGCTTGTGGGAGTTTTTTTCAGTACTCTGCTATGTGTGTCTGCAACTTTTTGTTTCTCCACTATTTCAAGGAAGGGATCTGTGTCTGTTTATTTTTTTGTAATTATGATGCAGGTGTGTTTTCTCGAGGTATACCCAAAATGTTGTATGGGAAGTTTCTTTTTGATAACAGGCTATGTGCCTTACCGGATGTAATGGCTTTGGCGGCATGTAGATTTTACATATATAGGATCCTTAGTAAGGACATGTTCATCAACAGCCCTGGGCTGATTTTTGTAAAAGGTTTTGGGTCAACCTATAAAACCCGGTATTAATGCTATAGTATATTATCTAACAAAAAAAAAAGTAATGCCAAGGCTATGAATATAATATTGAGTGGATTATGTGAAGTAGAATTTGTGAAATTAATGCATTACAAATTAGAAAAATAGATATGGGACGAATTGAAGCAAACCTATGAGGGAAATAAAAAGGTCAAGATGGAAAAACTACAAAACCACAAGGAAAGTTTTGAAGATTTGAATATGGAATAAGAGGAAGACATTTCTACATACTTACTTTGTGTATATGATATTGTTAATACCATGCATGAACTTGGATTTGAAATTGAAGAATCCAATGTTGCTCAAAAATATTTAAGGTCACTCCCTATAAGGTATGTGTTGAGCAAGGTGCTGCAAGAAGGTTGTCATTGTTGTCAACACAGGAAGTTAGATCCAAGGATGCAGTGGGTAGACAGATCAGAAGTCATTCAGATGCAGAAGATAGAAAAATTCGAAGAAAAAGACAAGTTAGAAAACTGTCGCGATATCGCGACATGTTTTCTGTCGTGATTTCGCGACAAGTCGGAGGAGAGAGAAAATGCAGCGAGAAATGTCGCGATCTCGCGACGAAAGTAAGGAGAGAGAAAGTGCAGCAAGAAATGTCACGATTTCACGATGGAAGTGAGGAGAGAGAAAGTGCAAGGCAAAATGTCACGATTTTGCGACAAGTCGGAGGCCAAGAGGCTAACTTGAGAAACTGTAGCGATTTCGCTACATGTTGAAATTTTGCTGGCAAAAGCAGAGAGAAAGTGTTAAGGGAAAAATGTTGTAGCGATTTCGCTACGTGAAGAAGTTGCACAAATTAAAGGTGTAGCGATTTCGCTACAAGCCTAAAAGTGCAGACATCAAAGATACAGCAATCAAACTTCAAGTCAAAAAGTGTAAGGCACAAGTCAAATTTCTCAAGAAAAAGCAAGTTGGAAGCACAAGGCAAAGTTGTTGAGTTTTCGCTACTGCGTGAAGCTTGAAGTGTACGAAAACCGAAAACGTCGCGATTTCGCGACATGAAGGATGATGACGTCAGCAAAGGCCAAATCGGTCGTGATTTCGTGACAGGATGCGAGGAAAGCTGTTGGAAACCGAAACGTCGCGATATCGCGACAAGAAGTATGATGACGTCAGCAAAGGGCAAAACGGTCGCGATATCGCGACAAGTTGCGAGGAAAGCTTGCAAAGACCAAAACGGTCGCGATGTCGCGACAGCAAGCGCATGGAGGCGTACGGCCAGAAAAAGGTCGCGATATCGTGACAAGTTAGTGTTACGTGGCAACAACGTCGAGAAAGGTGACAGAGGTAGTAGCAGCGCTTGAAGCCGACAAGATGGATCGAGGCCGACAATGCCTAGGAGTTCAAAGCCGACTTTGCTAGGGTTTTGCAACGGATCGATTAGGGTTTCAAAGCCAACTTTGCTAGGGTTTTGCAATGAATCGATTAGGGTTTCAAAGCCGACTTCATCAAGGCATTTACAATAGAATTTATTAAGGTTTCAAAGCCGACAAGTGTTAGGGTTTTACCACGAACATCTCTAGGGTTTTAAAGCCGACACTTGCTAGGGTTTACGATGGACGTTGTTAGGGTTTGCAGTCGACAGTCACAAAGATTAAGCAGCCAAGAAAATTCTAGGGTTTCATGTTGTCTTCATTAGGGTTTGCAGCCGACGTGTTTGTGTAAGAGCCGAATATGTTTGATGTGGTATTCTCTTCTATAAAAAGGGGGACTGTTGCGAAGTTAAAAAGTGTGGGTGATGCGATATATGCGAAAGAAGTTCGGGTGCAGCAGAGAGAAGGTCGCTTCGAACTCGAGAGTGAGCAAAGTGATAATTCATTGGAGTTGAAGGAAAGAGATCGCAACGATGAGATAGTGAGTGAGTGCATGAAGCGTGAATGCATGAAGTTTGATCGAGTCGAATGCGAAGTCCTCATTCGGATCTGAAAATCGTGAGTGCATAGCGCAAAGTAGAGAAATGGAGTCTTAAGTTCGAAAGAGTGATCGGACAGAGCGAAGAGTTTCACGTAGAAGCAGAATGCAGAAAATAGCAGACTGTAAGGAATAAAGTTTTGTTATATCTCTTTTATTATCTTTTTGATCTCCAAGTTGCAGCTTGGAATAAGGGGTTGGTGCCTCTTTCCAGTTGGTGCTGGAAAAATCGGAGTTGGTGCTCCATTCTGTTGAAGCAGATAAAGCTAAGGGGTTGGTGCTCCTACCAGTTGGTGCTGGTGAATGATTATGTAAAGTTGTAGCTTTGCATTTGACTGGATTTGGATGGTAGTCCAAGCAGTCATTTTGAGGAGTAGCCACATTGGTGAACCTCGTTAAAATGTTGTGTTATGTGTGATGCTTTTAGTACTTCTCTTATCTGTTTTAAACTGCTATTGGTTTTAAATCTAATTGTTTTAGAAGTTTTTAAAGAACACACTGATTCACCCCCCCTCTCAGTGTCATTGTAATTATAACAATTGGTATCAGAGCAAGGTTCCTGAATAGGCTCAAACAGCTAAGGTGATCTTGGAAGTTACGCAATGGCAAGTGGTGAAGGATTCTCTTCGAACAAAGTGCCAATGTTTGATGGAACAAACTATGCATTCTAGAAAATTAGAATGCAGACATATCTCAGTGCTTTGGGCTTTGACATCTGGGGTGCGGTAGTTAATGGTTACAAAGCTCCTGCCACCGCTCCAACAGACACTGCAGGTAAGAAGGCATTTGAATATGATTCAAAAGCAAGAAATGCTATTATGTGTGGACTAATTGACAGTGAGCTAGTCAAAGTCATAAGTTGTGAATCTACAAAAGATATCTGGGATAAACTAGAGAAAATTCATGAAGGAGATGATCGGATCAAGGAGGCCAAACTTCAAGCACACCGAGCTCAATACGAATCTTTAAAGATGGAGAATGATGAGAACATAGAGACCTTCATGCAAAGAGTCAATGGGATCACAAATTCAATCAGAGGTCTTGGCGAAGAATTAACCGATGCTGCTATTGTGAAAAAGGTATTGAGATCACTTCCTCCTAGATTTGATTCAAAAGTCTCTGCCATAGAAGAAGCCAAAGATTTAAATCATTTTAGTATGGATGAGATGCATGGCTCTTTGACTACTTTTGAAATGAGAATAGGAAGATCTAATCCCACTGATAGAGAAGCAGCCTTCAAAGCTCTAAAAGGCAAGAGCACAAAACACGAATCTGAAGAAGAGAATGATTCGGATGAAATGGAAGCAAATTTCGTAAGAAAGCTGAAGAAAGGAAAAGGAAAATACAAAGGGAAGCTACCTCTTAAATGTTTCGACTGTGGAGGCATTGGACACTTTGCTACCAAATGTCCCCTCAATAACAAGAACAAAGGTGAAGAAACTCAGCATCAGGAAAGAAGTGAATGGAGGAAGAAAACAAACTTCAGAAAAGGCAACTTCAAAAAGAAAAGCTTTATTTCCCGAAATGCAGAATCTTCAGAGGACAGTTCTAGTGAAGACTCTGAGGAAGGAACAGGTGAGGCTCTATTCATGGCATTTGAAATAGACAAGTCAGAAGAGGCAGAAAACACAGAAAACATAGAGGGAATGAACTCTGAAGTATCTATTGAAGAAGTTGAGGCTGAAGTTGATTTAGAGGGTGAGCTGGTGTCTGCTCTTATGGAATGGAAATCTGAGAAAAAGAAGAATGAAAAAATGTCAAGGAAACTTAAGGATGCGAATGACGTTATTGCCAGTCTAAAAATTTAGACAGAAGAATACAAGAAAATGTCCGAAGATCTTGAAATACAAGTATCCATGAAGACTGACTACTGCTGCAAATTGGAAGAGGAAAATGTGAGTCTCCGAGTACAGATACAAGAGCTGGATCGAAAAATCAACTGTCATTTAAAACGTGAAGAAAGTTCGATGAAGCTGGACAAAATTCTAAGTAATCAAAGATCCACAGGTATCAAATTTGGTCTCGGCTTTCCTGAAGGAGAATCATCAATTGGACCAAAAGCAAGCAATGATGAAAGTAAAAATTGTAAAGACAAGAAACAGGCTGTGGAAAGAAAAACAAATCGAGCAAAAGAAAGCTGCAATGCCAGTCCTGAAATAGCAACTGACAATGATGGCTTTACCAAGATCATACATCAAAAGAAAGGAAGATCTAAAGCTCCAGCAACAAATTGGCCAAGACCATCTTTCAGGTTTAATCACTATTTCTATGGTTTCTGTTTTAAATGTAATAATTATGGGCATAAAATTGTTGACTGCAAATATAATATAGGTCCAAGAAGCTTCACTAGTAGAAATGCTTTTGCTCCTCTAATGAGTTATGCGGTAGAATGCTTTAAGTGTCACAACTTCGGGCATATTGCCAGAAACTGTCGTAGTATGTCTGTTCCATTTCAATCTCAGAAAAGAAGAACTCAACCATATAAGGCACAACACAATAGTAGTTCATCTGAAGGATATGTGCAAAATTCTGAAAAAGGGAAATCCCAGCTTGAACCCAACAACATAGTTAAGACAGAATGGAAACAAAAGGAACAATCTCAGGAAAGAACAGGAATCCTTAATAGTGCAGACTGCTTTTAGAGCTCAGAATAAATATGTACCGTGGATTCTTGATAGTGGCTGCTCAAGTCATATGACAGGTGATAAACAAAAATTTGAAAATCTACAGAAATATGAGGGTGGTTCTGTGAAGTTCGGCAATAATGATGGAGCCAAAATAATAGGTAAAGGATCGGTCAAAATCAGCGAAGGGAAAATCAAGTCAGAAGAAGTTCTATATGTGGATGGTCTGAAACATAACCTGTTAAGTGTAAGTCAGATCTGTGACAAAGGACATGAAGTGGTGTTCAAGAAGCAGGGTTGTGAAGTCAGAAAAATAAAGAGCGGGAAATTAATAGCAACCGGCTCAAGGACGTCTGGCAATCTGTACACACTCTCAAAATTTTTAGAAGGTATGTGCTTCATGGGACAAGAAGAAGAAAACTGGTTGTGGCATAAGAGGCTTGGACACATAAGTTTTGACAATCTGGTAAGAATCAGTTCTAAACAAGCAGTAAGAGATATTCCAACCATTAAGAAACCTACAAACAGTGTGTGTGCTTCATGCCAGAAGGGAAAACAGACCAGAGTTTCATTTAAAACAAAAGAATATCATACTAGCGGACCTTTGGAACTCATTCATACGGACTTATGCGGACCCATGAGGACTCAAAGCATAAACGGTGACAAATACTTCATGCTGTGTATTGATGATTTTTCCAGGATGACCTGGATATTCTTTCTAAAAGATAAAACAGAAGCTTTTGAAATGTTCAGAACCTTCAAACAGCTAGTCGAGAATGAAACAGGGAAAAGGATTAAATGCTTGCGATCAGACAGAGGAGGAGAATTCATTTCGAATGAATTTTTAGAATACTATGAAAAATATGGTATCAGGAGACAATATTCAGCAGCCAGAACCCCTCAGCAGAATGGTGTAGTAGAGAGAAAGAACAGAACAATTCAGGAAATGGCACGCACCATGCTGGCAGAAAGCAAAATAGCAGATAGATTCTGGAAAGAAGCAGTTCACACAGCAGTATACATTCAAAACAGGTATATGTTAAGAACTCATGAATGCAAAACACCATATGAGCTGTGGTTTGGTAGAAAAGCAACAGCAAAACATCTCAAAGTATTTGGTTGTAAGTGCTACATCAGAAAAATAGATGACAACCTTGGAAAGTTTGAAGATAGAGCAGATGAAGGTGTGTTTGTTGGTTATTCTCCACACAGCAAAGCGTACAAATGCTATAACAAGAGACTCAAGAAAATTGTGGATAGTGCAGACGTTAAATTCGATGAAGGAAGGAAACAAATAGTCAATCTTCAAGAAAACTACCCTATCTACGAAGAAGTCATTGAAGAGGATGAAGTTCATGGCACAGAAAATATGTCTACGGTTGATGCAGGTAACTTATCAGATGACTCAGAGGTACAAGAAAATAGAAAGTTCAAAACGGGCAACTGGCAGAAAAATCATCCTAAAGACCAAATAATTGGAGATCCCACAGCTGGCATTCAGACAAGAAAGAAAGTAATAAGTAATTACTCTCTCTTATCCAGCATTGAGCCCAAAAACATAGATGAAGCAAGCAAAGATGACAATCTGGATGAAGGCAATAAATGAAGAGTTAGATCAGATTGAAAAGAACAGAACTTGGGAGTTAGTACCTAGACCTACAAACAAGAATGTAATCGGCACCAAATGGATATTTCGTAATAAATTAAATGAAGACGGTCAGGTCATTAGAAATAAAGCAAGACTGGTTTGCAAAGGCTATGCACAGGTCGAAGGCATTGACTTTGAAGAGACTTTCGCACCAGTGGCTAGATTGGAAGCTATTAGGATGTTTCTGGCACTAGCAGTTTACAAGAACTTCGAGTTTATCAGATGGATGTTAAATCTGCATTTTTGAATGGGAAACTTGAAGAAGAGGTTTATATTGAACAACCAGATGGCTTTCAAATCAGTGAAGATCCCAACCTGGTCTGCAGATTAAAGAAAGCACTGTATGGATTAAAACAAGCACCACGGGCATGGTATGCTAGGCTAGATAATTATCTCTCTCAACAGGGATTTAAGAAAGGTCTAGTGGACAGTAATCTGTATGTGAAAACAGAAGGTGGGCATCTCATTGTTCTTGTTGTCTATGTGGATGATATCATATTTGGCAGCAACAAAGATGAATCTTGTAAAGACTTAGCAACCAAGATGCAGAATGAATTTGAAATGTCAATGATTGGTGAACTATCTTACTTTCTGGGGCTACAGGTTAATCAGAATGACAAAGGTATATTCATTTCCCAAATCAAATATGTGAAAGAGATGTTAAAGAGGTTCACTATGGAGGACAGCAAGCCAGTCAGCACTCCCATGACAACAGGCTGCAAGTTAAGTAAAGAAGACAAATCTCCACCTATGGATCAAACCATGTATAGATCAATGATAGGAAGCTTACTATATTTAATCGCAACCAGACCTGATATTCTGCAGGCGATCTGTATGGTAGCCAGATTTCAGGCCAATCCTAAAGAGAATCATGTAACAGCAGTTAAAAGGATTTTTCGGTATCTCAAAGGCACCATGGAGTATGGGTTGTGGTATCCAAGAGGCAAATATTTCACTCTTATATCTTATTCAGATGCAGATTGGGCTGGATGCGTTGATGACAGAAAGAGTACCAGTGGAGGAGCATTCTATTTGGGGGATAGATTGGTTGCATGGCACAGTAAGAAGCAAGAGTCAGTGTCCTTATCTACAGCTGAGGCAGAATATATTGCAGCAGCAACATGTTGCACACAAGTTTTGTGGATGAAACAAACCTTGAAAGATCTAGGTATTAATTTTAGTGAACCAATATCAGTAAAGTGTGACAACACCAGTGCAATCAACATTTCTAAGAATCCAATAATGCACTCACGGACTAAGCACATTGCTATAAAGTATCATTTCTTGAAAGAAAAAGTTGGAGAAGGAGAAGTTAGATTGGACTATGTCCCAACTACAGAACAGGTGGCAGACATTTTTACAAAACCTTTGCCCAAGGAAGTATTTGAGTATCTTCGGAGCAAATTAGGAGTAGTCACACTTCCTAAGAAGTGACTAGCTACAGGGATCACCTTCTCAGGGGGAGCACTTGAGTGTTTGAGGATGGACTCAGGGGGAGTCAAATTGTGCCTGAGAAGTGTGAGGATGGACTCTGGGAGAGTCTACAGTAGCCCTTTGGTATTATTGACAAAGGGGGAGAAGAGTTACAGGAAGGTGAAGGTGTTGCCAACAATTCCAAAGGGGGAGATTGTTGAGCAAGGTGCTGCAAGAAGGTTGTCATTGTTGTCAACACGAGCAGTTAGATCCAAGGATGCAGTGGGTAGACAGATCAGAAGTCATTCAGATGCAGAAGATAGAAAAATTCGAAGAAAAAGACAAGTTAGAAAACTGTCGCGATATCGCGACATGTTTTCTGTCGCGATTTCGCGACAAGTCGGAGGAGAGAGAAAATGCAGCGAGAAATGTCGCGATCTCACGACGAAAGTAAGGAGAGAGAAAGTGCAGCAAGAAATGTCGCGATTTCACGACGGAAGTGAGGAGAGAGAAAGTGCAAGGCAAAATGTCACGATTTCGCGACAAGTCGGAGGCCAAGAGGCTAACTTGAGAAACTGTAGCGATTTCGCTACATGTTGAAATTTCGTTGGCAAAAGCAGAGAGAAAGTGTTAAGGGAAAAAGTTGTAGCGATTTCGCTACTAGTTGCAAAGGCTCAAATCAAAGGTGTAGCGATTTCGCTACGTGAAGAAGTTGCACAAATTAAAGGTGTAGCGATTTCGCTACAGGTAAAAGGTGCGCAAGACAAAGATGTAGCGATTTCGCTACAAGGTAAATACACTCAACTCGAAGGTGTAGCGATTTCGCTACAGGCCTAAAAGTGCAGACATCAAAGATACAACAATCAAACTTCAAGTCAAAAAGTGTAAGGCACAAGTCAAATTTCTCAAGAAAAAGCAAGTTGGAAGCACAAGGCAAAGTTGTTGAGTTTTCGCTACTGCGTGAAGCTTGAAGTGTACGAAACCGAAAACGTCGCGATTTCACGACATGAAGGATGATGACGTCAGCAAAGGCCAAATCGGTCGTGATTTCGTGACAGGATGCGAGGAAAGCTGTTGGAAACCGAAAACGTCGCGATATCGCGACAAGAAGTATGATGACGTCAGCAAAGGGCAAAACGGTCGCGATATCGCGACAAGTTGCGAGGAAAGCTTGCAAAGACCAAAACGGTCGCGATGTCGCGACAGCAAGCGCATGGAGGCGTACGGCCAAAAAAAGGTCGCGATATCGCGACAAGTTAGTGTTACGTGGCAACAGCGTCGAGAAAGGTGACAGAGGTAGTAGCAGCGCTTGAAGCCGACAAGATGGATCGAGGCCGACAATGCCTAGGAGTTCAAAGCCGACTTTGCTAGGGTTTTGCAATGGATCGATTAGGGTTTCAAAGCCAACTTTCTAGGGTTTTAGCAATGGATCGATTAGGGTTTCAAAGCCGACTTCATCAAGGCATTTACAAGCAGAATTTATTAAGGTTTCAAAGCCGACAAGTGTTAGGGTTTTACCATGAACATCTCTAGGGTTTTAAAGCCGACACTTGCTAGGGTTTACGATGGACGTTGTTAGGGTTTGCAATCGACAGTCACAAAGATTAAGCAGCCAAGAAAATTCTAGGGTTTCATGTTGTCTTCATTAGGGTTTGCAGCCGACGTGTTTGTGTAAGAGCCGAATATGTTTGATGTGGTATTCTCTTCTATAAAAAGGGGGACTATTGCGAAGTTAAGAGAATGTGGGTGTTGCGATATATGCGAAAGAAGTTCGGGTGCAGCAGAGAGAAGGTCGCTTCGAACTCGAGAGTGAGCAAAGTGATAATTCATTGGAGTTGAAGGAAAGAGATCGCAGCGATGAGATAGTGAGTGAGTGCATGAAGCGTGAATGCATGAAGTTTGATCGAGTCGAATGCGAAGTCCTCATTCGGATCTGAAAATCGTGAGTGCATAGCGCAAAGTAGAGAAATGGAGTCTTAAGTTCGAAAGAGTGATCGGACAGAGCGAAGAGTTTCACGCAGAAGCAGAATGCAGAAAACAGTAGACTGTAAGGAATAAAGTTTTGTTATATCTCTTTTATTATCTTTTTGATCTCCAAGTTGCAGCTTGGAATAAGGGGTTGGTGCCTCTTTCCAGTTGGTGCTGGAAAAATCGGAGTTGGTGCTCCATTCTGTTGAAGCAGATAAAGCTAAGGGGTTGGTGCTCCTACCAGTTGGTGCTGGTGAATGATTATGTAAAGTTGTAGCTTTGCATTTGACTGGATTTGGATGGTAGTCCAAGCAGTCATTTTGAGGAGTAGCCACATTGGTGAACCTCGTTAAAATGTTGTGTTATGTGTGATGCTTTTAGTACTTCTCTTATCTGTTTTAAACTGCTACTGGTTTTAAATCTAATTGTTTTAGAAGTTTTTAAAGAACACACTGATTCACCCCCCCTCTCAGTGTCATTGTAATTATAACAGTATGATGGAAAAGTTTTAGCTATTGACGAGATGAAAGATATTGATCAATTGACTATGGATGAGTTACATGGAATTCTCACATCTTATGAGATGAGAATAGTAAAGGATCCCAACTCTAATAAAGAGGTAGTTTTCAAAGCATCAAAGAATACAAAGGATAAGAAACCAGAATCAAGTGGTGAATCAAGTAGTGGTGAAGAAGCTAACTATGGTAGAAGAAACAAGAAGGAATCAAGAAACCACAAAGGTATGAAAATAGTGAAATGTTTTAATTATATAAATTTTGGTCCCTATGCATCTAATTGTCTAGAAATTGAAAGCAGTAGCAGTGAATAGAAATAGGATCATAAGAAAAAGGGAGAAAAATCAAGGTATGAAAATAAAAACAGGTATGGTCAAAACAAGCATGAAAATAAGTTCTTTCAAAGACACAAGAAGAGTTTCTATGTTGATAAGGGAATCAAGGCTTCAAGTGACAATGATGAAAGACCCTCAGCTATTGAAGAAGAAGAAATTATATTTTTGGCATTAGAAGAGGAAGAAAATATTCTTGATGAAGATAAATTTGAAAAGTGTGAAGATGCTCTTGAAGACCAAGAAGTAGAAAAATATTCATAAAATGAAGAGGAAGGCATAGTAGATCTATAAGCAAAACTTATTATTGCTCTCAGAGATTTGAAAAGAGTTAGAAAGCAAAACTTAATATTGAAGGATCAAGTTCAAGACGATGAGAAAAAAAAAGCAAGACTTATACAAGATCTCAATGACTTGAAATTTAAAACTAAAAAGGCAAAAAGAATTAAAGATGTCATGAGTAAAAATCTAGAAGCAAAATATTTAGAATGTGAAAGACTAGAACATGAGGTAGTTTCACTAAGTATGGAAGTAAAATACTCTAATGACAAGCTACACAGGTTTGAGAAAATTTCAAAAACCTTGGATAAGATTATCAATGCACAAAGATCTTCATCTATCAAAATAGAACTTGGATTTGAATAAGGAAAAGGGAAACAAGAAGAAGGGTCAAGATCAAGATCAAAAGAAGAGGAAGTTTCAGAGGAAGATAGTGAAGGAGAAATTGAGACTTATGAGGATAAATTGAAGAATAGAAGATTCACTAAGAAAGGAAACAATGCATAAACAAGGAACAACAATCATCACAAATAAGAAAGGACTAAAAGACCAGTGGGTTCAAGACAATATTTCTTCAAAGGATATTGTTTTTCATGTAATAAGTTTGGTCACAAGGCTATGCATTACAAGGTTCATGAAAAGAAGGAATATGGTTTTACTAAGAGGAACTTCAAATATGGACATTTATTTCAAGGGTATTGCTACTCTTGTAATCGATTTGGTCATAAAGTAATCCACTATATGGTTCATGATAGAAATGAGTATGGCTTCACTAGGAGGAACTTCAATATATTTGCACCTTATAATAACTACAACATTAAGTGTTACAAGCATAATTATTTAGGGCATAATACCAAGTGGTGTAGAACAAATTTTCTAAAGCTTCCAGAGATAAGCAAGAACAGGGACACTAAAAATTATCAAAGGGGTATGTTTAGAAAGAAGGTTGACAAATAAAATGAGCATTGTATGCTGGGAGTAGAAATACACCCACTCCAAAATTAATCACCTCAAGGAGAGGATGTGGATAGGGGGTTGAGCTAAGAGTCTCATATTTAGCCCCAAAGGAGTCCCTTTGCCATTTATGACAAAGGGGAGAGATTTTAGTAAGGGGTAGAGCATTCAGTTAGGGGTAGCATTTTCTTAGGGAGAGCAAATTTAGAATCAAATGGTGTGGAGAAAGGAATTTTAGAAAAGGGTTTCCATCAATGACAAAAGGGGAGATTATTGGAAATTTGAGCATGTTGTGTTTTCATTGATGTCAAAAGGGTTGATGTCGGCATGAGGCAACAAGAAGAAAGAAAAGCCTTCTCCGTGATGGTATTGAAAAATAAGAAGGTTAATTTTATTTACCATGGTGGTATTTGAAAAAGAAAAATAAAAGGGTAAAGTTGATTTATCATGGTGGTATTTGAAAAAGAAAAAATAAAAGGTTCTATTTAATTTACCTTGGTGGTAATTTTGCAAAAGAAAAAAGTTAAATTGATTAGCTATGGTGGCAAAAGTTTTAACCTAAGAAAAGGACTTAAGAGAAATTATAATATTTAAATCCCTTGGATTTAAATTATTATAATTAAATATTTTATTGCTGCAAAAAGGTTTGAAAATTCAAGTGCCAACATCAAATTTAATGCAACCATTGCATATAAATATTGCATGCTAAAGTGGTTGATAAGGGTTATTCGTGTGTTGAAATTCATGCGTCCATTCGATCGTCGTTCGATTCAATATATAGAAGGAAGAAGACTTTTTTTTTAAATCAAGGTAGAGTAGAGGACAAGGAGTAGGGGCTTCAAATTTCTATTCCATCTGGGCAGGTAGCCCAAATGGTAGCATTTGTGGTGCTAGAATGTGGCAGTAGATAGGTCTTGTGTTCGAGATGTGGCAGAGGTAGGTGACAAGGTTTTGCTTGATGTTTTGCATTTTGCACTGGTGGTAGAGGACAAGAGGGAGTGTGTGATCCTTGGGTTTATGTGGGTGGCTAGCCTACATGGTATTTTCCCTTGTGCTAGGGTGTAAATTCCAATGAGTTTGCAGGTTCGAGCTGTGGCAATAAATCTTGAAAGACAAAATTATTTTTTTATAAAGGTATGCAAAGTTGTGCTTGGTTAAGGAGTTATAAGTGTTAATAAATTTTATTATTGTGATATAAAATATTTAGGGATATATAAGGTTAGTAAAGTGATTTAATTTTTATTTTAAAAAGGGATGAAAGGTGAAATTTTAGATTGCTAATGCTTGGTTGATGCATGAGATGAAGTGATAATTTCTTTGGTCTTATTGAAATTTGAAGTGCATTATTTTTGGTTTCAGAAGGAGGTATAAGGTGTGTATGTGAAATTCATGTGTGTAATTTCTAGTTGTTTCGGTGAGAATTATTTTGCATGAAATAATAGGAGAAATAATGTGTAAAAGTTATTTGATATTTTATTGTAATTTTTGTATGGTGAAATATCTTTTGAGAAGAAAATTCATATGGATGTATTGAGAGAGTATTTTGATAACTAACTCTTGAAGTAGCACTAGAAATATCAATTGTGTATGAGACAAATTTTTGAATACATATCTCCACAAGAGAAATTAAGAGGTATGGGCACATCATCCCTTGTTTAAAGTGTTTGTTGCAAAGAATGTTTCGAAACATAAGGTGGAGTGAAAATGATTGTTTGATAAGCATTGTTGGAAATATTTGAGTGAGGTTTTTATGTTTCATTGTTGAATGTTTTGGAAACATTTGGGATAGAATTTGAGAACAATTTGTGCTTCTAATTGTTGAAAGGGTTTGAGACATTTGAGCTAGAGATTGTGAACTACTTGTGCTAGGGTTGAAGACAAGTTAGTGCATCTTTGTGAAATTTTTTAAACATTGATTTGAGAGATATTGATAGCAAATTGTGAAGGAATTTGAGATCAATATTATAAGGGAAATTATGCATTGGTGTGATTGATCTTTGAGAAAATATTTGCAAGAAGAATAAACCAATTTTGTTATACATTGTTTTTATTTGATTTGAAAGGAATCTTGCAAGAGATAGAGAGTGGTTAATTGAGTACAAGATCTATGAGTGTGAAACATATTGAGTATTTGATAGAGTATATTGTAGATACCAAAATCCTTCCATTTGCCCTTCATCATAGCTTTCCCACCATTGTTTGCCTATTTATTTATATTATATATATATATATATATATATTTATATATTTATATATTTATAATATGTATATTTAAATAATAATATTTTAATATTATATTTGATATATATTTAATAAATATATATTTATATAAATAAATAAACCACAACCATAAAATTTCATTTAATATCATCCATCCATTCACCTTGATCCATTTCACACCCTAAATTTATCATCCACCCTTGGATGTGTTTTAATATTAGCCACACGATTACTGTCATTGAAACCCTAGCATGCCCTAGGCTGGATTATAAGTAGAAGCCATTTTGATAGCTCAAAACCTAAGTTCCTAAGTTTTTGAGTGCCTTGATTTCTCGAGTCTCTTGTGAACCTTGAGTGCCCTAATATTGATTCCATTTGTTTCATTTCACCTCCCTCGCTCTCCATATCCATTGCTGCAACTTGCACCCTCACCCGATCTACTTCTATAGAATTCTCCATCAACCAACAGGTGCCCACAAGTGCCTCACCATCATTCCTAGATGCCCATGAGCATTTTGTATAGTCGTCAAGTACCCATGGGCATTTCATGCTCCCATTCCTAAAGTCCCCCTAGCCTTTGGGTGATGCTAGGACATCACCGCACCAGTCACCTGCATCAGACATCACATATCAAAAAACAATAAAAGGGTAAAACAAATCAATGATAAATTTATTTATTCTATTGCATGTGTTTATGTTTCTATCCATTTTATTTATAACACTTAGTATTTTTATTATTTCTTATAGAGGGCCTCTCACTATGGAGCTCTCTCATATACTACTAACAATTTTTTGTCATTGTGTGCAAATCAAGAGCATTACATCAATATTTGGAGTGGCCCAACCTTGGATATCTGAAAAGCCCACTCAACCTTCTTGGGATTAAGATGCGCTTGAAGACACCATGATATTACTTCTTAGGGTTTAGAAGAACCCTAAATTTTTGTAATATTGTATAAAAAGGATTCAAGGATCCAAGCTTGTAACAATGGAGTTTCTAGGCTCCCCTATCAATAAACAATTTATTATGTTGTGCAAAATTGTGTTATCTTGCATCTTATTTTGTTCAAATTATTGTTTTTTGTGTTGTGTTTTGCATCTTTCAAATGGCGATCACGGTGGGACCCCCTAAGGTTTCCTATTTATGATTTTTTTTACTAATTCATTTTCTATTTTTTGTCATCTTACAGGTTTTTTAGAAGCATGGATTTTGCAGTTCATTGGATCTAGGATTTTTGAAGTCTACAAAAGTATGTAGAAGGTACATGAAGTGCCCAATGACATCCGAAAGCAATCCAAAAACATCCAAAAGCACCCGTGGGTGTCTCAAAAACATTCAAAAGTGCTCAAAGGTGTTTACAGAGAGCTAGGAGTAAAAACATAGGATTTTTAGTAAGTTGACTGCTTAAAACCCTATCTTTTTGTATTACATATTTTTGGTATATTCTATATTTTTCATATTTAAAGCAATAAAATGAATCATCATTAAGAAATCTGGAAAATGAATGCATATTAGTTTTGCATTTTTAGATCTACATTTCATCCTCATATTTAGATTAGGGTTTTTATTTTTTGAGTGTAAACTACTACATTTTTTGTGCATTTGAACTGTAAACTACATAATTTAGTGTTACTTCTTAGGGTTAAAGACATTTTATTTTGTATATCTAATTTGGAACAATATTGGATTTTCCAAAAGTATCCCTACTAGTTGGGTGATTCTAGGAAGAGGGGTGGATGAACCCTCTGATTGCTATTTAGGCAGGGGGTCTTAAGTAGTGTACTTCACACCCTTTGTGGAACTTGGCAATATTTTGTTGGCTTCTGATTTATGTTTATGAAATTAATTTTTTTTGACATTGTTTGTAGATAATAGATAACATAAACCTTAAAAATAATTCACACACATCACATGCAAAACAATAATGGTTGGATTTCATCACCAACCATTGCTTGATATTTGGTGATGGTGGCATTCATCTCCATCCACCAATATCTCCCCTTAGACACCCTAGTAATACTCCTGATAAAATTTATTGGATTTCATCACCAACAAGAATCTCGTTACCCTATCCTTGCCATAGTTTTTCACCTTTGTTTCATTAATAAATATAATAAAATAAAAATACACAAAACTAGCACATAAAATGAACACACATTAAAAGGAGATAATTTTTTTTGGTAAGTTAATTATATTAATTCAAAAAGGGCATTTGAAAGGTGCCCTGTCACCTTTTACAAAAAGGAACTCAGAGGAACAAGAGGAGGAAAAGAGAAACACGAAGAACAGAGCAAAGCTCATCAAAACTGAAAGGCCTGAAGCCATTACACTCAAAAAGCAACCTGAAGGATTACCAACGATCCTTTAGCACAAAGGAACAAAAAGGAACAACACCAGAAGGTAGAAAGGAGGAGACAAGCAGGAACAGACCCAACAACACACCACAAAACCAGAGGAAATGGAGAACATCCCAAAATAGCGATCGAGACCAGCAAAAAATGCCATCAAGGAAGAGCGTCAGGCTGTAGAAAAGTGTGGACATCAATATTCAAAACATTGTCCTTCGCTACATCCTTCTATGCATCCTTCGAGGTCTCTTTCACATTTGGAATCTCCTTCAAACCATCAAGGCAGGTATCTTTTGCAATTTCTACAACCTCGTCTTTAGTAGCCCCTCCTTTAACATCAGAGGAGGGTTCAGCAGCAGAACCATTGAAATTATCACAAAAGAAGAACAGGCTGAGGTTGTGTCTCTATTCTTTGAGGCTCTCAATGGCCTTACCGATGGCAATGTGGGCAGCCTCCAAGTGAGCTATGGATGCATTGGTGGCATGGATGACCAACTTATGGAGAAATTTATCAACCAAATAAGGTGAAGAGGATTGGGCTTTGGGAGGCTTGCCTAAGATGGAAGGTGGGGTTTCTGAAACTTCCTTTAGCTTCAGACACTGGGAGCTTCTAACAGGGGTTGAATCCACCTTAATTTTCTTCCTAGCCACAGGATGGGGTTTTTCAGTTTTGATCTTCCTCTTAGGATTGGAATGTGTAGGACTCGGGGTAGAGGATGAATTCACTTCATCTGATTCAGGAGTGGGAATGTTACCATTGGGGAAGTTAAGGAGGAGATAGCGGTAGAGGACTTTGAAAAGTCCTTGGTGACTTGGAAGGGCATCCTCATTTTTGCAAGAGGTTACAATGGCATAATCGATGGACCAAAATATTGCAGTGGGGATATTCATGGCTTTGGCATCATGAAAGTGATTCACATAGGCGAGATGAAAACAACATAACTGCGAGTCTAGATTATCACAGGATAGGTATTGCATTATGGGAACTAAAATTTGCTGCAGAGGAGGGGAAATGTGTTCATGATACAACCCTTTTCTATAGTTCTTGTGGACCTCAGAATTTTTTTTGAAGAAGGTCAGTTCAGCTTCCCAATTATGTTTGTTGCGTCGGATCACCTTTTCGTTCAAGGGCTGCCCAGTCAAGCTCGCCAATAGCTCAAAGGAGATATGGTATTGGAACCCATGGATTGTGACATAACCTCTATCCCAAGTGTCAGAAAAATCCTTTGAAATGGTGTCATCGACCCCTGAGAAGAGCTTGAAAAATTCAATCAGGGCACTGTTTGTTTTGTCTATCCATAAGTCACGGATCAAAGGACTAAGCTCAAGAACAATAGGCTCAATGTAAACAGGTTTGCTTTCCTTCATGATGGTAGATAGGGAAGAGGATAGAGAATAGGAAAGCACAAGGATCAGGGGAAAAGTACGGGAAAGGATTGAGACACCACGATAAAGAATAGAGCATGCACGAAGGCTAAAAATAGGAAGATGGTGCCCTAAAAAATTCTGCTTTGGGACCATGAAATTATTTGCACAAAGGAATTGGGACTTTCGACATGCAAGGATTGGCTAGGGCAAAGGTAAGATCTGTGAATTAGGATTAGGTTAAGGGCACAACCAATGGCATGACGACACTCAAAAAAGGCAGCGTGATAAATCAGGATGCATGAAAAACTTTCCCAACAAGAAATTCGAGCACAATACCCCGAAAGGTTTGGGATGGTCTCCAAATTGATTTTCGGGACCAACCTCCAATCGAGGAGGCTACAGAAAGATCTCGAAAAAAAGGAAATACACTTATCAAGGCTCACGGGGTTCAAATCATTAAAACTCATGCAAAAAAACACCTTGGAATGATGGGAATGAGTGGTTACTCAAAAAAGTTTATGGATCTTGAAAAAGGTAATATTGAAATAGGAAATAGAGCCTATGGGTGCGTGGATCCACATTTGTCCTTTTTAAGAATGTCATCCACCTCAGCAGGTAGACTGTCTGTCCATGTTAATAGTCCTTGGGCATGAACCCCAATGTTAGCCAGCTTATCAACAATAGTATTGGCCTCTCTGTAGGCATGTTGGAGTATGCAATTATGTTGCCGCTTAAGAATTTGCTTGCAATATTCAATAATTGATCTGATCCTCCAGCTAATAGGCTTAGAAGACTTCAAGTAGTTAATGATATTTAAGGAATCTCCTTCCACAATGATGTTTCCTGGGATAGTTTTGATAAATTGAAGACCCCTCCAAACAACTTTGGCCTCAGCAATATGGTTGGTGATAACACCAAGAGGTTCAACATAGGCAAAAATAGGATTTCCTAGATGATCCCTTAGGATTCCACCAGCCCCCCCTAACCCAGGGTTTCCTTTGGCCGCACCATCAAAATTGAGTTTAACCCAACCGTTAGGAGGAGGAATCCATTTAACATTACTTCTAGGATTGGGAATATCAACACTTTTGGGGTCATCAAGATTGATGTTACAGGACTTTAAGATATCTTTCTCAAAAGGAGGACAAGGATGTGGATTAAAAGGTGTAGCTAGAGCATTTTCTATGGCAAAAAGGATGATTTTATTGGCAATGTATTGAGGTTGGACAATTTTTTTATCAAAAACTCTATGATTACGTTCAAGCCATATTTGCCATAAGAAATGCTGAAGGCTAAACTTGCACAATCCTTTAAGCACAGGATTTATGAAAGGATTAGGCCATTGGTAAAACAGGTCAACAATTGATGGAGGATTGGCCCAAACCAAGTGAAAAACTTGAAGAAGTTTATTAATGACCTTTCTGGAAAAAGGATAGAAAAGAAAAAGGTGGGAAGTGGACTCCCAATCGGACAAGCATAGATGGCATCTGTTAGGAAGAGTAAGGCCTCGTTTCATAAGATTTTCAATGGTTAAAATGTGATTTTGGATGCAGAGCCAAGAGAAGGAAGCAATTTTAGGAATCAGGTATTTAGTCCAGACAAGCTTGAAAGGCAAAGGATTCTCTATATTGGTAATGGAGAGCAGGTAAGTAGTTTTAACAGAAAATTCCCCAGAGTCCATGGGCTCCCAAATAGGTTGATCCTTTGAACAAGCCTCGGGAATTCTGCAAGAGGAAAGATAGTTATTTAGGCACGAATATTCCTCCTCATGATTTGGAATATTAATCTCCTTCCATTTCTTAATCTCATTAATTGAAGTCATATAATGAGCCACTAGAGGACCAAAACGTTGCTTGGTAATGTTAGTGATCCTTTGGAGCGTAGGAATCTGACTGAGAGGAGACTCGCCCAACCATTTGTCATCCCAGAAGGAAATGGAGTTGCCATCATCGAGAAGCCATCGGGTTCCTTTTTGCACAAGGGAACGAGCTTGAAAAATTGATTTCCAAAAAGCGGATCCATCGAAGGGTACCTGACCATGCAAAAACTTAAAATTTTGAAGATATTTCCTTTTTAATATTTTGACCCAGTCAACCTGTTCATCTGAAATAAGTCTCCAAGCTTGCTTGGCGAGGAGAGCAATATTAAGATGGGATATCCATCTGAGGCCTAAACCTCCTTGATATTTGGGTTTGCAAATTTTATCCCAGGCTACCAGATGAAATCTGTGCTTGTTCTTAGTTCCTGACCAGAGGAAATTCTTTTGGATTCTCTCCATTTTGTTGTAAACAAAAGTTGGAGCTTTGAATAAGGATAAAAAATAAACAGGAATACTTTGAAGGCAGGCCATAGTTAAGGTGATTTTTCCAGCTTGGGAGAGGAGATTACCTCTCCACGTAGTCAATTTCTTTTGAAGTCTTTCAATGACATTATCCCAAAGATTATCCTTGACACTTCCATTGAAAAGAGGCATTCCAAGGTAAGAGGAAGGCAGGGAACTAATGGGACACTGGAGAATGTTAGCAATCAAATGTTGTCTTCTCAATGGAGTATTAAGGAAATACAATTTGCTTTTTTGAAAGTTGATCCTTTGGCCAACCACTGCTTCATAAAGGATGAGGATTCATTTGATGATAGAGGCTTCATTGATAGAGGCAAATGTGGACAAAAGGGTGTCATCAACAAATTGTTGATGAGTAATAGGACTGCATTGTGAAGTAACCTGAATGCTAGAAATAAGACCTACCTCCTTGGCTACCAAAATGGATCTGCCTAGAGCTTCAGTAGCAATGATGAAGAGAAGAGGAGATAAGGGATCTCCTTGTCTCAGACCTCTGCTACTATGGAAATAGCCATCTAGAGAGCCATTAATAAGAATAGAGAACCAAGCGGAGGATATACACCCTTTGACAAGCGAAACCCACTCATTGTGAAACCCAAACTTGTTGAGAATGGCAATAAGGAAATCCCAATTTAGTCTATCATAGGCATTGTTTATATCTAACTTGAGAAGAAAGGTTGTATTTTTGTTGCAAGAACTTGAATGAATAGCTTCATGGACAGAAATAATTCCATCAAGGATGGATCTGCCTTTCACAGAGCTACCTTGGCATTTTTTATGATGATTGACATGACATCTCTCATACGGATGGCCATTGCTTTGGTTAAAATTTTGTAAATGACATTGCAAAGGCTAATGGGCTGAAAATCATTAAAACTGGAAGCATTGGGGATCTTAGGTATGAGAGCAAACAAATATAGTTCTCAATAAATGTGGCTTACCTCATACATTAAAAGAAGATAATTAATGAATGAGGTAAGCCACATTTATTGAGACTTAACTTTGTTTGTTTATTTCCTTAAAGTATTCTAGTTTTGTTACATTTGTTATTTTAATCTACATCTTGATTTATTTTTCTTATGTTATTAACTCGTAATCAAAAGAAAGCAATAAGTTAAGAAAAATTATTGGCCACCTTCCCCACCACTTTAGTGGTAGATACCCTGAATGTGACATAGGAAAATTTATATATAGGTCCTTCATATTCATTACCATCCACAACCTTCCATATGGCCATATTCCAAGAGGATTCAACCTCCCCTACCATTGACTATCATATTACCCATATAGACATGGCAAAAATAGAAGCTTTCATGAAGTCTTCTAGTTATGTCTTAGAGTCTATCCCCAACTCACCTAGACATGATCCTTCTTTTTATTAGGAAATTGTCACATCCCTATATTGGACCCTACCTTGGTATCAAGCACAAATCAATGTTGCTTCACCAACACCCATTTAATCCAATCAAGTTGCAGTTTCCATTGCCACTTTTCCCCAATCTGCACCATTTGTTCCATTTTCTTCCATACCATCCATTGATCCATTGATGATATGCAAATTATTGAAGCACGAGAACATTTGAACAAATTTATCAAGAAATGGCAGATAACTCAATAGCAAGTTCAATTGAACCCTATGCTTCAACCAATTTCCACTCAACCCATCTTAATTACCCAAATCCCCTCTTGGGTACCACAATATTCTATGGTTTCCATTCCTATACCTCCATCTACCCATACCTGTTCCATTCCCATGATTCAACCCATCCATAGTCCTCATACATCATATCCTTTTCTTCATTCACAATCACTTCATTCACAACCTCATCATCATAAAATTCACTCGATGTCCCCCAATTCATCACATCACCAAAAATACACTCAATCTTATCCATTCACCACATCTCAATTCACTCAATAAGAAAATCAAGGCTTACAAACATATTGTCAACACACTAAAATTTTGCAACAAATTTAACTTGACTCACTAATATTGAGTTACAATTGAGTCATCTTCAACCATGGAATTTGAAACATCGAATTTCACAATCCACATATTAGATTTTGATACCTATACCAAAAATTCAAAATCCAATACAGTTGGATAAATGTTCCAAGCATCCTACAAAGCCCCGTCGAGAATACACAATGCTTTCATAATCTTATTTGACCATTTTTTGAAGGCTTTATGAAGCACAAGAGATTTCCCTTCCAGAAATCAAACCAAGAGACCCAACCAAACAAGGCAAACACTTTAAGGAGCACTTGTACTATCCTTATCATCAACAAGTGGGCCATGACATCCATAATTGTTGTGTATTCAAAGATGTTATCCAAGATCTTATTGATCTATAAGTATTTTCCACCAATGATCCATCCAAACCATATGATCAGGAAAATGGTACCAACTCAATCACCAAGCAAAGTGGGGACTCTCAAGATATCACATCCTCCTAGTCACTCACATCATCAATCAAAAAGCTCCAAAGGTACCTAATCCCTTTGGTCACATTTTAACATGGCTTCATATTAACCATTCATAATTAAGATAGCTACACAACAACCATTCATCATTAACATAGCTTCATATTAGCCATTCTACCATTAACATAACTTCATCTTAGCCATTCACCATTAACATGGCTACATAACAACCATTCATCATTAACATGACTTCATCTTAGCCATTAATAATTAAAATGGCTACACAACTATCATTCACCATTAACATGGCTTCATATTAGCCATTCCAACATCAACATGGCTTCATATTAGCCATTACACCATTAACATGGCTTCATATTAGCCATTCCACCATTAACATGGCTTCATCTTAGCCATTCCATCATTAACATGGCTTCATATTAGTCATTCATCATTAACATGGCTTCATCTTAGCCATTCATCATTAACATAGCTACACAATAGCCATTCATCATTAACATGGCTACACAACAACCATTCATCATTAACATGGCTACACAATAGCCATTCATCATTAACATGGCTTCATATTAGTCATTCATCATTAATATGGCTACACAACAACCATTCACCATTAACATGGCTCCATATTAGCTATTTCCACATTAACATGGCTACACAATAGCCATCCATCATTAACATGGCTGCACAATAGCCATCCATCATTAACATGGCTTCATCTTAGCCATTCCAACATTAATATGACTTCATATTAGCCATTCCAACATTAACATGGCTTCATATTAGCCATTCCATCATTAACTTGGCTTCATATTAGCCATTCCACTATTAACATGGCTTCATCTTAGCCATTACACCATTAACATAGCTTCATATTAGCCATTCCATTATTAACATAGCTTCATATTAGACATTCCACCATTAACATGGCTTCATATTAGCTATTCAATCATTAACATGATTTCATATTAGCCATTCCACCATTAACATGGCTTCATCTTAGTCATTCCATCATTAACATAGCTTCATATTAGCCATTCATAATTAACCTGGCTATACAATAGCCATTAATCATTAACATGGCTACATAATATCCATTCATCATTAACATGTCTACACAACAACCATTCATCATTAATATAGCCACACAACATCCATTCATCATTAACAAGGCTATACAATAGTCATTCATCATTAACATGGCTATACAACAACCATTCATCATTAACATGGCTACACAACAATCATTCATCATTAACATGGCTACACAACAACCATTCATAATTAGCATGGCTTCATATTAGCCATTCATCATTAACATAGCTACACAACAACCATTCATCACTAAAATAGCTACACACCAACCATTCGTCATCAACATGGCTTCATCTTAGCCATTCATTATTAACATGGCTACACAAAAGTCATTCATCATTAATATAGCTCCGCATTAGCCATTCATCATTAACATAGCTCCACAACAACCATTTTCACATCAACATGGCTCCACAACAACCATTTTATCATTAACATGTTTGCTTTACAAGCTTGCTAGGCTGGGGGAGAAAAAGAATTCAAAACCTTTGAACACCACCCCCCTCTAGAGTAGTCTATGCTTAATGAGATTTATATATGTATACATGGCTAATACACAAAAATATTTGCATACATTTCATTCATAACATTGCATTGCACTTGCATTTACACTTCAAAAACAACGCATTCACCCATATTTCATATTGTATTTCATAAAATTGCATGTCATACATTACATTTACATCCACATTCTAAATTTCATATAGGGATAATTTATTCAAGGTCTTAATTGATCCAACAAAAGTCATCTTGCCTTAATCAGGGGCACCTTCACAATGTCATCCACACAATTCCACAAAGTCAAATTGTCATACACACAAGCCACATTCACAATTCCTAGGTGTTTTTGGTTTCTCAACCACTCCTATTATTTTAAGCAAACTCCAAAATACATGTCGAGTTCTTTTTAGGACCATTTCACATATAAGCTAAGGAAATCTTGAGTTTTGAGAATTGACTCCAAAACATTCTTGAACCAAAGCACAATTTTCACATCTTAAAAATATCTTGTGTCAAAAAGGGATAACACCATACTTGGTCTTAACCTTGAGGTGAAAAGGGTCATCCTTTCTAGTCCCATCATGCAACATAGTCCATAAAAATAGTGGTTTTCACCATTATCACAATTACAAAAATAAAAGAAAGAGTAGGGACAAATCCCTAACAAAAGATCTAAATATTTTTATCACACATCATTGATCAATTGAGTTGTAAGGATTGTACTACATTTCTAGTCAGACGGTTAGGTAGTCATTCCCAAAACTTAAGAGATAAAAAACAAAAGTCATGGACTATGGAGTTAGCCTCCACCAAAGCTATAGATGCTTGACTGGTAGTGGAGTATGCTCATGCGTGGTGACATGTCTCTTTTAAAAGATACCTTTAATTGCTCAAACAAACAAGTTAGCCTCTTGGTTTCAACCATAATAGGTTTACCCAATTTACTCAATATGAGTTAATGAACTCATTTGCACTCACAATGGTTTTTTATTGTCTAGGATCATTACCTTACTCTTGATTTTGTAAATGAATTCACTGCACAAACATTTGATCCTAGAAGGATTAGGTAGTTTTAGTGGGTTTGTTTGATGCCACTAGGATTTTTGAGTCTCTGTAAAATATCCAGTTTTCCATATCAAAATCCATATGTTCTTCCATATCAACATCCATATGTTCTTCCATATCAACATCCATATGTTCTTCCATATCAACATCCATGTCATTTCATGAGCCATTATCTACCAAAAGCCATCAACTTTGGTGCTCTTGATTAAACAATAATGCTAAACATGGCCAAGAAAAGATCTAAAACATAAATGATCATTAGAACTCCACATTGCATTAATCATCCATACATTCCACCTTGCATTAATCATCTATAACATATCATATGCATTCATCATCCATATACACATGCATTCACACAAAAGCATCCACATAGGCATAACACAAAAGTAAAAGTCATATATATATATATATCGCATATGCAAAGATCGCTAAAAAAGTTCAAACATCATCATAACTTGGGGGTGTTCAAGGTTTCACACCTTTACCCCAATCAACCAAACATCTTCACAATTTGGGGGTGTTCAAGGTTTCACATATTTTCCTCCCAATTAAAAAAATAAGCACATAACTTGGGGGTGTTCAAGTTTTCACACCTTTTCCCCAATCAAGAAAACAACATCACATAACTTGGGGGTGCTCAAGGTCTCACACCTTCCCCACCAATTCAAAAAAAATTCAATCACTCATTCACATCAATTTCTAGGTTTAAAATATTGCATTATTTTGTCAAAGGTTGTGCCCTTTGCCTTGCATTCACACCATCCATATTTGCAAAAATCCCTTTTCTATTAGGGCAAAAATAGAACCATTTCATTGAATCACAACTTATCAAAATCTTCTTCTTTTTTTAGGACAAAAATATAATGCATCAATTACATCTCCACATTCACTTAATTTATTAGCCTTACCCGTCAGCTAAAAACATGGATTTTCCTAGACTTACCCATCGACTAAGACACAGAGTTTCCTAGCCTTACCCGTCGGCTAAAAAAATGAAGTTTCCTAGCCTTACCCATCGGCTAAAAACATGGAGTTTCCTAGCCTTACCCATTGGCTAAAAACATGGAATTTTTCATTTTTTTCTAAAAACCCTTCATATGTTAGGGCAAAGAACAGACACAAGTACAAGTGAACCTTGTATCTAGTAGTTTATCCTACTTAACTTGGTAGTTGCAGTGACTGATTATCCATGCAATCCGGTAGGATGGGTAGATCACCATAAGGACACTTACATCATCAAAAATACCTTCATCTGTTAGGGTAAAGAACAGACACAATCATTTCATTTTCATCATAAAAAACCCTTCATATTTTAGGGCAAAGAACAAACACATTTCATCATATTTTCTCCATTTCAAAAATCCCTTCATCTATTGGGGCAAATAATAGACACATTCATTACATTTTCCCCATTTCAAAAACTGCTTCATCTGTAAGGGCAAAGAACAAAAACAATTACAAGTGAACCTCATATTTAGTGATTTATCCTAGTCACCTAGCAGTTGCAACGACTAGTTATCCATGCAATCTGGTAGGATGGGTAAATCACAATAAAGACACTTATATCATCAAATCCCATTCATATGTTAGGGCAAAGAATAGACACAATAATTACATTTCATAGCGATTTCACTATTCATTATCAAAAACCCTTCATCCGTTAGGGGAAAGAAAGACACAATCATTACATTGCAATTTTCTAAGTCAAAAACCCCTTTCATCTGTTGGGATAAAATTAGACTCAGTCACTTGAATCCATATATTCAAAAAGGTAGCTTACCTCTACAAAATCACTCCACATTACATCCATAAATACATTTCTCATCATCACATATCCATGTCATCATCAAATCCATCAACAATTGCATTTATATTCAACATTTGCCAAGTTCATGTGCCAAATTTCAAGTGAATCTTGTATATAGTATTTTATTCTATATAATTAGCGATTGCAGCAATTTGCATCCATGAAATTTAGTAAGATGAATGAATTACCATAATAACACTTGGTCATCATCATAATTCCATATCTCCTAGTTTGAAAAGCACAACCAAATTTGGTTCCTCATATTCCATGTGAAACCTTTGACAAAGATAAATTTTGCTAAAAAGCTATCATTGATGGCCTAGTTCATGGGACTTTAAACATGGACAAAAATTAAATCACATCATTCCCAATCTCCTTGAAATTCATCACAGAGATAGGCACTAGATAGAATGATTAGTTCTATTTGAGAGGAATTATTCTACAGTCACTAGTAGGCCCTCTGATGATGACTTATTTATTTTCTTCTACATCTTCATATTGCATCAATGATGTCATACGGTGAAATTTATTCCAAATCATGGAATCATCCCAAATTTAGGGCAACCAAAATTTGATTATGATTTTCCCATGATGGGATACATCTTACATGATCATGACATTAAGCACAAATGCTTCATCTATTGGGGCAAAAAATAGATACAATCATCATAACCATTTTTTACAAAACCCTTCATATGTTGGGGTAAAAACAGACACATCATATCACATTTTCCACCAACCCCCTTCCCACCGTTGGGGAAAAAATGGTATCACATTTTCCACCAACCCCCTTCCCACCATTGGGGCAAAAATGATATCACATTTTACACCAACCCCCTTCCCACCGTTGGGGCAAAAATGGTATCACATCATCCATCATTCATTTGCACAAATTTTTCAATTGGCTCGTGAGATTCATCCATAATATCATTTGTCAATTGAGGGGATAAGCTATGCAAAAACTCTAAAATTCTTTATTCTTTTTGTCTTCAAGATCATTCCACATTCCAAAAAGAAAGAGAAGATACATTTGTGCCAATCTTGAGTAGGTGTCTCATATTTTTGCATCATATCGTGCTTCACACAACATGGTACAAAAAGGGGCATATGTAGACACCAAAATCCATCTATTTGCCCTTCATCATAGCTTTCCCACCAATTTCCACCTATTTATTTATATATTATATATATATTTATAATATGTATATTTAAATAATAATATTTTAATATTATATTTGATAAATATATATTTATATGAATAAATAAACCACAACCATCAGATTTCATTTAATCTCATCCATCCATCCACCTTGATCCATTTCACACCCTAAATTTTTTATCCACCCTTGGATGTGTTTTAATCTCAGCCACATGATTAGTGTCATTGAAACCCTAGCATGCCCTAGGCTAGATTATAAGTAGGAGCCATTTTGATGGCTCAAAACCTAAGTTCCTAAGTTTTTGAGTGCCCTAAGTTCCTATGTCTTTTGTGAACCTTGAGTTCCCTAACCCTAATTTTATTTGCTGCATTTCACCTCCATCACTCACCATATCCATTGATACAACTTGCACCCTCACCCAATCTGCTTTTACAGAATTCTCCATTAGTCGCCAGGCACCCATGAATGTCTCCCTATCAGACCCAGATGCCCATGGGTGTTTCACGCTCCCATTACTGAAGTCCCCCTAGCCTTCAAGCGATGTTAGAGCATTGCCGCACCAGTCACCCACATCAGACATAACACATCAAAAGACAATGAAAATGTAAAATAGATCAACCCTAAATTTATTTATTTCATTGCATGTATTTATGTTTATGTCCATGTTATTTACAACACTTAGTATTTTTATTATTGCTTATAGATGACCTCACACTATGGAGCTCTCTCATATAATACTAACTATTTTTTGTATCATTGTGTACAGATCATGAGCATTACATCAACATCTAGAGTGGCCCAACCTTGGATATCCAAAAAGCCCACTCAACCTTGTTGGTATCAATATGCACTTGAAGACACCATGACCTTCTTAGGGTTTTTGAGAATCCTAAATTGTTGTAATATTGTATCAAAAGGATTAAAGGATCCAAGATTGTAACAATGGAGTTTATAGGCTCCCCCCATCAATAAAGAATTTATTATGTTGTGAAAAATTGTGTTATATTACATCATATTTTGTTCAAAGCATTTCTTGTCATGTTGCATTTTGCATATTTCACATATCATTCTCTATACGTTCTAGAGGTTAAACAAATTTTGAGTAGAATATATCTATTTGAAGAAAGATTTTTTGAAAATATATAAGCTTGGTTTGTGTGCAAATTTTAGAAATATTTGAGTAGGTTGAGTGAGTATCTTGAGGACATATTTGAGCAAGTCTTTTGGGAAGACTTGAAGGCAGTTTTGAGAAAGTCTTTGAGAAGGCTTGAGGATAGATTTGAGTAAGTCTTTGAGAAGGCTTAAGGACATATTTGAGCAAGTATTTGAGAAGGCTTGAGGATAGATTTGAGCAAGTCTTTTGAGAATACTTGAAGGCAGTTTTAAGTAAGTCTTTGAGAAGTCTTGAGGATATATTGAGCAAGTCTTTGAGAAGGCTTGAGGATGGATTTGAGAAAATTATTTGAGAAGATGAAATAGAATTGAGAGCAATTTTGATTGATGATTTCTTCAAGCTTTGTGTTAAGGCTTGGGGTAGATTTGAAATAAAATTAAGAGCAAATTTGTGAGCAAAGTTAAAGCAAATTTGTGCTAGACTTGAGATAGAGTTTGGTACAGATTTAAGACAGACTTTGGCACAGATTTGAGATAGAGTTGAGAGTAAAATTTGGACATGATGGAGCAAAGAGGACATCAATCTCCAGTGGATAGAGATCCATCAACTAGTTTAGTGGGGATAGAGGTCTCCTATGGAGAGATATCCACAAGCTAGAGCATTGGGGATAGAAGTCTTCTAGAAGATCACCAGCCAGAGCAGAGGGGATATAATTTTTCTATGGATAGAGATCCACGAATCAGATCAAAGGGGAAAGAGTTCTCCTATGGAGTGAGATCCATGAACCAGCTAGGAAGATAGAGTTATTCTTTGGAGAGAGATCTACAAACCAGTTGAGGAGATGGAGTTCTCTTGAATCAAGTTCTACAAACCAGAGCAAGAAGATAGAGTTCTCCTATGGAGAGAGATCCACAAACCAGAGAAAAGGGGAAATATTTCTCCTGTGGAGAGATACCCATAAATTAGTGCATAGGGGATTGGTGTCTCCTTTGGATAGAGGTCCATAAAAATTGTAATAGGGAATTGATTCCCAAGATATTTGTTGAGAAAATTTAGTAGAAATATTTTCTCCATGGAGTATCTCACATTGGGTGAACCACATTAAATTTGTGTCTCTCTTGTGCGTGATGATTTGTGCATTGCTTTGATTACTGCCATTGATAATATTGGATAATATTGTTTAGGAAAGAAAAGTAAAAATTGATCTTATACTATTCACCTCCCCTCTTAGTATAAGAGTATGTTCTTCATTTCCATGATGCTAGATATTAATCTAGATATGTGATCATCAATTATACACTATAGCATCTACACTAAATAACCTTACATGTTATTTTGGTAATAGATGAGTAAAATTAAACTCAATATTCCATATTTAAGGACATATTAAGGGAGTGGAGTTATGTGCCCACCCTCTAAGTGTTATGGGCCTTAGAGGATATCCCCAAGCCTATGACAACCTAGTCTAACACATTGATTGTAACAACCTGGTCTAACTTAGAAGTTTAAATTTTAACAAACATTAACAAGGGATGAGGTTTGACTAGGGTAATTTTTTTTTTTGCACCCTTATGTAATCAATACATAGGATTGAATCCCACTTTTGGGTTATGACCACTTTAGATGGCCCCTAAGTGGATGAGATTGTCCATATTGCATAAGAGTTACCTTTAATAGTTCTATCTCTCTAACCCTCTCTATCAACATGAGAACCTAGTACCATGACTCAGAGTTATCCTCTAAGGCCTATAACACTTAGAGGGTGAACACATAACTCCCCTCACTTAACATGTTATCGAAACATGGAATCTTGATTTTAATTTACTCATCTACTGTCAAAATAACATGCAAGGGTGTTTAGTGTAGATGCTATAGTGCTTAATTAGTGACCACATATCTCGATTAATATCTAGCACCATGAGGAATTAAGGTCATGCCATTCACCTAGCACTAATCATGGTATCTCTTGACAAAATTACAAATATTTGGTGTTTTATGCCAGACCAAACAACCATGGAATCTACCATAGAGTTTCTTAATTATCCCACCAAGGTTCCTTATTCAATAATTTCATACAAGGACCATCACTACACTCTTCGCACAATAACCTAGATGGACATACCATACCACCCATTTTTAGCAACCATTCTTGAAACATCATTGAATGCATGCGTATAAATCAATGGTATTGGGTAACTTGGTTTCTATGGCCATTCATCCTCCCCAAGGATTCAATTAATAGGTATGTTCAAAGTTAGGGTATCATCCTCCTTGATGATTTAACCAGTAGATAGATTAAGTATTAAATAAATATCATGATTTTAATTTTAAACTACTAATTTTTAAAGGAAAAATAATTTTAATCTAGAAAAACTGAGCTTCAGTTATTAATTATTAAAAAGTGTAGAGCTTTTCAAAAGTATAGAACTTATGAAAGACTATTTCTATCTCATTTTTTTGAACGTCTATCTATTAAATCATCTAAGAGGAAAAATATTAAAAAAAAAAAAGACTAATACGATAAGCTCAATATATTCTTTTAAAAAAAATATATCAATTTTATCCAAGTGTAAAGATAATAAGGAGTTAAAATATCCTTTATCCTTTCATAAAGGATTTTAGTATAAGTTTTTAAATAATTATTTAATATTAAAACAACAGATACTCATTTCCTTTCGTGAAGAGTCTTTACAATGCAACAATATATTTTCCAATTTAAAGTATACTATAAGTTTTCATGCTTCTTCCATGCCATAAAATACCGTGGATCCATTTTCTTGGTGCCTTGGAGATATTTAAAGCTCTAGGTTTTGGTATCAAAATGGCTCTATTAAAATGATGAATGCATTTATGTGTAGGCATAAACTAATTCATTTTTAAAATAAAAATATAACCACTAGAGTGGAAATTTCACAAACATTAATTATTTAGGTAATATGCCCTAGGTTACATATTTATAAGGAACACTTGGGTAAAGCTAAGAAAGCATGCTACAACACACTAGCAAGTGAAACAATTACCAATCCTAGGTTAAGTAAGAAATTAAAAATCACAGCTCCCAAACACTACCTAGGTGAGATAAAGACTTATAAAAGACTTTATAAAATGGAACAAGGAGGCAACACATATGTTAACAAAGATCTTGGGTCAAATTGTAAATATATAAGGCAATATTTTAACCCAGTCTCAAGTAGTTTACACACAATGACTTCAACCGACAATGATATTATATAAAATATAATATATAAGACAATATTTTAACTCAACCACAAACAATTTACACACAACGATGTCAACCAGGAATAACATTATATAAAATATTTAACTAAAAATATAAGGAAATATTTTAACTCAGCCATAAGTGGTTTACACGACTTCACCCGACAAAGACATTATATAAAACATAATATGTAAGGCAATATTTTAACTCAGCCACAAGCAGATTACACAATAACTTCAATTGGCAATGAAATGAAAGATTTTAATTACGTCTGGGAGACCCAAATATGGTTTATGGGATTTCAAATATGGAAGTACAATTACTCAAATCATATCATATGATCTTTAATATCTTATCTTTGAGAAGGTTGTTCCTTCCCCTGCTGATTTGTGTTAGCAATTATTCAACTTTTTTTATTTTACTGTCTTCAAATAAATCTGTAATAAACTCGTTTCCAAGTGTTTCTTTGTATTTGTCACGGAAGGCATTTATAGATGAAGTGTTCTTCTGTCTCTACTACCCCTGTGTAAAATATATTATATAAGGTAATATTTTAACTCAACCATAAGTGGTTTACATAGGAACTTCACCCAACAATAACATTATATAAAACATAATATTTAAGGCAATATTTTAACCCATCCACAAGCGGTTTACATGACTTCAAAAAAAAAATGACATTTTTTTTTTAATTTAGCGAAAAACCCCTTGTGGGGATGCATTGGTCTAAGAAACCCTGACCAGGGGTTCTACATCATCAAAATCACCCAGGGTTCGTGCCTGGCCTTGACCGCACCAACATTATCAACTGGATTTTGGGTATCCGATGCATTTTTGGTAAGATGAAGATTTAAACTATGGACCTCCCTTAAAGGATTTCCTTACCCTATCCAATCCACCTATAGCACGTGGGTAACCAAAAATGACATTATATAAAACATTATATTTAAGATAATATTTTAACTCAGCCACGACATACATGCAACAACTTCAACTGATAATGATATTATATAAAATATATTATATAAGGTAATATTTTAACTCAGCCACAAGTGGTTTACGCACACGGACTCAACTAGGTAATTTATCCAAAGACCAAACCACACATTCAAATGACAAAATAAATAAATTCATGTTTCTCTAACACATTGATCCATTAAAGCAATATATTACTCACATAGCAAATGATATCTTTACTTATTAGTGAATCCATCACAACGTATCAATACCCAATTCTAATTAAATAGTTTAGCTAACATAACTTAGTAAGGACAAAGTGAACCTATATTTTCCTTGGCTCAAATTGTTCATATCTCCTCACTTTCTCTACTTGTCATATTCTTTCCACCTTTCCCCCTTCCTCTTCCATTATTGTCTTCTTTTATAATGGAGCTTAGCGAGGAACAATTAGACAAGTGTTGATTCATGTAATCAGCCAACTTAATTCTTATTCTTCGACTAGGTGGTTTTCAAAAATATATTTTATAACTTTCTATTTATTCAAGAAATATATGAAAGCAATGTTCATTTAAAATAAAAATAAAATTCACCAAATAATTCTTTTTTATTTAAATTCCTTTTCTAATTTATTTTTATTTTTATTATATACATGTATATTTTTTATTAATAAATAAGTAAATAATACGCAAACAAACAAATACATTATTTAAACTATCTTATGCATCGTTACCTCCAACCATTCTTCTTATACTAATAATCTATTGATAACAAAATATTACCATCTGTCAGACAAGAAAACTCTTATGTTTTGTGGCACTTTCTATGTATTCATATAGGTTCATTACATCTACATGAACTTCCATGTACCCTTGAGCCATTGGTGAATATTTTACTACTAGTATCTATTTCACATTTCTTTCTCTTAGACTTTGGGTATGAAAAGTTAGTATCTGTACCAGGTGGACCTCAATGGCAAGAGGATTTGTCATCTATAAATTTAACACATTCTAAACATGAGATGTATTAGAAGCATACTTTTTGAGCATGGATATATGGAAGGTGTCCTACATCTTTGATAGAGGGAAAGACTATAGGCCATAGGATTGATTTTATCTATGATCTCAAAAGGGCCAAAAAAATTGGGTTCAAGTTTGGTAGATTTGATGGATCATTTATTAGGAATCACCATTATGTAGACTCTATCTCCCATAGAGAATTTCCTCTATGTCATTTTCAAATCAATATAGCTCTTTTGTTGATCAATGGCTTCTTTGAGCTGTTGGTGGATCATTTTTAATTATTCATCCATCTCCTTTATAGTATCTAATCTGATCATTCCTTTATCCTCTAGAATATCCCAAGATAGAGGAATTTTGCATCATCTCCCATACAAGGCCTTAAAAGGATCCATTCCCTAAGGAAGGATGATGGCTATTATTACAAGAAAATTCAAATAAGTAGAGATAACATCCCCGCTTAATCTTATGGTCCATGCATGATGATGTTTTTATAATAAAATTCAACTAAATAGAGATAACCTCCCCACTTTAATATGAACCATGTACCTTACTACCATGTTTTCTCAATCCTCAGAAGGAGGTTTGGGATTCAAGCCTAGTGTCCTACACTAGATACAAAAAAATCCCCCCTGACTAGCTAGAGGGGTATACCCGGGTGGGACAGGCCCTGTGGAATAGAAAGTCTTGACCCCTAGGGGATACGTAAAATGATTTTACTTAACATAGATTTTAATCTACACTAGGTACCTTACTAGCAAGTTGCCTCAATCCTTAGAAGGAGGTCCAAGATTCTAGCCTGGCAACCTGCACCAGATACAAAAATCCCACTGATTAGCCTAAGGGGTATACCCAAATAGGATAGACCCCAAGGAATGAAAAGTCCTAACCCCTTGGGAATACAGGGAATGATTTTCGTTAACATAAGGTTTTAGTCCATATTTGTAGCGCAAGTGGAGAAGGCGAGCCTAGTTCTATTGAATAAGAGGTCCACGGTTTGAACCTCCATGATGCAAAGGAGGACACAAAGGCTGTGTCTTAAATTCCCTATTGATAAACATAGCTCTTAGCTTTACGAGGGGGTATGGTTGGGAGGATACTGCTCAGCCTTATGCGTTGGTTGTAGGGGTTTCTCACACTAACATAAAGTATAAGTCCATATTTGTAGTGCAAGTAGAGAAGGTGAGTCTGGCCCTATTTAATAAAAGATCCACAATTTGAACCTCTATGATGCAAAGGAGGATATACATGTTGTGTTAAATTCTCTATTGATAAGCATAGATCTTAGTTTTATGAGGGGTCATGATTGAGAGGAGTCTGCTCAACCTTGTGTGTTGGTAATAGGGATTTCTTGCACTAACCTATAATTTTAACCCCAAAGGACTAGACGGATTGGTAAGTGCAGGTGTGGCTAGGCACTTACCAAGAAGAGACTTAGGTTCAAACCTTGGGGGGAAGCCAATCCTTTACAAAGGTGGTAGTCTGCTCTAAATCCTTTAAGTGCACGCCAGACAGAAAATAATGGTACAAACCTTGAGCGACCTGTGGTCCACATCTCACACTGGGTCAACAAGAACAAGACATATAGGTTTTATGGGAGTAGTCCATGTGGTTTGAACCCTGTAGTTGCCAATTACTAAAAATAGTGGCTATAACCAACTCTCCTATTTAATAAAAAACACATCCTCAAAGACCTAGTTAACCCTCTTAGTTTGGCCATCTATCTCTGGATGGTATGTAGATCTAATATTAATTTTTTTACCTAAGACTCGATGCATGGCTTGTTAAAACTCTATAGTGAATTTGAGATCCCTATTTGAAATGATGACTTCAGGGAATTCATGCAGTAAAAAAATATCTCTAGAACATTTGATAGCAATAGTAGGTGCATCGTCCTTGAAATTTCCTAGGATAAAGTGTACTACTTTGGTCATTTTATCAATCACCACCAGAATTGCATCATGTTTAAAATTGGTTTTTGGTAGACCAACAATGAAATTCATATAAATGACTTGCTATTTATGTTCTAGAATATCATGAAGTTAGAGATTTCTAGCTGAATGTAGGTGTTTAGATTTTACTTTTTAACACTTGAGACATCTTGCCATAAAATTATTGATATCTCATTTCATTCCTATCGAGTATTTTTTTATCATTTTTCATGTATTTTTGCCCCTCCAAGAGATGCAAAATAAGGAGTGCAATGGGCTTCTTACAAAATAAGATTCCTTAATCCACCTGATTCAGGAATAACAAGCCTATATCTAAATAATATCAAACCATTCTTAATAGTGAAATATTTTCTCTTACTAGGTTCTAGCTTAACCCATGCTCGACATTTACCATAGTAACTATCATCTTGCTGCTATTCTCTAATCTTGTTGAACAAATCTACATGGATTTTAGACATAGAATTTATGTACCTCCTTCTACTTAGGGAATTTGTTATCTTATTTTTCTTCTCTTTATTCAATCTTGAAGTCATACTCGAATAGGAATTCTAGCCATCGATATTATATTGCATTTAAAAGAGGTTTAGTGAAAATATATCTTAGACTTTGATGGTTTATCTTTAATTCAAAGGGTTTCCCCAACAAATAATGCCTCCAAATTTTAAGTGCATGGAACATAGCTACCAACTCTAAATAATGGGTAGCATAATTTAGTTCATGCTTTTTAAGCTTCCAAGACTCGTAGGCTATGATTACCTTGTTCTGAGTCAAAATTCCATCCAATCCTTTGGTAGAGGCATCAATGAAAACTATAAATTTTTTTGAAGGATTAGGTATCTTGAGTATTAGGGTAGTTTTCAGTCTTTATTTTAACATATTGAAAGCTTCCTCACATTGTTGTATCCATTTGAATACTTTCTTCTTCCTTTACAAATTAGTGATTGGATAGGCAATTTTTGAGAAGTTATTTACAAAATACCTATAATAGCCTATCATTTCCATAAAACTACGTACATCAAAAACATTGGTGGGTTCAATATAATTGATTATAGCTTCAAAATTTTTAGTATTGATGATAATTCCATTAGCAGATATAATATACCCTAAGTATTGGACTTGTGGGTTATAAAATTCACACTTAGAAAACTTCCCATAAAGTTGATTCTTTCTAAGTATTTCTAGCACAATTCTCATGTGTTGATCGTGCTCTTTCTATTTTCATGAATAAATCAAAATGCCATCAAAGAATATGAGCACAAAATGGTCTAAGCTATTATCATAATACATTGTTTGTAAGATTCTTAAAGGTAGTTGGAGAATTTGTTAACTTGAAACACAAGACTATGAATTCATAATATCCATATCTTGTCCTAATGGAAGTTTTGTGAGTATATTCTTATTTTATCTTTAACTTATGGTATCCAGATCTGAGATCAATTTTTGAGAAAATAGCAGCTCCTTTCAACTGATCAAATAGATCATCAATTCTTGGTAAGGAGTATCTATTCTTGATAGTTACTTTATTAAGAATCCTATAGTCAAGGCATAATCTCAAGGATCCATCCTTCTTCCTAAAAAATAACACAAGGGCTCCCCAAGGTGGCACACTTGGCTTAATCAACCATTTTTTGAGCAAATCTTGGAGTTTTACTTTTAATTTTTGTAGCTCAATGGGAGTCATTCGATAAGGTGATATAGCAATAGGTTTAGATCCTGGTAAGATTTTTATAGAAAAGTTAAACTCCCATTGTGGTGGGATACCTGGAAAGTCCATAAGAAATACATCCTAATAAAATTTTTACACAAGAAAATTCTTAAAAAGTTCCAAGTGAGCTTCATTCTCATCATATTTATTTATTTTGACTACATATACTCCTCCTGCCTTTTAATTACCTTCTTAAGCTGTAATGTAGACAAAAATATGGTAAAAAATAACATTGATCATAGTGGATTCTTATTCTCTAGTTAGACTCTTCAGTAAATTCCACCCTCTTTTCTTGGAAATCAATGAGGGGTCTATGGGATTTTAGCCAATCCATTCCATGAAAAATATTAAACAAATGTAATGAGGCTACATACATATGCTGGTTAGTTCTACCATTAGGTAGAAATATAGAAGCATTGAATAGACATTGGTTAACTGAGTATGTTTGTCCTAACCCATACTCAACCATCCACCCATTTTCCAAAAATCTAGATCTTTTTGGCATATCCCTGATTATACTAAATGGAACTATCTACTACACCACTATCAATCAAAATGATTACATACTTATTAAATAGTTTATCTTTCAAAATGCATATCTTATCCATTTAGATTTTAATCTCCAGTCATGGCTTGTTCATCTAGATTTGAATTTTTAATTGTCACATGAGGTTGATTTTTTTATGCTTTCTTTTGGTCTATTCTTAGATAACACTTATTAGCATAATGTGGCCCTCCAGTTATGAAACAACCTATCTTTGGAACTCAATATTTTTATTCCTTATTACAAATACCCACTTCATGAATTGAACCACTTATTTTATTAAGGCATTTTTTTTGTTCTTAATTTCTTTGTTTGTAGATATTTTTTCTATCCCTTATTATTTTTCCCTTGGGTTTTTGATCAATAAGTGCTTCCATTATGTTTTGTTTCTACCCCATTTTCTTTACCAATAACCTAATTTTAGATATAATTTGTTCCATTTGTCCTTGGAATAATTTAATTGTAGTTGTGAGGTCATTCATTTCCTCCTAATCATGACAAAATCTTATGTCAAGTTTTGATTTTTGAAAAGAGACCATTCCCTCTAGGATTTTACCACTTAATTGATTAACCAAAATAACATGCAATACATGTTTGATCAACTTAAGGTTCCTAGACAATTAATTATCTTTGTAAAAGTATCATTTTTCTTGTGTACAAAAAGAGCTATGTTTGGGGTATAAGGTTAGAGTTCATTTATGGATGTCTTTGGGTCCAATGACATAGGAATATTACAACCTAGACTATAATATAAATTATTTTAAGGTTCAAAATGGTGTGGCATAAGAGGATTTTTGTGGAAAAAATTGAGCAGTAGTATTAGAGGGTTTATGTGGAAATTATTTGATCAATGACATCTGAGAGTTTTGTGGAAAAAATTGAGCAACAACATAAGAGGATTTCCATGGAAACGTTTGAGCAGCAGTGTTAGAGGGTTTCTATGAAAAATAATTGAGCAATGACATCTGAGGGTTTTGTGGAAAAATTGACCAACAACGTAAGATGATTTATATGGAAAATTTTGAGTAGCAATGTTAGAGGATTTCTATGGAAAACATCTGAGCAACGATATCCAATGGTTTTGTGAAAAAAATTAAGTAGTGGCATAAGAGGATTTTTTTGAAAAACTAAGCAGTGGTGTAAGAGTATTTTCAAGGAGGAGAGAGTTTGTTGGAGGTTGCCACCACTGCTGCACCAGGTGGTGGTTGATCCATCATCAACACTTCCTCATAATAGTTGAATATCCATCTATAATTTTGATGAAGGCTTAGACTATGAAGGAGGTAAGCATTCATATTTATTACCTTTAAATTTTCTTTGGAAGAAGTTTATCGGTTGCAATCATGAAGTGCATGCAATGAAGCTAGGGTTTGCAAAGTGAAGCATAGAGGAATTAATTCAAAGGGGTGAAAGGATTTATTTTGTTAGGGAGGAATATTTCTATGCATGTGAACAATAGTTTGAAGAATTTTGTTTGGCTAGAATCGTGGAGTGCACATAGTAAAGCTAGGGTTTACAAGTGAAGCATAGAGAAAAGTAAAAAATAGAAGTGGCAATTTTTTATTTTTCCTAAAACTAGAATGTGCTCCGATCTATTCATGTGAATAAAATTAAGGTGTATCTAGTTCTTGGCTAATATCTTTAAAAAATGATACATGAAGCATCATCATTTTCAAAATAGAAGTGCACTCAGATTTGTTCACGTGAAGAAAATGAAGGTTGGACAACTTACTTTCTAGATTCAAAACATGAAAAAGTATAATTTGAAATTTTGATTTCTTATTTTTTTATGGAGAATGAAGAGGAATTTTTGGACTTCTCAAAGGACCCCTTTAAGGGGCAACATATTTTTTCAACTCCAAAGGCCAAGGGTTCAATTTTTGAACAAGACTTAGAAGTAGGGGTCCTTGGGTTTTTTTGATTTATCATAATAATATTGTAGGTTTTCATACTTTAGTGGATAGAGGGGAGTCTATATCAGAAGGTTTAGATCAGGTCAGTTGTCTTATTGATTGCACATTCTCAATTGTCTCAAAATGCTTTACTTAAGTGAAGGGTATAATGAATGAGAAAGAATTTCATTATGAGGAAGAAAAAATTGAGCAAGCTCCAAAAAACCCAAACTCACTTTGTTAGATAGAGTTTCCTTTGTTTGGTTCAGGTTTTATTGGTAAAAGTATTGATTTGGAGGCCCTAAGTGGAGTTAGTCTAAACTTTCAATCAGCACTATCTACAACTCTAGTTACTAAAGTGTGTAAGACATAGAAATTGGTTAAAAAGAGAAAGTCAAAGATTAGAATGGTACTTGGGGAAGAATTAAGAATGGAATAAGTTTTAGAGTTTTCGAGGAAGGTCCTCATTGGAAATTTTGATGGATTTAAAATAGTTGATAATACACTAAATGAGTGGTTGTAGAAGGTATGGGTCCAAATTTTAGGATATGGGCTAATTTTTCACTTAATTGTCTAAGGATGGATAGGTTTCCTTTTTTGATTTTAGGAAGATGCACAAAAAATTATGGGAGGTTGTTGGTATTGGGGGTCTTCTTTTTTGGCTTTGAAGGCTTGGACAACTTGCTTTGATCCTAGGATTGAAGTTGCTAGGAGAATTAGAATCTAGGTAAAACTACCAGGTCTGCCAATGGAGTTATTGTTAGAAATATATTTGAAAGAGATTGGAGATTTATTAGGTAAAACCTTGGATATAGATATTTCTTTCAAATCTAGTGTTTTTGGTTCTGTAGCTCTGGCTTTGGTTGATATGGATATCAGTGAAGGCTTACCGAATTGTATGGAGATAGTTGTGGGGAATACAATTCATAATAAAATATTGGATTATTTGAATATTCCCTTTAGATGTGTTCATTGTCATGTTTATAACATATTTCTAAGGAATATTATTAATCTTTCACACAGAAGGTATGGACGAGAAAACAAATGACTAGTGAGGATTTCAATTCAGCTAACAACAATCAAGAGATATTTATTTTTTAGATCTCAATAGTGCTCCTTGATTTGGTATAAACAAACAAAAAGAATATTGTTGAACCTAGAACCAAAAATCTAGAGTAGGAGGAAGAAATTTTGGACCTATATTTGTCTTAATTTCATTGTTCACAAGCTGATAGAGAAGAATATGAAGTCATAAATAAAACTATGAAATGGTAAGACCCCAAGGTATTACTATAAAAATATTAATAAATTAATGTAAATTTAATCGCAGGCCACTCAAAGGGGGATCCCTTGTAATCGCTTTACCGCTATAGGGGCTCCCTACTTTAGAATCTATGATTCTTATTCTTCTTCTTCTTATTGGCTTATCAAGGTCAGCATTTGGGGTCTTACCATGAAAGGATTGGAACCCAATACTGTTAAGTTTGTTGATCAAACATCTAAGACTTATGATAATTACTATCCAATACATGAGAATAATATAGACCTAGGTAATAAAGAAATTTGTACACTGCCTTATGAATATTCGAATAGAAGTCCCAAGGACAATAAATTTTCTAATATTTTGGACAATGGATCGATAACCTCAAACATATTGAATAGGGATTGTGATCCAAATATTTCTACTATTGGGGGAATTATTTGTGACCTATCAGGTGAATATTATAGGGAGGTATCTATTTTAGAGGATCGTTTGGAGATAGGTTTCCATTGCAAATTTTTGTCGCATTCTAGGAAAAGGAAATCTGAGCTAAAAACTTGTGCAATTGTTGGAAGGTTGGGGTTAGGTCTGGACCATATAAATGAATCTTTCACTACTTTAGTAGGTAAGCAATAATTTTTATTCATCCACAGGATAAGGCTTTGAGGGAAATTTAGTAGGGTAAACAAAAATCTATCAAAGGGTCCTTAGAGTGGGATAAACCCCCTTTAAGATGTTTAAATGATATTTTTAATCTCTTAACATTTGAGGTCTTGGCAGTACCTCTAAAAGACTTGCCTTAGCTAGGCTGGTGGAAATTCATAATTTGGATGTTATCCTTCTACAAGAAACCATGGGGACAAGTATAAAAGTCATTTAAGGGTTAAGTAAATTTCTTAGGGAATGGGAGTTCTTAGCTCTAGATGCTACCAAAAATTTAGGGGGTGTTTTGGCTAGTTGAAAGAGCTTAGTATCCTTAATTAATTATTCCTTTATAGTTTTAGTCTTGTGGACATAATTATTTTTTAAAGACTTGGGTTTGAGGTTATCGGTTATTAATTGTTATGGTCCCTATGAAAATAGACAAGTCTTCTAGGAAGATTTTTTCTCCCAAAGGTGTGTTAGGGATGAAAGAGTTATCACTATGAATAGAAGTGAGGTATGGGGAGAATATGCAAGACTTGATAGGCTTACATATTACTTCAAGAATAATATTGAAAATTTTGGTTTAATTTATTTAGAACTAATAAAATTAATGCCTACATGGAGAAATAATAGATCTGGGGAAGCTAGGATCATTAGAAAGTCAATAGGAAAAACATGCTAGTCCTTTTAAGCTCAATCCAATTTGGTTGGAGGAAGAAGATTTTCAACAACTAATTAAAAAAGAATGGATTGGTTATGATCAAATTTCCAGGTCATCAGAGATTTTTCAATTTGCTACTACTTTAAAAAAATTAAAAGGAGTTGTGTCATCTTGGATTGCAGTTAAAAAGGAAAGCATGGATAGAGATATCAAGTTGGTGGAGAAGGAAATTTTAGAAATTCATAAAAATAATGAGGTCGGATTGTTTAAAGAGGAGGAGAAAATAAGTCTATTTAAACTAGAAATTAAGAAGAACAAATTCTTAGAGTAGAGCGAAGTTGAATGAAGAATGAAAAGTAGAATTGTATGGTTAAAAAATGGGATGAAATTACTAAATTTTTCATAATTTTGCTAATCACAGGAAGAAGGTTAACACTATCTGGGAGATGTAGAATGAAGAAGGGGCTCTCATTAGGATTTTTGCTGAGCTAGCATATTTGGGAGTAAAACATTTTCAAACAATCTATAAAGAACCTAATAGAGTCAATATTGGAGAAATTTTTAAGTTAACTACTTTCTTCTCCAATTTTGTGATAGAGGAGGGCAATAAGTTAATTATGAAGCAGTTCACAAAGGAAGAACTAAAAGTTGTCCTGACTTATTTCAAAAAGAAAAAAATTCCAGGGCCTAATGGATTGCATATGGAGTTTTTTCTAGTTTTCTATGATCTAGTTGAGGAGGATCTTCTCAAAGTAATGGAGGAAGTTAGGTTGAGTGGTTAGGTTTTGGGGGCTTTTAACTCCACTTTTTTAGCTTTGATTCCAAAAAAGGAGAAGCCTAAAAACTTTTATGATTTAGACCCATTTCATTGTGTAACTGTATCTATAAATTCATTGCAAAGATTTTGGCTATTAGATTGAAGAAAATTTTCTCTGAATTTATTTCTTAGGAACAATTTGGATTTTTAGCATGTAGACATATTTTTGAAGCCATAGGAGCTGCAAAAAAAGGCCTTAACTCTATTAAAACTTAAAATATTATTGCAATGGTCCTTGAACTAGATCTATCTAAAGCTTATGATATAACTAGTTGGTTGTATCTCAGATTGATGCTCTTACATGTGGGATTTAGCTATTCGATAATAAAGTGGATTATAAGATGTATTTCTTTTGTATATTTTGATGTTCTTATCAATTGATTAGCTCCCTGTTAGAATAAGTAATTATTCTCTTAATTTATACTAGGATAAGACTTACTTGATTTACCACTCCTCCATAAGTCAGCTAAACTCTCAGTATAGTCTAGATCAAATTTGATCAGTTGTTGTAATCCAACGACTCTCAATGATCAACTTTGCTATTTATACAAAGTTGATCCATGGAATAAATCAATAAGTTCTACTCTTCTCTTCATATTTTGTGTAATGCTTTGCAAGTCTATTTTGGGAAATTCTAACATGGTATCAGAGCAGGATAGATTTTTCTAGCATTCTCTCTTGAAGGTTCTAGGAGCTGGTTCATTGTATCTTTTGTAGACTTCTCACATTTTTTTTGTTCAAGTCTACAATAAGCTTTTATATATAGTTTTTTTCTAACTATATTTTTTTGAGATATATGTAAATGGGTTATTCTGAATAATATTTGTCTTCTTCTCAGATTCAAACAAGGGAAGGGAAACTTCACTACTGCTTTAGTGAAAATCAATTTTTATTCAGCTAAAAATTACCCATTTTTCATAGATCTGGTTCATTTTTTGGGTAGCTCTTTGACTAGCTCACTTGATTGAAAATAGTCATATGTTATTATCCATTAAAATATTTTTTGCTCATTTTTATTTTAAAAAAAAGGGCACTTTTTTTCAGCTAATATAAAAGTTGTTTCTTTTAGAACCTCTTTAATTTTTAAAGCTTGAAAAATATAGGAAATTTTTTTCCTATCTTTAGTTTTTCCTTTGTAGGTGAAGCTCTTCATCACTGCTTTATCATTCCTACACTCGAATATTCTCTATTGAAGGCTCGTAAAATGTGTAAAGAGCACCCATATTTGGGCACCTCTTGAGTGCATTTATTTTAGAACTAAGCATCGTTGTTGCTCCTCGTGAATCACCTCTCTTTGTGCCCCCCCAAAATCGTGTTCGATATATCCATCATAGGAGATCTTGCACCATCTCTTGCAAGCATGCTCTCCAAAGCATACATCTCGTGCTTCCTACTTGGCATATCTCAAGCTGCCATCACCCTAACAACTGTTAGCGTATCTTAGTGTGTATTTGTTATTTGTTATTCCATAATTTTATTATTAGCCGAGTTGTTGAATCGACATCCTGTTGAGATCTGTTTCCTATGGACTAATATGGGATTGGCAATTTATTATTTAAAGCTTGTATTAATAATACTTTATGTTCAATTGCTCTATATGGTATTAGAGCCATTAATGTGGGCTCGTTTTCCAAGACCCTAATTTCTTGGACCTGGAGATAGATTGACAAGCTTGATTTTTTATTTTTGACTAGACCGGGGACTATCGACTAGACTTGATGACTCAATTTTTTATTTTTGATTGGACCGAGGACTATCGACTAGACTCGATGACTAGACTGACCAAAAATTGGTCAATCAATCGACAGATGTATTAACAAAAGAGACCGGATGACTGAAAACAAACAACGAACAATGGAGGTGACCAGATAGTGGACAACAGGCAATGGAGGCAAACAATGTTTGACCTCCCCCCACAACATAGTAGCCATAGTGGCCCCACGCGGGTGTAGCTCCTCTTGGGCATAGTATCCCTTAGAGGAGACACCACAAAGGAGCAAGTTTGTAGTAATAAACCCATCCATTGCCACCCCCCCACGCATGTGGGATATAAAAATTCAAGTTTTTTAAAACTACGAATGACAATCCCTGTGATGGAGTCAAACTGTGACTACAATGTGTATTTTTCCTTACCTCCTGCCACGTTGAATTTTTTTTCTTCTGCCATGGCCGGATTCAGTAAATGATTTCGAACAACTTGGCCAGATTGGAATTTGTTTTTTGTCCTCAGACTGGCCAGACAAGGCGTTTATTTTCCTCTTTGGTTGTCACAGAAGCACTCGAGGTGTTCGTTATAGGAGGACTAGTGTGATTCGAGGTGGCATAGGTCTATTTTGGTGTAGTATGTTCAAATCAAGGATGCAGAGATCGTATTTGTTGCGTTCATAGCACTCTGCTCTGTGAGCAGAGCCCTGTCATCGTCGCACAGCCGAAGAGGAGCCGTGAACGAGTGGCATTTTTCTATCCTACCCCCTAGAATAACCTTAAGTAATGGGAGCTTTCCCCTTACTCACATTGAGCATCCTAGCTTGAATTGCTAGTGGTCCGGGTGCTAAGGCGCTCAAGCACAAGGTTGAGGGATCGACTCCCTTCGACCCCCCACGCCTTGTTAAAGGTAAATTTTTAATTTTTAAGTTTTGTTTTAATTTTTTCTAATGTTTTTTTTAATTTTTCTTTAGTTTAATTAAAAAAATTTATTTTTTTCTTAAAAAAGGTTATTTTAAATCAAAATTATATATTTGAAATAATTTTTTTTGGATTTTTTTTTTTAATTAAACTTTAGAAATTTTTTTAAAGACATTAAGGAGAGATTTTTTCAAACTTAAAAGGGGGGGCCAAATTTTTTCTGCAAAAGTGAAGGGAGGAATTTTTTTCCAAAGAGCACAATTTTTCAAAACTGCAAAATCTAGGGGGGAGAGTGAAAGACCTTTTGAGCATTTCTTCAAAATTGGCAAATTGTAAAAGGTGCATTTTTGATGGAAATCGAAACCTTAGGTTTATTTTTTTGGATGCTTTATGATGTATGATGCACTTTATTTTCACTACTTCATCAAGTAAAAAAAAGCAAAGCACTCCTAAGTTCCAAAAATTGAAACCCATCTGTGCAATTCAATTGCACATCAGCATTTGGTATAACGATACCTCTGGACCATGCTTACAAGCAATGTTATCGTGACCGGGCTACTGTACATATAGCCTAATACAACTATAAAAATGACATCTAAGATTTTTCTTTATCTATCATCGGGGAGATATAAGTATGCCAATTTTTGCTATTTTTTTACTCCATTCCACTACCCTAATCGTTCTCATGTTTAGGCATAAATATTGACGAATTTTCTGACATCCAAAGTGTTTAGGGGAAGTTATACCCCACGCATGAGGATTGATGACTTTATATGGTAGGTGCCATCAACGAGATGATTCCCTTTCAGTACCGCCTATGTCCCACTTATTGTTTTGATCTCTAAAAATACCTATAGTCTCCCTCACGTAAGGGCGGATGTTTTTTATGATCTCTAAAAATACCTATAGTCTCTCTCATGTAAGGGTGGGTATTTTTTTTTGTATAAAGGCCTGGAACAAAGGTATAAAGAAAGGGGGACCATTTGGTGATATAAGGAACCCTCACTATGGTTGCAAAGTTAATGACTAATTCTCATCAATTATTGAAAGGTCCTAATTATACACCATGGAAAAATAAGATGAAGGCTATCCTAGTCATGGAATACTTATAGGATGTTGTTTCTGGCACAACAACAAGACCTTCACCAGAAGCTGGATCAACATTAGCTATAGCTCCAACTGTAGATCAGATAGCATTTGACAAGAAAGATAGTAGAGTAAGAGTGCTCATCTTGCTTGCTATTTTAGATGAAGTCCAACCTCACATTGCTGATAAAGAACATGGTAAAGAGGCATGGGATGTCCTTAAAACCATTTATGATGGGAATAATGATTCCACCATTTTTTACCTTCAATATCAACTTCATAATTTGAATATGAAGCAGGGTGAGACAGTTGAACTCTCTCTATGTAGAGTGTTTGAGTTGAAAGCAAAATTGAATTCTTTGGGAGAACCTATAGATGATAAGCTCCTTACTTCAATAGTATTGAGAGATTTACCTGATTCTTACAAGGAGTTGATCACCTCACTTCAGGTATCACAGAGAAAAGTTACCTTTGTTGAGTTGGTAAATCTGCTTCAATAAGAGGAGGCACGCCAAATTTAGAGAGATGATTCTTCTAATACAACCCTATATTCCAATAGGAAGTGTTCTAAGAAGAAGGGTAATTTTAAGAAGGGAGGAAATTATCACAAAGATTCAAAAGGGAAAAAACCTCAACAAACGAAGAGATATTGCAAAATTTGTGACAAAGACAACCATGACACAAACATGTGTTGGCACAAGAATAAGCAACCTAAACAAAAAGGCTAGAACAAACCACAAAACAAGAACAAGCAAACCAAGATGAATGATGTTGTTGAAGAATCTGACTCGGATTATGAGTGGGCACACAAGGTGCTCATGACTACCACAACATCCAAGCAGAAGTATCATATATGGTATGCCAATTCTAGCGCTAGTAAGTACATGACTAGTGACAAATCATGGTTTGAATAATTTGAGGCCAAGGACGACAAACCTGTCACTATTATTGATGAAAAAACCTATAAGGTTTAGGGAGAGGGTATAGTTTCAGTCAATCTTTCTAAAGGTAAGTGTCAGATTGAAAAATTCCTCTATGTTCCAGGATTGGCTAATAATTTTTTATCAGTCACACAAATTATGGATAAATATATGGTTGTGAAATTTCATGTTGAGTATGGCAAGAAGTGTTGCTCTATTACCAGGAGGGATAAGAACATTGCAACAACTTCATATAAGCATGGCTTATTTTCCTTAGATGTTATCTCTACTCCCCATGTTGCCATGACAGTCTCTTCAAAGGAGGTACCTTCCCTATGACACAAGGGATATGGACATCTTAGTTCTGGCTACTTACTTGAGCTAAGTAAGTATGAGATGGTAAAGGGTCTTCCTTCCCTTTCTTCCACATTGCCAGTGTGCTCTGTCTGCTTGGCAGGAAAGCAACATAGAGTACCTTTTGAGAAGAGCTCTACAAGAGTAAAGAAACCTTTAGAGTTAATTTACACTGATATGTGTGGTCCTTTCACACCAATCAATTATGGGGGGAAAAGGTATTTTAAGTTATTTGTGGATGACTACTCATGAAATATGTGGGTGTTATTTATTAATCTAAAATATGAAGCCTTTAGTTTCTTCCAACAATTCAATAAATCTGTTGAGGATTCAAGGACTTCTATAAAGACCCTTCACTCAGATTGAGGGGGGAGTTTACTTCTAAAGAGTTTTTTGCATTTTTGACTGCACATGGAATCACAAGACAGTTAACTACTACTTACACTCCTCAGTAAAATGGAGTTGCTAAAGGGAGGAACTGTTATATCATGGAAATGGTTCATTGTATGCTCATAGGAGCTAGTCTTGGGCAACAATTTTGTGTAGAATATATCACCACTGTAGCATATTTGTTGAATAGGGAACCCACAAAGGTCCTAAAAGGAATAACTCCATAGGAAGCATGGAGTGGTTGAAAACCCTTCATATCTCATCTTCATACTTTTGGATGTAAATATTTTATGCACATACTGAAAGAGAAAACGAACAAGCTATATGAGAAGACATTGAAATGTATTCTTCTTGGCTACGATGAGCACTATAAGGTTTATCATTTTATTGATCCTTTGACCAATAATATTTGTGTGAGTAGAGATGTTTTTTTTTATGAGGCTTTCACATCATAAAGCACATCTAATGTATACCTAGATCTTGTGAAATATAAATATGAGAAGTTCCCTTCATCACCTCAGACTAGAGGTTCTTCTTCTTCTTCTTCTACACCACAAAAGAAGAATTCAAAATGGTAGACAAGCACTATCAAAGACTCAAAGTTATCAACACCACCATATTTGACTTTGAATAGACATCATACTCGTAGTATGGCTCGACAGGAAGGCAACAGCAGAGACTATTGAGGTTGATGATCTTTGTCAATATTTTGAGGAACTTTCTATAGATCTAGAGAGAGAAATAGAGGATATGGATATATATGATGACATGGTGTTTATGTATTCAATGAATGAACATGAACCTACTTCTGTACAAGATGCCCTTAGCGAGCCACAATGGAAGGCTTCTATGGATGCTAAGTATAAGTCTCTAAAAAAGAACAAAACTTGGGAGCTTGTCGATTTGCCACATGGAAAGAAGCCCATTGGCTGAAAATGGGTGTACAAATTCAAGTACAAGGCAAATGGGAAAATTGATAAGCATAAGGTCTGCCTTGTTGCAAAGGTCTATGCGCAAAAGGAAGGCATTGACTATGAGGAAACTTTTACACCTATTGCTTGGATGACCACCATTCGAGTTCCTTGTGCTATGGCAAAAAAGTATGGGTGGAAAGTTCACCAAATGGATGTCAAGAGTGCTTTTATAAATGGTGATCTCCAAGAGGAAGTCTACATGACACAACCTAAAATATTTGAAGTGGAAGGCCAAGAGCAAAAAGTGTGCAAGTTGGTGAAATCCTTGTATGGTTTAAAACAAGCTCCTCGAGCTTGGTATATAAAAATGGATAATCACCTCCTAAAACATGGATTTAAGAGATTTCCATTAGATGCAAACCTCTATTTCAAGAAATAAGGTTCTAAGATAGTGTTGCTTGTACTCTATTTTGGTGATCTGCTCATTATAGGGAGTTCAAAAACTATGATATTTGATGTCAAAAGAGACTTGTGTAAATATTTTGAGATGACAGCTCTTAGACTTCTCCATTATTGTCTTGGTCTAGAAGTGAGCCAAAAGGAGCACTACATCAAAGTGTCTCAAAAAAAATATGCCAAGACATTGTTAGAAAAATATCACATGACTGATTGCAAGCCGATGGCAACTTCGATGGAATCAGGACTACAGTTATCATGATATGATGATTCACCTTAGGTAGATGGTACTCTCTATCGACAACTAATTGGGAGTCTCATATATCTGACTAATACTAGGCTAGATATCATATTTGTTATTAACTATCTTTTGAGGTTCATGCAGGAACCTAAGACTACTCACTAGAAAGCAACAAAACATGTTCTTCACTATGTTCGTGGCACAATGGAATATGGCCTAGAATACAAGAAGAATGACAAATTATTCTTACAAGGATACATGAAATTTGACTATGCTGGGTCATATGATGATCGTAAGTCAACTTCAAGATGTATATTTCATCTTGGATCCGGTCCTGTATCTTGGCACAACAAGAAGCAACAGGTGGTTGCTATCTCATCTACAGAGGCAGAGTATCGCACCGCACATGAAGCTGTGTGCAAAGTGATATGGTTGCATAGCATTTTGACAAGTATGGGTCATCCATAAAAATCTCCAATCCACTTGTTTTGCGACAACCAGAGTGTTTTAAATCTTGTTAAGAATCCAGTGCATCATGAGAAAACCAAGCACATTGAAACACAATGTCACTTCATTCATGAAGAAGTTCCAAGGAACCAAATTTAGCTTCAGTACATTCCCATCGATGTTCAAGTTGTAGATATTTTCACTAAGGCACTTGCACGTGTCAAATTTAAATTTTTTCGCAGCTCTCTTTGTATTACAAAATAATGTAATAAAGGGGGATGTTAAGGTATCTTAGTGTGTATTTGTTATTTGTTATTCCATAATTTTATTATTAGCTGAGTTGTTGAACCGATATCCTATTGAGATTCATTTCCTGTGGACTAATCTGAGATTGGAAATATATTATTTAAAGCTTGGATTAATAATACTTTATGTTCAATTGCTCTACAAAAGCATGCTCTCATCGACATAGTTTGAAGTCAACAACTGTAGTGTTAGTAAGGAATTTTTTTAAAAATGTTTGGCTCTCGTGCACTGTAATCAGTGACGTCCTCTTCAGTTGCACTGCTCTCATCGGTGACTTTCAAACCAAAGTGCCCACTTCTATCAGAGATATCTTCAGTTGGTGCCCTCAGTAGAACAAAGACTCATCTTCTTCATTGGTGATTATGATAACGACTATCCCTATCTAAATCTCCTATTTAACTAGCTCGAGCCTTCTCCATTTGCATTTCGAACATCTTTATTTCTGCTCAAGGATATGCTTGATTAATTTTTTTATCCCTTGCTAGGTTCTCTCTATGATCAAGCTCCATCTAAGCAAGGAGGCGTACTACGATTGGTGCTCAACAAATGATGCGACTCAAAAAATCTATCTTTTTTTCTTCAAAAAAATAGATAAAATTATTTTATTAAAGACATTTTGCTAAGTATCTCAGCTTACATTTTTTCTTTTACGCCTCTTCTATTATCTATTTCATCTTCAGGTTGAAAAATTGAGAGATTGCCCTCCTTCGAGTTTCATCGATGATGTAGATACATGGTGCAAGAATTTTTTAAGATCGATCGCTCCAAGTTGTTGTTATGATTGTGACTACGCAACAAAGAGGAGAGGCCACCATTGTTCGAATCACTCCATCAAATTTCTTTTTGACACATGCTCCTGCATAGTAACAACATTCGTCATCTCTTTCAAACGGTCACCTTCGACATTCTAGCAAGCTTCGGCGCCCTCGTTGGCTTTCCAACGTGCTTTGCAAAGAAGTCCTCTTTGGTGGTTTTTAATTACCACGTTGTTGATTAGACAGTATTTGAGGGCATTCTTTTGATATGCTTAATGATGTTTTCTCACTTATAATCAACCTCCTTCTTTGATTCTATTCAAATACTCTTCCATCTATTCTAGATCAAAACTTTGTAAAATTAACACCTTTTTTGCTCCTCTCACTTTTTTTAAAGCCTGTTCCAAAGAAGGCTTCAAAAGTGAAAGGCACATTGTAATTTCTAAATACAAAGTTCTTTTTCCGAGGGGGGGTGATTGGTGCTGATTCATGCACCATTTTTTTTTTTGGATTCTTTCAGGGGGGTGTTCTTGATGGTGCTTGCATTATATCTGATCTTGGCTTACTCTCAAAGGTTCCTTTTCCACCATCTCTTTCACTAGGCAGATTTAAGAAGACAGATTTGTGGTGCATGCTATTGGTGGCAATTTGTAGGCCACTTTCTATTATATCTTCATTTCAAAATCTTCAAAATATCTCAAGCCAAACTTTTTTTAACAAAAAAACATCTATGAACATCTCATATAAAGCAAAGAAGAAAGAACTCACAAACTTCTTATAATCACCTATGTTCCACGTATTGGATTTCTCTAAAACTTATAGTTTCCCTCACGTAAGGGTGAGTTATTGAGATATCCGATATAGAGGTCTGGCTGATTATACTTGCATTAAAAGCCTATGTTCCATGTATCATTTCTCCTCATTACTTATAGTTTCCCTCAAGTTAGGGCGGGTAATTGAGAAGAATAGATATAAAGGCCTGGCCTTTTTTTTGCTTGCTTCATAAGCCTAATTCAATATATCAAATCTCCTCAATTACTTATAGTTTCCCTCATGTTAGGGCGGGTAATTTGAGAAGATTGGTATTTAATCAGGCTTATATTTCCTTCTTTAAAGCTCAATTGTTTCTCTAAAAAAGAACTTGAAGTTAAAGGGGGAATTATTGGTTCACTTCAATTTTCTTTGGCAAAATGAATACAATTGATCCACTCACCCCTCATAACTATCATACATGGAAACCCAAAATATTAAATCTCATTTCTCAAAAAGGGCTCACACACTTGCTAGAAGAGAAGCAACCTGAATTTGAAAAGGAATATGAAGTATTTGTTCATAAAGGGAAGATGTATGAAACAATGGGTATTATAAGCACTAATGTAAATGAAAGCTTATGGTTTCACATTTCAGATTGTAAAACTCCATATGAGAGTTGGTAGAAACTAAAGAACTTGTTTGGGAAAGTAGATCAAATAAGGTCAATGCAACTAGAGGTAGAATTAACAACATTATCTCCTGAAGACTTCAACAATATTGTTGACTTTCTCACCAAATTTAAATAAGTCCTTACTCAATACAAAGGTAGTGGCAAAAATAAAATAGAAGAAGAATGCATCTATCTAATTCTTTCTAAATTAAATGGTGTATTTCAAATTTTTGCAACCACCTTTCTATCTACAAAAGATGCTCTTGGTGCAAGTTTTAAAATGCCCTCCTTAGAGGAATTTTGTGATAGGCTAACTAGAGAAGAAACAAAACTTGCAAAGTATGAGATCTCTTCCTCTTCCTCAAAAGCCTTAGTAGCATCCACCTCTACTAAATAAAAATTTAAAAAGAAAGAAAGAAGTCCCATAACTTGTACTCACTGCAAAAAGAATGGTCATTCTGTGAACAAATGTTGGAAAAGACTACAACAACTAGAGGCAGCAATGAAGGATCAAAATATAGACACTAAGAAATAGATAGGAAAAGCCTTAAATGTTCAAGGTAGGACTATAAAAACTTCATCAAAATACTGGGTTCTAGATTCAGGAGCAACTCATCACATGACTTCCTCAGATGAGTCATTCACTTCAATCTCCTCAAGTTCAACATGTAGCATAGAAGTTGGTGACTCATCCTTTATCCCAGTCAAAGGAAAGGGTGACATATCCATTGATGGTGGTTATATCAATAATGTTCTCTATGTTCCAAATATTGCAACAAATCTCCTCTCCGTCTATCAGATTTGTACTTCTGGAAAAGGCAAAACAATTCTCTTCTCACCAACAGGAGTTGAGATAAGAGACTTTCAAGACCCAAACTCTCTCATAGAAAAAGGAGACATTGATCACAACACTCACCTATTTCACTTCAAAGGATTCAAAAATTTAGAAGGGGCCTCCTGTTTTGTTGCACATGGAGATATTGAAAGCAAAATTTGGCATGAAAGGTTTGGACATCTCAGTTATAACTACCTAAAGAAATTGAACACCCATGATATGGTAACAGGATTACCACAAGTCTCTTCTATTGATGGAGTATGTCCTGGATGTGCTCTTGGAAAGCAACATCAAGATCCTTTCCACCCAAGTGGTTCTCTAAAAGCCTCATCACCTCTAGAGTTAATCCATAGTGACTTGATGGTCTTCCTAGAGCCTTCTTTCAAAGGAGCAAAATATGCTTTAACCTTCATTGATGATTTTTCTAGAAGAACTTGGGTCTACTTCCTAAAATACAAAAGTGATGTTCTATCCCACTTCAAAATCTTCAAAGCCTTAGTTGAAAATCAGGCCTCTTGCAAAATCAAGCAAATTCATACAGATAATGGGGGGAATACTTCAGTAATGAGTTCTCAATTTTTCTATCAAGTCATGGCATAATTCATCAACATTATGTCTCCCATAATCCGTAGCAAAATGGCATTGCAGAGAGGAAAAATAGAACTTTAAAGGAAATGGCAAACTGTATGCTCCACTCAAGAGATCTTCCAAAATTTTTTTGGGCAGAAGCAATTAACTGTGCAAACTATATTCAAAACCGCACACCTCATAAAGCTCTTGGCCATTTGACTCCCGAGGAAGCATGGACTGGCTCAAAACCTGATGTCTCTTTCTTCAATATTTTTGGATGTACTTCTTGGGTGCATATCCCAAAGAAGAAAAGGAAGGCTCTAGATAAGAAAAGCAAACAACTCATCTTTGTTGGTTATTGTGAGGAAATGAAAGCATACAGGCTCCTTGATCCCACAACTCATGAGGTATTTTTTCATAGGAATGTTGAATTTGATGAAACATTCCCTCATAAAGATCCTCAACCATCCTCTTCCACCATTGATTCTCTTGAGCCATCTCCAATGTTAGAGCCTCAATATAATGAAGAACCCACTTTAGAGATTAATGATCAAAATGACCAAGATGAGGATCCTCTACTCCAAACTCCAACTCAAAGTCCTACCACTCCAATTACTCCTTCCACAATGCCTAAATGGGCCCGCACCATTGTTGAAGAAGCAACTCCATACATCCAAAATCTTCCATCATCCATATTAGGCAACTCCATAGGCTCTGGTCTTGTCTGTCAGTCCATTTCCACAGATCCTCAATCCTTCAAAGAAGCAACTGGTATTAAAGAATGGGATGATGCCATGGAGAATGAATTCTCTTCCTTAATAAAAAACAAAACTTGGGATTTAGTTCCTCTACCTAAAGGAAGGAAGTTAGTTCACTGTAAATGGATTTACAGAATGAAATATGGACCTAATGGAGAAATTGACAAACACAAAGCTCGCCTGGTAGCCAAAGGTTTCTCTCAAATTGAAGGGATTGATTATTCTAAAACTTTTGCACCAGTTTCCAAAATGGATTTTGTTAGACTGGTACTTGCTCTAGCTACTTCCCAAAAGTGGCCTGTTTTTCAAATGGATGTAAAAAGTGCTTTCTTACATGGGGACTTAAAGGAGGAGATATTCATGGAACAACCTGCTGGATTCACTCAAGACTCCTCCCTTGTTTGTAGGCTAAGGAAATCTCTCTATGGCCTCAAACAAGCTCCTAGAGCTTGGTATGAAAAAATGGACTCCTTCCTTCTTTCCTCAGGTTTTTCTCATTGTGAGTCTGATGCCACAGTCTACATTTGGAGAGATGAAGAAAAAATCACCATACTTGTTCTCTATGTTGATGATCTACTACTCACTGGTAGTGACATCACTCACATTCAATCTATCAAGGACTCCCTTTCTGAAAAATTTTGAAATGGCTGATCTGGGTTTAGCTCATTACTTCCTTGGGATTCAAATAAATCAAATAGCTGTAGGAATTTCATTGTGTCAATAGAAATACACTCTAGACCTTCTTCAACGGTTTAAGATGACTGATTGCAAACCCTCATCTACACCTTTTCAGTCTGGAGTAACTCTAAGTACTTCCTGCACATCCCCTCTATGTGATGCAACTCTATACCATCAACTTGTAGGGAGTCTATTATACCTTACTCATACTCACCCAGATATCTCATATGTTGTTGGCTTGATATCCATATTCTCACATCAACCTCATTTCAGTCATTGGCAAGCAACAAAAAGAATCCTCTGCTACTTGCAAGGAACTACTCACTTTGGGCTCTTATATGAGGGAAAATCCATGGATATCATTGGTTACATGGATTCTGATTGGGCAGGTTCAGTAGAAGATAGATGTTCAACTTCTGGCTATGTCTTTTGTCTTGGTTCTTCACCAATTGCTTGGTCATGCAAAAAACAACAAGCAGTGGCTTTATCATCTATAGAGGCAGAATACAGGGCAACAGTTTTGGCAAGTTAGGAAGCTCTTTGGCTTCATCAGATACTAAGAGAATTTGGTTTTTCCCATGACAAACCTATTACTCTTTGGTGTGACAATCAGAGCACAATTCATATTGCACGCAATCCAGTTGAGCATCAGCGCACCAAGCACATTGAGATTCACATGCACTTCATTCGACAACATATTCAAAGAGGGGAAATATACTTGGACTATATTCCCACTGAAAATCAAATTGCAGACATCTTCACCAAATCATTTCCTTCTCCACGTTACATTCAGTTGCGAGAGAAACTTGGGGTAAAGCAGTTGCATTAAAAGGAACAAAGGTTTTCACCTCTCCTTTCTTCTTATTGTTCTTTACTTTGGAGGATGGTTTTTTCCCATGTGGTTTTTTTTATCATCTCTCCTATATGTATAAATTGTACATGAGTACCTCATCAGGCCAAGTTGTCGGGACTCATTCTCTTTTTTTCATGAGGACAATCTTCGCCATCCGAAGACATGCCTCTTTATTTATTTTCTGATAGATGGTTTTTTCCCAAGTGGTTTTTTCACCATCTCTCATATATGTAAATGAGTACCGTCCTATTGTCGGGACTCATCCTTTTGGTCAATGAGGACAATATTCACAAACCGAAGACATGCCTCTTCATTTTTCTTTTTGAAAGATGGTTTTTTCCCATGTGGTTTTTACCATCTCTTCAAATAAGAAATCATTATACATGAGTACCTCATCAGGCCCTATTTTCGGGACTCATTTGTATCCAACACCCCTAGTATCACTTAAGGGGGGTGTTAGAATAAGTAATTATTCTCTTAAGTTCTACTAGGATAAGACTTACTTGAGTTACCACTCCTCCATGAGTCAGGTGAACTCTCAGTATAGTCTAGATCAGATTTGATGAGTTGTTGTAATCCAACGACTCTCAATGATCAACTTTGCTATTTATACAAAGTTGATCCATGGAATAAATCAATCAGTTCTACTCTTCTCTTCATATTTTGTGTAATGCTTTGCAAGTCTATTTTGGGAAATTCTAACACTCCCAAATTCTTTAGACCCTCAAGAGGATTAATATAGGGATGGTCTTGATCTCATTTACTTTTTTTTTTGGTTTCTAAAGGATTGAGTAGAGCTATTTTGGATGCAAAGAGGATAGGATCCTTGACTGGGATTAAAGTGGGAGTCCTTTATTTATCTCATTTATTATTTGTTGATGATATTTTATTATTCATAAATGGCTGTTTAAAGGAAGCTAGAAAGTTGAAGGAAATCTTGGACACTTACAGTATTGCTACCGACATGGATATAAATTTTCAAAAATCCTCTATTTGTTTTAATGGTCTAGAGCAAGAGATTGAATATGATCTAATAAAATTTTTTCCTTTTAATCTATTATATTATTTTAAGTATCTGGGTTTTGTATTGAAGCCAAATACTTACAGGAAGAGATATTGGGGATGGATTTTAGAGAATATTGAATTTAGGATTAACCATTGGTGTAATAGATGGTTGTCTATTGGTGGGATATTAACACTTGTAAAGTCAGTTCTTGAGGCAATTCCTATGTTTTGGCACTCCTTGGTCTTCATTCCTAAAGGAGTTCTATAGAAAATAAGAAAACTTTGCTTTAGATTTCTTTGGACTAGATGCAAGGAACATGAAGTAATTCCTTTAGTTAAGTGGCATAGTATTGCTTGGCCAAAGGAGGAAGGTGGATGGGGTCTTAAAAATATCCATATTTTTGGTTCTTCTCTGGTAGAAAATAATTTATGGAGGATTTTGACAAAAGAAGGATTATGGAAGAATATTATTGAATAGAAGTATATTTGTCTAGGGAACTTTATATATTGGATCAAAATTCCATAGAAAAACATTAAAAAATTTCCATTCAATGGAAGGCACTAGTACAGGCCTTTCTTATGATTGTAAAATATTTGGCTTGGAAAGTGGGCAATGGTGAAAAAGTAGAATAAGGTCTGATTATATTTTGGGTTGTGGAGAAAAAAATTTGTTTCTGGAAGCTATGATAAGTTATTTACAAGAAAAAGGTTATTTATTTCTTCATCAAGTGGAGGAATCAATTTCTTCTAGTCTTTGAACCCAAGGATGGAAGTAGGTTCAAGTCTTGGGTCTTTCTGATGAGTAGGCTATTTTGTGGAAGGCTTACACTGATAGTCTTAATAAGTCATATCAAGTTGAGAGCTAAATTGGATAATATTTCTTGGGTATAAAACAAATCTTGGGGTCAATACACGACTAGACTTGGTTACAAATCAAGTTTTAACCCTCATCCTCAATGGCCTACTTGGTGGTGGAAGAAAATTTGGAAATTATCTACCCCAAAAAAATAATTATTTTCATGTGGTTAGCTTTGAGAAATAAGGCTTTGACTTGGGAAGTTTTACAAAGGAGAAGCATACAAGATCAAAGTATTTGTATGATGTGTCAGTCAGAGGAGGAAAACATCACATATTTGTTAATAAAATACCTTTTTTCTCAATAGGTTTTGTTAGAAGCTGAAAAAATAACTAGAGTACAAAATATTTGAGAAGGAAAAATGGTGGAGGTGTGCTTAAGACATTGGTTTTGAAAAAAAAAGTTAAAACAATTTATTTCTTTATCATGTCTTATATGTTGGGGTATATGGTTGGAACAAAATGCAACTATTTTTAAGGAAATTTAATACCCCCATTTCAGGTCTTTTTTCAGGTGAGGACTTTGGTCTCAATAAAAAATGAGCCTGAAAAACATAAGAAACCTCGATAAGTAGGTAATTTGTTCATTGCAAAGTCTCAACCATGGTATTTTTTTATGGGGATAGTTAGAGATAGTCATTGTTTAGTAGTGCAAAAGGTATTATATACTTCTAAAAGACCCACTATATCAAATTTAAGGTAGGTCTTGGGACAAGTTCCAATAATTTTACTGAGTTCCAGGTATTGAGATTGCTAATGAAGTGTGTTGTGGAGAAAAATGTGAAAAAATTAAATTTTTTTGGAGATTCTACTCTAGTCATCAATTTTATGAATAAATCCACTCAATTAAAAAATAATCTACTTAGACCAGTGGGATATGAACCACTGGAGGTGATTTCCCTTTTTGAAAATATTTCTTTTACTCATGTTTATATGGAGTTAAATCAAGAAGCATATAAGTTATCAAAAGAAGATCAACAGGTTCCAGAAGGTTTCTTACAAATGGAAGAGAATAAGGATGGAGTTTATTCATTCACCCACATATGATACCCCTAGTTCCTATGCTAGATATGGTTTGTATTGTGGGTATGTTCATTTTATTAGAGCTTTATGGTAGTTTTTAATTATTTTCTTTCTTCATGCTGGTTTACTTTTCATTGATATCTATCCAGGTTTTGGACATGGAGGTTATTTGGATGATTAAGTATTGATATATGGATATTTATCCTTATTATCCCCATACTATTTTGAAGATGGTTTTTTCCTCTCCTATCTACCTGATTGTAATTATATATTGACTTCCAGTAATTTATTTTTATCTGGATTTTTTTCTGTTCTAAGGCACCTGAGAAGTGTAATTCTTTCATTCTTGAAATAAAATTATAATTTTTTTCTTGTAAAATAAATACCAACTGCGACAACCTAGTCTGACACACTGATTGTAACAACCTAGTCTAACATAGAAGTTTAAATTGTAATAAACTTTAACAAGGCATAAGGTTTGACTATGGTAAAAATTGTTTGTTTTTGCATCTATTTTGTAATAAGTACATAGCATTGAATACCACTTATGGTTTATGACCACTAAAAATGGCCCACAAGTGGATGAAATTGGCCAAATACCATAAGAGGTGCCTTTAGTGGTTCTATCCCTATCACCCTCTTCCTTGACATGAGAACCTAGAACCATGGATTGGGGTTATCCTCTAAGGCCCATAACACTTAGAGGGTGGACACATAACTCCCCTCCCTTAACATGTTATTGAAATGTAGAATCTTGAGTTTAATTTTACTCATCTATTACCAAAATAACATGTAAGGGTGTTTATCATAGATGCTATAGTGCTTAATTGGTGATAATATATCTAGATTAATTTCTAGCACCATGGGCAATTAAGATCATCCCATTCACCTAAAACTAATCATTATCTCTCTTAATAAAATTATAAATAATATGGTGGTTTATCCCATACCAACCTACTATGGAATCTACCATATAATTTCTTAACTCTCCCACCAAGATTCCCTATTCAATAATTTCATACAAGAGCCATCATTGTACTTATCGCACAATGACCTAGATGAATATCCCATACCACCCATACTTAGCAACCATTTTCAAAACATCATTGAATGCATGCATGCAAATCAAAGGTATTGGTGACTTGGTTTCTATGGTTGTTCATCCTTCCTAATGATTCAACCAATAGTTAAGTTTAGTGTTATGGTATTTGTAGAGGGCGAAAACCAAACACCAACATATGATTCTCAAGGCTGGATTTGTAGGGAATCCTTGAGGTGACCACAATGACCATTATAACTCTACACTTGGTGTGGGGAAGGAAGGATTCACCAGGAACATTTTTAGGACTTGCTCTAAGTCAGAGGATGGAACAATTTAAAACAATCACCTGGGTTTGGTATTTCTATAGCTAATATATGAAATTAAAGAATTAATGCAAGAAGCAAGTTGCAAGAAGATACGAGCTAACCCTAGAATGATTCCTTCTTTGAATGATATCTAGCCCTAGGATTTCAAAATAAAATATTTTAATCAAGGGTTCAAGAGGAAATGCACAAATAGTATTAAACCCTAAATGCACACTACATGTTGCTTGTTCTTTCAATTGCCTAGAAAATAATTTAAAATTTTTCTTTTATATCATATCTAGGGTTTTAATAGAAATAAAACTCACCAAAAAAATAGCCTAAAATATTTAATTGGGCACTTATCTCATTTGGGGGTTGATCCAAGCTTTATATTTCATACAAAAATATTCCATAATTTCTATTATTGTAAGATAGCTTCACCAACACTTGAAAATATGATCAGTGTAAGGGAGCTTGCTTAGGTTGTTGTATGGATGTATTTGGAGGTGCAAAAGTCAAGCCTCCTAGGTCATTTTAGCTAACATTTGAAGTGCAAAAATAACAATTAACATTTGGAAGATGAATAATAAAAAAAAAATGCAATAAACAAAGTGCAGAATATGTTGTTATGGTCAGAAAACAACTTAAAATACAGGTCTAGGGTTTGGTGAGAGAAAATTGCCCCCAATACTAGCCTATGTAAAATAGTGCTCCATATGGAGTGGCCATTACTTTTGAAAATAATGAAATCATACCGTAAAATTACTAGGTATGATTTTGCAACAGAGGGAAGAACCCTAGCAGAAAGTAGATAAAATGATGCAAAATAAAATTCTAACAAATATACGAAATGTAGATGAGAAAAAACAACCTGGCGATAGCAAAAAATTAGACCAAATAATGGAGACCTCCAAGTAGAATATTCCTTCTTAAGGCTTCAATGCTTGTCCACCAATATTAGCAACACACTATCTAATGCAATAAAATATCATTTCAAAACAAAGCTTCAACGAACTATATTAATACTTGCACAATGAGCACTGTCAGCGTTGGTTGATCACTTGAAGATTGCTTGGATTTATTGGGAGCTTCTTCAATCACTTATCTAGGGGAATATGACTTCAAACCCTCTATTTATAAGGAGTTTGAAATAAAAACTGGGTGAGAAAACCAAGAAAATATGACTTGAGGAGGGATCAACTTAAAAAAATAGGGTTTCCTAGGAGAAAATCCTAGCTATGTGAAATCTCGTATTGTAAAGGCTGGCCATGATTTCACATAAAGAGGGAAAAAATGAAGGAAAAAATGGTAAAGGAAGGTACACAATTATTTAGGGTAAGTTGGAGGATCTTCCTAAGGATCTAGGAAAAATGACTTAGTCAAGTGGGTCAATTTTTTGTGATTACATTTCTCCCCTCTTTGATGCAATTATGGCCTAATAAATGCATCAAATAATTGTGTAGATTCCTACCAAAAGAGGATGACAAGAAAAAAATGAGTGATTGGGTTAGAAGAAAGGGGTGGTGTGAAAATGATATCATTCCAGACACTTTCTTCTTTTGCATGCAAATTGAGGCATTAGGGACATTAATGCCTCTCAGGCCAGGGTGCTCCCTTGAGTTTTGAAAGGACTATAAAATTCCTAATGAAACTCAAAAAGGTAAACTTCAAAGAAATAAGAGTGAAAATAGAAAGAAAAAAGGAAGAAAATAAGAAAGGGAACAAGAAGAAGAAAGTAAGCAACAAGAAAATATGAGTGTGCACATGTGATTGTTGTTATTATTATTTTTTTTGATATAGTGAACACAGATATAATGAATGCAAATGAGCCTATATGAGTGGTATGGGATGGTATAATCTAACGAAATGCAATGCATCTAAAATGTAAGTCTAAATGAAATGCATGAATGGGTGAAAATAATGCTCCAAAAGGCCAATGAAAGAAAAATAACATAAATCCGATAAGGTTACATGTGTGTAATATGGACAAGGTGGAGCTGAACCCACTATGGATGTAGTGCTTTCTAAGATGGATAAAAGAGTAAGAGAGATATACCTGTTGGGATGTATGCTCACAAATGGTCGAATGGATACTACTCCTTACTAATGATCATGAAATTATCCACTATGGGGTGTGTTGTATGTAATAAATATGATGGTCAAAGTGAGTGCTACCCGATAGGGGTGTAATGTGTGTAATAAAGTGTGGGATCATGGCCAATGGAGCAAAAGGGGAGCCAAATTCCTTGATCTAAATTGATGTAGATAGTGAAAACTTTGCAAGATCAAGGAATCAAGAAAAGATGAGATGGATGAATGAAATTATGGAAGTGCATAAAAGTGGGCCCTAGTTGGTGATTCACTAGGCATAAGAGTCCTAGTGAAAGTGCAATGCATGTGAGCTATGACCTAACTAGATATCATCACTTGCCATTATTGCAAATCCTCAAAATATATATGAACAAGTAGTCATGCAAATATGAAAAGGTAGACATGCAATTATGACAATAAGAGATGCAAAATGAAACAAAATTTTAGGTAGTCATGTAAAATATGATAGGAAACCATGCAGACTAATTAGAAAAACAATGATACTATATGAAACTAGGCTAAATGCAATATGTAATGCATATCCAAAATTGGTCATTATGACAAAGGGCCCTAACCAATTGGGCTAAAAATTACTTTGAAGATCAAAACGAGCATTAGTGTTATTTTTGTTTTCCTTAAGGACAAGATCCCCAACCTCAAAAGAATGATTGCAAACTTTCTTAGAGTAAGATCACTTGAGCCTATTCTAATAATCTCATAAATTCTCTAAGACATGAATGTGCTTTTCATATAGTAGCTCTAATTGGTAAAAATGGTTAAAGCAATACTCATCACTGATTGAGGCATCTTGCAACAATATGAGCAATGAGGGAACCTCGAGCTCAAAAGGAAACACCACCCCAAACCCATATACCAAGACATATGGTGGGGCACCTGTGGGAGTACACACACTAGTATGATAGGCCCACAAAGTAGGATAAAGTTGAATATGTCAATCATGACTAGTATTACAAACCAAATTCTTTAGGATCTTGATCAAATACTTATTGGATGCTTCAAATTGTCCATTACCCTAAGGGTATTATGGATTTGACCACTTGTGCTAAATATTGTACTTAGCACAAATTTTATGAACATATTTGTTCTTGAAAGGATTGTCATTGTTAAAAACACTCACCAAAGGAATCTTGAACCTACAAAGTATTTGTTTGAATATGAACATGGAAATATGAATTTTAATCATAATGTCTATGGGCATGGATTTGACCCATTTAGTGAAGTAATCTATCACTGTTATAATAAATTTGTGACCATCATATGACACGAGGTTAATATTCCCTATAATGTCCAATACCCACATGGAAAATTTCCATGGGTAAGAAATAACCTGAAGGTGTTGAGAAGGAGTATGGACAAGATGGTCATGGCATTGGTACTTGTAACAACATCAAACATGATTACATGCATCTTTCTCCGTGGAAGACCAATAGTATCCCATCCATAGAAGATTTTTGGCAATAGCATTGCCGTTAAAATTGCCTCCACATGATCCTTCATGAGCTTCACTAAGAGCAAGCCAAGCTTCATGGGAGTTAAGACATTGCAAGAGGATACCTTCAAAATAATGTTGATATAAAGTATTGCCAATTATAAAAAATCAAAGCACTCTCTTGCACAAACGCTTATGTTGATTATAGTCTAAACCATTAGGTATTGATACATCCTTAAGAAAATTAAATATGTTATACCATGTCTCAAATGGGGCATCTCCAATGGTCAAAACATCTAACATGATAAGGGAAGAACCAAGAATAATAAGCTCCTAAATTTATCTAATGATAAGCAATAATTGACCATCTTCCAACTCTGAAGGAAACAAGGATGAAGTAGTAGTCATGACATTTGCATGGTAGTTTGAGGATCTAGTGATACACTCTATGGTTACATGATCGAACAAAGACAACAACATGGTGATAATTTCCTTGTAGGGTTTAAGTTTATCATCCCAATTCTGATAAACATCATTGATCTTATTAACCACAAGTTAAGAATAACCAAATATCGAAAGTACTCTAACATACAAAGCTAAGGCTACTCTAAGGCCAAGGATTAAAGCTTTATACTTTGAAGTAGTATTTGTGTAAGATAAAGGAAGCTTGAAGGACAAGGGGATGATTTTTTTTATGGGATATCTAGAATGACTCCAACACCATAACCCTTCATGCATAGAGCTCCATAAATTTTTTTTTAGGACTCTGGCTCTTCAACTTCTATGTTGAATCACTCATTAGGAAACTCAACAACCAAAGGATGAGCAACTTTTAGGGTAGCAAAGGCTAACTGGTCAACGGTTACTTGACCTTTGATAGCCTTCTAACCTATGAAGGTTAGGTAAAAATCAATAATGTCCAACACCCACTTAGTAGCTCGACTGAAATATGGGGCTTAGACATAAAATAGCACAAAGGCTCAAAATTTGGAACTACTAATATCTTATGGCTGAGCATGTAGCACATTAGCTTCCAGGAAGTGAATACTACTACAAGATAAAGCTTCTCTAAGGGAGTGTACCTGATTTCATAGCTAACCAAGGTTCTACTAATGTAGTAGATAGATTTTTCTTTGTTTTGATCATCATGTTGGGCTAGCATAACTCCTAAATCATGAGCTATAATAGCTATGTAAAGCATTACATTATTACCAGGAACATGAGGTACTAAAATAAGTTGGGAAGTGAGATACTATTTGAGATCATCAAAAGCCTTTTAACACTTTGAATCCCACTATAAGACCACATATTTCTTAAGAAGCTTAAGAAAGGTTGACACTTATCGACTAACTGGACAATGAACCAATGAATAGCATAGAGCTTACCTTGTAGTCTATGCAGTTCAATTAAGGTACAGGGAGGAGGCATGTTAATGATAGCCACTATCTCAACGGGATCCACTTCAATACCTCACCTAGAAATTATGAAGCCTAGAAAATTTCCAAATGTGACTCCAAACACACACTAAGTAGGCTTAAGATAAACCCTAAAATTATGAAGAATTTAAAAAATTTATCTTAAATTATGGACATCATCCTTTTGTTCTATGGAGTGACCTAGAATATTGTCCACATAATCTTAGAGAAAATCATGCATCATGTCATAGAAAATATAAGTCATGGCCTAATGATAGGTGGAACATATGTTTTTCAATCCAAAAGGCATGACTTTATAACAAAAGGTACCTCATGGAGTGATGAATGTCATCTTGGCTTGATCTTCAGGGGTAATCACAACCTAATTGTATCTTGAGAATACATCCATGAGAAGAAATATTTGGTGGTGAAATCTATGATTTAATCTATGTTGGGTGGGAGAAAATCATCCTTGGGATATGCCAAGATATATATATATATATATATAATCAGTAGGAACGATATTGAATATCCAATCAAAATAGTCAATGGATTTTATAAAACTAACATCAAGGAGTTTTTGGATCTCCTCCTTGATCAAAAGGGTGACCTTAGGATGCATCTTACTAATTTTTTGCTTAATAGGTTTGGCATTAGGGAAAATTACCAAATGATGTATAACAAGGGAGGGATCAGCCTCTGGCATGTCGGTATATGACCAAGCAATAATTTCTTCAAAATATTTTAATAATTTGGTCAATTTCTCTTGCTCATCCATTGACAAGGCTTTACCTAACTTAAGGATTCTAGGGGATTTATCAGAACCTATGTTCACATCTATGGTATCCTAAATGATAATGGATGACTCATCTTCAAGAGTAGTTGGGGCAGGAATTACCCCTAGTTTCTCAAGGTTCTTGGGAGACATAGAACCAAAGTCCTCTTGAGAACTAGAAGACTCAAATTTCACTGCACAAGGGATAGACCCATCAAATTATATATATTTTTGAGGGATATCCTCATATTTGACATACTAATTTGGTATCATGACTAAAAAAGAGGGAGAAGGTGGCCCCTTATCCCCAACACTCCACTCTAAACCTTGATGAGATTCATATAGAAGAGGTTCTAGATGAGAAGAATTATCTTGATCTTGTGATGAGACTTTGATTAATGGTTCCTCTCTCATGTTTAAATTTTTACATTGCTCAATTATATGATATAAGGAATTAAACTTAGCTTGTTCTTTTGATGAGCAATATTCAAATGGATGAGGATCACCCAAAATGGTGATGTATTCATTTTTATATATTAATTTCGAATACTATTGAAAAGTAGAAGGGATAATTTTCATTGCATGGATCCAAGGCCATCCAAGAAGAAGATTAAAATATGCATGGCAAGACCCCACATAGAACAATGTATCTAAAATCTTGGCTCCAAATTTAAGAGGGAGATATATAATACCACAATCTTCTTAGAACTCATTTTTGAAATTTTTAATGATGTCATTGAATTTAGTTAGATCTCCCTCTATTAATCTAAACTTTTGGAAAAATTGATAAGTGCATAAATTAAGAGAAGAACCATCATTGATTACAACCCTCTTGATAAAGGTTTCACCACTAAATACAATTATGTAGATAAAAGAATCTCTATGAGGGTCTAAGGAAGAAATATAATCATCCAAGAATGTTATATAATGTATCCCGAGAGAACTCACAACATTGGCCATAGCACTAGGGAAAATATATTTTAGAATTTTTTTTTTCCTTAGAAGTTCTAACAAGGCTTCTCCATGAATGGGAGTGTAGAGACCTAAAAGTCGCACATTGTCCCTCTCCCCATTCTTACAGTCAATCAATTTGCAAAACCCTCAAAAATTGCATAAATTGGCTAAAAGCACTATTCATTTGTCAAATTATATTATTCATCATATTTAGTTCCTTTGGGCTAGCCAAGCCCCTTTCTAGGCTTAATCCTGGGTCCTCATGCGACCTCATTCTCAACTCAACCAAGGTTGAATGCTCCACCATGCTAAAAAAATCAACATTTTTGGTCAAAACTTACTTTATGGCTAATAACATGCTTAGTTAGATCTAATATTGATTTAATCTAATCCTTCCACCTCACCTAGTCTACTTTGACTAGCCTAGCATTCCACCTCACCATTTCTAGCCTATCCTATCCTTACCATGTCTCACACAGATATTTCTCCACCCCACACTCCCCTGGGTCATAAATGAAAGATGGAGACTTTTGCACAAAAGAAGCAATTTTTAATTGATAGATATTTCTAAAAATTTGTTCATTAATGCCTAATGGATATTTTTAGCAAGTCATCATTATTTGTGGATTGGTGAGGGATTCTCTCACCCAACCTCATTTATGAACTATGACACCTCAGGGGACACCTCCCAGGTGGACACCTCACCATTGCCACCTCATAGGAGACACCTCATCCCCTCCCTCTTACCTTGGCTAAGTCTGTAAATAGAAGGTCATTTTCATCTTTTTAGAAAAACCAACTTTTGCTTACCAAAACTCTATCGAAATCACTACAACCATTTGCATCCATTTCACATCCATCACACAATCATTGTACGAGCATCACAATTAATTTGTCACTTTCATGAGGTTAATTTATGATTGAGATTGATCAAGAATCCTATGAAAAGTACATTTTCTGAAGATGACTCACATAAAAATTAAACAAACAACTGCTCTAGGAAAACCAGAATAAATAACTTGCAATTTAGGTACAAAAAGGATAGGTTCGCACGATCTCGTGCAAACCACCCGATTTAGGACTAATTTGCATGACCCCGTGTGAACTTCTACTACAAGCACCAACATCTCCAGGAAAGGTAAGTATAAATTAATTTAGTGTTTTTATGTTGTTTTTAATATTTTTTTTTTATACATGGTGGAATTGGTAGCCACCATGAATCCGGGTAGGCTTTCCATCTTTTTATGGCTACCATAGTATTCTACGATATCCGCCTTGGAATCTTCTACATAGATCTTCGCACAGTCCGCCCCTATAACCACCATGCCATAATCATTTTAAATATTTTACACCACTAAAAGAACCAAGAAAGGGACAAGCGTTCAGTCCAGTGAATTGTTTTTAATATTTATTTTTATTTTTTGAATATCTTTTATGAGTCTTTTGTCTTCATAACTATGCGGTTTGACTGAGGCAGACCCCCCAATGCACTAATAGGATTTTTTAGGTTAACAGGTCCAACAAAGCATAAGGACATATCCAAAAAGTGGTGGCCCAAGAACAAGAAGCCCATCTACATCAAGGAACCTAAAAGGATGAATCATGTTGTATTTGTACCACATCTAAGAGGGCTTCCTTAGGGAAGACCCCATTGTAGCCTTCAGGGAAAATTTGTAAAAGGATATCGACATTGTAACCCCTTTTATAATTTTAATACAAATGTAGTAGATTCTTTGATATTGAATTATTGTCTTAGCATATTTTTGGTAGTTTCATTCTAGCATGCTTGGTGGGACCCCCACCAAGCATTAGCTTACTCACCTTCTAACCAAAAATTTTGGTTTGTTTCTGTATAGCAGGTAGTTGTCATCCTTGAAGAAACCCTAAACCAAAAAAATACCCTAAAAGACACCTCAAGCCAAACAATAAAAGGCTTGTTGGTGCACCGGTAAGCCTCCAAAGAGAGTAGAGTACACACTTGGGTGTGTGAATTCCCCAATCTGCCTCAAACTTGATACTTGATACCTAGGTATTGGTTTAGATACCCACAACTAATGATAAGGTAAATCAGACGAGGTTAAGAGCCTCATGTTCTCGGGGATTGCGTACCCCCATACCTAGATCACAAATTGTCTCTTGCCATAGCATATGCAAGGTTAAAGCATCCTTGTATTTTTGTTCAACAAACTAGTAGTTAACTTACTTTTTTTCCATTTACTTCTCTCAGGTATGTGGAAGATATTTTCAAGGTTTTTGTCATCTTGTTAACATTAAATTGAATTTTTGGGATTTTTTGTGTAGGTACCAGTGCTAGGACCTTCCAAAAACTTCAAAATCATCATTAAGACATCCAAACCAATTAGCCCAGTCCTCGAATATTGGTTTGCATGACCCTGTGTGAAACCCTATCAGAATATAGGTTCACATGACCCCATGCAAACCTTCCACAATAACACAGTTTTGAAATAGAAGGTACACCAAAAGCTTTTATAGTCCCCTGGATGCAGATATATTATGACCATACAACACAATCTTCCTTAACCACTCACCATCCACGGGTTGCCACACATCCTCCAACTCCTTTTAGATTTTGTGCAGCCACTGTCACATAGAGATCTTCTTCACCTATCAATTCACGCATGCCACGAGTGAGAAATCATGTATATAAAATCACCTCATTTTTTTATTTTTTATTTTTCCATGTACATATTAAAAAAAGGGGACAAGAAACAACTAAAATCAAATAACAACAAGTCTAGACATCCAAATATCACATACCGAGGCAAGTTTGCATGACCCTCTGTGAATCGACCCATTCGCAAGGCCCTTGTGCGAATCAACAAGTTCACATGACCTCATGCAAACCTTACAATGCCAATGAAAATCATGAGTTTGATCTCGTACTGAGGCACACATCCCAAAAACATGCAATTTACACGTGGAAATTTTTTTTATCATGCAAAAATTAACAAAAAAGTGTAAACACATATTCACTCATTTCAAGGTAGTCAAAACAAAGTCAAAATGGAAATAAAATGTTACATCCATATATCCATTTGGCTTATTTGCCACTCCCACTTGTTAGATTTCACATGCATAGAACATTCATGACACATTCCTCACATCCCACCACACACACTTTCCAAAAAATACACACATCAGATACAAACAATAACACCAACCCTAGATACCCATTTTCCCCTTTTACATAAAGTGTGCACATTTTCAATACCCACCCACCCTCATCAGATTCACGACACTACAAGAAAAATCTCACAATTTAAAAACTCTAAGCAAGCACACACTAACCAATAAGGAATTTGATGCTTACCTTTGGCATTCCCACCCCCATACTGGTGCTTGCTAACCCACTTGCCATCTCGCCTTGTTCACTTCATCATCTGACAACACTCCATTTTGTTCCTCCTCACCACTCTCTCCTCTGTTTACTCACACAAATGACATCGTTGAAATCGTGCAAATTATATTTAAACCTTCATAAGCCCTAATTTGTGTGTCACTTGCACAAATTGGTAGGTTTGCACAAACCCCATGCGAACTGAAAGGTTCTCATGACCACATGCAATCCTACCATATGTCACCCAAATTTTCACAACAATCTTCACAACTCCTAAACAATCTCCAAAATGTTCCATTTTGGTAAGTTTCATGCAACTTATTTTAATTTCTTCCAATATCTTCATCAATCAATTCATCGCCAATTTTTGCCACATCCATTGCCAATTCATCGCTTGAGGGGGTAATCATTCAATATGCCAAAAGCTACCTTGTGTAGGATCAAACAATCAAACATCCAATCATGGATATAACAAATGCCTAAGAATTTTTTTGCTAAAGATTATCTCAAGTCCTCATGATAGGACAAATACAAAAAAAATGAAACTTCTCTTCTCAATCAAAATTCTAATCCAAAACAAATCAATGCTTGACATACCTCAAAATGCCTCTGACTATAGACACCTTATGGATTCCAATATTCATAGTGGTAGTCGTAAGACCACTCATGAATGAAGCTCCTGAAAGTTCTACCCCATGGCTCCAACGATTTGTCAAATATTGTCAAAAGAGCTCATCAATAAATCAAAAGCAAAAATAGACAAAAAAATTTGTTCCTTCCAAAATTTAGAACACCTCAAATTGATCATAATGTAATATAATCTTACACATTCCCCTAAAAATAAATCAATACAATACTGCAAGGTGTTGTATCCAATCACAAACCATTTTATCAATGTGTCTCTCTTGCAATCATCCATAATTCATCAATCACAAATTCTTTGCCTTCCAAATAATCCCATCAATCCATATCATTAGTTTTTGTACTAAATTGTGTTCTCACACAATATAGTACAAAAAGAGGTAAAATGTAGATACCTAAATGTTGCACTTTGTCCCTCTCCCCATTCCCACGATCAATCAATTTGCAAAACCCTCAAAAATTGCATAAATTGGCTAAAAGCACTATTCATTTTTCAAAGCCTACTATTCATCATCTTTAGCCCCTTTGGGCTAGCCAAGCCTCTTCCTACACTTAATATTGGGTCCTCATGTGATCTAATTCCCAAATAAACCAAGGTTGAATGCTCCACTATGGTCAAAAAACACTTTATTCTAAAAAGTCAACATTTTTGGTCGAAACTTACTTTATTGCTAATCACATACTTAATTAGATTTAATATTGATTTAATCTAAGCCTTCCACCTCACCTAGTCTACTTTGACTAGCCTAGCCTTCCACCTCACCTATTCTAGCATATCCTAGCCTTAACACCTCTCACACAGATATTTCTCCACCCCACACTCCCCTGGGTCATAAATGAAATATGGGGACTTTTGCACAAAAGAAGCAATTTTTAATTGATAGATATTTCCAAAAAGGTGTTCATTAATTCCTAATGGATATTTTTACCAAGTTATCATTATTTGTGGATGGGTGAGGGATTCTCTCACCCAACCTAATTTATGAACTAGGACACCTCCCAAGTGAACACCTCATCATTGCCACCTCATATGGGACACCTCATCCCCTCCCTCTTACCTTGGCCAAATATATAAATAGAAGGCAATTTTCACATTTTTTTATAACAACCAACTTTTGCTTACCGAAACTCTACCAAAATCACTACAACCATTTGCATCCATTTCACATCCATCACACAACCATCGTACGAGCATCACAATTGATTTATCACTTTCATGAGGTTAATTTGTGATTGATATTGATCAAGAATCCTACAAAAAGTGTAGTTTCTAAAGGTGACCCACACAAAAATCAAACAATTTCTCTAGGACAACCAAAATAACTAAATTGTAGTTTAGGTACAAAAAGGATAGGTTCACATGACCCCCTGCGAACCACCCGATTCAGGACCAGTTCGCATGACCCTGTGCAAACCTCTGCTACAGGCACCTGCATCTTCAAGAAAGGTAAGTATAAATTAATTTAGTGTTTTAAAGCTATTTTTAATAATTATTTTCATGTTTTGAATATCTTTTATGAGTCTTTTATCTTCATAACTACGGGGTTTTACTAAGGCAGACCCCCCAACACACTAATAGGATTTTTTAGGTTAACAGGTCCAACAAAGCATAAGGACATATCCAACAAGTGGTGGCCCACGAGCAAGAAGCCCACCTACATCGAGGAACCTAAAAGGATGAATCGTGATGTCTTTGTACCACATCTGAGAGGGATTCCTTAGGGAAGACCCCATTGTAGCCTTCAGGGCAAATTTGTAAAAGGATATCGACATTGTAACCCCTTTTATAATTTAAAAAAAAATATAGTAGATTATTTGATATTGAATGAATGTCTTAGAATATTTTTGGTAGTTTCAAGGAGAAATGTGGAAAAGTTCTAAGAGAGATTTTTATTGAAGAACTCATTTCCTATTGATATTTCTAGATCTATTGATTCTATACCTATTGCTCTAAATTTACTTATATCATACCAACCATATTATCATAGAGGGTGGTACATTCTTGTAACATACTTGATTAGCTACCTTTTGTCCATTATCATTACATAGATCCTTTTTGTGTAGAAGGTTGATTCTTTGGGTGAGAGTCTTCTATAACAAGGCATTCTGCATCAATTAAGTCCTAAACCACATGTTTCAACTTCTTACAAGAATTTTCCTAGCGTCCTTCTACCCTATGATATATGCAATGTTGACCACCCTTTTACCAACTTGTTGTAGTATCAAGTTGACTTATAAGAGGTAAGTCAATCATGTTAGCTTCCAAAAGCTACTTTAAAACCACTTCCATAGGTATGTTAAGTCTTGTGAAATTCCTTTATGGAGGTTTTGTAGTATTACCTTTTGCAGGTTGTTAAAAGTACTATTAACAAACCTACTATCCATTACACCATCTCCTACAACATGCTTATTTTTATATTGATTCTTAGGGGTATTATCTTCTTTCGCTTTAAGTTATCCTCTTCTGATAAGAGCTTGTTTCACTTTCCTTGCTAACTAAATTACTTGATAGAAATATGTGATAGTGGTAGTTTCTAATGCATAAGATAGTTGTTCTTATAAATTTCCAATAAATATCTCAAGCATATCTTGAGGATGTAAGGTATATCTCAAGTGTCCAACTAGACTCCTCCAATGAGATAGGAACTTTAGAAATATTTCCTCTTTACCTTGATTCATATTGTAGACATCCTTCATGGTTACATTCCTCTGAACATAGGCACCAAACTATTGAACAAATAACTTATTTATCTCCAAATTTTCTCAAGGAATTATTTGGCAACTTATAATACCATTCTAGTGCCATGCTGGTAAGACTTTTAACAAATGTCTTTAACAATAGCATATCATCATAGATGAGATCATGGTAATCTATTTTGAATCTTCTTAAATGATCAATTGGATCTTCTATTCCCTTGTATATAGGTAGAAATAGCATGGAAAAATGCTAAGAATAAGGTCTAGCAATAATAATAGGGTCTAGGGGCTGATTACACAATTCTTTATAACTATAGGTGAAATTAGAGGGCTTAATCATCTCTAATTTTGAAACTAATTATTTCATAATATTTGTTAAACTTTGCACCTTTGGATTACTATTGTGGAAGACCCCTATATTCCCTAAGGGATATGTAAGCTATTGAATGGGTACTTGGCCTATGTTGGAGATATTGATACTATTGTGATATGTGATATCTTGCTAGAGAGAATAACTAAAAATTGGTGGAACATAAGCAAAATTATTGATATTAGTAGATCGAGGAGGAAATTGAAAATAATTTTTAATTACAATACTAGTTGGAGGGACTTATGTATTCCTTCCAATGTTGGTGGTTACAGTAGTGGCATAAGTTGGCTGATGGATAAGATTACCATGATTCAAATATTAGCTCAAGGAGTTTTTATGAACATATTTAGGAGAAAATGGTTTGATGATTAGATGTTCTAACTTCCTCAAGTTGGGATTCCACTTCCATAGCTTCATCCAAGGTATGCTTATGATGCTTGTAAAAGCTCTATATATGTTAAAAATATTTAAAGGTAAGGTCCCCATTGGGTCTCTTAGTAGGATCAAGACTATTATCAATCTCTTCATTTTATTCCTCTTCTTCAATATTATGATTTTATCTATCAATTTGATCATATTCTTCAAATATCTCATCATATTATAAGAACCCTCACCCACTCCTAAGGTTGGGATCCATTAAGAGAGGAAGAGAGGATGGAGTGGAAAAGAGGAAAACTTAAAAACTAATGAAAACACACAAGAGATTTCTAATATGTTATTAAGTTTTTTCTAATCTAAAAAAATAGAATTATTGGTCTTGTTAAAAATTTTAAAAGAAAAATAAAAAGAAAGAAGCTTCATATCTTGGCCACTAAGATGTGTTTTCATGTTGGGTTCACCAAATATGTAGAAGGAGAAAATCGCACACCAACATACTATTATCAAGGTTAGATCCATAGGGAAGCCTTGAGGTGACCACGATGGTTGTTATAACTCTACACTCGATGTGGGGGAGGAAGGATTCATTGAAAATGGTTTTAGGACTCGCTCCAAGTTTGGGGATGGAATATGTTTAATGTGTTCAATTTAAAACAATCATCTAGGTTTGGAATTTCTATAGCTAAGCTATGAAATAAAATAATCAATGCAAGAAGCAAGATGCAAGAAGACAAGATCTAACCCTAGAATAATTCTTTATTTGAATGATCTCTAGCCCTAGGATTGTAAAATAAAATATTTTAAGGGTTTAAGAGAAAATGCACAAACAATATTAAACCCTAAATGCACACTATATGTTTTTTGTTATTTCAAATGACTAGAAAATGATAAAATATTTTCCTTTTATATCAAATCTAGGGTTAAAAAAATAAAAATCACACAACAAACAACCTAAGAAATTTAATAGGGCACTTATCTCATTTGGTGGTTGATCCAAGATTTATCTTTCATCCAACAATACCCAACGATTTCTATTCCTACAAAATAGCTTCACCAACACTTGAAAAATATGATCAACGTTAGGTGGTCTGATTAGGCCATTGTATGGCTATACTTGAAGGTGCAGTAGTCAAACCCCCTAGGTCCTTTTATTTGACCTTTTAAGTATAAAAGTGAAAGTTTACCTTTAGAATATGAACAAGTAGAATAAAATGCAGTAGAACAATACAATAAATAGAATGTAGAATGTGCTATTATGGTTAGAAAGCAACATAAAATGTATGCCTAGGGTTTGGTGATATAAAATTACCCCCAATCCTAGCCTATGCAAAATCACACTCTGTATGAAGTGATCATGATTTCATAGAATGGTGAAATCATGCCCTGAAATTACCAGACACGATTTCACAATAGAGGGATAATCCTAGTAGAAAGTAGAGAAAGTGATGCACAGTAAAATTCTAACTAGTATGTGAAATGCAGATGAGAAAAAATAACCTAGCGATAGTAAAAAAGTAAACCAAAGTATGCAGATATCCAAGTAGAAAATTCCTCCTTAGGGTTTCAACACTTGTCCACCAAGATCAACAACACACTATCCAAAGTAGAAAAATATCATTCCAAAACAGAGCTTCAATAGACTATATTAACACTTGCACAAGGAACACTATCAACCTTGGTTGATCACTTGAAATATTGCTTGGATTTATTGGGAGCTTTTTTAGTCACTTATATGGGGGAAAAAGGAATTCAAACCCTTTTTTTTTTTTTTAATAATACTTCTTACAAACATCCATTGTGGGGATTAAACCTGGGTTACATCATCGATAATGCAAGTGGTGTCCTTGCTGGTAGACCATACTCACATGGATAGAAAACAAAGGACTTAAAACCCTCTATTTATAAGGATTTTGAAATAAAAATGGGTAATAAAACCAAGAAAAGCATACCCCAGGAGGGATCAACTTAGAAAAATAGGTTTTCTAGGAGAAAACCCTAGCTATGAAAAATTGCACCCTACAAAGGCCAACCATGATTTCGCATAAAGAGAAAAAAATGAAGGGAAAAAAAGGGAAAGGGAGGTCCAAACATATTTAGGGAAATTTGGAGGGTCTCCCTAAGTATCTAGGGAAAATGACTCACTCAAGTGGGTCAATTTTTCGTGTCTACAATATCCTCCTCCTCCGTGTTATGGTATCATCCTCCTTGATGATTTAACCAATAAGTAGATTAGGTATTAAATAAATTTTCATGCTTTTAATTTTAATCTACTAATTCTTAAAGGAAAAGTCATTTTAATCTACAAAAGAATGAACTTCAGTTATTAATTATTCATAAGTATATAACTTTTCAAAAGTATATAACTTATGAAAGAATATTTCTACCTCATTTTTTTTAAACATATATCTACTAAATCATCTAAAAATAAAAATCTTTTAAAAAGAGAGACTAGTACAATAAGCTCAAAATATTCTTTTTGAAAAGATTAATATTATCTCTCTCTATATAAGCAAAAAATAATATTTATTAACTTATATATATATATATATATATATATATATATATATATATTGCTTGATAAAAAGGGGGTTGTACTTGGGTCCCCCACCCTTAATAAATTTCATCTCTCTTCTTTAGAGCTTGAGAGTTTACAAATAGATACACTTCTCATCTCAATTGAGATGCTATAGTTAGAAACCTACATCATTTTACATAAAATGTTTGAATTCTTGATTTTCATTTTTTGGATCTTTTCAAATCTCTGTATGAATAAAATTACTCTAGAACTTAGCATCTTTCTTGATATCTTCCTATAGCACCCTTCATAATGCCAATCACATCTACTATTTATGCCTTGCATCTTAGTAGAGTAATATTTCCAAAACATCACACTAACATAGTCCACTTTACCAAATCTATATTGCTAGTTTCCTTCCTGAAACATAAGTGCAACCACAAAAATTATAATAAATAGTCTAAATGAACACACATTATTGTTACAAAATAAAATAAATATTACCAATAGAAAATATTAAAGTAAATCTTAATCATTAATTTATTTAGACAATCAACAATTTTTTTCAGCTTCAACTAAACTTTCTACTTCCTCTAACCATGGAAAGGAGATGTTAACTTCATGATCCTCAACAAAAATTTCTCTATTGGCTAGCTTATCTCCACATTTTTTCCTTCCCTTAATATATGTGTAAACCTGATTTCTTCAAACTCTTTAGCAAGATCTTGAATTTCCACAATTATTTCTTGTATGTTCCATGGAGCCTTTGCTTTTTTCAAAATTACATTTATTACTATGAGAGAATAACCTTCCATCTAAACTCTATTCCATTCCATTTTTTTTACATATTTTTAACCCTTCTAAAGCTACCCAAGCTTCAACTTCATTATTTGTCTTAAATCCACAATTGAAAACATAATGAGACAAAATCTCTCCTCTATTATTTCTAATTATTCCTCCTCCTCATGTTGGTCCTAGGTTTCCTTTAGATGCTCCATCAAAATTTAACTTAACCCACTCCACATATGGTGGTTTCCACTTTATATTATTTACCTTATTTTTACTTATCTTGTACCCAACATCATAATTCCATTTAATGACTTGAATACATCTATCAAGACTCTCTGCTTCCAAATTAGGGATCGGGTGATTTTATAGGGTTGGTTTAGACTCCTTTATGGCTAAACATATGTTCATTTTCATTACCTCTAAACTGCTTTCATTTACTTTATATATTCTTCTATTCCTTTCTAGCCATATAGTCCAAAGTATTGTATCTTTTGAAATATCCCATATTGTATGTAAAGCATCACTTTTATAAGTGCTCTGCCATTGCTTTAACCAATCTTCAATTCCACTATTCATCACCATGTATTTACAAATATATTAAGAATCCATTGCCATATACTCCAGACTATTGAGCAATTTCTCAAGATACGGTGAATACTCTCCTCATACTTATTATAGAAAACACATTTAGAGGGGCCATGAAAACCCCTTGTAAGGTTATACTAGGATAAAATTATTCTATGACATACTAGCCAAACAAGTATTTTAACTTTAAGAATGCTTAGGCTATCCCAAATATCTCTCCAAATTCTAGTGATATTATTTTTATGTTGGTGTTGAACATTATATCCAATTCTTGTTGTGTATTCTCTTGAGCTATTCAACTCCTAAATAAATTTATCCTTGGCACCCCTCGGAATAATTACATTTGTTATCTTTTTGCTCAATTGCCTCCTAGCATCATTGTATTGTATACTTGTAAAAAAATATTATTTCCAATTGTATCTTCCTTCTAGATACTTGTACAAAATGTTTGAAACCCTATCACCGTATTTGTATTGAATCAATCTCATCCAAGGTTTCAAAACTAGATCTAAATTGAGTGGTTTTTTTATCACACCAAGTATCCATCCAACTAGAAAAAAATTCTCCAGTTCCTACCATCCATCTTAAACCTTTAATCATAAGATCAATATTTTTTTAAAATCATTCCAAAGAGCAGAACCATTTGGAAGAGAGAATTGAATAAATATTAAACTTGGGTCATTGGGATCAACATACTTAGAAGAATTCTTGCCTATTGTATTTGAATCTCTTTGTATAATATCTAGATAACTTTTCCCCTAAGAGCTATGTTTGCATCTAAAAGAGCTCTTAAATCAAGACCTCCCCTAGTTTTTTCATCACACAATTTTCTCCATTTAACCAAAGAAAATTTCCTTGTATCATATAAACATGACCTTAAAAAGGATCGCATAATAAAGATTAACCTTTTTTCAACTAATTTTTGTATAGAATGCAAAGACATATAATATGTTGGAATGGCTTGTAAGACTAAATTATTTAACTACACTCTTCCTACTAATGATAATTATCTACCTTTCCAATGTGGAAGTTTATTTTGAACTTTACTAATAATTGGATTCCATAGATCTATCCTTATTCTACCCTCAAATAAAGGCATCCATATAATTTTTTGGCAAATTTGCCTCCTCCATTTGAAGTAAATTCTTGCTTTGATATTAGTAGGAGTGTTAAGAAAGTAAATTTTGGATTTAGTACTATTAATTTTTTACCCTCAAGATCTTTCGTACTCTTTTAAAAATTTATTCAAAGCTTCGACCTCATTTATCCTTGTCCTTCCAAAAAGGGTTGTATCATCTACAAATTGTTGATGGATGATGTTATCGATGTTATTACTAACCTTAAGTCCACTTATAAACCCATATTTGTAAGCCTTATTTAAGTTCCTACTCAAAAATTCTGCCATAATAATGAATAAATAAGGAGATAGAGGATCTCCTTATATAAGGCCTCTCTTGGATTTAAAAGATTATGTCATTAACAAAAACTAAATAAGAAATTGTAGAGACACAAGCTTTAATCCATCTAACCCATTTTTTACCAAAACTAAACTTATCTAAAATTGCAAAAAGAAAATTTCATTTAACCTTATAATAAGCTTTACTCATATCAAGTTTTAAATATTATAGCTTTCTCTTTTATTGAAGTTGCTGAATGTATAACTTCATGAGCTACTATGATCTCATCCAAAATTTGTCTCCCTTTCATAAAACCTCCTTGCTCTTCTGAAATTATTTTTCTAGCAATGACCTTAATCTATTCACCATCACTTTGGAAATAATCTTATAAGCCATATTACATAGGCTTATGGGTCTAAAAGAATCAAACAAATAAGCATCCTTAACTTTTCGAATTAGGGTAAGATAAGTACCAATTATTTTATAAGGAATGTATTGTTTTACCCTAGATTATTCCACTTCCACCAATAAATAATCCTTCACTATATCCCAATTATGTTGGTAAAAATTTGTAGAGAGCCCATTTGGACCAGGGGATTTATTCTTATTAAAAGAGAAAAAAGCTAAATGAACTTCTTCTAGAGAAATAAGCTCCATCAGTTTCCTATTGTCTTCATTTGTTATAACTTAAGGCACATCTTGAAGATGTTTATCATTAATAAAGATAAAATGACTTACCCTCTTTCCTAATTTCACTTTTATCTTCAATCCAAAACCCTTCTATTGATTTAATTCTACAAATTCTAGAAGAAGATCTTTGTACTATAGCTATCCTACAAAAAATTGTATTTTTATCTCCTTTTAACCAATTCTGTCTTGATTTTAAGCTCCATAATCTCTTTCTTACTCAAAATATTATTATATTTACTAAGCAACTCACTTTCCTCTGCCTTTCCATGTTTGAGATATCATATCAAAAAATTGAGGGTGGTATTCCCACATCTACTCATATTTAAAATATGATATTTTTTTAATTCACCAACCACCATTATAACTTTTATTGGCCAATGATCTGAACCAATCCTTGTTAAGGTATTAATTTTTTCACAATTTCCTTCATCTAGAAAATGATCTGAGAGAATGCACCTATCTAATTTTTTACTATTAGGTTTTGGCCTCTCCTATTTTTGGTCCAAGTATAGTTATCTTCTTCAAACTCAACTTCCCATATATTTTTGTTTTGAATAAAAGCTAAGAAATCTTTCATACTCTAGGTCAATTTCCTAATTCCTACAAATTTTTCATTCAGCTTGGTAATGGCATTAAAATTTCCAATGCTCATGAAATGGTTTTCTTGGTATTTACTTCTCATAAAGGCCTTAATCCTACTCCAAACTTCTAATCTACCTGATTAAGTTGTAGGACCATACACATTGATAAGGATGAAATGAATATCAACAAAGTAGCAAGTGACTAAAGAGGTTATCCAATGCCTAGTTTTTTGAATGGTTACACAAGAGGTTATAGAAGGATTATAATAAGTTAGAATTCTCCCTACTTCTCCTTAAGAATCCATAGCATCCCATTCACATATTGCCCAAACTGCTTTCATAGTTTTTGAAACTTTCTATTTAGTCATTTTAGTTTCCTGGATACAAAGAATATCAGGTTTATTACTTAAACATATTTCCCTAATACACCATTGCTTTGAGGGGACATTAGCACCCCCTATATTCCATGAGATGATAATCATGTATCATTAGGGGCCTTTGGCCTCTCTTGTGTATTACCAATATTATTTTGTTGTTTGGTAAAGATAAGTTTAACCAGCTTAGTTTGTTTTACTTTCTATATGTTAACCTTTGCTTCCTTGGATCTTGCTTGATAATTTGAGTGTTTTCCTCTTTTTGCCTTACTTATATCAAGATTAGGTCTTATTATTCTATATCTCAATATTACTTCACCATTTTTTCAATATATTTATCCTTACCTGGCTCTATTATAGAAGCTTTTGACTTATCTTGCTCATTTTTTGGTATTTCCTTATTAATGGCAGAGGTATTACCTTCTAAAACTATATTTTATTTACCAATTATTTTCTCCTGAATGGTGCATGGTACTTCAAGAGAGTCTTAAAAATCTGATGAAACACATTCCTTGGGTTCATTGAGAATGTTCTTCCTTAAATTAGGATCATATTGAATGGGTGATTCCTTGCTAATATGTTGAAATTGTTGTTCCATGTCCTGTAATTTTTTATTCAATTTTTCTTCATAGGCTAAAGCCTCAAAAGAATTGGACTTTCTTCTAATATTCTTTCTTATTGGTCTCCACTGTTCATTTTATTTTATTTTTCTAGATCTATTTTTTGGAAGTTGAAAACCATATATATCCATAACCATTTGTAAATTTCTCTTATGATTTTCCACAAATAATTTTTCTAGGCTCTTCTTAGGGCATAATATCTCAATATGCCCTAAATCATGACATCTTCTACATCTAAAATATATGTTTTCATAATCTATAGTTTGGACCCGCATCTTATCCCCATACTTAAGAATTATTGATTCTAGTAAAGCTTTACTTATATCAACCATGACCAATATTCGAGCATAAATAGCCAAAAATCCATCTTATGTTGTATTTGAAATATTAAGGAATTATCCTAGAGTGTTGCCTATTGCCTTGAAGGTATCTATTTCCTAAAATTCATTGGGCAATACAAACATCTTAACCCATACTAGTACTAGGGATAATTTTACATTTTCAAGTGAAAAGCCTTCATACCAGCAGATAGGGAAGAGCCCTTCTCTTCCCATAAACCAAGGAACCTCTTTTAGAATTCTTTCTCTTTCTTTCCTAGAACAAAAAATGTCTAGGAAGAAACCTTTGGGAAGAAATGATAGAATTACTCTTGGAGACTTCCAAATCCTATCAAACCATTTTCTCAAGGCTAAAACCCTTGGCCAATACCCATTAAATTTACCAAAAATGACCCTATCTTGAAGCAATGATGATCTCTCTGAGGTGCACTCACTAAAATCTACCACTAGGTATGGTTATAATAATTTAACTATAAATCAACCCATGGAAAGGAAAATAAAACTCAAAATCTAATGAAATTTATTTGAAAGTTCTATAGAAAATATAATATTTGATAAAAGCTTTATAATATTTTCATGCATAATTTCTAAGATAAATAAAGGGAATTTTTTTTTTGTCTAGATAGAATGTCTTGCCCTGCTGAAGTCCTATCCCTTCATTTCTCTTTCCATAGTTCGAACCCTAGTTGGTAAATATTTGTAATTTCATTTTTCATGACCTTGTTCTGAATGGTTGACTTCATAAGGTTGTATCTCCCTCAATATTGCTTAGATTTTTATGCATGACCACTCATTTTAAAGCTGTTCAAATTCTGCACAAGTTGGTCCATGAATCAGCTAAATCAGATAACTCTTCGTAAAGATACAACTCCTAAAATATGATATATATTTTTAGGAAAAACCCTAATCTTTTGCACTTTGCAATTTTATTTTTCATGATTTGAAAAATCCTCACTACCCTTATTTAAAATGGTTTACTTCACAAGGTTGTATCTCCCTCAATATTGCTTAGATTTTTGCATATGACCACTCATTTTAAAGCTATTCAAATTTTGCACAAGTTGGTCCAAGAATCAACTGAATCGGATAACTCTTCGTAAAGATATGGCTCCTAAAAGATGATATGTTTTTCAGGAAAAATCCTAATCCTTTGCACTTTACAATTTCCTATTTCTCATTTCCTTTATTAACTAATATTAATTAGTATAATTTTGATTTTTAAAACTTGGCAACTTCAACTAACTAGTATAAGCTTTGTTCTACATATAAAAATAACACTTGGAATAAAAGTATTTTGAAAAAGAATATCAATTTCATCTGAGTGTAGAGATAATAAGGCAGTTAACATATCCTTTATCTTTTTGACAAGGATTTCAATATAAGTTTTAAAATAATCATTTAATATTAATACAATAGATATTCATTTCCTTTCGTAAAGAGTCTTTACAATGCAAGAACATATTTTCCAAATTAAGGTATAAAATAAATTTTTGTGTTGCTTCCATGTCATTAAATAGCGTGGATACTTTTTCTTGGTGCCTCAAATAATTTTAAAGCTCTAGGTTTTGGTATCATAATGGCTCCATTAAAATGAATAATGTATTTATGTGTACGCATAAACTAATTCATTTTTAAAACAAAAACATTACCTTCAAAATAGCAATTTCACAAACATTAATTATTTAGGTAAGATGCCCTAGGTTATATATTTATAAGGAACACCTAGATAAAGCTAAGAAAACATGATACAATGCACACCAATGAGTTAAAGGATTACCAATCCTAGGTTAAATAAGAAATTAGAAATCACATCTCCCAAACGCTGCCCAAGTGAGCTAAAGACTTATAAAAGGACTTTATAAAATAGAATAAGGAGGCAACACATATGTAAACAATATTCTTTGGTCAAATTGAAAATAAGGTAATATTTTAATCCAACCTCAAGTGGTTTACACACAGTGACTTCAACCGACAATGAAATTATATAAAATGTAATATGTAAGGTAATATTTTAACTCAACCACAAATAGTTTACATGCAACAAATTCAACCAAGAATAACATTATATAAAATACTTAATTTTTTTTGGTAAATAAAAGTCTTCATTAATTTTCGAGTTTTGCAGGTTAACGCAAAACCTATTACAATATCCAGCCTTCTGCTGAGATTGTAGATCCTAGTCATCCTTGAAACTGTCTTACCAGAAATTGTGTTGAATACCCTACAACACCTTACTAACAAAGCACACCCATACCTAAACATAACTGTAAACATTACTTACATTGACAGGAATTGAAGTTTGGAACTTTGCACTTGTGAAACCTATTGCTTGCCCATTTACTATTCTCTGTTGAAATCTTCCAAGGCTTACACCCTGTTACCTTCATTTCCAATTTGGTATGATTTAGAGGGAAACATCATAGTTATTACCAGCTCCATGGGGAAAGAACACCCATTCATATTTCTCCTTAACGGGTAGGTTTCTTTTCATTATTAATAATGTTTTCCACTTCACGTGGCACAGCTTGTGTCCATGTCACCAAACTACCAACATCAACACCTATGTTGGATAATTTGTCAGCTGACCTGTTGGCCTCACGGTACATGTGATGAGCCCTCCTGTTCTATCTTTTCACAAAAAGGATCCTCACTTCATGGATGACTCCCTCGATTCTCCATGGAGGTTTTTTGCCATTAGTTAACAGGTTGATGATGTTCATAGAATCACCTTTAATCATAAAGTTGCCTCAAGTTGCTTGGGCTACTTGCAACCCTCTCCAAAGGGCTCTAGCTTCTGCTTCATTATTAGTTCTGATTCCCAATGGTTCAATGAAGGCCTTGACCAGATTTCCTTGATGATCCTTGATTATTCCTCCAGCTCTAGCTCTTCCCGGGTTCTCCTTGGCTGCACCATAAAAATTTAGTTTAAACCAACCCTGGGGGGGTGGCTCCCAAGAAATCCCATTTCTAGGATTGGGCAAAGGAATGGAAGGTTTGTCCTCAATACCTAAGGCCCGAGCTAATTGTTTTTCTTGGGGAAGAATTGAGTGGTTCTCATCCACTAAGGTGCTAAGGTTTTCTTTCGCAAAGACAATAATCCTATTGAGGATGGTTTTTGGGTTGTGAATGGTATCCTTAAAGGCTCTATGGTTCCTTTCTAGCAAAATATGCTAGAGAAAATGATGCCAATAGATTTTCCATAGGTACTTAAGTTTTAGGCTAATAAAGGGTTGAGGCCATTGATGGAACACTTCGAATATAAGAGCAGGCTTAACCCACAAGATCTTAAAGGCTTGGAAAAGTTCATATAGGATGGACTCCACTACCGGACACTCCAGAAACAAGTGTTGGGTTGTCTCCCATCCTACCCTACACATGTAGCAATGGTTAGTAATAACCATACCTTTGGATAACATATTGTCCATAGTGACGATTTTTCCTTGAATCACCAGCCATGAAAAAAAGGATATTTTAGAAATTAAGCCTTTGATCCAAACCAAACTCGGTTGAAATGGTTGAAATTCCACATTAAGAAGAAAATTATAGGCAAACTTAACTATGAAGTCACCACTTTCAGTCTCAGCCCAAACAATGTGATCTTCATCTTATCCAGAGGGGATAATTTGTTGAGTTAAAATTTTATAAAGATCTTCAGACTCCGCTTCAAAACCCTATACTCTAATGTGTTTCCACCTGTTGATATTTATATCCTACCACATATAATTTGCAACCTTCTTCCCAATATGCTGCTCCATATGCTCTTGAATCCTAGCCAAACGAGGATTCTGGGATAACTCCTCAGCTCTCACCCACCGATCCTTCCAAAAGTCTATTGTTTACCCATTTCCTAGAATCCATCTAAGACCTTTCTTGACAAGATTTGTGCTTGTGAGGATTGCCTTCCAAAAAGCAGACCCCCTGCTTGCTAAGTTGTCATTAAGGAAGTTCACACCTTGGAGGTATTTCCTCCTAACTATGGCATTCCATTCATTATCGACCTTAGTCAGTAATCGCCATGCTTGTTTGGCTAATAGAGTTGTATTGAGATGAGCAACTCTCCTCAATCCTAACCCCTCATCAGATTTAGGTTTGCAAACCTTGTTCTAACCTACTAAATGGATCCTTTTATTATCCTTAGTCCCTGACCAGAGAAATTTTTTTTGAAGCTGCTCAATTTTGTGATACACCTTGCTGGGAGCTTTGAAGACTGATAGGAAGTAAACGGGTATACTTTGAAGTGAAGCCATAGTTAAAACTACTTTTCCTGCTTGAGATAATAGATGTCCTTTCCAACCTGCTAGCTTTTTTTGGATCCTCTCCAGAACTATGTTCCACATTGATCCTTCAGGTTTCCCCGTAAACAGGGGAAGACCTAAATAGGAGGTGGGAAGAGATGCAATCTGACATTCCATGATCCTTGATATTATGTTTTGCCTAGGAATGGGGGTATTGATGAAATAAAGTTTTCTCTTATCAAAATTCACTTTCTGTCCAACAGATTCTTCATACATTATGAGAATATTTTTAATCCTTCTTGCCTCAACCACAGAAGCCAAAGTCAGTAGCAATGTATCATCAATAAATTGTTGATGTGTCATCGGGGTAGTTAGAGACGTGGCCTTGATACTTGATATGATTCCAACAACTGCTGCTTCCTTAATGGTTCTTCCCAAGGCCTTATGGGATCTCCTTGTCTTAGACCACTTTGCTTTGAAAAAAACCTGCAGTAGACCCATTAACCAAAACTGAAAAACAAGGCGTAGAAATACACTCTCTTATTAACTTGACCCATTTCATGTTGAAGACAAATTTTAATAAAACTACCTCTAGGAATTCCCAATTTATCCTATCATAAGCTTTGTTCATGTCTAACTTTAAAGCCATGATTGCTTTTTTGGTCTGAGCGGCTGTATGAAGAGCCTCATGAATAGTAATAACTCCATCTAAGATTTATCTTCCTTGTACAGAACTTCCTTGACTTGGATCAATGATAACCGGTAGAACTTTCTTCAACCAGTTGGCTAAAACTTTGGACAAAATTTTATAGGATATATTACACAGGCTAACCGGCCTAAATTCAGCCATAGTCTTGGGGTTGGGGCCTTTAGGGATCAAAGCAATGAAAGTTGAATTGAAACCCCTTGGAATATGATTTGAACTTTGGAACTCCTTGATTGCAGCAATAACTTCTGCTCCAACAATATCCCAACAAACTTGGAAAAACCACGGTGAAAACCCATCCGGCCCAGGAGCTTTGTCAGGATCCATGTTAAACAAAGCCTCCTTGATATCTTCATCTAAAAAAGCTACTGTAAGAGACTCGTTAATCATTTCATCAATGAGTTGTGGAATTAATTGAAGGAGAGAGTCCTTTGCTTGGGCATTACAGGCCCGTTCTTCACCCAATAATGAACTGAAAAAATTAATAGCCTCGTCCCTGATATCTTGAATTTTTTGAGTTGAGGATCAATCCACCTTAGTTAAATTTCTAATATTATTGTTGCTTCTATTGCTCAATGTGGTAATATGGATTTTTTTTGAATTAGAGTCCCCTTCCTTTAGCCATAATGCCCTTGATTTCTACCTCCAATACATCTCTTCACAAGCTAAAATATTATAAAACTCACAAAGAGTTTCCTTCTCTTCAGTCCTTGTCACCTCATCATTGGTTCCATTTTGGATTTTGCTTTCTATTATTCTTAGTTTTTCCCCCACTGCTCTCTTATTCTCAAAAATATTTCCAAATACTTCTTTATTCCATATTCTAAGGTTGTTTTTCACCATCTTAAGTTTTTGAGATAGTTTGAAGGAAGTACTTCTCTAGATAGGCTGTTTCCACCATTCCTCTATTCGTTTCTTGAAGTCCAGATGTTTAACCCACATTGAAAGAAATCTGAATGGCTTTTTAAAGGAGTTAGCCTAAAATTCCTCCCATAGAATAAGATTATGGTCTGAAGCGCATTACAATGGTAAAATATATAAGGTAATACTTTAACTTAGACACAAGTGGTTTAGATAACAACTTCAATTACAATGACATTATATAAAACATAATATATAAGGTAATATGTTAATTCAGTCATAAACAATTTACACAACTACTTCAACCGACAATGACAATATATAAAACATAATATATAAGGCAATATTTTACTCAACCACAAGTGGTTTACACAACAAATTCAACCGACAATGACATTATATAAAACATAATATGTAAGGCAATATTTTAATCCAACCATAAGCGGTTTCCATAGTGACTTCAACTCATAATGACATTGTAAAAAACAATTTAATATATAGGGTAATATTTTAACTCAACCACAAGCAATTTACAAACAGTGACTTCAACCAATAATGATATTATAAAAAATATATTATATAAGGTAATATTTTAACTCAACCACAAGTGGTTTACACGTAATGATTTCTTCCAACAATGACATTATATAAAATATTTAACTAAAAATATATATAATGCAATATTTTGACTCAACCACAAGTGGTTTATGCACAATGAGTCAACCATGTAATTTATCCAAAGACTGAACCACACATTCATATGACAAAATAAATTAAAACATGGTTCTCTAATCCATTCATACATTAAACAATATATTAGCTACTCACACAATAAATGATATCTTAATTAACAATGAATCCATCACATCATATCAACCCCTAATTCTATTTAACTGGTTTAACTAACATAGCTTAGTAAGGACATAGTGAACCTGTATTTCCCATGGCTTAATTATTTGTCTCTCCTTACTTTATCTACTCACTATCTTATTTCCAAATTTTTCTCCTTTCCTCTTTCATTCTTGTCTTCTTTTATAATGGAGGTAAAGGTTGAACAATTAGACAAGTATTGATTCATGCAATCGACCAACTTAATTCTTGTCTAGCCACATGGTTTTTAAAAATATATTTTAAGACTTTCTATTTATTCAAGAAATATCAAAAAGCAATGTTCACTTAAATAAAATAAAATTCATAGAATAATTCTTTTTGATTTAAAATATATTTCTAAATTATTTTTATTTTTATTATATATATATTTTTAATAAATAAATAAATAATAAATAACAAGAAAACAAACAAATAAATAATTTAAACTATCTTATTCATATTTACCTCCAATAATTATTCTTATATCGACAATCTATTGATAATAAAATATTACCATCTGCTAAACAAGAACAACTCCCATGCTTTGTGGTACTTTCCTTGCCTTTGGAGGACTATTGAAACAAACACTCGTTCATTTTAATGGCTTGAAACATTCATTCATAATGCACCTATATGAATGCATCTACATGGGCTTCCATGTACCCTTGAGCCATTGGTGAATATTTCACTACTAGGGCTATTTTTCCCTTTAGCTAATAGTGAATGTTTCATCGTGGTGAAAATATCCACAACCATAATTTCCCATTTTATCTTTTGAGGACCTATACATGCAACACAAAACTTATTTGCAGTACCTTGTCTAAAATGTTAAAAATAGTAATTCATAAAAAATATAGCACAAAATACATATAGACATAACAACATCATAAATCATGTTTTGTGAGGGTCATGACATTATTTCCCCCTAGTTTTAAACACAGTCCTTTGTGTTTATTGTTAAATATATTTTAATCAAAAATATGAGGAAATTGTTATTTTATAGAATATACATCCTCTCATGTGGTATTTCTTTTTGAAAATTGGTCTCATTGGATGTTACATTGATTCACATTTCTTTTTCCTAGACTTTTAGTATGAAAAGCTAGTATCTAGACTAGGCAGACCTCAATGGCAAGATAATTTGTCATCTACAAATTCGACAAATTCCAAACATGAGATGGGTCAAAAAAATACTTTTTGAGTAGGGATACATGGAAGGTGTCATGAATATTTGACATATTATGTGGAATGCCAATACTATAGGCCATAGGACTGATCTTATCTATGATTTCAAAAGGGCCAACAAATTTAGAATCAAGTTTTGTGGATTTTATGGATCATTTGTTAGCTCTCACCCTTATGAAGACTCTATATCACAAAGAATTCACTCGATGACATTTTTAAATCAACAAAGCTCTTTTGTTGATAAATAACTTCTTTGAGCTATTGGTGGATCATTCTCAATTGTTCCTCCATCTCCTCTATAGTATTTTATTTGATCATTCCTTGATCCTTTGGATTATCCCAAAATAGAGGATTTTTGCATTGTCTCCCATATAGGGCCTCAAAAAGAGCCATTCCCTAAGGAAGTATGAAGGCTATTATTAAAAGTAAATTCAACTAAGTAGAGATAACATCCCCACTTAGTATTATGGTCCATACATGATGGCTATTGTTATAAGTAAATTTAACTAAGTAGAGATAACCTCCCACTTAGTCTTATGGTCCATGCAATACATGTGTAACATATGCTCAAGTAATTGGTTAAATATCTCAATTTGGCCATATATCTCTAGATGGTATGTAGAAATAATATTAAATTTTGTGCCCAAGGCTCGATGCAAGGCTTGCCAAAATTTTAAAGTGAATTTGAAATCTCTATTTGAAATGATCACTTTAGGAAATCCGTGTAGTCATAAAATCTCTCTGGCAAATTTACTAGCAATAGTAGGTGCATCATCCTTGAAATTTCTTGGGATAAAGTGTGGTACTTTGGTAATTTAATCAACCACCACCATAATGTCATGTTGAAACTTGGTTTTTGATAGACCAATAATGAAATTCATGGAAATGATTTACTATTTTTGTTACAGAATATCATGAGGTTATAGCTTTCCAGCTAAATGTAGGTGTTTATATTTTACTTTTTGACACTCAAGACATATTGTCACAAAATTATTGATATCTTGTTTCATTCTTGACTAGTAAATTTTTTTTCTCATGTTTTACACATTTAAGACCCTCTTAGATGTGTAGAATGAGTGCAATGGGCTTCTTGTAAAATAATATTCCTTAATCCACCCGATTTAGGAATAACAAGCCTATCTCTAAAGAATATCAAACCATTCTTAATAGTGAAATATTTGCCCTTACTAGGTTCTAATGCAACCCATTCTTGGAATTTACCACAATAACTATCATCTTGTTTCTATTCTCCAATCCTATCAAACAAATCTACATGCCATTTTGACAATAGTTATGTTCCTCCTACTTAGGGCATCTACTATCTTATTTTCCTTCCCTTTATTCAATTTTGAAGTCATAATCGACCAAGAATTCCATCCATCAATATTGTCTTACATTTAAAAGAGGTTGGGTGAAAATATATCTCAGACTTGATGGTTTGTCTTTAATTCAAAGGGCTTCCCCAACAAATAATACCTCTAAATTTTAAGTGCATGGACCACAACTGCTAGCTCTAAATTGTGGGTGGCATAATTTAGTTCATGATTTTTAAGTTTTCGATACTCATAGACTATGATTTCCCCATTTTGAGTTAAAATTCCACCCAATCATTCAGTACAGGCATAAGTGCAAATTGTAAAATTTTTTGGAGGATCAATTATCTTGAGTATTGAAGTAGTTGTTAGTCTTTATTTTAACATATTGAAAGCTTAATCACACTATCCTATCCATTTGAATACTTTCCCTTTCCCTTCCAAATTATTGATTGGATAGGTAATTTTTAAGATGTTCTTCATAAAACACCAATAATATCCTACCATTCCCATGAAACAGTGTACCCCAAAAACATTGGTGGATGTAGGTCAATTGATTATAGCTTCAATATTTTTAGGATCAATGATAATTCCATTAGTAGATATAATATGCCCTAAGTATTGTACTTGTGGGATATAAAATTCACACTTAGAAAGCTTCCCATAAAGTTGATTCTTCCTAAGTATTTCTAGAACAATTCACATGTTTTGATCATGCTATTCCTTAGTTTATGAATAAATCAATATGTCATCGAATAATATGAGCACAAAATGGTCTAGCTATTCTTATAAGACACTATTTATAATATTCATAAAGGTAAATGGAGCATTTTTTAACCTAAAAATAAAGAATATGAATTCATAATTCCCATATCTCATCCTAAATGTGGTTTTGTGAGTATCTTCTTCTTTTATCCTTAAATGATGGTATCTAGATTTAAGATCAGTTTTTGATAAAATGATAGCTCCTTTCAAAAATAGACCATCAATTCTTGGTGAGTATATATTTTGTATAGTTACCTTATTAAGCATCCTATAGTCAATGCATAATCTCAAGTATCCATCCTTCTTTCTAATAAATAACACATGGGCTCCCCAAGGTGACACACTTGGCTTAATCAACCTTTTTTGAATAAATATTGGAGTTATACTTTTAATTTTTGTAGCCTAATGGGAGTCATTCAATAGGGTGATCTAGTAATGGGTTCAGCTCCAAGTAAGAGTTTTATAGAAAATTCGAACTCCCATTATGGTGGGAGACCTGGTAAGTCAAGAAATACATCCTCAAATTATTTTAACACAAGATTTTTTTTAAAAATTTCCAACTAAGCTTCATTCTCATCATATTTATTTATTTTAACTACATATACTACTCCATTCCTTTTAATTACATTCTTAAGATATAATGCAGACAAAATATATGGTTGGAAAGAACCCTGATCACAATGTATTCTTATCTGTTGGTTAGAATCTTCAATAAATTCCACCCACCTTTGTTAGAAATTAATGAGTGTTCTAGGGGCTTTTAGCCAATCCATTCCAAGGATAATATAAAATGAATACAAAGGGGCTACATAAAAATTCTAACCAGTTCTTCCATTAGGCACAAATATGTGGGCATTGAACAACAATTGGTTAACTAAGTAGGTTTGTCCTAACCTATACTCAACCATCCACCCATTTGCTAAAAATATAGGTCTTTCTAGTATATTTATAATGATACTAAATGAAACTATCTATTGCACCACTATCAATAAAAATGTTCACATCCTTATTAAGTAGTTTACCTTTCAAAAGACATAGTTTGTCCATTTAGATTTGAATATCCAATTGTGGCTTATTCATCTAGACCTAAATTTTAAATTGTCACATGAAGCTGATTTTATGATGCTTTATTTTGGTCTATTATTAAAGGATAATTATTAGCATAATGTGATCCTCTATAGATGAAATAACCTATATTTGGTGCTCAAGGTTTTCCTTCCATATATTTACCAATACCCACATCATGATTTGACCCACTTATTTTCTTAATGCAAATTTTTAGATTTTTATTTTTAATTCTTTTGTTTCTAGATCTTTTATTTATCCCTTATTCTTTTTACACTTAGTTTTTTGATCAACAAGTGCTTCCATTATATTTTTTTGTTGTCCCATTTTCTCTTCTAGTATCTTAATTATAGATATAAGTTATTTTATTTATCCTTGGAATAATTTAATTGTAGTTGCAAGGTCTTCCATTTCCTCCTAATCATGACAAAAGCTTACATCAAATTTTGATTTTTGAAAAGAGGCCATTCCCTCTAGGATTTTACCTATTAATTGATTAGTCAAAACAACGTGCATTACATGTTTGATAAACTTAAGGTTCTTAGACAATTAAGTCTCTTTACAAAGGTGCCATTTTTCTTGGGTAAAAAAAGAACTATGTCTAAGGTATATGGTTAGAGTTCATTTATGGAAGTCCTTGGAACCAATGACCTAGGAATCTTACAATCCAGGCTCTGATACCAACTGTGACAACCCAGTCTAACACACTAATTATAACAACCTAGTTCGACTTAGAAGTTTAAATTTTAACAAACATTAACAAGGGATGAGGTTTTACTAGGGTAAAAAAATATATTTTTGCATCTATTATGTAATCAATACATAGTATTAAATACCACTTTTGGGTTATGATCACTACAAAAAAACCCCAAGTGGATAAGATTGTCCAGATCCTATAAGAGGTGTATTTAGTGGTTCTATCCCTCTCACTCTCTATCTTATCATGAGAACCTAGAACCAGGGTTTGGGGTTATCCTTTAAAGCCTAGAACACTTAGAGGATGGACAAGTAACTCCCCTCCCTTAACATGTTATTTAAATATGGAATCTTGAGTCTAATATTAGTCAGTTATTATCAAAATAACATGTAAGGGTGTTTAGCATAGATGCTATAGTGCTTAATTGGTGATCACATATCTAGATTAATATATGGCACAATGGGAAATTAAGATCATGCCATTCATTTAGCACTGATCATGGTCTCTCTTGACAAAATTACAAATAATATAGTTGTTTGTCCCATACTAACCCCCCGTGGAATCTAGCATAGAGTTTCCTGATTATCCCAACAAGATTCCCTATTCAACAATTTTATACAATGACCGTAACTATACTGCTTGCACAATGACCTAGATGGACATCCCATATCGTCCATACTTAGTGGCCATTCTTGAAACATCATTGAGAGGATGAATACAAATCACCGATATTGGGTGACTTAGTTTCTATGGTCGTTCATCCTCCTGGATGATTCAATAAATAGGTAATTTCAAAGTTATGGTATCATCCTCCTTGATGATTCAACCAATAAGTATATTATGTATTAAATAAAGTGTCATGGCTTTAATTTTAATCGACTAATTTTTAGAAGGAAAATCATTTTAATCTAGAAAATAAGGAGCTTTAGTTATAATTATTCAAAAGTATAATTTTTTTTTAAAGTATAAAACTTATGAAAGAATATTTCTACCTCATTGTTTTTGAACATCTATCTATTAAATCATCTAAAAATAAAACTCTTTTAAAAATAGAGACTAATACAATAAGTTCAAAATATTATTTTCAAGATAACCTAAAATAAGTGGAGTTGAAGCTTGAACAGAAAGGAAGAACATTGGAGCTGAATAAAAGAGAAAGAGAGGTTCTTGCAGAGTTTGATAATATTTTAGGAAAGGAGGAAACTCATTGGAAGAAGAAATCCAGGGTTGTATATCTAAAGGACAGATATCATAACATGCAGTTATTCCATCTCTCAACCATAAGGTATAGAAATAGAAATAGGATAAGGGAGCTTAAGCTAGATAATGGTGATGTAGTGAAAAAGTAGGAGGAAATAGCAAAAACAATAGTAGATTTCTTCTAGACCCTATTTTTTAAATATTAGGATGAATATGAGGTAACAATGGACTCCCTTATTGGAAATATTCCTTCACTAATTTTAGAAGAAATGAATAACTTATTACTTAACCCCTTCTTGGAAGAAGAGGTCAAGAAAAGTGTGTTTGATATGGTAAAAGATAAGGCACCATATCTGGATGGTTTTTTGGTTGGATTCTTCTAGATTTTTTGACACATAATAGAAAAATATGTTGTAAAGATAGTAAGATAATTTCAAGTTTCTAATTCATTACCTTATGATTTGAAAAATACTTTTCTAGTTTTGATCCCAAAGAATCATGAAGCCTCTTCCCTAAAATATTTTAGATCTATTAGCCTCTGCAACTCCATATTCAAAATTCTCACTAAGACATTAGTCAATAGACTCAAGAAGGTACATCCAAGGATAATATCTTCTATGCAGGGAGGTTTTATTCAAGGGAGACAAATAATATATGGAGTAATAACAGTACATGAAATATTTCATTCGATGGATAAGAGGGGTGTTGCAGGTATGATATTTAAACTAGATATGAATAAATTATATGATTGGGTGTCATGGATTTTCTTGGATATGGTAATGTAAAAATTTTATTTTGATTTTAAGTTTATATAGTGGATAAAAATATGTCTTTCTTAAACAAAGTTTTCAATTATAATTAATGGTAGATCAACAAGTTTCTTTAGGGGGCAACGAGTTCTAAGACAAGGAGATGTTATATCCCCATATTTTTTCATCATCATGGCTGAAGATTTAGGTAAAACAATGGGAGAAACCACTACCACAAAAAATATAAGAGGGATTAAACCTACAGGTAATGTTGCAACAATGTCTTACTAGAAATTCATGGATGACACTATCATCTTGGGTGAAGCATCAATAAGAGAAGTGAAGGAGATACTCAATATCCTACATATTTATGAAACGGCTTCCAATAAAAGTGTCAATTTAAAAAGGTCATATTTATTTTATCAACACAGCTAGACAAATGCAATAGAGAATATATAGGATTTTGGGATGCAACATAGTAGAATTTCTAGATACCTACCTTGGATTACCTCATTTCACATGTAAAATAAAAGAGGAAATGTGGGATCCAATCATAGATCAAATTCAAATAAAGTTGGTGGGGTGGAAGGGTAATATGCTATCTCAAGGTGGGAAATTATAACTTCAAAAGACAATATTACAAAGCATCCCAATTTACTACATATCACTTTTAATAATCCCCTACAAGGTCAAAAATAGAATAGAGCAAATATTCAAAATATTTCTTCGAGCAAGGGTAGAAGAAAAACAAAGGCTTGGTTTGGTACCATAGGATAGAGTTTGCTCTTCGAAGAGGTAAGGTGGTCTAGGGATAAGAAGGTTGCAATAGTTCAATAAAGCATTGCTAACTAAAACAGGTTGGAGATTGACCAAGGAACAAGAATTTCTTTGGACTAATATTCTTAAAGGTAAGTTATTGGAAGGTTTTATACCCTTCTTTAGAAGTTTAGACCCACCTAAAGTATCATTAGTTTGGAATGGAGTTTCAAAAACTAGGAAATTTTTGAGAGGTGGTCTAAGATAGGTGGTAGAAGAAGGAAAGAAAATATTTTTTGGGAAGACATTTGGATTGTAGATAGTTCGTTACAGTAGATGAAAGATTTTAGAAAACTAAAATATCCCCTGGTTATGGACCACTATTCAAATATTACATAGAATTTAAGGAAGTTAGATATTTTGAAAAGAACTTTGGATTTTTTTGATTCGAAACTACAACAATATCTGCTAAATCTTAATAGGTTTTTGCAGCAACACCACTTACCTCATAATGAAGATAATGACTCTTTGATTTGGTTTCCTACTTCCACAGGGGAATTCTTTATGAAATAAGTTTATACCTTGTATTTCAAAGGTGTGGAGGGGGAATTTCCTATATATAAGGTTTGGAAGAATGATTTAATCCCTAAATTGGATTTCTTTATTTTGTTATGCTTACAAAATAAGATTCTAACTCTAGATAACCTAAGTAAGAGAGGTTTTCAAATGATAAATATATGTTCTCTTTGCATGAAGTATGTTGAATCAATTAACCACTTGTTTATTTATTATGAGTTTGCAAGGTATTTAATAATCTAATGGAAGCTATATTATGCACTTGGATGGTTCCTAGTACTTTTAAGCAACTCTTAAGCCAATGGAGATGTCATTTTAGTAGTAGTGGGTTATTAAAACTTTGGAATTTATTATTACCTCATTTTTTGTGGGGTATTTAGTGGGAAAGAAATAAAAGAGCATTTAGAAAGGAATGTAAGGATGAAATTTTAGTATCTAATATAATTAAAAATGTAGTGAGGGAGAATTTTCTTACTTTTTATAACTTACAGTCACCCACGTGACCCACCCTTATCCATAGGAGCAGTGTAAAACATGGGTTCAATGCCTAAAAACATCAATTTTATCTATGGAGGGATTGATTAATCATCCAATCCATATTTCCTAGATGAAACCAAACAACCAACCCTTTCCAATATACAACATATATCTATTTTTCCATCCTGATACTTTCATTGATTCAATTGGTAAGGATATGGCCTAGGATGACATGAATAGGGAATGCATGATATCATCGATATTTCATATCAAGAAGTGCATGTCCATTCAGTTTTAGGCTATCACTTTCACTCTTCCACTTATTTTGAACAAGATTTTCAAAATATCCATTTGAATTTAGAAGAAGAAACCCATCACACCAATGAATTTGAGAAGGAAATCTATGAATAATATGACATTATGTTGATATCTTTTGATGAATCTAACGAGGAATCAACACCCATCACTCCATTAACCAAATAGGATGAGTATTACCTTAGAATATTCCCCATACATCAGCTCATATTTCATTTTCTCCTCCCTAGAAAGCAAGTTGAACCAACCGGTGAACCACCTCCACTTCATTGATCCACCTCACTAGACAATTTTGTAATATATGTACATAAAAAAATCAAAAACACAAAAAAAACAATTATTGCATTGCATGTGCATGGATTTTTTCCTATTGCATTTATTTGTGTTTCTTGTTGCTGTTAAGGTTCCTAGAGTTCTTATATCAATTCCAACAAATATGATCTATCCATCCTTCATATTGCCAACCACCAGTTTCCTTTTTAAGTTAACATGAGTCCTATTGACTTATTCTCCCCACTTCATAATCCATATGATTTGGCAAAGCCAATTTCAATTGATATGAGCCTTATTGATATGAATCGGATTTCCTCACCTCCATACTTTTCCAAATTCATCATTTTCAAGGAATTGTTAAGGACTTCAACCAACAACATTCCTCTATTACCTCCACCTTTGCCTTCACCTTCACCTTTAGATCCCAAGGTTTTCTAGGAAGATATATAAGAGACTATGTCATAATAATTTTACAGTGTCATAGATGACATTCATATGATCCCAATGCCCCATCAGCATGAGGAAGGTTATCATATTTCCATTGAAGATACCATCGATGTGAACCTTAGTTGAGACAGATAATCCTCAAATAATCAAACTTAGAAAAATTTTATCCACCAATGAACAAGAGCAATTAATTGCTCTCCTCAATAATAAGAAGGGTATTTTCATGGTCCTACAAAGATATGCTTGGTCTTGACTCTAACTTGGTTGTCCACAATCTCACCTTGCACCCTGATGCTAAGTCGGTCAAACAAAAATTGAAAAAGATGCATCTTACCATTGCCCTCATGGTCAAATAAGAGCTTCAATATATTTTAAATATGGGTTTCATTCAACCCATTGGTTATCATGAGTGGATTTCAAACATGGTACCCATTTGCAAACCTAACGGGGTGATATGCATTTGCACTAAATTTTGAGATCTTAAAAAAGTGTATTCTAAGGATGAATTTCCTCTATCAAACATTGATACTCTTGTCAACACTTGCACTGGCCATGAAATGCTTTATCTAATGGATGGTTTTTTAGGATACAACCAGATTCAAATCGATCTTGATGACCAATACAAAACAACATTCACTACATCTTGTGGGACTTTCTATTACAAGGTGATACCCTTTGGCATCAAAAATACAGGTACCACTTATCAACATGACATGCCATACATATTTAATGACTACATGCACAATATCATCGAATATTATGTGGATGATCTCTTGGAAAAATTCAAAACTCGATAAGAGCACTTTTGTGTCTTGGAAAAATCTTTGATGGACTTCTAGATCATAATGTAAGGTTGAACCCCAAAAAGTGTGTCTTTGGTGTCACCTCAGGTAAAATACTATGATTCCTTATCTCCAGAAGAGGCATTGAGGTGGACCCAAACAAATTTAAGGCCATCATGGAGATGCCTCCCCAAATAAACTTGAAGGAATTACATAGTTTACAAGGAAATATCCAATTGATACATCATTTTACTGCACAACTTTCTAATAAATGCAGGCCATTCAATCACCTACTACAAAAGGGGGTGATATTTTCATGGGCAAATGAGTGCCAAAAATATTTCAATGACATCGAGCAATACTTGGCTTCTCCATAAGTTTTAATTCCTCATTCGAGAGTCTCCTTCCATATTTATGTTTCAACAACATATTTTGCATTAGGGATAATGCTTGCATAAAATAATGAAAACAATTGAGAGCAATCTATCTACTACATTAGTCAAACATTGGTAAGCTATGAAACCAGATATGTTTACATGAAAAAACTATGCTTAGAAGTTTTTTTTGCCACTAAAAAACTTAGACATTACATGCTTAGTCACACCACATATGCCATAGCTCATGAAAATCCTTTGAATTACATGATATCTTGCACTTACAATAACACCCACACCACAAAATGAATAATGCTTCTCACTAAATTTGATCTTGACTTCATTAGCCAAATGTTCATTAAAGGTCAAGTAATAGTTGATCAGCTTGTGGAAGCTCCACTTCCTAGTGATCAATCCTTGATTATTGAGCTCCCAGATGATTCAATATTCACTATCACTAAAAAATAAGAAGACATAATTCCAAAAGAAGATGCCAATATCACACTAAAATTTGACGGTTCTAAGTTCCAAAAAGGTCAAGGTGCTAGAGTCGTATTTCACACACCACAGGGGGTACCTATTCCCTTATATTTCAAATTTGACTTCCAATGCTCAAACAACAATGTAAAGTATGAAGCCTTAATATTAGGTCTTCAAGTAGCCATAGCTATGGGCATGCAACATATCAGGAACTGATATATAGTAACCATACATAAAGCATATACCAATTGATAAAGATTTAAAACATGAAATCACATAATCACAAATTTGATGAGAAATAAGGAGTTCTTTGTATTAATAAATTTCCAATGGATTACAATTTTGTCCCTCTTAGGGATACCAAATTTGTGATACAATTAATACAATAATTTGAGCCCCACAACTAGGTTGGTATAATCCATAGAATTTCCAAATATACATGAACTACTCCAGGTGAAGTATGACCTTCTTCTCTCTTGTGAGGCATTTTCTACCTTGAATATGTTGACAATGGAGTCTTGAAAACCCTACATTAAAGAAACAACAAGAAAAAATTAAAAGCAAAGGATGCCTCTCTTGATGAGGCTTTTAGAGGAATCTTTCATGAAACATGTCATGAAATTAAGAAATATTGTAAAACTATCAATCTATGTAAGAAATTGTGAAATTGATAGAAAGCATAATAAAGAAAGTAAATATCTAGCTATGAATCAATCTAATTAGCCATTAGAAATTTTAAATGCACAATGCTAAGAAATAAAATAAATCTATCCTAAATTTCTAATTCAACCATACAATTGTATCTAAGAATGTAAATCTATCTAAAAAAATGCAAAGAAAGATAAATCTACTGCTAAAACTAGGAAAATCAGAGATCAAACCCTAGCCACGAGTCTGAGGTGTAGCTAAAATTTTTAGCCACAAATTTCAACCACGGTTGAGCTAAAAGTGTTCTTGCTCTTCAAATTTAGGCTTGGATCTTAAATTCTCTTGGTTTAATTGATGATCAAGGGTTGCCTCAATTTCCTATGATGGATTGGCGATGTGGATCATTTGAATTTGTGATAGAAAGTCCTCAATTGCATTTCTTGATTCTCCTAGAGCTCTAGGGAATCCATAGCTTTGAATGCATTCATGATCTCCAATTGGAAAACAAAAGTGTTCCTCTCAAATATAGCAAGTGAGTCTACAATTTGATTCATCGCGTTTCAACTCGAGATCCTTCTAGAATTTTTCCCAATTTGGAGGGAGTCTTATAGGCCTCCTAATATCCAATATTAGCTTACTTTGAAAACCAAGATCAATATCCAGGAGGTTGGATTAGTTGGGAGGAAACTTCTCAATTCTTCCCACCCAAAATTGTTTGAATCTCCATTGCTGAGGCTATTGTAATAAAATTTGGCTCAGCCTGGGATTCAAAATAGTTTTGATGCTAGCCATGGGTCTGAGGCATGACCAACACTATTAACCATAGGTGTCAGTCACGGCTAAGGTTGAGTTAGCCAAATCTACCTAATTTGAGTGGTGAAAACCACTACTTCACCTTGGAGCTGCCCACGATCATTCATATGGTCTATTAGTATGTGCCATATGAGTAGTCATCTCAACATGACAAGTTTTAGGTGTCTACAGATGCCCTTTTTAATATGCATTGTGAGAATGAACAACACTGAGAAAAAATAGACCTCCTAAAATGATATTGAAGGTTGAATGATGATCATTGATCAGATCGATATTATATGCCCAGTCCTACCAAGAGGTACACATCTTAGAATCATTACTTCCAGCTAAGATAAGGTTAAAATTTACAAATCTTTGGCAAGCTCCAATGGTGATCGGGTAGCTTCAATGCTACTATATGTTTTTGCACTGTATAGATCCGAAAGGAGAGCTACTAACTTAAATATCATATTTTATTTTTGCCCCAACAAAGGGTAAGATTATGATAGTATTTGGCAATGATTCATAAGATGAATGCAATTTGAAAAGATCAAGGGATCTACGATCAAGGGATCTATGATCAAGAGATCTATGTTAAAGTGATATTAAAGAGCCATAGCTAAATATCTTGATGGTACATATGGTGGTAATTTTAGTGGAATGGCCATTAAAAAGCTCATTCTATGCATGGGTTACTATTGGTCCATCATGGAATGTGACTTTTGCACTTCAAACATTTTTAGAGATGTCAACAACATGCTAATTTAAATCATGTACCATCACAAGCATTACAGCCTATACAAAGCCTTTGGCCCTTTTCATAGTGGGGTCTTGATTTGATTGGAAAAATCTTACCTTCTTTCTTGAGACAACATACATTCATCATCACGACCATCGAATACTTAATAAAGTGGGTTGAGGTAATTTCCATAACTATTACAATAGGACCTTGAATTGTGGAGTTTATACTTCATCGTATCATCTTTCATTTTGGTATTTGATCAAAAATCATCTCTGACAATGATAAGTATTTCAAAAACAAGGATGTTCAAGTACTTTACGAGATATATAATATCCAACCTAGTTTCTTGACTCCTTACTACCCACAGATAAATGGACAAAATGAGGCTACCAACAAGACATTAATTGATATTCTCAAGAAACTAGTCAAAGAATATCATCAAGATTGGCATACTCAAATCCCCTTGGTATTATGGGCTTATCAAAAAAGCATCTGCATGCCTACTGGGAAAACACCATTTTCACTAGTCTATGGAGCTGAAGTAATTATACCTCTTAAGCTTGATATCCCCTCATTGTGAATTTCATTGCAAGAATTCATAGATGTTTATACTACTAAAAAAGCATATTTTGACCAACTCATACTTCTTGATGAAATGCGGGTCAATGCTTTAGAGAATTTAAGATTTTATCAGGATAGCCTAAAGCATACTTACAATACCAAAGTTCATATATGTGAATTCCAAGTAGGATATCTTGTTCTTAAGGAGAATCAATAAAATACTAATACATTGTCACACCTTCATGATAAATTTTTGGCTAATTGGCTAGGTCCATACATTATCACTCAAAAAGTGGGTCAAGGAACTTATAGGCTTGCCAGTCTAGAGGGATTTGAAGAACCTGAACCACTTAACATCATCCACTTGAGATAATTTTATGCTTAAATGTGATTTATATATATGTATATATACATGGCTAATTCACAAAAACAACATTACATTTCACAAATTGCATTTAATAAAATTGCATTTTACACATTACATTTCACAAATTGCATTTTACACATTACATTTCACAAATTGCATTTTATAAATTGTATTTCACACATTGCATTCACACACTCATTGTGCACTACCACCTTCACACATTTCATTCACCATATTAGGGGTTATTTGTTAATTTTAGATAATAATTGATCCAATAAAGTCATGTTGCCTTAATCAGGGGCACCCTCAAGTCATTATCCATTTCATTACGCCCTCCCATAAAGTCAAATTGTCATTTGCAAAACCACATTTACATTATACCTAGGTGTTTTTGATTAGTCAACCACTCCTAGTGTTTTAAGCAACCTCCAATACATGTCAAGTTTTGTTTAGGACCAAGACATATTTTCACTAAGAAAATATTGAGTTTTGGGAATTGAATCTAACACTCCTGAACCAAACACAATCACATATCTTGAAAACATCTTGTGTAAAAGAGGTATAATACCATGAATTAGTTTAACCTCAAAGCGAAAAGGATCCTTCTTGCTTGTCCCATTATGCACATAGTCAAAAATAAAAAAAATAGTGGTTTTCACAACTATCACAATTATTTCCAAATACAAGAATGAGTAGTAAGGATGGGGTAAAATTCTCATCACACTTTGATTGAGAATCTAATTCTCAAAAACTCTAATTCTTTCACAAATCACACACCATAGATCCTCTAAGCTTAGATATAATTGGACTATGGAACTAACCTCCACCAGGGCTATAGAGGCTTGACTGGCAATGGAGTATGCTCATGCATGGTGATACGTCTCTATTACAGATAAAATAGCTTCCTGGTCTTCTTCATAATAGTTTTTCATCTCAATTTACTCAATATGGGTTAATGAACTCACTTGCACACACATTGGTTCTTGATTTCCTTGAGTCACTACCATGCTCTTGATTGGTAATTGAACAATTCATTGCACACACATTTGATCTTAGAGAAATTAGACAAAATCTAGTGAGTTTATTTGATATCACTAGTATGTATGAGTCTCTACAAAAAAATCTGTTTTACATATCAACATCCATATAAACATCCATATCATTACATGAGTCTTCCATTTCACATGCCATAATTTTGGTGCCCCTGATTAACAATGCTATAAATAGTCAAGTAAAATCTAAACCATGAATGATCATTAGAGCATTAATTCATTTGCATTCATACACATTATCATTGCATTATCATCTATCACACATATACATATACATTAAAACAAAATCATTCACACAAAAGCATAACATAAAAATAAAAAGCCATGTATATATATATATATATATATATATAATCGCATTTTACAATGAGCACCTGAAGGCTATATACAATGAAATGCCAAGGCTCATGCATAAAAAGTGTATATTAGGACTAGATAATATCCAAACATAAACCCTTGTGATGTCTAAGGAGTCCTAGAACTATATTTTCTATGCCTAGAGTCACTATGCCTAATAAAACCCACCATGGAGAAAAAGGATCAATCTGGTGGTCCAATGTGGTGATGCATCAATAGATACTCCAACTCCTGGATGTATACCTCTCAGGATTGAAGGTGTAGTATATCATACCTCTAATGATATGCTAACTCTACTTGGAACCTTGTTATCCTATCCTCACCTACACCTATAGCCATCCATACCTCTAGCTCCACCCATAGCTTAGCTATATCTTCATCCCATGCTATTATCTCTACATATCGCTCTGCCACCATCTGTTGGAGCTGATCTCGCTCTATCTTGAGTCCAAATATCTCCTCCTCACTCTAAGCTAGAGGAATCTTTGGAATATCCTTCATACCATCCATAGCCTCACCATCATTGCTAATATCTGGAGGTTTCTCTACTACATCCCTAACCTACATCTTACCACTAACAAACCTATGATGTCTCTGATTATGGGGAGTCTCCTCTACCTTAGTCTTTGCCTCATCATCATCCCTACTATCCTCATCCACAATACTACTGGGTACCCATGGTGGCTATGTAGTGAACCATGCACCATACTAAGTAGTATTCCTCGCATAATCCACATCTAGGAGATCTATCTCCTCATCATCCTCATAGGTGACCCACCACTCCACATAAGGTAGTATCATCTCATCACGATGATGCCTGTATAGCACTAGCACCTTATGTATCCCCTAACATAGCCCAAAATAATATAACACCCATGATAATTGTATCTACTCCACCTCACTCCCATGCTACCCAACCATCCATCTAGCCTACTAAACCCTTCATATTTTCTCCCTATCACTAGTCCAACTGGTACCTCACCATGGTCTCAAAATTAGGTATCAATCCATACCATATATCTCTATACTCTTGGATACTATGACTAGGGTATCTCAGCTGAACCTCTAAGACACCCACCATCTCAAAGCATAAGTCTTCTCCCCATCCCATGCCTCACTAGGTAGGCCCACAAGCTGAGCCACACTAAACTACTCCTAGTTCCAATATTGCAACAATAAACTACAACCCAACACATTTTACCCCCACCTTATAACCTCGTATAACTCCAAGTATAGATGAGCCAATAAAATAGGTATCCATGCATACACTCAAGGATCATAAATCATATCATACACTAGCCTAATCATGTTTCATGGGAACCAATAATAGTGTTGTTAGGCACCACTGTATTGGCCAACAGGAACATGACCAAGGTGGACAATACCTCCAAATTATTCTTCGCATACATGGCTAAGTACATGATCCCTCCACCCTTCACACTCACAACCCTCCATTGATATCCAAAGATCTAACTGATCTCATGCCCCTTATAGTTTCCAACCATGACACATAACTCCTCTAGCACTCAGAGAATGCAGTATACATTATTGAGTGTCACGATCACATCACCAATTAGGAGCTCAAAGGTTCCCCTATCTAGATCCTATATCTTCACCAAGGCAAAGAGATACCCCTTGTAAACCCTCACCACCTCAATCCATGTAGCTCTAGCCAACCCCACAACCTCCAACCACTCTTAATGCTCCTTCTACAATGCCTTTATCACCCTTGGTATGATAGGTGAGAACCGATGTTGAGCATCCAAGATCCTCAACTATAGCATAACACAAACACCAATGCAAACACATTAATGCCACAACCATTGTATAATTTATATATATATATATATATATATATATATATATATATATATATATATATGCACAAGTCCAAACAAGAGTGCCAAGGGCACTTATCTCAACCACCTGCATATCTTCTTCTATTGCTACATCCGCTTCATCCATCGCCATGGCATTCACTCCATCACACTCCTTCACTCACTCACTCCTTCAGATGTAGTTTATGGAACTTATAAATACAATAATGAAATCAATTCAGCCCCTGAAGACTTTTTATAACTATTTGAAGTGAACTCAAATACCCTTGGGTATTTTCCAGGTGCACTCGAATGTCCACCAGTGTTTGCAACATGGTAGACGCTTGCCCATGTCTATCCAGACATGAACACTGGTAGGTTTTTGACCTCAAAATATTGTAAAAGGTGCAGAAAGAGCCTCAAAATGTAGCTTACCCCCATAAAATTATTCCACACTTCATACATGCATTCATTTCATCATCATATCATATTTTGTGAAAATCCAAACTGATTTGGATAATTCATTTTTGCTTGTGACCAAATGTCACGAAATCACATTATAAACTTCAAAATACCTCAAAACGATCATAATTTTCACAAAACAACGAAATTAATAATTCTCATCATCCATCTCATAATTTCACCATTCTTTGTGATAACATGGATTGATTTGGATGTTTAACTTTTATTTGCAACTAAAAAGTCACAAAATTATCCATAATTGCTTTTAAAAAATGCTCCAAAATAATTCAAAACTTCACAAATTCATGCAATACAATAATTAATGAATTATTTATCAACACATTCTCATTTCAAATCCATCAACCATTTCATTTTCATTAAACATTTGCCAAATTCACCTACAATTTCAAGTGAACCTCGTATCTAGTGGTCTACTCTACTCCCTTGGTGATTGCAACAATTGATTGTCCATGCAATTCAGTAAGATGAGTAAATCACCATAAGAATATTTTCTCATCATCATTCAATATTTTATTTTTCAAACATAAAATCATTTTGGGTTACTCATTTCTCAAGAAAGACTATGTTGAAGTTAACTTGCTTAAAAAGCTATCATTGATGGCCTTGTTTGTGGGGCTTTAAACACGAAAAAATCACATCACAAAAATTATTTTAAATTGAAAGTCATCATGGACATAGGTCCTTCCTAGGTTTATTGATTCCAATTGAGGAAATTATCCTACAGTCACTAGCTGATCCTCTAAGGTTGACTCTTTTTATTTTTTAACATTTTCATCACTTTGCATTTCAATGACGCTAATTGGCATGTTTTCCAACAACATGGAATCACCAAAAACTTGGGGTAGCTAAATTTGATTTTTATTTCCCACATCAGGATACATCATTCACATCATACATCTACATTTGGCAAAAAATCCTTTTCTATTGGGGAAAAACCAAATTCATTTACATCATTCTAGTAAGACCCCAAGGTCTTACTATAAAAATTATTAACAAATTAATGTAAATGTAATCGAAGACCACTCAAAGGGGGCTAAATTGTAATCGCTTTGCCACTATAGGGGGCTCCCTCCTTAGAATCTATGCTTATTATTCTTCTTCTTGGATGATTTGATATGGATGGCCAACCTAATATATATCTACCCTAAAGCTACGTTGGTGAAGAGACATGATGGTTCACGTTATGAAGGGTTGTGATGGTTCACTTTATAAGTTAATAATATAATAATTAAATGATTAATAATACTAACTAATACTAACTAATAATGTTAGGATTGAGGATCCTAACATGCCACCCTCCTTAAAAAGAGCTTTGTCCTCAAAGCTCAAAGTGAGAAGCTTTGTCCTTTGTTTTCCAAGAAATATTTGTGTAAGTTCTTGGACTCTTTTAATGGCATCCTTTCGTAGGTAGGGATATCGAGAAGGATGAAGCATTAGTAGGGGGTTTCCAAGAACAATAGTAGAATCTTCCTTAGGAAAATCATGATGACGATGGGAGGGAAACCCTTGGGGTTCCTCAAATACTTCAGAATGATGCATCAAAAGTGATGGTAATGATTTCATATCCTTTTTTGGTTCCTTGGTAGAGCCAACGGAGAAGGAGTGTGTAGTCACTCTGCGTTGGTTCTAAATAGGTTTGGTCATATGGTAATAACTCACTATTGGTGAGGAAGGTATGTGTAGGTCTTGTAGAGTGCATGTTTGGCTAGCATTGATCACTTTGGGTATGTCTACCTCATCCTTGTTTGGTACATCAATCACTTCTTGCACATTGACCTCATTGTCTTCATTGCGGTGAGTAGGTGCACTGGTCACTTCGGACACAACTACCTCATGTGCTTGCTCTATGGAGAGACAAGGATCAACTTCCTTCAATAAATACAATGTTAGTGTAGCACATTTATGGTGAGGTCCAAATTGTTCATCACAATTATCATAGAGTCCTTTTGCTCGTCGTTCCTTCATCTCCTCAAAGTTAAGATGTTTAATTCATAATGTTTGGTTAGATTTGGGGGTTGTGTAAGTGCTTTGTGCCTTTCCATTATGCATAGGTTTGGGAGCGATGTAAGTGGTCGACAATTTTTCCATAAGTGGTTTCCCTAGTCGTTGTTGTGCATTGATTTTATCTTCATCTAATTTTGCCAATACATAGGTCTGCATCATGGTATAGGGATTGAACCTTGTCACCTCCATTCTAATTTCCTCTTTTAATCCCTTAATGAAGCCATTTATGAGAATTGATTCATCCAATCTTGTGTTGTGTTTGGTGATATCCTCAAACCGAGTTTGATACTCACGCACATAAGTGATTTGATGAATATATTTGAGCAAATACCACATGGTTGGATCCCACATGGCTCTGATACCAAATGGTAAGACCCCAAGGTCTTACTATAAAATTATTAACAAATTAATGTAAATGTAATCACAGGCCACTCAAAGGGGGCTCCCTTGTAATTGCTTTACCACTATAGGGGGCTCCCTCCTTAGAATATATGCTTATTATTCTTCTTCTTGGATGATTTGATATGGATGGCCAACCTAATATATATATCTACCCTAAAGCTACGTTGGTGAAGAGACATGATGGTTCAGGTATGAAGAGACGTGATGGTTCATGTTATGAAGAGTTGTGATGGTTCACTTTATAAGTTAATAATATAATAATTAAATGATTAATAATACTAACTAATACTAACTAATACTAACTAATAATGTTAGGATTGAGGATCCTAACATATTCATCATACATTTGCATTTGGTACAAATCCCATTTATGTTGGGACAAAAACAAAATTTATTTACATCCACACTCAACAAAAAACCCTTCTCTATTAGGGAAAAATAGAATCAACCACTTGCATTATACAAAAACCTCTTTCTCCTTTGGAGAAAAATTGACATCAATCATTCATACACATTTATATCATTCGTATTTACATCATACATTTGAAATTACATCATTCACCTACATCATTACCCATAATTCTATCAATTGGTTTGTGAGACTCATTTTTCACTGTTTAACCAATTAAGGGGGTAAGCTATATCAACAAATTCTTTGTCTCAAATATCTTCTTTCTACTCCAAGGAAAGAAAGTTGCTTCACCACACCAAACCAAGTGTCTCAGATTTTTGCACTGCATTGTGTTTCACACAACACGATCCAAAAAGGGTATCTATAGACATCAAAATATAGCCATTCATTATCATTCGTATCCTCAAATCATAACCATTCATTATATATGTATTTATTTAATATATATATATATATATATATATATATAAATTTATATTTTATATTTATATTTATATATTTAATAAATACATATGTATTTATGTAAATAAATCCTAGCCATATGCCATGAATTAATCTCAGCCATCCATCCATTTTAATCCATGTCATTCTCAAGTTCATGAAGAACACAAGCTTATACAGAGGAGGGGGTGAACAGTATAAGATCAACTTTTACTTTTCTTTCCCAAACAATATTATCCAATATTATCAATGGCAATATCAATAGCAGTAATCAAAGCAATGCACAAATCATCACACACAATAGAGACACCAATTTAACGTGGTTCACCCAATGTGGGCTACTCCACGGAGAAAATATTTCTACTAAATTTTCTCAACAAATCTTCTTGGGAATCAATTCCCTATTACAATGTTTATGGACCTCTATCCAAAGGAGACACCAATCCCCTATGCTCTGATTTGTGGATCTCTCTCCATAGGAGAACTCTTTCCCCTTTTCTCTAGTTCATGGAACTTGATCTAGGAGACCTCTATCTCCTCAACTGGTTCGTGGATCTCTCTCCATAGAAGAACTCTATCTTCCCAGCTAGTTCATGGATCACACTCCATAGGAGAACTCTTTCCCCTTGCTCTGGTTCATGGATCTCTATCCATAGGAGAACTCTTTCCCCTCTACTCTAGTTGATGATCTTCTAGAAGACTTCTACCCCCACTACTCTAGCTTGTGGATCTCTCTCCATAGAAGACCTCTATCCTCACTACCCTAGCTAATGGATCTCTATCCACTAGAGACTCATATCCTCTACTCTATCACCTCCAAATCTTACTCTCAACTCTATCTTAGATCTACACCAAACTCTATCCCAAGTGTAGTACAAATCTGCTCTAAATCTATCTCAAGTCTAGCACAAATCTTCTCACAAATATATACCAAAATCTATCCTCAAATCTATCCTCAAGCCTTAACACAAAGCTTGATCCAATCACAAATCAACTCTACTTAGATTTACCCCAAGCCTTAACACAAATCTTGAACAAATCAATCAATCAACTCTACTCTCAAGTCTTCACAAAGACTTACTTCAAATATACCTTCAAGTCCTCTCAAGAACTTTCTCAATATACTCTCAAGTATTCACTAAGACTTATCTCAAATATACCTACAAGTCTTCACCAAGACTTACCTCAAATCTACCTTCAAGTTCTCTCAAGAACTTGCTCAATATACTCTCAAGTCTTCACCAAGACTTACCTCAAATATACCTACAAGTCTTCACCAAGACTTACCTCAAATCTACCTTCAAGTCCTCTCAAGAACTTGCTCAATATTCTTTAATACATGCTCAAAACAACTCACAAAATATGCTCAATCAATCTCAAATATTGCACACAATGCTATCAAATTTCTTTGTCTAATTAATAATTCCTTTAATCTTGAAGTAGTTTAGACATATTCTATTCAAAATTCGTTTAACCTCTAGAACATATAGAGAATGATGTACTCTATCAAAAACTCAATATGTTCTACTCAATCATTAAGTTTGTCGCTTTCACAAATCTGGTTTCTAATGTTTGCACATTCACTTTCAATATCACTCAAATCCAATGCTCAAGAATTTCACTCAATCATTCAACCAATGAAACACAACTTGCTCACTAACCCTAAACAAGTGTTTTCAAACTTCTTCAAACAAAGAGCACAATGTGGGTCTCAAACCCTAACTCAAATAATCCTCAATATCTATCTCAAATGTTCTCTAAACATTCACCAATGAAGCATATAAGAATTCACTCAAATATTTCCAACAATGCTTATCAAACAATCCTTTTCACTCCACCTTATATTCTACAACATTCATTCCAACATTTCAAACAAAATATGATGTGCCCATACCTCTTTGCTTTGATGGAGATATGTCTTCAAAACCTATTTTACTCACAACCAAATCCTTTTGCCAATTCTAGGTTAGATAGCAACAGTCTATCTCAAAATCTCCACAAGAATATTTACCTCAACAAATATTTCACCATACAAGAAATACAATAAAATGTCAAGTCACAAATACACCTTATCACTCCTTCACTTTCAAAATAATATTCAACACATATAAAAAATAAAGTTCCTTGTTTACACCTTATAATCTCCTTCTCTTTCAAAATAATATTCAACACACATCAAAAATAAATTCCCTTTGTTTACACCTTATAATATCCAATACTTGGTTTAATTTCTAAGCACCCAAAATAAAATATTTAATTAACACCCCTTATGACTCCCTAAACAATTTCACTTATTTTCCTTTCACGATTTCAAAGCCTCAAAGTCAAATCACGTATTCCAAGCACATTAATTAAAAAGCATACCTTTAATATTCTACCTGCAAAAAATATTGCACAAGTCTCAAATGACCAGCACTCAAGCTCGAACCCATGACCTAAGCCACCACAATGCCCTAGCCCAAGGCTAGGCTACCGCTTGGGCTACATGCCCACACGAAATCAAATGTCCATGATTTCATATTTGAAATCACCTTCACTGAAAATGAAAAGATGCTTTATCCTCTTGCAAAACAACTCGATGGGATTCAAAACTGAAACCTTCCCTTCACAAGCGCCTTAGCCACATTCCTCCTACCACCTGCACTACCCAACGCTATGGGATATATCTTTTACTCTAGGCAGATTTCAACACAACTCTACCTCCCTTGCCTTTAAGACTCACGAACGTCTTCTCCCTTTCAAAATTTGAGCATACGAATTATCTCATCACTTAGGCATTCGAATTTATTAGACTTTGGAAATGAAAAATCATTTCCTTTAAATACTCTTTCCTTTGGTTTAAAACACATCAGCCCTCTCTTGCTTTTGAATTCGAATTTGATTTGAAACTTTGGCGCCATAAATTATTTTAAATTAAAATTTTAACTTTTGTTAAAATATTTTAATTTAAATAAATTTAAAAGAAACCTTTGCAACCTTTTATAAAAATCTCAATAAACCTTGTCAGGGATATCTCTTTTTTTAATGATTTCTTGGACCCAATTATTATAATATTGAAAAATATTATAATAATATTTATCTTTCCTTTTAAACCATGGCCTCTTCTTTTCGACCAATTTGCTTGCTTTTGGGATGAACTTTGCCTTGATCAATTTTAACCATATCAACCATAGAAGAATATTCTTACCATACAAAGTGCTCTCTGACATCAACCTTTTGACATCAATGACAACACAACTTACTCAAAATTTCCAACAATCTCCCCCTTTGTCATTGATGGCAACCCTTTTCCTTAATCATTCATTTTTCCTTTTTCCAACTCTACTCCCCTTAGAAACTACTCCCCCTAACTGAATGCTCTCCCCCTAACTCAAATCTCTCCCCCTTTGACATCAATGGCAAAGGGACTCCTTTGGGGCTAAATATAAGACTCTTAGCTCAGCCCCCTCCCCACCTCCTCTCCTTGAGGTGATTAATTTTGGGGTGGGAGTATCTCTACTCCCAGCATACAATGCTCTTTTTCTTTGTCCACCTTCTTTCTCAATTGATTCTTCTGACTCTTTTGAATATCCCTATTCTTTCTTATCCCTAGAAATTCTGTTCTACACCACTTGGCCATATGCCCAACATTATTGCACTTATAACACTTAATGTTGTGGTTCCTTGAAGGTGCAAATATCTTGAAGTTCCTCCTGGTGAAGCCATACCCATTCCTATCATGAACCCTACAATCAATTGCTTTATGACCAAAATGATTACAAGAGTAACAATACCCTTGAAAGAAATGTCCATCTCTAAAATTTCTCTTAGTGAAACCATATTCCTTCTTTTCATGTGTCCTACACTGCATAGCCTTGTGACCAAACTTGTTACATGAGAAGCAATATCCTTTGAAGAAATATTTCCTTGGACCCATTGGTCTCTTAGTCCTTTCTTCCCTGTGATGTTTCCTGTTCCTTATTTGTGCATTGTTTCCTTCCTTGGTGAACCTTCTATTTTTCAACTTATCCTCATAAGTCTCACTTTCTCCTTCACTCTCTTCTTCTGAAGCTTCTTCTTCTTTGGAGCTTGAGCTTGACTCCTCTCCTTGTTTCTCTTTGTCCTTCTTCAAAACCAAGTCCTGTCTTGTTTGATGAAGATATTTGTGCATTGATAATCTTATCCAAAGTCTTTGAACTTTTCCCAAACTTGTGTAGCTTGTCTTTAGACTCTTTCACTTCCTTCCTTAGTGAAACTACCTCATGCTCTAATATTTCACATTCTAAGACTTTTACCTCTAAATTTTCTTTAAATCTCCTTGTCTTAGCTATTGAGTTTGTCAGATCTTGTATAAGCTTTCCTTTCTCTTCATCACATTCTTGAAATTGAGTCTTGAATCTTGAGTTCTACTTTCTAACATTTTTCAATTCTTTTAGAGCAAAAATAAGTTCAGCTTCTAAATCTACTACTCCTTCCTCTTCATTTTATGATTCTTTCTCTACTTATTTATCTTCAAGAGCATCTTCATATTTTTCAGATTTATCTTCAATAGGATCACTTCCTTCATCTTCTATTACCAAGAAGAGAATTTCTTCTTCTTCATTATATGAGGATCTTCCATCACTATCACTTGAAATCTTGCCTATCTTATCTACATAGAAACTCTTCTTATGCCTCTGAAAAACTTCTTTTCATGCTTGTTTTATCCATACCTATTTTTCTTTTCATACCTAGATTTTCTTGCTTCCTTGTTCTTATGATCTTGTTTCTCTTCACCACTACTACTTCCTTCTAGATAGTTAGATGCATAGTGACCATATTTACCATAATTGAAACACTTAACTATTTTAGTACCTTTGTGCTTTCTTGAGTCCTTGTTCCTTCTGCCATAGTTTGCTTCTTCATCACTGGATGACTCATCACTTGAATTTGGCTTCTTATATTTTGTCTTCTTTGCTACTTTGAAGGTTACCTCTTTCTTGGGGATAGGATCCTTTCCTATTCTCATCTCATAAGCTGTGAGAGTTCCATGCAACTCATCCATAGTCAAAGTTTCAATATCTCTTGTTTCTTCTATGGCTGAAACCTTTTCACTATACCTCATAGGGAGTGACCTTAAAACCTTTTGACAAACATCTGATTCTTCAAATTTAAACCCAAGTCCTCGCATGGAGTTAACAACCTCATCCACATGAAGTAAGTATGTAGCAATGTCTTCCTCATCCTTCATCTTCAAGTCTTCAAATATTTTCTTGTGATTTTGCAATTTTGCCATCTTGACCTTTTTGTCTCCCTCATATGTTTTCTTCAAATTTTCCCAAATCTCTTTTGCTGATGTGCAATGCATAACTTTTACAAACTCTACTTCACGTAAACCACTTAATATTGCATTCATTGCCTTTGCATTATACAGATGTAGGAGCTTACCATATTTATCTATAGGAGGACTAGCTGGAGGTGTGTATCCATCCTCAACTGCTTGCCATGTCTCATATCCTTGTGCCATCAAGTAAGTCTTCATTCTTATGTTCCAGAAAGCATAATTATTCCCATCAAACAATGGTGCCTTATTTTCTGAAGATCCACTCTGAGATGCCATCTGTGTTCCTGTATACTTTTCCTTCAAGCTGTTAAACTCTTTTGAAGGAACCCACTCTGATACCAATTGAAGAACACAAGCTTATACTGAGAGGGGGTGAACAGTATAAGATCAACTTTTACTTTTCTTTCCCAAACAATATTATCCAATATTATCAATGGCAATATCAATAGCAGTAATCAAAGCAATGCATAAATCATCACACACAATAGAGACACCAATTTAATGTGGTTCACCCAATGTGGGCTACTCCACGGAGAAAATATTTCTACTAAATTTTCTCAACAAATCTTCTTGGGAATCAATTCCCTATTACAATGTTTATGGACCTCTATCCAAAGGAGACACCAATCCCCTATGCTCTGATTTGTGGATCTCTCTCCATAGGAGAACTCTTTCCCCTTTTCTCTGGTTCATGGAACTTGATCCAGGAGACCTCTATCTCCTCAACTAGTTCATGGATCTCTCTCCACAGAAGAACTCTATCTTCCTAGCTAGTTCATGGATCACACTCCATAGGAGAACTCTTTCCCCTTGCTCTGGTTCATGGATCTCTATCCATAGGAGAACTCTTTCCCCTCTACTCTAGTTGATGATCTTCTAGAAGAATTCTATCCCCACTACTCTAGCTTGTGGATCTCTCTCCATAGAAGACCTCTATCCTCACTACCCTGGCTAATGGATCTCTATCCACTGGAGACTCATGTCCTCTACTCTATCACCTCCAAATCTTGCTCTCAACTCTATCTCAGATCTACACCAAACTCTATCCCAAGTGTAGTACAAATCTGCTCTAACTCTATCTCAGGTCTAGCACAAATATGCTCACAAATCTATACCAAAATATATCCTCAAATATATCCTCAAGCCTTAACACAAATCTTGATCCAATCACAAATCAAATCTACTTATATTTACCCCAAGCCTTAACACAAATCTTGAACAAATCAATCAATCAACTATACTCTCAAGTCTTCACAAATACTTTCTCATCAATTCCTCTCAATAACTTTCTCAATCTACTCTCAAGTCTTCACTAAGACTTTCTCAAATCTACCTACCAAGACTTACCTCAAATATACCTTCAAGTCCTCTCAAGAACTTGCTCAATCTACTCTCAAGTCTTCACCAAGACTTACCTCAAATCTACCTTCAAGTCTTCACCAAGACTTACCTCAAATCTACCTTCAAGTCCTCTCAAGAACTTGCTCAATATTCTTTAATACATGCTCAAAATAACTCACAAAATATGCTCAATCAATCTCAAATCTTGCACACAATGCTATCAAATGCTTTGTCTAATCTTCAAAGTAATTCCTTTAACTTGAAGTAGTTTAGACATATTCTATTCAGAATTCATTTAACCTCTAGAACATATAGAGAATGATGTACTCTATCAAAAACTCAATATGTTCTACTCAATCATTAAGTCTATCGCTTTCACAAATCTGATTTCTAATGTTTGCACATTCACTTTCAATATCACTCAAATCCAATGCTCAAGAATTTCACTCAATCATTCAACCAATGAAACACAACTTGCTCACTAACCCTAAACAAGTGTTTTCAAACTTCTTCAAACAAAGAGCACAATGTGGGTCTCAAACCCTAACTCAAATAATCCTCAATCTCTATCTCAAATGTTCTCTAAACATTCACCAATGAAGCATATAAGAATTCACTCAAATATTTCCAACAATCCTTATCAAACAATCCTTTTCACTCCACCTTATATTCTACAACATTCATTCCAACATTTCAAACAAAAAATGATGTGCCCATACCTCTTTGCTTTGATGGAGATATGTCTTCAAAACCTATTTTACTCACAACCAAATCCTTTTGCCAATTCTAGGTTAGATAGCAACAATCTATCTCAAAATCTCCACAAGAATATTTACCTCAACAAATATTTCACCATACAAGAAATACAATAAAATGTCAAGTCACAAATACACCTTATCACTCCTTCACTTTCAAAATAATATTCAACACATATCAAAAATAAAGTTCCTTGTTTACACCTTATAATCTCCTTCTCTTTCAAAATAATATTCAACACACATCAAAAATAAAGTTCCTTTGTTTACACCTTATAATCTCCAATACTTGGTTTAATTTCTAAGCACCCAAAATAAAATATTTAATTAACACCCCTTATGACTCCCTAATCAATTTCACTTATTTTCCTTTCACGATTTCAAAGCCTCAAAGTCAAATCACGTATTCCAAGCACATTAATTAAAAAGCATACCTTAATATTCTGCCTATAAAAAATATTGCACAAGTCTCAAACGACCAGTGCTCAAGCTCGAACCCGTGACCTTAGCCACCACAATGCCCTAGCCCAAGGTTGAAGAACACAAGCTTATACTGAGAGGGGGGGTGAACATTATAAGACCACTTTTTACTTTTCTTTCCCAATCAATATTATGCAATGTATAGATAGCAATATAAATAGAAGTAATTAAAGCAATGCACAAATCACCACACATAATAGAGACACCAAATTTACGTGGTTCACCCAATGTGGGCTACTCAACAAAAAAAATATTTTACTAAAACTTTCTTAATCAATCTCTTGGGAATCCTTTCCCGATTACAATGTTTATGGACCTCTATCCAAATGAGACACCAATCCCCTTTAATCAAGTTCGTGGATCTCTATCCACAAGAGAAATCCTTTCTCCTCTTTCTCTGGTTGGTGATCTTCTAGAAGAACTGTTGCCCCCAATACTCTGGCTAATGTATCTCTATCCACTAAAGACACCTATCCTCACTACCCTATCTAATGGATATCTATCGAATAGAGATTATCATCCTCTATACTCTATCACCTTCCAAAGATCTATCTTAAATATGTACTAAACTCAATCCTTCAGTCTAGTACAAATATACTCAATCTTTGTCTTTGGTCTGGCACAAACCTATCCTCAAATCTGCACCAAAATCTATCCTTGAATCTGTACTAAACATAGTCCTTCGATCTAGCAAAAATATTCTCAATATATTTCTTCAAGCCTTAACTAAAAGCTTGACTCAATCTCAAATCAACTCTATTGGATCTGTTCCAAACCTTAACTCAAGGTTTGAAAAAATCAATCAATTATGCTCTCAAGTATTCTCAAAGACTTGTCTCAAATATACCTTGCAAGCTTCCACAAAATCTCACACTAATCTATCCACAAGTCCTCTCTAGAACTTTTCCAAATATGCTCAATAAGTTCTCATAAGAACTTATCCAAATATGCTCTCAATCTATATTGTAATCTTCCACAAAAGCTTACCCAAATCTATCCACAAGTCTTCTCAAAGACTTACCTCAAATCCACTCAACAAGTCCACACTAGAACTTTTCCAATATCATAGAAACATAAAGAGAATTTTTAGAGACTCAATATGATATATAATCATCACAATACTCAATAAATCTTTTAGAAATATATAGAGAATTGTTAGACTTAATATGCTTCACATTCACCTAAATGCTCAATAAATTTCTCAAATCAATTCAATATATAGAATAGTTTGTTTTATAGAACTTGAACAATCACTTCACACATCCACTTGACTAGGCTCAACCAAATCTACTCAACAAATCACTCAATGAAACAATTCTTGCTCACAAACCCTACTCCAAGCATATAAACACTCACTCAAAATATTTCCAACAATGCTTATTAATCAATCTCACATAACAATGATACTCATGTTCTTTTCAAACCCTAGTTCAAGTTTTTCACTTAAATAATGGCTTCAACAATAATGTTTATCAAACAATCTCACATAACAATGATACTCATGTTCTTTTCAAACCCTAGTTCAAGTTATTCACTTAACCAATGGCTTCAACAACAATGCTTATCAAAAAAGGTTTTAATATCAAATATTTATTATAGAAAACCTTGAAGCATTAAATCAACACATTTAATGAGAAAACCTAATTAAGTACTTTTCACTCCAAACTTGTTTTTACAGAAAACCAACCAATCAACTCATCTATAGAAGAATGTGCCTATACATTTTTATTGATGATGAAGTAAAATAAAAAAATCTGCCACAATCACAAACACTTCTTTGCCAAGCTCAAGGAAGTTATAAGATGATAAAATCTCTCAAAAGTACAATGCAAATATCAAGACATACATACACCTTATTACTTCATCTTGAAGAAAGTAATATTCAACATCAATAATTTCATAAAAAGACCCTTTAAAAAGTGACACACTTTTCTTTTCAATATTGCAAAAATTGATTAAGTTACTTTTTCAATATATGCAATAAATCAATTTTTAATTCCCTAAGGTAAAAATAATATTACCTTAGTAAATTTCCATTTACCACCTAGGTAAATATCATAACCAATTTACCCCTTATCTCTCCCTAACCTTAGCAAAGCAAAGAGTAATTTAATTTCTATCAACAACCCTTATCACTCCACTACCTTAGCAACTTAATTTACAAATTAAATAAAAAATTATAAAAACCTTTTATATCGTGGGATTCGATCTTGCACTCTCTCCCTTGCTAGCGCCTTGGTCATGGCCTGCTAGCCATGTGAGCCAAGTGGTCACGTGCTGATTAAAAGTGCAAAAGGCACTTTAATTCTCCTTTGAAACCTTTAGAGCCCTCGGCTCCCTTCTCCTCTTACCACATAGCCGTTCGATGTGCTTTCCTCTTAACACGTGCACAAGCCTCTTCGTTGTTTCTCTCCTTAATGTATACACAAGATTTTTCATTTTTCCTTGACATGAACCTTAGCACAATTTTAATCGCAAGATAATTAGAGGTAATTCGAATGCTCTGGTTTTGAACTTAGGCAAAGTTTTAAATACCTTTTGCCTTCCCAATATTGCACGTCGACAGTGTATTAAAATTGGACGTCGATGCCTTTATAATATGCATAATTAATTTATAAATCATTTAAATTCTATTTAGAATTTAAATTTTATAAATTAACTTTGTAAAATTTGGCTTTACAAAAATTAAAGCCTCCATGGGGGTTAAATAAAAACTTTCTTTTGCTCATGTTGATTTAATAAAAAAATCATTTTACCACCATGGTTTTTAATAAAAACCCTTTATCTTATGCTTCCACATAATATTAAAAATATTATGAAGCTCTTTTTCCATTAACCTTTGCATTATTCCTTTTGACCTTTTGACATCAATGACAACTTTGACTCAAAATGTCCAACAATCTCCCCCTTTGTCATTGATGGCAATCCAAATTCTTTTTACCAAAAAATTAACCTTTTCTTTGTTCTGCTCCCCCTGGGACATTGCTCCCCTGGCTCAATGATCTCTTCAAATATCTCTTCTTTACTCAAATACCAAATCTCTCCCCCTTTGACATCAATGGCAAAGGTTCACCTTTGGGGCTCAAGGCTAAGAATGTGTTTGTTAGCTTAGCCCCTCGCCCACCTCCTCTAGAGGTGGTTAATTTTGGGGTGGGAGTATTTCTACTCCCATCAAGCACTGATATTTACCTTTATCTTATTTTATTCTCATATAATTCTTCTGGTTCCTTTGACTGTTTCTTTCCATTTCCATGTTCCTGTTCCTATTCTTGTTCCTGTTCATTTCCACATCCATATTCCTATTCTTGTTCCTATTCTTGTTCATGTTCATATCCATGTTCCTATTCCTGCTTGGTTCTAGAATTTCTGCTCTACACCACTTTATTGTATATCCATAATTATTGCACTTGTAACACTTAATGTTATTATTACTTGGAGGTGCATATGTCTTAGAATTTCTCCTAGTGAAGCCATATCCTTTTCTATCATGAACCCTGCAATCCATTGCCTTGTAACCAAACTGATTACATGAGTAGCAATACCCATGGAAAAGTTGTCTATTCCCATATTCCTATCTTTCATGTGCTCTACACTATGAAGCCATGTGCCCAAACTTGTGACATGAAAAACAACTTCCATTGAAGCTTCATTGTATTGACCTCATTGGTCTCTTAGTCTCTCTTAACCTATTTTGATTGTTATTCCATCTATTTCTCCTTGGTGCATTGTTCCTATTCTTGTTGAACTTTATGTTATCCAACTCATCCTTAGATGTCTCTCTTTCTCTTACACTGTCTTCTTCTGAAGTTTCTTCTGCTTCATAACTTGAGGATGACTTCCCTACCCATTTATTTTATTCCTATTCAAATCCAAGACCTATCTTTCTTGATGTAGGATTTTGTGTTTTGATGAACTTATCTAAGTTCTTTGAGCTATTTTTGAACCCTTGTAGCTAGAATTTGGAGTTTTTGACTTCCATATTGAATGAAGCTACCTCTTATTCTAGTTTATTACGTTATAGAACCTTAGCTTCTAACTTCTCCTTGAAATTCTTAGTCTTAGCCTTTGATTTGTCTACATCCTCTATAAGCATTATTATCTCTTCATCATATTATTGAAACTAAGATTCTAATTTAGAGTTTTGTTTTCTTATCCTTTTTACTGTGTCAAGAGCATAAATAAGTTCTCCCTTGAGATCATATCCTTCTTTATCTGATTCTTCCTCTATTTTTTTGCCTTTGTCTACATCTTCATTTTATTTTTACTTGTCTTCTGTAGGATCATCATCTTCTTCTTCTAGTGCCATTAGAATATTCTCTTTTGGTACTTCTAGTGCATCCTCAAATTCATCATAACTAAAACTATAACCATTCATTGTACAACTATCTTCAAGATGTCTGAAGTTACCACATCTAAAATACTTGAGAATTATTGGTGACCTTTTCTTGGCCTCTTTTTCTTCAATCATAAATAGAACTTCATCTCTATCATTATTTGAAAAACTAGCATCACTATCACTTGAGTACTTACTTTCCTTATCTGCATAGTAGCTCCTATTTTGCCTTTGAAATAACTTCTTTGTTTGTTTGTTTTGTCCATACTTGCTTTTCTTTTGGTGTCGATATCTTTCTGATTCCCTGAATCTATGATCCTATTTTTCTTCATCATTGTTATTTTTAGCTTCTTGACAATCAGTTGCATAGTGACCATACTTTCCACAATTGAAACATTTAACAAATTTTATCTCTTTAAATATTCTTAAATCCTTATTCCTTCTACCATAATTTGCTTCTTCATCATTGGATGACTCATTGCTTGATTCTGACTTCTTACCCTTTGTCTTTTTGATTGATTTGAAGGTTTTTTCCTTCTAGGGATTCTATTCTTTTGTTCTTAACTCAAAAGTTGTAAGAATGCCAAGAAAAATATCTCTTGTCAAAGAATTACCATAAAAATAAAAATAGTCTTTGATATAATAAATAAATTACCCCTCTTTGATGAAATTATTTTTCATAAAGAGACGTCAATTTATTGCTCTAAAAATGATGGCATTTGAAATGCCATATAAATCACTCCCATTTAATGAAATTGGAATTTTCATAAAGGAAAGTTAATTTATTACTTGAAAGATGAATATGCAAAGCTTGAAATCTGATTTACCTTAAAAAAGCAAAATTATGTAAAATCCAAAAAATAAAAAATACCGAGACTGATCATCGCCCGCCCCCCCAGGAGACCCTTCCGGTTTGAGTCCATGTGGCTTCACCACCCCAACCTTCGGGCCCAGGTCGGCTGCTGGTGGGCTCCCCCTGTCCCTGGCCACCCCGCCGAATAGGTCTTCCACAAGTTGAGACACCTCAAGGAGCACCTCAAGACTTGGAACAAAGAAGTGTTCGGTAATATCTTTGAAAGCAAGGAGGCTATCAAAAATAAACTCGAGGAGATTGAGTCCAGATTCCAAGTAGGCTCTCAAGAGCCCGGCCTCGGGGAAGAGGAACGCACTGCCCTCAGCGAGTACCATAATATCCTAGCCAGGGAAGAAACCTTTTGGAGGCAGAAGTCACGTGCACTATGGATCCAAGATGGCAATGCAAACACCAAGTTCTTTCATGCATCGACCCTACAAAACAAGGGCTCCAACAGAATTGCCGAGCTGGTTGATAGCAATGGCAGTATCATCAACAAGGAAGAGGACATCCAAGCCGAGGCAGTCCACTTCTTCCAAGAGCTCCTGGGTGATGGACCTCCTATGTCCTTGGAGGTGGCTAACTCCCTTCTGGATCACATCCCGACGTCTGTCCCGACTATGGCTAATGCTAAGCTGGTTCAAGCCCTGTCGGACTCAAAAATCCATGCTGCCACCTTTTCCATGAAGGCTAAGGCGGCCTCGGGCCCGAAAGGGTTTCCTCCCCGCTTCTTCCAGAATTTTTGGGACATCATGGGCCTTGATGTGTGCGCTACCATCTGGGACTTGCAGTTTTCTAGATCCATCCCCAGAGGCATCAACACCACCTTCATAGCCCTGATCCCGAAGACCCAGGCCGCTAGGTCCCTGTCAGACTTCTACCCCATCAGCTTGTGCAATGTCCTCTATAAAATTTTGACTAAAGCCATGACAACCCGCCTCAAAGACATTCTTCCCCTGATCATTTCCCCCTGCCAGGGAATCTCCGTCAAAGGCAGGCTAATCACAGACGGGGTCATAATCATGCACAAGGCCATTCACTCAGCTGTCCTATCCAGAAAGGCCCATTTCATGCTTAAGCTCGATATGAACAAGGATTTTGATAGGGTTGATTGGAGCTTCCTGTCCAAGGTCCTCCTCAAATTTGGGTTTCACCCCTCCTGGGTCCATCTCATCAACAAGTGCATGTCCTCCCCTTGGTTCTCTATCCTGGTCAATGGGTCCCCGATCGGGTTCTTCCCTAGCTCCAGAGGTCTCCTCCAAGGTGATCCCCTATCCCCGATTCTCTTTATTATCCTAGCTGAGGCCCTGGGCCACACCATTTCGAATGCTGTAACTCATGGTATTATCTCGGGCATCAGGCCGGCGTAGGACCTCCCCCCCGTGTCCCACCAGCAGTTTATGGATGACACCATTCTTGCCTCCTCAGCCTCGGTCCCTCAAGCTAAGGCCCTCAAGAGCATCCTTACCCTATATGAGGAGGTGACTGGGCAAAATATTAACCTGTGCAAAAGCAATATTTACTTCATCAACACCCCCATGGCTAGGCAAATCAAAATCGAGCAGATCCTAGGCTGCTCCCTCAGCTCCCTCCCTTCCTCCTACCTCGGGATTCCTCTGTTCACAGGGGCATCTTCCAAGGTGTTGTGGAATGGGGTGATTGAGTAGATTCAAAGAAAACTCACCCCCTGGAAAGACCACCTTCTCTCTCAGGTCGGCAGAGCCACTCTCTTGGCGTTCGTTCTCCAAAGCATTCCAATATACTTCATGTCGGTCTTCAGAATTTCAGCCTCCATTGCTACTCTCATTGAGCAAATTTAGAAATGTTTTCTTTGGTCGGGAGGTGAAGACAAAAAAAGGATTCCCCTGGTCTCCTGGCCCCTAGTCTTCCGCCCCAAAGATGAGGGAGGGATCGGGCTTAGACGGGTGGTTCCCATGAATAAGGCCCTTCTGTCCAAACATTCCTGGAAGGTTCATACCAATACCCCTGATGAATGGGTCTACATTGTGCATAGGAAGTATTGCCACAGTCACCCCTTCCTCGAGGATACCCAGCCCCGTGATGGATCTGCCTTCTAGAAGGCCCTGCTTTCCACCAGAGATATTGTTCAGCAAGGGACCAGATGGATCCTTGGAGACGATGCCAAGATTGACTTCTGGGAGGACAGATGGATCCTCGATGAGGCCCTGAGATCAGACAGAGAACTCCTTCTTCTCAAGCTTGGACTATCAGACCGTGGGCCCAGAGTGTCCGACTACATGACCCTATGTCAGGGGTGGATCACCTGGAAGCCCATCCTGAACCCCAGGTTCCCGCTTCAAGCTGCCAGACTTCAATGCATCCTTAGTGCGACAGTCATCCCTTCTTTTGGCGACAGTGATAGATGCGTGTGGCATGGCTCTCCCAGTGGCATCTTTTCAGTCAAGTCTACCTACCACATTCAGAGAACCCCCGGGGCTACCACCTTCCCGACCCAGCTAGTCTGGGCCAAGAAATTGATCCCCAAAATAAGCCATTTTGTTTGGGCAGCCGTCCAAAACAAAATCCTCATGATCAAAAATATGATCAAGCAAGGTTTTCAAATCCCCAACAAATGTTTCCTCTGCTGCGCCACTTGGGAGTCAACCAACCACCTTTTCTTAAACTGTCCCTTCTCTTCCAAAGTTCTGGGCCTCATCCTCTCCCAATTTTTTGTTTAGTGCCCCAACTCCATTTCTGACCTCTTGTCTCAGTGGCCCTCCCCCTTTGCCCATCCCTTCCTCTACTTCCTCTAGAAGGCCTACCTTCCCCAATTGCTCTGGAAAATTTGGCTCGAGTATAACCGAAGAGCCTTTTCCTCCCCGACCTGCTCCCCCCAGAGGTTGGCGACCAAAGCAGTCTCCTTTGCCATCGAGAATTCCTGCTTCATTCCCCTTTCTATGATTCCCAGGCGATCGAGCGAAGCTTCCCTCCTCTCCTCCCTCGGCTTCCAGATCACCCCCCCTGCTTCCCCTCCCGCCCCTTCCCTCCGATCCCTGATCAGATGGACTCCCCCCGGGTGGCTCAAGCTCAATTTCGACGGTGCTTCCAAAGGCAACCTCGGGCCCTCTAGGGCTGGCGGGGTCATCAGAGACGATTCTAGGAATCTGGTCTCTACCTTCGCGGTCCCGCTGGGCAGGTAAACTAACAACTTTGCTGAAGCTGCCGGCCTGCTCATCGGGCTGTCGGCTCTTAGGGGCTCCTCCCCAAAAATTATTATCGAAGGCGACTCCCAAGTCATTATCAGAGGCACCAGCAAGCCCGAGTCCTACTCCTGGCGATTCCAAAACTCCATCTGGGAGGCCCTCTTCCTGCTCTAGGCCTTCCTCGATCACACCTTCCAGCATGTTCTCAGAGAAGGCAACAGGGCTACTAACTTCATGGCTAATCTAGGCATCACCGTTGGAGAATTCACCACATGGACCTTGCACTTCCCTGCAGGCCTAGTCCAAATTGCGTTGCAGGACCACCCCGATCATGATGTTTTCTCGAGCATCTAGTCTTCCCTATGGCTGGGCGACAAAGTCCCCCCGGTGTGTGCCTCCACTGTCCAATGCTTCCCACCCCCGTGTCAACCTGTCGGCACGTCTCCCTCTCCTCGCGAGGATCACCTGGGTCCTCCCCGGAGTGGCCCACGCCCCCTGCCTTGTCAGCTGCCCGCGCTGGCTAGCTGGCAGCCCTGGCAGCCCCACTTTTTTGTGCATGGTGGACCTCCCCATTTTTCCCACTTTGATCTCTACATCGATTGATTCTCATGCCATGCCCACCCATTCGAGGTCAACTCTGACGTGGCTCTCTCCCGGCGTTCCTCCGCTCAGTGTTCACCAACTGGTGCTTTGGCAGTGGGCTTGCCCCATCCTCGCATGTCAGCAGCTTGGTGCGCCCCCTCACCCCCCTCCCCGTCGTGTCGATCCCAGACGCATGTGCTAATTTATAAAGCTGGCGGCGCTTCCCCTTCCCAAGCCCCCACATGGCATTTATATTACCCTCGCTATCCCATCCTGCTATCGCATTCTCCTTCCCCTTCTATTTCTTCCCCGGCCTGGCATTCTCTGCCAGCTCATCCCCCATGGCGTCCAAAGCTATTTTTTTGGAGCCCCTATCCTCAAGCTGAGCGGTCCTGCTCGCCTTTTCTCTGATGCTAAGAAATTTATGCCATTTTTTATCAATTTCACTGGCCATGATGATGAGATCACCCAGGGGTTCCTGGAGACGTGGAACGACGGGGAAGTTACAGTCAAGGGTTTGCACTTCAAAATCTCCAAGGACTTCCTCACAGAAGTCATCGGGCTTCACCACGAGGAGAAAGGCCGAGTTGTCAGACGAGATAAACACAACTGGGAAGAGGAGCTTTCTCGCTTCCCAGACCACCAGTGGGACAAGGCCAACTTGCTCCGCTCTCACCTCCCGACGCCGTTCAACGATGCCATTGTCCCGGTTATGCAGTATATAACCTGTGATGATCCTGTGCAATGGCTGTATAGCTTCCATCTCAGTTATTTTAACCACCTCTGCGAAGCTACCCTCATTAGCACCCCCTGCTTCCTCCTCTACTCTTTGTGTCTGACCATCGAGCATGCTCGCAAGAACCATTCCTAGCCCTTACACCAGGGGCTCATGGCTGTCCTCTATAGACATGCCCTGGCCAACCAGCCCCAGCTTCACAACATTCCCCCCCTTTCTTCTGTCCCGCACCCCGCTACGGACATTTCACCCCCGGGTTCCCCTGCAGCCAAAGGCTCCCCCACTCCTGACGTTTCTTCTTCCCTGAAGCGCCGCAGGCCCACGCGCAAGTGTAGGGCGGCAAGCAAAGGCCCTGATGGGGCCCTTCCTCAAAGTTCAGGCCACAAAAGGGCCTCCCCCGGACCCAGTCGGGCTGTAGAAAGTCCCAAGAATGCCAATCCAGAGAACTCGGAGCCCACTGTGATCAGCTCTGAGTCAGATGATGCATTGTAGAAGTTGGCACTCCATGGACTCCTGGATACTGCAGTTAGTTCTCTCAACTCAGTTGCCCATGCTGTGTCTCATGCCGCCAAGGTGTTGTTCAAGCTCCGTCGCATGCTAGAGGAAAGCGCTGCCAAGGGTCAGCGACAGACTAAGCGGGCCGAGGACGAGTCAGGGCCCAGCTAGCTAGGCCCCCTGGCATTTTCCGTTTCAATATGTCTTGTTTTTGGGATTATTTTTTTGGAAATTCTCGACTGTGAATGGTTTTGTCGGGCATTTTGTTTTCTGTAGTTTCCAGGGCCCCGAGGCGGGGACCCTATTTCTGTTTTCTGTCTCCTGGGCCCCAGGGCGGGGATGTTAATTCTGTTTTTATGTTTCACTGCTTCGGCCTCTACTGTAATTAAGGTTTTGGGATCCTATTTAAAAAACCCGCTGTAAATATACTGTTACCTATCAAAAAAAAAAAAAAAACAAAAAATACCTGTAAAAAAACCAACTTTGAACAATTTTTATAATTTTAAAATGGCTTCAAAATGAAATCAAAATTGCATAAGATGAAACGTTAAAGCTTATTCTACACATACGTGCATTTATTTTTGGGATTTTAATTTTTTTCAATTTTTATTTTAATTGCCAAAGTTTTAAAAAAATCTACAAAAAGGGAAGGGTTAGAAAAATAAAAATAAATTCTAGAAAATGGACCAGAAAGCTGAAAATGTTAACATACAAAGCACTCTCAGTCTAATGCTACCCTACATAGCAAAACCAGAGATAGTGAGAAATTTCAATAGGGTAACCTAACCTAATCAAACCTATATAAACACAATTTGGGTTAGATCAAGTGCTATATTCTAAGGAAAATAAATGGAATCTACACCCCATAGATCTTCATGTAGTGCAACCTTTTTACAACATTAAACACTAGATAGAAATCCAAGAAAATGTAGAGAAATATTGATAGTAAAACACTACCCTCTAAAATTATCTCCTCAAATATTGCTCACAAGGTGCAAGTTTCTAAATTTTTTTGCATTAAAATAGAATAATGGTCTATTTGATTACATGAATTCTAGCCTTGGCATCCAAAAGGTCCAACCAGTCCCAAAATATCTAGCTCTTGGTATTGGATAAACTTCCAATACTTGTGCCTACATTTCCCTCAATTTTTATCATTTTATGACCAAAAAATAAACAAATCCAAGACCCTTAATTTCTCACTTCCTCCCATGAAAACTCTGTGACTTCTTTTCCACTATTCCTCCTCAAAACACTCTACCTTTCCTCTTTTCATTTTCTCCATTTGGTTTAAATTTTGAAATGTTTCTCTTCTTCATTTTGTAACATATGTTTATTTTATTTTTCTTTTATCTCCTTTAAGATTTTTCTTCTTCCCAAAGCTTATTCCATCCATAATCATAATGACCCCTTTTAATGAAGGACACCCAGACCACATGCTTATCACCACCCCACCATTTTGAAAGCATACCTCTTTTATTCTGTTGCAACCATCATGTGCACTGACCTCTAGGTGAGCGTTATGTCTAATAAAAAAACTCCATCCACCTTAATATAGAGTGCTATAACTTGTGGTTACTCTGGTTGTATTACTTCCCACCAAACTTTAATAGAATACTACCTGAAGATCTCCAAATTGCTTTATGTTCACCAATAGAAATATTGTTGTTTTATCTCTTCTATATACCATATCCCACTCTATGGATTTACACCAAGATGTGCTTGCTATAATTAGACAAGGATGAAATTATCTACTATTTACTAAAAATGATGCTCGATCAGTCGCTCAAAATATTTTTGTGCTCCTATAATTTATGTCGTCGTGTAACTATGTGCAACATGATTTACACTGTTCATCTCCATGTTTAGCCATCCACGTTGTCATCGGGTCCTGCTTGTAAAATACTGTACACTGTATATCTATGCCAACAACTTTAAAACAAAGGACCAACATCCAATCTGGCATCAATAAAACACTTACGATAGTATCTACTCCTGTGAATGGAGTGAAATTCTCTTGGTCCCATTCATTCTCATTTCATCCATTTTCTCTATAGTTCTAGATCATCTAAACTTCAGACTTCTCCACCTCAAAGTTGTATTACATACCCACTATTTCTATGATCATCATCACCATATGTCCTTTGAATTATAGGTAGCATGGACATTACATGTTTTAATGAAGTTGATCCTATGGTCCTAAGCGCCATCCAAGAGAATTCTTTACATTTAGTTTAAATTAGAGCATCTAAAACCATAAAGATCCTCCATTGATGACTAACCTAAAAATCACCAACACACGACACCTTGTCTGATTAATCCCATCCTTTACTTATGATAGGTAAAGTTTAGCTTCTGATAACCTATTGATCACCTTCCACACTGATGTATTTATGTCATTGTAATATATGAGAGGGGTGAGCACTCTTTACTCTCTAGCATTGCTGCCTACTTTCATATGTTTAAACACATAGTGATGTATATAATTGTTTCCTCAATATACTCTTCATCCATTGTGTTCGGTATTTCCCAGCAAACACTACTGTTATTACAATGCGATAGTGGATGCTACCTTCATTCACATTGATCAAAATGTTGTGTAGGAAGAATCAAATCCTGTGTTGTTTAACACAATTCACACTTGTACAAGTTCACATGTTTCAACTTGGTCTGCAAAATCCTACGTTCATCCTTGGATTAATATGTTGTCAATTTTACTACCTACAGTTTGTATCCCTGCCATGTCAAAATCCTAATGATAAATAGGATTTTCCAAGATATCCTTTCTTCATATACACCATTAGATAGGGACTATCATCTACCATTTAGTCCCATTGTCCACCACGAGGTCCATGTCAACCACCTTATCGATATTTGGCTAGGTTCCACTATCCTTTGATAAATCCACGTCAAGTTGACTTTAATTCCATCCAATTTTTCCATCATATGGATGCCTATACGAAGCAAAATAAGTAAACATAAGTATAATATGGCGACATGAATCATAGGGGTGAATGAACATACTCCACCATATAAATTAATCCCACTACCTTATTCACATTTCAGTTTAATTAAAATTTGTTTTATTTATTTTCTTAAATCATTTTATTTATTTATTTAAGTTTATTTTACTTATATATATCTATTAAAATATATGTATATATAAATAATTATATTTATGATTATTATTATTATTTATTTTAACAAAACAAAACCCTTATTAATTTAAATCAATTTTAAATTAAACTAATCTAATACAAACCTTAAAATTGACCAAACCAAAGAAATAAATGAAATCTAGCCAATAAACCAGACCACCTACAAGACAGGAACAAGAAAATGAAATAAGGTTAACACTAAATAACATGAAACTTGACACCATCAAAGGACCCTATGGAATTTTCTACTCAAAAATAATTAAATTTCTCAAAATGAAAATTTAAGGTGGGTCCCCAATGTTTGGGGTAGGTTGTGGCATGGCCACAAAAAATGGTGACTTTACTGGGAAATACTCTGATCATTTTGGGTGAAGAACCCAATATGAAATAAGAACACAAAATATCAACACAATAAAAATTATCTAGCGATGTCCCTAGAAGTTTGGGGTAAACAAATTCGAATAAAAATAACTAATCCATCTGCCTTTGCTTAGTGTGTGAAAAGTGATTCATTTTTGAACCTCTAAAAACCTTCCAAATTCCATCATCTAGTTTACATTTAGGCTATGAAGCATGACTCATAAAAAGAAATATTTTATAGATAGAGCTCTACTACCAGTCATGCGTTTATAGCCTTGGTAGAGTTTATCTAACTCACCCTTGTGTTTAATTGATACTTTGCAAAGCCTTTCCTTATAAACAAGTTGTGTCTAGATAGAGCCCTACTGCTAGTTAGGAATCTATAGCCCCGATAGAGTTTATCTAGACTTTGTGACTAATTTTAGCATGTTTTCTATTGCTTTCTTTTTTTCATAGCTTCACAACAATTTATGTATCACGAGGATTAGGAAGCATAGAGATGGAGCCCATTGAATTTTTTCCTTAATTTGCAACCCAAAATGACTTGATCCTTGAGGAATTCCAGAAATACCACTTTAATATGTGATTTATAAGTGGAGCTTTGGTGAAATGCATCATTGTTCTAATCTCCACCATTTTAGTCCCAAAATATGAGCATGATCATAAAATAACTCATTCCTCTTTTCTCAGGTTCATCTGCTTTCAAATTTAGGTAATCCAAACTACTTAAAAAAGGAACACAAAAAATGGTCAAGAGGCCATTAGTAGTGACCATGAAACATCACCTCAAACAGAGGGACCAACCCAAATTAATAAACTAAAAGCACAAACCAAAACCTAACCTAATGTAAACTAACAAGCAAGCAAAACTAAATAAAAAATTAAGGACAAAGCACAAAACATCAAAGCTAAACAAAGCCATGAAAATAAAAAACTATATATAATAATATACACTATGGTACAAAATGATGTAAAATTTGGGCTATCACTTCACTGGATCTCAAAAATTATTAGCACATTTCAAAATACATATAATATGATACACACACCATGCTTTGCAGGAATCCAATGATAGTAATATTAGGCCACACAATGCAACAATTTTCATCTTGCCTCTCTCACCCCACCAATTTGATTTAGTTACATTAATTATCCCATGGTGTATCTTCAAATCATCAAATCAATAAGATAATAATTGGTCTTCAATTATTTCTTGTCTATTCCTAAAAATGCAACTTTCATAATTCGTTTTATGATTTAGAATTAGGCTTTTATTTTCAAAAATGAAACCTTTCAAGTAGGAGCCTATTTTTAAAAATTTTGAAGGCACTTTATTTTGCATGTTTTTAGGTCAATCAAACTTATGCAATAATTTACAAGCATCTAGGATATCTATTAAACGAGGATTAGGTTTTTATCCTAGATTCCATTATCAATTGTTGATGAATTTGATTCAATAATTCAAGCACATCAATTTGTATTTTATTTAACAAAGCAATATAACTAGTGGTGTGATTAGAAATCAACATTAGTTCTTCATTCACCTCCAATGGCATTTCATCATAAATAACATTTGAATCCCATAGATAATTAGGTAAGCTTTCACATGGAGTTCAAATGGTTGAAAATAACATGTGAGATTCTACCTTTTGTACACTTTCATTTACCAAGACTTGGTGAAACTTTGTGATTTCCTCTTTTTCTTCATGGTCTTTATCTTCATCATCCTCTTCTAGCACTTCTTCTTCATCAATTACCTGTTTATCAAAAATATCAAAATTAGGCACCCAATTAAAAGTATGTTCATCCTTTTCAAACCATAAATATTGTCTATCAATGGATGTGTCAAATAATATATCTCCCTAATAATTTTCTTGAGTTGATTCAAATAAAGTAACATTTTTATTATTTGGAGGACTAGAAGTCAATTCTAGATCCTTGCTAACCATCCATGATATTTCTTCCTTAGAATATTCAATGCAATCATGAGAAGTTGTATCCAAATTTTCAAAATTCAAGAATAAAAGAGTAGATTCCCTCTCTTCCTCATCCATAATAGATGAATCATAGGAAACATTTACCATTTATTCCTCTTCTATTTCAGCCAGGTGTTCCATAAAATCATATTCAAAATGATTAAATTTTGGACCCTTCTCTATTTCTAAAATGGGCATGCCATTTTCTACTTGTACAAGAATTACAAGATCTTCATGTGAGATAGTTTTTTTCAGAATCCTACATATCAATAGAAATTTCATCAATAAGGGTGTGAAAAACCAATGAATCTTCATATCTTCCCCAACCATTATAAAAATTGTCACCTAAATCCATGAGATGAAACTCTATTGTATCTTTGGAATGATCTTTAAATTCCTCTATCAATTCTTTTTCAATTCACTTTTGACCACTTGTGGTGGGTCAAGGGTCTCTTTAATGGAATCAATTCTTGTATTCAAATTTCTATGATTCTTCCAATCCTCATTCATAAATAATTACTCTAATCCTAGGTTATCATTTGGAAAACATTGGCCTTCTTGATCATCTATTTCAATCATTTCACTCCATTCTATGGAAGGTCTCAACCTATCATATATTTCAATGCTAGTTAGATATAGGAATTTTCCATTATTCGAATACTCATGCATTTATAGAGATGAACCCATCTCTACACAATCCTCCTTGGTGGATATTGGATTTGGAACTTGCACCTCCTCTTGAATAATATCGAAGGTGGTTGTAACATTTGGACATTAAACTTCATCCCATTGATTGTTCACATTAGACATCACTTGATTCGAGGATGCTACATTAGATGGTTGGTGTAGGTTTACTTCAATAAATCTTGAAAAACAATCCCTTATGGGAAAATGTTGTACCTCAACTCGACTCAGAGGTGACTTTTGATTTTTAGCCTTAGGGTTATGCAATGATAGCTTACCCCCATTAACATTTCTCAAATTCCACCATCGTTCTACCATAATTGCCTCATTGTAGGCCTTAGGCAAGGATGAATCTTCAAGAAGCTTCCTTAGAAATTTGGATATTGAGGGGTCTAAGGCTCCCATGTAAATTTGAAAGGCTTATTCTTCTGAAATGGTATAATGCATCTCTATTTTGGTATACAACCTATGGAACCTGTCATTAAATTGACTCATGGATTCATTAGGCTCTTTATAGATAGAGGTAAACTAATTTGCTATCATATCTGGGTCAACTTGATTACCAAAATGGTCAAGAAATGTTGTTTCTAGTTGGACCCAAGAAGTCATAACATCCATAGGTAATTGGATATACCAACTCAATGCTATGTCATCCAATGTGTATGAGAATAACCTACAAGCAACATCCTCATGGTAAATTTACAAGTGAATAAACATGCTCTTGTAGATATATAATCTTTGTATGAGTCCTAATGCTACATTTTGCCTAAACTATGGTGCAAACTCCAATACAATTTCAAGAATTTTATGGGGTATTCCAAGCATGTTTAAATGACTATAATGGTCACCTAACACAAATGCCATTATTTCTCTTATTGGATCAAATATCACCATTAGTGAAACTCAACGAATAACTTCAGAACCAATTTTGTTAGTCAAATAAAAATATCTTGCAAAGAAGCATGAAATGACTAACAAATTCCAAATGTTTCACATATAAATCTTGTTAGCATCAATCAAAATATATGCATCAATTAAACCATAGCATCAAAGAACATTCTCCAATTTGCAAAAGGTTAGCATAAATGCAATATGAATTATAGAGTTTTTAATCAATGAAAGTGATAAATAAAATCTCATTAGTCAATACCAATGCATTCACACAAACCTTTCAAAGAAACATGAACAATTTTGCATATAAATAGTAATAAAATAAACCAATTTAGGCCCTCCTTCTAGCACCAATTCTGTTGAGTGGAAATTTTGTTCAATTACAAAATCCCCATCAGTCAAGATTTTTAATGAAAACCCTCTCTTGCAAAGAAATAGAAATTTCTCCAAGGTTCCTTTTATTTAATGTGTGTTTGTAATCTTGTGAAGATGTATCAAATAAGTTCTAGGAATACCTTAGTGATTTGCAAGTAACTGTTGATAAGGGACCTGTGTTGGTTTATTTTAGTATGCTATGCTATTAATTTTTCATAAGAGTTAAAAGAAAGAGAAAGTGTGATTGGCCCTCATATGATAATTATGCAAATGCCTTAGTTCATTTTATCTTGAAGCATTTTAGGTAGATTTTATCTTCTTTTGGTTAAACAAATTTTAGACAAGTTTTACCTTGCATTAAAACCTACTTTAAGCATGAAATAGAAGATTAAAATCTATCTCTAAATGCGAATCTTAAATAATGAAATAATTCATTTAATGTTTATTTGAACATAAAAGTAAAAATAGCCTTTGATATAATATATAAATTACCCCTCTTTGATGAAATTATTTTTTATAAAGAGACGTCAATTTATTGCTCTAAAAATGATGGCCTTTGAAATGTCATATAAATCACTCCCCTTTAATGAAATTGGAATTTTCATAAAGGAAAGTTAATTTATTGCTTGCAAAATAAACATGCAAAGCTTGAAATCTGATTTACCTTCAAAATGCAAAATTATGTAAAATTTAAAATTATAAAATGCTTGTAAAAACAACTTTGAATAATTTTTATAATTTTGAAATGGCTTCAAAATGAAATCGAAATTGCATAATATGAAACGTCAAATATTATTCTACACATACATGTATTTATTTTTGGGATTTTAATTTTTTTCAATTTTTATTTTAATTGCCGAAGTTTTAAAACAATCTGCAAAAACAAAAGGGTTAGAAAAATAAAAATAAATTCTAGAAAATGGACCAAAAAGCTAAAAATGTTAACATACAAAGCACTTTCAGTATAATGCTACCCTATACAAAAAAACTAGAGATAGCGATAAATTTCAATAGGGTAGCCTAACCTAATCAAACCTGCAGAAGCGTAATTTGGGTTAGATCAAGTGCTAGCTTCTAAGGAAAATAAATGGAATCTACACCCCATAGATCTTCACATAGTGAAACATTTTTACATTAAACACTAGATAGAAATCTAAGAAAATGTAGAGAAATATTGACAGTAAAACATTACCCTCAGTTTTTATCATTTTATGACCAACAAAAAAACAAATCCAAGACCCTTCATTTCTTGCTTCCTCCCATGACAACTCTATCGCTTCTTTTCCACTGTTCCACCTTGAAACACTTTGCCTTTTCTCTCTTCATTTTCTCCATTTGGTTTAACTTTTGAAATGTTTCTCTTCTTTATTTTATAACATATGTTTTATTTTATTGTTATTTTATCTCCTTTAAGCTTTGTCTTATTCTTGAAGCTTATTTTTTCCATACGCATAATGGTCCCTTTTAATGAAGGACACCCAGACCACATGTTTATCGCCACCCCACCATTTATAAGGTATGTATTTTTTATTATTTTGCAATCACTACACACATTGACCTCTAGGTGAGCATTACGTCTGACCAAATAGACTCCATCCACCTTAATGTAGAGTGTTATAACTTATGGTTACTCTGGTCGTATTACTTTCCACCAAAATTTAATTGAACACTGCCCAAATATATCTGAATTGCGTGATGTTCACCGACATAAATGCTATTGTTTTGTCTCTTCTATATGCCATAGCCCACTCTACATATTTGTGCCAAGACATGCTTGCTCTAATTAGATAGACAAAATTCTCCACTATTTACTAGAGATGATGCTCAATCGATCGCTCAAAATATTTTTGTGCTCTCACAATTTATGTTGTAGTGCAACCATGTGCAATATGATTTACACTATTTATCTCCATGTCTGACCATCCATGCTATCATCGGGTCCCGCTTGTGAAATTTTGTACACTGTATCTCTATGCCAGAAACACTAAAACAAAGGACCAATGGCCAATATGGCATCAATAAAACACTTACGACAATATATAATCCTATGAATGGAGTGAAATTATTTCGGTCCCATTCGTCCACCTTTCATCCATTCGCTCTACTATACCTAGATCATTTGAACTTCATACTTCTCCACCTCGGATTTGTAGTCAATGCCCACTATTTCTACGATCATCCTCATCGTGTGCCCCTTGGATTATAGGTAGTATGGGTGTTACATGTTTTAATGAAGTTGGTCCTATGGTCTGATACGCCAACCAAGAGCATGTTTCACCTTTATTTTTTGTTAGAGCATCTAGGACCATGGAGATCCTCCATCGATGACTAACCAAAGAAGCACCAACACACATCACCTTGTCTGATTAATCCAATACTTTACTTACTATAGGTAAAGTTTAGATCTCGATAACCTATTAAAAACCTTTCACACTAATGAATTTATGTTATTATAACATACAATAGGGGTAAGCACTCTTTACTCTCTATCATTACCACCTACTTTCATACGTTTAAACACACAAAGTTGTATACAACTATTTCCTCAACATACTCTTCATCTTCCGTGTTCAGTATTTATCAGTAAACACTATTGTTCTGAAAACCCGATAGTGGATGTTACCTTCATTCCTACTAATCAAAATATCATGTGAAAATAATCAAATCATGTGTTATATAACATGATTCACACTTGTACTGGTTCATATGTTTCAACTTGGTCTACAAAATCCTATGTTTGGCCCTGGATGAATATGTTGTCAATTTTGCTATAAATGGTTTGTATCCCTGCCATGTCGATGTTTTGGTGATAAATAGCCTTATCCACAACATCCTCTCTTTGTCTACACCATTATATAGGGAACACCATCCACCATTCGATCTCATTGTTCACCATGAGGTCCACATAGGCCATCTTATCAATATTTGGCTAGGGTCCACTGTCCTCTGATAAATCCACATCATGTTGGCTTTAATTCCACCCAATTTGTTTGCCATATGGATGCCTGCACAAATTGAAATAAGTAAATGTAAGTATAATATGGTGACATGAATCGTAGGGGTGAATGAACACACTCCACCATATAAATTAATCCCATTACCTTATTCATATTTCAGTTAATTTAAACTTTGTTTTATTTATTTTCTTAAATCATTTTTTATTTATTTAAGTATATTTTACTTATATATATATATATTGAAATATATGTATATATAAATAATTATATTTATTTTTTTTATTTTTTATTTAAAAAAAACAAAACCCTTATTGATTTAAATTAATTTTAAAAGTTTAAATTAAACTAATATAATTCAAAACTTAAAATTTACCAAACCAAAGAAATAAATGAAATCTAATTCAACCCTTATTTATTTAAATCAATATAACATTCAATAATATGATAATATTATTGAAAGAAAATACTCATTATATTATTGAGTCAAATATATAATCTTGATATTTTCTCTACATTCAGATACATTTCATGGAGCTTTATCTCCATAATATAATCTTAAAAATGTGACTCTTGGACTCTTTGCCTATTGCTCTCCTCACATATCCAATAAATGTAGCATTTCATATTCAAAACATAAAACAAACCTCTCATGCCTTTTGGCTTCACATCTTACCACTTGTATACATGACTCTTGACTATCTATTTACTTGCACACTCTATTCTAAGACACATGCACACTCCTACTTGCACACTTTATTACATGACACTTGTGTATATCCTACACATAGACACTTACATAAAGGAAATATAAATCAAACACCTAAACTATAGACACACATCCTATTCTAATATTTACAAAGGTTCCACAGGGGTACATTAGCATGTACCAAATAATGTAATATTCTCCAACAATAAAACACCTAGAAAATCATTGTTGTTCATGTTAAATTTTCCAGTTCTCTAACTACGGTTATCAAAAATGTGGATAGACCTCATGGTCATAGATCATAGAATAAAAATTTCAAAAAATATCTTCCTCTTTCTCGTTTAACCCCAAAATTTTACCACCATTTCAAATTTAGAATTTGTTTTTTTTAAAAGGTCCAAAAAAACATGCTAGAATACATTGAAAGTTTTTAGACTATAAATTTGATAAGAGCTCAATGACTCATAGACCTAAAAATTTCCACTTGAATTATAGTTCATAGACTATACTTGAAATACCTACTTAAATCAAACCTCCAACTTACACATATTACATGCTCATCACAGTTTAGTTCAAGTCAAGTTGGCTACACTGGTGGGATGATGATAGTAATTTCATTTCTTTCTTTTCAATTATATAATTAACTTTATTTCTAACCTCGATATATATATATACTTCTAGTTTCTTCTATACTACAAATAGAGATAGAGGAAAAGTAAAACTATGAAAAACTAAGCTACTACCATGACTCTACAACCTAGAGTCAGGAAAGATGATGCAAGTCAATAGTTTTTTCCTTAGAGATTATAACACAATAATTCTAGAGTGGAAGAATCCACCCAACTATCTAGTTTTATATAGATTGAACTATGATAATATTTCAAAGCAGATAGGTCAATAATGCATATATTTTTTTTTATGATTTTGTAGACATAAAAGATTGACTCCTTTTCCTTACTTTTCCTCATATAAAATTAAGGTAATATTTTAGCTTAGTTTTACCTAAAACAATTCCATCCAAATTTCCTAAAACCTATGCCATTGGATTGGGCTCGAAAATATCTTTCCAATGGTATATTATATGTCTAGTTTAGACATCATTTGACCCCTCAAATTGCAAAAACACTATATACATGTCTAGATCATACGATTTTTTACAAGATCGGATCACTCGATCTCATCCAAAACTAAAAATTGCCCTGTTTAGCAAGATGACAAAGATGGTTGCAACTTCTTTTTCCTTACCTGTCCAAATACACGATGGTTACAAGATCGGCTTGAATGATCTCATCCAAAATAGGGGAAGTTGTAACCTTCATTTTTAGCCCAACCTCTCAACCTATTCTAATCTATTTAATCTAGGCTCCTCACCCTGGATTCTCCCTGAAATTTTCATATACTTTTGCTTTGTTATTTCACCATTTTACTGTGTTTTTTTAGGTTGGATTTGTGCATCGGTGAGATTTGTGCAAGATCGTACCACCCAATATCTGGATCATATCGCTCAATCTCAGATAAAACTACTTGATCTCAGATAAAACTTCCCGATCTAGTTTATATCAAATAATTATGCTATTAAGCTTCTTGGGGGCATCCAAATCTCACTATTTGCATTCTCATTTCTTATTTATTTTATCTTAGATAATATTTATCATCTAACTAAATCATTTAAAATCCATTATCATTAATATATTAGATTTCATACTTGTATTTTATCGCTTTTGCATGAATGTCCACATGTTTAGCATATATCTATAGTTATTATTCAACCATTATACTTTTAAGCTTATCATTCAACCTAATTCACATCGATAAATGTATACCACCCTGTAAATCTACTCTTTTCTATGTCAATTTATAAAACTGTAGGTTTTCACTCTGATCAACTAAATTTGTGCAAGATCGGATCATCCGAACACTAGATTATATCACCAGATATTGTCTAATTTTGACCGATCCTGTCTGCATCAAGCATAAAAGTGCAAAAATAAGCCATCTAGATTTGGGTTAGAATTTCAAATCACTTTATAAGCATTGCATTGTTCATCGTTTACTATTTTTTGTTATTTGCTAGTTGCATGTGAATTAAAATCACATATAGGTTAGTATAGTTGCATATTGGCCAAACTAGGTGTATGTGAGACTATCTAAAAGAATACATAAAAAAATCCAAAACCTATGCATGGAAAATGCCATAAAATATTTCCTTGTGAAACCACCCAATTCGTCAAAAAATCACTAAAGAGAACACGATCTCAAGTGCCTCTCCTCTGATGTGTAGACCAACTATTATCACATTACCCTTCGAGATGCGGATCCATTAGCCTAGAGGAAAGGAGTGTGAGAATTTTAAAGCTACATTCTTTGGTGAACCTGACGTGAATAACATAGGCATCTTCCTGATTTGTAAAACATAAAAAAGAATAAAAATTTATATAAAAAAAATATATTATATATTTACATAGGCATATATAACCCAAGAATTTAAGCATATATATATATATATATTTGCAAGATAAAACATCCTAAAATAAAAACACCTAGAATTTTGAGAAGTGGTAAGCAATTAGAATCTGATTATATGGATGAAAAATATCAAGAAAACCTTGATGATAGAGTTCAAATAGAATATGATAGAATTTTAGAACAAGGTGAAGAAGATAAAAAAGAAGATGAAATAGATGATCCAACTAAGCCTTATATGGATGATGAAGGTAATGTTAGCTTTAAATTTGTCCAACACTTCTTTAAGTTTCTAAAAGAAAACATAGATTTCATTAATCATGTGATACAAACAGAAGGTCAGATTCCTCCGTGATATTATTCAATGGAGGCTAATTTAGAAGCTGCTTTCCAACTACATGCAAATCCATTAACTTACATAAATAGAACAGATCAAGATCAAGCTGGTACATCCAAAAATATAAATCAAAACATAGCAAAACCACCACCAACGACAAATTCAAATTCTAAACAAAAATAACATTCTTATGCTTCACAAGCTCCTAATCAACAAATAGCTACATCACAAAGAGCTAATAAAATTCAAAATACCAATCATCATCAATAGAAAGTTCAACAAAATATAATCCCATATAAGCTTCACAAAACTGTTCCCACAAACACTTTGCACAATAGTACTTCAATTGGAAATACTTATGTGACAACACAACCTTATTATCAAAGACACAACAACATGGTGAAACAAATTCAATTTGGTGGACAACCATAAGGGCTTGAATACATGGTTAAACAATTGGATTCATGACTAGATAAAATGGATCCCTATCGTCCCTCATACAATTATAGAGAGATGTATAGCCAACCCTTGGATCCTATTGTGGCTGCCCAACCATATCCAAAATATTTCCCTATGTCTTTCCTCCCAATATATAAAGGAATCAAATATCCTATTGAGCATCTTTGCATGTTTAGGACAACATGTCATGATATTTCTTATGATGACTTGTTGCTACTAAAAATATTCCCTAAAAGTATTGGAGGCATGGCCTTAGAATGGTATTATCAACTACCAATAAATTCTTTGAGAAATTTTGAAGATACAGTAGAAATGTTTGTCCACCAATTTAGTGCATACATAGAAATACATGGTACCATTAAGGATTTATACAACTTGAAACAAGTGAAATATGAGAGCTTTGTAGAATTCCTAGACAAATGGAGGCAACTTCTACAAAATTACATTTTTCTTTACCTCATCGAGAAATGTTGGAAATATTCATTAGGAATTTACAAGAACAATTATCTTATGAGCTTGCTATAGCTAAAATAACCTCTTTTGATCAAGCTATAGACTTAGCAAGAAGGGTAGAATATGCCCTTATCAGAAGAGGACAATTTAAGAAAAAATATGAAGATAAAACTTTCAAAAACCAATATAAGAACAAACAAGTAGTAGGTGATGGAGTTATTGATAGTAGAAATGCCTCAAACATCAATACTACAGAAGCTATGAAGAAGTTTTTGTTAAAATTTTTGGATAAACCTCCAAGATAATTTATAAAATTAAATCAACCCTTAACCATAATTTTATCTCAACTATTAGAACAAGGTTTAATACGATTGCTAGAGATATGATAAATGGATACAACTGCAGTTGGATATATGGTTGATATACATTGTAATTTTCATCAAGTAGATGGAAATTCAACTAATTCTTGTAAGCGGTTGAAACATAAGATACAAGATTTGATTAACAAAGGTAAAATGGAAGTACAACAATTTATTGCAAACAATAATACTCAAAATAATACCCAAAAATAACCAACTCAAAATGCAAATCAAAACCTAGATATTTTTCAACATCCTTTACCCAAACATGGTAAAGAGACAGTAAATCAACTAGAACATCGTAATGTTCCTTATCCAACTTGGTATGTAGGAGCTATTAATAAATTTTTACCATGACAATATTTTCAAACCTCTTATATACCTACTCTATCTGTAGTCACAACTAGATAAATACAATATTTTCAATCTTCATCTTCAGAAGACACAAAAAGTGACACAAAAAGTGAAATAGAAAATAAAATGGACATCACCTCAAAAAATTCAAATAGTTATGAATATGAGTCAGATAAAATTATTCCCATAATAGATTTATTGGTCCTAAAATAACCATTCCCTAGGATAATGACCACTCGACCTTCATATTAATAAACACTTTCAATTGAACAAACAGTAAATGCTAGACCCCACTTTGGTTACTTGCAAAATGATAATATTGTAGGTACTATTGGAGCCATCACTAAACAACAATCCCAAAATCAAAATTCTCAATCACAAAATCAAACAAATGATCATGACATAGGGATCTTACAAAATACTTTACCCAATCATCAACAATAGGAAAATAATCAAATTTCATATCATAATATGCCTCATCACAATGACAATATTAGTTTAGCAATAGAGACTACAAAAAAGCAAGTTCTTACCCAACTAAATCATCTTGACAAACAAAAAATAAGTTCTTCATCCAACCAAAATTCAAGACCTCTCTTGGCTTTGAAGAATATTTAGAAATAAGATACAAGCATAGAAAATTCATCTTTAGTGTTGAAGTCTCAACATAAAGTCTTCCTCAACATTCAACAACAATGGGACAATCATCCACATAAGATATCTCTTTTAGAACTTTTGCGAACCTCTCCTATTCATAGGGAATATTTGTTCTTTATTCTCTCTTTCTTTATCATCACTACAACAAGTTCTCTATTATTTTTCTCTTTATCTTCATTGCCACATTTTGTTTGTCACCTTTTGTTCTTCATTCTCTCTTTCTTTATCATTATCACATCAAGTTATCTATTATTTTCCTCTTCATCACTTTTTATTCATCACCTTTATTCATCTATATCTGATCATCATCCTTCATCACAACAATATCAAACATCAACAAATCAACTTCAATCACCTTCACCACAATCAAGTGATCCTTCAAAAGCTCCTTTGATTTTGAATCCACCTTAGACATGTTATGCATAAATCACCTTGTATAGTGTATATACAATATTTTTGTATATATCATCAAAATCACAAAACAACCAAAATAAATTAAAAATATATATATGAAAAATTTCCAAAAAAACTTCAATTTGTTAAGTTCTCTTTTTGCATCAGTGTGTGTTTTTTTTCAGCATTCAAGTTATATTTTCTCTTATTTAAGATAAATTCAAAAGTTATCTTGAACCACTCACTTAATTCAAATATTTAGTAAATTTTATTTTATCACTTTGATTATAAATCTCTCTTGTATTGAAAAGCACTATTACTTCACTAAATAAAATTTTGAGTTTTGGGAATTGATCTCACTACTTCTTGAACCAAGAACACATTCTCTACGTTTCTTTAATAATTAAAAAAAATGTAAAAGATTAAATAAAATAAACAGAAATCTGATTTGCTGTTTATGACCTCTGGCTAAAAAGAGTACCTCTTTTCTGCCCGGATTTGCTATTTTTGACCTCCGGCTAAAAGAGTACCTGTTAAGCACAAAACACCACAAATATGATCAGCTTCTGTGATTTAAAAATCTAGGAACGGTCCCACCGTGATCGCCACTGAAAGCATGAGATTCCAGAAATAAAAGAAACACTAATATGCAATAAAAATAAAACTAGTTTGATGCATGTAATAACACGGATGTAATCAAATCAACAGCAGGAACACAACCCTTTTTATTAATATGATGTCGACTCGGTTACAATACATCTCCTCAGTTACATATTTTTAGTTACAATAGATAAATAGTGATCTCCTTCCGCATGCCCACATTTGAAACGGACGGGCCAGTGTTGCCGCCGCTTATTGCTTGGTGAATCCTTGTTGTTTGCTGTTTCTCCTGCGATCGAAGAAACATAAAAGAAAATGTTAGTAGCACCTATTGCAAAGAAAGACGTTTGACTGAAATACGTGAAAAGATTAATTAAATACGCGAATAAAATAGCTCAGGTGTAAACCTGTAACTTTTACAGAGAACAGAGAACAACATTCATTCGAAACAACATGTGTTCGAAAAACATAAAACGTAAACTGTTATTTAAAACAGTTGGATGATTCTAACGTTGTTTCCTGTAAGTTAGTATTTCATTGTGTTACATGCTAATATTCGATAAGACATCCTGCAAGATGCATTCGGACGCACAGCGTATCACAAGATATTTTCCAACGTAAAGTTTGAGTTATTTGGACAATATAAAACATAAACTATTTAAATGCAGTTAATTGCAAAATATATTAAAAAGGAACAGCATATATTAAATTGAATAGGAACATGCATGGGATGCCCAAGCAGGCCGCCCCCGTTAACGCTTATTTTCGATGCCAATCCATTGGGAATGGGCTCGAAATCTAAGGCTGTGTGTTGTCGGCAAATTACTGGATATAGTGATCCACTGTCGGGTATGAAGGTTCGGCTTCACCTTTTGGAAAGCCACCAATAACCTCCCTCGTGAAAGAGATTACAGGTATAGAAGACTAAATCCGAAAGGAATGTGATTGGGCATGGGATGAGCAGCACTTCATTGCATTTCTAAAATGCTTCGTGGTCCTTTTTACATTGCATTGATCTAGTTTTTATAGAGAAATTTTGCCTCTGAAACATTAATGTCAAACCCTAAGCCTGCAGGCACCACCGAGATTTGACCTTTGTCAGGTGATTTATGAGGCATGGCTCACACTGAGATTACTGCTAGGAACTTACGTTAGCAGTTATGAAGCATGGCCTCTGACCGAATTTGTTGTTGAGACTGCTCGTCTCATTACTGCAGTTGGTGAAGTCCGTCGTTTGGTTAAAATCCACTTTAAATTGCTTTTTAAAATCGTCTTTAATGTTCTCTTTGAATATTTTAATGGCGTCTCTGAAAGCTGACGTGTCGGCTTTTGAGCGGTTGAATTCGGCTCTTAATTGGTTTAATGCGGTTTAGGCATAAAATGCGAAGTTGGCATTGCGATATCGCGATGTCACGATATCGCGACACCAGAAAGGAAACCGGGCACACTAGCAAGAACTGTAGCGATATCGCGACAGTCGTGACGTCGCGACAGTGCAATGTCGTGACTGTCGCGATATCGCGACTGTCACGACGTCGCTACAGCGCGACGTCGCGATATCGCGACAGTCAGCCTTTGCCCTTGCTTAAGTGCTAAAACGCTTGCCTTTGATTAATGTTTGCTCAAGGTCCAAAGTTTGCCTTGAGTTTTGAATCTTGAAGTTTGTTTTAAGTTAAAGGCTTGAGTTTTTGAAGGCTTGTGTTAAAACGACCAACTGTGCTCTGCTCATTTTTTGACCTTCGGAACTACTGTGTGAGTGGCTAGGACCACTGCTTGATCTCTAAGGACCGCCCTAAAAGCTGTGTATGTCAATGTGATCAGTGTTTGTAGTCACTTAATCGAATTGGTGCTGTTTTGGTGTCTACACAGATAAATTCAAAAGTTATCTTGAACCACTCACTTAATTCACATATTTAGTAAATTTTATTTTATCACTTTGATTATAAATCTCTCTTGTATTGAAGAGCACTATTACTTCACTAAATAAAATTTTGAGTTTTGGGAATTGATCTCACTACTTCTTGAACCAAGAACACATTCTCATATCTTAAAAATGATTTTTTTGTAAAATTAAAAAAGTATACTACATAGTAGTCTTAGTGCCTTAAGAAAAAAATTTCCCTTGCTATCCTATTATGTGCGTGGTCTACAATACTGAGAATTGGAAAAAGGAAAATCTCTCCCCCTACCCGAATAAAATCCCTTGCTCTACGTCTAATATGAGTAAGTATCCCAAAAAAGGAAAAAAAAAGAGCAAAATAAAAGCAAAATAAAAACAAGAAAAAGAAAAGAGGAAAATAAAAGAAAAGTAGTTTCACTACAAAAAGTAATAAAATCCCCTTGTTCAAAAATGGACAATAATCCCTACTCCAAAATTAGAAGAAAATAAGGGGGTAATGAGCTTGAATCCCTAGAATTTCTCAGTTATTCAAAAGCCATGAGATGAGCCCCATAACTTACAGTTTGTGCCCAACCCACTTGACCTTGGGTAAGCATTTTGCGTGGTGATATGTCTATCACATTAGCAACCTTCTTTTTTACAGACCAATATCTGCTTTTGGATCAACTAGATTTTGGTAACTTGACCTACATAGTAGTTTGGTACAATGGCATGCACAAAATCATGGTTAATGAACATTTCACTTGCACACACATTGGTTCATAAAAGTTTACTTGTATCATTACCTTACTCAAAATCGGTAAATTAATTTCACTTGCACACACATTTGATCCTTGAGAGATTTTGTATCATTATAATAAATCAAGATGGATAACGAACTCACACACCACACAATGGTTCTTGATAAATTTCACTTTATCTTAGAAATAAGTTAAAATATTTCTTTGAAATTTTTCAGAAAACATTATTTTATCATTATTCATATTAACTCTTTACATAGATATTTCAAAATTTTCAAAATCTTCAAAAAAAGACTTATCCCAAAAACTTGCATTTCTAAAATCATTTATCATACATTACATTTTAACTTTGTGATGATGGTATAATTCCTAGTAATTATTTCTCTCAAATTTCACACTAGGAATTCTATGCCTAGTGCAAGTCATATTTCTCAATTTTTAGGTCTAAAACATTTCATATTTATCAATCTTCTTAAATATGTGATACAATTATTTGCTTCATACCAATTTGTATTTTAAGAAAAAATAATTTCATATTATCATGCATTACATTTTGACTTCGCAATGATGGTATAATTTCTAGTAATCATTTATTCTCAAAATTTTCACACTAGGAATTCTATGCCTAGCGCAAGTCATCCTTCCTAATTTTTCATGCTTAACTCACTTTATATCTCTCATAAAAATAATCTTTATCAACCTATTTTCTCAAAATCAATTTCTTTATCCTCTTTCATCATCATAAGCCTCAAGGTTACTCTTCATCCTACAATATTTTTATTATTAGCAATATAAAACTTCCTCGCAATAGGATTCACTTCATGACCTAGTGAGCACTGATCTCCATCAATGGTCATATAACAACACAACATCCTTTGAGGTTCATTGCTAATTCATCAAATCTATAATCATACAAAAATATCATTTTCAAAAATCAAGCCATATTTCTTTTATGTTAAGCATGATCAAAATGTTTAAAATAGAATGCATGATTATAAGAAAATTAAAACATCATAAAATAAATACAATAAAATGCAATCAAATCATACAAAGTCACATAAAACAAATAATGTCTATATATATATATATATATCTAAATATAAGTACAAAATGAAGTCAATGTGTATGCCACAATATCCAAAATTGGTATACTCGGTCACTATGGGGTACACCACAAAAAAAAGTTTAAAAAAATTCAAGTTTTCTAAATAACACAAGCTTATACTAAGAGGGGGGAGGGTGAACAATATAAGACCATTTTTTACTTTTTCTTCCAATTCAATATTATGTTGTGTAAATATAGCAATATCAATAGTAGTAATCAAAGAAATGCACAAAAACCATACACAATAGAGACACCACAATTTACGTGGTTCACCCAATGTGGGCTACTCCACGGAGAAAATCGTTTACTAAAATTTTCTCAATCAATCTCTTTGGTAATCACTCCCAATTACAATGTTTATGGATCTTTGTCCAAAGGATATGTTGATCCCCTAATCTCAATTTCATGGATCTCTTCAATAGGAGAACTCTTTCCCATTCTACTCTGGCTATGTGATATTATAGAAGACTCTGTCTCTCTATTACATTGACTAGTGGACCTCTCTCCACTTGAAGACTCCTCACTCAGATTTGTCTTCAACTGTGTTGGCTTCTGGATCTCTATCCAATGACACTTTGTCCTCTATACTCTATCACATCCAAAGCTCTATTAATAGGCTCACTAAGAACTTGATCAATAGGTTCACACAAAAACTACTCAATAGGTTCACACATAAACTACTTAGCAAGCTCACACAAAAATTATCTAAAACTGAATAACAAGCTCACACAAAACCTGTCCAATGTTGAATAACAAGTTCACATAGAACCTGTCCAAATATGCTCTAGCAAGCTCACCAAGAACTTGCCCAAATATACTCTAGTAATCTCACTAAGAACTTTCCCAAATATGCTCTAGCAAGCTCACCAAGAACTTGCCCAAAACTATCCAAAAATCTGTCCCAACACTGTCCTCAAATCTATCCCAAAACTATCCTCAAATCTGTCCCAAAGGCCTTCTCAAAGGCTCAATCAATCATGCTCAAGTAGCACTCAAATATCATCCACAAATCTATCAAGGCAAAGCTCAAATATGAACTCAACAATGAATGGCAATGTACTCTTCAATGTATGACAATAATTATCCACAATGATCTCAACTCAACTCAACTCATAGAAGCATAAAGAGAATTTTTAGAGACTCAATATGTTCTAATATTAATCTCAACTCAACTCAACTCAAATCAACTCATATAAGCATAAATATAATTGTTAGAGACTCAATATGTTCTAATCTCAATATCAACTCAACTCAACTCAAATAAATCTCAACTCAAATCAAGTCAATCTCATAAAAGCATAAAGAGAATTGTTAGAGACTCAATATGTTCTAATCTTACTCTCAACTCAAATCATAATAATGGAATAGTTTGTTTCATAGGACTTGAAAAATCACTTCACACATCACTTGACTAGGCTCAATAAACTCAACTCAACCAATCACCACAAGGGACAACTCTCTCTCACACAACCCTAGTCCAAGTATGTATCAACCAACTCAAATGTTTCCAACAATGCTCAACCACAAATCTCACATAACAATGATACTCATGTTCTTTTATAACTCAAGTTATTTCACAACCAATGGGATTCAACAACTATGCTTATAAAACAAGGTTTAGACACAACTCTCAATTCAAAAAACCTTGAAGCATTCAACCAACCACTTTCAAAAAGGAAACCACAAACAATCATTTTCCCTCCAATGATATTTCAGAAATCAACCACCATAAAAAATCAATAGGAGAATGTGCCCATACCTTTTATGAAGATGAAAAAACCTCTTTGTAAATATACCACAATCACAAAATTCTTTTGCCAATATTCACAAGGGTTAGTAGATCACAAAATAATAAACATTACTCCACTTTTAAATAATCATCACCAAGGCCTTTAATTGCACAACTTCATTATCTCTCCTAAAACCACTTGTACCATAAAATAAAATAACTCAAAACATTGCATAACCTTTTCACTCCCAAAATCACTTATACCATAAAATAAAATAAATCACAATATTGCATACCATGTCACCTCATGAAATAATTAATCCTCTTGAAAAAGAACAAGGCAAACTTCACTTTTGGAACCCCTTTGCAAAATAAGAAATATATCTTTACACATACCATATTTCTCATAAATAAGTTAGTCAAATAGCCCTCAAAATAAGCTTTTCTACGATATATAATATGCCCCATTTCCAAAATAAATTGAACCTTTACATATATATATATGCCAACCTCCATTAATTGCACATAGGTCAGCCCTCCATTAATTTAAACTTAAACTTTAAACTTTAATATCTTCATCACCGGAGGTCCTTTTTCGATGAAACAAAATTCCACCTTGGATTTTAAGAAAAGCCCTTTCCACATAAGCCCACCATGGTTTTAAATAAAATCTTTTATTTTGCCTGCCTTGGTTTTCATAAAAACCCTGTATATATCCATGCTCTCCAAAATATCATAGATGATTATCTATGAAGTGCTTTTGCCACCAAAATAAAATATGATCCATGTGATATCAATGATCCATGTGACATCAATGACAACATAAAATACCTCAAATTAACTCAAATTTCCAACAATCTCCCCCTTTGTCATTGATGGCAACACCTCTAATGCAAACACCACAATCACTGCAAAAACCATCTATGAGAATCAAATATTCTTCCCCTGACTCAATAATCTCTATGGAGGCTACTACCCCTAACTCAATACTTCATTTGGAGGCTGCTCCCCCTAACCCAAATCTCTCCCCCTTTGACATCAATGGTAAAAGAGACACCTATGGGGCTAAAAAATATGACTCTTAAGCATAGCCCCCTCACCACCTTCTCTCTTGAGGTGATTAATTTTGGGGTGGGAGTACCTTTACTCCCATATTACATTGATTATTTCCTCTATCAACTTCCTTCCATGTTTTTCTAATATCCTTCTCTTGATGAATTACTTGATCTTCTTGTCTTGAACCTTTTTGACCTTCTTGTCTTGAACCTATTTGGAATTGAGTCCTACACCATCTTGCAATATGCCCAAAGTTATTACAATTAAAAAACTTGATATTGTAGCATTTGGCTGATGCTGATGTCCTGAAATTATTCTTAAAATAATTTCCATATCCATTCCTTTCCAGAACCCTGTATTGTGAAGCTATGTTTTCATGACCATTATAACCATGACTTTTGAATTGTGTAGCTCTAAAACCAAAATCATGTTGCTCATTTCCTTTGTACTAAAAATATCTATGACCAATCCTGTTGCATGAGAAGCAATGTCCCTGAAAACCATACCTTCTTCCCTTGAAGTTTCTTCTAGCAAAATCAAACTTCTTTGATCCATGGATCCTTTCTTGACCATTATCCTTATGATCATCTTCAACTTGTGCATTGCATTCTTGAACCTTCTTTGTAGCATCTAAAACCTCTATCTTGCCTTTATATTAAAGAATTTATTTTCCTTTTTGAAATTGATTCATCTATCTCAAAACAAAAACCAAATTGAATATTTGGATCCATAGGAACTTTGGAACTTTCCTCATAAATCTTAGGTGCTTCCTTGCTTTCATCTTTTAGAACTTCCTTTCCTTTTGAGTGTGATTTTTCTTGGAAGTAAGATACAACCTTAAAATAAGTTTCCACTCCTTTTTGAATATTTTCATATAATGTATCATGTCTTGTCGTTGTTATCCTTAGTTCGTCATTCATCCTCTCTTCTATCCTTTTTGCATTTTGAAGTTTTTCTCTGAGATTACTGATTGTTTGAAGTAGTTTTTCTCTGATTTTGACATTTGTTCGAATCTTATTTTCAAGATTCTTGTATTCTTCTTTTAACATTTTGATTTCTGAATTTTGTTTACTTGGCTCATCCTCTTCCTTTTCTATTACCAAAAATGATACTTCTTTGTTTTCACTACTACTGGAATTATCACTAGAACTACTGCTTTATTTTTCAAATACACTTTCCTTGTTGTAATTGTTGTAGTATGTGCAATCATCATATATATGCCCAAAATATCCACATATGAAGAATTTTAGTATCCATAGACCTTTCTTTTACCTATCTTCTTGCTCAATGGCTATGGTAAGCTCTTCATGTCTTTCTTCAATAAGCACATCCTCTTCTTTAACTTCAATACCTAGGAATAGATGCTCTTCCTTTTTATCATCTGAATTGTCTCTATCATTTTGATCTGAGCTATCCCTTGATTCTACAATGCAGTAATATTTCTTTGCCCTACGAAAAATTTTCTTCTTCTCATACCTGTTTTGCTTGTGTCTATCATCTTTGTCATGCTTATGCTTTCCATATTATTTTCTTCTTTGATCCTGATTTTCATCATCACTGTTTTCTTCATGTGTACACTTGTATGCATAGTGACCAAGATCACCACACTTGTAGCACCTTACTTTCCTTATATCTCTAAAATTCCTTGAGTCCTTATTCATTTTTATGAAGTTAGCTTCCTCATAATTTTCTAAAACTCTATCTATTTCTGAAACTTTCCCTTCCTATTTTTCTGAAGCCTTGAATGCAATCTCTTTTATTAGAGCTTGATGCTTACTTACCCTCATATCATAAGCTGTGAGAGTACCTTGCAATTATTCCATTGTTAACTTGTTGATATCCATTGTTTCTTCTATTGCTAAAACCTTTGCATCATATTTCATGGGAAGTGATCTCAAAATATTTTGAGTAACTTTTGATTCTTTCATCTCAAAACCTAGGCCTCTCATAGTGTTAGTAATATCATAAACTCGAAGTAAGAACTTTGCAATATATTCAAAATATTCCATTTTCAATTCCTCAAATATTTTTCTATGAGTTTGTAGTTTTTCCAAATTTACCTTGGAATATCCTTCATAAGTATTCCTCAACTTGGTCCACATCTCATTAGCTGAAGTACATACCATGAACTTTTCAAAATCTATCTCATGTAGCCCATTCAAAATACAATTCATTGCTCTTGCATTTATCTCAACCAATTTCCTGGTAGTCTTATCTTCCTCGGGATCACCTTCAACCTTATACTCTTTTTCAACCATTTTCTATACCTCATATCCTTGTGATATCAAGTAGTTCTTCATCCTCATGCTCCAGAAAGCATAATTTTTACCATCAAATAATGGAGCCTTATTTGAAGATAATCCTTTCTATGAAGCCATATGTGTTCTTGTAGAATCTACCCTCAAGATGTTAGCCTTTTTGAAGGAACTCGCTTTGATACCAATTGAAGAACACAAGCTTATACTGAGAAGGGGGGGTGAACAATATAAGATCACTTTTTAATTTTTCTTCCTATTGAATATTAAGTTGTGTAAAGATAGCAGTAATAAAATCAATGCACAAAAACCATACACAATAGAGACACCACAATTTATGTGGTTCACCCAATGTGGGCTACTCCACGGAGAAAATATTTTACTAAACCTTTCTCAATCAATATCTTTGTAAATCACTCCCAATTACAATGTTTATGGATATCTATCCAAAGGATATGTTCATCCCCTAACCTCAAGTTCGTGGATCTCTTCCACAAGATAACTCTTTCCCCTTATGCTATGACTATGTGATCTTATATAAGACTTTGTCTCTCTGCTGCACTAACTAGTGGACCTCTCTCCACTTGAAGACTCCTCACTTAGATTTGTCTTCAACTGTGCATAATGTTGGATCTCTATCCAGTGAGAATCTATCCTTTGTACTTTGTCACCTCCAAAGCTTTTTCAATAGGCTCACTAAGAACCTCGTCAATAGGTTCACATAGAACCTTCTTAACAATATCACATAGAACTTATCCAAAATTTAATAACAATCTCACACAGAACCTATCCAATGTTGAATAAATGGGTTCACATAGAAACTTTCCAAATATTCTCTAGAAATCTCACCAAGAACTTGCCCAAATCTTCTCTAGCAAGCTCACCAAGAACTTGCCCAAATTTGCTCTAGCAAGCTCACCAAGAACTTACCCAAATATGCTCTAGCAAGCTCACCAAGAACTTGCCCAAAACTATCCACAAATCTGTCCCAACACTGTCCTCAAATATGTCCCAACATTGTCCTCAAATCTGTCCCAAAGGCCTTCTCAAAGGCTCAATCAATCATGCTCAAGTAGCACTCAAATCGAATCCACAAATCTATCAAGGCAAAGCTCAAATATGAACTCAACAATGAATGTTAATGTACTCTTCAATGGATGACAACAATGATCCACAATGATCTCAACTCAACTCAACTCATAGAAGCATAAAGAGAATTGTTAGAGACTCAATATGTTCTAATATCAATCTCAACTCAACTCATAGAAGAATAAAGAGAATTTTTAGAGACTCAATATGTTCTAATATCAATCTCAACTCAACTCAACTCAAATCAATCTCAACTCAAATCAAGTCAATCTCATAGAAGCATAAAGAGAATTGTTAGAGACTCAATATGTTCTAATCTTACTCTCAACTCAAATCAGAATAATTTAATAGTTTTTTCATAGGACTTGAACAATCACTTCACACATCACTTGACTAGGCTCAATCAACTCAACTCAACCAATCACCAGAAGGGACAACTATCTCACACAACCCTAGTCCAAGTATGTATAGACCAACTCAAATGTTTCCAACAATGCTCAACCACAAATATCACAACAATGATACTCATGTTCTTTTCTAACTCAAGTTCTTTCACAACCAATGGGATTCAACAACTATGCTTATCAAATAAGGTTTAGACACAACTCTCAATTCAAAAAACCTTGAAGCATTCAACCAACCACTTTCAAAAAGGAAACCATAAACAATCATTTTACCTCCAATGATATTTCAGAAATCAACCACCATAAATAATCAATAGGAGAAAATGCCCATACCTTTTATGAATATGAAAAAACCTCTTTGTAAATATACCACAATCACAAAATTCTTTTTCCAATCTTCACAAGGGTTAGTAGATCACAAAATAATAAACATTACTCCACTTTTCAATAATCATCACCAAGGCATTTAATTGCACAACTTCCTTATCTCTCCTAAAACCACTTGTACCATAAAATAAAATAAATCAAAACATTGCATAACCTTTTCACTCCCAAAACCACTTATACCATAAAATAAAATAAATCACAATATTGCATACCATGTCACCTCAAGAAAGAATTAATCTTCTTGAAAAAGAACAAGGAAAACTTCACTTTTGGAACCCCTTTGCAAAATAAGAAATATATATTTACACATACCATATTTCTCCTTCTAAATAAGTTAGTCAAATATCCCTCAAAATAAGCTTTTCTATGATATATAATATGCCCCATTTCCGAAATAAATTGAAACCTTTACATATATATATGCCAACCTCCATTAATTGCACATAGGTCGGTCCTCCATTAATTTAAACTTAAACTTTAAAATTTAATATCTTCATCACCGGAGGTCCTTTTTCAATGAAACAAAATTCCACCTTGGCTTTTAAGAAAAGCCCTTTCCACATAAGCCCACCATGGTTTTAAATAAAATCTTTTATTTTACTCGCATTGGTTTTCATAAAAACCCTGTATATATCCATGCTCTCCAAAATATCATAGATGATTATCTATTAAATGCTTTTGCCAGAAAAACCAAATATGATCCATGTGACATCAATGACTGTTAGAGTTAAAGTGCACTATGCCTTTAGTTTGACACTTGTCAGTTTCATTGACAAGTGTCATGTTTTTCATATAGGCCTTCTGCCTATATATGTAACTCATTTTATGAATAATATAATCCCTTCAGCTTTTCCCTCAAATAATATAATATAATATAATAATATAATAATATAATTATAATAATATAATAATATAATAATATTATTTTATGAATAATATAATAATATAATTTAAGTTTTGGTTCATAGTTGGAGAGCCAAGCGCAAAGAGCACGAGCCTAGACCAAAAAGAGGATGATAGGTTACTTTTAGAGAAGTCAACATTAAGGGGGAATGTTACCTAATGTTGACTTGCTTTGTTTTTTCTTTAGTTAGGATAGTGCACTTTAAGGGGGAATGTTAGAGTTAAAGTGCACTATGCCTTTAGTTTGACACTTGTCAGTTTCATTGACAAGTGTCATGTTTTTCATATAGGCCTTCTGCCTATATATGTAACTCATTTTATGAATAATATAATCCCTTCAGTTTTCCCTCCTGACAATGACAACATAAAATGTCTCAAATTAACTCAAATTTCTAAAATTTTCCACCAAATATAGAATTTGGTGCCAAAACCCGAGTGGGCATCCTAGTCAGTGAATTAGTAATTATTTTTCTAAAACATCAATTTCCCATGAACTATTAATTCTAAAACATCTACTTATTTTTGCCCATGTTAATCATAATAACTTCTCAAGTATCTACACTTTTCTTTAATGCATTTATTGTTCATAAATATGCCAAAGAGGGGGCAACATGTAGACAGGAAAAATTGACTCTTTTTCCTTAGTTTTCCTTCTAGAAAAGTAATATCATATTTGAGCTTAATTTTACCTAAACAAATCCCATCCAAATTTACTATAACCTACACCATTGGATTGGGATCAAAAATATCTTTCCAACGGTACATTATATATCCAATTTTGACACTATTTGATCCCTCAAATTGCAAAAATACTATGTACATGTCTAGATCAGATGATTTTGTATGAGATCGTACAATTTTGTAAAATATTGGATGATTTTGTACGAGATTGGATCGCCCGATCTCGTCAAAAACTGAAAATTGCCCTATTTAGTAAGGTGAAAAAGATGGTTGTAACTTCTTATTCCTTACCTGGCCAATTGCACGGTGGTTACAGGATCGGCTCGAATGATCTCCTCCAAAATAGGGGAAGTTGTAACCTTCTTTATTTTTAGCCCAACCTCTCAACCTATTCTAATATATTTAATCCAGGATCCTCTCCCTAGATTATCCTTGGAAATTTATATACTTTCACTCTATTATTTCATCATTTTATTGTGTTTTTGCAGGTTGGATTTGTGCATCGATGAGATTTGTGCAAAGATCGTACCACTTGATATCTGGATCGTATTGATCTATATTAAAGAAAACTACCCAATCTCAAATAAAACTATTTGATCTAGTTTGCATCAAATATTTATACTGTTAAGCTGATTGGGGGCATCCAAACATTATTATTTACATTCTTCTTTCTTATTTGTTTTGTCTTAAATCATATTTATCATCTAATTAAATCATTTGAAATCCATTATTATTAATATATTAGATTTCATACTTATATTTTATCACTTTTGCATGAATGTCCATGTGTTTAGCATAGATCTATAGTTATTCATTCAATCATTGTACTTTTAAGCTTATCATTCAACCTAATTCACATCGATAAATGCATATTACCCTATAAATATGCTATTTTCTGTGTTAATTTGTAAAAATGTAGGTTTCTACTCTGATCGACTAGATTCATGCAAGATCGGATCATCCGATCACCAGATCATATCACCTGATCTTATCTTATTTTGACTGATCATGTCTACATCAAGCATAAAAGTGTAGAAATCAGCCATTTGGATCTGGGTTAGAATTTCAAATCACTTTATAAGCATTGCATTGCTCATTATTTCCTGTTTTCTATTGTTTACTAGTTTCATGTGAATTAAAATCGCATATAGGTTAGTATAGTTGCATATTGGCCAAAATAGGTGTATGTGAGACTATCTAAAAGAATACATTAAACAAAATCCAAAACCTAGGCATGGAAACTGCCATAAAATATTTCTCGGCGAACCCACAAAATTCATCAAAAAATCACCAAAGAGGGCATGATCTCAAGTGCCTCTCCTTTGAGATGTAGACCTACTATTATCCCATTGCCCTTCAAGGCGTGGATCCATTAGTAAAAAAGATGTAATTCACACACACAAAATAAATCCCCACTTCTATAAACTTTACTCTGATACCACTATAGATGATAAAAATATGCACCATATGAAATTAATATAAATGAAAGCAATAAATTATATGTATATTATATTATGTATGGTTTTTGTTCTATATCTTTATAATAATGACCCTTGTAGGGGTTACATTACCATTTATGGGACTAGCTTCCCTTTTACAAATAATGATGGTGCCTTGGTACTTTTATCACTACAACACTGGAGGGTGAATTTGTTGTGACTACTCATTTTTCTATATTTGAGTATATGTATCTATGTCTACATTTGTTAGACCTACTTTTTATCGCTCATGTTTGGATGATGACCATCATGAGGGCTGATGATTGTGTGCTCTAACCATCTAAGTGTTAGATGATTACAATATTGAATCATTTAGGGTAGGATAATTGGATGCTAGAGTATTTTGTTGCATTAGGGTTTGTTATCTCTCAACCTATAAAATTGTGCACAAGTGAAATAAAACTAGATAGTAGTACCTATCAGGCCTCCAAAAGTTGAGGCCCATTTTCAAACTAGATTAAAAACTAGGGATGCAAAATGAAATGAAGATCTATAAAAATTATGATACTGAAAAGAGCATGAATGGATCTTACCATTTTTTTCCTATAATTTTTGTCTTTATTTCTATGTTGTGCTACATCGAGTTGCATCATGATGTATCAGGTTGCATTGTGCTACATTTAGATGTCTACATATGGGATGGATTGAAGAACACAAACTCATACTGAGAGGGGGGGTGAATAGTATAAGCCCAATTTTTACTTTTCTTTCCCAATCAATATTATGCAATGTATAGATAACAATATCAATATTAGTAATCAAAGCAATGCACAAATCACCACACACAATAGAGATAACAATTTAACGTGGTTCACCCAATGTGGGCTACTCCACGAAGAAAATATTTCACTAAAATTTTCTCAATCAATCTCTTGGGAATAATTTTCCTATTACAATGTTTATGGACCTCATTTTAAAGGAGATACCAATCCCCTAATAAAGTTCATGGATCTCTATCCATAAGAGAACTCCTTTCTCCTTAGCTCTGATTGGTGATATTCTAGAATAACTATTACCCCCACTACTCTGGCTAATGGATCTCTATCCACTGAAGACACCTATCCTTACTACCATGGCTAATGGATATTTATCCACTAGATACTGTCATCCTCTATACTCTATCACCTTAAAAGCTCTATCTCAAATATGTACTAAACATAGTCCTTCAGTCTAGCACAAATTTGCTCAGTCACTGTCTTTGGTCTAGCACAAACCTATCCTTAAATCTATACTAAACATAGTCCTTCGGTCTAGCACTAATTTATCCTTAATATATGTCCTCTAACCTACACTAAATATAGTCCTTCGGTCTAGTACAAATCTGTCCTCAAGCCTTAACACAATGCTTAAATTAATCTCAAATCAACTCTTCTAGATCTACCCCAAACCTTAACCCAAGGTTTGAACAAATCGATCAATCAACTCTACTCTCAAGTCTTCTCAAAGACTTGTCTCAAATCTACCTTGTAAGCTTCCACAAAAGCTCACACTAACATGTCCACAAGTCCTCTTTTAGAACTTACCTAATATGCTCTCAAGTATTAACTAAGACTTACCTCAAATCTGTTCAACAAGTCCTCACTAGAACTTGTACAAATATGCTCAAGAAGTCCTCACTAGAACTTATCCAAACTTGTAGAAACATAAAGATATTTTTAGAGACTCAATATGCTTCACACTTATCACAATTCTCAATTACTTTCAATCACTCTTTTTGAAACATATATAGAATTGTTAGAGACTCAATATGCTTCACATTCACAAAATCTCAATCACTTTCAATCTCTATTTTATCATAGAAACATATAGAGAATTGTTAGATACTCAATATGTTTCAAACTCATTCACACTAAACCTCTTTTTAAAATTAATTCAGAATATAGAACACTTTATTTCATAGAACTTGAACTATCACTTTAACATATCCACTTGACTAGGCTCAACCAACTCTACTCAACCAATCACTCAATGAAATAATCCTTGCTCACAAACCCTAGTCCAAGCATATGAACACTCACTCAAATTTTTCCAACAATGCTTATAAATCAATCTCACATAACAATGATACTCATGATATTTGAAAACCCTAGTTCAAGTTCTTCACTCAATTAATCACTTCAACAATAATGCTTATAAAAAAATATTCACATAACAATGATACTCATGATATTTGCAAATCCTAGTTCAAAGGAGATACCAATCCCCTTTAATAAAATATCATGAAGAACAAAGCTCTATCAATCCACTGCTTGGTAAATTTTATAAATGATTATAGACCTACAAGATATTGGATTGACATAGCTTTATATCCTAAATGGTCTATTAAACAAGTAGCCTTTTAATGAGATTATAATTTGTGTTTGATTGCATGATTATTTGGTAAACCAAGTAGGAAAGAGTAACCTATTAATTAGTTTTTAGTAAGGATTACAAATAATTATAGGACTACAAGATATTGGATTAATATGACTTCTTAGCCCGAGTGGTCCACTAGATAAGCAATGTTTATTGAATCTATTTTATAGATGCCATGTTACATTTGATAGGACATGCCAAGATAACAAAATCCTCCTTTTCTACATGATATACCTAAAAATAATTTTAGGATTAAATTACATCATAGGAGGAAAGTGGTGACCTAGAAAGGCCTATTAAATAATCATGAGAATTGGAGAGAAGATTTTATTGAAATGGTCTTGAAATTTGATGAGGAGAATATGGTGTGTATATGATTTTATTGGGAAATTAGAAAGGGGTAAGGTCAAGTCATTAGGACCATGGATGAACGTGTTATACATCACTTAATACAAGATATGGAGAAGAAGAGAATAAATATGATAAATAATAAAAGGTAAGTTAGAAGAAAGGAAAAGTGAGAGTAGTTGATCTTGCTAAGTGAGAATAATTTAGGCATGATGCCTTTTAAGGTGCATTATGTTGATTGGTACTTTATGTTATTTGGCATCTAATGTGGCTAGGTGATTGGTTTCAAAGTGAAATTTAGTAGTGATGATAAAAGGTCCTAGCCATTTTGTTTTGAATTTTACTTTGAGCTTATATTTGATATTGGTATTCTTTTGGTTTTCCTTGAGGACTACGTCCTTAATCTCAAAGTATCTTGGGTATACTTTCTTGTGATATGCATACCAAAGTCTGTTATGGTAGGTTCTTAAATGTTCTATGGAATTAATGTAGTTTTATTATAAAAGATCTAATTGTTGGAGATGGCCTAGGTGATATTTGTTACCGCTGGAAGAGTCTTATAACAAGACTCCTAGGGTAGAGACTTCGAGTTCGAATGAAAAAAAAATTCTTCAGTCCCATAGACTAAAGCATAATGTGTTGCACCTGTAGGGGTATGTATGCTAGTATGATATGACCATAAGGAAGGGTATAGTTGCAAGTGCCAATCTTGATCATTTTTGTTGACCAATTTCTTAAGCATTTTGATTAATATCTTGTTGGAAAAATTTTCTTGGCCATTTCCTTGTGGCCAAAAACCTACCTGAGCCCCCTCTCAAATACTTAGGGTGGCTTCTCTTCTATCTAAATGTTTGTCTCCATTATTTCACCCTTTCAAATTAGACACTTTCAACTCGTAATTCTTGTGAATAATATTACTCCAACATTGTTAAACAAGGGTAACATTCAAATTTCCATTCTAAATGATGATTAAAAGTAAGCAATCATTTATTAAACATATTATTTTTTAAAGGTATACATTTCTCTTTTAATCAAACATTTACAAAGCAACTAAATAATCCATTAATTCTTTACTAAACCTTATTATTCCCATTAATAAGGTATTTAGATCATTTACTTGCTAATTTATATCAATATCAATATTAATTATTAATATTGACACCAATATTCTCAAGTATTAAGGTTATCAACTACAAAATAAATACTTGAATGATATTTATCCATAAATCTATATTTTCCATATGCACAAGCATATAAGCCATTCAATAAACAATATTACACATCATTGTTTTATCCTTAAATAGGTGGCTATTTTCTTTAAGATAGTCTATTGCTACCACCATCCTATTAAGGAGACTCATTTCACAACCAACTTTTTGGACCAATAGTGTGAACATTCAATAAGCACAAATGCAATGCACCTACATGAAGGGTACTTTATTACCCTAAGTTGTCGATGAATGAATCATCACCATAATTTCCCAAAACTTTCTCTCAACTTAGGTGGTTATCCATATTAAACCACCAATGAGAGCCCTTGGTCATGCAACCACAATATATACATATACATATACTATATATATATATATATATATATATATATATATATATATATATATATATATATATATATATATCAGAAGTACCACATTCCAATACTTGAACCAAAGCATATAAAACTACTTATTGATAGCAATGAACAAAACCATGCATTAAATATCCATACATCAATACATAGCTTATTATCAAGGATAAGTCCTACCAAGGAGGGTTGTTACACTATCATATCCACAATATAATCATGAGTATGCAACATGAGTGAATATGATAGATTAGTCTACTTGAAGGGCATATTGGGCTACACCTCTAGTCATAAAGCTGAAGGATTTGTGATTATTTGGTGATGATGTTGTAGATATCTTGGCCTATCAAATAGGGTATTTGGGTCTACAAGTTCATTACCTAATTCATATGCAAAGATTTATATATATTTAGGAAATAGATTTGTGTTTCAAAATAATCTCTAATGTGTGAAGAGAGGTAAGACTTTTGTGAGTAAAAGCCATCTCATAGTGATGAAAGATTTTCCTAGTTGAAATATGATGATTATGTCCTGGATCACTTAATATATCAATAGGAGTTTTTAATCCTAGGGATTGTTACTTTATGCATATGCAAATATCTATAGATACGTTAGGTATTAATATTTTACAAGAAGAGTGTTGCCAAGTATACCTTCCAAGGAAGTAGTGACCTTGAATCAAATGACTAACACATGCATAAGTAATTATGAATATGAAACGGATTGGTAATAAGGTACCTACTCTCTTGGATGGTAATATAGACCTCATAACTCATCATAAATGTAGATTATGAAATATGTTTGATAATTTTTATTGGTTTCTTTCTTTTCTATTAGATTAGATTGAAAGTTATAATACTATTGATACTATGTTTTGTATGCATACACGTAATTCTATGATTACAAGTCATAGGACCAATAGATTCAAGGCCTTCAACATGACTTGATAGATAATCTATGATACTGATGACAATTAGCTTATAAGTTTTTTGTTGGATTATTGTAAATATGTCTATGAAACTATGAATCCCTTCACCTTTATCCGAAAAATGTACAAAGGATTGTATATCCATATGATATTTGTAAAAGAATTCATATTTCCATAGGTGTCAAATGTGTTGCCACAACACATGACCTAGAAATTTGTTGTTGAGGTGACAAGATATCCTCATACCAACTGATATACTTTTTAAAAAATATAGGAATTTTATAATCTACTACTCAATACACTCACAAATTATTATGAATACACAAAGTGTTGATTATAGAGTTCCAATGCCTTCTTAAGGTCTATAAATAGACATAGAGACTTTGGATATTTATGATGAAGTTTTATTATTTGATTGTTATCCCTATTAATTCATAGATCAATAGGGAACATTGATAAAATATTATTTGTTACTTGGCATACTCATAGATTATTGTAGGCATGCAATCTACAGGTCATATCATGCCAACATTTGCGTAATGATCCATGAATGAGCGAGGTGATGGTGGAAGAAAGGAATTTGAAATAAAGTGATTTGAATATATCATGAGTTTCCTAACATATTAGTGGGCATCATCAATTGTGTATGTCCCTTTCCTAACACAAATATAATAATTGCATATAAATGAGGTATAGGACATGAACAACTAAGGATGTCACTAATATACAAGGAAAATTAGGACTATTTTAATAGGAATGTTGTCTATTATATCAATTAAGATAGAAGAAGTTCCCTATACATTAACTAGCATATGAGAAATTGCACAAATGAATAGAAAATATCTTCTTATCTTAATGGGCATTTGAGGACACATTTTTGTTGTCACATGGATGATATGAATTTTTTTTATTACAAGCTTGTTTAATAAAAATTATTTAGACGTACAAGATTTTGTATTGACATAGCTTTATAGCTTGAATGATCTATTAAACAAGTAGCCTTTTAATGAGATTATAATTTATGTTTGATTGTATGATGATTTGGTAAACCAAGTAGGAAAGAGGAACCTATTAATCCAATGCTTAGTAAGGCTTACAAATAATCATAGGACTACAAGATATTGGATTAATATGACTTCTTAGCCTGAGTGGTCCACTAAACAAGCAATTTTTATTGAATCTATTGTATAGATGCCATGTTACATTTGATAGGTTGTGCCAAGATACCAAAATACTCATTTGCTACATGATATACCTACAAAGAATTTTAGGATTATAGTAGATCATAGGAGGAAAGTGGTGGCTTAGAAGGACCTATTAAATAATCATGAGAATTAGAGAGAATATTTTATTGAAATGGCATTGACATTTGATGATGATAATATGGTGTGTATATGATGTTATTGGGACATAAGAAAGAGGTAACGTCTTGTCATTAGGACCATGGATTATCGTGTTATACATCACTTAATCCAAGAGATGGAGAAGAAGAGAATAAATTTGAAAAATAAGAAAAGGTAAGCTATAAGAAAGGAAAAGTGAGAGTAGTTGATCTTGCTAATGTTGGGTGTTCCAAAATTAAGAGAAAAAAATTTGATAAGGTCAGGTCATCAGGGTTGTAAGTCATCATGTTATACATCACTTATCCTAAGAGAGGAATATGAGAAGAAATATGTGTTTGATCCAAAAAGGGCTCACACCTATCGATTCCTATTGCAAGAATTGAAAGATACACAAAATGCATACAAGAACAAGAAATTAAAAATAATAAATGTGCTTTATTCCATTATATTCAAAGCCAAAGTAAAATTACAAGTACATCCCTCTTAGGGATAATCACTTTGATACAATTTTTATAATAGGATGTAATGTTTCCCTCTCAAGGGTAGGTGTGATTTCCAAGTGCCTTTTCAAGATGACACAAACTGCTCTAGGGTGTCGATGAACCTCTTCTCCATGATTAGAGGTATTTTTTGCCTTGCATCCCAAAACCCTGTTAGTCCTATGTGCAATAAACAACAAGAAACATTAATAGCAAAGGAGGCCTCTCTTGATGAGGATTTTAAAGGGTGCTTGCACAAAAGGTAACATGATAATCAAGAAATCAAGAAAGTTATTCAAATCATATAAATTGATCTAAATCATGATGATCTACCATTATAAACATGAAATAAAATAAGATGAATCTATCTAAGCTCCTAATTAGCCAATTGAAGACATAAAAGCATGAAAAATATTCATTATACCTACACTTCAATAATGAAGGGAAATTGCAATAAACTCTTAATTTGTCGATCAAATATATTTAGAATACTGGATTAAACCTATAGCATGATTAATATAACCTAGTTAAACAAACTAAAAAACAAAGAATAAAGAAATCAGGGATTACCTGCTGACCGTGGGTCCTTCAAGCGATGGGTACTGTTCACCACGACTGAGCCTGAAGTAAGTTTACCCTCCAAATCAGGGCCAATTCTCTGATTCTCCTTGCCAAATTGGTGGTCAAGGGTCACCTTTGTGTCCTCTGATATATTTGGTGATTGAATTACTTAGTAAGTGCACAGATTGCATGGATTAGAGTTCTTGGATCTGCTATCCTTCTAGGATCTCCATGGCAATGTGATCTCCAATTGGGTAACACAAGTATTCCTATAAATGCATATGAATGATTATGCAATTCGATAGGGCTTCACTACTCAATTTATTATGATTATCTCTCTCTTTTCCCCAATTTAGAGGGGGATTATATAGAAATTACCAAGGGCTAGGGGTGGCTTCATGAGGAAGCCTAGATCAAGATTGGGTGGTTGAGCTTGTTGGATGGAAGGATTCAAAATCTTCCTCACTCAAACCACTCCATTCCATAACTAATTGGCCATTGCAAACGATTATGGTTTGGATGAAGGCCAATTGAATTTGAGTCTTGACTACGACTGATAGGTGCAGTCGGCTCTGATAACCGTGGGTGTCAGTAGTGGCTAGCAATGACTAGGCAAAGGTGCCCAAATAAGTGGTAAAAACCACTGCTATACCTTGGTATCTATCCAAGGTCTTCCATATGGTCTTCTAGCATATCCCATATGAGTAGTCGCCTCGACATGACGTATTTTAGGTGTCTATAGATACCTCTTTTGAGATGCATTGTGACATCGAATAATGCTGAGCAAAAATATACCTCCTAAAATGATGCCATAAGTTGGATGATGATCATTAGTCTAATCAACATTAGATGACCAAGTCCTGCAAAGAGGATGTGCATCCTAGAATCATTGCTTCCAACTGGATGAAAGACTTAATTTAAAAGGGTTTGCACTCGTCATCAGGAATTTGGGTAGCTTTGGTGCTACAATAGGAGTTAGGCCTATATAACTAAAAAGAGGAGAGCTACAAATAAATGGTCATATATGTTATTTAACCCAACAGAAGGGTAAGCTTAAGATATTCTTTGGCAATGATTCATAAGACGAATGCAATTTGACAAGATCTAGGGATCTACGATCAAGGGATATTTTGTTGACTTTGATTATGATTTGATATTATGACTACCCCCTCAAGCGATGAGTCGATGAGGGTAATAAAAATAAATGAAGCGACGAGGTCGCTTGACCACTATGAATGATCTTGAACAAAGTAAGATTTAGCATTTGAATTCTTGGCAAGGCCTAATCAACTATGATTGCAACTATTAATAGTAATTGCCTATTTCTATCCCATGGAGCGGTCCAGCCATGAAGGCCTTCTTAGAGAATAAAAATGAAGATAATTATAATTAGGCATGTATTGAATCATATTGTTGATGATATGCTAAAAATATCATAGGATAATTGCGATGAATATCTCATTCCCTTGGAGTAGTCCGGTCATCAAGGCCTTCTTGGGGATTGAAATGAAACATAGTAATTCCACGATGATGAATTTTCTCTAAATATCCTTATGGTAATTTACTCATCTTGTGATGTTTCATGGAGTGCAAGTCACTGCAACCACCAAGTGTTTAGGGTAAATGACTGAATACAAGGCACATTTGACTTTTGATTTATTTGATTTGATTTTTTGTTAATTTTGAATTGAATTTGTTTTATTGGCTGGGAGGTGTAGCGCTCAAAGAAAGGATTTCCAAAATGATGACCTCTATTGAATGTACTTTATAATCTCAGTCAATTATTTTGTTTTACCTTATGATGACATTTTACAATGTCGTTGTGCTTTATTTGGCTCATTTTGATGATTCTGTATCACCAAATATGCTCATTTTATGCTTCCTGTGGTAATTTTGGTCTGGTGAAAATTTTTAATTTGATATTTTAAGCTCTCCATGGTGGGAATTGAGATCATTTATTACTTATTGTTGATCACGTCTATCAAAAGTAGTAGAAAATTCTAAATTCCTTGACTGTGACTCTAAGCCATGGTCGCAAAACCCTAATTCAAGGACCACGGTCGAAAGGCACTGTCTGAACTGAATTCCAAAAATATATAAGGCTTTGATGTTCGAAATATTTCATTATTTACCTAATATTGATAGTAAAAACTGAGAGATATAATAGGTAAATTGATGGCAAGTCGAGATCCACACAACATAACTTCAAATTAATTTTTTGCAAATAGCTTAACACAGTCTTACATTACCATTTCCAGGCATATTTCTTTTCCCTCTCAATCACGAACTCACCATCCCTTTCCCTTAAAATTCTCAAGTTTTTATCGAGGCCTCGACCCTCTAGGAAATTAATGCCCCCGCCTAACCAAAATTTCAAGTTTGTTTTCCCCCCCGGTCGAGTTTTCAAATTTTCTACCATAAATGGGCAACTGCCCGATCCACCATGAAGCTCACATTAATGACCTCCCTTGACCTGCAACCACCGTCTTGGTCAGATTGTTCTTCTGCACCGTTGTCTCATCCATAATGTCCATCGCCTGTATCTGTTGTTTTGCCAAAAATTAAAAATATGCGCGGTCGTGGCCCTCATCTTTGTTTTAATACACGTAGTTGTCCACATGTTTAATTCGATTTTCCCTGGCCGTTCACGTGCATATTTGGCTATGCCTTCTTCTTGTTGCAATATCTTTAATACACGTGCCCCTCACAACTATATTGATACACATGGTTATCCATGTGTCAAATTTGGCCTTGTCTGGCCATCCGCTTGTTCACTTTTGGCTGTGCCTTCACCTAGCCGCAATATCGCGAAAGGTCACGAAATCGTGACAGGTCACGATATCACAACCAAAAGCACCTCTTCTTTGCCATAGCCCTTTGGGGTCACAATTTTGTGACATGTCACAAAATCGCAACATGTCACGATTTCGTGACCCCCTGCCTTCGCCTTGTCATAGCCCCTTGGGGTCGTGATTTTGTGACATGTCACAAAATCACGACATGTCACGATTTCGCGACCCCCCCCTCTGCCTTCACTTTGCCAAAGTCCTTTGCTTTGTTCTCCGCCTTGCTTTAGCTTTTGAAGCTATCTCAAAATCATGCCACATGGCAGCTTTTAACTGGTCGCGATATCACGACAGGTCGCGATATCACGACAGTCGCGATATCACGACAGTCGCGATATCACGACCTGTTGTGATATCGCGACAGGACTCCCCCTACGCCTTGTTCTAAAATATCATCGTGATATTGCGACGTCACGATATCGCGACATCGCGATATCGTGACGAAACTTGCCCTTGCCATGTCGCAGCTTTTGAGGTCATGATTTCGTGACCCCTTCCCCCTTGCTTTACAAAAACTTCCCCCTTGGGAAAAACTGAAGAAAAGTACTTAGAAAAATTTGATTTTTTTTTTGGAAGATGCAAGATTGCTCTACTGTCGTCGGATGCTCCTACATCAGACACCTGAGGTAAATTAAAAGTGATCCTCACTTCTAGTTTGTTAGGGGAAGACCCAGGCGGTCAACCTCCATTTTTGACAACCAAATTGCATCTTCAATAGGTCTACCCTTCCACTTTATCAAATATTCAAAATGCTGTTTGTGTAGCACCCTAAAATTGGTGCAGTAAAATTACAATAATTACATTCACCTTAGTAAACAATTTAAAAATCAAATTTAACCTCCCAAACTTCCCGTTAACCACCGGGAAATCTGTTTCCCCCTTTTTCGTGCCATTTTTAGAGGTTGTTTTGACCGTTTGACGATATCATCGCCGATCAGACGATATCACCCTAGATTTGATGATTTCATCTGGACTAGGATGTCCAGACGATCTTGTCGCAAAACTAATTTTGCAAATTTGGAATCTGTTCTAATGGGTCTCCAATCTGGGCAAAAGTGTGTCTACATCATTGGGACACTCCCCCCGTTGGAGATCTCCCAAATTGGGATGATCTCCAACCTCCTAACTACTCCCCTAAGCATATTTAGTCTATAGGATTTTCCCTTCCCAACCCCTGGCTGAAAATTATTTGCAAGTTAACTCCATTCACGTTAAAACATCCCTATTTTCCATTTGCACTAGTTCCATATCATTTTTGTTGCAGGTACATCACTATTTTTCAACCGAAGCTAGCACCTATCATCGTCGATGAACCTGTTTAGATCGAAGGCGTACCTATCGAATTCGAGGCGATTTCGTACTGATACGAGACGATCTCGACTGCAACCCATATTAAGGTAATCAGTGCCTGCAGTTTGCATTTCTCAACCTTTTTTTTTGTCATTTTATTTTGCAAATTAACTAGTCTATTCAGTGTTTTATGTTATTTTGCATTTGGAGTTCACCCATTTAGATTAAGTGCATAATTAAATCCTAATTATCATTTAATTAGCATGATTCATTTCTGTCTTTGTGTTTAAGTTTCAGTTTGATAACATTGCTGCTATTTTATATCATTTCCCTCTGTTAGCACTATAGTACTTTTTGTATTTTGTATCTATTTTCGGTTTTGCAGGTCTCTGATGAATTCCTCTAACGAATTCATCAGATCTCAGATGATCTTGTCTGATTGCAGATGATTCTATCGAATTTCAGACGATCCAGACTGCTTCAACATTAGAATCTTCTTCAGACATCCGGATCAGGTATTCATCATTTGCATTCTGTAATCTCTCTATTTTTCTGTCTTTAAATCTGCTTTCTGTATTCATTGAACTTGCATTTTCATATAGAGTAATCTAGATGCATTCGGCCAAACCTAGGATATGAATGCTTAAGGTTAAAACGAACACATTTAAACACATTCCAAAACCTAGGCGTGGAAGCTGTCGTTAAATGTTTCCTGGTGAACCCACCATCCGTCAAAAAATCATCAAAATACACCTCCCTTGAGAGGTGGGACCTTCGCAAAGTCCTCTCAGTCCGAGGTACCACGACATCCTTTTCCCATCCTCCTTCCGGACACGGATCCAATAGCCTGAAGGTAAGGATGCAAAAAATTTGGAGCGATACATTTTGGTGAACCCGATGTGAATGCATCATAACCTTTTGAAAAACAAAAACAAAAACAAAAACAAAAACATATATAGAACAACTAAAACATAGATGCATTTTAAAAAAACATTTAAGTTTGAAAACATGTTTAGATGGTAGCTCCTAAGAAAAGGTTAGCAGTTACTATAAACGTAGAAAATCAATTGGTAGCCATAGAAGTCAATTCTGTCCTTAGTGTGCCTGAAACAAGCAGAAATCAATTCTTGTAGAATGAACTTGATAGGAGACTTAGTCTCATTTCATCTAGGTCCACACAACTTAAGCAAATCAAGAGGCTAGTCCTAGATAGAATCCTGGATCCTCATCAATTAGTTTTTTATCATGAACTTCAAAGAGCCTGCCATAGATGGTTAGCCTATAGGAGAGCTTTAGTATCTTCAGAATTGTTCACCTTCGAGGAATACCTCGAGAACACAACCATTGTGCACCAGTTCGTAGGTTGTGTAGAAGACCAAGAAGTTGTTCTTATAGATAGGGAAATATGGAATAGAGTTCCGCGAGCTGTGTTATATCGAGAGTATTGCCACGAGCTTTACTTTTATCAACCAGCATCTGAAATAGACAACATCACCATAGCTCTCTTCATCAAATTTTTAAAAGAAAACTTTCAATTTGAAGAAGAACACTTTATGACTCCTGAACAACTCGAACCTATTAATGATATTCATAAATTGTTTATAGAAAACTAGATTATTACTTCAATATTATTTCTAGCATTTATTGTGTTATTTTTTGTCTTTATTATATTATTTCAAAAAAAAAAAAAAAGAACAAAAAACAAAGAAAAGCTAAAAAAAAAAAAACTAAAAAATCAAAAACTTAGCAAAAACATAAGCATTTCTTTTTCAAATATTGTAGTAGGTATATAATAAGCATATACCTCTTAATTTTTTGCATATATATATATATATATATATATATATATATATATATATATATATTTGCTGAAATCAAAACTTAGCACCATGCCTAAAATTAGGAATGGTAAAGAAACTTTAGGAGAAGAAGAAGATTGGTTACAAGACACAACTAAAGACCCAAATGTCCTTCTTGGAGATACAAATCCGAAAGGAGAAACTCTAGGTCAATCAGAAGAAGACTTAGGTGAAGATAAGGAACAAGAAGGAAGTGTTAAAGAGGATGGATCCTCATCCCCTAGAGTAGCTCCAAATGGAACTATTGCCTTTGACAATGCAGAGCATTTCAAGAAATTTCTCATAGATAACATTGATGACCTTAATGTGGCAATTCGCCTTGATAAAGGGCAAATCAGTAACACTCAAGCATCTATAGAACAGGCGTTTAATATGCGCATTAATCCCTTGTCTTTCATTGATCAAGAAAGTGACAAGGCTAGGCCATACAATACGGATATGGTCACTATGGCTCAAAACATGTCAAAAAAATAGGTTACCCAACCTCCTAAGGAACCTGTTATTCAACCTAAAATCACTCCCACACAAAAGAAACCTTCCTTCACTACTTTATTCTATCAAACTATTGAGCAATATGCTTCAAATAAACAAAAACCTAAAACAAAGCCAAATACAAACTTTCAACAATCCGAAATACAACATAATCCAACTTCAAAATTCCTCCATAATACTTTTCCTACCAATACTTTACACAATATCAACATGGCATCTAATCTGCATGTTCCTCCATCCTACGCCCATAACACTCATGTCAATGCCCTACCGAACCAATATGGGGGGCAAACTAGTAATCTGGAAGCCATGGTGAAACAATTAGCTTCATGTATGGACCAGATAGATCCCTACCATCCCTCGTATAATTATCGAGAGATCCGTAGTCAACCTTTGGACCCCATAGTTGTAGCTCAACCATACCCTAAGCATTTTCCCATGCCTGTCCTGCCTATATATAAAGGAACCGAAGATCCCATAGAGCATCTTCGCATGTTTAGGATAGCATGTCACGACATATCACATGACGACTTGCTATTACTAAAAATGTTCCCAAAAAGTTTAGGTGGAATGGCATTAGAGTGGTACTATCAATTGCCCACTCATTCTTTGAGAAACTTCGAAGAAACAACTAAATCATTTGTCCATCAATTTAGTGCCTACATCGAGAGGCATGTAACTATTAAAGACCTATACAATTTAAAACAAGACAAGGATGAATGCTTTGCCGATTTCTTAGCTAGATGGAGGCAATTGACAGGAAAACTACACTTTGTGCTGCCTTATAGGGAAATGTTGGACATTTTCATCAACAATTTACAAGAACAAATATCTTATGAGCTATCGACTGCTACTTTAACTACCTTCGATCAAGCTATAGATTTAGCTCAAAGAGTAGAAGATGCCCTCATTAGGAGAGGCCAACTTAGGAAGAAGGATGATGAGAAAACATCTAGAAATTAATATAAAAACAAACAAGTTGTCGATGATGGAGTCACTAATAGCATAAATGTTGCTAATGTCAATGCAACGAAGACAACAAAAAAATTCATATTGAAACCTCCTGACAAGCCTCCTCGAGAATTCACTAGATTAAACCAACCTTTATCAACTATTTTACCTCAATTGCTCGAAAGAGGTTTGATCCAATTACCAGCTATCCGGGAACCTGACCCAACTATACCCGGATACAGAGCTGACTTGCACTGTGATTTCCATAGAGGACCTGGACATTCTACCAATGCTTGTAAAAGATTGAAACATAAAATACAAGATTTTATTGACAATAATGAAATGGAAGTGCAAGCCTTCCAACCTAAACAAAACCCTCCTAATAATACTCAAAATACCATTCCTCAAAATCAAAATCAAAATGCCAATCAAACTCTAGACATATTTCAACACCCTTTACCAAGACATGGTAAAGAGGTAGCCAATCAAATCGAACATCATAATGTTCCCCCTCCTGCCCGATATGTAGGAACCATTAGCGGACAATTACCTATTCAAGATCCTCAAATATTTGACACGACCTTATCCCTGGTTACGACCAGGCCCTTACATAATTTTCAACCTTCTGATTCTAGTGATATAGAATCAGATAGTGAAAGTGAACTAGACATTACTTCAAACCAATCGAATAGTTCTGAAAATGAATCAGAACCTATTCAACCCATCACAGATGCTATGGTTCTAGAAGAACCATTCCCTAGAAGAGTCACTACTCGACATTCTTCTAATATATTCCTTTCTAATGAACAAGCCATTAATGCTCAACCGAGACCAGTTCAAAGTCTTCACTATAACATTGTAGGTACCATTGGAGTCGTTACTCGACAACAAGCTCAAAATTCCCAACAAGAACCAAACCAGAACGATGGATTAGCTCCATTCATTCTGAAAAACCCCAATAAAGGGAATTATGCTCCTAATATCCAATCTAAACCCCCTTACAACATTAATGAGCAATTTTCTAGTACTACGGCCAGAATTTCCCTCTTAGATTTATTAAGATCCTCTCCCACACATAGGGATGAGTTGATGCTTACATTGAGCCAAATGATGGTACCTCAAAACATTCAACCTGAAGTTATGGCCAATACTATCATCACTCGAGAGATTGATTGTATTGACTTCCGGGATAAATATATCCCACAACACAGTTTACATAAGGACAATCCCTTATACATTACTACTTTAATTGGAGATGTAGATGTCAAAAGAGTTTTGATTGATAATGGCTCATCTCTAAACATTTGCACCTTTGACTTCTACCAACGATTTGGCTTTAGAAATGATGAAATGAAGAAAACTGATATGATTATCAAAGCCTTTAATGACGAAACACAAGAAACGTGTGGAGTTATTACCCTCCCATTACAAGTTGGCGCTAGAACCCTAGAAACAATCGTGTTTATTGTACATTGCCCAGCATCGTACAATATACTTTTGGGTCGCCCTTGGATCAACGCCATGCGAGTGGTCCCATCAAATTTACACCAATGTGTTAAATTTGAATTCAAAAATCAGTTGGTCACTATTCATGGTGACCCTAGACCTTTTGATATGTGTGCTTTGGAAGAACCTGTTGGAGTGCAATTTTGCCCAGCTCTATCATCCACACAACCTAGTTCTTATAATTCATCTAAAACTGTGAAACATACACCCATAACTTCACCTATTTCCCCTCCATTAATTTCATCTTCCTATATAGATCAACAACCCTCTAAACAAATTATTTTAGAACCTCAAACAGATCTTAAGTCTACAACCAATCCTTCAAGTTCTATCCTTATAAATTCAAGACCTATAGACACATCTATCATACCTTCCACATCTCAAGACATAGGTAATAAGCCTTCTACATCTTATGCCCTTTCTGATGAACTTTTACCAGACTTATATACAACCTTAATATCATAAAAAAATGAATGCTTTCATGCAAGATTCAAACCTTTTAAATAACTTGCCGCCATATCCTCGTACTTTGGGCCTCCCACAACCTATGGGAAGTACTTACCAAGTCGGGAGTTGTGCCTTCATTTATAAAGGATATGACTGGGGAAGAATCCCTCGAAATATCAAAACTCACCATGAAGGATACGCTCGGTGTTATTTTACCAATGATTATATTAAAGCTAAACCCATGATGCTTAAAATGGGATATGAAGGGAAAGGCTTGGGACCTTTCCAAAATGGCATGAAAGAACCTTTCGAGGTAGAACCGTGGCCTGACCGCTGTGGTGTGGGCCTATTTCCTAGTAAGGGTCAACCCTTTCCTTTTGAGGATGATGATCATCTCATATGCTATCAAGATTATATGGATAGGCATGTTGATTTGCCTCTTAAAAATCAGTCATTTTCATGCAACATGCTGTCCATAGCATACCCTGAAATGATTGCTGACCCCGATGAAGAATTGGAAGGAGATATCTTCCATGATGTCTCTGTTGAAGAGATGTTGCACAATGGGTTTTATTTTGATGGTTCTATACCAACTATAGCCCAACTTGAGGCCACTAATCCTCAAGATGAATTATCTAAATTAACCTTACAAGAATTACAAGAGTTGGGTGTTTCACCCGCCCCACCTAATTTTGAAAGAGATCTATACATGGAGGTAGAAAATGTCATTAAAATTAACATTGGAACTGAGGATAATCCTCACATAATCAATATGGGGTCAGAATTAAGTCAAGAAAAACAAGAACAATACATTGCATTCCTTAAAGAGTATGAAGATGTCTTCGCTTGGACATACGAAGATATGCCAGGTCTAGACCCTTCCATAGTCATGCATCATCTAGTGGTCCATCCGAATGCTAAACCTGTTAAACAAAAACTTAGAAAAATGCATCCCAAAGTGGCTCTGCTAGTCAAAGGAGAGTTAGAAAAACTCCTGAACGTTATTTTTATACAAGCTATTGATTATGTTGAATGGATCTCAAATGTAGTTCCAGTCACCAAGAAAGAAGCTACCAAAGTTAGGGTTTGCACAGATTTTAGAGATATTAACGCTGCATGCCCTAAAGATGATTTTCCTCTTCCAAACATGGACCAAATCATTGACTTCACTATCGGGAGTGGGATGATGTCCTTAATGGACGGATTCTCCGATTATAATCAAATTCGGATAGCTCCTAAAGACCAGGCTAAAACAGCCTTTATTACCCCCTAGGGTACCTTTTGCTGGAAAGTGATGCCATTTGGCTTAAAGAACGCCGGTGCAACTTATCAATGAGCTATGACCTACATTTTTCATGATATGATGCATGATATCCTACATGATTATGTGGATGATATTATAGCTCGCTCTATTATAGAAAATAATCATTTAGATGATTTAAGACAAGTTTTTAATCGATTACGAGAATATCTCATTCGATTAAATCCAACAAAATGCATATTCAGAGTTAAATCCGACAAACTATTAGGGGTTTTAGTTTCTTTACGTCGTATTGAAATCGACCCTCTCAAGATTGCGGCCATCACCGATATGCCTGCACCGACTAATATCTCTGAGTTATGAAGTTTACAAGGTAAGCTTCAAGCCATTCGTCGCTTCATCGATAAGCTGGCGGATAAAACCGGTCCCTTTCTTAAACTCCTTAAGAAGGATGTCCCCTTTAATTGGGATACAAAATGTAGAGAAGATTTTGAACTTCTCAAACAATACCTCCTTAATCCACCTGTACTTTCACCACCTAAATCCGATTGCCCATTTCTCCTATATATTTTAGCTTCAGATTATGCCTTAGGGTCTATGTTAGCCCAAATTGATGATGAAAAGCGATAACATGCTAATTATTATATTAGCCGAACTTTCATCAGTTATGAAACCCGCTACACAGCATAGGAAAAACTATGTCTAGTAGTCGTGTTTGCTACACAAAAATTATGAAATTATATGCTTAGCCAAAAAACTTATGTCATTGCTAAATATGATCCCTTAAGGTATCTCATGAGTCGACCTTATTTATCGGGTCGCACAGCCAAGTGGGTTCTTGCTCTAAGCAAGTTTGATCTCACATTCATAGGACGAAGTCCGTTATGGGTCAAATCATAGCGAGATCAATTAGCTGCTGCACCCTTAGAGTCTACCCATCCCCTCATCATCGAGTTTCTAGATGAATGCCTTCAATTAGAGGCAGACCATCTTGAACAATGGTCCTTATACTTTGATGGAGCCCGATGCATGAGTGGGGCTGGTGTGGGTATTATTTTAATATCTCTGCAAAAACATCTTATTCCTCTGTCCTTCAAATTGACATTTGCTTGCACCAACAATACTGCTGAGTATGAAGCTCTAATCCTTGGATTACGAGCTACCCTAACACTCAAAATTAAACACCTTTTAGTTTTTGGTGATTCCCAACTGGTTATAAACCAAATTAATGAAGTTTATCAAACCCGAGATGATAAACTGCGCCCATATAAGGCCTACGTTTTATAATTAATATCTTTATTTGATCAAGTCACCTTGGAAGCTATTCCTCGAACTAGCAACCGTGCAGCTGATACTATGGCCGCAGCTGCATCTCTCTTGCCCTTGGAGTTAGATGACGAATATGCCACTATCATTATTCGTCGACTCCAGGAACCCGCTTCAAATAAGTCATTCTTAGAGCCTTTGGATGTGTTTCTAATCAATGAAACTACTCTTGAACCTTGGTATATAGACATATTTGATTTTCTTCAAAATGGGACTTTCCCTACCAATTCTAATAGAAACCAGCGTCGATTATTATGTCGACGAGCAAGTCGATTCATAATAATTGGCAATACTTTATATAGGAGATCTTTTGAAGGTATCCTATTAAGATGTTTAAACTTAGAAGAGTCTAAATCAGCCTTGAGTGAAGCCCACGATGGTTCTTGTGGAGGACACTTTAGTGGTAGTGTTATTGCTAAAAAGCTCCTTTGGATAGGATACTTTTGGCCTACCATGGAAACGGATGCACATGAGTATGTGCACCATTGTGACAAGTGTCAAAAACATGCTGACCTTGTCCATGCGCCTGCACAAGAGTTGCAGGATATTTCATCTCCATGGCCCTTTTCTAAATGGGGCTTGGATATTATTAGCAAAATCAATCCTGTGTCATCTGATGGACACAAGTTCATCATAACTACCACTGAGTATTTCACGAAGTGGGTCGAAGCTATGCATTTAGCTTCCTGCACTGGAACACAAGTTTCTAAATTTATTTTTAATCAAATCATTTGCAGGTTTGGAATTCTTGCCAATCTCATCTTTGACAATGGAACTTGTTTTAAAAATAAATATATTAAAAAATTATGCCAAAAATGTAAGATTCAACATCGCTGGTCCACTCCCTATTATCCTTAGGGTAATGGTCAAGCAGAAGCATCTAACAAAACCCTAATCAAAATTCTCAAAAGATTAGTCAATAAAACTGGTCGTGACTGGCACATTCAATTATATCCAGCCTTGTGGGCCTATCGAACTAGTGTTCGAACCCCCACTAGAACTTCACCATTTGTTTTGGTGTATGGTGCTGAAGCAGTTTTTCCATTTGAATTGGAAGTTCCTTCTTTGGCTCTGCTACTTCAAGATACCGAAGTAGGAGATGAATATCGTGCTAGCAAACTCAGTCAACTGGAACTCGTAGATGAAAAATGCATCAATGCTTTGGAGCATCTTCGTGCTTACCAAAACAAGCTTAAAATGTCATATGCTAAGAAAGTCCGTCATCGATCCTTTGATATTGGTGACCTTGTTTTAAAAGAAAAAAAAAAAAAAAAATGCAACTAAGGAACTTAAAGGTAAATTCGAGCCCAATTGTCTTGGACCATACATCATTACTGCTAAATTTGAATCAGGAGCATACAAATTATCTACCTTAGATGGTAAAGAACTTAAAGAACCCATGAATATTTTGCATCTTAAACGTTACTATGCATAAATTTGGTCATTTTTTTCATCCTTGTATATATTTGTTTCCAAAATTTGTATATTTCTTTCAAATTTATAAACATCCAAAAACATCAAAAATATTCATAATCATCCAAAATCTTCAAAACTATCTATTGCATTTATTTAAAGCACTTGTTAAGTTCTTTTTGCTCAAAAACAAAAATCAAAACAAAAATAAAAATAATGATATAAAAATAGCTATATGCTTGACTCTTTCGAAACCAAAACAAAATAAAGAAGAAAGAGAGAGTCAATATTCTCAAAACTTTCTCAAAAATCATTTATATATATTTTCTTACAATCATTGCAGTTGTATGTTTCAAATTATTTTGGGATAAATTAGCATTTATTTTGAATCCCTCACTTGCACACTCACAACAATAAATATCTTGATTTTATCTGGCATGATTAATAATCTCTCTTATATCAAAGTCCACAAAATTCAATTAAATAAAGTTTGAGCATAGAGAATTGATCTTGTTATTTACTTAAACCAAGCACATATTTTCACAATAAAATGATTATATTTGTAATTTCCATGTTTTGCTACATAGTAGAACTGATTTCTTGAGCGAAAAGTTTCCCCTGCTATCCTATCATGCACATGGTCTAGAATATTTGAGAATTGGCAAAAGGACAAGCTCACCCCTACCCAGAATAAAAATCCCTTGCTCTACAGCTAATCCGAGCAAGTATCCCTAGCACAGAAAAAGAAAAAAAAGAAAAGTTCAAGAAAGAAAAAAGAGAAAAGAAAAATGTTATTTCAACAATGTTCCAAGCATTATCAAGAAAAAGAAATACAAACAAAAAAATAAGCAAAGTTCAAAAGAAAGCAAGAAAGCAATAAAATCCCTTTCCCTACCCTTTGAAAAGAAAAGAAGGGTTGATGAGCTTGAATCCCTGGAATTCTTAATTATTCAAAAATTGTGAGGTAAGCCCCATAACAGGTGGTTTGTGCCCAACCTGCTTGGCCTTGGGTAACTCCTAGCATGGTGATATGTCTGTCACATTAGCGACCTTCTTTTGTACAGACCTATGTCTGCTTATGGATTAGCTAGCTCTTGATAATTCGACCTACATAGTAGCCTAGTATGGTTATATGCATCTACATCATGGTTAATGAACACTTATTTGGTTTCTTCAAATCACTTGTATCATATTATCTTGCTCAAAACTGGTAAATGAACAATGCAATTGCACACACATTTGTATTTGAGAGATTTTGTGTATCATTATGATAAATCAAGATCGGAAATGAATTCACATATGCACATGGGATTCTTTATAAATTTAACTTTTGTCTTCAAAATAATTTGAAATATTATTTTTGCAACTTGTTTGGGAATAAATCAAGTACAGTCGTTTACCACAAAGATAACTATATAATAGAAAAATCAAAAATTTCTTTCAAACTACACAAAACATATACATATATATCTGGTTGACTTTCGCGACGATGGTATAGTTCCAAAACCAAAATTGGAATTTTATGCCTAGCGCAAGTCCTCATTTTCATATTTTTTGTTCATTAAAAATCAATCATACAATAAAACTATTTTTTTTTTGGATTTTCGTGATGATGGTATAAGTCTATACCTACATATTCTATGCCTAGCGCAAACCATTGTAACAATTTTTATTCTCCATTTATTAAAAATCATGAAAACCATATGGCTTAATTCATTACGTTACTCAAATTATGCTTTTCCAAAGCAAACACATTTTCATTATTTCATGTCATTATGTCAACCTTCAATTTTGCAATGATGGTATAATTCCTAAAGAATTATCCAAAAAATTTATCACCCTTAGGAATTTATGCCTAGCAAAAATCATTTGAACATCATTTTATGCACAAACATTTTTTATGAAAATCTGAAAACAAACCATCATCATCATTATCATTTGCACTATTGCACCAAAGTCTTAAGACAACTTCTTAAGCACTCTTTTACTTTTTAACAATATTTCTATAAATGGGACTAGCTTGATGACCGAGTGAGCAACGACTCCATGAAATGGTCTATAATAGCGACAATGTCCTTTGAAATTATTGTTAGAAGTCTCTTTTTATTTTTACATTTCATTACAACAAATCAATTTGTTCCATCAGATTATTTTATTTAAAATATCATCGCATGACATTAAAATTATAATATCTCCAATGACATAATTACATCCAATTATCAAATCAATCAATAAAAACATTAAAAAAATCGTAAAAATACATAAGACAAGTCATATGATCAAAAATATCTCATCTATATATATCACAAATATATGTACATCATCAAAACTGGATTGGTATGCCACAATCTGTACCTCGGAATACTCAATCCTCTATCAAACAAAAAAAAAAATATATAATACAATGTCAATCCCAACCTCTAACCTCAAGAGCCCCTTGAGCTCTCTGCCTCATCTCCTCCCCTCCCTGAGGTGGACGAGGTGGCCCCATCACCGTCTGTGTAGTCCTAGTCGTCGATCGGGACGAGGTCCTCAACGACCCGATCCTGATCGGATCTATGATTTTGGATGGCAGGGGTAGTCTATCTACCTCTGGCACCAGCTGGAAGTATAAAGTCTGATAGAATGTCAGCTAGGCGATCGCCCGTGTTAACTCCCCAAAGCTCGCCCCTTCGCCCCTTGCCCTGAGGCATGCAATCTCATCCTGTAGCTGTGACACCTCAGCCCAGTGTCGTGTAGCCGCATCCTGTAGCGTCTACACCTGAGCCTGCAGACGATCTCTCTCTACCCGAAGAGTAGCCATCTCGTTACTCTCTCCTGTGTCCACACCCTTGCCCTTATTGGGAAATGGTGGCCTCTGTGGAGATGGGGGTCTCGCCTCCCTCCTCTCCCTCTCTCTCTGTCGCGATCGCTTTTGTGCCTATGGCCTCCTCACCTCTCTCCCGTCGCGACCCTGGGCTACCTCCATCATCGCCTAGCATCACCTCCCTATCCGACGCATAACTACGTAGATCGGACCATGTGCCCTCGTCATTTGAGGAGGGTGGATGCCTACGTACCAGGCATCGTAGCCATCATCTACCCCTATGTCGTCCCCATCCACTGGTTGGATGGGGGCATCATCTGTGTCCTGGATCCAAAACCACTACATGTTGGGAGCCTCACTAATTATAGTGTTATCCTGGACAGTCCGAGAAAACTCATAATCTCTGGGGATGGGATCCCCTGCTGCAGATCAAACTGTCTCAAAACTTGGTCTTACCTGTGGAGCTCCATCTCTCCCCTCTCCATCCTCAGCCAACAAACTTGCCTGATGCGAGCCAACTCCTGTTCGTCCTCTGGCCACCCTGGATGCTCCTTCCATGGCCTCCAAGTGATCTGGTCCAGGACTAGGTCATCTAGTAGTCTTCGAGACATCGATAGGTCGATCTGCCGCTGTTTCCCTCTCTGGATCCACCAGTAGAAGACTCGGGTCCTCTCCCCGTCAACTAGAGGAAGCCCTATCGGCCTCCACACTGCAATGTGCTCCCAGCACCAAACCTGTAGTAGCGATGTCATAACTAGACATCGACCGCCCTTGTATACGACCCAATACAGGATGCTGTACAATTGGCATAGAAAAAAACTGCCCCAAGCAAACCTGTAGTTGTGGTCTCTCATGTCACAGACCACATCTGCCAGCATCCATGGAACCTTGCACCCGCTCTGGTGGCATAACAAAAGTCCACCAACTACTCCAGCCAGCACCCATGTGAGTGTAGATGCCCCAGGCATCTGGCGCAGTGCCTCAATGTTAACTCTACCCTTCTCTAGGGCAAAGCTCGGGTCACCGCACAACCATCCCATAGCGTGGCCCTGATTGGCCGCAGGTGTAATCAACCATCCTTGTATGGGGATTCTCAGAATCCTCCATACATCCTCCAAAGTGGGAGTCATCTCCCCTGTAGGTAGCCGAAAGCATGAAGAGCCCGAATACCACCTCTTTGCTAGGGCTGTTAGAAGCCCCATATCTGTAAAAATTTATGGCATCTCTGCCACATACAGTAAGCCGGCCTGTGCCAGCTGATACTGCTCTACCTGTGTGAGAGCAGCCAATTCGTCTCTCAACCCTCCATATTTCCACTCCCTACTCTTTAGTAATCCTCTCTGCAAACATAAACAACAAAACAATAAACAATCATTAATCAATAATTCAAGTAAACAATAATGCAAGTTAAAAATTCAATTTTATGCAATTGATGATATCGCCCACTATTGGACGATATTGTCCCAAATTTGAGCATAATCATTTCCAATTTCGCAATCTGAAATCGTCCCTAATTTGACGAAATCGTCCCCATTTCGACGATTTCACCCTTGGACGAAATTGACGAAATTGGGGCGATTTTGTCGAAATCGGGATAGTTTCGTACTGACGACGTCGATGGCCCAAAAATGGTCGTGATGCTCAAAATTCACCTAAAAATTACCTACAAAGCATGTAAAGTTAAATTAAAGCATTCTAAACTAAGTCTGGACTCTTACCCGTAGACCTCATCGGACCTCTGTCGATCTGTGCGTCGTCTCCACCATTTTTGCTTCAGAGCTCTAAAACCAGTAAAAATGAATTAGGGTTTTACCCTATTTTTCTTAATTTTATTCAAAAATAATTTTTTTTTGCTTTTTCGCATTTTTACCTCAAACGTTCGATTTGGGTAAAAACACGGAGGGGGCACCATAGTAAGCTATCGTACGATTCGACCAAGAATCGTCGCCTAAAAATGAGAATAATTTTGCTTTCTCGTAGATCGAGAAGAAATCATCTTTAACGCATTTTCTTTGAAAAATTCGCTAAAGAGGGGGCAAAATGTAGCACCTTAAAATTGGCGCAGTAAAATTACAATAATTACATTAATTACATTCACCTTAGTAAATAATTTAAAAATCAAATTTAACCTCCCAAACCGCCCGTTAACCACCGGGAAATATGTTTCCCCTTTTTTTGCGCCATTTTTAGAGGTTGTTTTGACCGTTTGACGATATCATCGCCGATCAAATGATATCGCCCCAAATTTGACAATTTCGTTTGGACTAGGACGTCCAGACAATCTTGTTGCAAAACTAATTTTGCAAAGTTGGAATCTGTTCCAACGGGTCTCCAATCTGGGCAGAAGCGTGTCTGCGCTGTTGGGACCCTCCCCCCATTGAAGATCTCCCAAATTGAGATGATCTCCAACCTCCTAACTACTCCCCTAAGCCTATTTAGTCTCTAGGATTTTCCCTTCCCAACCCCTGGCTAAAAATTATCTGCAAGTTAACTCCATTCACGTTAAAACATCCCTATTTTCCATTTGCACTAGTTCCATATCATTTTTGTTGTAGGTACATCATTGTTTTTTAGCCGGAGCCAGCACCTATCTTCTCCGACGAACCTTTTCAGATCGGAGGCGAACCTGTCGAATTCGAGGCGATTTCGTACTGATACGAGACGATCTCGACTGCAACCCATATTAAGGCAATCAATGCCTGCAGTTTGCATTTCTCAACCTTTTTTTTGTCATTTTATTCTGCAAATTAACTAGTCTATTCAGTGTTTTATGTTATTTTGCATTTGGAGTTCACCCATTTAGATTAAATGCATAATTAAATCCTAATTATCATTTAATTAGCACGATTCATTTATGTCTCTGTGTTTAAGTTTCAATTTGATAACATTGCTACCATTTTATATCATTTCCCTTTGTTAGCACTGTAGTACTTTTTGTATTTTGCATATGTTTTCAATTTTGCAGGTCTGATGAATTCGTTTGATGAATTCGTCAGATCTTAGACAATATTGTCTGATTGCAGACGATTCTGCCGAATTTCAGACGATCCAGACTGCTTCAACATCAAAATCTTCTTTAGACATCTGGATCAGGTATTCATCATTTGCATTCTGTAATCTCTTTGTTTTTCTGTCTTTAAATCTGCTTTCTGTATTCATTGAACTTGCATTTTCATATAGAGTAATCTAGATGCATTCGACCAAACCTAGGATATGAATGCTTAAGGTTAAAATGAACACATTTAAACACATTCCAAAACCTAGGCATGGAAGCTACCGTTAAATGTTTCCTGGTGAACCCACCATCCGTCGAAAAATCATCAAAATACACCTCCCTTGAGAGGCGGGACCTTTGCAAAGTCCTCTCAGTCCGAGGTACCGTGACATCCTTTTTCCATCCTCCTTCCGGGCACGGATCCAATATCCTGAAGGTAAGGATGCAAAAAATTTGGAGCGATACGAGTTTGTTTCTGGTGCTTCTGCCTTCACGAGTGTCTAATATTTCCTCAACCTCGTCTGTGGTTGGATTAGATGCTGGAATTTTCCAGTACTTGGTACCTTTGTATTTTCTCCCTCATGATATTCCACTAAATCTAAAATGTTAAAAATAGGTGAAATGTCAAGCCAACTCGGCAATTCCACTTCATATGCATTGCCTGACTCCCATTTTCCCATTATTCTACATGGCCCAAACTTCTTCATCTTCAATTATAAGTCTTGGCAGGAAATATCTCCTTCCTGATATGGACCATGACCTCATCTCCTACTTCAAACTCTTTGAACCACCGCTTCTAGTCTGCCCTTGTCTTATATTGAGTATTCATTTTTATAATTTGTTTCCTTACTTGTTCATGTAGAATTTTCATATGTTTCGCAAATTCTTCTGCCTCAGCACTGCACTTTTCTCTCTTATCCAACTTTCTCAGTTTAGACACATTTCTCGAGCTATTTCCATATATTATCTGGAATGGAGATTTATTTGTGCTCTTAATGACTGAATTGTTATACTCAAATTCTGCCTATGGTAAAACTAAATCCCATCCCTTGGGTTGATCTGCTATCAAGCATCTCAATAAATTACCCAGGCTTCTATTTACCACCTTTGTCTGTCCATCAGTCTGTGGGTGGTATGCAAAACTGAACTTCAGATCTGTCTTCAACTTCTTCCACAAAGTTCTCTAGAAATAACCAACAAATTTTGTTTCTCTGTCAGAAACAATGCTCTTCGATAGACCATGAAGTCGTACCACTTCCTTGAAAAATAGCCCTGCAATGTGAACTGCATCACTTATTTTTTGGCATGGGATAAATTGTGCCATCTTGGAAAATTTGTCAACTACTACAAATATAGAGTCATTTCCCCTCTATGTTCTTGGAAATCCGAGGACGAAGTCCATGCTGATGTCCTCCCATGGCCGCTCAGGTACTGGTAATGGTTGATACAATCCCATGTTTTGTCTTCTGCCCTTTGCCATCTGGCATATTCTACAACTCTATACAAACTTTTTCACATCTTGCTGTAGCTATGGCCAATAGTAATTTTCACTCACCAGGGCAATTGTCTTATCTTGACCAAAATGTTTGGCCAGTCCCCCGCTGTGTTTCTCCTTGACTAAGTTTTCCTGCATGGAACTCCTTGGAATGCATAATTTACTTCCTATGAACAACATTTCGTCTTGGATTAGAAAATCCAACTATCTTGTCCTGTCCACAGTAACAGGTGTCAAGCAAGCCATCCAGGCTTCTGCAAAATCCGGATCTTCAGGGTACAAACCCTTCAGTTTTTCAAATCCCACTACTTCCACTATCATTTTAATCAGTAAATTCTACCATCTACTTAAGGCATCTGCAACTCTGTTTTATTTCCCACTTCTGTGCTTCAGCACAAAGGTATAGCTTTGGAGGAACTCCACCCACTTCATGTGCCTTTGATTCAGTTTTGTTTGACTGTTAATGTACTATAAAGCCTGATTATCAGTAAATAGAACAAACTCTTTTGGCAATAAATAGTGTCTCCACTTCTTCAGAGCCTGAACTATAGCATAAAATTCTTGGTCATAAACTGAATACTTTTTTCGAGCATCATTTAGCTTCTCACTGAAATAAGAAATAGGTCTGCCTTCTTGACTCAATACAACCCCTATTGCACTGCCACTAGCATCATAGTCCACCTAAAATACTTTGTTAAAGTCTACGAGTGCCAAAACAAGTTGTTCTGTGACCCTTTTCTTTAATACATCAAAGATCCTTTCAGCCCCTAATGTCCACTTGAACTCTTTTTTATCCCCTCTCATTGTTTCTATGAGAGGTGCACAAATGTTGTTGAAGTTCTTTATGAACTTCTTGTAAAAGCTGTCTAGACCATGAAATGATCTTACCTCTGTTGTGCTTCTTGGGGTAGGCCATTCGATGATGGATCTCACCTTCTCTGGGTCCATTTTTAGACCTTTTGTTGAGATTACAAACCCCAGGTATACTAACTCTTTCTTGACAAAATTATACTTTTTCAGATTTATTAATAACTGCTCCTCCCGCAGCTTTTCAAAAACCCTCCTGATATGCATCAAGTGTTCCTCCAGGGTTCTGCTAAATATTAATATATCATCTAAATAAATAATGACAAACTTTCCTAGAAACTCTTTCAGTACTTCATTCATCAGCCGCATGAAGGTACTTGATGCATTGGACAGCCCAAATGGCATGACCAACCACTCATACAAGCCCTCTCTTGTCTTGAAGGCTGTCTTCCACTCATCTCCTTCTCGGATACGGATCTGATGATAACCACTTTTTAGGTCAATCTTCGTGAAGTATTCAGCTCCACTTAAACAATCCATGATATCATCCATCCTTGGCAATGGGAATCTATATTTGATAGTGATTTTGTTGATGGCCCGTGAATCTATACACATTCTCCATTCTCCATCCTTCTTTGGCACTAGCACTGCAGGTACTGTGCATGGGCTCAAAATTTCTCAAATCAATCCCTTCTCCAGTAACTCTTGGACCTGCCTGTTTAACTCCTCAGTCTCTACAGGTGTCATCCTGTGTGTAGCTTTATTTGGCAAGCTCGATCCTGGCACCAAATCTATATGGTGTCTGATTTTCCTTACTGGGGGTAAACCCTCAGGCACATTATCAGACACAATATTTGGAAATTCCTCCAATAGATCTAGGACTTCTATTGGGGTATCTTGGCATTCCTTCTCCCTAACTCTCAAAATTATTGCATAACATAAATTTTCATGCTTCAAACCATCCAAAAAATTTCTCCCTTCAATTAAATAGATTCTGGAGCTGTTACACACATTTTCATCCGCTTCTTTTAAGGGTTTCAACTTATGGCGCACGACATTCTTCGTCAATGAGTAGGTGTTGGCATGGTCATCATGCACTACACTCCGATCGAATTACCAGGGCCTTCCCAACAACATATGGCAAGCATCCATAGGCAGGATGTCGCACAAGACCTCATCACAATAATTCCCAATATTAAATTTAACGGAGCACTGCTCACTAAACAAGGCCCTATGGTCCTTTTGTAGCCATGCGACCCGATATAGATGCGGGTGCTTCTTCCTCTCTAATTGCAGCTTGGTAACCATTTCTTCTAAAACCAAGTTATCTGTGCTACCATTATCAATAATAATATTGCAAATCTTGCCTGTGCATTTACACCTTGTGTGGAATAAACTTCTTCTCTGATCTCTGTCCTTCTCCTCATTCAACAGGACTCTCCTTACGATCATTGCTTCCCCTCTCTCTGCTTCTTTAGAATGTTCAGACTCAACATCTTTCTCTGCCATAGCAGCCCTGGCTGGACCCTCAGGCCTCTTGTTCGTCCTTTCTCGTTGTTGTGGACACTCAAATGCCCGATGTCCTTCTTCACCACAGTGGAAACATGTCCCATGAAATACTCCTCTTCCAAACCCTCGTCCAGATCCACCCCATCCTCTTGGGTAGCTGTTCTGATCACGAGGCTGATAAAAATCCTCTTCCCTTTGATCCTGGTTGTTACTGGCTTCACCAGTCTTCTTTAGATCTTTATATTTTTCTCCACTGGTTCTCCCACCAGTTCTTCCACCACGACCCCTTCCTCTTTGCTTGCCTTCAAACCGCCTATTCAGTTTTTCTTCCACCTTTAAGGCAAACTGGTAAGCATCCTCAATGGTGCTTACCCGAACTAGGCTCAGCTCTTCCTAGATACCGAGTCTCAACCCATTGATATAACGGGCTACCTTTTCTTTGTTTGCCTCTAAATTTCCAGTTCTAATAGAGATCTTGTAAAACTCCTTGGTGTATTCTTGGACAGTTTTGTTTGTCTGTCTCAAACTCTGCATTTTCCTTAGCAGATCCAACTCGTAATCTGTCGGAATAAACTGTCTTTTTAGCTTTTCCACCATTCTATCCCATATTGTTATTCTCTCCTTCCCTCTTCTGTTCCTCTCCAACTGTATTCCCCTCCACCAAATGCTGGCATGACCCTTCAACTTGGTCTTAACAAATCTGACCCGATTAGGGTCTTCAACCTCCTCGTATTCGAAATATTCTTCTAAATCATTTATCTAGTCAATCACCTCTTCTAGATTTAGGTTTCTCGAGTATGTAGAAACCTCCATTTTTGGTTGCTTTCCAATCTAAGAGATGGCCTTGTACAACCGGGCTTGTGTAGGATCCATAGCCTCTTCTTCTTCCTCAGACTGGTCTTCTTCTTCATCAACTTCATCTTCACTTCCCTCATCCCTTCTAGGCTCGTGCCTTCTACGTAGCTCCTCTTGCAGGGCTTGAACTTGTCTCTGCAAGGCTCGGAAGTCTTCGATCGACACCACATTTCCTACTCCACCACGGTTTCTTCGTGGAGGCATTTTTCTTTCTTTCCTTACAAATCCTTCCACAGATCCTGGTGTAACTGCCTCTCTTTCGGCGATCTGTTACACGCTCAGGAGCTCCCACTCTAATACCACTTGATGGCAAGCCGAGATTCACATAACAGAACTTCAAATTAATTTTTTGCAAATAGCTTAACACAGTCTTACATTACTGTTTCCAGGCATATTTCTTTTCCCTCTCAATCTCGAACTCACCATCCCTTTCCCTTACAATTCTTGAGTTTTTATCGAGGCCTCAACCCTCTAGGCAATTAATGCCCCCGCCTAACCAAAATTTCAAGTTTGTTTTCCCCCTCGGCCGAGTTTTCAAATTTTTTGCCATAAATGGGCAACTGCCCGATCCACCATGAAGCTCGCATTAATGACCTCCCTTGACCTGCAACCGCCGTCTTGGTCAGATTGTTCTTCTGCATCGCTGTCTCATCCATAATGTCCATTGCTTGTATCTGTTGTTTTGCCAGAAATTAAAAATATGCGTGGTCGTGGCCCTAATATTTGTTTTAATACACGTAGCTATCCGCGTGTTTAATTCGATTTTCCCTGGCCGTCCATGTGCATATTTGGCTATGCCTTATTCTTGTCGCAACATCTTTAATACACGTGCCCCTCACAACTGTCTTGATACACGTGGCTGTCCACGTGTCAAATTTGGCCTTGCCTGGCCGTCCGCTTGTTCACTTTTGGTTGTGCCTTCACCTGGCCACGATATCGTGACAGGTCACGAAATCGTGACATGTCGTGATATCATGACCAAAAGTGCCTCCTCTTTGCTGTATCCCTTTGGGGTCGTGATTTTGCAACATGTCACGAAATCGTGACATGTCATGATTTTGTGACCCCCCCTGCCTTTGCCTTGCTGTAGCCCCTTGGGGTCGCAATTTTGTGACATCGCAAAATTGTGACATGTCGCGATTTCGTGACCCCCCCCTCTGCCTTCACTTTGTCGAAGTCCTTTGCTTTGTTCTCTACCTTGCTTTAGCTTTTGAAGCTGTCTCGAAATCATGCCATGTGGCAGCTTTTAACTGGTCGCGATATCGCGACAGGACTCCCCCCCTACGCCTTGTTCTGAAATATCGTCGCGATATCGCGACGTCACGATATCACGACAAAACTTGCCCTTGCCATGTCACAGCTTTTGAGGTCACGATTTCGTGACCCCTTCCCCCTTGCTTTACAAAAACTTCCCCCTTGGGAAAAACTGAAGAAAAGTACTTAGAAAAAATTGGGAAAAAAAATTTTTGGAAGATGCAAGATTGCTCTATTGTCGTCAGATGCTCCTGCATCATAAATAGTAAAATATGACATGAAAAACTACCACACTTGACTTGCTCGCTCTACACCCATCCAAATGGCTGACCAACCAAAGGCTTCGACCAGTGGATGAGTTGGTGCCGCTAAGGTAACTCAAAAAAAAAGACCACACCCCCAATTACCAGATTAAAATTAACCACACTAAACAATGGTTAACGAACCTCACTAAACTGCTGGTAACGAACCTCACCCTAGTTAGGTTTAGCATAGGTTAGATTAGAGGGGAGGGTTTTAATTTTTAGGGTTTATTCTAGGGAGGACATGACCCTAAAAAGGTCATGCTCCTTAGCCACGGGTGGCAGATGCAGTTCTCAATTGGCAGATTGGGGATCATGGCTATCAGCCACGATGGGATTTAAATCCCAATGGTTAGATTTTTGACCGTTGCATCAACCGTAGTTCCGACCTGTGGTGCATGAACTTTAGGAAAATTTTCCAATTTTTTTTATTTTTTTGGGTTTTCTTGGAAATTAATGCCATTTAATGCATTTGTGAAGTGATTTTTTGATTTTTTTGAAATTTTTGATCATGTGTGTGCATTTTTTTGCTTTTTTATGATATTTTTTGATTTATTTGTCATTTTTAAGTCATTTTTAATGTTTTTTTGTATTTTTTTATTTGATTGCTTTCACTCAAGCTTTGACCAATAGAGTGAGGGAGACTAATATCCTTCGCAACTTACTCTGCACTCTCATTGATGTAGAGTGTGAGTGGTTTACTATCATGGGGTTTGGTTACATCTTGGATCTCCCTAACATTAGAGTTGATCAATCCTACTTGAATGCCTTGGCCCGTTGCTGGGATGAATGGACCAACACATTTCACCTATCGATGGGTGAAATGACAGTGACTCTGGAGGATGTCTACCGCATATTCCACCTACCTATTGATGGTGAAGCCATCACCTCCTCTCATACCATGACGAGGAAGGATGTTTTTGATGCTACCTTTGGTAGACAAAGCTATGAGGTTCAGGGCCACATCGACCATGGAGGCATCCATGTTCAGGTTTGGTTCCAAGATGACTTCTTTTCACAATGAGAGACTGTGTCCATGCATTTGATCATCCAAATAGTCCTCCCAACTCATCAGGCATGAGGTTCCCATGGAACCTCCTAGCTAGGACTAGGGAGGTTATGGTTAGCTTGATCGAGCAACCTCTTATTTTGGCATGGGGGAGCACTCTCTTAGCACAAATATATCACGAGTTGTATTAGATCACACTCCGTAGTAGAATGGACATCAGTTACAACATACTCTTTCAAATTTGGGACTAGTAGCATATTTTGATAGAGCACCCCATCGACTTACCACTAGAGATCACTACTATCCTTGAGGATAGTTAGTGCTACATAGCTTGCTGGACCTGGGAGCAGGAGGGCTTCAGGAGTAGGTCTCATGCAGGATATCTAGACAACTACATTGGTTGATTCACATAGCTCCACCCTCAGAAGATATGGTGGCAATCATACATAGACTACCCATCCTAGATAGAGGCAGATATATACCTATGCTAGGTGAATAGAGACAGGTGGGTTATCGGCCGAAAGGCTGACATATGTGAGTACCAACACTACTCTCACATACTGAGGTAGTTTAGGATTTGCCAGGATGTCCTAGATGTTCCTATGATGTATAGATACTTGGTCCTAGAGAGGGACCTGACCTGGCCCCAGGTGACTCCACTGGGGGATGTTGCTGATGACTTCCAAGAGTTGGACCTGGAAGATGCAGGCATGACTGCAAATTATGATGGTTGGTGGGCTGATTTCTAGTGGCATAGAGAGGGACCTCTAGGATGACCTACAGATGGTTTTGTAGTATGTGTAGACCTTGTTATGATTTTTTATTGTTTATGTTTTATGAGATGCACATGGATGCAATGCTTATATGTTATGTTTATTTAATGCTATATGATGTGATGTATGGATGACATGCACTAGCTATATGATGGATGTATGATTTAGATGCGATGATATACATGTGTAGATGGACTACTTATGATGAATGTATATGAATGCCATATTTGATGTTAAATGCATGTATAATTTGCTTTACTTGTATGCATTTAATTTATACTGCTATGACATAATCTATGCCATGTATGTACTACATGTACTTATTTATTTCTTTGATAATGTGTTTGTGAAATGGACATGTATGCTTTAATCATTAAAACATAATGTATGAAATATGAGTTTTAACAATCTTATGGATGACACCACCGAATGTATAACAATCATGTATTGTAGTTGCTTTATCTTTTTGTGAAATATAGTACACCCATATGTGAGATGCAATTATGTATGTTTTGTGTTCATAAGCTTTTGTAAATTAAAATAATATAGATAACATAGTCAGTGGCCATCTAAACATCATTTTTGACATCCATCCAGTATCTAACATATATTACAAATAGTTCTAATAAACAAAATCTCATAAAGAAATTGATGCTTTGATGATTGAATTGAAAATTAGTTATTGCTATTTGAGAATTTTTGAGGTTTTCATGAGACTCAAACACCCTATTTGACTTATCAAAAGTTGTATATTAACCATACAAGAATTATGAAACATAAGGCTTTCGCTAGGATAGGCCCTAAATGTTCATTATCATTGTGTGTGAAAATACGTATATTGGATAAGGCATAAGCATACCCTAATGTCAGGCATAATTATTTCAATCCATTTCTAATATTGGGGGTCCGAAAATGTTTATCCAATCCTAGGTTTAGATTTCAGTTGGACTAGACCACTAGGCGATACAAGACACCTGATACTAGCTCTTCCACATTCAAACATTGGTCTGCACAAAAGTAGGATGCTATTGTATCAGACATATCGTCATGCTTAAGGTACAATAGTGTTGACAATTCCAAGGATTCAAGTTGGCTTCCTTATTTTCTTCAATTTTTTGGGATACTTGCTCATATATAGTGACAAAAATCACTTTTTATTTTGTACTATCTTTTTTCTTTTTTTATTTCTTTTTTTTTATTTTCTTTTTCTTTTTATTTTTCTTTTGTTTTTTTTTCTTGATCAAGGGATTTGATACTAATTTTTATTTTCTTTGTACAACTTTATATTCATTTGATCTGAATTTTTGGGATTTACATTTGATAATTTGATTCAAAAACTTCCTTTGGGGATTTTTCTTTAGGGAATTATTTCTCGAATATTGATCTAGGATATCGATCTCATGATATCAAAATGGGATATCAATCTGGGATGTTGATCTATGATATCGATCTAGGATATCAATCTGGAGGATTGATCTAAGTTATCACTCTGGGATATTGCTCATTTTAATGTAAGCAAGGGATTATGGGTAGGGAATAAACCTATCCTTTTGCCAATTGCCAACATTTCCCAAACCATTTGCATAGGGTGATAAGAAAGAATAAATATTTTCACCTCAGGATACTTGGTCCTTCTTTGTAGCTTTCATATTCCCATAGTACTTATTAGGATTGTTTAATTTGTTGATTAGTGATAGGATTCTAATATTCTAAGGGGTATACTAACTAGACCTTAACTACAAAAGCAAAGCAAACTTTCTATCAACTCTTGAGAAGACCTCTAGGTATGGTTGAATGACCAGAAAACCCTAGTTTATTCTTCATAGCAACAATTGGGATTTTGTTGAAAAACACAATTACTCACAAGGGTGATAAATGGATGAAAAATATAGTGCATAGATGCATGATTGAAACACAAACATGACGTCCTTTGTAATATTGTAAACACAATTTATTCCAATGCAAGTGTGGCAGATGAATATGCCTAATGCAATGCAAAGATGAAATACATGTGGAAATTGAGATGCATGATGCAAAATGTAATGCAATGATGCAAATGAAATGTAAATGTTTTTTATTTTTGATATTTTATCCAATATTTTTGGATTTTATTGCTTTTTAATTTTTTTATGGATTTTAAAATTTTGACCAAGGGATTTTTTAAAACCATTGGAGCCTTTTGTGCTTTGACCAAAGGGATTATAGATACCTTTGGAGCCTTTTATGAATGACCAAAGGACTTAAATATTCCTTTGGAGCCTTTTATGAATTGACCAAAGGGCTTACAAATGCCTTTGGAGCCTTTTCAGAATGACCAAAGGGCTTATAGATGCCTTTGGAGCCTTTTTAAATTGACCAAAGGGCTTACAGACGCCTTTGGGACATTTCCTGGTTCTAGGTATAGAATGATTTAATATGAAGAATATTGAGAGGTTTAGGCTCTTCAAATCCTCCAAGCGATGTCAAGCGATATGTCCCAAGTCCAATCTTCTCTGAGATCATATAAGGACCTAACTAGTTAGTCGTGAATTTGTCTCGCATTTTTGGTGAAAATTTTGAGTTTTGTTGGTTCTCTTTCAACACAATATCACCAACCTCAAAGTCTCTAAGATGGACTTTGATATTGTAAGCTTGTTTTAAGCACTCTTGATAAATGTAAAGGTGCTTTAGGGCATTCATGCAATGTTCATCAAGTAGCATCAATTGATCTAGGTGAGCTTTCTGCATAGTGTCATTATCAATGAACTCTTTCAATGTGATGCACAATGTTGGAATCTCCAAATATAAGGGCATAATGGCATCAATGCCATATAATAGTGAAAATGGAGTTGCCCCAATGGGTATTCGAATACTAGTCCTGTAAGCCCATAATGCAAGGGATAGCTGGATGTGCCAATATTTGTGGCGCTCTTGTACCATATTTTTTAAGATGGATACCACTGTCTTATTTGAAGGTTTAGCTTGTATGTTTGCTTGTAGATAATATGTAGTTGCAAAAATGTTTTTGATTCTATACTTAGATGTCAAAGCTCTCATAGTTTTATTCTTAAATGATGTTCCATTATTCAAAACTATCTTGGATGGTATCCCAAAACAACTTATGATATTGGTGAGTATAAACTCAGCAATACATGCTCTAGTTATCATTGTTAAGGGAATGGATTCCACCCATTTAGTAAAATTATTAATATACATGATAATAAAATTATGTCAACCCAATGACAGAGGAGATATATTACCAACGAGATCAAGTCCCCACTGAGCAAATGACCAAGTCGCTTGAATGGGCTGTAAGGCTTGTGATGGTAGGTGTGTAATATTAGCATGATGCTAACATTTAACGCATTTTATGACATACACATTACAATCCTTCTCCATATTGGGCTAATAATAATCCATGCAAAGGATGCAATTGATTATAGCCATGATGTTGAAATTGCCACCGCACGTACTATCGTGAGCTTGCAAAATTACCCAAGATGACTCTTGGGGCTCAAGACAATGAAGGAGAACTCTATCATAGCTTCCACGGTATAGGATGTATTCTAACAAGATATACTTTGTCATATTCTATTTAAATGTGCATTTTGTGGTATGCGACAATCTGTGAGGGATTACACCAAGTCTAAGGAAGTCATGTATCTATTACGTCCAGTTATGATATGCTATGACTTATCCCTTAATGGAATTTTGGCTTATGAATTCCAGATCGAATTATATTAGTAGTATGATCCACTTAGTAGTACGTGTATTATGATATGTCTTGATCATCATTTACTGTAAAGGATTTTGTTTGGATATGGCATACGTCGTATGAATCAACATATAGTGTTGCAATTTATTTGTAGTGAACACTACTTCTAAACACAACTTTTCTACATATGCATATCCTAGATCATAAATCACCAGGTTTAGGCTAATATAATATATGACATGCTATTTGTCTTACACATTCTTTTGGTCTAAAATGGTTCGCAGTGCAAAGTCGGTTGTTGATATATATAGCAAAAATGGCACATCTGGTCTTAGTGGAGCTAGCACTGGCAGTGTCACTAGGTATTAATTAATATCAGGAAAGGCTACTCGATAGTCCTCATCCCAATTGAATGGGACCCCCTTGTGTAGTAGTCAATTCATGGGTCAATATTTATCCGATAATTATGTGATAAATTGCTTTATGGATGCTACTTTGCCCTTTGGGCTTCTTAATTATTTGATGTTTGTGGAGGGACACATTTCTAAAATAGCCTTGACCTTTTCTGGGTCAAATTCAATGCCTCATTTTGAAACGATGAATCCTAAGATATTTCTTGAAGTTATGCCAAATACGCACTTCTTAGGATTCAACTTGAAATTATGCTCTATCAGGCGATCGAAGACCTTCTTCAGGACCTTCGCATGCTCAAAATGCAATAATGACTTTGCCAACAAGTCATAAATGTAGTCCTCTAGGATATTATGTATATACTCATGAAAAATATATGTCATAGCCTGCTAATATGTGGCACCAATATTCTTAAGGCCGAATGGCATAACTTTATAGCAAAATATCCCCCATGGTGTTATAAATGTGATTTTATGCTGGTCTTAGGGCTTAATTCGAATTTAATTATAACAAAAAAAACCATCCATTAAGGAGAGTATTTCATGACTTGACGTGGCATCTACAAGAGCATCAATATTCAATAATTAAAATGAATCATTTGGTGTTACCTCATTTATGTCTCTGAAATATGTGAGGATGGAGATTGATCTCTCTGTACATATCCTCAACCGTATATGGCACATTACGATAGTGTAAGTAGGGAGGTCCTAAATAGGCTCTCTTTGTTTCATCTTCATCATCACTATCGTAATACAAACACTCACCTCTACCTAATGGAATTGAGTGATGCTCCACATGAGGCCCCATGTAGGCTATGTTTTGATAGCCATTATCATTATCATAGGGCTCTTCACTCGTATTCATTGATTCCAAAGGTAAAATATGATGCAAGAGTGTAGGCCCCAAGAATGCCAACTCAATTTCATCCTTAGATTGCTCATTGTTTGAGGATAACTCAGCATCATCTATTCCAAAATCATAGTCTGGTCCATCACTTTTGATGATGGATACTACATGCATGTATTTAGAGGCAATTTCTGATTTGGTATCCATAGTTGTATCCAAATTATAGAAATGCATACTAATATCACTAGTAGCTCCATGAATTTGATTGTCGAAATTGGCTCTTGGAATGGGTTCTGGATTGGTCTCCACAAAGATGTTTGCATATCTCTTGGGTGGCTCTATAGTGATATAAGTCACTAGTCGGTTATCCCTTTGAAATGTAGAAGGATTAGGGTGATAAGGATTGAAGTCAACTTCACCCCCCAAACTAAGGTACAAGTGGTCTAAATATACTATGAGGAGTTCATCCTATCCTTCGCTATAGAATCCCAATCCAAGCCTATCAGTAGGTAATTGATATTGTGGTTCTATAGGCCTCTTACGTCCCTGCTCGAATAGTCTGAGACCATAACTATGTCAATGGTAATGCTCAAAGTATCACATGGAATATTCTAGGTTAGAAATATAATGAAAATTCATGGTGAATGGTTCATTATCATCATCATCCATGGGCTTGGGATATGTAATATGGTCTAGCCCTCCATATATGAAGTTGGTTTGATTATGTGGTACCCCCAATGGTTCCACCATCCCTATGGGAAAGCGATGGGCTCACGGTCGGTCCATGTCCTATGTAGTCTTGATAATAGGCATGAACATCACATTTTACATAGTATATTCCCCTAATCCATGATTAACCAAATGGGTAGTTACCTATGGTGCAAATGACTTTGCTAAATACGCATGTGAAGTAGGCTGAAGTGCCTCTTTGACTTCTCCTTTAATTTCTTCTACTTCAATGGGAGTAGGAGATTCAATGATAACTAGCTTAGGCATTTGATTTATCTTCTTTTTACCCACTTTTTATTTCAACTTCCTCTCATCACATTGTATCATGGATGCAATCAATCTAATAGAAGTAGCTATCATGTGCTCCGATCGTTGAGATACGGATGTTGCAGGTCTAGCACACACTTCTTTGATTTTACCTCCTAGCTCTTTGATTGGTGATGTGGGCTGCACATTCAGGTGTGTTGAGGGGAGTACAAATTCCCTCAGCAAATTTTCTAGATTCATGTATTTAAAGGGTTCTTCATCCGAAGGCACTACATGAACCTGTATCTCATGAATGTATTTGATACACTAGTGTATAATAGAAGGGATGCAATGTATTTATCTGATCTAAGGCCTCCCTAGAAGTATGTTATACTACATAGCACCTTCGATTACGTGACACATCACCAGGATGGTATTCAACCTACTTGAATAGGTAAAACTATAGTATCGATTGTTGAGCACAATGCATCATTGAACGCTCTCAATGTGAAGGTGGAAGGGATGATATGCATTTTGGGTAACTTAAAGTGAGTTAACACCTTGGTAGTTATGATATTGATTTATGACACTATGTAAATCAAAACCCACTTGAATGGTTTATAATTCACACATGCAATGATATGCAATGATAGGTCTACTATAACAGTGGAAACTGCCTTGACTTCATGGTCACGAAATTGAATGACCGGTTCTTGACACTATTGCACATGCCCCACAAAGTGTATAAATGCTTTAGGATCCTGAGGCTACACTTATATGGACCTTAATATGTCCATGAGCATCTCCTTGTGCTTAGAATATTGCTGAATTAGCTCATAAATTAACAAATTTACGAGAGTTGTCTATAGATTTTGGATCAACCTACTCCTAATGGTCACCACCGGTCTAGTTGGTGTGCTAGGCACATGCTGGGTTGGCCTTGGAGGAGGTGTAACTTGGAATCTAATAGGCACTGGAGGTTGATTCGATCATTCATACCTCATGTTTCTTGTGACAATATTGACCATTTCGATGAACCGCTGGGTGGGTGGTTCGATGTGTACTTGGTTGACTTGGCCAAAATTATTCTTTGGTGCCTCATGATTTGGTAGAGGATTTTTGTAAATCCTCATATTTTGATTATCAGGAACTTGTGGGTTTTTGACAAGAAGTGTAAATATTTTGATCATATTTTACACAAGATGTATGAATGACCAACATACCTCGATGTCATGGCCTTTCAATCGGTGAAAGATACAATATTGATCATCCTTGTAGCCCTTAGGCTTAGATTGATTAGGATCCATTAAATTGACTTCGGGTAAGTTTATAGCCTTAGCCTCGCATAACTAATGAAAAATTGAAGCCAACGACTCTGATAACTAAGTGAATACACGAGGTGGGTTTTGTTCATTATTTTTACCTTTGTAATTATTGTTGTATTGCTCATACTATGCAGGAAGAGGTTGGGCTTGATAGTTTTGCTTTTGCTACCCTTTTTCTCCTCTCTAGAGGTTCAACACCACATGATTAACATGGAACAGCTTGGCCTGTTGTCTCTCGATGTTTTTCTTATGCCACTCATTATTCCTGAGCTTCAAGTTACCCTCCTATAACTTGATGTCCTCTATCACCTTGGCCTATGCCAAAGCCTCTTTGAACGTCTGGTATTGATGTAACTATAGCAACAATAAAATGTGCTTGGTATAATTCTTCATGAACATTCACATTAATTCAGAGGATGGGATGGAGAATGGTATATTTGCCATAATTTTCCTCTATCGTTTTCCATATTCCATCATTGGTTCATTGTCATGTTGCGTTAAAGTAGCCAGGTCAGATAAGTTTACCTTATTCATGATACTAAAGGAAAAGTGTTCAAGAAATGCATCAACTAATTATTTGAAGCTAGTGATGTTGTGCCTCTTTAATTGGTTGAACCACTCTTGAGTTGGGCCTTAGAGGGTCATGATGAAGATACGCAAGAGTAGAGAATTGTTGCTCTCAATATAAAAGCACATATTTAGAAAACTGGTCACGTTCTCCTATGCGTCTTCCTCTCCTTGAAACTTTTCTAGTCTAGGCATCTTGAAATGCTTAGGATATGTTGGAATAGGCATTGACATGCATAGAGGTTCATTATGAATTTTGTTCAAGGTAGGCTTCTGATAAGAAATTCCTTTCTTCTCTATGGATTGGACCTTCTTTGCTAAGGTCTTATAGGCTTACGAAGAAAGAAACTCCTATTCTCAATATTGCCTTGGAGGCACCCTCGAAGGTAGATTCTTCCTCAACCTAGGCTTGCCCTCCTCAAATTGGGATATTTTTGGATATTCTTGTTCTAATTATTCTCCCACTTAATTCTCATACTACCTATGCTCATGTTGTTCGAACATTGGATGCTGATATCTATGTTGAGATGTACGTCGAGTATGTGTGTCTATGTTCTCAGGGTGTAACTCAAGCTGTGAAGCCACTCATCTATCGACACACTCCTTGATATCACTACAAGAAGGTAAATCAATGCTATCCAATTGATCATATTTCTACATGCTCCTTCTGATTGATGATGCACTGTTTGCACATGCACTGTTCATATAATTTTTATCTTATTAACCTATTCCTTTGAGAATTCTCATTTTTGAGGTGCTCTTTCTTTGCATGAACATCCTCCAATTGATATTGGAGAATATGTTGTCTTTGTTCTGACATCAGTCTATGAGATCTATCAACATGATCGGTTGTTTGAGGCCTCTGGTGAGTGCACTATGTTCAAGCGACTTTATAGGTATGTCCTCCAATGAATGATTTTCCTTACTCTTGCCTCAGTTTGTAAAGACGACATTCATGTTAGGCTATTTTATATACTCAATGCCTACATGCAACATAGGCACACACATGTCTCAAGAAAATTTGGAGCACTCTCAGTGTTCTTGGGCAGTCCTGATGGTGCTCACACTACACTCACTCGTAGGTTGAGAGGGTGTAGGCGTAGGCTTATATCTTAGATGCCCGAGGACTTTGTCTAGACTACCCAAATGTTTGCTATGACATGGATCATGATGCGGTATACCATTTGCTCCCACTTTGGATATATATGGTGAACTTAGAAGGTTCACCCCTATAGGGAGTCTATGTGGGCTTGTTCTTGGAAGCAACCTTATTCGTTCACCCTTGAATGGGCAGATCTTGGACTTGTCTACACTCTGACGGTGGAGGTCTTGAGCCTCCCTTAGATACAGTTTGAAGGAGTACCAATCTGGATCCCTCGATGACATATTATTCAGTTGAACCCATGGATTCCCATGGAATGTGGTCACGGTAAATGCTACAATGTGTAGAACCCCCATGCTGGGAAGTCACACACTTTGATCTATGTCTAGAGGGATGTCTAGTAATTCATATAATTAGGTTATTCTCAAAATAATACCTACATGTATAATTATCCCCTTTAATACTCACTGAACGATGTCCAATAGGATTCTATGATTGAGGGCATTCTACATCATGTTGTGCACTAGGTGGAGCTTGGGCCTCGATCTAGGCCTATGATCATATCGACCCCTCCATGTTTGCACCATTATGTATCCTATGTATATATTTAAATTTTATTAATGGGCAAACAATACAATGATGATTATATCCTTTTATAGTTTTAAAATGAGCCCTAAACTATTTTATGTGTTTTCAATTTGTTGTATCAGTAAAGTAACTCTTTCCATGTTTTGCAAAATATTTATGATTTTCTCAACTTTTTAAAGGATTTTCACCTATATGCTTGTAGCTCGACAACCTAGAGATGAACTCCAGGTCATGTAATCCCCCTGAAATGTGGTTATGAGGTCTACAACCAAGTCGGGAGCATAGGTCCTCCCATATCCTCACCCAATCTCACCCATTTAGCATTATACCCTTTGAAGAGAAGTACATGCAAATTTTCCAGTCTATGGATGATTCTTGGATCCGGTATTGGTCTAGTAACAAGAAGGTATGTGGGAGTTGGGCCAACAGATGGAAATCACCTCCACTATCGTTGAAACCCTAGTAGTGGTTGGATGTGACTCCCAACTCACTAGCGTTTATTGTAAAACATGGTGTGTGTGGTTTCTTTTAATTTACATGAAATAAATATGCATAGTAAAAATTCAAATGATTATTTCTATATGCAATATAGAAAAAGGAACATTTGAAATTAAAAAAACATGCATGATTAGTTTTATATGATATCTTGACAATGCATACTAATGATGATATGGCCACTAATCGGGCCTCATGCAAGCAAAAATAACATACAAGAGGGACCTAGACCACTGTATACTAGGGTGAAGTACACTCAGAGGTCATTTGTTCCTAGTAGCGACTAGTAGATCCTAATAAAAAACCTAAGGACTCAATGCATTTAACATATTTCCATTGCTTTCCTTGATTATGCTAATATTTTGCACTTTTTAGAAAAATGCAGAAAAAGAACAGAAAAAAATAGAATGACAGTGGGACCTACCTCAAATCCTCATTTGATTAATATTTTTCTCTCTGATGTCTAATTTTTTAGATTCTGCTCGCGAATCTTTGGTGTGGTGACCACTGTTGCCCACAGATGTCAACCGCGATGATAAATTTTAACTACAGCTATCAACCACAGTGAGTACCTATCATAAAAAAAATTGAAGTTAGAAATTTGAGGCATGAAATGCAGAGTTCCACCGTGATTGCCTTCTATCTGATCCAAAAAGGGCTCACACCTATCGATTCCTATTGCAAGAATTGAAAGATACACAAAATGCATACAAGAACAAGAAATTGACAACAAATTGATAAAAAGAAATACGCTTTATTTCATTATATTTGAAGCTAAATTAAAATTACAAGTACATCCCTCTTAGGGATAATCACTTTGATACAATTATTACAATAGGATGTAATGTTTCCCTCTCAAGGGTAGGTGTGATTTCCAAGTGCCTTTTTCAAGATGACACAAATTGCTCTAGGGTGTTGATGACCCTCTTCTCCATGATTAGAGGCATTTGTTTCCTTGCATCCGAAAACCCTGTTAGTCCTACGTGCAATAAACACCAAGAAACATTAATAGCAAAGGAGGCCTATCTTGATGAGGCTTTTAAAGGGTGCTTGCACAAAAGGTAACATGATAATAAAGAAATCAAAAAGTGATTCAAATCATATAAATTGATCTAAATAATGATGATCTACCATTAGAAACATGAAAGAAACTAAGATGAATCTATCTAAGATCCTAATTAGACAATTGAATACATAAAATCATGAAAAAGATTCATTATACCTACACTACAATAATGAAGAGAAATTGCAATTAAGTCTTAATATATTGGTCAAATGTATTTAGAATACTAGATTAAACCTACAACATGATTAATCTAACCTAGTTAAATAGATTGTAAAAAAAAGAACAAGGAAATCAAGGATTACTTGTTGACTGTGTATCCTTCAAGAAATGGGTACTGTTCATCGTGGTTGACAGCCATGGCTGAGCCTGAAGTAAGTTTACCCTCCAAATCAGGGCTAATTCTATGGTTTTCGTTGAAAAATTAGTGGTCAAGGGTCGCCTTTATGTCCTATAACATATTTGGTGATTGAATTTCTTAGTAAGTACATGGATTGCATGAATTACCATTTCTTAGATCTCCTATCCTCCTAGGATCTCCATGGCAATGTGATCTCCAATTGGGTAGCAAAAGTATTCCTATCAATGCATGTGAATGATTATGCAATTTGATAGGGCTTCATTGCTCAATTGATTATGCTTCTCTCTCTCTTTTCCCCAATTCGGAGGGGGATTATATAGCAATTACCAAGGGTTAGGGGTGGCTTCATGAGGAAGCCTAGATAAAAATTGGGTTTTTGAGCTTGTTGGATGGAAGGATTCAGAACCTTTCTCACTCAAACAACTCCAATACATAACCAATTTGCCATTGCAACTGATTTTTGGTTATATGAAGGCCAACTGACTCTGAGTCCTAACCGTGACTGACATGTGCAGTTAGCTTTGCTAACCATGGGTGTTAGCAATGGCTAGCACTGACTAGGTAAAGGTGCCCAAATGAGTGGTAAAAACCAATGCTATAGCTTGGTATTTATACAAGATCTTCCATATTGTCTTCTAGCATGTACCATATGATTAGTCACCTTAGAATGATGTATTTTAGGTGCCTACAATATTGTATTTAATAAAAGGAAAGTTGGACAAAAGAAAAAGTGGGAGTAGTTGATTTTTTTAATGTTGGGTGTCCTAAAATCTGGATAGAACAAATGGCTAAAGTTGGGTCATCAGGGCCATGGATGATCATATCATATATCACTTAACCCAAGAGGGATAAAAAGAGAAAAATGTGATAGATAATAAAATATAAGGAGCTTGGGAATCCTTTCCCTATTATAATTTTTATGGACCTCTATCCAAAGGAGACACCAATCCTATTTAATCAAGTTCATGGATCTTTATCCATAGGATAAATCCTTTCTCCTCTTGCTCTGGCTGGTGATCTTCTAGAATAATTGTTACCCCCACACTTTGGATAATGGATATCTATCCACTAAAGACACCTATCCTCACTGCCTTGGCTAATGGATCCACTAGAGACTGTTTTCCACTATACTCTATCACCTTCCAAAGCTCTATCTCAAATTTGTACTAAAATTAGTCCTTCAGTCTAACACAAATCTACTCAATATTTGTCTCTAGTCTGGCACAAAAATTTCCTAAAATCTACATCAAAATCTATCCTCAAATTTGTACTAAAAATAGTACTTCGATCTAGCAAAAAATTTGCTCAATCTCTTTCCTCAAGCCTTAACTCAAATCTTGACTCAATCTCAAATCAACTCTACTAGATATTTTCAAAACCTTAAATCAAGGTTTGAAAAAATTAATTAATTATGTTCTCAAGTCTTCTCAAAGACTTGTCTCAAATATGCCTTGCAAGCTTCCACAAAATCTCACACTAATCTATCCACAAGTCCTCTCTAGAAATTGTCCAAATCTACTCAATAAGTTCTCACAATAACTTATCCAAATATGCTCTCAATTTGTATTGTAAGCTTCCACAAAAGCTTACCCAAATCTGTCCACAAGTCTTCTCAAAGACTTGCCTCAAATCTACTCAACAAGTCCACACTAGAAATTTTCCAATCTCATAGAAACATAAAGAGAATTGTTAGAGACTCAATATGCTCTATACTCATCACAATGCTCAATCACTCTTTTAGAAACATACAAAGAATTGTTAGAGACTCAATATGCTTCACATTCACCTCAATACTCAATCACTTTCTCAAATCAATTTAGAATATAGAATATTTTGTTTTATAGAACTTGAAAAATCACTTCACACATCCACTTGACTAGGCTCAACCAAATCTACTCAACCAATCACTAAATAAAACAATCCTTGCTCACAAACCCTAGATCAAGCATATAAACACTCACTCAAAATTTTTCCAACAATTCTTATTAATCAATCTCACATAACAATGATACTCATGTTATTTTCAAACCCTAGTTCAAGTTCTTCACTTAACCAATGGCTTCAAAAACAATGCTTATCAAACAATCTCACATAAAAATGATACTCATGTTCTTTTCAAACCCTAGTTCAAGTTCTTCACTTAAACAATGGCATCAACAACAATGCTTATCAAAAAAGGTTTTAATATCAACTCTTTATTCTAGAAAACCTTGAAACATTAAATCAACACACTCAATAAGGAAACCTAATTAAGTCCTTTTCACTCCAAACTTGTTTTTCTAGAAAACCAACCAATCAACTCATCTATGGAAGAATGTTCCCATACCTTTTTCTTGATGATGAAGGAATCTCAAAAATCTGCCACAATCACAAATACTTCTTTTCCAAGCTCAAGGAAGTTATAATATGATAAACTCTCAAAAATACAATCTAAATATCAAGACATACATACACCTTATTACTCCATCTTGAAGAAAGCAATATTCAACATCAATAATTTCATAAAAAGACCCTTTCAAAAGTGACACACTTTTCTTTTCAATATTGCAAAAATTGATTAAGTTACTTTTTCAATATATGCAATAAATCAATTTCTAGTTCCCTAAGGTAAAAATAATATTACCTTAGTAAATTTCCATTTACCACCTAGGTAAATATCATAACCAATTTACCCCTTATCTATCCCTAACCTTATAAAAAAAAAGAGTAATTTGATTTATATCAACAACCCTTATCACTCCACTACCTTAACAACTTAATTTACAAATTAAATAAAAAATTATGAAAATATTTTATATCTCCTGCTCTGCGTTTTGTGGGATTCGATCTTGCACTCTCTCCCTTGCTAGTGCCTTGGTTGTGGCCTTCTAGCTGTGTGATCCAAGATCTCACATGCTGATTAAAAGTGCAGAAGGCACTTTAATTCTCCTCCAAAACCTTTAGAGCCCTTGGCTCCCTTCTCCTCTTGCCATGTAGCTGTTCGATGCACTTTCCTCTTAACGTATACATGAGTCTTTTCTCTGTTCCTTGGCATGAACCTTAGCACAATTTTCACCACGAGATGATCGAAGGTAATTCGAATGCTCTGGTTTTGAATTTAGGCAAAGGTTTAAATACCTTTTGCCTTCCAAATATTGCACGTCGATGGTGTATTAAACTTGGACGTCGATATATTTATAATATGCATAATTAATTTATAAATCATTTAAATTCTATTTTGAATTTAAATTTTATAAATTAACTTTGTAACCTTTGGCTTTGTAAAAATTAAAGCCTCCTTGGGGGTTAAATAAAAACTTTTTATTGCTAATGCTGATTTAATAAAAATCATTTTGCCACCATGGTTTTAATAAAAACCCTTTATCTTATGCTTCCACATAATATTAAAATATTATGAATCTCTTTGGCAATTAACCTTTGCATTATTCCTTTTAACCTTTTGACATCAATTGTAGCTTATTCCTTGACATCGATGACAACTTTGACTCAAAATGCCCAACAAAGGCTAGACTACCGCTTGGGCTACACGCCCACACAAAATCAAATATCCATGATTTTTTATTTGAAATCGCCTTTGATGAAAATTAAAAAATGCTTTATCCTCTTGCAAAACAACTTAGTGGGATTCAAAATTGGAACCTTTGCTTTGCAAGCGCCTTAGCCACGTTCCTCCTACCACCAACACTACCTAGTGCTATGGGATATGTTTTCTGCTCCAGGTGAGTTTCAACACAACTCTGCCTCCCTTGCCTTTAAGACTCATGAACGTCTTCTCACTTCCAAAATTTGAGCATACGAATTATCTCATCACTTAGGCATTTGAATTATTAAACTTTGGAAATGAAAAATCATTTCATTTAAATACTCTTTCCTTTGGTTTAAAACACGTCGATCCTCTCTTGCTTTTGAATTCAAATTTGATTTGAAACTTTGGCACCATAAATATTAAAATTAAAATTTTAACCTTAGGTTAAAATATTATAATTTAAATAAATTAAAATATTTTACAACCTTTATTACTTGCTCAATGGACCTTGTCAGGGATATTTGTTTTTAATGATTTATTGGACCCAATTATTATAATATTAAAAAAATTATAATAATGTTTATCTTTCCTTTTAAACCATGGCCTCTTCTTTTTGACCAATTTGCTTGCTTTTGGGATGAACTTTGCCTTGATAAATTTCAACCATATCAACCATAGAAGAATATTCCTACCATACAAAGTGCTCTTTGACATCAACATTTTGACATCAATGACAACACAACTTACTCAAAATTTCCAACAATCTCCCCCTTTGTCATTATTTTTTCTTTTTCCAACTCTACTCCCCCTCGAAAACTACTCCTCCTAACTGAATGCTCTCCCCCTAACTCAAATATCTCCCCATTTGACATCAATGGCAAAGGGAATCCTTTGGGGCTAAATATAAGACTCTTAGCTCAGACCCCTCCCCACCTCCTTTCTATGAGGTGATTAATTTTGGGGTGGGAGTATCTCTACTCCAAGTATACACTGCTCTTTTTCTTTGTCCACCTTATTTCTCAATTGATTCTTCTCACTCTTTTGAATATCCCTATTCTTGCTTATTCCTAGAATTTTTTTTCTACACCACTTGGCCATATGCCCAATATTATTGCACTTATAACACTTAATGTTCTGGTTCCTTGAAGGTGCAAATATCTTGAAGGTCCTCCTAGTGAAGCCATACCCATTCCTATCATGAACCTTGAAATTAATTTCTTTATGACCAAAATGATTACAAGAATAACAATACCCTTGAAAGAAATACCCATATCTAAAAATTCTCTTAGTAAAAGCATGTTCCTTATTTTCATGTGTACTGCACTGCATAGCCTTATGACCAACCCTGTTACATGAAAAGCAACATCCTTTGAAGAAATCTTGCCTTGGACCCTTTGGTATTTTAGTCCTTTCTTCCCTGTGATGTTTCCTATTCCTTATTTGTGCATTTTTTCCTTCCTTTGGGAGCCTTATATTTTTCAAATTATCCTCATAAGTCTCACTTTGTCCTTCACTCTCTTCTTCTGAAGCTTCTTCTTCTTTGGATCTTGATCTTGACTTCTCTCCTTGTTCTCTTTGTCCTTATTAAAAACCAAGTACTGTCTTGTTTGAAGAAGATCTTTGTGCATTGATAATATTATCCAAAGTATTTGAACTTTTACCAAACCTGTGTATCTTATCTTTATACTCTTTCACTTCCTTCCTTAGTGAAACCACCTCATTCTCTAATCTTTCACATTCTAAGAATTTTGCCTCTATATTTTCTTTAAATCTCCTTGTATTAGCTATTGAGTTTGTCAGATATTGTATAAGCTTTCCTTTATCTTCATCATATTCTTGAAATTGAGCCTTCACCCTCAAGTTCTATTTTTTGACTTTTTTAATTCTTTTAGAGTAGAAACAAGTTCAACTTCTAAATATAGTACTCCTTCCTCTTCATTTTTTGATTCTTTCTCTTCTTCTTTATCTTCGAGAACATCTTCATATTTTTTAGATTTATCTTCAATAGGATATCTTCCTTAATATTCTATTACCAAGAAGAGAATTTCTTCTTCTTCATTATCTGAGGATCTTCCATCATTATCACTTGAAATCTTGCCTATCTTATATGCATAGAAACTCTTAGTATGCCTATGAAAAACTTCTTCCCATGCTTATTTTGTCCATACCTATTTTTCTTTTCATACATGGATTTCCCTGCTTACCTATTCTTATGATCCTTTTTATATTCACCACTACTACTTTCTGCTTATGTATAGTTATATGAATAATGACCATATTTACCACAATTGAAACACTTAACTATTTTAGTACCTTTGTGATTTCTTAAGTCCTTAATTCTTCTATCATAGTTTGCTTCTTCATCACTAGATGACTCATCACTTGAATTTGGCTTCTTGTCTTTTGTCTTCTTTGCTACTTTGAAGTATGCCTCTTTCTTGGGGATATGATCCTTTCTTATTCTCATATCATAAGCTATGAGAGTTCCATGCAAATCATCCATAGTTAAAGTTTCAATATCTTTTATTTATTCTATGGTTGAAACCTTTTCACTATACCTCATATGGAGTGACCTTAAAAACTTTTGACAGACATATGATTCTTCAACTTTAAACCCAAGTCCTCACATGAAGTTAAAAACCTCATCCACACAAAGTAAGTATGTAGCAATGTCTTCCTCATCCTTCATCTTCAAGTCTTCAAATGTTTTTTTGTGATTTTGCAATTTTGCCATCTTGAACTTTTTTCCTCCCTCATATGTTTTCTTCAAAATTTTCCAAATATATTTTACTAATTTACAATGCATAATTTTTACAAAATATGTTTCATGTAAACCACTTAAGATTACATCCATTGCATTTGCATTATACTTATGTAGGAGCTTACCATATTTATTTGTAGGAGGACTAGCTAGAGGTGTGTATCCATCCTCAACTGCATGCTATGTCTCATATACTTGTGCTATCAAGTAAGTCTTCATTCTTATGTTCCAAAAAGCATAATTATTCCCATCAAACAATGGTGCCTTATTTGCTAAATATCCACTTTGAGATGCCATTTGTGTTCCTATATACTTTTCCTTCAAGTTGTTAAACTCTTCCGAAGGAACCCACTCTGATACCAAATGAAGAACACAAGCTTATACTAATAGAGGGGGTGAAAATTATAAGAGCAAATTTTACTTTTCTTTCCCAAACAATATTATCCAATATTATCAATGACAATATCAATAGTAGTAATAAAATAAATGCACAAATTATCACACACAATAGAGACACCAATTTAACATGGTTCACCCAATGCTACTCCACAGAGAAAATATTTCTACTAAATTTTCTCAACAAAGCTTCTTGGGAATAAATTCCCTATTAAAATTTTTATGGACCTTTGTCCAAATGAGACACAAATCCCCTATGCTTTAATTTGTGGATCTATCTCCATAGGACAACTCTTTCCCATTTTCTCTAGTTCATGGAACTTGATCAAGGAGACATTTATCTCCTCAACTAGTTCATGGAACTTGATCAAGGAGACATTTATCTCCTCAACTAGTTCATGGATCTCTCTCCATAGAATAATATCTTCCTAGATGGTTCACGGATCACACTCCATAGGATAACTCTTTCCCTTTGCTTTTGTTCATATATCTCTATCCATAGGATAACTATTTCCCCTCTGCTTTGGATGATGATCTTCTTTAATACTTTTACCCCCACTTCTCTAGATTATGGATATCTCTCCATATAAGACCTCTATCCTCATTTCTCTAGATTGTGGATTTCTATCCACTAGATACTCCTATCCTCTACTCTATCACCTCCAAATATTTCTCTCAACTCTATCTCAGATCTACACCAAACTTTGTCCCAAGTATAGTACAAATTTGCACTAACTCTATCTCAGGTCTAGCACAAATATACTCACAAATTTGTACCAAAATATATCCTCAAATCTATCCTCAAGCCTTAACACAAATCTTGATAAAATCATAAATCAACCTTGCTTAGATTTTTTCCAAGCCTTAACACAAAGCTTGAACAAATCAATCAATCAACTTTGCTCTCAAGTATTCACAAAGACTTACTTCAAATATACCTTCGATTACTCTTCAATAACTTGCTCAATCTACTATCAAGCCTTCAATAAGACTTTCTCAAATATACCTACAAGTCTTCACCAAGACTTACCTCAAATCCGCCTTGAAGTTCTCTCAAGAACTTGCTCAATATGCTTTCAAGTCTTCACCAAGACTTGCTCAAATCTACCTATAAGTCTTTACCAAGTATTACCTAAAATCTGCCTTCAAGTCCTCTTAAGAAATTACTCAATTTGCTTTAATACATGATCAAAATAGCTCACAATGTATGCTCAATCAATCTTAAATATTACACACAATGCTATCAAATGCTTTGTATAATCTTCAAAGTAATTCTTTTAACTTAAAGTAGTGTAGACATATTCTATTCATAATTCATATAACATCTAGAAAATATAGAGAATGATGTACTCTATCAAAAACTCAATATGTTATACTTAATCATTAAGTCTATCACTTTCTCAAATATAGTTTCTAATGTTTACACATTCACTTTCAATATCATTCAAATCCAATGCTCAAGAATTTTACTCAATCATTCAACCAATGAAACATAACTTTATCACTAATCCTAAATAAGTATTTTAAAATTTCTTCAAACAAAGAGCACAATGTGGGTCTCAAAACCTAACTCAAATAATAATCGATATCTATCTCAAATGTTCTCTAAACATTCACCAATGAATCATATAATAATTCACTCAAATATTTCTAACAATCATTATCAAACAATCATTTTCACTCCACCTTATATTCTACAACATTCATTCCACTATTTCAAAAAAATATGATGTGCCCATACCTCTTTGCTTTGATGGAGATATGTCTTCAAAACCTATTTTACTCACAACCAAATCCTTTTGCTAATTCTAGGTTAGATAGCAATAATCTATATCAAAATCTCCATAAGAGTATTTACCTCAACAAATATTTCACCATACAAGAAATACAATAAAATGTCAAGTCACAAATACACCTTATCACTCATTCACTTTCAAAATAATATCCAACACATATCAAAAATAAATATCCTTGTTTACAACTTATAATCTCTTTTTTCACAATAATATTCAACACACATCAAAATTAAATTTCCTTTGTTTACACCTTATAATCTCAAATACTTAGTTTAATTTCTCACCACCCAAAATAAAATATTTAATTAACACTCCTTATGACTCCCTAATCAATTTTGCTTATTTTCATTTCATGATTTCAAAACCTCAAAGTCAAATCATGTATTCCATGCACATTAATTAAAAAGCATACCTTAATATTCTACCTTCTAAAAATATTGCACAAGTCTCAATGACCAGTGCTCAAGCTCAAACCCGTGACCTTAGACACCACAATACCCTAGCCCAAGGCTAGGCTTCCAATTGGGCTACACACTTGTAGAAAATCAAATGTCCATGATTTTATATTTGAAATTACCTTCGCTAAAAATGAAAAGATGCTTTATCCTCTTGCAAAACAACTCGATGGGATTTGAAACCGAAACCTTCCCTTTGCAAGCATCTTAGCCACGTTTCTCCTACCACCTGTGCTACCCAACGCTATGAGATATGTCTTCTAATCCAAGTGAGTTTCAACACAACTCTGCCTACCTTACCTTTAAGAGTCATGAACATCTTCTCCCTTCCAAAATTTGAGTGCACGAATTATCTCATCACTTAGTTATTCTAATTCCTAGACTTTGGAAATGCAAATTTATTTTCTTTAGATACTCTTTCCTTTGGTTTAGAACATGTCAGTCATCTCTTGATTTTTAATTTGAATTTGATTTGAAACTTTGGTGACATAAATATTTAAATTAAAATTTTAACCTTAGGTTAAAATATTTTAATTTAAATAAATTAAAACCTTTGCCAACATTTATAACATGCTCAATGGACCTTGTCAGTGATATCTTTATTTAATTATTTCTTGGACCCAATTATTATAATATTGAAAAATATTATAATAATATTTGTCTTTCCTTTTAAACCATGGTCTCTTATTTCCCACCAATTTTATTGCTTTTGGGATGAACTTTGTCTTGATCAATTTTAACCATATCAACCATAGAAGAATATTCTTGCCATACAAAGTGCTCTCTAACATCAACCTTTTGACAACAAACCTTTTGACATCAATGAAAACGCAACTTACTCAAAATTTCCATTAGTTCAATCTCAATCCTTCCTCATGTTTTAATCTCAACCATCTATTAGTGTCATCAAAATCCTAACATGATCAAGGGTAGATTATTAAAGATGATTCATTTTGAATAATCAAGGCCTAGAATTTTAACATTCAATAGCATCCAAGAATTATATCCTCTCCAAAACCCTATCCATTTCATTACCATCTTCCTCCCTCATCGCTACCATTGCACCTTCCATTTTTGCCATCACAAAAACCTTCACGAACCAAATATGGTTTTGCATCGCTCCCATCCACCTTCAAATGCCTCTTCGATTTCACAAAATATTGTTGATCATTTCTGGAATGTTGTTGGGCATTAAAAATACTCCCCAAATGCTTTTGGATGTTTCTTGTAGCCAATTTGTAGTTCATAAGCCCTCGGGTGCTTTCAAGTGTTTGCACAACTTCAAAACACTAAAATAGGAGCATAGATCAACATCATAGCTATTTTCTTAACAAGGTAAAATATTCATTTGCATCTATTTACATTTTTTCATTTTATTTATAGTTTAACATTGCAACACTTAGGATTTGTAGGTTTTATCATTCAGAGGGCCTCACACAATGGAGCCCTCATAGGTGCTATTAATCTCTTTTGTGTTATCATCTATTTTTAGGTGCAAGAACTAAATTTTGGAAGCTATTGCAACTAGGGTGGTCCTGTAGGGATACACCAGCGCACATACACACTTGTTTGGAGTGAAATACAAAGAAGAAGACACCATATACTCATTTGTGAATAATGGTTTCAAAAACCTAGATTTGTAATCATTGTATTGATACAAAATCATGTTGTAACATTGAATATAAAAGCTCCCATGGCCATATTATTAATGTTATTTGTCTTCACTATGCAATATAAGCTTTTGTGTTGATCCTATTATCTATTGCTTTGGTGTTGTCATTTTTTTTATTACAATTATCAATAAATAAAATGTTAAATTTACCCAAGGATCCCCTAAGCTTGTCCATATTAGAACCATGCCACCCTTTTAAGTATGGGAAACAAAATTTGTGTTTAAATCATTAATGCTAAGGGCTTTTTATTTTATTTTTCTATCTTTCTTTGACTAGAATGCTTTTTTTTTGAAAAAATTAATTTATATTTAGAAACATGTGGAATGATATCAAGTATTTCATCAATAAAATTTATTATTAAGATTGGCTTTGATAAGCACTATGATAAAATTAAAATATCCTTTATCTTAGTTATGCTAAAAGTGTTTGTATTTAGTCAATTTCTTATAATGATACTTTAAACCTTTTTTTTGTATGGAAAACATCCCAGAAGGGATACTACTTTCAGGTAAGACCCAAGGAGGCAGGGGTATATCTTTCACCAAAATCACCTAGGGATCTCACCTAGCCTACCACATTTGACATACTCAAGGAGCAAACTTGAAATAAAAAAAACAAGAACACACAAACACAAACACATAATACGATAAAAAAACATGTTCCTTGAGTGTGTCGAAAAGATAAAGCACAACCAAACACACACACAACAAGATAAAAAAAACACAATACAAACCATATAGAAAAAACATAAGAACAACATAACAAAAACCAAACATGAAAAAAACAACAAAACACTACAAAGAAAACAAACAAAAACATGAAAAATAAACCAAAACCTAAAAAAAAACAACCAACAATAGACAACACACAAAAAAAAAAATATAGAAAACACTCACACACCCAAACACAAAAATACCAATTAACACAAACATAGAGAAACACAAGAACAAGAAAAAAAAAAACACAAGAAAAATCACAAAAAATAAAAAACAACAAAAACACAAGAACAAAAAAAAACACAAAAACAAAAAAAAACAAAAAAAACACACACACACACACACATCTCAAAAAATTAAATAAAAAAATAAAATAAAAGAAAAAAATTGAACACAACGATGACCTTTCTAGACCAAAATAGTCTTAAGGTAAGAATCAATAGTGAAAATAATATAAATATTAGTTTGATCTAGGGAACTAAAATACCCTAACCAAACCAAAGAGAAGCAAAAATAAAGCAAGAAGAAACTAGGTACCTCAAGAATTGGAGCCATCCAAAGAAATGATAGAAATAAGAGCTTCCCTTATTTGTGAAGCCCACCATCTAGGAGGGTGGACATAGAAAGTAAGATCACCTTTTTACAAAGCCCAATTAGCTAAAGCATCAACACTCTTGTTTTAATATCTGACCAACCCATCTGGATTAACTAAATCTTCTTAAATTTTCTTTTTATTCTCCAATCAACCTTATGATTCTTAGAAGGAGTCTTTAAAATATTAATCATGAGTTGAGATTCAGACTCAACTAGCACCTTTTCCCATCCAACCTTAGGATCCTATTGAAGGCCTTTGAGGATACTATACCCCTTAATAAGGTTATTGGATAGAATACCCAAATTATTAGCAAAAGTAAAAACCAAGGAGCCATATCAAAGTCTAAAAATTCTCCCACACTAGCTTTTCCAAGGTTCCCTCTAGAGGCTCCATAAGTATTGAATTTTTTAAAATCCTTAGGAGGAGGTTGGCAATTCCTTGTTCTATCCATATTGCAATTAATCACATTCTCTTTAAGCTGGTTGCCCTTATAAGAGTTAATATTCAATATTTGCATCACTTGATACCATATTTGGTGGGAGTTTTAGGGGTGATTAAGGAGTTGTTGGACTGATTCAACTAATTTGGCAAAGGTCTTTTTCTAAATATAGTGAATATACTTCCTATATTGATTAAAAATTTGTGTTCCTTTCATTAAAGATATTCCAAATAATAATGGTAGAACCCATCCAAAGTATTTGCCTAATAAAATGATCAAGACCCTATTGTTTAGGCCAATCCCTCCAAATATTTTCAAAAGTAAAAAAATGGACCACTGTAAGACAAGTAAAGTGGCCATTCTTCTCCATAACTCAGAGGCTAAAATACATTCAATAAAAATATGGTTGAGAGTTTCCACATTTTGTTCACACATTTCACATCTAAAAGGGCCATGAAAATAATGCTTCATAAGCTGCTCACTAGTAAGCATCTTGCGATGCAATAAAAGCCAAGTAAAGAACCTCAACTTAGGCTAGAGATTTTGAGTCCACAATTGAGAAAATATGTTAAGAAAATTGGTTGGTATTATTATGTCATAAGGCCAAATAACCTTGAGCAACTGAATACTCACCCAACGTAGTGTTGTTCCATCCAAAACAATCTCTTTCATGGGATTAAGAGAGAGATCTCATATGAAGGATGCATTGGATATCTTGTATTTGCCTTTCTAGGATTTGAATTGGCTAGTACTCAATAGAGATCCAATATCTACCAACCTCTGAATTACCAGTATGATATTGAGAGTAATTAGCCACATTTATCTAGTTAGCTCGGTGTAGCTCCTCCATACAAGACCTCTAATTGGGAAACTTAGTTATCAAAGGGTTGTGACCATCCCAATAATCTATCCAAAAATTTACCTATTGACCATTATGAATGATCCAATTTTTTTTATTTATTTATCAAATCTTCACTAGTCTTAAGAACTGCTAAAATGGGAGAACCTTTTGTAGGCAATTGATAGCAAACAAGGTGTTTAAGACTTTTGTTCTCAGCTTATTTAGCACATAGATTATTGGCCCAAAGAGCATTGGAATTATGAAAAATACTCCAATATAATTTAGCAGCTAAATATTTGTTGTTATTAATAGAAGACCAGAATCCTAACCCCCTTCATTCTTAGGAAGACATAAAGTGCCCCATTTCACCAAGGCCCATTTTATTTTTTTCTTAATACCACTCTAGAGGAATCGATGACTGATTTGATCCAGTTCTTGAAGAAAAAATTTTGGGATATTCAACATGGTAGAAACATAATTAGGAATAGCTTGAAGGAGTATTTTTACCAAGGTGATTCTACCCCCAAAAGAAAGCCAATTATTGGTCCACTTTCCAATTTTCTTATTGACTTTGTCCAGCAACCAATTCTGATATTTTCTTTTCTATATTTGAATATTGATGGGAATACCTAAATAAGTGATCAGAAGGGAGGTCTTATTATATTTTAATTTATCCAAGACCATTGATTCCTATATAGTAGATCAGTGAAATAAAATAACTTTAGATTTATCTTCATTGATCAATTCCCTGGTAGCCTTAGAAAATAGCTAACGATTTTCTTAATATTAAAAGCTTCCTTAACTGTAGCTCTACCTAAAAGAGTAGAGTCATCAATAAATTGAATATGAGAGATAGGTCTACCTCCATAATCAATGGTAAATCCCTCAAGGGTTTTGTTTTCTTCCTTTTTGTTATAGTACTACCCAAGCATTAAACAAGAATGATGAAAAAATAAGGGGAAAGGGGGTCACCTTGCCTAATACCTTTAGAAGCTGGGAAAAATTGAGAAGACCTACCATTGATAAGAACTAAGTAGGAAACTGAAGAGATACATCCCATAATCCAATCCATTCAATCCTGAGAGAAACCAAATTGCCTCAAAACATTGATAAGGAAGTGCCAATCACTTTGTCATAATATTTGGATCATTCTAATAGAATGAACATGGAAGGAGATTTTTGCATATCCATGGAATGGATGGCTTCCCGAGCAAGAAATATCTCATCCACTATTTTATGCCCTTCCATATAACCCTCTTGTTTAGGGGAAATAATCTTATCCAAAAGAGGCTTCAACCTTTATACCATGATCTTAGTAATGGTTTTGAGAAGAATATTACATAAATAAATAGATCTAAAAGCTGAGATATGACCAGCCTATTGAGCTTTTGGATCAAAAGTACTATAATTTTTATTGATAGCCTTTAAAATTTATTTGGCTTTCCTAGCTTCTTCCACCACCTCTAATAAATCAACATGAAGGATATCCCATAAATATTGGTAGAAATCAATGGGAAACCATCAGGACCTAGGGTTTTCCCATTTTGCATTTTAAAAACTACCTATTGAAGCTCATTGATAGTAACAGGAGCAGTCAAAATAGAGTTATCCTCAAAAGTGATAAGAGAAGGGATTTCTTGAAGAATATTTTATTGAGAAGCTGAGTCAAGAGGAGTAGCAAAAAAAATATTGGAAAAGTAATTGAAAACAATAAATTTCATGCCATCCCAAGTGTAGACAACATCTCCAGAATCTGATTTTAGGTAAGAAATAAATTTGTGAGATATTTGAGCTAGAAGAGATTTTTGGAAGAAATTTATGTTTTGATATCCTTATTTGAGCCATTGAATTCTAGATTTTTTCTTCCATAAGAGTTCTAACTAGAATCCTAACCTCCCTTCATTCTTAGGAAGACATAAAGTGTCCCATTTCACCAAGGCCCATTTTCTTTTCTCCTTAGTACCACTCAAGAGGAACCAATGACTTATTTGATCTAGTTCTCGAAGAACATCCTTTGGAATATTCAAAATGGTAGAAACATAAATAGGAATAGCATGAAGGACTAATTTTACCAAGGTGATTCCACCCCTAGAAGAAAGCCACCTATTGGTCCACTTTCTAATTTTCTTCTTCAATTTTTCCAACAACCAATTCCAATATTTGTTTTTTTCTTTGAATATTAATGGGAATACCTAAATAAGTGATTGGAAGGGAGGTCTTCTTATATCTTAATTTTGGAAATTTTGAGTCCCTAAGTCAAAGTTGTCATTGATGTCACCAGATGAAGTCATAATTAATACCAAATATTTTAGCAAGAAACAAAGGGGATAAAAATGGTTATTTTATATCCAGGAAGAAGGCCAAAGATCAAGTGAAACAGTGCAAAAGACATAAGTAAAAAAGGAGTTATAATATTTATTTTATAAATTATTTAAGTTTAGTGTGAATTTAAATTTTATAAATAAATATTAAAAGTAATTAATCAAAGGTATAATATTACAATAGTGGTTATTATAATATTAAATGTGCCATGGTGAAAACCCAAATGATACATTTATAATTCTTATTATAATGTTTTATAAGGCAAAAATGGGTTTAATAAAGTCTAAAGATATTTTAATAAACACAAAGGTTGGGTTTAAGACCAAAGGCATTCGATGCCTTTATGGTCTTCGTCGACATCATAGAAGACAACAAGGATAGCGCCGATGTATTAAGGTTGGCAAGAAATTAATATAAAAGCATTTCCAAAAACCATTGGCAATTACCCTTGCTCGAATATCGAATTGCATGTGAAGAAGAGGAAAGAGCTTATGAAAAACATTTTCATTCACTACGAAAAAGAGAAAAGCAGAAGGTGCGTGATTTGAGGGCACATAGTCCAATTTGGCCTAGCGGTGTGTTGAGTTGTTTGGACGCAGGAGGTCCTGCGTTCGAATCACAAATAGTACAAAAGGGAAGACGTGTTTGGCACCCAAGGTGCACATGGTTTTTATTAAAGGTGCACGTTTTCGCAAAGGATAACAAGCATGTTGTGCTTATTGGTTGTTATGCGAGCACATGGCTCAACGATGGATTTTGCCATGGCTAAGACGCTTAGGGAAGGAGGAGATAGAGGGTTCGAAACCCTCCAAGGAAATTTTAATTTTTGTAAACTATTTTTAATTGCCCATGTGGAGTTATAAGGGTGTTATATGATATGTTAAGCCTTAGGGAAATTAAAAGGGGGTTATGATTTAATTTTATTTTATATAAGGCTTGCATAAATTTTTTTATTAAAGTGGATTTATTTTAGTGGGGTAATTTAATTAAAACTTGTCATTAGGGGTTATGAGGAGTTTTTGAAGGATAGTATTGACATTATTGAGAATCAAGGTTATTGTGAATTAATTTCTCATAAAAGGGGTTATTTATTTTATAAGAAGACTGGTGAAAATTATTATTGAGTTGGAGTAATAAGGTGTTATTGAGTTATTATTTTTGTATTGTGGTATTACTCAAGTCTTCTAACCCTTTTGTGACTGGAAAGAGAAATTTATGAGAGTGACATATTTGTGAGAACAAATCCTTGGCATCTAAAAGGTATGGGCAAATTCCTTCTTGGTTGAGATGATTGATTAGCTTTATTGAAAATTAAGTTTGGAGTGAAAAGGACTTGATTAGGGTTTCCTTTTCGAAAGTGGTTGAGTTATTGCTTCAAGGTTTTATAATTTGAGAGTTGAGATTAAAACCTTATTTATTAGCATTGTTGTTAAGATCATTGGTTGAGTGAAGTGTTTGATTTAATGCTTCAAGGTTTTCTGAAATTGAGAGTTGTGATTAAAACATTGTTTGATGAGCATGGTTGTTGAAATGATTTGTTATGCAAAGAACTTGAACTAGGGTTTGAAAATATCATGAGTATCATTGTTATGTGAGATTTTTTGTTGAACATTATTGGAAATATTTTGATTTGGATGATACATGCTTGGAATAGGGTTTGTGAGCAAGTGTTGTTTCTTGAAGTGATTGGTTGAGTAGAGTTGATTGATCCTAGTCAAGTGGATGTATGGAGTGATTTTTCAAGTTCCATAAAATAAAATATTCTATATTATGTGTTGAGAAAGTGATTAAGTTTATGAGAATAGAACATATTGAGTCTCTAACAAATATATTTATGCTTCTATGATATTGAGTTGAAAAAGTGATTGGGTTTTGAGAATAGAACATATTGAGTCTCTAATAATTCTCTTTATGCTTATATGATATTGAGTTGAGAAAGAGATTGAGTTTTTGATAATAGAACATATTGAGTCTCTAAAAATTCTCTTTATGTTTCTATGAGATTGGACAAGTTCTGTGTGAGCTTGTTGAGTAGATTTGGATAGGTTCTGAGTGGACCTATTGAGCAGATTTGGATAGGTTCTAAGTGGACCTATTGAGCATAATTGAGCAATTTTTAGGTGGACCTATTGAGAATATTTGAGTAGGTTCTGTGTGGACCTATTGAGAATATTTGAACAGGTTCTGTGTGGACCTATTGAGCATATTTGAACAAGTTTTAGAGAGGACTTGTGGATAGTTTGGTGTGAGATTTTGAGGAAGCTTACAAGATATATTTGAGACAAGTATTTGAGAAGACTTGAGATTAGAGTTGATTGATTTGTTCAAACCTTGAGTTAAGGTTTGGGGCAGATCCAAAAGAGTTGAGTCAAGCCTTGAGTTAGGGCTTGAGAATAGATATTGAAGATATATTTGTGCTAGACTGACTGGAGTGTGTTTAGTGTAGATTTGAGAGTAGAGTTTGGTGTAGATTTGAGGATAGGTTTGTGCCAGACCAGATATAGATATTGAGAAGATTTGTACTAGACCAAATAAACTTTGTTTAGTACATACTTGAGAAGATTTGTTGAGAAAATTTGTGCTAGAAAAAATGAATTGTGTTTAGTACAGACTTGAGAAGATTTGTTGAGAAGACTTGTGCTAGACCGATTGGACTGTGTTTAGTGCAAGAGTTGAGAATAACTATTATAGACTAACTAGACTGTGTTTAGTATAGAATTACGATAGAGCTTTAGAGGTGATAGAGTAGAGAGGACAGAGTCTCCAATGGATAGAGATCCATCAGCTAGGATATTGAGAAAAGGTCTTCTGAGTGAGGACAAGAGTCTTCAAGTGGAGAAAGATCCACCAGTAAGTGCAGTGGAGGCAGTGTCTTCTAGAGGATCACCATCCAGAGTAGAGGAGAAGGATTTCTTGTATGGATAGACATACATAAACTTGATTTAGAGGATTGGTGTCTCCTTTGGACAAAGGTCCATAAACATTGTAATTGGGAAGGATTCCCAAGAGATTGATTGAGAAAATTTAGTGAAATATTTTTTGCATGGAAGTAGCCATATTTGGGTGACCCACATAAATTTTTGTGTCTCTATTGTGTGTAGTGCTGTGTACATTGATTTGATTATTGCTGTTGATATTACTATATTTACATTGCATATATTGGTTTGATAAAAAAAGTAAAAAATGCTCTTATACTATTCACCCTCCCTCTCAGTATAAGCTTGTGTTCTTCAATTGGTATTAGAGCAGGTTCCTTTAGAAGAGTTTGACATCTTGAAGGAAAAGCAATCAAGAACACAATGGATAAAAAGGATCAAAGGGATGGGTCCATCAATAATATAGTACTAGTCTTTGATGGAAGTGACTTCTTGTATTGGTGTATGCTAATGAGGTTTTACTTGATGGCACTTGGCAATGAAGTTTGGGATGCAGTGGAACTTGGATATGATTTAGCAGTCAATCCTCCTATAGATGATGAAGGTAATATTATAATGCATGCAAATTCAAGAGCTATTAATGCAATTATAAAAGGGTTGCATAGATCCGAATCTATGAAGGTTATGGATTGTAAAACAATACAATAAATGTGGGAATTACTGCATGACATATATGAAGGAGATAAATATGTTAGGAAAGCTAAGATCATAAATTTGAAAGGAGAATTTGAAAATATAAGAATGTGGGATGATGAAAACATTCATGACTATATCAGTAAGATTGATGAACATGTACATGATATGAGAGGTCTTGGAGTGAAGGTCGATGAATCTGATGCTTGTGATAAGATCTTGAGAACTCTTCCAAAAAGGTATAGTGAAAAGGTCTCTGCTATATAAACTTCAATTGATAGTGACAGTATGATAAGAAATTATTTACTTGGCATGCTTACAACTTTTGAGATAAGAACAAAAGATCTTATCCCTACGAAAGAGGCTTCTTTCAAAGTGTACAATAATATAAAGGGTAAGAATTTAGAATCAAGCAGTGAGTCATCCAGTTATGAAGAAACAAATTATGGTAGAAGAGATAAAGGTTATATAAGACCCATAGATATAAGATCTATTAAGTGTTTCAACAATGGAAAGTATGGATATTTTGCAACATATTGTAAAGATCCAAAGAACAAAAATGGTGAAGAAAAACAGGATCATAGGTATAGGAAATTAGAAAGACACAAACACCAAAAGAAAAATAAATATGGACAAAGCAGACAAGGAAGGAAGTTCTTTCGAAGATAAAATAGGAGCTACTATGCGGATAATGCAAGTAAGTACTCAAATGATAGTGATGCTAGTTATTCAGATAATGATAGAGATGAAGTCCTATTTATGATTGAGGAAAAAGAACCAGTTAAGAAAAGGACTTCAGTTATTCTCAAGTATTTTAGATGTGGTAAATTTGGATATCTTGAAGATGATTGTACAAGGGATGGTTATAGTTTTAGTGATGATGAATATGAGAATGCACTTGAAGGACCAGATGAAAATCTTCTAATGGATTTAGAAGAAGAAGAAGTAAGTGATCCTATAGAAGACAAGCCAAAATAAAGTAATGATGTGGACAAAGGCAAACAAATAGAGGATTATTCAGTAGATAATGGTTATGATCTCAAGGGAGAACATATCTATGCCCTTGACATGGTAAAGAAGGTAAGAAATCAAAACTCTAAACTTGAAATTCAGTTTTAAGAATGTGATGAAGAGAGAATATTGCTCATAGAGTATTTAGAAAAATCAAAGGTTGAGGCGAAAAGGTTCAAAGATAAGTTAGAAGCAAAGATATTGGAATGTGAGAAGTTAGCACAAGAAGTGGCACTACTAAAATAATATTTAGAGGACTCCAAGATAAAGATGAAAGGATTAAATAATAGCTCAAATATTATGGATAAGATAGTCAAGGTACAAAGAAAGTCAACAAACAAAACAAGTCTTGGTTTTGAACAAACTCAAAAGAAACAGGAAGGAGAGTTAAATTCAATTTCTAAAGAGGAAACTTTAAATGAAGATACTTCAAAAGAAGATAGTGTAAGAGAAATTCAGACATCAGAGGAAGATTTGGACAATAGAGAGTTCAAAAAATATAGGAACAATGCACAAAGAAGATACATATGGAACAACAATTAGAATAGGATACCGATGAGGTCAAAACAAGGAAGCTTCAAAAAAATATATTTTTCATGTCACAGGTTTGGGCAGATAGCTTCACAATGTAGGACACATGAAAGAAAGGAATATGGGAATGAACAATTTTTCCATGGGTATTGCTACTCAAGTAATCAGTTTGGTCACAAGGCAATGAATTGCAAGGTTCATGAAAGAAGAGGATATGACTTCACTAGGAGAAATCCTAAGATATTTACACCTCCAAGGAATAATATCATTAAGTGTTATAAGTGCAATAATGATGGTCACATAGCAAAGTGGTGTAGAGAAGACATTCCAAAAATAGGTATGAACAGGAACAAGAACATGAAAAAAAATAGGAACAGGAACATGAACATGAACAGAAACATGAACAGGAATAGGAACAGGAACATGGATGAGAACATGAACAGGAACAAGAACAAGAACATGAACATGGATGATAATAGGAATAAGAATGATGATAGGAACATGGATGATGACTTGGATAGAAACAATTAGAGGATTCAAAAAACACATAAAAGAAATGAAAAAAATAAAGGTAAAGAGTAGTGCTTTCGATGAGTAGAAATACTCCTACCCTAGAATTAACCATCTCATGAGGAGGTGGGGGAGGGGCTAAGCTAAGAGGCTCATTCTTAGCCCTGAGCCCCAAAGGTAGCCCTTTTCCATTGATGTAAAAGATGGAGAGATTTGTGTATTGGGGAGAGATTTGATATTTGAGAGAGCTTTGAACCAAGGGGAGCAATGTCCTAGGGGGAGCAAAAGGAAAAATAAATGTCAGGTTTCGGTAAGAAGAGTATGGGTTTCCATTAATGACAAAGGGGGAGATTGTTGGATATTTTGAGTCCCTAAGACAAATTTGTCATTGATGTCACCAGATGAAGTCATCATTAATAGCAAATATTTTATTAGGAAACAAAGGGGATACAAATAGTTATTTGATATCCAGGAAGAAGGCCAAAGATCAAGTGAAACAGTGCAAAATATAGAAGTAAAAATGGAGTTATAATATTTATTTTATAAATTATTTAAATTAGTGTGAATTTAAATTTTATAAATACATATTAAAGGTACTTTATCAAAGGTATAATATTATAATAGTGGTTATTATAATATTAGATGTGCCATGGTGAAAACCCAAATAAAACATTTATAATTCTTATTATAATGTTTTATAAGGCAAAAGTGGGTTTTATAAAGTCTAAAGATATTTTAATAAACCCAAATGTTGGGTTTAAGACCAAAGACATTTGATGCCTTTATGATCTCTACCGACATCATAGAAGACAACAAGGATAGCAACGATATATTAATGTTGGCAAGAAATTAATATAAAAGCATTTCCAAAAACCATTGGCAATTACCCTTGCTTGAATATCGAATTGCATGTGAAGAAGAGGAAAGAGCTCTTGAAAAACATTTTAATTCACTGCAGAAAGGAGAAAAATAGAAGGTGCATGATTTGAGGGCACATATATCTGCTTGGCCTAGCAATGCATTGAGTTGTTTGGATGCAGGAGGTCCCATGTTCAAATCACAAGTAGTGCAAAAGGGAAGACGTGTTTGGCACCCAAGGCATGGACGGTTTTTTATTGAAGGTGCATGTTTTCGCAAAGGATAACAAGCACGTTGTGCTTGTTGGTTTTTGTGCAAGTGCATGGCTCGATAACAACTTTGGTCATGGCTAAGGTGCTTAGGGAAGGAGGAGATAAAGGGTTTGAAACCCTACAAGGCAATTTTAATTTTTGTAAAGTATTTTTAATTGCCCACGCAAAAATATAAGGGTGTTATATGATATGTTAAGCCTTAGGGTTATGATCTAATTTTATTTTATATAAGGCTTGCATAAAGTTTTTTATTAAAGTGGATTTATTTTAGTGGGGCAATTTAATTAAAACTTGCCATTAGGGGTTATGAGGAGTTTGTGAAGGATAGTATTGACATTATTGAGAATCAAGGTTATTGTGAATTAATTTCTCATAAAAGGGGTTATTTATTTTATAAGAAGACTATGGTGAAAATTATTATTGATTTGGAGTATTAAGGTGCTATTGAGTTATTATTTTTGTATTGTGGTATTACTCAAGTCTTCTAACCCTTTGGTGATTGGAAAGATAAATTTATGAGAGTGGCATATTTGTGAGAACAACTCTTTGGCATAAAAAAGGTATAGGCAAATTCCTTCTTGGTTGATTTGATTGATTGGATTTATTGAAAATTAAGTTTGGAGTGAAAATGACTTGATTAGGGTTTCCTTTTAGAAAGTGGTTGAGTTATTGCTTCAAGGTTTTCTGATTTGAGAGTTGAGATTAAAACCTTGTTTTATTAGCATTGTTAAGATCATTGGTTGAGTGAAGTGTTTGAGTTAAGGTTTTCTGAAATTGAGAGTTATGATTAAAACATTGTTTGATGAGCATGGTTGTTGAAGTGAGTTGTTATGCAAAGAACTTGAACTATGGTTTGAAAAGATCATGAGTATCATTGTTATGTGAGATTTGTTGTTGAGCATTGTTGGAAACATTTTGAGTTGGATGATACATTCTTGGACTAGGGTTTGTGAGCAAGTGTTGTTTCTTGAAGTGATTGGTTGAGTAGAGTTTATTGAGCCTAGTCAAGTGGATGTATGGAGTGACCATTCAAGTTTCATAAAATAAAATATTATATATTTTGAGTTGATAAAGTGATTTATTTTGTGAGAATAGAAAATATTGAGTCTCTAACAATTATCTTTATGCTTATATGAGATTGAGTTGATAAAGTGATAGAGTTTTGAGAATAGAAAATATTGAGTTTAACAATTCTCTTTATGCTTCTATGAGATTGAGTTGAGAAAGAGATTGAGTTTTTAAGAATAGAACATATTGAGTCTCTAAAAATTCTCTTTATGTTTCTATGATATTGGAAAAGTTCTATGTGATCTTGTTGAGTAGATTTGGACAGGTTTTGACTGGACCTGTTGAGAAGATTTTGGACAGGTTCTGAGTGGACCTATTGAGAATATTTGAGCAGGTTCTGAGTGGACCTATTGAGCAAATTTGAGCAGGTTCTATGTGGACCTATTGAGAATATTTGAGTAGGTTCTGTGTGGACCTATTGAGAATATTTGAGCAAGTTCTAGAGAGGACATGTGGACAGTTTGGTGTGATCTTTTGTGGAAGCTTGCAAGGCAGACTTGAGACATGTATTTGAGAAGACTTGAGATCAGAGTTGATTGATTTGTTCAAACCTTGAGTTAAGGTTTGGGGTATATCTAGAAGAGTTAAGTCAAGACTTGAGTCAGGGCTTGAGAATAGATATTGAAGATAGATTTGTGCTAGACCGACTAGACTATGTTTAGTGCATATTTGAGAGCAAAGTTTGGTGCATATTTGAGGATAGATTTATGCTAGACCAGAGATAGAGATTTAGTAGATTTGTGCTAGATAAAATAAATTGTGTTTAGTATAGACTTGAGAATATTTGTGCTAGATTGAATGAATTGTGTTTAGTACATACTTGAGAATATTTGTTGAGTAGACTTGTGCTAGACCAATTGGACTGTGTTTAGTGCAATATTTGAGAAGAACTATTCTATACCGACTGGACTGTGTTTAGTAAAGAATTGAGATAGAGCTTTGGAGGTGATAGAGCAAAGAGGATAGAGTCTCTAGTGGATAGATATCCATCAACCAGAACATTGAGGATAGGTCGTCTGAGTGAGGACAAGAGTCTTCAAGTGGAGAGAGATCCACTAATCAATGCAGTGGAGGCAGTCTCTTCTAGAGGATCATAACCCATAGTAGAGGAGAAGGAGTTTTCCTATGGATAGATATTCACAAACTTGATTTAAGGGATTGGTGTCTCCTTTGGATAGAGGTCCATAAACATTGTAATTAGGAAGGATTCCCAAGAGATTGATTGAGAAAATTTAGTGAAAGATTTTCTCCATGGAAGTAGCCATATTTGGGTGAACCACATAAATTGTTGTCTCTATTGTGTGTGGTGCTATGTACATTTCTTTGATTACTGCTATTGATATTGCTATATTTACATTGCATATATTAGTTTGAGAGAAAAAGTAAAAAGTGCTCTTATACTGTTCACCCCCCTCTCAGTATAAGCTTGTGTTAGTCACTTAATTTATCCAAGACCATGGATTCCTGTCTAGCAGAGCAATGAAAGAAAATGACTTTAGATTTGTCTTCATTGATTAATTTCTTGGAAGGCTTAGAAAAATAGCTAATGTTTTGCTTAATAGTAGAAGCTTCCTTAACTGTAGCTTTACCTAAAAGAGTAGAGTCATCAATAAATTGAATATGAGAGAGAGGTCTAGCTCCATGAGCAATGGTAACTCCCTCAAGAGTTTTGTATTATCTCATTTTGGTTATAGACTTACCTATGCATTCAATAATAATGATGAATAAATAAGGAGATAGAGGGTCAACTTGCCTAATACCTCTCGAGGCTAAGAACAACTGAGAAGGCCTACCATTGATAAGAACTAAGTAGAAAATTGAAGATATACATCCCATAATTTAATACATCCAATCATGAGAGAAACTAAATTATCTCAAAAATTTGATAAGGAAGTGCCAATCCACTCTATCATAAGCTTTGGATAAGTCTAATCGAATGAACATGGAAGGATATTTTTTGCATATACATGGAATGTATGGCTTCCTAAACAAGAACTATCTCATCAACTATTTGACGCCCTTCCACATAACCCCCTTGTTTAGGGAAAATACTCTTATGCAAAAAAGACTTCAACCTTTCTGCCATAATCTTAGTAATAATTTTGAGAACATTACGTAAAGTAATAGGTCTAAATCTGAGATACGTTCAACTTCTTAAGCTTTTTGAACAAGAGTAATATAAGTTTTATTGATAAAATTAAAACTTTCTTTTTCTTTATTGGCTTCTTCCACCACCTCTAACAAATTAGCATGAAGGATATCCCAAAACTCTTGGTAGAACTCAATGGGAAAACCATCAGGACCTGGGGTTTTCTATTTTTTTTTTCAATTTAAAAACTACCTGTTGAAGCTCATTGATAGTAATAGGAGTAGTCAAAGTAGAGTTCTCATTAGAAGTGATAATAGAAGGGATTGATTGAAGAATAATTTTTTGAGAAGCCAAGTCAAGAGGAGTAGCAACAAAAATATTGGAAAATTAGTTGACAACAATAGAGTTGATGCCATCCCGTGTAGACAACATCTCTAGAATTTTATTTTAGGGAAGAAATAAAGTGGTGAGATATTTGAGCTAGAAGATATTTTTGGAAAAAAATTGTGTTTCGATCTCCTTCTTTGAGCCATTGAATTCTAGATTTTTGCTTCCATATGAGTTCCTTTTTTTTCCCATTCCTCTAATTGAGCTATGAGATTAATTTCATCTGCACTTATACTCTTTGTGAGACCATCTAAATGGGTTTTCTTATTCAAATTTTCAAGCTGAGTAACAACTTCATATTTTTTATGAACATCCCTAAACTCCTTCCAATTCCAAGTATTGATTTGAGATTTAATGTATTGTAATATTTTGGCAAAATAGAACATATTAGTCGCATACCTAGGTTTACCTTCCTTCCACCATTTTTGCACTTGAGGTCTGAAGGATCTATATCTAAGACACATTAAATGAAAATTAAAATGCGATAAACTCACATTGATTTTCCACATTTACACCATGACTAGCTAGTGATCCAAACCAACATTGTTAAGAGTCTTCACTTTAGAAATTTGACCATGGATTAAGAAATTTTCAGAAAGAAAGAACCTAGAAAATATCTCTATTATACAAGCTAAGCCTTACCTTCTATTAGACCAATTCATAAGGCCATTATTTGGTTGGATGTCCACAATATGGAGGTTTACAATATATTTGCTCATGAGGTTAGTGCTCCTATCCAAATTTCTATTTTCCCCCATTTTCTCATATAGAGAGATGATGATATTGAAATATCCTCATATCAATATCCAAGATTTAGGAAAATGAGAGATAATATAAGTTTTATCCTTCCACTATCTTATTTTTTCCTCCAAAGTAGTCGTAGCATAAACAGTAATGTAGAGCATAATTTGGTTGGAATGTCTAATTTGAATAGCTATAGCTAAAAGACACCAATTACCAATAATATGGTGAATAATTACCTCTTTTGGGTCCCAAAGGTAAGCAATACCATTATAAGTCCCCTGAGAATTGAGGGAAACCACTTTTCCAACTGCCCAAATTTTACTAGAAATTGATTCCATTTCCTCTATTTACATCTTTGTTTCTTGAAGGAAAACAAGATGTGGATGATTTATGTGAATAATTATTCTAATTTTATTTTATTTTTAAAGACTCCTTTTGAGTCCTCTAATATTCCAAGTGATGATATTCATTAATACCAGGGCTAAAAAAGTTGGAAAGAGTATTAATCTTACCTTCCTCTACAAGCTTTTCGCCTTATTTTGTCGTATGATGTTGATTGGTCTTGCAACCTGCCTTTTGATTAGAATCCATCTTCAGTTTTTTTTCTTGTTTCTTAACTTACTCCAATTGAATATGAGATGGATTCTAACCTTGAAGAATGCACATATGCCACCAAAGTGTTACCAGAAGATTCAATAGAGTCTATATTAGAACCTATATTATTTGAAGTTTTAACATTTAAAATATTATTTTCTTATTTATATTTTCTCCCTTTTTTTGTTGAAAATATTTGATTTGTTGTTTTATCTTTGATTTCTTACATTCATATTTAAATTGAATTTCTATGATTTTTGTTTCCATTATTTTGTATTCCTCACTTGAAGAACACAAGCTTATACTGAGAGGGGGTGAACAGTATAAGACCACTTTTTACTTTTCTTTCCCAAACAATATTATGCAATGTATAGATAGCAATATCAACAAGTAGTAATCAAAGCAATGCACAAATCACCACACACAATAGAGACACCACAATTTACGTGGTTCACCCAATGTGGGCTACTCCATGGAGAAAATATTTCACTAAAATTTTCTCAATCAATCTCTTGGGAATCCTTTCCCTATTACAATGTTTATGGACCTCTATCCAAAGGAGACACCAATCCCCTAAATCAAGTTCGTGGATCTCTATCCATAGGAGAACTCCTTTCTCCTCTTGCTCTGGTTGGTGATCCTCTAGAAGACTACTACCTCCACTACACTGGCTTGTGGATCTCTCTCCACTGAAGACTCTTGTCCCCACTCAGAAGACCTATCCTCACTACCCTAGCTAATGGATCTCTATCCACTAGAGACTACTATCCTCTACTCTCTATCACCTCCAAATATCTGTCTCAAATCTGTACTAAACACAGTCCTTTGGTCTAGCATAAATCTTGCTCAATCTCTATCTCTAGTCTGGCACAAACCTGTCCTCAAATATGCACCAAACTTTATTCTCAAATATACACTAAACACAGTCCTTCGATCTAGCACAAATATATTCTCAATATCTATCCTCAAGCCTTAACTCAAAGCTTGACTCAATATCAAATCAACTCTACTAGATCTACCCTAAACCTTAACTCAAGGTTTGAACAAATCAATCAATCAACTCTACTCTCAAGCCTTCTCAAATACTTGTCTTAAATCTACCTTGTAAGCTTCCTCAAAAGCTCACACTAATCTATCCACAAGTCCTCTCTTAGAACTTACTCAAATATGCTCTACAAGTCCTCTCTAGAACTTGCTAAAATTTGCTCTACAATTCCTCTATATAACTTGCTCAAAACTACTCCATAAGTCCTCTCTAGAACTTTTTCAATCTGCTCAATAAGTCCTCTCAAGAACTTATCCAAATTTGCTCTACAAGTCCTCTCTAGAACTTGCTCAAAATTGCTCCACAAGTCCTCTCTAGAACTTGTCCAATATGCTCAATAAGTCCTCTCAAGAACTTATCCAAATATGCTCAATATCTATATTGTAAGCTTCCACAAAATCTCACACCAAATCTATCCACAAGTCTTCTCAAAGACTTACCTCAAATCTGCTCAACAAGTCCACACAGAACTTGTCCAATCTCATAGAAACATAAAGAGAATTATTAGAGACTCAATATGTTCTACACTTATCACAATGCTCAATTACTTTCAATCACTCTCTTAGAAACATAAGGAGAATTGTTAGAGACTCAATATGCTTCAATTTCAACTCAATGCTCAATCACTTTCTCAAATCAATTTAGAATATAGAATAGTTTGTTTTATGGAACTTGAACAATCACTTCACACACCCACTTGACTAGGCTCAACCAACTCTACTCAACCAAACACTCAATGAAACAACCCTTGCTCACAAACCCTAGTCCAAGCATATGATCACTCACTCAAAATATTTCCAACAATGCCCAACAACAAGTCTCACATAACAATGATACTCATGTTCTTTTCAAACTCTAGTTCAAGTTCTTTTCTCAACAACTCACTTCAACAACAATGCTTATAAAACAATCTTCACATAGCAATGATACTCAAACCCTAGTTCAAGTTCTTCACACAACCAATGGCTTCAACAACAATGCTTATAAAACAAGGTTTTAACAACAACTCTTTATTCCAGAAAACCTTGAAGCATTAACTCAACACATTCAATAGGAAACCCTAATCAAGTCCTTTTCACTCCAAACTTATTTTCTAGAAAACCAACCAATCAACTTAACTATGGAAGAATGTGCTCATACCTTTTTCTTGATGATGAAGGAATCTTATAAATCTGCCACAACCATAAACACTTCTTTGCCAAGCTCAAAGAAATTATTAGATGATAAACTTCCTCAAAATACAATGTAAATATCAAGACACACATACACCTTATCACTCCATATTTAAGAAAATATTCATCAACATTTTACAAAAAATAATACACCACTTACACCTTATAATCTCCCATTAAAATAAATTATATTCAATGCACTCTTCTTTTCAAGATAACTCAATGCTAGAAGTTCCCTCTATCCTTTTAATACTTCAACAAATCAATGTGACACAAGCACTTTATTAAAATAAACCTAACACCTTATTCCTCCAACTTATCAAAAATAATTTTCAACAAACAATCCTTTTAAGCAACCCTTTTAACTCCAAAATTTAGGCAACACACAAAAATAATAATCAAAATTTATTACCTTGCCTTGGAAGGGATTCAAACTCATAACGCAGCCTCAACCAACGCCCTAGCCATGGCTCCAACCACCGCATGAGCTAGGTGCTCACTTGGGGACTAAAGAGCACCACGTGCTCCAAAAGACTCCTCGCCTTGCCTAGCACAAAAAATGTGCACCTTTCCTTTGGTGCTTCCAACACTAATGCAACCACCAAAAATGTTGCCACCACATTTTGAACATAGGTCTCCTAGCGCCCAAACACTCTAACCATTGTCCTCTTGCCACTAGGCCACGCTACCTAGTTGGCGCTTGGTACTTTGGTATTGTTCCCCTTAAACCTTATTCGTTGGTGCTAAAACACAAAAGTCACTTCTCTTATTCTGCATAAATTCAACACAATTGCACGCATTCATTAATCGAGCAAAAGGATAAGTTTTAATGCCTCTAAGGCATTGGTATATATATTGATTTCCCTCCTTCATGCATAACGTCGGCGCTCGAATTTCCTCCAATATATTAGACGTCGACGCTTTTTATTTTCCTTTGAACTTATTAATTTATAAATTATTTAAATTCATTTGAATTTAAATTTTATAAATTAATTCTTTAAAACCCTTTGGTTTTATTAAGGCCATCTTTCATTGTACAACTTGGTATAAATAATATTTATTTATAAAATTTAAATTCACTTTGAATTTAAATATTTTATCAAATAAATATTAAACCTTCCTTTAGCTTTGCAATAATCTTCCTTGGGTTTTTATGAAAAACCTTTTAACTTATGCTTCCACATAATATTAAAAATATTATGAAGCCCTTTTGCCTTTAACCTCTGCATTGTTCCTCTCCTTTGACATCATTGGCTTATTCCTGGATATCAATGACAACTTTGACAACTTTATTTCTTGACAAATTCCTTGACATTAATGATGACTTCATTCCTTGACATCAATGACAACTTGACTTAATGACTCAAAATGTCCAACAATCTCCCCCTTTGTCATTGATGGCAACCCAAATTATTTTTACTAAAAACTTGGCTTTTTCTTTGTTCTGCTCCCCCTAGGACATTGCTCCCCCTAGCTCAATGCTTTCTCCTTTTTACTCAAATACCAAATCTCTCCCCCTTACTCAAATCTCTCCCCCTTTGACATCAATGGCAAAGGGTCACCTTTGGGGCTCGGGGCTAAGAATGAGCCTCTTAGCTTAGCCCCTCCCCCACCTTCTCTTGAGGTGGTTAATTCTGGGGTGGGAGTATTTCTACTCCCAGAAAGCACTATTCTTTACCTTTATCCTCTTTCCTTCTTATCTGATCCTTCTGATTCCTCTGACTATTTCTTTCCATGTCCATGTTCCTATCCATGTCTACATTCCTATCCCTATTCCTATTCCTGTTCCTATTCTTGTTCATATCCATTTTCCTGTTCTTGTTCATATCCATGTTCCTGTTCCTATTCCATGTTCTTATTCCTGCTTGATTCTGGAATGTCTGCTCTACACCACTTTGTTGTGTGACCATCATTATTGCACTTATAACACTTAATGTTATTATTCCTTGGAGGTGCAAATGTCTTAGGATTTCTCCTAGTGAAGCCATATCCTCTTCTGTCATGAACCCCGCAATTCATTGCCTTGTGACCAAACTGATTACATGAGTAGCAATACCCATGGAAAAGTTATATGTTCCCATATTCCTATCTTTCCTGTGTCCTACACTGTGAAGCCATGTGCCCAAACCTGTGACATGAAAAGCATCTTCCATTGAAGCCTCCTTGTCTTGACCTCATTGGTCTCCTAGTCTCTCTTGACCTATTATGATTGTTGTTCCATCTGTATCTTCTTTGTGCATTGTTCCTATTCTTGTTGAACTCTCTATTGTCCAACTCATCCTCGGATGTCTCACTTCCTTTTACACTGTCTTCTTCTGAAGTATCTTCATCTGAAGTTTCTTCTCCTCCAAAACTTGAGGTTGACTTTCCTTCCCATTTCTTTTGAACCTGTTCAAATCCAAGACCTGTTTTTCTTGATGTAGGCTTTTGTATCTTGATGAACTTATCCAAGTTCTTTGAGCTATTTTTGAACCCTTTTAGCTTGAATTTGGAGTCTTCTAAATCTTCTCTTAGTAGTGCCACTTCTTGTGCTAACTTTTCACATTCTAAGATCTTTGCTTCTAACTTATCTTTGAACCTTTTTGCCTTAGCCTTTGATTTTTCTAAATCCTCTATAAGCAATCTTCTCTCTTCATCACATTCTTGAAACTGAATTTCAAGTTTAGAGTTTTGCTTTCTTACCTTCTTTACTATTTCAAGAGCATAAATAAGTTCTCCCTTGAGATCATATCCATATTTCTCTGAATATTCCTCTATTTGTTTACCTTTGTCCACATCTTTATTTTCTATTGGCTTGTCTTCTATAGGATCACCTACTTCTTCTTCTAATGCCATTAGAAGGTTTTCATCTGGTCCTTCAAGTGCATCCTCATATTCATCATCACTGAAACTATAACCATCCCTTGTACAATTATCTTCAAGATGTCCAAAGTTACCACATCTAAAACACTTGAGAATTACTGGAGTCCTTTTCTTAACTTGTTCTTTTTCTTCAATCATAAATAGGACTTCATCTCTATCATTATCTGAAAAACTAGCATCACTATCACTTGAGTACTTACTTGCCTTATCCGCATAGTAGCTCCTCTTTTGCCTTTGAAAGAACTTCTTTCCTTGTCTGCTTTGTCCATCCTTGCTTTTCTTTTGGTGCCTGTATCTTTTTGATTCCCTGTTCTTGTGATCCTATTTTTCTTCATCATTGTTATTCTTAGCTTCTTGATAGTCAGTTGCATAATGACCATACCTTCCACAATTGAAACATTTAATAGATCTTGTATCTCTAGATCTTCTTGAATCCTTATTCCTTCTGCCATAATTTGCTTCTTCATCACTGGATGACTCATTGCTTGATTCTGACTTCTTACCCTTTGTCTTCTTGATTGCTTTGAATGTTGCTTCTTTCTGAGGATTTGGTTCCTCTTTTGTTCTTATCTCATATGTTGTAAGAATACCAAGCAACATATCTCTTGTCAAAGTATCACCATCCATTGACACTTCTATAGCAGAAACCTTTTCACTGAATATTTTTGGAAGAGTTCTTAAGACTTTATCACAAACATCCGATTCATCAATCTTCATTCCAAGTCCTTGCATATCATTAACAACCTCATCAATTCGAAGTAGATAAGTACTAATATTTTCCTCATCCTTCATTCTTAATGCTTCAAATTGTCCTTTGAGATTTTGCATCTTTGCTTTCTTGACACATTTATCTCCTTCATATATATTTTGCAATTTATCCCACATTTCTTTTACAGTTTGACAATGCATAACTTTCATAGACTCTATTCTATGCAAACCTCTCAAAAGTGCATTCATTGCTTTTGAATTGTAATGTTGTAGGAGCTTACCTTCCTTATCTGTAGGAGGATTAATTAAGGGATCATATCCAAATTCAACTACTTCCCAAATTTCATTGCCAAGTGCCATCGGGTAGATCTTCATTCTCATACTCCAATATATATAGTCACTTCCATCAAATACTGGTGTTGAATTATCTGAGGACACATTCTTAGAATCCATTGTGTTCTTGTTAGCTTTTCCTTCAAGCTGTTAAACTCTTCTGAAGGAACCCGCTCTGATACCAATTGAAGAACACAAGCTTATACTGAGAGGGGGTGAACAGTATAAGACCACTTTTTACTTTTCTTTCCCAAACAATATTATGCAATGTATAGATAGCAATATCAATAGTAGTAATCAAAGCAATGCACAAATCACCACACACAATAGAGACACCACAATTTACGTGGTTCACCCAATGTGGGCTACTCCACGGAGAAAATATTTCACTAAAATTTTCTCAATCAATCTCTTGGGAATCCTCTCCCTATTACAATGTTTATGGACCTCTATCCAAAGGAGACACCAATCCCCTAAATCAAGTTCGTGGATCTCTATCCATAGGAGAACTCCTTCTCCTCTTACTCTAGTTGGTGATCCTCTAGAAGACTACTACCTCCACTGCACTGGCTTGTGGATCTCTCTCCACTGAAGACTCTTGTCCCCACTCAGAAGACCTATCCTCACTACCCTAGCTAATGGATCTCTATCCATAGGAGACTACTATCCTCTACTCTATCACCTCCAAAGCTCTATCTCAAATCTGTACTAAACATAGTCCTTCGATCTAGCACAAATATTACTCAATATCTATCTCTGGTCTAGCACAAACCTATCCTCAAATCTGCACCAAAATCTATTCTCAAATATGCACTAAACATAGTCCTTCAGTCTAGCACAAATATATCCTCAATATCTATCCTCAAGCCTTAACTCAAAGCTTGAATCAATCTCAAATCAACTCTATTGGATCTACCCTAAACCTTAACTCAAGGTTTGAACAAATCAATCAATCAACTCTACTCTCAAGCCTTCTCAAAGACTTGTCTTAAATATACCTTGTAAGCTTCCTCAAAAGCTCACACTAATCTATCCACAAGTCCTCTCTAGAACTTGCTCAAATCTACTCTACAAGTCCTCTCTAGAACTTTCTCAAATACTCTACAAGTCCTCTCTAGAACTTGCTCAAATCTCCACAAGTCCTCTCTAAACTTTAAATTTTTAAATCCTCTCTAAACTTGTCAAACTCCACAAGTCCTCTCTAGAACTTGTCCAATCTGCTCAATAAGTCCTCTCAAGAACTTATCCAAATCTGCTCAATATCTGTATTGTAAGCTTCCACAAAAGCTCACACCAAATCTGTCCACAAGTCTTCTCAAAGACTTACCTCAAATATGCTCAACAAGTCCACATAGAACTTGTCCAATCTCATAGAAACATAAAGAGAATTGTTAGAGACTCAATATGTTCTACACTTATCACAATGCTCAATTACTTTCAATCACTCTCTTAGAAACATAAGGAGAATTGTTAGAGACTCAATATGCTTCAATTTCAACTCAATGCTCAATCACTTTCTCAAATCAATTCAGAATATAGAATAGTTTGTTTTATGGAACTTGAACAATCACTTCACACACCCACTTGACTAGGCTCAACCAACTCTACTCAACCAAACACTCAATGAAACAACCCTTGCTCACAAACCCTAGTCCAAGCATATGATCACTCACTCAAAATATTTCCAACAATGCCCAACAACAAGTCTCACATAACAATGATACTCATGTTCTTTTCAAACTCTAGTTCAAGTTCTTTGCTCAACAACTCACTTCAACAACAATGCTTATAAAACAATCTTCACATAGCAATGATACTCAAACCCTAGTTCAAGTTCTTCACACAACCAATGGCTTCAACAACAATGCTTATAAAACAAGGTTTTAACAACTCTTTATTCCAGAAAACCTTGAAGCATTAACTCAACACATTCAATAGGAAACCCTAATCAAGTCCTTTTCACTCCAAACTTATTTTTCAGAAAACCAACCAATCAACTTAACTATGGAAGAATGTGCTCATACCTTTTTCTTGATGATGAAGGAATCTCATAAATCTGCCACAACCATAAACACTTCTTTGCCAAGCTCAAAGAAATTATAAGATGATAAACTTCCTCAAAATACAATGTAAATATCAAGACACACATACACCTTATCACTCCATATTTAAGAAAACATTCATCAACATTTTACAAAAAATAATACACCACTTACACCTTATAATCTCCCAATAATATTCAATGCACTCTTCTTTTCAAAATAACTCAAAGCAAGAAGCTCCCTCTATCCTTTTAATACTTCAACAAATCAATGTGACAAAAACACTTTATTAAAATAAACCTAACACCTTATTCCTCCAACTTATCAAAAATAATTTTCAACAAACAATCCTTTTAAGCAACCCTTTTAACTCCAAACTTTAGGCAACACACAAAAATAATAATCAAAATTTATTACCTTGCCTTGGAAGGGATTCGAACTCACAATGCAGCCTCAACCAATGCCCTAGCCATGGCTCCAACCATTGCACGAGCTAGGCGCTCGCTTGGGGACTAAAGAGCACCACATGCTCCAAAAGACTCCCCACCTTGCCTAGCACAAAAAATGTGTACCTTTCCTTTGGTGCTTCCAACACTAATGCAACCACCAAAATATTGCTACCACATTTCAAACGTAGGTCTCCTAGTGCCCAAACACTCTAACCAATGTCCTCTTGCCACTAGGCCACGCTTCCCAATACTTTGGCATTGTTCCCCTTAAACCTTATTCATTGGTGCTAAAACACAAAAGTTACTTCTCTTATTCCACACGAATTCAACACAATTGCATGCATTCATTAATCGAGCAAAAGGATAAGTTTTAATGCCTCTAAGGCATTGGTATATATATTGATTTCCCTCCTTCATGCATAACGTCGGCGCTCGAATTTCCTCCAATATATTAGACATCGACGCTTTTTATTTCCCTTTGAACTTATTAATTTATAAATTATTTAAATTCATTTGAATTTAAATTTTATAAATTAATTCTTTAAAACCCTTTGGTTTTATTAAGGCCATCTTTCATTGTACAACTTGGTATAAATAATATTTATTTATAAAATTTAAATTCACTTTGAATTTAAATATTTTATCAAATAAATATTAAACCTTCCTTTAGCTTTGCAATAATCTTCCTTGGGTTTTTATGAAAAACCTTTTAACTTATGCTTCCACATAATATTAAAAATATTATGAAGCCCTTTTGCCTTTAACCTCTGCATTGTTCCTCTTGACCTTTGACATCATTCACGGCTTATTCTTGGATATCAATGACAACTTTGACAACTTTATTTCTTGACAAATTCCTTGACATTAATGATGACTTCATTCCTTGACATCAATGACAACTTGACTTAATGACTCAAAATGTCCAACAATCTCCCCCTTTGTCATTGATGGCAACCCAAATTCTTTTTACTGAAAACTTGGCTTTTTCTTTGTTCTGCTCCCCCTGGGACATTGCTCCCCCTGGCTCAATGCTTTCTCCTTTTTACTCAAATACCAAATCTCTCCCCCTTACTCAAATCTCTCCCCCTTTGACATCAATGGCAAAGGGTCACCTTTGGGGCTCGGGGCTAAGAATGAGCCTCTTAGCTTAGCCCCTCCCCCACCTTCTCTTGAGGTGGTTAATTCTAGGGTGGGAGTATTTCTACTCCTAGAAAGCACTATTCTTTACCTTTATCCTCTTTCCTTCTTATCTGATCCTTCTGATTCCTCTAACTATTTCTTTCCATGTCCATGTTCCTATCCATGTCTACATTCATATCCATATTCCTATTCCTATTCATATTCTTGTTCATATCCATATTCCTATTCTTGTTCATATCCATATTCCTGTTCCTGTTCTTGCTTGATTATGGAATGTCTGCTCTACACCACTTTGTTGTGTGACCATCATTATTGCACTTATAACACTTAATGTTATTATTCCTTGGAGGTGCAAATGTCTTAGGATTTCTCCTAGTGAAGCCATATCCTCTTCTGTCATGAACCCTGCAATTCATTGCCTTGTGACCAAACTGATTACATGAGTAGCAATACCCATGGAAAAGTTGTATGTTCCCATATTCCTATCTTTCATGTGTCTTGCACTGTGAAGCCATGTGCCCAAACCTATGACATGAAAAGCATCTTCCATTGAAGCCTCCTTGTCTTGACCTCATTGGTCTCCTAGTCTCTCTTGACCTATTATGATTGTTGTTCCATCTGTATCTTCTTTGTGCATTGTTCTTATTCTTGTTGAACTCTCTATTGTCCAACTCATCCTCAGATGTCTCACTCTCTTTTACACTATCTTCTTCTGAAGTATCTTCATCTAAAGTTTCTTCTCCTCCAAAACTTGAGGTTGACTTTCCTTCCCATTTCTTTTGAACTTGTTCAAATCCAAGACCTATTTTGCTTGATGTAGGCTTTTGTATCTTGATGAACTTATCCAAGTTCTTTGAGATATTTTTGAACCCTTTTAGCTTGACTTTGGAGTCTTCTAAATCTTCTCTTAGTAGTGCCACTTCTTGTGCTAACTTTTCACATTCTAAGATCTTTGCTTCTAACTTATCTTTGAACCTTTTTGCCTTAGCCTTTGATTTTTCTAAATCCTCTATAAGCAATATTCTCTCTTCATCACATTCTTGAAACTGAATTTCAAGTTTAGAGTTTTGCTTTCTTACCTTCTTTACTATTTCAAGAGCATAAATAAGTTCTCCCTTGAGATCATATCCATATTTCTCTGAATATTCCTCTATTTGTTTACCTTTGTCCACATCTTTATTTTCTATTGGCTTGTCTTCTATAGGATCACCTACTTCTTCTTCTAATGCCATTAGAAGGTTTTCATCTAGTCCTTCAAGTGCATCCTCATATTCATCATCACTAAAACTATAACCATCCCTTGTACAATTATCTTCAAGATGTCCAAAGTTACCACATCTAAAACACTTGAGAATTATTGGAGTCCTTTTCTTAACTTGTTCTTTTTCTTCAATCATAAATAGGACTTCATCTCTATCATTATCTGAAAAACTAGCATCACTATCACTTGAGTACTTACTTGCCTTATCCGCATAGTAGCTCCTCTTTTGCCTTTGAAAGAACTTCTTTCCTTGTCTACTTTGTCCATCCTTGCTTTTCTTTTGGTGCCTGTATCTTTCTGATTCCCTATTCTTGTGATCCTATTTTTCTTCATCATTGTTATTCTTAGCTTCTTGATAGTCAATTGCATAATGACCATACCTTCCACAATTGAAACATTTAACAGATCTTGTATCTCTAGATCTTCTTGAATCCTTATTCCTTCTACCATAATTTGCTTCTTCATCACTAGATGACTCATTGCTTGATTATGACTTCTTACCCTTTGTCTTCTTGATTGCTTTGAATGTTGCTTCTTTCTGAGGATTTGGTTCCTCTTTTGTTCTTATCTCAAATGTTGTAAGAATACCAAGCAACATATCTCTTGTCAAAGTATCACCATCCATTGACACTTCTATAGCAGAAACCTTTTCATTGAATCTTTTTGGAAGAGTTCTTAAGACTTTATCACAAACATCTGATTCATCAATCTTCATTCCAAGTCCTTGCATAGCATTAACAACCTCATCAATTCGAAGTAGATAAGTACTAATATTTTCCTCATCCTTCATTCTTAATGCTTCAAATTGTCCTTTGAGATTTCGTATCTTTGCTTTCTTGACACATTTATCTCCTTCATATATATTTTGTAATTTATCCCACATTTCTTTTGTAGTTTGACAATGCATAACTTTCATAGACTCTATTCTATGCAAACCTCTCAAAAGTGCATTCATTGCTTTTGAATTGTAATGTTGTAGGAGCTTACCTTCCTTATATGTAGGAGGATTAATTAAGGGATCATATCCAAATTCAACTGCTTCCCAAATTTCATTGCCAAGTGCCATCAAGTAGATCTTCATTCTCATACTCCAATATATATAGTCACTTCCATCAAATACTGGTGCTGAATTATCTGAGGACACATTCTTAGAATCCATTGTGTTCTTGTTAGCTTTTCCTTCAAGTTGTTAAACTCTTTTGAAGGAACCCACTATGATACCAATTGAAGAACACAAGCTTATACTGAGAGGGGGGTGAACAATATAAGACCACTTTTTACTTTTCTTTCCCAAACAATATTATGCAATGTATAGATAGCAATATCAATAATAGTAATCAAAGCAATGCACAAATCACCACACACAATAGAGACACCACAATTTACGTGGTTCACCCAATGTGGGCTACTCCACGGAGAAAATATTTCACTAAAATTTTCTCAATCAATCTCTTGGGAATCCTCTCCCTATTACAATGTTTATGGACCTCTATCCAAAGGAGACACCAATCCCCTAAATCAAGTTCATGGATCTCTATCCATAGGAGAACTCCTTCTCCTCTTATTTGGCTGGTGATCCTCTAGAAGACTACTACCTCCACTACACTAGCTTGTGGATCTCTCTCCACTGAAGACTCTTGTCCCCACTCAGAAGACCTATCCTCACTACCCTAGCTAATGGATCTCTATCCACTAGAGACTACTATCCTCTGCTCTATCACCTCCAAAGCTCTATCTCAAATCTACACTAAACATAATCCTTCGATCTAGCACAAATATCACTCAATATCTATCTCTAGTCTGGCACAAACCTATCCTCAAATCTGCACCAAACTATATTCTCAAATCTACACTAAACATAGTCCTTTGATCTAGCACAAATCTATCCTCAATATCTATCCTCAAGCCTTAACTCAAAGCTTGAATCAATCTCAAATCAACTCTACTAGATCTACCCTAAACCTTAACTCAAGGTTTGAACAAATCAATCAATCAACTCTACTCTCAAGCCTTCTCAAAGACTTGTCTTAAATCTACCTTGTAAGCTTCCTCAAAAGCTCACACTAATCTATCCACAAGTCCTCTCTAGAACTTGCTCAAATATGCTCTACAAGTCCTCTCTAGAACTTGCTCAAATCTTTCAATTTTCAATTCTAAATCCTCTAGAACTTCTCAAACTCTCCACAAGTCCTCTCTAGAACTTGTCCAATCTACTCAATAAGTCCTCTCAAGAACTTATCCAAATCTGCTCAATATCTGTATTGTAAGCTTCCACAAAAGCTCACACCAAATCTATCCACAAGTCTTCTCAAAGACTTACCTCAAATCTGCTCAACAAGTCCACACAGAACTTGTCCAATCTCATAGAAACATAAAGAGAATTGTTAGAGACTCAATATGTTCTACACTTATCACAATGCTCAATTACTTTCAATCACTCTCTTAGAAACATAAGGAGAATTGTTAGAGACTCAATATGCTTCAATTTCAACTCAATGCTCAATCACTTTCTCAAATCAGAATATAGAATAATTTATTTTATGGAACTTGAACAATCACTTCACACACCCACTTGACTAGGCTCAACCAACTCTACTCAACCAAACACTCAATGAAACAACCCTTGCTCACAAACCCTAGTCCAAGCATATGATCACTCACTCAAAATATTTCCAACAATGCCCAACAACAAGTCTCACATAACAATGATACTCATGTTCTTTTCAAACTCTAGTTCAAGTTCTTTTCTCAACAACTCACTTCAACAACAATTCTTATAAAACAATCTTCACATAGCAATGATACTCAAACCCTAGTTCAAGTTCTTCACACAACCAATGGCTTCAACAACAATGCTTATAAAACAAGGTTTTAACAACAACTCTTTATTCCAGAAAACCTTGAAGCATTAACTCAACACATTCAATAGGAAACCCTAATCAAGTCCTTTTCACTCCAAACTTATTTTCTAGAAAACCAACCAATCAACTTAACTATGGAAGAATGTGCTCATACCTTTTTCTTGATGATGAAGGAATCTCATAAATCTACCACAACCATAAACACTTCTTTTCCAAGCTCAAAGAAATTATTAGATGATAAACTTCCTCAAAATACAATGTAAATATCAAGACACACATACACCTTATCACTCCATATTTAAGAAAACATTCATCAACATTTTACAAAAAATAATACACCACTTACACCTTATAATCTCCCAATTAAAATAATATTCAATGCACTCTTCTTTTCAAAATAACTCAATGCTAGAAGTTCCCTCTATCCTTTTAATACTTCAACAAATCAATGTGACAAAAGCACTTTATTAAAATAAACCTAACACCTTATTCCTCCAACTTATCAAAAATAATTTTCAACAAACAATCCTTTTAAGCAACCCTTTTAACTCCAAACTTTAGGCAACACACAAAAATAATAATCAAAATTTATTACCTTGCCTTGGAAGGGATTCGAACTCACAATGCAGCCTCAACCAGTGCCCTAGCCATGGCTCCAACCATCGTGTGAGCTAGGCGCTCGCTTGGGGACTAAAGAGCACCACGTGCTCCAAAAGACTCCCCACCTTGCCTAGCACAAAAAATGTGCACCTTTCCTTTGGCGCTTCCAACACTAATGCAACCACCAAAAATGTTGCCATTGCATTTCGAACGTAGGTCTCCTAGCACCCAAACACTCTAACCACTGTCCTCTTGCCACTAGGCCACGCTGCCCAGTTGGTGCTTGGTACTTTGGTGTTGTTCCCCTTAAACCTTATTCATTGGTGCTAAAACACAAAAGTCGCTTCTCTTATTCCACATGAATTCAACACAATTGCACACATTCATTAATCGAGCAAAAGGATAAGTTTTAATGCCTCTAAGGCATTGGTATATATATTGATTTCCCTCCTTCATGCATAACGTCGATGCTCGAATTTCCTCCAATATATTAGACGTCGACGCTTTTTATTTCCCTTTGAACTTATTAATTTATAAATTATTTAAATTCATTTGAATTTAAATTTTATAAATTAATTCTTTAAAACCCTTTGGTTTTATTAAGGCCATCTTTCATTGTACAACTTGGTATAAATAATATTTATTTATAAAATTTAAATTCACTTTGAATTTAAATATTTTATCAAATAAATATTAAACCTTCCTTTAGCTTTGCAATAATCTTCCTTGGGTTTTTATGAAAAACCTTTTAACTTATGCTTCCACATAATATTAAAAATATTATGAAGCCCTTTTGCCTTTAACCTCTGCATTGTTCCTCTTGACCAATTCCTGGATATCAATGACAACTTTGACAACTTTATTTCTTGACAAATTCCTTGACATTAATGATGACTTCATTCCTTGACATCAATGACAACTTGACTTAATGACTCAAAATGTCCAACATCACTTGGGACATCATTTGTAGAAATAATTTCAAATATATTAGCAGATAACTTAGATTGATCCTTCATAACTGGTTTTTCTTAGTGTTCTTATTCTATTTTCTTTCTTTTGATCTGTAATAATATTTGGGAAAACACTAGCTAAATGACCATATTCATGGTAAATTATACAATGAAAAGGAATGTTCTTATAATCCACTATTTGCCCGTAAGTGTCCTCCCAAATTGTAATGTGATATTTTTTGGTAGAGGTTTGTCAAAATCCATTAAAACACAAATCCAAGCATAAATAGTATGTTTAAATTTTTTAGTACACTCAACAGTCATTATAAAAGTTCCTAAAGAGTTTCCAATTAAAGAAAAAAAGTCAAATTATAGAATTCAATAGGGAGACCAAAGAGTATAACCCATAAGGGAGCTGTAGAAGGCATCTCTTCTTCGAATTTAAATTTGGTATGTCAAGGCTTCATGAAAATACCTACCCTTCCAATGAACTAGGGCCCCCCTTGAAATGTTTTATCTCTATATTCATTATTAAAAAATAAAACATGAAAATAGTCATTTGGATAAATAGAGATTTGTAACTCACATTTAGTTTTCCAACTTTTTGCAGCCCAAAATTTGAAAGCAGATAGGCTTGGATGAAAACCCATGAAATGAAAAATTAGTCCTTTTTTTTCCAGATCTTCAATGCCAGTCTGAATGTTATCCATATCAAGCTTAACAATAGGAGTTCCATCAGCTACTTTAAGATATCCTGACTCTGTTTTCCTAGGATCCATCTTAGGCATTCTTAGAAGTTTATGGGATGCCCTAAGATTAATATTAGCATTAGGCTGAGGCTACCCACAATGAAGGGTACCAAAATTCATTTTTGGGGCTGAGTCTTGGAAATTATTACCTTTGACAAGGGTTTCCATAGTGGATTTACTTTGTGGGTGAACCTTAGCACTAGATTTACTTGAGATCTAAGCCATTTTTTGATCAAATACTTGAAACTTCTTTCATTATATCTTTAATCCATTCCTTAGACGTCGTGGAAAGGTATGATTTCACTTTTCTTTTATGCGGTAAATTGGAAGCCATTGTCAATCAAGTTCATAGAATGAATATATATTTAAAATTAAATTTCTAACCCATATTGGGTCCCCTGCAACATATCCTGCTTAAATTTTGAGTAGAAACCATAAAAATATTGGTTTCTAGGGCCCAAAGGCCCTAAAAATCAACCTCTAGAGTTGCTTCCCCTCAATCTAGATGAAATCCTCGCATAGTCACTTGCAAAAAATCTTATTCACACATAGGGATGTGCTAGGATTTGTGTTACTCCAAATGATCAGAATAATGGTGGATACATTCTAGGGTTTTTCAGGCATCTACCCTCAAAATTTCCTACTTTAAACCTTAATATCTAATAGTAATACCTATTATTAATTAATTTTCAATATGGATACATTAACATCTTTCATTTGATGAAATAAGGTATTCTATTAACCACCTCCCTCCATGTCCTTTAAAATAAATATTTTAGGTACTTTATTGCTTAGGAGGCATCTCTCAAACTCATTTAAGGGATTGCAATCCCTAGTGGTCAAAATTAAATTTTTAATATATATTTTACTACTATTTTTTCTCATAGTTAATAAGTACGAGTATATAATCTCAAAGGTATTGTTATGAGTAGATATCCTTGTAAAGGCTTGTTATTTGAGTATATAGTAAGGAAAGAATCATTGATTTATCATATATGCATAGAATTCGATTCAGCTAGGGGAGGCACTCGTATTAATTGGGATATGCTTTTTCTTTTAGGAATCTACCACAATATTTTGATATAAATTTCTTGATAAATAAAAAAAATCTCATACTAGATCACTAAGAATCTCTTACATGATCATGTTTTAAAATTGTTCTACATATAATTCCTATAACAAGTTAAAAATTATGAAATTTTATTTTAGATTAAAGAGTTATTGAGAAAAAATTTCCTTAGGTGTCTAAGGAAGTGCATTGGCTCCCTCTTACCATGAATGCATAAGAATAATTGACATGTATAATTATAGGTTCTACCTTTGTGCCAAGTGGGTCACCAAGGTGATATCTAGAATCAAGGATTAGAGGATTATTTTTAAGTGTTATATTTCAATTAAAATTCTTATGGAAGATCTTGCTATAAGGGGATGTGATTTGATCCATTTGTGTTACCCTTGTTATAATCAATATTCGATAATAGTTTATGGTATACAACATTTAAAATACCTAGTATAATGTTATCTCCCAACTTAGTTGGGTAGGGGTTCTATTTGGAAGATGCTTGTCATTCATAGACCAATTCCTATGATGATATCCTATGATTCAATAGACAAATGAACCATATGTTATAATAGTGATATATTGATTGATTTGGTTATATATAAAAGGGATTATCACAATATAAAATCTTAATGAGGCTAGTAGTGAATCCTAGAGATGATTCTAAAATAAAAGTTTAAGATTGAAAACTAGTATAAGCCTATGCTAGAAGAAATGAAAGACAATCAAGTTGTTTCAAACATGAAAATTGTAGAATTTTGGTATGATAATTCAATCCATGTCAATCCATCAATCTAATGCAACCATTTATATATATTTAAGACTATTCTTTGATAGGTATCCAAGAAAGTCATGAAAAGGCCATCTACTATTGTCTATATTAATTTAAAATATTAGGTTAATTTAGTTCATAATTTAGTTTTCATGTATCCTAACTTATAGCTTGACCATGGTGATATTTAATAGGTTCATGAGGAATGTTGTTCATAAATCATACTTCAATGATATTCATATTATTTTTTCCACTAATTCTCTTGGCTAAATTTTATGGTTTACTTATAAAAAGATAATTTTTCAACAAAATAGCCCAAAACAAAACTTGTTGTTTCACCATGGCAAGACTAAATATCTCCAATAAAGGATTACATACAATAATTAATGATTTCACTATACCAAGATAATTATTCCAGCAATACATCCCATTCCATAATTCATAGTTCCACCATAAACCTAATATATGTTTTCAATTATATGTTACATTCTAAATTTTGTGGTTCTATTATAGTAAGAGAATATACTCTTAAATAAAATATATCATTACCAATTCCATGGTTCCATAATGGATTGCCTTATTTTTTAATGAACTATTTAATTTTAAAATTGATGGTTTCATCAATTTGACTATTCTCAAATCTATTAGTATTCTTGAAGAACAATGCTTCAATAATTTTAATTATGTTTATCAATTATCCTAGTTAAACATATTCCAATTGAGACACAATTATTTGGAGAGGATTCAGTAGGCAATGAAATGTGTTGATTTATCTACTATAGTGTGGTACACTATTCTCATATCAAAGTACATCTCTGTTTTTTATAAATTTAAACATACGAAGAGATCAATTTGGTGTTTGAAAGAAATATTAAAACTTTGTAAGATAGGTTTTAGGTTCAATATTTTTGGGCATTATTGTTTTGGAAAAAGAATGTGTGTAGTGGAGCTAGGTATTAGGACATAAAAATTAAATATTTTTAAAATAAATAGGCTAGGGGATAGATTATTATTAAGGGCATTATTCTTATACAAAGTAATAATATTTCTTTAGGTAGTTAAAAGGAGAAATAAGAAAAGGTAAATTTCTTTGGAAGAAAAGTTGATACAAAAATATTTTACTCCTATAGTTAATTAAAAGTAAAGATAAAAATAATAGGCTATAATGAATAAATTTATAAAGTGCGTTTATAGAGTTATAATGTATACAAGTGAATTCTATTTAGGTGCATAATTGTTTGGCAGCAAGTTGAAATATGGAAAATGAAATGCAAATTTATTTTTGAAAGAAAGTTGAAAGTTTGTGATGTTTGAAGTATTTCATTCAAAATAATAATAAGGATTATAATTTTTATGATAAGATACATTTTTGGCATTGACCAATACCTTAAAATTTTCAAATAATTTTTTTACATCAAACAAAATTTTGTATACAAAATAAATAAATATATATTTTTACAATCACATCAATCGATATAAATGAAGCCTCTAAATTACATATATAGCTAATGCTAACGTGTTATGTTACTGTGCCTAAGTCCTAATTTAGTTGTAATAATGATGTTTGGGCATCAACCCTTTAAACCATCAAGGAGAAATAAGGACACATTTTGTGATATATTGTTTCACTCCATTCCTTACCTGATTCATTACTATCATTATATTTATATTCTAAAATTGAACAAAACCATATATATAAGGGAAGTTATACCCATGGATGAGGGTTTATATTTAAGCAAATATCATTTATAGAAAAAATCCCTTTCAGTATCACCTTGATATCATGTATCAATATCTTTCACGTACCTTAAGGTCTTTGTCATGTACTACCATGTATATGAAGAGGATTATATTCTTCTATATACTGACAAGTATATCAAAAGAGTGGGTATAATAAAATGATTAATGTATAGAATTGTTAATTGAAAAACTTTGGGATATTGGTACTATTGTTAAAACTTATCCCGAGGAGAAAAAAACATAAACAAATATTAAGGAAAGATATGCAAAGGCATTTATGCTTATCGTATTTGGAGAGGCTGATGAAATACAACCACATATTAGTGAAGCAAAAATGTCAAAACAGGCATGGAATAAAATTTGTGCCATACTTGAAGGAAGAAGTGAAGCAACAATATTTCATCTATAATCACATCTAGGGTTATGCATAAGGGTTCGAACCCTAAACATCCTTGTAAAAAAATTGTGAATCCATTGCAAATCCCTGGCAAATATAGGTCAAACTCATGTCAGAGGACATGGTGAATTATCTTTATTTTTGAAAAATTGGCGAACCAAGGGAAAACATAGTCTGAGAATGGATCGGGTGAAAATACAGCCCGATTTTACATTGGATAATAAATAAATTTGGGAAATGGATCAGGTGTAAAACATGGACCGATGATCGACTGAGTGGAAAGCAAGAACCGATGATATGGATTGAGTGAAAATCAAAGTACGACCAATGGACCAGGTGGAAATCAAGGATCAGGTAACATCTCGGATGGAAATCTATGATCGACTAATGGCCTGGGTGGAATTTAAGGATCAATTAATAGATTGGGTAAAAAATGAGGTCCAAATAGTAGATCGAGTGTAAATCATAGATTGGCCAATGACCCGAATGAAAACCATTGAGTGGAAGACATCCCAGATGGTAACCATAGTCTATTTAATTGATCGGGTGAATTTCGAGATCCTGCAAATGGATCGGATGAAAATGAAGTCTGACATACTGACCAGATGGAATGGAAGATCCGTCACTTGACTAGTGTTTACTCTACCATGTGTCAGTCTATCGGTCAACCTTATTGTATGTCGAATGATATTCTACCATGTGTCCAAATCCTATTATTTCTATCTATAAATAGACATCAAGAAGTCATTTTTTTGGTTACATTTTTGTGATTGCTCTTGAACTCTTCCTGATACACCATCACCCCACACTCTTTGCAATATAGTTTCTCCTTTTAATTTATCAAAAAATGGTCAATCCTACCACCTATACTCAAACTGCCATTAGAAATTTTGTTTTCAAGAATGCTCCTTGCATCGCCATGATAGATTTGTCAACCACCCCTTGTTATGACAATACATGGCTATTTGCATCAGGTTTATAGCACTTGCTAACAATGTCGTAGTTCAATACTGACAAGCATATTTTATAAAGTATTATTGATGGTTATGGCCATGACCGTGCAATAGTGAATTTCATATTTCAGAATAAACATGTGTCATTCACCATAACACCTTCATACATACAGAGGTTAATAAAACTTCCACACAAGAATTTCCCTATCATGTCTCTGAGGTTCTCTATGGGTAAGCATGATAAAAAATACTTGAAAAATGAATATGATCTTCCTTGAAAAGTGGTTGAAGGTTTAATTCCTATCAATTATTTCTATTATTGTTCAAAATTTAACATTTTTTTCATCTAATTTTTTTTTTTTATGTAGCTTTCATGGCTAAGTCTAAGAGAGGCTTAACAAACAACTGCATTGAAAATAAATCTCTGAAGGCCATTATTGAGTTCTTCCAAGCAAGACTATTTTTGCTTGAAAGAACATAACTTCCATTATGGGAATTGACCTATATCATTCACACTATTCAAGGAACACAATTCAACTGGTGCACATACATTTTAGAACACATCAAAATAAAATTACATGATGTCGGGATAGAGGAAGTCAAAATGGTGGTCACCGTTAACTTTATTTTAACTTTTTTTTATGAAAGTTTTCATGATTTAAAAAGTACTAAAATACCAACTTTATTGCATCCCACACTACTGAACTTGGGTATGAGTTCAAAGGAATTGAGGGTAATTCCATGGTTCACATCTATGTTTTTAATATATTTTAGCTCTATTTTTAGTTTTAATTTTTTTTTTTGCACCTGATTGTAGAGAAAGGTAGTGACAAAAACTAAAAAATAGGATGCTGGTGTAAGGGTTCACATGCATGAGGTATGTGGTGATTCTAAATAAAATGAATCAGAATCATCACCATTTTTGAGGCTAGTAAAACATACATGGTAGGTTACTCCTCTTTCTCATCGAATTGAATCTATTTAGATCAATCGTCCTACACATAAGTTTCACTTTCAATATTTTATCAGTATATTTCTTAGTGTGTTACATAAAAATATAATAAGTTTTATTAAAATTTTCATATTTTCAGAATTGTGCACAACCCTCGATTGCAACATTGTGCATGAGATCCAATCGTCATCAAGTAAATCATTCTCTTTTATTAATTTTTTTTTTTGTTTTTTGAAAATAATTTTAGCAATTTCTTAATTTAATGTTAGTTGGCTCTCAAGATCAAATCATGAGAAGCTAGGAGAAACAAGTCATGAGGCCACTACCAACATGACAACAACCATAGGTGCATAAAATGAGAGGCCAAATCAATATGGCCCGTGGAAGGGATAAAATACTTATGTAGCCAAGATCATAGGATGTTTTCCCAACTTTTTCATTTAATACAAGTCAAGTACTAGAGGTGTCAACTGCAAATGTTGGATTAGATAATATTTCAATTTATGATGATTTTTTTTGCAAGAAAACATTGAGGGCTTTCAGGTGATATATGTGCTTAAGATCCACATGCAGAGGTAGAAGAACCAGAACCCACAACAACTGAGCAAATAGTATTCACTCCTGCTATTGAAGCCCACTGTCATCCCTAATTCGAGGATGACAAAGTTAAATTTGATATTCAGTAATCTATGAGTGATGGTATTGAAGTAACCCCCAAAGAGAGGATGCTTAAATATTTACAATTTATGAAATAGTGGGAAATTTGGTCTAAAGTTCTTATTAAGCAAATAAATGCTTGTTATAAAAACTTTAATAGAAGGGAGACTCTTTTTTATCAATATGAGAATGAACCAGAGAAGCTTAGTAGTATGCTACAACAGGCCAGTTTAGGATTAGTGATGTGTAGGACTTCATTCGATGATGAATTTTTAAAAATTATGTTGAATAGAATTGAGAACATCAATGCTAAAGCCCAAGCATACTATAACCAATGGAATTTCAACAATAAAACTATTGAAGTTGCTTTAGTTGCAAGAGATGTGGCTAAGGTGAGAATTTAGATGCATATTTTTATTTTGCTAATTCTTATAAATTATGTCATAAAATTTTTGAAGTTGCTTAAATTATGTCATATAACTCTACTAATGTTTTTTTTTTTGTAGTCAAATTTTGAAAATTTGAAATTATAGGTTCAGAGCATGCAAGTCAACATAGAGGCTGTAGAGAAATTTTTGGAAATGACCATTATTATGAAGAGAACAACCCAAAAGAAATCAAGAGATAATAATATTCTTAAAAAATATTTGTGGAATAAACTTAAAGTGGATCCATATCTCCTAATAAGGGAAGGACTGGAGAAAAATCCTGGTTTGAAAATCCTGCAAAAGAAGAAGCTGGATTGTTGGAAATTTTTAAGAAAGAAAAAGAAAGTTTGGTCAGATTCGGAGCACTGCCAACACCTGGTGTAGAAGATGTAGAAAAATTAATAGAACATGCAGGTCCAGGAGAAACCTCAGGTCCAAGACAATCATTGGCAGAGCATCTAGAATATCAAAAGTAGTTTGAAAATTTTTCGTGTTGAATGAAAATTGTGTTGCTTTTCAAAACAATTAAAGACATTATAATATATTTTAAATCTATAAATGAAAAATGTAATTTACAAATTTTGTATCCTCTTTAATTTTGGGGTTCTTCTTGTTTATAATATTGTGATGTGTTTTTCGTCTATGGTAATATGAATATGAGTATTGTTGTTTTTGAAATGATTTTAACTATTTATAATCTCAATATGAATATGAATGCAATTAAAATCAATATGAATGCTCTTATTGTCTAAAATGATAAATATAAATGTTCTTCTTGAGTTAATATGAATGTTCTTCTTGTGTCAGATAAAATCAATATGAATGCTTTTCTTGTGTCAATACGAATGCTCTTCTTATTTTTAAAATGATTTTAACTATTTATAATTTCAATATGAATATGAATGCAATTAAAATCAATATGAATGCTCTTATTGTTCAAAATGATAAATATGAATGCTCTTATTATATCAATATGAATTCTCTTCTTGTGTCAGATAAAATCAATATGAATGCTCTTCTTATGTCAATATGAATGTTCTTATTGTTTTTGAAATGATTTTAATTGTTTGTAATATCAATATGAATATAAATGGAGTTAAAATCAATATGAATGTAGTTAAAATCAATATGAATACAGTTAAAATCATTTCAAAAATAACAATACTCATACATTTATAATTGGTTATGAAAGACAATACTATGTTATAAATCATAATACATATAATTTAAAAGAAAATATTGTGTTATAAATCATAGTTACAACTAATATAGATGAAACAATCTTGTGATGAAAAATAAACACAAATTCATATTGAAAATGAAAATGATAACTAACAAATTCATATTGATCAATGTTGTAAATGCTTGTAAAAAAATTATAGATGAAAATGATAACTAAAAAATTTATATTGATCAATGTTGTACATACTTGTAAAAAATTAAATTCAAGTAATTGAAACAAACAAATACTATGATATAAAGAAAATTAAAAATATTTCAAAAACAACAAAGGGCATTTAATGAAAACTTTTTAATAATCAAATTTTGTGAAATCTAACAAATCTGATACAAAATTGTGAAATATGATATCAAATTAATTCTAATTTATTGTGAAATACTGGCAAAATCATAATACTAGATAAATCACAAATTAAGTAGTTGAAACAAACAATGCTCAGCTTGTCTAGAATCTCTATTGTGAAATCTGATGTCAAATAAATTCAAATTGTAAAATACTTGATAATTAATAATACTGAAAAATCACAAATCAGGTATCTTAAACAAACATTTTTTACTTGTTCAACATCCCTATGAAGCATAGTGGATATCCATGTCTCCAAAATCTGATCACTGAAAGCATTATTATATTCCATATCGGTTATAGTCAACACACTCCTTCTATATACAAGGGAATTCCAGAATGCAATTGCTCTATCATAGGAAATTTTTTCCAGCTGATAGGATGATACATAAATTCCCAAAAAAATTTCTAAATTTTTGTCCAACTTGTTACGAAGCTTAGATTTCACAAAATATAGTGCACTAAAAACCCTCTCATCTTCCACTGATTCCAAAATAATTATTTGACATAATTCATATAAATAGAAGTATTCACTTATAGTATCTTGTAGGATAGTATTTGGATAGAATTTTTCCACAAATGTGCAATGAAACCAGTCTCATGTATGTTACTCAAAAGTGATGTTTGCCCAACCATTTTTCTTCCAAAATTTGTTGACTATTCTTTCAAAATATTTTTATTGAGTATACCATTGATTGTAACACCATTAATTTCCACAATTTTACTAAAATTCTGAATAAGTATCATCATATATTTAACAAAAAAATAATTTGTAGAACTGAAGTCACTATTAGAAGCCCAAAACATGGGGTTAACCACACCCATGACATCAAGTAACTCATATCTCTGAAACCGATCTCTTATCTCACTTGTCAAATATTTTGCTATATTGGACAAATTTGTTCTAGTTTTCTTTAATACAACATGAAATCTATTGCGTGTTACAAGAACTTGTTCAACATCACCCATACCTATACTTGATTGCCTTTCAAAATAATAAATAGGTATCAAATTTCCACAATTGTTAATACAAAGATGATCATTGATATCAAACTTCAAATAGCTTTTTGAATTGTTCACATTTGTCAATGTATTCCAACTATGAAACAAGGGATCTTTAAAATCTTCTTTGAACACATAAATTTTTAATAATAACACATATTTGTTTTCTCATCCTTATGAAATCAATGATATATATGGATCTATCTTGTGAAAATTTAATTAGTCTACTCATTTCTTGTAACATTGGAAGAATACCACATAACATCAGTAGGGTTTCAAAGTTAGTAAAAGAAAACAACAAATATTTTGTCTTATCAACTCCTTGACTACTTGCATACATAAACCCTATTAATGATTGATATTCTGTAAAAACTCTATGTGTAGATTGATACAATGAAATTCACCTTGTATCTACATATTTTAACATTTTTTTTCCTTCTATAAGTCCTAGTGTAAACTGTTGAAAATATAAAATTATTTTTGGATTGCAAGAAAAATAAAAATGTATTTCATGAATGAGGTATTCCACTCTCGTAACATTTTCAAAAGTGCTCATGGTTTTATATGCAATATTCATTCTATGAGCCATGTAATGAATGGGTATCAATATGGTGTAATTATGGTTTGCAGTCGAACACAGAGACCACTCCTATTCCTTTACATTATAGCAGCTCTATCAGCTCCAACACATATTAAATTTGAGGTTATGTTTATGCCATTCATTCCTACAATATCTTTTAAACTAGTCACAACAACATTATAAATGTTTTCTGCATTTAAATTTTCAACCATCTTATGTAATCCTAGCAAACTAGACTGCCTAACATTATTTTGAAAAGTATACACATGCATACAAATCCAAGATGTGTTTTCCATAGCCATCACCTCATCAATAGATAGGAAAATGAATTTGGGAAGTTTTACTTTCTCCCTCAGGTCCTCCTTCTCTACTAGTGATAGAAATTTTACCATTTCCCAACCACTTCGATCAGACTAGTGGCAACTCAGAATTTTTTACAAACCATCCAGATACAACATGTACTTATAATCAATAAAATCAGACATGGGTCTACCATTATTGAAAATACTAAGTACAATAACAAACTATAAACCTTTTACCCCTAAGGTGATCTTTTTTATTTTTGAAAATGGGCTTCAATTGTTGCACCTTTCTCAACAAGAGATTGTTGTTCCTTTAAGTGATTCTCATATTCTATTGCATATCTAACATGCTTACATTATGATGCATCCTTCCACCTAACTGTTTTAATAATTTTTACCATCACTTCCTTTAAATTTTACATAAACTTTGCCAGCATGTTTTTCTATTGTATCTATCTATTTTTGCAACCTATGCTCCTTGCGCAGTTTCCAACTACAAATTTTGCATCTACATACTTTATCATTTACTTGGTTGTCATTATTTAGGATAGGATCTATCCATGCAAATTTTTCTACCCATTCATTATTAAATGTCCTTCCAATAGCCCAGCTAGACACCTTCTACTTTTTATTTTTTTGCTTGTAGATTCAAAAGAAGTTTGTAATGTATTTAATTTATCACTTTCATTTTTAACTATGTTATTTTGAGGATTATATTCAAGTGCTTGTTGGATGTCATTGTTAAGAGAATTTTTATTAGAAGTCATATCTTAGTGATGAATATCTTCAAGCGAAGGCATATCAAGGTCCACATGGTATTCTGCATAGTAGCATACAATACTATTATTAATTATTTTTTAATTTAACAAAATAAACTAACAAATAGAAATATGATTTATATCATCATGCAATATGGCTAGATGCACCCTAATCATTTTTAGGCAAAAAATATTATTTAAACTAACAAATACACGTAACTATTAAGTAGTCAAAAATTATTTGTACCTTGAATTTGCACAGATGTCGATGGCTCACTCGATTTCAACATATAGCTAAAATAATTCATGATACTCTTTTCAGATTTGGACCTCTTCTTTGCATCACCGGCAGGTGACATTTTACTTGTAACGAAAATATTTTTCAATTTAGAAAAGTAATAAAATGTTGAAGATATATTACTTCTGTGAAGCCTTAAGATAATATTGTAATTAGAATAAATTTATAGATGGTTGGTAGAAAATAAATACCTATCTCTAGTCATTATTTATTGTGATTTTTTAGAGTAATCAAATACTCTATTTTTTGGAGATAGTACCTGTAACTAATAAGAGCAAAAAACCAATCAATATAAAATTTGAAATACAATTTAATCAGAGATACATATGTTGAAAAATATAAAATTCTAATACAAAATGGACAAGAAGTAGAGCATCACTATGTCCATAGAGAACAAAAGTATTTACCTATTTAAAAATATTGTAACAAAAAATGGGATCTTAATGGAAATAGAGAATCAAAGAGTTTTAAAATAGATAGAAAATATAAGGAAAAATGAAGAACAAAACATTGAATTATTTTTAGTAAATGATAAAAAAACAACAAAAGAAAAACCATCAATTAGATGATAAAAATATAGATCTTATTATTACAAGTACTACAACTATAATTCTCTATAAACCAAAAAATATAGGATCACAGATTCAAATGTCTAAAGAGAAACAGAGTACCTATTTTAGGAAAAGGTCCATCTGAAAAGAGACCCATCAGGTGGTTTGTGTAGGAAACGAGGATCGACAGTCACTTCGGGTGGAAAAAAGCTCCAATGGGTGATTGGTCTGGGTGAACAGTCAATCGGACTTGTGGTCCACTAGAACCAATAATCGGTCTAGGTAGAACTAGAAGACCGATAATCGATCTAGGTGGAAATAATGGTCAGTCATTGAATTGTGCTTAATAAAAAGTCTGGCAACTGATATAGGTGGAAGAAGCAAACTGACCAATTTTTCGTGTGGAATAGGCAATCCAACAAACAACCTAGTTGGAACTAGCTGTTTGAGTGGAACAAGTAGACCGACTACTGATCTAGGTGGATATAATGTCCGATTTTTGGATTGGGTGGAGAACTATATCATGTCGATCCATGTACAGAAATCTAAAGTTTAATTATAGTTTTAATTCGAATCGATTGGTTTCTGCACAATGCTGAATTTCGATGGAATCTACAACAGATCGAATGTTTCAGTTCATCTTTTCACTTTATAGTTTTACTTTTTGAATGTTATAAATAAAAACTATCTTTGGCTTGTTACTTATATATAGTGGTATAGTTAGCGAATTTGGAGGGATAATTTAAAAATAAAAAAAATGGCAAAAATGGTCCATGAATTAGGCAGGAGTGTCGAAAAATAAAAAAAAAATACATAATACTATTATCAATGCACAACGAATCGATACTTCAAAAAAAAATTTGACCCAACAATTTTGAGCGAAATGGCCGACGTCTAGGGTCCCATATTTTAAAAAATGCTAATATTTGCTTAATTTGTGAATATTCACCACTATGCAAAATGCTGATCACATCTCCATACATTAATTATCCAAGATGGAGAGAGCATTGAATAATTTATTGAAGAATTGTAGAGTTAAAATCAAAGTTGAATACTATGGGATAAAAGGTTGAAGATAAGCTATTAATTTTAGTTATGCTTAGATCTTTTCCTAAATCATTCAAAACATTGGTTTCATCTCTACAAGTATCAAATAATAGTGTATCATTTGAGGAGTCGATAAACATGCTTCAAATAATATAGAGAATCAGTTGAGATATTAATTGACCATAAATTCCATTATTTCAATCAAGAAATAATAAAATAATTCAAAGAGCCCTTTTACCCCAACTTCATCATAAAATCAACCTCAAATAAAAAGTGGTATTCTAGTATTTGTGAAAGATAATGACAGTATAAAATTTTATAAATATAATTTATTAGATTGAAGGAATTAATATCAAATATAACCCTACAGTGGTAAGGGCTTTGGCCTCTCTTTGAGAGGTCCAAGGTTCAAGTCCCACTCAGTATGAGGGGACCATGATCCCTCATAAAAATATGTGTAAATTTGATGAATTTTAAAAAGGTTCAAGGTGTAGACCAATGGGTTCGACCAAACCCGTAAGGGGGATGGAGGTCCAAGGTTCAAATATTAGTCCTCATTGAAATGAATGCTGGTCCTTTCCTAGTGTTTTCAGTGGTGTAAAAGGTTTAAAATGATTATGGCGTGGTGGTTATAGGGGTAGATTGTGCGAAGAACTGTGTGGTGTCTTTTGGGTAGACAATGCAAAATACTATGGTAGCCATAAAAATCCATATAACCTACATGGATTCATGGCAATTACCTATTCCACCATGTAAATTCAAACACACACACACACACACACATATATATATCAAACATAACCTCAAGGGAATCAACAATCACAATATGAAGAAAGACAACAAAGGTCATAGTAGCAAAGGTATATTGCACATGGTGAATTAGAATCAAAATAAAATTTTCTTGGATGGATATTAGATTCATTGGAATCTTGATCTATTGGGGCATAGTTTTTTCCTAGATCCATTTTGGAGAAGGTATGGGTAATCTTGGGTATCATCCAATTGTCTATATTTATTTGTATGGCCTTAGCAAGTTTTTTCTTGCGAGGTTCGACCTTTTTGGTCGTCTATCAAATCATTGCTTGTTAAAGAGGGGAAGTTTTTTCTAGTTTTATATTTGAGTAGAAAGTGATTGTTTACTATTGTTGAGGTGTGATTTTGTCCAGTTATAAAAATCACTCGACAACTAGGATTCAAAATCCTCTCTTATAAAGAAAGTATACTTCTCCAAGGTTATCACTTAATGTTTTTATATATCATGCATATGTGCTAAAATAAGTGCTTGAACAATTCTAGTAGTTTGCAAGTAATTGATAACAAGGGGTATAGAAATTTGGTAATTAACTTTAAATTCATCATGTGTTAAGTGTATTTTACTCCAACTCTTTCTCTAAGCAATAATAGATAAATCTACCTTTTAGTTTTGATAACTTGTGCAAATTTATTCTATAATCTCAAAATAATATCTTAATTAAAATGCTTCAAATCATTTTGAGATAAAAATTTAATCTAGCATTTTAATCAATATTAAATTTCAATTAACTTCAATAAAATCAAATTTTATGAAATTTTAATGAAAATGATTAAATATAAACCTTAATTATAAAGTCTAAAATTTATGATATTCAAAATTTAAGGTTTATTTAATGTAAATATTTGTTCCTCCAAATAAGAAAGTAAAATTGAAATATTCAGAGAATGAAAAAATATAATAATGATTAACCCAAATTATTAGGTTTTGAAACCTTAATAATTATGAACCATAGGGTTTAATATAAAACGGATCTATGAACTTTTGAATTTTATGATATGAATATAAAATTCATAAAGCATATCCTTCTCGTAATATTTATTTTTTAAATATTTTTTGAATTAAATATTTAAGAACAAATATAATCCTAAAATGTAAAGTTTAGATCTTTAGATAAATTGAAACCATATTAAAAATAAAACCTAAACTATTTAATGAAAAAAATAATCAATTCTAAATTCCCAATTTTATGAAATTAAATTTAGAATCAGAATAGTCATTTATCCTCGGTAAATTTATTTATTCAAATATAATTAAATTTAATATTTGAATAATAAATTTATTTATAACCTAGTTATAAATTTTAACTTTATAAAAATTTAACTAGGTTAAATGTCTACAAATTTAATAAAAATAAAAAGGTTTAAAGTAAAGAAATAAATTAAATCTCGAACAAACAACTATAGAATGGAATACATAGAAACTTTAAAACCAATTTTATGCCTACCAGAAATCACATAGTACGACAATAAAAATGGTGCAATCTTCAATGAAAATTTAATTTATTAGAACTATATCAAATCATTTTATTAAAAATTAAATACCATATTCACATATATTAAAATCAAAATAATTTGATATAATAGTTGGATCATACAATAAAATCTCTGCAAATCTATGTTAGTCCAACCTTGTAGTCTTCTTATGCTCCCCACTTTTACTCCTTCAATTATTTTATCCTTTCCTTGCACTGTAAATGTCTGACCATGTTCTTGGCTTTTCATTCTTCATTTATAGTTTGAATAATTTGTTATATGGTTGGTTCTTTCCCATTCCATTATGGTTTTCATATAGTTGTAAAAAAGAATTCTTAAAGAAACCCTAATGTCACCAATGTCTTTTTCAAAGGATTTAATATTTCTCCTCATTGTCATTTAAAAATTAAAGCTAAGACATTCCCATAAAACCCAAGAACACATCCTCTATTCAACATACTTTAATAATCCTACCAACAAGACAAATATTAATTAGAATATAAAATATTTATAAAATATCCTTCTTAAATATAATTAAATTATAAAGTTATAAAACTTTATAGTTTAATAAATTCAAAATATATTTATAACATAACCATTCTAACTATATTAAATTATAAATTTATAAAAATTTATAATTTAATTAATTTAAAAGAAGTTTATAAAATAACAATTTTAAATATATTAAATTATAAAGTTATAAAACTTTATAATTTAATTAATTTAAAACAAGACATAACTAAACATGACATACGAAAATGCAACCTATAGGAACACCAATATAATAAACAAAAATATGTTAAAATAACACCAAAAATACATACTAAATAACAAACATATAATTTAAATACAACATAAAACTAAAATAACATAACATAAAACAACTACAAAAATAAAACACACATTATAACATAAAAGAATAATTTAAAATAAAACCATAAAAACATTATAACATTAAACTTTTAACATAATAAAAATAATATAACACAAAAAATATTTATACAACCTAAAATAATTACAACATAAAAAATAACATAAAGATACCTATAAATAAATAGAACACAACATAACAACACCAAACAAGAAAATCACCATTTTAACATGAAATCAATTCTGCTAGTGAAACCAACCATAATACAACATTCCTAGAGATCGATTTTTTCAAAACCAATGATGAAGATAATCAACAACAAGCAAAGGCATGAATCAAATCAATTTTAAAAATTCAAGTGGATACCCAATTTTGGGGTCGTTGTGAAGGACGTCACAACAATTATTTTTTCTATTTGCAATTTTTTTCCCATTTAGACTAGGAAGGAGTTTCTAAATTTTAAATATAGAGTTCAATGGTAATGTGTCATATTTATCTTGAAATGTGGACATTTTTGTTCTTTAAGATCTCTAGGATCTTGGAATTCTTCAGATTTGGAGAGCCTTCCAAAACCTTGTGGTCCTCTATTGAAGGCCTAATATACTTATAGAGGGTTCTTGGAGCCTTGATTTTTTTTCACTTTTAGTATTTGAGTAGGAATTTGAATTTCAAATAATTTTTGTGCTCTTGGATCTATTTGGATGGGAAATAGTTATATTTTCCATCCTTATTTTTTTAGCCTTGGGGAGCCTATCAAAACCTAATGGTCTTTATCTTGAGGCCTGATCCACTTGTACAATATTTTGGAAGCCTTCAAAACTTGGTTTATAAAGGTTTGGGATCCCTTACAAAACACCCTTATGAGGTTCGAAGGGCCTTCCAAAACCCTATTGTCCTCTACTTGAGACCTACCATTTTTATAAGGTTATGGGGGCCTTTCAAAATCTTACTTAATGATTTGGGGATCCTTCCAAAATCCCCCTATTTAAGTTTTAGGGAGCATTTCAAAAACCATTTGTTTACGTTTTTTGGAGCCTTTCAAAACCACTTTGTTTAAGCTTTTGGGAGCTTTTCAAAACCACTTTGTTTAAGCTTTGGGGAGCTTTTCAAAACCCCATATTTAGGCAAGATTCTAGTTTACTATTGTTGAAGTGATTACTAAAGGTGTTAGGTACCTATTGGTGAAGACCTGTATATGTAGAATTAGGATTCCTATCCTTGGTGGGAAGACCTAATGTTTTATTCTAGCTTTTTAATCACTCCTAATGTCTTACTAGAATTTTTGCAAATTGAGTGCTTTGTTAAAATTTTAAAATTATTTTTTTTCTTAGATGGCTTGGATGGATATCCCAAGTTCTTGATTTGCTTCTCCCATGGTGGCTTGGGTAGAAAGATCCTTTCCAGGTCTGATTTTATATTTTAAGTTTAGGAAAGAATTCTAAACATTTTGGATCTACAAGATATTACTATCTTAGTTGTTGCATCAATCTTTGTTGGATGCTAAATTAGTTTTTCCTAGGTATGTAGTCCCATTTATGATCTTATTTGGTATTTTTTGAATATCATTGTGGTTTTGTAAAGGTTGAAGGACCTTTCCAAAAAATCTATGTAAAAGGCTTTGGGACCCTTCCAAAACCCCTTCTTATACCAAATTAAAGAAAAAATATTATGAAGATGAATGCAAAACAACATATAAGGTCCTCATGACAAAGGAAATGTAAAAACCAAGAAAAAGAGGTGATAGTAGACAATCCAAGATAAAGTATGAAATACAAAAGTGTGTGTCATCCAAAATGAATGGAGGTGACAACTTCTCAAAACTAATAAGTTTTTTATAGGTAATACACAAGAAAGTTGGAGAAGGATACTTTCAAAATGGTGTGAGAATATATGTTGGTATTGTAAAAAGAATATGCACAACACTATTCACCCTTGATATACTTGAAGTGCAATGTCAAGAAAAAATTAAAAAAATTGAATAAGCCAAAGATTAAATATGTGTGTTGTGACATGAGTGATATTATTCAAAGGATATATTTTAGTTGTGATACATATTATTCAAGGTACATGATGGTCGATAGTTTTGTTGATACTTATGATTTGAATCCTATAGTGGTTAGTGTATGTTGTGATATAAGGGATCTTGTATAGGAGATATATACCTTGTGACACCCGTGATTTGAAGATTATTCACGAATATAAAATATATGTAGAAGGTGGTTGTGTTGGCCATGATAAAGTACATATTATCATATTTTAGAATGACAATGATAATTTCATATTGTCTTAAAGGAATTTGTGATGATGAGATATGGTATTTGAATATTGGCAAGCAATATCGTAAGGATTTTTCTCATAAATTTGAATCAATACCTTTTGTATACCTTTCAAACTCCTAAAATTCTATATCACCCTTACGTATACTTGAGACCTACCCTTTTTATAAGGTTATGGGGGCCTTTCAAAATCTTACTTAATGATTTGGGGATCCTTCCAAAATCCCCCTATTTAAGTTTTGGGGAGAATTTCAAAACCCATTTGTTTACGTTTTGTGGAGCCTTTCAAAACCACTTTGTTTAAGCTTTGGGGAGCTTTTCAAAACCCCATATTTAGGCAAGATTCTATTTTACTATTGTCAAAGTGATTACTAAAGGTGTTAGGTACCTATTGGTGAAGACCTGTATATGTAGAATTAGGATTCCTATCCTTGGTGGGAAGACCTAATGTTTTATTCTAGATTTTTAATCACTCCTAATGTCTTACTAGAATTTTTGCAAATTGAGTGCTTTGTTAAAATTTAAAATTTATTTTTTTTCTCAGATGGCTTGGATGGATATCCCAAGTTCTTGATTTGCTTATCCCATGGTGGATTGGGTAGAAAGATCCTTTCCAGGTCTGATTTTATATTTTTAAGTTTAGCAAAGAATTCTAAACATTTTGGATCTACAAGATCTTACTATCTTAGTTGTTGCATCAATCTTTTTTGGATGCTAAATTAGTTTTTCCTAGGTATGTAGTCCCATTTATGATCTTATTTGGTATTTTTTGAATATCATTGTGGTTTTGTAAAGGTTGAAGGACCTTTCCAAAAACTCTATGTAAAAGGCTTTGGGACCCTTCCAAAACCCCTTCTTATACCAAATTAAAGAAAAAATATTATGAAGATGAATGCAAAACAACATATACGGTCCTCATGACAAAGGAAATGTAAAAACCAAGAAAAAGAGGTGATAGTAGAAAATCCAAGATAAAGTATGAAATACAAAAGTTTGTGTCACCCAAAATGAATGGAGGTGACAACTTCTCAAAACTAATAAGTTTTTTATAGGTAATACACAAGAAAGTTGGAGAAGGATACTTTCAAAATGGTGTGAGAATATATGTTGGTATTGTAAAAAGAATATGCACAACACTATTCACCCTTGATATACTTGAAGTGCAATGTCAAGAAAAAATTAAAAATTTGAATAAGCCAAAGATTAAATATGTGTGTTGTGACATGAGTGATCTTATTCAAAGGATATATTTTAGTTGTGATACATATTATTCAAGGTACATTATGGTCGATAGTTTTTTTGATACTTATGTGGTTAGTGTATGTTGTGATATAAGGGATCTTGTATAGGAGATATACACCTTGTGATACCCGTGATTTGAAGATTATTCATGAATATAAAATATATGTAGAAGGTGGTTGTGTTGGCCATGATAAAGTACATATTATCATATTTGAGAATGACAATGATAATTTCAGATTGTCTTAAAGGAATTTGTGATGATGAGATATGGTATTTGAATATTGGCAAGCAATATCGTAAGGGTGATATAGAATTTTAGGAGTTTGAAAGGTATACAAAAGGTATTGATTAAAATTTATGAGAAAAATAGGATATTATGTTACGCATTTGGGAAGAAATAGGTAAGGTGTGAAAGAGCCCATCATAGAAAATATAACCAAAAATAACTTAAGGCCTTGTACATACAAGACAAGAAGATGGTAGTGAGACCAAGTATGTGAAAAATAATTCTATGCAAAAGGTGAAAGAAACAATACTACTAAATTTGTGATAAGTGGAAACAAAATAATATTTATGAAGAAAGAATTATATGCAAAAGTTCCTAGTGTGCGTTGTTATAGTAATCATGGAAGACATGGACATTTAATAGCTAGATGTTGGAACTTACACTCTTGTGAAATTGGTAGAGAAAATAATCACACAAAAAGTATATGTTGGCACCAAGAAAAGTGAAAATATAGATAATTTATGGATGAATGAATGTGTGCAATAGGTATAAGATAAAATAAATATTAAATGGTTTCTAGAAGAGGAGACCAAGTTTGATGATTGAAAAACATCACAATTTATTGAATATGAAGAATAATGTGAGATTTTCATTAGAAAAATATCTTGGGAAACTTGAGATAAATAATTTTAGTATAAAAATATTATGAAGACCTATAGATGAAACATTATGTGGTATATTTTGAGGATGTGGATGATTCCAATTTAAATTTCCAAAGATATATTCCAATTTATATTCAAAAGATATATTTCCAATTTAATTAATTTATCCTCTACTTGAATGGTGCTAGGAATAATGATAGATTTCATGGAAGTATCATGCTTATCGTGAGGTTAGTCTCCTTTTATCACCATGTATATCAAAAAAAAATATTGACTTTTTTGGTTTCCTTATACATAGATTCTATGTTAGACTATTATTTAAGCATAAAATAAAAATTATTAGCATCACAAGATCATCTAAACATGCCAAAAATGAGAATAATAATGGAAAGGATCTAGATTTGAAGTGTTAAGGTCTAACACCATGTTTGAGTTGACAATAGTTGTATATAAATGAACATTTGCACAATATTTAATATAAAATAAAATAAAAATAAAAGTTATTATTTTTCTTTAGTATAAGTAAATAAAGTACTAAATTTTATCTCCACCACAAAATAATATAGTATAACCACCAAGGATACATCATAAAAAATACATCTATTCTTGTATAGTAAAGTGCGAAGAACCTTATATCAAGTTATGCTTACCAAAAAAGTAGGAGAGCAATTGGAATTGTTGTAGGAAAAAAATAGTGGAGTTATGTTAGTAACCATTAAACTAAATGGTTACTAAAAAATATCATGATTCCAAAAAAATCCACAAATATGCCAAAATTATTTTCCATTATATACCACTATAAAATGGTCTTTCAATCCCAAAAGATGATTGCTAATTGAAATAATACCCTTTATGACTAGTTATAGGTTGTTCCCATAAAGGATTCCTCTCATCAGGGAGTGATGTGTGGGGCATTGTTGATTCTAAAGGCTTTCCATAAAGAAATGCTCTATAGAGACAAAGATAGGTATGTTAGTTGTAGATGATTGTTTATATGGATTTTAAAAAGCATATTGAATATTTGTCTAATAGAATATTCTTACAACTTTTTAGAAGGTCCTTCACAATATCAACAAAGGAAATATTAAATTAACCCAAGTAAGGATCCCCTAACATTATCCAAATTGGAACCATCTCACCCTTTTAAGTGTGGGAAATACAATTTATGGTCAAATACCTAATGATTAGGGATTTTGATTTTGTTTTCTATATTTATTTGACTAGAACAAATAAATTATGAAAGAATTAATTGATATTTGGTAAAGTATGGAATGGGATCAAGGATTTCATCAATAAAATTTATTATTAATATTGTCTTTGACAAGCACTATGATCAAACTAATATATCCTTTATCTTGGTTATGCTAAAAGTGTTTATATTTAATAAATTCCTTATAATGATACTCTAAACCTCAATGTCTAATACTAATGCCTATTATTATTATTTAAATTTCAATATGGATACATTAGCATCTTTCATTCCATTAAACAAGGTATTATATTAGTCCCCTCCTTCTATGTCTTTGAGTAAAATTATTTTAGGTACTTTATTGCTTAGGAGGCATCTCTCAAACTCAATTGAGGTATTATAATCCCTAGCAATCAATGTTGAACCTAAGTATGAATATGATATCCTTTTATTTTATGGTTCCAAATGTGAACAAGGGGAGGTGTTGGAGTCGTATTTTTCACACCTCAAGAAGCTCCTATGCCCTTTTCATTCAAACTCAACTTTCCTTATTCAAATTTATCATGTCCAAATTCTTTAGGATTGTATATTCAATGCTACTTTCATCAATGTCTTCTTAGGTTTTGATCTATGCTTCTATTTCTTAGGTTCCTTACCTAAGAGTATTTGAGTATTAATATTCATAATTTCTTTTAATACTTTTTTACTAATTATTTTTTCTCATAGTTAATAAGTATACGTATCTATGAGTATTTGAAGAACTATGAGTATAAATCATTTTTTCTCATAGTTAATAAGTATGAGTGTTTAAATGAGTATTTAAATAAGTATGATTATTATTTAAACTCAATTGAGGAATACTCATACTTTTTTTTTTGAATTTAATGAAAAACCCCTTTGTAGGGCTGCCTTGGTTCGAGAAACCATGACCAAGGGATTCTACACCATTAAAATCACCCGTGAGTCATGCTCGACACTAATCACACCAACATTATCGGTACCCAATGTGCATTTGGTGGGATGGAGATTCGAACCATGGACCTCAATTAGAGGATTGCCCTACCCTCTCCAACTCACCTACAACATGTGGGTTGAATACTCATACTTTTATTAATGATTTTTCTAATAGTTAAATAAGTATGAGTATTTAATATCAAAGGTGCTTGTATCCCTAGATATACTTGGAAAGACCTCTTATTTCAGTAAATAGTAAGAAAAGTATCATTAGCATATATAACTCATGTTTGAAATGTCTTAATGGTTTATCATATATGTATAGAAATGGATTCAACTTGGGGAGGCACTCATATTAATTGGGATATATTTTTCCGTTTAGGAATCCGTCCACATAGTTTTGATAGAAAGCTATTGATAAATTAAAAAAAAAATCTCATATTAGATCAATAAGAATATATTACATGATCATGTTTCAAAATTATTCTATATATAATTACTACCCATATCTATTGCTCCCATTGCTAGGATATCTCTAAGGGTTCCTATGATAAGTTAAAAATGATAAAAAAAAATTATAGATAAAAACGTTATAGAGAGAAGGATTTTCTTAAGTGGCTAAGGAAGTACATCAAAATTACAACTAATTGCCTATACAAGGTAGGATCACAAAGAGGAGTGGTGCATTTGAAAGTAAGAGAGACCCCAGATTGGAAAGGAGAGGGACATGGCTTTCAATAAGCCATACCAAAATGCTGAAGAATATCATGGGTGTACTTTTACTGACTCAAATGAATCCCTAAATTTGATTGAGAAATTTACAAACCAAGGAAAAAGTGCAAAAGACCAAGATATGTCATATCAAACTACGTTTAAATATCTCTTTGAACAGTCTGAATGTAGGAAGAAGAGCTACTAGTGAGAAGTAAATCATAAATATACAAGACAGGTATAACTATATCATCTTCAACATGCTGTATATACACTAGGATCTGAGTGGCAATGAAAAAACTAGTAGATAGAAGAAAAAAGTCCATCTTCTCATACCGAGATTGAGGGACTTGTTTGAGACCATAGAGAGACCGCCATAGTCTACAAAAAAGAGAATATTCATGAACAAACCCATCAGGTTGCTTCATGTATATTTCCTCCTACAAATATCCATGCAAGAAGGCACTCTTCACATCCATCTAGTACACTAGCCAACCATGTGATGCAACAATAGAAAGTACAAGGTGCACAAAATCCATATTGGCAATGGGTACAAAAGTCTCGAAGTAATCAATACATTTGACTTGCAAGAAATCCTTCGCTACAATATGAGCCTTATACTTATCAATGGACCCATCAGCTGCATATTGGTTTGGTATACCCACTTACAACTAACCAAATTTCTTCCCTTAGGAAGAGAAACCAAATCCCAAGCATGATTATTCATCAAAGAAGAATTCTCATCTGTCATTGCATCATCCCACTCCTACATCCCATGATCCTATGAGAAATATTGTGGATCCCCAAAAACTGCTTTACATAAAAGCCTAGAACCTGTAGAATGTACATGATGATGTCTAGTGGATGGAAGATCTTATGAAAGGTTCTACCTCAAAAATGGTGGTACGAGCCCACCTAAGCATAGTGACAACATTAGGAGGAACAATATTCTCATCTAAATCTATATACATGACCTCCTCAACTACCTCCTAAACTTACTCCTCAAAGAAGGAATCCTCAAGATGAAGTGAAGAATCATAAATGTATGGAAGTAAAGAAGAAGAATCATGAGAAGAGAAGCGCTCATCAAACTGAACATGAGTTCTGAAAAGAACTTCATGAGTATCAGGATTCAAAAGTTTATAAGCTCTCATGTTCTCATAATACCCAACAAAGATCAAGGGTTTGCTCTTCTTATCCAAGGCTTTCCTTTGCTTCTTTGGCACAAATTCCCAAGCATGGATTCCAAAAACTTTGAAAAATGAGACATCAGGCTTAGTCCCAGACCAAGCCTCCTCTAGATTCAAATGCTCAAGTGCTCTATGTGGTGTGCAATTCTGAATGTAGCTCGCACAATTTGCTTCTGCCCAATATATAGGAGGTAAATACCTGGAATGCATCATGCAGTTAGCCATATTCTTCAAATTTTGGTTCTTCCTTTCTGCTAATCCATTTTGTTATGGAGTATGAGGAACATAATGTTGGCGAACAATATCATGTGCTACCAAAAAATCAAAAAACTCTCTGTTGAAGTACTTCCCCCATTATTAGTGTGAAGCTTCTTTATGCAACTAGAATATTGATTCTCAACAAAAGCCTTAAACACCTTGAAGTGTGAAAAGGCATAACTCTTGTACTTGAGAAAATAAACCCAAGTACACCTTTAGAAATCATCAATAAATGTAAGTACATACTTAGCTCCTTTGAAGGAAGGAGTAGAAAAAACCGTCAAGTCACTATGCACAAGCTCAAGTGGTGAAGAAGCTCTTTTTGACTTACCCTTAGGAATTGGATCTTGGTGTTATTTCCATAATGCACATCCATGGCAAACTCTATCAAGACAAGAAAATCTAGGTAAACCTTCAACCATACCATAAGTACTCAATTCCTTCAAATATCTGTAATTAAGTGTCCAAATCTCTCATGCCAAAGATTACTCTCAGAATATGCATGAGCAACCAAGCATGTACCTACATAAGAAGTGTCATAAAAACCCTCAAAGTGACATAGTATAGAACTATGATCAACAACACCTTGTGCAATAAGTGAATGAGGCTCCAACAAGGTTCTAACTTCAGCTCCTTGTGGTGTGAAAGTCACTATTTTGCCCTGATCAGAATGACAAATTTGATAAACAGAAAGTAAATGTGTTGTAATTTAAGGAACATATAGTGCATCATTGATGCATCCACCATCAAGTTGTATGTCACCTTTTCCCTTAATATAAATAAAGGAATAATATACAACCTCAATGTTGGAAGTAGAACTCAAACCAAGAGATACAAACGACTCCTTAGAAGAAGTCATATGGTGAGAAGCACCAAAATATATAACCCAACTATTTGTAGCAACTGACTGAGATCTCCAAACAACATTAAGTGCTTTGCCATGCTCACTAGAAGAAGGTGGAGTGGAGATAGAGATATTGTGTTTTCGGACTGCATCCTCTAAGGCTTGCATTCTCTTCCAACACTTGTTTTCTACATGATTATTCCCCCCAGAAAAGGAGCATGAAAGGCTAGACTTATTCTTGGATTTAGGAGACTCTTTGGGTTTAGAGTTAGATTCTCTGGGTTTAGGGACACTTTGAGATGGATAAGGAGAAGACTTAGGTTTAACTTTGAATTTTACCTTACCCTTAGGACTATATTCTACTAATGCATTTTGAGAGGTAGAAGACTCAGGGTTAGACAATTTGGATTATTCCCTAGTAAGTCTTTCACAAAACAACTCCAAATAAGGCATTATGAATGTGCCACCTAAGGCATCCATGCTAGAGAAAAAGGTAGAAGTAAATATTTGGAATGGACCTTTCAACTTGTATAGAATCAGGTAAACACACTCTTCATATTTCTTGTCTCTCCCACTTCCCTTTAACTGTGTCAACAAGTGCTTGAACTTAGTAAGATAGTATATAATAGATGGAAAACATTCAAGATCGAGAGAAGTGATCTCAACTTCAAGCTGCATGGCTCTTATGTGATCCACCTTACCAAATAATCCTTTTAATTTTTCCCAAATTTTGAAAGGAGAGTCACATCCTTCCAAATGAATTAAAATACTATCACTTACATAAGTTCCTATCAAAACCATACATTCATGTAATTTGCATTGGTGCTGAAATTTTTCATATTCTCTAGTGAACTTTGGTTGTTCTTCAAGAATTAAAGCCCATAATCCTTTGTGTTTAATTATTGTTTCCATTCTTGGTCTCTATGTGTGGTAATTATGTGTTGTAAATGGCTCAAATTTATCTAATGCAAAAGAAGATGAAGAAGCCATTCTATAAAAATCACCATAGAGCAAAATAATTTAGATAGGGTGCACAAATCAGCACCGAGACAACCCCACCAAAATATTATTTTATTAGCTTCACAGGAATGCAGAAGATGGGACTTTATAACAATAGTCCATATACAAGGTTCAAGTGCAAAAACCTTTCACAATGTAATATTGAGAGTGCAGTAATACAATCATTATAACTGTCTAAATACAAATACAAAAAATCTGAAATTTTACAAGCATATCAAAAAAATTATTTTACAGGCCTGGTAAACATTTCGATGAACAACTCCCAATATATCTCTTGAAAGGATGATTTTACTAAAAATAGTAAAATCGTTGTAAATGTCAAAATATAGCTCCAAATTCTCTGAAATTTTATGGGACAGTCTATAATATAATTTTACACATTCTATAAACAAATTTGTAAAAAATAATATTTTTTGGTGAAGATATATGTAGATTACTAAAAACTTTTAGGTTTTCATAAATTCAAGATATCTTGAAGAATACTGATCCAAATGAGTTGAAATTTTGGGCACAACTCAAATGAATGCATGATGCAGGAGCATCCGACAGCATCAGATGCAGAGGCATCCAGTTGTGGGAAAGCCAGTGCTGAAGAGTCAGCCAAGGAAGAAGAAGCAGAAGGCAAGGAGGAAGTTCACAGCATAAACTGTCATGATTTCGCTACGTCATGAAATCGTGACGGTTTGCAGGAGAGAGAAAATGCAAGAGAAGGGGCCGTGATTTCGTGACATGTCGCAAAATCATGACTGTCACAAAATCACGACAACAAAATAGTGGAGGGTGAGGAGGCAAAAAAGGGTAGCAAAATCGTGACGTCACGATTTCGTGACATCATGAAATCGTGACGTCAAGGCAAGGAGGAGGCAGTGGCAGAAAGTTGCAACGAAATCATGACGTCGCGATTTCATGACGTCGCAAAATCGTGACATCTCAGTGAGGCAGGGGCAAAGGCAGGAGTCGATAGTGAAATTACGACGTCATAATTTTGTGACATCGAAAAATCATGACGTCAACGAGGAAAAAAGAGCAAGGCAAAGAATGGTCACGATATCGCGACATCACGATATCGTGACAAGTTTTGAAGCGAAGGACGAAGCGGCAGAACGGTTGTGATATCGCGACGTCGCGATATCGTGACATCGCGATATCGCGACATAAATCAAGGCAAGGGGATCAAAGGAAAAATGGTCGTGATATCGCCACATGTCGTGATATCGTGACCAAAATGAGAAAAGGGCGCAGAGAAGCCAAAACGTCACGATATCGCGACATGTCGCGATATCGCGACGGAGAGAGAAAAAGGCGCAGGAGGAGAAAGAAATGGTGGGAACGACATTTTCGAGGACCGTTCAAAGATGCCACATGGCACAAGCTGAAGTTAAAGCGAGGGATTACCCAAGAGTGCAGGAGACAAAGAGGATGGGCGATAAAAATTTTCTAACGGATTCAGAGATGACAGGGACCGTGCGAAGAGGGGTCTTTAATCGGGTTGGTGTCCCGATTTTCATGTTTTTGTTTTAGAGGGTCGAGGCCTATATAAAAACCTAGTTAATGTAATTAATCGGGTTGGTGTATCGATTAATGTGTGGTTTAATGTGTGAGAGGGTTGGGGCCTCTATAAAAATCCAGTTTGATGTATTAGTCGGGACGGTGGATTCGAGTAAGATTGCACATAGAGGATAGAAGCATGAAGTGTGAAGACCAAGCCGAGCACTGGTTATTGTAAGCCTGCGAGCTGTTTGTAGGAGCATTTTTAGACTTAATGAATGAGATTTTTTGGATTTTCTTAGTGGGTATTACGTGTGATTTTTTTTGGGTCCCCATCAGTGGTATCAGAGCAAGTGATTCTGAGTGTGTAACAGATCATCGAACGTGAGGCAGTTACGCCAGGATCTATGGAGGGTTCTGAGAGAGAGTGAGTTAAGATCCCGGGCATGTTAGCAGATCGTCGGACGTGAGGCAGCTACACCGGATCGTTAAAGCTTGTGAGAAAAGCAAAGAAAGAAAAATGCATTCTCGAAGAAGACGGGACAACAAAGAAGATATGGTGACGAAAGAAGAATACATAGCCTTGCAAAAATAGTTGAAGGCCCTACAAAAGGAATGGCTCGCAATAAAGTTACGGGATCAAGAAGAGCAGCAAAGAATGCGGGAAGAAAGACAGAGAAAGAAAGAGGAGAAGTTGAAGAAGGCTGCAGCAGAAGATTGCAGCAATGAGGAAATCTATCCGGTAGAAGACAGAAGTTGTGTGGACCAGGAGACAGGGTTAGAATAGTCTATTGAGGCAAAGAAAAGTCTGGAAGTATTGTCGAAGGTAGCAACTGGACCAAGCAAAAGTGAAGATCACTTCTCCACTTACCCCAGGTGTTTGATGTAGGAGCATCCGACAGCATCAGATGCAGAGGCGTCCAGTTGTGGGAAAGCCAGTGCTGAAGAGTTGGCCAAGGAAGAAGAAGCAGAAGGCAAGGAGGAAGTTCACAGTAAAAACTGTCATGATTTCGCTACGTCATGAAATCATGACAGTTTGTAGGAGAGAGAAAATGCAAGAGAAGGGGCCACAATTTCATGACATGTCACGAAATCATGACCTACAATTTTGTAACATGTTGCGAAATAATGACTGTCATGAAATCATGAAAGTGGAACAGCGAAGGGCGAGGAGGCAAAAAAGGGTAGTGAAATCACGATTTCAAGGTAAGGAGGAGGCAGTGGCAGAAAGTTGCAACGAAATCACGATGTCACGATTTTGCGACGTCATGAAATCGTGACGTCTCAGCGAGGCAGGGGCAAAGGCAGGAGTCGGTAGCGAAATCACGACGTTGCGATTTTGCGATGTCGTGAAATCATGATGTCAACGAGGAAAACAAAGTAAGGTAGAGAATGGTCATGATATCACGACATCGCAATATTGCGACGTCACGATATCATGACAAGTTTCGAAGCGGAGAACGAAGTGACAGAACGATCGTGATATCGCGATGTCGCGATATCGCGACATCGCGATATCACGACATAAATCAAGGCAAGGGGCTCAGAGGCAAAATGGTCGCGATATCGCCACATGTCATGATATCATGACCAAAATGAGAAAAGGGCACAGAGAATCCAGAACGTCGCGATATCGCGACATGTCATGATATTGCGACAGAGAGAGAAAAAGGCAACGGAGGAGAAAGAAATGGTGGGAACGGCATTTTCGAGGACCTTTCAAAGATGCCACATGGCATAAGTTGAAGTTAAAGTGGGGTATTACCCAGGAGCACGGGAGACGAAGAGGATGGGCACGCAGAATTTTCTAACGGATTCAGAGATGACAGGGACCATGCAGAGAGGGGTCTTTAATTGGGTTGGTGTCCCGATTTTCGTGTTTTTATTTTAGAGGATCGGGGCCTCTATAAAAACCTAGTTAATGTAATTAATTAGGTTGGTGTCCCGATTAATGCGTGGTTTAATGTGTGAGAGGGTTGGGGCCTCTATAAAAACCTAGTTTGATGTTTTAGTCGGGATGGTGGATTCGGGTAAGATTGCACGCAGAGGATAGAAGTGTGAAGTGTGAAGACCAAGCAGAGTGCTGGTCATTGTAAGCCTATGGGCTGTTTGTAGAAGCATTTTTAGATTTAATGAATGAGATTTTCTAGATTTGCTGAGTGGGTATTACGTGTGATTTTTTTCGGGTCCCCGTCAATGCATCTATAGACCTCCAAAAAATTTGTAGAAAAATGGCATTTCTATAAGGAGATAAATGCAAAATATAAAAATGGGCTGGGTTGGTGACCCTGCCAAAAAGGAAAATGCGTAAGAAAAAAAATTCTTAGGATAGATCCAAGGGAATGAGGCTATTGCAATATGGGCAGAAGATATTTTAGGATGCTGGTAATGATATTACAATGTAAGGAGTAACACAAACTAGCCAAAAGACTCCACTAAGGACCCGATCACAAAAATCGAAGCTTCCACACCATTCTTCGAACTTGCAAGAGAAACAACTAAACAACACTTACAAATGGATGACTACAATACCTATCACTATGATGCCATGAAATGAGTGATAATCAGATCATTCCAAGATGCAAGGATCTCAAGTGTTAATAAAAACACCACATTCAACCAAAACAAGAATCTGAAAGCAAATTGACAGCATAAGCTTACAAATAGATATGCAAACAAGAGAGCAACAATATCATATATTAGATATGAAAATGGAACACCGAGTATAATGAAGGTGCCTTGCTTATATAGGCAAGGATGATCAACCATATCCGTATGATCAAGATAAGGATAAATATCCACCGTACAAAAGGAATATGTGATATGGTCCATAGATATGTAACCGCTATGGGAGAAAGAATATCAACCCTCCAAATGTCATCCCTAGGAATAGTCAAACCTAAAATTATCCCCATAATATCTAAGAATTAAATATGTAACATCTCATAATATTTGAATAAGATAAATGAAATATCCACACATAAGTGGGTGGGGAAAATACATGGAATAACTAAATAAAAAGGAAATAAATAACCTAGGTGAACATGAGCTAAGGTAAACAACCTACTCTAACATCTCAGATAGTGAAAGATGGATTATTTTGGAAAGTGGGGAGAGGGGAGAAGACACAATTTTAGATAGATTCATGGGATCAATACCCACCTATCATTGTTAAATTTATTGAACTGGAACCAATAAAAAAACCATGGAAACCAAGGGTTCGGTCCAAATTGAAAGTTATTTCAACACTAGTCATTTGGAGGATTATAAGTTTAAGCAGTTTAAAAATTTGGATGAGTGGCTAGTTTCAATCCCTTTGGATTTAACACCCATCATGACTAAAATATTGGTAGAAATATTTCTCATAGGTAGAGATGAGGAGGATGAATTAGCTTGGGAATATGGGAGCATTGGTGTCTACACAGTGAAGGATGGATATGATAAGATCCTTCCAGAGCATCCATATTATGCATATAAGGTTGAGGATTGGAGAAAGATTTGGCAGTCCAAGGTTTGGTCGAAAGTAAACTTTTTTGCTTGGCAATTCATGCATAATGAAATTTTTACTTTTGATAATATCAGATGTTGGGGAATCAATGGTACATATCAATGTATTTTATGCTATGAGAGTGAGGAAACAACTGATCAATTGATGTTTGAGTGCCCATTCACGGGCCAGATCTGGGAGAGATGAATTTTATATTATAAAATTCAAGTTAATGGTGATTTGAATTGGATTAATATTTGGGAAAGATATAAGAGGGGTAGATTTAAATATAAAGATATTTGTATTGGTTGGGAGATTGGATTAAAATTTATTTGGTGGTAATTATGGTTGGAGAGAAATGACAAAATGTTTAGAGAAACCTTTTCATATTTAGATGGAGTTTGACAGGTCATTTGGAGCAAAGTCATAGAAATTGTGGTAGTGTATGCTAAATAGAAAACTTAGGTTGTTATAGGGACAATGGAGAAGGAATTTGAAGCGCAAGAGAGGTAGGACAAAGCTAGTTGGAAACCACCCCTAGAAATTTGGATTAAAATTAATACTGATGGAGCTACACAAGGTAATTTGGGTAGAGCTGGAATTGGAGTGGTTTATCAGAATCATGTTGGAACAGTGCTCTATTAGGAATTGGAAGGCTGGGGAAGATCCATAAACAATGAAGTAGAAGCCTTAGCTATCAAATTTGCTTCTATTTGGGTAGTAAAACAAGGTTACAAAAGGATAATCCTAGAATAATATTCTCAAATAATGGTTGGAGCTTAGATTGCATGAGGAAATTTACTTTGAATACATGGAGGTTGAGGATTCTTGTCACTCAAATTAAGGAATTGTGGAAGGAATTAGATGATGTGATTCTAGTTTATGTGAGTAGAGATCTAAATAAAGTGGCAAACTTCCTGGCTAATATGGGCAATGATAAGAAGGTACGGGTTCAGTGGCACAATGACATGGCTATTGAGTATGAGCTCATTAGGCATGTTGGTGAGAAAATCTAGTTTTTTAGCTAATTTGGACAACCATTCCAGAGATATGGTTTAGGATATTTGTTCTCCATTTTAGATCTTATTGTATAGTTGTAAATAGGTGATCAGCCATTATAGAAGTATGGTTTTACAGATTTGGCTCCAATGCAAATCTTATTTTACTATTGTGAACATGTGTTCTCTTTGGCTAAGGTTTGGAGAATTCTCATCCCAACTTGTAAATGATCTTCATCTTAATACAAGTTTTTTGAAATTATTTTTCAAAAAAATTAATCCAATGAATTATCCCCTATGCTTATCCAAATTGGAACCATGCCACCCTTTTAAGTATGGGAAATTAAATTTATAGTCAAATTATTAATTCTTAGGGCTTATACTTTTGTTTTCTATCTTTATTTAACTAGAAAAAATAAATTATGGAAAAAATAATTTATATTTGGAAATTTATGAAATGGCATCAAGTATTTCATCAATAAAATTTATTATTAAGATTGGATTTGATACACACTATGATAAAATTAAAATAACCCTTATCTTGGTTATGCTAAAAGTGTTTGTATTTAGTCAATTTCATATAATTATACTATAAACCTCAATGTATGATACTAATACCTATTATTATTTAATTTTCAATATGGATACCATGAAACAAGATATTTTGTTAGCCCCATCCCTTTGTCCTTGAATAAAAATATTTTGGTTACTTTATTGCTTAGGAGGTATCTCTCAAACTAATTTGAGGGATTGCAATCCCTAGTGGTCAAAATATATATTTTTTATACATATTTTACTAATTATTTTTTCTCATAGTTAATAAGTATGAGTATTTAATCTCAAAGGTGATAGTATGCCTAGATATCCTTATAAATATCTCTTTTTTAAGTATATAGCAAGGAAAGAAACATTGATATATATAACTCCCCTTTGATATTCCCTAATGGTTTATCATATATGTATAGAGATAGATTCAACTTGGGTAGGCATTCATAATAATTTGATATAGTTTTCCTTTTACGAATATCACACATAGTTATGGTAGACAATTCTTGATAAATTTATGAAATAAATTTCATACTAGATCACTGAAAATTTCTTACACGATCAAGTTTCAAAATTATTCTATATATAATTACTACCCATATCTATTGCTTCCTTTGTTGGAACCTCTCTGAGGGTTCCTATGACAAGTTAAAAATGACCAAAAAATTAGTTTAGATAAAAAAGTTATGGAGAAAAGGCTTTCCTTAGGTGGCTAAGGAAGTGCATTAGCTCTCTATTACCATGAATGCATAAGAATAATTGACATGTATCATCAAATATTCTACATTTGTGCAAAGTAGGTGGCCAGGATGATATCTATAATTGAGGATTAGAGGATCATTTTTAAGTGTTATATTTAAATAAACAATTCTTAAGGGAGATCTTGCTATAAGGGGATACAATTTTCTTCATTTGTGTTACCCTTGTTATAATAAAGATTCAATAATATTTTATGGTATAGAGCATTTGAAAGACTTGGAATAATGTTCTCCCACATCTTAGTTGGGTGGGGGTTCTCTTTAGAATATGCTTTTTATTCATAGAACAATTCCTATGACGATGTCCTATGATTCAATAGCCAAAGAAACCATATGTTAAAACAATGATATATTGATTGATTTAGTTGTATATAAAATGGATTATCACAATATTAAATGTCAAGAAGACTAGTTATTGAATCCTAGAGATGAATCTAAAATAAAATTTTAAGATTAAAAATAATTTTAAACCTATGCTAGTAGAAGTGAAAGACAATCAAGTTGTCTCAAACATGAAAATTGTAAGATTTTGGCATGATAATTCAATGCATGTCAAGCCATCAATCTAATGCAACCATTTCTAGATATTGAGACTATTCTTTTATAGGCATCCAAGCAAGTCATGAAACTATCATCTAATATTATCTATATTAATTTAAAATCTTAGGCTAATTTAGTTCACAAGTAAATTTTCATGGGTCCTCACATATAGATTGAGCATGGTGAGATTTCATAGATCCATGAAGAATATTGATCATAATTTATACTTCAATGGTATTCATATTATTTTTTCCACTAATTATCTTGGTTAAATTTTATGTTTATTTATGAAAAGACAATAATTTCATCAAAATATTCCATAACAAAACTTGTTGTTTCACCATGGAAAGACTAAACATCTCCAATAAAGAATTACATACAATAATTAATGGTTCCACTATACCAAGACTAAAATATTCCAACAATACATACCATTCCATAATTCATCGTTCCACCATAGACATTATATGTTTTCAATTATATGAAAAATTATAAATTTTGTAATTCTACCATAGTGAGAGAATATAATTTTAATAAAATGTTCCATTATCCATTTCATGGTTCTATAATGGATTACTATATTTTTAATGAACTATTTAATGTTAAAATTGATGGTTTCATGAATTTTTGGTACGTACTATTAGGAAAGGAGGGATTTTAAAGGGACCCCTCAAAATTTTACAACACCTCCAACAAAGGAGAGAATCAAACAAAAATAATAGTAGCACAAAGCTAAAGATAATCACTCAACTTAGCAGGAAAGAACAAAAGAGACCAAGATAACAAGACATAAAAAGATATTTAAGAAAAAAGGAGGGAAAACTAGAGTAGGTAGAAAGGACATAAATGATATGGTTTTTAATAATCAAATCTGAGTCACTCCCTCCAAATAGTAAACAATAATTTTTAATGATACCATAATTACATGATGATTCATTTCCACCATCTTAAGATTATGGATGACAATACTCTTTTTCTCAATAGTATCATTCGAGATATAAACCTCCTTCATCAATTTGTCCTTACGTATATATTTGGACAAAAGATCATAATTAGAATGAAAAATAATGGGATCTAGATTATTCTCAATGAAATTCCTACCCAAAAGTCACTTAGACTTCCTTGTAGCACCTATTCCATCAATGCTAGAGGACATCGACACTCCACTAGACCTGACACTGGTTTGAGTCTCCTTGAGAGAGAGTTTCTGAATAACCTTATGTTCCCAGATTGACCTCAAAAATACAAAAGAAAATACATACCAATCCTTGGTTCTCATCCACCCACCATGCCATATCATGAAGACAAAACACCATAAAATTAGAAATAAACCCAGATTGTCTGATTAGAAAAACCAACCTCCCTAAAAAAAGAAATACCAACACACGAGAACCACTCCTCCCTCAAGCTACTAGTAAAAAAAAAGATAAAAATGTCACTAGTCGAGCCCTCCAAGACAAGGAGGACAAAATTTCATTAGAGGATAAAATAAAATTCACCATAGAACTTAGACAAAGGTCAACTCAGCACTCCATGAGGGAACCACAAAATGAGGGATAATGATTGAAAATAATGGAAAGTAATGACTACCCAACCTAAGCTCCCAAAGAAGTAATTTAAATTTGAAATTTGAGTATTGAAGGCTAAAAGAGACAACACCAAGTACCGTGAGCTAAATAGGAAGGTACATCACTTAGTAAATGATCCCCAATAGCCATTGAAGTTCTCATGCTCAAAGAACATTGAGCAGGTGTTTCAATTTTTAAAACTGGACTATACTCTAATAATCATAAAGAAATATCTTCATTGGTGTGATTTAAGAGGTGCTCATATATGCAACCTTCTAGCTGGGTGAAATGATGCATTTAATCATATTAATTACGTTCATTAAATCACTTTTAATAACAACATTCGAAATCTCCAAGTCTATCAACAACATAATACCTTGGAATACGACTTTGGATTCCATAAAATAAGTTATTTGAGATGATAAATGTTTAGTATAGGCCGCCACCATTTCTCCCATACTATTTCTAATTACACCACATGCTCTAATAATCCCAGGATTGCCTTTATAAGCATCGTAAAAATTCAACTTAAACCAACCATAGGGAGGGAGGACCACTTAATCATACTACTAGGATTAAGAGCAATAGGGCCAGGAATAAATCTTCCTTCAACCAAGCTTCACTAGGAGAGCTAATAAATATAATGTTCCCAAACTCATGAAATATTGAAGAGATGGTTTCATCAATTTGATTATTATTAAATCTATTAATATTATTGAAAAATAATGCTTGAATAATTTTAATTATGTTCATCAATTATGCTAGCTAAACATATGACAATTGAGACTCAATCCATAATACAAAGAGTTTATCATGCCATATAAAAGTTAGACTCTATTACATTATTTAAAGTTACACAAGTTGTGGATATTTTTTTGAGAGGATTCAATAGGCAATAAAATATGTTGAGTTGTCTACTATAGTGTGTGGTATAATATTATCATATCAAAATACATCTCTCTTATATATAAAATTCAACTTACAAAGTGAATAGTTTGGTGTTTGAAAGAAATATTAAAATTTTATAAGATAGATTTTAGGTTTAATTTTGTTGGGTGTTAATTTTTTGAATAAAGTATGTGTGTGTATGTGTAGTGGGGTTTGGCATTAGCAAAAAGAATCAAATATTTTTAAAATAAAAATGTTAGGGGATAGATTATTATTGGGGATATTCTTCTTATACAAAGGATAAATCTCCATCAGAGACTAAAGAAGCACTAATATTATGTGGAAGTTTTTGAGGATGTGGATGATTCTATATATATATTCCAATTTAATTTTCCATTGGTTATGACATAATGGACATTCTAGTGGCTAACCTAGAGGTAGCCTAGAGAGGTGACCAAGAGGTAATTATGATCCAAAGATGACCTAAAGCTAATGATGACACCAAGGTAGGGACCCAGAGATATGAACCATAGGAAGACCTTAGGATATACCAAAGAGGTAGACGATATGGAGATTACATAGATCCAGCTAAACTAGAGCTAGAGGAGTTAGAGCTAGCAAAGAAATATCTAATCAACCAATGATATTGACCAAGCCAAAGACAATTCCAAAGAGGAGAGCCAATGGTAGAGCTAGATCTAGAGTCATAGAATAGATCTAATGTACCACTACTAAATGCATAAGGGTGATAATATTTATATTAAATGATGTAACATAAAGGAACATTAAACTCTACTATATTATTTAGAGTTATTTAATCATTTGAAGCTTATAATTAATGGAGGAATTGATAATTATCTCTCTCATGAGAAAATATGATGATATGAAAATATAGTTGAAGGTGAAACACCAAGAATTACAAGTATTTAAGAGTCTCTCAAATATGAAGATACATATTGATTCAATAAAAATATGCATGTTGTTAGCAAGTTGAGGCTAACGAAAATTGAGCATTGAATGGTAGAATAGATAAAAATACAGTAAAATATTAATGTGAAAATCATCGTGTTAAATATTGTCTAGAATGAATAGGTCATCAATGCTTGTTATTGTGTTCAACTTAATAATTTCAAGCCCACAAAACCCATGTTCAATTCCCCTTCATGTAAATTTTTTTAAATAAAAATATATATTTTGTGTGCATTATTGAAAGTGTTTTATTGTTTACCCCATATTTCAACAATAAAAAATGATAAGTTCATATAAAAAGTGAACATACTATTACTTTATAATTGATGTCTACCACTATCATCAGTTCATTCCTTCAACTTTAATGTGGTATGAACCAATTTCTTCACAACTTATAATCCACTAGGTTTTAGATCATGTATAGAATTAATAAGTTGATCATGCATGCATAATTAAATAATGCAAATAAATAATTCTTTAATCATTACATAAGCAATATAATAATACAACAACAAGTTTGATCGTGACCACCTTTTTCATTTTTGGTGATTGTTTTACTAATGGTCTTGGTAATGCTTCATGGTTCCACCATGGTAAGCATGTATATTTGAAAATTTACTTAATTCCATTACTCATGTTTTCACCATAATATAATTGAGCAAAATATCCTATGTTAGAATTCATGGTTCCACCATGGCAACATTAATTGATTTTAAAAATTCACACGCTAGAATATAAACCATGAATTTCAAATGTTTGTTCCACTTATATATTTTTTTAAGAATTCATGGTTTCACATTGAAAAGAATGTATATTTTGAATAAACTATTTTATACCACATTCATGCTTCTACATTACATACTTAAATTTATTTACAAAAATAGCCTATTTTAGAGTTCATGTTTAGACTATGGAAAGATTAAATACTTTCATCAAAAGAGTCCATATGTAAGAATCATGGTTCAAGGAAGCAATTTTGAAGCTATTGTAGGTAAACATGTTTCATTAGACATATTATAGGTAGGTCAACTTGACAACAACAATGATAAGCTTGAGGAATACAAAATGATGTTTGTTAACAAGGTACAAGGAGAGTTCAATGACAAATTTGCTTTGGTTAAGGCCCAACTAAAAAAGATGATACAAGAGCTATAAAATATGTCCCAACCCAAATATTGAATTATATTTTCTAGTTCAAGTTTTATGATGAATGTTGTATGGTTGAGCTAACATACACAATTAATATGTTTGTTCTCTATTACCACATGTATTTGTGAGCTATATTCAAATAATTTTATGATTTTTTTTAAATATATGTATTGATGCAAGCATGATAGATATAATAAGCTCTTATTTGTAGCCAATATTTGATAGGATTGGTAGAACAATAATATGTTGGTGAAGTTTGAGTGACTATTCAACTATATTGTATTTTTTTGTTTTCTTGTATCCTTCTGTAATCTTATAGCATTATCTCAATATAAAAATTTCATATTATGACTTTATATTGTACCAATTGTCAATCAATTCTCTACATACTTATAGTTGTATCCCATAACCCTAAAGAATTAAAGAAACCAAAATACTTCAATAAAATAATGGTGAAGTTAGAGTTTCCATTAAACTATATTGCATTTTATTTTTATTTTTATTTTTATATCTCAATATAAAAATTTGACATTATAACTTTATATTGTATCATTTGTCAATCAATTCTCTCCATACTTATAGTTATACCCCACAACCCCAAAGAGTTAAAGAAACCAAAATACTTCAATAAATTAATGTTGAATTCATTATAAATTAAATGAATAACAACCACTAAAATATTATAATATATATTAGTTCTTTATGGACCAAGGTGTTGTAGGTGAGTTGGAGAGGAGAGGGAAATCCTCCAAGGAAGGTCCTAGGTTTGAATCTCCACGCTACCAAAAAGTTGAATTAGATACCCAAACTCCAATTGATAATGTTGGTATGAGTAGGCCAGGTGCAACTCCTGAATGAATTTGACGGTGTAGAACCCTTTGGTCGTGGTCTCTCAGACCAAGTGGCCCGCAAGGGGTTTTTACTTAAAAAAATACTAGTTTTTTATATAGTACCTTCAATGAAGATATGTTTCACCATTGACATCATTTAACATGTTGGTAAACTTATAAAATCTATCGTCAAATGACATGAGCTCAACCATTTAACTTTTTTTTTATTTTTATTTTTAGCCTTAAATCTTATAAAACAAAATATATAAATAATTGAAAGTTTTTGTGATATCACAATATAATTACAATGTAATATAGATAAAACCTAAAAGTAAAACAAGTTTAAATCTTATATATAATTTATAATATCACTATATAATTACAATATATAATATCAATAAAAAACGGTTTAAATATTTCATATGTAAAAGTAATTTACGTTGCTTTCCAATTGAGTAATATAACTAGCTTACTGTCTTATTGTCATTACAACTTTCATGCATTCTTTATTAAGTATGTTCCACCAAATTGTCTTTGGAATTATCTTAAAAGTATGCTCTCTCCCAATCGTACTAGATAAATATCTTTGTCCATCACCCAAATATGCTAATTTCGAAGATGTCATACGATGAAGAAAATTATGAGAACTTCCAAGCTATCGACATCATTCCTATGCTTAGAATTAGAAGGGTGATATATAAATTTGTTCTAAAATCATCATTGGCCATGGCCATGATATGCAAGCCAACGAAAGGCGAGACAAAGTAAGTTGTTAGGACATTGATATATCATCTCAGTAACATTTATTCAAAAGGAGTATAATATTTCAAACAAAAATCTTAAGCATATGTTATACTTTCCATTCTTTCAATAAACTCGTTTGTGTAAAATCCAAGCAGCGACTAATCAATTCAAACTGCTCTGGATGCGTCGTAAGAAACAATAAAATCGTAGTGATACACTTCTCTGGGTTTTGAGCTGTGAAGACTATATATTGATGTAATAAGCCTAATTCAGAATCACCTTGGCTTCTTGAAGGGAAATAAAATGAAAATTATTGTTTGAAGGTAAGGCCTGAATAGGGATTATGTAGACATGGAGTCCAAGAAGAACAATCGTGAAGGAAATGTTAGTCCACAAGATGTGGAAGGTGGTGGAACCAATAGCCATGCTGCGGGAACCTTGGCATCTTCCATGCCGTCTCTTAAATTTATGAAGAAGGTGAGTTTCTCGATCGTGATGTGGTTATTGTATTTACAACCCAGATCTTAATCTTTAAAATTAGAAAGCTTCAAAATTTAACATATTTATAGAAGATACCTTTATAGAAGAAGATAGAGTTTGAAACTTCTATGTCACGTTGGAGTTTGAAGAATTCTTCGAGAAGCCAAACACTTTTTTTTTGTTTTGGTTATAAGTTGTGTTATGCTCTGGGCAGGGCTTTCATAGGCATTTAGTTACAGACTATCTTGATCTGAATATGTAGGCAGTTCTCTGTTTTTATTAAACACTTTCCATATAAAAATAAATTTTACTCCATTTTAATACATGTTCATTCTTCCCCATAAATAACTTTCATACGATGGGTGTGACGTTGGTTTTAACTAATGTTTTTATCCCAAAAATGGTAAAATGATGGCAGGTGGGAGCAGAATTTATAGGAACCTTCTTCCTATGTTCGTGTTAGAAATTAAACTTGATTTCACATCTGGTAAATCTTTGACAAAGCTTATTGTCCAAATTCGTTTACCGCATTTTGTAGTAGGCACAATTGTTTGCATTTGTCAGGGTGTTCAGCGATTGGATAGAAACCCTAGTTTTGAATTTAATATATGTCAAAATGTTGATAAGCCTTTCCCTTCTATCCCAGCTATATAAGTCAATGAGACCCTGAGAACAAAATAGAGGAGAGCAGAAGAAGAAAGCAACAACGTAAAGTAGAAGAAGAAGCAACAGAGCAGAGAATATCCTGCAATTTGGTTCAGTTGCAGAAGAATGTGGATGTATTTCCAATCCAATGTATGTGGATGTATTTTCGATCAATAAATAATATTTACATATATTTTACCTTTTGCATATATTTTTCTAACTTAGCAAAGTTGGTCGTTATTTTATTTTTCATTCTGCAGGAGATTCGTTGTAAAATATCATAGTAGAAGATTAAGCTCCATTCCACTCTAAGTCTTTGTATTTTCGAGCGACATAAGAAATTTCTTTAATTCTTTAATTCGCTTGTTTTTTAATTAAATGTTGCATTGTATTTGTTTGCTTTGTTTCATGGACTTTATTTCCTTTTAATTTTGAAGCATTGCTCTATTCCACTCCTACATAAACCTTGGTATATATACTCACAATAATATTTAGCAACATAGAACATTTTTTATTAATTTGACCTACCATGTGGATTTATTTCGTGTTTAAATCCATGGAATTGCGCTCTCTCCATTACGTGAATTTTCTTTGTTCTTTTGAGCGGAATACAACTTTAGCTTCAATCCGCTCAACTTCTGCCTGGAAATGCATCCTAGCTTGTTATATTGAGTGGACTAGAACTCTTGCTGCAGCCCGCGGACTTGAAAGCTATTTAAATATATGGAATGCTGTAGTTTGCTCCAGATTTTGTATTGTAAGAAAGTGGCTGATTAATATTTATGATCTTATAAATTGCATTGAATTCCATAAGCGGCTTGTTTCTATGCTCCGGATCGAAGCGTGCACCATCCATTCATGCACCATGTGTGTAAAATATTTCAATTTAGTATCAAAGCTAGAGACTTCTCATGGATGATAAGAAGCAATGGCTTACAACAACAACCCTTTGTGATTGTAGATCCTACGGTTCAGTGGTAAAAATTATGATTACTAGAGCATCCAGATGAAGATCGTGTTCAGGTCTCAAGAGCTATAGAACCTGGTCCATAATGGTTATGTAAAAGCAATAGATGTAGTAGCCATGAGCACTCTCTCCTAAGTGGACTCAGATTTGCTAAAGGAGAATCGAAAGAAGAACCAGAAGATATTATTCTACATAATGCAGGTAGTCAAGGAAACTATTTTCTTGATGGATGAGCTCATGGGTTCTCTACAAACACATGAGCAAAGGTTGAGTCGGTCATATCAATCATCGTTCGAGCAAGTGTTAAAAATATAGGTCTCATTCTGAGATAATAGTAGAAGAGATGAATCCCACCAAGGTGCCTCAAGTTCTCAAGGAGTAAGAGGACAGAGCAGTAGAGGTAAGCGTGGAATAGGTAACAAGCAAGGATGAAGGTCCAACTGTAGTGAAGGATAAAACAAATACAACTTCCATAAAGCAGGAGGAAGAGGAAATGACAAAAATCAGCAAGGAGGATCAAATCAAAGGTATGATAAATCAAAGATCCAATGTTATTATTGCAATTTTTTTTATCATTATAGCTATGAGTGTAGAAATAAAATGACCAAGGATAATAAATAACAAGCCCGCTACACAAAATAAAATAAAATTGTAGAGTGTATGGATGCTTATGGGAATGTATTATTAACATGCAATACTAAGGAGGAGGGCTAGAAGAATATCTGGTATCTCGATAGTGGGTGCAGTAACTACATATCTGGGAATAGAGAGATATTCTCATAGCTTGATAAAACAATCAAGTCTAAAATAATTATGGGCAACAACAAAGTACTTATCATGGGAAAAGGAAAAATCATCATCTGTACCAGACAAGGTAAAAGGAAGTAAAAAAAGATGTATATTATATGCCTAGATTGAAGCACAATTTGCTAAGCATTGGAAAACTTGTGTAGAAGGGGTACACTGTTCAATTTAAATATGGAACCTCTACCATTAGATTCAAAGAGCATGGAAAAATTGCAATTGTATCCATAATAAAGAACAAGATATTTCCCTTGTAGATTCAGAATAAATTGCTGATGTCATTCAATGTAGTGGTGAAAGATGCTACTTGGTTGTGGCATCTAATATTTGGTCACTTGAGCTTCAGTGGCGTGAACTTGCTGCACAAGAAGTAGATGGTGAAGGTTTTACCCATCATAGAGAAACCTAATCAAGCATGTGAAGGTTGCTTAGTCAAAAAGCAGCATAGGGATGCATTCTCTAAAGGACAATATTGGAGAGCTTTAAAACCATTGAAGATGGTGCATTCAAATATCTATGGTTCTATGCAGAGCAACTCATTTATCGGTAACAAATACTTATTGAATTTCATTGATGACTTCAATTGAAGAACATGGGTATATCTCATTAAGCAAAAGATAGAATCTTTCAAAAAAATCAAGGAGTTCAAGGCTATGGTTGAAAAATAGAGTGGGTATTGTGTGAAGACTCTCAAAACAGATGGAGGATGTGAATACATCTCCAATGAATTCTATTTTTTTTCAAAGTGAATGGAATTTGAAAGTAGTTCACTACCAAATACAAACCATAGCAGAATGATGTTTTAGAGAGGAAGAAAAAACCATTATGGAAATGGCTCGAAGCATTCTGAATGCAAAGGTATTGCCACATGAGTTATGGGTAGAAGCTATAGCTTGTACAATTTATCTGCTGAACAGGTATCCCAGAAAGAGTGTGAAGGATAAATTCTTTAAGAGATATGGAGCAACCAGAAGCCAAGTATTGCTCACTTAAAAGTTTTCATGTGCATAACATATGCACACATCCCATATTAGAAAATAAAGAAACTAGAAGACAAGGTAGATAAGTGTATCTTCATTGGCTATAGTGAAGAATCGAAGGCTTACAGGCTATATAATCCTATAACAAAGAAGTTGATTATCAGTCGAGATGTGAAGTTCTTAGAAGATGAAGATTGGAACTAGAAATCAAAGACTAGTCAGCAAGAGCCAGCTGTTATTAAGTCTAAGGACTTGGAGGAAAACAAAGTGCACCAATCTATAGCTTCAAGCAGTAACAATGGTTCTAGCAGTAGCACTACCTCATCATCATGGTCACCTCCACTTGCAATGAGTATCTCCAACTTGAAGACACCAGCAAAGATAATGAGCTTGTAATATATATATGAGATAACTAGAAATGAAATTGAAGAAGTAAATATTCTAATTTTGATTTATTTTTTGAGTGTGATCCAATTTCATTTGAAGATACTGTTAAGAATAGAAAATAGGTAAAAGAAATAGATGATGATATATAATCAATAGAGAATAATCAGACTTGGCAGTTAATAGATATTCCAATAGGGAAGAATACCATTGGTGTAAACTGGGTATATAAAACTAAGTTTAATGCCCAAGGTGAAGTGGATAAGCATAAGGTCGGACTAGTGGTAAAAGACTACAAGCAGATGTCAGAAATTGACTATCATGAGGTGTATGTGCATGTTGCAAGACTTGAAACAGTCAAAATAATCCTAGCATTGGAAGATCAGAAGGGTTAGAATGTTTACTAGATGGATGTCAAGTTTGCATTCCTTAATGGAGTTTTGGAAGAATAGTTCTACATAGACCAACCACCTAGCTATGAGTTAGAATGGAAAGCAGGTAAGATATTAAAATTAAATAAAGCTCTGTATGGGTTGAAGCAAGCACCCAGAGCTTGCTATAGCAAAATTGATGCATACTTTTAGGAGAATGGGTTTATCAAATACCCATATGAGCACACTATATACATAAAGACAAGAGTGGAGGGGGATATGATAATTTTCTTCTTGTATATGGATAATTTGATCTATACTGACAATAGCAACAAGCTATTTGAGTAATTCAGAACAACCATGAAGGAGTTTGAAATGATAGATTTAGGTCTGATGAAGTATTTTCTTGGCATTGAAGTTGGCCAATTTGTGAATGGCATATTCATATCTCAATGCAAGTATGTAGTAGATTTATTAAAGAGGTTTAGAATGAAGGACAACAAAATAGAAATCATGCCAATTGTAATAGGCCTAAAATCGAGTAAGAAATATTGTAGCAGCAATATTGATACAACTTTATATAAGAAGTTAGTTGGAAGTCTCATGTATTTGACAATAACCAGAACAAACCTGATGTTTGTAGTGAGTCTGATTAGTATATTTATAGAAGCACCAAAGAACACTCACTTGCATATAGGAAAGAGAATTCTGCATTATGTCAATGGGACCAGAAACCATGGAATGTTTTATGCAAGGCAAGACCAACTTGAGCTTGTTGGCTACACATATAGTGATTGGGTTGGTAGTATATATGATAGGAAGAGCACTTTAGGTTATGCATTTCATCTTGGTTCAGGTGTAATTTCATGGTCATAAAATAAGCAACCAATTGTTGCTTTATCCACTATTGAGGTAGAGTATGTTACCACCACTTCAGTTGCATGCCAAAAAGTATGGTTGTGAAGAATATTGGGTGTGATCAATCATCACCAGGAAGTAAGAAATAACAAATTTTTGTGACAATAATTCGGCCATAGAACTATCAAAGGATATAGTGTTCCATGGTAGAAGCAAGCTCATCGATATCTACTATCACTTCATCAGGGATATGGTAAAATTTAATGAAATTGTGTTATTATTTTGCAGGTCCAAAGATCAAGTTGCAGATATCTTCACAAAACCATTGAAGGAGGAGGATTTTAATAGATTAAGGGAAAATATAGGTTTCAATTTATTTGTGAAATTCCATTTAAAGGAGGATGTTATAAATTAAACTTGATTTTACATCTAATAGATCTCTGATAGATCTTATCATTTAAATCTGTTCATCGTATTTTGAAGTAGGTGCAGTTATTACCAATAGTTGCATTTGTCAGGTTGTTCGATGATTGGATATAAATCCTAGTTTTGAAATTAATATATGTCATAAGGTTGGTAACCATTTCCCTCCTTACCTCGGTATATAAGAAGATTAGATTCTGAGAATAAAATAGAGGAGAGTAGAAGAATAATGCAGCATCGTAAAGTAGAAGAAGGAGCAACAAAGAAGAGAATATCCTACAATCTGGTTCAGTTGTAGAAGAATGTGGATGTATTTCTCATCCAATGTACATGGATGTATTTTTGAGCAATAAATAATATTTGCATGTATTTTACCTTCTGCATATATTTTTCTAACTTAGCAAAGTTGATCGTTATTTTATTTTCCATTCCGTTGGAGATTCATTGTAAAATATCACGATAGAAGATTAAGCTCCATTATGCTCTAAGTATTTGTATTTTCAAGCGGCATAAGACATTTCACTAATTTACTTATTTTTAATTAAATGTTGCATTGTATTTGTTTGCTTTATTTTGTGGATTTTATTTCCTTTTAATTCCACAACATTGTTCTATTTCGCTCCTGCATAAACCTTGGTATATATGTCTGCAATAATATTTAGCGGTATAGAGCATTTTTTATTAAGTTGACCTACCTCACGGATTTATTCTATGTTTAAATCCAAAGGATATTGCACTCTCCTCATTTCATGCATTTTATTTGGACTTTTGAACAAAATACAAACTTAGCTCCAATCTGCTCAAATTTTACCTAGAAATTGCTAGCTTGTTTTCTTGAGTGGACCAAAACTATTATTGTAGCTCATGGAATTGAAAGTTGTTTAAATCTGTGGAATACTATAGTCCACTCTGGATTTTGTGTTGTAAGAAAGTGGCTCATTAATATTTATGACCCGCTGACTTGCATTGAATTCCATAAGTGGATTGCTTTCGAACATTGGATCGGAGCGTGCGCCATTCCAATCATGTACCACGTGTAAAATATTTTAGTTCATAGGATACGGGTCATATGTCATTAATGATAAGATCAATGGCTCCATAACTATTCTTGGGATGTCGCTTATGTGGGAAATAGATTGTGTGGGGAATGGTAGTGATGATACACCTCTATCCCATTGATCATATCTTAGGGGCTCATTTCAAACCTACAGTCACTGTGGCCTTTGCAATTGTCAGGAGATTCCCATTAAATAATGTGGGTATCATTTTTATTCTTATTATTATTGTTGGTGGAGTATTTGTTGGTCCTTTTAATTGTATGGTGGCCACATTGATACAAGAATCAATTGGGAGTGTTATTGTTGAACTGGCATGACAAATTTTGAGCTATATAGGAGCTCAGGTTTTGGCATCGATACTTTTCAGGTTTGTCCTTCGTATAATGTTTAGAAATATAAATAATATGGCAGAAAACTTACCATTAGATACAACCATTCAATCCTTCATCTTGGAGATTTTCATTACATTTATGCTAATGTTTGTCCTCTATGCAATGGGTATTGATACTCGAGTGGTAAAATATCGATTTTAAAAATACATTTTTTAATCTTTTTTTTAATAGATAATTAACCCTAAGATAGGAGAACTCAAAAAACACAATAATTTGAGGACTATAGACAAGAAAATTCCAATAAATTCTTTTACTGAATTGATGCAAATAGGAGAACTAGTAGGATTAGTAGTTGGCACCACCATTGCAATGAACGTGCTTCTAGCTGGGTATATCCTTACTATAAAATATTTTTGACTGGAAGGGATTGTTAGAAATTAAAATTGATTTCACAACCAAAAGATATTTGATAGATATTATCACCAAAATTCAATCACTATTTTTATAGTATATGCAGTTATTGTTGTTTTAGTGATTGGAATGAAACCCCATTTTATTTGGCTAGCAAGGTTTATCCCTATGCATGTTAGAAGATAAGCATTATCCATAATTTGTATGACTATATAAGTCGGTTTTATCCTAATAGTAAGTGCAGCGAGAGCGTTCACATAGAAAGGAGAGGAGCAGTAGCAAAGACAATAGAAGAAGCTGAGAGGAGGACAAGACCTGAATTGGTAGCATTCAGAGACTCCTATCTAAGTTCACCCTTTGTAAATGTATGAAGCTTCAATATAAGAAGCACCCAAAGTAAAGGTTCTATTTTGTAAACCTATGATAATAGTCCACTTTTGATTAATATATTACATATCATTAAGCATATGTGCATTAGGTTGAAAACTAGTCGGATAATAGTGAAAATACATATATATTCAGATCATTGCTTCTATGTTTGAGAAAATATTGTTTACTCCCAAAACTCCCTATCTACCTCTTCCTCACAAATCTTAGAGACTTTACGATTTCACACAAGTTGTGCATTGAAAAATCCCTTGACCGCTTTGACCAGTGAAAAGGTATTTTTGCTTGTTTCTACACCAAAAAGGGATTTTTAGGCAAGCTACTCTAAAAAGGGATATCACCCCTTTTATTTTATCTGAAAAGAAAGACTGGTGATTTTGCTTTTTTGCTAGAAAAACTCCTCAATCCTTGTTTTGCTAGCGAAACTCCTTCAAGCCAAATTTTTACTATTTCATTGGTGATTTTGTTGTTTAATGAAACTCACAACTATGTTGTTCTTTCAAATTGGTATCAAATCTAGCACTAGATTCATGGAATATAGGAAGCAATGGCTTATGGAGGTAACTCATTGCAGTTGTAGATCTCACATTTCAATGGCAAGAACTATGATTACTGGAGCATCTATATGAAGATTTTGTTCAGGTCTTAGGAGTTATGGGACCTGGTGCAGAATGGTTATATAAAACCATTAGATGCAACAACATTGAGTGCTCTCTCCCAAGAAGAGATAGATCTATTGAAGGAAAATTGGAAGAAGGACTAGAAGACATTATTCTACATAATGCAGGGAGTCGAGAAAACTTTTTTCCCAAGAAATGTAGTAGCAACCAAATCGAAGGAGGCATGGGAAATTATTTCTAGCTTCTTCTAGGGCACCAATAAAGTAAAGTTGGTAAGGTTGTATATGCTGAGAAGAGAATTTGAAAACTTACATATGAGTGAGTAAGATTCCATAAGCGATTTATCTACATAAAAAATGGGTGTCATCAACTAGATGAGGTTGAATGGTGAGAATGTGGAGAACCAGAGAATTATGGAGAAGATACTAAGGAGCCTACCATCAAGGTTTGACTCAGTGGTGATAGCAATTGAAAAATCAAGGGATATAACAACTGTCTTAGTGGATGAGCTCATGGGTTCTCTAGAAACACATGATCAAAGACTAAGTAGATCATATCAGTCCTCATTAGATCAAGCATTTAAGATGCAAGTCTCATTACAAGACAATAGCAGAAGAGAAGAATCCCACCAATATACCTCCAATTATCAAGGAGGAATAGGATAGAGCAATAGAGGTAAGCATCGAAGAGGTAACAAGCAAGGAGGAAGGTCAAAATCCAATAAATGAGAGACTATATGCAACTTCCATCAAGTAGAAGGAAGAATCAATGGTAGAAATTAGTAAGGAGGATCAAATCAAAGGTATGATAAATTAAAGATCCAATGTTATTACTACAAGAAATTTGGTCATTATAGTTTTGAGTGTAGAAAGAAGATGGCCAAGGATAATAAATAGCAAGCTCACTATACAAATAAAAATGAAAATATAGAAAGTGGAGATGAATATGGGAATTTATTGTTAACTTGTAGTACTAAAGAGGAGAGCCAAAAGAATACCTAGTATCTCGATAGTGGTTGCAGTAACCATATGTCTAGGAATAAAGAGATGTTCTCACAGCTTGATGAAACAATCAAGTTTGAGGTGAATATGGGAAATAACAACAAGGTACCTATCATGGGCAAAGGGAAGATCATAATCCACACCAAAGTGAAAGGAAGCACATATATGATGTGTATTATGTGCCTAAGTTGAAATATAACTTGCTGAGTGTTGGATAGCTTGTGTAGAAGGGGTACACTATGCAACTTAAAAATAAATCTTGTATAATTAGAGATAAAGAGAATGGGCTCATTGCAATGGTAGCCATGAAAAAGAAAAAAATATTTTCTTTGCAGATTCAAAATGAATTACTACTATAATTTAGTGTAATAGTGAAGGATGCTACATGGTTGTGGTATCTCAGATTTTGTCACCTACGTTTTAGTGGCTTAAACCTGTTGCACAAGAAGAAAATGGTGGTGATTTTACCCATAATAGAGCAACCTAATCAAGCATGTGAAGCTTGTCTAGTTGCTAAGCAACACAGGGATGCGTTCCCTTCAGGATAATCTTGGTGAGCTTCACAGCCATTGGAGCTGGTGCATTCAGATATTTGCGGTCCTATGCAAACCAACACATTTATCGATAAAAAGTATTTTTTGACTTTCATAGATGAATTCAATCGAAGGACATGGATATATCCCATAAAGCAAAAGTTAGAAGATTTTGGTAAATTTAAGGAGTTCAAGGCTCTGGTTGAAAAACAAAGTGGCTATTACGTGAAGACTCTCAGAACAGGTGGAGAATGTGATTACATCTCTAATGAATTCCATAATTTATACAAACAAAATGAAATTCAAAGGTAGTTCACGGCTTGATACACACCATAATATAATGGTATTGTAGAGAGAAAAAACAAAACCATTATGGAGATAGCACAGAGTATGCTGAAGACTAAGCTATTGCCACATGAGTTCTGGTAAGAGGTTATATGTTGTGCAGTTTATTTGCTAAATAAATGTACCATAAAGAGTGTGAAGGACAAGATTATTCAAGAGGCTTGGAGCAACCAGAAACCCAGTGTGGCTCATTTAAGAGTTTTTAGGTGCATAGCATATGCACATGTTTCAGATGAGAAGAGAAAGAAGTTAGACGATAAGGCAAAAAATGCATCTTTATTGGTTATAGTGAAGAATCAAAGGCTTATGGATTGTATAACCTTGTTACAAAGAAATTGGTTATAAATTAAGATGTGAAGTTCCTAGAAGATGAAGCATGGGACTAGAAATCCAAGACTAGTCAGCTAGAGCCAACAATTATTGAGTTTGAGAACTTAGAAGAAGACAAAGTGCATCCACCTATAGCTTCAAGTAGTAGTACCAATTCCAACAACAACACTACCTCATCATCATAGTCACCTCCACTTGCAAGAATAATCTCCAACTTGAAGATACCATCAAAGATAAGGAGCTTGCAAGACATATATGAGGTAACTAGAAATGAAATTGAAGCAAACGATACTAATTTTTCTTTATTTTCTGAGTGTGATAGACAATTTTATTTTAAGGTACAATTAAGAATAGAAAATGGCTGAAAGCTATTGATGATGAGATAGAATCCATAGAGAAGAATTTGACCTAGAAGATAATGGAGCTTCTAGCAGGGAAGAAGACCATTGGAGTCAAGTGGATATATAAAACCAAGTTTAATGCCCAAGGAGAAGTTAACAAACATAAAGCCAGATTGGTGGTAAAATGCTACAAATAGAAGTCAAGGATTGACTATAATTAAGTGCATGCACTTGTAGCCTGACTCGACACAATAAGATATATCCTAGCATTAACAGCCCAAAAAGGTTGGAATTTTATCAGATGGATGTCAAGTCTACATAGACCAACCACCTAGCTATGAGTTAGAAAGGTAATAAGGCAATGTCCTAAAATTGGATAAATATCTGTATGGGTTGAAGCATGCACCAATGGCTTAGTATAGCCACATTGATGCTTATTTTTAGGAGAATGGGTTTATCAAATACCCATATGAGAACACTCTGTACATGAAAAAAAATGCAGAGGGTGATATGATCATAGTTTACTTGTATGTAGATGATATTATATATACTGGTAAAAACAATATGTTGTTTGAGCAGTTTAGAAATACCATGAAGAAGGAGTTCGAGATGACAAAAATAGGCCTAGTAAAATATTTTCTAGGCATTGAATTTGACCAATATGCGGATAGCATATTCATATCTCAAGGTAAGTATGGACTAGATATCTTGAAGAGATTCAGAATGAAGGATAGGAAACCAGTGATCATGTCAGTTGCAACAAGCCTAAAGTTGAGCAAGACAAATTGCAGCAACAATGTTGATCCAATATTTTACAAAAGACTTCTTGGAAGTCTCATGTACTTGAAAACAACTAGATAAAACCTGATGTTTGCAGTGAGTCTGATTAGAATATTTATGGAAGCACTGAAGAACACTCACTTGCAAACATGAAAGAGAATTTTGCATTATGTCAATGGGACCAGGAACAATGGAATATTTTATGCAAGGAATACCAGTTTGAACTTATCGGCTACATAGATAGCGAAGGGGTTGGTAGTATAGATGACAAGAAAAATATTTTTTATTATGCATTCTATTTTATACCAGGTGCAGTTTCATGGTCATCAAATAAGCAACCAATTATTGCATTATCAACTACAGAGGTAGAGTATGTTTTTGCCACTTCAATCGTATGCCAGGCAAGTTGGCTATAAATAATTTTGGGTGAACTGAATCATCAATAGGAAGGGGTAACCACGATCTACTATGACAAAATTTTTGCCATAGAACTATTGAAGGATCCAGTGTTTCATGGTAGGACCAATCATATTTATATCTACTACCACTTTATCAGAGAGTTGGTAAAGTTTAATGAAGTGTTATTGTTTTGCAGGTCCAAAGATCAAATTATAGATATCTTTACAAAACCTTTGAAGGAGAAAGACTTCAAGAGACTGATGAAAATTCTAGGTGTCAAAGTATTTGTGAAATATCATTTAAAGGAGGATGTTAGAAATTAAACTCAATTTCACACCAAAAATATCTTTGACAGATCTTATCGCCAAAATATGATCACCATTTTTATAGTGTGCATAGTTATTGTTGTTTCGGTGATTGGAAGAAAAGCCTAGTTTATTCGGATGGTAAGCCTTATCCCTATGCGTAGTCATTACTATGAATGTTAGAAGATAAGCCTTATCCATCATTCACTCGACTATATAAGTCGGTGTCATCCTCATAGTTAGTGCAGTGAGAGCATTGAAATAGAAAGGAGAGGAGTAGTAGTAGAGATAATAGAAGAAGTTGAGAGGAGAAGAAGACCTAAAGTGATAGCATTCATAGAATCCTAACCGAGTTCACCCTGAAACTTTGTTTGCATATGCATGTAAGATTCAAGATAAGAAGCATCCGGAGTAAAGGTTCTATTTTGTAAACCTATGGTAATAGTCTGCTTTTGATTAATATATTACATATCATTACACATATGTGCATTAGGTTGAATACTAGTCTAGTAAGAGTGGAAGTACGTATATATTCAGATCATTACCTCCATGTTTGATAAACTCTTGTATGCTCTTGAAACTCCTTGTCTACCTCTCCCTCATGAAACTTAGAGACTTTCCGATTTTGCATAAGTTGTGCATCGAAAAAGCCCTTGATCGCTTTGACTAGTGAAAAGCTATTTTCATCTGTTTCTGTATCAAAATATGATTTTAGGGCAAGCTTCTTTGAAAAAAGATATCACCCCTTTTATTTTCTCCAAAAAGAAAGACTAGCGATTTTGTTGTGTCACTATTGAAATTCCTCAATCGCTATTTCGCTAGCAAAACTCCTTCAAGCCAAATTTTCATTGTTTCGTTGGCAATTTTGTTGTTTAGCAAACTCATAGTTGTGTTGTTCTTTCAAGGATTTAATATTTGACATTTTAGTTTTTATAATTATTTATTATTATAAATATTTTATGATAATTTAATGATTTGGTCTAAAATTTGATAATTATTGAAATTTTCTTGGGTTTGTTTATTTATTATAAAATCTATTATCGAGTAGAGGAACTTAATATTTAACCTCTTTACATATTCTACTACTCATCACTCCAATAAAAAATTATGATCATTCAGAGGGGACTTAATCCATCTTCTACTCATCACTCCATAAAATCCTTATGATCATTCAACGATTTTTATTTTAATTTTTAAGAAAATTTTCTTGGGTTTATCTGTAGGAAAATATCAGGGTGTTCGATGAACTCAACAAGGAGTATATGTTCTACAATATTGGACAATTTATATGAGAAGTTATGGATTTATCTGTTCGCTCCCCCGCTGGATGCCATAGCAAGCGTGAGGTCATATGACTATGATCCACCTCAACGACCAACCCGTGTACGAGATTACCAAGAGCTGATCATTCCCCAAAAGACTCTGCTATAGTAAGAATCAGAGCATGGTTCCATGTAGTCGCTCCCTTGAAAATTATTAGTATGTATCCTTGTAAGAAATTTAAAAGCCTTTTTAACAAATTTTAATCTATTTTTGGGGTAATTAAAGATGAGTGTTTTAAGAGGCTCCCACAAACTAATAAAAAAACCTGCAAAAGAGCAGGAAAATAGAGGTCCGCAAGGGAAAATATAGAGAAAACTATAACTATGGGGTGACAATCCACCTCAGAAACTAATTTGACAACTCATGTTACAAGAGCAAGGTTCATACAACATCACAGAAAGATGACTTAATCCTAGACGTACATGAAAAATTAACCAAAATGAGTCTTACATAAACACAAAGAAAAATTAATCCTAGATGAACATAAGCAGAGTAAGCCCTTCCAGAAAACCTTTCATATTGTTGTTTACATATTCTAGGGATTTAATAGCCATTTTAAGAATTTTCAACATTGATGTTTGTTTCTCCAATATCATATTGATCTGGTGTGCCATGGTAGAATCTACTTTCAGATCCATGGAATTCTTTCCTGCATATGGCTCCACCCAGAAATCCTCCTAACTTTTTCTTAGTAGATCAGTTTAAAAAATTTAGGAAACAAATTGAATTTTCTCATGTTTCCATAAATTTAGTAGAGATTGATGGGAAAACAATATGTGCTCAACATTTTCAGGGAAGATTTTAAACACATCGATGGAAGACCAAATCTATTTTTATAAAGATCATCTACTACTATCATGGAACCATGCTCATAGTAACCATCATTTCCATCTTGTAATAAAAGCTAAAACTTGGTCGTAAGAACATGATAAAAGGATTGCACTCCATCATCCAACTTTATATACTTTTGATCGTCAAATATCAATCGACGTAAATCTGCTAATTCAAAAATATGAAATGGATAAATGAATAAGTTAAATTTTTTTGTGGGTTTGTAAAGTGTTTGCTATCATAGATGATAGGTGATAGCAAACAGTGAAATTTTATATTAATCTTAAATACTATTTAGTGGCATTGGAGAGTCTTCTTTATGATGGTCTGTGAAGTCTTCTATGTATTATTTAAAAAAGTTTAATGTGTATTATTTTTATTAAAAAATGGATGGATTTTTAATACATAAAAATTTATAAATTAATTGTTATTATTAAAATTTTATTATTTTTAAATAAATTTAATGTAAAAATTGAGTGCTCGGATATCAAATGTTGGTTTTCATATAAAAAATAAAATTTAAATTGCTCATGCAAAATATATAAATTTTTGCTACAAAACATATAACTTTATTCAATGATTCACTACTTTGCAATACAATATTCTTTAATACATCTTGATATTTCAAATCTTATTTCTTAATGATGACGCACCACTTTGAAAACCATAATGACAAAATCCATACCATATAATCTAGCTATGCATAGGTTGATGATACACCCAGATGATCCACCCATGCATGAATGGATGGATGATCCACCCAAGTAAGAATGGATGGATAAATTAATTGGTAAGTAATACAACAATATATAGAATTATCACAAATCTAATAATAACTCTTCTTTTCTTATATAGAATTTTTATTTTTACTAAGCTTGCAATTTTCTATTTTTTATTCATCTTTTTATCTTAAAAATTGCTTTTCTTATTTTTCCAAACTATTTGCATATGCTTTTCCATTTTAATCACTACTTTTTCCAACATTTTCCTACATAATGTTTAATGTTCTAACTTTTAATTTCACGATCCCGAATATTTCTTCAACTTGCTATTGCTCATAAACTTGTACTATTGTGCATTCATATTCACATACTTTTGAATATCTTACCAAAGACTTTTTTTTCTTCTACAATGTGTGTTTGATCCCATGAATCAACAAAAACTTTCCTCATGGTAACCTTCTCATATTAATTGACTATATATATGAGCAACCACTACAACTATCATTTGTAGTAGAGTAGATGGTTGCTTACAAGGTTCACTCCATTGTTTTTGAATCAAACTTTTATATTTCTTCTCTCATGTGTGGGACCTTTCTTCTACCACATATAACATTTATCTAGTGGTTATCATCACTACCTCTTTATCGTTAGAGATACTCTTGTTGCTCTTTCTCTTTCAATGTAGCTTTTGCTTCTACTTATCTTCTTCAATTTAATTACTTTGGCTCTCATACCCTATTAAAGGTATGAACCAACTAGAACTCGAATCTAGAATCTCCATCTATTGAGGTTGCTCTACCTATGAGCTTATGACTCATCCTTAAACCAACCTATGATTCAGATGTAGGATTGCTTCTACTCATTGCTCCAACATCCTCCCTAATCCACTTTACCCTACCCTATAAGCTTATTTAAAGAATTTTTATCGTTACTTTTGCATGTACTTTTATATTTTCTAATTATATTTTTATCTTTAGAATTTTTTCTTCTTATTTTCCTAAAATATTTGTATGTGCTTTTCCATATTAGGCATTAATTTTTCCAACATTCTCCCCCTAATTATTATTGTTCTAATTTTTAATTTCATGAAGGAAACTCTCTCTTCAACTTGCCATTACACATAAATGTATACTATTGTGTATTCACATTCACATACTTTTGAACATCATGTTGATTAGTTTTTTTCTTCTTAAATTTTATTTCATGACCTAATTAGAAGTATCCTTATGGTAATCTTCTAATCCTATCATACTTCATGGATAACTGGTGACTCAACCACCAAGTGTAATAGAGTAGATCACTACTTATGAACTTTACTCTATTGCTTCTGCATCAAACCTTTATCTTTCTTCTCTCATGAGTGAGACCTTGCTTCTACCACATATAACCTTTATCTAATGGTTCTTAGCACTCCCCCTTTCTCCTATAGAGATACTATTGTTGTTATTTTTTCTCTTCTAATGTAACTTTTGCTTCTGTATATCTTCAATTGGATTACTTTTTCTCTCATCCCTTGTTAAATATATGAACCAACTAGGAATCAAATCTAGTATCACCATGTATTGAGGTTTCTCTACCTATAAAAATTGGGATCCTCTTTGAACCTACTTACAATTTAGATGTAGGATTACCTCTACTCTTTGCTCCAATATCATCCCTAAGCCACTTTGCAAGTGCTTGGGACTCCTAGTTTCAACAACAATCCTAAGTGTTAACGTTGGCTTTGATACCAATTATAGAAATTGAGACCTCTAGTACCAAATATTGTTTTACAAAGAAAAAAAAAATATGTAGAACAAATACAAAATAGAAAAGATAAAACTTAAATTACTAATGCAAAAGATACAAATTATTGTTGCAATACATAGAATTGTATTCATTGATTCATTGCCTTGCAATGCAATATTATTTAATACATATTGTTATTTCAAACTTTATTTCTTAATGTTTTTTGCATCACTCTAAAAATAATAATGATAAAATTTATATTATTTAATCCAAGTATGCATAGGTTGATGATTTGCCCAAGTATACATTGACGAACAAATCAATTGGTGGAGGACACACTGATATACAAAATTATTACAATGCTAATATAGATTTTTGTTTTTATTTATAGAATTTATATCTTTTATTTTGTATGAACTTTTCTAATTTTCAATCACCTTTATTTATTTAGAATTGTTTTTCTTATTTTCTCAAAATCTTTGTATGTGTTATTCTACACTAAGCATTACTTTTTCCAACATTCTCCCCCTTAATGCTTAATATTATAATTATCAATTTTATGAAGAAAACACTATCTTCAACGTGTTATCGCACATACACCTACACTATTGACTATTGACATTCACATACTTCTAAACATCCTATTGATGATTTTTTTTTTCTTTAATGTGGGTTCAATCCCATGACTCAACTAGAAGTGTCATTGCATTAAAATTATCATCCTTCCACACTAAATGGATAACCTATTATTACAACCACCAAGTGTAACAGAGTATATCTCTACTTAGAAGGTTCATTTTTTATTTCTATATCAAACCTTCATGTTTCTTCTCTCATATGTGGGATCTTGCTTCTATAACACATAATTGTTATCCAATTATTCTCATCACTCCTTATTTCTCCTTTCGATATACTCTTGTTGCTTCTATTTCTCTTTAAATGTATCTTTTGCTTCTACATTTCTTCTTCAATTTGATTACTTTGGCTCTCACATCCAATTAAAGATATGAACTAAATAGGACCCAAATCTAGGACCTCCATCCATTGATTTTGCTTTACCTAGGAGCTTTTGGATCCTCCTAGAACCATACTATAAATCAAATATAATATTGGTTCTACTCTTTGCTCCAAGAAACCCCCTAAGGCACTTTGCAAGTGCTTGGGATTCCTAGCTTAAATACCAACTCATATATTTAGCACTAGCTTTGATACTAATTATAGAAATTGAGTGCTCTAATACCAAATATTGGTTTATAGAGAAGGAAAAATTATGTACAATAAAAAAATATAAAACTCAAATTGTTCATGCAAAATATATAAATCATTGTTGTAATACATATAATTGTATTCATTTATTCATTGTCTTGTAATATAATATTCTTCAATACATATTGATATTTCAAACCTTATTTCTTATTTTTGTTACACCTCTCTTAAAATATTAATAATAAAATCCATACCATCTAGTCCAACTATGCATAGGTTGATGATCCACAAAAGTGTGCATGGGTGGATAATCCACCCAAGTAAGGATGGATGGACAAATAAATAGGTGGGGGATGCACTAATATATAAAATTATTATAATTCTAATAATAATTTTTTATTTTTTATTTATAGAATTTATATTTTTACTTTTGTATGCATTTTTTTATTTTCCAATTGTCTTTCTATCTTTAGAATTGCTTTTTTTATTTTCCCAAACTCTTTGCATGTGTGTTTCCACATTAAGCATTACTTTTTCCAACTTTCAATAGAATAACAAAATTGCATTCAATTTATGTAACTTATGAGACTTTAGATTGTTATTCAAACATACCAACCCTTGTTAGTTTATTTATATCGTTTTATTTGGATTTTTTGGTCAATGAAATAATCATAAAATTAAAATTAGATGAGATATTTTATTAAAACTAATTTTGAGATACTATGCAACGTGGTGAAGGGTTTGACAATTTAATTTAAGTTACATTTATAATGTGGATAATATTATGAAATGAGGAAGACCTTGAGTCAACTCTTATATAAAAATCTCTTGTGAATATGTGAGCCACTATATTACTAAGTTACATTAATATTATAGTTTGAAGTTTTTGAGTGTAGAGTGCTAAAAGATATTAATAGATTGTAATTTTAAATAGTCATTTAGTTTTTATTAATTATAATAATATATTTTATTTATAAAAATATGCTATGTAATATATTATTCATGGGTTGTATATGTATAATTTTTAAATATAGAAAATGTTATATTTTAAAAATCATTATGACATAAAGGACTAAAAAATTAATTTAGAGTATTTTTTAATAAATTTAAAAACATGATCATATGAACCTATATAGATTCTAAGTAATATTTTGGACTTTAAAACAACATAAAAAATAGTGTTCAAGGGATTGAACACCTATCAAACTAGTTCCCACTTTTCAAGTTGAAAAATGTTTAGAAATTGAAAATAAATACTCTTATAGAAAATAATGATTTTTTCAAATCTAACAATAGTAAATAAAGAGAATAAATAATGGTATTTTTTGTTTCTTAACACAACTAAATGTCATGATAATCTCCACTTGTGTTGAATGACCTTATTTTCTTTGATTAGTGGAAAGTATTTTTAAAGGATCCCTAAAACCTTTATAGAGCAAAATAGGGTGGAAAACAAATGTTTTCACCACAAGAAATAGCTAACAAGAGCATCAAAATAGGACCAGATAGGGAAGCAAACCCTCAAGCAAAAAATCCAAGGTGAAAAATTGAAAGGAGAACCAAAAGCAATATGCCCAAGAATACTAATCGACCATTTTCTTCACACTACCCTCTCCCTGACTAATAGCTTTGAAAGTTTCACTGTGACTGACAATAATAACCTTGGACACACAGATGACGTGCTGCAAGCTTCAATTAATCTTACAATGATATTCATATATATATTTTCCAACATCTCAGTCAATATTTTTGAAGGATCGCATTTGGCTCTAGCCATAATTTTAGAATCCTTCAAAGGTTGATCAATCTCAGGATCAATGCTCTTAGTCATGGTGGACAAATTTTCAATGCGTTCCTTGGATTTATGTAATTTTTTATTTATTTTTTTGATGCTGAGGATCTAGGAGAGCAATGCTTGTTGCTAGATATTTGGCTATTCATCAAATTATTGACTAAAATATTCTCCTCATCATCATAGACCATGATAGTTTTGTTAAAAGACATGTTTGATGTCACTTTCTGTAACATGTGATTGTATATGATCAGAAATAGTGCTTGATGCTTGACATGATGAATGGACCCCTTCTTAAATTTCTTAATAGACCTTTTGAAATACTTAGGAATGTTAACTTATTTGACACCCCTAAGATGATTTAGGAATACCAAATTATTAGTTATATTTATTTTCAAAGGCTTGATGGTTTAATAGTAAGGCATGTATGTGTTATTGGTCATCCTCTCATCTAGTAGTTATGGCTATTTACAAAGATCATATTCAAGTGTAAAATAGACCTAAATAATTCATGCACTCATGACACATGATGTGCATACTAGAAACACACTAAAATTATTTGAGGTAGATGTGCACATGGATAAAAACATGCATATTAGTTTCATATAACATAAGATGTCTATTAGAAAAAATCTCCATAGAAAGAATCTATGATAGTATTTCATAGAGAGATAAAATTATGGTATATATTTCCACTTTTAAACACCAATATTATATTTTTTTGCAAATAAAAAATGTTAAATAATTTGTGAATTAGCTTCTAATTTGATCAAAGCCTAAATGATATAGCATAGATGATTCGTAGCTCCTAAAAATTAGACCAATAGAAATGGTTGTCATTAGTGTTACATTAAAAAATATTACATCCTAAAAGTTTTACTATGTTCTTATCATGTGGATTGGAATGGAATATATATGACTTAGCTTCTAAAAATTAAACAAGACAAACAATCACATCCGCTACTTCATGCACATCCTCGTTGATTGTATTCAATAAATTTATCCTATTCATGAATAGTACCAGGAATATTGATAGATTTCATTGAAGGATCATGGTTATGGTGAGGTTAGTCTCCTTTTCTAACCATGTATATCAATTGATGTTTTTGGTTTTATTATATACATATATATACTATGTCAAAATATTGTATAAGCATAAAATAAAAATTATTTGCAAACAAGATCATCTAGACATGCTAAAAATAAGAATAAGAATAAAAGAATCTAGATTTAAAGTGTTAAGATCTAATACCATATTTGAGTTGATAATAGTTGTATATAAATCAAATTTGGCACAATATTTGACATAGAATAGAATACAAATATTAGTGTAAGTAAATAATGTACTAAAAATTCTTTCCACCACATGATAAGATAGTATAACCACCAAGGACTCATCATAAAACATACATCTATTCCTATAGCAAAGTGTGATGAACCTTATATCAAATTATGCTTACCAAAAATGTAGTAGAGCAATTGGATTTATTTTAGGAAACAAATACTAGAGTTAAGTTAGTAACCATTAAACTAAATGTGTACTAACAAATACCATGATTCCAAAAAAATTAACAAATACGCCAAAATTATTTGCCATTATAAATTTATATACCATTATAAAATGATATTTTAATCCTAAAATATGATTTTTAAGAGAAATAATACCCTTTATGACTAGTTATATGTTGTTCCCATGAATACTTACTCTCCTCAAAGGGTTGTTCCCATGATTGGTGAATAGATTGGTATAGTCTTAAATTGAATTCTTGAGGATATTTTTCGCAGGACTGCCCAAAATGCCGAACTTGTTTCACCTATATTTCACACATCAAGACTTGTATTGAGCTGAAATATTAAAGGTAGATGCTTAAAAAACCCTAGAACATCTCCACAAATTTTTAGATCATTTGGAGCAACACAAATCCTATCACATTCCTATGTGGGAATGAGGTTTTTGGCAAGTGAATATGTGCGAGTTTTATCTTGGTTAACTTCAAGCAACTCTAAAGGTTGGTTTTCAGGGTCTTCGAGCCCTAGTGACCAATATTTTTGTAGTTTCTACTCAATATTTTAGCTAGAAATATTGCAAGAGATCCAATATGGGTTAGAAATATGTCTTTCAATAGATCTTCATGTTTTGAACTTGAGTGACAATGGCTTCCAATTTACTACACAAAAGAAAAGGGAAAATTATACTTTTCGACAACATCTAGGGAATGGATTAAAGAGATCATGAAACAAGTTTCAAGTAGCTGATAAAAAAATGGCTCAAATTTCATGTGAATATGGTGCTAAGGTGCACCCACAAAATAAATCTACTATGTAAACCCCTATCAAGGATAAGAATTTTGAAGAATCAGCCCCAAAATTAAAATTTTGAGATTCCCTCCATGGTGGACAGCCTCAACCTAATTCTAATATTAATCTTAGGGCTTCCCGTAAATCTCTAAGAATGCCTAAGATTGATCCTAGAAAAATAGAGTTAGGATGTCTTAAAGAAGCCGATGGAACTCCTATTGTTATGCTTGATATGGGCAACATTCATATTGGCATTGAATATCTAGAAAAAAGAGGACTCATTTGTCATTTCATGGGTTTTTGTTTGAGCCTATCTACTTTCAAAATTTGGGCTGCAAAAAGCTAGAAAACAAAATATGAGTTATAAATACCTATTTATCCAAATGGTTATTTTCTTATTTTATTTACTAATAATGAAGATAGAGAGAAAATTTTCAAGGGGGGCCCTAGTTGTTTGGAAGGGTAGGTTTTTTCATGAAGCTCTGTCATACTAAATTTAAAGTCGAAGAAGAGATACCTTCTACAAGTCCCGTGTGGGTTAGACTCTTTGGCCTACAAATTGAATTTTAGAATCTGACTATTTTTTCTTCAATTGGAAACTCTTTAGGAAAATTTATGATGACTGCTAATTGTACTAAAAAAATTAAACATATTATTTATGCTCAAATTTGTGTTTTAATGGATTTTGACAAACCCCTACCTAAAAATATCACTTTACAATTTGGGGAGGACACTTGGGAGCAAGTAGTGGACTATGAAAACATTCCTTTTTGTTGTAGAATTTACCATGAATATGGTCATTTGGCTAGTGTTTTCCCATATAAAATTCTAGATCAAAATAAATAAGATATAAATTCAACAGTGTTTCAAATGCCTAAGAAGAAGAACACTAAAAAAAACTAGTTATGAAGGATCAATCAAAGTTATCTACTAATATGTTTAAAATTATTTCCACAAATGAGGCTCCAAGTGAGGAATAGAAAATAATGGAAATAAAAAATATTAGAAACACAATTTAAAGATAAAGAAAAAAACTCAGAGACAAACCAACAAATCAAAGGATTTCAATAGAAAAAGAGAGAAAATATTCACAAGAAAAACAATCTTTTAAATGTTAAAACTTCAAATAATACGTGTCCCAATATAGAATCTGTTGAAAATTTTGATAACATTTTTACTATGTACAAGTATTCTTCAAGGCTAGAAGCCATATCAGATTCAATTGGAGTAAGTTAAGAAACAAGAAAAAAAATTGAAGAGGGACTCTAATCAAAAGGTAGGTCACAAGACTAACAAATATCATATTATAAAAGAAGGTAAAAATCTTATAGAGGAAGGTAATATTAATACCCTTCGTAATTTTTAGCCCTGGTATTAATGAAGATCATCACTTGGAATATTAGAGGACTCAAAGGGAGTCTTTCAAAACAAAATGATATTAGAAGAATGATTTAGATAAATCATCCAGATCTTGTTTTCCTTCAAGAAACAAAGATGTCAATAGAGGATATGGAATCAATTGCTAGTAAAATTTAGCTAGCTTGAAAAGTAGTTTCCCTCAGTTCCCAGGGTACTTCTAGTGGCATTTCTTACCTTTGGGACCCAAAAGAGGTAGTTATTCACCATATGGTTGGCAGTTGGGATATTTTGACTATAGCTATTCAAAGCAGACATTCCAACCAAATTATGCCTTGCATTACTGTTTATGCTCTGACTAATTTTGAGGATAAAAGAAGATAGTGCAAGAATATTACTTATATTATATCTCATTTTACTTAAGCTTGGATCTTTATCGGAGGATATTTCAATATCATACTCTCTCTAGATGAGAAAATAGAGGGAAATAGAAATTTGGATAGGAGCACTGACCTCATGAGTGAATATATTACAAACCTCCATCTTGTGGACATCCAACTAGATAATGGCCTTATTACTTGGTCTAATATAAAGTAAGGCTTAGCTTGTATAATGGAGAGATTGGATAGGTTCTTACTCTCTGATAATTTATTAATCCATGGTCACATTTCTAAAGTGAAGACTCTTAACAATGCTAGTTTGGATCACTGGCTTGCCATGGTGGAAATGTGGAAAACCAATGTGAGTTTCTCTCATTTTTTATTTTAGTTAATGTGGATTAGGGACAATTATTTAAAGCCTCGAGTGCAACAATGATGGAAGGAAGGTAAACCTAGGTATGGGACTAAGATGTTATGTTTTGCCAAAATATTGCAATACATTAAATCCAAAATCAAGACTTAGAACTAGGAGTTTGGAAATGTTCATAAAAAAACATGAAGTTCTTACTTATCTTGAAAATTTGAATAAGAAAATCTATTTAGATGGCCTCATAGAGAGGACAAGTGTAGATGAAATTAAACTCACAGCTTAGTTAGAGGAATGGGAAAAAAGACAACTCTTATGGAAACAAAAATCTACAATTGAAGGGCTCAAAGAAGATGATCGAAACACAAATTTATTCCACAAATCTCTTCTAGCTTGAAGATATCAAAACGTTATTTCTTCCCTAAAATCTGATTCTAGAGATGTTGTCTACACTTGGGATGGCATGAACTTTATTGTTATCAATTACTTTTCCAATATTTTTACTGCTACTTCTCTTGACTCAACTTCTCAATAAAATGTTCTTCAAGAAATCCCTTCTCTTATAATTTTTGAGGAGAACTCTATTTTTTCTACTCCTGTTACTATCAGTGAGCTTCAACGGGTAGTTTTTAAATTGAAAAAAAGAGAAAACCCCAGGTCTTGATGGTTTGCCCATTGAGTTCTACCAAGAGTTTTGGGATATCATTCATGCTAATTTATTAGAGATGGTGGAAGAAGCCAGGAAATCCAAAGAAATTTTTAAGGTTATCAATAAAACTTATATTACTCTTGTTCCAAAAACTGAGGAGGTTGAACATATATCAACTTTTAGACCTATTACTTTATGTAATATTCTTCTCAAAATCATTACTAAGATCATGGTAGAAAGGTTGAAGCCTCTTTTGCATAAGATTATTTTCCCTGAACAAGGGGGTTATGTGGAAGAGCATAAAATGGTTGATAAGATAGTTCTTGTTCAGGAAGCCATCCATTCCATGTATATTTAAAAATATCCTTCCATGTTCATTTGGTTAGACTTATCCAAAGCTTATGATAGAGTGGATTGGCACTTCCTTATCAAATTTTTGATGCAATTTGGTTTCTTTGAATATTGCATGGATTAAATTATGGGATGTATCTCTCTAGTTTCCTACTTAGTTCTTATTAATGGTAGGTCTTCTCATTTTTTCCTAGCCTCTATAGGTATTAGGCAAGGTGACCCCCTATCCCCTTATTTATTCATCATTATTACTAAATGTGTAGGTAATGCTATAATGAAAAAGAGAGAAGACAAAACCCTTTGAGGGAGTTACTAGTGCTTATGGATCTAGACCTCTCTCTCATATTCAATTTATTAATGACTCTACTATTTTAAGTAAAGCTATAGTTAAGGAAGCATCTACTATTAAGAAAGTCATTAGCTATTTTTCTAAGGCTTCTAGGTAATTCATCAATGAAGACAAATATAAAGTCATTTTCTTTCACTGCTCTGCTAGATAGAAATCCATGGTCTTGGATAAATTAAGATATAATAAGACCTCCATTCTAGTCACTTATTTAGGTATTCCTATTAATATTCGAAGACAAAAAAATATTGGAATTGGTTGTTGGACAAAATCAAGAAGAATATTGGAAAGTGGACCAAAATATGGCCTTCTTCTAGAGGTGGAATCACCTTGGTAAAATTAATCCTTCATGCTATTCCTATTTATGTTTCTATCATTTTGAATATTCCAAAGGATGTTCTTTGAGAATTGGATCAAATCAGTCATCGGTTCCTCTTGAGTGGTACTAAGAAGAAAAGAAAATGAGCCTTGGTGAAATGGGACACTTTATGTCTTCCTAATAATGAAGGGGTGTTAGGATTCTAGTTTGCTATTAATAACAACAAAGCTCTGGATGCTAAATTATATTGGAGGATTTTGCATAACCCCAATGCTCTTTGGACCAACAATATCTATGCTAAATATATTGAGAACAAAAGTCCTGAAGACCTTGTTTGCTATCAATTACCTTCTAAAGGTTCTCTCATTTTAGCAGTTCTTAATACTGGTGAGGATTTGATAAAAAAAATTATTTTGGATCATTCATAATGGTCAATAGGTAAATTTTTGGACAAATTCTTGGGATATTCGCAAGCATTTGATAACTCAGTTTCTTGATTGGAGGCCTTTGATGGAGGAGCTTTACCGAGCTAATTAGATAAATGTGGCTAATTATTGTCGATACCATACTAGTAATTCAAAGGTTGGTAGATATTAGATCCCTATTAAGGATTGGCATATTCAAATCCTAGAAATCCAAAGACAAGATATCCAGTGCATCCTTCATATGAGATATCTCTCTTGGTCCCATGATAAAGATTGTTTTGGATGGAAAAACACTACAAAGGGTGGTATTCAATTGCTAAAGGTTATTTGACCTTATGCCATAATTACACCAGCCAATGATTTGATATATTTTTTTGGTTATGGGCTCAAAAGCTCTAGTCTAAGGTGAGGTTATTTACTTGGATTTTATTGCATTGTAGGGTGCTTACTGGGGAGAAACTTATGAAGCATGGTTTTCATGGCCCTTTTAGATGTGAAATGTGTAAAGAGAATGTGGAAAAATCATATTTTTATTGAGTGTACTTTAGCCTCTAATATTTGGAGGAGAATGTCCACTTTAATTGGCTTAAAGTGGTCCAATTTTTACTTTTGAACAACTTTGGAGGGATTGGCCCAATCAAGAGGATGTTGATAAATTTATTAGGCTGTTATTTTGGATGGGTTCTACCATTCTTCTTTGGAATATATGGAATGAAAGGAACAAATATATTTTTAATCAAGAAAGGAAGGATATTCACTATATCTAGAAAAATACCATTGCCAACTTAGTTGAATCAGTCCATCAGCTCCTTAATCACCCCCAAAAATCCTACCAAAGATAGGATCATGTGATGCAAATATTGAAGATTAATTCTTCTAAGAGAAACCAACTTAAAGGGAATGTGAGTAATTGCAAGATGGATAGAACAAGGAATTAGTATCCTCTTCCTAAGGACTTTGGAAAACTCAATACTTATGGAGCCTCTAAAGCGATCACTGGAAAATCTAGTGCAAGAGGAATCAATAGACTTTCAGATGGCTCCTTGGGTTTTTACTCTTTATGAGAATTTGGATATTCTATCCAATAACCTTACTGATGGGTATGGTATCCTTAGAGACATTCAAGAGGCTACTAAAATTTGTTGGGAAAAGGTACTAGTTGAGTCTGAATCTCAATTCATGATTAATATTTTTAATACTCCTTCTAAGAATTATAAGGTTGAATGGAGAATAAAAAGAATTATTTAGAATATTTAGTTAATGCATAGGGGATATTTGAAAGTTTATTACAATCATGTGGTTAGAGATTAGAATAAGAGTGTTGATGCTTTAGCTAATTGGGCTTTGGATAAAGGTGATATTACTTGTTACGACCACCCTCCTAGATGGTGGGCTTCACAAATAAGGGAAGCTCTTCTTTCTATAATTTCTTTGGATGGCTCTAGTTCTGAAGGTACCTATTTTCTTATAACTTTATTTTTGCTTCTCTTTAGTTCAGTCACGATATTTTAGTTCCCTAGATCAAACTAATATTTATTTTTTTTCCTATGTTGATTATTGCCTTAATAGTCTTTTGTTCTAGAAAGTTCATTGTTATGTTCTATTTTTTTTTCTGTTTGTGTGTGTTATCTTTTTTGTGTTATTTTGTTTTTGTGTTTTTTGTGTTGTTTTTTATTGTTTTTGTGTTGTTTTTTATTGTTCTTGTGTTTTTGATGTTCTTGTGCTTGTGTTTTTGTATTTTTGTGTTAATTGTTATTTTTGTGTTTTGGTGTGTGAGTGTTTTCTATGTTTTTATTGTTCTATATTGTCTGTTGTTGGTTTCTTATTTTATTTTATTTATTATTTTTTAGGTTTTGGTTGCTTTTATTTTTAATGTTTTTTTTGGTTGTCTTTGTAATATTCTATACTTTTTTGTTATATTTGTGTTTTATTATGTTGTTCTTATTTTTCTGTGTGGTTTGTGTTGTGTTTTTTAATATTATTGTGTGTGTTTTTGGTTGTGCTTTATCTTTTTAACACACTCAAGGAGGATGCATTTTTATTATTTTTATGTGTTTGTGTTTGTGTTTGTGTGTTCTTGTTTTTTATTATTTCAGGTTTGCTCCTTGAGTATGTCAAAGGTGGTAGGCTAGGTGCAAGCCCTGGGTAATTTTGGTATAATATATACACCTGCCTCCTTGGGTATTACCTGAAAGTGACATCCCTTCTGGGATGTTTTCCACAAAAAAAATAATGAAATTTTTAAATCTAACAATAGTAAATGAAGAGGTCTGAGGTATAGAAAAATTGGTTCAACAAAATCCCGTAAGAGGGATAGAGGTCCAAGGTTCAAATCTCAGGCCTCATTAGATTGAATGTGTTTTCCTTTCTTGGTGCTTTCAGCAACGTCAAAGGTTTTAAATGATTTTGGCATGGTGGTTATAAGGGCATACTACATGAAGATCTGTATGGTGGCTTCTGGGATGGACAATACATAATACTATGGTCGCCATAAAAGCTGGAAAACCCGCTTGGATTTATGGTGGCTACCGATTCCACCATGTAAATTAAAAATAAATAGTAAATGAATAGAACAACTAATGGTATTTTTTGGTTCTTAACACAACTAAATGTTATGATAAGCTCCACTTGTGTTGAATGATTACTTTTTTTATTACTAGAAAGGGTTTTGAAAGGATACCTAAACCTTTTATATAGAAAACCAAGGTGGAAAATAAATGTTTTCAGCACAAGAAACAACTAACAAGAGCATAAAAATAGGACCAGACAGGGAAGAAAATCCTCAAGAAGAAACCCAAAGTAGAACCAAAAGTAGTATACCCAAGCACACTAATTGACCATTTTAATCACACTACCCTCTCCCTAACTAATAGCTTTGAAATTTTCACTGTGACTAACAGTAATCACCTCAGACACATGGATGATGTGTTGTATGCTTGAACTAATCTTATACTAATATTCACATATGTTTTCCAAAATTTAAGTCAATAATTCTAAAGGATTGCATTTATCTATAGCCATAATTTTAGCATCCTTCAAAGGTTGATCAATCTTAGTCATGGTGGATTTTGAATGGGTTCCTGGGATTTATGTAATTTTTTTCTTTTTGATGCTGAAGATATAGGAGAGTAGCAATGGTTGCTAGATCTATGACTACTCATCAACTTATCGACTAAAATCTTCTCCTCATCATCATAGACCATGACATTATTGTTGAAAGATAAGTTGGATGTTGCTTTCTATAATATGTGATTGTGTATGATAAGAAACAATTCTTGATGCTTGACATGAGGAGTGGACACCTTCTTGAATTCCTCAATAGACCTTTTGAAATAATCAAGAATTTAAACTTCTTTGACGTACCTAAGATGATTTAGGAATGTCAAATTATTGGTTATATTTATTATCAAAGGCTTGATGATTAAATAGTAGGTCATGTATGTGTTATTTTCCATCCTCTTATCTAGTAGTCATGGCTATTTACATAGATCATATTCAAGTGTAAAATAGACCTAAAGGCTTCATGCACTCATGGCACATGATGTGCATACTAGGAATAAACTAAAATTATTTGAGGTAGATGTGCACATCGATAAAAACTTACATATTAGTTTCAAATAACATAAAATGTCTATAAGGAGAAATCTCCATAGAAAGAATCTATGATAGTGTTTCATATAGAGATAAAATTATGGTATATATTTCCACTTTTAGACATTAATATTAGTTTTTTCCAAATAAAAATGTTAAATAATTTATGAATTAGCTTCTAACTTGAACAAAGCCTAAATGATATAGCATAGATGATTCTTAGCTTCTAGAAAGTAAACCAATAGAAATGGTTGTCTTCTTTGCTAATCATGTATATCAATTGATTTTTTTGGTTTTCTTAGATATATATATATATATATATATATATATATATATATATATATATATATATATATATATATATATATATATATTCTATGTCAAAATATTGTTTAAGCATAAAAGAAAAATTCTTTGCAAACAAGATCATCTAGACATGCTAAAAATAAGAATAAGAATAGAAAGGATCTAGATTTGAAGTGTTAATATATAATACCATGTTTGAGTTGATAATAGTTGTATATAAATTAACTTTTGCACAAGGTTTGACATATAATAGAATGAAAATGTTAGTGTAAATAAATAATGTACTAAACATTATTTTCACCACATGATAAGATAGTATAACCACCAAGGATTCATCATAAAACATACATCTATTCGTATATAATAAAGTGTGAAAAACCTTATATCAAGTTATTCTTACCTAAAATGTAGTAGAGCAATTGGAATTATTATAGGAAACAAACACTAGATTTAAGTTAGTAACCATTAAACTAAATGTGTACTGACAAATACCATGATTCCAAAAAGTTAACAAATATGCCAAAATTATTTACCATTATAAAATAATATTTTAATCCTAAAAGATGATTGTTATGAGAAATAATACACTTTATGACTAGTTATAGGTTGTTCCCATGAGTACTTACTCTCCTCAAAGGGTGGTGTGTGGGGAATTTTTGATGTTAAAGGAGTGTCATAAAGCAATGCTGTAGGCAAACAAATATAAGTATGTTAGTTGTAGATTATTGTTTCTATGGATTTTACAAAGCATATTGGAGATTTCTCTAAATAGAATCTTTTTACAATTTTTTAGAAGGTCCTTCACAATATTTCCTTGTGAGTATTATCAACAAAGGCAGTATTACATTTTTCCAAGTAAGGATCCCCTAAGCTTATGCATATTGGAACCATGCCACCTTGTTAAGTATAGAAAACAAAATTTATTGTCAAATCCTTAATGCTTGGGAATTTTGGTTTTGTTTTCTATATTTCTTTGACTAGAACAAATAAATTATAAAAAAATTAATTGATATTGGGAAAGTATGGGATGAGATTAAGTATTTTCTCAATACAATTTATTATTAATATTATCTTTGACAATCACTATGATCAAATTAAATGATTCTTTATCTTTGTTATGCTAATAGTATTTTTCTTTAGTCAATTTCTTATAATGATATTTTAAACCTCAATATCTAATATGAATGCCTATTATTAATTAATTTTCAATATGGATACATTGGCATATTTTAGTTTATGAAATAAGATATTCTATTAGCCCCCTCCCTCTATGTACTTGAATGAAAATGTTTTAGGTACTTTATTTCTTACGAGGCATCTATCAAACTCATTTGAGATATTTCAATCCCTAGCAGTAAAAATTACAATTTTAATACATATTTTACTAATGATTTTTTCTCATAGTTAATAAGTATGAATTTTTCATCTCAAGAGTGATGGTATACCTAGATATCCTTGGAAAGACCTCTTATTTGAGTATATATCAAGGATAAAATCATTTCTATATAACTCCCATTTGATATTCCATTAAGGTTTATCATATATGCATATAAAAGGGTTCATCTTGGGGAGGAACTCATATTAATTAGAATATGTTTTTCCTTTTAGGGCTCTACCATATAGTTTTGATAGAAATTTGTTGATAAATTTAATAAAAAAATCTTTTACTAGATCACTAAGAAGCTCTTAGATAATCAAGTTTTAAAATTATTCTATATATCATTACTACCCAAATTTATTTCTCCTCTTGTTGGGATCTCTCTAAGGGTTCCTATGACAAGTTAAAAATGACTAAAAAGGTAGTTTCGATAAAATATTTATGGATAAAAGTCTTTTCTTAGGTTGCTGAGGAAGTGCATTGACTCCGTATCACCATGAATACATAAGAATCATTGACATAAATCATCAAAGCTTCTTTATTTTTGTCAAGTGTGTGGCGAAGGTAATATCTAGAATCAAGGATTGGAAGATTATTTTTAAGTGTTATATTTCAACTTAAAATCCTTATGGGAGATCTTGCTATAAGGGGATGTGATTTACTCCATTTTTATTACCCTTGCTATAATTAAGATTCAATAATATTCTATGGTATAGAGCATTTAAAATACTTAGGAGAATTTTATCTCCCATATTAGTTGGGTGGGGTTTCTATTTGTAAGATGCGTGTCATTTATAGAATAATTCCTATGATATTGTTCTATGATTCAATAGCAAAAGAAACCATATGTTAAAATAATGAGATACCGATTAATTTGGTTGAATGCGAGAGATAAAGCTAAAATAAAAGTTTAATATTGAAAACAATTATACCTATGGTAGAAGAAGTGAAAGACAATCAAGTAATCTCAAGCATGAAAATCGTAATATTTTGACATGATAATTCAAAGCATGTCAAGTGATAAATCTAACGTTTGTGGGTATTGAGATTATTATTTGACAAGAATCCAAGCAAGTCATGAAAATATCACCTAATATTATCTATATTAATTTAAAATCTTAGGCTAATTTTAATTTCACAAGTTAGTTTCTAATGGATCCTTACATATAGCTTGACCATGGTGAGACTTTATAGATCCATGAAGAACGCTAATCATAAATTATACTTCAATGATATTAATATTATTTGTTCTACTAATTCTCTTGATAAAATTTTATGGTTTATTTATTAAAAGATAATATTTTCAACAAAATAGCCCATATCAAAACTTGTTGTTTCGCATGCAAAGACTAAATACCTCCAATAAAAAGTTATATACAATAATTAATGGTTTTACTATACCAAGACTAAAATATTCCAACAATACAACCCATTCCATAATTCATAGTTCCACCATAGACATAATATATATTTTCAATTATATGCTACATTTTAAATTTTGTAGTTCTACCATAGTAAGAAAATATACTTTTAATAAAATACCTTATTACCTATTCCATGGTTCCATAATGAATTGCCTTATTTTTCTAATAAATTATTTAATTATTAAATTTATGGTTTCATCAATTTGAATATTATTAAATCTATTAATCTTCTTTAAGAACAATGCTTGAATGATCTTAATTATGTTTATCAATTATCCTAGTTAAACATATGCTAATTGAGACAAAATCCATAATACAAGGAATTTATCATACCATATAAATTTTAGGATCTATTACATTATTTGGAATTACACAAGTTTTGGATGATTATTTGGAGAGGATTAAATAGGTAATAAGATATGTTGAGTTGTCTACAATAGTGTGTGGTACAATATTCTCATATCAAAATATGTATATCTTCTTTATAAATTTCAACTTACAAAGCAAGCAATTTGCTATTTGAAAGAAATATTAAAATTTTATAAGATAGGTTTCAGGTTTAATATTTTTGGGTGTTAATATTTTGGAATAAGTATTTGCGTGTGTGTAGTAAGTCGGGTTATGCATAGTGGTTTTTTATCACCAAATTGGCTAAATTAGGTTTTTTAAATTTTTTTGGGGGTCGATTCGCCCCAATTTTATAATAATTTGACCATTTTAAGTTTAAATTTCCAACATTACCCCTAATAATAGTGAATTTTCTACATGCATTTGGACATTATTCACCTGGATTTCGAAACTGATTCGTCAAAGTTTTATAAATATATTCTAGGGCTGACCCCTTACACATAACCCTAGTAGTAGAGCTTGAAATTAGCACAAAAAATAAATCTTTTTAAAATAAAAAGTCTAGGGTATATATTATTATTGAGGGTATTATTATTATACAAAGGATTTTTATTTTTTTAGGTAGTTAGAAGGAGAAATAAGGAAAGGTATTTTTATTTGGAAGCAAAGTTAATAGAAAAATATTTTTATCCTATATTTTATTAAAAGCAAATATAAAAATAATAAAATATAATGAATAAATTTATAAAGTGAATTTAGGAAATTATAAGGTATACAAGTGAATTCTATTTAGGTGAACAATTTTTTGAAGAAAGGTTGATATTTGGAAACTGAAAGGTGAATTTATTTTTGAAATAAATTGAAAGTTTGTGATGTTTGAAGTTTTTTGTTCAAAAATATAATAATAATTATAATTTTTGTAATAAGGTACATTTTTGGTATTGACCAACACCTTAAACTTTTCAATTAAACTTTTACATTAAAAAAATGTATAGAAAAAAAAAATGTGCTTTTTCCAATTACAACAATTGATACAAACGAAGCCTTGAACTTATATTTATAGGTAATACTATCATGTTAAGTTATTATGTCTAAGATATAATATAGTTGCCATAACAATGTTTGGGTATCAACCCTTTAAATATTTAAGGAGAAACAAGGACACATTTTATGATATATTGTTTCACTCCATTCTTTACCTGATTCATTACTATAGTTAGATGTAAATTCTAAAATTGAGAAAATCCAAGTATATAGGGAAGTTATGCCCATGTATGAGGATTTTGTTTTAAGTAGATATCATTAATAGAATAAATCATTTTCAAGTATGATTTTGAGATCATGTATCAATATCTTTCACATGGCCTAAGATCTCTGTCATGTACTACTATGTATATCATGAGGACTAGCTTCTTGTACGAATTGACGAGTATATCAAAAGAGCGATTATAATAAAATGATTGATATATAAAATTTGTGGTATATAGAAAAGAAGACCATTTGGAGATATAATGAACCTTTACCATGACTACTTCAAAAATCTTTCTCATAGAATATCGGTTACTTAAGGGCCCAAATTTTACACCATAGAAGACAAAGATGAGGACAATACTTCTGATTGAAAATTTTTGGGACAATGTTACTAGTGGTAATAAAATATATTGATGATATAAAAGATAAGCAAAAATTTAAGGAAAGAGATGTAAAGTCACTTATGCTTATAATATTTGGAGTGGATGATGAAATACATTAACATATTAGTGAAGTAAAAATATAAAAAGAGACAAGGGATAAACTTTATATCATATTTGAAGGAAGAAATGACATAGCAATCCTTCATCTATAATAATAACTCCATACATTAATTATACAAGATAGAAAGAGTGTTGAGAAATTTCTTTGAAGAATTGTAGAGTAAAAATTAATGTTGAATGTTGTGGGATAAAATGTTAATGAAAAGTTCTTAGTTTTAGTTATGCTCAAATATTTCCTTGAATCATTCAAAATATTGATGACATCTCTCCAAGGGTCAAATAGAAGTGTGTCATTTGAAGAGTTTATAAAAATACTTCAAAAATATAAGATAAAGAATCAATTGAGAGATTAATTGACCATAAATAACCTTATTTCAATCAATAAATCACAAAATAATTCAATAAGACCTTTTGCCCTAACTTCATCATAAAAATAGCCTCAAATAAGAAGGTGGTATTATAATATTTTTGAAAGAGAATGACATAATACAAAATTTTATAAATATAATTTATTGGATTGAAGGAATAAATATCAAATATAACCTCAAGGGAATCAACAATCACAATATCAACATACACAACAAATACAAGGGCAATAGCAAGGAGGGAAATCACAACAAAGGTCACAATAACAAAGGTATATTACACAGGGTGAATTAGAATTAAAATAAGATTATGAAGAAGGATGTGAAACAACACATAAGGTCCTCATGGCAAGTGAAATATAAAAACCAATAAATAAAGGTGATAGTAAACAATCCAAGATAAAAAAATACAAAAGTGTGTGTCATCCAAAAATAATGAAGGTGGAAAATTCTCAAAACTAAGATCTTGTTTATAGGTAATACACAAGAATAATTCTAAAATAGTTAATAATACTTTCAAAATGGTCTGAGAATATATGTTGATATTATAAAAAGGATGTGCATCATACTATTCACCCTTGATATCCTTGAAGTGTAGTTTCAAGAGCAAATTGAAATAATTGATAAGTTGAAGAATAAGCCAAATATTAAAGATGTGTATTGTGACACGAGTGATCTTCTTTAAAGGATACATTTTAGTTGCGATAAATATTATTTGAGGCCCATGAGGGAATATAGTTGTTGTGATACTAGTTATTTGAAGCTTACAATGGTTAATGTGTGTTGTGATATAAGGGATTTTGTATAGGGGATAAATATAGCTTGTGATACCAGTGATTTGAAAATTATTCATGAAGATAAAATTTATGTAGAAGGTGGTTATTATGGCCATGATAAAGTACATATTATCTTGTTTGAGAATGAATGAAATTAAAATTACCTTAAAGGGCTTTGGGATGATGAGATATGGTATTTTAACATTGGTAACCAAAATCATATGGGTGATATAGAATTTGGGGATTTTTAAAGGTATACAAAACATATAGGTTCAATTTTATTGAGAAAAATAGGATATTATGGTACATACTTAGGAAAAAATGGGTAAGTTTTTAAAGAGCCCATAATACTAATATAAGAGAAAATAATTTTAGGGCTTGGATATACTATACACGAAGGTGGTAGTGATACCAAGTATGTGAAAAATAATTGTATGAAAAAGGTGAAAGAAATAGTGGTACTAGATTTGTGACAGATGGTAATAAAAAAAAACTTATTAAGAAGGAATTACATGCAAGAGTTCCTAGTGTGGGTTGCTATAGTCATAATGGAAGACATATTTAACAACTAGATTTTGGAACTTACATTCATGTGAAATTTGTGCATGAAATAATCACTTCAAAAGTAGATTTTGGTACAAAAATAAAGTGACCAACAAAATATAGATGAATTATGGATGGATGAATGTGTGTGATTGGGATAAGACAAAATAAATATTGAATGGTTTCTACAAAATAAAACTAAGTTTGATGATTGAAAAACATCACAATTTATTGAATATGAAGAATAATGTGATATTTTCCATGGAAAAATTTCTTCGAAAACTTGAGATAAATGATTTTAGTATAAAAATATTATGAATACCTATAGCAAAAAGACCTATATATGAAGCATTATGTGAAATATTTTTAGGATGTGAATGATTCCAAATATATATTCCAATTTAAATTTCTCATATTTGATAATATAATGTCTATTCTATTGGCTAACCTAGAGGTAATGATTCCCTAGAGGCAACATAGAGAGGTGACCAAGAGGTAATGATGGCCCAAATGTGACCCAAATGCAATGGTTACTCTAAGTTAGATATACAAATGTATTAAACCAAAGGAAGACCCTAAAACATATCAAAGAGGTAGGCCAAGTAGATATTAATTAGATCCAACTAAGCTAGAGCAAGAGGAGACAAAGATAGCAAAAAAGATCCAGCAACCAATGACAATGACAAAGCCAAAGCCAAATCCAAAGAGTGAGAGCCAAATCCAGAGCTAGAGCTAGATCCATAGAATAGTTCTAATATGCCACTCCCAAATGCATAGGGGTAATAATATTTATACCAAATAATGTAACATAAGGGGATTTTAAACTTTGTTATATTTTTTAGAGTTATTTAATCATTATATATTTATGATCATTAGAAGAATTAGTAATTATCTCTCCCTTAAAAAACTCCTATGAGAAAATATGATGAGATGAAAAGGTAGTTGAAGGTGAAACACCAAGATCTCCACGTATTCAAGAGTCTCTAAAAGATGAAGAGACATATTGATGCCCTAAATATGCATGTTGTAAGCAAGTTATGCCTTATGAGTATTGAGCATTGAATGCCATTATATATAAAACTATGATGAAATATTGATGTGAAAATCATTGTGTTAAATATTGTATGTGCATTGGATACCCCTGCCTCCTTGGGTCTTACCCGAAAGTGGCATCCCTTTTGGGATGTTTTCCACAAATAAATAAATTTAAAAAAATATTGTATGTGCATTATTGGAAGTGTTTTCTTATTTACCCCATATTTCAACAGTAAAAAATAATAAGTTTTTACAAAAATTAAACATACTATTGCTTTATAATTGATGTCTTCCATTATCACCAGTTCATCCCTTCAACATTAATCTGGTAAGCACCTATTGCTTCACAAAATATAATGCACTAGGTTTTATATCATGTATAGAATCAAGAAGTACATGAATATATTATTGATCATGCATGTATAATTAAATAATGTAACTAAATAATTCTTTAATAATTACATATGTAATATAAGAATGCAATGAAAAGTTTGATCATGAACAAATTTTTTTATTTTAGATGATTTTTTTACTAATGGTCTTAGACTCTTAGTGATGCTTCATGGTTCCACCATGGAAAGCAAGTATATTTGAAAAACTCACTTAATTCCATTTCCCATATTTTATATTTCCCATGTTAGAATGTATGGTTGCACCATGGAAACTTTAATTAATTTTTAAAAATCACACATGCTAGAATATAAACCACGACTTTCAAATATTTGTTCCACTTGCATTTTTTTTATGAATTTATGGTTTCACATTGAAAAGAGTGTATATTTTAAATAAACTATTTTATACCACATCCATGCTTCTACATGACATACTTGAGTACTTTTATAAAGCTAGCCCATATTAGAGTTCAAGGTTAGACTATGGAAACATTAAATTTCATCAAAACTAAAAGAGTCCATATATAGGGATCGTGTTAGGGAAGAAAATTGTAAGTTATTATAGGTAAACATGTTTATTTTAGACATTTTATAGGGAGGTAAATTTAAAAACAACAATGAAAAGCTTGAGGAATACAAAAAGATGTTTATTTACAAGGTACAAGGAGAGTCCAATGACTAATTTTCTTTGGTTAAGGCCCAACTAAAAGATATAATACAAGAGCTATAAAATATGTCCTAATGCAAATATTAAATTATATTTTATGGTTCATATTTTATGATGAATATTTTATGGTTGAGCTGACATACACTATTAGTATGTTTGTTATATATTTCCAAATATATTTGTGAGCTATATTGAAATTATTTTGTGATTTTATTTTTTATACATGTATTGATGCAAGCATGATAGATTTAATAAGCTCTTGTTTGTAGATAATGTTTAGTAGGATTGGTAGAACAATAACATGTTGGTGAATTTTGAGTGGCTATTCAACTATATTGCATATTTTTTTATTTTTTTTGTATCCCTTATATAATCTTGTATCATTATCTCAATGCAAAGATTTTATATTATGAGTCTATCTTATCTCATTTGTCAATCAGTTCTCTTCATACTTATAGTTTTACCCCATAATCCCAAGGAGTTGGAAGAAACCAAAATACTTTAATAAATTAATGTTGACTTCATAATAAATTAAATCAATAATAACCACTAAAATATTATAAACATATACTTGTCCTTTATGCATTACCTTCAATTAAGTTATATTTCACCATCAACATCATTTAACATGCTGATAAACTTATAAAAAATATCATCAAATAACTCAACCTGTTAACCTCCCTTTTTATTTTATTTATTTTTTATTTTTGGTATTTTCAAGCTTAAATCTTATTAAACTTAAATTTCTTGAGTTTTCAAACTTAAATCTTCTAAAACATAATATATAAATAATTGTAAGTTTTTGTAATATCACTATATGAGTGTAATATAACATAAATAATTGTAAGTTTTTATATTATTACTATAATGTAATATAAATAGAACCTAAATATTTTAAATGTTTTATATATAAATAATTTATAATATAGTTATATAATTATAATGTACTATAAATAAAATCTAAAAATAAAACTTTTTAAATATATAAAAGTAATTTACGTTCCTTTCCGATTGAGTAATATAACAAGCTTGCTTTCTTATTGTCGTTACAACTTTCATGCATTCTTTATTACATATGTTCCACGAAAGTGTCTTTGGAGTTATCTTAAAAGTATGCTCTTTTCCCATCGGACTAGATAAATATCTTTGTCCATCACCCGAATATGCTAATTTCGAAGATGTTATACGATGAATGAAATTACGATATCTTTCAAGCTATGGACATCATTCCTATGCTTAGAATTACAAGGGCTATATATAAATTTGTTCTAAATTCATCGTTTTCCATTGCCATGATGTGTAAGCCAACGAAAGACAAGACAAAGTGAGTTTTTAGGACATTGTTATATCATCTCAGTAACTTTCTAACCGTATATTATACTTTTCATGCTTTAAATAAACTCGTTTGTGTAAAATCAAAGCAGCGACTAATCAGTTCAAACTGCTCGTCGTAAGAAACAATGAACTCATAGTGATACACGATGCTTACGCTTCTCTCTGTTTTGAGCTGTGAAGACTATATATTGATGTAATAAGCCTAATTCAGAATCACCTTGGCTTTCTGAAGGGGAAAAAAATGAAAATTATTGTTTGAAGAACTGACGGATAAGGCCTAATTCAGAATCACCTTGGCTTCTGTAGACATGGAGTCCAAGAAGAACAATCGTGAAGGAAATGTTAGTCCACAAGATGTGGAAGGTGGTGGAACCAATAGCCATGCTGCGGCAACCTTGGCATCTTCCATGCCGTCTGTTAAATTTATGAAGAAGGTGAGCTTCTCGATCGTGATGTGGTTATTGAATGTACAGCCCTACTTTTAAGATTCGAAATCTTATTCATTAAAATAAGAAAGCTTCAAAATTTAACATATTTATTACGTATCCGAGATGGTATACCTTTATGCAAGAAGGCAGAGGGGATCTATCATGAAACGCATGCTAAATCTTTTTAGCAACTAAGAATCTCTCATGTCTAAGAGGATTAGGATTTGAAAAAATTAAATGAATTCATTTATCTGGTCATTTGTTAATGGTATTTTTTATTTTGTGCTTGAGTGGATTTCGAACTTCTATGTCACATTGGAGTTTGAAGAATTCTTGGAGAAGCTAAAACACTTTTGTTTTGGTTATGCTCTAGGTAGGGCTTTCATAGGCATTTAGTTACAGACTATGTCAATATAACTAAATTTGTCACAAAGGCTCCTTAAATTGTTAACAAGGATACCTACTAAAAATTCTTGTTAGCGACTAGATGGAACCATGCTCTGAGTCTTGCCGGAGTGGAGGCTTTTGGGGAACGATCTGCTCTTGGTAATTTTGCACATGGGCTGGTTGCTGAGGCGGATCATGTCATATGACCATGCGCCTGCTATGGCACCCAACGGGGAGCAAACACATAAATCCATAACTTTTGTAGAAATTGGCCGATACTGCAGAACCTATGCTCAATGCCTAGTTTATCGAACACCCCGATATTTTCGTGTAGACAAACCAAGAAATTTTTCTTAAAAAAAAAAATTGGACATCTTCGAAACTGTTTTTTCTTATTTTTCCAAACTATTTGCATGTGCTTTTTCGTATTAAGTATTATGTTTTTCAACATTCTTCCATATCTAACTTTAAAGTTGATAGGGATAAAGTGTATTATGATCAATGTAATAAGTGTTACTATTTATGATCTTTTATTTTTAAATTGTTGATTGTTGTAATGGATAAGGTTGTACTATCATTATTTAATATATCTTTATCCATAATTTATGCTTTGCAATGTTTATTTATAGGTATCTTATGATAATACAATGCAGTTTTTGGATTGTTATATTTTATTGACGTGTCTGTTGTAAATTGATTCTTTATCATTGGTATTAGAGTAGGCTATGAAGTAAGTAGGCGAGTATCCTTTTCCTCTAGGCCATTTTTGGTTCAAATGTAAAATGAGAACACCTCTGGTAGGTCTGGTCTGTGGACTCGTTTACTTCTTTATAGATAGTTTTGTGCAGGCTTTATGAAATTATTCTTGAATCCATATGCGGTATCATACTGCTTCAGTCTTGTATCATTTAACAATATTAAACGTCATATTCATTTACTTTGTGTTCATGATCTAAAGTTCAAAAAAAATTTACTGGTGGAGTTCATGGTTGATCAACTCTTTTCAAGAATTTTTTCATGTGATCAAACTCCTTTGTAGCTATTTTATGTTGTTTCACAGTGTTGTACCATTGTGCCATTGTGCAGTTGTGTCATCATGTTGTTGTTGCAGGCACCCATTTATGGCATCACCAACCTATTTCACCTGATTAACAGGTTTTCCTACGATCTGTGTTGTTGGGCAGCTTTTTTTTTTGTGATCTGATCAGCTATGTGCTCCTCTACCTTCTCTATAGCAAGCTACGTGCTCCTTTATTCCTAGTGTACTTTTCATTTTTAGAGTCTTCTAATCAGCTCATTCTACCCTATGGTCATGCACATATGCGAGCATTTCTCTACCCATTCGATTTGTGTTTTTTCAAAGACAAATACTTTGTGCATTCTACAAATTTTTCTCCCACACTATGCCAAACCAAGCTCTCTTCTACCTTGATCTAATATTTCCAGTGATATTTGGCATCCTCCATGCATCGATTTGCATGCACCCACATTTTTAGGCATTCCTCTAAGTTTTCAATGACTATCTGCCACACTTCCAGTGATCTGTCACCCCTCCGATCTCTTTGGTGATGATTTCACATTTTTTAGCATTCGCTCATGGTTTTCGGCCTGCTATTCCTTTTTGGCATCATAACTTAGCTTCCTCCTAAGATTTGCAACTAATTTTTTGGTCTTTCATCGATTTTTGGTACCCTCTTAACTTTCTGGAAAGACCCCAAATCCTTGATGCAAATAATTAAAACTTTGGCTAAGGTTCTTGTCAGTTTTTTATCTGTTTGGGTATTATTCCACTTTGATAGTGTTATGTCCTTTTTGTGTTATGTCTTATTTTTAGCACCATTTTGTTGCTCATCATTGGACATTACCATATGCTTTTTTTATTCTTCCAGTCTATTGCTCACCATTGGAAATTACCAGTCTATTACTCACCGTTGGCAGATGCTATTAATGACATTGTCATTAGTCAATGCTCTTGAACATTGCAAATTGAATTGACCATAGGAAGTTACCATTAGTAAATGTTCTTAGAAATTGCAAAATTGCTTGTTGGAAATTATACCTCACATTGAAGTTGCACCTAGCCATTGTGCTAACATCACCCATTGATGTTTTAATCAACCGTTGCAAACCATATTTTTTCACCTGTGTATCCATACTTTTAGGAGACTTTTTGATAATTTAATTTTATAGGGCTATCATTTATTTAAGTATACCCTTGCCTATACCCATCCACCATGGTACTTTTTCTATTTTTCCCTATTTAGTCTCTTGAATCATGTCCCAAAGAATCCTTTCTCTACTAGGCCTGCATTTTTTACCTTCTAACTGTCATTTCATCAATTTTTGGTTTTCTTTCTAGCTCATACCAGATGCATGGCCATCAACATGGCCTTAGCCAAAACATTATCCTAAATATTTACCCTTCAATCCACCACATTGGTCGACATCTCTGCCAATCAGTTTGCTACATTGGTCGCAGTCATCGTCCAAGTCCATTCTTTAGTAGATAAACTTATAGACCTCACACTCAAGTCCTCAACATCTTCTACTTCCAATGCAAGATGTGAAGTTTGTATTTACAAAGGCTGCAAAGATCCTAATATTCTCAATACTTGGATACTTGATATGGATACATAGGTTGACTTTAGTCAAACTACAGATGATGATAAGGTTCTATTTTCCAAGCTAAAAATATTTGGTATGGCTAAGATTTTGATAACTGAATGCCATGGAACTCAAAATCCCATTTTCATGTGGGATGACTTGGTAAAGGCTTTGAAGGCCATATTTTATCCGTTCCATTATGATGCTAACTTACAAATTCATTGGATTCACCTTTGATAGGTATAAAATCAATCAATATAGGATTATGTGTATCAATTCAACTGTTTACATGTTTTGCTACACATTGTTGATCCTATATATTCCTTAATTCTTAAGTTAAAAAGTGCACTTCTAGTATATTTTATGATGGGTTGAAATATACTTTATACACAACTCTTGATGATGTGTTCAACCATGCTTAGCTTGCAAAGGATAAGTTCATTGCACAATCTCAAGGACCTCGCTACTCTTATTGTGGTTCCACACAAGCGTATCGTTCACAACAACAAGGACAAAGGTAATCTTATCATTTCTCCCCTTATTCTACTTATTACAATTCTAATCAATCCCTTCCTTCTAAGTATATCTTTTGTGATTCTTCTCCTTCTTCTTCTTATAAAGGAAAGAATCATAAATTCTCTTGATAGTTTAAAAATAAAGGACATGAATAATTTACTTATCCACAATTACAAAAGTCTAGGAAGAAGACATTACTTGTATAGTCTTATGAGAGAACATGTGATAACCCCATCAAGACTACTGGTGAGGGTCAGATTTATGAATTAAGGGGGAACCTAAATTATATTACATTATGAACCATCATTCTACCGTAGTTGATCGTGACACTTTGTTCATCACACGTGCACATTTGCTACATAATTTTGCTATAGATTGTATAATTGTTAATGGCTCGCAAAAGAATTTAATTGTGAAGTCCATTGTTTATAAGCTTAAACTTCCCATAAACCCACATCCTCATCTAAAATCTCTTAGGTGGAAGGATAGAAATACCACATTAAATATCACACACACATGCACTGTTGCTTTTGCTTTTGGTCCTAAGTTCAAATATGAGGTCACTTGTGATGTGACTCCAATGGATTATTGTGGGTTATTTCTTGGAAAGCCAAATAAATATGACATGTGTGCAAGATATGATACTTATAATAACACTTATAAAATAAATCAAAATAATAAGCTTATTCAATTGAATCAATAAAGCACACCACTAATATTTTTCTTACTTACCACCAAGCCAAAAAAGCTTCCAATCAAGCAAAAGCTCTTGCAATCATCTTCATTCATACACAAAAATATCACTCAATAGCACAAAAATCTAAATCACACAAGCCAACAACACTTGATAAAATATTACATAAATGATCCCACTTATTTACCTCCTAAAAGAGAAATTAATTAGAGCATTGATATAATTCCATAAGCACCTTTGCCTAATACACCCATGTATAGGAAATCTATTTTGCAATATGATGAGATTAAAAAATAGCTTCAAGATCTATTAACTAAGGGGTTCATCAAACCCAATATTTCTCCTTGTGCTTCTCCTATTCTTCTTGTTCTAAAAAAGGATGGCACTTGGTGATTTTGTATTAATTTTCAAACAGTTAATAAAATCATAATAAAAATAAATATCCACAGCCCCGCATTGATGATCTCTGAGATCATCTTAAAGGTGCTAAGTTTTTTATTAAAATTGATCTTAAAAGTGGATACCATCAGGTCTACATTTAGGCTAAATATACTTAGAAAATAGCTTTCAAAACTAATATGGGTTTGTTCGAGTGGCTTGTTATACCTTTTGGTCTCACTAATGCTCCTGCTACTTTTATGAGGCTAATGAATAAATTTTTTTGTGAGTGCTTGGATAGATATGTCATTATCTATCTTGATGATATTATGATATTTTCTTCTACATGGCAGGCACATTTACAACACATTGAGCATGTTATTTCCATTCTTCAAAAGAATCAGTTGTATGCCAATTTGCCTAAGTGTTCTTTTGGGAAACCTCAATTTCATACCTTGGCTTCATCATCAATGCCAATGGTATTCAGGTTGATCTTGTCAAAGTAGAAGTTCTCCTCAATTGGCCTCCTCCCAAAAATATCATTGAATTAGAGAGTTTTCTTGGCCTTGCAAACTTCTACCACAAATTCATTCTAGGATATTCCACCATTGCTACCCCATTGCATTCCTTGACTAAGGCCAAATCTATTTTTCATTGGACTCTTGATCATACTCATGATTTTACCACTCTCAAATATAAGCTTTGTTCTGCTCCTATTTTAGCCATTCTTGACCTTAGATAGCCTTTTAAAATTGAAACTGATACCTCTCAGTTTACCCTTGGTGTTGTTCTCAAACAAAATGGTCATCCCATAGCTTATCATTATGAGTCATTTTCCATAGCCAAGCAAAAATATTCCACATATGATAAGGAAATTTATGCCTTATTCCAAGCTATCAAATATTGGTTTTATTACCTCTTAGGTAAAGAAACTATTATCCACACTGATTTTTTCTATTTGCAGTTTCTTCAATCACAAACAAAGATCTAAGAAGCATGACACATGAAATGGGCTTTATACTTTCAATAATTTTACCTGGTCATCAAGTACAAAGAGGGTAGTCAAAATTATATTGCTGATTATCTTAGTTGATCTCCTTCTACTCATGTTTTAACCATTATCACTACCTCTCATTTGGGTTTTTAGTCTTGGCATTTTGAGTATCCTCATGACCCTGACTTTGCACATGTTTACCAACATTTAAAGCATCCTTCTTCCTCAAACTTGTCCCCCTTTTTAGGACTATCATCTTAAGAAGGGTTTTCTTTCCCATATCAATAAATATTGTGTCCTCCATGAGAATAAATAATCCCTTTTGAAGGAGGCACATTCTACCCTTTAAGATGGTCATTTTAGCAAACAAGACTCTTCATCATTTGCATATGTTCTTTTATTGGACCCACTTGAAATAGTGTGTCCTTTGTATTCGATCTAATATAGCTAACCGTGAGTTTGGTCTTAGTATACCCTTATTGAAAACATGAGATTCTGGAAACAAAAAGGGAAAACTTCAAGTACGATGCAAGAACGAAACTAAACTTGATGCTATGAATTAAAAATGCATAAAATGGAGAAAGCATAGACAAATTGAAACCAAATGGAACGAAACAACCCTCTTCTTTTATTAATATATTTCAAATCCAGTTACAATCCGCTTCCTCCCCTTTTAGGGGCAAGGAGCATCAAACTTGTCTCTTGGTCACATCAATGGAAAGCCATCCCTCTTTCGTGTGCCCACATGTAAGATGGGAAGACCAATCGTCATCGCTGCTTGTGTATACAAGTGCTGATTCTTTACTGCTCCTCCAATGCTTAGACCCTGCGTTCAAAGGAACAATGAACCGTTAGTAGCACCTACGAACAAGACAAAGCAATGCAATCTTCAAGCCTACAATAAGCAGATGAGAAAATGAATTAAACTGCAACTAAAACTTATCCAAATGACATGAAAACTTGGCAAGGGCATAGAAACATCACCAAAAAGGCATTGCAAAAGAAACAGTCAGGAAATTTCTCACCGATTTGAATTTTCTTTGGGGAGGGATGGATTTGACTGTAATTCGCTCCGTGGTAGAACGAATTCACCTGCAACAAAGTTCCGAAGTGATACTGCCCAAAATGTCCTGCCTTGGAGGCTCCAAAACACCTATAAATTTGGGGTTAGCTAATTGGGGGAATTTTGGGAAGACCCAGATGGTCATATTTTACCAATTTGACCTCCATCAATGGGAATTTGATAATGCTTATATGAAAGTTAGTGGAAGTGAAAACGCAATAGCATAATGATAATAAATCGAAATGAAATGCAATCAAAATTGTAATCTATCTAACAGCATAGAAAACAAATGCAAGGAATGAAAATGATAGAAAGGAAGATATGCTACACATTCTCGATCATTCCTAAAAAGGATGATTAGGCCTATGGCAAGGTGGGGGCGCCTAGGTGGGCCGCCCACCGTTGGGACCTGATTTTGGCACCAATCCACTTGGGATGAATCCAAAATCCCTTACAAGGTGTTGTCGGCAAATTGGGTGGTATTCTATGGCCAAATGTCAAGTTTTGGGCTCAAGATTTGACTTTCCAAAAGTCACCCAATGACGTCCTCTCTAAAAGAGATCAAGGATGTAGAAGGCACAAATAACACAAAGATGTATGGGGAAATAAAATGGCAGCACTTCGTTGCTTAAAATTTCTCTTACTGTCTATATTTTGGGATGAGGAAACTCATCAATTTATAGACTTGGAGGTCTCTTAGGATGAGCATGCAGGGGCGCCACATGGCAGCATGAAGATTCCTCCTTGATTAGGGGCCTCATGACTGCCCCTATAAAAACCTCTAATGCTCACCTATGCTCCCATGAACTGAAGGAGGTGTTAGGTGGCGGATCCAAGCTACCATTTGTCAAGATTTGACTTTTTTCTCGTCAAACCTAGAATTCGTCCCACCCTAGAGTGGATTCTTATTCGTCCCAAGGGAGGACAGATCCCATTTTGAATTCATCCCAAGGGGGGATGAATTTTGAGCAAAGTGCCTAGAAGGTGCCAAATTGATCTCTAACCTTCCAAAACTACTGTGAGAGTGGTTAGGACCACTGTTTAAACTTTGGGGGCTGCCCTTGGGGCTATGTGTGTCAAAGCGATCAGTGTTTGTAGTCACATTATCGGATTGGCGTTGTTTTGGTGTCTACAGATGCCCCTTTTTGGGATGCACTGTGTATGGCACAACGTCAAGCAAAAATAGATAACCAAAGCACTAATGATTAGGGTTTTTTAGTAACCTAACAAAATTTTGATGTCTCAAGTATGGAAAGGGCATGCATTCTTGAATCCTTGCTTCTGACGAGCGAAGGAACTCAATTCAAGTGTTAACCTTTTTTGGTGAGGTGTTACTTGAGCTTGGACATTGATCAGTCATGAATAGGCAAAGGGCGCAACCTTTTGTCTATGGGAACCTTGAGTTCATGATTCATGAATGCCAAGTGATTGATTAGCTTGTGATTATTACTTGTTTACTACCCCAAGTAGGAGCGTAATTGTTTTTGTCAATGATTCTTTGAATGCATGCCATTTTCCTTAATTGGGTATGTATTTGTTGATTGGTGACTAAGTGTGACTACCCCCTCAAGCGACGAATCGATGAGGGAATGACCTTCATGAGAAAATTGACGAGTCGCTTGACCCAAGATGACTTGTGCAAAGGTGCCTTTAGATTCTTATCCTTGAACGTGTGTGTAGTTTTCTGATATTTAGACCTGTTTTTGGTGGGTGTTAACCCTTTTTGGTGACACTTTTTGGAGCTAAAATTGGCAAAAATCCGTCCTCCCATGGACCGGTCCGGCTATGGTAGCATTCTTAGGGAGTAGGATAGTGACAATTTGTAACCCCAACGTCTATTTTTGATGCCAAGAATGTCAGGTGCGAAGGCGCCTTCGTTCGGAAATGTTATTACGATTTTTGGGTGTCTTTTGACCCTTTTGCTAATGTCGTTTGGGGATGAAATTCTCGAAAATCCGTATTCCCGTGGAGTGGTCCAACTATGGTAGCCTTCTTAGGGAATATGACAGTGAGGATTTGTGACCCCGACATCTATTTTGCATGCCCGGGATGTCAAGTTCCAAAGAACTCTCATAGGGCAAGTTTATTAGCTGTTTTGGTGCATTTTTGTTCAATTTTATATATAGACTTTGTTTTGTTTATGCGTATGTGATGATTTGATTTTATGCATGATGGTTGATGAATATGGATGTATGCATGTTAATTTATTTTGATGGATGCATATGTTATGATGAATGCAAATGTTTTTTATTTATATGTGATATGCAAAAATGGAATGGATGAATTGAATTTGTGATGTTTGGAGGTCGCACCATAGATTGTTCAAAACTTTATGGCTTTTTTTTTTTTTTTATGATGATATAAGAAGGGATTGTATACAGCGGTTGGCATAGAATGTAGCTAGGTTTTCCTGAGACTCAGATGTTTTAACTAACTAGCCAAGGCTGTACTTTTATCTGACAAGACTTTGAACAAGGTATGAATTGGACTTGTCTTTGACCAAGTTATTTCACATCTTTGTGTGTGCAATTGAGTTCATTGATGTGGCATTTGTTAGGATACCGCCAGTTCCAGATAGGCTATCAACCAAACCTATACTGAGGATCACCTAATTAGCTCCACTAACTCCTTTGTTGTATTTAGTCAGATTAATCTACGGTGCAATCTAGGATACCATAATCTAGCTCATCCACATGCAAACATTAATCTGCACATAAGTTAATGCGGTAGATATATCGTCATGTGGGAGGTTTGCCATGAGTGACCAATAGGCTATCAACCAAACCGATACTGAGGTTTATCTCATGACCTTTTGAATGCTGAGAGTTCCAAGGATTCAAGTTCAACTCCCTTCTTTTCTTCAATTGTATTGGGATACTTGCTCTTTATAGTGATAATAATCACTGTTTATTTTTGTTTTATTTGTTTTTATTTTGAGCAAGGGATTTGGATATGGAGTGACGAGAATCACTGTTGTTTGTGCTTTTTGATGTATGCACTTTGGGATATTAAACTTTGGAGTTTTGAATTTTGTAAATTTTTGATGTTTTGCAACTTTTGAGAACTTTGGGATTCTTGGGGAATTAGGTAGGGAGGATGCTTGTCATTTTTCAAAATCTCAGCATTCTTGGGGTCATTCGCACAGGGGGATGAGCAAGATAACCGTTTCACTTATGGTGACCTGGATTGCTTTGCAGGTTTCATCTTTCGTTCACACAACTTGGGAATTATTTTTTTGTGCTTTTGAACTTGTGATGGGATGCTATGTAACAAGGTGTATTTCAAGTAAAACTCTACCATTGTAACATTCGTTTGACTTTGTACAATTCTTGGCTAGAGATCTAAAGACAGCTGAATGACGAAAACTCTAGATACATTAGATGACAACTGATTTATGATATGGCGAAATGGTGATTGTTGTTTATTTTTGTTGTATTGTTTTCAAAATGGAAAATGTGAAAGGTGGTGGATTTGCCAAGTAATGACAGTCTATGGTGCTTTTGCCTTGTGTGATCAACAATATGTAATGTATGGATGTGATGCTTAATGCAACTATTATTTTTGTGTTTTTGATCTTGAAGTATGCATGAAAATGAGATGCAAATTTTTTTGTGATTCTTGATTATTTGATTGTTTTTTTTTTAATTTTCTTGATGATGACCAAGGGATTTCGAGAATCCGTTGGGGCCCTTTTGGGGTGACCAAGCGATTGCGATAATCCTTGGAGCTTTTGGGGTGACCAAGTGATTATGATAATCCTTGGAGCTTTTTGGGGTGACCAAGTGATTGCGATAATCCTTGGAGCTTTTTGAGGTGACCAAGTGATTGTGATAATCCTTGGAGCTTTTGGGGTGACCAAGCGATTGTGATAATCCTTGGAGATTTTTGGGGTGACCAAGCGATTGCGATAATCCTTGGAGCTTTTTAAGGTGACTAAGCGATTGCGATAATCCTTGGAGATTTTTGGGTTTTGACCAAGTGATTGCGATAATCCTTGGAGCTTTTTGGGTTTTGACCAAGCGATTACGATAATCCTTGGAGCTTTTTGGGTTTTGACCAAGCGATTGTGATAATCCTTGGAGCTTTTTGGGTTTTGACCAAGTGATTGCGATAATCCTTGGAGCTTTTTGGTTTGACCAAAGGGAGTACGGGCACATTTGGAGCATTTTTGGGCTTGACCAAGCGATTTAGGAATCCTTGGAGATTTTTGGTTTGACCAAGGGATTGCTGGAATCCTTGGAGCTTTTAGGTTTGACCAAGGGATTGCTGGAATCCTTGGAGATTTTGTGCAATGAAGTGCTATATTTTTGAGGTAATCCTTCCCAAGTTTTCAATGATAACTGGTTTGAGCAAGCTTGGCTCTCCATCAATAAACCCTCATTTTGTGGCTATATATCCAAAAAAAAACCCAAAAATTAAAATGAATCAGATGGGGCCCAAAATTGGGGTACGCATCCCTCTTACAATATATAAGCAAAAAATAAATTTTTAAGTCCTAAATCTAAATACATTAGGAGATATAGACCTCCAAACAGCTCAAAAAGCATAAAAAAATAGGTGAGTAATTTTAAAACCTAATTTTAGGGCACTAGATGATGGAATTTGGCCTCGAAAACTGGGTTTTCTGTGAAAATAGGACTCAAAGGAGTCATATTTGTTTAAAAATATCCCAACTAGCTCCCTATCAAATTTCACATCAATCGGAGCTACGGTTGAGAAGTTATGGTCCCGACAAAATGCACTAAAATTTAGGAAAAAAATAAAATTTTCCACATTTCGTTGGATGCTCATGCATCACTTACAGGCACCGTTGGGGTGCTTCTGGGTTGAACAAAGGGGTCATGGACACCTTTGGGGCCTTTTGGGGATAACCAAGTGATTATGGGAATCCTTGGAGCTTTTTGGGTTGACCAAGCGATTGCGGGAATCCTTGGAGCTTTTTGGGTTTTGACCAAGTGATTGTGATAATCCTTGGAGCTTTTTGGTTTGGACTATGGCTCTTCAGGGGATAGAGGTACCCCCAAATTTTGGTATTTGTGCTCCGGATCTAGCTCTAGAGGTATTGGCATGAATGGATCGACCCTATGCATAGATAGGAGGATAGGGTATACCCTCGGTACTGATATTGCTATGGGGTCTCTAGGCGAAATTTGATCTCTATATGCCCAAAGTGGTGGATGTAACACTTGGTCCCACTGCGTTGGGTTAATGCACCACTCATGCCCTGGCCTTATGTTTAGCTATTGAAGTGCATCATCAATATCCATGGGGTGTTGATGTTGTCGCATGTGATTGTTGTGGGCCATCTCTATTTTATCCTCACCTTCGTCCAGTGAGTCCAGATCATCAGAATTTTGCGATTTTGAGACATGGAAGACTGCATCATCAGGTACCCCTACAGTCAGAGGTTGATCCTATTTAAAAGGAGCCTCATGTAAGTTGGGCCTTGGAAGCTCCAAAATCTTGGTCTCTACCGACTCTAAGTGCTCTAGTGCTTTGCATGTATTGGGGGATTTGAGCTCCTCCTCTTTGGTTGGTTCTTGTTGCAGGTTGTAGGGAACTTGGGGCCTTGGGTGGTTTTGCTGGATAGCACCCCCCATGTCTTGGTATGGCATTTCATCCCACTCTTCTTCTTGCTCAGATTCTTCAGAGGCTTCTTGAGGAATTTCTATGGGTGGCCCATAAACCTGGGTGGGTGCCTGAGGAAGGCACCCGTCATTGGTTATAGGAGTGGCCTCCCACTCATGTCTAGGAGGCATCGGGGGTAGTGCTTGATAAGGTCACGAAGACTTGTCTCGCACCCGGGGGTTGTGCCTCTCATAATGTTTTGTCTTATGCGTGTGAGGGGTTGGAGTCCTCTCCTGCATAGTGTGTTGGGACAAATCATCTTTTTGGTGGTGAAGGCACTCTTTGTTAATATGGTACAGTTCCTCTAACTGTAGTCACTCTAGCTCAAGTTGCATGAGTTGCGCCCGACGAGAGACATGTTTGGCAAATTCTAAGATAGTTTGTCCCACCGTCTCATGTCTACAAGGGCTAGATGCCTCTCTGGCATATCTATCTCAATCGTGACGATCCAAAATCTCTATAGGTCGTCTCCCTTCATTGAGGGGAGCAGCATTTCATCGAGGCTTTGGCCTTAGTATGCGATCCTGATAGCTAGCAGGTGTGGAAGCGCATTGCTCCCATGTTGTATATTGCTCTCGAGGAAGGTAGGGGTCTTCCTCGTGCTCTCTTTCATAAGTGAAAAAGGTATGGATGGAGTTGGCTTGCCCTACCTGAAGAGTCGTGCACTCTGGATTTGACCGGTTGTTGCTAACAGTGATGTGGGGTGTAGGAGGGATGGCATAATCATGTGCCCCCCCTATGGACCCCTTGCCATTCTAGCGCTTCATCGCATGGTGGCCACTTATAGCAGGTGTCTAAGGGAGCTCTCCTATGGGTGTACCCCTCCTGAATGGGTGTGTGCTGGGTGTTGTGCTGGTAGGGAGTGCCCCTAGAAGGGGTGCCCTTATAGTCTCATTCCGTCAGGGCACGAAGGGGACTGCCTTGTGTGTCAGGCCGCCAAGGTGGTATGACCAAATCCTTGGGGCTATACCAAAGGTGACTTGTGCCTCCTTGGATATTCCTTGCAGCATCCGCCCATGATTGGGCTTGGCTGTGGGTGAACACCATTGTGATACTTCTCTACAAAATGCATAAATTTTTGTCTTTTGTTTATGATTTTTCTGATTTTTATGCTACACAAAACAGAAAATATCACACACATGCAAGCGATGATTATCTCTTTTAAATATTGAAAGTGTGCCCTAAATCTCGTTTCGTGTGTTTTAATGTTCATTTTTGAAAAAATTTTGAAGAACGTTTAAATGCAGTATGAAGGCTCTTATGACTCCCATAAATGGTCACCCCTTCGATATACCATTGCCAGGCCGATATACCAACCTCTCTATATACCCGCCCTTACGAGAGGGAAACTATAGGTATGTGAGAGCAGATGGTACGTGGTGCATAGGCGATACGAAATGGGGATTACCCTGTTTATGACACCTACCATAGAAGACTTATCCTCGCATGCTAGGAATCACCCCAGTGACACTCGGTCAGCTTTCATCAGGATTTACATCTAGCAACAGTGACAATCGGGGTAATGGATGCAAAATCAAGCCAAGGTGGTGATGAAATCCACCATTGGTCTTGATCAAGGGCTGGGGTTTTATGACCAGCTCCTTGGTTTAATTTTACCACGTGATGTGTGTGGGGTTCATTTTAATGGAATTGAAACAAGCAACAACATCTTTACCTAAGCAAGCAAGAATGGACAAAAAATAGAAAACAAAGACAAGAAAATGACAGGAACTGTTAAAAACTGTTACCTCTTTTCCACCCAAATTGGTTGTCTCTGACTCTCGGCCCTGAAAATGCATAGACAAAAATTCTTCTTTGGGTGATATGAATGCCAGAACAAAATTCATCCCAAGTTGAGATGAGTTTGAATTCGTCTCAGGGTTAGACGAATTCCGGTACTGTATTCGCCACAGGCTGGAATGAACTACAACCAAAATTCAAAAAATGGCACCTGTAAGGAAGAAAACACAAATTTTGATTAGTTTCTTGATCTCAAAAAGCAAGGAACATAGTCCCACCACGATCGCCACTGAAAACATGAGATTCCAAAAACAAAAAGGGAAAACTCCAAGTACAATGCAAGAACGAAACTAAACTTGATGCTATGAATTAAAAATGTGTAAAACAGAGAAATCGTAGACAAATTGAAACCAAATGGAACGAAACAACCCTATTCTTTTATTAATATATTTCAAATCTGGTTACAATCCGCTTTCTCCCCTTTTAGGGGTGAGGAGCATCAAACTTGTCTCTTGGTCACATCAATGGAAAGCCATCCCTCTTTTGCATGCCCACATGTAAGATGGGCGAACCAATCGTCACCGCCGCTTGTGTATACGAGTGTTGATTCTTTTTTGCTCCTCCAATGCTTAGACCCTATGTTCAAAGGAACAAGGAACCGTTAGTAACACCTGTGAACAAGATAAAGCAATGCAATCTTCAAGCCTACAATAAGCAGATTAGAAAATGAATTAAACTACAACTAAAACTTATCCAAATGACATGAAAACTTGGCCAGGGCATAGAAACATTACCAAAAAGGCATTGCAAAAGAAATAGTCAGGAAATTTCTCACCGATTTGAATTCGCTTCGGGGAGGGACGGATTCGACTGTAATTCGCTTCGAGGTAGAACGAATTCACCTGCAACAAAGCGCCGAAGTGATACTGCCCAAAATGTCTTGCCTTGGAGGCTCTAAAACACTTAAAAATTTGGGGTTAGCTAATTGGGAGCATTTTGGGAAGACCCAGATGGTTAGATTTTCCCAATTTGACCTCCATCAATGGGAATTTGATAATTCTTGTCTGTAAGTTAGTGGGAGCGAAAACGCGATAGCATAATGATAATAAATCGAAATGAAATGCAATCAAAATTGTAAACTATATAACAACATATAAAACAAATGCAAGGAATGAAAATTATAGAAAGGAAGATATGCTATACATTCCTGATCATTCCTAAAAAGGACGATTAGGCTTGCGGTAAGGCGGGGGCGCCCAGGCGGGCCGCCCACCGTTGGGACCTGATTTCGGCACCAATCCACTTGGGATGGGTCCAAAATCCCTTACAAGGTGTTGTCAAAAAATTGGGTGGTATTCTATGGCCAAATTTCGGGTTTTGGTCTCAAGATTTGACCTTCCAAAAGTCACCCAATGACCTCCTCTCTAAAAGAGATCAAGGATGTAGAAGGCGCAAATCGCACAAAGATGTATGGGGAAATAAAAAAACAGCACTTCGTTGCTTAAAATTACTCTTACTATCTATCTTTTGGGATGATTAAACTCATCAATTTATAGACTTGGAGGTCTCTTGGGATGAGCATGCAGGGGTGCCACATGGTAGCCATGCCCTTCCAGGGGAGGGAATATTCCTCCCTGATTAGGGGCCTCATGACTGCTCCTGTAACAACCTCTAATGCTCGAAAACGCTCACCTATGCTCCCATGAACTGAAGGAGGCATTAGGTGGCAGATCCGAGCTGCCATTTGTCAATATTTGACTTTTTTCCCGTCAAACCTGGAATTCGTCCCACCCTGGAGCAGATTCTTATTCGTCCTAGGGGAGGACAGATCCCATTTTGAATTCGTCCTAGGGGGGATAGATTCTAAGCAAAGTGCCTAGAAGATGCCAAATTGATCTCTGACCTTCCAAAACTATTGTGAGAGTGGTTAGGACCACTGTTTAACCTCTTGGGGCTGCTCTAGGGGCTGCCCTTGGGGTTGTGTGTGTCAAAGCGATCAGTGTTTGCAGTCACATTATCGGATTGGTGTTGTTTTGGTGTCACAAATTGCCTCCCATCCTTGAAAAAGTATTTCTATGGATATTATCAGTGGTTTTTCTATGACTGTTCATGAGCATGATTGTGTCTTTATCATAGTTAATCATTTCAGTAAAATGGGTAAGTTCATTTCTTGTTATAAAACTAGTTTCGCTATCAACTTAGCCCAAATATTCTTTGATGCTATATAATATTCATTTTGTCTTCCCACTAGTATTGTATTTGATCTTGATTCTCATTTTATTAGACACTTTTAGTGTTCTTTGTGGAAATTATTAGATGTATCCCTTAATTTTTCCACGACCTTTCATCCATAGTTTGATGGTAAAATATAAGTTTTTAACTGTATATTTATCCAAAGTCTTGGCATATTCCATAATTTATCTTCATCTAAGTGGTATTTGAGTCTAAATCATATTGAGCATGAATATAATAGGGTTATCCATTCATCCACATGTCATTCTCCCTTCGAAGTGTATGTAGGTTTTTAATATCTTACTCTATATAAGTTACCCTTATCACTTATGTCTCCTATCATAGTCCACATGCACAAATAAAAATATTTAGATCACTCTTTCATTTAGAATTTACAACATCTCCAGTCAAAGGTTATTCACATTTTATAGAATATCCAACAATAGCAGAAGCATGCCATAGATTGTCCTTGTGTTCCACATTCCTTCCAAGATGGAGATAGAGTTTGGTTGTATCTTGATCACCATAGATTTTTAAAGAAGGCACATAGCAAGATCAAACCTCTTCATTATGGGTATTACACTATAATACAAAAGGTATCTAAGAATGCTTTTCATATTTATTTACTAGAACACTTGGATATCCATAGTGTTGTCAATGTTGACTTACTCTGGCTATACCATGTGTCTACTTTGGAGAGTGCACCAATAATTAGTCATCCTGTAGATTTTGTACCTGAGTTCTAGCTTCCATTGGATGAGGATAATATTTTCAATACTAGGTTTCATACCATACGTCAAGGTTCTTCCACTTCCTACCTTGTTGGCCATCATGAACAACTTCCACATTCGTATTAATGGCTTCCTCATAGCAATATGTTTCATGACTTTCCTTCCCTTTTGAGTGCATTGGAGTTCAATAATTCTACGATTGGAAGGAATGATAGGGATTATGTATGTTATGATTAATGTAATAATATGCTACCATTTACGACCATTCATTTTTAAATTATTAGTTTTTGTAATGGATAAGGTTGTATTTTCATTAATTAATACAACCTTATCCATAACTTATGCTTTGTAATACCTATTTATGGGTATCTTATGATAATACAATGCAGTTTTTGGATTGTCATCTTCTATTAATGTGTTTATGAATGATAGGGATTAGGTGTGTTATGATTAATGTAATAAGTCGTTACCATTTATGGTCATTTATTTTTAAATTATTAGTTGTTGTAATGGATAAGGTTGTACCATCATTATTTAATATAGCCTTATCCATAACTTATGCTTTGTAATACCTATTTATAGGCATCTTATGGTAATACAATGCAGTTTTGGATTGTCATCTTCTATTAACATGTTTTTTGTAAATTGATTCCATATCAAAAGTTCATGATGATGACTCTTTCTTCAATTTGCTATTGCACATACACCTGCATTTTTATTCATTCACATTAACATACTTTTGAAAATATTTCTAATAAAATTATTTTCTTCTTCAATGTGTATTTGAACCCATGAATCAACCAAAAATGTCATCATGGTAACCTTATCATCCTATAGGACTATATAGTAAATAAATCACTACAACCATCACATATAGTAGAGTAGATGATTTCTTATGAGATTCACTCTAATGTTTTTGCATCAAACCTTCATATTTATTCTCTCATGTGTGGGACCTTTCTTCTACCACATATAACATTTATCCAATGATTAACATCACTCCTTATTTCTCCTTTGGAGACACTTTTGTTGCTATTTCTAATTAAATGTAATTTTTGTTTCTACTTGTCTACTTCTATTTTATTATTTTAACTCTCATACCCTATTAAAGATATGAACCAACTAGGACTCAAATCTAGGACCTTCATCTATTGAGGTTGTTCTACCTATAATCTTACGACTCCTTAAACCCACCTATGATTTAGATGTAGGATTGCTTCTACTCTTTGCTCCAGCATCCCTCCTAAGACACTTTGCAAGTGCTTGGGATTCCTATATTTAACACCAAAACTAAGCTTTAGCATTGGATCTGATACCAATTTTAGAAATTGAGTGCTCTAATACCAAATATTGGTTTATAGAGAAGAACAAAATTATACAGAATAAACATAAAATACAAATGATAAAACTCTAATTTCTTCAGAAAAGACATAAATTATTGATGCAATACATATAATTTTATTCATAGATTCCATGCCTTGCAATATAATATTCTTTAATACATCTTCATATTTTTATCCTTATTTCTTAATCTTGTTCCACCTCTCTAAAAAATATAATGATAAATTCCATGCCATCTAATTCAACTATGCATAGGTTGATGATCCACCGAATAAAGGATGGATGGATAAGTCAATTGGCTAGGGATACACCAATATATAGAATTATTATAATGTTATTAATAACTTTTTAATTTTTATTTATAGAATTTCTACTTTTACTTTTGCATGTACTTTTCTATTTTCCAATCATCTTTTTATCTTTAGAATTATTTTTCTTATTTTTCCAAACTCTTTGCATGCACTTTTACATATTAAGCATTATTGTTTCCAACATTTTCCCCCTTAATGCTTATTGTTCTAATTTTTAATTTCATGAAGGAAAATCTCTCTTCAACTTGCCATTACACATAAACCTACACTATTATGCATTCAAATTCACATACTTTTGAACATCATGTTGATGAGATTTTTCTTCTTCAATATGGGTTTCATTACATGACTCAACCATAAGTATCCTTATGGTACACTTCCAACTCTACCAGACTTTATGGGTAATTAGTCACTCAACCACAAAGTGTAATAGAGTAGATCACTACTTATGAAGTTCACTCTATTTTTTCTACATTATACCTTTATCGTTCTTCTCTCATGTGTGAAACCTTGCTTCTACCACACATAACCTTTATTCATTGATTTTTAGCACTCCCTATTTATGCTATGGAGATACTCTTGTTGCTTCTTTTTCTCTTTCATTGTAACTTTTTCTTCTAGTTGTCTTCAATTGGGTTACTTTTTCTCTCATCCTTCATTAAAAATATAAACCAACCAGGACTCAAATCTAGTACCTCCATCTATCGAGGTTTTGTTACCTATAAAATTTTGAATCATCCTTGAACCAACTTACATTTTAGATTAAACTTAGAAGGAAATATGACATGGCAGTGCTCTATTAAAAAATATTTGCTAGTTTTTGAATTACAAGGTTGCCTTAAGTACAGGTGAAGAGCATATTCCTAGTGCTGGGTTTTTTTGTTACACAAGATCACATAATGCGTAATTTAAAAGCATAATAACCACAACAAAATGTTTTTAATGGGGTTTTTAGAGAAATATGGAAACAAGAAGAAAATAATTTTAAAGATAGAACATAAATAATGAGTTAGAAAGGAACAAAAACGTTGAAAATAATTTTTATTCTAAAAAAATAATTATACAACAAAAAACTTTGAATGCATTTCGACCATAGTAAGGGAATATACTCTTAATAAAACATTCCAATACCCATTTCATGGTTCCATAATGTATTACCTTATTTTTAATGAACTATTAATGTTAAAATTGATGGTCTCATAAAATTTGTTTTGTACTATTAAGAAAGGAGGGTTTTGAAAGGGATCTCTCAACCTTTTACAACACCTCTAGTAAGGGAGAGAACCAAACAAAAAGAATAGCAGCATAAAGTTGAAGAAAATCACCTGACTTAGTAGGAGAGAACAAAATATACCAAGATAACCAAATCTAGAAAGACATTTAAGACAAAAAGAGATAAAATTAGAGTAGGCAGAATGGAGAGAACCAAGCTCATTCTTAATCATAAAATATACCTCCTAGATAATTTCTCCCAACATTCAAGTCACTCCTTCCAAGTGGTCAACAATAATTTTCAATGATCCCATAATTACATGATATTTTATTTACACCATCTTAAGAGTATGGATGATAGTACTATTTCTTTTAATAGCATCATCTGGGATATAAACCTCCTTCACCAATTTTTTCTTATGAATATATTTCGGAAAAATATCAGAGTTAGAATTATAAAGAATGGGATCAAGATTATTCTCAATGGATTTTTTACCCAAAATTTGCTTAGACTTCCTTGTAGCACCTCTTCCATCAATGTTTGAGGACATTGATACTCCACCAAACCTAACTCTAGTTTGAGTCTCCTTGAGAGAGAGTTTCCAAATAACCTTAGGTTCCCCAAATTGACCTCGAACACCTAAAATAAAATACATACCAATCCTTACTTCTCATCTACCCACCACACCATCTTTTGAAGACGAAAACTAGAAAATTATAAAATAAACCTAGATCAATTGATTAGAAAAACTAGCCTCCCTCGAAAAAGGAATATGAGCACACGAGAACCACTCCTCTCTCAAGATGTCAACAAAGCAAAGAGAGAAAAATATGTCACTAGTCGAGCCCTCTAAGACAAGGAGAACTAAATTCCACCAGAGGATCAAATCAACTTCACCACAAAACTTAGGCAAAGACCAACTCAGTACTCCATGAGGGAACCGCAAAATGAGGGATAGTGATTGAAAATTACATAAAGCAATGGCTACCCAACCTAAGCTCCCAAAGAAGTAATTTTAAATTTGAAATATGAGCATTTATGGCTGATAGAGACAACACCAACTACCCTAAGCTAAATAGGAAGGTACATTAATTAGTAAATGACCCCCAATAGCCATTGAAGTTCTCGTGATCAAATAATTTTGAGCAGGTATTTCAAATTTTAAAACTAGACTACTCTCTAACAATCATAAAGAAATCTTTTCATTGATGTGATTTATGAGGTCCTCAAGATAATCATTTTTCTAGAAAAATATGGATGGATAGCACCAATATTTGTCATAAAATTAGCAATAGAATTTCCTTCTCTCAGAATTACCGTGGCTTGGATTAGATGAAGACTTCTTCTCAATTATCTCATTATATTACCACCTTTCGGATGGGTGAAATGATGCCTTTAAGCATATTAATTACGTTCAGTGAATCACCTTCAATAACAACATTCGAAATCCCCAAGTCTATCAACAATAAAATGCCTTGGAATGTGGCTCTAGCTTCCACAAACTAAGTTGTTTGAGAGGATAAATGTTTAGCATAGACTGCCACTAGCTCTCCCTTACTATTTCTAATTACACCATCTACTCCAACAATCCCAATATTACCTTTAGAGGCACCGTAAAAAATTTAACTTAAACCAACCATAGGGAGGGAGGACCACTTAATCATACTACTAGGATTTGGAGCAAGAGGGGCCAGGGATAGTAACGATCTAATATATATATATATATATATATATATATATATATATATATATATATATATATTTAACTTTTCAAACTTAACTCTTATCAAGCTTAAATCTTCTTGACTTTTAAAACTTAAGTCTTTTAAAACAAAATACATAAATAATTGTAAATTTTTGTAATATCACAATGTAATTACAATTCAATATAGATAAAACCTAAAAATAAAACAAGTTAAAATGTTATATATGTAATTTATAATATCATGATGTAATTACAATATAATATAAATAAAACCTAAAAATGAGAGCTGATTAAATCTTTATATGTATAAGTAATTTACGTTGCTTTCTAATTCAGTAATATAACCAGTTTACTGTATTATTGTCGTTACAACTTTCATGCATTCTTTATTACTTATGTTCCACCAAAGTGTCTTTGGAATTATCCTAAAAGTATGCTCTCTTCCAATCCGACTAGATCTTCTACAATATCTTCGTCCATAACTCGAATATGCTAATTTTGAATATGTTATACGATGAAGGAAATTATAAGAACTTCCAAGCTATGGGCATCATTCCTATGCTTAGAATTACAAGGGCGATATATAAATTTGTTCTCAAATCATCGTCTTTCCAATGGAGTAATATAACTAGCTTGTTGTCTTATTGTCGTTACAACTTTCTTGCATTCTTTATTAGATATGTTCCACCAAAGTGTCTTTGGAATTATCTTAAAAGTATGCTCTCTCCCAATCGTACTAGATAAATATCTTTGTCCATCACCCAAATATGCTAATTTCGAATATGTTATACGATGAAGAAAATTATGAGAACTTTCAAGCTATCGACATCATTCCTTTGCTTATAATTACAAGGGTCATATATAAATTGGTTCTAAAAGTATATATATAAAGTAAGTTTTTAGGTCATTGACATATTATCTCAGTAATTTTCATTCAAAAGAAATATAATATTTCAAACAAAAATCCTAACCATATGTTATACTTTCCATGCTTTCAATAAACTCGTTTGTGTAAAATCCAATCAGCGACTAATCAATTCAAACTGCTCTGGATGCGTCGTAAGAAACAATAAACTCGTAGTGATACATGATGCTTACGCTTCTCTAGATTTTGCGCTGTGAAGAGTGAAGACTATATATTGATGTAATAAGCCTAATTCAGAATCACCTTGGCTTCTTGAAGCGAAATAAAATTAAAATTATTGTTTGAAGAACTGACCGATAAGGCCTGAACAGGGATACTGTAGACATGGAGTCCAAGAAGAACAATCGTGAAGGAAATGCTATTCCACAAGATGTGGAAGGTGGTGGAACCAACAGCCCTGCTCCGGAAACCTTGGCAACAAGTTGGAAAGGGATACACCAATATATAGCAGTATTACAATGCTAATAATAAATATATTTATTCATAGAATTTATATCTTTACTTTCGTACTTTTTTATTTTCCAATCACATTTTTATCCTTAGAATTACTTTTCTTATTTTCCCAAACTCTTTGCATGTGATTTTCTATATTATGTATTACTTTGTCCAACATTTTTACCATTAATGCTTATTGTTCTATTTTTTAATTTCATAAAGGATATTCTCTCTTAAACTTGCCATTGTAGATAAACCTACACTATTGTGCATTTACATTACATACTTTTGAACATTATGTTGATGAGTTTTTTCTTCTTCAATGTGTGTTTGATTCTATGACTCAATTAGAAGTGTTCTTATGGTAATATTTTAATCCTACCAAACATCATGGATAACCAATCACTTAAATACCAAGTGTAATAGTGTAGACTACTACTTATGAATATCACTCTATTATTTTTGCATCAAACCTTCATATTTTTTCTCTTGTGTGTGGTACCTTGCTTCTACCACACATAACCTTTATCCAATGGTTCTTAACATTATCCATTTCTCTTATGGAGATACTCTTGTTGTTTTCTCTCTTGTAATGAAACTTTTGCTTTTGGTTATCTTCAATTGGATTACTTTTTATTTCATCCTTTGTTAAAGTTACGAACCAAGTAGGACTCAAATCTAGGACCTCCATCTATTGAGTTTTCTCTATCTATGAACTTTTAGATCCTTATTGAACCAACTTACAATTTGGATGTAGGATTGCTTCTACTCTTTGCTTCAATCTCATACTTAAGCCACATTGCAAATGCTTAGGACTCCTAGCTTCAACACAAATTTTAAGTGTTAGCATTGGTTCTGATATGAATTATACAAATTGAGTCCTCTAATATCAAATGTTGATTTACAAAGAACAAAAAAATTAGGTAGAACAAATACAGAATAGAAAAGATAAAACTTAAATTACTAATAGAAAAGACACAAATTATTGTTTCAATACATAGAATATTATTCGTTGATTGATTTCCTTCCAATACAATATTCTTTAATAAGTCTTGTTATTTCAAAAAAATTTTCTTAATGTTATTGCATCACTCTAAAAATAATAATGTTAAAATTTATATCATCTAATCCAAGTGTGCATAGGTTCATAATCCATCCAAGTATGCATGGATGGGAAAATCAATTGGTGGGAGGTAAACCAATATATAAAATTATTACAATGCTAATATATATATATATTTATTTATAGAATTTATATTGTTTCTTTTATATGCGCTTTTCTATTTTTCAATCACCTTTCTATATTTAGAATTGCTTTTCTTATTTTCTCAAACTCTTTGCATGTGCTTTTCCACATTAAGTATTACTTTTTCCAACATTCTCCCCCTTAATGCTTAATGTTCTAATTTTCAATTTCATGAAAAAATACTCTCCTCAACTTATCATTGCACATACACCTACACTATCATGCATTCACATTCACATACTTCTGAACATCCTATTGATAAATTTATTTTCTTTTTAATGTGGATTTAATCCCATGAATAAACTAGAAGTGTCCTTGTGGTAACCTTCTCATCCTCCTAAACCATATATATAGCCATTTATTGCAACCACCAAGTGTAATAGAGTATATCACTGCTTACAAGGTTCACTCTATTATTTCTAAATGAAACCTTCATATTTCTTCTTTCATGCATGGGACCTTGCTTCTACCATACATAAAATTTATCAAATGGTTCTCATCAATCCCTATTTCACCTTTGAATATACTTTTGTTGCTTCTCTTTCTCTTTCAACATAGATTCTACTTATACATTCCTTATTCAATTTGAATACATTAGCTCTCACAACCTATTAAAAATATGAACTAAATAAGACTCAAATCTAGAACCTCCATCTATTGAGGTTGCTTTTCCTAGCAGAATTTAGCTCCTCCTTGAACCATCCTATAATTAAAATATAATATTGCTTCTATTGTTTTCTCCAACAACCTCCCTAAGCCACTTTTACAAGTGCTTGGTATTCCTAGCTTCAAAACAAACTCTGAGCTTTAACATTGGCTTTGATACTAATTATAGAAATAAAGTGCTCTAATACCAAATATTTATTTATAGAGAAGGTAAAAAATATGAAGAATAAACAAAAAATTGAAAAGATAAAACTCAAAGTGCTCATAAAAAATATAAATTATTATTGTAATACATAAAATTTTATTCATTAATTCATTACCTTGCAATACAATATTCTTAATTTTTTTTAATATTTCAAACCTTATTTCTTATTGCTATTGCACCTCTATTAAAGACATTTAATTTATCTTAAAGGATGAGATACTACTAATGTATCTATGGATGCAGGAGACATGTATCGTTATTGGCGAGTGCAATATAAAGGAAGGAGGTCTCTTCAATGTATAGAAATATTATTCTAGTGCAAGGTAAGTCAAGGGAAATGATGAAAAATGGTGTATTTACCAGTTGATAGGGGTAAAGAACCCTATAGGCAATGCATTCACCAATGGTCCGTGTAGTTGCACATCATGTAGTTGCATTTATAGGGATGCTTGATGCATGTTCAATTGTGAAAGTAAGATGTTGGTTGGCAATAAAAGTGCTTATATGGATGGAAGCCATAGGTTTAGATAAAAGGATTAATGTGGAATAAAAATATAGTTTTATTAAAAAAATTAAGAGGGATCAAATAAAGATAATTGACCATTATGTATTTATATTAAATAATAATGTATGTTTGGAGGAATTCATTTATTTAAAATAATATATATGAAATAAATAATAAAAATGAATGTTAGTTGTATTAATAATGTGTTAGATGTAAAATTACAAATATCAGTGAAACATATATAAGTATATTAATACATAATAGTAATATTTTGAATATCTAAAAGTTTTGATATTGTATAATTCAAGGAATGGGAATTTTGATTGTCGAAAATTGTTTTGGAAAATTTAATAACTAAGTTAATTTTTTGAACGTGGAAGAGATGGATTTCCATCTGGCACGCCATGGAATGTAGAGTTTAAAAAACTAAAAATTAGTGCTTACAAAAATGGTGGAATGACCCTTTGGATTAGAGGAGAAAAAAATGAATGAAGGAGGGGGATACAAGATGACGAAGACAGAGAGTGCAAGGACAGTGACTATGGAGAATGAAAGCACGAGGGTGTGCAGTGTAAAGTGTACTTGATTTAAACAAAAGAAAGAGAATGGCAGAGGAAGGAATTGGCATTGGAAGCGAGGAGAAAAATTGTGATTTAATTGGATGAAAATTTCTAATAAAATAGAAAGGAAAATCTTATAGTTTTCTTACGAAAAATATGTTGTACACTGCATTGTGTGAAAGTTAGAATTTCAATTGTGTTAAAGAAAAAGTGAAGTCTTTCTTGTGTGACTTGAAAATTTTTGGTGCTGCATGCACTTGAAAGAACGATAGAAAACATTTAGCTTAATATTTTGATATATGTCTAGTTGGTGGTGAACCAAAGACCAAATATATTTCCTTTAGTTTAAATTATTGATGCATGTTGTGCTGAAAGTCTCTATGATGGTGTATGATCACCTAAGAAACCTTCATGAACTCAGAATGCTATTCTATGTATGAAAATGATGTATGCATATAGGGTATAGTTGCATTTCATTTTAGAATGACTGTTATAACCCTTAGAGCCACTGGATAATCAGTATGTAAGAAAGAACTTGATGAACACTTCAAAGTACCTTATTTTTTACCTCTTAGAAGTAACAAATAAGCTACGGACAAAGAATTTACTATGCATGATGTTAAACATGGAAATATTTCTCACAGGTTTTCTAGCGCCTGAGTCATTAAAGGATATAGATAATTCGATTACATGCAAATGTGTTTGACTATGTAGACCCAGGTAAAAGTGTAGGGCAGAACTTTGTGTTTACATTACAAATTTAGAAAACGTACTTTGGAAAAACATGCATGAAGGGGATCTAAAAAAAAATGTTTAACTTGAAGTTTTGAGTAAAAATACCGCAAAATGCCTTCATAATTCATTTGCCTGATATGAAGGTTTAATTTATATTTTTTTAAAAACTTTTCTCTTATGTATAATTTTCCTTGCAATTCAAAGAGCAAGAATTTTCATATGATTTTATATTATGTATGTTACTATAATGTTGAGTGTCATCTAGAATGAATAGTATTATTATGATTCATGATGTTTAGGTAAATTGGTTAGAGACTCTTGGATTCAGAGAATGAGCTCTTCCATTTGTAATTTTGTTGACTATGTGATAAATGTTCTCAATAATGGAAAGCTTTTATGTTTAGGTTATGCACTTAATATCTATTGTACCCTTGGAACTCTTCATTTATTTTATAACCCTGAAACTCTTAATTTATAGACAATGAATGTTGTCTTTTATAATCATTCTCTCAGAACGTATTATGCTGGGAATCTAAGATTTCAATTATCTAGTTTTACTTCATTCTAGTTCAGCTTAATTGTGAAATACTTAGACTTGTATGGTTTAAATGTGTTAGAAACAATATAGAATATATGGAAATCAAATTATTCCTGGTGTATAAAATGAAACCTGCTATAGTATAATTTATGAGATTTTTTCATGAAGTTTTAATTCTTTATATAAAATTTATGACAAAGGTTTATGCATTGGGGATCACGGAAATGTCAGTTAGAGAAGCAATATCATAATGTGAAATGATAATATTACTTTTCAAAGTAGAGACTCCTCAACTTAAACCCAAACCAGTTTTGAAATTCGTAGGAAAATTAATATGGTTATTCCACCGTGTAAACCTAAAAGGAGACAAATGAGGAATGTATTTATACTTTTTTTTTGTGCTTGCATATCATTTATAGGATAATTTAGCATGTAAAATACCCTGAGCATTTAGTATGAATAGTGTTGAATGGTGTTATTTCTTTATGTTTCAAATTTGAATGAGTTTAAACCATCTTTTGAAACTCACTAAATGTAAATTATTTTTTATTTTTTAAACAATAAAGGAATCATTGCCTTCATACTTAGTTGGGGATCTGTAGATAGCTTTATCTCTTATTTATACAGTAAATCAAATAGGGAATTTCATAATGAAGAAGAGTATTTTACAAATGAACCTTAGAAGTAGTACTTACTCCTTTAAACAAAATAATAAGAAGGAAACGTAAAATAGATTATTATTGTGGGTTTATGATTTTATGGTTTGTGTGCAATAATTTTAAAGTTCCTTTTCTTTTTATATACAACATAGTGATAAGCATTTAGATAGAAAAACGAAACCAGTTGACTTACGATATACAATAAAATCTCAAAACCCATTAGGAGATGGTTATTGTTTACAGACCTTAAACTTAGTCAAACTCCTATAGACTTTTAATATTGTGGAATAGTTAATTTTATTACACAACCTAAGGTTGTTGGTAGGATAACCTTTATGGAGATTCAATATTGTGGGAAGGACAATCTTGTAAAGACCATTTAAATGGTGTTGCGGGTAGGCAATCATCATGGAAATAAATTTTAGTGATGATGCAGGTAGGCAATCATCATGGATCAAGCCTCTAACCATACTTTTGATAGAAAAGGGTCAGAATGGGAGGTAAAGAAGGGTTGTATGGGTATCTCTTCTAGGTTATACCTGCTAGTTATGAGTGGTGAATTGTGCTTGACTAGGTTTTACCAAAAATATGATGGTATGAGATATCATGTTGGTTAATCAACACAAGACACCGAGTGGTTACCAAGGAATTGGTAAGACCCTAGATGATGCTCAAGATAGAATGTTTGATCATCTAGCTCAATCATGTATGCGCTAAGTATTACATTATACAAGACATGAAATTAGGAAATCATGTTGAGACATGGGAGAGTATGCATCACACCTCTAGGTGTTATGGACCCTAGAGGAAAAGAAACTCACTACATGAACTTAGTATCTCGAGAGGAGAGTGAAGTTCAAAATGGTAACTATATAGGATCTAGCTAATCTCGATCTCATGAGTATTTTGACTATAGTGGAATGAAACTCATGAAGATAGTTTTAACATGCTCAAACTAGAAAATAATTTGATAAGAATAAAATAAATAAAATTTTCTCATATTAAAATCTCTGATATTGGATAACCAAGTGGTGGTGACTTGGGATGATTGGACAACCAAGTGGGCATACTTGGGGTGTTACAATTGGTATCAAAGTAAATGTTATGACTCCATAGATAATAAAAAAATTTAAATGAACAATTTTGCTAAATCTAAATGATGTTATTAATGTGTTCACTTAAGACTCGTATAAAAAAAATATTTTTACAAGGCTCTTTGTTTGTTGGGTAGGCAATGGCATCCAAAAAAAATGTAGTTCCTCGAAACAAACTATGAAGGTTCAGTTGGAAGGGCTTACTGAGAACTCTAGAAGGGTCATTCAAAAAGTTACCAAGATCAGGGCATCAGAGGAAGCTATAGAACCTCCTCGAGAAAAGAGGAAGGAAAAATAACTAGTTAATAAAGACGATAAAATGGTCCAGATGATGCAACTATTGTGGGATCAAATGAACCAAAAAAAAGAAAAAATGGAGTAGAAAAGTGCTCAAATGGTTGAGCATATGACACAATAAAATACCCAAGTGATAGAACACATGAAGCAACAAAAATCTCATCTGGTTCAATAGCAAGAAATGATTTCCCATCAACAAAAAACAATAGAAAATCTATCCAAAGGAAAGAAAATAGTAATAGTTGAGGATGAGATAACTATTGACCTATAAAGGAAACAAGTGGGTTCCGAGTTAGATAAGGATATGAGAAGAATCGATATAGCCAAATTTAATGGCAAAGGTGATGGGTAATAGGCTAAAATATGGTTGAATAGTGTGGAAGCATATTTTGGGGTTAGGACACTTTCATATAAATAAAAAACTTCATGGGCAGTATTTCGACTGAGTAGAGTTGTCGTTGATTGGTGGGAAACATATAGGAAAACTCATAATATAGAGTCTACCGATGTTCATTGGGATACATTTGTGTTGGCATTCAAATATAGGTTCTTAACACTGTAATTTTACCTTGAAGGGACTATAGAATTTTCAAGGTTAACTCAGGGGAATATAACTATAATTGAATACTATCAACGATATATGCAATTGCTCAAATACATACCCGATTATGAGCAGCGAAATGAAATCAAAATTCAGAAATTTCTCCTAGGGTTACATCCAAAAATTGGACATCTGATTCTTATGTTGAAACCTACTACCTTAACTATTGCTTGTGACTTGGATCGATAGGAATATGATAACCTTAAGGCTAATAAATATTATTATCAACAATACTTTGAAAAGGAAAAATCATAGAAAAAATAAAAATGAGGGTCCAACAAGAAAGAATAGAAATTGGACCAATAATCATGGCAATGGTGAAAGCATGAGATTCCGGGCAAAGGAAACACTAATTGCGATGCAACCAAAATCAAATGCGCTTAAGTCCTAGAAACGTAAAGTGTATGAAATGGAAAAGAAATGCATTGGAAGAGACACAAGCAAATGGAGAAAACACAGCCCTTTCATTAATATCCCTTGATCTTTGTTACAATGACGTCTCCTCCCTTTTCGGGGGCTAGGAGCGTTAAAAGAATTTGATTACAATCACTCAATGTTCCTCTTTTCGTGTGCCCACGATTGCAATGGGCGGGCCAAGATGATGTCATCGTTGATGTCGATGATTTCTTCACCTCCGCTGCTTCTCCTGCGAACAAAGAAACAACCAAGATGTCAGTAGCACCTGCTGCAAGTGAAAAGTGTTCGTTCTTCTAAAATCATCAAAAGATGCATGCAAACATTTATCTAAATTAGTAAACAAAATGATTCTAAACGGCACTCGAAAACTTGCCGGAAGACGAGAAAATGTTACCAACGAGGCCATTGCCATCGAGACAGTCAGCCAATCTGCTTTCAACTGGAAATCGTCCTTGGGTAGGACGATTTTTGACTGTAAATCGTCCCTGGGTGGGACGATTTCTTCTATGTTGGGGAAGCCGAACTGACACGCTCCAATGTCGACTCCCGAGGTCTCCAAAACACCTACATACAGAGGGGTTATGTAATTGGGGCCATTTTGGGATGACCCAGATGGTCGGATTCTCCCAATTTGGCCTCTACCCTCGATAATTTGATATCGCCTCCTGCAAGTTAGTGAAACTACAAAACGACACAAAACATACTAGAATCTGATCAAAGGTTACAAAATTGCAGCTATGAATTCACCAAACAGAAAACACAATATGCAGCATGAGAAAATAAACTAGAATGCTTCTTAAATAAAACTTAAGAATGAATAGTATTATTATGATTCATGATGTTTAGGTAAATTGGTTAGAGACTCTTGGATTCAGAGAATGAGCTCTTCCATTTGTAATTTTTTTGACTATGTTATAAATGTTCTCAATAATGGAAAGCTTTTATGTTTAGGTTATGCACTTAATATCTATTGTACCCTTGGAACTCTTCATTTATTTTATAACCTTGAAACTCTTCATTTATGGGTAGTGAATGTTGTCTTGTATAATCATCCTCTCAGAACGTATTATCTTTGGGAATCTAAGATTTCAATTATCTAGTTTTACTTCATTCTAGTTCAGCTTAATTGTGAAATACTTAGACTTGTATGGTTTAAATGTGTTAGAAACAATATAGAATATATGGAAATCAAATTATTCCTGGTGTATAAAATGAAACCTGCTATAGTATACTTTATGAGATTTTTTCATGAAGTTTTAATTCTTTATATAAAATTTATGACAAAGGTTTATGCATTGGGGATCATGGAAATGTCAGTTAGAGAAGCAATATCATAATGTGCAATGATAAGCTTACTTTTCAAAGTAGAGACTCCTCAACTTAAACCCAAACCAGTTTTGAAATTCGTAGGAAAATTAATATGGTTATTACACCGTGTAAACCTAAAAGGAGACAAATGAGGAATGTATTTATACTTTTTTTTTGTGCTTGCATATCATTTATAGGATAATTTAGCATGTAAAATACCCTGAGCATTTAGTATGAATAGTGTTGAATGGTGTTATTTCTTTATGTTTCAAATTTGAATGAGTTTAAACCATCTTTTGAAACTCACTAAATGTAAATTATTTTTTATTTTTTAAACAATAAAGGAATCATTGCCTTCATACTTAGTTGGGGATCTGTAGATAGCTTTATCTCTTATTTATACAGTAAATCAAATAGGGAATTTCATAATTAAGAAGAGTATTTTACAAATGAACCTTAGAAGTAGTACTTACTCCTTTAAACAAAATAATAAGAAGGAAACGTAAAATAGATTATTATTGTGGGTTTATGATTTTATGGTTTGTGTGCAATAATTTTAAAGTTCCTTTTATTTTTATATACAACATAGTGATAAGCATTTAGATAGAAAAACGAAACCAGTTGACTTACGATATACAATAAAATCTCAAAACCCATTAGGAGATGGTGATTGTTTACAAACCTTAAACTTAGTCAAACTCCTATAGACTTTTAATATTGTGGAATAGTTAATTTTATTACACAACCTAAGGTTGTGGGTAGGATAACCTTGATGGAGATTCAATATTGTGGGAAGGACAATCTTGTAAAGACAATTTAAATGGTGTTGCGGGTAGGCAATCATCATGGAAATAAATTTTAATGATGATGCGGGTAGGCAATCATCATGGATCAAGGCTCTAACCATACTTTTGATAGAAAATGGTCAGAATGGGAGGTAACGAAGGGTTGTATGGGTATCTCTTCTAGGTTATACCTGCTAGTTATGAGTGGTGAATTGTGCTTGACTAGGTTTTACCAAAAATATGATGGTATGAGATATCATGTTGGTTAATCAACACAAGACACCGAGTGGTTACCAGGGAATTGGTAAGACCCTAGATGATGCTCAAGATAGAATGTTTGATCATCTAGCTCAATCATGTATGCGCTAAGTATTACATTATACAAGACATGAAATTAGGAAATCATTTTGAGACATGGGAGAGTATGCATCACACCTCTAGGTGTTATGGACCCTAGAGGAAAAGAAACTCACTGCATGAACTTAGTATCTCGAGAGGAGAGTGAAGTTCAAAATGGTAACTATACAGGATCTAGCTAATCTCGATCTCATGAGTATTTTGACTATAGTGGAATGAAACTCATGAAGATAGTTTTAACATGCTCAAACTAGAAAATAATTTGATAAGAATAAAATAAATAAAATTTTCTCATATTAAAATCTCTGATATTGGATAACCAAGTGGTGGTGACTTGGGATGATTGGACAACCAAGTGGGCATACTTGGGGTGTTACAATTGGTATCAAAGTAAATGTTATGACTCCATAGATAATAAAAAATTTTAAATGAACAATTTTGCTAAATCTAAATGATGTTATTAATGTGTTCACTTAAGACTCGTATAAAAAATATATTTTTACAAGGCTCTTTGTTTGTTGGGTAGGCAATGGCATCCAAAAAAAATGTAGTTCCTCGAAACAAACTACGAAGGTTCATTTGGAAGGGCTTACTGAGAACTCTAGAAGGGTCATTCAAAAAGTTACCAAGATCAGGGCATCAGAGGAAGCTATAGAACCTCCTCGAGAAAAGAGGAAGGAAAAATAACTAGTTAATAAAGACGATAAAATGGTCCAGATGATGCAACTATTGTGGGATCAAATGAACCAACAAAAAGAAAAAAATGGAGTAGAAAAGTGCTCAAATGGTTGAGCATATGACACAATAAAATACCCAAGTGATAGAACACATGAAGCAACAAAAATCTCATCTGGATCAATAGCAAGAAATGATTTCCCATCAACAAAAAACAATAGAAAATCTATCCAAAGGAAAGAAAATAGTAATAGTTGAGGATGAGATAACTATTGACCTGTAAAGGAAACAAGTGGGTTCCGAGTTAGATAAGGATATGAGAAGAATTGATATAGCAAAATTTAATGGCAAAGGTGATGGGTAATAGGCTAAAAGATGGTTGAATAGTGTGGAAGCATATTTTGAGGTTAGGACACTTTCATATAAATAAAAAACTTCATGGGCAGTATTTCGACTAAGTAGAGTTGTCGTTGATTGGTGGGAAACATATAGGAAAACTCATAATATAGAGTCTACCGATTTTCATTGGGATACATTTGTGTTGGCATTCAAATATAGGTTCTTAACACTGTAATTTTACCTTGAAGGGACTATAGAATTTTCAAGGTTAACTCAGGGGAATATAACTATAATTGAATACTATCAACGATATATGCAATTGCTCAAATACATACCCGATTATGAGCAGCGAAATGAAATCAAAATTCAGAAATTTCTCCTAGGGTTACATCCAAAAATTGGACATCTAATTCTTATGTTGAAACCTACTACCTTAACTATTGCTTGTGACTTGGATCGATAGGAATATGATAACCTTAAGGCTAATAAATATTATTATCAACAATACTTTGAAAAGGAAAAATCATAGAAAAAAGAAAAATGAGGGTCCAACAAGAAAGAATAGAAATTGGACCAATAATCATGGCAATGGTGAAAGCACGAGATTCCGGGCAAAGGAAACACTAATTGCAATATAACCAAAACCAAATGCGCTTAAGTCCTAGAAACGTAAAGTGCATGAAATGGAAAAGAAACGCATTGGAAGAGACACAAGCAAATGGAGAAAACACAGCCCTTTCATTAATATCCCTTGATCTCTCTTACAATGACGTCTCCTCCCTTTTCGGGGGCTAGGAGCGTTAAAAGAATTCGATTACAATCACTCAATGTTCCTCTTTCCGCGTGCCCACGATTGCAATGGGCGGGCCAAGATGATGCCGTCGCCGATGTCGATGAGTTCTTCACCTCCGCCGCTTCTCCTACGAACAAAGAAACAACCAAGATGTCGTAGCACTCGCTGCAAATGAAGAGTTTTCATTCTTCTAAAATCATCAAAGGATGCATGCAAAAATTTATCTAAAACAGGAAACAAAATGATTCTAAACAGCCTGAAAACTTGCCAGAAGACAGAAAATGTTACCAACAGGCCATTGCCACTGAGACAATCGGCCAATCTGCTTTCAACTCGGAAATCGTCCCCGGGTAGGACGATTTCTGATCGTAAATCGTCCCCGGGTGGGACGATTTCTTCTGTGTTGGGGAAGCCGAACTGACACGCTCCAATGTCGACTCCCGAGGTCTCCAAAACACCCGCAGACGAGAGGGGTTATGTAATTGGGGCCATTTTGGGACGACCCGGATGGTCGGATTCTCCCAATTTGGCCTCTACCCTCGGGAATTTGATATCGCCTCCCGCAAGTTAGTGAAACTACAAAACGACACAAAACATACTAGAATCCGATCAAAGGTTACGAAATTGCAGCTATGAATTCACCAAACAGAAAACACAATATGCAAGCATGAGAAAATAAACTAGAATGCTTCTGAAATAAAACTTAAGAAAAGTGCGGGGATGCCCAAGTGGGCCTCCCACCGTTGGCACTTGATTCCAGCGCCAATCCACTAGGGATGGGCCCAAAACCTCTTAGGATTGGGGGGGTCGGCGAATTGGTTGATTCGGGTGTCCATGTGTTGGATTTAGGTCCGATTCAAGCTTCCAAAAGCCACCCAACAACCTCCCTTGCAAAAGAGATTGGTGGATGTGGGAAGGTGAACCAAAAGGGATGCAAGTGGGTCTTCAACTCGGCAACACTTCGTTGCTTGAAAACTCCTTCAACCTCGTATATCTTGGGTGAGAAAAGTCCCACCTTTTATAGACCCAAGGGGTCTCTTTTGGGAGGGAAGCACAAATGCCATGTGTTGGTCATAGGCGCCATGTGGCGCTCTTGTCTTCCCATGAGGGAGGGGAGTCCTCCATTGACTTGGGCTTTCATAATCGCCCTTGTGACAGTCCTCAAACGGCCTATTTGTCCACTCACACACGCGTGCGAGGCAGAGTCATCAACTGATTGTTCTGGGCTGCCACTTGGCCTCATTTGTCTTTTTGCCCGTTAAACTTGGAAATCGTCCTTATTGGAGACGATTTCAGAAATCGTCCCTGGGTGAGACGATTTCAAGTTAGCAATCGTCCCCGGGTGAGACGATTACTAGGCAAAGTGTCTAAGTGTGCCAAATTGCTTCTTGACCTCACAAAATTGCTATGAAAGTGGTTAAGACCACCGTTTGACCTCTCGAGGGCTGCCCCGGGGGCTGTGTTTGTCAAAGCGATCGTTGTTTGCAGTCACATAATCGGATTGGTGCTGTTTTGGTGTCTACGGATGCCCCTTTTTGGGAAGCGCCACGGGTGACGCAGATGCCGAGCAAAAATAGATAACCAAAGCACTAATGATTAGGGTTTCTTGGTAACCTAACCAACTTTTGATGCCCCAAGTATGGAAAGGGCATGCATTCTTGAATCCTTGCTTCCGACGAGCTAAGGAATTTGATTTCAAGTATTAACCTATTTTGGTGAGGTGTGACTTGAACTTAGACATTGATCAGCCATGAACAGGCAAAGGGCATTTTTATCCTCATGGGGAACCTTGTGTTCATGATTCACGAAATGCCAAGTGTTTGATTGATTTGATTGTTGCTTGTTTACCGCCCCAAGCAGGAGCGTGATTGTCTTTGTCAATGATTCTTTGAATGCATGTCGTTTTCCTTAATTGGGTGTGTGATTGTTGGTTGGTGACTAAGTGTGACTACCCCCTCAAGCGACGAATCGATGAGGGAATGACCTTCGTGAGAGAAGCGACGAGTCGCTTGACCCAAGATGACTTGTGCAAGGGTGCCTTTAGAGGGTTTACCGTTAAGCGTGTGCAATTTTTCCAACATTTGGACCTATTTTTGGTGGGTGTTAACCCTTTTGGTGATGCCGTAATGAGGTGAAATCATCGAAAATCTAACTTCCCGTGGAGCGGTCCGGCTATTGTAGCCTTCTTGGGGAAGTAGGAGAGCGATAATTTGGACCTCGACATCGATTTTCTTTGCCCAGAGTTTAAGTGGAAGAGCACTTGTGTCCGGCAATGTTTTTTTTGTTGTCTGTTTTTGTTGAATTTTTTTATTGTTTTTGTTGTTTTGTGTGACGCTGTGGGGATAAAATTGTTGTAATCTTCTTCCCGTGGAGCGGTCCGGCTATGGTAGCCTTCTTGGGGAGTGAGATAGCGACAATATATGACCCCAACGTCTATTTTGATTGCCTTGGATTGCGAGTGTAACAACATTCTATTAGGCAACTTTATTTGTTGTTTTTAGTGCATTTTTGTTGATTTTTTGATGTTTTGACTTTTCTGGTTGGAAATCGTCCCTGGGTGGGACGATTTCCAATTGCAAAAATCGTCCCTGGGTGGGACGAGCGCTGACCAGAGCGCTCGTCCCAGCCAAGGACGATTTCCAGTTGGTAGGCTTATTTAAGGCCCAAAACTTGGATTTGGGCTCATTTGTGTCATTTTTTTTCTTGCGATTTGGGAGCTCTGGGAGGAGGAGGTAATTCTGCGAAGCGAAGCGCTGCCGGAATTCTCTCTGTCATCATGAGTGCACAAACTGGTTCGAGCGGTGGAGCGGAGGCGAAACCCGTAAGTGCTCCCTAGAGTTTATTCTTGCAATTGATGATGTGATTTGAATTGATTTTGTTTATTTCTTTGTTTGAAATAAAATTTAGACCCCACACCTTTTTTTTAAAAAAAAAAATTTTTTTTTAAAAAAAAAAAAAAAAAAAACCTATTAAAAAATTTTTTTTTTTTAAAAAAAACCTAAGGAAAAACCCCCCAAACCCCCTTTTTATGTTTTATTTTTTTTTTTTTAATTTTTTGTTTTTGTATTCAATCAGTTAAGGTTAGAAACCCTAGATCTCAAAAAGTTTTATTTTTGAATTTTTGTGTTTTTTTTTTTTTTTTTAATTATCCCTTAAGGTTAGAAACCCTAGATCTGAAAAATTAGTTTTGAATTTTTGTGTGTGTTATTGTTTTGCAGGTTAGGAGCCGGTACGTGTACCCGCCGCATTCGCCGAGGCGCGGTCGGCGCCGACCGATGTTGGATCGGCAATGGCTTGATGCCCTTGGGCTCAGCAGGTGGCTCGACTGGAGCCTGTGGTCCCGGATCAGGCCTATCTGACGGCCCTGATCAAAGTTTGGGATCCACGGACCAACACTTTCCATCTTCCGACAGGGGAGATGACTGTGACACTGGAGGACGTTTATCGGTTGCTTCGGATTCCGATAGATGGATCGCCCATTAGGACATCGCCGCGTGATCAGCGGACTACTGTACTGACGAGATGTTTTGGGCATGCGGAGCGGCTGGGTGTAACGAACCCATGGAGACAGACGAGGTGGACTGTCAGGCTAGCGGGATTTTTGTTAGCTGGTGGCAGGAGAGGGGGGTGTTAGGAGTGAGGCACGCATTCTTGATGGGCCTCATTTCTAACATGCTTCTACCTGATTCGTCAGGTGTGAGGTTCCCGTGGAACCCGCCGGAGTTGGTATGGCAGTTGGTAGAGTGCCCGATAGAGGCACCGCTAATTTATGGATGGGGACAGACATTGTTGGCACAGCTCTACGGGGAGCTGTACGGCGTCCGCTGTCGACAGCGGAAGGGGGTGAGTTGCAGTTATCTTCTTCAGTGCTGGGGTTGGCAGCACATAGCAGTGGAGAGGCCGACCGGGTTACCGTGGACGACTCGGGCGGTGATGGATGACGAGGAGATTGGCTATGCAGCTTTGTGGCGGCGGTCTATGGAGCAGGGCGTAGTCGGCGATGGGCAGGTGTTGTACAACACTATACTGATGCCTTCTCTCCGCTCACTCTGGGGAGGTGGTTTGGCGTCCTTATCGGGATCTGTCCGGTCCGTCGGAGGCTGGAGAGTGGCTCCGACGGGTACGCAGGGAGCGGTGGTTGACTGGGCGGCACGGGACGGAGCATGAGTTCTTTCCGTACCGTCGGGTTACACGATAGTTTGGGGTGCGCCAGGGGTTGCCTGGTGAGCCCGTGGTCTATCGACGGTGGGGAGATGAGAGAGGATTAGAGCCACCGGTCATTGCTCCATTGGGCGAGGAGTCCGATGCAGTGATTGAGGTCCCGGATGTGGATGACATCGGGACTACCACTGAGTATGACTCGTGGTGGGTACTGCGGCGCTGGAGAGGAGAGGGGCCACTGGGAGGCACGGAGGCGGCAGTGGAGGATGCTGAGGCAGCAGGGGGTGATTGGGGGGGTCCGTTGGATGATGCGGACATGGTGGATGTGGGAGATGAGGATGTGGACTTGGGTGTTCCGGAGCAGCCGGACATGCAGGATGTGGAGGAGCAGTGGGAGCCTGAGCAGGCTACTGTCCCCGCGAGTCCTATGCGTCCGACAGATACAGAGGAGGTGGGGTCGGATGTAGGCATTGAGATTGCACGACTGACAGAGCTGCTATGGATGCGGGATCTAGAGTTGGGGATGCGAGGTGGGAGCTGGGGGATGCGGGAGAGGGATCTTCTACGGGCTCAGTTGGCAGAGCGGGATAGAGTTTTGGTGCAGCGCGATGATGCATTGTCTATTTATCATCGACGAGAGGCAGAGTGGTGTCTGTACCGGATAGACTTGGAGAGGGAGGTCATCCGCCTTGGTGGGCGGCTACCTGAGCCTTCGGTCGGTGGATCTTCACGACGGACAAGGGATAGTCTGACTGAGCAGTCAACATCATCTTGTCGTAGGCGGTTAGATGAGGGGGGTGGTAGAGTGCATGATGCGGGGGCTAGTAGTAGCCGCCCCGCAGGGTCCCGTAGGACCCACACCACGGGGGGTAGTTCCCGTCGCACCGATCCTGCGTGATCATGGTGGTCGACGCCTTAGGTTGGGTTTTTGGATATGATTGCGGGGTCTGAGGACCGGTTTTGTAGCCTCACGGGCATCTTTTTGACGATATAAATATATATATATATACCGATTTTATTGTGGTTTTGTACATGTGATGATGTGATTTTTGTTATGCATGTTTATTCATTTTGATGAATGCAGATGTTATGATGAATGCAAATGTTTTAGATGTCTATGTGATATGCGAAGTGAAATGGATGAATGATATTTGTGGTGATTGCATTGTAGGCTGTTTAAGAAGCTCTTTATTTACATGGTTTTTCTATTTTTGTATTTTCTGATGGTATCATAAGGATGATAAGTAGCGCAGATGGTTTTGGAATGAATGTAAGGTTTTCTGAGATTCAGTCAGTTTTAACTCACCATCCATGACTGTACTTTATCTTACAAGACTTTTTGACCAAGGTATGAATCGGACTTGTTTTTGACCCAGTTATTTTTCACATCCCCGTGTGTGCAATTGAGTTCATTTAGTGGTATTTGTTAGGATACCGCCAGTGCCAGATGGGCTTTCAACCGAACCTGTACTGAGGATCACCTAATTAGCTCCACGAATTCCTTTGTTGTATGTACTAAGATTAATCTACGATGTAATCCAGGATGCCATAAGCTAGCTCATCCACATGCAAACATTGATCTGTACGCAAGTTAATGTGATAGATATATCGTCATGCGGGAGGTTTACTGTTAGTTACCGATAGGCTATCAACCAAATTGGTACTAAAGCTTGCCTTATGACCTATAGAATGCTGAGAGTTCCAGGGATTCAAGGTCAACTCCCTTCTTTTCTTCAATTGTATTGGGATACTTGCTCATTGTAGTGATGAGATCACTGTTTATTTTGATTTGTTTTTCTTTCGAGCAAGGGATTGGGGTCATGGAGTGACGAAAATCATTGTTGTTTGTGCCTTTTGATGTGTGCACTGTAGTTTGTCAAATTTGGAGTTTTGACATTTTGCAACTTTTTTGTGTTTTGCAACTATTGAGAACTTTAGGGATTCTTAGGGAATTGGGTAGGGAGGATGCTTGTCCTTTTGCCAACTCTCAGCATTCTAGGGGTCATTCGCACAGGGGGATGAGCAAGATAACCGTTTCGCTTGTGGTGACCTAGATTATTTTGCAGGTTTCGTCTTGTTCACACAATTTGGGAATTTTTAGTGTTTTGATTTGTGTTGGGATGTTACGTAACAAGGTGTATTTCAAGTATGACTCTACCTTCGTAAAATCTGTTCGACTTGATACGCTACATGGCTAAAGAGGAAAATGATGACTCGAATCACCGAAACTCTTGGTACATTCCTAGACCACTGACTGTAGTGTGGTAAAAGTTATGCATGGTGTTTTTGTTGTTTTTGTAACATGAGACAATGCGGAACAAGATGGACTATCAGAGCTATTGCAGCCTATGGTATTTGACCCGTATGACTACAAATATGCAATGTATGGATGCAATGCTTAATGCAGCTATGTATTTTTGTAATTTTGATGGATTGTTTTTGGTGAAGTTGAAGATGAGGTGCGAGAATATGAATTTTATGATGAATTTGAGTATGCCTAGAATTGAGATGCAAATATTTGTTGTTTTTGATGATTTTTGTTGTTTTGTTTTTTTTTTTTTTTTTTTTTTTTGACCAAGCGATTGCGATAATCGTTGGAGCTTTTTGGGTTTGACCAAGTGATTGCGATAATCCTTGGAGCTTTTGGGGTGACCAAGTGATTGCGATAATCCTTGGAGCTTTTTGGGTGACCAAGAGATTGCGATAATCCTTGGAGCTTTTTGGATTGACCAAGAGATTGCGATAATCCTTGGAGCTTTTTGGATTGACCAAGAGATTGCGATAATCCTTGGAGCTTTTTGGATTGACCAAGAGATTGCGATAATCCTTGGAGCTTTTTGGGTGACCAAGAGATTGCGATAATCCTTGAGCTTTTTGGTGACCAAGAGATTGCGATAATCCTTGGAGCTTTTTGGATTGACCAAGAGATTGCGATAATCCTTGGAGCTTTTTGGTGACCAAGAGATTGCGATAATCCTTGGAGCTTTTTGGTGACCAAGAGATTGCGATAATCCTTGGAGCTTTTTGGGTGACCAAGAGATTACGATAATCCTTGGAGCATTTTTTTTTTTTTTTTGGATATGGCTTTCTTAGATATGAAATGGTCGCAAATGACTGATATTCAAGGGTTCTGTTTCCTTGATACCGTCAAGAGAAGCTAGCTCGTACGTCCCGGGTCCTATTTTGCTATCAATGACATAAGGACCTAACCAATTTGCCATGAATTTGTCCCTCATATGGGACGGCAAATTAGAGTTTTGTTGGTTTTCCTTCATAACCAAATCACCAACCCGAAAGTCTCTTAGGTGAACTTTCATGTTGTAAGCTTTCTTAAGCCGCTCTTGATAGATACGTAAGTGCTCGAGAGCATTAACGCGTCGTTCGTCAAGCAACGTAAGTTGGTCCAATCGGGCTTGCCGCGTAGTGTTATCATCGATGAACTCCTGCATTGATATGCGCAGGGAAGGAATTTCCAACTCGAGAGGCATTACTGCCTCTGAGCCATACACTAGTGAAAACGGAGTTGCCCCAATGGGCGTCCGAATGCTAGTGCGATAAGCCCAAAGGGCAAGTGGGATTTGTATGTGCCAATCCTTATGACTGTCTATGACGGTCTTTTTAAGGATGGCGACTAGCGTTTTGTTTGACGCCTCTGCTTGCCCATTTGCTTGCGGATAATAGGGTGTTGAAAAGTCGTGCTGAATTTTGTACTTTGTGGTTAAAGCACGCACGTCTTTGTTCTTGAATGATGGCCCATTATCCGAGATTATTTTGGATGGAATACCAAAACGACATATGATGTGATGCAAGATGAACTCCGCAATACGGGGTCCTTTCGTTGAGGTTAACGGAATTGCTTCCACCCATTTGGTAAAATATTCTGTGGCCGTTATGATAAACGTGTGACGGCTCGACGATGCAGGGGAGATCTTTTCGATTAGATCGAGGCCCCACTACGCAAAATGGCCAAGCAGACCGGACTGTCTATAGGGCCTGGGAAGGTGCGTGCATTAAATTGGCATGATGTTGACATTTCACGCACCTCTTGACATACGCGCAACAATCTCGCTCTAAAGATGGCCAATAATAGCCCATGCGAAGAATGCGCTTTGCAATGGCCATACCACTGAAGTGGCCGCCACATGTACCGTCATGCGCTTGGGCGATCGCCCAAGTGGACTCTTGCTGGTCCAAGCAACGAAGAAGAATTCCGTCATAGCTGCGATGATACAAAATGTCTCCTATCAAGACATATTTTGCCGCTTTCTGCTTGAATGTTCGTTTTGCGGCGTGCGTCAATCCAAAGGGTAGATTACCTAACTTGAGGTAGTCTCTTATGGGTAAATACCAGTCCTGTTGATCGGATACCTCGACAGTATGAACAGCCAATCCCTTTTGGAGTTCTTCCCTAACAAATGCTGATTGGGATAGAACTTGTAAGAATAGCGTTGTGTTGCTATTAATGGGAGTGGGGGAAAACAAAGACCCCAGTTGGCCCGTTTCAAATAGTCTCGGATTCGAAAGAACTTATCCGAAGATGGTTCGATCTGGATCATGTGGACTCCTGGCGTGAAGTCTGAGCTTGCGCGCTCCATCGCGGGTTGCGATAAGGTTTTGACCTGAATGGTTGTTATATCACCGGAAAGGTCTTGCAGGATTAGTGACCCCAAGGAGGCCATTGTATCCGCAAAACGGTTTGATGATCGAGGGAGTGCCTCGATGTCATACCACTCAAGTTTTGCCAGGAATTTGTCCACGAGGGCTTTATAGGCCTTCAGGACTGGGCATTTGCATTGATATACCCCTTTGACTTGATTGATGATTAACAACGAATCGCCAAAGATGTTCAATCTTTTGATGTTCATGGCGATTGCTGTTTGAAGACCTAGGAGCAAGGCTTCATATTCTGCATTGTTGTTGGTGCACTGGAAGTTTAATTTAAATGACAGGGGCATTGGAGCGCCCTGTGGTGTGAAGAATACAATTCCTGCGCCACCCCTTGCTCGCATTTAGAACCATCAAAAAATAAGGTTATGTCGGCTCGAGACTCATGCTCATCGTAACTGGCGATTCTCGAGACATGGAAGACCCCATCATCGGGTAGTTCTATGACCAGAGGCTGATCGTCTTCAAGAGGAGCCTCTGCTAGTTGATCGGCTATGACTTGTCCTTTTATAGATTTTTGCCCAATAAACTCAATGTCAAATTCCGTCAACAACATGATCCATTTCGCCGTGCGACTACTATGATAAGTACGACTCATCATGTATCGCAATGGATTCTCCTTAGACACAACATACGTAGTGTTGCTCAGCATGTAGTGGCGTAGCTTCTTGGTAGCAAACACCACCGCCAGCGTAGTTTCTCAACGTATGCATAGTTAAGTTCGTAATCGACTAGGGTGCGGCTAAGATAGTAAGTAGCCTGTTCTTTGTGAAGTTCATTCTTCCGGGCTAGCATTGCTCCCATGCCACCTCCGCAGCCGAGATGTATAAGTAGAACGGCACACCTGGTCTAGGTGGTGCCAATACGCGGCGAAGCCAAGTATTGTTTGATTTCGTCAAAGGTCGACCGGCACTCGTCATCCCAATGAAATGTGACCCCTTGTGCAATAATTTGTTCATGGGTCGGCATTTGTCGGATAATTGCGCTATGAAGCGTTTAATCGACGTGACCTTTCCTTGCAGACTTTTGAGCCGCTTGATAGTGGTTGGGGGAGCCATTTCAAGGATTGCCTTGACTTTGTTTGGGTCCACTTCGATGCCTCTCTTTGAGACTATAAAACCCAAGAGTTTTCCAGATGTGACGCCGAACACGCACTTCTTGGGATTCAGTCTGACCTTATGCTCTATGAGGCGATCGAGAATCTTGCTTAAGTCACCGAGATGATCTGAGCGCAAGAGAGACTTGGCTAACAAATCATCCATGTAATCTTCCAAAGTTTTGTGCATGTAATCGTGGAAGATATAAGTCATAGCACGTTGGTATGTAGCGCCAGCATTTTTAAGGCCAAAAGGCATGACCTTATAGCAAAATGTCCCCCAAGGCGTTGTGAATGCCGTTTTGAGTTGGTCTTCAGGATTGATACGAATTTGATTGTATCCCAAGAAACCGTCCATTAGGGAGAGCATTTCATGACCTCGCTGTAGCGTCTACCAATGCGTCGATGCTTGGCAAGGGAAAATCATCCTTAGGACTCGCTTTGTTTAGGTCTCGAAAGTCGGTGCATATGCGAATCCTCCCGTCGGGCTTCTTGACGGGAACCATGTTGGACAACCATGGCGGATAATCCACGCAGATGACAAATTGTGCATCCAACAACTTTTGCAATTCGTCTTTGACCATCAAGGCCACAGTTGGGTGCATCTTTCTTAGTTTTTGCTTTACAGTGCTTGATTGTCGGATCAAGCGTTAAATTGTGCATGACTAGCTGCGGGTCTAGTCCTGGCATATCCTTGTACGACCATGCAAAAACCTCCTTCTTTTCTTTAAGAAGGGCAATGTAATCGGCTTGCTCTTCGGGGGAAAGGCTTACCCTCAGCTTGAGAATCCGTGGATTCATTGGATCTGTGCCGATGTCTACGTCAGTCGTCTCCTCGACTGACATGTGGGATCCGTCCTCCAACTGATGTGGAGTTGGGATTAAATGGATATCATCAGCGAGTTAAGATCTCGCGTTTGGAACCTCGGGTCCCTCTTCAGCTTGAAAATATCCTGAGTTGTCCTTGGGGTAAAATGAAGCATTTCACCGAAAGGCCAGTACTCTGATGGTGACAATGGTGAATTGACGCGATCCCAGTCGATGGCATCCATGTCTAGATGCAATGACCGTGATGGATCGGTCGGATTGTGGATGGGTGCGGTCAAATCAATGGAGATCATGTGGATGGAATGAATTTGGTCTCCAGAACCGCGGGTGTGATAACTTGTTTCTTCTAGATGCTCCCTATACTCTGGATCTGGCTCTACGGGAACGGGCACGAATGGATCCTCCCTAGGTGCAAATTTTGTGAAAAGGAGGGCGGGGTCTTCCCTCGGCACTGCTGTCATGATGGGATCTCGAGGTGGACGATGCTCATCTTGAATTTGGAGCCATGGATCCAACACTTGGTCCCACCTCGCCGGGTCTACATGCCATTCATGCCCTAGCAAGTATGCCCATCTCGTCCCATTAGATCTTCATGAGTTAGAGCGCGGTGATGTCGTCGCGCATGTCCGAGATAGTCCATCTCAGCTTCATCTTCTCGAATCGCTTTCATAGATCCAAAATTGTTCATCCTCTTCAAGCATCTGTTGCTTGCGACGTTGAGGACTCTTCTTGTTCCAGTGAATTAATCTGGTCCCATTGCGATTGTTCCACTCTTGGTGGAGGGACCTGATTCTCTTGGTACTGTATTGTTTCATCTGGAACCTCTAAGGGGAACAGCTTCATAAAGATGTCCGATAGCCGTTGATGTTCTCTTTGAGGATTACTATCCGAACTTTCACCTCTCTCTAGCAAAGGAGAGGGATTATTGTTGTTTCTAGGGGTGTTTGTTGACCATGGGAGGTAATCTCCCAATGTGTATTCTCGTATTTGGATTGGCATAAGGGTCTTGTGCCAATCCCCCTTGTTGCCTATTTCTAGGCCTTGCATATTTTCAACCAAGATGTCTAATGGCAGGGGATGGTTGAACCCTACCCCCGACTTGTCATATGGCATCCGATATCTTGGTTGGCAAAGGATCCGCATCCCTTGCTCATATCTGCCTAGCTCCGTATCCATGCCAATTGCATTGGCCTAGATATTTTAGGGCAAATTCTAGGTTTGAGAGATAATTGATGTTTTCAACAAAAGGTTCTTCGTCTGTTTCCTTTTGTTGGCATGGTTCAAGACCATGATCAAGGCCCCCATACACAAAATTTGTCTGGTTCGATGGGTAGCCTAGAGGAACAATTGTCCCTATGGGAAGGCGAGGTCTTCCCATGTCCTGTACTGACTCCAATGTGGGGGTTGCCACAATGTTTTGCACTAAGTACTCCCCAGGCCCGTATTGGCAATTTCAACAATGATTGTTGATGATTGGGTGGGAGGAAATGATAGTCCTTCCTGAGTCCATTCCAGGTTTGGTTGTTCGAGGAGTCTTGGTTTCGTTGTGTTGGGTGTTTCCTCTGTTGATATCGTTGAGATTGTGGGCAACCTTTCTTCTAGAGGCTTAACCTCTTCCATGATTTGTTTTCCCTTGTCCTTCTGTTGGGCCATGATAGGTGGCGTTGATGATGAAGGAGCAGTTGATGAAGTCTCACCTGGCTGGGATTTTGTCTTGTTGGCCACCAATGGTGCCTGCGGTATTGGACCCTGTTTAGATGGATTTAATTGGAAATCCAAATGCGTTGAAGGGAGGGTCGATTGAGGTATGAATTGTACCGCATTGCAATACTTGAAGGGCTCTAAGTCCATTGGGACTACATGTATTTCCCCTTCATAAGCATACTTTAAGCACTGGTGGGCGATCGAAGGGACACACTTCATGTCCCTGATCCAAGGCCGCCCTAGCAAGATATTATAAGCCATTTCACCTTCCAAGACATGGCATAGTGTAGGTATTGACTTTTGTCCTACCCGGATCGGCAAACGACCGTGCCGACCGTCGAGCATATTGCATCATTAAAAGCTCGCAGTGTGTACGTGGAGGCCGTGGATGTGAGAGGTCGGCAGCTTCAAATGCTTTAAGGCTGCAATGGTTATGATGTTACCGGACGAGCCAGTATCTATCAGCACTCTCTTGTACGAAATCTTGTTGACCCGCGCGATAACGTGTAGGGGTGGATCTGCCATGTCATTTGATATCGTTTTGACCTCATCTTCTCCGAATGTGATGACCGGCTCCGTACATTGTTTCACATGTCCCACGAAAACGTTGAAAGAATTTGCCTCGTGGGGTTGTAATTCAATGGCTTTTAAAATGTCCATAAGAGCTTCTCTATGGGGAGCCGATTTTTGAATAAGCTCGTAGATGGACAGCCTAGCCGACGTGGTCCGCAAACTCTGCGTGAGTTTGGTTCGTATCGTGACCTCAGGTCTAGGCGGAGGTAACCGCGTTGGGCGTTGTTGAGGATGCGATGTTGCCGGAACTTCCCTCGTAGCTACCTCAGGGGCAGCTGTCGGGTACCTTCTGTTCCTTGTTACTATGCTAATCATTCCCACAAATCCCTGTGTGGGAAGATCTTGTCGCACCTCGTTAATCCGGAGTGGTTTTGTCTCGTGCCTCGTGGGCCGGCAAGGGGTCCTTGAATACCCCCATTTGTTGGTTGTTTGGTGCGATGGGGTTGTCCACAACCAATGTTCTCTTGTCGATCAAATCCTGGACTAGGTCTTTGAATTTCCAGCACCCATTCAAGTCATGTCCTCTCGCGCCTATGGAATCTACAATACAATTCCTCTCTCGTACTCCCCTAGGCTTGGGAATGTTAGGGTCTATAATTTGGATTTCCGATAGAGTGACTAAATTTGCCGCTGACAAGCGGTCAAATAAGGAGTCCCTAGACTCCGCATATGGGGTGAAATTTTGCCTAGGGCGACGCGGGTAATTCTGCTCCTGTCTTCTATTATCTCTTTCATAAGCAGGAGGCACCGCCTGGTAGTTAGCCTTTTGAGGCCGCGTTTCTTGCACAGTGCGCGGGAACATTTATCGCAACTTGGTTGACCGCAGCGTGTTGTGGTTGCGTTGTCCCAGCTTTAGTGGTTTTATTCCACTCTTTCTTCTTAGGCTTGGCAATTGCGCCTTCGCCTATCTTAATCTCTTCTATGACTCTGGCTTGCGCCAAAGCTTCTTCTAAGCTGTCGTATTGTCGCAAGCAACAATAGACCGGAGATTGATTTTAAGCAACTTTTTGCGAACATCTACGTGAGATCAGACATAGGAGGACGGTAGGGTAACCTAGAAAGCAAAGCTCTCCATCGATTCCCGTACGCTGCCATTGTTTCCTCTTCAAATTGCTTGAGGCTCGCTAAATCACTTAGTGATGCCTTCTTCCTTGTGTTGAAGGCAAAGCGTTCAAGAAACGCGTCTACTAATTGATCTAAATTGCTTATGCTGTGTTTGGGCAGTTGTGTGAACCAATCCGAGGTAGGGCCTGCGAATGTGGTTATGAATGTTCTAAGCAACAATGCGTCATTATCTTGGATGCCGAAGCATTGGCTTAGAAATCGTGTAACGTGTTCCTGTGCGTCCTCTTCACCTTTAAAAACTGCCAATTGAGGCAACTTGAAGTGTTCGGGGTAAAGAGGTGTAGGCACTGAGGGATGCACCGGATTACTATGGAGTAGACGTAATGTGGGTTTTTGATGCCCAGCAGCTTTTGTCTCCATAGACTCCAAACGCTCCAATAGCGCTTGGTATGCATCGGAAGATTTTATTTCTTCCTCTCTTGTTCGCTCTTGTTGCAAGTTACGGTAAACTGGAGGCCTATGGAGGGGTGGCCGAATGGCATCCCTCCTGCCTTGATGGGGAGTTTCAACATATTCCTCTTCTGGTTCATACTCGTAAAATTCTTGAGGAGTCTCTCGGGCGAAACCTATGACCCCGATCAAGCTCTTGCCGAAGGTACCCATCATTGTTTTGGGGAGTTGCCTCCCTCTCGAATCTATGGGGTCTTGGAGGCAGAGCTTGACGAGGTCGTGGAGACCCGTCCTGCACCAACAGATTACGCCTCTCATACTGTTCAGCTCTTTGGATGCGAGGGGTTGGCCCCCTCTCGTGTATTTCATAGCGTAACTCATCCGCTTCGCGTTGCATGCGTTCTCTATCCAAGCGGTGTCGGTACTCTATTTCCTGATAACTTGGTTTAAGCCGCATGGTTTGGGCTTGACGGGTGGTATATCTGGTGACAACTGGGTCAATTTGGTCTACCCTATTTTTCTCAGGAGGTTCGAATGTTTCTCCTATGTGTTTACCTCGAGTTTGCTGATCTAAGGTTTCAATGGGTCGCTTCCCTCTGTCGAGGTAAGCGGTATGTGCTCGAGGTTCTGGCCTCAAGGGGTGATCATGATATCCTCGCTCGGTGCGGAAATGCAAGGTTCCCGCGTTGTTTGTTGCCCTCGAGGAATGCGATGGCTTTCCTCGTACTCCCTTTCACGGGTGTGAAGGGGGTGGGCGGAGTTAGGTCGCCCTATGTAAGGAGCCCTGCGCTCCGGATTTGGTCTCTCTCGTTCGATGATAGGTAAAGAAGGGACGCCATATCCACGTTGCCCCTCCAAATGGACGGTGTGCCTCGTCTAGCGCTTCATCGCGCGGTGGCCACTCATGCCTAACTTCAAGAGGTGATTCTCTATTTATGTCAAGGTCTACATGTAAGGCATCTTCCCGAAAGGGGCTGCTTTGAATAGGCATACCCCACCGAGGATTCTGAATTGGATTCTTTTGTAGGTTAGACCTATAAGGCGGTATGACCAAATCCTCAGGACTGAAGCGAAGGCGACTTGTGCCTGCTTCTTGTGTACCTTCCGGAGCTTCTGCCCTTGATTGGGCTTGACTACGGGTGTACACCATTGCGGTGCTTCTATGCTATCTAAATAAGTTTTTATCTCGTTTATGATTTTTTTTTTGTCTACACTAAGCAGAATTAAGCACACACATTCACAAAACCGTGATTATCTCTTTTAAGGATTATTGGTGTGCCCTAAACCGGTTTAGTGCATTTTGGTGTTTTGTTTTGTTTTTGTAGGTTTTGAAGATCGTTTAAATGCATTATGACGGCTCATATAACTCCCAAAATGGTAGCCCCTTCAATATACCAACCAGGCCGATATACCAACCTCTCTATATACCCGCCCTTACGAGAGGGAGACTATAGGTACGTGAGAGCAGAAGGTACGTGGTACGTAGGCGGTACGAAAGGGGGATTGTCCTGTTAATGGCACCTACCATAGAAAACTTATCCTCGCGTGCATGGGAATCACCCCAACGACACTCGGTCTGTCTTCGTCAGGATTTACGCCTAACAACAGTTGACAATCGGGAAATGGATGCAAATCAAGCCAAGGTGGTGATGAAATCCACCAATGGTCTTGATAAAGGGCTGGGGTCTTACGACCAGCTCCTTGGTTTAAAATTGTTACGTGGAGTGTGTGAGGTTCATTTTATTTAGCGAAAATGAAACAAGCATGAATGATTTTCCCTAAGTATGCAGGATAAAAATGAAAACAGCCAAAGAAACAAAAAAAGAAACAGAAAATTTAACGGAGATGATAAAATCCCTACCTCTTCTCTCGCTCGCTCCAGTTGCCTCCGAATTTCTGCTCTAAAAATTCGTAGATAGAAAATCGTCCCCCGGTGAGACGATTTACGTAACGTAAATCGTCCCCGGCAGAGACGATTTTAAAATCGTCTCGGGTGAGACGATTTCCAGAAAGTAATCGTAAACGAGACGTTAACACCAAAAAAAATGTACCCGTAAAACACAAAACACAAAAACCCGATTAGTTTTCTATGATCTTAAAAATAGGGAACAAGTCCCACCGTGATCGCCACCGAAAGCACGAGATTCCCGGCAAAGGAAACACTAATTGCAATATAACCAAAACCAAATGCGCTTAAGTCCTAGAAACGTAAAGTGCATGAAATGGAAAAGAAACGCATTGGAAGAGACACAAGCAAATGGAGAAAACACAGCCCTTTCATTAATATCCCTTGATCTCTCTTACAATGACGTCTCCTCCCTTTTCGGGGGCTAGGAGCGTTAAAAGAATTCGATTACAATCACTCAATGTTCCTCTTTCCGCGTGCCCACGATTGCAATGGGCGGGCCAAGATGATGCCGCCACTGATGTCGATGAGTTCTTCACCTCCGCTGCTTCTCCCGCGAACAAAGAAACAACCAAGATGTCAGTAGCACCTCGCCGCAAGTGAAAAGTGTTCGTTCTTCTAAAATCATCAAAAGATGCATGCAAACATTTATCTAAAACAAGAAACAAAATGATTCTAAACACTCGAAAACTTGCCGAAGACAGAAAATGTTACCAACAGGCCATTGCCACCGAGACAATGCCAATCTGCTTTCAACCGGAAATCGTCCCCGGGTAGGACGATTTCGATCGTAAATCGTCCCCGGGTGGGACGATTTCTTCTGTGTTGGGGAAGCCGAACTGACACGCTCCAATGTCGACTCCCGAGGTCTCCAAAACACCTGCAGACAGAGGGGTTATGTAATTGGGGCCATTTTGGGATGACCCAGATGGTCGGATTCTCCCAATTTGGCCTCTACCCTCGGGAATTTGATATCGCCTCCTGCAAGTTAGTGAAACTACAAAACGACACAAAACATACTAGAATCCGATCAAAGGTTACGAAATTGCAGCTATGAATTCACCAAACAGAAAACACAATATGCAGCATGAGAAAATAAACTAGAATGCTTCTGAAATAAAACTTAAGAAAAGTGCGGGGATGCCCAAGTGGGCCTCCCACCGTTGGCACTTGATTCCGGCGCCAATCCACTAGGGATGGGCCCAAAACCTCTTAGGATTGGGGGGTCGGCGAATTGGTTGATTCAGGTGTCCATGTGTTGGATTTAGGTCCGATTCAAGCTTCCAAAAGCCACCCAACAACCTCCCTTGCAAAAGAGATTGGTGGATGTGGGAAGGTGAACCAAAAGGGATGCAAGTGGGTCTTCAACTCGGCAAAGACTTCGTTGCTTGAAAACTCCTTCAACCTCGTATCTTTGGGTGAGAAAAGTCCCACCTTTTATAGACCCAAGGGGTCTCTTTTGGGAGGGAAGCACAAATTCCATGTGTTGGTCATAGGCGCCATGTGGCGCTCTTGTCTTCCCATGAGGGAGGGGAGTCCTCCATTGACTTGGGCTTTCATAATCGCCCTTGTGACAGTCCTCAAACGGCCTATTTGTCCACTCACACACGCGTGCGAGGCAGGAGTCATCAACCGATCGTTCGGGCTGCCACTTGGCCTCATTTGTCTTTTTGCCCGTTAAACTTGGAAATCGTCCTCATCGGAGACGATTTCAGAAATCGTCCCCGGGTGAGACGATTTCAAGTTAGCAATCGTCCCCGGGTGAGACGATTACTAGGCAAAGTGTCTAAGTGTGCCAAATTGCTTCTTGACCTCACAAAATTGCTATGAAAGTGGTTAAGACCACTGTTTGACCTCTGAGGGCTGCCCTGGGGGCTATGTTTGTCAAAGCGATCAGTGTTTGCAGTCACATAATCGGATTGGTGCTGTTTTGGTGTCTACAAATGGGAGTAAAAATAGATTTGATAGGAAAAAGAACAGGTACCAACGAAATAATAGAAATCAAAACTATCAGGGAGGCCAAAGAAATTTTAGGGATAGACCTGACCAAAGAGCTAATGTACCAATATTTGGTACACATGAAGATAATGGGGAAATTATGAAAGAGAGGGCACCATGGACTGGTTGTTGTATATGTAAAGAACCTCATTATGCTGAAAAATGTCCATTGTGATATGATAAGAGGAAGGAACCTGTGGAACTTGCTCATAAGATATATATAGCAATAGGTAACTCTAAACTCAATGGTCAAGCAACACCTTTTTTGTTGAAAGGTAATATTTATAATAGAAGTGTTTGTATTTTGGTTGATTTTGAAGAAACTGATAGTCTTGTTTCACCAAATATTTTGAGGGACTTACCAAAAGTACCTGGATTTATGGCTAATGTGTGGAAAGTCTATTATGGGTCTGGGTAAACCTATACCATCAATCAATATCTATTTGATCCTCAAATAGTGCTACCTCAAGGAAAAACCTGATGTTATTTATATGTCGCTCCATTGCATGTATTTGACCTAATTTTGTTGGACATTTTGAGTCCTCTAAGTCGAAGTTGTCATTGATGTCACCTGATAGAGTTATCACTCTTATTAAGGAATTCAACAAGAAATAAAGTCGCCCAATTCATCCAAGAAAAAGCTTCATCAGTTCAGAAGTGAAAGGAAAAAGGCTCAATAATATTTTAATATTATTGGGAGCACAGGTTAAGTGATTGGTTTATAAAAATCCAATATGGGTTATTGCAAAGGTTAAAAATGAGGTTTAATAATTATTTATAAACTATTTAAATTCACAAGGAATTTAAAATTTTTAAATAATATTTAAATATACCAATATTAGGTATTATGACAAGGTTCTAAGGTTTAATTAAATTAAACCTAAGGTTGGTTATTTTTAATTTATAATATTTAAATTTAAATTTAAATTTAAATTAATTATAAATTAAAAATCATGTCGACGTCGAAATTATTCGAAGCATCGACGTGATTGCAAAAGAGGAAAAATGCATTATATAAATGCCATCAAAAAATATTTACCAAGGCATCCCTTGTAATAATTATTTGAAGTACATGTGAAAAGGTTTTGTTTTTTCGAAGGCCTTACGATTTACGTAAAGGCTAAAGGTGTGAAGGTTCGGAGGCTCTAAGCGCAAAGTCCAGTGTGGCCTAGTGGTATGTTGGATTGGTACTAAGGAGGATGTCCCACGTTCGATTCGTGTGAGGCCTTTTGAATTGCAAGGAAGAAGCACTTGAAGCATTTGTTGTTTTTGGAAGAGCATTGTTCGTGGAAACTTTATGGTGGACGTGCCATTTTAGACACGTCCAGGTGCATGGCCCAACGGTGGCTTGGCTATGGCTAAGGCATTGGGAAGAAGAACGTCAGGGTATTGAATCCCGTCGAGGGCAAGGCAAGTGGATTTAATTTTTGATGTTGTTTAATATTTTAATTTTTTCCAAGGTTGCCTATGGAGAAATAAGGATATGGTATGCCCTAAGAAAGATAGAGATTTTTGCTGATTTTCTTTTTTTAAGTATATCATATTATATATCATTGGAAAGATTTTTTCAAGATTTTTTTGTTTAGATTACTTATAGGGAGAAATAATGTGTGTGCAAGGATATATTTTTGGATTTATCAAGGAGTTTTAAAAGTAAGTGTAATTCATTATTTTGAAGGTTTATATCTTGCATAAGAGAATATGGTGGATTTTATTGAGTAGGATTAATAAGGTGTTATTGAGATATTATTTTTATTATTATGTTATTACTCAAGACCTCTAACCTTTATTGAGATTAGAAAAAGAAAATGTGTTGAGTGTGGCAAATTTAGTGGACAACTCATAAGGCATCAAAAAGGTATGGGCAATATTATTCATTGACATATTTGGGTGATTGGTTTATGAAAATATATTTAGAGAGAAAAGGATTGATCGCGGTTTCCTTTTTTAGGAGTTGTTGGTTTAATGCTTCAAGGTTTTCTATTTTGAGAGTTGTGGTTAAACCTTATTTTATAAGCATTATTATTGAAGTCAATTGGTCATGCAAAGAACTTGAACTTGAGTTAAGAACATGAGTATCATTCTTATGTGAGATTTGTTGTTGAGCATTATTGGAAAAATATTGAGTTGGTTGATACATGATTGGACTAGGGTTTGTGGAAAGGATTGTTCCTTGAGGTGATTGGTTGAGTAGAGTTGATTGAGCCTAGTCAAGTAATTGTGTGAAGTGTGTTTAAGTTCCATGAAATAAACTATTCTATATTTTGATTTGAGTTGAGATTGAGATTTGAGAATAGAACATATAGGGTCTCTAACAATTCTCTTTATGCTTTTATGAGATTGAATTGAGTTGAGATTGATATTTGAGTATAGAATATATTGAGTCTCTAACAATTCTCTTTATGTTTCTATGAGATTGAGATTGAGTTGAGATTAGGATTTGAGTGTAGAACATATCGAGCCTCTCACAATTATATTTATGCTTCTATGATATTGAATTGAGATATTGATTGAGCATTGAGTATAGAACATATTGAGTCTCTAACAATTATCTTTACGATTCTATGAAATTGGACAAGTTATGTGTGAGATTGTTAAACTAATTTGAGGTAAGTCTTTGAGAAGGTTTGTGGACTGATTTTGTGTAAGATTTTTTGGAAGCTTGCTATGCAGATTTGAGGAAGTCCTAGAGAGGACTTATTGAGAAGATTTGGACAAGTCCTAGAGAGGACTTATTGAGCATATTTGGACAAGTCCTAGAGAGGACTTATTGAGAATATTTGGACAAGTCCTAGAGAGGACTTGTTGAGCAGATTTGAGTAGGTTTTGTGTGGACCTATTGAGCAAATTTGAGCAGGTTATATGTGGACCTATTGAGCATATTTGAGAAGATATCATGTGGACCTATCGAGTAGATTTGAGCAAGTTTTATGTGGACCTGTTGCATAGATTTGAGCAGGTTCTATATGGATATTTTGAGCAGATTTGAGAAGGTTCTGTGTGGACTTATTGAGCATATTTGTGCTAGACCGAATGACCTATATTTAGTATATATTTGAGTGGACTTGTGCTAAAACTAATTAACTATGTATAGTGCAAGATATTAAGCAGAGTTATGCTAGATCGAATAAACTATGTTTAGTACAAGAGATTGAACAAAGATGTGCGAGACTGACTAGACTATGTTTAGTGTAGTATTGAGACAGAGATTTGGAGATGATATATTATAGAGGATATAGTATCAATGGATAGAGATCTAGTAGCTAGGACAATTAAATACAAATCTGAGTGATGATTCAAGTGGAGAGAGATCCACCAATCAATGCAACAGAGAGACATAGTCTTCTATAAGATCACTAGCCAGAGCAAAAGGGAAAATATTTCTCTTGTGGAAGAGATCCACAAACTTGAGATTAGGGGATCAACATTTCCTTTGGACAGAGGTCCATAAACATTGTAATTGGGAAGGATTCCCAAAGATATTGATTGAGAAAATTTTAGTAAAATATTTTCTCTATGGAGTAGCCCACATTGGGTGAACCACATAAATTGTGGTGTCTCTATTGTGTATGGTGTTTTGTGCATTGATTTGATTACTGCTATTGATACTGCTATCTATAAACTACATAATATTTATTTGAAAAGAAAAGTAAAAAGTGGTCTTATACTGTTCACCCCCCTCTCAGTATAAGCTTGTGTTATTCAATTGGTATCAGAGCGAGTTCCTTCAGAAGAGTTTGATAGCTTGAAGGAAAAGTGGTCTAAGAATACAATGGATCAAAAGTATTAAAGAGACAAATTTTTCAATAATGTAGTTCAAATATTTGATGGAAGTGACTTCTTGTATTGGTGTATGCTGATGAGATTTTACCTGATGGCACTTGGAAATAAAGTTTGGGATGCAGTGGAACTTGGATATGATTCAACAGTCAATCCTCCTACAGATAAGGAAGGTAATATTCTAATGCATGCAAAATAAAGAGCTATGAATGCAATTATAAAAGGATTACGTAGATCAAAATCTATGAAGGTTAGGGATTTTAAAAAAACAAAAGAAATGTGGGAACTTCTGTATGAAATATATGAAGGAGATAAAGGAGTCAGGAAAGCTAAGATCATAAATATCAAAGGAGAATTTGAAAACTTAATAATGAAGGATGATGAAAACATTCATGACTATCTCAGTAAGATTGATGAACTTGTACATGAGATGAGAGGTCTAATAATGAAGGTTGATGAATCTGATGCTTGTGATAAGATCTTGAGAATTCTTCCAAAATGGTACAGTGAAAAGGTTTATGCTATAGAAACATCAATTGATAGTGATTCTTTGACAAGGAATTCTTTGCTTAGCATGCTTACTACTTTTGAGATAAGAACAAAATATCCTATTCCTTTGAAAGAAGTTGCTTTTAAAGTAGACAAAAAGAAAAAGAAAAAGAATATAGAATCGAGCAGTGAGTCATCTAGTGATGAAGAAGCAAATTATAGAAGAAGAGATAGAGGTTCTAGAAGACCCATAGATTCAAGATCTATCAAATGCTTCAATTGTGGAAGGTATGGATATTTTGCAACATAGTGCAAGGAGCCAAAGAAGAACAATGAGGAAGAAAAACAAGATCACAGGTACAGGGAGTCAAAAAGATATAGGTACTAAAAGAAAATAAAGGATGGATAAAGCAAACAAGAAAAGAAATTCTTCAAGAGACAAAAGAGAAGCTACTATGTGGATAATGCAAGTAAGTACTCAATTGATAGTGATTTTAGTTTTTTAGATAATGATAGAGATGAAGTCCTATTTATGTTTAAAGAGAAATATCCAATTAAGAAAAAGACTCCAGTTATTCTCAAGTGTTTTAGATTTGGTAAATTTGGACATCTTGAATATGATTGCACTAGGGATGGTTATAGTTTCAGTGATGATAATTTTGAATATGCACTTGAAAGACCATATGAAAATATTCTAATGGCATTAGAAGAAGAAGTGGGTGACCCCATAGAAGACAAGTCTAAAGTAAGTAGAAACATGGAAAAAGGCAAAAAAATAGAGGATTATTCAGTAGAGAATGACTATGATCTCAAGGGAGAACTTATCTATGCCCTTGACACAATAAATAAGGTAAGAAAGCAACACTCTAAGCTTGAAAGTTAGTTTCAATAATGTGATGAAGAAATATTATTTCTCATAGAATATTTAGAGAAATAAAAGGCTAAGGCAAGCAAGTTCAAATATAAATTAGAAACAAAGATCTTGGAATGTGAGAAGTTAGCATAAGAAGTGGCTACTTTAAAATAAGACTTAAAGGAATCCAATATCAAGATGAAGAGTTTCAAAAATAGCTCTAGGAAGTTGGATAATTTCATCTATGGACAACAAGGAACATCATGTTCAAAAGGTCTTGGATTTGGAAAGGTTCAAAATAAACAGGAAGAAGAATCTACCTCAAGTCTTGAAGAAGAAGGAACTTCAGAAGAAGATACTTTAGAAGATGATAGTATAAGTAGGAATGAGACATTAGAGGATGAGTTGGACAGCAGAGAGTTAAACAAATATAGGAACAATACACAAATAATATACAGATGGAACAATAATTAGAATAGGAGACCAATGAGGTCAATACAAGGAAGCTTAAATGGAAGATATTTTTCATGTCACAGGTTTGGGCACATGGCTTCATAGTGTAGGACACATCAAAGACATGAGTATGGAAAAGGACAACTTTTCCAAGGATATTGCTACTCATGCAATGAGTTTTGTCACAAGGTAATGAATTGTAGGATTCAAGATAGAAGAGGATATGGCTTCACTAGAAGAAGTCCTAAGACAGTTACACATCCAAGGAATAATAACATTAAGTGTTATAAGTGTAATAATGATGGTCACATAGAAAGATGGTGTAGAGCAAATATTCCATAAATAGGCATGAACATGGACAGAAATATGAACAACAATAGGAATATAAACAGAAATAGGAATATGAATAGAAGCAAGAATATGAACAGGAATAGAGACTCATAAAAGAAAAAGAACAAAAACATGGATGAGAACAAGAGCAGTTACATGAACAGAAGTGACGATAGGAACATGGATGATGACTTGGAAAGAAATAGTGAGAGGATTCAGAAGACTCACAAAAGAAGAGAGAAATATAAAGGTATATATCTATGCTTTTAAGGAGTAGAAATACTCCCACCCTATAATTAACCACCTCATGTGGAGGTGGGGGAGGGGTTAAGCTAAGAGGCTCATTGTTAACCCTGAGCCCCAAAGGTTACCCTTTGTCATTGATGTCAAAGGGGGAGACATTTGTGTATTGGAGAGAGATTTGATATGGGGAGAGATTTGTTATTTGAGAGATCATTGATCCAGGGGGAGCAAAGTTCCATGGGGAGAAAAAAAAAGGTCAAGTTTTAGTAAAAGGATAAGGGTTGCCATTAATGAAAAAGGGGGAGATTGTTGGACATTTTGAGACCTCTAAGTCAAAGTTGTCATTGATATTACCTGATATATTTATCACTCTTATTAAGGAATTCATTAAGAAATAAAGTCGCCCAAGTCATCCAAGAAAAAGCTTCATCAATGCAGAAGTGAAAAAAAAAAACTCCATAATATTTTAATATTATTGGGAGCACAACTTAAGTGATTGTTTTATAAAAATACAAGATGGATTATTGCAAAGGTTAAAAAGGAGGTTTAATAATTATTTATAAATTATTTAAATTCACAAGAAATTTAAATTTTATAAATAATATTTAAATATACCAAGATTGGGCATTAAGACAAGGTTCTAAGGTTTAATTAAATTAAATCTAAGGTTGGTTATTTTTAATTTATAATATTTAAATTTAAATTAATTATAAATTAAAAATCATGTCGACATCAAAAGTATTCGAATCACCAACATGATTGCAAAAGAGGACAAATGCATTATATAAATGCCATTAAAAAATATTAACCAAGGCATCCCTTGCAATAATTATTCGAAGCACATGTGAAAAGATTTTGTTTTTTCGAAGGCCTTATGATTTACGTAAATGCTAAAGGTGTGAAGGTTCGAAGGCTCTAAGCACAAAGGACAACGTGGCCTAGTGGTCTATTGGCTTGGTACTAAGGATGAGGTCTCGCATTCGATTCGTGTGAGACCTTTTGGATTTCAAGGAAGAAGTACTTGAAGCACTTGTTATTTTCGAAAGAGCATTGTTCATGGAAACTTTATGGTGGATGTGCTATTTTAGACACGTTAGGGTGCATGGCCTAACGGTGGCTTGGTTGCGGCTAAGGTGTTGGGAAGGAGGACATCGATGGATCGAATCCCATTGATGGCAAGGCAAGTGGATTTAATTTTTGATGTTGTTTAATATTTTAATTTTTGCCAAGGTTGCCTAAGGAGAAATAAGGATATGGTATGCCCTAGGAAAGATAGAGATTTCTGCTGATTTTATTTTTGGAATTATATCATATTATATATCATTGGAAAAATATTTTAGAGAGCTATTTTTTTAGATTTATTAGAGTGAGAAATAAGGTGTGTGCAAGGAGATATTTCTGGTTTTGTCAAGGAGTTTCAAAAATAAGTTTGATTCATTCTTTTGAGGATTTATTTCTTGCATAAGAGGGTATGGTGGATTTTATTGAGTAGGAGAAATAAGGTGTTATTGAGATATTATTTTTATTATTGTGTTATTAGTCAAGACCTCTAACCCTTGCTGATATTGGAAAAATAAAATGTGTCGAGTGTGGTAGATTTAGTGGACAACTCATAAGGCATAAAAAAGGTATGGGAAGTATTCTTCATTGACTTATTTGGGTGATTGATTTCTGAAAATATCTTTGGAGAGAAAAGGATTGATTGTGGTTTCATTTTTGAGGAGTTGTTGGTTTAATGATTCAAGGTTTTCTAGTTTGAGAGTTGTGATTAAACCTTATTTTATAAGCATTTTTGTTGAAGCCAATTGGTCATGCAAAGAACTTGAACTTGAGTTAAGAACATGAGTATCATTGTTATGTGAGATTTATTTTTGAGTATTATTGGAAACATTTTGAGTTGGTTGATACATGCTTGGACTAGGGTTTGTGGAAAGGATTATTTCTTGAGGTGATTGGTTGAGTAGAGTTGATTGAGCCTAGTCAAGTAATTGTGTGAAGTGGTTGTTCAAGTTCCATGAAAAAAACTATTCTATATTTTTATTGGAGTTGACATTGATATTGGAGAATATAACATATAGAGTCTATAACAATTCTATTTATGCTTCTATGAGATTAATTTGAGTTGAGATAGGGATTTGAGTATAGAACATATTGAGTCTCTATCAATTCTCTTTATGCTTCTATGAGATTGAGATTGATTTGAGATTGGGATTTGAGTATAGAACATATAGAGTATCTAACAATTCTCTTTATGCTTCTATGATATTGAATTGAGATATTGATTGAGCATTGAGTATAGAACATATTGAGTTTCTAAAAATTCTTTTTATGATTATATGAGATTGGACAAGTTCTGTGTGAGCTTATTAAACTAATTTGAGGCAAGTATTTGAGGTTTGTGGACTGATATTGTGTAAGCTTTTGTGGAAGCTGGCTATGCAGATTTGAGGAAGTCCTAGAGAGGACTTATTGAGAAGATTTGGACAAGTCCTAGAGAGGACTTATTGAGCAGATTTAGACAAGTCCTAGAGAGGACTTATTGAGCAAATTTGGAAAATTTCTAAAGAGGACTTGTTGAGCATATTTGAGCAGGTTCTGTGTGTACTTGTTGAGCAGATTTGAGCAGGTTATGTGTGGACATGTTGAGCAGATTTGAGTAGGTTTTATGTGGACCTGTTGAGCAGATTTGAGTATGTTCTACGTGGACCTATTACGTAGATTTGAGCAGGTTCTGTGTGGACCTGTTGAGCATATTTTATAAGGTTCTATGTGGACCTATTGAGAAGATTTATGCTAGACCAAATAAATTGTGTTTAGTGTAGATTTGAGTGGACTTGTGCTAGACAAAATAAATTGTGTTTAGTGCAAGATATTGAGCAGAGTTGTGCTAGACTGAATGAACTATGTTTAGTACAATATATTGAGTAGAGTTGTGTTAGACTGACTGTACTATGTTTAGTACAATATTGAGATAGAGCTTTGGAGGTGATAGAGTATAGAGGATAGAGATCCAGCAACCAGGATAATTGAAGATAGTTCCGAGTGAGGAGTCTTCAAGTGGAGAGAGATCCACTAGTCAGTGCAATAAAGAGATAAAGTCTTCTATAATATCACTAGCTAGAGCAAAAGGGGAAAGAGTTATGTTATGGAAGAGATCCAAAAAAATTATATTAGGGGATCAACATATCCTTTGTACAAAGGTCCATAAACATTGTAATTGGAAAGGATTCCCAAAGAGATTGATTGAGAAAATTTTAGTAAAATATTTTCTCTATGGAGTAGCTCACATTGGGTGAACCACGTAAATTGTGGTGTCTCTATTGTGTATGGTGTTTTGTGTATTGCTTTGATTACTTCTATTGATACTACTATATATATACTGCATAATATTTATTTGAAAAGAAAAGTAAAAAATGATCTTATACTGTTCATCCCCTCTTAGTATAAGCTTATGTTCTTCAAATTTTAGGTATTGATTGGATCAAGGGACATAAAGTATTGTTAAATTTTGAGGAAATATGGATGGAATTTACTGATGATACCAATAAAATTATTTAGATTTGTTGTGGATGAGAATCAGTGGAACCCCATCTTTTGACAACAATGCAAGCTAAAAGAGTACTGAAAAAGGGTAGTAGAATCTTTGTGGTTAAACTTAATAAAAAGGAGGAAAATGAGTCTGGAGCAAGTCTTTCAAACCTATCTGGTATTGAATTATTTTTGAGATGTTTTTCTTGAGGATTTACTGGGTCTTCCACCCCAAAGAGAATTTGATTTTACCATAGAACTTTTACCAGGAGCAACTCCTATAGCTCATGCACCATATAGAATGACTACAATAGAGTTGCAAGAACTTAAGACTCAGCTGTAAGAAATTTTAGAAAAAGGATATATTAAACCTAGTGTTTCACCATGGGGTGCACCAGTATTGTTTGTGAAAAATAAATATGGAACACTAAGGTTATACATTGACTACAAAATGTTAAATAAAATGACTATTAAGAATAAGTATTCTCTATCTAGAATAGATTATTTGTTTGATAAACTAAAAGGAGCCACAATTTTCTCCAAAATTGACCTTAGATCTGGTTATCATCAATTGAGGATACGATAAGAAAACTACTTTTCAAACTAGATATGGTCATTATGAATTTATAGTGTTACCTTTTGGATTCACCAATGCACCAACAACTGTTATGAATTTTATGAATAGTATATTTTGAGAACAATTAGATCGGTTTGTGTTGGTGTTCTTAGATGGCATACTGATCTACTCCAAAAACAAATAAGAACATGATCTTCATATGAGGACTATTCTTGAAATACTTAGAAAGAATCAATTATATGGAAAAATTTCCAAGTGTGAGTTCTATGCAACTCAGGTACAATATTTAGGTCATATAATTTCTGCTGAAGGGGTGTCTGTTGATCCAAAGAAAATTGAGGCTATTATTGATTGGCTAGCTCCCACAAATGTTTTTGAAATAAGAATTTTTATGGGGATGGCTGGATATTATATTCATTTTATCCAAAATATTTCTAAGATAGCCTATCCAATAACTAATCTCCAAAAGAAAGGAAAAGCTTTCAAATGGACATAACGATGTGAAGAAGCTTTCAGAATACTTAAAGAAAAGCTAACATCAACACCTATTCTCATAATAGTTGATTCCAAGCAACCATTTTTTGTATGTACTGATGCTTCTATGGAAGGATTATGTGGGGTTATTATGCAAGAGGATGGCGTTATTGCTTATGAGTCTTAGAAACTTAAGAAACATGAATTAAATTATGCCACACATGACTTGGAATTGGCTACGATAGTACATGCTTTGAAAATATGATGTAATTACCTACTTGGTAAATATTTTGAGCTTAGAACAGATCATCAAATCCTAAGATATATTTTTACTCAGCCAATGCTTAATGCTAGACAAAGGCGCTGGATGGAATTTCTAGTAGAATATGATTTTGGCATAGAATATATTAAGGGAAAAGAAAATAAATTAGTAGATGCTTTAAGTAGAAGAAGGCATATCCATGCTATGTCACACTATCAATCTGCTATAATTGATCAAATAAGGAAACTACAAATTCAAGATGAATATTCTCAAAAGTATCGAGAATTGGTTCAACAAGATTCTGATAAAGCAAAGGGATTTAGAATCTGGAAGATACACTATTATTCAAAAATAGGATAGTGGTACCAAGTGACTAGGAACTAAGAGTTATGATACTACAAGAGGTACATAGTGCTCCTTATTCCACCCATCCAAGATATATAAAAATATATGAAAATTTAAAAAAGGAGTATTACTGGCTAGGAATGAAAGAGGATATTGTTAAATTTGTGGCCAAATATTTAGAATGTCAAAAGGTGAAGGTAAAACACTTACATCCAGCTAGATGCTTATTTTTGCATGATATTCCACAATACAAATGATAGGTGGTGACTATGGATTTTATTGTGGGGTTGCCTAAGAATTATTTTTAGCATGATGCTATTCTAGTAGTAGTGGATAAATTGACTAAGGCAACATATTTTATGCCTGGAAATATAAAATATGGAACTCCTATTGTAGCCCAAAGATTTTCCAGAGAAGTGGTATGACTACACGGATTCCCTGAAACAATTATATCTGATAGGGATTCACGATTTATATTTGAGTTTTGGTAGACTTTGCATCAGGCATGGGGAACAAAGCTAAATATTAGCACTGCTTATCATCCTAAAATAGATGGACAAATTGAAAGAGTAAATCAAGTATTATAGGATATGCTCTCCATGTATTATATGGATCATCAAATGAAATGGGAAGATTACCTTTTCCTAGTAGAATCTACTTATAATAACAACAACCATATATCAATAGGTATGGCTGCATTTGAGGCTTTGTATGGGAGGATGTGTAGAACACCATTTTCATGGAGTAATCTAAAGAATCAAGTGATTATCAGGCCGGATATGGTTAGGGAAATGGAAGACCAACTCAATGAATATTTTTCAAAGGCTTAAGGAAGCCTTATATTGATAAAATAGTTATGCGGATCTTAAGAGAACACCAAGATAATTCTTTGTGGGAGATAGAGTATTCCTAAGAGTTAAACCTACCAAAAGTTCTATCAAATCCTCTAAGCTTAGTCCATGATTTATGGGGCCTTTCAAAATTGTTGATAAACTGAACCCAATCACCTACAAATTAGACTTGCCACCTAATTTATCAAAAATTCATGATACATTCCATGTGTCCCTTCTCAAGAAATATGTTCTTGGCCCCTCACATGTTTGGAGTGTTGATCAATTGTAGATGGACGATACCATGCATATTGAAGTGCGACCAGTTAAGATCCTTGGATATCAAACAAAACAATTAAGAAAGTGGAACATTGAACAATGCAAGGTCCAATGGGACCAAGTTTTTGAAAATAGTGCCACCTGGGAAGATGTGGCCATCATGAAAATATAGTTTCCATTTTTGTTTGATTAATGTTTGGACATTGTGATCATCATGACATAGTTTTATTTTTACTGAAAAAGTAATATTATCATATTTTGTTTTGTGAAGTATGATACATATACTAAATATTTATGCATGCTTTAATATTAAATGATGATTCAATTTTGGAAAAAAAAGTAAATTTGTTGATGTATGGAAATTGATTTTTTTTATGAACATGGTAAAGTTGTTTATTATGTATCAATGGTAAATGCAAATACGGGGATTGTGTTTAATCTTAGGAGGGGAGTATGTAACAACCCTCCACAAATATATTTTATTATACGCTTAATTTATCTGCAAGGATGAGATACTGCTAATGTATCTATGGATGCAGGAGACAGGTATCATTACTGGTGAGTGCAATATAAAGTAAGGAGGTCTCTTCAATGTACAGAAATATTATTCTAGTGCAAGGTAAGTCAAGGGAAATGATGAGCGGTGGTGTATTTTCCAGTTGATAGGGGTAAAGAACCCTATAGGCAATGCATTCGCCAATGGTCCATGTAGTTGCACATCATGTAGTTGCATTGATAGGGATGCTTGATGCTTGTTCAATTGTGAAAGTAAGATGTTGGTTGGCAATGAAAGTGCTTATATGCATGGGAGCCATAGGTTTAGATAAAAGGATTAATGTGGAATAAATATATAGTTTTATTAAAAAAATTAAGAGGGATCAAGTAAAGATAATTGACCATTATGTATTTATATTAAATAATAATGTATGTTTGGAGGAATTCATTTATTTAAAATTATATATATATATATATAATAATATATAAAATAAATAATAAAACTGAATTTTAGTTGTATTAATAATGTGTTAGATGTAAAATTACAAATAGTAGCAAAACATATATAAGTATATTAATACATAATAGTAATATTTTGAATATCTAAGAGTTTCGGCATTGTATAATTGAAGGAATGGAAATTTTGATTGTCAGTAATTATTTTGGAAAATTTAATAACCAAGTTAAGTTGTTGAACATGGAAGAGATGGATTTCCATCTGGCACACCGTGGAATGCAGAGTTTGAAAAACTAACAATTAGTGCTTACAGAAATGGTGGAACGACCCTCTGGATTAGAGGAGGAAAAAATAAACGAAGGAGGGGGAGAAAAGATCGTGGAGACAGAGAGTGCGAGGATAGTGAGTGCAGAGACTGAATGCGCGAGGGTGTGCAGTGTGAAGTGTGCTTGATTTTGGCAAAATAAAGAGAACGGGAGAGGAAGGAATTGGCATTGGAAGCGAGGAGAAAAATTGTGAGTTAATTGGATGAAAATTTCTAATAAAATAGAATGGAAAATCTGATAGTTTGCTTAAGAAAAGTATGTTGTATACTGCATTGTGTGAAAGTTAGGATTTCAATTGTGTTAAAGAAAAAGTGAAGTCTTTCTTGTGTGACTTGGAAATGTTTGGTGTTGCATGCACTTGAAGGAATGATAGAAAAAATTTAGCTTAATGTTTTGATATATGTCTAGTTGGTGGTGAACCAAAGACCGAATCTATTTTCCTTCAGTTTAAATTATTGATGCATGTTGTGCTGAAAGTCTCTGTGATGGTGTATGATGTCTTGGGAAACCTTGATGAACTCTGCATGTTATTCTATGTATGGAAATGATGTATGCATATAGGGTATAGTTGCATGTCATTTTAGAATGATCGTTCTGACCCTTGGAGCCACCAGATAATCAATATGTAAGAAAGAACTTGATGAACACTGCAAAGTACGTTATTTGTTACCTCTTAGTGGTTTAGTCTACGTTAGGGCATCAAAGAAATAAGCCTAGTGGACAAAGAATTTACTATGCATGATGTGGAACCTGGAAATAGTTCTCAGGGGTGTGCTGGTGCCTGAGTCATTGAAGGATATAGATAATTCTATTACATGCAAATGTGTTTGACTATGTAGACCCTGGGAAAAGTGCAGGGCAAAACTTTGTGTTTGCATTAGAAATTTAGAAAACATACTTTGGAAAAACATGCATGATGGGGATCTAAAAAAAAAGGTGTAACTTGTAGTCTTGAGTGAAAATACCGCAAAATTCCTTCATAATTCATTCACTTGATATGAAGGTTTAATTTATATTGTTTTAAAAGATTTTGTCTTGTGTATAATTTCCTTTGCAATTCAAAGAGCAAGAATTTTCATATGATTTTATATTATGCATGTTACTATAATGTTGAGCACCATCTGGAATGAACAATATTATTATGATTCATGATGTTTAGGAAAATTGATTAAAGACTCTTGGATTCGTAGGATGAGCTCTTCCATTTGTAATTTTGTTGACTATGTGGTAAATTTTCTCAACAATGGAAAGCTTTTCTATTTAGATTATGCACTTAATCTCTATTGTAACCTTGGAACTCTTCATTTATTTTATAACCCCGAAACTCTTCATTTATAGACAATGAATGTTGTCTTGTATAATAATTCTCCCATAATGTATTATGCTGGGAATCGAAGCTTTCCATTATCTGGTTTTAGTTCATACCGGTTCAGCTTAATTGTGAAATACTTAGACTTGGATGCTTTAAATGAGTTAGAAACAATATAGAAGATAGGGAAATCAAATTATTCATCGGCGTATAAAATGAAACTTGTTGTGGTATACTTTATGAGATTTCTTCATGAAGTTTTAATTCTTTATATAAAATTTATGACAAAGGTTTATGCATTGGGGATCATGGAAACGTCAGTTAGAGAAGCAATATCATAATGTGCAATGATAAGATTGTTTTTCAGAGTAGAGAATCCTCAACTTAAACCCAAACCAATTCTAAAATTCATAGGAGAATTAATATGGTTATTCCGTTGTGTAAACCTAAAAGGAGACAAATGAGGAATGTATTTATACTTTTGTTTGGTGCTTGCATATCATTTAAAAGATAATTTGGCATGTAAAATACCATAAGAGTTTAGTATGAATAGTGTTGAATGGTGTTATTTCTTTATATTTCAAATTTGAATGAGTTTAAACCATATTTTGAAACTCACTAAGTGTAAAACATTAGTTGTTTTTAAAACAATAAAGGAATCATTGCCTTCATACTTAGTTGGAGATATGTAGATAACTTTGTCTCTTATTTATATAGTAAATCAAATAGGAAATTTCATAATGAAGGAGAGTATTTTACAAATGAACCTTAGAAGTAGTACTTACTCCTTTAAACAAAAGAATAAGAAGGAAACGTAAAATAGATTATTATTGTGGGTTTAGGATTTCATGGTTTGTTTGCAATAATTTTAAAGTTCCTTTTATTTTTATATACAACTTAGTGATAAGCATTTAGATAGAGAAAGGAAACTAGTTGACTTACGATATACAATAAAATCTCGAAACCCATTAGGATATGGTGATTGTTTACAAACCTTAAACTTAGTCATATCCCTTTTTTTTTCTTTTTTTCTTTTTCTTTCTTTTTTTTTCCCTTTTTCTTTCTTCCCCTTCCTATAGACTTTCAAGATTGTGGAATATGAAATTTTATTATGCAACCTAAGGTTGTGGGTAGGACAACCTTGATGGAGATTCAATATTGTGGGAAGCACAATCTTGTAAAGATAATTTAAATGGTTTTACGAGTAGGCAATAATCATGGGAAAAAATTCTAATGATGATGCGGGTAGGAAATAATCATGGATCAGGGCTCTAATCATACTTCTGATGAAAAAGGGTCAGAATAGGAAGTAATGAAGGGTTGCATAGCCATATATTCTATGTTATCCCTACTAGTGATGAGTGGCAAATTATGCTTGACTAGGTGTTACTGATAACACGATGGTATGGGACATCATGTTGGTTAATCAACACAATATGTCGGGTGGTTACCAAGGCATTGGTAAGATCCTAGATGATGCTCCAGGGAGAATGGTTGATCGTCTAGCTTGAGCATGTATACACTAAGTCTTACATGATACAAGACATGAAATTAGGAAATCATGTTAAGACATGGGAGAGTATGCATCACACCTCTAGGTGTTATGGGTCCTAGAGGAAAAGAAACCCACTACCTGAACTTAGGATCTCGGGAGGAGAGTGAAGTTAAAAATGGTAACTATACGAGATTTGGACAATCTTGATCTTATGAGTATTTCAACTGCAGTAGAATGGCACTCATAAATATAGCTTTAACATGCTTAAACTAAAAAAAGAATTTTATAAGAATAAAATAAATAATATTTTCTCATATTGAAATCTTTGATATTGGACAACCAAGTGGTGGTGACTTGGGGTGATTGGAAAACCAAGTGGGCAGACTTGGGGTGTTGCAATCCTCTTATTTGAAGTGTTTGATCAATGAAACAACAATAAATTTGAAATTAGATGGGATATTTTATTAAAAATAATTTTGATATATCGTGCAACTTGGTGAAGGGTTTGAAAAAATGATTTAAATTACCTTTGTAATTTGGATATGATTATGAAAGGAATAAGATCTTGAGTAAAATATTATATCAAAATATCTTGTGAAGATGTGAGCCACTACATTACTAATTTACAAAGGTATTATAGTTTAATGTTTTTGAGTTTAGAGTGGTAAAAGATATTAATATATTGTAATTTTGGATAGTTATTTAATTTTTATTAATTATAATAATATAATTTTAGTTACAAAAACAAGCTATGTAATATATCATTCAAAATTTGTATAAGCAAAATTTTAGAATACAAAAATTTATATATTGTTTAAATTGCTATGGCATAAAGGTATATAAAATTAATTTAGACTAATTTTTAATAACTTTTAAAACATTATCATATGAACCCGTAAAGATTCTAAATAGTGTTCAATGGATTGAACACCTATCAAAATAGTCCCTACTTTTCAAGTTGAAAAATATTTAGAAATTGAAAATAAAGACTTTTATAGAAAACATATATTTTTCAAATCTAACAATAATAAATGAAGAAAAAACTAATGCTATTTTTGGTTCTTAAATCAACTAAATCTCATGATAAGATCTACTTGTGTTTAATGGTTACTTATATTAATTGTCAAAGGATTGATCATTTAGTAGTAAGGCATGTATGTGTTATTGGCCATCCTATCATCTAGTACTTATGGCTATTTACAGAGATCATATTCAAGTGTAAAATATACCTAAAGGCTTCATGCATTCATGGCACATATTGTGCATAATAGGAATAAAGTAGAACTATTTGAGGTAGATGTGCACATGGATAAAAACATGCATATTAGTTCTGAATAACTTAAGATGTCTATAAGGATAAATATACATAGAAAGAACCTATGATAGCATTTCATAGAGTGATAAAATTATGGCATATATTTCCACTTTTAGATACTAATATTAGTTTTTTCAAAGAGAAAATGCTAAATAATTTATGAATTAGCTTTAAATTTGAGCAAACCTCAAATGATATGGTAAAGGTGATCTGTATCTCTGAGAAAGTAAATGAATAGAAATGGTTTTTATTTTTGTTACACTAAAAAAAATTACATTCTAAAAGGTTCACTATGTTATTATCATGTGTATTGGAATAGAACAAATATGACGTAGTTTTTAGAAATTAAAGAAAATAAACAATAACATCCTCTACTTCATGAACATCCTCCTTTATTGTATTTAATGAAATTATCCTTTTCTTAAATGATGCCAAAATTAATGATAGATTTAATGGAAGGATAATGGTTGAAGAACACAAGCTTATACTGAGAGGGAGGGGGGGTGAATAGTATAAGACAATTTTTTACTTTTCTTTCCAAATCAATATTAAGTAATGTGTAGATAGCAATATCAATAACAGTAATCAAAGCAATGTATAAATCACCACACATAATAGAGACATCACAATTTACGAGGTTCACCCAATGTGGGCTACTCCACGGAGAAAATATTTCACTAAAATTTTCTCAATCAATATCTTGGGAATCCTTCCCAATTACAATGTTTATGGACCTCTATCCAAAGGAGACACCAATCCCCTATATCAAGTTCATGGATCTATATCCACAAGAGAACTCCTTCTCCTATGCTTTTGCTAGTGATCCTCTAGAAAATTATCGCCTCCACTGCACTGACTTTTGGATCTCTATCCACTTAAGACTCCTGTCCCCACTCAGAAGACCTATCTTCACTACCCTATATGATGGATATCTATTCACTGGATACTACTGTTATCTCTACTTTATCACCTCCAAAGCACTACATTTAATCTGTACTAAGAACAGTCCTTCGGTCCAATAAAAATCTACGCAACAAGTCCACACAAAATTTGCTCAAATATTCTCAAAAAGTCCACACAAAACTTGCTCAAATCTGCTCAAAAAGTCCACATAGAACTTGCTCAAATTTTCTCAACAAGTCCTCATAGAACTTGCTCAATTATATTCAACAAGTCCACACAGAACTTGCTAAAATCTACTCAACAAGTTCACACAAAACTTGCTCAAATATGGTTAACAAGTCCACATAGAACTTGTCCAATATGCTCAACAGGTCCACTCAGAACCTGCTCAAATATGCTCAACAAGCTCACTCAGAACTTGTCCAATATTCTCAATAAGTCCACACATAACTTATTCAAATTTTCTCAATAGGTCCACTCAGAACCTTCTCAAATCTGATCAACAAGTTCACTCAAAACTTATCCAATTCTCAAATAAAAATAAAGAGAATTGTTATAGACTCAATATGTTCTACACTCAATGCTCAATCAATTTCTTAACTCAAATCAGAATATAGAATAGTTTGGTTTATGGAACTTGAACAATCACTTCATACATCCACTTGACTAGGCTCAATCAACTCTACTCAACCAATTACTCAAGAAAAAACCCTTGCTTACAAATCCTAGACCAATCAAGTAAACACCAACTCAAAATATTTCCAACAATGCTCAACAACAAATCTCACATAACAATGATACTCATGTTATTTTCAAACCCTAGTTCAATTTCTTCACACAATCCAATGGCTTCAACAACAATGCTTATAAAACAATCTTCACATAACAATGATACTCATGCTCTTTTCAAACCCTAGTTCAAGTTCTTTGCACAACTACTCACTTCAACAACAATGCATATACATAAAGCTTCACATAACAATGATACTCATGTTTTTCCCAAAACCCTAACTCATGTTCTTCACTCAACCAATGGCTTCAACAACAATGCTTATAAAACAAGGTTTTAATCACAACACTTAATTCTAAAATACCTTGAAGCATTAACTAAAACACTTTTGAAAAGGAAACCCTAATAAAATCCTTTTCACTCCAAAATTTATTTTCTAGAAAGCCATTCAATCAACTCAACCAAGGAATAATTTGCCCATACCTTTTTTCTTGACAAGGAGTAGACCACACTAATACTCCACACTCACAATTACTTCTTTGCCAATATCAATAAGGGTTAGAAGATAATAGTTTTTCTCAAGGAAACACAATACGAAATGAAATCAAACAAAATACACCTTAACCATGTTAAAATATTCAACACCTTAACCATTACCCTCATAATAATGTCTTTGGAAAAAGTCTTTTTTAAAAATAAAATCAACACTCTTAAAGTATTAGTCCTAAATATGCAAATATAATAATTAAATTTATTAAAAATAAAATCAAACTCCTTATAACTCCAAAAACCAATTTCCAACTAACACAACTTTCCACTAGCAATCCCTTTTAATTAATTACAACTAGAAAACTTTTTAACTGCCCACTTTAGGCAACATTGAAAATAATTAAAAATTTAATTACCTTTCCCTTTGAGATTCGAACTCTTAACACAACCCACGACCAACGTCTTAGCCATGAATTCAACCGTTGCACGAGCTATGCACTCGTTTGAGATAAAGGAAGCACCACATGCTTCAAAAATGTATCTCCACCTTTTATTATACCAAACATGCACCTTTTATTATACCAAACATGCACCTTAATTTTTGTGCCTTCAACACAACTACCAAGTACACCCATCGCGTTTCGAATGCTGGCCTCCTTGCACACAAGCATTTAAGCTATAACCCTCTTACCACTGAGCCAAGCTACCCAGATGGCTCTCAACCATTCGACGCCTTCCACTTTATTTATTTTCTTTGACAAACCAACCACAAAATTTGCAGTCCCTTTTCACCAGCTCTTCTCTTAATCAATTCATATGCAATTTCTTTTATCGAGCAAGGATAATATTAATACCCCTTGGGAATAGGTTTATATAATTATTTTCCACCTTTGTTTTTTAAACATCGGTGCTTCGATTTGCTTTTAACCCATGTGACATTGGTGCTTAGAATTACTCCAAATTTAGACTATGGGCGCTTAGATTAATTTATAATTTATTTAAACTATTTTGAATTTAAATATTATAAATTAATTCTTTTATAAACCATTGCATAACATGGTATAAACCTTTGGGTTTATTAATTCCTTCTCATTGTGTAACTTGTTATAAGTAACATTTGTTCATAAAATTTAAATTCATATTGAATTTAAATAATTTATGAAGTAAATATTATATCTCCTTTTTAACTTTTCAAAAAAATCCTTGGGTTTTTATGAAGACCCTTTTAACTTATGCTTCCATATACTACTAGGATATTATGGAGTCCTTTTGCCTTTAACTTAAGCATTGATTCTCTTGACCTTTGGCCTTCTTCCTAGATATCAAATGACGACTTTGACAACTTTGTTTCTTAATGAAGTCCTTGAAATTAATTATGAATTCATCTTGGTGACATCAATAACAACTTGGACTTAGGCACTCAAAATTTCCAACAATATCCCCCTTTGTCGTTGATGGCAACCCAAATTATTTTTATTTAAAACTTGACCTTTCATTTTTGTCCTGCTCCCCTTAAGACATTGCTCCCCCTCGCTCAATGCTCTTTTCAAGTATCAAGTCTCTCCCACTTACTCAATTATATTCCCCTTTGAAATCAATGGCAAAGGGTCATATTTTGGGCTCAGGGCTAAGAATGATCCTCTTATCTTAGCACCTCCTCCACCTCCTTTTGAGATTTCAACTCTTTGCTTTCTTGACAATTCATAACTTTTATAGTCTCTGTTCTACGCAAACCTCTTGCAAGTGCATTCATTAGATTTTAATTATAGTTTTGTAGAAGATTACCTTCATTATTTGTAGAAGGATTGATTAAGGGATCATATCAAAATTCCACTGATTCCCAAATTTCATTGCCAAGTACCATCAGGTAGATCTTCATCATCATACTCCAATACATATAGTCACTTCCATAAAATACTGGTGCTGAATTATTTGAGGACACTTCCGTAGGATCCATTGTGTTCTTGTTAGTCTTTTCTTCAACCTCTTAAACTATTCTAAAGGAACCCATTCTGATACCAACTGAAGAACACAAGCTTATACTGAGAGGGGGGGTGAATATTAAAAGACGATTTTTTACTTTTCTTTCCAAATTAATATTAAGAAATTTATAGATAGCAATATCAATAGCAGTAATAAAAGCAATGCACAAATCACCAAACATAATAGAGACACCATAATTTATGTGGTTCACCCAAGGTTGGCTACTCTACAAAGAAAATATTTCACTAAATTTTTCTCAATCAATCTCTTGGGAATTCTTCCCAATTACAATTTTTATGGACCTATATCCAAAGGAGACACCAATACCCTAAATTAAGTTCATGGATCTCTATCCATAGGAGAACTTATTCTCCTCTGCTCTAGCTGGTGATCCTCTAGAAGACTACTGCCTCCAATGCACTGGCTCGTGGATCTCTCTCCACTGAAGACTCTTGTACCCACTTACAAGACCTATCCTCACTATCTTGGCTGATGGATATCTATCCACTGAAGAATATTGTCCTCTCTACTATGTCACCTCCAAATCTTTGTCTCTAATTTGTACTAAACATAGTATTTCAGTCCAACACAAATCTTTTCAACAAGTCCACACAGAACTTGCTCAAATCTTCTCAACAAGTCCACAAAGAACTTGCTCAAATCTTATCAATAATTCCACATATAACTTGCTCAAATCTGCTCAACAAGTCCACACAGAACTTGTCCAATCTACTCAATAGGTCCACTCATAACCTGTTCAAATATTCTCAGCAAGCTCATCAAAACTTGTCCAATCTACTCAATAATTCCACATAGAACTTATTCAAATCTGCTTAATAGGTCCACTCAGAACCTGCTCAAATTTGTTCAACAAGCTCACTTAGAACTTATCCAATTATCAAAGAGACATAAATAGAATTGTTAGAGACTCAATATTTTCTACACTCAATGTTCAATCACTTTCTTAACTCAAATCAAAATATAGAATAGTTTGTTTTATGGAACTTGAAAAAACACTTCATACATCCACTTGACTAGGCTCAATCAACTCTACTCAAACAATTACTCAAGAGACAACCCTTGCTCACAAACCCTAGACTAATCATGTAAAAACAAACTCAAAATTTTTCCAACAATGCTCAACAACAAATCTCACATAATAATGATACTCATGTTCTTTTCAAACCCTAGTTCAATTTCTTCACACAATCCATTGGCTTCAACAACAATGCTTATAAAACAATCTTCACATAACAATGATACTCATGGTCTTTTCAAACCCTAGTTCAAGTTATTTGCACAACTCATTTCAACAACAATGCATATAAATAAATATTCACATAACAATGATACTCATGTTTTTTACAAATCCCTAACTCAACTTCTTCACTTAATCAATGGCTTGAAAAACAATGTTTTAATCACAACACTTAATTCCAGAAAACCTTAAAGAATTAACTCAAACACTTTCGAAAGGAAACCCTAATCAAATCCTTTTCACTCCAAAATTTATTTTCTAGAAATCCATTCAATCAAATCAACCAAGGAATAATTTGTCCATACCTTTTTTCTTGACAAGGAGTAGACCACACTAATATACCACACTCATAATTACTTCTTTTCCAATCTCAATAAGGGTTAGAAGATAATAGTTTTTCTGAAGAAAACACAATAAAAAATTATATAAAAAAAAATACACCTTATCACTCCAACTTTAAAATATTCAACACCTTAACCATTACCCTCATAATAATCTCTTTGGAAAAAGTACTTTTTAAAAATAAAATCAAAAATCTTAAATTCTTACTCCTCAATATGCAAATATAATAATTAACACTTTATTAAAAATAAAATCAAACTCCTTATAACTCCAAAAACCAACTTCCAACTAACACAACTTTCCACTAGCAATCCCTTTAAATTATTTCAAACTAGCAAACCTTTTAACTCCCCACTTTAGGCAACATTTAAAATAATTAAAAATTTAATTACCTTACCCTTTGAGAGAATCGAACTCTCAATTCAGCCCATGACCAATGTCTTAGCCGCGGATCCAATCGTCGCACAATCTACGTGCTTGTTTGAGATAAAGGAAGCACCATGTGCTTCAAAAACGTATCTCTACCTTCTGTTATACAAAATGTGTGCATCAATTTTGGTGCCTTCAACACAACTGCCAAGTACACCCATCGTGTTTTGAAAGCTAGACTCCTTGCGCACAAGCACTTAAGCTACAAACCTCTTGCCACTAGGCTAATCTGCCCAGATGGCTCTTGACCATTCAATGCCTTCCACTTTATTTATTTTTGTTGGCAAATCAAATACAAAATTTGTTGTCCCTTTTCACGAGCTCTTCTCTTAATCAATTCGTATGCAATTTCTTTTATCGAGCAAGGATAATATTAATGCCCCTTGGGCATAGGTTTATATAATGATTTTCTACCTTTCTTTTTAGACCATCGATGCTTTTATTTGCTTTTAACCCATGTGACGTCGGTGCTTCGAATTACTCCAACTTTAGACCATTATCTTGACCTTTGGCCTTCTTCCTGGATATCAAATGACAACTTTGATAACTTTGTTTCTTGACAAAGTCCTTGACATTAATGATGACTTAATATTGGTGACATCAATGACAACTTTGACTTAGGGACTTAAAATGTCCAACAATCTCCCTCTTTGTCTTGCTCCCCCTGGTTCAATGCTCTTTTCAAGTATCAAGTCTCTCCCCCTTACTAAATTATCTCCCCCTTTGACATCAATTTCAAAGGGTCACCTTTGGGGCTCGGGGCTAAGAATGAGCCTCTTAGATTAGCCCCTTCCCATCCTACTTTTGAGGTGGTTAATTCTAGGGTGGGAGTATTTCTACTTCTAGAAAGCATTTTTCTTTACCTTTATCCTCTTCTCTTATTTTTTGAATTTTTTGAATACTCTGACTATTTCTATCCATGTCATTGTTTCTGTCTATGTCTTTGTTTTTATCCATATTCCTATTCCTATTCTTGTTCCTGTTCATATCCTTGTTCCTGTTCCTGTTCCTGTTCATATCCATGGTCCTATTCCTATTCATATTCATACTCTTGTTCTCATTCCTATTCCTATTCCTATTCATGTTTATACCTATTTCTGGGATGTCTGATCTACAACAATTTGGTGTGTGACCATCATTATTGCACTTATAACACTTGATGTTATTATTCATTGGAGGTACAAATGTATTAGGATTTCTCCTAGTGAAGTCATATCCTCTTCTGTCATGAACCTTGCAATTCATTGCCTTGTGACCAAACTGATTACATGAGTAGCAATACCCATGGAAAAGCTGTTTGTTCCCATATTCTTGTCTTTCATGTATCCTGCACTATGAAGCCATGTGCCCGACCCTGTGACATGAAAAACATATTCCATTGAAGTTTCCTTTACTTGACCTCATTGGTCTCTTAGTCTCTCTTGACCTGTTATGATTGTTGTTCCATTTGTATATTCTTTGTGCATTATTGCTATTTTTGTTGAATTCTCTATTGTCCAACTCATCCTTAGATGTCTCACTATATTTTACACTATTTTTTTTAAGTATCTTCATTTGAAGTTTCTTCTCCTCCAAAACTTGAAGTTGAATCTCCTTCCCATTTATTTTGAACATGTTCAAATCCAAGACCTATTTTGCTTAATGTAGGCTTTTGTATCTTGATGAACTTATCCAAGTTATTTGAGCTATTTTTGAACCCTTTCATCTTGATATTGGAGTCCTCTAAATATTCTTTTAGTAGTGCCACTTATTGTGCTAACTTCTCACATTCTACGATATTTGCTTCTAACTTATCTTTGAACATTTTTACCTTATCCTTTGATTTTTCTAAATCCTCTATAAGCAATCTTCTCTCTTCATAACATTTCTGAAACTGAATTTCAAGTTTAGAGTGTTGCTTTCTTACCTTATTTACCATGTCAAGGGAATATATAAGTCCTCCCTTGAGATCATAACCATTCTTTTCTGAGTATTCCTCTATTTTTTTGCCTTTGTCCTCATATTTATTTTCTATTGGATTATCTTCTATAAGATCACTTTCTTCTTCTTCTAATGCCATTAGAAGAATTTCATTTGGTATTTCAAGTGCATATTCATATTCATCATCACTAAAAATATAACAATCCCTTGTACAATCATCTTCAATATTTCCAAAGTTACCACATCTAAAACACTTGAGAATGATTAGAGTCCTTTTCTTAACTAGTTCTTTTTCTTCAATTGTAAATAGGACTTCATCTCTATCATTGTCTGAAAAACTAGTATCACTATCACTTGAGTACTTACTTGCATTATCGGAATGGTAGCTTCTATTTTACCTTTGAAATAACTTATTTCCTTGTATGCTTTGCCCATACTTCCTTTTCTTTTGATGCTTATACCACCTATATATTTTTGATTCCTTGTTCCTGTGATCCTGTTTTTCTTCACCATTATTGTTCTTGGGTTCTTAAAAATCTTTTGCAAAATATCCATACCTTCCATAATTGAAACATTTAACATATATTTTATCTCTAGATCTTTTATCGTCCTTATCTCTTCTACCATAGTTAGCTTCTTCATCACTAGATGACTCATTGCTTGATTCTGACTTCTTACCATTTGTCTTATTGGTTGCTTTGAATGATGCTTCCTTCTGGGACATAGGATATTTTGTTATTATCTCAAATGTTGTGAGCATACCAAGCAACTTATCTCTTGTCAAAGTATCACCATATATTGATACTTCTATAGTAGAAACTTGTTCACTAAATATTTTTGGAAGAGATCTTAAGACTTTATCACAAACATCAAATTCATCAATCTTCATACCAAGTCCTCGAATATAATTAAAAATCTCATCAATTTGAAGTACGTAAGCAATAATATTTTCCTCTTCATTCATTCTTAACTCTTTAATTTGTCTTTTGAGATTTCGACTCTTTGCTTTCTTGACACTTTTATGTCCTTCATATATATTTTGCAATTTATCCCACATCTCTTTTGCAGTTTTAAAATGCATAACTTTCATAGACTCTATTATATGCAAACCTATCATAAGTGCATTCATTTCTTTTGAATTATAGTACTATAGAAGCTTACCTTTCTTATTTGTAGGAGGATTTATTAAGGGATCATATCTAAATTCCACTGATTCCAAAATTTTATTGCCAAGTGCCATCAGGTAGATCTTCATCATCATACTCCAATACATATAGTCACTTCTATAAAATATTGGAACTAAATTATTTGAGGATACTTCCTTAGGATCCATTGTGTTCTTGTTAGCATTTATTTCATGCTGTTAAACTCTTCTGAAGGAACCCGCTCTGATACAAATTTAAGAACGCAAGCTTATATTGAGAGGGGGGGTGAAAATATAGACCACTTTTTATTTTTCTTTCCTAAACAATATTATGTATAGATAGCAATATCAACAAAAGTAATAAAATCAATGCACAAATAACCACACACAATAGATACACCACAATTTACATGGTTCATCCAATGTGGGCTACTCCACGAAGAAAATATTTCACTAAAATTTTCTCAATCAATGTCTTAGGGAATCCTTCCCAATTACAATATTTATAGACCTCTGTCCAAAGGAAACACCAATCCATTAAATCAATTTTGTGGATCTCTATCCACAGGAGAAATCCTTCTCGTCTACTCTGGATGGTGATTGTATAGGAGACTATTTTATGCACTGCACTGGCTTGTGGATCTCTCTCCACTGAAGACTCTTATCCCCACTCAAAATACCTATCCTCACTACCCTGGTTGATGGATCTCTATCCACTGGATACTACTGTCCTCTCTACTCTATCACCTCCAAAGCTCTATCTCTAATCTACACTAAAAATAGTCCTTCGATCAAGAACAAATATATTCAGTAAGTCCACACAAAATTTGCTCAAAAAGTCCACATAAAACTTGCTCAAATATTCTCAACAAGTCCACACGGAACTTGCTCAAATATTCTCAACAAGTCCACACAAAACTTGCTCAAATCTTCTCAAAAATTCCACATAGAACTTGCTCAAATATGCTCAATAATTCCACACAAAATTTTCTCAAATATGCTCAACAAGTCCACATAGAACTTGCTTAAATATTCTCAACAAGTCCACACAAAACTTGCTCAAATATTCCCAACAAGTGCACATAAATCTTGCTCAAATATGCTCAAAAATTCCACACAGAACTTGTCCAATATGCTCAATAGGCCCACTCAGAACCTTCTCAAATATTATCAACAAGCTCACTCAAAACTTGTCCAATATGCTCAATAAGTCTACATAGAACTCATTTAAATATGTTTAATAGGTCCACTAAGAACCTGCTCAAATTTTCTCAAAAATCTCACTCGAAACTTTTCCAATTCTCATAGAAACATAAAAATAATTGTTAGATACTCTATGTGTTCTACACTCAATGCTCAATCACTTTTTTAACTCAAATTAGAATATAGAATAGTTTGTTTTATGGAACTTGAAAAATCACTTCATACATCCATTTGACTAGGCTTAATCAAATCTACTCAACCAATTACACAAGAAACAACCCTTGCTCACAAACCCTAGACCAAGCATGTAAATACCAACTCAAAATATTTCCAATAATTCTCAACAACAAATTTCACATAGCAATGATACTCATGTTCTTTTCAAACCCTATTTCAAGTTCTTCACAGAATCCAATGGATTCAACAACAATGCTTATAAAACAATATTCACATAACAATGATACTCATGTTCTTTTCAAACCCTAGTTCAAGTTCTTTGCACAACAACTCACTTCAACGACAATGCATATAAATCAATCTTCACATAACAATGATACTCATATTTTTTTCAAAACCTTAACTTAAGTTCCTTACTCAACCAATGGCTTCAATAACAATGCTTATAAAACAAGATTTTAATCACAACACTTAATTCTAGAAAAGCTTGAAGCATTAACTCAAACACTTTCAAAAAGGAAACCCTAATCAAATTATTTTCACTCCAAACTTTATTTTCTAGAAAGCCATTCAATCAACTCAACCAAGGAATAATTTGCCCATACCTTTTGGCTTGACAAGAAGTAGACCATACTAATCTACCACACTCACAATTACTTCTTTGCCAATCACAATAAGGGTTAGAAGATAATTGTTTTTCTCAAGGAAACACAACAAAATGATATAAAAAAAATACACCTTATCACTCCAACTTTAAAATATTCAACACCTTAACCATTATCGACATAATAATCTCTTTGGAAAAGTCCTTTTTAAAAATAAAATAAACACTCAAAGTCTTACTCCTCAATATGCAAATATAATAATTAAGATTTTATTAAAAATAAAATCAAACTCCTTATAACTCCAAAAACCAATTTCCAACTAACACAACTTTCCACTAGCAATCCCTTTTAATTATTTCCAACTAGCAAACATTTTAACTCCCCACTTTAGGAAACATTGAAAATAATTAAAAATTTAATTACCTTGTCCTTAGAGAGATTTGAACTCTCAACGTAGTCAACGACCAACATCTTAGCCATGGCTCCAACCGCCGCATGAGATACATGATTGTTTGAGATAAAGGAAGCACTATGTGCTTCAAAAATGTATCTCCACCTTTTGTTATGCAAAATGTGTGCCTCACTTTTGGCATCTTCAACACAACTGCCAAGTACACCCGTCACATTTCAAACGTTGGCCTCCTTGAGCATAAGCACTTAAGATACAACCCTCTTGCAACTAGGCCAAGCTGCTCAGATGGCTCTCGACCATTCGACATATTCCACTTTATTTCTTTTCACTGGAAAATTAAACATGAAATTTGCAGTACCTTTTCACGAGCTCTTCTCTTAGTCAATTCATATGCAATTTCTTTTATCGAGCAAGGATAAGATTAATGCCTCTTGAGCATAATTTTATATAATGATTTTCCACCTTTGCTTTTAGAATGTAGGTGCTTCGATTTGCTCTTAACCCACGTGACATCGGTGCTTCGAATTACTCCAACTTTAGACCATGGGCGCTTAGATTAATTTATAATTTATTTAAATTCTTTTGAATTTAGATATTATAAATTAATTCTTTTATAAACCTTTGCATAACTTGGTATGAACCTTTGGATATATTAATTCCTTCTCATTGCATAACTTGGTATATGTAACATTTATTCATAAAATTTAAATTCATATTGAATGTAAATAATTTATGAAATAAATATTATATCTCCTTTTTAACTATTCAAAAACCTCCTTGGGTTTTTATGAAGACCCTTTTGCCTTTAACTTCTGCACTAATTCTCTTGACCTTTGGCCTTCTTCCTGGATATCAAATGATAACTTTGACAACTTTATTTCTTGATGAAGTCCTTGACATTAATGATGACTTCATATTTGTGACATCAATGACAACTTTGACGTAGGTACTCAAAATGTCTAACAATATCCCCATTTTTTATTTATGGTAACCCAAATCATTTTTACCAAAAAATTGACCTTTCTGTAGACACCAAAACAACACCAATCTGATTATGTGACTGCAAACACTGATCGCTTTGACACACACAGGACCCAGGGCAGCCCTTAGAGGTTAAACAGTGGTCCTAACCACTTTTTCAGCAATTTTGGAAGGTCAAAAATCAATTTGGCACCTTCAGGCACTTTGCTCAGTATCCATCTCACCCTGAGATGAATTAAAACTAGGATTCGACTCACCTAGAGACAAATTCTGAATTCGCTTCTGGGTAGGACGAATTCTAGGTTTAACGGGAAAGAAGAAAAATTGCGCCAAGTGGTAGCCGAGGACAGTCAATTAATGCCTCCTACCTTGCATGCGCATGTAGGTGGGCAGATTGGATGTTAGAGGACTGTCACAAGGGCAGCCATGGAATCCCAAGTCAGGGAGGATTTTCCTCCCTCATGGGAAGGCATGACTGCCACGTGGCACCCCTGCATGCCCATCCAAAAGAGACCCCCTAGGTCTATAAAATGGTGAACTTTCTCACCCAAACGAGGATAGGTTGGAAGCATTTTTCAAGCAATGAAGTGCTGCCAAATTGATACCACATTTTTACCTTTTGATTCACATCTTCCACATCCTTGATATCTTTCGTAAGGGAGGTCATTGGGTGGTTATTGGAAGTGTGAATATGGATCCAAAACCCGACACTTGACCACATATATCTACCAATTCGTCGACAACCCATTACAAGATATTTTGGACCTATCCCAAGTGGATTGGTGTCGAAATCAAGTTCCAATGGTGGGTGGCCCGCCTGGGCACCCTGCACTACTGCGAGCCTAATCTTATTTTTTAAGAATGATTGGGAATTCATGGCAAATTGTTCTTTTTGTCACTTGTTTATCTTACATTCCATTTTATGCTGTTTAAATAGTTTGTAATTTCAATTTCATAATGCTTTGATCAAATCTTATCATGTTTTGTCACTTTTGTTGTCCTCACTAACTTGCAGGTAGCGACGTCAAATTCCCGTTTATGGAGGTCAAATTGGGGAAATCCGACCATCTGGGTCTTCCCAAAATGCCCCCAATTAGCTAACCCCCAAGTTTGCAGGTCTTTTGGAGCTCCTGAGACACAAAATTTGGGCAAGATCACTTCGGCGTTTTATCACAGGAGAATTTGTCCTACCCAGGGACGAATTACAGTCGATTTCGTCCCGCCCAGGGACGAATTCAAATCGACGATCAATTTCTAGACTGTTTTGATGGTAGCGGCCCTTTGGTAATTTTCTTTGGTTTCTGTCAAATTTGCAGATTGTTTAGAATCAGTTTAGTTATCGCTATAATCAATCTTTTGCATTCATCTTTCATTGTTTTTTTTAGAGAACAAACGTTTCATCTTTGATACAGGTGCTACTAATGAGTTTGTTGTTTCTTTGAATGCAGGAGTAGCAAGGATCAAGTCTTCATTCACACCAGCGACGGCGATGCTTTGGCCCATCCATTTTACATGTGGGCACGCGAAAGAGAGATGACTTTCCATTGATGTGACCAAGAGACAAGTTTGATGCTCCTCTCCCCTAAAAAGGGAGGAAGCTAATTGTAACCAAATTTGGAATACATCAATAAAAGAAGAGGGTTGTTTCGTTCCATTTGGGTTCCAATTTGTCTATGCTTTATCCATTTTATGCATTTCTAATTTGTAACATTAAGTTTAGTTTCGTTCTTGCATCGTGTTTGGAGTTTTCCCTTTTTGTTTTCGGAATCTCGTGCTTTCACTTTCCTTTTTGTCTTGATCTCCCTAGAACATTGCTCTCCCTGGCTCATTGCTCTTTTCAAGTATCAAGTCTCTCCCCCTTACTCATTTATCTCCCCATTTGACATCAATGTCAAAGGGTCACCTTTGGGGCTTGGGGCTAAGAATGTGCCTCTTAGCTTAGCCCCTCCCCCACCTCCTTTTGAGGTGATTAATTTTGGGGTGGGAGTATTTCTACTCACAAAAAACACAATTCTTTATCTTTACCCTCTTCTCTTCTTATCTATTTTTGTTGAATCCTCTGAATTTTTCTATCCATGTATCTTTGTCCATATTCCTATTCCTATTCCTATTCCTATTCATATCCTTGTTCCTATTCCTGTTCATATCTATAGTCCTATTCCTATTCATATTCATATTCCTTTTCCTATTCTTGTTCATGTTTATACATGTTTCTGGGATGTCTGATCTACACCACTTTGTTGTGTGACCATTATTATTACACTTTTAACACTTGATGTTATTATTCCTTGGAGGTGCAAATGTCTTAGGATTTCTCCTAGTGAAGCCATATCCTCTTTTGTCATGAACCTTGCAATTCATTGCCTTGTGACCAAACCGATTACATGAGTAGTAATACCCATGGAAAATTTGTTTGTTCCCATATTCCTATCTTTCATGTATCCTACACTATGAAGCCATGTGCCCAACACTATGACATGAAAAAAATATTCTATTAATTTTTCCTTGACTTGACCTCATTGGTCTCGTAGTATCTCTTGACATGTTCTGATTGTTGTTCCATATGTATCTTCTTTGTGCATTGTTCCTATTTTTGTTGAAATCTCTATTTTCCAACTCATCCTCAGATGTCTCACTATATTTTACACTATATTTTTCTAAATTATCTTAATCTGAAGTTTATTCTTCTCCAAAAATTGAAGTTGACTCTCCTTCCCATTTCTTTTGAACCTGTTCAAATCCAAGACCTGTTTTGCTTGATGTAGGATTTTGTATCTTGATGAAATTATCCAAGTTCTTTGAGCTATTTTTGAACCTTTTCATATTGATCTTGGATTACTCTAAATATATTTTAGAAGTGCCACTTCTTGTGCTAACTTATCACATTTCAATATCTTTGCTTCTAACTTATCTTTGAACCTTTTTGTCTTAGCCTTTTATTTTTCTAAATCCTCTATAAGCAATCTTCTCTCTTCATCACACTCTTGAAACTGAATTTCAAGTTTAGAGTGTTGCTTTCTTACCTTATTTACCATTTCAAGGGCATAGATAAGTTCTCCCATGACATCATAACCATTATTTTTTGAGTATTTATCTATTTATTTACCTTTGTCCTCATCTTTATTTTCTATTGGCTTATATTCTATAGGATCACTTTCTTCTTCTTCTAATTCTATTAGAAGATTTTCATATGGTCTTTCAAGTGCATCTTCATATTCATTGTCACTAAAACTATAACCATCCCTTGTACACTCATCTTCAATATTTCCAAAGTTACCACATATAAAACACTTGAGAATGACTGGAGTCATTTTATTAAGCTGTTCTTTTTCTTCAATCATAAATAGGACTTCATCTCTATCATTGTCTAAAAAACTAGCATCACTATCACTTGAGTACTTAATTGCATTATCTGCATAGTAGCTTCTCTTTTACCTTTGAAAGAACTTATTTCCTTGTCTACTTTGTCCATCCTTGATTTTATTCTTATGCTTATCCTGCCTATATATTTATGATTCCTTTTTCCTATGATCCTATTTTTCTTCACCATTGTTGTTCTTGGGTTCTTGACAATCTGTTGAAAAATGTCCATACCTTCCACAATAAAAAATTTTAACAACTATTTTATCTCTAGATCTTCTATAGTCCTTATCTCTTCTGCCATTTTTAGCTTCTTCATCACTAGACGACTCATTACATGATTCTGACTTCCTACCCTTTTTCTTATTGGTTGCTTTGAATGCTGCTTCCTTCTAGGATATAGGATCTTTTGTTATTATCTCAAATGTTGTGAGCATACCAAGCAACTTATCTCTTGTAAAATTATCACCATCTATTGATACTTCTATAGCAGAAACCTGTTCACTGAATCTTTTTGGAAGAGATCTTAAGACTTTATCACAAACATCAGATTCATCAATATTCATACCAAGTCCTCACATATCATTAACAACATCATCAATTTGAAGTACGTAAGAACTAATATTTTCCTCTTTATTAATTCTTAATTATTCAAGTTATCTTTTGAGATTTTGACTCTTTGCTTTCTTGACACTTTTATCTCCTTCGTATATATTTTGCAATTTATCCCACATCTCTTTTGTAGTTTGAAAATGCATAACTTTCATAGACTCTATTCTACGCAAAACTCTCACAAGTGCATTCATTGCTTTTGAATTGTAGTGTTGTAAAAGCTTACCTTCCTTATGTGTAGGATGATTGATTAAGGGATCATATCTAAATTCCTTTGATTCCCAAATTTCATTGCCAAGTGCCATCGGGTAGATCTTCATCATCATACTCCAATACATATAGTCACTTCCATCAAATACTGGTGCTAAATTATTTGAGGACACTTTCTTAGGATCCATTTTGTTCTTGATAGTATTTCCTTCAAGCTATTAAACTCTTCTGAAGGAACCCACTATGATACCAATTGAAGAACACAAGCTTATACTGAGAGATAGGGTGAACAGTATAAGACCCATTTTTAATTTTCTTTCCTAAACAATATTATGTATAGATAGCAATATCAACAAAAGTAATAAAATCAATGCACAAATAACCACACACAATAGATACACCACAATTTACATGGTTCATCCAATGTGGGCTACTCCACGAAGAAAATATTTCACTAAAATTTTCTCAATCAATGTCTTGGGAATCCTTCCCAATTACAATATTTATAGACCTCTGTCCAAAGGAAACACCAATCCATTAAATCAATTTTGTGGATCTCTATCCACAGGAGAAATCCTTCTCGTCTACTCTGGATGGTGATTGTATAGGAGACTATTTTATGCACTGCACTGGCTTGTGGATCTCTCTCCACTGAAGACTCTTATCCCCACTCAAAATACCTATCCTCACTACCCTGGTTGATGGATCTCTATCCACTGGATACTACTGTCCTCTCTACTCTATCACCTCCAAAGCTCTATCTCTAATCTACACTAAAAATAGTCCTTCGATCAAGAACAAATATATTCAGTAAGTCCACACAAAATTTGCTCAAAAAGTCCACATAAAACTTGCTCAAATATTCTCAACAAGTCCACACAGAACTTGCTCAAATATTCTCAACAAGTCCACACAAAACTTGCTCAAATCTTCTCAAAAATTCCACATAGAACTTGCTCAAATATGCTCAATAATTCCACACAAAATTTTCTCAAATATGCTCAACAAGTCCACATAGAACTTGCTTAAATATTCTCAACAAGTCCACACAAAACTTGCTCAAATATTCCCAACAAGTGCACATAAATCTTGCTCAAATATGCTCAAAAATTCCACACAGAACTTGTCCAATATGCTCAATAGGCCCACTCAGAACCTTCTCAAATATTATCAACAAGCTCACTCAAAACTTGTCCAATATGCTCAATAAGTCTACATAGAACTCATTTAAATATGTTTAATAGGTCCACTAAGAACCTGCTCAAATTTTCTCAAAAATCTCACTCGAAACTTTTCCAATTCTCATAGAAACATAAAAATAATTGTTAGATACTCTATGTGTTCTACACTCAATGCTCAATCACTTTTTTAACTCAAATTAGAATATAGAATAGTTTGTTTTATGGAACTTGAAAAATCACTTCATACATCCATTTGACTAGGCTTAATCAAATCTACTCAACCAATTACACAAGAAACAACCCTTGCTCACAAACCCTAGACCAAGCATGTAAATACCAACTCAAAATATTTCCAATAATTCTCAACAACAAATTTCACATAGCAATGATACTCATGTTCTTTTCAAACCCTATTTCAAGTTCTTCACAGAATCCAATGGATTCAACAACAATGCTTATAAAACAATATTCACATAACAATGATACTCATGTTCTTTTCAAACCCTAGTTCAAGTTCTTTGCACAACAACTCACTTCAACGACAATGCATATAAATCAATCTTCACATAACAATGATACTCATATTTTTTTCAAAACCTTAACTTAAGTTCCTTACTCAACCAATGGCTTCAATAACAATGCTTATAAAACAAGATTTTAATCACAACACTTAATTCTAGAAAAGCTTGAAGCATTAACTCAAACACTTTCAAAAAGGAAACCCTAATCAAATTATTTTCACTCCAAACTTTATTTTCTAGAAAGCCATTCAATCAACTCAACCAAGGAATAATTTGCCCATACCTTTTGGCTTGACAAGAAGTAGACCATACTAATCTACCACACTCACAATTACTTCTTTGCCAATCACAATAAGGGTTAGAAGATAATTGTTTTTCTCAAGGAAACACAACAAAATGATATAAAAAAAATACACCTTATCACTCCAACTTTAAAATATTCAACACCTTAACCATTATCGACATAATAATCTCTTTGGAAAAGTCCTTTTTAAAAATAAAATAAACACTCAAAGTCTTACTCCTCAATATGCAAATATAATAATTAAGATTTTATTAAAAATAAAATCAAACTCCTTATAACTCCAAAAACCAATTTCCAACTAACACAACTTTCCACTAGCAATCCCTTTTAATTATTTCCAACTAGCAAACATTTTAACTCCCCACTTTAGGAAACATTGAAAATAATTAAAAATTTAATTACCTTGTCCTTAGAGAGATTTGAACTCTCAACGTAGTCAACGACCAACATCTTAGCCATGGCTCCAACCGCCGCATGAGATACATGATTGTTTGAGATAAAGGAAGCACTATGTGCTTCAAAAATGTATCTCCACCTTTTGTTATGCAAAATGTGTGCCTCACTTTTGGCATCTTCAACACAACTGCCAAGTACACCCGTCACATTTCAAACGTTGGCCTCCTTGAGCATAAGCACTTAAGATACAACCCTCTTGCAACTAGGCCAAGCTGCTCAGATGGCTCTCGACCATTCGACATATTCCACTTTATTTCTTTTCACTGGAAAATTAAACATGAAATTTGCAGTACCTTTTCACGAGCTCTTCTCTTAGTCAATTCATATGCAATTTCTTTTATCGAGCAAGGATAAGATTAATGCCTCTTGAGCATAATTTTATATAATGATTTTCCACCTTTGCTTTTAGAATGTAGGTGCTTCGATTTGCTCTTAACCCACGTGACATCGGTGCTTCGAATTACTCCAACTTTAGACCATGGGCGCTTAGATTAATTTATAATTTATTTAAATTCTTTTGAATTTAGATATTATAAATTAATTCTTTTATAAACCTTTGCATAACTTGGTATGAACCTTTGGATATATTAATTCCTTCTCATTGCATAACTTGGTATATGTAACATTTATTCATAAAATTTAAATTCATATTGAATGTAAATAATTTATGAAATAAATATTATATCTCCTTTTTAACTATTCAAAAACCTCCTTGGGTTTTTATGAAGACCCTTTTGCCTTTAACTTTAGCACTAATTATCTTGACCTTTGGCCTTCTTCCCGGATATCAAATGATAACTTTGACAACTTTATTTCTTGATGAAGTCCTTGACATTAATGATGACTTCATATTTGTGACATCAATGACAACTTTGACGTAGGTACTCAAAATGTCTAACAATATCCCCATTTTTTATTTATGGTAACCCAAATCATTTTTACCAAAAAATTGAACTTTCTGTAGACACCAAAACAACACCAATCTGATTATGTGACTGCAAACACCGATCGCTTTGACACACACGGGACCCGGGGCAGCCCTTAGAGGTTAAACGGTGGTCCTAACCACTTTTATACCAATTTTGGAAGGTCAAAAATCAATTTGGCACCTTCGGGCACTTTGCTCGGTATCCATCTCACCCCGAGATGAATTAAAACTAGGATTCGACTCACCTAGAGACAAATTCTGAATTCGCTTCTGGGTAGGACGAATTCTAGGTTTAACGGGAAAGAAGAAAAATTGCGCCAAGTGGTAGCCGAGGACAGTCAATTAATGCCTCCTACCTTGCATGCGCATGTAGGTGGGCGGATTGGATGTTAGAGGACTCGTCACAAGGGCAGCCATGGAATCCCAAGTCGGGGAGGATTTTCCTCCCTCATGGGAAGGCATGAGCGCCACGTGGCACCCTCGCATGCCCATCCAAAAGAGACCCCCTAGGTCTATAAAATGGTGAACTTTCTCACCCAAACGAGGATAGGTTGGAAGCATTTTTCAAGCAATGAAGTGCTGCCAAATTGATACCACATTTTTACCTTTTGATTCACATCTTCCACATCCTTGATATCTTTCGTAAGGGAGGTCATTGGGTGGTTATTGGAAGTGTGAATATGGATCCAAAACCCGACACTTGACCACATAGATCTACCAATTCGTCGACAACCCATTACAAGATATTTTGGACCTATCCCAAGTGTATTGGTGTCGAAATCAAGTTCCAATGGTGGGTGGCCCGCCCGGGCACCCCGCACTGTTGCGAGCCTAATCTTATTTTTTAAGAATGATTGGGAATTCATGGCAAATTGTTCTTTTTGTCACTTGTTTATCTTACATTCCATTTTATGCTGTTTAAATAGTTTGTAATTTCAATTTCATAATGCTTTGATCAAATCTTATCATGTTTTGTCACTTTTGTTGTCCTCACTAACTTGCAGGTAGCGACGTCAAATTCCCGTTTATGGAGGTCAAATTGGGGAAATCCGACCATCTGGGTCTTCCCAAAATGCCCCCAATTAGCTAACCCCCAAGTTTGCAGGTCTTTTGGAGCTCCTGAGACACAAAATTTGGGCAAGATCACTTCGGCGTTTTATCACAGGAGAATTTGTCCTACCCAGGGACGAATTACAGTCGATTTCGTCCCGCCCAGGGACGAATTCAAATCGACGATCAATTTCTAGACTGTTTTGATGGTAGCGGCCCTTTGGTAATTTTCTTTGGTTTCTGTCAAATTTGCAGATTGTTTAGAATCAGTTTAGTTATCGCTATAATCAATCTTTTGCATTCATCTTTCATTGTTTTTTTTAGAGAACAAACGTTTCATCTTTGATACAGGTGCTACTAATGAGTTTGTTGTTTCTTTGAATGCAGGAGGAGTAGCAAGGATCAAGTCTTCATTCACACCAGCAGCGGCAATGTTTTGGCCCATCCATTTTACATGTGGGCACGCGAAAGAGAGATGACTTTCCATTGATGTGACCAAGAGACAAGTTTGATGCTCCTCTCCCCTAAAAAGGGAGGAAGCTAATTGTAACCAAATTTGGAATACATCAATAAAAGAAGAGGGTTGTTTCGTTCCATTTGGGTTCCAATTTGTCTATGCTTTCTCCATTTTATGCATTTCTAATTTGTAACATTAAGTTTAGTTTCGTTCTTGCATCGTGTTTGGAGTTTTCCCTTTTTGTTTTGGAATCTCGTGCTTTCACTTTCCTTTTTGTCTTGATCTCCCTAGAACATTGCTCTCCCTGGCTCATTGCTCTTTTCAAGTATCAAGTCTCTCCCCCTTACTCATTTATCTCCCCATTTGACATCAATGTCAAAGGGTCACCTTTGGGGCTTGGGGCTAAGAATGTGCCTCTTAGCTTAGCCCCTCCCCCACCTCCTTTTGAGGTGATTAATTTTGGGGTGGGAGTATTTCTACTCACAAAAAACACAATTCTTTATCTTTACCCTCTTCTCTTCTTATCTATTTTTGTTGAATCCTCTGAATTTTTCTATCCATGTATCTTTGTCCATATTCCTATTCCTATTCCTATTCCTATTCATATCCTTGTTCCTATTCCTGTTCATATCTATAGTCCTATTCCTATTCATATTCATATTCCTTTTCCTATTCTTGTTCATGTTTATACATGTTTCTGGGATGTCTGATCTACACCACTTTGTTGTGTGACCATTATTATTACACTTTTAACACTTGATGTTATTATTCCTTGGAGGTGCAAATGTCTTAGGATTTCTCCTAGTGAAGCCATATCCTCTTTTGTCATGAACCTTGCAATTCATTGCCTTGTGACCAAACCGATTACATGAGTAGTAATACCCATGGAAAATTTGTTTGTTCCCATATTCCTATCTTTCATGTATCCTACACTATGAAGCCATGTGCCCAACACTATGACATGAAAAAAATATTCTATTAATTTTTCCTTGACTTGACCTCATTGGTCTCGTAGTATCTCTTGACATGTTCTGATTGTTGTTCCATATGTATCTTCTTTGTGCATTGTTCCTATTTTTGTTGAAATCTCTATTGTCCAACTCATCCTCAGATGTCTCACTATATTTTACACTATATTTTTCTAAATTATCTTAATCTGAAGTTTATTCTTCTCCAAAAATTGAAGTTGACTCTCCTTCCCATTTCTTTTGAACCTGTTCAAATCCAAGACCTGTTTTGCTTGATGTAGGATTTTGTATCTTGATGAAATTATCCAAGTTCTTTGAGCTATTTTTGAACCTTTTCATATTGATCTTGGATTACTCTAAATATATTTTAGAAGTGCCACTTCTTGTGCTAACTTATCACATTTCAATATCTTTGCTTCTAACTTATCTTTGAACCTTTTTGTCTTAGCCTTTTATTTTTCTAAATCCTCTATAAGCAATCTTCTCTCTTCATCACACTCTTGAAACTGAATTTCAAGTTTAGAGTGTTGCTTTCTTACCTTATTTACCATTTCAAGGGCATAGATAAGTTCTCCCATGACATCATAACCATTATTTTTTGAGTATTTATCTATTTATTTACCTTTGTCCTCATCTTTATTTTCTATTGGCTTATATTCTATAGGATCACTTTCTTCTTCTTCTAATTCTATTAGAAGATTTTCATATGGTCTTTCAAGTGCATCTTCATATTCATTGTCACTAAAACTATAACCATCCCTTGTACACTCATCTTCAATATTTCCAAAGTTACCACATATAAAACACTTGAGAATGACTGGAGTCATTTTATTAACTGGTTCTTTTTCTTCAATCATAAATAGGACTTCATCTCTATCATTGTCTAAAAAACTAGCATCACTATCACTTGAGTACTTAATTGCATTATCTGCATAGTAGCTTCTCTTTTACCTTTGAAAGAACTTATTTCCTTGTCTACTTTGTCCATCCTTGATTTTATTCTTATGCTTATCCTGCCTATATATTTATGATTCCTTTTTCCTATGATCCTATTTTTCTTCACCATTGTTGTTCTTGGGTTCTTGACAATCTGTTGAAAAATGTCCATACCTTCCACAATAAAAAATTTTAACAACTATTTTATCTCTAGATCTTCTATAGTCCTTATCTCTTCTGCCATTTTTAGCTTCTTCATCACTAGACGACTCATTACATGATTCTGACTTCCTACCCTTTTTCTTATTGGTTGCTTTGAATGCTGCTTCCTTCTAGGGTATAGGATCTTTTGTTATTATCTCAAATGTTGTGAGCATACAAAGAAACTTATATCTTGTAAAATTATCACCATATATTGATACTTCTATAGTAGAAACATGTTCATTGAATCTTTATGGAAGAGATCTTAAGACTTTATCATAGACATTGGATTCATCAATATTCATACCAAGTCCTCACATATCATTAACAACATCATCAATTTGAAGTACGTAAGAACTAATATTTTCCTCTTTATTAATTCTTAATTATTCAAGTTATCTTTTGAGATTTTGACTCTTTGCTTTCTTGACACTTTTATCTCCTTCGTATATATTTTGCAATTTATCCCACATCTCTTTTGTAGTTTGAAAATGCATAACTTTCATAGACTCTATTCTACGCAAAACTCTCACAAGTGCATTCATTGCTTTTGAATTGTAGTGTTGTAAAAGCTTACCTTCCTTATGTGTAGGATGATTGATTAAGGGATCATATCTAAATTCCTTTGATTCCCAAATTTCATTGCCAAGTGCCATCGGGTAGATCTTCATCATCATACTCCAATACATATAGTCACTTCCATCAAATACTCGGTGCTAAATTATTTGAGGACACTTTCTTAGGATCCATTTTGTTCTTGATAGTATTTCCTTCAAGCTATTAAACTCTTCTGAAGGAACCCACTATGATACCAATTGAAGAACACAAGCTTATACTGAGAGATAGGGTGAACAGTATAAGACCCATTTTTAATTTTCTTTCCAAATTAATATTAAGAAATGTGTAGATAGCAATATCAATAGCAGTAATCAAAGCAATGCACAAATCACCACACAAAATAGAGACCCCATAATTTACGTGGTTCACCCAATGTAGGCTACTCCACGAAGAAAATATCTAAAATTTTCTCAATAAATATCTTGGGAATCCTTCCCAATTACAATATTTATGGACCTCTATCCAAAGGAGACACCAATCCTCTAAATCAAGTTCATGTATCTCTATCCATAGGAGAACTCCTCCTCTGCTCTAGCTGGTGATACTCAAGAAGACTACTGCCTCCACTACACTGGCTTGTGGATCTCTCTCCACTGAAGACTCTTGTCCCCACTCAGAAGACTTGTCCTCACTACCCTTGCTAATGGATATATATCCACTGGAGTCTACTGTCCTATCTAATCTATCACCTCCAAAGCTCTATCTCTAATCTACACTAAACACAGTCCTTTGGTCCAGCACAAATCTACTCAACAATTCCACATAGAACTTGCTCAAATATACTCAATAATTCCACACAGAACTTGCTCAAATTTGCTCAACAAGTCCACACAAAACTTACTCAAATATTCTCATCAATTCCACACATAACTTGCTCAAATTTTCTCAACAAGTCCACACATAAATTGCTTAAATCCACTCAAATAGTCCACATAGAACTTGCTCAAATATGCTCAATAAGTCCACATAGAACTTGATCAAATCTTCTTAACAATTCCACACAAAATTTGTCCAATCTTCTCAATAGTTCCACTCATAACCTACTCAAATATGCTCAACAATCTCACTTAGAACTTGTCCAATCTGCTCAATAAGTCCACATAGAACTTATTCAAATTTTATCAATAGGTCCACTTAAAACCTACTCAAATATGCTCAATAATATCACTCAAAACTTGTCCAATTCTCATAGAAACATAAAGAGAATTTTTAGACTCAATATGTTCTACATTCAATGCTCAGTCACTTTTTTAACTCAAATTAGAATATAGAATAGTTTTTTTTATGGAACTTGAACAATCACTTCATGCATCCACTTGACTAGGCTCAATCAACTCTACTCAACCAATTACTCAAGAAAAAAACCTTGCTCACAAACCCTAGAACAAGCATGTATACACCAACTCAAAATATTTCCAACAATGCTCAAAAACAAATCTCACATAACAATGATACTCATGTTATTTTAAAACCCTAGTTCAAGTTCTTCACACAATCCAATGGCTTCAACAACGATGCTTCTAAAATAATATTCACATTATAATGATACTCATGCTCTTTTCAAACCCTAGTTCAAGTTCTTTGCACAACAACTCACTTCAACAACAATACATATAAATCAATCTTCACATAATAACTATACTCATATTTTATCCAAAACCCTAACTCAAGTTCTTCACTCAACCAATGACTTCAACAAAAATTCTTATAAAACAAGGTTTTAATCACAACACTTAATTCCAGAAAACCTTGAAGCATTAACTCAAACACTTTCAAAAAGGAAACCCTAATCAAATCCTTTTCAATCCAAACTTTATTTTCTAGAAAGCCATTCAATCAACTCAACCAAGGAAGAATTTGCCCATACCTTTTTGCTTGACAAGGAGTGGACCACACTAATCTGCCACACTGACAATTACTTCATTACCAATATCAATAAGGGTTAGAAGATAATATTTTTTCTCAAGGAAACACAATACAAAATGATATCAAACAAAATACACCTTATCACTCCAACTTTAAAATATTCAACACCTTAACCATTACCCTCATAATAATATCTTTGGAAAAAGTCCTTTTTAAAAATAAAATCAACACTCTTAAAGTATTACTCCTCAATATGCAAATATAATAATTAAGACTTTATTAAAAATAAAATCAAACTCCTTATAACTCCAAAAAACAATTTCCAACTAAAACAACTTTCCACTAGCAATCCCTTTTAATTATTTCCAACCAGCAAACCTTTTAACTCCCCACTTTAGGCAACATTGAAAATAATTAAAAATTTAATTACCTTGTCCTTGGAGAGTTTCAAACTCTCAAAGTAGCCCATGACCAATGTCTTAGTTGTGGATCCAACTGTCATACAAGCTACACACTCCTTTGAGATAAAGGAAGCACCATGTGCTTCAAAAATATATCTCTGCCTTCTATTATACAAAACGTGCACCTCAATTTTGGTGCCTTCAACACAACTACCAAGTACACCCACCACATTTTGAATGTTGACCTCCTTGTGCACAAGCACTTAAGCTACAACCCTCTTGCCTCTAGGCCAAGATGCCCAGATGGCTCTTGGCCATTCGACACCTTCCATTTTATTTCTTTTCACTGGCAAATCAAACACAAAATTCACAGTCCCTTTTCACAAGCTCTTCTCTTAATCAATTCTCATGCAATTTATTTTATCGAGCAAGGATAATATTAATGTCCCCTGGGCATAGGTTTATATAATAATTTTCAACCTTTTTTTTTAGAATGTTGGCACTTCAATTTGATTTTAACCCATGTGACATCGACACTTCAAATTACTCCAACTTTAGATGATGGGCACTTAGATTAATTTATAATTTATTTAAATTCTTTTGAATTTAAATATTATAAATTAATTCTTTTATAAACATTTGTATAACTTGGTATAGACCTTTGGGATTATTAATTCCTTCTCATTTCATAACTTGGTATAAGTAATATTTATTCATAAAATTTAAATTCATATTGAATTTAAATAATTTATGAAATAAATATTATATCTCCTTTTTAACTTTTCAAAAACCTCCTTGGGTTTTTATGAATACCTTTTTAACTTATGCTTCCATATAATACTAGGATATTATGGAGCCCTTTTGCCTTTAACTTATGCACTAATTATGTTGACCTTTGGCCTTCCTTCTGGATATCAAATGACAACTTTGAAAACTTTGTTTCTTGATGAAGTCCTTGACATTAATGATGACTTCATCTTGGTGACATCAATGACAACTTTGACATAGGGACTCAAAATATCCAATATTTGTCTCCTTTGCTAACCATGTATATAAAACAACCATATTGACTTTTTTGGTTTCCATAGATATAAACTCTATGTCAGAAGATTATTTAAGAATAAAAGAAAAAAATTACAACACAAGATCATGTTGACATACCAAAAACGAGACTAATAATAGAAAGGATCTATATTTGAAGTGTTAAGATCTAATACCATGTTTTAGTTGATAATAGTTGTATATAAATCATATTTTGCTTAATACTTAACATAGAATATAATGCAAATGAAAGTTATTATTTTTCTTTAGAGTAAGTAAAAAAGTACTAAAAATTCTTTCCACCACATGATAAGATAGTATAGCCACCAAGGATGCATTATAAAACATACATATATTACTATATAGAAAAGTGCAAAGAACCTTATATTTTCCAAGTTATGTTAGAAGGAGAGCAATTGGAATTATTGTAGGAAACAAAGAATAGAATTATGTTAGTAACCATTAAACTATACGTTTACTATAAAAAGCATGATTCCAAAAATATGCACAAATATGCCAAAATTATTTTCCATTGTATACCATTGTAAAATGGTCTTTCAATCCCAAAAGATGATTGCTAAGAGAAATAATATCCTTTATGACTAGTTATAGGTTGTTCACATGAAGGATTCATGTTGTCATAGGGTTATGTGTGGGGTATTATTGATGCTAAAGGAGTGCCATAAATTCATTCTATATATGAAAAAATATAGGTATGTTAGTTGTAGATGATTATTTCAATGGATTTTACAAAGCATATTATAGATTGGTTCATGAGGGCACTATTGTACCTTAGGCTTATCCATAAAAATGAAATATTATTTTGCATTGTAGGGGCTTATCCATAAGCCTAATAATTCTTATATTACATTGTACTCACGTGAAGTATAGTACGCCCACATTGCATGTTGTTTTGTTAGGGGCTAGAATGCATGGTTATGATGTTGAGGATTTGTTTATCTTGTAGCATGATATAATTTTATTTGCATCCATATTTGTTGCATGTGGTTATCCCTACATAGGATATTGTTACAAGTGGTTATACTTGCATGGCATATTGTTACAACCTCTATAACCACATTGATTCCATTATGGTACTATTTATACAGTTGTGCATAAAATAGGTCTAGCTTCACATTTTATTCTATATCATTGGTAATAAGAGTTGTATGAAAGTTTGAGTATGAAGAAAAGCAAGGCAAAAAATTCATTGCATACATTTCTAGGCTAGGTGTTGCAAAAATTTGGCTTGGTCCAACTTATAGTATCATTTTTAAGCTCCTAAGCTGATAGAAGGCGTGAAGATTACCCCTACATTGAATACCTCTAAAAAAGCATCATAGGGTAACTTGATTAACTTGATAAAGGAAAGAAGATTTGAAGAATTACAAATCAAATTTTCAAAATGGAAGATAAGGATCTAATATTGTTGATTATATATTCAATTACACCAATAAAGAGCTCAATTTACGGTCAAAAGGAGGAAATTGATATTGCTTGTTGAGAGAACACTAGGGCTACAAAAGAGGATAGTTGTTTCATGTTTTTGGAGGTTGTGTGTGTTTTTAGGTTTCATAGGGCTGATAGGGCTCCATTAGGTTGTTATTTGATCAATTTTACCCTACTCATACACTTTTTTTTACCTACATGCTCCATGAACTGGTTGGTTGTCTAGACGAACAACACCCCTTCCAACTAGCCACTAGTACAATTGATGGAGTGGCTACCCCCTATTTCCACCCCTCTACCTCCCCTATCCTCCTCTCCCATTATTTCCTCTTCCTCCCTACCCACTTTTATAGTCATTATTTGGTCATTTACAATAAGATCATGGCCTACCCAATGGCTAACTGATACCATCAAGTAGGAGGTACTGAAGTAGTGTAATGACCCAAAAATACACAAACAAAAAACTACAAAATAGAAAAAAAAGTATTTTTTTTCACTAAGGGGAGAGGTACATGAACCCTTCATGACCCCTAATACACTAGCAAAAACTAAAGTTTCATTCTCCTAAGTTTCCCTGGAATTTACATCTCACAAGTTACCCTAACACAAATCCATCTATGTAGGCATATAATGTGTTACTGCAGATAAGTCCATCTGTTTCATCATACTCGATGAGCTAGACTTATAACCCTCTTTCCATTGAAGGTGTACATGCATATCCATACCATACACAAATCCTTATATATAGATATTCTATGAGTACCACAAGTTAAGCTATCCATATTGTCTCCACGACAAGCTATCTTAACTCAGATGTAATATCTTCCTACTTAGTTCTCTATCTTCCTAAGGGGGTCTCAATTACCTTAAGTCCTCCTATATTCATCCTAATGGGGTATCAATTCCCTTAGGTTACCTTTGAGTTCACCCTAGAACTCTATACTATATTCCCTATCATCAAGCAATAACACAATAATACATCTATGCTTCCACATCATAAAACAATCAAACAATAATAGATAAGTGAAGCAAGATTAACTCTAAAATAGAATCTAATACATGGCATAATCAAATATAGAAATATAGTAAAATTACTTTCAACAACCCAATAACGAATACCTCAAATTTACTTGCATAATAAACCTTTCCTACTCAAAGGTATCACATTAACTGCATTGGGGATATCTCCCCACAATTCTAATATATGGAACATAAGTAAATCAATGTAATATGTCATACTTATTCTTTGTTTCCATTCGATTCCTTGATTCTCCTTGCTTCCCTTTGGTTTTTGAGGGTAGGAGGGGTCAAGATACTCATGGTTTAGGATAGGCATGCCTTTAAATGCATCTATTCATATATTGTGCCAAATTGCAACTATACAATATTCCATCAAGTCTCTAACCATCTAATGCATAATGGACATCATAAAAGAAACCTTAATTTTATTTTCACCTCTCCCAAATCCCCTTGGAGAGTCATCCAAACATGCTATTACTTAGATTAAGGTCTAACTTAATTTTATTTCATTAAAGTCCCATACCCTTAACCTTTAGAACAATCATTCTTCATTCCCTAAACCAAAGCCCCATAACTTTAGCTTAAAGAATAAATCCACATCTCATTCCATTTAAAAACTCCTAAGATAATCAACATTAATCCAAGGGTTCTTTTAAATAAACCTTTCACATATTTCCCTAAGATTCAAGGTTCCTTTTCAATCAAAACCTAACATTTACATATCCCATATAAATCAAAGGTTCCCTTAAATAAAACCCATTATATATCTCATGTAAATCAAAGGTCCATTTAATTAAATCCCAATATATGGTTCACATATAAATCAAAGGTCCATTTAATTAAAACCTACTATATGTTTCACACATAAATCAAAGGTCTATTTAATTAAATCCCAATATATGGTTCACATATAAATCAAAGGTCCATTTAATTAAAACCTACTATATGTTTCACACATAAATCAAAGGTCTATTTAATTAAATCCCAATATATGGTTCACATATAAATCAAAGGTCCATTTAATTAAAACCTATTATGTGTTTCACATATATAAAATCAAAGGTCCTAATACATATATCTCACATATATTCAAAGGTCTATTTAATTAAACCCTAACACATGATTTACATATAAATCAAAGTTCCATTTAATTAAATCCCAATATATGTTTATATATAATCAAAGGTCCATTTAATTAAATCCTAACATATGATTTACATATAAATCAAAGTCCCATTTAATTAAATCCCAATACATGTTATATATATATATATAATCAAAGGTTCCCTTAAATAAATTAAAACTATAATTTACAACCTTCAATGATTGTGGCTCTTTTACGTAGCCCATATATAGACAATGTTATGCCTTACAAGGCACACCAAACATCCATGGCAAACCTAGTTTTCTCAACCTGCACTCCCCAACCCAGGGGTTTATTCTGCCGAACAATACATTTTAATTTGCTGAGCTATTCCAAGGTAAACAAAGCATTAACGTCGCTCTCTGCCACACTGGTAAAACATAGTGCTCTCTAATGGCACTAGGGTCTCTGACTCAAACACAGTGCACCAAGTGGGTACAATGCACAATGCTTTCTAAGCAAGGTTGGTATTTCAAAACATCTGGTTCTCCCCTCTCATGGAGGTTCCACACGAAACACAATGCACAACACTTTTCCAAGCAAAGGATGGCATTTCACAACATCTAGGTCTTCCCTACTCACGGAGGTTCCACACTAACACAATGCACAACACTTTCCAAGCAAAGGAAGACATTACAAAAACATTTGGTTTTCCCCACTCACGAAGGTTCTACACCAAACATAGTGCACAATGCTTTCCAAGAAAAGGAATACATTACAAAAATATTTGGTTTTCCCCACTCATGGAGGTTCTACACCAAACATAGTGCACAACGCTTCCAAGCAAAGAAATACATTACAAAAACATCTAGTTTTTCTCACTCACGGAGGTTCCATACAAAACACAGTGCACATCACTTTTCCAAGCAAAGGATGACATTTCACAATGTCTGCGTCTTCCCTACTCATGGAGGTTCCATACTAACACAACACACAACACTTTCCAAGCAAAGGAATACATTACAAAAATGTTTGGTTTTCCCCACTCACGGAGGTTCTACACCAAACACAATGCACAACACTTTCCAAGAAAAGGATGGCATCTCTAAAACATATTTAAACAACACCAAGCATAGCTTAGAATAACCCAACCTACTGAGATGTATGCCCGATGAGGTTTGTTGCCTCCCTTTCAGCTTCTGGTGTGCTTACTATCCTCTATCTTCACCTCCCTCCTCTGTTTCTCCCTTCCATTTCTCTTCACCTTCCCTTATTCCTTCCTCCCATTCTATCTCCTCCTTATGTGCCCCCTCACCTTGGTGGCCCGTCTACTACATTATCAAAGCTTGCACCACTACCTTCCCTTCAATGCATGTCCCCTATCCCTTGTGCATTTCCCCCATGTTTTCCTTCTTTGGCAAGTTTAAGCATCGTAGGCCTTACCTTAGGTTGCACCATGTAGGGATGTGGGATCACGACATATATTTTAAAATAATAAGGATATTTATAATATATTATAATCTAAGATATTTATAATATACTTTTATAATATATCTATTATTCTTTCATTTAAAAGAAAGGTCCTCTTTCAATTTATTCTTAATTAATTAAAAAATTTTAATTAATCTCAAATGGATTATAACCACTATTAATTAAAATATCTATTTTTAATTAATTAAAATGAAAACTCCTTAATTACTTGCAAATGAAGTTTACAAATGAGCTCTAATGAGCCAATCATCATTTTCCTAAACTTCATCAATTAATTCAAAAGCATCTAAATTCAGCATATAACTTAATTTGTTCTCTTTCACAAAAAGGATGCTTTGTTTTCATTTATTTTTAAATCTTATGCATATATAATCATCTTGCAATGGTTATTATATAGGAGCTAACTAATCAAACCACTCAAGTTATGATGTAGTAGAAAACAAACACATTTATACAATTAACCATAGAGGGAGTCTTTCCATCAATTCAATCACCCATCTTAGCCAAAGATTTTATGATAGCTACTAGGCTATCAAATCAATCTCCAGGTGATCAACTATTAATGATTATACCTTTCATCAATGTATATCTATATGAAGATATCTATCCATATTATCTTTGAGTACCTTAATCATCATTTCCACTAATCTTTGGTACACTCATTTTTGGTGGGTACCTCTGCATTTTTTACCTACGAGTGTACCTGATCCTAAAAACTTGGAAATACATTAGAAATAACATGCCATTATAAATCAACTAAACATAATATAGCTGGTTCAATTATTCACACTAAGTATCACCACATCTTCGATTAATACACTATTTTATTATGCCTTAAAATTCACTAGGGAGGGTCATGACATCCTCCCCCACTAGAATTAAACATCGTCCTTGGTGTTTCCAGTTTTCCTTTTGCTATTTAGTAGAAAATAAAATTCGTACATCATATAACTTCAAAAAAAAAGGAAAATATTTTTGCATAACCTCCACTTTCTCCCAAGTGGCATTATTCTCAGAGAACTGGTCTCACTAGACCTGACATTGATCGAGAGTATGATTTAATTGATATTTGGATTGAAAGTAAAGGATATTCACCAATAGTACTTCAATGGCCTTTGGATTTACCATCTACAATTTAGAAACATCCCACACATGTTCAGGGTTAGCAACATATTTCTTAAGAAAAGATATGTGGAAGGTTTCATGGATTTTGGATAGATTATATGGTAATGCAAGTTGGTATGAAATCAGACTAATATTTTCTATGATATCAAAGGACCCCATAAAACGTGGATCTAAATTCATGGATTTGATAGCACTTTTCTTTGGGTATAACTTTAAGAACACCTTATCTCAAATAGAATACTCTCTAGGAGTCCATTTTAAATCTGTATAACTCTTCTACCTATCCACAACTTCCTTAAGCCTTTGCCTAATTTCCTTTAGCTACTCTTCCATTATCTTGACCATTTTTGGTCCAATAACAACTTGATCCTCTAGGTTATCCCATGATAATGGTGTTCTGCACTTTCGTCCATACAAGGCATCAAAATGTGCCATTCCTAGCGAGGAGTGATATCAATTATTATAGGTAAATTATACAAAAGGTAGATAGTCTTACCACTGAGATTTATGATCCATGTAGTACATACAGAGCATGTCTTCTAAAACTTGGTTTACCCACTCTATCAGTCCATCAATTTCGGGATGGTATGCTGAACTCATATTCAATTTCATACCAACTACACTATGAAGGGATTTCCAAAATTTAGAAGTGAATTTGGAGTCTCTATCTGAGATGATTACCTATGTAAACCCATGCAATTGGAATACCTCTTTGATGAATATACTAGCTACTACCTAAGCATTGTCCTTGGCATTTCCTGGTATGAAGTGGGCAACCTTAGTCAACTTGTTGACCAGTACAAGATGGCATCATGTTGGTACCGAGTCTTGGGTAATCCCACAGCAAAATCTATGGATGTGACCTACCATTTTTGGGTAGGTACCTCATGCAGATGAAGTTTTCATAGAGGATGTTGACGTTCTACCTTAACCTTCTGACATTCGAGGCATCGAGCAACAAAATATGTGATATCCTTCTTCATTCCTACCCAAAATAAGGCTCTTTTCATGTTTTCTCACATTTTTGTCCCTCCAAGATGAGAAGAATAAGGAGATCTATATGCTTCTTGCATTTTCAAGTTCCTCAAATCACCTATCTTTGGTATAATTACCCTTCCCTTATAGCACAAAAAGTCATATTTCGCACTAAACTCCTTATTTCCTTCAGGATCTCTATCCATATTGACTCGAATCCCCTAGAAATACTCATCTTGAGATTGCCTCTGTCTCACTTGATACATTAGATCTATGTGAGATCTAGTGATGGCTGCTATATATCTCCTTCTACTTAAAGCATCACCCAATTTATTCTCCTTTCCTTTTATGTACTCAATTCAAAATTGTACTCAGCAAGGAATTCTACCCATATTCTCTGCCTTGCATTAAGTATTGGTTGGGTGAATATATATCGTATACTCTGATGGTCTATTTTTAGTTCAAAGGGCCTTCCCACCAATTAGTGGCACCAAACATTTAGATCATGCACTACTGCAGCCAATTCCAAATCATGCATAGCATAATTAACTTCATTCTTATTAAGCTTCCTTTTGTATATACCACTACTAATCCTCTTGTGAGAGTAACCCATCCACACCATATATTGATGCATCTGTGCATACTAAAAAGTCCCCTTGAGGATCAGGAACATTTAGTACCGGTGCAATAGTAATATTATGCTTTAATAGCTCAAAGACAACTTCACACTTCTCTGACCACTTGAATTATTTCCCTTTCTTCTAAAGGTTCGTTATGGGTCCAAAAATATTGGAATAGTCCTTTATATAACGTCTATAATAGCCCGTTAACCCCATGAAACTTTGCACTTCAGTGACATTAGTTGGGATGGCCAATTCATAATAGCCTCCATAATTTTTGGATCCATAACAATCCCTTTTTTGGATATAACATGCCCAAGGTATCTTACCTCTGGAATATAGAATTCACTCTTAGCCAGATTTCCATAAAGTTAATTTTTTCTCAAAAATTCCAACACGATCCTAAGATGGTTATCATGCTCTTATTTTTGTAGAGAGTATATAAGGATATCATCTAGGAATACCAAAACAAATTGGTCCAAATGTCTCTAGAACATGCTATTCATTAGGTTCATGAAATCGGCTAGGGCATTAGTCAGTCCAAAGGGTAGAATTGTAAGATCATAATGCCCATACCTAGTCTTAAATTCTATTTTGTGAGTATCTTCCTCATGAATTCTCAAATGGTGATAAATCCCTATTAATATAGTTGAATATATAGAACTTCTTCTTACTAATTCCCTAATACAAGATTATGAAAAATAGGTAGAACCTATGTGGGAGCTCCCCATTCAATTTTCTCCTCTACAACTAATTGATTCGATGACTTTACACCCTAGTTTTACAATCATTTGATTTATATGATGTTATGTTTAACCAAAGATATTTTTAGGATGGATCACTCTCTTTCATGGCCATCACACAAATGCCATGTTTTCCATACCCAAGTTAGATGTATCAATGATCAATAAGATCAATGGCCTAGAGAAGCCACCTCCTTGGCCACCATAACTACTGTCATTGCTCACCAACTTTATCATATTTATCAATATTATACTTTGGAGACTAATACTATCATTAGATATGGTACCTAACTTTTAGCTTTCACTTGCTATAAAGTTTTCAACATAACAACTTTTACAGATGGCTCATGACTTTCAAATTTTTTGAAAGCATTGGAGTCAAATGCCTCTATGGTTGCAAGGAATTATGAGGATATTATTGTACCTTAGGCTTTTCCATAAGCCTATGATATTATTTTGCATTGTATGGGCTTATTATCTTGCCTTATACTCATCTGAGACATAGTATACCCATGTTGGATTTTGTTTTGTTAGTCATTAGGATGTATGATTATGTTGTTGAGGATTTGTTTATCTTATAGCATGTTGTTATTTTGTTTGCAGCCATGTTTGTTGTAGGTGTTTATCCCTCCATAACATATTGTTACAGGTGGTTGGCCTTGCATGGCATATTGTTATAGCCTCTATAAGCACATTGATTTCATTGTTCTACTTTATACAATTATGCATAATCAATATGTAGCTTCATGTTTTTATTCTATATCAATTGTCTAATAGAATCTTCTTACAAATTTGTAGCAATTCCTTCACAATATTTCCTTGGTAAGTATTATCAACAAATATTAAATTTACCCAAGTAAGAATCCCCTAAGCTTGTCTAAATTAAAACCATGACACCCTTTTAAGTATGGAAAACAAAATTTATGGTTAAATAATTAATGATTAGGAATTTTTATTTTGTTTTCTATATTTCTTTCATTAGAAGAAAGTAATTTTTGAAAAAAAAATATATTTGGAAACGTGTGGAATAGGATCAGGTATTTCATAAACAAAATTTATTATTAAGACTGGCTTTGATAAGCACTATGATCAAATTAAAATATCCTTTATCTTTGTTATGTTAAAAGTGTTTGTATTTATCAATTCCTTATAATGACACTTTAAACCTAAATATCTAATACTAATGCCTATTATTAATTAATTTTTAATATGGATACATTGACATCTTTCATTCCATGAAATAAGATATTCTATTAACCACCTCCATCCATGTCCTTTAATATAAATATATTAGGTAATTTATTGCTTAGGAGACATATATCAAAATTATTTGAGGGATTGCAATCCCTAGCAATCAAAATTACATTTTTAATACATATTTTACTAATGATTTTTCTCATAGTTAATAAGTACGAGTATTTAATCTCAAAGATATCAGTATGAGTAGATATCCTTACAAAAACTTGTTATTTGAGTATATAACAAGAAAATAATCATTGGTTTATCATATATGCATAGAGGCACTCATATTAACTAGGATATACTTTTCCTTTTAGGAATCTCCCACATAGTTTTTATAGATTAAAAAAAATCTCATACTAGATCACTACGAAGCTCTTACATGATCATGTTTTAAAATTATTCTACATATAAATCCAACAATAAGTTAAAAATGATGAAAATTTTATTTTATATTAAAGAGTTATCAAGAAACTTATTTCCATAGGTGTCTAAGGAAGTGCATTGGCTCCCTCCTACCATGAATGCATAAGAATAATTGACATGTATCATTAGAGGTTCTACCTTTGTGGCAAGTGTGTCACCAAGGTGATATCTAGAATCAAGTATTGGAGGATTATTTTTAAGGGTTATATTTTAATTAAAATCCTTATGGGAGATCTCGCTACAAGGAGATGTGATTTGATCCATTTGTGTTACCCTTGTTATAATCAAGATTCGGTAATATTTTATGGTATACAACATTTAAAGACTTTATAAAATGCAAAAATTAAATTGACATATCCAACTAAATGTAATGATATTTGATGATATACAACATTTAAAAGACTTTATGAAAAGATTCAGTAATATTTTATGGTGTACAATATTTAAATTGACATTTGGAAAATGAAATGCAATTTTATTTTTTAAAGAAAGCTGAAATTTTATGATGTTTAAAGTATTTCATTCAAAATAATAATAATAATTATAATTCTTATGATAAGATACATTTTTGGCATTGATCAACACATTAATTTTTTCAAATAATTTTTTACATCAAAAGCAATATTTTATATACAAAAAAGATAAACAATATGTGCTTTTTACAATCACATAAATCAATATAAATGAAGACTCTGACTTACATTTATAGCTAATGCTAATTTGTTATGTTACTGTGTCTAAGGCCTAATATAGTTGCAATAATTATGTTTGGGTATCAACGTTTAAATCATCAAGGAGAAATAAAGATACATTTCATGATATATTATTTCACTCCATTTCTTACCTGATTTATTACTATCATTAGATGTATATTCTAAAATTGAACAAAACCATGTATATAAGGAATTTATTCCCATGGATGAGGATTTCTCTTTAAGAATATATTATTTATAGAACAAATCTCTTTCAGTACCACCTTGATATCATGTATTAATATCTTTCACGTACCTTAAGGTATCTATCATGTACTACCATGTACATGAAGAAGACTAGCTTCTTCTATATACTGACAAGTATATCAAAAGAGCAGGTATAATAAAATGATTGATATATATATAATTGGCAATTGAAAAACTTTGGGACATTGTTACTATTGTTAAAACTTATCTTGAGGAGATAAAATATAAGCAAATATTAAGGAAATATATGTAAAGGCACTTATGCTTATCGTATTTGGAGAGGTTGATGAAATGTAACCACGTATTAGTAAAGTACAAACATCAAAAGAGCCAAGAAATAAAATTTATGCTATACTTGAAGGAAGAAATGAAGCAACAATATTTCATCTATAATCACAACTGCATACATTAATTATCCAAGATGGAGAGAAAATTGAATAATTTATTGAAGAATTATAGAGTTAAAATCAATGTTGAATACTATGGCATAAAAGGTTGAAGATAAACTCTTAATTTTAGTTATGCTTAGATATTTTCCTAAATCATTCAAAACATTGGTTTCATATCTACAAGTATCAAATAGAAGTGTATCATTTGAGGAGTTGGTAAACTTAATTCAACAATATGAGATAGAGAATCATTTGAGAGATAAATAGACCTTAAATTCCCTTATTCCAATCAAAAAATAATAAAATAATTCAAAGAGCCCTTTTGCCTCAAATTTATCATAAAATCATCCTCAAAGGAAAATGTGGTATTCTAGTATTTGTGAAAGAGAATGACATAGTACAAAATTTTATAAATAGAATTCATTGGATTGAAGGAATTAATATCAAATATAACCCTGTAGTGGTAAAGGCTTTGGCCTCTCTTTGAGATATCCAAGGTTTAAATCCTACTCAGTATAAGGGGACCATGATCCCTCATAAAAAAATGTGTAAACTCATTTAATTTTAAAAGGTTTGACGTGTAGACCAATTGGTTCGACCAAACCCCTTAAGGGGGGTGGAGGTACAATGTTCAAATATCAGGCCTCATCAGAATAAATGTGTGTCCCTTTCATAGTGCTTTCATAGGCATAAAAGGTTTAAAATAATTATGGCATGGTCGTTATAGGGTCAGAATACATGAAGAACTATGTGGTGACTTTTAGGTTGGATAACACAAAATACTATGGTTTCCATAAAATGTTATATAGCCTACCCAAATTCGTGGTAGCTACCAATTCCATCATGTAAATTCAAAATGTATATATATATCAAATATAAACTCAAGGGCATTAGATAGCCTACCCAAATTCGTGGTAGTTATCGATTCCACCAAAACCCTGTGGTCCTCTATTTAAGGTCTAATCTACTTATTGGAGCCTTCATTTTTCATTTCACTTTTAGTATTTGATTAGGAATTTGATTTTCAAATAATTTTAGTGCTCTTGAATCCATTTGGATGGGAAAATGTTATTTTTTTCATCCTTGCATTTGTTTAGGCTTGGGTAGCCTATCAAAATCTGATGGTCTTCAGCTTGAGGCCTGATAATCTTGTACAAGGTTTTGGAAGTATTTTAAAACTTCATTTATAAAGGTTTGGAGTCCCTTCCAAAACATCCTTATGAGGTTCAAGGAATCTTCCAAAACCTTATGGTCCCCTCCTTGATACCTACATTTTTTATAAGGTTATGGGAGCCTTTCAAAATCCTACTTAATGGTTTTGGGATCCTTCCAACACCTCCCCATTTAAGGTTTGGGGAGAATTTCAAAATCCCTTTATTTAATGTTTGTGGATCCTTTCAAAACAACTTTTTTTAAGCTTTGGGGAGACTCTGAAAACCCAATATTTGGGCAAGTTTATAGTTTATTATTGTCAAAGTGATTACTGAAGGTGTTGGGTACCTATTGATGAAGACTTATGTTTCTAGAATTAGGATTCCCATCCTTTGTGGGAAGACCTAATATTTTTATTCTAGTTTTTAATCACTCTTGATGTCTCAGTAGAATTTTTCCAAATTGAGTGCTTTGTTAAAATTTAAAAATTAATTTGTTGTTAAACGACTTGGATGGCTATCCCAAGTTCTTGATTTACTTCTCCCATGCTGTCTTGGGTGGAAATATCCTTTCCAGGTCTTATTTTATATTTTTAAGTTTATATGATAATGCAAAAAATTTTGGATCTATGAGATCTACCTATCTTAGTTGTTGCATCAATATTTGTTGGATGCTAATTCAGTTTCCCTTACGTATGTAGTCCCATTTTTTATCTTATTTGAAATTTTTTGAATATATTTATGGTTTTGTAAATGTTGGGGGGCATTTACAAAACCTCTATGTAAAAGGTTTAGGGACCCTTCCATAACCCCTTAATATAGCAATTTAAAATTAAAAATGTATGAAGATGAATGTGAAACAACATATAAGGTCCTCATGGAAAAATAAATGTAAAAACCAAGAAAAAAAGATGATAGTTAGACAATACAAGATAAAAATATCAAATATGAAAGTGTGTGTCTTAAAAAATGAATGGAGGTGGCAACTTCTCAAAACTAAGATCTTGTTTATAGGTAATACACAAGAAATTTGGAGAAGGATAATTTCAAAATGGTGTTAGAATATATGTTGGTGTTGTAAAAAGAATATGCACAACACTATTCTAAGATTAAATATGTGTGTTGTGACATAAGTGATATTCTTCAAATGATATATTTTAGTTGTGATACATATGATTTGAGGAACATGATTCTCGATAGTTGTTGTGATACTAATGATATGAATACTATAGTGGTTAATGTGTGTTATGATATAAGGGATCTTGTATAGGAGATATATATACCTTGTGACACCAGGGATTTGAAGATTGTTCATGAAGATAAAATTTATATAGAAGGTGGTTGTCTTGGCCATGATAAAGTACATATTATCATATTTGAGAATTACAATGATAATTCAAATTGTCTTAAAGGACTCTGTGATGATGAGATATGGTATTTAAATATTGGCAAGCAATATTGTAAAGGTTATATAGAATTTGAGGATTTTGAAAGGTATACAAAAGGTATTGGTTCAAATTTAAAAGAAAAATGGGATATCATGTTACACGTTTGGGAAGAAATAGGTAAGGTGTGAAAGAGCCTAGAGTAGCAAATATAACCAAAAAGAACTTAAGGCCTTGTATATAAACGATAAGAAGGTGGTAGTGAGACCAAGTATGTGAAAAAATAATTCTATGCAAAAGGTGAAAGAAATAATACTACTAAATTTGTGACAAGTAAAAATAAAATAATATCTATGAAGAAGAAATTACATGTAAATGTTCCTAGTGTGGGTTGTGATAGTCATCATGGAAGATAGATATTTAATATCTAGATGTTGGAACTTACACTCTTGTGAAATTTGTGGAGGAAATAATCACACCAAAAGTAGATGTTTGCACAAAAAAAAAGGTGACCAAAAAAACATAGATAATTTGTGGATGAATGAATGTGTGTAATAGGGATAAGAAAAAAGAAATATTATAGGTTTATACAAAATGAGACCAAGTTTGATGATTGAAAAACATCATAATTTACTAAATATGAAGAATAATGTGATATTTTCAATAGAAAAATGCCTTTGAAAACTTGAGATAAATAATTTTAGTATCAAAATATTATGAATACCTATAGATGAAACATTATGTGGAATATTTTGAGGATGCAGATGATTCTAATTTAATTTTCCAAAGATATATTGCAATTTATATTCGAAATATATATTTTCAATTTAATGAATTTATCCTCTACTTGAATGGTGCTAGGAATAACGATATATTTCATGGAAGGATCATGTTTATCATGAGGATAGTCTCCTTTTCTCATCATGTATATCAAACAAAAATATTGTATTTTTTATTTTTTCTTATACATAGATTCTATATTAGAAGATTATTTAAGCATAAAAGAAAAATTATTAGCATCACAAGATCATCTAAACATACCAAAAATGAGAATAATAATGTAAAGGATATAAATTTAAAGTGTTAAGGTCTAATACCATGTTTGAGTTGACAATAGTTGTATATAAATTAAATTTTGCACAATATTTAACATAGAATAGAGTGAAAATAAAAGTTATTATTTTTCTTTAGTATAAGTAAATAAAGTACTAAATATTTTCTCCACCACAAGATAAGATAGTATAACCACCAAGGATACATCATTAAACATACATCTATTCTTGTATAGTAAAGTGCAATTGGAATTGAAATTGTTGTAGGAAACAAATATTGGAGTTATGTTAGTAACCATTAAACTAAATGGTTACTAAAGAATAGCATGATTCCAAAAAAATCCACAAATATGCCAGAGTTATTTTCCATCATATACTATTGTAAAATGGTCTTTCAATCCCAAAAGATGATTGCTAAGAGAAATAATACCCTTTATGACTAGTTATAGGTTGTTCCTATAAAATATTACTCTTATAAAGGCGTGATGTGTGGCGTGTTTTTGATCCTAAAGGAGTTTCATAAAGAAATGCTCCAAAGAGACAAAGATAGATATGTTAGTTGTATATGATTGTTTCTATGGATTTTACAAATCCTATTGAAAATTTGTCTAATAGAATATTCTTACAACTTTTTAGAATGTCATTCACAATATTTCCTTGGTAAGTATTATCAACAATGGCAATATTAAATTAACCCAAGTAAGGATCCCCTAACATTATCCAAATTGGAACCATATCACCCTTTTAAGTATGGTAAATACAATTTATGATCAAATACTTAATGCTTAGGGATTTTACTTTTGATTTCTATATTTCTTTGACTAGAATAAATAAATTATGAAAACAATTAATTGATATTTGGGAAAGTATGGAATGGGATCAAGTATTTTATCAATAAAATTTATTATTAAGATTGGATTTGACAAACACTATGATCAAATTAATAGATCCTTTATCTTGGTTATGCTAAAAGTGTTTATATTTAGTAAATTCTTTATAACAATGCTCTAAACCTCAATGTCTAATAATAATGCCTATTATTATTTAAATTTCAATATGTATACATTAGAATCTTTAATTCCATTAAACAAGGTATTCTATTATCCCCCTCCCTCTATGTATTTGAATAAAAATATTTTTGGTAATTTATTATTTAGAAAGCATCTCTAAAACTTAATTGAGGGATTTCAATCCTTACCAATAAATGTTGAACCTAAGGATGAAGCTGATGTTGTCCTTTTATTTTATGGTTCTAAATGTGAACAAGGGAATGTGTTGGAGTTTTCTTCTTCACATATGAAGGAGCTCATATACCCTTGTCATTCAAACTCAACTTTCTTTATTCATATTTCTCATGTCCAACTTCTATAGGGTTGTATATTTAATGCTATTTTCATAATTCATACGTGTTGATCTATGCTTCTGCTTCTTAGGTTCCTTACCTAAGAGCATTTATGAGTATTAATACTCATAAGTATTTTTAATACTTTTTTACTAATGATTTTTCTTATTAATAAGTATGATTATCTATGAGTATTTGATGAACTATGAGTATAAATCATTTTTTCTCATAGTTAATAAGTATGAGTATTTAGAGGAGACCTACTGGAAACAGAGAGCAAGAACCATTTGGTTATTAGAAGGTGATAAAAATACCAATTTTTTCCATCGGATTGCTTGTGCTAGGAGACAGATGAACAACATGGAAGCTCTTCAAGATGAGAATGGACACTCCTTTGATACAATTCTAGGTATGCATTTCCATTCAATGGATTATTTTTCTAAACTATTTAAGGAAAGTATGGTGCAAGATGAAGAGGCTCAAAAAGAAGTTATTGCTATTATATCCTCTGTTATCTCTAAAGAAGAAAATCAGACCCTGCTTAAACCCATTGATAGAGAGGAACTGAAGAATGTAGTCTTTGGAATGAGCACTGGAAAAACACCAGGTCCAGATGGCTTTCCAATTGAGTTTTTTTAGGCATTCTAGGATAACTTGGAGGGGGATGTAATGGCTGTTATAGAGGAGTCCAAAGGTAGTAAAATAATTCTTAAAGAATTAAATCATACTTTCATTACCTTAATTCCAAAAGGGGAGGAGGGGGTACATATTTTAGATTACAGACCTATTGCCTTATGCAATGTCATATATAAAATAATCACAAAGGTAATGGTTGAGTGGCTAAAACATTTTCTACATAGCATTATCTCCTCAGAGCAAGGGTGTTTTGTAGAGGGTAGGAAGATCTTGGATGGTGTGGTTCTAGTTGAGGAGGCAATCCATTCAATGCATACATCTGGTAATAGAGGAATGTTCATAAAATTAGATATGTCAAAGTCTTATGATAGGGTGGAGTGGAGTTTCTTGTCAAAGATGATGGCAGCCTTTGGTTTCTTTCAAGATTGGATAGAATGGGTCATGAGTTGTGTTTCTACTCTGACATACTCAATTTTAATAAAGGGTCTTCCCTCGCAACCATTTGGAGCTACTCGAGGCCTTTGTCAAGGAGATCCTTGCTCTCCCTATATTTTTCTTACATTGGCTGAAGGATTGGGTAGACTCATCTTGAGGAGAAGACAACAAGGTTTACTAATAGGTATCAAGGTGGGTGAGGAAGTTTTGACTCACCTATAGTTTGTGGATGACATAGGATTGGTGGGAGTGGCCAACTTCAGGGAAGCAAGAATGATTAGAGATACACTTAATGTCTACATTAGGGCTACAAACCAAGTCATCAATGATAAAAAATCCAAAGTGGTATTTTTCAATCTTGATCAAAGGCTTCAAGACAAAATTTTAGAGATCTTGGGATTCACAAGGACTTATCTCCCAGTGGTATACTTGGGGGTCCCTTTGCATTTTAAAAAACTAAAAATAGATATCTAGAGGAATATTTTGGATTGTATCAAGGACCGAATTAATCATTGGTATCACAAATGGTTAAGCTATGGGGGTAGATTAAATTTTTTATAGTCAATCATTCAGGCCATGCCAATTTATAAATTTTCTATCCTTGCTGCCCCACATACCATATGGAAAGAGTTGGACAAGATGGCTAGAAAATTTTTATTGGAAGGAGTAAAAGGAGAGAGGAAATGGGCCTTAGTAGGTTGGGAGAAAGTAAGCCAACCCAAGGTAAAATGAGTTTTGGGACTAAGAATATCAAATTTAAATAATAAATCTTTGGCTGGAAAGCTTTACTGGAGGTGGATTTCCCAACCAACTTCTTTATTTAGTAGAATCTTAACTAGTAAATATTTGGGATAGGTAAACCCAAATGAGGTGGGTCATTTTCCTTTGGATGGTAATGGATTGTTAGTGTGGCAGGCTCTCAAGTTAGGATCTCGGGTAGTAAAAGATAGATTATTTTGGAAAGTGGGGAGAGGGGAGAAGGCACGATTTTGGACAGATTCATGGGATCAATACCCACCTATCATTGTTGAATTTCCTGAACTGCAACCAATAAAAATAGTAATATAAACCAGGGGATGGGTCAAAATTGAAAGTTATTCAACACTAGTCAGCTGGGGGATTATAAGTTTAAGCAGTTTAAGAAGTTGGATGAGTGGCTAATTTCAATCCCTCCGGATATGACACCCATCATGACTAAAATATTGGCAGAAATATTTCTCACAGGAAGAGACGAGGAGGATGAATTAGCTTGGGGCTATGGGAACCTTGGTGTCTACACAATGAAGGATGGGTATGATAAGATCCTTCCAGAGCCTCCTCCTCATACATATCAAGTTGAGGATTGGAGAAAGATTTGGCAGTCCAAGGGTTGGTCAAAAGTAAACTTTTTTGCCTGGCAGTTCATGCATAATGGAATTCTTACTTTTGATAATCTCAGATGTAGGGGAATCATTGGTCCATCTCAATGTGTTTTATGCTACAAGAGTGAGGAAACATCTGATCACTTGATGTTTGAGTGCCCATTCATGCGCCAGATTTGGGAGAGATGGTTTTTATATTATAAAATTCAAGTTAATGGTGATTTGAATCGGATTAATATTTGGGAAATATGGAAGAGGGGTAGATTTAAATCTAAATCTCTTTGTATTGGTTGGGAGCTTGGATTAAACTTTATTTGGTGGCAAGTGTGGTTGGAGAGAAATGCCAAAATTTTTAGAGAAACTTTTTCTTCTTTAGATGGAGTTTGGTAGGTCATTTGGAGCAAAGTCATAGAAACTATGGCAGTCTATGCTAAAGAGGAAACTTAGGTTGTTATTGGGGCAATGGAAAAGGAAGTTGAAGTGCAAGAGGGACAAGATAGAGCTAGTTGGAAACCACCCCCAGAAGGTTGGATTAAAATTAATACTGATGGAGCTGCAAAAGGCAATCCGGGTAGAGCTGGAATTGGAGTGGTTTATCGAAATCATGTTGGAACAATGCTCTATTGGGAATTGCAAGGCTTGGGAAGAGCCACAAACAATGAAGCAAAAGCCTTAGCTATCAAATATGCTTCTATTTGGGCAGTAAAACAAGGTCACAGGAGGATAATCCTAGAATCAGATTCTCAAATAATGGTTGGAGATCTAGATTGCATGAGGAACTTTGCTTTGAAAACATGGAGGTTGAGTATTCTTGTCACTCAAATTAAGGAATTATGGAGGGAATTAGATGATGTGATTCTAGTTTATGTGAGTAGAGATCTAAATAAAGTGGCAGACTTCCTGGCTAAGATGGATACTGAGAAGGAGGTAGGGGTTCAAGTGGCACAGATGAAATGGCTATTGAGGATGAGATGATTAGGCAAAGTTGGTGAGCAAATCCAGTGCTTAGCTAATTTGGATAACCATTCCAGAAATACTATTTAGGAGATTTGTGCTTCAATGTAGATCTTCTTTTATAGTTGTAAACAGTGAACAATCATTGTAGAAATATGGTTTAAGAGATTTGACTCCAATGCAAATCTTCTTTTACTGTTGTAAACATGTGTTCTCTTTGACTAAGGTTGGGAAAAGTCTCATCCCAACTTGTAAATGATGTTTGTTTTAATACAAGTTTTTTGAAATTATTTTTCAAAAATAAGTATGAGTATTTAAATGAGTTTTAAAATAAGTATGATTATTATTTAAACTCAATTGAGGAATACTCATTACTTTTACTAATGATTTTTTCTAATAGTTAAATAAGTATGAGTATTTAACCTCAAAGATGCTAGTATACCTAGATATAATTGGAAAGGCCTCTTAATTCAGTATATAGCAAGAAAAGTATCATTGGCATATAAAATCATGTTTGACATGCCTTAATGGTTTATCATATATGCATAGAAATGGATTCAACTTGGGGAGGCACTCATATTTTTTTTGGTGAGTAAGAGAATATTTATAATTAACACCGGGTTTTAACTGGTTGACCCAAAACCATTTTACAAAATAGGGTCCACTGACCAACTGGACAAAGGCCAAGCCCTAAAAGTTTAAACTAACAACAAAAAGGGCCAAGACCTACTCTTCCAACAGAATACAGCCAAACTAAACTATGGAAGCCTAATATTAATTGAGATATGTTTTTCCTTTTAGGAATCCATCCACATAGTTTTGATAGAAAGTTATTGATAAGTTAAAAAATAATATCATACTAGATCGCTACGAAGATCTTGCATGATCTTGTTTCAAAATTATTCTATATATAATTACTACCCATATCTATTGCTCCTCTTGCTAGGATATCTCTAAGGGTTCCTATGATAAGTAAAAAATAACCATAAAAATATTTTAGATAAAAGAGTTATAAAGAGAAGGATTTCCTTAGGTGGCTAACAAAGTGCATTGACTCCTTCTCACCATGAATGCATAATAATCATTAAAAAGTATCATCAAAGGTTCTACCTTTATGCCAAGTGAGTGGCCAATGTGATATCTAGAATCAAAGATTGGAATATTATTTTTAAATGTTACCTTTCAATTAAAAATCCTTAGCAGGGATCTTGCTATAAGAAGATGTGATTTGCTCCATTTTTTATACACTTATTATAATAAATATTCAATAATATTTTATGATATAGAGCATTTGAAATACTTTGGATAATGTTGGATGGGGATTATTTTTAGAAGATGTGTGTCATTCATAGAATAATTCCTATGACGATGTCCTATGATTCAATAGCCAAAGAAACCATATGTTAAAACAATGGGATATTTATTAATTTGGTTGTATATAAAATGCATTATAACAATCTCAATTCTTAATAAGGCTATTTATTGAATTCTAGAGATTAATCTAAAATAAAGGTTTAAGATTGAAAATAATTATAAACCTATGCTAGAAGAAGTTAAATAAAATAGAGTTGTCTCAAATATGAAAATTGTAAGATTTTGGCATGATAGTTCAATGCATATCAGACCATCAATCTAATGCAAGCATTTGTATATATTGAGACTATTATTGGATAGGCATCTAAGCAAATCATGAAAAAGTCATCTAATATTATCTATATTAATTTAAAACCTTAGGCTAATTTAGTTCACAAGTTAGTTTTTATGGATCCTCACATATAGCTTGACCATGGTGAGATTTCATAGATCTATGAGGAATGTTGATCATAAATCATACTTCAATGGTATTCATATTATTTGTTCCACTAATTCATTTGGTCAAATTTTATGGTGTATTTATAAAAAGACAATGTCTTCAACAAAATAGCCCATAACAAAACTTGTTGTTTCACCATGTTAAGACTAACTATCTCCAATAAAGAATTACATATAATAATTAATGGTTTTACTATATGAAGACTAAAATATTACAACAATACAAATCATTTCATACTTCATAGTACCACCATAAACACAATATATATTTTCAATTAAATGTTACATTCTAAATTTTGTGGTTCTACCATAGCAAGAGAATATACTATTAATAAAATATTCCATTATCCATTCTAAGGTTCCATAATGGATTACCTTATTTTTTAATGAACAATTTAATGCCAAAATTATTGGTTTCATCAATTTGACAATTATTAAATCTATTACTATTCTTGAAGAACAATACTTGAATGATTTTAATTATGTTTATCAATTATCCTAATTAAATATATGACAACTGAAAATCAATCCATAATACAAAGATTTTATCATGTCGTATAAATTTTATAATCTATTACATTATTTGGAGTTACTCAAGTTCTGGATGATTTTTTGGAGAGGATTCAATACACAATGAAATGATGAGATATGGTATTTTAATATTGGAAACCAAAATAAAAAAGGTGATATAGAATTTGAGAATTTTGAAAGGTATACAAAAGGTATTTGTTCAAATTTATTGAGAAAAATGGGATATTATGTCACACATTTGGGAAGAAATGGGTAAGGTGTAAAATAGTCCATAGTACCAAATATAAGGGAAAAGAACTTTAGATCTTGGATATACAAAACAAAAATGTGGTAGTGAGACCAAGTATGTGAAAAAATAACTCTATGCAAAAGGTGAAAAAAATAGTGCTACTAAATATGTGATAAGTGGTAACAAAAAAAATTATATAAAGAAGGAATTACATGCAAAATTTCCTAGTGTGGGTTTTTATAGTTGTCATGGAAGACATGGAAATTTAATAGCTAGATGTTGAACTTACAATATTGATAATTTTGTGCAGGAAATAAACACTCCAAAAGTAGATTTTGGCACAAAAATTAGTGACCAACAAAATATAGATAATTTGTGGATGGATGGATGTGTGTGATAGGGATAAGACAAAATAAAAATTAAATGATTTCTACAAAAGGAGACCAAGTTTGATGATTGAAAAAAATCACAATCTATTTAACATGAAGAATAATATGATATTTTCCATGTAAACATATCTTGGGAAACTTGAGATAAATGATTTTAGTATGAAAAATTTATGGAGACATATAGCAACAGGACCTATAGATGAAATATTATGTGTAATATTTTGAGGATATGGATGATTTAAAAGTTAAATTCCAATTTAATGAATTTATCCTCTTCTTGAATGGTGCCAGGTTTAATGATAGATTTCACATAAGGGTCATGGTTATGGTGAGGTTAGTTTCCTTTGCTAACAATGTATATCAAACCATATTGAAATTTTTGGTTTCCTTAAACATACATTCTATGTCAAAATATTGTTTAAGCATAAAAGAAAAAAATCTTTGCATCACAAGATCATCTAGACATACCAAAAATGAGAATAATATTAGAAATAATCTAGATTTGAAGTGTCAATATCTAATACCAAGTTTGAGTTGAAAAATAGTTGTATATAAATCAAATTTTACAGAAGATTTAAGATAAAATAGAATGAAAATGAAAGTTATTATTTTTCTTTAGTGTAATTAAATAAAGTATTAAACCTTTCTTTATAAATTTTTAGAAGGTCGTTCATAATCATTCCTAGGTAAGTATTATCAACAAAGTCAATATTAAATTAACCCAAGTAATTATCCCCTATTCTTATCCAAATTGGAACCATGCCACCCTTTTAAGCATGAGAAATAAAATTTGTGGTTAAATTTCTAATGCTTAGATATTTTGCATTTGTTTATTTAACTAGAAGAAATAATTTATGAAAAAATTAATTGATATTTTATAAATTATGGAATGACATCAAGTATTTCATCAATAAAATTTATTATTAAGATTGGCCTTGACAAGAACTATGATCAAATTTAAAAATAACCCTTATATTGGTTATGCTAAAAGTGTTTGTATTTAGTCAATTCCTTATAATGATACTATAAGCCTCAATTTCTGATACTAATACCTATTATTATTGAATTTTAAATATGAATACCTTGAAACAAGGTATTCTATTAGCCTTACTCCTCTATATCCTTGAATACAAATAATTTGGGTACTTTATTGCTTAGGAGGCATATCTAAAACTAATTTGATGGATTGCAATCCCTAGAGGTCAAAATTAAATTTCTAATACATATTTTACTAATTAATTTTTCTCATAGTTAATAAGTATGAGTATTTAATATCAAAGGTGCTAGTATGCCTATATATCCTTGGAAAGGATTCTTATTTAAGTATATAGAAAGGAAGTAATAATTGATATATATAAATTCCCTTTGATATGCCCTAAATATTTATCATATATGCATATAAATGGATTCAAATTGGGTAGGCACTCACATTAATTGGGATATATTTTTCTATTTACGAATATCGCGCATAGTTTTGATAGAAATTTTTTGATAAATTTAAGAAACAAATTTCATACTAGATCACTAAACATTTCGTACATGATCAAGTTTTAAAATTATTCTATATTTAATTTCTATCCATATATATTACTTCCCTTGTTGGGACCTCTCTAAGGGTTCCTATGACAAGTTAAATGAAGAACACAAGCTTATACTGAGAGAGGGGGGGGTGAACAATATAAGACCACTTTTTAATTTTCTTATAACAATCAATAGTATGCAATATATCAATGTCAATATCAATAGAAAAAATCAAAGCAGTGCACAAAACATCACACACACACATGAGACACCATTTTTACGTGGTTCATCCAATGTGGGCTACTCCACGGAGAAAATATTTCACTAAAATTTTTTCAATCAATCTCTTGGGAATACTTTTCCCATTACAATTTTTATGGACCTTTGTACAAAGGAGATATCAATCCCCTACATCTATTTCATGGATCTCTATCCATAGGAGAACTCCTTCTCCTCTACTTTGGCTAGTGATCCTCTAGAATACTACTTCCTCCACTACACTGGATTGTGGATCTCTCTCCACTAAAGACTCTTATCCCAACTTAGAAGACCCGTCCTCACTATCCTAGCTGATGGATCTTTATCCACTAGAGACTACTATCGCTCTGTCACCTCCAAAGCTCTATCTCAAATCTACACTAAATATAGTCCATTCTGTCTAGCACAAATCTGCTCAATAAGTCCACTCAAAAATTTCTCAAATATGCTCAAGAGGTCCACTCAAAATCTACTCAAATATGCTCAACAAGTCCACTCAAAACTTGCTCAAATATGCTCAACAAGTCCACATAGAACTTGCTCAAATTTGCTCAACAAGTCCATGTAGAACTTGCTTAAATATGATCAACAAGTCCACACATAAGTTGCTCAAATATTCTCAACAAGTCCACTTATAACTTTCTCAAATCTGCTCAATAAGTCCACATAGAAGTTATTCAAATCTGCTCAATAGGTCCACTCAGAACCTGTCCAATCTGCTCAATAAGTCCACACATAACTTATTCAAATTTGCTCAATAGGTCCACTTAGAACCTAGTCAAACTGCTCAATATGTCCACACATAACTTATTCAAATATGCTCAATATGTCCACTTTCTTAACTCAAATTAGAATATAGAATAGTTTTTTTTATGGAACTTAAACAATCACTTCATACATCCACTTGAATAGGCTCAATCAAATCTACTAAACCAATTACTCAAGAGACAACCCTTCCTCACAAACCCTAGTCCAAGCATGTAAACACCAACTCAAAATGTTTCCAACAATGCTCAACAACAAATCTCACATAACAATGATAATCATGTTATTTTCAAACCCTAGTTCAAGTTCTTTGCACAAAAACTCACTTAACCAACAATGCTCATAAAACAATCTTCACATAACAATGATACTCATGTTATTTTCAAAATCCTAACTGAAGTGCTTCACACAAACAATGGCTTCAACCACAATGCTTATAAAACAAGGTTTTAATCACAACACTTAATTCTAGATTACCTTGAAGCATTAACTCAAACACTTTTGAAAAGGAAACCCTAATAAAATCCTTTTCACTCCAAAATTTATTTTCTAGAAAGCCAATAAATCAACTCAACCAAAGAAGAATTTGCCCATACCTTTTTTCTTGACAAGGAGTTTATCTTACAAATCTATCACACTCAAACTCACTTCTTTTCCAATATCAATAAGGCTTAGAAGATAATAATTTCCTCAAAAACACATTACAAAATGACATCAATAATTACACCTTATCACTCCACCTTAAAATAATATTCAAAACCTTCACAATAATCTTCTTTAACACAAAAACCCCTTATTAAAATTAAAACAATACTCAAAATTCTTAATCCTCCAATATGCCAATATAGTAATTTAAGAATTTATTAAAAATTAAAACTAGAAACCTCCTTATTACTCCAAGTGATAATTTTCAACTACCACCACTCTCCAATAAACAACCTTTCTAAACAATTCCACTAACAACCCTTATACCTCCCAACTTAGGTAAATAATAAAAATTTAATACAAAATATTTACCTCACCTTCAAAGGGATTCGAACCTTCAACAATACACATGACGAGCTACGTGCTTGTTTGAGACTAACAAAGCACCACGTGCTTCAAGTCGTGCCTCCCTTCTTGCCCTTTGCAAGAATGTGTACCTTTGGCACCTTCAACCAACATGACTGCCAAGCACACTACCACATTTCAAATGCTAGATATATTGCCAAAAAATACTTTCACACCTGCCCACTCACCACTAGGCCAAGCTACCCAGTTGGTATTCCAATGATATTTTATTTCTATTTTGAACTATTTGCTGCACACGAAATTCGTAAAATTATCACGAGCTTTTATTTCACTTTGTATCCAAATAATAATCAATCAAGCAAGGATAAAGTTTAATGCCCTTTGAGCATAGGTATATATATTAATTTCCTCCATGCTTGTAAAACGTCGGTGCTTCGAATGCTTTCACCACCATGTAACGTCGGCAAAGGTTAAGACCTTGATAAATGTGCTTTGAATATTTTTAACTCCAAACCCATATTTGGGTATTGTAAAATATTATAATGAATATTATAAATATTTTACTTTGGGCTTTTAACCATATCACTTAATATTATAATAACAAATATTATAATATTATATCCTTTTGAGTTTAATACTTCATTCACATTGCATACCATGGTGTAAATAATATTTATTAATAAAATTTAAATTCTCATTGAATTTAAATAATTTATAAAAAATATATAGGGTTTAAAGGCAGGCAGGATGCACAGCAGGATCCACCACAGCTGCCAGGTCATCCAAGAGAGCAAGCTCTAGAGAAAAGTGTAGAGGGAGGCAACGAGAGCTCTAGTACATGACCATGCCATTCCATTATAATATTATATCCTTTTGAGTTTATTACTTCATTCTCATTGCATACCATGGTGTAAATAATATTTATTTATAAAATTTAAATTCTCATTGAATTTAAATAATTTATAAAAAATATTATATCTCCTTTTTAACTTTGCACAAGCCTCCTTGGGATTGTATGAAAACCCTTTTAACTTATGCTTCCATATACTATTAGGATATTATGGAGCCTTTTTTCTTTTAACTTTTGCACTAATTCTCTTGACCTTTGGCCTTCTTCCTGGATATAAAATAACAACCTTGTTTCTTGAAGAAGTTATTGATATTAATTATGACTTCATCTAGTGACATAAATGAGAACTTTGACTTAGGGACTCAAAATATCAAAAAATATCCTCCTTTGTCATTGATGGCTACCCAAATTTTTTTTACCAAAAACTTGACTTCTTCTTTAGTGTGGGTCCCCCTGGTACATTGCTCCCCTGGCTCAATGCTCTCTTCAAGTATCAAATCTCCCCTGCTTTGAAATTAATGGAAAAGGGTCATATTTATGCTTGGGGCTAAGAATGAGCCTCTTAGCTTAGCCTCTCCCCACCTTATTTTGAGGTGGTTAATTCTGGGGTGGAAGTATTTCTACTCCCATAAGTCATTATTCTTTACCTTTATCCTCTTTCCTTCTTATCTGATTCTTTTGATTCCTTTGATTGTTTTCCATGTCCATATTCCTGTCATATCCTTGTTCCTATTCATGTTCATATCCATGCTCCTATTCCTGTTCATATTCATATTCCTATTCCTATTCATGTTCCTATTCCTATTCCTATTCATGTCCATATCCATGTTCATGTTCTTGTTCATATTCATGTTCTTGTTCCTATTCCTGTTCATGTTCATACCTATTTCTAGGATGTCTGCTCTACACCACTTTGTTGTGTGACCATCATTATTACACTTATAACACTTAATGTTATTATTCCTTGGAGGTGCAAATATCTTAGGATTTCTCCTAGTGAAGACATATCTTCTTCTGTCATGAATCTTGCAATTTTTTTCCTTTTGACCAAACTGATTACATGAGTAGCAATACCCATGAAAAAATTATTTGTTACCAATTTTCTATCTTACATGTGTCCTGCATTGTGAATCCATGTGCCCAAACCTATGACATGAAAAACGTATTCCATTGAATTTTCCTTATATTGACCTCATTGGTCTCTTAGTCTCTCTTGATCTATTCTGATTGTTGTTCCATCTGTATCTTCTTTGTGCATTGTTCCTATTTTTATTTAACTTTCTATTGTCCAACTCATCCTCAGATGTCTCACTATATTTTATGTTATCTTTTTGCAAAGTATCTTCATCTAAAGTATCTTCTTCTCCAAAACTTGAAGTTGAATCTCCTTCCCATTTATTTTGAACCTATTCAAATCCAAGACCTATTTTACTTGATGTAGGCTTTTTTATCTTTATGAACTTATCCAAGTTATTTGAGCTATTTTTTAACCCTTTCATTTTGACCTTGGAGTCTTCTAAATCTTCTCTTAGTAGTGCCATTTCTTGTGCTAAATTCTCACATTCCAAGATCTTTTCTTATAACTTATCTTTAAACTTTTTTGCCTTAGCCTTTGATTTTCTAAATCCTCTATAAGTAATATTTTCTCTTCATCACATTCCTGAAACTAAATTTCAAGTTTAAAGTGTTGATTTCTTAACTTATTTACCGTTTCAAGGGCATAGATAAATTCTCCCTTGAGATCATAACCATCCTTTTTCTGAATATTTCTCTATTTTTTTACCTTTGTACCCACATTTACTTTTTATTGGATTATCTTCTATAGGATCACTTTATTCTTATCCTAATGCCATTAGAATATTTTCATCTGGTACTTCAAGTGCATTCTCATATTCATCATCACTGAAACTATAACCATACCTTGTACAATTATATTCAAGATGTCCAAAATTACCACATATAAAACACTTTAGAATTACTAGAGTCATTTTCTTAACTTGCTCTTTTTCTTCAATCATAAATAAGACTTCATCTCTATCATTGTTTGAAAAACTAGCATCACTATCACTTGAGTACTTACTTGCCTTATTCACATAGTAGCTCATCTTTTGCCTTTGGAATAACTTCTTTCATTATTTGTTTTGTCCATCCTGGCTTTTGTTTTTATGTCTTTATCTTTCTGATTCTCTGTTCCTGTGATCCTATTTTTCTTCTTTAAAACTAAGTCCTGTTATGATGACTGATGACCTTTGTGCATTGATATCTTGTCTAAAGTCTTTGAATTTTCCTAAAACTTGTGTAGCTTGTCCTTAGAACCTTTTACTTCCATCCTTAGTGAAACTATCTCATATTCTAATCATTCACGCTACATATATTTTACCTCTAATTTTTCAGCCATACCTTATTCAATCCTTATTGCCTATTCAACCTTGATTTTGAAGTTGGTGAGTTCATTTAGAAACATTGCTTTTGCTTTTTCATATTATTGAGCTTGAAATATTAATCCTGAGTTCTCCCTTTTTAATTCTTCAAGATTAACCATAAGTCTCACATTCTATCCTTTTTACCTTTGACTTTTCAATCATACCTTCTTCAACTCTTTTTGCCTTTTCAACCTTATCTCTCAATTCAGAGAGATCGTGTAGAATTTTTTTATTACATTTATCATATTATGCATATGAGCCTTCAATTCTAAATTCTCTATTTTCAATCCAACAAGTTCCTTAAGAGTGGCTTCCTCCTTTTCTTTTTATGAATCTTTTATAGGAGCATTTTCTTCTAATACTGAAAGTAGATTTTTTTCTTTATACCTGTTTTGATTGTCCTTGTTATCCTTTCTTGAACCAACCTCTAGGATTTTATTTTCAAAAATATCATCTTCATATTCACCGCTAATGAACCCATTGCAATAACCTGCATCATGACCGATTTACCACAAACAAAACATTATTCACCTTCTTGTGGATAATAAGTTGCATAGTGACCTGTATTCCTACATTTGGTACAAAAAATTATCAACTTGGTTGTTTCTCCATTGCTTGATTCATCTCTTGAATCTATTTCCATTCTTCCTCCCAAAACAACAATAATGGATTCATCTTATTTTTATTTCATGACCACGTGTGTTATTTTCTTCTTATGTCTCATGGTTATACGTTTGCCTTTCTTTGCCATTTGTGTTCTTGTAAGATCTTCCTTCAAGCTGGTAAACCTTTTCTGAAGGAACCAACTCTGATATCAATTGAATAACACAAGCTTATACTAAGAGGAGGGGTGAACATTATAAGACCACTTTTTACTTTTATCATCATAATCAATATTATGCAATATATCAATGGAAATATCAATAGCAAAAAACCAAAGTAGTGCACAAAACATCACACACATATGAGACACCAATTTTACGTGGTTCACCCAATGTGGGCTACTCCACGGAGAAAATATTTCACTAAAATTTTCTCAATAAATATATTGGGAATAATTTCCCTATTATAATGTTTATGGAACTATTTACAAAGGATATATCAATACCCTAAATTTGGTTCATGGATATTTATCCACAGGATAACTCCTCCTCTTCTTTGGCTGGTGATCCTCTAGAAGACTACTGCCTCCACTACACTAGCTTGTGGATATATTTCCATTGAATACTCTTATCCCCACTCAGAAGACCTGTCCTTACTACCCTGGCTGATGGATATTTATCCATTAGAGACTACTATCTTCTCTACTTTGTCACCTCCAAAGCTCTATCTCAAATCTGCACTAAACATAGTCCATTCGGTCTAGCACAAATTTACTCAATAAACCCACTCAGAATTTGCTGAAATAAGATCAACAGGTCCACTCAGAACCTGCTTAAATCTTCTCAACAAGTCCACTCTGAACTTGCTCAAATATGCTCAATAATTCCACATGGAACTTGCTCAAATTTTCTCAACAAGTTAACACAAAACATGCTTAAATATGCTCAATAAGTCCACACAAAACTTGCTCAAATATGCTCAACAAGTCCACTCAAAACTTGCTCAAATCTGCTCAATAAGTCCATATAGAACTTATTCAAATATTCTCAATAGGTCCATTCAGAACCTGTCCAACAAGTTCACTCAGAACTTGCTCGTATCTGCTCAACAAGTCCACATAGAACTTGCTCAAATTTGCTCAACAAGTCAACACAAAACATGCTTAAATATGCTCAATAAGTCCACACAAAACTTTCTCAATTTTTCTCAATGAGTCCACTCAAAACTTGCTCAAATCTTCTCAATAAATCCACACAGAACTTATTCAAATATGCTCAATAGGTCCACTCAGAACCTGTCTAATGTGCTCAATAAGTCCACACATAACTTATTTAAATTTGCTCAATAGGTCCACTCAGAACCTGACAAATTTGCTAAATAAGTCCACACAGAACTTATTCAAATTTGCTCAATAGGTCCACTTTCTCAACTCAAATCAGAATATAGAATAGTTTGTTTTATGGAAATTGAATAATTATTTCATACATCCACTTGAATAGGCTCAATAAAATCTACTCAACCAAGTACTCAAGAGACAACCCTTGCTCACAAACCCTAGTCCAAGCATGTAAACACCAACTCAAAATGTTTCCAACAATGCTCAACAACAAATCTCACATAACAATGATACTCATGTTCTTTTCAAAACCTAGTTCGAGTTATTTGTACAACAGCTCACTTCAACAACAATGCTCATAAAAAATATGCATATAACAATGATACTCATGTTATTTTCAAAATCCTAACTCAAGTTCTTCACACAACCAATGGCTTCAACCACAATGCTTATAAAATAAGGTTTTAATCACAACACTTAATTCCAGAAAACATTGAAGCATTAACTCAAACACTTTAAAAAATGAAACCCTAATCAAATACTTTTCACTCCAAACTTTATTTTCTAGAAAGCCAATCAATCAACTCAACCAAAGAAGAATTTGCCCATACCTTTTTGCTTGACAAGGAGTTGATCTCATAAATCTATCACACTCACACTCACTTCTTTGCCAATCTCAATAAGGGTTAGAAGATAATAATTTCTTCAAAAACACAATACAAAATGACATCAATAATTACAACTTATCACTCCAACTTAAAATAATATTTAACACCTTTACAATAATCTTCTTTAACACAAAAACTCCTTATTAAAATTAAAATAATACTCAAAAGTCTTAATCCTCCAATATGCCAATATAGTAATTTAAGACTTTATTAAAAATTAAAACAAAAAACCTCCTTATTACTTCAAGTGATAATTTTCAACTACCACCACTATCCAATAAGAAACCTTTCTAAACAATTCCAAGAACAACCCTTATACCTCCCAACTTAGGCAAATAATAAAAATTTTATGCAAACTATTTACCTCACCTTCGGAGGGATTCAAACCTTCAACAATACCCATGACAAATGCCTTAGTCGTGGCTTCAAACACCACACAAGCTACGCGCTCATTTGAGACTAACAAATCACCACATGCTTCAATTCATGCCTCCCTTCTTGCCCTTTGAAAGAACGTGCACCTTTGGCACATTCAACCAACATGACTACCAAGCACACTGCTGCATTTCAAATGCTGGCTATATTGCCAAATAATGCTTTCACACTTGCCCAGTGGCCACTAGGCCAAGCTGCACATTTGGTCTTCGAATGATATTTGCTTTCTATTTTGAACTATTCACCACACACAAAATTCACAAAATTCTCATGAGCTCTTCTTTCACTTCACATCCATATAATAATCAATCAAGCAAGGACAAATTTTAATGCCCTTTGAGCATATGTATATATATTAGTTTTCTCCATGCTTGTAAAACATCGACGCTTCGAATGCTTTCACCACCATGTAACGTCGGTGAAGGTTAAGACCTTAATAAATGCGCTTTGAATATTTTTAACTCCAAACCCATCTTTGGGTATTGTAAAATATTATAATAAATATTATAAATATTTTACTTTGGGATTTTAACCATATCACTTAATATTATAATAAAAAATATTATAATATTATATCCTTTTGAGTTTATTTTCTTCATTCTCATTGCATACCATGGTGTAAATAATATTTATTTATAAAATTTAAATTTCATTGAATTTAAATAATTTATAAAAAATATTATCTCCTTTTTAGCTTTGCACAAGCCTCCTTGGACTTTTAACTTATGCTTCCATATACTATTAGGATATTATGGAGCCTTTTTTATTTTAACTTTTGCACTGATTCTCTTGACCTTTGGACTTCTTCATGAATATCAAATAACAACCTTGTTTCTTGATGAAGTCCTTGATATTAAGGATGACTTCATTTGGTGACATCAATGACAACTTTGACTCAGGGACTCCAAATGTCCAACATTAAAAATGATAAAAAAAAATATTTTAGATAAAATATTTATGGAGAAAATACTTTCATTAGGTGGGTAAGGAAGTGCATTATCTCCCTCTCACCATGAATTCATAAGAATCATTGACATGTATCATCAAATATTCTACATTTGTGCCAAGAAAGTGGCCAAGGTGATATCTAGAATTGAGGATTGGAGGATTATTTTTAACTGTTATATTTATATTAAAAATTCTTAAGGGAGATCTTGGTATAAGGGGATGTGAATTTCTTCATTTTTTTTATCCTTGTTATAATCAAGATTCAATAATATTTTATGGTATAGAGCATTTGATAGACTTAAGAGAATATTCTCCCACATCTTAGTTGGGTGGGTGTTCTCTTTGGAATATGCTTTTCATTCATAGAAAAATTCTTATGATGATGTCCTATGATTCAATACACAAAGAAACCATATGTTAAAACAATAAGATATTGATTGATTTAGTTGTATATAAAATGGATTATCACAATCTCAAATATTAAGAAGACTAGTTATTGAATCCTAGAGATAAATTTAAAACATAAGTTTAAGATTGAAAAAAATTATAAAACTATGCTAGTAGAAGTGAAGGACAATTAAGTTGTATCAAACATGAAAATTGTAATATTTTGGCATGATAATTCAATGCATGTCAAGCCATCAATCTAATGCAACCATTTGTAAATATTGAGACTATTATTTGATAGGCATACAAACAAGTCATGAAAAGGTCATCCAATATTATCTATATTAATTTAAAATCTTGGGCTAATTAAGTTCACAAGTTAGTTTTCATGGATACTCACATATACCTTCACCATGGTGAGATTTAATAGATCAATGAATAACATTTATCATAAATTATACTTCAACGATATTCATAATATTTGTTCCACTAATTATCTTGGTCACATTTTATGGTTTATTTATGAAAAGATAATATTTTCATCAAAATATTTGATAACAAAACTTCTTGTTTCAGCATGAAAAGACTAAACATCTCCAATAAAAAATTACATACAATAATTAATGGTTCCACTATACCAATAGTAAAATATTCCAACAATATATCCCATTCCATAATTCATAGTTCCACCATAGAAATTATATATTTTCAATTGTATGTTACATTCTAAATTTTGTGGTTCTACCATAGTAAGAGAATATACTCTTAATAAAATATTCCATTACCCATTTCATAATTCCATAATGGATTACCTTAATTTTTTAATGAACTATTTAGTGTCAAAATTGATGGTCTCATCATTTTATTTTTGGTACTATTAATAAAGGAGGGTTTTGAAAGGAACACCTCAACCTTTTACAACACCTCCAAAAATGGAGAGAACCAAATAAAAATAATAGCAACACAAATTTGAAGACAATCGCTCGACTCAACAGGAAAGAAGAAAAGAGACCAATAAAATCAAACACAAAAAGACATTTAAAACTGAAGAAGAAAAACTAGAGTAGGAAGAAAGGAAAAAACTAAGATAGTTCTTAATCATCAAATCTACCTCCAATATAATTTATCCCAACATATGAGTCACTCCTTCCAAGTAGTCAACAATAATTTTCAGTGATCCCATAATTACACGATATTTTATTTCTGCCATCTTAAGATTGTGGATGACAATACTCTTTCCCTCCACAACATCATCCGAGACACAAACCTCCTTCAGGATGTATAATTCTTATGAATATATTTGGTTAGAAGATCAGATTCAAAATGAAAAATAATAGGATCAAGATTATCTTCAATGGACTTTTTATCCAAAAGTTGCTTAGACTTCCTTGTAGCACTTCTTCCATAAAGAAATTTCATCTTTAAAAATTGGACTACTCTCTAACAATCATAAAGAACTTTATTCATTGATGCAATTTAAAAGGTCCTCAGGGTAATAACTTTTCTAGATAGATTTGTATGGATGGTACAAAGATTTACCATAAAATTAGCAATATAATTTCCTTCTCTTAGAACATGAATTATCGTGGCATGGCTTAGAAGCTTAAGACTTCTTCTCGATTCTCCCATCATATTTGCCACATTCTAGATGGATGAAATGATATATTTAAATATATTAATTATATTTAGTGAATCAACTTCAATAATATTATTTAGAATCCTCAAGCCTACCAATAATATTATGCATTGGAATGCGGCTTCGACTTCCATAAACTAAGCTATTTGAGAGGATAAATGTTCAACATAAGCTGCCACTAACTCTCCCTTACTATTTCTGATTACACCACCTACTTTGAAGATCCCATAAATTGCCTTTAGAAGCACCATAAAAATTCAACTTAAGCCAACCATAGGGAGGGAGGGACCACTTAATCATAATACTAGGATTTGGAACAACAGGACCAGGAATAAATCTTCCTTCAACGAAGCTTAATTAGGAGAGCTAATAAATCTAATGTTCCCCAGCATGAAATATTGAAGATATGGTTTCATCAATTTTATTATTATTAAATATATTAAAATTCTTGAAGAACAATTCTTGAATAATTTTAATTATGTTCATCAATTATGCTAGATAAATATATGACAATTGAGACTCAATCCATAACACGAGTTTATCATGCCATATAAATGCTAGACTCTATTACATTATTTGTAGTTACACAAGTTGTGTATGATTGTTTAAAGATGATTAAATAGGAAATAAAATATGTTGAGTTGTCTACTATAGTGTGTGGTACAATATTATCATATCAAAATACGTCTCTCTTATTTATAAAATTCAACATAAAAAGTGAGGAGTTTGGTGTTTGAAAGAAATATTAAAATTTTATTAGATAGTTTTTAGGTTTAATATTTTTGGGTGTTAATTTTTTGAATAAAGTATGTGTGTGTGTAATTGTAGTGGGGTTTGGTATTAGTAAAAAAAATCAAATATTTTTAAAATAAAAATGCTAGGGGATAGATTATTATTGGGGTCATTCTTCTTATACAAAGTAATAATATTTCTTTAGGTACTTAAAAGGAGAAATAAGAAAATGTATTTTTATTTGGAAGTAAATTTAATACAAAAATATTTTATTCCTATAGTTTATTAAAAGCAAAGATAAAAATAATAAACTATAATGAATAAATTTATAAAGTGCATTTAGGGAGTTATAAGGTATACAAGCAAATTCTATTTAGGTGAGATTTTTTTTTTTTTAAGAAATGTTGAGATTTGGAAAAAGAAAGGTGAATTTATTTTTGAAAGAAAGTTGAAAGTTTGTGATGTTTGAAATATTATATTAAAAAAATAATAATAATTACAATTTTACAATAAGATACATTTTTGGTATTGACCAACACCTTAAATTTTTCAAATAAGTTTTTACATCAAAAACAAAATTTTGTATGCAAAACAAATAAAAAAACATGTGCTTTTTACAATGACAACAATCAATATAAATGAAGCCTCTAAATTGCATTTATAGATCATATTAAGGTATTAAGTTACTATGTCTAAAGCCTAATATAGTTGTCATAATGATATTTGGGCATCAACCCTTTAAATCATTGAGGAGATATAAGGACACATTTTGTGATATATTGTTTCACTCCATTCTTTACTTGATTTGTTAATATTGTTAGATGTAAATTCTAAAATTAAGAAAATCCAAGTATATAGGGAAGTTATCCCCATGTATGAGGATATATCTTTAAGTAGATATCATTTATAGAACAAATCTCTTTCAGTATCACCTTGATATCATGTATCAATATCTTTCATGTACCATACGGTCTATGTCATGTACTACCATGTATATGAAGAGGATTAGCTTCTTCTATATACTGAAAAGTATATCAAAAGAGCGTGTATAATAAAATTTATTGATATATAGAATTGGTGATTGAAAATAATTGGGACATTGTTAATATTGTAAAAATTATTGTGAGATAAAAATAAGCAAAAATTAATTAAAGAGATGCAAAGGCACTTATGCTTAAGAAGATGTAATTTATAGAAGAAATCATTTTCAGTATCTCCTTGATATAATGTATTAGTATATTTCACATACCTTAATGTATCTATCATTTACTACCATGTATACCAAGAGGACAAGCTTCTTTTACATATTGACAAGTATATCGAAAGAGCAGGTATAATAAAAGGATATTTATCCATTGATTATACCATTACCTCCTCTCGAAAAAATGAGGAGGGTTTGCCCTATCATCAAGGGATTTTTAAATTCCTATACATATTTCTCCTCTTGAAATTTCCCAAGAACAACATCCTAGGCCTGGAGTCTGATGAAGATAATTTATCCTCAACTCCCAATCCTAGAACTTCTAGACCCAAGAGGAAGGAGAAAAATGGTAAACCTCTTACCGAATTTAATGTCAAAAAAATGTCAAGGTTGAGGGTACGCATGTTAGATGTTCCCAAAGGCTCAAGATTAAAGAAAAATCTAAAACCCCTCCCTCCATGTCTGTCAAAACCTCAAAGGATCCTTCCAATTTGCCTGATATTATGGAGAAATATCTTCACAAACTTGCAATCCAAGCAACCTTTGACACTATTGATCATCTGGAAACATGTGGCCATAGATAAAGAAATTTTAAGGTTAAAGGATCAACGCCAAGCTCTCAGTCTCTTGTTCTTTTGTGATTCATTCAAGGATATACCTGCCTTTTTCATTGATGAGGGTCCCTCTGATGCCAAGGGTGATGGCAAAGATGAGGACATGGTGGAGATTGCTAAGGAGGCATGTCTTGATGTTCTAAAATATATTCCTAAGGATACATCGAAGGATGAAGAAAAGGCTTCCACACTGGAAACCATTGCTACTTCTCCGATGCTTATTGATGTTCTCCTCTAAGCATGGATGGGGTTTCACCTGTTGTTGGTTTTGTTTCATTCTTTCAGTCTAAAGGCTTTGGTCTAGTTGTGTCTTGCGGGATTCATGACTGTTTCTTTTTCTTTTTTTTGTTCAAGGTTGATTCCTTTTTGATGTAGTAGGCTTAATGCTTGTCTTTTATGTTCCTTTCTGTTCTCTTCTTGGGTTCCTCTTCTTGTCTCATTGTTGTACAAGGCATTAGGGTGCCTTTCAAATGCCCTCTTTTGATAAATAAAAATTTTTAACTTACCAAAAAAAAAAATTGTGATTATTTCTATCCAAGGAATAGTTTAAGAAAGTGATGGATTAATATTTTGCTATATAACCATTGAAATTAGAGAGAATGAAACTATGATTTAGACAAGTTTTCCAAGGGCTCTTCAACATAAAACAAAAGGTATGGGTATATTCTTCCTAGTGAGTGATTGTTGAAAGTTGTGAATGAAAAGTTGGAGTGAAAAGGATTGTTTGGTTAAGTATTTTTTAGTGTGTTTTTACTTAATACTTTAAGGTTTTTTGGAATTGAGAGTTATTAATAAAGCCTTGTTTTACAAGCATTGTTGTTGAAGTGATTAAGTTGAGTGAAGAACTTGAACTAGGATTTGCAAAGAACATGAGTATCAGTGTTATGTGATATTGGTTTATAAGCATTATTGGAAACATTTGAGTGAGTGTTCATATGTTTGGACTAGGATTTGTGAGTAAGGATTATTTCATTGAGTCATTGATTGAGTAGAGTTGGTTGAGACTAGTCAAGTGGATGTGTGAAGTGATAGCTCAAGTTCTATGATTTTTTTTTTCTATATATTGAATTGATTTTAGAGAGAGGTTGAGTGTAGGTGAATGTGAAGCATATTGAATCTCTAACAATTCTCTATATGTTTCTGTAATAAAAGAAATATTGAAAGGGATTGAGATTTCGTGAGTGTGAATCATATTGAGTCTCTAAGAATTCTCTATATGTTTCTAAAAGAATGAGTGAAAGTGATTGAGAATTGAGGTGAATGTGAAGCATATTGAGTCTCTAATAATTCTCTATATGTTTCTAAAATAGTGATTGAAAGTGATTGAGCATTGTGATGAATGTGAAATATATTGAGTCTTTAATAATTATCCTTGTGTTTCTATGAGATTGGAAAAGTTCTAGTGAGGACTTGTTGAGAATATTTGGACAAGTTCTAGAGAGGACTTGTGGATAAATTTGTGTGAGCTTTTGTGGAAGCTTACAATACATATTGAGAGCAGAGTTGGATAAGTTCTAGTGAGGACTTGTTGAGCAGATTTGGACAAGTTCTATAGAGGACTTGTGGACAGATTAGTGTGAGCTTTTATGGAAGCTTACAAGGTACATTTGAGATATGTATTTGAGAAGACTTAAGAGTAGAGTTGATTGATTAATTTGTTCAAACCTTGAGTTAATATTTGGGGCAGATCTAGTAGATTTGATTTATGATTAAGTAAAGCTTTGAGTTAAGGCTTGAGGATAGATATTGAATATAGATTTGTGCTAGACCGAAGGACTGTGTTTAGTGTAGATCAGAGGATAGATATTGAGGATAGATTTGTGCTATACTGAAGGACTATGTTTATTACATATTAAAGGACAGATTTTGGTGTAGATTTAAGAACAGTTTTGTGCCAGACCAAAAACAAATATTGAGAAGATTTGTGCTATACCGAAGGACTATGTTTAGTACAAATTTGAGATAGAGCTTTGAAGGTGATAGAGTATAGAGGATGATAGTCTCCAGTGGATAGAGATCCATTAGCCAAGGCAGTGAGAATAGGTGTCTTTAGTGGATAGAGATCCATTAGCTAGAGTAGTGGGGGTAACATTTCTTTTAGAATATCATGAGTCAGAGCTAAGGATAAAGGAGTTCTCATATGGATAGATATCTACAAACTTTATTATGGAATTGGTGTATCCTTTGTATAGATATCCATAAACATTGTAATAGGGAAAGGATTCCCAAGAGATTGATTGTTAGTGAAATATTTTCTCTGTGGAGTAGCCCACATTGGATGAACCATGTTAAATTGGTATCTCTATTGTGTGTGGTGATTTGTTTATTTATTTTATTACTGCTATTGATATTGCTATCTTTACATTGCATAATATTTATTGGGAAATAAAAGTAAAAAGTGGTCTTATACTGGTCACCCCCCTCTCAGTATAATCTTGTGTTCTTCATTAAGGGAATCAAAAATCACAATATCAACAAAGATAAAAAAGATAAGTGTAATATCAAGGAGGGAAATCATAACAAATGTCATAGTATCAAAGGCATATTACACAGGGTGAATTAAAATCAAAATAAGATTATGAAGAAAGATGTGAAACAACACATAAGGTCTTCATGCCAAGAGATATGTAAAAAGCAAGAAAAAGAGGTGATAGTAAATAATCCAAGATAAAATATAAAATATAAACTCATGTGTCATCCAAAATTACTGAAGGTGACAAATTCTCAAAACTAAGGTCTTGTTTATAGGAAATACACAAGAAATTTGGAGAAGGATGATTTCAAAATGTGTGACAATATATGTTGGTATTTTAAAAAGAATATGCATGGCATTATTCATCCTTGATATCGTTGAAGTAAAATATCAAGAGCAAATTAAAATAATTGAGAAGTTTAAGAATAAACGAATATACAATATGGTTATTGTGACGAGTGATTTCCTTGAAAGGATATATTTTAGTTGTGATACATATGATTTGAGGCCAATGATGGCATATAGCTATTGTGATACTTGTGATTTGAAGCCTATTGTGGTTAATGTATTTTGCAATATAAGGGATCTTGTATAGGGGATAAATATATCTTATGACAACAATAATTTAAATATTGTTCATGAAAAAAAATTAATGTAGAAGGTGGTTGTGTTGGCCATGATAAAATACATATTTTCATATTTGAGAATGACAATGATAATTCAAATTGTCTTAAAGGACTTTTTGATTATGATATATGGTATTTGAATATTGGCAACCAAAATCATAAGGGTGATATAGAATTTGAGGATTTTTAAAGGTATAAAAAAGGTATTGGTTCAAATATATTGATAAAAATGGGATATTATATTACACATTTAGGAAGAAATGGGTAAGGTGTAAAAGAGCCCTTAGTACTAGATATAAGGGAAAAAAACTTAATATCTTGGTTATACAAGATAAGAAGGTGGTAGTGAGACCAAGTATGTGAAAATTAATTCTATGCAAAAGGTGAAAGAAATAGTGCGACTAAATTTATGAAAAGTGCCAATAAAACAAAATTTATGAAGAAGTAATTACATTCAAAAGTTCCTAGTGTGGGTTGTTATAGTCATCATGGAAGACATGGATATTTAATAGCTATATGTTGGAACCTACACTCTTGTGAAAAATATGGAGAAAATAATCATTCCAAATGTATATGTTGGTACAAATAAAGTGATCAAAAAAATATAGATAGTTTGTGGATGGATGAATGTGTGTAATAGGCATAAGATAAAATAAATATTAAATGGTTTCTATAAAAGGAGATAAAATTTGATGATTGAATATAATCATTATTTGTTGAATAATGTTAGATTTTCCATTCTTGGGAAACATGAGATAAATAATTTCAGTATTAAAATATTATGAATATCTATAGCAATAAGACCTAGAGTTGAAATAATATGTGTAAGATTTTAAGGATGTGGATGATTCCAAAGATATATTCCAATTTAAATTTTCTATTGGTGATGACATTATGATCATTCTAGTGGCTAACCTAGAGGTAGCCTAGAGAGGTGACCAAGACGTAATGATAACCCAAAGGTGGTCCAAAGCCAATGATGAACACAAGGGAGAGACGTAGAGGTATTGAACCATTGGAACACCTTGGGATATACCAAAGAGGTAGACCACATAGATATTACAGATCTAGGTAAGCTAGATATTGAGGAGTTAGAACTAGAAAATAAATATCTAATCAACCAATGATAATGACCAAGACAAATTCAAATCCAATGAGTGAGAGACAAAGCTAGAGCTAGACCTAGAGTCATAGAATAAATCTAATGTACCACTCCTAAATGCATAGGTGTGATAATATTTATATTAAATAATGTAACATAGGGGGATGTTAAAATCTATTATATTATTTAGAGTTATTTAATCATTTGAAGCTTTTAATTAATGGAAAAATTGATAATTATCTCTCTCATGAGAAAATATTATGAGATGAAAATATAGTTGAAGGTAAAACACCAAGAGCTATAAGTATTTAAGAGTCTTTAAAATATGAAGATACATATTGATGCAATAAAAATATGCATGTTGTTAGCAAGTTGAGGCTGTTGAATATTGAGCTTTGAATGACATAATAGATAAAAATATGGTAAGATATTAATGTGAAAATAATTGTGTTAAATATTGTGTGTGCATTATTGGAAGTTTTTTTTTGTTTACCCAATATTTAAACAATAAAAAATGATAAGTTCATATAAAAATTAAACTTATTATTACTTTATAATTGATGTCTTCCATTGTCATCAGTTCATTCCTTCCTATTTAACGTGGTAAGGACCTATTTCTTCACAATATATAATCCACTAGGTTTTAGATCATGTATGAAATCAAGAAGTACACAAATATAGTATTGATCCTGTATGTATGATTTAATAATGCTAATAAATAATTCTTTAATCATTACATAAGAAATATAACAATGCAACAAAAAGTTTGATTGTGACCACATTTTTAATTTTAGGTGATTGTTTTACTAATGGTATTGGTAATGCTTCATGGTTCCACCATGGTAAGCGTGTATATTTGAAAAACCACTTAAGTCCATTACTCATATTTTCACCATAAAATAATTGAGCAAAATATCCTATGTTAGAATTCATGGATTCACCATGGAAATATTAATTTATTTTAAAAATTCACATACTAGAATATAAACCATGACTTTCCAATATTTTTTCCACTTATGTTTTTTTTAAGAATTGATGGTTTCACACTGAAAAGAGTGTATATTTTGAACAAACTATTTTATACCACATTCATGCTTCCACATGACATACTTAAATTTATATACAAAAATGGCCCATGTTAGAGTTCATGGTTAGACTATGGAAATATTAAATACTTTCATCAAAAGAGTCCATACATAGGGATCATGGTCGAGGAAGCAATTTTGAATCTATTGTGGGTAAACATGTTTTGTTAACCATATTATAGGGAGGCCAACTTGGCAATAACAATGATAAAATTGAGGAATACAAAAATGTCTTTATCAATAAGTTACAAGGAGAGTCCAATGACCAATTTGCTTTGGTTAAGACCCAACTAAAAGAGATGATACAAAAGCTATAAAATATATCCCAATCCAAATATTAACTTATATTTTCTAGTTCAATTTTTATGATGAGTGTTGTATGGTTGAGATAACATACACAATTAATAAATTTTTTCTCTATTTCTAGATGCTTGTTTTATAATATTAAGAAAATAGGATTTTGAAAGAGATCCCTCAACCTTTTACAAAATCTCTAGCATAAGGGGAGAACCAACCAAAATAACCACAACAAAAACTGGAAACCATTTGAAACAATGGGAAAGACCAAAAGAAACTACAACTACTAACAAAGAAGAAACAAAAATAGAGGGAGAGAACACCAGAAAAGGTAGAGAGGACAAAATTGATATAGTTCTTGAAAATCAAGTCCAACTCTTGGATAGCATATCCCATCATCCTAGATATTTCCTTTGAGTAGTGGACAATAATTTCAATAAGATACAAATAGCGCGTTGCTTTATCTCCATGATCTTCAGATTATGAATGACAATAATATTTCTTTCAGTAGCAACATCCGAGGCATAAAATTCCTTCACCGATTTATATTTTTGAAATTTTATTCCCCACATTGACCATGGATATCCAATAGGGATAACAATAAAAGACCTTGTTTGTTGTTTGTCCTCTGGTCCATATCGTGAAAGCAAAATACCAAAAAATAAGAAACATCTAGGCCAACTGATTCGAGTCGGCCATCGTCATCAAAAAAGAAACATTGAAGACCCACCTCTTACTCAAGTTTCCAGCATAGCAAATATACCAAAAATTACATAAAGAGACTTCCAATACAAAGGAAAAACTCCCACCATGGATCATGGTCCGAGTTTTGGAAGAAATACCAACTCATGAAAGCATGTGTGAATCACATAACAAGATATTGAGACTTACAAAGGACAATAAATCGCCCATATAATATCCATAAGAAACAAATATAATTTGAATTTAGAGCATTAAAATCAGACTAAACTGCCATCACTTGACATGGTCTAAAAAGCAAGGAACATTGGAAATCAAAAAATTCCCAAAAATCGATGAGCTTTGCATGATCAAAAAGAGCATTGTTTAGGAGCCTCACTTTCAAAACCTGTCCAACCCTTTGATATTAATAAATATTTCTCTTCATTGATACGATATAAAATGTCCTCTTGAAAATATTTATTTAAGATAGAAAATCCTGGCTGAGATGTACCAAGATTTTCCATAAAGTCAATGATAAAATTACCCTCCCTTAGCACATGAGTTATTAAGACTTGACTTATATGCTAAATACTTATATTTTCTTCTTCCATAAAATTAACCACCTTCTAAATAGGCTAAAAACTACCATTGAGCATGTTAATTACATTCATTGAATCACATTTAATAAGCGTATTCAAGATCCCCATGTCCATCAACAATAACACACCTTGGAATGAGGCTCTAGTTTCCATGAACTAAGAGATTTGGGATAGCATTTTTTTTGCATAAGCCTTTACCAACTCTCCCTTATTATATCTAATAACACCACCAACAACGATTTGAACCAAAATATTGGAGGGGGACCATTTCATCGAAATCCTTGGATTTGGAGCAAACGGGTCCAAATTCATTGGTAGAAAGCCCAAATCCTCTTGCAACCATGCTTCATTAAGAGAGAAACTATATCTAATATTTCTTGGATCTTAAAAAATAAAAGAATTTTTTTTATAACACAATACATTATCCTTGAACTAACTCCATAAACATCTTTTTTTTAACTTTTAAACACCCTTGCATTTTGTTCTTTCAATACCCATAGAGGATGTGGGGAAATAAGAATTTCCATATACATTTGAGACAAGGGGAAGCAAAGAGAGAGGACCATTACTGAATGTAGTCAACCATAGAACATTGTGAGATGTATTTGTGAGCTATGTTGAAATGATTTTATGATTTTATTTTGAATACATGTATTGATGCAAGCATGATATATATAATAAGCTCTTATTTGTGGCCAATATTTGGTAGGATTGATAGAACCCCAAAGCCAATGATGATCCCAACCTAGGGATCTAGAGGTATTGACCCATAAGAAGACCTTGGGATATACCAATGAGGTAGACCACATGGAGATTAATTAAATCTAGCCAAGCTAGATCTAGAGGAGTCAAAACTAGCAAAGAAATATCTAATCAACCAATAAGAATGAATAAGCCAAAGCCAAATCCAAACAATGAGAGCCAAAGATAGAGCTAGAGCTAGAGTCATAGAATAGATCTAATGTACTACTCCTAAATGCATAGGGGTGATAATATTTATATTAAATAATGTAACATAGGGGGATGTTAAACTTTATTATATTATTTAAAGTTATTTAATTATTTGAAGTTTTTAATTAATGGAAGAATTTATAATTATCTCTCTAATAAGAAAATATGATAAGATTAAAATATAGTTGAAGGTGAAACACCAAGAGTTACAAGGATTGAAGATACTCTCAAAGATAAAGATACATATTGATGCAATAAAAGTATGCATGTTTTTAGGAAGTTAATCCTAGCGAATATTGAGCTTTGAATGACAAAATAGATAAAAATAAGATAAAATATTAATGTGAAAATCATTGTGTAAAATATTGTGTGTGCATTATTGGAATTGTTTTCTTGTTTACCACATATTTCAACAATAAAAAATTATAAGTTCATACAAAAAGTAAACATACTATTTCTTTATAATTAATGTCTTCCATTGTCATCATTTATTTCCTTAATCTTTAATGTGGTAAAGAACCTATTGCTTCACAACATATAATACACTATGTTTTAGATCATGTATGGAATCAAGAAGTACATAAATATAGTATTGATCGTACATGTATAATTAAAAAATGCAATTAAATAATTATTTAATCATTATATAAGAAATATAATAATGCAGCAAAAAGTTTGATCGTGACCACCTTTTTCATTTTAGGTGATTATTTTACTAATGGTCTTGGTAATGCTTCATGGTTCCACCAAAGTAGGTGTGTATATTTGAAAAACCACTTAATTCCATTACTCATGTTTTCACCATAGCATAATTGAGCAAAATATCCTATGTTAGAAATCATGGTTCTACCATGGCAACATAAGTTGATTTTAAAAAATCATACGCTAGAATATAAACCATGACTTTCAAATGTTTGTTCCACTTATGTTTTTCTTTTTAAATTCATGGTTTCACACTAAAAAGAGTGTATATTTTGAAAAACCCATTTTATACCACATTCATGCTTCCACATGACATACTTAAATTTATTTACAAAAATAGCTAATATTAGAGTTCATGGTTAGACTATGGAAATACTAATATTTTTCATCAAAAGAGTCCATATATAGGGATCATGGTCAAGGAAGAAATTTTGAAGCTGTTGAGAAGCAACACACCCCCACTGAAAAATGAATTTCCATCCTTTGAAAATATTGAGCTTTCATTTTGTAGTAAGGACCCTCTTGAGTTTTTTAGGTTTTAAATTCCAATTTTGCTTGCCTCCTTTTTCAAGTTGTGCATTTATTTGCATCTGGCTTTGATTTACTTCAGAATTCATTTTTCCACATGTTAGAATCATTCATGAATAAAGAAAATCTTTCACTGATATGAAAAAATGCAGAATACAGATAGATAAATTCATTAGAAGCCAAAAATTTCCATTTTTGGAAATGTCGCGATATCGCGACACTTCCATTTTTGGAAATGTCGTGATATCGCGACGGGTTTTGAAAAAATCGGACAAGTCGCAAACGCGGAGCGAAATCGCGACACTTCCATTTTTGGAAATGTCCCAATATCGCGACGGGTTTTGAAAGAGAAAGCAAATGCATACGAAACGTAGCGATTTCCCGACATGTCACGAAATCGCGACATGTCGTAGTTTCGCTGTAGCAAGAGGCAAAAGGAAGCAAAGGGCAAAACAGGTCACAATTTTGCGACATGTCGTGAAATCGCGACGTGTCGTAGTTTCACGGCTACTAGGGAGAAAAATGGTTAAGGCATGGAAAGGGGCACAATTTCGTGACATGTCACGTTTTTGCAGTGCATCAGAGAATAAGGGGCCCAGGGCGCAAACATGTCACGAAATCGTGATGTCACGAAATCGCAATGTTTTTCCAGAAGGGGGCCCAGGGCATATGGACTGTAGCGATTCCGCGACATGTCATGAAATCGCGACAGGTCCAAGCCAAAACAAAGAGATCAAGAGGAATCAAGTGCAAAAAAGAAGCTAAGGCAAAAGTGTAGTGAAATCGTGACGTCTTTTGGACGTTGCGAAATTACGACAGTTTGGAGAGCCAGAGTAGAGACAGGGCTGGGTGTCGCAAAATCGCGACGTCATGATTTCGTGACGTCACGAAATCATGACATGCCAGAAGAAGCAAAGGGAGCCCAAAGGTCAGCAAAGTGAGCATAGATGCCAAGGCAAGGTAAGATTTTAGCAGAACAAAAGAAGTTAACTCAAAGACGTCACGAAATCGCGATGGCCAAAGAAAGAAGTGCCCAAGGAAGGAACCAAGAAGCAAGGCAACGCCAAGTCAAAGGGCAGCCAAGGCCCGACTGTATGAAGCAAAGGAAATGATTAGAAGTGCAAAGGTTTCATGAAATCATGACGTCGTGATTTTGCAACGTCGCAAAATCGCAACACGATCGGCAGAAGGCAGCACAAGGGCGAAACAGTCACGATTTTGCGACATGTCACGAAATCGTGACATGTCGCATTTTTGCAGACATGAAGAGGAAAAGTTGCTGAGGCAAAGGAAGGGTCGCGATTTCGTGACATGTCATGAAATCATGACATGTCATGTTTTCGTGGTGCATGGAGTGAGAAGGAGGCAAAGGCAGAAATAGGTCACGATTTCGTGACATGTCGTAAAATCACGACATGTCGCATTTTTGCGGCCATGTTGGACAGAAAGGTGCAAGGCACTGAAAGGGTCACGATTTCGCGACATATCACGAAATCGTGACATGTCACATTTTTGCGGCCATGGCAGGAAAACAGCATAGAATGGAAAACAGCTAAAAACGGACACGTGTCACGATTTTTTTTGCGACAAGTGTCAAAAAAAAGCAAGCCTACGTATAATGAACTTTAGGGTTTTGATTGAAATTTAGGGTTTTGATTGAACTTTAGGGTTTTGATTGAACTTTAGGGTTTTGATTTAATATTATTAAAATAATAATCCTTGTTTGTCTTTTATGCAGGAAGCAAGCTGACACTTGCATGATAGCGGGAGTAATGGCAAGAAAGATAAAGTCAGGCGCATTTTAATCAAGGGCAAAGAATTGCTGTTTCATCTAGATTTTACGGATCTGGCTGCAAAGAGATTTTGAGATGTCACATTAAAGTTTGAGATGCTAGGAATTGCTGTTTCATCTAGATTTTACGGATCTGGCTGCAAAGAGATTTTACGGTGATTAAGCAGCTTCCCATTTAATGGAGTATGTCAGGAATTGGCCAAAAAATGAAAATATCTACATACAGTTACCAGAATTTGTTGATGGATGCATTTAATAGAAATTTATGGCAGAAGTAATGGCTTGCAGAGATTTTCAACTCAAGGATGGCTCTGCGGAGATGAAATGTCAAAGAAGTTGTGACTCATCTAAATTACCCGAGGGAATTAATGAGCACATTTACACACAGTTGTGGGTGGATGCAAGTGGCATTCGAATTTTGCCTTCTCCATTTATGGCAAGTGACTGCACTGATTTGCAGAATGGTTAAGTTTTATCAAAGCTTTAATTTAAAAAAGCTTTATATTGTAAAACCCGGGTAGTAGGGTTTAAGATGATAAGATTTAGGGATTGAGAAGAAGATATTTTTAAAAATATCAGGGTCTGTCCTGAGTCTATAAATACTTCTTCTAAATGTTATCGCAGGAGGCAGAGACTTAGAAAAAAGGCTATTGAAGCAATTTCTTGCAAATCTTGTAAAATACTTGATTTCTAGACTTGGAGTTGATGTGCTTTTGTTTTCTTTGATAGCATGGCTAGGAGCCTAATCTATTTCAGATTGTGATAAGTTCATCTTCTTTTGTTATCCGTTTCTTTAAATTTTATTAAATATATGCTGTAAATCCGTGTTATCAAGATTAAATATGCTGTTGGGATTCATTTGTTCTATTGTATGCTAGGGAAAATCACAGATTTAAGGTTCAAGTTTGTTCTAATTGCTTTGTCCTCATTGTGTGAGCTATGCTGCTAGTGAATGATACCAATTTTAACTGACTTCCCTTCCGTTTATGATTTTATTTCAGATCTGTTCCATCTCTGTCTTATGCTCTTAGTAGAAGGTGATCTTAGAAAGCTGGACACCTTCTTCTTTGATTTGTTCTATTGTGAAGCTGATAGTATAAATAAATTGGTAGTTTAGATTTTATAGCTAAGTTTGATAGACTTATCTTTCTGCCCTACCCTACTCTCTCTATTTTACCATGAATGATCCATTTTTATTTTCTTTAATTTGTCCTTTATTTAAATCTGTTGACCCATAAGAGCTAGATCAAAGAACTGATTTTAAATCTGACTATCCATAAATGAGCAATTCCAAAAACATTACTGAACAAGTTCAAGAACCCATTGTAAGGTAACATATAGCCATATTGAAAACTATTCCAGAAGTGGAAAAGAGTGAATAGACATTCGACCTGACACTGTAACTCACACCTTGGATAACCAGCAAGATCCTAAAGTGAGTGAGATTTATCCCTTATAAGTGTTATCAGTGTTTCATGCTCATTCTTCACAGGGTGTGTATAAAAGTTGGACCAACATTTAAAAATGGCGCTAGAAGGAGGGCCCACTAAACTTCGTTCAGTATTGTAAGTTGTCTGTACAATATTTAAAATTGCCAGAAAAGAGGACCTCAAGTTCAGTAGTCTGTTAAGGATTGTGAGATTATAAGTTTGTTTGTGAAAATCTGGATTCTACATACAGAGTAACAAGGTCCCACCCCGAGCCGGAGAGCTCCTTGTGCCCGAATTAGAAACTCCAAGAAGAAGTAGCCTCAGAAGGGCCAAGTCTCTGTCTGAAATAGTTTTATCACCACTGGTAGTTACTCCAAGTACAACTCAGAATATCACCGTCAATCAAGTAGTAATGGCAAACTGGTTGGGTTCTACTGCCTTAAATATTCTAGGTATAGCCCATGACCTACACAAAAATTTGAAGAGATATCTTACCAGATATAAGTATGATGGGACTAGGATAGCAGAAGAACATCTAGTTGCATTCAATAATGCTTTGAAATTGTTAATTGTATAGCATGAAGATGTCGCTTGCAGATTGTTCCCTTTCACTCTCCAGGAGGGAGCTTATGACTAGTTTCTAAATCTCACTAATGATTCTATTACTAGTTGGAATGACTTGGAAAAGGTTTTTGTGTCACTTTTTGGTGAGGTAATAGATCCCAGTATATTATATCAGCAGTTTTCTGGTATTAAAAGATAAATAAACAAATCTGTCAGTTCTTACAATGTCAAATTTTAGAAGGCTTATGGTAGACTGAATGGCTATTATGTGCCAAATGCAGACCTGGTATTAGAGATTTTTAGAAATTCTCTTGATCCAATGACTTTAGTTTTCTTAAATAGAGGCTTATAAAGAAGCCTTGATTCTGGAAAGACAGTTGGGACCCCAACCTTTAAATGCTCAAAAAATTCCTCTGGTCACACAAGATGCCCCTATTTTCAATCCCATACCACATCAGATGATGTTGCCAGTATGTCAGACTCTACCATCAGCAAATCCATTGGCTATAACACCTGCTGAAAATGTACAGAACCCAGGTAAAGAAGCTGATAATGCAAGAGTTGAAGAAGTATCAAAAATAGTCCAAAAGTTGGCCAATGATTTTTTGAGTTTTAAAAGGCAGGTTTCTACTGGGGAGAACTCAAACAAGTATTCCTATCAGTAGAATAGATTCACTCGGCCCCCATACAAACTTAATAAAGATTACAAAGGTAAAGGTCATGATGTAAATATCTGTGATTTAGCTTTGCCTAACTGGTGCAGAATACATGCTACTTCTCAGCACGGGGAGTTAGACTGTTTGGAATTTTGTAACGCATTTGAAACTTTATCTAGGGAGTTGATTTCTCCTGAACATCAAAGAACTGCGGATGGCCCAAGTTCATCCAGCCATAGTGCAGCTATGGTCTTGGATTCTTTCACTTTCCCGGGTGAATTTGAGAATGTAGTTGAAATCCCTATGGATGAGGTACAGGCTTTTCAACAGTACAAGAGGGACAACTACAACCTCAGAAATAGAAATCCGAATCCCAACACTACATCTACCCCTCCGGACAACTCCCATAGTGTTCCTCCGGATCCATCTTCAAGCAATAACCCACCTCCACCCAAGGGAGGAAATTCGAAAGGACCAGATGTTTTTGTCCCTCCACTTAATAAGGGATATAACATAGTGGAGGACATGAAGAAGATCAAAGCCAACATCACTCTTCATGAGCTAGCCCAAATTTCTGAACAGAGGGATAACCTGATCAAAACATATTTTGGGCATACAACAAAATCTCCGGACAAAGGAAAGAAGATGGCAAATGCGAATGTAGCCATGTATAAGGAGAAGACTGAAGTTCTGCATTTTTTACTGACTGTTCGTATTTTTGAGAAAAACTTACACAACTGTCTGGTAGATTCGGGTGCTTCAGCTAATGTTATGCCTTTGGCCATCTGTTAGCAGTTGGGTTTTACCCCCATTAACTCTGAGATGAGATTTGTCCAATTGGATAAGTTTGAAGTTAAAGTGGTAGGTGAACTTCAAAATATACATATTCAGATAGCATCTGAGCCAAGAGTGCAACATAGAATTGATATTCAGGTGGTGGATATCCCTGTAGGTTATGGGATGCTTCTGAGTAGGGATTGGTCAAAATCCTTGAATGGGTATTTGGCTACTGATTTCTCGAATATGTGGCTACCTTGGAATGGTTTTGCAAATCAATTAAAAATTAACAAAGAACCAAGATATAAGCTCATGATCACATAATATAATGCCAAAAATGAAACTGTTAATCTTACTGAGGGCTCATATATTGGGGTTTATAATCTGACAACTACTCAAAGGGAGAAACCAGTTAAAGCTCACCAATATCATGATAATGAAGTTGGGATGCTTTATATTAATGCAGCTAAGTTCGAGCAAGGTTATGATACAGAGGCTGTTCTTAAAATACCAAAAAATAAAATCGATTTTATGCCTTATCGCTTGTAGTTTCCCTGCACTAATAACTTGGTAGAATATGAAGCATTAATACCAGGATTAAAGTTTGCTTTACATTACTTTGATCATGTAGATACAAAAACTCATATGTTGGACTTGTTTGGTTTGCAGGGTGGATGACTTCAAGCCGTAGAGCATTTTAGTCGGCACCAAGAGACAGTCAAGCACTGGCTTAACGAGAGGGCCAATTCGAAGGTTTTCAAACTTGTGGACCTGGTGTTTCTGTGGGACAAGACCCATGAAAAAAAGCGTAAAAACACCAAGCTGCAACATTTATGGACAGGGCCATACCAAATTGCCAAAGCAATGGGTAATAATGCATTTTTTCTACGGGACCTGGAGGGTAATTTTCTGAACCTTCTTGTTAATGGCCAATACTTAAAGAATTATTTCTCAGCTGTTCCATCCAATATATCGTTTGAGTGAGTCACAAAGAAGATGTAACATGTTTATACATTGTAAATGAGCTTTAAGGTCTGTACAGTTTTATTCTATTTTATTTTTGAGGTATGTCTTTATCCTTGAGGTCTGTACAGTTCTATGTTTTATTTTCTTTAAATGTCTCTGCAGTTCTATGTTTTATTTTTAAAATTCTGTGCAATGTTTTTCAGTCTGTACAATTTTATTTTATTTTGTTTTAAAAGTATGTATAGTTGTATTTTATTTTGTTTTAAAAGTCTGTGTAGTGTTATTTTATTTTATCTTATTTTGTTTATCCTTGGTAGTCTGTACAAAGTTCTTTAGCTTTTAAAATTCTATTTTTTAAGTTTTGCCTGAGCATCAATGAAAAGTCAGCCTTCTAAAAATTGTTTTATTCTAAGTTCAGAATCCAGTGTTCATTATTCTAATTGAGAGATAGTCTACTTAAACTAAACAGTGGAACTATTTTTTTATTCAAAACAATAGTAGAAAGACGATTGGACTATGTGTCTTGCTTGCCACAGTTATTTTAATTATAAAGAAACTGCTATACTGTTTGGCTGGAGAAACTCCTGGGGAATCCAAGAATAGTTGGTCATAAGAGGGGACTCTGATCCATGAAATTATTTGAGTATCCATAGAGGCTATCGGTACCCAGACTGAAGCAGTTCCAGGTTGATGAAATATTAAAAAAAAAATTGGTGTTCTTTCTAAGGCTTTCAGATGTTGGTATATTTCAAAGGAGAGATAGAAAAGGTGAAAGTTGAGCAAGACAGCATAAAATTGGCACTCTATTACTTCCTATATATATATAAAAAAAAAAAAATGGAGAGAGAAAAGGTTATGTAATGAAAGAGGCAACCAAGACTTCAAAAGATGTTTTTCTTCTACCAAGTTGTAGATTCTACCTTACAGTTGTGAATCTAGGTCATGTAAATCTAAAGGGTAACTCTGTCGGGGCTGTAAAAAGCTAAACTAGTAAATAGAGCTCTACTCGGTTTCCCCTTTTACAATCTAGAAAAGCTAATCAATCTAGAGTTCAACATTTGGAGGCCCAGTCATTCTTGAAGAAAGTTTCATATGCTTGTAATTGCACATCAAAAATCTTCCTTAAATGATTCAGCCTAGTATGTCCTTGGGAAATTTTGACAACTATCAGCTAGTAGTTAAATTGTTTTGAAGAATGTCTGTGGCAAGGCATGATACATGGTCTATTTTGTTTTGAAACTAGAGTCCTCGGTTTTAAAATAATGCTACTATTTTACCCGCAGATATCGCCATTTATTGAGAAGCAACACACCCCCACCGAAAAATGAATTTCCATCCTTTAAAAATATTGAGCTTTCATTTTGCAGTAAGGACCCTCTTGAGTTTTTTAGGTTTTAAATTCCAATTTTGCTTGCCTCCTTTTTCAAGTTGTGCATTTATTTGCAACTGGATTTGATTTACTTCAGAATTTATTTTTCCACATGTTATAATCATTCATGAATAAAGAAAATATTTCACTGATATGAAAAAATGCAGAATACAGATAGATAAATTTATTAGAAGCCAAAAATTTCCATTTTTTGAAATGTCACGACATCGCGACGGGTTTTGAAAAAATCGGCCAAGTCGCAAACGCATAGCGAAATCGCGACACTTCCATTTTTGGAAATCTCACGAAATCGCGACGGGTTTTGAAAGAGAAAGCAAATGTGTACGGAACGTAGCGATTTCACGACATGTTGCAATTTCACTGCAGTAGGAGGCAAAAGGAAGCAAAGGGCAAAACAGGTCTCGATTTCGCGACATGTGAAATCGCGACGTGTCGTAGTTTCGCGACTGCTAGGGAGAAAAATGGTTAAGGCATGGAAAGGGGCACGATTTCGTGACATGTCATGAAATCGCGACATGTCACGTTTTTGTGGTGCATCAGAGAAGAAGGGGCCCAGGGTGCAAACATGTTACGAATTCGCGACGTCACAAAATCACGACGTTTTTCCAGAAGGGGGCCCAGGGCGTACGGACATGTCACGAAATTGTGACATTTCACGAAATCACGATAGGTCCAAGCCAAAACAAAGAAAACAAGAGGAATCAAGTGCAAAAAAGAAGCTAAGGCAAAAGTGTAGTGAAATCACGACGTCTTTCAAACATCAAGAAGTTGCGATAGTTTGGAGAGCCAGAGTAGAGACAGGGCTGGGTGTCGCAAAATCACGACGTCGCAATTTTGCAATGTCACGAAATCACGACATGCCAGAAGAAGCAAAGGGAGCCCAAAGGTCAGCAGAGTGAGCACAGATGCCAAGGCAAGGTAAGGTTTCAGCAGAACAAAAGAAGTTAACTCAAAGACGTCGCGAAATTACGACGTCCAAAGAAAGAAGTGCCCAAAGAAGGAACCAAGAAGCAAGGCAATGCCAAGTCAAAGGGAAGCCAAGGACCGGCTGTATGAAGCAAAGGAAATGATTAGAAGTGCAAAGGTGTCACAAAATCATGACATCACGATTTTGTGACATCGTGAAATTGCGACATAGTCGGCGGAAGGTAGCACAAGGGCGAAACAGGTCACGATTTCATGACATGTCGTGAAATCATGACATGTCACGTTTTCACGGACATGAAGAGGAAAAGCTACCAAGGCATAGGAAGGATCGCGATTTTGTGACATGTCGCAAGGAGGCAAAGGCAAAAATAGGTCGCGATTTCGTGACATGTTGCGAAATCGTGACATGTCACGTTTTCGCGGCCATGTTGGATAGAAAGGTGCAAGGCGCTGAAAGGGTAGCAATTTTGTGACATGTCGTGAAATCGCGACATGTCGCATTTTCATGGCCATGGTAGGAAAATAGCACAGAATGGAAAACAACTAGAAACGGATACGTGTTGTGATTTTTTTTGCAACACGTGTCAAAACAAAGCAAGCCTACGTATAATGAACTTTAGGGTTTTGATTGAACTTTAGGGTTTTGATTGAACTTTAAAGTTTTGATTTAATATTATTAAAATACTAATCCTTGTTTGTCTTTTATGCAGGAAGCAAGCTGGCACTTGCATGATAGCGGGAGTAATGGCAAGAAAGATAAAGTCAGGCGCATTTTAATCAAGGGCCGTCACATTAAAGTTTGAGATGTCGAGAATTGCTGTTTCATCTAGATTTTACGGTGATTAAGCAGCTGCCCATTTAATGGAGTATGTCAAGAATTGGCGAAAAATGAAAATATCTACATACAGTTACCGTAATTTGTCGATGGATGCATTTAATAGAAATTTATGGCAGAAGTAATGGCTTGTAGAGATTTTCAACTCGGGGATGGCTCTCACGGAGATGAAATGTCAAAGAAGTGGTGACTCATCCAAATTACCCGAGGGAATTAATGAGCACATTTACACACAGTTGTGAGTGGATGCAAGTGGCATTCAAATTCTACTTTTGTTTTCTGTGATAGCATGGCCAGGAGCCTAATATCTTTCAGATTGTGATAAGTTCATCTTCTTTTGTTATCCGTTTCTTTAAAGTTTATTAAATATATGCTATAAATCTGTGTTATCAAGATTAAATATGTTGTTGGGCTTCATTTGTTCTATTGTATGTTAGGGAAAATCATATATTTAAGGTTCAAGTTTGTTCTATTTGCTCTGTCCTCACTGTGTGAGCTATGCTGTTGGTGAATGATACCAATTTTAATCGACTTCCCTTTCGTTTATGATTTTCTTTCAGATCTATTCCATCTTTGTCTTATGCTCTTAGTAGAAGGTGATCTTAGAAATCTGGACACCTTCTTCTTTGATTTGTTCTATTGTGAAGCTGATAGTATAAATAAATTGGTAGTTTAGATTTTACAGCTAAGTTTGATAGACTTCTCTTTCTGCCCTACCCTACTCTCTCTATTTTATCGTGAATGATCCATTTTTATTTTCTTTAATTTGTCCTTTATTTAAATCTGCTGACCCATAAGAGCTAGATCAAAGAACTGATTTTAAATCTGATTATCCATAAATGAGCAATTCCAAAAACATTACTGAACAAGTTCAAGAACCCATTGTAAGGTAAAATACAGCCATATTGACAACTATTTCAGAAGTGGAAAAGAGTGAATAGACATTCGACACGACTCTGTAACTCACACATTGGATAACCAACAAGATCCTAAAGTGAGTGGGATTTATCCCTTATAAGTGTTATCAGAGTTTCATGCTCATTCTTCACAGGGTGTGTATAAAAGATGGACCAACATTTAAAAATGGTGCTAGAAGAAGGGCCCACTAAACTCCGTTCAGTATTGTAAGTTGTCTGTACAATATTTAAAATTGCCAAAAAAGAGGACCTCAAGTTCAGTAGTCTATTAAGGATTGTGAGATTATAAGTTTGTTTGTGAAAATCTGGATTTAACATACAGAGTAACAAGGTCCCACCCCAGAGCTGGAGAGCTCCTTGTGCCTGAATTAGAAACTCCAAGAAGAAGTAGCCGCAGAAGGGCCAAGTCTCTGTCTGAAATAGTTTTATCACCATTGGTAGTTACTCCAAGTACAACTCAGAATATCACCATCAATCAAGTAGTAATGGCAAACTGGTTGGGTTCTACTGCCTTAAATATTCTAGGTATAGCCCATGACCTACACAGAAATTCGAAGAGATATCTTCCCAGATATAAGTATGATGGGACTAGGATAGCAGAAGAACATCTAGTTGCATTCAATAATGCTTTGAAATTGTTAAATGTACAGCATGAAGATGTCGCTTGCAGATTTTTCCCTTTCACTCTCCAGGAGGGAGCTTATGACTAGTTTCTAAATCTCACTAATGATTCTATTACTAGTTGGAATGACTTGGAAAAGGTTTTTGTGTCACTTTTTGGTGAGGTAATAGATCCCAGTATATTATATCAACAGTTTTCTGGTATTAAAAGAGAAATAAACAAATCTGTCAGTTCTTACAATGTCAAATTTTAGAAGGCTTATGGTAGACTGAATGGCTATTATGTTCCAAATGCAGACCTGGTATTAGATATTTTTAGAAATTATCTTGATCCAATGACTTTAGTTTTCTTAAATAGAGGCTTATAAAGAAGCTTTGATTCTGGAAAGATAGTTGGGACCCCAACCTTTAAATGCTCAACAAATTCCTCTGGTCACACAAGCTGCCCCTGTTTTCAATCCCATACCACATCAGATGATGTTGCCAGTATGTCAGACTCTACCATCAACAAATCCATTGGCTGTAACACCTGCTGAAAATGTACAGAACCCAGGTAAAGAAGCTGATAATGCAAGAGTTGAAGAAGTATAAAAAATAGTCCAAAAGTTGGCCAATGATTTTTTGAGTTTTAAAAGGCAGGTTTCTACTGGGGAGAACTAAAACAAGTATTCCTATCAGCAGAATAGATTCACACGGCCCCCATACGAACTTAATAAATATTACAAAGGTAAAGGTCATGATGTAAATATCTGTGATTTAGATTTGCCTAACTGGTGCAGAATACATGCTACTTCTTATCACGGGGAGTTAGACTGTTTGGAATTTTGTAATGCATTTGAAGCTTTATCTAGGGAGTTGATTTCTCCTGAACATAAAAGAACTACGGATGGCCCAAGTTCATCCAGCCATAGTGCAGCTATGGTCTTGGATTCTTTCACTTTCCCGGGTGAATCTGAGAATGTAGTTGAAATCCCTATGGATGAGGTACAGGCTTTTCAACAGTACAAGAGGGACAACTACAACCTCAGAAACAGAAATTCGAATCCCAACACTACATCTACCCCTCCGGACAACTCCCATAGTGTTCCTCCGGATCCATCTTCAAGCAATAACCCACCTCCACCCAAGGGAGGACATTCGAAAGGACCAGATGTTTTTGTCCCTCCACTTAATAAGGGATATAACATAGTGGAGGACATGAAGAAGATCAAAGCCAACATCACTCTTCATGAGCTAGCCCAAATTTCTGAACAGAGGGATAACTTGATCAAAACATATTTTGGGCATACAACAAAATCTCCGAACAAAGGAAAGAAGATAGCAAATGCGAATGTAGCCATGTATAAGGAGAAGACTGAAGTTCTACCTTTTTTACAGACTGTTCGTATTTTCGAGAAAAACTTACACAACTATCTGGTAGATTCGGGTGCTTCAGCTAATGTTATGCCTTTGGCCATCTGTTAGCAGTTGGGTTTTACCCCCATGAACTCCGAGATGAGAGTTGTCCAATTGGATAAGTCTGAAGTTAAAGTGGTAGGTGAACTTCAGAATATACATATCCAGATAGCATCTGAGCCAAGAGCGCAACATAGAATTGATATTCAGGTGGTGGATATCCCTGTAGGTTATGGGATGCTTCTGAGTAGGGATTGGTCAAAATCCTTGAATGGGTATTTGGCTACTGATTTCTCGCATATGTGGCTACCTTGGAATGGTTTTACAAATCAATTAAAAATTAACAAAGAACCAAGATATAAGCTCATGATCACAGAATATAATGCCAAAAATGAAACTGTTAATCTTACTAAGGGCTGTTATATTGGGGTTTATAATCTGATAACTACTCAAAGGGAGAAACCAGTTAAAGCTCACCAAGATCATGATAATGAAGTTGGGATGCTTTATATTAATGCAGCTAAGTTCGAGCAAGGTTATGATACAGAGGCTGTTCTTAAAAGACCAAAAAATAAAATCGATTTTATGCCTTATCGCTTGTAGTTTCCCTGCACTAATAACTTGGTAGAATATGAAGCATTAATACCAGGATTAAAGTTTGCTTTACATTACTTTGATCATGTAGATACAAAAACTCATATGTTGGAATTGTTTGGTTTGCAGGGTGGATGACTTCAAGCCGTAGAGCATTTTAGTCGGCACCAAGAGACAGTCAAGCACTGGATTAACGAGAGGGCCAATTCGAAGGTTTTCAAACTTGTGGACCTGGTGTTTCTGTGGGACAAGACCCATGAAAAAAAGCATAAAAACACCAAGCTGCAACATTTATGGACAGGGCCATACCAAATTGCCAAAGCCCTGGGTAATAATGCATTTTTTCTACGGGACCTGGAGGGTAATTTTTTGAACCTTCTTGTTAATGGCCAATACTTAAAGAATTATTTCTCAGCTGTTCCATCCAATATATCGTTTGAGTGAGTCATAAAGAAGATGTAACATGTTTATACATTGTAAATGAGCTTTAAGGTCTGTACAGTTTTATTCTATTTTATTTTTGAGGTATGTCTTTATCCTTGAGGTCTGTACAGTTCTATGTTTTATTTTCTTTAAATGTCTGTGCAGTTCTATGTTTTATTTTTAAAAGTCTGTGCAGTGTTTTTCAGTCTGTACAGTTTTATTTTATTTTGTTTTAAAAGTCTGTACAGTTGTATTTTATTTTGTTTTAAAAGTCTGTGTAGTGTTATTTTATTTTATCTTATTTTGTTTATCCTTGGTAGTCTGTACAAAGTTCTTTAGCTTTTAAAATTATGTTTTTTAAGTTTTGCCTGAGCATCAATGAAAAGTCAGCCTTCTAAAAATTGTTTTATTCTAAGTTCAGAATCCAGTGTTCATTATTCTAATTGAGAGATAGTCTACTTAAACTAAACAGTGGAACTATTTTGTTATTCAGAAAAATAGTAGAAAGACGATTGGACTATGTGTCTTGCTTGCCACAGTTATTTTAATTATAAAGAAACTGCTATACTATTTGGCTGGAGAAACTCCTGGGGAATCCAAGAATAGTTGGTCATAAGAGGGGACTCTGATCCATGAAATTATTTGAGTATCCATAGAGGCTATCGGTACCCAGACTGAAGTAGTTCCAGGTTGATGAAATATTAAAAAAAAAATTGGTGTTCTTTCTAAGGCTTTTCAGATGCTGGTATATTTCAAAGGAGAGAGAGAAAAGGTGAAAGTTGAGCAAGACAACATAAAATTGGCACTCTGTTACTTTCTATATATATATAAAAAAAAAAAAAGGAGAGAGAAAAAGTTATGTAATGAAAGAGGCAACCAAGACTTCAAAAGATGTTTTTCTTCTACCAAGTTGTAGATTCTACCTTACAGTTGTGAATCTAGGTCATGTAAATCTAAAGGGTAACTCTGTCGGGGCTGTAAAAAGCTAAACTAGTAAATAGAGCTCTACTCGGTTTCCCCTTTTTACAATATAGAAAAGCTAATCAATCTAGAGTTCAACATTTGGAGGCCCAGTCATTCTTGAAGAAATTTTCATATGCTTGTAATTGCACATCAAAAATATTCCTTAAATGATTCAGCCTAGTATGTCCTTGGGAAATTTTGACAACTATCAGCTAGTAGTTAAATTTTTTTGAAGAATGTCTGTGGCAAGGCATGATACATGGTCTATGTTGTTTTGAAACTAGAGTCCTGGGTTTTAAAATAATGCTACTATTTTACCCGTAGATATCGCCATTTATTGAGAAGCAACACACCCCCACCGAAAAATGAATTTCCATCCTTTAAAAATATTGAGCTTTCATTTTGCAGTAAGGACCATCTTGAGTTTTTTAGGTTTTAAATTCCAATTTTTCTTGCCTCCTTTTTCAAGTTGTGCATTTATTTGCAACTGGATTTGATTTACTTCAGAATTCATTTTTCCACATGTTAGAATCATTCATGAATAAAGAAAATCTTTCACTGATATGAAAAAATGCAGAATACAGATAGATAAATTCATTAGAAGCCAAAACTTTCCATTTTTGGAAATGTCACGATATCGCGACACTTCCATTTTTGGAAATGTCACGATATCGCGACGGGTTTTGAAAAAATCGGCCAAGTCGCAAACGCGTAGCGAAATCGCGACACTTCCATTTTTGGAAATGTCACGAAATCGCGACGGGTTTTGAAAGAGAAAGAAAATGTGTACGAAACGTAGCGATTTCACGACATGTTGCAATTTCACTGCAGCAGGAGGCAAAAGGAAGCAAAGGGCAAAACAGGTCACGATTTCGCGACATGTCGCAAAATTGCGACGTGTCGCAGTTTCGCGGCTGCCAGGGAGAAAAATGGTTAAGGCATGGAAAGGGGCACGATTTCGTGACATGTCGTGAAATCACGACATGTCACGTTTTTGCGGTGCATCAGAGAAGAAGGGGACCAGGGTGCAAACATGTTGCGAATTCGCGACGTCACAAAATCACGACGTTTTTCCAGAAGGGGGCCTAGGGCGTACGGACATGTCACGAAATTGCGACATGTCACGAAATCATGATAGGTCCAAGCCAAAACAAAGCAAACAAGAGGAATCAAGTGCAAAAAAGAAGCTAAGGCAAAAGTGTAGTGAAATCATGACATCTTTCAAACATCAAGAAGTTGCGATAGTTTGGAGAGCCAGAGTAGAGACAGGGCTGGGTGTCGCAAAATCAAGACGTCGCAATTTTGCAATGTCACGAAATCACGACATGCCAGAAGAAGCAAAGGGAGCCCAAAGGTCAGCAGAGTGAGCACAGATTCCAAGGCAAGGTAAGGTTTCAGCAGAACAAAAGAAGTTAACTCAAAGATGTCGTGAAATCGCGACGTCCAAAGAAAGAAGTGCCCAAAGAAGGAACCAAGAAGCAAGGCAATGCCAAGTCAAAGGGAAGCCAAGGACCGGCTGTATGAAGAAAAGAAAATGATTAGAAGTGCAAAGGTGTCACAAAATCATGACGTCATGATTTTGTGACATCGTGAAATTACGACATAGTCGACGGAAGGCAGCACAAGGGCGAAACAGGTCACGATTTCATGACATGTCACGAAATCATGACATGTCACGTTTTCACGGCCATGAAGAGGAAAAGCTACCGAGGCATAGGAAGGATCACGATTTTGTGACATGTCGTAAGGAGGCAAAGGCAGAAATAGGTCATGATTTCGTGACATGTTGCGAAATCGTGACATGTCGCGTTTTCGCGGCCATGTTGGATAGAAAGGTGCAAGGCGCTGAAAGGGTAGCAATTTCGTGACATGTCGCGAAATCGCGACATGTCGCATTTTCATGGCCATGGTAGGAAAATAGCACAGAATGGAAAACAACTAGAAACGGATACGTGTTGTGATTTTTTTTGCAACACGTGTCAAAACAAAGCAAGCCTACGTATAATGAACTTTAGGGTTTTTATTGAACTTTAGGGTTTTGATTGAACTTTAAAGTTTTGATTTAATATTATTAAAATACTAATCCTTGTTTGTCTTTTATGCAAGAAGCAAGTTGGCACTTGCATGATAGCGGGAGTAATGGCAAGAAAGATAAAGTCAAGAACATTTTAATCAAGGGCTGTCACATTAAAGTTTGAGATGTCGGGAATTGCTGTTTCATCTAGATTTTACGGATCTGGCCGCAAAGAGATTTTACGGTGATTAAGCAGCTGCCCATTTAATGGAGTATGTCAGGAATTGGCGAAAAATGAAAATATCTACATACAGTTACCGTAATTTGTCGATGGATGCATTTAATAGAAATTTATGGCAGAAGTAATGGCTTGTAGAGATTTTCAACTCAGGGATGGCTCTACGGAGATGAAATGTCAGAGAAGTGGTGACTCATCCAAATTACCCGAGGGAATTAATGAGCACATTTACACACAGTTGTGAGTGGATGCAAGTGGCATTCAAATTCTACTTTTGTTTTCTATGATAGCATGGCCAGGAGCCTAATCTCTTTCAGATTGTGATAAGTTCATCTTCTTTTGTTATCCGTTTCTTTAAAGTTTATTAAATATATGCTGTAAATCTATGTTATCAAGATTAAATATGTTGTTGGGCTTCATTTGTTCTATTGTATGCTAGGGAAAATCATAGATTTAAGGTTCAAGTTTGTTCTATTTGCTCTGTCCTCACTGTGTGAGCTATGCTGTTGGTGAATGATACCAATTTTAATCGACTTCCCTTCCGTTTATGATTTTCTTTTAGATCTGTTCCATATCTGTCTAATGCTCTTAGTAGAAGGTGATCTTAGAAATCTGGACACCTTCTTCTTTGATTTGTTCTATTGTGAAGCTGATAGTATAAATAAATTGGTAGTTTAGATTTTACAGCTAAGTTTGATAGACTTCTCTTTCTGCCCTACCCTACTCTCTCTATTTTATCGTGAATGATCCATTTTTATTTTCTTTAATTTGTCCTTTATTTAAATCTGCTGACCCATAAGAGCTAGATCAAAGAACTGATTTTAAACCTGATTATCCATAAATGAGCAATTCCAAAAACATTACTGAACAAGTTCAAGAACCCGTTGTAAGGTAAAATACAACCATATTGACAACTATTCCAGAAGTGGAAAAGAGTGAATAGACATTCGACCCGACTCTGTAACTCACACCTTGGATAACCAGCAAGATCCTAAAGTGAGTGGGATTTATCCCTTATAAGTGTTATCAGAGTTTCATGCTCATTCTTCACAGGGTGTGTATAAAAGTTGGACCAACATTTAAAAATGGTGCTAGAAGGAGGGCCCACTAAACTCCGTTCAGTATTGTAAGTTGTCTGTACAATATTTAAAATTGCCAAAAAAGAGGACCTCAAGTTCAGTAGTCTATTAAGGATTGTGAGATTATAAGTTTGTTTGTGAAAACCTGGATTCTACATATAGAGTAACAAGGTCCCACCCCAGATCTGGAGAGCTCCTTGTGCCTGAATTAGAAACTCCAAGAAGAAGTAGCCTCAGAAGGGCCAAGTCTCTATTTGAAATAGTTTTATCACCACTGGTAGTTACTCCAACTACAACTCAGAATATCACTATCAATCAAGTAGTAATGCCAAACTGGTTGGGTTCCACTGCCTTAAATATTTTGGGTATAGCCCATGACCTACACAGAAATTTGAAGAGATATCTTCCCAGATATAAGCATGATGGGACTAGGACAGTAGAAGAACATCTAGTTGCATTCAAGAATGCTTTGAAATTGTTAAATGTACAGCATGAAGATGTTGCTTGCAGATTGTTCCCTTTCACTCTCTAAGAGGGAGCTTATGACTGGTTTCTAAATCTCACTAATGATTCTATTACCAGTTGGAATGACTTGGAAAAGGTTTTTGTGTCACATTTTGGTGAGGTAATAGATCCCAGTATATTATATCAGTAGTTTTCTAGTATTAAAAGAGAAATAAACGAATCTGTTAGATCTTACAATGTCATATTTTAGAAGGCTTATGGTAGACTGACTGGCTATTATTTGCCAAATGCAGACCTGGCATTAGAGATTTTTAGAAATTATCTTGATCTAATGACTTCAGTTTTCTTAAAAGAGATGCCACTGTTACTAATTTAATAGAGGCTTATAAAGAGGCCTTGATTCTGGAAATACAATTGGGACCCCAACCTTTAAATGCTTAGCAAATTTCTCTGGTCACACAAGCTGCCCTTGTTTTCAATCCCATACCACATCATATGATGTTGCTAGTATGTCAGACTCTACCATCAACAAATCCATTGGCTGTAACACCTGCTGAAAATGTACAGAACCCAGGTAAAGAAGCTGATAATGTAAGAGTTGAAGAAGTATCAAAAATAGTCCAAAAGTTGGCCAATGATTTTTTGAGTTTTAAAAGGCAGATTTCTACTGGGGAGAACTCAAACAAGTATTCTTATCAGTAGAATAGATTCACTCGGCCCCCATACAAACCCAATAAAGATTACAAAGGTAAAGGTCATGATGTAAATATCTGTGATTTAGCTTTGCCTAACTGGTGCAAAATACATGCTACTTCTCACCACGGGGAGTTAGACTGTTTGGAATTTTGTTACGCATTTGAAGCTTTATCTGGGGAGTTGATTTCTCCTGAACATCAAAGAACTGCGAATGGCCCAAGTTCATCCAGCCATAGTGCAGCTATGGTCTTGGACTCTTTCACTTTCCCAGGTGAATTTGAGAATGTAGTTGAAATCCCTATGGATGAGGTATAGGCTTTTCAAAAGTACAAGAGGGACAACTACAACCTCAGAAATAGAAATCCGGAGCCCAACACTACATCTACCCCTCCGAACAACTCCCATAGTGTTCCTCCGGATCCATCTTCAAGCAATAACCCACCTCCACCCAAGGGAGGAAATCCGAAAGGACCAGATGCTTTTGTCCCTCCACTCAATAAGGGATATAACATAGTGGAGGACATGAAGAAGATCAAAGCCAACATCACTCTTCATGAGCTGGCCCAAATTTCTGAACAGAGGGATAACCTGATCAAAACATATTCTGGGCATACAACAAAATCTTCAGACAAAGGAAAGAAGATGGCAAATGCGAATGTAGCCATGTATAAGGAGAAGACTGAAGTTCCGCCTTTTTTACTAATTGTTCATATTTTCAGGAAAAACTTACACAACTGTCTGGTAGATTCAGGTGCTTTAGCTAATGTTATGCCTTTGGCCATCTATCAGTAGTTGGGTTTGACCCCCATGAACTCCGAGATGAGAGTTGTCCAATTGGATAAGTCTAAAGTTAAAGTGGTAGGTGAAATTTAGAATATACATATCCAGATAGCATCTGAGCTAAGAGTGCAACACAGAATTGATATTCAGGTGGTGGATATCCCTGTAGGATATGGGATGCTTCTGAGCAGGGATTGGTCAAAATCCTTGAATGGGTATTTGGCTATTGATTTCTCGCATATGTGGCTACCTTGGAATGGTTTTGCAAATCAATTAAAAATCAATAGAGAACCAAGATATAAGCTCATGATCACAAAATATAATGCCAAAAATGAAACTGTTAATCTTACTGAGGGCTGTTATATTAGGGTTTATAATATGACAACTACTCAATGGGAGAAACCGGTTAAAGCTCACCAAGATCACGATAATGAAGTTGGGATGCTTCATATTAATGCAACTAAGTTCAAGCAAGGTTATGATACAGAGGCTGTTCTTAAAAGACCAAAAAATTGAACCGATTTTATGCCTTATCGCTTGCAGTTTCCCTGCACTAATAACTTGGTAGAATATGAAGCATTAATACCAGGATTAAAGTTTGCTTTACATTACTTTGATCATGCAGATATGAAAACTCGTATGTTGGACTTGTTTGGTTTGCAGGGTGGATGACTTTAAGCCGTAGAGCATTTTAGTCAGCACCAAGAGAGAGTCAAGCACTGGCTTGACGAGAGGGGCAATTCGAAGGTTTTCAAACATGCGGACCTGGTGTTTCTGTGGGACAAGGCCCATGAAAAGAAGCGTAAAAACACCAAGCTGCAACATTTATGGACAGGGCCATACCAGATTGCCAAAGCCCTAGGTAATAATGCATTTTTTCTATGGGACCTGGAGGGTAATTTTTTGAACCTTCCTGTTAATGGCCAATACTTAAAGCATTATTTCTCAGCTGTTCCATCCAATATATCGTTTGAGTGAGTCACAAAGAAGTTGTAACATGTGTATACATTGTAAATGAGCTTTAAGGTCTGTATAGTTTTATTCTATTTTATTTTTGAGGTCTGTCTTTATCCTTGAGGTCTGTACAGTTCTATGTTTTATTTTCTTTAAATGTCTGTGCAGTTCTATGTTTTATTTTTAAAATTTTGTGTAGTGTTTTTCAATCTGTACAGTTTTATTTTATTTTGTTTTAAAAGTCTGTATAGTTTTATTTTATTTTGTTTTAAAAGTCTGTGCAGTGTTATTTTATTTTATCTTATTTTGTTTATCCTTGGAAGTCTGTACAAATTTCTTTAGCTTTTAAAATTCTATTTTTTAAGTTTTTCCTGAGCATCAATGAAAAATTCAGCCTTCTAAAAATTGGTTTATTCTGAGTTCAGAATCCAGTGTTCATTATTCTAATTGAGAGATAGTCTGCTTAAACTAAACAGTGGAACTATTTTGTTATTCAGAACAATAGTAGAAAGATGATTGGACTATGTGTCTTGCTTGCCACAGTTATTTTAATTATAAAGAAACTGCTATATTGTTTGGCTGGAGAAACTCCCGAGAAATCCAAGAATAGTTGGTCATAAGAGGGGACTCTGATCCGTGAAATTATTTGAGTATCCATAGAGGCTATCGGTACCCAGACTGAAGCAGTTCCAGGTTGATGAAATATTAAAAGAAAAATTGTTGTTCTTTCTAAGGATTTTCAAATGTTGGTATATTTCAAAGGAGAGAGAGAAGGTGAAAGTTGAGCAAGACAACATAAAATTGGCACTCTGTTATTTCCTATATATATAAAAAAAAAAATGAGAGAGAAAAAGTTATGTAATGAAAGATGCAGCCAAGACTTCAAAAGATGTTTTTATTCTACCAAGTTGTAGATTCTACCTTACAGTTGTGAATCTGGGTCGTGTAAATCTAAAGGGTAACTCTGTCGGGGCTGTAAAAGGCTAAACTAGTAAATAGAGCTCTACTCGGTTTCCCCTTTTTACAATCTAGAAAAGCTGATCAATCCAAAGTTCAACATTTGGAGGCCCATTCATTCTTGAAGAAAGTTTCATATGCTTGTAATTGCACATCAAAAATCTTCCTTAAATGATTCAGCCTAGTATGTCCTTGGGAAGTTTTGACAACTATCAACTAGTAGTTAAATTGTTTTGAAGAATGTCTGTGGCAAGGCATGATACATGGTCTATGTTGTTTTGAAACTAGAGTCCTGGGTTCTAAAATAATGCTACTATTTTACTCCGTAGATATCGCCATTTGTTGAGAAGCAACACACCCCCACTGAAAAATAAATTTTCATCCTTTGAAAATATTGAGCTTTCATTTTGCAGTAAGGACCCTCTTGAGTTTTTCAGGTTTTAAATTACAATTTTGCTTGCCTCTTTTTTCAAGTTGTGCATTTATTTGCAACTGGTTTTGATTTACTTCAGAATTCATTTTTCCACATGTTAGAATCATTCATGAATAAAGAAAATATTTCACTGATATGAAAAAATGCAGAATACAGACAGATAAATTCATTAGAAGCCAAAACATTCCATTTTTGAAAATGTCGCGATATCGCGACACTTCCATTTTTAAAAATGTTGCGATATCTCGACGGGTTTTGAAAAAATCGGCCAAGTCGTAAATGTGTAGTGAAATCGCGACACTTCCATTTTTGGAAATGTCGCGATATCGCGACACTTCCATTTTTGGAAATGTCGCGAAATCGCGATGGGTTTTCAAAGAAGAAGCAAATGTGTACGTAACGTAGCGATTTTAAGACATGTCACAATTTCGCTACAACAGGAGGCAAAAGGAAGCAAAGGGAAAAATAGGTCACAATTTCACAACATGTCACGAAATCACGACGTGTCGCAGTTTCGCGGCTGCCAGGGAGAAAAATAGTTAAGGCATGCAAAGGGGCATGATTTCGCGACATGTCACAAAATCGCAACATGTCATGTTTTCACGGCACATCAGAGAAGAAGGGTCCCAAGGTGCAAACATGTCACGAAATCACGACGTCATGAAATCGCGACGTCGTGAAATCGTGACATTTTTCCAGAAGGGGGCCCAGGGCGTACGGACAGTTGTGATTTCGTGACATGTCACAAAATCGTGACAGGTCCAAGCCAAAAAAAAGCGAGCAAGAGGAATCAAGTGCAAAAAAGAAGCTAAGGCAAAAGTGTAGCGAAATCGTGACGTCTTTCGGACGTCACGAAATCGCGATAGTTTGGAGAGCTAGAGCAGAGACAGGGCTGGGTGTCGCAAAATCGTGACGTCATGATTTCATGACATCACAAAATCGTGACACGCCAGAAGAAGCAAAGGGAGCCCAAAGGTCAGCAGAGTGAGCACAGATGCCAAGGCAAGGTAAGGTTTTAGCAGAACAAAAGAAGTTAACTCAAAGACGTCGCGAAATCATGATGGCCAAAGAAAGAAGTGCCCAAGGAAGGAACCAAGAAGCAAGGCAGCGCCAAGTCAAAGGGAAGCCAAGGCCCAGCTGTATGAAGCAAAGGAAATGATTAGAAGTGCAAAGGTGTCACAAAATCGTGACACAGTCGGTGAAAGGCAGCACAAGGGCGAAATAGGTCGTGATTTTGTGACATGTCAAGAAATCGTGACATGTGGCAGTTTTGCAGCCATGAAGAGGAAAAGTTGCTGAGGCACAGGAAGGGTCACGATTTCGCGACATGTCATGAAATCATGACATGTCGCGTTTTCGTGGCGCATGGAGCGAGAAGGAGGCAAAGGCAAAAATAGGTCACGATTTCGTGACATGTCACGAAATCGTGACATGTCACGTTTTCGCGGCCATGTTGGACAGAAAGGTGCAAGGCACTGAAAGGGTAGCAATTTCACGACATGTCACGAAATTGTGACATGTCACATTTTCGCGGCCATGGCAAGAATACAACACAGAATGGAAAACAGCTAGAAATGGACACGTGTCACGATTTTTTTTGCGACACGTGTCAAAAAAAAGCAAGCCTACGTATAATGAACTTTAGGGTTTTGATTGAACTTTAGGGTTTTGATTGAACTTTAAAGTTTTGATTTAATATTATTAAAATACTAATCCTTGTTTGTCTTTTATGCAGGAAGCAAGCTGGCACTTGCATGATAGCGGGAGTAATGGCAAGAAAGACAAAGTTAAGTGCATTTTAATCAAGGACCGTCATATTGAAATGAGAGATGCCGAGAATTGCTGTTTCATCCAGATTTTACGGATCTGGCCACAAAGATATTTTACGGTGACTAAGCAGCTGCCCATTTAATGGAGTATGTCGAGAATTGGCCGAAAAATGAAAATATCTACACACGGTTACCAAAATTTGCCGATGGATGCATTTAATGAAAATTTATGGTAGAAGTAATGGCGTGCAGAGATTTTCAACTCAGGGATGGCTCTGCGGAGATGAAATTTCAAAGAAGTGGTGACTCATCCAAATTACCCGAGGGAATTAATGAGCACATTTACACACAGTTGTGGGTAGATGCAAGTGGAATTCAAATTCTACCTTCTCCATTTATGGCAAGTGACTGCACTGATTTGCAGAATGGTTAAGTTTTATCAAAGCTTTATTTTAAAAAAGCTTTATATTGTAAAACCCGGGTAGTAGGGTTTAAGGTGATAAGATTTAGGGTTTGAGAAGAAGATATTTTTGAAAAGATCAGGGTCTGTCCTGAGTCTATAAATACTTCTTCTAAATGTAATCGCAGGAGGCGAAGACTTAGAAAAAAGGCTATTGAAGCAATTTCTTACAAATCTTGTAAAATACTTGATTTTTGGACTTGGAGTTGATGTGCTTTTGTTTTCTGTGATAGCATGGCCAGGAGCCTAATATATTTCAGATTGTGATAAGTTCATCTTCTTTTGTTATCCGTCTCCTTAAATTTTATTAAATATATCGTTGTAAATCTGTGTTATCAAGATTAAATATGTTGTTAGGCTTCATTTGTTCTATTGTATGCTAGGGAAAATCACAGATTTAAGGTTCAAGTTTATTCTAATTGCTCTATCCTCACTATGTGAGCTATGATGCTGGTGAATGATACCAATTTTAACCGACTTCCCTTCCGTTTATGATTTTCTTTCAGATCTGTTCCATATCTGTCTTATGCTCTTAGTAGAAGGTGATCTTAGAAAGCTGGACACCTTCTTCTTTGATTTGTTCTATTATGAAGCTGATAGTATAAATAAAATTGGTAGTTTTGATTTTACAGCTAAGTTTGATAGACTTCTCTTTTCTGCCCTACCCTACTCTCTCTGTTTTACCATGAAATGATCCATTTTTATTTTCTTTAATTTGTCCTTTATTTAAATCTGCTGACCCATAAGAGCTAGATCAAATAACTAATTTTAAATCTGATTATCCATAAATGAGCAATTCCAAAAACATTACTGAACAAGTTCAAAAACCCGTTGTAAGGTAACAGATAGCCATATTGAAAACTATTCCAGAAGTGGAAAAGAGTGAATAGACATTCGACCCGACTCAGTAACTCACACCTTGGATAACCAGCAAGATCCTAAAGTGAGTGGGATTTATCCCTTATAAGTGTTATCAGAGTTTCATGCTCATTCTTCATAGGGTGTGTATAAAAGTTGGACCAACATTTAAAAATGGCGCTAGAAGGAGGGCCCACTAAACTCCGTTCAGTATTGTAAGTTGTTTGTACAATATTTAAAATTTCCAGAAAATAGGACCTCAAGTTCAGTAGTCTATTAAGGATTGTGAGATTATAAGTTTGTTTGTGAAAAGTTGGATTCTACATACAGAGTAACAAGGTCCCACCCAGAGCTGGAGAGCTCCTTGTGCCTGAATTAGAAACTCAAAGAAGAAGTAGCCTCAAAAAGGTCAAGTCTCTGTCTAAAACAGTTTTATCACCACTGGTAGTTACTCCAACTACAACTCAGAATATCACCATCAATCAAGTAGTAATGGCAAACTGGTTGGGTTCCACTGCCTTAAATATTTTGGGTATAGCCCATGACCTACCCAAAAATTTGGAGAGATATCTTCCCAGATATAAGCATGATGGGACTAGGACAACAAAAGAACATCTAGTTGCATTCAAGAATGCTTTGAAATTATTAAATGTACAGCATGAAGATGTTGGTTGCAGATTGTTCCCTTTCACTCTCCAGGAGGGAGATTATGAATGGTTTTTAAATCTCACTAACGATTCTATTATCAGTTGGAATGACATGGAAAAGGTTTTTGTGTCACATTTTGATGAGGTAATAGATCCCAGTATATTATATTAGCAGTTTTCTGGTATTAAAAGAGAAATAAACGAATCTGTCAGATCTTACAATGTCAAATTTTAGAAGGCTTATGGTAGACTGACTGGCTATTATATGCCAAATGCAGACCTTGCTTTAGAGATTTTTAGAAATTCTCTTGATCCAATGACTTCAATTTTCTTAAAAAGAGATGCCACTATTACTAATTTAATAGAGGCTTATAAAGAAGCCTTGATTCTGGAAAGACAGTTGGGACCCCAACCTTTAAATGCTCAGCAAATTCCTCTGGTCACACAAGATGCCTCTGTTTTCAATCCCATACCACATCAGATGATGTTTCCAGTATGTCAAACTCTACCATAGACAAATCCATTGGTTGTAACACTTGCTAAAAATGTACAGAACCCAGGTAAAGAAGCTGATAATGCAAGAGTTGAAGAAGTATCAAAAATAGTCCAAAAGTTGGCCAATGATTTTTTGAGTTTTAAAAGGCAGGTTTCTACTAGGGAGAACTCAAACAAGTATTCCTATCAGCAGAACAGATTCACTCGGCCCCCATACGAACCCAATAAAGATTACAAAGGTAAAGGTCATGATGTAAATATCTGTGATTTGGCTTTGCCTAACTGGTGCAGAATACATGCTACTTCTCAGCATGGGGAGTTAGACTGTTTGGAATTTTGTAACGCATTTGAAGCTTTATCTGGGGAGTTGATTTCTCCTGAACATCAAAGAACTGTGGATGGCCCAAGTTCATCCAGCCACAGTGCAGCTATGGTCTTGGATTCTCACTTTCCTAGGTGAATCTGAGAATGTAGTTGAAATTCCTATGGATGAGGTACAGGATTTTCAATAGTACAAGAGGGACAACTACAACCTCAGAAATAGAAATCTAGAGCCCAACACTACATCTACCCCTCCGGACAACTCCCATAGTGTTCCTCCGGATCCATCTTCAAGCAATAACCCACCTCCACCCAAGGGAGGAAATTCGAAAGGACCAGATGTTTTTGTCCCTCCACTCAATAAGGGATATAACATAGTGGAGGACATGAAGAAGATCAAAGCCAACATCACTCTTCATGAGCTGGCCCAAATTTTTGAACAGAGGGATAACCTGATCAAAACATATTCTGGGCATACACCAAAATCTCTGGACAAAGGAAAGAAGATGGCAAATGCGAATGTAGCCATGTATAAGGAGAAGACTAAAGTTCTGCCTTTTTTACTGACTGTTCGTATTTTCAGGAAAAACTTACACAACTGTCTGGTAGATTCAGGTGTTTTAGCTAATGTTATGAATTTGGACATCTATCAGCAGTTGGATTTGACCCCGATGAACTCCGAGATGAGAGTTGTCCAATTGGATAAGTTTGAAGTTAAAGTGGTAGGTGAACTTCAGAATATACATATCCAGATAGCATATGAGCCAAGAGCGCAACACAAAATTGATATTCAGGTGGTGGATATCCCTATAGGATATGGGATGCTTCTGTGTAGGGATTGGTCAAAATCCTTGAATGGGTATTTGGCTACTAATTTCTCGCATATGTGGCTACCTTGGAATGGTTTTGCAAATCAATTAAAAATCAACAGAGAACCAAGATATAAGCTCATGATCACAGAATATAATGCCAAAAATGAAACTATTAATCTTACTGAGGGTTGTTATATTGGGGTTTATAATCTGACAACTACTCAAAGGGAGAAACTAGTTAAAGCTCACCAAGATCACGATAATGAAGTTGGGATGCTTCATATTAATGCAGCTAAGTTCGAGCAAGGTTATGGTACAGAGGCTGTTCTTAAAAGACCAAAAAATCAAACCGATTTTATGCCTTATCGCTTGCAGTTTCCCTACACTAATAACTTGGTAGAATATGAAGCATTAATACCAGGATTAAAGTTTTCTTTACATTACTTTGATCATGTAGATACAAAAACTCGTATGTTGGACTTGTTTGGTTTGCAGGGTGGACGACTTCAAGCCGTAGAGCATTTTAGTCGACACCAAGAGACAGTCAAGCACTGACTTGACGAGAGGGCCAATTCAAAGGTTTTCAAACTTATGGACCTGGTGTTTCTGTGGGACAAGGTCAATGAAAAGAAGCGTAAAAACACCAAGCTGCAACATTTATGGACAGGGCCATACCAGATTGCCAAAGCCCTGGGTAATAATGCATTTTTTCTACGGGACCTGGAGGGTAATTTTTTGAACCTTCCTGTTAATGGCCAATACTTAAAGCATTATTTCTCAGCTGTTCCATCCAATATATCGTTTGAGTGAGTCACAAAGAAGTTGTAACATGTGTATACATTGTAAATGAGCTTTAAGGTCTGTATAGTTTTATTCTATTTTATTTTTGAGGTTTGTATTTATCCTTGAGGTCTGTACAGTTCTATGTTTTATTTCCTTTAAATGTCTGTGCAGTTCTATGTTTTATTAAAGTCTATGCAGTGTTTTTCAGTCTGTACAGTTTTATTTTATTTTGTTTTAAAAGTCTGTACAGTTTTATTTTATTTTTTTTTAAAAGTTTGTGTAGTGTTATTTTATTTTATCTTATTTTGTTTATCCTTGGTAGTCTGTACAAAGTTATTTAGCTTTTAAAATTCTATTTTTTAAGTTTTGCCTGAGCATCAATGAAAAAGTCAGCCTTCTAAAAATTGATTTATTTTGAGTTCAGAATCCAGTGTTCATTATTCTAATTGAGAGATAGTCTGCTTAAACTAAACATTGGAACTATTTTGTTATTTAGAACAATAGTAGAAAGATGATTGGACTATGTGTCTTGCTTGCCATAGTTATTTTAATTATAAAGAAACTACTATACTGTTTGGCTGGAAAAACTCCCGGGGAATCCAAGAATAGTTGGTCATAAGAGGGGACTCTGATCCATGAAATTATTTGAGTATCCATAGAGGCTATCGGTACCCAGACTGAAGCAGTTCCAGTTGATGTAATATTAAAAAAAAAATTGGTGTTCTTTCTAAGGCTTTTCAGATGTTGGTATATTTGAAAGGAGAGAGAGAAAAGGTGAAAGTTGAGCAAGACAGCATAAAATTGGCACTCTATTTTTTCCTATATATAAAAAAAAAGGAGAGAGAAAAAGTTATGTAATGAAAGAGGCAGCCAAGACTTCAAAAGATGTTTTTCTTCTACCAAGTTGTAGATTCTACCTTACAGTTGTGAATCTGGGTCGTGTAAATCTAAAGGGCAACTCTGTCGGGGCTGTAAAAGGCTAAACTAGTAAACAGAGCTCTACTCGGTTTCCTCTTTTTACAATCTAGAAAAGCTGATCAATCTAGAGTTCAACATTTGGAGGCCCAGTCATTCTTGAAGAAAGTTTCATATGCTTGTAATTGCACATCAGAAATCTTCCTTAAATGATTCAGCCTAGTATGTCCTTGGGAAATTTTGACAACTATCAGCTAGTAGTTAAATTGTTTTGAAGAATGTCTGTGGCAAGGCATGATACATGGTCTATGTTGTTTTGAAACTAGAGTCCTGGGTTCTAAAATAATGCTACTATTTTACCCGTAGATATCGCCATTTATTGAGAAGCAACACACCCCCACTGAAAAATGAATTTCCATCCTTTGAAAATATTGAGATTTCATTTTCCAGTAAGGACCCTCTTGAGTTTTTCAGGTTTTAAATTCCAATTTTGCTTGCCTCCTTTTTCAAGTTGTGCATTTATTTGCAACTGGCTTTGATTTACTTCAGAATTCATTTTTCCACATGTTAGAATCATTCATGAATAAAGAAAATCTTTCACTGATATGAAAAAATGTAGAATATAGACAAATAAATTCATTAGAAGCCAAAACTTTCCATTTTTGTAAATGTCACGAAATCACGACACTTCCATTTTTGGAAATGTCGCGATATCGCAACACTTTCATTTTTGGAAATGTCACAAAATCATGACGGGTTTTGAAAGAGAAAGCAAATGTGTACGGAACGTAGTGATTTTGCAACATGTCACAATTTCACTACAGTAGGAGGCAAAAGGAATCAAAGGGCAAAACAGGTCGCGATTTCGTGACATGTCGTGAAATCGCGACGTGTCACAGTTTCGCGGCTGCTAGGGAGAAAAATGGTTAAGGCATGGAAAGGGGCATGATTTCGTGACATGTCGTGAAATCGTGACATGTCACATTTTTATGGTGCATCAGAGAAGAAGGGGCCCAGGGTGCAAACATGTTGCGAAATCGCGACGTCGCAAAATCATGACATTTTTTCAGAAGGGGGCCTAGGGCGTACGGACTATCGCGATTTCGTGACATGTCATGAAATTGCGATAGGTCCAAGCCAAAACAAATCGAGCAAGAGGAATCAAATGCAAAAAAGAAGCTAAGGCAAAAGTGTAGCGAAATCGCGATGTATTCCAAACGTCGCAAAATCGTGACAGTTTGGAGAGCCAGAGCAGAGACAGGGCTGGGTGTTGCGAAATCACGACGTCGCAATTTCGCAACGTCGTGAAATTGTGACATGCCAGAAGAAGCAAAGGGAGCCCAAAGGTTAGCAGAGTGAGCATAGATTCCAAGGCAAGGTAAGGTTTTAGCAGAACAAAAGAAGTTAACTCAAAGACGTCGCGAAATCACGACGGCCAAAGAAAGAAGTGCCCAAGGAAGGAACCAAGAAGCAAGGCAATGCCAAGTCAAAGGGAAGCCAAGGCCTAGCTGTATGAAGCAAAGGAAATTATTAGAAGTGCAAAGGTGTCATGAAATCATGACATCACGATTTCATGACATCACGAAATCGCGACACAGTCGGCGGAAGGCAGCACAAGGGCGAAACAGGTCACGATTTCGTGACATGTCATGAAATCACGACATGTCGCATTTTTGTGGCCATGAAGAGGAAAAGTTTCCAAGGCATAGGAAGGGTCACGATTTTGTGACATGTCACGAGAAGGAGGCAAAGGCAGAAATAGGTCACGATTTCATGACATGTCGTGAAATCGCGACATGTCGCATTTTCGCGGCCATGTTGGACAGAAAGGTGCAAGGCACTGAAAGGGTAGCGATTTCATGACATTTCGCGAAATTGTGACATGTCGCATTTTCGTGGCCATGGCAGGAAAACAACACAGAATGGAAGACAGCTGGAAACGGACACGTGTCGCAATTTTTTTTGCGACACGTGTCAAAACAAAGCAAGCCTACGTATAATGAACTTTAGGGTTTTGATTGAACTTTAAAGTTTTGATTTAATATTATTAAAATACTAATCCTTGTTTGTATTTTATGCAGGAAGCAAGCTGGCACTTGCATGATAGCGGGAGTAATGGCACGAAAGATAAAGTCAGGCGCATTTTAATCAGGGGCTATCACATTAAATTTTGAGATGCTGAGAATTGCTATTTCATCTAGATTTTATGGATCTGGCTGCAAAGAGATTTTAGGGTGATTAAGTAGCTGCCCATTTAATGGAGTATGTCAAGAATTGGCCGAAAAATGAAAATATCTACATACAGTTACCGAAATTTGTCGATGGATGCATTTAATAGAAATTTATGGCAGAAGTAATGGCTTGCAGAGATTTTCAACTAAGGGATGGCTCTGCGGAGATGAAATGTCAGAGAAGTGGTGACTCATCCAAATTACCCGAGGGAATTAATGAGCACATTTACACACAGTTGCGGGTGGATGCAAGTGGCATTCGAATTCTGCCTTCTCCATTTATGGCAAGTGACTGCATTGATTTGCAAAATGGTTAAGTTTTATCAAAGCTTTATTTTAGAAAAGATTTATATTGTAAAACTCGGGTAGTAGGGTTTAAGGTGATAAGATTTAGGGTTTGAGAAGAAGATATTTTTGAAAATATCAGGGTTTGTCCTGAGTCTATAAATACTTCTTCTAAATGTAATCGCAGGAGGCGAAGACTTAGAAAAAGGCTATTGAAGCAATTTCTTGCAAATCTTGTAAAATACTTGATTTTTGGACTTGGAGTTGATGTGCTTTTGTTTTCTATGATAGCATGGCCATGAGCCTAATCTCTTTCAGATTGTGATAAGTTCATCTTCTTTTGTTATCCGTTTCTTTAAAGTTTATTAAATATATGTCGTAAATCTGTGTTATCAAGATTAAATATGTTGTTGGGCTTCATTTGTTCTATTGTATGCTAGGGAAAATCATATATTTAAGGTTCAAGTTTGTTCTAATTGCTCTATCCTCACTGTGTGAGCTATGCTGCTGGTGAATGATACCAATTTTAACCGACTTCCCTTCCGTTTATGATATTCTTTTAGATCTGTTCCATCTCTATCTTATGCTCTTAGTAGAAGGTGATCTTAGAAAGCTGGACACCTTCTTCTTTGATTTGTTCTATTGTGAAGCTGATAGTATAAATAAATTGGTAGTTTAGATTTTACAGCTAAGTTTGATAGACTTCTCTTTTTGCCCTACCCTACTCTCTCCGTTTTACAGTGAATGATCCATTTTTATTTTTTTTAATTTGTCCTTTATTTAAATCTGCTGACCCATAAGAGCTAGATCAAAGAACTGATTTTAAATCTGATTATCCATAAATGAGCAATTCCAAAAACATTACTGAACAAGTTCAAGAACTCGTTGTAAGGTAACAGACAACCATATTGACAACTATTCCAGAAGTGGAAAAAAGTGAATAGAAATTCGACCCGACTCTGTAACTCACACCTTGGATAACTAGCAAGATCCTAAAGTGAGTGGGATTTATCCCTTATAAGTGTTATTAGAGTTTCATGCTCATTCTTCATAGGGTGTGTATAAAAGTTGGACCAATAGAAGCTATTGTAGGTAAACATGTTTCGTTAGACATATTATAAAGAGGTTAACTTGACAACAATAATGATAAGCTTGAGAAATACAAAAAGGTGTTTATTAACAAGGTACAAGGAGAGTCCAATGACAAATTTTATTTTGTTAAGGTCCAACTAGAAGAGATGATACAAAAGCTATAAAATATATCCCAACCAAAATATTAAATTATATTTTCTAGTTCAAGTTCTATGATGAGTGTTGTATGGTTGATCTAACATACATAATTAATATGTTTGTTCTCTATTGGCAGATATGTTTTTTATAATTAAAAAAAAATAGGATTTTGAAAGGTATTTGTCAACCTTTTATAACATCTCCAACACAAGGGGAGAACCACCTAGAATAACCACAACAAATACTGAAAACCACTTGAAACGATGAGAATGACCAAAAGAAAAAAAAACAGATGGAGAGAACACCAGAAAAGGTAGAGAGGACAAAATTGATCTAGTTCTTGAACATCAAGTACACCTTCTAGATAACATATCCCACCATTCTAGATATCTCCTTCAAGTAGTCGATAATAATTTTTAACGAGCCCCAAATAGCACATTACTTTATCTCCATCATCTTTAGATTATGAATGACAATAATCTTTCTTTTAGTAGCAACATTCGAGGAAAATTAGTTCATCGATTTATATTTTTGCAAATTGATTCCCCATATTGACCATGAATACCCAACAGGGATAAAAATAATAGACCTTGTTTCTTGTTCATCCTCTGGTCCATCTCGTGAAAGTAAAAAATCAAAAAATAAGAAATATCTAGGCAAACTGATTCGAGCAGACCACCATCATCCAAAAAAATAGTAAAGATCCACCTCTCTCCTAGGTTTCTAGTACAAAAAATATACCAAAAGTCACTAAAAGAGATTTCCAAGATAAAGAGAAAAAAGGTCCACCACAGATCATGGTTTGATTTTTGTAAGAAGTACCAGCTCATCAAACCACGTGGGAATCACATAGCAAGAGATTGAGACTTATGAAGGGTAATAACTCTCTCATATAAGATCTATAAGAAACAAAGATAATTTAAATTTGGGGTATTAAAAGCAAACTGAATCCCCATTATTTTATACAGTCTAAAAATCAAGGAACATTGGAAATAAAAAATTCCATAAAAAACGATGAGCTTCGCATGTTCAAAAAAAGCATTGCTTAGGAGCCTCACTTTCAAAAACTGACCAACCCTATGACATTCATATAAATTTCTCTTTATTGATATGATGTAAAATGTCCTCTGGGAAATATCTTTTCTAGATAGAAAATATGGGATGATATGTACGAAGATTTGCTATAAAGTCAGTGTTAAATTTATCCTCCCTCAGTACCTGAGTAACTAAGACTTGACTTATATGCAAAATACTTGTTTTTGCTTCTTCCATCAAATTAACACCTTCAAGCTAGGCTAAACAGTACCATAATCATGTTCATTGAATCACTTTTAATAAGCACATTCAGAATCTCCAGGTCCATCAAAAATAACACACCTTGGAATGTGGCTCTAGCTTCCATGAACTAAGAGATTTAGGATAACAAAATTTCCGCATAAGCCACTACCAACTCTCCCTTATCGTCTCTAATAACACCACCGCTCCTATGATGTCAAGATTACCTTTAGATATGCCTTCATAATTTAGTTTGAGCAAACCTCTTCGAGGGGGGGTATTTCACCGATCTAATAGGATTTGGAGCAACCAGGCCCAGAGAAATTGGTGAAAAACTCAACTCCTCTTCCAACTGTGCTTCATTTGGAGAGAAAATAATCTAATGTTTCCCAAATTGTGAAAAATCGAAAAAATATTTTCAATAACACTCCACAATATCCTTGAACGAACCCAAAAAATATATTTTTTAAAAATTTCAAAGGCCCTCACATTTCGTTCTTTCAATACCCCTAGAGGATGTGGGGAAGTAAGAATTTTCACATACACTTGAGACGGGGGAAGGTAAAGGGAGAGGACCATTATTGAATGCAGTCAACTAGAGAACATTGTGGGATGTATTTGTGAGCTATGTTGAAATGATTATATGATTTTATTTTGAATACATGTATTGATGCAAGCATGATATATATAATAAGCTTTTATTTGTGGCCAATGTTTGGTAGGATTTATAGAACAATAATATGTTGGTGAAGTTTGAGTGGCTATTCAACTATATTTTATTTTTTTATTTTGTTGTATTCCTTATGTAATCTTATAGCATTATCTCAATATAAAAATTTAACATTATGACTTTATATTGTCTCATTTTTCAATCAATTCTCTCCAAACTTATAGTTGTACCCCATATTCCGAAAGAGTTGAAAAACCAAAATACTTCAATAAATTAAGGATATATACGATGAAGGAAATTATGAGAACTTCCAAGCTATGGACATCATTGTTATGCTTAGAATTACAAGGGCGATATATAAATTTGTTCTAAAATCTTTCCAATTGAGTAATATAACTAGCTTGCTGTCTTATTGTCGTTACAACTTTCTTGTATTATTTATTACATATGTTCCACCAAAGTATCTTTGCAATTATCTTAAAAGTATCCTCTCTCCCAATGGGACTAGATCTTCTACAATATCTTTGTCCATCACCCAAATATGCAAATATGGACATAATTCCTATGCTTAGAATACCGTGAAGGAAGTTATGAGAACTTCCAAGCTATGGACATAATATCTATGCTTAGAATTACAAAGGCGACATTTAAATTTGTTCTGAAATCATTATTGGCCATATTGGCCCTGATGTGTAAGCCAATGAAAGACAAAGTGAGACGAATAAAATTCCAAGCTATCGACATCATTCCTATGCTTGGAATTACAAGGGCGGTATATAAATTTGTTCTAAAATCATGATTGGCCATGTCCATTATCTGTAAGCCAACGAAAGAGGAGACAGAGTAATTTTTTAAGACATTGATATATGATCTCAGTAACTTTCATTCAAAAGGAATATAATATTTCAAACAAAAATCCTAACCATATCAAACAAAAATCTTAAACATATGTTATACTTTCCATGCTTTCAATAAATTCGTTTGTGTAAAATCCAAGCAGCGATCGTAAGAAACGATTCAAACTGTTTTGGATGCGTCGTAAGAAACAATAAACTCGTAGTGATACACGATGCTTACGCTTCTCTAGCTTTTCGGCTGTGAAGACTATATATTGATGTAATAAGCCTAATTCAGAACCACCTTGGCTTCCTGAGGGGATAAGGCCTGAATATGGCTACTGTAGACATGCAGTCCAAGAAGAGCAATCATGAAGGGAATGTTAGTCCACAAGATGTGGAACCAATAGCCATGCTCCGGAAACCTTGGCATCTTCCATGGCGTCTGTTAAATTTATGAAGAAGGTGAGCTTCTCGATCGTGATGTGGTTATTGTATTTACAACCCTACTTTTAAGATTCGAAATCTTGTTCTTTAAAATTAGAAAGCTTCGAAATGTAACATATTCATCACGTATCCGAGATGGTATACCCTTATACAAGAAGGCAGAAGGGATCTATCATGAAACGCATGCTAAATATTCTTAGCAACTAAGAATCTCATGTCTAAGAGGATTAGGATTTTAAATAATTAAATGAATTCATTATCTGGTCATTTGTTAATGGCAATTTTTATTTTGTGCTTGAGTGGATTTGGATGTCACCTTGGAGTTTGAAGAATTATTTGAGAAGCCAAAACCCTATTAAAGATATGAACCAACTATAACTCGACTCTAGAACCTTCATCTATTGAGGTTGCTCTACCTATAAGCTTATAACTCATACTTATACCCACCTATGATTCATATGTAGGATTGCTTCTAATACTTGTTCCAACATTCCTCCTAAGCAACTTTGCAAGTGCTTGGGATTCCTAGCTTCAACACCAAATCTAAGGGTTAACATTGGCTTTGATACCGATTGTAGAAATTGAGTGCTCTAATACCAAATGTTGATTTATAGACAAGGAAAAGATTATGTAGAATAAATATAGAATAAAAAAGATGAAACTCAAATTACTTTGTAAAAGACACAAATTATTGATGCAATACCAAAATTTTAGTCATTGATTCAATTTCTTGCAATGCAATATTCATTAATACATCCTCATATTTTAAATCTTATTTCTTAATCTTGTTGTACCTATCTACAAAACATAATGATAAATTCTATACCATCTAATCCAATTATGCATATATTGATGATCCACCTAAGGAATGATGGATGGATAAATCAATTGGTTGGGGATACACCAATACATAGAATTATTACAATGCTAATAATAACTTTAATTTTTTATTTACAAAATTTCTATCTTTACTTTTGCATATACTTTTTAATTTTCTAATCATATTTTTATCTTTAGAATTGTTTTTTTTATTTTTCCAAACTCTTTGTATGTGCTTTTCCATATTAAGCATTACTTTTTCTAACATTATTTCTCTTAATGCTTATTGTCCTAATTTTCAATTTCATGAAGGAAACTCTCTCTTCAACTTACCATTACACATAAATCTACACAATTGTGCATTCATACTCACATACTTTTGAATATCATGTTGATTATTTTGTTTTCTTCTTCAATGTAGGTTTGATTTCATGACTCAAATAGAAGTGTCTTTATGGTGATATTATAATCCTACTAGACTTTATGGATAACCAGTCACTCAACCACCAAGTAATAGAGTAGATCACTGCTTATGATGTTCATTCTATTGTTTTTGCATAAAACCTTTATATTTCTTCTCTCATGTGTGGAATCTTGCTTCTACCACATATAAAATTTATCTAATTGTTCTTAGCACTCCCATTTTATCCTATGGAGATATTGTTGTTGCTGCATTTTCTCTTTTAATGTAATTTCTGCTTTTGATCATATTGAATTGGATTAATTTTTCTCTCATCCCTTGTTAAAGATATGAACCAACTAGGACTCGAATCTAGCATGTCCACCTATTTAAGTTTCTCTAACTATGAACTTTTGGATCCTCCTTGGACCAATTTACAATTTGGATGTAATATTACCTCTACTCTTTGATCCAACCTCATACCTAAGCCACTTTGCAAGTTCTTGGGACTCCTAGCTTCAATAACAATTCTAAGTATTAACATTGGCTATAAGACCAATTATAGAAATTGAGAGCCCTAATACCAAATGTTGATTTACAAGAAAAAAAATATGTAGAACAAATGCAATATGGGAAAGATGAAACTCAAATTGTTAATACAAAAGATACAAATTTTTGTTGCAATACATAGAATTCTATTTATTGATTCATTGCCTTGCAATACGATATTCTTTAATACATCTTATTATTTCAAACTTTGTTTTTAAATGTTATTGCATCACTCTAAAAATAATAATGATAAAATTCATATCATCTAATCCAAGTATGCATAGGTTGATGATTCAACCAAGTATGCATTAACAAATAAATCAATTGGTGGGGGACACATCGACATATAAAATTATTACAATGCTAATATAGGTTTTTCTTTTTATTTATAGAATTTATATCTTTTATTTTGTATGCACTTTTCTATTTTTCAATAACCTTTCATTATTTTGAATTGATTTTCTTATTCTCTCAAACACTTTGCATGTATTTTTTCACACTAAGCATTACTTTTTTCAGCATTCTCCTCCTTAATGCGTAATATTATAATTTTCAATTTCATGAAGAAAACACTCTTTTCAACTTGTGATTGCACATACACCTACACTATTGACCATTGATATTCACATACTTCTAAATATCCTATTGATGAATTTATTTTTTCTTCAATGTGGCTTTGATCCCATGACTCAACCAAATGTGTCATTGTGATAACATTCTAATACTTCCACACCAAATGGATAACTAGTTATTACAACCACCAAGTTGAACAAAGTATATCTCTACTTACAAGCTTCATTTTATTATTTCTATATCAAATGTTCATGTTTCTTCTCTCATGTGTGGTATATTGCTTCTATAACATATAAAATTAATCCAAAGGTTCTCATAATTCCCTATTTCTCCTTTGGATGTACTCTTATTGCTTCTCTTTCTCTTTCAATATAACTTTTGCTTCTACATTTATTTTTAATTTTATACTTTGGCTCTCACATCTTATTAAAGGTATGAACTAACTAGGATTCAAATCTAGGACCTCCATCCATTTATGTTGATTTACCTAGGATATTTTAGCTCCTCCTTGAACCATTCTACAAATCAAATATAATTTTAGTTATACACTTTTCTCCAACAACCTCCCTAAGCCACTTTGCAAGTGCTTGGGATTCCTAGTTTCAATACCAACTCAGATCTTTAACACTAGCTCTGATACTAATCATAGAAATTGAATGCTCTAGTACCAATTATTGATTTATAGACAAGGAAAATTATGCAGCATAATCAAAAAATATAAAACTCAAATTGCTCATGCAAAATATATAAATCATTTTTGTAATACATAGATTTGTATTCATTGATTCATTGTATTGTAATACAATATTCTTCAATACATCTTGATATTTCAAACCTTATTTCTTATTGTTGTTGCACCTCTTTTTAAACCTTAATCATAAAATCCATATCACCTAGTACAACTATGCATAGGTTGATGATCCACAAAAGTGTGCATGGATGGATGATCCACCCAAGTAAGGATGGATGAAAAAGTCAATTGGTGGCGGATGAGCTAATATATAGAATTCTTACAACTCTAATAATAAATTTTTCTTTTTAATTTATAGAATTTCTATATTTAATTTTGCATGTACTATTCTATTTTCCAATCACCTTTCTATATTTAAAATTAGCTTTTTATTATTCCCAAAATCTTTGCATGTGTGTTTCCACATTAAGCATTACTTTTTATAGCACTCGATAGAATAATAAAATTACATCCAATTTATGTAACTTATGAGACTTTAGTTTGTTATTCAAAACTACCAAACTTTTCTAGTTTATTTATATCCTCTTGTTTGGATTATTTGGTTAGTGAAACAATCATAAAATTAAAATTAGATGATGGGATATTTTATTAAAACTAATTTTGAGATACTATGGAACTTGGTGAAGGGTTTAAAAATTTGATTTAAGTTACCTTCATAATGTTCATAATATTATGAAAGGAATAAGACCTTGAGTTAACTCTTATATCAAAATATCTTGTGAAGATGTGAGCCTCTATATTACTAAGTTAAAATAATATTATAGTTTGAAGTTTTTGAATGTAGAATGCTAAACGATATTAATAGATTGTAATTTTAAATAGTCATTTAGTTTTTATTAATTATAATAATATAATTTTTTTACAAAAACATGCTATATAATATATTATTCATAAATTGAATAAGTATAATTTTTAAATATAGAAAAATGTTATATTTTTAAAATCGTTATGGCATAAAGGACTATAAAATTAATTTAGACTATTTTTTAATAACTTTAAAAACATGATCATATGAACCTATATAGATTCTAAGTAATGATTTGGACTTTAAAACAACACAAAAAATAGTGTTAAAGGGATTGAACACCTATCAAACTAGTTCTCACTTTTCAAATTGAAAAATATTTAGAAATTGAAAATAAATATGCTTATAGAAAACAATGATTTTTTCAAATCTAACAATAGTAAATGAAGAGAACAACTAGTGGTATTTTTTGGTTTTTAACACAACTGTCATGATTATCTTCACTTATGTTGAATAATTACTTATATATATATTTTTTAGTGGAAAGTGTTTTGAAAGGATCCTTGAACCTTTTACAAAGAAAAATAGGGTGGAAAACAAATGATTTCACCATAATAAACAACTAAAAAAGCATTAAAATAGGACTAGACAAGGAAGCAAACCTTGAGATAAAAAATACAAGGTAAAAAACCTAAATAAGGACCAAAAGTAGGACACCAAAGTAGGCTACTCGACCATTTTATTCACACTACCCTCTCCCTGACTAATAGCGTTGAAAGTTTCTATGTGGCTGGAAGTAATCACCTTGGACACACAAATGATGTGTTGCAAGCTTGAATTAATCTTAAAATGAGATTATTATATATTTTTGAATATTTTAGTCAATATTTCTAAAGGATCGTGTTTGGCTCTGACCATAATTTTGGCATCCTTCATAGGTTGATCAATCTTAGGATCAATGCTCTCAATCATGATGGATAATTTTTTAATGGATTACTTGGATTTACCTAATTGTTTTCTTTTCATGTCGAGGATCTAGGAGAGCAACAATATTTGCTATATCTATGACTATTCATCAACTTATCGATTGGCATATTCTTCTCATTATTGTAGACCATGTCAGTATAATTGAAAGACATGTTGGATGTTGCTTTCTATAATATGTGATTGTATATTATTAGGAATAGTGCTTGAAGCTTGAAATGAGGAGTGGACCCCTTCCTGAATTCCTAAATATACATATAGATAGATCTTATGAAATACTCAGGAATATTAACTTCTTTGATGTCCTTATGATGACTTAGGAATACCAAATGATTAGTTATATTTATTGTCAAAGGCTTGAGAATTTAGTAGTAAGGCATGTATGTGTTATTGGTCATCCTCTCATCTAGTAGTCATGGCTATTTATAGAGATCATATTCAAGTGTAAAATAGACCTAAAGGCTTCATGCACTCATCGCACATGATGTGCATACTAGAAATAAATTAAAATTATTTGAGGTAGACATATTAGTTTTGGATAACATAATATATCTATAAATAAAAACCTACATAGAAATAATCTATGATAGTGTTTCATGGAGGGATATTATATTATGGCATATATTTCCACTTTTAGATACCAATATTAATTTTTTTCCAAAGAAAAATTGTTAAATAATTTTTTAATTAACTTCTAATTTGAGCAAAGACTAAATGATATACAATACATGATTCATAGCTCTTAGAAATTAACCCAATATAAATGGTTGTCATTAGTGTTATATTAAAAATAAAATTACATTCTAAAAGGTTCACTATGTTCTTATCATGTGGGTTGAAATGGAATAAATATGACTTAGCTTCTAAAAATTAAAGAATATAGACAATAACATCCTCTACTTCATCCACATCCTCATTGATTGTATTTAATAAATTTATCCTATTCTTGAATGGTACCAGGAATATTGATAGATTTCATTAAAGGATCATGGTTATGGTCAGGTTAGTATCCTTTTCTAACCATGTATATCAATTGACTTTTTTGGCTTTCTTATATATATATATATATATATATATATATATTCTATGTCAAAATATTGTTTAAGCATAAAAAAAATTATTTGCATCACAAGATCATCCAAACATGCCAAATATAAGAATAAGAATTGAAAGGATCTAGATTTGAAGTGGTAATATATAATACCATGTTTGAGTTGATAATAGTTGTATATAAATCAACTTTTGTGCAAGATTTGACATAGAATAGAATGAAAATGTTAGTGTAAGTAAATAATGTACTAAAAATTCTTTCCACCACATGATAAGATAGTATAACCACCAAAAATTCATCATAATATATATATATATATATATATATATATATATATATATATATATATATATATATATCTATTTTTATATAGCAAAGTGTGAAGAACTTTATATCAAGTTATGATTACCAAAAATGTACAAAAATGTATTAGAGTGATTGGATTCATTGTAGGAAACAAATACTAGAGTTTAATTAGTAACCATTAAACTAAATGCTTACTAAAAAAATACCATGATTCCAAAAAAATCCATAAATATGCCAAAATTATTTTCCATTATATACCATTATAAAATGATGTTTTAATCGTAAAAGATGAATGCTAAGAGAAATAATACCTTTATGAGTTATAGATTGTTCTCATGAAGACGTACTCTCCTCAAAGGGTGATGTGTGGGGTATTGTTGATTCTAAAAGAGTGTCATAAATAAATGCTCTAGATAGATAAAGATAAGTATGTTAGTTGTAGATTATTGTTTCTATGGATTTTACAAAGCATATTGGATATTTCTCTAAATAGAATCTTCTTACAATTTTTTAGAAGGTCCTTCACAATATTTCCATGTAAGTATATTATCAACAAAGGTAATATTAATTTTTTCCAAGTAAGTATCCCCTAAGCTTATGAAAAGTAGAACCATGTCACCCTCTTAAGTATGGGAAACAAAATTTTTGGTTAAATCCTTAATGATTAGGGATTTTACTTTTGTTTTATATCTTTTTTTGACTAGAAAAAATAAATTATGAAAAAAGTAATTAATATTGGGAAAGTATGGAATGAGATCAAGTATTTTATCAATACAATTTATTATAAAGATTGGATTTGGCAATCACTATGATCAAATATAATGATCCTTTATCTTGGTTATGCTAATAGTGTTTGTATATAGTCAATTTATTATAATGATATTCTAAAAGTCAATGTATAATACTAATTCCTATTATTAATTAATTTTCAATATGGATACATTGGGATATTTTATTCTATAATATAAGGTATTCTATTAGCCCCCTCTCTATGTCCTTGAACAAAAATATTTTGGGTACTTTATTTCTTAGGAGGCATATCTCAAACTCATTTGAGGGATTTCAATCCTTAGTAGTCAAAATTTTAATACATATTTTATTAATAATTTTTTCTCATAGTTAATAAGTATGAGTATTTCATCTGAAGGGTGATGGTATGCCTAGATATCCTTGGAAAGGCCTCTTATTTTAGTATATAGCAAGGACAAAATCATTAATATATATAACTCCTCTTTGATATTCCATTAATATTGATCATATATGCATATAAGTGGTTTCAACTTGGGGAGGAACTCATATTAATTACGATATGTTTTTCCTTTTAATTTTGATAGAAATTTGTTGATAAAATCAATAAAAAAATCTCATACTAGATCACTAAGAAAATATTACATGATCAATTTTTAAAATTATTCTATATATAATTACTACCAATATTTATTGGTCCCCATTGTTGGGATCTCTCTAAGGGTTCCTATGACAAGTTAAAAATAACTAAACAATTATTTTTGATAAAATATTTATGGATAAAATTATTTCCTTAGGTGTTTGAGGAAGTGCATTGACTCCCTCTCACCATGAATGCATAAGAATCATTGACATATATCATTAAATATTCTACCTTTTATCTAAGTGTGTGGCCAAGGTGATATCTAAAATCAAGGATTGCAAGATTATTTTAAAGAGTTATATTTAACTTTAAAGTCCTTATGGGAGATATTGCTATAAGAGGATGTGATTTACTCCATTTTTGTTACCCTTGTTTTTTTTTTTAATTTACATGGTGGAATCGGTAGCCACCACAAATCTTGGTAGACTATCCAACTTTTATGGCCATAATATTCTACACTATCCACCTCGAAAGCTGCCATACAAATCTTTGTGTAGTCCACACCTATAACCACCATGCCACAATCATTTTAAGCCTTTTCTATTGAAAGCATCAATAGAGGAACAAGCATTCAATCTGATGAAACTCGAGATTTGAACCTTGGACCTCTGCCCCCCTTACAAGGTCTGGTCAAACCAATTGGTCTACACCTTGGACCTTTTTTTGTTACCCTTGTTATAATTAAGATTCAATGGTATAGATCATTTGAAAGACTTAGGATAATGTTATCTCCCATCTTAGTTGGGTGGGATTTCTCTTTGTAATATGCTTGTAATTCATAGAACAATTCCTATGACGTTGTTCTACGATTTAATACTAAAAGAAACCATATGTTAAAACAATGAAATATTGATTAATTTGGTTGCATATAAAAGGGATTATCACAATCTCAATTATTAAGAAGCCTAGTTTTTTAATACAAGAGATGAATCTAAAATAAAAGATTAAGATTGAAAAAAATTATTAACTTATGGTAGAAGAAGTGAAAGATAATCAAGTAGTCTCAAGCATGAAAATCATAATATTTTGGCATGATAATTCAATGCATGTTAAGCCATCAATATAATTCAACCATTTGTTGATATCGAGATTATTATTTGATAAGAATCCAATCAAGTCATGAAAAGGTCATCTAATATTGTCTACATTAATTTAAAATATTAGGCTATTTTAATTTCACAAGTTAGTTTTCATGGATCCTTACATATAGCTTGACCATGGTGAGACTTCGTAGATCTAGGAAGAACATTGATCATAAATTATAATTTAGTGGTATTCATATTATTTGTTCCAATAATTCTCTTGATCAGATTTTATGGTTTGTTAATTAAAAGATAATATTTTCAACAAAATAGCCCATATTAGAACTTTTTGTTTCACATGCCAAGACTAAACATCTCTAATAAAGGATTATATAAATTAATTAATGGTTTCACTATACCAAGACTAAAATATTCCAACAATACATCCCATTCCATAATTTATAGTTCCACCCTAAATATAATATATGTTTTTAATTATATGCTACATTTTAAATTTTGTGGTTCTACCATAGTAAGAGAATATACTTTTAATAAAATACCACATTACCCATTCCATGGTTCCATAATGGATTACCTTACTTTTTCTAATAAAATATTTAATGATAAAATTGAAGGTTGGATAAATTTGAATATTACTAAATCTATTAATATTCTTGAAGAATAATGCTTGAATTATTTTAAATGTTAGACTCTATTACATTATTTGGAGTTATAGAAGTTGTGGATGATTAATTGGAGAATATTAAATAGGTAATGAGATATGTTGATTTGTCTACTACAATGTGTGGTACAATATTATCATATCAAAATATGTATCTCTTCTTTATAAATTTAAACTTACAAAGCAAGTAGTTTGGTGTTTAAAAGAAATATTAAAATTTTATAAGATAGGTTTTAAGTTCAATATTTTTGGGTGTTAATATTTTGTAAGAAGTATGTGTCTTAGTGGGGCTTGTAATTAGCACAAAAAATACACATTTTTAAAATAAAAAGGCTAGGGGATAGATTATTATTGGCGGTATTATTCTCATAAAAAGGAATTTTACTTTTTAGGTAGTTAAATCAAGAAATAAGAAAAGGTATTTTTGTTTGGAAGTAAATTTGATAGAGAAATATTTTACTCCTATAGTTTGTTAAAAGTAAAGATAAAAATAATAAACTATAATGAATAAATTTAGAAATTGCATTTAGAGATTTATAAGGTATACAAGTTAATTCTATTTAGGTGAACAATATTTTGAAGAAAGGTTGACATTTGGAAACTGAAAGATGAATTTGTTTATGACATAAAGTTGAAAGTTGTGAATTTTGAATTATTTTATTCAAAAATATAATAATAATTGTAATTTTTGTAATAAGGTATATTTTTGGCATTGACCAACACCTTAAACGTTTTAATTAAACTTTTACATCAAAAAACAATTGTATAGAGAACAAATAAAAAATATGTGCTTTTTCCAATTACAACAATCAATACAAACAAAACCTCCAACCTATATTTATAGGTAATGCTATCATGTTAAGTTAATGTGTCCAAGATCTAATATAGTTAATATAAAAATATTTGGAAATCAACCCTTTAAATCGTTGAGGAGAAATAAGGACACATTTCATGATATATTGTTTGAATCCATTCTTTACCTGATTTGTTACTATGGTTAGATGTAAATTCTAAAATTGAAAAAATCCAAGTATATAGGGAAGTTATGCTCATATATGAGGATTTTGTTTTAAGTAGATATCATTGATAGAATAAATAAGTTTTATTATGACCTTGATATCATCTATCAATATCTTTCGCATACCTTAATATCATTGTCATGTACTACAATGTATATCATGAGGGCTAGTTTCTTCTACGTATTGACAAGTATATCAAAAGAGCGGGTATAATAAAATAATTGATATATAAAATTGGTGGTAAATAGAAAAATGAGACAATTTGGAGATATAATGAACCTTTACCATGGATACTTAAAAAATATCTCATAGAATCTTAGTTACATAAGGGCCCAAATTTTGCACCATAGAAGACAAATATGAGGACAATACTTGTGATTGAAAAAAATTGGGATATTGTTACTAGTGTTAAAACATATCTTGACGATATAAAAGATAAGTAGAATTTTGAGAAAAGAGATGCAAATGTACTTATGCTTATCATATTCGGAGTGGATTATGAAATAAAATCATATATTAATGAAGAAAAAACATAAAATAAAACCACATATTATTAAAGCAAAAACATCAAAAGAGGCGTGGGATAAACTTTATGTCATAATTGAAGGAAGAAATTATGTAGCAATCCTTCATCTATGATCACAATTCCATATATTATGTATCCAATATGGAAAGACTCTTGAGCAATTTATTTGAATAATTGTAGAGTAAAAATCAAGCTTTAATACTATGGGATAAAAGGTTGATTATAATCTCTTAGTTTTAGTTATGCTCAGATTTTTCCTTGAATCATTCAAAACATTGGTTATATATCTCCAAGTGTCAAATAGATGTGTATAATTTAAGGATTTGGTAAACATACTTAAAAATATGAGATAAATAATTAGTTGAGATACTAATTGATCATAAATTCTCTTATGTAAACCAATAAATAACAAAATAATTCAAACAACCTGTTTGCCCCAACTGCATCATAAAATCAGCCTCAACGGAGAAGGTGGTATTCTAATATTTGTGAAAGAGGACATAGTACAAATTTTTGTATATATAATTTATTGCATTGAAGGAATCAATATCAAAGATAACCTTAAGGGAATAAAAAATCACAATATCAACAAAGACAACAAAGACAAGGGCAATATCAAGGAGGAAAATCACAACAAAGGTCACAATAGTAAAGGTATATTACATAGAGTGAATTAGAATCAAAATAAGATTATGAAGAAGGATGTGAAAGAACACATAATGTCATCATGGAAATAGAAATATAAAAACCAATAAATAAATATGATAGTAAAATATCCAAGATAAAAAATGAAATATGAAAGTGTGTGTCATCCAAAAATAATGGTGGAAAATTCTCAAAACTAAGGTCTTGTTTATAGGTAATACACATGAATACTTTCAAAATGGAGAAGAATACTTCCAAAGTGGCCTGAAAATATATATTTGCGTTGTAAAAGAGTATGAATGACACTATTCACCCTTGATATCTTTGGAGTGTAATATCAAGATAAAATTAAATTAATTGAAAAGTTGAAGAATAAGCCAAAGATTAAAGATGTGTAGTGTGACATGAGTGATCTTCTTCAAAGGATAGATGTTAGTTGTGATACATATGATTTGAGGTCCATGATGGAAGATAGTTGTTGTGATACTATTTATTTTAAGCCTACAATGGTTAATGTGTGTTATGATATAAGGTACCTTGTAGAGGGGATAAATATATCTTGTGACACCAGTGATTTAAAAATTATTCATGAAGATAAAATTTATGTAGAATGTGGTTATTTTGGGCAGGATAAAGTACATATTATCATATTTAATAATTATACTAACTTTAAATTATCTTAAAGGTCTCTGGGATGATGGGATATGGTATTTAAATATTGGTAACTAAAATCATATAAGTGATATAGAATTTGGGGATTTTGAAAGGTATACAAAATGTATTGGTTCGAATTTATTGATGAAAATAGGATATTATGGTACACATTTAGGAAGAAATGGGTAAGGTGTGAAAGAGCCCATTATACTAGACCTAAGGGAAAATAATTAAAGGCCTTGGATATATAGGATAAGAAGGTGGTAGTGAGACCAAGAATGTGAAAAAAAATTCTATGAAAAATGTGAAAGAAATAGTACTACTAAAATTGTGACATATGGCAATAAAATAAAAATTATGAAGTAATTACATGCAAGAGTTCCTAGTATGGGTTTCTATAGTTATCATGGAAGACATGGACATTTAACAACTAGATCTTGGAAATTGCATTCATGTGAAATTTTTGGATGAAATAGTCACTTCAAAAGTAGATGTTGACACAAAATAAAGTGACCAACAAAATATAGATGATTTGTCAATTGATGAATGTGTGTGATAGGGATAAGATAAAAGAAATATTTAATAGTTTCTACAAAATGAAACTATGTTTAATGATTGAAAAATATCACAATTTATTGAATATGAAGAATAATGTGATATTTTCCATGGAAAAATATCTTTGGAAACTTGAGAAAAATAATTTTAGTATCAAAATATTATGAATACCTGTTGCAACAAGACCTATAGATGAAGCATTATATATAACATTTTGAGGATGTAGATGATTCCAAAGATATATTCCATTTTCAATTTCTTGTAGGTGATAGTATATTGGTTATTCTATTTGCCAACCTAGAGGTAATGATTCCCTAAATGCAACCTAGAGAGGTGACCAAGAGGCAATGATGGCCCAAAGGTGACCCAAAGGTAATTATGACTCTAAGTTATAGATCCAAAGGTATTAATCCAAAGGAAGACCTTGAAATATAACAAAGAGGTAGACCAAGAGAAGATTACTTATATTCAACTAAGTTAGATCTAGAGGAGACAAAGCTAGCAATGAAATATCCAAGCAACCAATGACAATAAAAAATTCAAAGCCAATTTCAAAGAGTAAGAGCCAAACATAGAGCTAGAGCTAGAGTCGTAGAATAGTTCTAATGTACCACTTCCAAATGCATAAGGATAATGATATTTATACTAAATAATGTAACATAAGGGTGTGTTAAAATCTACTATATTATTTAGAGTTTTTTAATCATTTGATATTTGTAATTATTGGAAGAATTATTAATTATCTCTCCCTTAAAGAACTCCTATGAAAAAATATGATGAGATGAAAAGATAGCTGAAGGTGAAACACCAATATCTTTAATTATTCAAGAGTCTCTAAAATATGAAGAGACATATTGATGCACTAAATATGCATGTTGTAAACAAGTGAATCTTATGAATATTGGGCATTGAATGACAAAATACACAAAACTATGATGAAATATTGATGTGAAAATCATTGTGTTAAATATTGTATGTGCATTATTAGAAGTTTCTTTTGTTAACCCCATATTTGAATAGTTAGAATGATATGTTAATACAAAAAGTAAACATACTATTGCTTTATAATTAATGGATTCCACTATCACCAGTTCATCTCTTCAACTTTAATCTAGTAAGCACATATTGCTTCACAACATATAATGCACTAGGTTTTATATCATGTATAGAATCAAGAAGTACATGAATATAGTATTGATCATGCATGTATAGTTAAATAATATAAATAAATAATTCTTTAATAATTATATATGTGATATAAAAATGGAATGAAAATTTTTAATGTGAACACCTTTTTTATTTTAGGTGATTTCTTTACTAATGGTCTTAGTGATGCTTCATAGTTCGACCATGGCAAGCATGTATATTTGAAAAAATCACTTAATTCCATTACTCATATTTTCAACATAATATAATTGATAAAAATATCCTATGTTAGAATTTATGGTTGCACCATGTAAACATTAATTAATTTTAAAAATCACACATGCTAGAATATAAACCACAACTTTTAAATGTTTTTTTCACTTGTGTTTTTTTTTAAGAATTCATGGTTTCACATTGAAAAGAGTTTATATATTGAACAAAATATTTTATAGCACATTCATGTTTCCACATGACATACCTGAGTACTTTTATAAAGATATCCCATATTAGAGTTCATGGTTAGACTATGGAAACATTAAATACTTTCATCACAAGAGTCCATATATAGGGATCATGGTTGGGAAAGCCATTTTGAAGCTATTGTAGGTAAACATGTTTATTTTAGATATATTATAGGGAGGTAAACATGACAAAAATAATGAAAAGCCTAAGGAATACAAAAATGTGTTTTTTAACAAGGTACAAGGAGAGTCCAATGACCAATTTGCTTTGGTTAAGGCCCAACTAAAATATATGATATAAGAGCTATAAAATATATCCTAACCCAAATATTAAATTATATTTTCTAGTTCATATTTTATGATGAATATTGTATGGTTGAGCTGACATACACAATTAGTATGTTTGTTCTCTATTCCCAAATATATTTGTGATCTATATTGAAATTGTTTTGTGATTTCATTTTGAATGCAGGCATTAATGCAAGCATGATAGATTTAATAAGATCTTTCTTGTAGCAAATATTTAGTAGGATAGGTAGAACAATAATATATTGGTTAATCTTGAGTGGCTATTCAAGCATATTGTATATTTTTTTGTATCCCTTATGTACTGTTGTAGCATTATATCAATGTTAAAATTGGATATTATGAGTCTATCTTATCTCATTTGTTAATAAATTCTCTCCATATTTATAGTTTTACCCCATAATCCCAAAAATTTGAAAGAAATCAAAATACTTCAATAAATTAATGTTGACTTCATTAAAAATTAAATCAACAATAACCACTAAAATATTATAAACATATACCTGTTCTTTATGTATTACCTTGAATGTAGTTATGTTTTACCATCAACATCATTTAACATTTTGGAAAACTTCTAAAAAATATCATCAAATAATATGAGCTCAACCAGTTACCTTTTTTGTGTTTTCAAGCTTAAATCTTATCAAACATAAATTGAAGAACACAAGCTTATATTGAGATGGGGTGGAATAGTATAATATAAAACTTTTTTCTTTTCTTTCCAAAGTAATAACTTCAAATAATATCAATGCAATAATGAAACAATGCATAAATCACCACACACATAAGAGACAGATTTTACATGGAAACCCCCTCTTGGGAGAAAACCATGAAAAATATTACTTGTATATTTATTCAATAATTTTGTGGGCACCAACCTAGAGGAGAAATAAATCCCCTATACAATTTCATGGACACCAATCTATAGCAGACACCAATCCTCTATACAAGTTTATGGACACCAATACATAGGAGACACCAATCCCCTTTATCAAGTTCATGGACACCATTCCATAGGAGACACCAACCCCCTTTCTAAAGTTTATGAACACCAATCCATAGGAGACACCAATTCCCTTGCTCAAGTTCATGGACACCAATCCATAGGAGACACCAATCCATAAGAGACACCAATACCCTTGCTCAAGTTCATGGACACCAATCCACATGAGACACAAATATCCTTGCTTAAATTCATGGACACCAATCCATAGGAGACACCAATCCCCTTGCTCAAATATGCTCCAAAAATTACTTACAAAATATTATGAAATTTGCTCCAAAACCTGCTTATAAAACCTACTCAAATATACTCAAAATCCACTCACAAACCTGCTCAAATCTGGTTTAAAATCTACTTACAAAACATACTAAACTATTCTCAAAAACCTGCTTACAAAACCTGCTCAAATCTGATCCAAAACTTGCTTACAAAACCTACTCAAATTTGCTCAAAACCTACTCACAAACTTGCTCAAATATGCTTTAAAATCTACTCAAAAAATTTCTTACAAAACTCGCTCAAATATGCTTCAAACATGCTTACAAAACCTGCTAAAATATACTTTAAATATGATCTATAACCCTTGCACATTTACTCCTAAATTAAATCAGAATCAATGCACAAATCTTCTTAAAAAAATTGATCAATAATGACATCAAGTTCTTCACCTTTGCTTTCCTCAACTAAAATAAATTTAGACATATTCTACCCAAAATTATTTTATCTTCATGAACATATAGAGAATGATATGCACTAATGTAGTAAGTGATAGGGATTAGGTGTATGATTAGGTGCCTTAGGTGTGTTTTAATTAATGATGGTTGTTATTAGTTGCTAATAAGGGCAAGTGCACTGTTATTATTTAATGATCCTTGTCCTTAACATGTGTTGTAATACCGTGTTGTAATACCTATTTATAGGATTTTTTTATCAATGGAAAATCAGTTTTTGGGATTGTCATATTCTCCCCATTCTTACGATTATTATTCCATACATTTGGTATCAAATCCAGTTGTAGAATCAAGGCTAGTATCCTCTTTCCCTATGCTGATATCAGTTTAGAATGGGAATGAGAATATCTCTGTAGTTGTATCTATGGAGTAGCTATATTTTTAAGCTTCATGTTTTTCTGGACCTCCAGATTATCTTAATCTATCTATGGTTTTGTCTCACCAAGGATGTGCACCTTAGACAAGTGTAAAACCCTTGCTCATTCCATTTGAGTTTGTACTTTGGAACTACTTATTTACGACATGCTTTTAGGCATTGATCTATGTTTTTTGGATAAAATTTCGATTCACAGTGTTTGTGCATCTCACCTTTTAGTCATTGGTTGTTGTTTTATGGTGGTTATGGTGGTTTTGTGGCATTGTTTTACCATTTAAAGGCCAGTGCTCTTTTGGTTTTTTACTAGTTTTTGTCATCCACGATGGTTTTCTTGGTGATGATAACACCTATTTACAGTGTCTGTTGGATCTATTCGGTTATTGTGAGTTTATTATCTGGCAATGTTATCTGACTACTCTACCTCTATTGACATAATATTGCAAGTTCATGTTCAACTTATTATGCATTTGTGGGTTTGAATTCCTAGAGCCACTATTGTTGTGCACCCTAAAACCTATTTTTGTCACCCCACCAATATAGAAGCATCACATTCTAATATTTGATTGCTCGAACATCCCTAACGATTGTCATTGTAAACTTGATGTTTTCCCTTTCTCTGTATTTTTTGGCACCTATGTAAGGACACTGTATAATCTAGTACTATATGAGATTCACAATGACACAAGATTTGTAAACTCTTCAATGGCATCCCTTCACGATCCATGACTCTACCACACTTTCAATGATTTTTGTGTGCATCAATTTACTGTGTGTGCATACTTCTCTAGATTTCCCTAACAGCGATGACTCCTTCCATGATGTTGAATTTCCATCATTTACCATTGCTACCTATGTTTAGTGATCAAACATCAGCTGTCACATTTCACATAGAGTTAGTCGCACATTCGTAGCCATCATCCTTGCATGGTTGTAACTCCTTTTCCAACGACATCCTTCCTAGGCAAGTTCTACCTCCTTAAGCATGCCCAAACACTTATCCATCCCCTCCTACATTTTTTGGCATGCATTGCAGCTTATTCTGGTGGCCTCTAATTTTTTAGCAACAAAAATCCATCCTTTTTCAAAGGTTTAAACTTTTTGGTGTCTCAACAGTCTAATGAATATATTGATGTTTTAGTTTCGGTCACATTCAAAACCCAATGAGTTTTTCCACCTTTCCAATGCAATCCAATTTGTGGTCATCGATATTTTACTTTTTTTTTGACATCTTCCCTCCTCTTGCTTTCTACGCATACTAGCGATAACCTGTGCAATTGTGAGTGGTGATGTCTATTATTTTTGTGGCCCATGTTTCCTTTTTCTAGTTCAATCCTCCTTAATCATGGTAATATCCATTCACATCATCTATTATCCCCTTCATAGTAATCTCAGTGACATTTCTTAATTATTCTACAAATTTTGACCACATTTCGATCATTCATGTCACTCACGATATATCTTCACCATTTGTAGTAGCATTCCTGGGTATTTCTCATGCTTCTCGATGGATTCCATTACATCCAAGGAGTAAAAATTTCTAGGCCATCCGATCTAACGTTCCCATATTTTTTTGTATCTTTCTATGATGGCTTGGTGCTTCCCACCCATCAAATAATGGCAACTTCTATGGCATGGCAAGCTGACCTTCAACCAATGCTCATATAGATTACTAGTGATAATCTGCTCCATGCTTTGCCGCATAGTGTTTTTTAGTGATGATCTATTTACCTCCCCATTTTTTGAACTCCAACAACATCCTAAAATCTGGTGATCAGAAAAACCATATTTTCTATAGTGTGGCAATATTTCTTGGTGAATTATTTCCCACCTCACCAACTTTGCTCTCTGTCCATCTCGGTCTCGCTAGTCACATCCCCAAGCCCATCCACTTGTAAACATCTCCCTCATTGTACCCAATCCATTCATCCTTTCCAATGTTATCCTATTTTGATTCCATCTTCTCAGGTGTGTAGTTCCCTTACGTCACCCCACGTGTCTTCCTGGGTTTCACCTCACATATTCCATTGGGAATCTCCCATCATTTTATGCATGCCCCACTTCTCGCTTCTCTATCGTTCAACCCTATATTGCCTTGTTGATAGTCGTTGGTCTCTTAAATTTTTCCACCCACATTGAATTGCCTAGCCATTCACCTCTTTAATTTTGTTGCCATCATTGAATTGCCTAGCCGTTCACCTTGAATTGGACACCCATTGTTGATAGTCATTGAAATTTATTGTTTTAAGCATTACTTCTTGCCCACCATTAATATTGGATGTCCCCATTCTTACCATTATATAGTCTGCTTGGATGTATTTAATGCCATATTATACTTGATTCATGTCATTGGAGACATAATAATTTTTGCTAGCGTTGCCACTTATCAAGCCATTTGACTGCTCGAGTAACTTGCTGCCACAAATTTTTTGTCATTTTACCATTCAAGGAGACCTTTGTTATTTCTACTTTTACAGGTTCATTATTTGTTCGAGTATAACTTTGCATATACTCATTGGAAAGCTTGTTTCAAGATCTATGCATCTATCATGATCATTTTTACATTTGGAATGATTTTATCTCCTAAATTGTGTTCCAAAGATTCCTTTGTCTTCTGGGCTTGTATTTTTGCTTTGTGACCATCTTTATTTATTTTTTTGTCTTTTTCCTTGGCTTGCACCAGACATATGGTCATCCATATGGTCTTAGCCAAAAAATTGGCTTAAGTCACCACCCATATTACTTCTATAGGTGAAACCATTAAGGAAATCAAACTTCAATCTTTCACATCCTCTCATTCCCATGCCAAATGTGAGGTTCACATCTATGAAGGTTCTTGAGATCCTAATGTTCTCAATACCTGGATACTTGACATGGAGACTTGGTTTGACTATAGTCAAACAACAAAAGATGATAAAGTTCCATTTACCAAACTAAAACTCTCTGGCATGGCTAAATGAATGCCAGATTGTCACATGGTATGACTTGATCAAAGATTTGAAGGCCACCTTTTATCCATCCCATTATGATTTTGATCTGTAGATTTATTACCTTTGTCTTAACCAGGGATAAAATCAGTTTGTTTAGGATTATGTGTATTAGTTCTACAGGTTGCATGTTTTATTGTGTATTATTGATCCTATAGATACCTTGATTTTAAATTTTAAGAGTGGTATTCATGCACAATTATTTTGAGAGGTGAAATATACTCCGTACACCACACTGGATGATGTGTTCAACCATGGTCAATTTGTGGAGGAGAATTTCATTTCACACCGTCGATGTCCTCGTTATTCATCTAGTGGATCCACAAACGAGTTTCATCAACAACACCAAGCACCAAGGCCATCTTATTCTCTCTCCTCTTCTAATAATTCCAATTCTCATAATTCCCATGATTCTAATTAAAAAATTTCTTCTTATTCTACTTTACAATAATTCTATTGATATTGTAAGTAACCTAGGTATGCCAAATATGCATGTCCTAAGATATAAAATTCTCACAAGAAGAATATCATTGTACAGTCTGATGAGGGAACATTTGAGAACCCCACCAAGGCTATCGATGAGGTAGTGATATATGAGGAGTTGAAGAGAAAACTGAATTATATCACATTGATACATCATTCTACAACCCATAATCATCATCATTTATTTGTCACACATGCACATTTGCTACATAATTTTGTTGTAGATTATATCCTTGATAATGGCTCGTAGTAAAATTTTATGGTGCTGTCTATTGTTGATCATCTTAAACTATCCACCAAACCTCATCCATTTCAATACACTCTTGGGTGGAAGGATGATAACAAAACTTTAAGTAACACACATGTTCTCAATTGCATTTTATTTTGGTCCTAACTTCATATGTTCTTCACATTCATTAAGTCTATCGCTTCCACATATCTCACATTTATTATATTTTAAAGGTAGCTCATGTCTAGTATTTGATAACTTACTTGTGTGTTGACTTGGAGATGCTCAAATATTGCTTTTCTTCCACTATCATGTGTATTTGTACTTCTTATTTTAATTGGTTGAATTATAATTCCTTGGAAATTGAATGCTTGGGTGAATATGTGCACTTAATATTGTTTGACATATTGAATTGTTCCAAATTTGTTCTCTCCAAATCTACCTTAATAATTATGATCTTATTCTTGCATGTGCTTTTCAAATCTGGTGAATAATTCTCTTTTTCTCTTCTTGATTTAAATATCAAATCAACCACTTTAAACCCTTATAAATTCTAGACACTCAAAACATGTGCAACCTAAAAGAGTGGCTTGTGTTAGAGATATTACATTCTGACAATGCTTGACCTTTGTGTAATGCTATTGCGCTCCTTTTGATATGCCTCATGAAAATCTTCACCATCTATTTTCATTCTACCTACACAGGTTTGTTTCCCTTTAGATTTTATTTTTCTATTTTGTAAGCCTTCTCAAAATGAGTTCCACGTAGACGTATCAAATGTATCTGAACCTCTTACAAATGGCACACTTATTTTTTCAAAAAATTTCAATCTACGATTTCCTATTACTATCATTATCTGTAATTTTATTTGGATGAGATTTTCCTTTGCTATCCTTCTATGCACTTGAAGCAATTTGGATATGATTGTATGCACATCAACTCAAATGTGGTATAGCATGCTCTTTGTGATAGTAAAATTCATGATCTTCCCTAGGTATTCATTGTATTTCTTTTAAAACAGTCTTTAGGTATTTTTCTCCAATCTAAAAAAAATCCTATTTCTCAATTAAACTTCTCAAAAATTAATATTCTTTCATCATAGAAGTGTCTTTCTCTTCCCTTTTGCAATGTGGTCTTCATTTCTCAAGGCATGCCAACTATATACACTACCTATGCTCTTCTATGATGTGATATTCACCTAAGATCCAATGAGAATTTGCCTTAACCACCTTCTCTGTCACACTGTCACCCTTCTACGACATCGTCATCACCTAAGATTCAATGAGCATCTACCTAAAATACCTTCTCTACCGCATCATCTCCCTCTTGCAACATGGTCTTCATCGAGCTTCAATGAGCATTTGCCTCAAATATTTTCTTTGCTACATCATTGCCCTCCTATTATGTGGCCTTCCTCGAGCTCCATTCTACCTCAATGCCTTAACTACTACATCATCACATCATCTACTATTGTGTGACTATACCACAACTTAATTGAATGCTCGAATTCAATTTTCCATTATTATTCATTCTTGACTAAGTTTGAAACCTTATATATACATTTAATATTTATTTGTTTCGTAAAGGTTGGCCCATGTACGATTATTTAATTTTTGAAAATTTACTTTAGAGTATTTAAATTTAATATTTAAATATTATAAGGTTTAACTCTATAATATTTTTATAACTTTAATATTTAAATTTCCAATTTGAATATTAAAGCATATATCATCCTTGACAAATCAATATTTCATTCTTGAAGATATTTCTACCTTTAATATTAATGATAACTCAACTTTTCATCCTTGAATATATTTATACCTTTAACATTAATGACAACTCAACATTTCATCCTTGAAGATATTTCTGCCTTTGACACCAATGACAACTCAGTATTTCTAACAATCTCCCTCTTTGTCATTGATGGTAACTCTACAATAAAATTATCCTTTATAGCAACATGATCACAAATAGCTTCCCCTTCCTAAAATATATCTCCCTTTGACATCAATGACAAACACTCCTCGGGGCTGTAATATAAGACACTTGACAATGAACCTTATACCTGCTCTTCTTGAGATGTTCAATTATGAGATGGGATTGAAACTCCCAAATTACTATGCTCGTCTTCTTGTTATATTTTCTTTCTACAAACTTTGGAGGACATACCCTTTTGAACATTTTGACCATCCTATTTTTTGCTTGACTTCGAAAGTTTAAGGAACATTGTTCTACACCATTTATATTTATGCCCAAAATTGTTACAATTGTAGCAAATGTTGTTGTAGTCATTGAAAGATGCAAATGAATCAAAGTTCCTCTTGGTGAGACTAAAATCATTCTTAGCATGGACCTTGTAATTTATAGCTTTGTAACCAAATTTTTTATATGAGAAACAATAACCATGGAAGTAATATTGAAACCTATTTGATTACCTTGGAGGATATTGCTACATGGTTCTCTCATTGCTATTTACGTGATGGTCCTTGGACCATGATGATGCTTTGTTTTCATCCTCCTTGATGCTTCCACTTCTCAACACATCAACATAGGTATTAGGTTCCTTTTTAATCATTTTATTTGATGCCTCTCTTTCTTTTGAGATTGATCCCCACTTTTTTTTCTTTTGACCTTCTTCAAACCCTAGTCCAATATTTATAATTGAAGACATATGTGTTTTGATAATATCACCTAAAGTATTTGAGCCTTTCTCGAATCCATGTGGCTTATCATTAGATTTCTCCACTTTGTTTCGTAGAGAGACAACCTCATGTTTCAATTTTTCACATTCCAACTCTTTGCCTTTAACTACTCAACCATACCTTCTTCAATTCACTTTACCTCTTGAAATTTAACTTTCAGGTCAATGAGTTATTGTGACAACTTTGCATTTGTCTTATCATTTTCTTGTACTTGAGCCTTTAGTCTTGAGTTCTTATTTCTAGCCCTCTTCAACTCTTCAATAGCAATAACAAGTTCCTCTTCTATGTCAATCATGACTTCTTGTTCACTTTATTAATATTTCTCTTCTTCTTGGTCTTCGACAACAGAAGCATCTTAATTCTATTTTATGGCCAAGAATAAGATTTCTTCTCTTTCATTATCATAGAGGTTATCATTATTTATACTAAATAAATTGCTTGATTTAACATAAAAACTCTTCTTGTGTCTTTGAAACATTTTCTTCTCATTCTTACCTTGATCATGCTTATTTTTGTTTTCATGATAAAATTTTATTTCTTTCTTTTTCTTGTATTCTTTTTCTTCTTCACTACTACTACTTCTAGCTTGTGGGCAATTAGATGCATAGTGACCAAGTTTACCACAATTAAAACATTTTATAGAATGTATACCTTTGTGTTTTCTTGGACCCTTCTTATTCCTTCATACAAAATTATATTTTTCTCCATTGCTTGATTCTTCACTTGGTTTTGGTTCCTTATTCTTTATCTTCCTTGAATATTTAAATGTTACTTCTCTTTTGGATATTTTATCCTTTTCTGTTCTCATCTCATAAGCTATGAGAATTCCATGTAGCTCATCCATGCTTAAGGTTTTAAGATCCTTCATCTCTTCTATTTCTGAAACTTTTGCATCAAACCTCATGGGAAGTGACCTTAATATTTTTTGAACAATATTAGAGTCTTCAATACTTTCTCCAAGTGCACAAATGGTTTTGACAATCTAATCAACATGGAGTAGATAATTAGCAATATATTCCTCATATTTCATCTTCAAGTCTTAAAACTTCCTCTTGTGGGTTTTAATTTTTTCCATCTTAACTTTGTCATATCCTTCATATGTTATTTACAACTTATCTCATATTTTTTTTGTTGAGGTGCATTGCATGACTTTCACAAAATCTAATTCACATAACCCACTTAATATTGCATTCATTGCCCTGGAATTATTTTCAAATAGTTTCTTGCCATCTCTATCTATGGGAGGAGTTTTAGGTGGTGTGAACCCATCCTTTATGGATTGCCATATATCATAGCCATGTACCATAAAATAAGTATGCATACTTATACTCTAGAAAATATAGTTAGTCCCATCAAATAGTGGTTTTCTATTTGTGATTGAGAACCAAATTTATAGAGAAGCAGTACAGTTTATTTTATTCGAAATACAACAAAATATTATATTCAAAGCAGAATATTACAGAAGTAGCAGAGGATTTGTGTTTTACAAAAATTCCTAATTCTAAAAATACAAAAATATATTATTGTTCCCAAAATTTTCTAGCCCCTTGTGCAGGCCTTTGCTCACCCTTTTAAAGACCTCGGGTGGCGCTCCATTTCCAATTGGTGACCCTTCATTTCCTCTTCTAGAACTGTTCGTTTCACCTTCCTGTGTCTCTTCGTTGTCCTAGTATTCAAAATGTCTGCTCCATTGTACCTTGGTGCCACGTGTTACTCAGTACTGCCACATGTCACTCAATGACCCCCTTTCATAACGATCCCTATAACCGTCGGTCTCTTCTGAATCATGAATAACCTATCACGATATCGCGATATCGTGACATTTTGGCTTCCTCATTTTCTCTCTCCTCTTTGGGTCACGATATCGTGACATATTTCCTTTCCACACTTCCTTTTCCTTTTCGGTTGTGATATCATGACATGTCGTGATATCGCAACATTTCTCTTCCTCATTCCTCTTCTCCACTTCGGGTTGCAAAATCGTGACATGTCATGATTTTGCGACATCTTCTCTTCCTGCTTTCCTCCACTCCTTCGGGTCGCGATTTCATGACATGTCGTGAAATCATGACATATTTGCCTTCCACTCTCTCTTTCTGCCTTTGGGTCACGAAATCGTGACATGTCCCAAAATTGTGACATCTTTGCCTTCTGTACTCTCTTTCTACTTTTTGGTCGTGAAATCACGACATGTCGTGAAATCGTGACATGTCACGAAATCGTGACATCTTTGCTTGCAGCCTCCTCCTTCCTGTTTGGGTCGTGAAATCATGACATGTCATGAAATCATGACATCTTTGGCATCCTTGCCTCTCCTATGAAACCTGTCGCGATATCGTGACAGCTCCTCCCCGCTGGCTTCTTTTCTCCACTTGTGTCATGATATCGTGACATATTTTTTGCCCACGTTCTTTGTCTTGTTTCGATCGTGATATCGCGACACCTTTTATGTCGATATCATGACATATTTTCTGCCCACATTCTTTGTCTTTTTTAGGTCGCGATATCGCGACACCTTTTATGTTGCGATATCGCAACATCTTTTCCACTTAGAAATTTTTTGTTTCTTTTTCTTTTTCTTTGTTGATGCAAGATTGTTGTGCTACCCTGGATGCTCCTGCATCAGACACCCAGGGTATATTGAGAAGTGATCCTCACTTCTGTGCTGCTAGAGGAAGACCCAGGCGATCAACCTCTATTTTTGACACCCATGTTGCATCTTCTACCGGTCTGCCCTTCCACTTGACCAAGTATTCAAAATACTGTCTATTTCTAGTACTTCTGCCTTCTCTAGTGTCTAGTATTTCTTCTATCTCATTTGTGGTTGGAGTAGATGCTGGAATAATCCACAACTCTGCACTTGGTGTCTCACTACTATCCCCCTCATGGTATTTCACTAAATCTGAAATGTTAAAGACAAGTGAAATGTTAAGCCCATTTGGAAATTCTACTTCATATGCATTGCTTGAATCCCATTTTGCTAGGATTCTGCATGGTACAAACTTCTTCATCTTTAAATTTTTATAGGTTTTAGCAGGAAATATTTCTTTTCTTAGATGGACCATGACTTCATCTCCCACTTCGAATTCATAAAACTGTCACTTCTGGTCTGCTTTCATATTATATTACGTATTCATCTTCGTAATATGCTTCTTCACTTCTTCATGCAAGCTCTTCAGATGCTCTGCAAAGTCCTCACCCTCGGCACTGCACTTTTCCCCTGTATCCAGCTTCCTCAATTCAAAAGCATTTCTTGGACTACTTCCATAAATTATTTGAAATGGAGATTTTTTGGTACTCTAGTTGATAGAATTGTTATATGCAAACTCCACCTACGGCAAAATCAGATCCCATCCTTTGGGATTATCTCCTATCAAGCATCTCAATAGGTTACCCAAACTTCTGTTTACCATGTCTATTTGTCCATATGTCTGTGGGTGGTATGCTGAACTAAATTTCAAATATGTCTTCAGTTTCTTCCACAAAGTTCTCAAAAAATACCCAAAAAACTTGGTATCTCTATAAGAAATGATAATCTTTGGTAGACCATGCATTTGTACCACTTCTTTGAAAAATAAACCTGTAATATGAATCGCATCATTATTTTTTCTGACAAGGGATAAAATGTGCCATATTTGAAAACCTGTCAACTATCACAAATATGGAATCATTTCCCCTCTATGTCCTTGGAAGACCAAGAACAAAATCCATGCTGACATATTACCATGGTCTCTCCAGTACAGGTAACGGCTGATATAATTTGGTGTTCTATCCCACACCTTTCACCATCTAGCAGACTCTACATCTCACAAATTTTTGTACATCTTGCTGCAGTTGCGGCCAATAGTAATTCTCACTCACAAAGGCATTGGTCTTGTCCCGACCAAAGTGTCTAGCCAATCCTCCACTGTGTTTTTCTTTGACTAGATTTTCCCTCATGGAACTTCTTGGAATGCATAATTGATTTCCTATGAACAACATTTTGTCTTGGATCAGAAAATCCAACCACTTGGTTCTATCCAAGGTAATTGGTACCAAGCAAGCCTTCTAGGCTTTTGCAAAATTAGGATCTTCAAGGTATAAACCCTTCAATTCATCAAATCCTAACACCTCCACCTTCATTTCTGTCAGCAAACTCTACCTTCTACTCAAGGCATCTGCAACTCTGTTAGACTTTCCACTCCTATGTTTCAACACAAAAGAGTAACTCTATAGAAACTCAACCCATTTCAAGTGCCTCTGGTTTAGTTTTCCCTGGATGTTTATATACTATAAGGCCTGATGATCAGTATATAGGAAAAACTCTTTTGGCTACAAATAATGTCTCCACTTCTTCAAGGCCTGAACTATGGCATAGAACTCCTGATCATACACTGAATACTTCTTCCTGGCATCATTGAGTTTCTCACTAAATTAAGCAACAGGCTTACCTTATTGACTCAGTACAACTCCTATGGCACTGCTACTGGCATCACAATCCACCTGAAATACCTTATTGAAATTTGGAAGTGCTAAAATAGGTTGCTCTATGACCTTTTTTTTCAACATATCAAAGCTCTTGTCTGCTCCTAAGGTCCACTTAAAGTCTTTCTTATCCCATCTCATTGTTTCTGTAAGGGGTGCACATATACTACTAAATTTTTTGATGAATTTCTTGTAAAAACTAGCTAGACCATGAAATGATCTCACTTCAAAAGTGCTTCTTGGAGTGGGCCATTCAATGATAGCCCTCACATTTTTTGGGTCCATTTTTAGACCTTCAACTGAGATGACAAATCCCAGGTATACCAACTCATTCTTCATAAAATTGCACTTCTTCAAGTTGATCAACAACTGTTCTTCCCTCAGCTTCTCAAAAAACCTCCTGATATGCATCAGGTGCTCTTCCAAGGTTCTGTTGAATATAAAAATATCATCTAAATAGACAATAAAAAACTTGCCTAAAAACTCCTTCAGCACTTCATTCATCAACCACATGAATGTGCTTGGTGCATTGGTTAACCCAAATGGCATGACCAACCACTCATACAAACCTTCTCTGGTTTTGAAAGCAGTTTTCCACTCATCTCCATCCTTGATCAGAATCTGATGGTAACCACTCTTCAAGTCAATCTTGGTGAAGTACTTGGCTCCACTCAAAAAATCCATAATATCATCCATCCTTGGTAATGGAAATCTGTATTTGATGGTGATTTTTTTGATAGCTCAAGAGTCTGTACACATCCTCCACTCTCCTTCCTTCTTTGGTGCCAGTACTATAGGTACTACACATGGACTCAAGCTTTCCCAAATCAGTCCCTTCTTTAGCAACTCATGGACTTGCCTGCTCAGCTCCTCACTTTCCACAAGAGTCATTCTGTGGGCTGCCTTGGTGGGTAGACTAGATCCTAGTACCAAGTCAATATGGTGACTGATCTTCCTCATCGATGGTAAAACCTTAGGCACATTGTTTGATATAATGCCGAGAAATTCTTCTAATAAGTGTTCAACCTCTGCTAGAACATCTATGTATTTTTCTTTCTTAACAGTAGGTATTAATGCATAACACATTGAATCCCTCTTTAGACCATCCAAAAATTGTCTACCATCCACCAGGCATATTTTGGCACTACTGCACACTTTCTCATCCACTTCTTTTAGTGGTTTCAATTTGTGACGTCCTCCATCCTTCATCAGAGAGTACATATTTGCATGCCCATCATGTACTGCACATCTGTCAAATTGCCATGGTCTTCCCAACAACAAATGGCAAGCATCCATCGACAAAACATCACACAGGACCTCATATTGATAATTTCCAATGTGAAATTTGACCAAGCACTATTCACTGACAAGTGCTCTGTGGTATTTTTGCAACCACGCAATCCGATATGGATGTGGGTGCTTCCTCTTCCCCAATTTCAACTTAGTAACCATATCTTCTGAAACTAAGTTGTCTGTGCTACCATTATCAATGATAGCATTGAAAACCTTCCTTGCACATTTGCACCTTATGCGAAACAGAATCTTCCTCTATTCTAGTTCTTTTTTGTCATTCAATAGTGCTCTTCTCGTCATCATCACTTCTCCTTCTTCTACTTCTTCATAGTGCTCTGACTCAGCTTCTTCATCTGCCACAACAACTTTGGCATGACCCTTGGGCCTCCTATCCATCCTTTTGTGGTGCTAGGGACACTCGTATGACCGATGTCCCTCTTCTCCACACTGGAAACAGGTTCCACGAAAGGCTCCTCTTCCATACCCACATCCAGGTCTACCTCTTCCTCTTGGGTAGCCATTGTTCTAATCACACGGGCAGTAGGTATTCTTCCTTTTTTATTCCTAGGGTTTGCTTGTTTCACCAGTCTTCTTTTGGTCTCTATAATTTCCTCCACCAGTTCTTCCATCGGTTCTTCCACCATGATCCCTTCCTCTCTGTTTGCCTTCAAATATTTGGTTTAGTTTCTCTTCAACCTTCAAGGCCAACTGATACACATCTTCTATGGTGGTTATTCTGATCAAACTGAGTTCTTCCTGGATGTTCATTCTCAATCCATTTATGTATCTAGCCACCTTCTCCTTATTAGCCCCTGAATGACTAGTTCTAATGGAGATCTTGTAGAACTCTTCTGTATATTCTTGGATAGTCTTTCCTGAATGTCTCAAACTTTACATCTTCCTCAACAGGTCCAACTCATAATCTGCAGGGATAAACTGTCTCTTCAGTTTCTCCACCATTCGGTCACATCTGGCTATCTTTTCTTTTCCATTTTTATTTCTTTCAAGTTGTACTCCTTTCCACCATAAAATAGCATGGACTTTCAATTTTGTTTTTGCAAATTTGATTCGGTCTGGATCTGTAACCTCTTCATACTCAATGTATTCCTCCATGTTGTTGATATAGTTAATCAACTCTTCTGGGTTGAGATTCCCAAAATATGTAGAGACATCAAACTTCAGTCTCTTCCCAGCCTGAGATAGGGATTTCAACAATCTAGCTTCAGAAGGATCCAATGTTTCCTCATCATATGATGGACCATCAGTTACCCAGGATTCATCGTCACTAGGGTCTTCTTCCCTTGGCTCGCCTCCTCTTTGCAACTCTGCTTGTAGGGCTTGCACTTGCCTCTGTAATGCTCTAAAATCTTCATCATGCCTCACATTTCTTTCGTGACTATGGTTCTTTCATGGAGGAATTCTTCTCACTTCTCTTTACAAATCTCAAATGGTCCTGGTGCAAACTACCTCATGTTCGGCGTTCTCTTTACACTACCCAGGCACTCTCGTTCTCTCTTTTTAGAATCCTTCCACAGATCCTAGTGTAAGCTACCTCACTTTTGGTGGTCTTCTCACACACTCAGGAACTCCTACTCTGATAACACTTGATCGAGAACCAAATTTACAAAGGAGTACAATTTATTTTATTCAAAATACAGTAGAATATTATATTAAAAGAATAATATTACAAAAGTCGCAAAGGAGTTGCGCTTTACAAAAATTCCTAATTTTGAAAATACAAAAATATATTATCATTCTCAAAATTTTCCAGCCCCCTATGCAGGCATTTTATCACATTTTTAAAGATCTTGGGTGGCACTCCATTTCTAGTTGGTGACCCTTCGTTTCCTCTTCCAGAATCGTTCATTTTGCCTTCCCATGTCGCTTCGTTGTCCTAGTATTCAAAACGTCTGCTCCATTGTACCTTGGTGCCATGTGTTACTCAGTACTACCATGTGTCACTCAATGACCCCGTTTTGTAACGATCCCTATAACTATCAGTCTCTTCTGAATCATGAACAACCTATCGTGATATCACATGTCATGATATCGCGACATGTCGTGATATCACAACATGTTGTGATATCGTGACATTTTGGATTCCTCCTTTTCTCTCTCCTCTTTGGGTCGTGATATCGTGACATGTCATGATATCATGACATCTTTCCTTTTTGCCCTTCCTTTTCCTTTTCAATCGCAATATCGTGACATTTCTCTTCCTCGTTCCTCTTCTCCACTTCGGGTCGCAAAATCGTGACATGTCACGATTTCACAACATCTTCTCTTCCTGCTTTCTTCCACTCCTTCGGGTCATGATTTTGTGACATGTCACAAAATCATGACATCTTTGCCTTTCACTCTCTCTTTCTGCCTTCGGGTCACGAAATCGTGACATGTCATGAAATCACGACATCTTTGCCTTTCGTACTCTCTTTCTACTTTTGGGTCATGAAATCATGACATGTCATGAAATCACGACATATTTGCTTGCAACCTCTTCCTTCCTGTTTGGGTCATGAAATCGCGACATGTCATGAACTCATGACATATTTGGCATCCTTACCTCTCCTATGAAACCTGTCGTGATATCGCGATAGGTCCTCCCTGCTGGCTTCTTTTCTCCACTTGTGTCATGATATCATGACATATTTTCCACCCACATTCTTTGTCTTGTTTCGATCGTGATATCGCGACACATTTTATGTCACGATATCATGACATCTTTTTCACCCACGTTCTTTGTCTTGTTTCGGTCACGATATCGCAACATCTTTTATGTCGCGATATCGCAACATCTTTTCCACTTAGAAAATTTTTGTTTCTTTTTATTTTTCTTTGTTGATGCAAGATTGTTGTGCTTCCCTAGATGCTCCTGCATCAATTTGATAAAAAATATTCATGGCTATCCATGTGTGTTCTTGTAATATCTTTCTTCAATTTGTTAGGCTTTCATGAAGGAACTCGATATGATATCATTTGAAGAACACAAGCTTATACTAAGAGGGGGATGAACAATAAGATAAAAAAAATATTTTTTCTTTTCAAAAAAATAACTTCAAATAACATCAATGCAATAATGAAACAATGCACACATCACCACATACATAAGAGACAAATATTTGATGTGGAAACTCCCTCTTGAGAGAAAACCATGACAAAATATTTCTTATATATTTCTTCAATAAATTTCATGGGCACTAACCCATAGGAGATACCAATACCCTATACAAGTTCATGGACACCAATCCATAGAAGACATAAATCCATAGGATGCACCAATCCCCTAGACAAGTTCATGGACACCAATCCACAGGAGACACTAATTCATAGGATACATCAATCCCCTTCATCAAGATCATGGACATCAATCCACATGAGACACTAATCCCTTTGCTGAAGTTTATGGACAAAAATCCATAGGATACACCAATCCCCTTGCTCAAGTTTATGGAAACCAATCCATGGGAGACACCAATCCCCTTACTCAAGTTTGTGGACACTAATCCACAGGAGGCACCAATCCTCTTGCTCAATTTCATGGACACCAATACATAGGAGACCCAAATCCCCTTGCTCAAATTTGCTCTAAAACCTGCTTATAAAATTTTCTCAAATATACTCCAAAAATTACTTATAAAACCTGCTCAAATATTCTCAAATATGCTCCAAAACCTACTTACAATATCTGCTCATAATCCTGCTCAAATCTTCTTTAAAACTTACTTATAAAATCTTCTCAAATCTTCTTAGAAAATTACTTACAAAACCTACTCAAATTTTCTCCAAAACCTACTTTCAAAACCTGCTCAAATCTACTAAAATCTGCTCAAAACCTACTTACAAACCTGGTCAAATATTCTTTAAAACCTTCTTAAAAAACCTGCTCAAATTTACTCAAAAACTTGCTTACAAAACCTACTCAAATCTTCTCCAAATATGATCTATAACCCTTGCACATTTACTCCCAAATTCAATCATAAGCAATGCACAAATATGTTTACAAAACTTGATCAATAATGGTATGATGTTCTTCACCTTTGCTTTCCTCAACTAAAAGAAATTCACATAGATTCTCCCCATAATTATTTTATCTTCATGAACATATAGAGAATGATATTAACTAATGTAGTAAGCTTCAAATGGCCAATATGTTCTTCACATTCATTAAGACTATCACTTTCACACATCTCACATTTATTATATTTTAAAGGTAACTCTAGTCTAGAATTGGATAACTTACTTGTGTGTTGATTTGGAGATGCTCAAACCTTGATTTTATTCCACTATAATGTGCACCTTTCCTTCTTATTTGAATTGGCTAAATTTTCCTTCCTTGGCAATTGAATGCCTAGGTGAATATTTACACTTAATATTCTTTGACACATTGACTTGTTCTAGATGTGTGCCCTCCAAATATGCATTCATGATTATGATGTTCTTCTTGCATGTGCTTTTGAAGTATAGTCTAGCATGCTATTTTTGACAATTAAATCCATGCTCTTCCCTAGGAATCCATTGTATTTCATTCAAAATAATCTTCAGGAATTCAATTGCAATCAAAAAATTATTTCTATGTCTTAATTAAACTTATCAACAATCAATCTTCCTTCATCATAGAAGTGCCTTCCCCTGCCCTTTTGCAATGTGGTATTCATTTCTCAAGACAATGCCAACTGGATGTGCTGCCACTACTCTTCTGCAATGTGACCTTCACCTAAGCTCCAAAAATAATCTACCTCAACTACCTTCTCTATCACACCATCACCCTTCAACAATATGATCTTCATCTAAGCTCCAATGAGCATCTTCCTCAAACACCTTCTCTATCGTACCATATTCCTCTTGTGAAGTGGTGTTCATCGAGCTCCAACGAGCATCTACCTCAAACACTTTCTTTGTTGTATCGTCACCCTCCTATGATGTGGTATTCGTCGAGATCCAATCTACCTTCCTTCATCATAGAAGTGCCTTCCCCTACCCTTTTGCAATGTGGTCTTCATTTCTCAAAACAATTCCAACTAGATGCACTGCCAGTGCTCTTCTACAATGTGACCTTCACCTAAGCTCCAATGAGCATCTACCTCAACTACCTTCTCTATCACACCATCGCCATTTAATGATATAATCTTCATCTAAGATCCAATGAGCATCTTCCTCAAACACCTTCTCTATCGTACCGTCTTTCTCCTATGAAGTGGTCTTCGTCGAGATCCAACGAGCATCTACCTTAAACACTTTATTTGTTGTATCATAACCCTCCTATGATGTGGTCTTCATGGAGCTCCAATCTACCTGAATGTATTCACTACCACACTGTTACATCATCTACTACTGTACAATTGTATCACAAGTTAATAAAATGCTTGAATTGAAATATTTCATTATTATTCATTCTTTTCAAAGTTTCAACCTTATATATACATTTAATCTATCTTTATTTTGTAAAGGGCAGCTCCTCCCTATTCATTCTTGATGAAGTTTCAAAATAATCTATCTTTATTTATTTTGTAACTATTTGTAACAAAATAATTTAATCTATCAGCTGAGATTTATTCTTGACAAAGTTTCAACCTTATATATACATTTAATCTATCTTTATTTATTTTGTAACTATAGGGAGGAGCTGAAAAGTAATGCACATGGGATAAAAAATTATTCCCAAACATTAAATACAAATCGTAGGTTTATAAACAAAATGGTAAAAAAAATATTTCTAGGTTCAACCCCCCAAAAGACCCACTTTGTTACAAAGGTGCATTAATAATTTGGGAAAAAAGATGGAGAAAATGTCTCCTTACAAAATTTTGTTCTTGCAAAAATAGGATCTAAGAGGTTTATCATTACTCTAGAAAATTATGGCTCATGCAATATGTTTCAGTTCCCTATCCTTACTCCACTTTTTGAACATGAGAGAAATAATATCTTTACTCGAATACAAAATCCTAGAAAAATCATAATTATAACTTCAAATTAAGTGGAACATGTTTGGCTTTGGTGCCTTGTCTATGTGTAGATATTTTGAGAACTCTAGTTAGGAGAGAGGGTCTTCCATCAAATTTAACTTTTTCGAATAGTCAAAGAAAAAAATTAATCTTATACCATCTAGCTCTAAGTTGATTTAAAAACTTGTTTTTAACATAAATGAATCCCTCTTGATATTTCTCTAACTAAGAACCTATTGAGCTTACTTAAAATGAAGGTCTTATATTGGTGGAAAATATTATGAGAAGAAGAATGAATGTATTGATAGGTTTTCATTAGATCCTGGAACAACTTTGTACATAAAATTCATGTATGAACAAAATTAAGTCTTTTAAAAAAATTGTATCCAACAAAATCACTTCCAAATATGAAATAGATGCTAATATTTTAATGCTCGAGAAGAAATATCCATAAGCATCCAAAAATCTATCAAGTTTTTCCCTTGAGCTATGACAAACAAAAATGGCATAAAAAATGTATCTTTTGTAGAACAAAATATTATCCACAACAATATTAACAAGTCCATATATGGAGGTGCATTATGTGTTACTGCAAATAATTTTATCTATCCCGTAAAACTTGATGATCTAAACTTATCACCTTAAATCCGTAGAAGGTATACACCCATCTCCATATCGTACACAAATTAATGTGTAGGGTATGATACATGTACTGCAAGTTAAGCTATCCATATCGTTGACACGATGAGTTGTTTTAACTCATATATAGTATTTTCACAACTTAGTTCCAATCTCCCTAAAGGGTCTCAATTCCATTAGGTCACATATGTTCACCCTAATGGGGTCTTAATTACCTTAGGTCACCACTAATTTTACCATAGAACTTCATACTAAGGTTTATATTTTTTTTAGCAATAAATCAAGAACATATACTAAATATAACAAAAACATAGTTCAAAAAGCATACATAAGATACTAGATAGAAGATACGTTTAAAGAAGGAAAACGTTAATAGAAAATAGTTTAAATGTAAAACATAAGTAATTTGAAGTACATATTCCAACCATTAATAAATTATTACAATTAAGCAAGTATGATAAATATTTTATACTCATAAAGAACAATTCATTACATCTATTTCATAAAAGAAATATCTCCATAATTCACATCTATTTAGGCACAAGTAAATATTTAAAGTTAGAATTAAACTAACACATTGGTTCCCACTACCTTTATGGTCCTCCTTAAATTCCATCAATAATTTCAGGATAGTAGGGGATTAGGGAACTCATGGTTCATGATAGGCATGCTTAAAATGTAACTACCAATTACTTTACCAAATTGCAACTATACAAAATTCATTCAAGTTTCTAACCATCTAATGCATAGTTGATATCATAGGAATCATTACCCTTATTTTCCCCTCTCATTACCCAATGAAATTCTTCATATAAGCATTTATATCATAGGTTTTATTCAATAAATTCTTGTACAACTTATTCAAACACTCAACGTCCCGTACCTTTAATTTCTAAATAAGCTAAGTTTTGTTCTTCCATAAACCAAATTCATCCTACTTCAATTCATAAAATAGACCATTTCGATCTATTTCTTTAAATAAAAGCCAACCTACTTCAATTCATAAAATAAACTCTTTCCATTTTTTTCTTTAAATCAAAGTCAACCTACTTCAATTCATAAACTAAACCATTTCTATTTTTTTCTTTAAATCAAATTAAACCTATTTCAATTCATTAAAAACCATTTCCATTTATTTTTTTAAATCAAAGTCAACCTACTTCAATTCATGAAATAAATAATTTTCATTTATTTTCTTAATTCAATGTCAACTTACTTCAATTCATAAAATAAACCATTTCCATTTATGTAAATCAAAGTAAACCTACTTCAATTCATAAAATAAACCATTTCCATTTGTTTCTTTAAATCAAATTCAACCTACTTCTATTCATAAAATAAACCATTTCCATTTATTTCTGTAAATCAAAGTCAACCTACTTCAATTCATAAAATAAACCATTTCCATCTATTTTTTAAAATCAAAGTCAACCTACTTCAATTCATAAAATAAACCATTTTCATTTGTTTCCTTAAATCAAAGTCAACGCACTTCAATTCATAAAATAAACCATTTCCATTTATTTTTTAAAATCAAAGTTAACCTTCTTAAATTCATAAAATTAACCATTTTCATTTGTTTCCTTAAATCAAATTCAACCTACTTCAATTCATAAAATAAATCATATTTTAATATTATTTCCCTGAAGTGAGTTTGTTTACTTAATTTATGAAATAACTATATCTTTATATGATTTTCCAAAATTAAGTTACATTCATTAATTTTTTAAATAAGCTATTGCTTCAAATTATTTCCTTAATTTAAGTCTCATTCCTTAATTTGTGAAAATAAACTCTCTTTATATTATTTCCCTAAATTAAGTCCCATTACTTAATTTATAAAATAAACTATTTCTTTACATTATTTTCCTAAATTAAGTCCCATTACTTAATTTATGAAATAAACTATTACTTTATTTTATTTCCTTAAATTAAGTCCCATTACTTAATTTATGAAATAAACTATTGCTTTACTTTATTTCCCTAAATTAAGTCTGATTACTTAATTTATGAAATAAACTATTGCTTTAATAAATTAAAACATCACAACATCAACTAAGGTAAGGACCATGGACCAATGAATTCCCAAACCATAAAACCTATCCTAAAAGACTTGTAGTTACTCAGTGATTGCCAAGATCTCTTTTTCCAAACCAAAGGACGATGCCACACCATGACAACTCAGGTCGATATGGTTCCAAGGAGACCACATGTGACAACCAAACATGAAGGGGATAAAATAGAAACCCCCCTTATTTTGGTATAGGTTACACAATCGCTTGGGGTGAACAAGGTTTAACTACCACCATGGTTTTACTACCACCCAACAAGGGAATAAACACCACATCATTTACCATAAATAGCATCACTCAACATGGGAAGGGAATAGTTCTAAAACATGATAGGGTTGGTTAACTAATGTCATGTTGGCTGGTCAAATCCTTTACTACCATTGGAGGACTCGTCCATCATCCAACGTACATGTGATGAGGGCTAAGCGATTCCCAAGGAGGTGTTCTCCTTATTTAATATCTCAAAATAAAAGGTTCAACAACACTTAGAGCATAGGGAGAAAATCTTCACATTCAAGGCCACTAGGAGGGCATAGGCGAACAACACCAAAGTTGAGGTTCTAACAACAAATATAGATTCCTAGATAAACTAAGCTAGCAATAGTCCATGTTAGAGGTACTCTACTTCCAACAAGGTAGACTGCCATAATAATTATACATTATCAATAGTAATAGGTTTAGAAAGAAACTAATGGATATAACCATTATTAAATAGAAAACTAATTACAAATGATATGATAGAATGAATACCAACCTCGAATTCTACTGGTCTAAGTGTTATGAGTGTGAAACACTTTCATCTTGCCCCCTACTGGTTTCTATCTCTTCCTTTTGGTTTCTTTTTTATAGTAATTCTTATTCTTTGTCGAGAATGAATCATATCTCCCACCTTACTACTTTTTTCCAAGATTATATATTGATTCTCTTTGTTCTCTCCTCCACGTATCTTCCTTCTCCCAATTCTTCCATCACCCAACATAAGTCCTCTCAGCTACCTAATATAGCGGCTGATATGGTATATCAAGCACTATAAAATATTTTGACAAGCTCTACCATAAATGGAGCTCTCCCTTTCAACGATGGTAGACACCTTCATTACTTGCATCATGTGACTTGTAGCTCTTCAATCGATAGTATAACCATCAAGTTATCAAGAATATTGATCCATGCTTGAAATGATCATTCGCAATTCGAAGAGAAAAACCATTATTAATGCTTATATATATATATATATATATATATATATATTAAAATAAGCAATCATTGCTTTATAATGAAATTCTTTCATTGTGTTTCTTTTAAACAATTTAATTACATTGTTTGTGAATAGAGCTCTTCTATATTTTAAGATAACTTAATCATATTATTTGCAAATGAAGTCCAATTATCATTTAAAATAATCCTACATATTATTTATAAATGAAACTCAATTATCATTTAAAATAATCTAACATATTATTTATAAATGAAACTCAATTATCATTTAAAATAATCTAACATATTATTTATAAATGAAATTCAATTATCATTTAAAATAAACTCCTATTTCTTATAATATGGAGAGTAAGATAGTTTAAGTAAAACAAGAATCTTTTTAGAGATGACAAAATTATGCATACTTTTTATTTTCTGAACATCCAATGCATATAGTGCTGAAGTAAAAGACATTTAGACATATGCAAGAGATAAAATAAGGAATCTTTCCATCAACCTAGTCAATCGTCTCAACCAAAGAATTTATGGTAGCTACTAGGCTATCAAATGAGGCTCAAGGTGTCTAGCTATTAGTGATTACCCTTAACAAATAATGCATGTCTTTATAAAGGTATCCATCCATGTTACACTTGAGTTGCCTTAATCATCACTTATCCAATATCAAGTATTTCACTTCTAGTGAATGACTCAAATTATTCCACCTACAAGTGTGTTGGACTATACATTGGTAACTTGTTAGTAGTATCATGTTCTTCCATATCAAATAATATCACATAGCTTTCTAATTGCACAAAATAAAGTTTTAAAGCATCATCAAATATATACATTATTTTTCTAGATCATAAAGTCCACTAGGGAGGATCATTACATCCTACCCTGTTAGGACTAAATATCGTCCTGGGTGTTTCTAGTTTTTCAAACAATAACAAAAAACAAGTAAATTATTACATTTATAATTTTTCAAACAAGAATGAAAATTGTTTCTACATATCCTCCACTTTATCCCAAGTGGCATTCCTTTTAGATAAATTATCCCACTTGATTTTACATTGCTCAAGAGTTCAATTATGCATAGTCTTAGAATAAAACTTGAGGATTTTTATTGGCATTACTTCAATTGTCTCTAGATTTGCCATATGTAAATTAGAAATATCCCATACATATTTAGGGCAAAAAATATATTTCCTAAGCAAATATATATGGAATATTTCAGGGAATTTTATAGGTTAGTAGGTAAAGAAAGTTGGTATGCAACCAGATTAATTCTTTCAGTGATATCAACAGATGCTACAAATCATGAATCCAATTTCATGGATTTAATCACACATTTTTGTGGTTTAAACCTTAAGAAAAATTTGTCTTCTACTATGTAATCCCTTGGAGTTATCTTTAAGTTAGCATAAATATTCTACCTATCAAAAAATTCTTTGAGTCTTTACTTGATTACCTTCAATCGACCTTCTATTTCTATAACCATTTTTAGTCTAAAAATAACTCTATATTGTAGGTTATCTGATGATAATGACATCATACACTTTCATCCATACAAGGCATCGAAATGTGCCATTCCTAGAGATAAGTTATGCTCATTATTGTAGGTTAACTCTACCATATGTAGATAGTTTTTCTAACAAGACTTGTGATTCATGTAGTACATGTGGAGCATGTCCTCTAGTTAGGGTTATGCATAGTGATGAATATTCATAAAATTGGGTGAATATTAGGATTTTCAAAATTGAAAATTGGTGAATATGAGGATCCTCGACGTTGGCCCATTCACCTAAAATTTTTGGGACCAGTTTTATTTTAGGGTTAATTTGCCACAATATATATCCAAACATAGGCATATTTTTACTCATTGGAAAGCTCTTTTTGAGCCTGATCTATGAAATTATAAGGTTATTTAGTGGGTCAAAATTAGCCCCAAATATGACCTTACTCTTTAGGGCTTCAAATGCCCCAATTTTTGGTGTAAAGATGATTGATTTTATTTTCTTAAGATTCATCTTGTTTCACCTTGATTTAGACTAGGATTCACCGTTTTTTTACAAGTATATTTTGAGTCCAACCCCTTATGCATAACCCTGCATCTAGTACTTGGTTTACCTATTTGGTTGACCATCTATATCAATGTGATATGCCAAAATTATATTTAATTTTTTACCTATTGCATGATGAAGGGCTTTTCGAAATTCAAAAGTGAACTAAGAATCCCTATCTGAGAAGATTACCTCTGGAAACCCATGCAATAGGAACACTTATTTGACAAATCTATTAGCCACCACCTGAGCATCATCCTTAATGCTCCTAGGTATAAAATGTGCAACCTTGGTCAATTTGTTGACTAATACTATGATTTCATCATGTTGATACCTAGTCTTAGGAAAATTTACTATAAAATCCATAGATATGATCTACCATTTTTAGATAAGTACAACATGTGGATACAACTATCCTATGATATGCTTGTGCTTTGCTTTAATATTTTGACATTCAAGGCATTGAGTGATAAAATTGGTAGTATACTTCTTTATTCCTACCCATAAGAAGGTTCTTTTCATATTTTGCCTTATTTTGTCCCCTTTGGGGTTAGCATAATAAGGAGATCTATGGTCTTATTACATTAATAGCTTCCTTAAATCACCAAATTTTGTTATGATGATCCTAAATTTGTAGCACAAAATGTTATCTATCATTCCAAACTCCTTATTACCCTTAAGGTTTATGTCCATTCTAGCTCTAATTTCTAAGTATTCCTCATCCTGAGATTGCTCTTGTATAACTTGGTCCATCAAATTCATGTGACTTTAGGTTATGGCTACTATGTGTCTCCTTATCAAGGTATAAACAAAATTATTATATTTCCACTTTATATACTCAATTTCAAAGTTATATTCAACGAGAAACTTGATCCATCTTCTCTATATTGCATTGAGTATTGGTTGAGTAAATATGTACCTTAGAATTTGATGGTCAGATTTCATTTCAAAAGGTCTCCCCACAAAATAGTGGCACTAGACCTTTAGAGCATGTACCATAATAGATATATCTAAATTATGAGTGTCATAATTAAATTTATGCTTTTTAAGATTTCTTGAAGTATAAGCCACTACTGACTCTTCTTGCATAAGTACTCCTTCTAACCCTTCCAGTGATGCATCAGTGCATACTAAATTATCTCCTTGAGGGTCCATAATTTTTAATGTTGGTGTGGTAGTGAGTTTCTATTTTAGTAATACGAAGGAAGTTTCACACTTTTCCATCCATTTGAATTCCTTTCCTTTCTTTTGAAGGTTAGTTATTGTCACAACAATCTTTGAGAAATATTTTATACAACATCTATGGCTTTAGTAATATTAGTATGAGGTGACATATTTAATATGACTTCAATATTTTTTAGATCCACATAAATTCCTTCTACTGATATAATATGTCCTAGATATCACACCTTTGAAATATAGAAATCGATCTTGGCTAGATTTTTGTAGAGTTGATTTTTCCTTAACAACTCTAACACGATATTGAGATGTTTATCGTGTTCTTCTTTGTTTCGATAGTATATTAATATATCATCTAGAAATACAATGATAAACTGGTCTAGGTGCCTTCTAAACACACTTTTCATTAAATTCATGAAGGTCACTATAACATTAGTCAGTCCAAATGGTACGACTATAAACTCATAATGCCCATACCTAGTATTGAATATCGTATTATGAGTATACTCATCATGTATTCTTAATAGGTTATACCTTGACCCCAGATCAATCTTAGTAAACATCGTGTCATCTCTCAATTGCTTGAATAAATATTTTATTCTATGTAGGGAATATCTGTTCTCGATTGTAGCTTTATTCAGCATCCTATAGTCAATACACAACCTTAAAGAGTTGTATTTCTTTATAACAAATAAAATTAGTGCACCCCAAGGTAACACACTTGGTTTTATCAATCCTTTTTCCAATAGTCCCTCTAGTTGTACTTTTAGCTTTTTCATATCAATAAGGGTCATACTATACACAGATCTATATATAGGTTCCACTCTTGGCATAAGATCGATAGTAAAATGAAATTATCTCATAGGAGGAAGTCCAGGTAAATCATCAAGAAATACATCCTTGAAATATATCAAAACTGGGTGTGTTTCCAATACCTCTTTCTTTTGATCTTCTCCAACTTAATTCAATTTAATTACATACAATATCCCTCCTTTCAAGAGGGCTTTATTTAGTTGCATAACCAATAGCATCTAGGGTTTGAATACCCCCTGCTAACTGTGAATCCTCAATATTTCTTCACTTTACTTTGAATACTCGATCCATCTATCTTGGAAATTGATTAAGGCTTTATGGGCTTGTAACCAATACATCCATAGAATCACATCAAAGGAATTAAGTGGAGCTATTATAAATAATATCTTATGGTTCCACTAGCTAAAGCAATATCTATTATGAGGAAGCACTAGTTTACCAAGTAGGTTTACCAAAAACCATACTCAACCTTCCATCCATGGGTAAAATATCTTAGCCTTTTTAGCATATCCTTTGCTAATTTACAAGAAATAAAACTATTAGTGATCCCACTCTAATTTAAAATATTCATATGCTTATTAAAAATCTTACCTTTTATTATCAATGGGGTATTTTTTGCCTCAAGATTTTGACTCCTAGTTGTATTGTAAATATGGTGTGCAGGTTCCTTTACTTTAGCACTGGATTTGCTAGGCTTTGGGCGGTGCAAACACTATGTAGCTTAATGTGAGCCTCTATAATGGTAACGCCCATTTTTTGGTCCTTTCTACTTTTTAGACCATTACCCTTCTCATTTTATTGCTAGAATTGAAATTTATGGTTTTGATAGTTGAGACTTAGCATTGTTGGGGTTGTTGCCTTTATAAAAATTATTCTTGAACTTCTTATAGTTTATATTACATTTCTTCTTATAATTTTAGATATTTTTAGCCTTATGACCTTGTTCATAATCCCATTTTATGAACCCATCACTATTCATCTTCTTTAGATAAAGTGTCATATTTGCAATGAAAGTGCAACTTTGTTTTATTCACCACATATGATGCAGGAGCATCCGGTGGCAGCAGCGCAATCTTGCATCAAAATTTTTTTTTCTAAGTTTTTGCAACTCAAGAAGGGGAGAGAGAAAGTGCAGAGCAAAAACTGTCACGATTTTGCGACATGTCGTGAAATTGTGACAATCAGCAAGAGAAATAAAGGCCATTGAAAAAAGGTTGCGATTTCATGATGTGTCATGAAATCACGACCGTCGTGATTTCACGACGAAAAATAGCTAAGGGAAGGCGCTTATGGGAATGTCACGATTTCACGACATGTCATGAAATCGTGACTGTCATGAAATCGCAACAAGAGAACAGCTAAGAAAAGACGCTTATGGAATGTCATGATTTTGCGAAATGTCATGAAATCATCACTGTCACGAAATCGTGACAAGAGAGAGCAGCTAAGGGAAGACGCTTATGGAATGTCATGATTTTGTGACATGTCACGAAATCATCACTGTCACGAAATCGTGACAAGAGAGAGCAGCTAAGGGAAGATGCTTATGGAATGTCATAATTTCATGACATGTCATGAAATCATGACCGTCATGAAATCGTGACAAGGAGGCAGCCGAAGGAAGACTATTATGGGAATGTCGCGATTTCGTGACATGTCACGAAATCATGACTGTCACAAAATCGTGACCAAAGTAGGAAAGCAGGGGGCATCTAAAGGTAAATGTCATGATATCGCGACATGTCACGATATCGCGACCGAAAGGGAGTGGTAGAGGAAAATGTCATGATATCGTGACATGTCACGATATCGTGACAAATAGCTGGTTCATGGTTCAAAAAGGCACATGTTCCAAGGTGATGTTTTCGAGGCGGTCAAGGGTCTCATTAATGCATGTTTTCATATCCGATAAGTTTGCTGAACACGACGGCCTCTCGAATGCTGCGTCCAGAGGTCAGAAATGTCAGATGGTTCTTTAATGCATGCTTTCATGGCGGATCGGGGCAGTTGCCCATTTATGGAAAGAAAATTGAAAACTCGGTCGAGGAAGCCGACTTTGAGGTTTTGTTTAATGTATTCTTCCAGGTGGGTCATTAATGGCCTAGAGGGTCGAGACCTCGATAAAAACTCAGAGATTGTAAGGGAAAAGGATGGTGAGTTTGAGATTGGAAGGAGAAGGAAAAGGAAAATTACGCCTACGGGCTGTATTGTAACACTGTTGTAAACAAATTGCAGAGGAATAACATCTGGTTTTTCTATGTGAATCTCGGCTCCCCATCAAGTGGTATCAGAGCGGGAGTTCCTGAGCGTGTAACAGATCGCCGAACGAGAGGCAGTTACACCAGGATCTGTGGAAGGGTTTGTAAGAGAAGAAAGAAGAATGCCTCCACGAAGAAACCATGGTGGAGTAAGAAATATGGTGCCAGCAGAAGATTTTAGAGCTTTGCAGAGGCAAGTTCAGGCCCTGCAAGAGGAACTACGTAGAGGGCACGAGCCCAGGAGGGAAGAAGGAAGTGAAGACGAAGTTGATGAAGAAGAAGACCAGTTTGAGGAAGAAGAAGAGGTTGTAGATCCTGCACAGGCCAGGTTATACAGAGCCATCTCCCAGATTGGAAAGAAACCAAAAATGGAGGTTTCTACATATTCTGGAAACCTAGATCCAGAAGAGGTGATTGACTGGATAAATGATCTAGAAGAGTATTTTGAATATGAGGAGGTTGAAGACCCTAATCGGGTCAGATTTGCTAAGACCAAGCTGAAGGGTCATGCCAGCATCTGGTGGAAGGGAATACAGCTGGAAAGGAACAGAAGAGGGAAGGAAAGAATAACAAGATGGGATAGAATGGTAGAAAAGTTGAAAAGATAGTTTATTCCTGCAGATTATGAATTGGATCTGCTAAGGAAAATGCAGAGTTTGAGACAGACGAGCAAAACTGTCCAAGAATACACAGAGGAGTTTTATAAGATCTCCATCAGAACTGGCCATTTAGAGGCAAACAAGGAGAAGGTGGCCCGTTATATCAATGGGTTGAGACCCAGTATCCAAGAGGAGTTGAGCCTAGTTCGGGTGAGCACCATTGAGGATGCTTACCAGTTTGCCCTAAAGGTAGAAGAAAAGCTGAATAGACGGTTTGAGGGCAAGCAAAGAGGAAGAGGTCATGGTGGAAGAACTGGTGGAAGGGCCAGTGGAGAGAAATACAAAGACCTGAAGAAGAAGACTGGTGAAACAAGTAGTAACCAGGATCAAAAAGAGGAGAACACTTATCAGCCCCGTAGTCAGGACAACTACCCAAGAGGATGGGGTAGATCTGGACGAGGGTTTGGAAGAGGAGTATTTCGTGGAACCTGTTTCCACTGTGGCGAAGAAGGACATCGAGCATTCGAGTGTCCACAACACCGAGAAAGGATGAACAAGAGACCTGAGGGTCCTGCCAGAGCTGCTGTAGCAGATGAAGATGCTGAATCAGAACATTCTGAGGAGGCAAAAAGAGGAGAAGTTATGGTAACAAGAAGAACCTTGTTGAATGAAGAGAAAGGATCAGACCAGAGGAGAAACCTATTCCGCACATGGTGCAGAAGTTCGGGTAAGGTCTGTAATGTTATTATTGATAATGGAAGTACTGATAACTTGGTCTCTGAGGAAATGGTTACCAAGTTACAGTTAAAGAGGAGGAAGCACCCGCATCCATATCGGATCGCGTGGTTACAGAAGGACCATAGGGCTTTGGTCAGTGAGCAATGCTCCATGAAATTTAATATTGGGAATTATTGTGATGAGGTCCTGTGTGACATCCTGCCTATGGATGCTTGCCATTTGTTGTTGGGAAGGCCATGGCAGTTTGATCGGAGTGTAGTGCATGATGGTCGTGCCAACACCTACTCAGTGACGAAGAATGGAGTGCGCCATAAGCTGAAGCCCCTGAAGGAGGCGGACGAAAAGGTATGTAGCAGCGCCAGAATCTGTTTAGTTGAAGGGAGAAAATTTTTGGATGGTTTGAAGCATGAGCATATGTGTTATGCCTTAATTCCTAGAGTTAGGAAGGAGGAATGCAAAGATGCCCCAGCAGAAGTCCTAGACCTGTTGGAGGAATTTCCAGATATTATATCTGATAATGTGCCTGAGGGTTTACCCCCAGTGAGGAAGATCAGTCACCATATAGATTTGATACCAGGGTCTAGTTTACCCAATAAGGCAGCACACAGAATGACTCCTACAGAAACTGAGGAGCTGAACCGACAAGTCCAAGAGTTGCTGCAGAAGGGACTGATTCGGGAAAGTTTAAGTCCATGCGCAGTACCTGCAGTACTCGCACCAAAGAAAGACGAAGAGTGGAGAATGTGTACAGACTCTCGAGCTATTAACAAGATTACCATAAAGTATAGATTTCCATTGCCAAGGATGGATGACATTATGGACTGTTTGAGTGGAGCCAAGTACTTCACAAAGGTCGATCTGAAGAGTGGTTATCATCAGATTCGTGTCAGAGAAGGGGATGAGTGGAAGACAGCCTTCAAGACCAGAGAGGGTTTGTATGAGTGGTTGGTAATGCCATTTGGGCTAACCAATGCACCCAACACATTCATGAGACTGATGAATGAGGTATTGAAAGAATTTTTAGGCAAATTCATCATTGTCTATTTAGATGATATTCTAATATTTAGCAGAACCCTGGAGGAGCATCTGATGCATATCAGAAGGGTTTTTGAGAAGCTACGGCAGGAGCAGTTGTTAATTAATCTAAAAAAGTGTAATTTCATGAAGGAGTTAGTGTACCTGGGATTTGTCATCTCAGCCGAAGGTCTAAAAATGGACCCAAAAAAGGTGAGGGCTATCATTGAATGGCCTACCCCGAGAAGCACAACTGAGGTAAGATCATTTCATGGTCTAGCTAGTTTTTACAGGAAATTCATTAGGAATTTCAGTAGTATTTGTGCACCCCTTACAGAAACAATGAGAGGGGATAAGAAAGAATTTAAATGGACCTTAGGAGCAGATAAGAGCTTTGATATGTTGAAAAAGAAGGTCACAGAACAGCCTATTTTGGCACTTCCAAATTTTAATAAGGTATTTCAGGTAGATACTGATGCTAGTGGTAGTGCCATAGGAGCTATTTTGAGTCAAGAAGGTAGGCCTGTTGCTTACTTTAGTGAGAAACTCAATGATGCCAGGAAAAAGTATTCAGTTTATGATCAAGAGTTTTATGCTATAGTTCAGGCTCTAAAGAAGTGGAGACATTATTTACTGCCAAAAGAGTTTGTTCTATATACTGATCATCAGGCCTTACAGTATATTAATAGCCAGGGGAAGCTAAATCAAAGGCATCTAAAGTGGGTGGAGTTTCTACAAAGTTATACCTTTGTGCTGAAGCACAGGAGTGGAAGGTCAAATAGAGTTGCAGATGCCTTAAGTAGAAGGCAGTGTTTGCTGATAGAAATGAAGGTGGAAGTGGTAGGATTTAAAGAATTGAAGGGTTTGTACCCTGAAGATCCAGATTTTGCAGAAGCTTGGAAGGCTTGCTTGGCACCTGTTACTTTGGACAGGACCAAGTGGTTGGATTTCTTAATCCAGGATGGAATGCTATTTAGAGGAAGTCAGTTATGCATTCCAAGGAGTTCAATGAGGGAAAATCTGGTCAAGGAGAAACACAGCGATGGGTTGGCTGGTCATTTTGGTCGGGATAAGACCATTGCCCTGGTTAGTGAGAACTACTATTGGCCGCAACTACAGCAAGATGTGAAGAGGTTTGTGCAGAGCTGTAGAGTATGCCAGATGGCGAAAGGTGTGAGCCAGAATACGGGATTATATCAGCCATTACCTGTGCCAGAGCGACCATGGGAGGACATCAACATGGATTTCATTCTTGGCCTGCCAAGAACACAGTGGGGAAATGACTCCATATTTGTGGTGGTTGACAGGTTTTCAAAGATGGCACATTTTATTCCCTGCCAAAAAACTAGTGACGCGGTTCACATTGCGGGATTATTCTTCAAAGAGGTGGTACGACTTCATGGTCTACCAAAGAGTATCATTTCTGATAGAGATACCAAGTTTGTGGGGTATTTCTGGAGAACTTTGTGGAAGAAACTGAAGACAGACTTGAAATTCAGTTCTGCATATCACCCCCAGACTGATGGACAAACAGAGGTGGTGAATAGAAGCTTGGGAAACCTATTGAGGTGCTTGGTAGGAGATAAGCCCACGGGATGGGATTTGGTTTTACCACAGGCAGAATTTGCATACAACAATTCTGTCAACAGGAGTACTAACAAATCTCCATTCCAGATAATATATGGGAGCAGTCCAAGAACTGCTTTCGAGTTGAGAAAGATGGATACAAGAGACAAGTGCAGTGCTGAGGCTGAGGACTTTGCAGAGCATCTGAGAGGCTTGCATGAAGAGGTGAAGAAGCAGATTACCAAGATGAATAACCAATATAAGACAAGGGCAGATCAGAAGAGACGGCCTAAAGAATTTGCAGTGGGAGATGAAGTCATGGTCCACCTGAGGAAGGAAAGATTTCCTGCTAAAACCTATAACAAGCTGAAGATGAAGAAGTTTGGGCCATGCCGAGTTATAGGAAAACGGGATTCAGGCAATGCCTATGAAGTGGAATTGCCCAGCGGCCTTAATATATCACCTATTTTTAACATTGCAGATTTGGTAGAATATCATGAAGGAGGCAGTAGCGAGACACCAAGTACAGAGTTATGGAGTATTCCCACGTCTACTCCAGCCGCAGATGAGATCGAGGAAATACTCGACACCCGAGCAGGCAGAAGCACCAGGAACAGGCAATATTCTGAATATTTGGTCAAGTGGAAGGACAGGCCTATTGAAGATGCAACTTGGTTGTCAAAAATAGAGGTCGACCGCCTGGGTCTTCCTCTAACAGTACAGAAGTGAGGGTCACTTCTCAAATCAACCTCGGGTGTCTGATGCAGGAGCATCCGATGGCAGCAGCGCAATCTTGCATCAACAAAAAATTTCTAAGTTTTTGCAACTCAAGAAGGGGAGAGAGAAAGTGTAGAGCAAAAATTGTCATGATTTCGTGACATGTCACGAAATCGCGATAGTCAGTAGGAGAAAGAAAGGCCATTGAAAAAAGGTCACAATTTTGTGATGTGTCACGAAATCACGACTGTCACGATATCGCGATGGAAAACAGCTAAGGGAAGGCACTTATGGGAATGTCGCGATTTCGTGACATGTCGCAAAATTGTGACTGTCATGAAATCGCAACAAGAGAATAGGTAATGGAAGACGCTTATGGAATGTCATAATTTTGTGACATGTTGTGAAATCGTGACTGTCATGAAATCGTGACAAGAGAGAAAAGCTAAGGGAAGATGCTTATGGGAATGTCACGATTTTGTGACATGTCACGAAATCGTGACTGTCATGAAATCGCGACAAGAGAGAGCAGGAAGGGAAGAAGCTTATGGAATGTCATGATTTCATGACATGTCATGAAATCGTGACTATCACAAAATCGTGACAAGGAGGCAGCCAAAGGAAGACGCTTATGGGAATGTCGTGATTTCGTGACATGTCATGAAATCACGACTGTCATGAAATCATGACCAGAGCAGGAAAGCAGGGGGCATCCGAAGGCAAATGTCATGATATCATGACATGTCACGATATCGCGACTTGAAGTTAAGAAAGGCAGTGGTGGAGGAAAATGTCACGATATCGTGACATGTCATGATATCATGACAAATGGTTGGTTCGTGGTTCGAAAAGGCATGCATTCCAAGGTGATGTTTCCGAGGCGGTCAAGGGTCTCATTAATGCATGTTTTCATATCCGGTAAGTTTGCTGAACATAGTGGCCTCTCGAATGCTGTGTCCAGAGGTCAGAAATGTCAGATGGTTCTTTAATGCATGCTTTCATGGCGGATCGGGGAGTTGCCCATTTATGGAAAGAAAATTGAAAACTCGGCCGAGGAAGCCGACTTTGAGGTTTTGTTTAATGTATTCTTCCAGGTGGGTCATTAATGGCCTAGAGGGTCGAGACCTCGATAAAAACTCAGAGATTGTAAGGGAAAAGGATGGTGAGTTTGAGATTGGAAGGAGAAGGAAAAAGGAAAATTACGCCTACGGGCTGTATTGTAACACTGTTGTAAACAAATTGCAGAGGAATAACATCGGGTTTTTCTGTGTGAATCTCGGCTCCCCATCAACATCATACACCATTTATAATGACTTAGGCTCATGCATGTCTACATCATGCTTTATCCTTGATTCCAACCCATGATTAAACTTATGAACCCACATATTCTCATCATAGGTAGGTACATACTTCAAAAATATTACCAAATTTTTGTAGTATATCTCCACTATGTTGGTTCTTTACCTTAAGCTAGAAAACTCCTCAAATTTTAGGGTATAGAAATGCTCTGTAAGGAACCCCTTATTGAAGATGACTATGAATTTCTTCCTTATGATGTCTACTAGTTCAATATTAGTTTTCTCATAATAAGTTCCCTACCAATCTAGAGTGGCCCTTACAAGGTAAATCATATCCCAAACAGTCTAGGTTCCTAGAAAATATGCCTTAACCATGAAGTAAACTTCCAATTTCCTTAATCAAGCCTCAGTTGCATCTACTTCTCCTCCTCCATCAAACTTGGACATAAAAATATTCTTTAGATCTCTTACCATTTCCTTTTCTAGAAGGGATCTAGATTGTAACTATTCTACAATTAGTCCCTCATATTAAAATTAACCTCTGAACCTCTAGCTTATAAATTTTTATTTGCAATGGTGTCTAACACTTGTCTTATCTAATCTTGCATAGCAACAACTATAGCAGTTGAGGTGTAGACCTTTCATCTAATATTCAATTCTCCTATTGGAAAATTTTGGATCCTCATTCTAGATCCTTTCATTGATATTACTTTGCTGAGTCCATCTAAGTGGAGGTGTAGACCTTTCATTTATGGCCTTAGGTGGCATCTTGAAATGGTTACAAAAAAGAAAAGTATTAGGCTATAACTTCATCTTAAATTGTACCACTAATTCAATGATAATATAGCTTTCTTCTTATCGAAAGCATTAATAACCTAACTAGGGTAAAATTCCAAGATTATGATGTATCATCAATAAAATATTCCATAATTAAGGTATAATAACATTCATTCAATATTGGGATTAGTTCTCATGATTCTAGGAAGTAGATATTCTAGGCCATCACAACTTTAGCATAAATTTTTAAGCAAGACTTCATCAAAAACATCCAAATATTTTTAGTACATAAGAAGTTGTATACCCTCATACCTAGAGCTTTGATACCAAATGTTTCAATGAAAAAACACAAAATATATATTTTTTTTAATCTAAGGAGATGGATTCATAAACCCCTAACCGAATACTATTTGACCTATTTTTTAAATCCCTTAAGTTTTTTGAAGAGCTACACCCCCCCAAATACCCTCACATAAGGCCATCTACGTAGATGTATTATGTTTTACTGCAAGTTAGTTTATCTCTCCCATAAAAATAGAGCTAAACTTATCACCTTTAATTCATTTAAGGTATAAACCCATCTCCATATTGCACACAACTCAATTTATGTAGATATGCTACATGTACTATGAGTTAAGCTATCCATATTGTCTACATGATGAGCTATCTTAACTCAAATGTAGTCTTTCCACAACTTAGTTTCAATTTCCCTAAGGGGTCTCAATTCCCTTAGATCACCTACGTTCACCCTAAGGGGGACTTAATTCCCTTAGATAACAAATATGTTCACCCTAGAACTCCATACTAAGGTTTATGTTGGTTTTAGCAAGAAACCAAGAACATATACTAAATGTAACAAAAACATAGTTCAAAAAGTATACATAATATACTCGAAAGAAGTTATGTTTAAAGAAGTAAAAAATTAATATAAAGGAATTTAAATACAAAAAATAAATAGTTTAAAGTACATTTTCCAACCATTGATCAATTATTACAATTAAGCAAGTATGTTTAATCTTTCATACTCATAAAGAACAATTCATTACATCAATTTCATCAGGAAAATATCCCCATAATTCACATCTATTTAGGCACAAGTAAATATTTAAAGTTAGAATTAAAATAACACATTGGTTCCCACTACCTCCTTGGTCCTTATCAACTTCCATCGATCATTTGAGGATAGTAGGAAATCAAAGCACTCATGGTTCAGGAAAGACATACCTCAAATGCAACTACCAATTACTTTTCCAAATTGTGACTATACAAAATTTATTCAAGTTTCTAACCATTTAATGCATAGTTTATATCATAGGAATCGTTACCCTTATTTTCCCCTCTCATTATCCAATGAGAGTCTTCATATAAGCATTTAGATCATAGGTTTTATTTTAATAAATTATTGTACAACTTATTCAAACAATAAAGGTCTCATACCCTTAATTTGTAAATAAGCTAGGTTTCTTTCTTCCATAAACCAAACTCATACGACTTCAATTCATAAAATAAACCATTTCTATTTATTTCTTTAAAACAAATTAAACCTACTTAAATTCATAAAATAAATAATTTCTATTTATTTATTTAAATCAAAGTCAACCTACTTCAATTCGTAAAATAAACCATTTCCATTTATTTAAAAATCAAAGTCAACCTAGTTCAATTCATAAAATAAACTATTTCTATTTTTTTTTTTTAATCAAAGTCAACCTATTTCAATTCATAAAATAAACCATTTTGATTTATTTTCTTTAATCATAGTCAACCTACTTCAATTCATAAAATAAACCATTTTGATTTATTTTCTTAAATCATAGTCAACCTACTTCAATTCATAAAATAAACCATTTTTATTTATTTTCTTAAATCATAGTCAACCTAGTTCAATTCATAAAATAAACCATTTCCATTTATTTCTCTAAATCAAAGTCAAACTACTTCAATTCATAAAATAACCATTTCCATTTATTTCTTTAAATCAAAGTCAATCTACTTCAATTCATAAAATAAACCATTTCAAATTATTTTTTAAATCAAATTCAACCTACTTCAATTCATAAAATAAACCATTTTCATTTATTTCCTTAAATCAAAGTCAACCTACTTCAGTTCATAAAATAGACCATTTCCATTTATTTTTTTAAAATCAAGTCAACCTACATCAGTTCATAAAATAAACCATTTTCATTTGTTTCCTTAGATAAAATTCAACCTACTTCAATTAATTAAAAAATTATCTTTTGATATTTTTTCCTTGAAGTGAGTCATTTTACTTAATTTATGAAATAACTATCTCTTTATATGATTTCCCCAAATTAATTTTCATTCCTTAATTTGTGGAATAAGCTATTGCTTCAATTTATTTCCTTTATTTAAGTCTCATTCCTTAATTTTTGAATATAAACTATATCTTTATATTATTTTCATAAATTAAGTCCCATTACTTAATTTATGAAATAAAACTACTACTTTACTTTATTTATCTAACATAATTCCCATTACTTAATTTTTGAAATAAACTATTGTTTTACTTTATTTCTCCAAAATAAGTTTCATTACTTAATTTATGAAATAAACTACTCATTTACTTTATTTCCCTAAAATAAATCCCATTACTTAATTCATGAAATAAACTATTGATTTAATAAATTAAAACATCACAACATTAACTAAGGTAAGGACCATGGACTAGTGGCTTCCTAAACCATGATGCCTATCATAAAAGACATACAGTTGCTCAATTATTGTCGAGTTCTCTTTCCCCCAACCAGAGGATGATGCCACACCATTACAACTCTGATAGATATGATTCCAATGAGATCATAGGTGACAACTAAATATGGAGAGGATAAAATATTAACTCACACTTATTTTACTACAAATTACACAAACACTCGGGGCAACAAAGTTTTAATTACCACCTAGCAAGGGAACAAATACCATGTCATTTTCTATAGAAAAAAAATGCTTTTTATAGAAAGGTAAAAGTTCCCAAACATGATACGGTTGGTTAAATAAGGTCTTGTTGATCGGTAAACTCCTATAGGAACATTAGGAAACTCATCCATCATCCAATGTACAAGCGATGAGAGCTAAGAAACACCTGAGGAGGTGTTATCCTCCCTTAATATTTCAGAATCAAAGGTTAAATAATACTTAGATCACAGGGGGAACATCTACACTTTCAAGGACACTAGGAGGACATAGGCGAACAACACCAAAGTTGTGGTTATAACAATGAAGACAAAATCCTAGATAGACTAAGCTAGTAATGGTTTGAATTATAGATAATCTACTTCCAACAAGGTAGATTGACATAATAATGATACACTATCAGCATTAATACCTTTAGAAAACAACTAAGGGGTATAAACACCCTTAACTAGTAACCTAATTACAATTGATACGATAGAACAAATACCAACCTTGAATTCTACTGATGCAAGAGTCATGAATTTGAAATGCTTTTGTCTTGTCGCTTGTTTATTTCTACCTCTTCCTTTTGGTTTCTTTTTCATAGTCCCTCTTCTTCCTTATCAAGAATGAATCATCTCTCCCACCATACTACTTTTTCCTAAGCTTATCTATTGCTCTCGATGGGGGACAAAAAAAATTGCACTCAATCAATTCCAAATCCTCTTCATTAATCTAGAAAATCCTTAGCATAACAGCCCACAGGCTTTACAGAAGCTAGCGCTCGGCTTAGCTTTCAGAACAATAGCCCGCAGGATTTATAGAAACTGGTGCACCGGCTCAGTTTTCTCTACATGCAATCTTCCAATCCCCCCTATCCTATTACAATGCTTGGGTTTTTATAGAGGCCCCGACCCTCTCTGGCTCACCATTACACAAAATGTGGATCACAATAACCGCTCCATGATTCCACTCTGCACAAATTCTGTCACTACCATCTAACTTCCGTTTACTGTCAGATTACTCCACACGACTCTTCGTTTCTATTCCTCGACTGTTCGTTTTGTTTTCCCGTGTCTCTTTGCCTTCACTTGCTTTCACTGCACCTTGATGCCATGTGTTGTTCTTGTGCTACCATGTGTCGCACAATGACCTCATCCTGTAATGGTCCCTGAAGATGCAGCATGTCACGATATCGCGACATCTTCTCCTTCTTCCTCTTCTTCTTCTCTTTCGATCACAATATCGTGACATGTCACGATATCGCGACATTTTTCTTCCTCACCTCCTTTCTCTTCTTCGGGTCACAAAATCATGACATCTTCCCCTCTATGCTTCCTCTCGCTTCTTCGGGTCACGAAAATGTGACATGTCATGAAATCACGACATTTTCCTCTGCTGGCTCCTTCTTCGCCTCCTGGTCGCGAAAATGTGACATGTCACAAAATCGTGACATCTTCCTCCCTTGGCTTCTTCTTCACCTTCTAGTCATGAAAATGTGACATGTCACAAAATCGTGACATCTTCCTCCCTTGGCTTCTTCGCTTGCCCTCTGGTCACGAAAATGTGACATGTCACAAAATCATGACATCTTTCTTCCTTGGCTCCTTCTTCGCCTTCTAGTCGTGAAACTGTGACCTATCGCAAAATTGTGACATTCCTTTCTCCTGGCTTTCTCTCTCCTTAGAGGGTCGTGAAACTGCACCATGTCATGAAATCGTGACATCTTCTCCTCTGTGCCTTCTCTCTCTTTTACGAGACGTGAAAATGTGACATGTAGCGAAATCACATCTTCCTTTTCTGCTCATCCTGCCTTCGGGTCATGAAATAGTGACATCTTCGCTTTCAACTTCCTCTTTCTTCCTCAGGTTGTGAAACCGTGATATGTCACGAAATCACATCTTTGCCTTCTGTACTCTCCTTCTACTTTTGGGTCACGATTTCGTGACATGTCATGAAATTGCAACATCTTTTCTTGCAGCCTCCTCTTGTCTGATTGGGTCACGAAATCATGACATCCTTGGCACCCTTGCTTCTTTCTCCATTTTGTGTTGCGATATCGTGACACATTTTCTATCGCGATATCACGACAGCTTCTCCCCTCAGGCTTCTCTCCTCAGGCTTCTTTCTGCCACTTGTGTCGTGATATCGTGACACATTTTATATCATGATATCATGACAACTTCTCTCTCCTTACCTTCTTCTGCTTCCTCTTTCATGATTTCATGACACGTCGCAAAATCACGACGTCTTCCCTTCTTATTCAACTTTTCAGAAGTGGCCCTCCAGCCACTGGATTCTTCTGCATCAGGTGCCATTGGATGCTCTTGCATCACTCTCCCTATCCTCTCCTCCATGTATCTCCCTTCTCCCAATGCTTCTACCACCCAAAATTCCTCCCAACTATCCCATGCAGTAGCCAACATGGGATCTCATGTGCTATCATATTTATTGATAAGCTCTACCATAAATGGAGCTATTCCTTTCAATGATGGTAGATGCCTCCATTACTTTGATCATGTGAGTTGTAGCTCTTCAATCGATGGTAGAACCATCGAGTTCTCAAGAAGCTTAATCCATGGTCAAAATTACCATTCACCATTCAAAGAGGAAAACCATTATTAATGCTAATATATATATATTAACATAAAAAACTATTAATTTATAATTAAATCCTTTCATTGGGTTTCTTTTAAACGATTTATTTTTGTTGTTTGCGAACAAATATCTTCTATATTTTAAGACAACTTAATCATATTATTTGCAATTGAAGTCTAATTATCATTTATAATAATCCTACATATTATTTATAAATGAAACCCAATTATAAAATAAAATGCTCTAACATATTATTTATAAACGAAACTCAATTATCATTTAAAATAATCTAACATATTATTTATAAATGAAACTCAATTATCATTTAAAATAAACTCCTATTTCTTATAAAATGGAGAGTAAGAGGTTTTAAGTAAAACAAGAAGCTTTTTAGAGATAACAAAATTATGCATGCTTTTATTTTCCAAACCTCCAATATAGATAGTGCTGAAGTAAAATATAGTCAAACATATGCAACAAATAAAATAGGGAATCTTTCCATCTATCTAGTCACTCATCTCAACCAAATATTTTACGATAGCTACTAGGCTATCAACTGAGACTCAAGATGTCTAGCTATTGAAAATTACCCTTAACTGATAATGCATAACTATATGAAGTTATCCATCCATGTTACCCCAGATTTGCCTTAATCATCACTTTCCCAACCTCAAGTACCCCAATTCTAGTGGATGACTCAACTTCTTCCACCTACGAGCATACCTGATCCTACACATTGACAACTTGTTAGTAGTACCATGTTTTTACATATCAACTAACATCACATAACTACCTAATTGCACAAAATAAAGTATTAAAACACCATAAAATTAATAAATTATATTTCTAGGTCATAAATACCACCAAGGAGGGTCATGATATTCTACCCAGCTAGGACTAAACACCATCCTCGATGTTTCCAAATTTTCAAACAATAACAAACAAAATCAAATTATTACATTTATAAATTTTCAAACAAGAAGGAAAAAAGCTTTTGCATGTCCTTCAATTTCTTTTAAGTGGTATTCCTTTTAAAGAAATGGTCCCACTAGAATTTACATTACTTAAGAGTTTAATTTCACATAGTCTTAGAATGGAACTCAAGGATTTGTAGTGGCATTACTTCAATTGCCTCTAGATTTACCATATGTAAATTAGAAACATCCCACACATGTTTAGGGTTAGCAATATATTTCCTAAGCAAAGATATGTGGAAGGTGTCATGGATTTTTGATAGGTTAGGAGGTAAAGCAAGTCGATACACATTCATTTTGATTATTTTAGTGATATTAAATGGTCCTACAAATCATGTATCCAACTTCATGGATTTAATCATACTTTTATGCAGTTTAACCCTTATAAAAACTTTATCTCCTACTACGTACTCCCTTGGAGTTCTCTTTTAGTTAGCATAACTCTTCTACCTATAAAAAACTTCTTTGAGTCTCTGCATAATTATGTTCAATTGATATTCCATTTCTCTATCCATTCTTGGCCCAATCACAAATCTATCTTGTAGGTTATCCCACGATAATGGTGTCCTACACTTTCATCCATACAAGGCATCAAAAGGTGCCATTCCTAGAGATGAGTGATGCCCATTATTATACGTAAAATTTACCAAATGTAGACAGTATTTCCAATGGGCCTTATGATCCATGCATTACATATAGAGCATATCCTCTAGTAATTGGTTTAACCATTCTATTTTATCCTCTATCTTAGGATGGTATGCCAAACTCATATACAATTTTGCATCGATTGCATAATGAAGGACTTTCCAAAATTTAAAAATGAATTTGGAATCCCTATATGAGATGATTACCTTAGAAAACCCATGCAATCATAACACTTCTTGTGCAAATCTATTAGCCACCACCTGAGAATCGTCCTTGGTGCTCCTAGATATAAAATGTGCAACCTTAGTCATTTTTTTGACTCCTACCAAGATTGCATCATGTTGATACATGGTATTAGGTAAAATTACTATAAAATACATAGATATGACCTACCATTTTTGCGTAGGTACAACATGTGGATACAACTATCCTACAATATGCTTGCACTTTACTTTAACCTTCTAACATTCAAGGCATTAATTGATAAAATCAATAATATCCTTCTTCATTCCTACATAGAAGAAGGTTATTTTTATGTTTTCCATTATTTTAGCCCCTATAGGGTGAGCAAATTAAGGATATCTATTGGCTTCTTGCATGATTATTTTCCTTAAATCACCCACTTTTGGTATGATGATCCTACCTTTGTAGTACAAAATGTTATCTATCATTCTAAAATCCTTATTACCCTTAAGGTTTTCCTCCATTCTAGCTCAAATTTCCAAGTAATACTCATCCCGAGATTGCTCTCATCTCACTTGTTCCATAAAATTCATGTGACTTATGGTTATGACTGCTATGTGTCTCCTTTTTCTCAAGGCATCAACAACCTTATTCTCTTTCCCCTTTATGTACTCAATTTTAAAGTCATTATCAATGAGAAACTCGATCCATCTTATCTATCTCACATTGAGTATTGGTTGAGTAAATATGTACCTTAGAATTTTATGGTTAGATTTCAATTCAAAAGGTCTCCCCACCAAATAGCAGTGCCATACCTTTAGAGTGTGTACTATAGTAGCTAGCTCTAAATCATGAGTGGTATAATTGTATTCATTATTTTTAATATTCCTTGAATTATAAGCCACTATCGAATCTTCTTGCATGAGTACTCCTACTAACACTTTTAATGATGCATTAGTGCATACTCAAAAATCTCCTTGAGTGTCCAAAATTTTCAATATTGGTGTGGTATTAAGTTTCTATTTCAGCAATGTGAGGGCAACTTCAAACTTTTTTTATCCATTTGAATTCCTTCCCTTTATTCTAAAGGTTAGTTATTGTCGCAATAATCTTTGAGAAATATTTTATATAACATCTATATTAGCCCATTAACCCTGTGAAGCTTTGTACTTTAGTAATATTAGTAGGGTGTGGATAGTTTAATATAGCTTCAATAATTTTTTGGATCGACAAAAATTCCTTCTACCAATATAATATGTCCTAGATATTGCACCTATGAAACATAGAAATCACTCTTGGCTATATTTCCATAAAGTTAGTTTTTCCTTAACAAATCTAACATAATATTGATATGTTTATCATGTTCGAGAGTATATTATGATATCGTATAGAGATACAAGGACAAATTGGTCCAAGTAATCTCTAAACACACTGTTAATTAAATTCATGAATGCAGCTAGGGTTTTAGTCAGTCCAAAGGGTAGGACTACAAATTCATAGTGCCCATACGTAGTCTTGAATATCATCTTGTGAGTATACTCCTCACATATTCTTAACTGGTGATACCTTGACCTTAGATTGATCTTAGTAAATACTACGACATATCTCAATTTGTCAAATAAATATTTAATTCTAGGTAGGAGATACCAATTATTTATAGTAGCTTTATTCAGCATCCTATAGTTAATACACAACTTTAAAGAGTCATATTTCTTTTTCATAAATAAAACTGGTGCACCCTAAGGTGATACATTTGGTTTAATCAAACCTTTTCCAATAGCCCCTATAGTTGTACTTTTAACTCCTACATCTCAATAAGGGTCATCGTATATTGATATCTACTTATAGGTTATGCTCCTAGTATAATATTGATAATAAAAAAAAATGCTTGTATAGGAGGGAGTCTAGATGAATACTTAGGAAATACGTCCTTGAAATCTTGCAAAATTATGTGTGTTTACAACTTCTCTTTATTTTTATCTTCTCCATATTCATTCAGTTTAATCACATAGACTACACCTCCTTTATTGAGGGATTTCTTTAGTTGTATAATTGATAACATCTAGGGATTGAATACCACAGGCTCACTATCAATCCTCAATATTTATTTACCTTCCTTTGAATACTCGATCCATCTATCTTAGAAATTGATTAAGGCTTTGTTGTTCTGTAACCAATCCATCCCTAGGATCACATAGAAGGCATGAAGTGGAGATACATATAAACAACCTTCTAGGTCCCACTAGCTAAAGAAATCTATGACATGGCAAATCACTAGTTTACCATGTAGGTTTACCCGAAACCATACTCAACCTTCCATCCATGGGCTAAATATCATGGTATTTTTGGCATATCCTTCTCTAACTTACAAGAAATTAAACTATTAGTGGCCTCACTATCAATTAAAATTTTCACTTGCTTATTGAAAATTTTACATTTTATGATGAATGGGGTTGTTTTCCCCTCAATTTTCTGACTCCCAGTTGTAGTGTAAATATGGTGTGCATGTTCCTTTACTTTAGTGATGGATGTTATAGGCCGTAGGTAGTGTAGAAATTATGGGTCTCTACAATGGTAACACCGATATTTGTGTCCTTGCCACTTTACTAACTTCTACCCCTCTTCTTTGATTGCTAGAACTTAAGTTTATGGTTTTGGAAATTGTGGCTTAGCATTGTTGGGGTTGTTGCCTTTCTTATAAAAGTTATTCTTGAACATATTCTGATTTTCATTAGATATCTTCTCAAAATTTTGGAGCTTTTTATTCTTCTAACCTTGTTCACCTTCCCATTTTATGAACCCATTACTATTCCTATTCTTTGGTGCATGTCAATCTTGCTCAGATAAAGTATCATATTTCTAATGAAGTGCAAATCTACTTTCTTCATTAGGTCATATGGATTTTGTAATGACTTAGGCTCATGCATGTCTACATCATGCTTTATCCTTTGACTCTAACCAATGCGTAAACTTATGAACCCATATCTTTTCATCATAAGTAGGTACATACTTCAATAGTATATCTCTACTATGTTGGTTCTCTACCTTTAATTTGAAAACTCATCAAGTTTTATGGTATAGAAATGCTCCGTAAGGAACCTCTTTTTGAAGATGACTATGATTTCCTTCCATGGGATGGTTACTAGTTCCATTTTTATTTTTCTCATAATGAGTTTCCAACCAATATAGAGCAGTCTCTTCAAGGTAAATCATAAACCAAATAGTTTGAGTTCCTAGATAATACTCCTTTACCATGAAGTAAAATTATAATTCCCTTAACCAAACCTCGACTACATATCCTTCTCCTTCTCCATCAAATTTGGAGATAAAGATATTATTTAGGTATCTTACAATTTCCTTTTCTATAAGTGCTCTAGCTTGTAATTGTTCCATAGTTAGTCCCTCAACTTGGTTAACCTCTAAGTCTCTATCTTGCAAATTTTGTTTTGCAATGGGTTCTAACACTTGCCTCATCTAATATTGCATAGTAGCAATTGTAGTAGTGAGATATTCCATTCCCCTATTAGAAGTTATGGGTACTCATTTTGGATCCTTTCTTCAATATTACTTTATTGAGTCTATCTAAGTGAAGGTGTAGGCCTCTCCTTTATGGCATTAGGTGTCATATTAACTTGGTTACATCGAAGAAAAGTATTAGGCTACAACTTCATATTAACTATACCACTAATTCAGCCACAATATAGAGTTCTTCTTGTCAAAAGTATTAATAGCCTAACTAGAATGGAATTCCAAGATTATGATTTATCATTAATACCAAAGCCCATACTTAAGGTATCATAACATTCACATTCTTGGGATTATATCCCATTAGATAATAGCAAGTAGATATTTTAGGCCATCTCAGTCTTAGCTTAAACTCCTAAGTAAGCCTTCATTAGAGACATACAAATATCTTTAGCACATAAGAAGCTCTATACCCTTGTACCTAGAGCTCTGATACCAAATGTAATGAACCAAATTTAGCTAAAAGAAAAAACAAAGGTTTTAAAAGATTTTTCTTAAACTAAGGAGAGGGATTCATAAACTTCTCTTAATTGACCTATTGTTTAAATACCCTAAGTTTCCTAAAGACCTACACCTTACCAAATACCCTAACACAGGTCCATTTGTGTAGGTATATTATATGTTACTACAAATAAGTTTATCTCTCCCATCAAACTTGATGAGATAAAATTATCACCTCCAATTCATTGAACATATAAAACCATCTCTATGTTGTGCATAAATCAATCTATGTAAGTATACTATGTGTACTACGAGTTAAGTTATCCATCTCATCTACACGATGAGATATCTTAACTCAAATGTAGTCTTTCCACAACTTAGTTCCAATCTCTCTAAGGGGTCTCAATTCCCTTAGATCACCTATGTTCACCCTAAGGGGGTCTTAATTTCCTTAGGTCACCACTACGTTCACCCTAGAACTCCATATAATGGTTTGTGTTGTTTTTAGCAAGAAAGCAAGAACATGTAGTAAATATAACAAAACATAGTTCAAAAAGCATACATAAGATACTATAAATAAGCTATGTTTAAAGAAGGAAAAATTTAACATTAAGGAATTTAAATGTAAAATATGAGTAATTTAAAGTACATCTTCCAACCATTAATTAATTATTATAATTAATCAAGTATGATAAATCTTTCATACTCATAAAGAACAATTCATTACATCAATTTGATTAAGGAAATATCTACCATGAATTGAACTAACACAATTTTTGTGACTGCCTCCATGGTCCTCCTCAACTTCCATTGATCATTTGAAGATAGTAGGCGATCATGACACTCATGGTTCAGGATAGGCATGTCTCAAATGCAACTACCAATTACTTTTCCAAATTGCAACTATACAATTTTTTTCAAATTTCTAACTATTTAATGCATAGTTGATATCTTACAAATTTTTATCCTTATTTCCCCCTCTCATTACCCAATGAGAGTCTTCATTTAAGCATTAATATCACAATATGCATTTCAATAAATTATTGTACAACTTATTCAACTAATCAAGGTCCCATACCCTTAATTTCTAATAAGCAAGGGGTCATTATTCCATAAACCAAAGTCATCATACTTCAATTCATAAAATAAACCATTTCCATTTATTTATTTAAATCAAAGTCACCTACTTCAATTCGTAATATAAACCATTTCCATTTATTTCTTTTAATCAAAGTCAACCTACTTTGATTCATAAAATAAACCATTTCCATTTATGTTTTTTTAAATCAAAGTCAACCTACTTCAATTCATAAAATAAACCATTTCCATTTATTTCCATAAATCAAATTCAACCTACTTCAATTCATAAAATAAACCATTTCCATTTATTTCTTTAAATCAAAGTCAACCTACTTCAATTCATAAAATAAAACATTTCCATTTATTTCTATGAATCAAAGTCAACCTACTTCAATTCATAAAATAAACCATTTCCATTTATTTTTTAAATCAAAGTCAATCTACTTCAATTCATAAAATAAACCATTTTCATTTATTTCCTTAAATCAAATTCAACCTACATCAATTCATAAATTAAACCATTTCCATTAGTTTTTTTTAATTCAAATTCAATCTACTTCAATTCATAAAATAAACCATTTTCTTTTATTTTCTTAAATCAAATTCAACCTAATTTAAACCATAAAATGAATCATATTTTAATATTATTTCCCTAAAGTAAGTCCTTTTAATTAATTTATGAAATAACTATCTCTTTATATGACTTCCCCAAATGAAGGCCCATTCCTTAACTTGTGAAATAAGCTATTGCTTGAAATTATTTCCCTAAATTAAGTCCCATTCCTTAATTTATATAAAAAAAAAACTATCTCTTTATATTATTTCCCTAAATTAAGTCTCATTACTTAATTTATGAAATAAAATACTACTTCACATTATTTTCCTAAATTAAGTCCCATTACTTAATTTATGAAATAAACTATTGCTTTACATTATTTCCCTAAATTAAGTCCCATTACTTAATTTTGGAAATAAACTATTGCTTTTAAAAATGAAAACATCTCAACATTAACTAAGGTAAGGACCACAGACCAATAGCTTCCCAAACCACGGTGCCTATTCTAAAAGACTTGAAGTTGTTCAATGATTATCAATCTCTCTTTTCCCTAACCTAAGGATGATTCCACACCATGATGACTCAGGTAGAGAGGGTTCCAATGAGACCAAATGTGACAACCAAGCATGGAGGGGATAAAACATAAATCCCTCCTTTTGTTACATGTTACATAGCCACTTAGGATAATCAAGGTTTAACTACCACCATGGTTTTACTACCACCCAATAAGGAAATAAACACCACATCATTTCCCATGGATAACATTACTGAACAAATGAAGATAAAAGTTTCCAAACATGATAGGATTGGTTAACTAATGTAATACTAGCTAGTAGACTCCTCTACTACCATGGGATGAACTCACTCATCATCCAACATACAAGTGACAAAGGCTAAGCGATGCCCAAAGAGGGGTTCTCCTCCCTTAACATATCAAAAGTAAAGGTTGAACAATACTTAGAGCACAAGATGAACATGTACACATTCAAGATCACTAGGAGGACATAGGCAAACAACATTGAATCCAAGGTTTTAACAATGAAGGTAAACTCCCAAATAGACTAAGCTAGCAACGCTCTAGGTTATAAATAATCTACTTCCAAAAAAGTAGACTACCATAAAAATGATACATAGTTGGCAATAATAGGTTTAGATAGCAACTAAGGTGTATAACCATCCTTAACTAGCAAAATAATTACAACCGATATGATAGAATGAATACCAACCTCAAATTTTGCCGATGCAAGAGTTCTAAACATGAAACACTTTTGTCTTGCCCCATGTTGGTTTCTACCTCTTACTTTTGGTTTCTTTTTCATAGTCCCTCTTCTTCCTTTTTGAGAATGAATAATCTCTTCCACCTTACTACATTTTCCTAATCTTATTTGTTGATCTCCCTATCCTCTCATCATCCATGCATCTCCCTTATCCCAATGCTTCCACAACCAAATATAACTCCTCCTAGATACCCAACATGGTGATCGACATGGTATCTCAAGTGCTATAAAATAATTTGACAAGCTCTACCATAAATAGAGCTCCCTTTCAATGATGGTATACACCCCCATTACTGCTATTATGTGATTTGTAGCTCTTCAAACGATGGTAGAACCATTGAGTTCTCAAGAAGCTTGATCCATGCTTGAAATGATCGTTCACCATTCAAATAGGGAAACCATTATTAATGTGATTATATATTTTTTATATAAATAGTCGTTGCTTTATAATGAAATTTTTCATTGTGTTTCTTTTAAATAATTTAATTACATTGTTTGTGAAGAGAGCTCTTCTATATTTTAAGATAATTTAATCATATTATTTACAAATGAAGTCCAATAATTATTTAAGATAATCCAACATAATATTTATAAATTAAACTCAATTATCATTTAAAATATTCTAACATATTATTTATAAATGAAACTCAAATATCATTTAAAATGAACTCCTATTTATTATAAAATGGAGAGTAAGAGATTTTAAGTAAAACAATAAGCTTTTTAGAGACGAAAAAATTATTCATGCTTTTTGTTTTTTGAACCTCCAATGCAAATAGTGCATTAGCAAAATATAGTCACACATATGCAATAGAAAAAATTGGAAATATTTTCATCAACAAAGTCACCTATCTCATCTAGAGAATTTATGATAGCTACTAGGCTATCAACTGAAGCTCAAGGTATCTATCTATTTAAAGTTACCATTAATCGATAATGCACACCTATATGAAGGTATCCATCCATGTTACCCTTGTGTTTCCTTAATCATAACTTCCCCAACATCAAGTACCTCGCTTCTGGTAAAAATGATCCAAGTTACTCCACCTACAAGTGTACTTGATCCTACACATTGGAAACTTGTTAGAAGTATCATGTTCTTCCATATAAACTAACATCATATAGCTGCCTAATTGCACAAAATTAAGTATCAAAGCACCATCAAATTAATATATTATTTTCCCAGGTCATAAAGTGTGTTAAGGAGTGTCATGACAAAGTTGAATGATGAATTTCATCTTAGCTGAGTTAAATTTATCCTTCAAAAAATATCAAAGAGCTAATAGGCCTTCCATAGTTGGGATGCTAGGATATAAGGTCTTGACATCAAAGGAAAACAAAGTTACATATTGTTGAAAAGAATAAATGTGCAAATCCTTAATTAAGCATATGGAATCGAGTAAGTGATTATTTTGTTCCAAAATAATGGGCAGAAGGAGGTGATGAAGCAATTTCAAAGATGGTTCCAACATAAAACCATAGTAAGAGTAGATATATATCCTAGAGATCTCAGTATTGTGAGTTTTATGGAGTAAGTAAAAAACACAAACATGAGTAAAAGAGGGTTTTACCTGTAGATTGAACTTACAATGGTTATGTCTTTTATGGAGGGCCATTTTTAACAAATATTGAAGCTAAAAAATATGTCTAGCCAAGGGATATTACAAACACAAGCATAAATATTTTGGTCTGAGAGTTGTAATATACCTTCCAAGACATGCCAATCATGAGATAAAATAAAAATTCCCAAGTTTTTGTTTGTAAGCCTAATGATGACAGAGTTATCATTAGTAAAAGAGTATATGGTAGACAAAATATGGGAGGGGAAAACTTAAGGGTCTATAGGGTTGACAACATTAAGTTTATTTTGAAGAATTCCCTCTTCTAACTAAATGATATCTTTTAGGGGCTTGCAAAATTAAGAAGTAGTTAAGTTTGGATTAGGATAATGAAAGGGATCAATAGGTTTGGTGGGATTTGGGGGCTATATCTAGATCCAAAAAAACACTCAAGTCTAATCCATCTATAAAAGGTAGAGAATTCCTTAAGAATGGACTCCTTAGACATTGGGGGAGGGGTAGGAAGGAATTTTAGTCTCAAACTGAGAGCTTCAATTTCATAATTAAATAAAACATTAGAGGAAAACTTATGTACGACAAGGTTAGTGATCTTGTTATCAACTACCAAAATAGGAATCCTATAAAAACATGATGGCCATAGTCCCGAGGACTAGAAATAGCTACCTAAGATATTGATTTTTGTTTTTGCCACCATTTTTATGCTATAATTACTGTTGATCTTGTTGCTTTTGTACAAATCAAACACAATGCTATATTTACCTCTTGAAACTAGAGTTTTGGAAATAGCCTCCATTGTCCTGAGGTGACTGCCATGGTGTAGAGGAAGTGTGGTTCTGAAAGCTCTTCCCCCTCTTCCATCTTCATGAAGAGGGGCCATTGTAGTTTAAATTCTTCCATGTATGTTGTTGTCTTTATTTTGGTTGGTTTCTATGTTGTTTCCTAGGCCTTTATTAAACCCTTTGCTATTGTGGATGTTTTCATGGTGGAGGCTTATGTTGTTTTTGTCACTATTTTTATGGGATATGTGGCCTTTTTGGACCTCTATTTTGACTATAATTTTTCTAACCATGAGAGAATCAATTTGAGAGAAGATTCTCGAGATCATCCATGTGTTGTCTAATATCCATTTTTACTAGGTTTGCAATACTCTCTATAGATTTATTCAAATTAACTTATGGTACTTTGTTAGATACATTTAATCAAGATGCTCTATATATTTCTTAATATTCTTTATGGATGTGCATGTCCATCATCCATGCCTATAATTTACCATTGCAAAAATATTTAACTTGTACTTCCCAAGCTTCAGTAATCTCTTGAGAAATTGTTTTTATTAGTGGAATGATTCTAAAATCAAGTTCCTAATGATAGGAATCAAGTTGTTGGGAATAAAATCATTGACTTGGCCATTTAATTTTTATATGTATTTTTGAAAATTCCCAACATATAATTTTATCATTTCCAAATAAAATTTCTCTGTGAGTTGTTCGGGTTCATCGTAAAAATACTTATTTATATATTTATTTGGTAGATGTAGTTTTTGCTTTTTAAGTCATAGATTATGGGTAACAAATCCTTCCCAAAATTTCTCTACATACTTGAGTAGTCTAGATATGTACTTTTCAGCTTTTTTTAAAAACTTGTATTCATCAAACTTTATTTCCACTAATTTATTTAAATATTCTAGCCTGGGTAGGACATCATTCGTTGCACAAATTCCATAAATGAAGGTCCTCATATCTTATGAGGAAGGATGTCACCTATGCTATAAAATTCTATCATTTATTTGTATCAAAAATTTGTCCTCCCAAATTCGTAATTTGTTGTTGCATGTCCTCTTTGGATAATCAAATGAAGGAACAATGGGGACTATAAAGGACTATTGGGGATGAATCATATTTATAATTAGAAATATCATGAGAGAAATAGCAATGTGCACTATAGAAGGGTTTAAAATTCAGCTTAGAAGGAAACATGGTGTAATAGTGCTCTATTAAAAAATATGTGCTAGTTTCGGATTCACGAGATTAACTTAAGTGCAAGTGAAGAGCATACTCCTAGTGATAGGTTTTTCTTTTTCATTAGATCGCATAATGTGCAAGTGAAGAGCATAATAACCATAAAAAGATGTTTTTATTGGGGTGTTTTAGATAAATATGGAAATAGAAATACAATAATTTTAAATATAGAACATAATGAACGAGTTAGGAAGAAACAAAAATGATGAAAAATAATTTGTATTAAAAAAAAAGGAATTATACAACTAAAAAACTTCGAACATGTTTTGATATTTTGGGTCCCATCAACAAATGTTTAGTCTTAGAGACGTACAATATGCTCTTTTTATAGTCCTAACTCTAGGGAGGAGCCAAAAAGTAATGCATGTGTGATAAAAAATTATTACCAAACATTATATACACACTGAAGGTTTATAAATGGTAGAAAATACATATTAAATATTCCAAGGCTCAACCCCCCAAAATAACCCACCCTATTACAAAGGTACATTAAAAATTTAAGAAAAAATATGGAGAAAAAACCCCCTTAAAAAATTATATTCTTGCAAATATAGGATCTAAAATTTTTGTGATTCCTCTAGAGGATAATGGCTCATGCAATATGTTTAATTTGCCTATCCTTACTCCACTTTTCGAACATAGGAGGAATAACATATTTACCCAAGTACAAATTTCTAGTAAAATTGCAATTATCTAACATCAAAAGATGTGGAAAATGTTTGGCTTTGGTGCCTTGTCTGTGTTTAACTCTTTCAATAACTGTAGATAGGAGAGAGGGTCTTCCATAAAATTTGACATTTTCAAATAGCAAAAGAAAAAAGTTAAACTTATACCCTCTAGGTCTAAGTCTATTAAAAAACTTATTTTTAACATAAATAAAGCCCTCTCTCAAAATTTCTCTAAATAATAACTTTTTGATCTCACTTAAAATGAAGGTCTTCTGCTAGTGGATAGGATCATAAGAAGAAGCTGGAATGCATTCATAGATATTTGTTGGTTTCTAGAACAACTGTGTACACAAAATCCTTGTATGAACAAAATCATGTCCTTTAAAAAATAATATCCAACAAAGCCACTCTCAAATATGAAATAGATGCTAATATTTTAATGCTCGTGTAGAAATATACTCAAGTTGCAAAAAATATATCAAGTTGTTACCTTGAGCCATGCTAAAAACCAATGGCATCATCAATGTATCTTTTGTAGAATTAAAAATAATCCACAACAACATTAACAAAAAATTACTACTTGAGATATCAAAAAATAGGTAAGTATAAAATACTATAAATTTACTGCCCATGGTTATTCCTCTGATCTATCTATAGATTCTACCTTTGAATTCTAGGTAGTGTTGTATTAACACTAGTTCTGCAAGTTGAATTATGAATTTCATATTAACTAGGTTAAATTTATCCTTCAAAAAATATCGAAGAGCTGACAAAATCTTCCATAGTTGGTATTATAAGATATGAGCTTTCGACATCAAAGGAAAAAAAAGTTACATATTGAGGAAAAGAACATATACATAAATTCTTAATTAAGGATATAAAATCTAGTAAGTGATTCTTTTGTTCTAAAATAATGGGCAAAAGGAGATGATGAAGCCATTTAGAAGCGGGTTCTAGTATAAAACCATAGTAAGAGCAGATAAGTGTCCTAGAGAGATGAGGCTTGTGCATTTTAGGGAGTAACTAAAAAACATAAAAATAACTAGAAGAGGGTTTGACCTATAGCTTAAAATTACAATATTTACCTGAGATATTATTTTTGTGGAGGATCATTTTTAAAAAATCTTGAAGCTCAAAAAATATTTCTGACCAAGGGATATTAGAAACATGGCATAAATATTTTGGTTTGAGAGTTGTGATCGACCTTCGACATACCAATATCGAGAAAAAATACAAACACCCAACTTTTTGTCTACAGGTCTAATGATGATGTAGTTGTTATTAGCTTGAGAGTATATGGTAGACCAGATATGGGAGGAGAAATCTTGAGGACGGATATAGTTGACAAAATTGAGCTTATTTTGAAGAAAATTCTCTCCCAACTGAATGATGTCTTCTAGGAACCTATAAAATTTGTAATGAGTGAATATTGGGTTAGGAAAATGGAAGGGATCAATAGGTCTGGTGGAATTTTTGGGGCTTCCTCTAGGTCTAAAATACCACTCAAGTCTAAGTCATCTATAAAAAGTAGAAAATTTCTTAACAATGGACTCCTTAGACATTGAGGAAGGGGTAGGAAAGAATTTTAGTCCCAAGTTGAGAGCCTCGATTTCATAATTAGATAGCACATGAGAGGAAAAATTATGTATGGCAAGGTTAGTGAATTAATTTTATCAAGTGGTGGGGATACAAAAGGAAAATAATTTTAAAAATAGAAAAACAAAAATAGAAGAAACATATTTTTAAAGATAGAACATAATGAATGAGTTACGAGAAAAAAATGATAAACAAGAATTTTTATTTTGAAAAAAAAGAATTATACAACTTAAATTTTTTGAAAATATTTCAACTTTTTAGGTCTCATCAATGGAGTGTGAGTCATAGAGAGGTACACTATCCTCTTTTTATAGTCCTAAATCTATGGGGAATCTTAAAAGTAAGGCATGTGGAATAAAAAATATTCTCAAACATCAAATAAAAACCACAGGTTTATGGACCAAACGATAAAAAATACACATTAAATATTCCTAGGCTCAACCCCCCAAAATACAAAGGTGCATTAAAAAATGTGAGAAACAAGATGGAGAAAAGTCCCCGTACAAAATTTTATTCTTGCAAATATAATATATGAAAGGCTTGTGATTCCTATATAAGATTATGACTCGTGCAATATGTTTAAGTTTCCTATCCTTAATCCACTTTTCAAACATGGGAGAAATAACATATTTTTCCAAGTGTAAACTCCTAGAAAAATCACAATTGTCTAACTCCAAAATAAGTGGAACATGTTCGTATTTGGTGCCTTGTGTGTGTAGCTCTTTTGATAACTCTAGCTAGGAGATAAGGTCTTCCATAAATTTTTACTTTTACAAATATTAAAAGCAAAAAAATAGTCTTATACCCTCTAACTCTAATTCTATTAAAAAACTTAGTTTTAACACAACTAAAGTCCTATCTCAATATTTATCTAACTAAGAACCCATTGAGATCACTTAAAATTAAGGTATTATACTTTTGGATTGGATGATGAGAAGAAGATGGAATGTAATGATAGGCATTCATTAGATTCTGGAATAACTTTGTATACAAAATCCTTGTATGAACAAAATTAGGTCCGTTAAAAAAATAGTATCCAAAAAAGTCACTTCCAAATCTGAAATAGATGCTAATATTTTAATGCTTGGGTAGAAAGATACATAAGCATCCAAAAAGATATCAACTTTTGCCTCAAGCTATGCCAAAAACAATGGCATCATCAATATATATTTTGTAGAACAAAATATTGTCCATAGAAACATTAACAAAAACTAGTTTTTCAAGAAGGTAGAGAAATATACAAGCATAAACTACTGCAAATTTTATCCCCATGACTGATCCTCTAATATATTTTTAGATTCTACCCTTGAAATCTAAGTAGTAATGTTGTAACACTACTTTTGCAAGATAAATGATAAACTTTATCTTAGCTAGGTAAAAGTTATATTTGAAAAAATATTGAAGATCTAATAGACCTTCCATAGTTGGGATGCTAGGATATAAGCTCTTGATATCAAAGGAAAATAAAGTTACATCTTGAGGAAAATAATAGATGCACAAATCCTTAAATAAGAATATGGAATCCAGTAAGTTATTCTTTGTTCTAAAAGAGTGGGTAGAAGGAGGAGATGAATCCATATTGAAGTAGTTCCAGCATTAAACCATAGTAAGAGCATATAGGTTTCCAAGAGATTTGAGCTTTTAAATTTTATGAAGTAAAAAATACAAACATGAGTAGAATATGATTTGACTTGTAGCATGAAATTACAATGGTTATCTGAGATAATGTTTTTGTGGAGGACCGTGTTTAAAAAATATAGAAGTTGAAGAAATATGTCTAACCAAGGGATATTAGAAACACGAGCGGTGATAGACCTTTCAAGACATACTAATCATGAGATAAAATATAAACACCCAAATTTTTGTTTGCAGGCTTGATGATGATGGATTTGTCATTAGAAAAAAGAGCAAATATTAGGCCAACTATGGGAGGGAAAATCTCGAGGGTGTACACGATTGACAATGTTGAGCTTATTATGAAGAATTTTCTCTCCTAACTAAATGATGTCTTTTAGGTTCCTACATAATTTAGAAGTAGTGAAGCCTGGGTTAGGAACTTGGAAGGGATCAATAGGTTTGGTGGTATTTGGAAATTGTGTCTAGGTCCAAAAAACCACTCATGTCTAAGGTTAAAATATATCATAAAAAATTACATACAATTGTCTAGTGTGAGGTATTTGCCATAATTCCATTATGCCCACTAATAATTTATTAATTTTTTTATTAATACTCAATTCATCTATGAAAGTTTTATAGAATAATTTAATTTTCCCCTTTATTATAAAAGTAACTCTAATCACTTCTAAATAATATTTAAATACACACAAATTAATATTTTATTATATATTAATTGCTAGAAGAAATTTTTAATAATTATAGCACCCATACCATTTTTATCAAGAGAATATATATATATATATATATATATATATATATATATATATATATATATATATATATATATATAAAAGAATACATTATACTCAAAATTTTATTTGACTAAAAAAAATCAGAATAATGTTGTTAGAATATATATTTAGAAAAGAACAAAACCTATGTTTTTCAAGTCCCTTACTTAACTATTATATTTTATAACAATGTGTTCATTTAATTGAGACTTTACTAAGTTAAACTTAACTTGATGGTAAAATATAATAAACTCATCTTATAATTGCTTGAGTTAAAAATATTACATTCCTATTCAAAAGAAAGAGCAAGTATTTTATCCATAAAATAAGTATTGATTCTTTTTCAAATCACCAAAATGGTATATACCTCCAAGTCTTCTTCCTTACTAGCAACTTGATGTCTTCATATGCTAGAAGAGAATAGCTTCCATGCCTTGGTACTTTCCTTGCCATTGAATTCTTAGATATTTGTTTATTCAAAGATATAGAATATATAACACACAAACCAATAAATAAGACACACTCAATGCAAGTCAAACATTCAAAATACACCTATATGAATGTATTTGTGTGAGCTTTAATGTACTCATGAACCATGGTGATATTTCACACCTCCATAATTTTACATCTTATTATTTTTGGTTGACTTTTATCTGCCTATCAAAGAAGTCTACCTAGTTTTGCAATCATAAAATCAATCAATAGTACCACAATTTAGGAGCAAAAAGTAAAGTATAACTCATAAATCCCTCTATACATAAATTACATAATAGTTGTGCTACAATAATTGTTACAATGTGAATGTTTTAGTAATGGTCTTGGTGATGCTTCATGGTTCCACCATGGCAAGCATGTATATTTAAAAAAACCACTTAATTCCACTACTCATGTTTTCACCATAATTTAGTTGATAAAAATATCCCTTGTTAGAATTCATGGTTCCACCATAACAACTTTAATTAATTTTTAAAAATCACACATGCTATAATATAAACCATGACTTTCAAATATTTTTTCCACTTACGTTTTTTAAGAATTTATGGTTTCACACTAAAACGAGTGTATATTTTAAGTAAACTATTTTATACCACACACATACTTCCACATATCATACTTGAATACATTTACAAAAATAGCCCATGTTAAAGTTGTTGGTTAGACTATGGAAAAATTAAATACTTCCATCAAAACCATATGTGGGGATCATATTTGGGGAAGCAATTTGAAAGATGGTATAGGTAAACATATTATAAGGAGGTCAACTTGAGAATAACAATGATAATCTTGAGCAATACGAAAAAGTGTTTGTTAACAAGGTACAAGGAGAGGCCAATGACCAATTTACTTTGTTTAAGGCCCAACTACAAGAGTTGCTATCAGAGCTATAAAATATGTCCCAACATAAATATTAAATTATATTTTCTAGTTCAAGTTTTATGATGAATATTGTATGATTGAGCTAACATACACAATTAGTATATTTGTTCCCTATTACCAGATGTGTTTGTGAGATACATTGAAATAATTTTGTTTGTAGTCAGTGTTTGGTAGGATTGGTAGAACAATAATATGTTGGTGAAGTTTGATTTTCTATTCAACTATATTGTATTTTTATCTATAGCTAATGTTTGTAAGGATTGGTAGAACAATAATATGATGGTGAAGTTTGAGTGGCTATTCAACTATATTGTATTTCTTTTTATTTTGTTGTATTCCTTATGTAATCTTATAACATTATCTCAATTTTAAAATTTGAAATTAAGACTTTATATTGTCTCATTTCTAAATCAATTCTCTCCATACTTATAGTTGTACCCCATAATCTCAAAGAGTTAAAGAAATCAAAATACTTCAATAAACTAATGTTGACTTCATTATAAATTAAATGAATAATAACCACTAAAATATTATAATATATACTAGTTCTTTATATATTACCTTTAATGAAGATATGTTTCACCATGAACATCATTTAACATGTTGGTAAAATTATAAATTTTATCATCAAATAACATGAGCTCAACCATTTAATTTTTTATTTTTTTTTTACTTTTCAAACTTAAATCTTATCAAACAAAATATATAAATAATTACAATTTTTTGTAAATATCACAATGTAATTAAAATGCAATATAGAAAAAACCTAAAAATAAAACAATTTTAAATATTATATATATAATTTATAATATCACTATGTAATTATAATATAATATAAATAAATAACCCTGCACTGACCACCCTGCACTGACCAATTACTAAAAAATAGTGGCTGTTAAAAAAAATAAAACTGTTTAAATGTTTTATATTTATAAGTAATTTACGTTGCTTTCCAATTGAGTAATATAACTAGCTTACTGTCTTATTGTCGTTACAACTTTCATGCATTCTTTATTACGTATGTTCCACCAAAGTGTCTTTGGAATTATCTTAAAAGTATGCTCTCTTCCAATCCGACTAATCTTCTACAATATCTTCTTCCATCACCCGAATATGCTAAATTTGAAGATGTTATACGATGAAGGAAATTGAGAACTTCCAAGCTATGGACATCATTGCTATGCTTAGAATTACAAGGGCGATATATAAATTTGTTCTAAAATCTTTCCAATTGAGTAATATAAGTAGTTTGTTGTCTTATTGTCGTTACAACTTTCATGCATTCTTTATTACATATGTTCCACCAAAGTGTCTTTGCAATTATCTTAAAAGTATCCTCTCTCCCAATCGGACTACATCTTCTACAATATCTTTGTCCATCACCCAAATATGCTAATTTCGAAGATGTTATACGATGAAGAAAATTATGAGAACTTCCACGCTATCGACACCATTCCTATGCTTGGAATTACAAGGGCGGTATATAAATTTGTTCTCAAATCATCATTGGCCATGTCCATTATCTGTAAGCCAACGGAAGAGGAGACATAGTAGTTCCAACGGAAGAGGAGACATAGTAGTTTTTTTTTACGCACGTTCATTAATATACGTATACACCCAACTGTGGTTTGAATCTAGAGTGGTAGAGTAATTTTTTTTGATATATCATCTCAGTAACTTGCATTTAAAACGAATATAATATTTCAAACAAAAATCCTAACCATATCAAACAAAAAAGGAATTTTTATATCAAACAAAAAAGGAATATAATATATCAAACAAAAATCTTAACCATATGCTATACTTTCCATGCTTTCAATAAACTCGTTTGTGTAAAATCCAAGCAGCGATCGTATGAAACAATTCAAACAATTCAAGCAGCGATCGTATGAAACAATTCAAACTTATAGTGATACACGATGCTTACGCTTCTCTGGCTTTTCGGCTGTGAAGACTATATATTCATGTAATAAGCCTAATTCAGAACCACCTTGGCTTCCTGAGGGGATAAGGCTTGAATATGGCTACTGTAGACATGGAGTCCAAGAAGAACAATCATGAAGGAAATGTTAGTCCACAAGATGTGGAAGGTGGTGGAAGCAATAGCCATGCTCCGGCAACCTTGGCATCTTCCATGCCGTCTGTTAAATTTATGAAGAAGATGAGCTTCTCGATCGTGATGTGGTTATTGTATTTAGAACCCTACTTTCAAGATTCGAAATCTTATTCTTTAAAGTTAGAAAGCTTCAAAATGTAACATGAAGGCAGAGGGTATCTATTATGAAAAGCATGCTAAATCTTCTTAGCAACTAAGAATCTCATGTCTAAGAGGATTAGGATTTTAAATAGTTAAATGAATTCATTATCTGGTCATTTGTTAATGGTAATTTTTATTTTGTGCTTGAGTAGATTTCTTACTTCTATCTCTCGTTGGAGTTTGAAGAATTCTTAGAGAAGCCAAAAAAACTTTTGTTTTGATTATAAATTGTGTTATGCTCTGTGTAGGGCTTTCATAGGCATTTAGTTACAGAATATCTTGATGTCAATATGTAGGCAGTGCTCTGTTTTTATTAAACACTTTCCATATAAAAGTACATTTTATTCCATTTTTATACATGTTCTTTCTTCTCCATAAACAACTTTCATACGATGGTTGTGACGTTGGTTTTAACTAATGTCTTTTCCCAAAATGGTAAAACGATAGCAGGTGGGAGCAGAATTCATAGGAACCTTCTTCCTGATGTTTGCAGGATACGGGTCGATTGTCATTAACGAGAAGACCAATGGGTCCTTAACTTCTCTTGGGGTATCGCTTGTGTGGGGAATGGCAGTGATGATACTCGTCTATTCCCTCGGTCATATCTCAGGGCCTCATTTCAACCCTGCAGTTACTGTGGCCTTTGCAACTGTCAGGAGATTCCCATTGATTAATGTGGGTATCCTTTTTCTTATTATTATTGTTATTGTTGATGGAGTATTTGTTGGTCCTTTTAATTCTATGGAAGCCACATTGATACAGACATCAATTGGGGGTGTTATTGTTGAACTGGCATGACAGATTCCGGGCTACATAGGGGCTCAGGTTTTGGCATCGATCCTTCCCGGGTTTGTCCTCCGTCTAATGTTTGGAAACATAAATAACATGGCAGCAACCTTGCCATCAGAGACAGACATTCAGTCCTTCGTCTTGGAGATTTTCGTTACATTTCTGCTCATGTTCGTCATCTGTGCAGTGGACACTGATACTCGAGCGGTAAAACATCGAATTCACAACTACAATTTTTAATCTATTTTTTTCTTTTAAATAGATAATTGACCCTAAGATAGGAGATCTCGAAAATGCCCATTAATTTGAGGACTGTAGACAAGAAAAGCCCAGTTAATTATTTTACTGAATTGATGCAGATAGGAGAAATGGCAGGATTAGCAGTTGGCACCACCATTGCAATGAACGTGCTTCTAGCCGGGTATATCCTCACGATAAAAGATATTTTTGAGTGGAGGAAATTTAATCTTTGATCTTTTAGTTATAATTATTTATTATTATGAAGACTTCGTGATCGTTTAATGGTTTTTCTTTTTTATCTAAATTTTGATAATTATTGAAATTTTCTTGGGTTTGTTTGTTTATTATAAAAGCTATTATGGAGTAGAGGAACTCAATCTTAAACCTCTTTACATCTTCTGCTACTCATCACTCCATAAAAACCTTATGATCATATAGAGGGGACTCAATCCGTCTTCTACTCATCACTCCATAAAATCCTTGTGATCATTCAACGGTTTTTGTTTTTATTTAAAAAAAAAATTTCCTGGGTTTGTCTGCAGGAAAATATCGCGGTGTTCGATGAACCCGGCAAGAAGCATAGGTTCTGCAGTGTCGGCCAATTTATACAAGAAGTTATGGATTTATCTGTTCGCTCCCTCGCTGGGTACCATAGCAGGCGCGTGGTCATATGACATAATCCGCCTCAGCGACAAGCCCGTGTGCGAGATTACCAAGAGCTGATCATTCCCCGAAAGCCTCCGCTCCAGCAAGACTCAGAGCATGGTTCCACGTAGTCGCTCCCCTGAAAATTATTAGTAGGTATCCCTGTAAGCAATTTAAGAAGCCTTTGTAAAAAATTTTAGTCTATTGACTTTTTCTTAGCAGATCAGTTTAAAAAATTTAGGAAATAGATTGAATGTTCTCACGTTTCTATCAATTTAGTAGAGATTGATGGAAATACAGTATCTGCTCAGCATTTTCAGGGAAGATTTTAAACACATCCATGGAAGATCAAATCTATTTTTATAAATATCGCCTACTACTCTCATTGAACCATGCTCATATTAACCTTCATTTCCATCCTGTGATAAAAGCTAAAACTTGGTCATAAGAAAATGATAAAGAGGATTGCACTTCATCAGCCAGCTTTATATACTTTTGATCGTCAAATATCAATCCACGTAAATCTGCTAATTCAAAAATCTTAAAAGAATAAACGAATAAGTTAAATTTTGTTCTGCGCCTGTAAGTGTTTGCTGTCACAGATTATAGCTGATAGTAAACAGTGAAATTTTATTTTAATCTTAAATACCGTTTAGTGGCATTGGAGAGTCTTCTTTATGATAGTCTGTGAAGTCTTGTATGTATTATTTAAAAAGTTTTATTTGTATTGATTTTATAAAAAACTGATGATTTTTTTAATATATAAAAATTTATAAATTAATTGTTATTATTGAAATTTTATGATTTTAAAATAAAATAAATGTAAAAATTGAGTGTTCTATAAGTTTTCATTTAAAAAAATAAAAAAATTAAATTTAAATTGTTCATGCAAAATATATAAATTATTGTTACAATACATAGAAATTTATTCAATCATTCACTACTTTATAATATTTTTTAATATATTTTGATATTTCAAACCTTGTTTCATAATGTTGATGCACCACTTTGAAAACCATAATGATCCACCTAATCCAACTATGCATAAGTTGATGATCCACCCATGCATGAATGGATGGACAAATTAATTGGTAACGGATACACCAATATATAGAATCATTACAAATCTAATAGTAACTCTTATTTTTTATATAGAATTTTTATTTTTACTTATACTTGTAATTTTCTATTTTTTGTTCATCTTTTTATTTTCAAACTTGTTTTTCTTACTTTTCCAAACTATTTGCATATGCTTTACCATTTTAAGCACTACTTTTTACAGCATTCTCCTACTTAATGTTTAATGTTTTAACTTTCAATTTTATGATGACAAATCATTCTTCACCTTGGTATTGCACATACAATTGTGTTGTTGTGCATTAGGATTCACATACTTTTGACTATATTAATGAAGATTTTATTTTCTTCTTCAATGTGTGTTTGATCCCATGAATCAACCAAAACTATCCTCATGGAAAACTTCTCTTTCAATGTAGCTTTTGCTTGTACTTGTCTTCTTTTATTTGATTACTTTAACTCTCATACCCTATTAAAGATATGAACCAACTAGAACTTGTATCCAGAACCTTCATCTATTGAGGTTGATCTACCTATAAGTGTATGACTCATCCTTAATCCCACATATGATTCAGATGTAGGATTGCTTCTATTATTTGTTCCAACATCCCCCTTAAGCCACTTTGTAAGTACTTGGGAATCCTAGCTTCAACACCAAATCTAAGCGTTAACATTGGATCTGATACCAATTGTAGAAATTGAGTGGTTTAATACCAAATATTGGTATAGACAAAGAAAAAAAATGTAGAATAAACATAGAATAAAAAAATAAAACTTCAATTACTTTGCAAAAGACATAAATTGTTGATGCAATACATAGAATTTTATTCATTGACTCAATACCTTGCAATGCAATATTCATTAATACATCTTGATAATTTAAATCTTATTTCTTAATCTTCTTGCGCATATATACAAAACATAATGATAAGTTCCATACCATCTAATATAAATATGCATATGTTTATGATAGACCCAAGTAATGATGGGTGGATAAATTTATTGGTAGGGGATACACCAATATATAGAATTATTACAATGCTAACAATAAATTTTATTTTTTATTTATAGAATTTATATCTTTACTTTTTCATATACCCTTCTATTTTCTAATAATATTTTTATCTTTAGAATTGTTTTTCGTATTTTTCTAAACTCTTTGTATGTGCTTTTCTATATTACGCATTACTTTTTCCAACTCTTTGTATGTGGTTTTTCATATTAAGCACTACTTTTTCCAACATTCTCCCTCTTAACGCTTATTGTTCTAATTTTCAATTTTATGAAGGAAACTCTCTCTTGAACTTGCTATTACACATAAATCTACATTGTTGTGTATTCACATTCACATACTTTTGAACATTATGTTGATTAGTTTTTTTCTTCTTCAATGTGGGTTTGATTTAGTGACTCAACTAGGAGTGTCCTTATGGTAATATTACAATCCTACCAGACTTCATGGATAACCAGACACTCAACCACCAAGTGTAATACAGTTTATCACTGCTTACGAATCTTAATCTATTGTTTCTAAATCAAACCTTTATATTTCTTCTCTCATGTGCGGGACCATGCTTCTACCACATATAACCTTTATCTAATTGTTCTTAGCACTCCCCATTTATCCTATGGACATACTCTTATTGCTATTTTTTCACTTTTAATATAACTTCTACTTTTGGTTATCTTCAATTGGATTACTTTTTCTCTCATCCCTTGTTAAAGATATGAATCAACTAGGACTCAAATCTAGCACCTCCACCTATTGAGGTTTCTCTACCTATGAACTTTTGGATCCTTCTCAAACCAACTTACAATTTGGATGCAATATTACCTCTACTGTTTGCTCCAAATTCATCCCTAAGACACTTTTCAAGTGCTTGGGACTCCTAGATTCAACAACAATTCTAAGTATTAACATTGGCTCTGATACCAATTATAGAAATTGAGAGCCCTAATACCAAATTTTGGTTTATAAGGAACAACAAAATATGTAGAACAAATGCAAAATAGAAAATATAAAACTTAAATTGCTAATGCAAAAGATACAATATCCCCATGCTTGATGCATTGTCTACCAAAATTCAGAAGTGAATCTAGAATCTCTATCGGGTATAATTATTTTAGGAAAATCATGCAACCGTACCACTTCTCTGACAAATTTTTGAGCTGCAATAGGAGCTCCATGTTTAATATTTCCAAACATAAAATGTGCCACTTTAGTTAATTTATCAACCACCACCAGAATGGCATCATGTTGAAATTGATTTTTAGGTAAACCAACTATGAAATCCATAGACACAACCTACCATTTATATTTTGGAATTTTATGCAAATATAGACGTCCAACTGGATGTAAATGCTCTACCTTTATATTTTAACATTCTAAGCATTTTTCTATAAATACAGCAATATCCTTTTTCATACCAAGCCAATAATAATATTTCCTCATATTTTTATGTATCTTAACATAACCCAGATATGTTGAATAAGGAGTACAATGTGCCTCTCGAAGAATTATTTTTCTAAGATTCAAATCATTTGTACTACTAACCTATTCTAAAATCACAAGATATCCTCTTGAATATTAAATTCCTTTACTTTTGTAAAACCTTGTTGAACCAAATCCTAATATTTTTGAGAGAGTTCATATTAAAATTAAAGTTTTGTTATTTGTTCAAAAATATCTGATTGACATTGTGATATAGCAGTGATATGCCTTCTTCTACTCAAATAATTTGCTATCTTGTTTTCTTTTCCCTTTATATACTTAATTTTGAAATCATATTCAACCTTAAATTCCATCCAATACCTTTGCCTAGCATTGAGTTTTGGTTGGGTAAAGATGTATCTTAGACTTTGATGATCAATTCTAAGCTCAAAAGGTTTACCAAGTAAGTAATATCGCCATATTTTAAGAGCATGCATCACTAAAACCAATTCTAAATAATATATGGTGTAATTCAATTCATATTTATTAATATTTCACGACTCATAAGATATAACTACCTCTTCTTGCATAATAACACCACCCAATACTTCAATAGAAGCATATATACATACCGTAAATGGAATTTTGAAACCTAGTATTCTAAGAATAAAAGTAGATGTTAATTTTTTGTTGAACATTTTGAAATATTCTTCACACCATGTAGTCCATTTAAAAATTTTACTTTCTTCTGAAGATTTGTTACCAATTTAAAAAATTCTTGATAAAGCGATGATAGTATTCCTCTAGTCCCATTAAACTCCGCATCTTAGAAATATTTGTTGGAGCAGGCTAATTAATAATGGCTTCTATTTTCTTTGGGTCAACAAACACTCCTTCAACATAAATCACATGTACAAAGTATTGTACTTTAGTTGTATAGAACTCGCACTTGGACAACTTCATGTACAATTGATTCTTTCTAAGTATTTCAAGAACAATCCTTATATGGTGATCATTCTCCTCCTTATTTTTGTAGTAGAACATATTATCATCTAAAAATACAAGTACAAACTGATCTAACTATTCCTAAAATACATTATTCATTAAATTCATAAATTTTGTTGATGCATTGGTTAATCCAAAAGGTAACACTATAAATTCATAGTGGCCATATCTAGTCTAAAAGGTAGTATTATGGGTATCTTCTTCTTGGATTCTCAATTTATGATAACTAGATCTAAGATCAATTTTTGTGAATATGGAAACTCATTTCAATTTATCAAAAAAATCATTTATTTTGGGTAGAGAGTATTTTTTTTTAACTATCATATTATTTAGCATTCTATAGTCAATACATAGTCTCAATGTTCCATCCTTCTTTTTGACAAATAGAACTTTTGCACCCCATGGAGAGACACTAAGTTTAATGTGGTATTTTTAATAGATCTTGAAGTTGAGTCTTGAGCTCTTGCAATTCAATTATAGTTATTCTATAAGATGCTCTGGCTATAGGGGTTGCTCCTAAAAGAAGTTCTATAGAGAAATAAAATTCCCTTTGGAGCAAAAGACCTAGTAAATATTTAGAAAAAATATCTCAAAAATAATTTAGTACCAGATAAGTTTGAAAAATAATTACCCCAGACATAGTTTCCTCATTTTCATTAACTTTAACTACATAGAATCCACTACCCTTCCTTATAGATCTCTTGACTTGCATGGTTTTTAGAATATGGGGTTTCATTGATTCACGTCTACAATAATTTTTTTTTTTTTTATAGAATTTATATATTTACTTTTCATATACCTTTCTATTTTCTAATCATATTTTTATCTTTACAATTGTTTTTCGTATTTTTCTAAACTCTTTGTATGTGCTTTTCTATATTAAGCATTACTTTTTCCAACTCTTTGTATGTGGTTTTTAATATTAAGCATTACTTTTTCCAACATTCTCCCTCTTAACGCTTATTGTTCTAATTTTCAATTTTATGAAGGAAACTCTTTCTTGAACTTGCCATTACACACAAATCTACATTGTTGTGTATTCACATTCACATACTTTTGAACATTATGTTGATTAATTTTTTTCTTATTCAATGTGGGTTTGATCTCATGACTCAACTAGGAGTGTCCTTATGGTAATATTATAATCCTACCAGACTTCATGGATAACCAAACACTCAACCACCAAGTGTAATAGAGTTTATCATTGCTTACGAAGCTTAATCTATTGTTTCTACATCAAACCTTTATATTTCTTCTCTCATGTGCGGGACCATGCTTCTACCACATATAACCTTTATCTAATGGTTCTTAGCACTCCCCCTTTATCCTATGGACATACTCTTATTGCTATTTTTTCACTTTTAATATAACTTCTACTTTTGGTTATCTTAAATTGGATTACTTTTTCTCTCATCCCTTGTTAAAGATATGAATCAACTAGGACTCAAATCCAGCACCTCCACCTATTGAGGTTCCTCTATCTATGAACTTTTGGGTCCTTCTCAAACCAAATTATAATTTGGATGCAATATTACCTCTACTATTTTCTCCAAACTCATCCATAAGCCACTTTTCAAGTGCTTGGGACTCCTAGATTCAACAACAATTCTAAGTATTAACATTGGCTCTGATACCAATTATAGAAATTGAGAGACCTAATACCAAATTTTGGTTTATAAGAAACAAAAAAATATGTAGAAAAATGCAAAATAGAAAATATAAAACTTAAATTGCTAATGCAAAATATACAATATCCCCATCCTTGACGCATTGTCTACAAAAATTCAGAACTGAATCTAGAATCTCTATCGGGTATAATTATTTTAGGAAAATCATGCAACCGTATAACTTCTCTGACAAATTTTTGAGCTGCAGCGAGAGCTCCATATTTAATATTTCCAAGCAAAAAATGTGCCACTTTAGTTAATTTATCAAGCACCACCAGAATGGCATCATGTTGAAATTGATTTTTAGGTAAAAAAACTATGAAATCCATAGACACAACCTACCATTTATATTTTGGAATTTTATGCAAATACAGACGTCCAACTGGATGTAAATGCTCTACCTTTATATTTTAACATTCTAAGCATTTTTCTATAAATACAACAATATCCTTTTACATACCAAGCCAATAATAATCTTTCATCATATTTTTATGTATCTTAACATAACCCAGATATGCTGAATAAGTAGTACAATGTGCCTCTCAAAGAATTATTTTTCTAAGATTCAAATCATTTGGTACTACTAACCTATTCTAAAATCACAAGATATCCTCTTGAATATTAAATTCCTTTACTTTTGTAGAACCTTGTTGAACAAAATCCTAATATTTTTGAGAGATTTCATATTAAAATTAAAGTTTTGTTATTTGTTCAAAAATATCAGATTGACATTGTAATATAGCAGTGATATGTCTTCTTCTGCTCAAAGAATTTGCTATCTTATTTTATTTTCCCTTTATATACTTAATTTTGAAATCATATTCACCCTTAAATTCCATTCAATACCTTTGCCTAGCATTGAGTATTGGTTGGGTAAAGGTGTATCTTAGAATTTGATGATCAATTCTAAGCTCAAAAGGTTTACCAAGTAAGTAATATCGCCATATTTTAAGAGTGTGCATAACTAAAACCAATTCTAAATCATATGTGGCATAATTCAATTCATATTTCTTAATATTTTGTGACTCATAAGATATAACTACCTCTTCTTGCATAATAACGCCACCTAATACTTCAATAGAAGCATATATACATACCGTAAATGGAATTTTGAAACCTAGTATTCTAAGAATAAAAGTAGTTGTTAATTTTTTGTTGAAAATTTTGAAATATTCTTCACACCATGTAGTCCATTTAAAAATTTTACTTTCTTCTGAAGATTTGTTACCAATTTAAAAAATTCTTGATAAAGCGATGATAGTATTCCTCTAGTCCCATTAAACTCCGCATCTTAGAAATATTTGTTGGAGTAGGCTAATTAATAATGGCTTCTATTTTCTTTGGTTCAACAAACACTCCTTCAACATAAATAACATGTACAAAGTATTATACTTTAGTTGTATAGAACTCGCACTTGGACAACTTCATGTACAATTGATTCTTTCTAAGTATTTCAAGAACAATCCTTATATGGTGATCATTCTCCTCCTTATTTTTGTAGTAGATCATAATATCATCTAAAAATACAAGTACAAACAGATCTAACTATTCCTAAAATACATTATTCATTAAATTCATAAATTTTGTTGATGCATTGGTTAATCCAAAAGGTAACACTGTAAATTCATAGTGGCCATATCTAGTCTAAAAGGTAGTATTATCGGTATGTTCTTCTTGGATTATCAATTTATGATAACTAGATCTAAGATCAATTTTTGTGAATATGGAAACTCATTTCAATTTATCAAAAAAATCATTTATTTTGGGTAGAGAGTATTTTTTTTTAACTATCATATTATTTAGCATTCTATAGTCAATACATAGTCTCAATGTTCCATCCTTCTTTTTGACAAATAGAACTTGTGCACCCCATGGAGAGACACTAAGTTTAATGTGGTATTTTTAATAGATCTTGAAGTTGAGTCTTGAGCTCTTGCAATTCAATTATAGTTATTCTATAAGATGCTCTGGCTATAGGGGTTGCTCCTAAAAGAAGTTCTATAGAGAAATAAAATTCCCTTTGGGGCAGAAGACCTAGTAAATATTTAGGAAAAATATCTCAAAAATCATTTAGTACCAGATAAGTTTGAAAAATAATTACCCCAAACTTTGTTTCCTAATTTTCATTAACTTTAACTACATAGAATCTACTACCCTTCCTTATAGATCTCTTGACTTGCATGGTTGTTAGAAGATGTGGTTTCATTGATTCACGTCTACAATAAATTTGAATACTATGCTTGGTGTTGTGAGTGAAATCCATCGATCTTCCTTCAAAGTTTAGCAATACTTTATGTAGCTTAAGCCAATCAACACCTAATATTATATCAAAAGCATGCAATGGAGCCACATACAAATTTCAACTTGTTTTTCCTTGAGGAAATTCTATTGTAGGGTCAAATAAACATTGATTAATGGTATAGGTTTACCCAGACCCATATTTGCCCTTCCACCCATTTTTCATAAACTTAGGTCTTTTTGGTATGTTACTCAAAGTGATTGAAGAAATAAAACTATCAGTTTCTCCAAAATCAATTAAAATACGTACATATCTACGATAAATTTTACCCTTCAACATAAAAGGTATTTTTGTCCATTAATTTTAATATTACCTGTTGCTGCATAAATATTATAATATGGCTCCATAGGTTCTTTTCTCTTGTCAACTCTCAAAGAATACTTATCAACATAATGAGGTTCTTGACAGATCCAACATCCATTTTAAGGTACCCTTTATCTCTTATTTCCACCATTTCCCTCTTGAGTACCAGTTCTTGGTGTATTAGCTCTTGGATCAAACCTATCCCAAAAATTTCTTATGTATTGGCCACCTTAGTTATTTTGATTTCCTTTATTTCCTTGATACTTATTTTTATTTTTGTCAAACCTCCTCCAGTTTTCATTCTGGCCATTTTTACTCTAATTTTTGTTTGTGACAATATTTTTCTTTTTCTGTGGTTCTTCTCTATCAGAGTATTTTTTATAATAATCCTTCTTAGCCTTATAATTATCATCTTCTTGCCACACCAGATCACAAGCAATAGTAAGGGTTATAGGCTTTAGCATGAGAATCAAGTGGCCAATATTTAGCATGGTAAGGGTTATAGGCTTCTTAGCCTTTACTTTTGTAGAACCTTGTTGAACCAAATCCTAATATTTTTGAAAGAATTCATATTAAAATTAAAGTTTTGTTATTTGTTCAAAAATATCAGATTGACATTGTGATATAGCAGTGATATGCCTTCTTCTGCTCAAAGAATTTTCTATCTTGTTTTATTTTCCCTTTATATACTTAATTTTGAAATCATATTCACCCTTAAATTCCATCCAATACCTTTGCCTACAATTGAGTACTGGCTAGGTAAAGGTGTATCTTAGACTTTGATTATCAATTCTAAGCTCAAAAGGTTTACCAAGTAAGTAATATCACCATATTTTAAGAGTGTGCATCACTAAAACCAATTCTAAAGCATATGTGGCGTAATTCAATTCATATTTCTTAATATTTCGTGACTCATAAGATATAACTACCTCTTCTTGCATAATAACGCCACCTAATACTTCATTAGAAGCATATATACATACCATAAATGAAATTTTGAAACCTAATATTCTAATAATAAAAGTAGTTGTTAATTTTTTGTTGAACATTTTGAAATATTCTTCACACCATGTAGTCCATTTAAAAATTTTACTTTCTTTTGAAGATTTGTTACCAATTAATAAAATTCTTTATAAAGCGATGATAGTATTCCTCTAGTCCCATTAAACTCAACATCTTAGAAATATTTGTTGGAGCAGGCTAATTAATAATGGCTTCTATTTTCTTTGGGTCAACAGACACTCCTTCAACATAAATAACATGTACAAAGTATTGTACTTTAGTTGTATAGAACTCGCACTTGGACAACTTCCTGTACAATTGATTCTTTCTAAGTATTTCAAGAATAATCCTTATATGGTGATCATTCTCCTCCTTATTTTTGTAGTAGATCATAATATCATCTAAAAATACAAGTACAAACTGATCTAACTATTCCTAAAATACATTATTCATTAAATTCATAATTTTTTTTGATGCATTGGTTAATCCAAAAGGTAACATTGTAAATTCATAGTGGCCATATCTAGTCTAAAAGGTAGTATTATGGGTATCTTCTTCTTGGATTCGCAATTTATGATAACTATATCTAAGATCAATTTTTGTGAATATGGAAACTCATTTCAATTTATCAAAAAAATCATTTATTCTTGGTAGAGAGTACTTTTTTTTAACTATCATATTATTTAGCATTCTATAGTCAATACATAGTCTCAGTGTTCCATCCTTATTTTTAACAAATAGAACTTGTGCACCCCATGGAGAGACACTAAGTTTAATGTGGTATTTTTAATAGATCTTGAAGTTGAGTCTTGAGCTCTTGCAATTCAATTATAGTTATTCTATAAGATGCTCTGGCTATAGGGGTTGCTCCTAAAATAAGTTCTATAGAGAAATAAAATTCCCTTTGGGGCATAAGACCTAGTAAATATTTAGGAAAAATATCTCAAAAATCATTTAGTACCAGATAAGCTTGAAAAAGAATTACCCCAAACTTAGTTTCCTCATTTTAATTAACTTTAACTACATAGAATATACTACCCTTCCTTATAGATCTCTTGACTTGCATGGTTGTTAGAAGATGTGGTTTCATTGATTCACGTCTACAATAAATTTGAATACTATGCTTGGTGTTGTGAGTGAAATCCATCGATATTCCTTCAAATTTTAGCAATACTTTATGTAGCTTAAGCCAATCAACACCTAATATTATATCAAAAGCATGCAATGGAGCCACATACAAATTTCAACTTGTTTTTCCTTGAGGAAATTCTATTGTAGGGTCAAATAAACATTGATTAATGGTATAGGTTTACCCAGACCCATATGTTCCCTTCCACCCATTTTTCATAAACTTAGGTTTTTTTGGTATGTTCCTCAAAGTTATTGAAGATATAAAACTATCAGTTTCTCCAAAATCAATTAAAATACGTACATATCTACGATAAATTTTACCCTTCAACATAAAAGGTATTGTTGCCCATTAAGTTTAAGATTACCTGTTGCTGCATAAATATTATAATATGGCCCCACAAGTTCTTTTCTCTTGTCAACTCTCAAAGAATACTTATCAACATAATGAGGTTCTTGACAAATCCAACATCCATTTTAAGGTACCCTTTATCTCTTATTTCCACCATTTCCCTCTTGAGTACCAGTTCTTGGTGTATTAGCTCTTGGATCAAACCTATCCCAAAAATTTCTCATGTATTGGCCACATTAGTTATTTTGATTTCCTTTATTTCCTTGATACTTACTTTTATTTTTTTCAAACCTCCTTTAGTTTTCATTCTGGCCATTTTTACTCTAATTTTTATTTGTGACAATATTTTTCTTTTTTTGTGGTTCTTCTCTATTAGAGTATTTTTTTATAATAAGCCTTCTTAGCCTTATAATTATCATCTTCTTGCCACACCAGATCACAAGCAATAGTAAGGGTTATAGGCTTTAGCATGAGAATCAAGTGGCCAATATTTGGGTGAAGTCCCAAAAGAAATTTTTGACCCTTAATTTTAGTTCTTTATTCATACTCAATACATATTTAAGTAGTTCCACAAACCACTGATAATATTTAATAACAAACATATTGCTAGTAAAATATACCTCTAAACTATTCAACCATATCTCAGCTTCTTCAACATCACCTTTACCATCGAATTTTGTGATATAAATTCTTCACATATCCTTATCCAACTCAAAACCCACTTGTTTTATTTCGGTATCAATTGATGTTTCTTCCTCAATTATCATCAGTTCCTTTCCCTTAGATAAATTCTCTATTATTTTCAGATGTTGTGAGATCATATTTTATTTTTTATTTAACTAATATTTTTGTTGGTCCATATGTTCTAACATATGAGCCTTCTATTGAGCCAAGTTCTCAGTCATTTGAGATCTTTGTTACTTTATTTACTCATTATGTTGGTTCATTTGTTCTTTCATTAATTGTATCATTCAAACCATTTTATCCTCTTTTAGAGCTAATTATTTTTCTCTCCTAGCCACTCGAGGATATTATGTGGCTTCCTCTGTAGCTCTTAACCTTATAATATATCGAATGACCCTCCGAGGATTTTTAGTCAGATCTTCCCTCTATAATACCATCGATATTTTCAAAGAACTAGCTCTTTGCTCAGATGCCATTGCCTATCAAAAAAAAGTCCTGTCAATTTTTGGTTTAGATGTTCAAATTGATAACACAAATTATATTTAACATCAAGTTTTCTAAAATTGTATTGCCTAGGTGTTCACAACCTAGGCTCTGATACCAAATGTAACACCCCAAGTCTTACCCACTTGGTTATCCAACAATGAAAACTCAACTCAAATTTTTATTAAATATCAAATTTGTTTTAGTATGAGGTCATTTCATTGCAATTAAAATAACTTATGAAATCGAGACTGGCCAAATCTTATTGTTGTTACCTTTTTTGAACTTCCCTCTCCCACCCGAATCCAAGTTCAGGTAGGGGTTTCTTTTCCTCTAGGGCCTATAATACCTAGAGGTGTGATGCATATGTTCCCCATAGCTTATAATGAATTCATATTATGTAAGAACTAGCACATACATGCTCGAGCTTGAAGAAAAACCATCTTCCTTGGAGTTCATCTAGGATTTACCAATACATTGATAACTACCCGATGTATTGACTTTTTAATAATATAATATCCCATACCATTATGTTGGCTTGTATTCATTCAATGATTCAAGTACAATATTCACCACTCAGTACTATCAAGATCTGACCTGGGAGTGATGCCCATAAATCCCTCCATTACATCCTGTTTTGATCTTACCTATCAGAAGTATGGTTAATCTTGAGTGTGGTATTTTTCTTCCTACAAATACCATAAAGGCTAAAAACCAAGATTGTCTTACCCACAAACTTGAATTACAAAATCAAGATTTTCCTTCCTACAATCTTGATATTTTCCACCTTATAATTGTCTCACTAAGGTTTAAGAGGTTACTATTTGCAATGGATTTTATGTATATAATAATGGTTTGAGTAAAATACTCCTATATTTATAACTAAGGTTAAATCTATACCATTTATCAATTGTCATCAAAGCTTATATTTAATATCAACAACAATATTTAAATATTTTATATTTCATATTACCTTAAAAAGATCCTATTTATAATATACTAATATCACATCCTATAAATATCATTTATTTTAATTGTAACAATATTAATAACTTTTACTATTAAAGAAAGAATTAAAGCGTGCAAATAACTAATCATTTGCTTGCCAATATGAAAGAACAAATACTGAAGAAGTCATAAGATGACCATCATATATGGAAAAACCCAAAAAAAATAGAGAATATTAAATTAATTTATTTTCCAACTGTTTTGATTTTTGATCAAGTCCTATAATAGTTTAAGAAATCTACTCTATAGTTTTAGTATATCTCCTTCCCTCTGTTATTTATTACCCAACATTACTTATAGCCACTTTCATGTTGCTATATGGAAGACTCTTTATATTCAAGAAAAGATAAATTTGACTTAATACTATACCTGTAATATGAAGTCTAAATAAGCTTTATGGAGTCTCTAGTTCATATTACACAATCTAAGAAAGAAGATATAATACTGTCATCCTACGTATAGCATCTCTCATAGCCATAGGAAATTTAAAACTATTTTCTTGTGCCACTATATATTTTCTTTCTAAGAAGAACATGCTACCATACAAATTCATGCTATAGGTTTCAATCTATCCCATAACATCATTTAAATATTTATAACTCATCGAAAAGGAATATATAATTGGAAATTAGAGATAGTGATCAAACAAAATATATTTTGGTCTTGGTATAACACTGAGATTTCCAGATTTAATCTTGTCCATACAAAGAAATAACAAAAATGAATTCAAATTATATAACTTGGTTATCTTTAAGTATAAAGGCATAAGGTAACAGAGTTCAAATTTACTCTTCAAGAATGTGAGCATAGAAGTAACTATAAAGACAATTATCAACAACATAATTTTGAATAAGGTATTAAGTATTTAATTTAATTTCTCTTTCATGTGCTTCAAAATTCGCTTGGATATTTCTAAACTAGAGTGCATATTTTGAAAATAGGTCCATAGCCAATTTTATTGGATGCATGTTACAGATAAGTGTAAGTTTAGAAATGTCGATGGATTAGACATCTTTCACAATAGCTTAAAGAACTTAATGCAATAGTTCATTCAAAATAATATCCTCTTAACATGTAAAACGTAAAACAAAATATATCTTTTATGTCTAAACACAATATAATCCTTAGATATCACGTAAAAACCCTCATGAAATCTTTTTCATCCATATCTAAACACATAATAGAACCGCCCATCCTTTCAACATGAACATTCATCATAATAACCAGGAATATGTTCAAAAGCATACCATGCAATTCGTTCAAAGTTTTGAATACTAGAATACATGTATTGGTATATTTAATGATAAATTTAGATATTCTATATATATATATATATATATATATCATCTAGGTTCTAATTTTCCAATTTTATTATTTTAAAATGGCTTCAAGTAGAATAAAAATTTCATCTTCCAAATGGGAATATTGTATCATGCAATCGAAATCATATATTTTTAATATAAATTATTGGGAAAAGAAAACAACTTTCGTCTTCAGGAGTTCCTCATATTTCACTCCAAGGTTTATCGAAGTTATTCCAAGGGTCAGAGCGGGTAAACTAAGATGATATGCAACTAATATTATACATGCATACAATATTTTCACACCCAACATAGAAGCAATCCAAGAAAACATCTCATGCATCAGAATGTAATATTTTCACCTCTATTTCACATTTCATTCATTTATCTTACACTCAACAAAATCTTCAACATACTTAACAATCAGTTTACTACAGTTTTATGACTTTAACTTGTCAATTAAGATTGCTGAAATAAATCCATCCTTGCCAGTGAGTGCTTGTTCCCTTATTTCTATTTTTAAAAATATTTTCTTTCCCTTTCTATCTTTCTTTGTTCTTTGTTCTTTTCCCTTTATATACTTAATTTTGAAATCATATTCAACCTTAAATTCCATCCAATACCTTTGCCTAGCATTGAGTTTTGGTTGGGTAAAGATGTATCTTAGACTTTGATGATCAATTCTAAGCTCAAAAGGTTTACCAAGTAAGTAATATCGCCATATTTTAAGAGCATGCATCACTAAAACCAATTCTAAATAATATATGGTGTAATTCAATTCATATTTATTAATATTTCACGACTCATAAGATATAACTACCTCTTCTTGCATAATAACACCACCCAATACTTCAATAGAAGCATATATACATACCGTAAATGGAATTTTGAAACCTAGTATTCTAAGAATAAAAGTAGTTGTTAATTTTTTGTTGAACATTTTGAAATATTCTTCACACCATGTAGTCCATTTAAAAATTTTACTTTCTTCTGAAGATTTGTTACCAATTTAAAAAATTCTTGATAAAGCGATGATAGTATTCCTCTAGTCCCATTAAACTCCGCATCTTAGAAATATTTGTTGGAGCAGGCTAATTAATAATGGCTTCTATTTTCTTTGGTTCAACAAACACTCCTTCAACATAAATCACATGTACAAAGTATTGTAATTTAGTTGTATAGAACTCGCACTTGGACAACTTCATGTACAATTGATTCTTTCTAAGTATTTCAAGAACAATCCTTATATGGTGATCATTCTCCTCCTTATTTTTGTAGTAGAACATATTATCATCTAAAAATACAAGTACAAACTGATCTAACTATTCCTAAAATACATTATTCATTAAATTCATAAATTTTGTTGATGCATTGGTTAATCCAAAAGGTAACACTATAAATTCATAGTGGCCATATCTAGTCTAAAAGGTAGTATTATGGGTATCTTCTTCTTGGATTCTCAATTTATGATAACTAGATCTAAGATCAATTTTTGTGAATATGGAAACTCATTTCAATTTATCAAAAAAATCATTTATTTTGGGTAGAGAGTATTTTTTTTTAACTATCATATTATTTAGCATTCTATAGTCAATACATAGTCTCAATGTTCCATCCTTCTTTTTGACAAATAGAACTTTTGCACCCCATGGAGAGACACTAAGTTTAATGTGGTATTTTTAATAGATCTTGAAGTTGAGTCTTGAGCTCTTGCAATTCAATTATAGTTATTCTATAAGATGCTCTGGCTATAGGGGTTGCTCCTAAAAAGAAGTTATATAGAGAAATAAAATTCCCTTTGGGGCAGAAGACATGGTAAATATTCTAGAAAAACATCTCAAAAATAATTTAGTACCAGATAAGTTTGAAAAATAATTACCCCAGACATAGTTTCCTCATTTTCATTAACTTTAACTACATAGAATCCACTACCCTTCCTTATAGATCTCTTGACTTGCATGGTTTTTAGAATATGTGGTTTCATTGATTCACGTCTACAATAATTTTTTTTTTTTTTATAGAATTTATATATTTACTTTTCATATACCTTTCTATTTTCTAATCATATTTTTATCTTTACAATTGTTTTTCGTATTTTTCTAAACTCTTTGTATGTGCTTTTCTATATTAAGCATTACTTTTTCCAACTCTTTGTATGTGGTTTTTAATATTAAGCATTAATTTTTCCAACATTCTCCCTCTTAACGCTTATTGTTCTAATTTTCAATTTTATGAAGGAAACTCTTTCTTGAACTTGCCATTACACACAAATCTACATTGTTGTGTATTCACATTCACATACTTTTGAACATTATGTTGATTAATTTTTTTCTTATTCAATGTGGGTTTGATCTCATGACTCAACTAGGAGTGTCCTTATGGTAATATTATAATCCTACCAGACTTCATGGATAACCAAACACTCAACCACCAAGTGTAATAGAGTTTATCATTGCTTACGAAGCTTAATCTATTGTTTCTACATCAAACCTTTATATTTCTTCTCTCATGTGCGGGACCATGCTTCTACCACATATAACCTTTATCTAATGGTTCTTAGCACTCCCCCTTTATCCTATGGACATACTCTTATTGCTATTTTTTCACTTTTAATATAACTTCTACTTTTGGTTATCTTAAATTGGATTACTTTTTCTCTCATCCCTTGTTAAAGATATGAATCAACTAGGACTCAAATCCAGCACCTCCACCTATTGAGGTTCCTCTATCTATGAACTTTTGGGTCCTTCTCAAACCAAATTATAATTTGGATGCAATATTACCTCTACTATTTTCTCCAAACTCATCCATAAGCCACTTTTCAAGTGCTTGGGACTCCTAGATTCAACAACAATTCTAAGTATTAACATTGGCTCTGATACCAATTATAGAAATTGAGAGACCTAATACCAAATTTTGGTTTATAAGAAACAAAAAAATATGTAGAAAAATGCAAAATAGAAAATATAAAACTTAAATTGCTAATGCAAAATATACAATATCCCCATCCTTGACGCATTGTCTACAAAAATTCAGAACTGAATCTAGAATCTCTATCGGGTATAATTATTTTAGGAAAATCATGCAACCGTATAACTTCTCTGACAAATTTTTGAGCTGCAGCAGGAGCTCCATGTTTAATATTTCCAAGCAAAAAATGTGCCACTTTAGTTAATTTATCAAGCACCACCAGAATGGCATCATGTTGAAATTGATTTTTAGGTAAAAAAACTATGAAATCCATAGACACAACCTACCATTTATATTTTGGAATTTTATGCAAATACAGACGTCCAACTGGATGTAAATGCTCTACCTTTATATTTTAACATTCTAAGCATTTTTCTATAAATACAACAATATCCTTTTACATACCAAGCCAATAATAATCTTTCATCATATTTTTATGTATCTTAACATAACCCAGATATGCTGAATAAGTAGTACAATGTGCCTCTCAAAGAATTATTTTTCTAAGATTCAAATCATTTGGTACTACTAACCTATTCTAAAATCACAAGATATCCTCTTGAATATTAAATTCCTTTACTTTTGTAGAACCTTGTTGAACAAAATCCTAATATTTTTGAGAGATTTCATATTAAAATTAAAGTTTTGTTATTTGTTCAAAAATATCAGATTGACATTGTAATATAGCAGTGATATGTCTTCTTCTGCTCAAAGAATTTGCTATCTTATTTTCTTTTCCCTTTATATACTTAATTTTGAAATCATATTCACCCTTAAATTCCATTCAATACCTTTGCCTAGCATTGAGTATTGGTTGGGTAAAGGTGTATCTTAGAATTTGATGATCAATTCTAAGCTCAAAAGGTTTACCAAGTAAGTAATATCGCCATATTTTAAGAGTGTGCATAACTAAAACCAATTCTAAATCATATGTGGCATAATTCAATTCATATTTCTTAATATTTTGTGACTCATAAGATATAACTACCTCTTCTTGCATAATAACGCCACCTAATACTTCAATAGAAGCATATATACATACCGTAAATGGAATTTTGAAACCTAGTATTCTAAGAATAAAAGTAGTTGTTAATTTTTTGTTGAAAATTTTGAAATATTCTTCACACCATGTAGTCCATTTAAAAATTTTACTTTCTTCTGAAGATTTGTTACCAATTTAAAAAATTCTTGATAAAGCGATGATAGTATTCCTCTAGTCCCATTAAACTCCGCATCTTAGAAATATTTGTTGGAGTAGGCTAATTAATAATGGCTTCTATTTTCTTTGGTTCAACAAACACTCCTTCAACATAAATAACATGTACAAAGTATTATACTTTAGTTGTATAGAACTCGCACTTGGACAACTTCATGTACAATTGATTCTTTCTAAGTATTTCAAGAACAATCCTTATATGGTGATCATTCTCCTCCTTATTTTTGTAGTAGATCATAATATCATCTAAAAATACAAGTACAAACAGATCTAACTATTCCTAAAATACATTATTCATTAAATTCATAAATTTTGTTGATGCATTGGTTAATCCAAAAGGTAACACTGTAAATTCATAGTGGCCATATCTAGTCTAAAAGGTAGTATTATCGGTATGTTCTTCTTGGATTATCAATTTATGATAACTAGATCTAAGATCAATTTTTGTGAATATGGAAACTCATTTCAATTTATCAAAAAAATCATTTATTTTGGGTAGAGAGTATTTTTTTTTAACTATCATATTATTTAGCATTCTATAGTCAATACATAGTCTCAATGTTCCATCCTTCTTTTTGACAAATAGAACTTGTGCACCCCATGGAGAGACACTAAGTTTAATGTGGTATTTTTAATAGATCTTGAAGTTGAGTCTTGAGCTCTTGCAATTCAATTATAGTTATTCTATAAGATGCTCTGGCTATAGGGGTTGCTCCTAAAAGAAGTTCTATAGAGAAATAAAATTCCCTTTGGGGCAGAAGACCTAGTAAATATTTAGGAAAAATATCTCAAAAATCATTTAGTACCAGATAAGTTTGAAAAATAATTACCCCAAACTTTGTTTCCTAATTTTCATTAACTTTAACTACATAGAATCTACTACCCTTCCTTATAGATCTCTTGACTTGCATGGTTGTTAGAAGATGTGGTTTCATTGATTCACGTCTACAATAAATTTGAATACTATGCTTGGTGTTGTGAGTGAAATCCATCGATCTTCCTTCAAAGTTTAGCAATACTTTATGTAGCTTAAGCCAATCAACACCTAATATTATATCAAAAGCATGCAATGGAGCCACATACAAATTTCAACTTGTTTTTCCTTGAGGAAATTCTATTGTAGGGTCAAATAAACATTGATTAATGGTATAGGTTTACCCAGACCCATATTTGCCCTTCCACCCATTTTTCATAAACTTAGGTCTTTTTGGTATGTTACTCAAAGTGATTGAAGAAATAAAACTATCAGTTTCTCCAAAATCAATTAAAATACGTACATATCTACGATAAATTTTACCCTTCAACATAAAAGGTATTTTTGTCCATTAATTTTAATATTACCTGTTGCTGCATAAATATTATAATATGGCTCCATAGGTTCTTTTCTCTTGTCAACTCTCAAAGAATACTTATCAACATAATGAGGTTCTTGACAGATCCAACATCCATTTTAAGGTACCCTTTATCTCTTATTTCCACCATTTCCCTCTTGAGTACCAGTTCTTGGTGTATTAGCTCTTGGATCAAACCTATCCCAAAAATTTCTTATGTATTGGCCACCTTAGTTATTTTGATTTCCTTTATTTCCTTGATACTTATTTTTATTTTTGTCAAACCTCCTCCAGTTTTCATTCTGGCCATTTTTACTCTAATTTTTGTTTGTGACAATATTTTTCTTTTTCTGTGGTTCTTCTCTATCAGAGTATTTTTTATAATAATCCTTCTTAGCCTTATAATTATCATCTTCTTGCCACACCAGATCACAAGCAATAGTAAGGGTTATAGGCTTTAGCATGAGAATCAAGTGGCCAATATTTAGCATGGTAAGGGTTATAGGCTTCTTAGCCTTTACTTTTGTAGAACCTTGTTGAACCAAATCCTAATATTTTTGAAAGAATTCATATTAAAATTAAAGTTTTGTTATTTGTTCAAAAATATCAGATTGACATTGTGATATAGCAGTGATATGCCTTCTTCTGCTCAAAGAATTTTCTATCTTGTTTTATTTTCCCTTTATATACTTAATTTTGAAATCATATTCACCCTTAAATTCCATCCAATACCTTTGCCTACAATTGAGTACTGGCTAGGTAAAGGTGTATCTTAGACTTTGATTATCAATTCTAAGCTCAAAAGGTTTACCAAGTAAGTAATATCACCATATTTTAAGAGTGTGCATCACTAAAACCAATTCTAAAGCATATGTGGCGTAATTCAATTCATATTTCTTAATATTTCGTGACTCATAAGATATAACTACCTCTTCTTGCATAATAACGCCACCTAATACTTCATTAGAAGCATATATACATACCATAAATGAAATTTTGAAACCTAATATTCTAATAATAAAAGTAGTTGTTAATTTTTTGTTGAACATTTTGAAATATTCTTCACACCATGTAGTCCATTTAAAAATTTTACTTTCTTTTGAAGATTTGTTACCAATTAATAAAATTCTTTATAAAGCGATGATAGTATTCCTCTAGTCCCATTAAACTCAACATCTTAGAAATATTTGTTGGAGCAGGCTAATTAATAATGGCTTCTATTTTCTTTGGGTCAACAGACACTCCTTCAACATAAATAACATGTACAAAGTATTGTACTTTAGTTGTATAGAACTCGCACTTGGACAACTTCCTGTACAATTGATTCTTTCTAAGTATTTCAAGAATAATCCTTATATGGTGATCATTCTCCTCCTTATTTTTGTAGTAGATCATAATATCATCTAAAAATACAAGTACAAACTGATCTAACTATTCCTAAAATACATTATTCATTAAATTCATAATTTTTTTTGATGCATTGGTTAATCCAAAAGGTAACATTGTAAATTCATAGTGGCCATATCTAGTCTAAAAGGTAGTATTATGGGTATCTTCTTCTTGGATTCGCAATTTATGATAACTATATCTAAGATCAATTTTTGTGAATATGGAAACTCATTTCAATTTATCAAAAAAATCATTTATTCTTGGTAGAGAGTACTTTTTTTTAACTATCATATTATTTAGCATTCTATAGTCAATACATAGTCTCAGTGTTCCATCCTTATTTTTAACAAATAGAACTTGTGCACCCCATGGAGAGACACTAAGTTTAATGTGGTATTTTTAATAGATCTTGAAGTTGAGTCTTGAGCTCTTGCAATTCAATTATAGTTATTCTATAAGATGCTCTGGCTATAGGGGTTGCTCCTAAAATAAGTTCTATAGAGAAATAAAATTCCCTTTGGGGCATAAGACCTAGTAAATATTTAGGAAAAATATCTCAAAAATCATTTAGTACCAGATAAGCTTGAAAAAGAATTACCCCAAACTTAGTTTCCTCATTTTAATTAACTTTAACTACATAGAATATACTACCCTTCCTTATAGATCTCTTGACTTGCATGGTTGTTAGAAGATGTGGTTTCATTGATTCACGTCTACAATAAATTTGAATACTATGCTTGGTGTTGTGAGTGAAATCCATCGATATTCCTTCAAATTTTAGCAATACTTTATGTAGCTTAAGCCAATCAACACCTAATATTATATCAAAAGCATGCAATGGAGCCACATACAAATTTCAACTTGTTTTTCCTTGAGGAAATTCTATTGTAGGGTCAAATAAACATTGATTAATGGTATAGGTTTACCCAGACCCATATGTTCCCTTCCACCCATTTTTCATAAACTTAGGTTTTTTTGGTATGTTCCTCAAAGTTATTGAAGATATAAAACTATCAGTTTCTCCAAAATCAATTAAAATACGTACATATCTACGATAAATTTTACCCTTCAACATAAAAGGTATTGTTGCCCATTAAGTTTAAGATTACCTGTTGCTGCATAAATATTATAATATGGCCCCACAAGTTCTTTTCTCTTGTCAACTCTCAAAGAATACTTATCAACATAATGAGGTTCTTGACAAATCCAACATCCATTTTAAGGTACCCTTTATCTCTTATTTCCACCATTTCCCTCTTGAGTACCAGTTCTTGGTGTATTAGCTCTTGGATCAAACCTATCCCAAAAATTTCTCATGTATTGGCCACATTAGTTATTTTGATTTCCTTTATTTCCTTGATACTTACTTTTATTTTTTTCAAACCTCCTTTAGTTTTCATTCTGGCCATTTTTACTCTAATTTTTATTTGTGACAATATTTTTCTTTTTTTGTGGTTCTTCTCTATTAGAGTATTTTTTTATAATAAGCCTTCTTAGCCTTATAATTATCATCTTCTTGCCACACCAGATCACAAGCAATAGTAAGGGTTATAGGCTTTAGCATGAGAATCAAGTGGCCAATATTTGGGTGAAGTCCCAAAAGAAATTTTTGACCCTTAATTTTAGTTCTTTATTCATACTCAATACATATTTAAGTAGTTCCACAAACCACTGATAATATTTAATAACAAACATATTGCTAGTAAAATATACCTCTAAACTATTCAACCATATCTCAGCTTCTTCAACATCACCTTTACCATCGAATTTTGTGATATAAATTCTTCACATATCCTTATCCAACTCAAAACCCACTTGTTTTATTTCGGTATCAATTGATGTTTCTTCCTCAATTATCATCAGTTCCTTTCCCTTAGATAAATTCTCTATTATTTTCAGATGTTGTGAGATCATATTTTATTTTTTATTTAACTAATATTTTTGTTGGTCCATATGTTCTAACATATGAGCCTTCTATTGAGCCAAGTTCTCAGTCATTTGAGATCTTTGTTACTTTATTTACTCATTATGTTGGTTCATTTGTTCTTTCATTAATTGTATCATTCAAACCATTTTATCCTCTTTTAGAGCTAATTATTTTTCTCTCCTAGCCACTCGAGGATATTATGTGGCTTCCTCTGTAGCTCTTAACCTTATAATATATCGAATGACCCTCCGAGGATTTTTAGTCAGATCTTCCCTCTATAATACCATCGATATTTTCAAAGAACTAGCTCTTTGCTCAGATGCCATTGCCTATCAAAAAAAAGTCCTGTCAATTTTTGGTTTAGATGTTCAAATTGATAACACAAATTATATTTAACATCAAGTTTTCTAAAATTGTATTGCCTAGGTGTTCACAACCTAGGCTCTGATACCAAATGTAACACCCCAAGTCTTACCCACTTGGTTATCCAACAATGAAAACTCAACTCAAATTTTTATTAAATATCAAATTTGTTTTAGTATGAGGTCATTTCATTGCAATTAAAATAACTTATGAAATCGAGACTGGCCAAATCTTATTGTTGTTACCTTTTTTGAACTTCCCTCTCCCACCCGAATCCAAGTTCAGGTAGGGGTTTCTTTTCCTCTAGGGCCTATAATACCTAGAGGTGTGATGCATATGTTCCCCATAGCTTATAATGAATTCATATTATGTAAGAACTAGCACATACATGCTCGAGCTTGAAGAAAAACCATCTTCCTTGGAGTTCATCTAGGATTTACCAATACATTGATAACTACCCGATGTATTGACTTTTTAATAATATAATATCCCATACCATTATGTTGGCTTGTATTCATTCAATGATTCAAGTACAATATTCACCACTCAGTACTATCAAGATCTGACCTGGGAGTGATGCCCATAAATCCCTCCATTACATCCTGTTTTGATCTTACCTATCAGAAGTATGGTTAATCTTGAGTGTGGTATTTTTCTTCCTACAAATACCATAAAGGCTAAAAACCAAGATTGTCTTACCCACAAACTTGAATTACAAAATCAAGATTTTCCTTCCTACAATCTTGATATTTTCCACCTTATAATTGTCTCACTAAGGTTTAAGAGGTTACTATTTGCAATGGATTTTATGTATATAATAATGGTTTGAGTAAAATACTCCTATATTTATAACTAAGGTTAAATCTATACCATTTATCAATTGTCATCAAAGCTTATATTTAATATCAACAACAATATTTAAATATTTTATATTTCATATTACCTTAAAAAGATCCTATTTATAATATACTAATATCACATCCTATAAATATCATTTATTTTAATTGTAACAATATTAATAACTTTTACTATTAAAGAAAGAATTAAAGCGTGCAAATAACTAATCATTTGCTTGCCAATATGAAAGAACAAATACTGAAGAAGTCATAAGATGACCATCATATATGGAAAAACCCAAAAAAAATAGAGAATATTAAATTAATTTATTTTCCAACTGTTTTGATTTTTGATCAAGTCCTATAATAGTTTAAGAAATCTACTCTATAGTTTTAGTATATCTCCTTCCCTCTGTTATTTATTACCCAACATTACTTATAGCCACTTTCATGTTGCTATATGGAAGACTCTTTATATTCAAGAAAAGATAAATTTGACTTAATACTATACCTGTAATATGAAGTCTAAATAAGCTTTATGGAGTCTCTAGTTCATATTACACAATCTAAGAAAGAAGATATAATACTGTCATCCTACGTATAGCATCTCTCATAGCCATAGGAAATTTAAAACTATTTTCTTGTGCCACTATATATTTTCTTTCTAAGAAGAACATGCTACCATACAAATTCATGCTATAGGTTTCAATCTATCCCATAACATCATTTAAATATTTATAACTCATCGAAAAGGAATATATAATTGGAAATTAGAGATAGTGATCAAACAAAATATATTTTGGTCTTGGTATAACACTGAGATTTCCAGATTTAATCTTGTCCATACAAAGAAATAACAAAAATGAATTCAAATTATATAACTTGGTTATCTTTAAGTATAAAGGCATAAGGTAACAGAGTTCAAATTTACTCTTCAAGAATGTGAGCATAGAAGTAACTATAAAGACAATTATCAACAACATAATTTTGAATAAGGTATTAAGTATTTAATTTAATTTCTCTTTCATGTGCTTCAAAATTCGCTTGGATATTTCTAAACTAGAGTGCATATTTTGAAAATAGGTCCATAGCCAATTTTATTGGATGCATGTTACAGATAAGTGTAAGTTTAGAAATGTCGATGGATTAGACATCTTTCACAATAGCTTAAAGAACTTAATGCAATAGTTCATTCAAAATAATATCCTCTTAACATGTAAAACGTAAAACAAAATATATCTTTTATGTCTAAACACAATATAATCCTTAGATATCACGTAAAAACCCTCATGAAATCTTTTTCATCCATATCTAAACACATAATAGAACCGCCCATCCTTTCAACATGAACATTCATCATAATAACCAGGAATATGTTCAAAAGCATACCATGCAATTCGTTCAAAGTTTTGAATACTAGAATACATGTATTGGTATATTTAATGATAAATTTAGATATTCTATATATATATATATATATATATATCATCTAGGTTCTAATTTTCCAATTTTATTATTTTAAAATGGCTTCAAGTAGAATAAAAATTTCATCTTCCAAATGGGAATATTGTATCATGCAATCGAAATCATATATTTTTAATATAAATTATTGGGAAAAGAAAACAACTTTCGTCTTCAGGAGTTCCTCATATTTCACTCCAAGGTTTATCGAAGTTATTCCAAGGGTCAGAGCGGGTAAACTAAGATGATATGCAACTAATATTATACATGCATACAATATTTTCACACCCAACATAGAATAAATCCAAGAAAAAATCTCATGCATCAAAATGTAATATTTTCACCTCTATTTCATATTTCATTCATTTATCTTACACTCAACAAAATCTTCAACATACTAAATAATCAGTTTACTCCAGTTTTATGACTAACTTTTCAATTAAGACTGCTAAAATAAATCAATCCTTACAAGTGAGTACTTGTTCCCTTATTTGTATTTTTAAAAATATTTTCTTTCCCTTTCTATCTTTCTTTGTTCTTTTCCCCACCCATGAAGATAATAATAACAATGACAAACAATATATTCTTCCGTTTTCACCCATTTCCCATTTTTTAGAAGAAGAGTACTATAATTATGCTTAACAACTATTGATTGTTCATGAGTCCTCCATCCTGAGGCTCGCCATGTGGAATACACATTGTTTCAATGTTCAACAACCAAAGCATCGTAATAATTTTAATACCTTATATTATCAATTATCTTGTATAATAAGTAATAAGGTTTTTTTTAATTTTCTTTTTCTTATATTTTGTTATTAATATTTTCAATTTTATTTTATTTCTTTTATTATTTAATTTATTTATTATTATTAGTATTATTAATATTATTATTATTATATCTTTTATATATATATTTGCACACATTTTTTATAAATTCCAAAAGAAAACATTCACAAGCATACCTATTAATGCAACTACATGATATGCATCTATTTGGACAGATGGAGGATGCATTTATAGTAGGGTTATTTACCCCTATCAATAGTGAATACTCCACCACTCATCATTTCCCTTGACTTACCTAACACCAGATAACCCTTTTCTCCCACTGAGGAGATATTTATTGTTTGAATTATTCTACAGTAATAGTACATATCCCTGCATCCATAGATACATTAGCAGTATCTCATACTTGCAAATAAATTAGGTATATAAGAAAGTAGATCTTGGAGGTTTATTACAAATTTCATGAAGAAAACAGTCCCTTCAACTTGTTATTGCACATACACCTACACTATTGACCATTGACATTCACATACTTCTAAACTAAAAGTATCCTGTTGATGAATTTATTTTCTTTTTCAATGTGGGTTTGATCCCAAGACTCAAACAAAAGTATCCTTGTGATCCTTCCACACTAATTGGATAAATAGTTATTACAATCACCATGTGTAGCTGAGTATATTTATACGTACAAGGTTAATTTTATTATTTCTATATCAAACCCTCATGTTTCTTCTCTCATGTGTTGGACCTTTCTTCTATAACACATAAAATTTATCCAATGATTCTCATCACTCCCCATTTCTCCTTTGGATATACTCTTGTTTCTTATCTTTATCTTTCAACGTATATTTTGCTTCTATATTTCTTTTTCAATTTTATTACTTTAGCTCTCACATTCTATTAAAGGTATGAACTAAGTAGGACCCAAATATAGGACCTCCATCCATTGATGTTGCTTTTCCTAGGAGATTTTGGCTCCTCCCTAAACCATACTATAAATCAAATATAATATTCGTTTTACTCTTTGCTCCAACAATCCCCCTAAGCCACTTTGCAAGTGTTTGGGATTCCTAGCTTCAATACCAACTCAGATCTTTAACACTAGCTTTGATACTAATTATAGAAATTGAGTGCTCTAATACCAAATATTGGTTTATAGAGAAGGAAAAATTATGCAGAATAAACAAAAAAGTTAAACTCGAATTGCTCATGCGAAAGATATAAATCATTTTTTTAATATATAGAACTGTATTCATTGATTCCTTGTCTTGTAATACAATATTCTTCAATACATATTGATATTTTAAACCTTATTTCTTATTGTTATTGTACCTCTCTTAAAACCTTAATGATAAAATCCATACCATATAGTCCAACTATGCATAGTTTGATGATCTACAAAAGTATGCATGAATGGATGATCTACCCAAGTAATGATGGATGAACAAATTAATTGGTGGGGGATGAGCTAATATATACAATTATTACAATGCTAATAATAACTTTTTATTTTTATTTATAGAATTTATGTATTTACTTTTGCATGTATTGTTCTATTTTCTAATCACCTTTCTATCATTAGAATTGGTTTTTTATTTTCCTAAATTGTTTACATGTGTGTTTCCACATTAAGCACTACTTTTTCCAACACTCAATAGAATAATAAAATTACATTCAATTTATGTAATTTATGAGACTTTAGTTTCTTATTCAAACCTACCAACCCTTGTTAATTTATTTATATGCTCTTAATTGAATTATTTGGTCAGTGAAATAATCGTAAAATTTAATTAGATGTTGGGATATTTTATTAAAACTATTTTTGACATACTTTGCAACTTGGTGAAGGGTTTAAAATTTGATTTAAGTTACCTTCATAATGTGGATAATATTACGAAAGGAAGAAGACCTTATTCAAATCTTATGTCAAAATCTCTTGTGAATATGTGAGCCACTATATTACTAAGTTACAATAATATTATAGTTTGAATTTTTGGAGTGTAGAGTGCTAAAATATATTAATAGCTTGTAATTTTAAATAGTCATTTAGTTTTTATTAATTATAATAATATAATTTTATTTACAAAAATATCTTATGTAATATATTATTCAGAAGTCATAAGGGAGGCGGAGGTCCATGTTTCAAATCTCGGGCCTCATTGGACAGAATGCTTGTCCCTTTCTTGGTGCTTTCAACGGCATAAAATGTTTAAAATGATTGTGGCATGGTGGTTATAGGGGTGGATTGCGCAAAGATCTGGCAACTTCTGGGGTGGACAACACAGAATACTATGGCGGCCATAAAAGCTAGATAACTTGCCCGAATTCATGGCGGATACTGATTCCACCATGTAAATTAAAAATATATATATATTATTCAGAATTTGTATAAGTATAATTTTTAAATATAGAAAAATGTTATAATCATTATGGCATAAAGGATTATAAAATTAATTTAGACTATTTTTAAATAACTTTAAAAACATAATCATATGAACCTATATAGATTCTAAGTAATGTTTTGGAATTTAAAACAACATAAAAAATAGTTTTCAAGGGATTAAACACCTATCATACTAGTTCTCACTTTTCAAGTTGAAAAATATTTAGAAATTGAAAATAAAGACTCTTATAGAAAATAATGATTTTTTCAAATCTAACAATAGTAAATGAAGAGAAAAACTAATGGTATTTTTTGTTTCTTAACACAACTAAATATCATGATAAGTTCCATTTGTGTGGAATGATTACTTATATATTTTTATTAGCGGAAAGGGTTTTGAAAGGATACGTAAACCTTTTACAAAGCAAAATAGGATGCAAAAAAATTGATTTCACCACAAGAAACAACTAACAAGAGCATCAAAATAGGACCATATAGGTAAGAAAATCCTAAGACAAAAATGGTAAGGCAAAAAACCTAAATAAAAACCAAAATTAGGATACCCAAGTAGGCTAATCGACAATTTTCTTCACACTATCCTCTTCCTGACTAATATGTTTGAATGTTTCATTATGGCTAGAAGTAATCACCTTGGACACACATATGATGTTGTATAGGATTGAATTAAAATTACAGTGAGATTCATATATGTTTTCCAGCATTTCAGTCAAGATTTCTGAAGGATCTCGTTTGGCTATGACCATAATTTTAGCATCCTTCAAATATTGATCAATATTAGGATCAATGCTCTCAATAAAGATGGATAAATTTTAAATGGGTTCCTTGGATTTACCTAATTTTTTTCTTTTTAATGTTGAGGATATGGGAGAGCAATGATGGTTTCTAGATCTATGACTATTCATCAATTTCTTGATCGATATCTTCTCCTCATCATCATAGACCATGACCATGCAATTGAAAGACATGTTGGACATTGCTTTCTGTAATATATTATTGTATATGATTAGGACAATGCTTGATGCTTGATATGAGAAGTGGATCCCTTCCTCAATTCCTCAATAGATGTATAGATAGACCTTCTAAAATACTCAGGAATGTTACTTTTTTGATATCCCTAATATGACTTAGGAACACCAAATGATTAGATATATTTATTATTAAAGGATTGATGATTTAATAGTAAGGCATGCATGTGTTATTGGTTATCCTCTCATATAGTAGGCATGGCTATTTATAGAGATCATATTCAAGTGTAAAATAGACCTAAAAGCTTGATGCAATCATGGCACATGATGTGCATACTAGATGTAAACTAAAATTATTTGAGGTAGATATGCACATGGATAAATACTTGCGTAATAGTTTTGGATAACATAAGATGTCTATAAGAAAAATGTTAGAATTTCCCAAGAGTATAACTACAAAGCATCATAATATTTGAGAATACAAATAGAACTTATTGATTTATTCCATGGATCAACTTTGTATTAATAGCAAATTTGATCATTAAGATCCGTTGGATTACAACAACTCATCAAATATGATCTAGACTATACTGAGAGTTCACCTAACTCATGGAGGAGTGGAAACTCAAGTATGCATATCCTAGTAGAACTTAAGAGAATAATTACTTATTCTAACACCCCCCTTAAGTGATACTAGGGGCGTATGATATAAATGAGTCCTGAAAATAGGGCCTTATGAGGTACTCATGTACAATGATCTTGTTTGATGATATGGTAAAATCCACATGGAAAAAAACCATCTATCAAAAAAGAAAAAAGAAGAGGTATGTCTTCGGTTTGTGAAGATTGTCCTTATTGACAAAAAAAAGGATGAGTCTCGGCAATAGGGCTTTATTAGGTACTCATTTAGAATATATAGATAATGAAAAACCTCTTGGGAAAAAAACCATTTTTTAGAAAAATAAAGATAGAGGCATGTCTTTGGATGGCGAATATTGTCCTTATGAAAAAAGAATGAGTCTTGATAACTTGGCCTGATGAGGTACTCATGTACAATTTATATTTTAGGAGAGATGATAAAAAAAAACCACATGGGGAAAAAACCATCCTCCAAAGAATACAACAATAAGAAAAAAGGAGAGGTATAAGATTTTAGTTTTTAATGCAACTACTTTATCCCAAGTTTATCTCACAATTGAATGTAACACGGAAAAGGAAATGACTTGGTGAAGATGTCTGTAATTTTATTTTCAGTGGTAATATAGTCCAAGTATATTTCCCCTATCTTAATATACTACTGAATGATGTGCATATGAATCTCAATATTCTTGGTGCGCTAATGCTCAACTAGATTGCATGCAATATGAATTGTGCTTTGATTATCACACCTAAGAGTAATAGGTTTGTTATAGGAAAAACCAAATTATCTTAGTATCTAATGAAGCCAAAGAGCTTCCTGAATTGCATGACCAAGTAATTGGTGAAGAACCATGACAAAAGACATAGTCATAAGTTGAACATTTATCTTGTACTGAACCTACACAACCAAAATCCCTGTAACCAATGATATCCATGGATTTTCCCTCATATAAGAGCCCAAAGTGATGAGATCCTTGCGAGTAGCAAAGGATTATTTTTGGTGCTTGCCAATGACTAAAATGAGGTTGCTGTGAGAATCTAGATATCAATCCAACAACATATGAGATATATGGGTGAGTATGAGTAAGGTATAACAAAATCCCTACAAGATGATGGTATAGAGTTGCATCACATAGAGGGATGAGAAGGAAGTCCTTAGAGTGACTCTAGACTGAAAATATGTAGAATAATATTTGCAATCAATCATATTAAACCTTTGAAAATTATCTAGAGTGTATTTTTGTTGACACAATGAAATCCTTGCATCTGTTTGATTTATTTGAGTCCTAAAGAAGTAATGAGCTAAACCATTTCAATTTTTTTAGAGAGGGAGTCCTTGATAGTCTGAATGTGAGTGAAGACACTACCAGTGAGTAGTAGATCATCAATATATAGAACAAGTAAGGTGATTTTTTCTTCATCTTTCCAAATGTAGACCATGGCATCAGACTCACAATGAGAAAAACTTGAGGAAAAAAGGAAGTAGTCCATTTTTTCATACCAATATCTAGTAGATTTTTTGAGGCCATATAGAGACTTCCGTAGCCTACAAACAAGGGACGAGTCTTGAATGAATCCAGTAGGTTGTTCCAGTAATATCTCCTCTTTTAAGTCCCCACGTAGGAAAGCACTTTTTACATCCATTTGAAAAACTGGCCATTTTTGGGAAGTAGCTAGAGCAAGTACCAGTCTAATAGAATCCATTTTGGAAACTGGTACAAAAGTTTCATAATAATCAATCCCTTTAATATGAGAGAAACCTTTGGCTACTAGGCGAGCTTTGTGTTTGTCAATTTATCCATTAGGTCCATATTTTGTTTTGTAGATCTATTTATAGCAAACTAACTTCCTTCCTTTAGGAAGAGGAACTAAATCCCAAGTTTTTTTTTTGAGTAAGGAAGAAAATTAATTCTCCATGGCATCATCCCATTCTTTAATACCGGTTTCTTCTTTGAAGAATTGAGGATCTATAGAAATGGACTGACATACAGACCATAACCAATGGAGTTGCCTAATTTGGATGATGGGAGATTTTGAATGTATGGAGTAGCTTCTTAAAAAATGGTGTGGGCCCATTTTGGCATAGTGGAAGGAGTAGAAGGAGTGGTAGGACTTTGAGTTGGAGTTATAGGATCCTCATCTTGATTATCAATCTCTAAATTAATCTCTAAATCTGGTTCTTAATTATATTTAGGTTCTAACATGGGAGAAGGCTCAAGAAAATCAATGGTGGAAGAGAATGATTGAGGATATTTATGAGGGAATATTCAATCAAATTGAACATTCCTATGAAAGAAGACCTCCTGAGTTGTGGGATCAAGGAGCCTATACGCTTTCATTTCCTCACAATAACCAACAAATATGAGATTTTTACTTTTCTTATCTAGAGCCTTCCTTTTATTCTTTGAAATATGTGCCCAAGTAGTACACCCAAAATTTTTGAAGAAATATACATCAGGTTTTAAGCCAGTCTATGCTTCCTTGGGAGTCAAATCGCCAAGAGCTTTATGAGGTGTGTGGTTTAGAATATAGTTTGCACAGTTAATTGCTTCAACTCAAAAAAATTTGGAAGATCTCTTGAGTGGAGCATATAGTTTACCATTTCCTTTAAAGTTCTATTTTTCCTCTCTACAATGCCATTTTTGCTACAAAATACAGGAAATAGAATGTTGATGAACTATTCTATAACTTGATACAAAAATTGAGAACTCGTTACTGAAGTATTCCCCCCCTTATCTGTATGAATTTGCTTGTTTATGTAAGAGGTCTAATTTTCAACTAAGGCTTTGAAGATTTTAAAGTGGGATAGAACATCACTTTTGTATTTTAGGAAGTATACCCAAGTTATTCTAGAAAAATAATCAATGAAGGTTAAAACATATTTTTGTCCTTTAAAATAAAGCTCTGGGAAGACCATCAAGTCACTATGGATTAAATCTAGAGGTGATGAGGCCTTTAGAGAACCACTTGGGTGGAAAGGATCTTGATGTTTCTTTCCAAGAGAACATCCAGGATATACTCCATCAATAGAATATACTTGTGGTAATCCCATTACCATTTCATGGGTGTTTAATTTCTTCAGGTAGTTATAACTGAGATGTCCAAAACTTTCATGCCAAATTTTGCTTTCAAGATCTCCATGTGCAACAAAATAGGAGGTCCCTTCTAAATTTTTGAATCCTTTTAAGTTAAATAAGTGTGTGGTGTGATCAATATATCCTTTGGCTATGAGATATTTGGTGTCTTGAAAGTCTCTTATCTCAACTCCTGTTGGTGAGAAGAGAACTGTTTTCCCCTTTATAGAAGTACAAATTTGATAGACAAAGAGGATATTTGTTGCAATATTTGGAACATGGAAAACATTATTGATATGACCATCATCAATGGATTTGTTACCTTTTCCTTTGACTAGGATAAAGTATGAGTCACAAACTTCTATGCTACATGTTGAACTTGAGGAGATTGAAGTGAATGAATCATATGAGGAAGTCATGTGATGAGTTGCTCTTGAATCTAGAACCCAGTATTTTGATGGAGTGTTTGTGTTATTACCTTGAACATTTAGGGATTTTTATATCTATTTCTTAGTTTCTATATTTTAATTCTCCATTGTTGCCTCTATATGTTGAAGTTTTTTCCAATATTTGTTCACCAAAAATGACCATTCTTTTTGTAGTGTGTACAGGTTATGGGACTTCTTTCTTTATTTTTTAATTTTTCTTTAGTAGAGGTGGATGCTACTAAGGCTTTTGAGGAAAATGAAGGTATCTCATACTTTGCAAGTTTTTTTTCTTCTCTAGTTATTCTACCATAAAATTATTCTGAGGGCATTTTGAAACTTGCACCAAGAGCATATTTTGTAGATAGAAAGGTGGTTGAAAATATTTGAAATACACCACTTAATTTAGAAATAATTATATAGATGTATTCTTTGTCTATTTTATTCTTGCCACTACCTTTAAATTAAGTAAGGATTTCTTTAATTTTGATAAGAAAGTAAACAATATTGCTAAAGTCTTTAGGAGATAATGTTGTTAATTTTGCCTCTAATTGTCTTGACCTTATTTGATCTACTTTCCCAAATAAGTTCTTAATTTTCTGCCAAATTTCATAAGGATTTTTACATTATGAAATGTGAAACCAAAGCTTTAATTTACATTAGTGCTTAAAATACCCATAGTTTCATACATCTTCCCTTTATGAACAAATATTTCGTATTCTTTTTCAAATTTAGGTTGTTTCTATTCTAACAAGTCTGTGAGCTCTTTTTGAGAAATGAGATTTAAAATTTTGGGTTTCCATGTGTGATAGTTATGAGGGGCGAGAGGATCAATTGTATTTATTTTACTAAAGAGATTTGAAGTGAAGCAGTATTGCTTCCCTCTTAAATCTAAGTGCTTTAAGATATTACAATTGAGATTTTAAAGAATGATATAGAAGTTTGATTCTAATACCAGTATTCTCAATTTACCCACCTTAACTAGAGGGAAACTATAAGTAAATGAGTAGATTGATATAGTGAATTAGATAAATGTTTCAAAAAAAATCTTGTCCTTTATACCTATTCTTCTCAAATACCCGCGTGAAACTATAAGTATTGAGTATAATTGATACGTGGAACATAGGTTTTTGATGAAGAGGTAATCAGCTAGACCCTGATATTATATTTTCTTAATAACCCATGCTTACGAGAGGGAAACTATAATTTATTGAGAAGTTTAATACTTTGATATAGGTGATTAGTTAGAGGTGTTCATAAAATTAATGATTAATATATTTTATATGAATGTCGAGATAAATGAAGGCATTAAAATTTTAATGATTATATCTCTTATATGAATGTTGATATTAAATAAAGCATTAAAATAAAAGATATATTTTTTTAATTTAACCTATGTTAAAAAAAAATCCTATTTAGACTAAATAAGGAACTCTTTTATTAAAAAAAAAAATTAGAACAAAGGTACGTGAAAAAAGGAAAAGAGGCAATTAGAAAAAAATATAACACCCCCCTTTATGTTTTAGAAAAGGTTCTTTAATAAATGGCACCTTAAAACACCCCACCCCAAAAAAGAATTTTATTATAGATTTTACAATATTTATCTTTTTTTCAAAAAGTAGAGAAGATTTTAAGAGGGCTTACAATTGAAATTTTAAAGAGCATATCTAAGTTTTGGACTGGTTTTTATAAAAAACTAGTGGGAATAGAATATCTAATTACAAACTAATTCCAACGGTTAATGAATAAAAGGCTCATAGGAGGGAACGAGGTCCCTAATATATGCCAACCACTTCCCAGCTTTTAATGGTATACAAGCTAAAGAAAATATAACAAAAAGCTATGAATAGGGGAGCTCTAAAAGCCATGAAAAACTTTTAATCTTCTCTACACATTGGGGATTTTATGATTAATATAAAAAATAAAATGAAATAATATTAACCATACCTGAAGTGATATGTTCAATGATCAAGTGATTTATGGGCTTCGAAGGGATCGATAGAGGATGCTACGATGCTTTAAGGGCTCAAAAGAGCACGTTACACATGAGATTCATTGAACTACTGGATGAAGAACAAATAACCAAATATATTAAAAAATATAAAAATTACCTAGGCCACCTTCCTGAATATTATGGTGCAAAAAACAACATGAAGGTTATGTTATTCCGAAGGATGTCATATAAGATGTGACTAGATAAGGCTTCGGATATTGAGGCTATGTTAGAGAAGGCATCGAATATACTAGGGAAATCATGGAGAAATTAAAGGAGCTTTCAACTAGTCGCAGCTGGATCATTGGCAGGTTTCTACTTCACTGCAAGAGATATTGAATAAGGAGAAGTAATACAATACTTAACAATCTTAAATAGCTTAAGTAAATACAAAGAATATATAAAAAATAGATTCACCGAGGTGAATATAAAGATATGAATCTTCTCTTAGAAGTGATAGAGATTGTTGGCAATTTTGGGTTTGAGATCCTAGCTTCTTGTATATGAGTTGTCATTGATGTCAAAAGGAACTGGCATTAATGTCAAGAGGATTTATTGGCTTCAAAGGTTGAAGATTCCAAAGAATATTTTCTAGAAGATTCCACAGAGATTCCATGTGGCAGATGAAAAGGTTTTTATCAAAACCATGGTAGGTTTAAGGGTTTTTATTAAAACCAGGTGGATGCATTAAAGGTTTTTCTCAAAACCACTCTCAGCTTAATGCAAAGGTTGGAGACACTTATTAATTAAATAATTTAATTAATAAAACCTTTTTAAGGTTTTTTAATTAATTATTTATTTGATTTAGTGATTAAATTATTTTAATAATTTAATGGGTTCTCCACCTAAGGTCTAAGGTCTAAAAGACCTTTGATTAATTTTTAAATAATCAAAAGGGTTTCATAAACCCTAAATTTGTTTCGAAGACGCCAAAATAATATTAATTTGAAAAGTTCGAATTATCCTCCCACCGACGTTGTGCATAGCATGGAAGTCTAGCTATATAAGCCATAACCTATAGTCCAAAGCAAACGTGTAGAAGAAATTGGAATTGCGCAAAGGTTGGGAAGTAAAAGGAGAAGGAGACTCTTGCTAGCCTTCAAGCTAGCGTCATTAGCCTAGTGGCAATGACTGTTCTACGAAGGCGCTTGAATGGAGGTCAAGCGTTTGACTCCTGCAGTGGAGTGTGAGAAGAGTTTTTGTGTTCCGATTTTTTTCGAGGCACTGTTGACCCACGATTTTTGAAAGTATTTTTTGGTAAAGGTTTTTCAATAAAATCTGCATTTTGTTAAAGAAGAAGTGGTTGGGCAGATTTATTTAAAATTATTTTTGAGGTTAAATGCTTCTTTGGAGATATAAGGTTGATAGTTTGTGGTTGAGATTTTTGGCTGGATTGTTGAGTGAGATTTGCTTAGAAGCTATTATTCCTTGAGCATGGTTTAATTAATTTGGAGAAATAAGGTGTAAAAGGATATATTGTTTGTATGCTTTATATTTTTGGTAGTTGACTTCTAAGGATTGGAGTCATAAGGTGTTTTATGGAATAAATATTTTTGTGGTTACTTTTATGATCTAACCCTAACTTGGTGGCAAAGTTGATGGTGGTGTTGGTAACGGGTTGAAGAACTATTCTCTTCTTCCTCAAACAAAGGTATGGGCAACTTCTTCCATGTATATTGTTGATGGTGTATTTTCTGAAATTGAGTTTGGAGTGAAAAGGTTGTCTACTAGGTATTCTTGTTGGTGTAAATCCCATTTTCTGGATATTGAAGATTGTTTATGCATTAAAATCATTGATGAGTTTTTTGGGTGAATGCATAATTTTGGTTGAGGAAGAGGAAGCATTTTTGCACTAGGGTTTATGTTAGTAAGTCTTGCTACTTGCTTTGAGTTGGTGAAACCCTTAGTTGGCTGTTTTGAGATTGATGATTGAGTTGCTTCCATAGAGGTTGTTTTGATCAAGTTAATGCTTTACTTGATACATGATTTGGGCTTACTCCATTGAGATTGATTTGAGCAAGTTATTCTTTGCATTGGTGATTTATGTTGGTGGCTATTTTGTTCAAATATATTTGGATGGAAAAAGATGTCTACTAGTTTCCTTTTCATGTAGTGATTGGTTGAATGCTTCAAGGTTAATGTTGAGTTGAATGATGTTGGTTAAACCTTGTCTATAAGCATTGTTGTTAAAACCCTAATTGGTTGAGAAAAGATATTGGTTGTGGAAAGAACATGAGTATCATTGTTATATGAGATATTGCATGGTTGGAAATTGTTGGGTTATTTTTCATGTTTTTGATAAAAACATACTACATATATCTTATTCTTTTGAGTTTGATATTGAGTTGAGATTGAGATTGGGAGTTAAGTATAGAACATATTGGGTCTCTAACAATTCTCTTTATATTTCTATGAGATTTGAGATTGATATTGGGAGTTAAGTATAGAACATATTGAGTCTCTAACAATTCTCTTTATGCTTCTATGAGGTTGATGAATCACATTGGGTCTCTAACAATTCTCTTTATGGGTTCATGCTAAGCAAGTTTTTCTTGATGAACTTGTGAGCTGATTTGGAAAGGTTCTAGTGAGGACTTGTGAGCTGATTTGGACAGGTTCTAGTGAGGACTTGTGAGCTGATTTGGACAGGTTCTAGTGAGGACTTGTGAGCTGATTTGGACAGGTTCTAGTGAGGACTTGTGAGCTAATTTGGACAAGTTCTAGGGAGGACTTGTGAGCTGATTTGGATAGGTCCTAGCAGAGGACTTGAGGACAAAGTTGAAGTGGTTCTTTGAGAAGAACTTGAGGACAATTTTGACAAGTCTTTGAGAAGGCTTGTGTGCAGCAGAGATTGATTTGTTCAAGCTTTATGATTTGATTTTGGGATAGATCTAACTGAGTGAAGAAGACTTGTGCTGGACCGACTGACTATGTTTAGTACAAGTTGATGAGTTGCTATGGAGGTGATCAGTGAGGATAGAGGTCTCTTGAGGCTGAGCATTGAGGATAGGAGGTCTTCTATGGAAAGGAGTTCCACGTGCTAGCGGAATAAGAGGTAGGTGATCTTCTGAAGTATCATTTCCAGAGCTAAGGGGAAGAATTCTCCTTTGGGCAGGAGGCTCATAAATTCATGAGGAGGGGAAGGATTCTCCTTTGGGCAAGAGGCTCATAAATTCGTGAGGATGGGAAGGATTCTCCTTTGGGCAGGAGGCTCATAAATTCATGAGGAGGGGAAGGATTCTCCTTTGGGCAGAGGCTCATAAATACTTGAGTAGGGGAAGGTTTCTCCTTTGGTATGAGGCTCATAAACATTGTAATTGGGAAGGATTACCAAAGAACTTTGAGAAAGCTTTTTAGAGAAAAGTTTTGTGGATGTAGCCCATGTTGGGTGAACCATGTTAAAATTGGTGTCTCATTGTGTGTTGCTTTATACATTGCTTTGATATTGCTATTGGTTCATTGCTTTGCAAAGTTGAAGTTAAATAAAGAAAGTAAAAAGAGGTCTTATACTGTTCACCCCCCTCTTAGTATAAGCTTGTGTTCTTCAGAGATTGGTTAAATTGGTGAAGCTATGGATAACTGAAGATAGAATTTGAGTTCAACTTGCTTTGCCAAAAAAAATACTCCAGTAATAATTTAAAAGACCAGTTCAGGTTTGACGTGATGATGAATGTCGGTCAGCCAATAAATACATTGGAAATTTAGTTTTTTTAAAATAACTTGCCACATTTTACAAAATTTTAAATGGAATTTGGTTTATATGACCAAAGGTCCATGAAATAAATGATGCGAGACGTAAATATGCTGCACCATATGGTTAAGATCTCACAAATATTATATAAAAAAATCAAATATGAGGATATATATTAACTTTAATGATGTCACAAAAAACACAATAGAGATAAGATCTCACGAATAGTAGTAATAAAAACCAAATATCATGAGATAAAGGACCCGCGAATCTCTTGTTTTCCACAAAATTGAATTATTGCCCATGAAACTTACTCTCTTACGCAAAGATGGTAGAAATAGATCCAAGGCAAGAGTGCATTCATTAGAAATGAGGAGCAGCTATATCATAATATTCATGTACAGAGAACAATATTAAGGTAGGAAAAAATATATTCCTATATTGTTATAGCAAGAAGGCCAATTTTTTTTATTTTTTTTAAATATCTCTATTTTAGAGCAAGAAGAAAAATAATATATTTTCAAAAATAAGGAGAATCTATATATGGTAATCTATTTTAGTTAGTACCATAAATAGTTTTTTTCAAAAAAAATTGCAGAAGTAAAACAACAGTCTACAATAGAAATGAAAAAACCTCCTTGTTAAAAATAAAAGATAAGAGATAATGAACTAGTTCGTGAAACTTCCTTTAAGAGAGAATGCTAGAAGAATATATCTTGCTCTAGTACCATGTTAGAATTTCCCAAGAGTAGAACTACAAATCATCACAATATTTGAGAAGATAAATAGAACTTATTGATTTATTCCATGGATCAACTTTGTATAAATAGCAAAGTTGATCATTGAGATTCTTTGGATTACAACAACTCATAAAATTTGATCTAGACTATACTAAGAGTTCACCTGACTAATGGAGGAGTTGAAACTCAATTATGTCTATCCTAGTATAACTTAAGAAAAAAATTACTTATTATAACAAAAAAATCTACATAGAAGGAATCTATTATAGTGTTTCATAGGAAGAGATAAAATTATGGCCTATATTTCAACTTTTAGACACCAATATTAGATTTCTTACAAATAAAAATGTTAAATAATTTATGAATTAGCTTCTAAATTGAGCAAAACTAAATGATATAGCATAGATGATTTATAGCTTCTATAAAGTAAACCAATATAAATGGTTGTCATTAGTGTTACATTAAAAAATATTACATTCTAAAAGATTCACTATGTTCTTATCATGTGGATAGGAATGGAATAAATATGATGTAGCTATTAATAATTAAATAAGACAAACAATAACATCCTCTACTTCATCCACATCCTCGTTGATTGTATTTAATAAATTTATCATATTCTTGAATGGTACTAGGAATATTGATAGATTTAATGAAAGGAGAATGGTTATGGTGAGGTTAGTCTCCTTTCTTAACCATGTATATCAATTGACTTTTTTGGTTTTCTTATATATATTCTATGTCAAAATATTCTTTAAGCATAAAATAAAAATTCTTTGCATCACAAGATCATCTAAACATACCAAAAATAAGAATAATAATAGACAGGATCTATATTTGAAGTAGTAAGATCTAATACGATGTTTGAGTTAACAATAGTTGTATATAAATCAACTTTTACACAATATTTGACATAGAATAGAATACAAATGTTAGTGTAAGTAAATAATATACTAAAAATTCTTTCCAACAAATGATAAGATAGGCTAACCATCGAGGATTCATCATAAAATATACATCTATTCTTATATAGCAAAGTGTGAAGAATATTATAAAACATGCATCTATTATTATATAGCAAAGTGTGAAGAATCTTATATCAAGTTATGCTTACCAAAAACATAGTACAACGATTCGATTTGATGTAGGAAACAAATACTAGATTTAATTTAGTAACCTTAAAACTAAATGCTTAGTAACAAATACCATAATTCTAAAAAAATCCACAAATATGCCAAAACTATTTTCCATTACATACCATTGTAAAATGATATTTTAATTCTAAAATATGATTGATAAGAGAAATAATACCATTTTATGAGTTATAGGTTGTTCCCATGAAGACTTACTCTCCTTAAAGGGTGATGTGTGGGGAATTTTTGATGCTAAAGGAGTGTCATAAAGCAATGCTTTAGACAGATAAATATAAGTATGTTAGTTGTAGATTATTATTTCTATGGATTTTACAAATCATATTGGAGATTTCTCTAAATAGAATCTTCTTACAATGTTTTAGAATATCCTTCACAATATTCCTTGTAAGTATTATCGACAAAGGCAATATTAAATTTTTCCATGTAAGGTCCCCCAAAGCCTATGCAAATTGGAACCATGTCACCCTCTTAAGTATGGGAAACAAATTTTTTTGTCAAATCCTTAATGCTTAGGGATTTTGCTTTTGTTTTCTATCCTTATTTGACTAGAATAAATAAATTATGAAAAAGTAATTGATATTGGGAAAGTATGGAATGAGATCACCTATTTCATTAATACAATTTATTATTAATATTGGCTTTGACAATCAATGAGATCAAATTAAATAATCCTTTATGTTGGTTATGCTAATAGTGTTTGGATTTAGTCAATTTCTTATAATGATATTCTAAACCTCAATGTCTAATACTAATACCTATTATTAATTAATTTTCAATATGGATAAATTGGCATATTTCATTCTATGAAATAAGGTATTAATTTAGCCCCCTCCCTCTATGTCCTTGAATGAAAATATTTTGGGAACTTTATTGCTTAGGAGTTATCTATCAAACTCATTTGAGGGATTTCAATCCCTAGCAATGAAAATTAAAATTTTAATACATATTTTAGTAATGAATTTTCATCATAGTTAATAAGTATGAGTATTTTATTTTAAGGGTGATGGTATACCTAGATATCCTTGGAAAGAAATCTTATTTGAGCATATAGCAAGGACAAAATAATTTCTATATATAACTCCCCTTTGAGATTTTGTTAAGGTTTATCATATATGCATATAAATGGGTTCAACTAGGGGATGAAATCATATTAATTGGGATATGTTTTTCCTTTTAGAGCTCTCCCACATAGTTTTGATAAAAAAATTGTTGATAAATTTAATAAAAAATCTCATACTAGATCACTAAGAAGATCTTACATGATCAATTTTTAAAATTATTCTATATATAATTACTAACCATATGTATTGATTCCCTTGTTGTGATATCTCTAAGGGTTTCTATTACAAGTTAAAAATTACTAAAAAAGTATTTTAGATAAAGGATTTATGGATAAAAGGCTTTCCTTAGGTGGCTAAGGAAGTGCATTGACTCCCTCTCATCGTGAATGCATAAGAATAATTGACATATATCATCAAAGCTTCTTCCTTTTTTCCAAGTGTATGGCCAAGGTGATATCAAGAATCAAGGGTTGGAGGACTATTTTCAAGTGTTATATTTAATTTTAAAATCCTTATAGGAGATCTTGTTATAAGGGGATGTGATTTGGTCCATTTTGTTATCCTTGTTATAATTAAGATTCAATAATATTCTATGGTATAGAGCATTTTAAAGACTTAGAATAATGTTATCTCCCATATTAGTTGGGTGGGGTTTCTCTTTGTAATATTCTTATCATTCATAGAAAAATTCCTATGACATTGTTCTATGATTCAATATAAAAATAAATCATATGTTAAAACAATGAGATATTGATTAATTTGGTTGTATATAAAAGGGATTATCACAATATCAAATATTCAGAAGCCTAGTTATTGAATGTGAGAGATGAATCTAAAATAAAAATTTAATATTAAAAATAATTATTAACCTATGGTAGAAGAAGTGAAAGACAATCAAGTAGTCCCAAGCATGAAAATTGTAATATTTTGACATGATAATTCAATGCATGTCAACCCATCAATATAATGCAACCATTTTTAGATATTGATATTATTATTTGATAAGAATCCAAGCCAGTGATGAAAAGGTCATCTAATATTGTTTATATTAATTTAAAATATTAGGCTAATTTAATTTCACAAGTTAGTTTTCATGGATCCTTACATATAACTTTACCATGGTGAGACTTTGTAGATCCATGAAGAATGTTCATCATAAATTATAATTCAATGCTATTCATATTATTTTTTCCACTAATTCTCTTGATCAAATTTTATGGTTTAATTATTAAAAGATAATATTTTCAATACAATATTATTTAATACATCTTGATATTTCAAACCCTGTTTCTTAAATTTGATGCAACACTTTGAAAATCATAATGATAAAATCCATACCATTTAATCTAGCTATGCATACGTTTATGATCCACCCATGCATGTATGGAGGGATGATCCACCCAAGGAAGAATAGATGGAAAAATTAATCGGTAAGGGATACACCAATATATAGAATTATTACAAATCTAATAATCTCTTTTTTTTATATATAGAATTTTTATTTTTACTTATGCTTGCAATTTTCTATTTTGTATTCATATTTTTATCTTTAAAATTGCTTTTCTTATTTTTACAAACTATTTGCATATGATTTTCCATTTTAAGCACTACTTTTTCCAATATTATCCTACTTAATGTTTAATTTTCTAACTTTCAATTTCAGGATGACAACCCTTTCTTCAACTTGCTATTGTACATACACATGCATTGTTGTGCATTCATATTCACATACTTTTGAATATCTTACTGAATATTATATTTTATTTTTCAATATGTGTTTGATCCCATAAATAAACCAAAATTATCCTCATGGAAACCTTCTCATCTTACCTGACTATATAAATGATCAATCACTACAACTATCACGTGTAGTAGAGTAGATGATTGCTTACAAGGTTCACTCTATTGTTTTTGCAAAAAATCCTCATATTTTTTCTCTCATGTGTGGGACCTTTATTCTACCACACATAATATTTGCTCTTTCTCTTTTGATGTAACTTTTGCTTCTACTTGTCTTCTTCTATTTGATTACTTTGGCTATCATACCCTATTAAAGATATGATCCAGTTAGAAATCGAATCTAGAACCTTCATCTATTGAGGTTTCTCTACCTATAAGTTTATGACTCATCCTTAAACCCACCTATGCTTCAGATGTAGGATTGCTTTTACTCTTTGTTCCAAAATCCCCCTTAAGCCAATTTGCAAGTGCTTGGGACCCTTAGCTTCAACACCAAATCTAAGCATTAACATTGGATTTGATACCAATTGTATAAATTGAGTGCTCTAATAAAAAATATTGGTTTATAGACAAGAAAAATATTATGTAGAATAAACATAGAATTAAAAATACAAAACTCAAATTGCTTTGCAAAAGATACAAATTGTTGATGCAATACATAGAATTTTATTCATTGATTCAATATATTGCAATGCAATATTCATTAATATGTATTCATTTTAAATCGTATTTCTTAATCTTGTTTCACCTATCTACAAAACATAATGATAAATTCCATACCATCTAATCCAACTATGCATATGTTGATGATCCACCCAAGTAAGAATGGATGGATAAATCAATTGGTTGGGGATAAACCAATACATAGAATTTTTACAACGCTAATAATAACTTTATTTTTTATTTATAGAATTTATATCTTTAATTTTGCATATACTTTTCAATTTTCTAATCATATTTTTATATTTATAATTGTTTTCTTATTTTTCCAAACTCTTTGTATGTGCTTTTCCATATTAAGCATTACTTCTTCCAACACTATGCTCATTAATGCTTATTATTATAATTTTCAATTTCATGAAGGCTATCTCTTCAACTTGACATTACACATAAATCTATACTATTATGCATTCACATTCACATACTTTTGAACATCATATTGATTAGTTTTTTTCTTCTTCAATGTTCAATGTAGGTTTGATTTCATGACTCAACTAGAAGTGTCCTTATGGTAATCTCATAATCCTACCAGACTTCATGGATAACAATTCACTCAACCACCAAGTGTAATAGAGTAGATAACTTCTTATGAATTTCCCTTTATTATTTCTACATCAAACCTTTATCTTTCTTCTCTCATGTCTGGGACCTTGCTTCTACCACATATAACCTTTATCGAATGGTTATTAGCACTCCATATTTATCCTATGGAGATACTCTTTTTGCTATTTTTTCTCTTTTAATGTAACTTCAAAATTTGGTTATCTTAAGTTGGATTACTTTTTTTCTCATCCCTTGTTAAATATATGAACCAACTAGGACTCAAATCTAGTACCTCCACCTATTGAGGTTTCTATACCTATGATATTTTGGATCCTCATTTAACCAACTTACAATTTGGATATAATATTACCTCTACTCTTTGATCCAACCACATCCCTAAGCCACTTTGCAAGTGCTTTGGACTCCTAGCTTCATTAACAATTCTAAGTATTAACATTGGATCTAATACCAATTATATAAATTGAGAGCTCTAATACCAAATATTGGTTTACAAAGATCAAAAATATGTAGAAGAAATGTGAAATAGAAAATATAAAACATAAATTACTAATGCAGAAGATACATATTGTTGTTGCAATACATAGAATTTTATTTATTGATTCATTGCCTTACAATACAATATTCTTTAATACATATTTATATTTCAAATTGTGTTTCTTAATGTTATTGCATCACTCTAAAATAATGATAATATTCATATCATATAATACAAGCATGCTTAGGTTTATGATCCAACCAAAGCATTTACAAACAAATCAATTGGTAGGGGACACACCTATATATAGAATTATTACAATGCTAATATAGATTTTTCTTTTTATTTATGGAATTTATATCTTTTATTTTGTATGCACTTTTATATTTTTCAATCACCTTTCATTATTTATAATTAATTTTATTATTTTCTCAAACTCTTTGCATGTGTTTTTCCATCCTAAGCATTACTTTTTCCAATATTCTCCACCTTAATACGTAATATTATAGTTTTTTATTTCATGAAGAAAATACTCTCTTCAACTTGTTATTACACATACACCTACACTATTGACCATTGACATTCACATACTTCTAAACATCCTCTTCATAAATTTATTTTATTCTTCAATGTGGGTTTTATCCCATGACTTAACCAAAAGTGTCCTTGTGGTAACCTTCTCATCCTTCCACACTAAATGGATAACTAGTTATTGCAACCTCCAAGTGTAATAGAGTATATATCTACTTACAAGGTTTATTTTATTATTTACATATCAAAACTTCATATTTCTTCACTCATGTGTGGTACCTTGCTTCTATAGCATGTAAAATTTATCTAAAGGTTCTCATCACTTCTCATTTCTGCTTTGGATATACTCTTGTTGTTTATCTTTTTCTTTCAACATAGTTTTTGCTTCTATATTTCTTCTTAAATTCGATTACTTTGGCTCTCACATGTTATTAAAGCTATGAACCAACTACGATCTAAATCTAGGACCTCCAACCATTGATGTTGCTTTCCCTAGGATATTTTGGCTCCTCCTTGAACCATGCTACAATCAAATATAATATTGGTTCTACTATTTGCTCCAATAACCCTTCTAATCCACTTTTCAAGTGCTTTGTATTTGTAGATTCAATATAAACTCAGATATTTAACACTAGCTCTGATAATAATTATAGAACTTGAGTACTCTAATACAAAATATTTGAGCAAAATATTTACAGGTTGATCCAAAACCTTTTACAAAAATCATCCCAGGGTTGTTGATGAACATGTCCTTACTAAATATCTTATATATGTAAAATCTACATACCGCCAAAGCCATTACATCCGGTAAGGCACATAGCTTGTTATCAAAAAGAAACTTCCCATACAACATTTTGGGTATACCCCAAGAAAACACACCTACATCATAATTACAAAAAAAGAAATAGACACAGATCCCTTCCTTGAAATAGTGGAGAAACAAAAATTTGCAGACACACATAGCAGAGTACTAAAAAAAATCCCACAAGCTCTGTATTGACAGTTACTATTAATAATTCTTTGGTAATTGCTTTCTTCCGTATATGACATACTTTTTCAATCACCTTTCTATCTTTAAAATTGGTTTTTTATTTTTCCAAACACTTTGCATATGTGTTTCCACATTTAGTATTACTTTTTCCAACACTCAATAGAATAATAAAATTACATCTAATTTATGTAAATTATGAGACTTTAGTTTATTATTCAAAACTACCAACCCTTGTTAGTTTATTTATATCCTTTTATTTGGATTGTTTGGTCAGCGAAACAATCATAAAATTAAAATTATATGTTGGGATAGTTTATTAAAAATAATTTTTAGATACTTTGCAACATGGTGAAGGGTTTGAAATTTTTATTTAAGTTACCTTCATAATATGTATAGTATTGTGAAGGGAATAAGACCTTGAGTCAACTTTTATATCAAAATTTCTTGTGAATATGTGAGCCACTATATTACTAAGTTACAATAATATTATAGTTTGAAGTATTTGACTGTAGAGTGCTAAAAGATATTAATAGATTGCAATTTTAAATAGTCATTTAGTTTTTATTAATTATAATAATATAATTTTATTTACAAAAATATGCTATGTAATATATTATTCAGAATTTGTATAAGTATAATTTTTAAATATAGAAAAATGTTATATTTTTAAAATAAATATGGCATAGAGGGCTATAAAATTAATGTAGACTATTTTTTAATAACTTTAAAAACATGATCATATGAACCTATATAGATTATAAGTAATTTTTTGGACTTTAAAATAATATAAAAAATAGTGTTCAAGGGATTGCACACCTATCAAACTAGTTCTCACTTTGCAAGTTAAAAAATATTTAGAAATTGAAAATAAAGATTCCTATAGAAAACAATGATTTTTTCAAATCTAGACGTAATAAATGAAGAGAACAACTAATGATAATTTTTGATATTTAACACAACTAAATATCATGATAAACTCCACTTTTGTTGAAGTGGAAAGGATTTTGAAAGGATCTCTCAACTTTTTACAAAGCAAAACAAGGTGGAAAACAAATGATTTCACCATAAGAAACAACTAACAAGAGCATTCAAATAGGACCATATAGGGAAGAAAATCCTAAGATAAAAAAGGTAAGGCAAAAAACCCAAAGAATAACCAAAAGTAGGACATCTAAGTAGGGTAATCGACCATTTTATTCACACTACCCTATCCCTGACTAAACTCGTTAAAAGTTTCATTGTGGATGGCAGTAATTACCTTGGACACACCAATGATGTGTTGCAGGTTTGAATTAATCTTACAATGATATTCATATATGTTTTCTAACATTTTAGTCAATATTTATAAAGGATCATGTTTAGCTTTGGCCATAATTTTAGTATCCTTTAGAGGTTAATCAATCTTAGAATCAATGCTCTCAATCATGGTGGATAGATTCAATGGGTTCATTGGATTTACTTTTTTTTTTTTTATGTTGATGATATGGAAGAGTAGTGATGATTGCTAGAGCTATGACTATTCATCAACTTATTGACCGACATCTTCTCCTCATCAATGTATACCATGATAGTGTTATTGAAAGACTTGTTGGACTCTAATTTCTGTAATATATGATTGTATATGATCAAGAAAAATGCTTGATGCTTGAGATGAGGAGTGGATCCTTTCTTGAATTTCTCAATAGACATCTAGATAGACATTTTGAAATAATCAGGAATTTTAAATTCATTGATGTCCCTAATATGACTTAGGAACTCCAAATGATTAGTAATTGTTGAAGGTTGGATGATTTAGTAGTAAGGCATGTATGTGTTATTGGTCATCCTCTCATAAAGTAGTCATGGCTATTTACAGAGATCATATTCAAGTTTAAAATAGACCTAAAGGCTTCATGCACTCACAGCACATGATGTGCATACTATAAATAAACTAAAATTACTTTAGGTAGATGTGCACATGGATAGAAATCGAGGAGACATTTTTCACAGGACTGCCCAAACTACCAAACTCGTTTTGACCGTATCTCACTCATCCGAACTCGGATTGAGCTGAAATTTTGAGGGTAGATGCCTAAAAAACCCTAGAACATCTCCACAAATTTTCATATCATTTGGAGCAACATATATCCTAGTGCATCCCTATGTGTGAATGAGATCTTTGGCAAGCGGCTATGTGACGGTTTCATCTGGGATGAGTGCAAGCAGCTCTAGAGGTTGGTTTTTAGGGCCTTCGGGCCCTAGCGACCAATATTTTTGTTGTTTATGCTAAATATTTTGGCAAGAAATGTTGCAGGGGATCCAAGATGGGATCCAAGATTTGGAAAAAAGAGGACTAATTTGTCAGTTCATCCGAGTGTATCTGCTTTCAAAGTCTGGGCTGCAAAAAGCTGGAAAACTAAAGGTGAGTTACAAATCTCTATTTATCCAAATGGTTATTTTCTTGTTTTATTTGCTAATAATGAAGATAGAGAGAAAAATTTTCAAGGGGGTCCTTGGTTTTTTGGAAGGGCGGGGCTTTTCATGAAGCCCCGGCATACTAAATTTAAAGTCGAAGAAGAGATGCCTTCTATAGCTCCCGTGTGGGTTAGACTCTTTGGCCTCCCTATTGAATTTTGGAATCCTACTATTTTTTCTTCAATTGGAAACTCTTTAGGAACTTTTATGATGACTGCTGATTGTACTCAAAATTTTGAACATATTATTTATGCTCGGATTTGTGTTTTAATGGATTTTGACAAACCCCTACCTAAAAAGATCACATTACAATTTGGGGAAGACACTTGGGAGCAAGTAGTGGACTATGAGAACATTCCTTTTCATTGTAGAATTTGCCATGAATATGGTCATTTGGCCCAGTGCTTGCCCAAATAAAATTCCTGATCAAAAGAAAGAAGATATAAACTCAACGAGTTTCCAAATACCTAAGAAGAAGAACACTAAAAAAAACAGATTATGAAGGATCAATCAAAGTCATCTCGCTAATATGTTTGAAATCCTTTCCACAAATGATGTCCCAAGTGAGGAAGAGGAAATAATGGAAACTGAAATCTTAGAAACACAATTTAAATATGAAGGGAAGAACTCGGAGACAAACCAACAAATCAAAGGTTTTCAATAGAAAAAAAAGGAGAAAATTTACACAAGAAAAACAATCTTTCAAATGTCAAAACTTCAAATAATGCAGGTCCCAATATAGACTCCGTTGAACCATCTAGTAAAATTTTGGCTGTGTACGAGCATTCTTCAAGGTTAGAAGCCATCTCAGATTCAATTGGAATAAGTCAAGAAATAGGGAAAAAAAATTGAAGATGGATTCTAATCAAAAAGTAGGTCGCAAGACCAATCAATATCATATGGTAAAAGAAGGTGAAAATCTTGTAGAGGAAGGTAATATTAATGCCCTTCCCAAATTTTTTAGCCCTGGTATTAATGAAGATCATCACTTGGAATATTAGAGGACTCAAAGGGAGTCTTTCAAAACAAAATGAAATTAGAAGAATGATTCAGATAAATCATCCACATCTTGTTTTCCTTCAAGAAACAAAGATGTCAATGGAGGATATGGACTTAATTGCTAGTAAAATTTGGCCAGCTGGAAAAGTGGTTTCCCTCAGTTCCCAAGGGACTTCGGGTGGCATTGCTTGTCTTTGGGACCCAAAAGAGGTAGTTATTCACCATATGGTTGGCAGTTGGGGTTTGTTGGCTATAGCTATTCAAAGTAGACATTCCAACCAGATTATGCTTTGCATTACTGTTTATGCTTCGACTTCTTTGGAGGAAAAAGAAGATAGTGGAAGGATATTACTCATATTATCTCTCATTTTCCTAAATCTTGGATCTTGATCGGAGGAGATTTCAATACCATCCTCTCTCTGGATGAGAAAATGGGGGGAAATAGAAATTTGGACAAAAGCACTGACCTCATGAGCGAATATATTGCAAACCTCCATCTTGTGGATATCCAACCAGATAATGGCCTTATGACTTGGTCTAACAGAAGGCAAGGCTTAGCTTGTATAATGGAGAGATTGGATAGGTTTTTGCTCTCTTGAAATTTCTTAATCCATGGTCACATTCCTAAAGTGAAGACTCTTAATAATGTTGGTTCGGATCATTGGCCAGTCATGGTGGAAATGTGGAAAACCAATGTGAGTTTCTCTCCTTTTCGTTTTCAATTAATGTGGCTTAGAGACATTTCCTTCAGACCTCATGTGCAACAATGGTGGAAGGAAGGTAAACCTAGGCATGGGACTAAGATGTTCTGTTTTGCCAAAATACTGCAATACATTAAATCCAAAATCAAGACTTGGAACTGGAAAGAGTTTGGGGATGTTCATAAAAAAACATGAAGTTATTGCTCATCTTGAAAATTTGAATAAGAAAATCCATTTAGATGGCCTCACAGAGAAGAGAAGTGCAGATGAAATTAAACTCACAACTCGGTTAGAGGAATGGGAAAAAAGAGAAGAAATCTTATGGAAGCAAAAATCTAGAATTCAATGGCTCAAAGAAGGAGATCGAAACACAAATTTCTTCCACAAATCTCTTCTAGCTCGAAGATCTCACAACTTTATTTCTTCCTTAAAATCAGATTCTGGAGATGTTGTTTATACTTGGGATGGCATGAACTCTATTGTTGTTGATTACTTTTCCAATATTTTTGTTGCTACTCCTCTTGACTCAACTTCACAACAAAATGTTCTTCAAGCAATCCCTTCTCTTATCACTTCCGAGGAGAACTCTATTTTGACTCGCTCCTGTTACTATCAATGAGCTTCAACAAGTAGTTTTTAAAATGCAAAAAGGGAAAACCCCAGGTCCTGATGGTTTTCCCATTGAGTTCTACCAAGAGTTCTGGGATATCCTTCATGTTGATTTATTAGAGGTGGTGGAAGAAGCCTAGGAAAGCCAAAGAAATTTTGAAGGTTATCAATAAAACTTATATTACTCTTGTTCCAAAAGCTCAAGAGGTTGATCATATCTCAGCTTTTAGACCTATTGCTTTATGTAATGTTCTTCTCAAAATCATTACTAAAATCATGGCAGAAAGGTTGAAGCCTCTTTTGCATAAGATTATTTCCCTAGAGCAAGGGGGTTATGTGGAAGGACGTCAAATAGTAGATGAGATAGTTCTTGCTCAAGAAGCCATCCATTCCATGGATATGCAAAATTCTCCTTCCATGTTCATTCGGTTAGACTTATCCAAAGCTTATGACAGAGTGGATTGGCACTTCCTTATCAAAGTTTTGAGGCAATTTGGTTTCTCTAAGGATTGGATGGATTGGATTATGGGATGTATCTCTTCAGTTTCCTACTTAGTTCTTATCAATGGTAGGCCTTCTCAGTCATTCCCAGCTTCCAGAGGTATTAGGCAAGGTGACCCGCTATCCCCTTATTTATTCATCATTCTTGTTGAATGCTTGGGTAGGACTATAACCAAAAAGAGGGAAAACAAAACCCTTGAGGGAGTTACCATTGCTCATGGAGCTAGACCTATCTCTCATCTTCAATTTGTGGATGACTCTACTCTTTTAGGTAAAGCTACAGTTAAGGAAGCTTCTAATATTAAGCAAATCATTAGCTATTTTTCTAAGGCTATTGGGCAGCTTGATCAATGAAGACAAATCTAAAGTTATTTTCTTTCACCGCTCTGCTAGACAGGAATCCATGGTCTTGGATAAATTAAGATATAAGAAGACCTCTCTTCCAATCACTTATTTAGGTATTCCCATAAATATTCAAAGGCAGAAAAATAAATATTGGAATTGGTTGTTGGACAAAGTCAAGAAGAAAATTGGAAAGTGGACCAACAAGTGGCTTTCTTCCGGGGGTAGAATCACCTTGGTAAAATCAGTCCTTCAAGCTATTCCTATTTATGTTTCTTCCATTTTGAATATCCCAAAGGCTGTTCTTCGAGAATTGGATCAAATCAGTCATCGTTTCCTTTGGAGTGGTACTAAGGAGAAAAGAAAATGGGCCTTGGTGAAATGGGATACTTTATGTCTTCCTAAGAGTGAAGGGGGGTTAGGATTCCGGTCTTCTATTAATAACAACAAAGCTTTAGCTGCTAAATTATATTGGAGGATGTTGCATAACCCCAATGCTCTTTGGGCCAATAATCTCCGTGCTAAATATGCTGAGAACAAAAGTCCTGAAGACCTTGTTCGCTATCAACTTCCTACCAAAGGTTCTCCCATTTTAGCAGTTCTTAAGACTTGGTGAGGATTTGATAAAGAAAAAATTATTTTGGATCATTCATAATGGTCAACAGGAAATTTTTGGACAGATTCTTGGGATGGTCACAAGCCTTTGATAACTCAGTTTCCCGATTGGAGGCCTTGGATGGAGGAGCTTCACCGAGCTAATTGGATAAAGGTGGCTAATTACTGTCGGTACCATACTGGTAATTCAAAGGTTGGTAGATATTGGATCCCTATTGAGGACCGGCCTATTCAAATCCCAGAAAGGCAAAGACAAGATATCCAAGGCATCCTTCATATGAGATCCCTCTCTTGGTCCCATGAAAAATATTGTTTTGGATGGAACAACACTACTAAGGGTGAGTATTCAGTTGCTCAAGGTTATTTGACCTTATGCCATAATAATCCCAACCATTCTTTTGACATATTTTCTTGATTGTGGGCTCAAAATATTTGGCCTAAGGTGAGGTTCTTTAATTGGCTTTTATTGCATCGTAGGGTGCTTACTGGTGAGCAACTTATGAAGCATGGTTTTCATGGCCCTTTTAGATGTGAAATGTGTGAAGAGAATGTAGAAAATCTCAACCATATTTTTATTGAGTGTACTTTAGCCTCTGAGCTATGGAGGAGAATGGCCACTTTACTTGGCTTACAATGGTCCAATTTTTTTACTTTTGAAAAAATTTGGAGGGATTGGCCTAATCAAGAGGGTGTTGATCATTTTATTAGGCAGTTAGTTTGGATGGGTTCTACCATTCTTCTTTGGAATATTTGGAATGAAAGGAACAACCAAATTTTTAATCAAGATAGGAAGGATATTCACTATATTTGGCAAAATACCATAGCCAACTTAGTTGAATCAGTCCATCAACTCCTTAATCACCCCCAAAACTCCCACCAAATATGGGATCAAGTGATGCAAATATTGAAGATTAAATCTTCTAAGGGCAACCAACTTAAAGGGAATGTGAGTATTAGTAAGATGGATAGGACTAGAAATTGGCAACCTCCTCCTAAGGATTTTGGAAAAGTCAATACCGATGGAGCCTCTAGAGGGAACCCTAGAAAAGCCAGTGTGGGAGGAATTGGTAGACTTTCAGATGGCTCCCTGGTTTTTACTTTTGCTGAGAATTTGGGTATTCTTTCCAATAACCTTGCTGAGGGGTATGGTATCCTCAGAGGCCTTCAAGAGGCTACTAAGGTTGGATGGGAAAAGGTGTTAGTTGAGTCTGACTCTCAACTTATGATTAATCTCTTGAAGACTCCTTCTAAGAATCATAAGGTGGATTGGAGAATAAAAAGAATTATTGAGAAGATTCAATTAATCCAGATGGGATTTTTGAAAGTTGATTACAATCATGTGGTCAGAGATCAAAACAAGAGTGTTGATGCTTTAGCTAATTGGGCTTTGGACAAAGGTGATCTTACTTGTTATGGCCACCCTCCTATATGGTGGGCTTCTCAAATTAGGGAAGCTCTTCTTTCTATCATTTCTTTGGATGGCTCCAGTTCTGAAGGTACCTAGTTTCTTCTTTTTTTTTTTTTTGCTTCTCTTTGGTTCATTCAGTTTTTTTTAGTTCCCTAGCTCATTCTATTCTTTATTTTGTTTCCTCTGTTGATTCTTGCCTTAATAGTCTTCTGGTCTAGATAGGTCATTGTTATGTTCAATTTTTTTTTTTTTTTTTTTTTTTTTTGTTTAGTTTTTTAAGGTGGGTGGGTTCTTTTGTTTTGTTTTGTTTTTGTGTTCTTTGTGTTGTTTTTTGTTGTTCATGTGTTTTTGTTGTTTTGTTTGTTTTTTTTTTTTTAATGTTTTTTGTTATTGTTCTTGTGTTTTTTTCGTTCTTGTTCTTGGGTTTCTCTTTGTTTGTGTTAATTCATGTTTTTATGTGTGAGTGTTTTCTATGTTTTTTGTTTTTGTTTATTGTCTGTTGTTGGTTGTTTTTTATTTTTATTTTATTTTTTTAGGTTTTGGTTGTGTTTATTTTTCATGTTTTTTTTGGGTTATGTCTTTGTAGTGTTCTGTTGTTTTTGTCTTGTTTGTGTTTTGTTATGTGGTTCTTGTGTTTTTCTATGTGGTTTGTGTTGTGGTTTCTTTTATCTTATTGTGCGTGTTTGGTTGTGCTTTTGTTTTTGACACACTCAAGGAGCATGTTTTTTATTTTATTTTATTATTTTTGTTGTTATTTACTTATTTTTAAATTGGTTTTGTGTGTTTGTTTGCTCCTTGAGTATGTCAAAGGTGGTAGGCCAGGTCCGAGTCCTGGGCATTTTTGGCGGAATGGATACCCCTGCCTCCTTGGGTCTTACCCGAAAGTGGCATCCCTTTTGGGATGTTTTCCACAAATAAAAAAAAAATATATATGTACACATGGATAAAAACATACATATTACTTTTGGATAACATAATATGTCTACAAGGAAAAATATACATAAAAATAATCTATGATAGTATTTCATAGAGAGAGAAGATTATGGCATATATTTCCACTTTTATACTTCAATATTATATTTTCTCCAAAGAAAAAATGTTAAATAATTTATGAATTAGCTTTAAATTTGAGCAAATCCTAAATGATATAGCATAGATGATTCATAGCTCCTAGAAATTAAACCAATAGAAATGGTTGTCATTAGTGTTACATTAAAAAAATATCACATTCTAAATGGTTCACTATATTCTTATCATGTGGATTGGAATGGAATAAATATAACTTAGCTTCTTAATTATAAATAAGACAAACAATAACATCCTCTACTTCATGCACATCCTCGTTGATTTTTTTTAATAAATGTATCCTATTCTTGAATGGTACAAGGAATATTGATAGATTTCATGTAAGCATCATGGTTATGGTGACGTTAGTCTTCTTTTCTAACCATGTATATCAATTGACTTTTTTGGTTTTCATATATATATATATATATATATATATATATATATTCCATTTCCAAAGATTATTTAAGCATAAAAGAAAAAAAAATTGCATCACAAGATCATCTAGACATGCCAAATTTTATAATAATAATAGAAAGGATCTATATTTGAAGTGGTAATATCTAATACCATGTTTGAGTTGACAATAGTTGTATATAAATCAAATTTTGCACAAGATTTGACATAGAATAGAACAAAAATGTTAGTGCAAGTAAATAATATTTTAAAACGTCTTTCCACTACATGATAAGAGAGTATAACCACAAAGGATTCATCATAAAATATACATCTATTCTTATATAGCAAAGTATGAATAACCTTATATCAAGTGTAGTAGAGTGATTGGATTTGTTGTAGGAGATAAATACAAGAGTTAAGTTAGAAACCATTAAAATAAATGGTTACTAACAGATACCATGATTCCAAAAAAAATTGCAAATATACCAATATTATTTACCATTATATACCATTATAAAATTATTTTTTAATCCTAAAAGATGAATTTTAATAGAAATAATACCTTTTATAAGTTATACATTGTTCCCATGAAGACATACTCTCCTCAAAGGGTGATGTGTGGGGCATTGTTGATTCTAAAGGAGTACCATAAAGTAATGCTCTAGATAGACAAAAATAAGTATGTTAGTTGTAGATTACTGTCTCTATTGAGTTTCCAAAGCATATTAGAGACTTCTCTATTTAGAATATTCTTAAAACTTTTTAGAAGGTCCTTCACAATATTTCCTTCTAAGTATTATCAACAAAGGCAGTATTAAATTTTTCCAAGGATCCCCTAAGCTTATGTAAATTGGAACTATGTCACCCTCTTAAGTATGGGAAATAATTTTTTTGGTCAAATCCTTAATATTTAGGGCTTTTGTTATTTTTTTTCATCTTTCTTTGACTAGAATAAATAAATTATAAAAAAAGTAATTAATATTGGAAACATATGGACTGAAATCAAGTATTTCATCAATACAATTTATTATAATGATTGGATTTTACAATCACTATGATCAAATTAAATAATCCTTTATCTTGGTTATACTAATAGTGTTTTTATTTAGTCAATTTATCATAATGATATTCTAAACCACAATGTATAATACTAATTCCTATTATTAATTAATTTTCAATATGGATACATTGGTATCTTTCATTCTATGAAATAAGGTATTCTATTAGCCCCCTCCCTCTATGTCCTTAAATGAAAATATTTTGGGTACTTTATTGCTTAGGAGGTATCTCTCCAATTAATTTGAGGGATTTCAATCCCTAGGAGTCAAAATTAAAATTTTAATACATATTTTACTAATTATTATAGACACCAAAACAACACCAATCTGATTATGTGACTGCAAACATTGATTGCTTTGACAAACACAGCCCCCAGGGCAGCCCTCAGAGGTCAAACAGTGGTCCTAACCACTTTCATAGAAATTTTGTAAGGTCAAGAGGCAATTTGGTACATTTAGACAGTTTGCTCAGTATTCGTCTCACCCAGGGACGAATTCAAAATGGAATCCATCTCACCCAGAGACGAATTCTGAATTTGTCTCTGGTAGGGACGAATTCTGAATTTGTCTCTGGTAGGGACGAATTCTGAGTTTAACGAGCAAAAAGAAGAATGGCGCCAAGTGGCAGCCCAGGACAGTCAGTTGATGACTCCTGCCTTGCACACGTGTGTGGGTGGACAGATAGGCCGTTAGAGGACTATCACAAGGGCAGTTATGAAAGCCCAAGTCATGGAGGACTCCCCTCCCTCATGGGAAGATTTGACTGCCACATGGCACCTATGACCAACACATGGCGCTTATGCTTCCTTCTCAAAAGAGACCCCATGGGTCTATAAAAGGTGGGACTTTTCTCACCCAAAAAGGAGAGATTGGAGGTGATTTCAAGCAACGAAGTGTTGTCCGATTGATTACCCACTTGCATATTTTTGATTCACCTTCTCACATCCACTAATCTCTTTCATAAGGGAGGTTATTGGGTGGATTTTGGAAGCGTGGATCCAACTCAAATCCAAAATTTGACCACCTTACACCACCAATTTGCATACATCCCAATCCTAAGAGGTTTTGGGCCCATCCCTAGTGGATTGGTTCCGAAATCAAGTGCCAACGGTGGGAGGCCCACTTGGGCACCCCCGCACTCTCTAAGTTTTATTTTAAAAGAATTATAGATTATTTTTTCATGTTGCATTTTATGTTATTCTATTTAGTGAACTCATAGCTTCATTTCCATAACATTTTGATCATATTTTATCATGCCTTTTGTTGCTTTGTTGTCCTACTAACTTGCAGGTGGCGATATCAAATTATTGAGGATAGAGGCCAAATTGGGAGAATCCGACCATCTGGGTCATCCCAAAATGGCCCCAATTACATAACCCCTCTATTTGTAGGTGTTTTGGAGGTCTCAAGAGTCAACATTGGAGCAGCATCACCTCGGATTTTCCAACATAGTAGAATTCGTCCCACCCAGGGACGAATTGCAGTCAGAATTTGTCTTGCCCAGGGACGAATTCCAGGTGAAGGCAGATTGGCCAACTGTTTTAGTGGCAATGGCCTTCTAGTAATATCTTCTGTCTTCTGTCAGGTTCTCAGGCCATTTGGACTCACTTTACTCACTGTTTTAGACAAATGTTTATATGCATCTTTTGGCAATTTTAGAGAACAGACACTTCTTATTTGCAGCAGGTGCTACTGACATCTTCATTGTTTCTTTGTTCACAGGAGGAGCAGCAGAGGTCAAGGACTCATCAACATTAGCGACAACATCGTCTTGGCCCGCCCATCTCAAGTGTGGGCACATGGAAAGAGGAACCTTAAGTCTTTATTGTAATCAAATTCTTTTAACGCTCCTAGCCCCTGAAAAGGGAGGAGGCGTCTTTGTAACAGAGATCAAGAGAGTTTAATGAAAGGGCTGTGTTTTCTCCATTTGCTTGTATCTCATTTCAATGCGTCTCTTTCATTTCATGCATTCTACATTTTTAGGACTTAAGCATATTTTATTTGGAATGCATCGCAATTAGTGTTTCCTTCACCCGAAATCTCGTGCTTTCAGTGGCGATCACGGTGGGACGCTGTTCCCTAGTTTTTAAAATCATAGAAACTGATTAAATTTTTGTGTTTTGTGCTTGACAGGTACATTTTTTTTTGTTGTAGACTCTTATTCGTCTCTGACTGTGACGAATTCTTTACTGTAATTCATTTGACCCTGAGACGAATTCAAATTCGTCTCTGGAAGGGACGAATTCTATTCTGAAATTCGTCTCACAGAGGGACGAATTCCTGCCTATGGATTTTCAGAGCAGAAATTCAGAAGCAACCGGTCCAGGCAGACAAGAGGTAGGGATTTTTATGATCTCTATTAAATTTTTTTTTTGTTCCTATTCCTTTGATTGTTTTCATTTTATCCTGCATGCTTAGGGAAAGTCATTTATGCTTGTTTCATTTTTTCTAAATAAAATGAATCCCACACACTTCACGTAATAACTTTAAACCAAGGAGCTGGTCCTAAGACCCCAGCCCTTGAGCAAGACCAACGGTGGGTTCATCACCACCTTGGCTTATCTTTGCATCCATTTCCCTGATTGTCACTGTTGTTAGGCGTAAATCCTGATAAAATCTGACCGAGTGTTGCTAGGGTGATTCCCATGCATGCGAGGATAAGTATTCTATGGTAGGTGTCATTAACAGGACAATCCCCCTTTCGTACCGCCTATGTACCACGTACCTTCTGCTCTCATGTACCTATAGTCTCCCTCTCGTAAGGGCGGGTATATAGAGAGGTTGGTATATTGGCCTGGTTGGTATATTGAAGGGGCGACCATTTTGGGAGTTATATGAGCCTTCATTATGCATTTAAACGTTCTTCAAAAACATTCAAAAAACAAAACAAAACATCAAAATGCACTAAACCAGTTTAGGACACACCATTAATCCTTAAAAGAGATAATCATGGTTTTTGTATGTGTGTGTTCATTTCTGCTTAGTGTAGACAAAAAGAAAATCATCATAAACGAGATAAAAATCTACTTAGATAGTAGAGAAGCACCGCAATGGTGTACACCCATAGCCAAGCCCAATCAAGGGCAAAAGCTCCGGAAGGTACACAAGAAGTAGGCACAAGTCACCTTCACTTCAGTCCTGAGGACTTGGTCATACCGCCTTATCGGTCTGGCCTATAAAAGAATCCATGTCAGAATCCTCGGTGGGGTATGACCATTCAAAACATCCCCTTTCGGGAAGACGCTTTACATGTAGACCTTGATGTAAACATAGAATCGCCTTCTGAGGTTAGACATGAGTGGCCACAGCACGATGAAACACTAGAGAGGCACACTATCCATTTGGAGGGACAATGTGGATATGGCATCCCTTCTTTACCTCCCATCAGGATAGAAAGACAAAATCCAGAGCACAGGGCTCCTTACATAGGGTGAGCTAACTCCGCTCGCCCCTTTCAAACCAATGAAAGGGAGTACGAGGAAAGCCATCGCATTCCTCGAGGACAAAAAACAATGTGGGAACCTTGCGTTTTTGCCCTTGCTAGGTATCATGATCATACATCGAGGCCAGAGCCTCGAGTAAATGTCGCCTACCTCGACAGAGGGAAGCGACCCATTGAAATTTTATATCATCAAGATTGAGGTAAACACATAGGACAAACATTCCAACCTCCTAAGCAAAATAGGGTAGACCAAATTGACCCGATAGTCGCCAGACATGCCACCCGTCAAGCCCAAATCACGCGGCTTAAACAAAGTCATCAGGAGATAGAGTATCGACACCGCTTGGATAGAGAGCACATGCAACGCGAAGCGGATGAGTTACGCTATGAAATACCTGAGAGGGGGCCAACCCCTCGCACCCAAAGAGTTGAACAATATGAGAGGCATAATCCGTTGGTGCAAGACAAGTCTCCACAACCTCGTCAAGCTTTGCCTCCGAGACCTTATAGACCCGAGAGGGAGGCCACTCCCCGAAACAATGATGGGTACCCTCAGTAGGGATTCAATCAGGGTCATAGGTCTCGCCCAAAGACTCCTCAAGAATTTTATGAGGAGTACGAACCAAAAATAGAATGGGCCAAAACACCCCATCAAGGCGGGAGGGCTGCCAATCGACCACCCCTCCATAGGCCTCCAGTCTTCCATAACGCACAATGGGAGCAAACAAAAGAGGAGGAGATAAAATCTTCAGATGCATATAAAGCGCTATTAGAGCGTTTGGAGTCTGTGGAGACAAAATTCTGGGCATCAAAAGCCCATGTTACATCAACTCCGCAGTCATCCAGTGCATCCCTTAGTGCCAACACCTCTTTACCCCAAACATTTCAAGTTGCCTCAATTGGCAGTCTTTAAAGGTGAAGAGGACGCACAAGAACATGTAACAAGATTTCTAAGCCAATGCTTCGGCATCCAAGATAACGATGCATTGTTGCTTAGAACTTTCATAACCACATTCGCAGGCCCTGCCTCGGATTGGTTCACGCAATTACCAAAACATAGCATAAGCAACCTAGATCAATTAGTAGATGCGTTTCTTGAACGCTTTGCCTTCAACACAAGGAAGAAGGCATCACTGAGTGATCTGGATAGCCTCAAGCAATTTGAGGAAGAAACAATGGTAGCATACAGGAATCGATGGAGAGCTTTGCTTTCTAAGTTACCCTACCGTCCCCCTATGTATGATCTCACACAGATGTTCACAAAAAGTTGCTTGAAATCGATCTTTGGGCTATTGCAGCTGCAGCAATACGCTAGCTTAGAAGAAGATTTGGCGCAAGCTAGAGTTATAGAAGAGATCAAAATAGGCGAAGGCGCCATCGCCAAGCCTAAAAAGAAAGAGTGGAATAAAACCACTAAAATTGGGACAACGCAATCACAACACGCTACGGTTAACCAAGTTACGATAAATGTTCCCGCGCCTGTGCAAGAAATGCAGCCCCAAAAGGCTAATTACCAGGCAGTGCCTCCTGGTTATGAAAGAGATAATAGAAGACAGGAGCAGAATCAGCAGCGTCACCCTAGGTGACAATTCACCCCTTACACGGAGTCCAGGGACTCCCTATTTGACCGCTTGTCAACGGCAAATTTAGTCACTCTGCCAGAAATCCAAACTATAGACCCTAACGCTCCTAAGCCTAGGGGATATAGAGAGGAATTGTATTGTAGATTCCATAGGCACAAAGGACACGACTTGAATGGATGCTAGAAATTCAAAGAATTAATCCAATATTTGATCGACAATAGAACATTGGCCGTGGACAACCCCATAGCACCAAATAATCAAAAAATGGGGGTATTCAAGGACCCTTTGCCTACCCATGAAGCACAGGCAAAACCTCTCCAGATTAACGAGGTGCGACAGAATCTTCCCATGCAAGGATTTATGGGAATGATTAGTATAGTGACAAGGAACAAAAAGTACCCAAAAGTTGCCCCCGAGGTAACTATGAGGGAAGTTCCGACAACATCGTAGCCTCAACAATGCCCAACGCAGTTGCCTCCGCCTAGACCCGAGGTCACGATATGGACCAAACTCACGCAGATTTTGCGGACCACATCGGCTAGGCTGTCCATTTACGAGCTTATCCAACAGTCAGCACCTCATAGAGAAGCTCTTATGGAAATATTAAAATCCATCGAATTACAGCCTCACGAAGAAAATTCTTTCAACAACTTCGTGGGACATGTGAAACGATGTACGGAGCCGATCATCACCTTCAGAGAAGATGAAGTCAAAACAATATCGAATGACATGGTAGATCCACCCCTGCACGTTATCGCGCGGGTCAACGGGATCCTGTACAAGAGAGTGTTGGTAGATACTGGCTCGTCCAGTAACATCATTACCACTGCAGCCTTAAAACATTTGAAGCTACCAACCTCTCACATCACAGCCTCCACGTACACACTACGAGCTTTCAACGATGCAATATGCTCGACAGTCGACACAATTGTTCTGCCTGTCTAGGTAGGACAAAAGACAATACCTACCTTGTGCCATGTGTTGGAAGGCGAGATGGCTTATAATATACTGCTAGGGCGGCCTTGGATCAGGGACATGAAGTGTGTCCCTTCGATCGCCCACCAATGCTTAAAGTATGCTTTTGAAGGAGAAATACATGTAGTCCCAATGGACTTAGAGCCCTTCAAGTATTGCAATGCGGTACAATTCATGCCTCAATCGACCCTCCCTTCAATGCATTTGGATTTCCAGTTAAATCCATCTAAAAAGGGTCCAATACCGTAGGCACCACTGGTGACCAAAACAACAAAATCCTAGCCAGGTGAGCCTTCATCATCTGCTCCTTCATCATCAACGCTACCTGTCATGGCCAAATAGAAGGACAAGGGAAAACAGATCATGGAAGAGGCTAAGCCCCTATAAGAGGGGTTGCCCACAATTTTAATGGTATCAATAGAAGAAACACCTCACACAACAGAAGTGGAGACTCCTAAAATGTCGAACATGGAATGGACTCAGGAAGGACTCCCGTTTCCTCCCACCCAATCATCAAAAATCACTGTTGAAATGGCCAGTATGGGCCTGGGGGAGTATTTAGTGTAAAATTTTGTGGCAACCCCCGCATTGGAGTTAGTATAGGACATGGGAAGACCTCGCCTTCCCATAGGGACAGTTGTTCCTCTAGGCTACCCACCAAACCAGACGAATTTTGTGTATGGGGGCCTTGATCATGGTCTTGAACCATGCAAACAAAAGGAAGCAGACGAAGAGCCTTTTGTTGAAAATATCAACTATCTGTCAAACCCAGAATTCACTCTAAGATATCTCGACCAATGCAATTGGCATGGATACGAGCTAGGCATATATGAACAAGGGATGCGTGTCCTTTGCCAACCAAGATATCAGATGCCATATGATAAGTTAGGAGTAGGGTTCAACCACCCCCTACCCTTAGACATCTTGGTCAAAAATATGCAATGCCTAGAAATAGGCAATAAGGGGGGATTGGCACCAGATCTTTATGCCAACCCGAATACAGAATATACATTGGGAGATTACCTCCCATGGTCAAAAAACACCCTTGGCAACAGAAGTAATCCCTCTCCTTTGCTAGAGAGAGGTGAGAGTTCAGAGATTAATCCTCAAAGAGAACATCAATAGCTTTCAGACATCTTTTTGAAGCTATTCCCCTTAGAAGTTCCAGTTGAATCAATACAGTGTCAAGAGAATCAGGTCCCTCCACCAAGAGGGGAACAATCACAATGGGACCGGATCAATTTTCTGGAACAAGGAGAACCCTCAACGTCGCAAGTAACTGTTGCTGAAGAGAATGAACATTTTTGGATCTTCGAAAGTGATTCAGAAGACGAGACTGAGATGATCTATCTCAGACATGCGCGACGGAATTATCGCCCTTTAACTCATGAAGATCTAATGGGACAAATGGGCATACGGCTAGGGCATGAATGGTGGGTAGACCCAGCAAGGTGGGACCAAGTGTTGGATCCATGGCTCCAAATTCAAGATGAGCACCGTCCACCCCGAGATCCTATCATGACAATAGTACCGAGGGAAGACCTTGTCCTCCTTTCAGCACATAGGGCTGATCCGTTCATACCCGTCCCTACAGAACCAGATCCAGAGTATAGGGAGCATCTAGAAGAATCAAGTTATCACACCCGTGGTAATGGAGACCAAATTCATTCCATCCACATGATCTCCATTGATTTGACCACACCCATCCGCAATCCGGTCGATCCAGCATGATCATTGCATCTAGACATAGATGACATCGAATGGGATTGCATCAATTCACCTTTATCACCATCAGAGTACTAGCCTTTCGGTGAAATGCTTCATTTTACCTCAAGGACAACTCAAGATATCTGTCAGGCTGAAGAGGGGCCCGAAATTCCAAACATAGATTTAAACTCAGCCAATGATATCCATTTGATCCCGACTCCACATCAGTTGGAGGACGGATCCCACATGTCAGTCGAGGAAATGACTGACGTAGACATTGGCTTAGACCCAACGAATCCATAGATTATCAAGCTGGGAGTAAGATTATCCCCTGAAGAGCAAGCCGACTACATTACCCTTCTCAAAGTGAAGAAGGAAGTTTTTGCATGGTCATACAGAGACATGCCGGGACTAGACTCGCAGCTAGTCACGCATAATTTAACGCTTGATCCGACAATCAATCCCGTAAAGAAAAAACTATGAAAGATGCACCCAACAGTGGCCTTGATGGTCAAAGACAAATTACAAAAGCTATTGGATGCACAGTTTGTCATCTGCATGGATTATCCGCCATGGCTATCCAACATGGTTCCCGTCAAGAAGCCCGATGGGAGGATTCGCATATGCACCGATTTTCGAGATCTAAACAAAGTGAGTCCTAAGGATGATTTCCCCTTGCCCAGCATCGACACGTTGGTAGACGCTACATCAGGTCACGAAATGCTTTCCCTAATGGATGGTTTCTCAGGATACAATCAAATTCATATCAATCCTGAAGACCAACTTAAAATGGCGTTCACAATGCCTTGGGGGACATTTTGTTATAAGGTCATGCCTTTTGGCCTTAAAAATGCTGGCGCTACCTACCAACGTGCCATGACATATATCTTCCATAATTACATGCACAAAACTTTGGAAGATTACATGGATGATTTGTTAGCCAAGTCTCTTTTGCGCTCAGATCATCTCGGTGACTTAAGCAAGATCCTCGATCACCTCATAGAGCATAAGGTCAGACTAAATCCCAAGAAGTGCGTATTTGGTGTCACATCTGGAAAACTCTTGGGTTTTATAGTCTCAAAATGAGGCATCGAAGTGGACCCAAAGAAAGTTGAGGCAATCCTTGAAATGGCTCCCCCAACTACCATCAAGCAGCTCAGAAGTCTGCAATGAAAGGTCGCGTCGATTAAATGCTTCATAGCGCAATTATATGACAAATGCCAACCCATGAAAAAATTATTGCACAAGGGGGTTACATTTCATTGGGATGACGAATGCCAGTCAGCCTTTGATGAAATCAAACAATACCTAGCTTTGCCACCATTATTGGCACCACCTAGACCAGGAGTGTCGTTCTATTTATACATCTTAGCTACTGAGGTGGCACTGGGCACCATGCTGGCCCAGAAGAATGAAATTCACAAAGAACAGGCCACTTATTATCTTAGCCACACCCTGGTCAGTTACGAACTTAACTATGCATACGTTGAGAAACTCTGCTTGGCAGTGGTGTTTGCTACCAAAAAGCTACGCCACTACATGTTGAGCAACACTACGTATGTTGTGTCTAAAGAGAATCCATTGCGATACATGATGAGTCGCACTTATCATAGTAGTCGCACGACGAAATGGATCATGTTGTTGACATAATTTGACATAGAGTTTATTGGACAAAAATCTATCAAAGGACAAGTCATAGCCGATCAACTAGCAGAGGCTCCTCTTGAAGAAGATCAGCCTCTGGTCATAGAACTACCCGATGATGGGGTCTTCCATGTCTCAGAATCGCTAGATTCTGATGAGCCTGAGTCACAGGCCGACATAACCCTATTTTTTGATGGTTCCAAATGTGAGCAAGGTGGTGGCACGGGAATTGTATTCTTCACACCGTAGGGTGCTCCAATGCCCCTCTCATTTAAATTAAACTTCCAGTGCACCAACAATAATGCATAATATGAAGCCTTGCTCCTAGGTCTTTAGACAACAATCGCCATGAACATCAAAAGATTGAACATCTTTGGTGATTCGCTGTTAATCATCAATCAAGTCAAAGGGGTATATCAATGCAAATGCCCAGTTCTAAAGGCCTATAAAGCCCTTGTGGACAAATTCCTAGCAAAACTTGAGTGGTATGACATCGAAGCACTCCCTCGATCATCGAATCATTTTGTGGACACAATGGCCTCATTGGGGTCACTAATCCCGCAAGACCTTTCCGGTGATATGACAACCATTCAAGTCAAAACCTTATCACAATCCGTAATGGAGTGTGCAAGCTTAGACTTGACGCCAAGAATCCACATGATCCAGATTGAACCATCCTCGGATAAGTTCTTTCGAATCCGAGATCATCTGAAACGTGCCAACTGGGGGTCCTTGTTTTCCCCCACTCCCACTAATAGCAACAAAATGCTATTCTTACAAGTTCTATCGCATTCAGCATTTGTTAGGGAAGAACTTCAAAAGGGATTGGTTGTTCATACTGTCGAGGTTTTCGATCAACAGGACTGGTATTTACCCATTAGAGACTACCTCAAGTTAGGTAATCTTCCCTTTGGATTGACACACGCCGCAAAACAAACATTCAAGCAGAAAGTAGCTAAGTATGTCTTGATAGGAGACATTTTGTATCATCATAGCTATGATGGAATTCTTCTTCGTTGTTTGGACCAGCAAGAGTCCACTTGGGCAGTCGCCCAAGCGCACGACGGTACATGTGGTGGCCACTTTAGTGGTATGGCCATTGCAAAGCGCATTCTTCGCATGGGATATTATTGGCCATCTTTAGAGCGAGATTGTTGCGCATATGTCAAGAAGTGCGTGAAATGTCAACATCATGCCAATTTGATGCACGTACCTTCCCAGGCCTTGCAGGAAGTCCAGTCTACTTGGCCATTTTTGTAATGGGGATTCGATCTAATTGGAAAGATCTCCCCTGCATCATCAGGCCATCACACGTTTATCATAACGGCCACAGAGTATTTTACTAAATGGGTGGAAGTAATTCCGTTAACTTCTATGACAGGACCCCACATTGTGGAGTTTGTCTTGCATAACATCATATGTCGTTTTGGTATTCCATCCAAAATAATCTCGGATAATGGGCCATCATTCAAGAACAAAGACGTGTGTGCTTTAACCACAAAGTAAAAAATTTAGCACAACTTTTCAACACCCTATTATCCGCAAGCAAATGGGCAAGCAAAGGTGTCAAACAAAACGCTAGTCGCCATCCTTAAAAATACGGTTGCAGACAGTCATAAAGATTGGCACATCCAAATCCCACTTGCCCTTTGGGCTTATCACACTAGCATTCGAACGCCAACTGGGGCAACTCTGTTTTCGCTGGTGTATGGCTCAGAGGTAGTAATGCCTCTCGAGTTGGAAATTTCTTCCCTGCACATATCAATGCAGGAGTTCATCGATGATGACACTGCATGGCAGGATCGATTAGACCAACTTACGTTGCTCAACAAACGATGCGTTAATGCTCTCGAGCACTTACGTATCTACCAAGAGCGACTTAAGAAAGCTTACAACATGAAAGTTCACCTAAGGGACTTTTGGGTTGGTGATTTGGTTTTGAAGGAAAACCAACAGAACTCTAATTTGTCGTCCCACCTAAGGGACAAGTTCACGGCAAATTGGTTAGGTCCATATGTCATTGATAGCAAAATAGGACCCGGGATGTACCGGCTAGCTTCTCTTGACGGTATCAAGGAAATAGAACCCTTGAATATCAGTCATTTGCGACCATTTTATATATAAGAGAGCCATGTCCCAAAAATGCTCCAAGGATCCATAAAATCGCTTGGTCAAAAACACAAAAGCTCCAAGGATTATCGCAATCACTTGGTCAAACCAAAAAAAAAAAAAAAGCTCCAAGGATTATCGCAATCACTTGGTCAAAACCCAAAAAGCTCCAAGGATTATCGCAATCACTTGGTCAAAACCCAAAAAAGCTCCAAGGATTATCGCAATCACTTGGTCAAACCAAAAAAAAAAAAAAGCTCCAAGGATTATCGCAATCACTTGGTCAAAACCCAAAAAGCTCCAAGGATTATCGCAATCACTTGGTCAAAACCCAAAAAGCTCCAAGGATTATCGCAATCACTTGGTCAAACCAAAAAAGCTCCAAGGATTATCGCAATCACTTGGTCAAAACCCAAAAAGCTCCAAGGATTATCGCAATCACTTGGTCAAAACCCAAAAATCTCCAAGGATTATCGCAATCACTTGGTCAAATAAAAAATGCTCCAAGGATTATCGCAATCACTTGGTCACCCCAAAAGCTCCAAGGATTACCACAATCACTTGGTCAAAACATCAAAAGCTCCAAGGATTATCGCAATCACTTGGTCAACCCAAAAAGCTCCAAGGATTATCGCAATCACTTGGTCACCCCAAAAGCCCAAAGGATTATCGCAATCACTTGGTCACCAAAATGCTCCAAGGATGTCCACAATCACTTGGTCAAAAATAAAAAATAATCAAAAACAACAAAAATTTGCATCTCATTTCTAGGCATACTCAAACTCATCAATAGAGAGCTCTTCTCGCACCTCATATTCATATTCACAAAAATAAATACATCAAAAATACAAAAATATGTAGCTGCATTAAGCATTGCATCCGTACATTGCATATTGGTGGTCGTACAAGTCAAAGGCACCATAGGCTGTAATTGCTCTACTAATCCATCTTGTTCCACACTGTTCCATTTTACAAAAACAACGAAAACACCATGCATTGCTTTTTACCACACTAGAGTCAGTGGTCTTTTAATGTATTAAAAGTTTTCGTGATTCAGTCATCATTTTCCTCTTTAGCCATGTAATGTATCAAGTCAGACAGATTTTACGAAGGTAGAGTTAAACTTGAAATACACCTTGTTACGTAACATCCCAACACACATAAAAACACATAAAACAATTCCTAAGTTGTGTGAACGAAATATGAAACCTGTAGGGTAATCCAAGTCACCATAAGTGAAACGGTTATCATGCTCATCCCCCTGTGCGAATGACCCCAAGAATGCTGAGAGTTGGAAAAAGGACAAGCATCCTCCCTACCCAATTCCCTAAAATCCCTAGTTCTCAATAGTTGCAAAACATCAAAAATTTGCAAAATGTCAAAAACTGATGCAGGAGCATCCGGAGGTAGCCGATCAATCTTGCATCCTTGAAAATTTTCTCGGTTCTCGAAGTATTTTGAAGCTTTTTTGGTTCCAGCTTTTTCCCAAGGGGGGAAGATTTGTGAGGAAATCGAAGAGTTCAAGCTTTGTAAGGAAGTGGGGGAGTCTCGGAGAAGTTTACAAAGTTTGGACTAGAGTTGGAGTGAGGTCACGAAATCGCGACCTCAGAAGCTTCGACCTTGGCAGGGGTCAACTTCGTCGCGATATCGCGACGTCGCGATATCACGACGGTTCAGTATTGAGAAGCAAGGCGGTGATTTGGGTCACGATATCGCGACATGTCGCGATATCGCGACGATGGTGCAAAGACGAGACGCGAAAGAGTTTTCGTCGCGATATCGCGACGACTTTATTGAAAGCAGGGCGTGGAGGTGGCTGGGTCACGATATCGTGACAGCTGTTGAATACAAAGGCGGGGGAGATGGTGCCGGCGCGATATCACGACAGGTCGCGATATCACGACCTGTTGCGATATCGCGGCCAGTTAGAGGCCGACACATGGCATGTGGCCTGGAGCAACAAGGTGTTAAGAAAAGTAAACAAAAACAAAGAAGAGGAACCAACGGCCATGCAAGGCCAAATTGTGCCACATGGCAAACACGTGTGTCAACAGCTATGTTACAACAAAGAGAAAGCACGGTCAGATGGCCGCGTAGAGGAAAAAGAAGATGGAGAACGCGGAAGTGGAGAAGGGAGGAAACAAAATTATGAAGAAGACAAAGGTGGAGGGGTCGACCGCGACCAAGTAAGGTCAAGGCCGAAGAAAATAGCGGACGGCCGACACGTGGCACAGCATTGGTCAGCCGCGGGAGTTAAAGAAGTTAGAGAACAAACGGACGGCCGAGAGCGGCCGAGTTTGACACGTGGTTGCCACGTGTATCATGATAATTGGGAAAGACGCGTGTACCAAGTATGTTGTGACAAAGAGAAGGGGTGGACAGTGTTGCACACGGTCGGCTACGTGTTTAAATTAAAAAGTGGAGAACACGTATTCGGGTTGTTGAGAACAGCCGCGAGCATTAAAGGGCAGGATGGAGGAAGCAACAGTGCGAGGGACGATCAGAGTGGCGAAGCAGAGAAGCCATTAATGCAAGCTCCGGGTAGATCGAGCAGATGGGCATTTATACCTAAAATTTAAAATCCCGGAGAGGAGGGAAATTCGAGCGGGAATGTTGATAGGTGGAGGCATTGATTGCCGAGAGGGAGGGGACCTCTATAAAAACCCATTATTTTGTTTTAACAAGGTGGCGAACCGAAGAACAGAGGAGTGGTACAGAGGAATAACAGAGCCGAACTCGGCCATTGTAAGGCCTGCGGGCTATTTCTTTGGATGCATGTAAATATTTTCCGATTATTAATGAAAATGTTCGGTTTTGCATTGTGAGTGTGAAGACTTTGGTTTTCGGTGCCCCGTCAGTGGTATCAGAGCGGGAGTTCCTGAGTGTGCAGCAGATCCGCCGAAAGTGAGGCAGTTGCACCAGGACCTACGGGAGAGTTGAGAGAGAAGGAGAGTTGAGGATTCCCGAGCGTGTTAGCAGACCGCCGGACGTGAGGCAGCTACACCGGGATCAGTTAAGTTTGTGAGAAAAGCAAGCAAAAAGAATGCATTCCCGAAGAAGACGGGATAACCAGGAGGATGTGGTTTCAGAAGAAGAGTATTTAGCCTTGAAGCGGCAATTAAAATCATTGCAAAAGGAGTGGCTTGCAATGAAGTTACGGGAGAAGGAAGAATGACAGAAAAGGCGGGAAGAGAGACAGAGAAAGAAAGAAGAGAAGATGAAAGAGGTTGTAGAGGAGTATAGCAGTACCGGGACCTGCCCGGAAGAAAGCATAGATTTTTCTATGCAAGAAGAGGAAATACCGCAGGCTACAGCAGAAGTTTGCAGCAATGAGAAAATTAGTCGGGAAGAAGACAGAGGCTGTATGGACCGGGAGCCGGGGTTAGAACAGTTTGCAGAGGATGAGAAGATGTGCAGTAATGCCAGAATTTGTCTGGTAGAGGGCAGAAAATTTTCTTGCCAAGACGCAGAAGTTGAACAAGTTGCAGAGGCAGGTGAAGGTTGGGAAGGGTTGCCGAAGGCGGTGACCGAACAGCACCGAAGTGAAGATCACTTCTCTATTTACCCCGGGTGTCTGATGCAGGAGCATCCGGAGGTAGCCGATCAATCTTGCATCCTTGAAAATTTTCTCGGTTCTCGAAGTATTTTGAAGCTTTTTTGGTTTAAGATTTTTCCCAAGGGGGGAATATTTGTGAGGAAATCGGAGAGTTCAAGCTTTGTAAGGAAGTGGGGGAGTCTCGGAGAAGTTTACAAAGTTTGGGCTGGAGTTGGAGTGAGGTCGCGAAATCACGACATGTCACGAAATCGCGACCTCAGAAGCTTCGACCTTGGCAGGGGTCAACTTCGTCGCGATATCACGACGATGGTGCAAAGACGAGACGCGAAAGAGTTTCCATCGTGATATCGTGACGTCGTGATATCGCGACGTCGTGATATCGCGACATCGCGATATCGTGACGACTTTATTGAAAGCAGGGCGTGGAGGTGGCTGGGTCGCGATATCGCGATAGCTGTTGGATACAAATGTGGGGGAGATGGTGCCGGTGCGATATCACGACCTGTTGCGATATCGCGGCCAGTTAGAGGCCAACACGTGGCATGTGGCCTGGAGCAACAAGGTGTTAAGAAAAGTAAACAAAAACAAAGAAGAGGAACCGACGGCCATGCAAGGCCAAATTGTGCCACATGGCAAACATGTGTGTCAATAGCTATGTTACAACAAAGAGAAAGCACGGTCAGATGGCCACGTAGAGGAAAAAGAAGATGGAGAACGCGAAAGTGGAGAAGGGAGGAAACGGAATTATGAAGAAGACAAAGGTGGAGGGGTCGACCACGACCAAGTAAGGTCAAGGCCAAAGAAAATAGCGGATAGCCAACACGTGGCACAGCATTGGTCAGCCGTAGGAGTTAAAAAAGTTAGAGAACAAACGGACGGCTGAGAGCGGCCGAGTTTGACACGTGGTTGCCACATGTATCATGATAATTGGGAAAGACGCGTGTACCAAGTATGTTGTGACAAAGAGAAGGGGTGGACAGTGTTGCACACGGTCGGCTACGTGTTTAAATTAAAAAGTGGAGAACACGTATTCGGGTTGTTGAGAACAGCCGTGAGCATTAAAGGGAAGGATGGAGGAAGCAACAGTGTGAGGGACTATCAGAGTGGCGAAGCAGAGAAGCCATTAATGCAAGCTCCGGGTAGATCGAGCAGATGGGCATTTATACCTAAAATTTAAAATCCCGGAGAGGAGGGAAATTCGAGCGGGAATGTTGATAGGTGGAGGCATTGATTGCCGAGAGGGAGGGGACCTCTATAAAAACCCATTATTTTGTTTTAACAAGGTGGCGAACCGAAGAACAGAGGAGTGGTACAGAGGAATAACAGAGCCGAACTCGGCCATTGTAAGGCCTGCGGGCTATTTCTTTGGATGCATGTAAATATTTTCCGATTATTAATGAAAATGTTCGGTTTTGCATTGTGAGTGTGAAGTCTTTGGTTTTCAGTGCCCCATCATATTTGACATCATACAGTGCACACATCAAATGGCACAAACGATAGTGATTTTCATCACTCCATCTCCCCAATCCCTTACTCAAAACAAAAACAAACCAAAATAAATAGTGATATTATCACTACAAACGAGCAAGTATCCCAATACAATTGAAGAAAATAAGGGATTTGAACTTGAATCCCTAGAACTCTTAGCATTCTAACAGGTCATGAGGCAAGCCTCAGTATCGGTTTGGTTGATAGCCTATCGGTAACTGGCGGTAAACTTCTCGCATGACGATATATCTGTCACATTAACTTGCATACAGATCAATGTTTGCATGAGTATGAGCTAGCTTATGGCATCCTGGATAACATCACAGATTAATCTAACTGAATACAACAAAGGAGTTAGTGCAGCTAATTAGGTGATCCTCAGTACAGAGTTCGGTTGAAAGCCCATCTGGCACTGGCGGTATCCTGACAAATACCACATAAATGAACTCAATTGCACACATAGGGATGTGAAATAGCTCGATCAAAAACAAGTTCGATTCATACCTTGTTCAAAAGTCTTGTAAGACAAAGTACAGTCATGGCTAGTGAGTTAAAACCGTCTGAGTCTCAGAAAACCTTAGCTACATTTCTAAACCAACTGCGCTACTTCTCATTCTTACAATACCATCAAAAAATACACAAAAAAAGAAAAAACCACAGCTACATATACAACGTCATGCAATCGCATAAAAACAAAAATAAAAAGCATCCTAAAACAGTCTATGGTGCCATAGCCAAAAATCACAAATTCCATTCATCCATTTTGCATATCACATAAGAATCAAAAACATTTGCATTCATCATTTGCATAAGCATTCATCAAAATAAAAAAACATGCATAGTCATTAGCCATCATGAATAAACATCAGATCATCACATGTACATAAACAAAATAAAACCGGTATATATATATATATATATATATATATATATATATATATATATATATATCGTCAAAAAAAAATGCCCGTAGGCTACAAAACTGGTCCTCAGACCCAGCAATCATATCCAAAAACCCAACCTAAGGCGTCGACCACCATGATCATGCAGGATCAATGTGACGAGAACTACCCCCCATGGTGTGGGTCCTATGGGACCTCGTAGGGTGGCTACTACTAGCCCCCGCATCACGCCTGCTACCACCTCCATCATCTAATCACCTACGACGAGATGATGTTGACTGCTCAGTCGCACTATCCCTTGTTCGACGTGAAGATCCACTGCCCGAGGGCTCAGGCAGCCGCCCGCCAAGGCGGATGACCTCCCTCTCCAAGCCTAGCCGGTGCCTACACCATTCTGCCTCTCATCGATGATAGTAAGATACTGCATCATCACACTGTGCCAGAACCCTATCCCGCTCTACTAGCTGGGCCCGCAAAATATCCCTCTCCCGCAGCGCGTCCCCTAGCTCCAGATCCCGTATACGTAGCAGCTCTGTCAGTCATGCAATCTTAGCACATACCTCAGACTCCATCTCCTCTGTATCTGCCTGACGAACAGGACCCTATGGAACAGCAGCCTGCTCTGGCTCCCACTGCTCCTCCACATCCTGCATGTCCGACTGATCCGGAGCACCAAAATCAACATCCTCATTCCCCACATCCACCATGTCCGCATCATCCAACGGACCTCCCCAATCATCACCTGCTGCCTCAGCACCCTCCACTGTCGCCTTTGTGCCTCCTAGTGGCCCCTCCCCTCTCCATCGCCATAGCACCCACCACGAGTCATACTCAGTGGTAGTCCCAACGTCATCTACGTCCGGGAAATCAATCATCGCATCTAACTCCTCGCCCAATGGCACGGTGATCGGTGGATCTAGAGCCCTCTCATCACCCCGGTGTTGATAGACCACAGGCTCACCAGGCAACCCCTGGCACACCCCAAACTGTCGTGTAACCCGGCTATATGAGAAAAACTCATGCTCGGTCTCGTGCCACCCAATCAACCACCGCTCCCTGCATACTCGTCGGAGCCACTCTCCAACCTCCGGCCAGGCTGGATAGTCCCGATAGGGGTGCCAAACCACCTCCCCTGGAGTGAGCCGAGAGAAGGCATCAGTATAATTCTCTACAGCACCTACCCATCGCCGACTCTACCCCTGCTCCGTAGACCGCCGCCACAAAACTGCATAGCCTATCTCCACATCATCCATCGTCGCCCGAGTCATCCATGGTAACCCGGTCGGCCTCTCAACTGCTATGTGCTGCCAACCCTAGCACTGCAGCAGATAACTGCAGCTGACCCCCTTCTGCTGCCGACAGCGGACCCCATACAACTCCCCGTAGAGCTGTGCCAACAATGTCTATCCCCATCTCAAAATCAGCGGTGCCTCTATCGGGCACTCTACCAACTGCCACACCAAATCTAGCAGGTTCCACGGGAACCTAACGCCTGACGAATCAGGTAGAAGCATGTTAGAAATGAGGCCCATCAAGAATGCGTGCCTCACTCCTAACACCCCCCTCTCCTGCCACAAGCCAACCAAAATCTTGCCAGCCTGGTAGTCCACTTCGGCTGTCTCCAATGGGTTCGTTACACCCATCCGCACCCCATTCCCAAATGGTTCACGCGGCGATGTCCTAATGGGCAGTCCATCTATCAAAATCCGAAGCAACCGATAGACATCCTCCAAAGTCACAGTCATCTCCCTTGTCGGGAGATGGAACGTGTTGGTCCGTGGATCCCAAAGTTTGATCAGAGCCGTCAGATAGGCCTGATCCGGGACCACAAGCTCTAGTCGAGACACCTGCTTGAGCCCAAGGGCATCAAGCCATTCCCAATCATCATCAGTCAATGCACCCCGCACCTCAGTAAAAGCAGCAGGTACACGGTATCGGCTCCTAACCTGCAAAAGAAAACAATTCAACAAAAAAAATTAAAAATCATGGAAAAGAACTGTACAGCAATAACAAGAGCAAAAATTCAAAAAAAAAAAAAAAAAAACAAATCTTCAGTTCCAAGGTTTCTAATCTTAACTGATTAATTCAAAAACAGCATAAAAAGAAAATTCAAAAAAAAAAAAAAAAAATAATACGTCTTAGGGTTTTACGTTCCGTTATCCTAGGGTTTAGTCATAAGCAAAATTCTTTACCTAGGTTTTACGTTACGTTTAATTGTACAGTAAAACTTAGTTGTCTTAAATCCAGTTTCAGGGTTTAAGTTTTAAAACATATTTTGAAAAACATCATCACAAAAACAGTTAAATAAAACAAGTGCAATTTTAAACAAAAATAAACTCTAAGAGGCACTTACAGGTTTTGCCTCGGCTCCGCCGCTCGAACCAGTTTGTGCACTCATGATGGCAGAGAGAATTCCAGCAGCGCTTCACTTCGCAGAATTACCTCCTCCTCCCAGAGCTCCAAAATCGCAAGAAAAAAAATGACACAAATGAGCCCAAATTCAAGTTTTGGCCCTTAAATAGACCTTTGAGCTGGAATTCGTCCTTGACTGGGATGAGCGCTCTGGTTAGCGCTCGTCCCACCCAGGGATGAATTCTACAGCTGGAATTCGTCCCACCCAGGGACGAATTCAGGCCAGAACTTCAAAAACATCAAAAAATGATCAAAAATGCACTAAAAACAGACAATAAATTTGCCCGATAGGAGTGCTACTGCACCTCACATCCAGCGCATACAAAATAGACATTGGAGTCACAAATTATCACTATCCTACTCCCTAAGAAGGCTACCATAGCCGGACCACTCCACGGGAAGACGGATTTCCGATAATTTAATCCCCAAATGGTGTCACAAAAAACAACAAAAACAACAAATAAACGCAACACAAAAACACAACAATAAGCATTGTCGGACACAAGTGCTCTTGCACTTAACCTCTAGGCAAAGAAATTCGATGTCGGGGTTCAAATTGTCACTCTCTTACTTCCCCAAGAAGGCTACCATAGCCGGACCGCTCCACGGGAAGATGGGTTTTTGATGATTTCACCCCATTATGGCATCACCAAAAGGGTTAACACCCACCAAAAATAGGTCCAAATGTTGGAAAAATTACACATTCTTAAATGGTAAAACATCTAAAGGCACCCTTGCACAAGTCATCTTGGGTCAAGCGACTCGTCGTTTTTCTCATGAAGGTCATTCCCTCATCGATTCGTCGCTTGAGGGGGTAGTCACACTTAGTCACCAATCAACAATCACACACCCAATTAAGGAAAACGACATGCATTCAAAGAATCATTGACAAAGACAATCACGCTCCTGCTTGGGGTAGTAAAAAAGCAACAATCAAATCAATCAAACACTTGGCATTTCGTGAATCATGAACACAAGGTTCCCCCGAGGATAAAAGGTTGCGCCCTTTGCCTAATCATGATTGATCAATGTCCAAGCTCAAGTCACACCTCACCAAAATAGGTTAACACTTGAAATCAAACTCCTTAGCTCGTCAGAAGCAAGGATTCAAGAATGCATGCCCTTTCCATGCTTGGGGCATCAAAAGTTGGTTAGGTTACCAAGAAAGCCTAATCATTAGTGCTTTGGTTATCTATTTTTGCTCAAGCGTTGTGCTATGCACAACGCATCCCAAAAAGGGGCATCTGTAGACACCAAAACAACACCAATCCGATTATGTGATTGCAAACACTGATCGCTTTGACAAACACAGTCCCCAGGGTAGCCCTCAGAGGTCAAACAGTGGTCCTAACAACTTTCATAGCAATTTTGTAAGGTCAAGAGGCAATTTGGTACATTTAGACACTTTGCTCAGTATTCGTCTCACCTAGGGACGAATTCAAAATGGAATCCGTCTCACCCAGAGATGAATTCTGAATTTGTCTCTGGTAGGGACGAATTCTGAGTTTAACGAGCAAAAAGAAGAATGGCGCCAAGTGGCAGCCCAGGACAGTCAGTTGATGACTCCTGCCTCGCACGCATGTGTGGGTGGACAGATAGGCCGTTAGAGGACTGTCACAAGGGCAGTTATGAAAGCCCAAGTCATGGAGGACTCCCCTCCCTCATGGGAAGACTTGACTGCCACATGGCACCTATGACCAACACATGGCGCTTATGCTTCCCTCTCAAAAGAGACCCCATGGGTCTATAAAAGGTGGGACTTTTCTCACCCAAAAGGAGAGATTGGAGGCGATTTCAAGCAACGAAGTGTTGTCCGATTGATTACCCACTTGCATCCTTTTGATTCACCTTCTCACATCCACTAATATCTTTCGCAAGGGAGGTTATTGGGTGGATTTTGGAAGCATGGATCCAACCCAAATCCAACATTTGACCACCTTACACCACCAATTTGCAGACATCCCAATCCTAAGAGGTTTTGGGCCCATCCCTAGTGGATTGGCGTCGAAATCAAGTGCCAACGGTGGGAGGCCCACTTGGGCACCCCCGCACTTTCTAAGTTTTATTTTAAAAGCATTCTAGATTATTTTTTCATGTTGCATTTTATGTTATTCTGTTTAGTGAACTCATAGCTTCATTTCCATAACATTTTGATCATATTTTATCATGCCTTTTGTCGCTTTGTTGTCCTACTAACTTGCAGGTGGTGATATCGAATTCCCGAGGATAGAGGCCAAATTGGGAGAATCCGACCATCTGGGTCGTCCCAAAATGGCCCCAATTACATAACCCCTCTGTTTGTAGGTGTTTTGGAGGTCTTGAGAGTCGACATTGGAGCAGCATCACCTCGGCTTTTCCAACACAGTAGAATTCGTCCCACCTAGGGACGAATTGCAGTCAGAATTCATCCTGCCCAGGGACGAATTCCAGGTGAAGGCAGATTGGCCGACTGTTTTAGTGGCAATGGCCTTCTGGTAATATCTTCTATCTTCTGTCAGGTTCTCAGGCCATTTGGACTCACTTTACTCATTGTTTTAGACAAATGTTTATATGCATCTTTTGGTGATTTTAGAGAACAGACACTTCTTATTTGCAGCAGGTGCTACTGACATCTTCGTTGTTTCTTTGTTCGTAGGAGAAGAAGCAGAGGTCAAGGAATCATCAACATCAACGACGACATCGTCTTGGCCCGCCCATCTCAAGTGTGGGCATGCGGAAAGAGGAACCTTAAGTCTTGATTGTAATCAAATTCTTTTAACGCTCCTAGCCCCTGAAAAGGGAGGAGGCATATTTGTAACAGAGATCAAGAGAGTTTAATGAAAGGGCTGTGTTTTCTCCATTTTCTTGTATCTCATTTCAATGCGTCTCTTTCATTTCATGCATTCTACATTTTTAGGACTTAAGCGTATTTGATTTTGAATGCATCGCAATTAGTGTTTCCTTCGCCCGAAATCTCGTGCTTTCAATTATTGTTTCTCATAGTTAATAAGTATGAGTATTTCATTTGAAGGGTGATGGTATACCTAGATATCATTGGAAATACATCTTATTTAAGTATATATCAAGGACAAAATCATTGCTATTTATAACTCGTCTTTCACATTTTGTTAATGTTTATCATATATGCATATAAATGAGTTCAACTTGGGGAGGAAATCATTTTAATTGGGATATATTTTTCCTTTTAGGGCTCTCCCCTATATTTTTGGTAGAAATTTATTGATAAATTTAATAAAAAAATCTCATACTAGATCACTAAGAAGCTCTTACATGATCAAGTTTTAAATTTATTCTATATATAATTACTACCCATATTTATTTCTCCCCATTATTGGTATCTCTCTAAGGGTTACTATGACAAGTTAAAAATTACTAAAAAAGTATTTTAGATAAAACATTTATGGATAAAAGACTTTCCTTATGTGGCTGAGGAAGTGAATTGACTCCCTCTCACCATGAATTCATAAGAATCATTGAAATATATCATCAAATATTTTACTCCTTTTCCAAGTGTGTGGCCAAGGTGATATCTAGAATCAAGTATTGAATAATTATTTTTAAGTGTTATATTTAAATTTAAAATCCTTATGGGAGATATTACTATAAGGGGATTCAATAATATTCTATGGTATAGAGCATTTGAAATAATTAGAAGAATGTTATCTCCCATATTATTTGGATGGGGTTTCTCTTTGTAATATGCTTGTCATTCATAGAATAATTCCTATGACCTTGTTCTATGATTCAATAGCAAAAGAAACCATATGTTAAAATAATGAGATATTGATTAATTTGGGTTGTATATAAAGGTAATTATCATAATATCAACTATTAAGAAGCCTAGTTATTGAATGTGAGAGATGAATCTAAAAAAAAAAAAAATATTGAAAACAATTATTAACCTATGGTAGAATAAGTGAAAGATAATCAAGTAGTCTCAAGCATAAAAATTGTAATATTTTGGCATAATAATTTAATGCATGTCGAGCCATCAATCTAATGCAACCATTTGTAGATATTGATATTATTTTTTGATAGGAATCCAAGCAAGTCAAAAATATCATGTAATATTGTCTATATTAATTAAAAATATTAGGCTAATTTAATTTGACAAGTTAGTTTTCATGGATCCTTACATATAGCTTGACCAGGGTGAGACTTCATAGATCCATGAAGAACGTTGATCATAAATTATACTTCAATGGTATTCATATTATTTGTTCCACTAATTCTCATGATGAAATTATATGGTTTACTAATTAAAAGATAATGTTTTTCAACAAAATAGCCCATATTAAAACTTGTTGTTTCACATGGCAAGACTAAATATCTCTAATAAAGGATTATATACAATAATTAATGGTTTCATTGTACCAGGACTAAAATATTCCAATAATACAGCCCATTTCGTAATTTATAGTTCCACAACAAACATAATATATGTTTTTAATTATATGTTACATTTTAAAATGTGTGGTTGTACAATAGTAAGGGAATATAATTTTAATGAAATACCACATTACCCATTCCCTGTCTTCATAATGGATTACCTTATTCTTTATAATAAATTATTTAATTATAAAATTAAAGGTTTTATCAATTTGACTATTATAAAATTTATTAATATTATTGAAAAACAATGCTTGAATTATTATAAACGTTATACTCTCTTACATTATTTGGAGCTACACAAGTTGTGGGTGATTATTTGGAGATGATTAAATAGGTAATGAGATATGTTGAGTTACCTACTACAATGTGTGGTACAATATTCTCATATCAAATTACATATATCTTATTTATAAATTTCAACTTACAAAGCAAGCACTTTGGTGTTTTAAAGAAATATTAAAATTTTATAAGATAGGTTTCAGATTCAATCTTTTTGGGTGTTAGTATTTTGTAATAGGTATATGTGTGTTTGTGTGTGTATTGAGGCTTGACATTAGAACAACAAATTAAATCTTTTTAAAATAAAAAGGCTAGGGGATAGATTATTATTGGGGGTATTATTATTATAGAAAGGAACTTTATTTTTTGATGTAGTTAAAACGAGAAATAAGAAAAGGTATTTTTATTTGGAAGTAAAGTTGATAGAAAAATATTTTACTCATATAGTTTGTTAAAAGCAAAGATAAAAATAAAAAAATATAATGAATAAATTTATAAAGTGCATTTAGGGAGTTATAAGGTATACAAGTGAATTCTATTAGGTGAACAATATTTTGAAGAAAGGTTGACATTTAAAAACTGAAATGTGAATTTGTTTTGAAAGAATGTTGAAAGTTTGTGATGTTTGAAGTATTTTATTCAAAAACATAATAATAATTGTAATTTTTTTAATAAGTTATATTTTTGGCATTTACCAACACCTTGAAATTTTCAATTAAACATTTACATAAAAAAAACTATATAGAGAACAAATAAAAAATATGTGCTTTTTCCAATTACAAAAATCGATACAAATGAAACCTCAAACTTGTATTTATAGGTAATGATATCATGTTAAGTTATTATGTCCAAGATCTAATATAGTTACTATAACAATGTTTGGGCATCAACCCTTTAAATCGTTGAGGAGAAATAAGGACACATTTCATGATATATTGTTTCACTCCATTCTTTACCTGATTTTTTACTATGGTTACATGTAAATTCTAAAATTGAGAAAATCCAAGTATATAGGGAAGTTATGCTCATATCGGAGGATTTTGTTTTAAGTAGATATCATTGATAGAATAAATAATTTTTAGTATTACATTCATATCATGTATCAATATCTTGCACATACCTTAATATCTTTGTCATGTACTAGCATGTATATCATGAGTACTAGCTTCTTCTACATATTGACAAGTATATCAAAAGAGCGGGTATAATAAAATTATTGATAAATAAAACTAGTGGTATATAGAAAAGAAGATGATTTGGAGATGTAATGAACCTTTACCATGGATACTAAAAAATATTTCTCATAGAATATTAGTTAGTTAAGGGCCAAAATTTTACACCATAGAAGAAAAATATGAGGAAAATACTTGTGATTAAAAAACTCTGGAATATTATTACTAGTGTTAAAAATATCTTGATGATATAAAATATAAATAGAAGTTTGAGAAAAGAGATGCAAATACACTTATGTTTATAATATTTGGAGTGGGTGATGAAATACAAGCATATAGTAGTAAAGCAAAAACATAAAAAGAGGCATGGGATAAATTTTATGTCATACATGAAGGAAGAAATGATGTAGCAATCCTTCATCTATAATCACAACTCCATACATTAATTATCCAAGATGGAATGTGTGTTGAGCAATTTCTTTGAAGAATTATAGAGTCAAAATCAAAGTTGAAAACTATAGGATAAAAGGTTGATGATAAGATCTTAGTTTTAGTTATGCTCATATCTATCCCTGAATCATTCAAAACATTGGTGATATTTCTCCAAATGTCAAATAGAAGTGTGTCATTTGAGGAGTTGATAAATATCCTTCAACAATATGAGATAAATAATTAGTTGAGAGATTGATTGACCATAAATTCCCTTATTTCAACTAGTAAATGACAAAATAATTCAAACTACCCTTTTGTCATAACTTCATCATAAAATCAACCATAAAGGAGAATGTGGTATTCTAATATTTGTGAAAGAGAAGGACATAGTACATATTTTTGTAAATATAATTCATTGGATTGAAGGAATAAATATCAAAGATAACATTAAGGGAATCAACAATCACAATATCAAAACAGATGATAAGAATACAAGGGCAATATCAAGGAGTGAAATCACAACAAATGTCACAATAGAAAAGGTATATTACACAGGGTAAATTAGAATTAAAATAATATTATGAATAAGGATGTCAAAAAATACATAAGGTCCTCATGGAAAGAGAAATATAAGAACCAAAAAATAAATATGATAGTAAACAATCCAAGATAAAAAAATGAAATACAAAAGTGTGTGTCATCCAAAAATAATGAAGGTGGAAAATTCTCAAAACTAAGGTCTTTTTTATAGGTAATACACAAGGATACTTCCAAAATAGAGAAGAATACTTCCAAAATGGTCCAATAATATATGTTTGCATTGTAAAAATAATATGCATGATACTATTCACCCTTGATATCTTAGAAGTGTAATGTCAAGATAAAATTAAAATAAATGAGAATTTGAAGAATAAGCCAAATATTAAATATGTGTATTGTGGCACGAGTGATCTTCTTCAAAGGATATATTTTAGTTGTGATACATATGATTTGAGGCCCATGATGTAATATAGTTGTTGTGATACCAGTTATTTGAAGCCTACAATGGATAATGTATATAATGATATAAGGGATCTTTTATAAGGGATAAATATAGCTTGTGACACCAATGATTTGAAAATTAATCATGAAGATAAAATGTTTGTAGGAAGTAGTTGTTTTAGCCATGATAAAGTACATATTATCATATTTGATAATCTTAATGAAATTTAAATTACCTTAAAGGACTTTGAGATGATGAGATATGGTATTTGAATATTGGTAGATAGAATCATATAGGTGATATAGAATTTGGGGATTTTGAAAGGTATACAAAACTTATTGGTTCAAATATATTGATAAAAATAGGATATTATGGTACACATTTAGAAATAAATGGGTAAGGTGTGAAAGAGCCCATAATACTAGATATAAGGGGAAATCATTTAAGGTCTTGAATATACAATACAAGAAGGTGGTAGTGAGATCAAGTATGTTAAAAAATAATTCCATTAAGAAGGTGAAAGAAATAGTACTACTAAATTTGTGATAGATGGCAACAAAATAAAACTCATGAAGAAGGAATTACATTCAATATTTCTTAGTGTGGGTTACTATAGTCATCATGGAATACATAGAAATTTAAAAACTAGATGTTGGAACTTACATTCATGTGAAATTTGTGGATGAAATAATGTAAGTTGGCACAAAAATAAATTGACCAACAAAATATAGATGATTTTTGAATGGATGAATATGTGTGATAGTGATAAGAAAAAATAAATATTGAATAATTTATACAAAATCAAACTAAGTTTAGTGATTTAAAAACATCATAATTTATTATTTATGAAGAATAATGTGATATTTTCCATGGAAAAATGTCTTTGGAAACTTGAGATAAATGATTTTAGTATTAAAATATTTGTTAGAATTTCACAATAGATATGCAAAGCATTACAAGATATGAAGAGAAGAGTAGAACTAATTGATTTATTCCAAGGATCAACTCTTTATAAATAGTAGAGTTGATCATTTAGAGCCATTGGATTACAACAACTCTTCATACCTAATGAAGACACCACTGAGAGTTCTTCTGACACATGGAGGAGTGGAAACTCAAGTGTCTATTAAGGAAATTAGAGGTGTGTCTTAGTATGGCGAATATTGTCCTCCTAATACAATAGATAGTTGGTGAAAAAATCCCTATGGGGAAAAACCAACTATGAGAAGAAGAGAGGCATGTCTTCGTATGGAAAATATTGTCCTCTTTATGCAAGAAAGAAAGATGAGTCCCAACAACTTAGCTTGATTAGGTACTCATTTACATAATATAGTTGGTGAAAAAACCCTTGTGGGGAAAAACCAACAATTAGAGGTATGTCTTCGTATGGCAAAGATTTTCCTCTTATTACAATAAATAAAGATGAGCCCCTACAACTTTGGCCTGATTAGGTACTCATATACAATAAATAGTTTATGAAAAAATCCCTATGGGGAAAAACCAACTATTAGAAGAAGAGAGGCTTATCTATGGCCCAATATGAATTTGTGTAGCCGATGATATCCATGGATTTTCCCTTGTATAAGAGCCCAAAATGAGTAGTGCCTGGCAAGTAATGGAGGAATATTTTTTATGCCTTCTAATTATTGAAGTGAGGCTGATGAGAGAATCTAGATATGAGGCCAACATCATATGATATATCTGGGCGAGTATGAGTAAGGTATAACAAACTTCCTACAAGTTGCGATATAGAGTAGCATCACAAAGAGGGGATGAGCAAGAAGTACTAAGATTAATGCTAGATTGAAAGGGGGTAGGAGAAGGTTTAAAATCCATAATTTTGAATATTTATAGAAGATATAGAGTGAAATTTTGTTGGCACAAAGATATACCTTCATATTTTTGACTTATTTGGATCCCAAGAAAGTAATGAGCTTTTCTAGATTAGTCATTTCAAATTTATTATAGAGTCTTTTAAATTCTGAATGTGAGTTAGGTTACTACTAGTGAGAAGAATATCATCAACATAAAGAACAATAATGGTGATGTTTCCTTCATTTATCCAAATGTAAACTATGTTATCAGACTCATAATGAGAAAAACCTGCTAAAAGAAGGAAGGAATCCATGTTTTCATACCAAGCTTTAGGGGCTTGTTTGAGTCCATATATATAATTTTTAAGCCTACAAACCTGTAGACACCAAAACAACACCAATCCGATTATGTGACTGCAAACACTGATCGCTTTGACACACACAGCCCCCAGGGCAGCCCTCAGAGGTTAAACAGTGGTCCTAACCACTTTTATAGCAATTTTGTAAGGTCAAAAGGCAATTTGGCACATTCAAGCACTTTGCTCAGTATTCGTCTCACCCAGGGACGAATTCAAACTGGGATCCGTCTCACCCAGGGACGAATTCTAAATTCGTCTTTGGTCAGGACGAATTCCAGGTTTAACGGGAAAAAGAAGAATGGCGCCAAGTGGCAGCCGAAGACAGTCATTTATTGCCTCCTGCCGTGCATGCGCATGTAGGTGGGTAGATTGGCCGTTGGAAGACTGTCACAAGGGCAGTCATGGAAGCCCAAGTCAGGGAGGAGTCTCCTCCCTCTTGGGAAGGCATGGCCGCCACATGGCACCCCTGCATGCCCCTCCAAAGAGACCCCTTGGGTCTATAAAATGGTGGACTTTCCCACCCAAAAGGAGACAAGTTGGAGGCATTTTCAAGCAACGAAGTGCTGCCAAATTAAACACCCCATTGCACCCTTTTTGATTCACATCTTCCACATCCTTGATCTCTTTCGCAAGAGAGGTTATTGGGTGGCTATTGGAAGTGTGAATTCGGACCCAAAAACCCAACATTTGACCACCTTAATCCACCAATTTTCCGACAACCCATTCTAAGAGATTTTGGGCCCATCCCTAGTGGATTGGTGCCGAAATCAAGTTCCAACGGTGGGCGGCCCACTCGGGCACCCCGCACCTTTTAAGTTTCATTCTAATGCATTTTTCTATCATTTGTTCATCTTTCATTTCATTCTATGCTGACTAGATAGTTTATGTATTCGATTTCATAATGTTTTAATCAGATTTCATCATGTTCTCGTCGCTTTTGTTGTCCCACTAACTTGCAGGTAGCGACGTCAAATTCTCGGTGATGGAGGCCAAATTGGGGAAAACCGACCATCTGGGTCGTCCCAAAATGCCCCCAATTAGCTAACCCCCATGTTTGCAGGTGTTTTGGAGATCCCGAGGTGTGACATTTGGACGGCTTTACCTCGGCACTTTATCACAGTCGAATTCGTCCTACCCGAGGACGAATAACAGTCGAATTCGTCCTGCCCAGGGACGAATTATAGTTGAAAGCGAATTGGCCGACTGTTTCAATGGCAGTGGCCCTCTGGTAATGTTTTCTGATCTCTGTCAGATTTGCAGGTGATTTGGATTCATTTTACTCACTGATTTAGCTAATCTTTTACATGCATCTTTCATTAATTTTAGAGGACTAACGTTTCATATTTGCAACAGGTGCTACTAACGCCTTTGTTGTTTCTTTGATCGCAGGAGGAGCAGCAAAGGTTAAGGATTCATCATCGCAAGCGGTGGCAACACTTTGGCCCGCCCATTTCAAATGTGGGCATGCGGAAGAGGGAATACTAAGTCACGATTGTAACCCAAAACTCATTTAACGCTCCTAGCCCCTGAAAAGGGAGGAGGCGTCTTTGTAACCGAGATTAAGAGAGTTAAATAAAAGGGCTGTGATTTCTCTAATTTCTTGTATCTCATTTTGATTCGCCTCTTTCATTTCATGCACTTCACATTTTAGGACTTAAGCGTTAGTTTTGATTTTGAATGCATCGCAATAGTTTTCTTTTTCAAATTTTTAGAATCTCGTGCTTTCAGTGGCGATCACGGTGGGACTCTGTCCCCTGGTTTTTGAAGATCGATAAACTGATCAAAAATTTCTGATTTGTGCTTACAGGTACCTTTGTCGAACTTCGACTGTAATTCGTCTTTGCCTGTGGCGATTACTTTACTGTAATTCGTCTGACCCTGAGACGAATTCCAATTCGTCTCAGACAGGGACGAATTCTATTCTGTAATTCATCTCACAGAGGGACGAATTTTTGTCTATAAATTTTTAGAGCCGAAGATCAGAAACAACAGGTTTAGGCAGAGTAAGGTAAGGGTTTTAAAACTGTTCCTGTTACTTTCTATTTTTTTGTTTCTGTTTTCTTTCAAATTTTGCCTTCTTAAGGAAAGTAGTTGCTTCTGCTTGTTTCAATTTTAATTAAAATAAACCACACACACATCACGTGGTATCTTTAAACCAAGGAGCTGGTCGTAAGACCCCAGCCCTTGATCAAGACCAACGGTGGGTTCATCACCACCTTGGCTTGATTTTTGCATCCATTTCCCCGATTGTCACTATTGTTAGGCGTAAATCCTGATGAAAGCTGACCGAGTGTCACTGGGGTGATTCCCAGCGTGCGAGGATAAGTCTTCTATGGTAGGTGTCATTAACAGGACAATCCCCCTTCCGTACCGCCTATGTTCCACGTACCATCTGCTCTCACGTACCTATAGTTTCCCTCTCGTAAGGGCGGGTATATAGAGAGGTTGGTATATCGGTCCGACAATGGTATATTGAAGGGGCGACCATTTATGGGAGTCATATGAGCCAACATTCTGCATTTAAACGTTCTTCAAAACTTTCAAAAACAAAACAAAATCATCAAAATGCACTAAAACCAGTCTAGGACACACCATTAATCTTTAAAAGAGATAATCACCGTTTGTGTATGTGTGTGTTCATTTATGCTTAGTGTAAAAAAAAAAAATCAAAAATCATAAACAAAAAGATAAAAATCTGCTTAGCTAGTAGAAGAGCACCACAATGGTGTACACCCGTAGCCAAGCCCAATCAAGGGCAAATGCTGTGGAAGGTGTACAAAGAGCGGGTGCTGGTCGCCTTCGCTTTAGCCCTGAGGACTTGGCCATACCGCCTTGGCGGTCTGGCCTACAAGAGAGTCCACATCAGGCCACATCAAGATGGAATTATAGGGACACCCCTCTGGGGGATACGCCCATTCAACACAGCCCCTTTTGGGAAGAAGCTTTACATGTAGCACTCAACGTAAATAGAAGACCACCTTTAGAGGCTAGATATGAGTGGCTACAATGCGATGAAGTGCTAGAGAGGCACAGTGTCCATGAGGAGAGACAACGTGAATATGGCATCTCTCCTTTGCCTCCCATTAGAACTGAAAGACAAAACCCAGAGCATAGGGCTCTCCACACAGGGCGAGCTAACTTCACCCGCCCCTTTCACACCCATGAAAGGGAGTACGAGGAAGACCATCACATTCCTCGAGAACAACATACAGCGTGGGAGCCTTGCGTTTCCGCACCTGCTAGATATCATGGTCACACATCGAGGCCAGAGCCTCAAGTAAATGCCGCCGACCTCGACAGAGGGAAGCGACCCATTGAAATCTCGGATCATCAAGACCGAGGCAAATACATAGGAGAAACATTCAAGCCTCCTGAGCAAAATATGGCGGACCAAATTGACCTGGCAGTCGCCAGACATGCCGCCCGCCAAGCCCGAATCATGCGGCTTGAGCAAGGTCATCAACAGTTAGAGCACTTATACCGCCTTAATAAAGAGCGCATGCAGTGCGAAGCGGATGAGCTGCGTTATAAACTACCTGAGAGGGTGCCAACCCCTCGCACCCAAAAAGCAGAACAATATGAGAGGCATAATCCCTTGGTGCAGGATAGGTCTCCGCGACCTCGTCAAGCTTTGCCTCCGAGACCTCATAGACCTGAGAGGGAGGCCACTCCCCAAAACAATGATGGGTACCCTCAGCGGGGACTCGCTCAGGGTCATAGGTCTCACCCAGAGACTCCTCAAGAAGTTTATGAGGAGTATGAACCAGAAATAGAACGGGCCAAAATGCCCTATCAAGGCGGGAGGGCTGCCATTCGGCCACCCCCCCATAGGCCTCCAGTCTCCCACCACTCACAACGGGAGCAAACAAAAGAGGAAGAGATTAAATCTTTCGATGCATACAAAGCGCTATTAGAGCGTTTGGAGTCTATGGAGACAAAAGCTTTTGGGCATCAAAAGCCCATGTTACGTCAACTCCATAGTCATCCAGTGCATCCGTCAGTGCCCACACCTCTTTACCCCGAACATTTCAAGTTGCCTCAGTTGGCAGTCTTTAAGGGTGAAGAGGATGCCCAAGAGCATGTGACAAGATTCCTGAGCCAATGCTTTGGCATTCAGGATAATGATGCACTGTTGCTAAGGACATTCATAACCACATTCGTAGGTCCTACCTCGGATTGGTTCACACAGTTGTCGAAGCACAACATAAATAACTTGGATCAATTAGTAGATGCATTCCTTGAACGCTTTGCCTTCAACACCAAGAAGAAGGCATCACTGAGTGATCTGGCCAGCCTCAGGCAATATGAGGAAGAGACAATGGCGGCATACGGGAATCGATGGAGGGCTCTGCTTTCTAAGCTACCCTACCTTCCCCCTATGTCTGACCTCACACAAATGTTTTCACGGAGTTGTCTGAGATCGATCTCTGGGCTATTGCAGCTGCAGCAATACGCCAACCTAGAAGAAGCTTTGGCGCAAGCCAGAGTTATAGAAGAGATCAAAATACAGGAAGGCAAAATCGCCAAGCCTAAAAAGAAAGAGTGGAACAAAAACACTAAGACCGGGACTACGCAACCAAAACCCGCTATGGTTAATCAAGTTGCGATAAATGTCCCCAAGCCTGTGCAAGAAATACAGCCTCAAAAGGCTAATTATCAGGCAGTGCCTCCTAATTATGAAAGAGAAAATAAAAAATAGGAGCAAAATCAGCAGCGTCGCCCTAGGCGACAATTCACCCCTTATACGGAGTCTAGGGACTCCCTATTTGACCGCTTGTCAGCGGCAAATTTAATCACCCTTCCAGAAATCCAAACCATAGATCCTAACGCTCCCAAGCCTAAGGGATACAGAGAGGATTTATATTGTAGGTTCCATAGGCGAAGGGGACATGACCTGAATGGATGTTGGAAATTCAAGGGATTAATACAAGATTTGATTGATAATAAAACATTGGCAAGTGGACAACCCCATAGCGCCAAATAATCAATAGATGGGGGTTTTCAAGGACCCTTTGCCTGCCCACGAGGCACAAGCAAAACCTCTTCAGGTCAATGAGGTGCGACAGAATCTTCCCATGCAAGGATTTGTGGGAATGATCAGCATAGTGACCAGGAACAAAAAGTACCCAGGAGTTGCCCCGAGGCAGCTACAAGAGAAGTTCCAACAATGTCGCAACCTCAACAACGCCCTGTGCAGTTGCCTCCGCCTAGACCCGAGGTCACGATACGGACCAAACTCACGTAGAGTTTGCGGACCACATCGGCTAGGCTTTCCATTTATGAGCTTATACAACAGTCAGCACCCCATAGGGAAGCTCTCATGGAAATTTTGAAAGCCATCGAGTTGCAGCCTCACGAAGCGAATTCCTTCAATAACTTCGTGGGACATGTAAAACGATGTACGGAGCCGGTCATTACCTTCAGAGAAGATGAGGTTAAAATAGTATCGAATGACATGGCAGATCCACCCCTGCACGTTATCGCGCGGGTCAACGGGATCCCGTACAAGAGAGTGTTGGTAGATACTGGCTCATCCAGTAACATCATTACCACTGTAGCATTAAAACATCTGAAGCTGCTAGCCTCTCATATCATGGCTTCCACATACACACTACGAGCATTCAACGATGCGATATGCTCGACAGTCGGCACAATTGTTCTGCCCGTCCAGGTAGGACAAAAGATGATACCTACATTGTGCCATGTTCTGGAAGGTGAGATGGCATACAACATATTGCTAGGGCGGCCATGGATCAGGGACATGAAGTGTGTCCCTTCGATAGCTCACCAATGTCTAAAGTATGCATTTGAAGGAGAAGTACATGTAGTCCCGATGGACTTAGAACCCTTCAAATATTGCAATGCGATGCAATTAATGCCTCAATCGACCCTCCCATCAACGCACTTGGATTTCCAGTTAAATCCATCTAAATAGGGTCCAATGCCGTGGGCACCACTGGTGACTAATCCATCAAAATCCCAGCCAGGTGAATCTTCATCATCTGCTCCTTCACTACCAACGCCACCTGTCATGGCTAAACAGAAGGACAAAGGAAAACAGATCCTGGAAGAGGCTCAACCCCTAGAAGAGGTGTTGCCAACGATATCAACTATCTCAATAGAAGAAATACCTAGCACAATGGAAGCTGAGGCTCCTAATCCACCCAACATGGAATGGACTCAGGAAGGCCTTCCATTTCCTCCCTCTCAATCATCAACAATTACTATTGAAATGGCCAGTACGGGCCTGGGGGAGTATCTAGTGCAGAATGTTGTGGCAACGCCCATGCTAGAATCCATGCAGGACATGGGGAGACCTCGCCTTCCCATAGGGACAGTTGTTCCTTTAGGTTACCCACCAAACCAGACTAATTTTGTGTATGGGGGCCTTGATCATGGTGCTGAACCATGCAAGCAAAAGGACGAGGACGAAGAGCCTTTTGCCAAAAATGTCAATTATCTGTCGAACCCAGACTTCGCTCTGAGATATCTCGGCCAATGCAATTGGCATGGATACGGGCTAGGCAGGTATGAGCAAGGGGTGCGTGTCCTTTGCCAGCCAAGATACCAAATGTCGTATGATAAGTCGGGAGTAGGGTTCAACCACCCCCTGCCCTTAGACATCTTGGTGGAAAACATGCAAGGCCTAGGAATAGGCAACAAGGGTGGATTGGCATCAGATCCTTATGCCAACCCAAATACAGAATATACATTGGGAGATTACCTCCCATGGTCAACAACCACCCTTGGTAACATCAATAATCCCTCTCCTTTGCTAGAGAGAGGTGAAAGTTCGGACACTAACTCCCAAGGAGAGCATAAACGGTGTCCAGAGATCTTTTTGAAACTATTCCCTTTAGAGGTTCCAGTTGAGCCAATGTTGTGTCAAGAGAATCAGGTCCCTCCACCAAGAGTGGAACAACCGCAATGGGATCAGATTAATTTGCTAGAACAAGGTGAACCCTTAATGTCGCAAGCAGTTGTTGAAGAAAATGAACATTTTTGGATCTCCGACAGTGATTCGGAAGATGAGACTGAGATGGCCTATCTCAACCACATGCGACAAATGCAACAAAGGCAACAAGTGCAACAACGACGTCCCTTGGGGATTAATGACTTATTTGCACAGATGGGCATACTACCAGGGCATGAGTGGTACGTAGACCCAGCAAGGTGGGACCAAGTGTTGGATCCATGGCTCCAAGTTTACGATGAGCACCGTCCACCCCGAGACCCTATAATGACATCAGTGCCGAGGGAAGACCCTGTCTTCCTATCAGCACATAGGGCAGATCCGTTCGTGCCCATCCCCCTAGAGCCAGATCCAGAGCATAGGGAGCATCCAGAATGTTCGAGTTATCATACCCATGGTAATGGAGACCAAATTCATTCCATCCACATGATCTCCATTGATTTGACCGCACCCATCCGCAATCCGACCGATCCAGCACGGTCATTGCATCTAGACACAGATGCCATCGATTGGGATCACGTCAATTCACCTCTCTCACCATCAGAGTACTGGCCTTTCGATAAGATGCCTCATTTTACCCCAGGGACAACTCAAGATATTTTTTAGGCTAAAGAGGAACCCGAGGTTCCCAACGCAGATTTAAATTCAGCTAATGATATCCATTTGATCCCGACTCCACATCAGTTGGAGGATGGATCCCACATGTCAGTCGAGGAGACGACTGACGTAGATATCGGCTTGGATCCAATGAATCCATAGATTATCAAGTTGGGGGTAAGCTTATCCCCTGAAGAGCAAGCCGACTACATTGCCCTTCTCAAAGAGAAGAAGGAGGTTTTTGCATGGTCATACAGAGACATGCTGGGGCTAGATCCGTAGCTAGTCATGCATAATCTAATGCTTGATCCGACAATCAAGCTAGTTAAGCAAAAACTACGTAAGATGCACCCAATAGTGGCCTTGATGGTCAAAGATGAATTGCAAAAGTTGTTGGATGCACAGTTTGTCATCTGCATGGATTATCCGCCATGGCTGTCCAACATGGTGCCCGTCAAAAAGCTCGACGGGAGGATTCGCATATGCACTAATTTTTGAGATCTAAACAAAGCGAGTCCTAAGGATGATTTCCCCTTGTCGAGCATCGACGCGTTGGTAGATGCTACAGCAGGTCACGAAATGCTCTCCCTCATGGATGGTTTCTCAAGATACAATCAGATTCGTATCAATCCTGAAGACCAACTAAAAATGGCGTTCACAATGCCTTGGGGGACATTTTGTTATAAGGTCATGCCTTTTGGCCTTAAAAATGCTGGCGCCACCTACCAACGTGCCATGACGTACATCTTCCATGACTACATGCATAAAACTTTGGAAGATTACATGGATGATTTGTTAGCCAAGTCTCTTTTGCGCTCAAATCATATCGATGACTTAAGCAAGATCCTCGATCGCCTCATGGAGCATAAAGTTAGACTAAATCCCAAGAAGTGCGTATTTGGCGTCACATCTGGAAAACTCTTGGGTTTCATAGTCTCAAAGTGAGGCATCGAGGTGGACCCAAAGAAAGTCAAGGCAATCCTTGAAATGGTCCCCCCAACTACCATTAAGCAGCTCAGAAGTCTGCAGGGAAAGGTCGCGTCGATTAAGCGCTTCATAGCGCAACTATCTGACAAGTGCCGACCCATGAACAAATTATTGCACAAGGGGGTTACATTTCACTGGGATGACGAGTGCCAGTCAGCCTTTGACGACATCAAACAATACCTGGCTTCGTCGCTAGTATTGGCACCACCTAGACCAGGAGTGTCATTCTACTTATACATCTCAGCTATCGAGGTGGCACTGGGCGCCATGCTAGCCCAGAAGAATGAACTTCACAAAGAATAGGCTACTTATTATCTTAGCCGCACCCTGGTCAGTTATGAACTTAACTATGCATACGTTGAGAAACTCTGCTTGGCAGTGGTGTTTGCTACCAAAAAGCTATGCCACTACATGCTGAGCAACACTACGTATGTTGTGTCTAAGGAGAATCCATTGCGATACATGATGAGTCGTACTTATCATAGTAGTCGCACGGCGAAATGGATCATGTTGTTGACGGAATTTGACATAGAGTTTATTGGACAAAAATCTATCAAAGGACAGGTCATAGCCGATCAACTAGCGGAGGCTCCTCTTGAAGACGATCAGCCTCTAGTCATAGAACTACCCGATGATGGGGTCTTCCATGTCTCAGAATCGCCAGATTTTGATGAGCCTGAGTCACAGGCTGACATAACCCTATTCTTCGATGGTTCTAAATGTGAGCAAGGTGGTGGCACGGGAATAGTATTCTTCACACCGCAGGGCGCTCCAATGCCCCTATCATTTAAATTAAATTTCCCATGCACCAACAATAATGCAGAGTATGAAGCCTTGCTCATAGGTCTTCAGACAACAATCGCCATGAACATCAAATGACTGAACATCTTTGGTGATTCGCTGTTAATTGTCAATCAAGTCAAAGGGGTATTCCAATGCAAATGCCCAGTTCTACAGGCTTATAAAGCCCTTGTGGACAAATTCTTGGCAAAACTTGAGTGGTATGACATCGAGGCACTCCCTCGGTCATCGAATCATTTTGCGGACACAATGGCCTCCTTGGGGTCACTAATCCTGCAAGACCTTTCCGGTGATATGACAACCATTCAAGTCAAAACCTTATCGCAATCCATGATGGAGCGTGCAAGCTCAGACTTGATGCCAGGAATCCACATGATCCAGATTGAACCATCCTCGGATAAGTTCTCTCGAATCCACGATCATCTGAAACATGCCAACTGGGGGTCCTTGTTCTCCCCTACTCCCATTAATAGCAATACAATGCTATTCTTACAAGTTCTTTCCCGCTCAACGTTTGCTAGGGATGAACTTCAAGAGGGATTGGTTGTTCATACCGTCGAGGTTTTCGATCAACAGGACTGGTATTTACCCATTAGAGACTACCTCAAGCTAGGTAATCTCCCGCTTGGATTGACGCATGCCGCAAAATGAGCATTCAAGTAGAAAGCGGCTAAGTATGTCTTGATAGGAGACATTTTGTATCATCATAGCTATGAAGGAATCCTCCTTCGTTGCTTGGACCAGCAAGAGTCCACTTGGGCGATCGCCCAAGCGCATGATGGTACATGTGGTGGCCACTTCAGTGGTATGGCCATCGCAAAGCGCATTCTTCGCATGGGCTATTATTGGCCATCTTTAGAGCGAGATTGTTGCGCATATGTCAAGAAGTGCGTGAAGTGTCAACATCATGCCAATTTGATGCACGTACCTTCCTAGGCCTTGCAGACAGTCCAGTCTGCTTGGCCATTTTTGTAGTGGGGCTTCGATCTAATTGGAAAGATCTCCCCTGCATCGTCAGGCCATCACACATTTATCATAATGGCCACAGAGTATTTTACCAAGTGGGTGGAAGCAGTTCCGCTTACCTCTACGACAGGACCCCGCATTGTGGAGTTCATTTTGCATAACATCATATGTCATTTTGGTATTCCATCCAAAATAGTCTCGGATAATGGGATGCCATTCAAGAACAAAGACGTGCATGCTTTGACCACAAAGTACAAAATTTAGCATAGTTTTTTGACACCCTATTATCCGTAGGCGAATGGGCAAGCAGAGGCGTCAAACAAAATGCTAGTTGCCATCCTTAAAAATACAGTCGCAGACAGTCATAAGGATTGGCACATCCAAATCCCACTTGCCCTATGGGCCTATCGCACTAGCATTCGGACGCCCACTGGGGCCACTCCATTTTCGCTCGTGTATGGCTCCGAGGCAGTCATGCCTCTAGAGTTGGAAATTCCTTCCCTATGCATATCAATGCAGGAGTTCATCGATGATGACGCTGCGTGGTAGGCCCGGTTAGACCAGCTTACATTGCTTGATGAACGATGCGTTAATGCTCTCGAGCATTTACGTATTTATCAAGAGTGACTTAAGAAAGCTTACAACATGAAAGTTCACCTGAGAGACTTTCGGGTTGGTGATTTGGTTTTGAAGGAAAACCAACAGAATTCTAGTTTGTCATCCCACCTAAGGGACAAGTTCATGGCAAATTGGTTAGGTCCATATGTCATTGATAGCAAAATAGGACCCGAGACGTACCGGCTAGCCTCTCTTGATGGAATCAAGGAAACAGAACCCTTGAACATCAGTCATTTGTGCCCATTCCATATCTAAGAGAGCCATATCCCAAAAATGCTCCAAGGATTCTTACAATCGCTTGGTCAATCCCAAAAATGCTCCAAGGATTCTTACAATCGCTTGGTCAATCCCAAAATGCTCCAAGGATTCTTACAATCGCTTGGTCAATCCCAAAAATGCTCCAAGGATTCTCGCAATCACTTGGTCAATCCCAAAATGCTCCAAGGATTCTACAATCGCTTGGTCAAATCCCAAAAATGCTCCAAGGATTCTATAATCGCTTGGTCAAATCCCAAAATGCTCCAAGGATCTCTATAAATCGCTTGGTCAACCCCAAAATGCTCCAAGGATTTCCACAATCGCTTGGTCAAAAATAAGAAAAGTCAAAATTCAAAAATCATCAAAAACAACAAAAAAATTTGCATCTCATTTCTAGGCATGCTCAAATTCATCAATAGAGAACTCTTCTCGCATCTCATCTTCATATTCACAAAAATCAATCCATCAAAAATACAAAAATACATAGCTGCATTAAGCATTACATCCATACATTGCATATTTGTGGTCGTACAGGTCAAAGGCACCATAGGCTGTAATTGCTCTGCTAGTCCATCTGGTTCCACATTGTTCCATCTTATAAAACAAACAAACAAACGCCATTTACCGCTTTTTACCACACTAAGAGTCAGTGGTCTTCTAATGTATCAAGAGTTTTCGTAATTCAGTCATCATTTTGATCTCTAGTCACGTAATGTACCGAGTCAGACAGATTTTACGAAGGTAGAGTTACACTTGAAATACGCCTTGTTACGTAGCATCCCAACACAAATTAAAACACATAAAAATTCCCAAGTTGTGTGAACGAAAGATGAAACCTGCACAGTAATCCAGGTCACCATAAGCGAAACGGTTATCTTGCTCATCCCCCTATGCGAATGGTTCTAGAATGCTGAGAATTGATAAAAGGACGAGCTCTTCCCTATCCATTCACCTTAATAAACAGTGGTTTTACCACTACCAAATCCCAATCATAGTTGGTTCCCAAAGTTGTAAGGATTCGTACTACACGTCCCTGCCAAGGATGGGTAGTCATCCCCAAGACCTAAAAGGATCAACGCCATTCACAAACAAAATTCCAACAAATCATCATCCTAACCCTTTCCATTCACCTTTGGTCTCCAAGTCGTAAGGATTCGTACTATCCGCCCCTAATCAGGATAGGTAGTCATCCCCAAGGCCTAAAAGATCAATGCCCTTACTTCATAATCTCCATCATCCCCTTGGTTCCCAACGTCGTAAGGATTCGTACTATCCGCCCCTAACCAGGATGGGTAGTCATCCCCAAGGCCACTAGGATCAAGGCCATTCACAAGCTCAAACTCACACCGCTCAAAATACAAAATCAAGTAATAGTGGTTATCACCACTATTCAAAATCCTTGCTCAAAAAGAAAAATAAATAGAAAAATAAACAGTGATTTGCATCACTATATAGACGAGCAAGTCTCCCAAATCATTCAGCCAATAAATAACCTGAACTTGAATCTTTGGAATTCTCAGCATTCGAAAACCATCTAGGTGATCCTCATTACAAGTTTGGTTGACAGCCTATCTGGTAATAGTGGTATCCTACCCGCATGACGATATGTCTGTCACATTCGCTTTGCGTATGTGCAGACCAATGTTTGCATGAGGATGAGCTAGCTTATGGTATCCTGGATAACACCGTAGATTAATCTGACTAAATACAACAAAGGAGTTAGTGGAGCTAATTAGGTGATCCTCGATACGAGTTCGGTTGAAAGCCCACCTGGCACTGGCGGTATCCTGACAAATACCACATAAATGAACTCAATTACACACACGAGGATGTGAAATAGCTTGGTCAAAAACAAGTCCGATTCATACCTTGTCCAAAAGTCTTGTAAGATAAAGTACAGTCGTGGCTAGTGAGTTAAAACCGTCTGAGTCTCAGAAAACCTTAGCTACATTTCTAAACCAACTGCGCTACTTTTCATCCTTACAATACCATCAAAAAATACAAAAAAAAAAAATCACATGTATACATACAAAGTTATTCATCACAGCAATCGCCTAAAAAAAATGAAATAACAGAGTGCTAAACAGTCTATGGTGCCATAACCAACCATCACAAATTCCATTCATCCATTTCATTTTGCATATCACATATAAATCAAAAACATTTGCATTCATCATAACATATGCATCCATCAAAATAAATAAACATGCATACATCCATATTCATCAACCATAATGCATAATATCAAATCATCACATATGCATAACCACAATAAAGCCGTATATATATATATAAAATATATATATATATATATATATCATCAAAAAAAAATGCCCGCAGGCTACAAAACTGGTCCTCTGACCCCGCAATCATATAACAAAACCACCCAGCCTAAGGCGTCGACCACCATGATCACGTAGGATCGGTGCGACGGGAACTACCCCCCATGGTGTGGGTCCTGTGGGACCCCTCAAGGTGGCTACTGCTAGCCCCCACATCATGCCTGCTATCGCCTCCCTCATCCAATCGCCTACGATGAGATGATGCTGACTGCTCAGTACCACTGTCCCTCGTCCGACGTGAAGATCCACCTCCCGACGGCTCAGGTAGCCGCCCACCGAGGCGGATGACCTCCCTCTCCAAATCTATCCGATGTCGGCACCACTCTGCCTCCCATCGATGGTAGTAAGCTACTGCATCATCGCGCTGCGCCAAAACCCTATCCCGCTCTGCTAGCTGAGCCCGCAGGAGATCCCTCTCTCGTAGCGCATCCCCCAGCTCCTGATCTCGTATCCATAGTAGCTCCACCAACCATGCATTCTCAGCGCATACCCTAGACTCCATCTCCTCCGCATCCGCCTGAGGCATGGGACTCTCCGAAACAACAGCCTACTCTGGCTCCCACTGCTCCGCCATGTCCTGCATCTCCGGCTGATCCGGAGCCCCCAAATCTACATCCTCACCCTCCACCTCAACCATGTCCGCATCCTCCAAAGGAGCTCCCCAATCATCCCCTAGTACCTCAGCACCCTCCCCGCCCGCCGCTGCCACCTCCGTGCCTCCTAGTGGCCCCTCTCCTCGCCATCGCCGTAGTACCCACCATGAGTCATACTCAGTGGTAGTCCCGACGTCATCCACATCTGGGACGTCGATCATCGCGTCCGAATCCTCGCCCAATGGCGTGATGACCGATCTAGAGTCCTCTCATCCCCCCGATATCGATAGACCACGGGCTCACCAGGAAACCCCTAGCGCACCCCAAACTATCGTGTAACCTGGCTATATGAGAAGAACTCATGCTCGGTCCCGTGTCGCCCAATCAACCACCGCTCCCTGTGTACCCGTCGGAGCCACTCTCCAGCCTTTGACCAGGCTAGACAGTCCCGATAGGGGCGCCAAACCACCTCCCCTGGAGTGAGCCGAGAGAAGGCATCGGCATAGTGCCCTACGACACCTGCCCACCGTCGACTCTGTCCTTGCTCTCCGGACCGCCGCCACAGAACTGCATAACCTATCTCCTTATCCTCCATCATCGCTCGAGTCATCCATGGTAACCCGGTTGGCCTCTCAACTGCTATGTGCTGCCAACCCCAGCACTACAATAGATAGCTGCAGCTGATCCCCTTCCGTTGTCGACAATGGACCTCATACAACTCCCCATAGAGTTGTGCCATCAGTGTCTGTCCCCATCTCAAGATAAGCGGTGCCTCTATCGGGCACTCTACCAACTGCCAAACCAAATCCAGCAGGTTCCATGGGAACCTCACACCTGACGAGTCAGGTAATAACATGTTGGAAATGAGGCCCATCAGGAATGCGTGCCTCACTCCCAACACCCCCCTCTCCTGCCACCATCGGACCAGAATCCTGCCAACCTGACAGTCAATCTCGGTCGTCTCCACTGGGCTCTCTACGCCCAACTGCTCCCCATGTCCAAAGCATCTCGTCAGTACAGCCGTCCGCTGATCACGCGGTGATGTCCTGATGGGCAGTCCATCTATCAAAATCTGAAGAAGCCGATAGATATCCTCCAAAGTAATAGTCATCTCCCCTATTGGGAGATGGAAGGTATTGGTCTACGGATCCCAAAGATTGATCAGGGCCATCAAATAGGCCTGATCTGCGACCACAGGCTCCAGTCGAGCCACCTGCTTGAGCCCAAGGGCATCAAGCCACTCCCAGTCAGCCTCAGTCAGTGCCCCCCATGCCTCAGTAAAAGCAGTGGGTACACGGTACTGGCTCCTAACAACCTACAAAAGAAAACAATTCAAAAAAAAAATTAAAATCATGGAAAAGAACTGTATAGCAAAAACACAACACACTTACGTTTTAAAACAACAAAAATAAACTCTAGGGAGCACTTACTGGTCTCGCTTTGGCTTCGTCGCTCGAACCAGTTTGTGTACTCATGATGGCAGGGAAAATCTCGACAGTGCTTCGCTTTGCAGAATTAACCTCCTCCTCCCCAGAGCTCCAAATCGCAAGAAAAATCAGATGCAAATGAGCCCAAACCCTAGTTTTGGCCCTTAAATAGGCTTTTGAGCTGGAATTCATCCTTCACTGGGATGAGCACTCTGGTTAGCACTCGTCCCACCCAGGGACGAATTCTAAAGCTGGGATTCGTCCCACCATGGGACGAATTCAGGCCAAAAACTTCAAAAACATAAAAAAATGAACAAAAATGCATTAAAACCGATAATAAATTTGCCCGATGAGAGTGCTGTTGCACTTAACATCCCGGGCATACAAAATAGATGTTGGGGTCACAAATTGTCATTATCCTACTCCCTAAGAAGGCTATCTTAGCCGGACCGCTCCATGGGAAGACGGATTTTTGCCAATTTTAGCTCCAAACAACGTCGCAAAAAGGGTTAACACCCACCAAAAATAGGTCTAAATGTTGGAAAAATTGCACATGCTTAATGATAAACCATCTAAAGGCACCCTTGCACAAGTCATCTTGGGTCAAGCGACTCGTCGCTTTTCTCACGAAGGTCATTCCCTCATCGATTCGTCGCTTGAGGGGGTAGTCACACTTAGTCACCAATCAACAAACACACACCCAATCAAGGCAATGACATGCATTCAAAGAATCATTGACAAAGACAATCATGCTCCTGCTTGGGGCAGTAAACAAGCAACAATCATAATCTGATCAAATCACTTGGCATTCCTGAAGCATGAACACAAGGTTCCCCTGTGGACAAAAGGTTGCGCCCTTTGCCTATTCATGACTGATCAATGTCCAAGCTCAAGTCACACCTCACCAAAATAGGTTAATACTTGAAATCAAATTCCTTCGCTCGTCAGAAGCAAGGATTCAAGAATGCATGCCCTTTCCATACTTGGGGCATCAAAAGTTGGTTAGGTTACCAAGAAACCCTAATCATTAGTGCTTTGGTTATCTATTTTTGCTCGACGTTGCGCCATGCACAACGCATCCCAAAAAGGGGCATCTGTAGACACCAAAACAACACCAATCCGATTATGTGACTGCAAAAACTGATCGCTTTGACACACACAGCCCCCAGGGCAGCCCTCAGAGGTTAAACAGTGGTCCTAACCACTTTTATAGCAATTTTGTAAGGTCAAAAGGCAATTTGGCACATTCGGGCACTTTGCTCAGTATTCGTCTCACCCAGGGACGAATTCAAACTAGGATCCGTCTCACCCAGGGACGAATTCTAAATTCGTCTTTGGTCAGGATGAATTCCAGGTTTAACGGGCAAAAAGAAGAATGCCGCCAAGTGGCAGCCGAAGACAGTCATTTATTGCCTCCTGCCGTGCATGCGCGTGTAGGTGGGTAGATTGGCCGTTGGAAGACTGTCACAAGGGCAGTCATGGAAGCCCAAGTCAGGGAGGAGTCTCCTCCCTCTTGGGAAGGCATGGCCGCCACATGGCACCCCTGCATGCCCCTCCAAAGAGACCCCTTGGGTCTATAAAATGGTGGACTTTCCCACCCGAAAGAGACAAGTTGGAGGCATTTTCAAGCAACGAAGTGCTGCCAAATTAAACACCACGCCTTTGCACCCTTTTTTGATTCACATCTTCCACATCCTTGATCTCTTTCGCAAGAGAGGTTATTGGGTGGCTTTTGGAAGTGTGGATCCGGACCCAAACCCAACATTTGACCACCTTAATCCACCAATTTTCCGACAACCCAGTCTAAGAGATTTTGGGCCCATCCCTAGTGGATTGGTGCCGAAATCAAGTTCCAACGGTGGGCGGCCCACTCGGGCACCCCGCACCTTTTAAGTTTCATTCTAATGCATTTTTCTATCATTTGTTCATCTTTCATTTCATTCTATGCTGACTAGATAGTTTATGTATTCGATTTCATAATGTTTTAATCAGATTTCATCATGTTCTCGTCGCTTTTGTTGTCCCACTAACTTGCAGGTAGCGACGTCAAATTCCCGGTGATGGAGGTCAAATTGGGGAAAACCGACCATCTGGGTCATCCCAAAATGCCCCCAATTAGCTAACCCCCATGTTTGCAGGTGTTTTGGAGATCCCGAGGTGCGACATTTGGACGGCTTCAACTCGACGTTTTAACACAGTCGAATTCGTCCTACCCGGGGACGAATAACAGTCGAATTCGTCCTGCTTAGGGATGAATTACAGTTGAAAGCGAATTGGCTGATTGTTTCAATGGAAGTGGCCCTCTGGTAATGTTTTCTGATCTCTATCAGATTTGCAGGTGATTTGGATTCATTTTACTCACTGATTTAGCTAATCTTTTACATGCATCTTTCATTAATTTTAGAGGACTAACGTTTCATATTTGTAGCAGGTGCTACTAACGCCTTTGTTGTTTCTTTGATCGTAGGAGGAGCAGCAAAGGTTAAGGATTCATCAACACAAGCGGCGGCAACACTTTGGCCCGCCCATTTCAAATGTGGGCATGCGGAAGAGGGAATACTAAGTCACGATTGTAACCCAAAACTCATTTAACGCTCCTAGCCCCTAAAAGGGGAGGAGACGTCTTTGTAACCGAGTTTGGAATCACATTAATAAAAAGGGTTGTGCTCCTACTTTCCCCTTTTACGTTTGGTTTTGATTCGATTACATTCGATTTATTTCATGCATCGAGTTAGTTTTGTTTATATTGCAACAATAGTATTGTTTTTCTTTCGAAATCTCGTGCTTTCAAAACCACAACATGAGCAAAGGTTTCTGCATAATCTATGCCTTGAATTTGAGAAAAAACTTTGGCAACTAGACGAGCCTTGTGTTTGTCTATTTCTCCATTAGGCCCATTTTTTATTTTGAATATCCATTTACAACAAACTAATTTTTGTCCTTTAGGTAATGGACCTAAGTCCCAAGTCTCATTTTTTATCAAGAAAGAAAAATTGTTTTCCATGGCATCATCCCATTATTTAATACCTGAGGCTTCTTTGAAGGATTGAGGATTAGAGGAAATAGACTGACATACAAGGCCAGTGCCTATGGGATTGGATGATCTTGTTGAAGGAAGATTTTGGATGTAAGGAGTAGCTTATTTAACAATGGTGTGGGCCCATTTTGGCATAGAGAAAGGATTTGAAGGAGTTGAAAGACATTGAGATGGAGTTATAGGTTCCTCATATTGATTATCAATAACCAAGTTAACTTCAAGAGTTGGCTCTTCATAATATTGAGGTTCTACTATAGGAGAAGGCTCAATGGAAGAAGATGGCTTTTGAGGATCATTTTGAGGGAATGTTTCATAAAATTGGATATTCCTATCAAATAAGACCTTATGAGTTGAGGGATAAAGAAGCATGTATGCTTTCAATTCTTCACAATAACCAATAAAGATGAGTTTTTTGCTTTTCTTATCAAGATTTGTCCTTTTCTTCTTTGGGATGTGAGCCCAAGCAGTACATCCAAAAATATTGAAGTAGGAAACATCTGGTTTTAAGCTAGTCCATGCTTCTTTAGAAGTTAAATGGTCAAGATATTTACAAGGTGTACGATTTTGAATATAATTTGAGCAGTTAATAGCTTCTACCCAAAACATTTTTGGAAGATCTCTTGAATGGAGCATACAATTTGCCATCTCTTTTAATGTCTAGTTTTTCCTTTTTGCAATATGATTTTATTTAGGATTATGGGAGAGAGAATGTTGATGAATGATGCCATGATTGGATAAAAAAGTGAAGAACTCATTACTGTAGTATTGCCCCCATTATCAGTGCAAATATTCTTGATTTTACAAGATGTCTGATTTTCAACTAAGGCTTTAAAAACTTTAAAGTGGGATAGAACATCACTCTTATATTTCAGGAAGTAGACCCAGGATATTCTAGAGAAATATTCAATAAAGGTTAGAGTATACTTTGCTCCTTTGAAATATGGTTTAGTAAAGGTCATTAAGTCACTATGGATTAAATCTATAGGTGAAGAGTCCTTTAGAGAACAACTTGGATGGAAAGGATCTTGATGTTTCTTTCCAAGAGCACATCTAGGAAAAAATCCATCACTAGAAGAGACTTGGTGTAATCCTATAACCATATCATGGGTGATCAAATCCTTTAGGTAGTTGTAACTAAGATGACCAAACCTTTCATGCCATATTTTACTTTCAAGATCACTATGAGCCACAAAATAGGAGGCTCCTTCTAGATTTTGAAAACCTTTTGTTGAGTGGTATTTTCACCCAGTTGTGAAAACACACTCTCCGATAGGATTTGGGTTCTAAATCCTCTCGCTTGCAAAGAAATTAAACAAGTAACTTCTCCAAGGTTCCCGTTATGTTAGCATTTTGCATCTGTGTATTAATGATCTCAAATGAAGATATTCATTTTAAATGCTTGGAACACCTTAGTGGTTGCAAGTAACTGAAAACAAGGGGCACTGTGGTTTATTTTACTGTGAAAGTTTAGTGATTGTTCATTGAACCCGAATAAAGCAAATATGATTTGATCTTTATATGACCATGCTGTAACCTCAAAATGAAATTTGATGAAATGCCATAAATGATGGAATTATTTATGGATTTTGAAGTTTTTTAATTTTTTTATTTTATTTTAATGCTTGAAAAATAAAGTTGGAACTTCTGAAAAATAAAGTGCAGCAAAAAGAAAATAAAATGCAAAAGAAAAGAAATTAAAATTGCATTCAGTTTGATGCTATCCCGTCCTGGCAAAACCGAAGATGTGAGGTTTCCATGCATGCAACCTAACCTATGGGACCTGCAAACACGCACAATCCTGATAAGCTAAGTGCTGATTCAAAGGGTTTTGAAATAAAATTCAAATTTCGAATATTCGCCTAATGCAACCCACAAAAGTGGCATTTAACATTATCTATAAATCCGAAATCTGAAAAATGAAAGAATAAACATTAAATCTATAGCATGCACAGAAGATCTCCTTCTTTCTTGCCCACAAGATGCAAATTTTTGAACACTCCTGCATTAAAGAATTAATCATGTTACAATAGCAGAATCTCTGGTTTTCTCAAAACCAGAAAAAGGGGAAGAAAAACACTCCCAAGCAGGCCCAGAATGGCATCTCACCTTTGGCACTGCAACTCTGCCTCACAGCGGTTTCCGACCCTTGAACCTGTCCTGTGCTTCTACTTTTAAAGCCCTGGTAAATTGCTTCTCCTTCCACGATGGTTCGTTTCGTCTTCCAGATTGCTTCGTTTCATATTCCCGCCTTTCGAATTGCTTTTGACTTTATGCTCGACATTGAGATGCTTGATCTTCTCTGTGAACTGTAATGCCCCTACAGCCTTTACACATGTATGCCACGTGTCCCGCACTTTTTTGCACGTTCTGTAATGGCCCCCTGTAAATCGTGACCAAAAATAGCATGTCGCGATATCGCGACGTTTTTATGCATGCAACTTTGCTTCTTTACTTTCACCGCGAAAACGTGACATGTCGCGATATCGTGACATTTTCCTGCCAACAGCCTTGTCCGCTTTCATGCACAACGAAAATGAGACATGTCGCGATATCGCGACATTTTTCTGTCAGCAGCCTTTCTTGCCTTCATGCACAGCGAAATGGTGACATGTCACGATATCGCGACAACTTTTCATTCCGTACACTTTGCTATTTTTCTGTCATGAAATCGTGACGTTTTTCATCTTCGTACGCCTCGGCTGCTTCCTATCGCAAAATCATGATGCCTTTTCATTTGGAGCTATCTTGCGGCTTTTTGTCGTGAAATCGTGATGCTTTTTCACTTGGTACGCCTTTGCTGCAACCTGTCATGAAATTACGCTTTTCAGTTCGTACCACTTTGCTAGCTTTTCATCACGAAATCACGATGCTTTTCTATTTTGGGCCCTTTCACTGCTTCTTATCGTGAAATCGCGACGCTTTTTTCTTCGTGCCCCTTTGCTACTTTTTTATCACAAAATCGCTACGCTTTTAGTGCCTTGTCTTGTTTAACTAGTTTGACCATGATTTTGTGACATGTCACGATTTTGCGACAATTTTCCATTCTGTCTTTCTCTCTCCTCTTTGGACCGCAATGGAGCAACATGTCGCGATTTCGTGACACTTTTTCATTTTCGCCCGACGGAGCAACATGTCGCGATTTCGCGACAACTTTTCATTTTTGGCAGCGACGGAGCAACATGTCGCGATTTCGTGACACTTTTTCATTTTCGGCCGCGACGGAGCAACATGTCGCGATTTCGTGACACTTTTTCATTTTTGGCCGTGACGGAGCAACATGTCGCGATTTCGTGACACTTTTTCATTCTTGTGCAATTTTGCCCTTTTCTTGATTTTTAGCATCTGGGTCACTGAGATCTTCTTTGAAAGCATGCAAAAAAGGTGGGTCCCCAATTTTGGGGTGTGTTGTGGATCAGCCACAACAAATGGTGACTCTGCTATCAAATGCTCTTGAGCATTTTAGTGAGAACCCAACCTGGAAGTATACAAACTTGGAAACCAGCATTAGCACATAAGAAATATAAACAAATGCCCATAGATCAGAAATACATGAATCATCAGAATCATTAAGTATCAGCTTAGTGTGTGCAATGTGTTTCATTCCCTATCGTTTGAAATTGATCAACATTCCATCGTCAGTTTTACATGAATGCATATGTGAGATTGTGAATGATTTGTGTAACCTAATAAATATGCTAAGAGATTTTGCTTTTATAAAAGGCATAGTCTTTCTTCTAGTATCATACACAAACATTCAAGATTATCAAACCCTCTTAGGATCAACTATATGTATAATGAATTGCTTTATTAGATCCCAAAGTTGGTTATGAGTCCCTACTATCTTGAACCCATGTGTAAGTGAAAGTGAAATCAGAGCTTTGGGAAATCAGACTCCCAACCTAATCGAGATGGGAGTTTAACCCTATTCTTACTACTCCGATTTGGAATTCATTACCTCACTTTGAGCAAAATAATTTAACCAATTATGGAAGAAATGGTCATGCTAGTCTAACCCTTTGGACAATCAGTGGTCTTGTTTTTTAGACAAGACATGTTGCCATGCATGGGCATACTTAACCCCATAATCCAAGACTTATCCTCATTTCTTTGGACCTTGGGGATGACTACCCATCCTTTGTAGAGGACAAGTAGTACGATCCTTCCAATCCAATATAAATATGAGATGGGAAAAATTAATTTTTTACTTCTTGAACCTTGGGGATGACTACCCATCCTTGCTAGGGACATGTAGTACGATCCTTCCAATCCAAGCTTTAGATGTAAATGGAGAATATTAATTTTATTGCTTGGACCTTGGGGATGACTACCCATCCTTTGTAGAGGACAAGTAGTACGATCCTTCCAATCCAAGATTTATCATGAAATGAGACATAGGAGCTTTGGGGAATCAGATTCTCAACCTAAGCGAGATGAGAATTTATGCCCTATCCTTACTACTCCATGTAGGTCAAATCAAAGCTTTGGGGAGTTGGATCCTCAACCTAAGTTCGATGAGGATTTAGCCCTATCCTTACTACTCTGATTTTAGGCTTTAAGCTTTATGGAAGTGGTCAAAACCACTGTTTTAAGGATCATGTTGCATAATAGGATAGACATGAAATACTTCCTTCGCCCAACCTTTTCTTCCAAGCAAGGTTTTGATCATTTTGCTCAAGATCCTTTTTAATGTGTATAAAATGTGCTTGGTTCTAGATATCTCAAGACTCAGTTCCCAACCTTAGGATCTTCTTCTTATTTATGTGATAGCATAACCTTAAGAGGATTTGACACACTTTAATGATTTGTATTTGAAATGCATATGCAACTAAGATGGCATGTATGTGCAAAGTGAGATGTAATATGAATGCATTGTCTTTTGAAATGCAGATGAAATATTGCCATATAAAACTGACTACTTCATGCATCACAAGTTTCAAACGATATTATTAAATTGTTTGTATTTCTTGTGGAGCTTTCTACCACATAATTCCAATGTTCCATATTTCCCCGATCTAGAACATAAGTTAGCATCTCAAGGCAACTTTTTCATCATTTTTTTTTTATATAGACAAACAAAACATGTCAAATAAACACACAACTTTAAATTAAAACTTATTCAATCCGAAACCAAACTGCAATCCCAACATGAAACTTGAAAACATAAACCCAAAGCCAAAAACCAAAATCTATATACAAATGTACACTATAATACAAGATGATGCAAAGCTTGGATTATCACTTTCCTGGATCCCAAACATGATTAGAACATTTCAACAAAAATATAACATGATATGCATGCCAAATGTTGTGGGAATCCCACAAAAACAAGACAAGACCAAACAATGCAACAAATTTCCACTTGCCATGCTCACCATACCAATTTGATTTAGTTCCAATAATACTCCCATAGGTGAGCATCAAATTACTAAAATGATTAGACAATAAATGATTTTCAATTTTATCATGTCTATTCTTTAAAATGTAAACTTCATAATTCCCTCCTTGATTTAGAATTAGGCTATCCTTTTCAAATATGCAATTTTGTAAGTAGTAGCCTATTTCTACAAATTTCAAAGCCAAATCATTTTCCAAATTTGTAGGCCAATCAAATTTGTGTAACAATTTACAAGCATCTAGGATATTTACTAAATTAGGATCATTAAAAGTTTTTATCCTAGATTCAATTAGTAATTGTTGATGAATTTGGTTTAACAATTCAAGTGCATCAACTTCTTTTCCATTCATTAAAACAATGTTATTAAAGGTGTGATTAAAAATTATACCTTGTTTTTCATTTACCTTTAATGACATTTCACCATAAACATTATTTAAATTCAAAATATGGTCATCATTTTCAATCCTCAAACATTCTTGGTCAAAGCGTATGTCCCATGACTCATCTTGATGATCCTTCATTTGAGTTGCTTCCAATTGATCAATCTCTCTGTCATTTGGTTCCAATTCTTTGTTCACTATCCATGGTATCTCTTCATTTGAATCCTCCAAATCATCATGCAAACTTGCATCCACACTTTCAATGAATTTATATTCAACATGATCAAATTTTGTCACCTTTTCAAATCCTGTGAATATGAGATCTTCGTATGATGTAGAAGGTTCAACATCCTGCATATCAAGTGAAATATGAGTTTCATTTATAGGGATGTGAGAAAAGAATGCATTATCATATCTTCCCCAACCATTATAAAAATTATCTTCCAAACTTGTGGGATGAAACTCCATGGCATTTGTGACATGATCTTTTGATTCATTCATAAATTCTTTTCCTTCTTTGTCCTTGGCAATAGGATCATTATAATCTTCCAAAATTTGATGAGATTTGAAACCCTCTTCCAAAACATCCTCAAATTGTACAGGAGTTGTAATATCTTCCTTCGAGTAGGCGATTATATTGTCCTGTATATCAATTGGCACACAAATTTCATTAGTGGTTTTGGATTGAGTGTAGTCTTCCCACTTCTTCCAAGCATCATAATAATCATCTTCCAAAATCAAGTGGTGACGTTCAACTATTTCTTCAACATCTTCCAATTCATCAATGTGTTTCTCATCAAATTCATCTTCACCTTCCTTAGATGGTTCAATTATTTCCAAAAGTGGGTTATTTCTTGAATTCAAATTTATAAGGCTATCATTGTCCAAATTAGTAACCCATGATTCATTTTATCATAATTTGGAGGGTGAAGAATTTCTTGATCCTTAATTTTACACATCTCATCAATAGTATCTTCCAAGAACAAGTGGTGAAATTCTATCATGTCTTCAAATTCATTTATTGGTTTTCTTCCAATTTCACTTTCAACCACTTCATTTAATTCTATGGTGGGTTCCATCCTATCACATATATCAAACATTGTTGAATTTAGAACCCCTTCATCTAGATAATCGTGTATCTCTATGAATGAGATCATTTCTACATAATCCTCACTAGTGGATGTTGGCTTATCAATTTGCACCTCCTCGTGGACTACATCTAAGGTGGTTGTAAGATTTGGATATTCAAATTCATCCCCTTGATCATTTACCTTAGATATCATTGGAGTGGAGGGTGCTATGTTTGATGGTTGGTGTAGGTTGGCATCATTCTCATGTGAACATGTTGTGCCTTTTCTTCTTCAAGACCTTGTCGTTCTATCTCTTCTAAGATCTCATGGATTTTCTCTAAAGACAAACCACTCAGCTTTTCCTCAATGAGTGAAGCAAGTGTGGGGTGTATGGCTCCTAGGTATACTTCCATGGCTTCCTCTTCTAATGTGTTAAAATTTTCCCACATTTGGGAGTGCAACTCACGAAATCTTCCATTGAATTGACTCAAGGATTCATTAGGCTCTTTACATATGGAGGTAAACTGATTTTTCAAGATTTCTAAGTCAACCTGATTACCAAAATGGTGAAGATAGGCTGCTTCTAGTTGTATCCAAGAAGTCCTAACCTCCATGGGTAGTTGGCTGTACCAAAAGAATGGTTTATCATCCAAAATGTATGCAAATAACTTACAAGCCACCTCCTCATAGAAAATCTGGAATTGACATAATGTATCCTTGTAGACATGCAGTTTTTGCAAGTATCCTAGTGGCACCTCTTGATTAAAACACCGTAAAAAATCCAATAACATTTTAGGAATTTGATAGGGTACCACAGGTATAGATAAACCCTTATAATGATCCTCTATCATTGATACCATTCTCTCTCTTAGAGACACTATTTCAGCTCTTAGGGATACCATTTGCTCCTCAAGTGTTGCCATTAGTGAAACTTAAAATGTAATTTTAGAACCAAATCTGTTGAATATTCAACCTGCAATGTAAAAAAAAAATCAAGTTAGCATCAACTAAGAGATGTACTTATTAAAATCAAATGTCAAGTAATTGCATGAGACCAAAATTTTCAAAATTAAATCAAATCACATATTTTTGTATGAACAATCAGAAAAGTGTTAGAATAATATACAACATACCTGAATTGCTTAAAATAGAACAAGTAAATAAATTCAGGCCGTCCTTTTTACAATCTACTGAGTGTTAGAGGACTAAAGCATAAAAAATTTAAATTTAAATAACACTAAAATAAACCCGTTCGGCCCTCCTAGCACCAATCCGTTGAGTGGTGTTAGAGGAGGCCGAAGATGCTAATCAAATGGACTTGAAATATTTAGCAATGTAAAGCTCTTAAACAATTATAAACCTACAGCATCTAAAATCACGATAAAATAAACCCCTTTCAGGCCCTCCTTCTAGCGCCAATCTGTTGAGTGGTATTTTCACCCAATTGTGAAAACACACTCTCCGATAGGATTTGGGTTCTAAATCCTCTGCTTGCAAAGAAATTAAACAAGTAACTTCTCCAAGGTTCCTGTTATGTTAGCATTTTGCATCTGTGTATTAATGATCTCAAATGAAGATATTCATTTTAAATGCTTGGAACACCTTAGTGGTTGCAAGTAACTGAAAACAAGGGGCACTGTGGTTTATTTTACTGTGAAAGTTTAGTGATTGTTCATTGAACCCGAATAAAGCAAATATGATTTGATCTTTATATGACCATGTTGTAACTTCAAAATGAAATTTGATGAAATGCCATAAATGATGGAATTATTTATGGATTTTGAAGTTTTTTAATTTTTTTATTTTATTTTAATGCTTGAAAAATAAAGTTGGAACTTCGAAAAATAAAGTGCAGCAAAAAGAAAATAAAATGCAAAAGAAAAGAAATTAAAATTGCATTCAGTTTGATGCTATCCCGTCCTGGCAAAACCGAAGATGTGAGGTTTCCATGCATGCAACCTAACCTATGGGACCTGCAAACACGCACAATCTTGATAAGCTAAGTGCTGATTCAAAGGGTTTTGAAATAAAATTCAAATTTCGAATATTCGCCTAATGCAACCCACAAAAGTGGCATTTAACATTATCTATAAATCCGAAATCTGAAAAATGAAAGAATAAACATTAAATCTATAGCATGCATAGAAGATCTCCTTCTTTCTTGCCCACAAGATGCAAATTTCTGAACACTCCTGCATTAAAGAATAAATCATGTTACAATAGCAGAATCTCTGGTTTTCCCAAAACCAAAAAAGGGGAAGAAAAACACTCCCAAGCAGGCCCAGAATGGCATCTCGCCTTCGGCACTGCAACTCTACTCGCAGCGGTTTTCGACCCCTGAACCTGTCTTGTGCTTCTACTTTTAAAGCCCTGGTAAATTGCTTCTCCTTCCACGATGGTTCGTTTCATCTTCCAGATTGCTTCGTTTCATATTCCCGCCTTTCGAATTGCTTTTGAATTTATGCTCGACATTGAGATGCTTGATCTTCTCTATGAACTGTAATGCCCCTGTAGCCTTTACACATGTACGCCACGTGTCTCGCACTTTTTTGCACGTTCTATAATGGCCCCCTGTAAATCGTGACCAAAAATAGCATGTCACGATATCACGACATTTTTATGCATGCAGCTTTGCTTCTTTACTTTCACCGTGAAAACGCGACATGTCGCGATATCGTGACATTTTCCTGCCAACAGCCTTGTCCGCTTTCATGCACAACGAAAATGAGACATGTCGCGATATCGCGACATTTTTCTATCAGCAGCCTTTCTTGCCTTCATGCACAACGAAATGGCGACATGTCGCGATATCGTGACAACTTTTCATTTCATACACTTTGCTATTTTTTTGTCACGAAATCGTGACGTTTTTCATCTCCGTATGCCTCGACTGCTTCCTGTCATGAAATCATGACGCCTTTTCACTTGGAGCTATTCCTTCGCTAAACTTATCGCGAAATCGCTACGCTTCTCCATTTCGTACCACTTTGCCAACTTTTCATCATGAAATCGCGACGCTTTTCTATTTCAGGCCCTTTCGTTGCTTCCTGACGTGGAATCACGATGCTTTTCTAGTTTGTGTCCCTTTGCTATTTTTTTGTCACGAAATCGTTACGCTTTTAGTGCCTTGTCCTGTTTGACTATTTTGACCACGATTTTGTGACATGTCACGATTTCGTGACAATTTTCCATTCGGTCTTTCTCTCTCCTCTCTGGACCGCGATGGAGCAACATGTCACGATTTCGTGACACTTTTTCATTTTCGGCCGCGACGGAGCAACATGTCGCGATTTCATGACACCTTTTCATTTTTCGCCGCGATGGAGCAACATGTCGCGATTTCGTGACACTTTTTCATTTTTGGCCGTGACGGAGCAACATGTCGCGATTTCGTGACACTTTTTCATTTTCGGCCGCGACGGAGCAACATGTCGCGATTTCGCGACACTTTTTCATTCTTGTGCAATTTTGCCCTTTTCTTGATTTTTAGCATCTGGGTCACTGAGATCTTCTTTGAAAGCATGCAAAAAAGGTGGGTCCCCAATTTTGGGGTGTGTTGTGGATCAGCCACAACACCTTTGAAGTGAAAAATATGAGAGTTGTGATCAATATTCCTTTTGGCTATAAGATATTTGGGATCTTGAAAAAATCTTATCTCAAATCCTATTTGGGAGAAGAGAACGGTTTTCCCCTTTCCATAAGTACAAATTTGGTATATGGAGAGGAGATTAGTGACAATGTTTGGAACATATATAACATTGTTAATAGAGCCACCATCAATGGTTATATCCCCTTTTCCTATGACAAGGATAAAGGAAGATTCACCTACTTCTATGCTAAAATTAGAACTAGAGGAGATAGAAGCAAAAGACTTATCTGAAGTAGTCATGTGATGAGTAGCTCCAGAATCAAGGACCCATAAATTAGAGGAAGAATTAGAGGTTTTTAATTGAACATTAAGGGCTTTTCCTATTTGCTTTTTATTTTCTATCTTTTGATCTTTTATAGTTACCTCTAGTTGCTATAATCTTTTCCAACATTTGTTAGTAGAGTGACCATTCTTTTTGTAGTGAGTACAGGTTATGGGGGTTTTTTCATTTTTTCTAATTTTTCTTTAGAAGAAGTGAAGGATAGTAAGGCTTTATAAGAATAAGAGATTTCATATCTAGCAAGATTAGTTTCTTTCCTAGTTAATCTATCACAAAATTCTTTTAAATAAGGCATTTTAAAGGTTGCACCCAAAGCATCTTTGGTAGATATAAAGGTGGTAGAAAATATCTAAAAAAAACCATTTAGCATAGAAAGGACTAGATAAATGCATTCCTATTCATTCTTAGTCTTCCCACTGCCTTTGTATTGAGTGAGTACTTCTTTGAACTTAGTGAGGAAGTAAAAAATACTACTAAAATCTTTAGGATACAGAGATATCAGTTCGGCTTCTAATTGCATTGATCTCAACTGATCTACTTTTCCAAACAAATTCTTCAATTTCTTCCAACTTTCAAAAAGAGTTTTACAATCTATAATATGAAACCATAAACTTTCAAGAAAATTAGAGCTTATAATACCCATAGTTTCATGTATTTTTCCTTTATGAACAAATATTTCATATTCTTTATCAAATTCCGATTGTTTTTCTTCTAGCAAATGAGTAAGACCAATTTGAGAGATAAGATTTAAAATTTTAGGTTTCCAAGTGTGAAAGTTATGAGGGGTGAGAGGCTTAGCTGAATTCATTATTTTAACACAGGAAAAATATTGAAGTTATAATTTACCAATATATCCCCCATTAGAACTTCAATTGATTTATTAATGCAAATGGAAGAAAGATATGAAGCTTTTCAATATTTAGGACTCAAAATACCCGCCCTAATGAGATGGAAACTACAAGTATAATGATTTTTTTAATATTGTTTGCTTGATATTGCCAAATCCATCTTATTCCTTACTATACCCGCCCTTACTTGAGGGAAACTGTAAGTAGAGAGAAGAATTCAAAGATTTTTGGCTTGAATGCAGGGAATCAATCTATTTAATTAGTGTATATTAATACTCGCCCTTACAAGAGGGAAACTATATGTTAGAGAGATATCCAGAGAAAAAGATGATGAAAAATATCTGTCATACCATTATACCAAGTGCCTCAAAAAATTGCCCTTATGTGAGGGAAACTATAAGTTTTTAAGGGTAATGATACATGGAATGTAGGCAAAAGATATTTTGAGAAAAAAAAAATATTTTAAACTTGTAAACCAAATTTAACTACCAACAATTTTTATTTAAAATATTTTGATTTAAAATATACTTCTTCTAAAAAAATATTTAATGAAATGCTATTTCTTTGAAAATAACAAAGGCTTATAAAAAACAAAGATGAAGATAAACAAAAAAATATATATTCTATTTTTTCTTTTTAAATATGGGCCTTAAAAAATGAGATTAATATTAAATTTTTGCATATCTTATATAAGAAATATTAAAGTATATTTAAAGAAAATAACTTTAAGCATTGATTAAGATAGACAAAAAAGGATAGTAACTTTTAAAGATAGCCCCCCCTTAAATAAAGAAAATGAAATTTTGTGATCTTCACTATGAAATATAAATTTTTTGACCTTAAAATTACCTCAAAGAAAGTAAACTAATATAAGAATATTGACAAAATATAGCACACACCCCTTAAAAGTGATGGACCAATAGAGTGCAAAAATATGCACTTACCCCCCCCCACCACCACAAAAAAAAGTAGTGAACACCCAAATCGTATCCTGCAATACCACGTTATGAGAAAAAAATAGTGAACACCCCTGCAAGACCATGGTAAATAACCAGACAATGCTCTTGCAAGACTACGTTATAAAAAATAACTAGAGAACGTTCCTACAATACCATGTTATGAGAAAGGCGTTTTGCAAAAAACCTGTTATGTATTTAAAACAAAATCTATAATAGTTCCAGTTGTAAAATAAGCAAATTTGAAAGGTAGATTTTGCTTTGAAAAAAGAAACAAGAAAATTTGTTTGTAAGCACCAGGTTGAAAGAGCTCCAGACAAGAGAAATCAATATTTGGAGATTCGATTAGGATCATCTGAGCGCCAACATGCCAGGTAGAAGAAATCATCTAAGATGTCATGAGTTCCAGAAGTGTTGAGTACCAAGGGATAGATGGAGAGATGATCTCTACAAAATGCAAGAGCTAGGAGAGCTAACAAAAATAAAATGATCAGTGAAATTATGCTAGGAGTACCAAGAAAGGATTACCCGAATCTTCAAAGATCGAAATATCCCATGTTAATAGAGAAAAGACACCACATGTTAATATGAAATGTTTTTTTCTTATTATACAACCCAAATATTTTAAAAGTAACTTTTACATATCAAAAGAACTATTACTTTTATGATAAGTAAAAGGTTTTCCAATATTCAAAAAAAAAGTTGCTGAAAGAATAATTCGAAGAGAGGGAAAAAAATAAAATAATAAGAACCCTCCCTTTAAAATGAGATAAAATAGCTCATAGAACAGGGTAAACCCTTTTTGAAGCAAAGGAATAGACTTTTAATATTTTGAAATCCCTCAAAGACAAATTAGAACAAATATATTAAAAAATTGCATAAAATAAAGATTTTACTAAAAAAAATTATGGATAAAAGAGAAATGACTACTGAAATAATATCAAGAATATAGCCAAAAAATTATTCAAATTAAATGAACCAGATCCAATAACCTTCAAGAGAGAATTCTATAAAAATCTATCCTGCTCTCGTACCATGTTAGAATTTCACAATAGATATGCAAAGCATTACAAGAGATGAAGAGAAGAATAGAACTGATTAATTTATTCCAAGGATCAACTCTGTATAAATAGCAGAGTTGATCATTGAGATTTGTTGGATTACAACTCATCATACCTGATGAAGACACCACTGAGAGTTCTCCTAACACATGGAGGAGTGGAAACTCAAGTGTCTATCGTAGTGGAACTTAAGAGAATATTTTATTATTCTAAAAATATTATGAATACCTATAGATGAAGCATTATGTGGAATATTTTGAGGATGTGGTTGATTCCAAATATATATTTCAATTTAAATTGCTTGTAGGTGATAGCATACTAGTTATACTATTGGTTAACCTAGAGGTAATGATGCCCTAAATGCAACCTAGAGAGGTGACAAAGAGGCAATGATGGTCGAAAGGTGATCCAAAGGTAATTATAACTCTAAGTTATAGATCCAAAGGTATTACCCCAAAGGAAGACGATGAAATATACCAAAGAGGTAGACCAAGAGGATATTACTTAGATCCAACTAATATCCAAGCAACCAATGACAATTATAAAGCCAAAGCCAAATCCAAAGAGTGAGAGCCAAATATAGAGCTAGAGCTAGTGTCATAGAATAGTTCTAATGTACCACTCCCACATCCATAGGGGTAATGATATTTATAGAAAATAATGTAACATAAGGGAATATTAGACTCTACTATATTATTTAGAGTTATTTAATCATTTGACATTTTTAATTACTAGAGGAATTATAAATTATCTCTCCCTTAAATAGCTTCTACGAAAAATATTATGAGATGAAAAGATAGCTAAAGGTGAAACACCAAGATCTTCAAGTATTCAAGAGTCTCTAAAAGATGAAGAGATATATTGATGCACTAAATATACATGTTGTAAATAAGTTAAGTACTATGAATATTGAGCATTGAATTACATAATACACAAAACTAGGATGGAATATTGATGTGAGAATCATTATGTTAAATATTGTATGTGCATTATTAGATGTATTTTCTTGTTTACCCCATATTTCAACAGTAAAAAATGATAAGTTCATACAAAATTTAAACATACTCTTACTTTATAATTGATGTCTTCCACTGTCACCAGTTCATACCTTCAACTTTAATCTGGTAAGTACCTATTGCTTCACAACATATAATGCACTAGGTTTTATATCATATATAGAATCAAGAAGTACATGAGTATAGTATTTATCGTGCATGTATAATAAAATAATGTAAATAAATAATTCTTTAATAATTACATATGCGATGTAAAAATGCAATGGAAAGTTTGATCGTGAACACCTTTTTTATTTTAGGTGATTGTTTTACTAATGGTCTTAGTGATGATTCATGGTTACATCATGGCAAACATCTATATTTGAAAAGCTCACTTAATTCCATTACTCATATTTTCACTGTAATATAATTGAGAAAAATATCCCATGTTAGAATGTATGGTTGTACCATGTAAACTTTAATTAAATTTTAAAAAATCACACATGATAGAATATAAACCGCAAGTTTCAAATGTTTGTTCCACTTGTATTTTTTTTAAGAATTAATGGTTTCATATTGAAAAGAGTGTATATTTTGAACAAACTATTGTATAACACATTCATGCTTCCACATGATATACTTGAGTATTTTTATAAATATAACCCATATTAGAGTTCATGGTTATACTATATAAACATTAAATACTTTTATCAAAAGAGTCCATATGTGGGGATCATGGTTAGGAAAGCAATTTGGAAGCCATTTTAGGTAAATATGTTTATTTTAGACATATTATAGGGAGGTAAACTTGACAACAACAATGACAAGTTTGAAGAATACAAAAAGGTATTTGTTAACAAGGTACAAGGAGAGTCTAATGATAAATTTGCTTTTGTTAAGGTTCAACTAAAATATATGATACAAGAGCTATAAAATATGTCCTAGCCCAAATATTAAATTATATTTTATTTCTCATATTTTATGATAAATATTGTATGGTTGAGCTGACATACATAATTAGTATGTTTTTTCTCTATTTCCAGATATATTTGTGAGCTATATTGAAACTATTTTGTAATTGTATTTTGAATACATGTATTGATGCAAGCATGATAGATTTAATAAGCTCTTGTTTTTATCCAATGTTTAGTAGAATTTATAGAACAATAATATGTTGGCGAATTTGGAGTGGTTATTCAAATATATTGCATATTTTTTTAATTTTTTTGTATCCTTTATGTAATCTTATAACATTATTTCAATGTAAAAATTTGATATTACGATTTTATCTTATCTTATGCCATTTTTTTAGAAGGAAATAAAATGAGGAGATTACAATTAACTTTTGAAGTATTATTTTGTGGATTAATAAGGTTTAATTAGTGCTAAATCAATTTGTGGTTGTATTGTTGAAATATTTAAGTGGGAGACAAAAAAGCTGTATAATGTGTTTTTATTGTTTGTAATACTTGCTTTAATGTTGAAGGGCTTGGTTCATGATTTGATGTTTTATTTTGAGAAACCAAAAGAGTTATAGAGCATTAGTTTGGAACATATTTGTCCACGCATTTTTTGAGAAATTTTTCCAATATATGAAAATGTATTGTGCCGATCCTTTTAAATTTGTAAAATATATTATTTTTGAGATAGGTATTTGAGGGCACATCTTCATCAAGCATTTTGAGCATTTATTTGAATATTTTGAGTATGTGTTATGAGAAATTTTGAGCATGTGTTATGAGCAATTTTAAGCATGTGGTATGAGTAATTTTGAGCATGTGTTAAAGCATATTTGATAAGATATAGCAAGTAGACTAGAGCAATATTATGAGTTGTTTGAGTAGACCTTTTGGGAAAGGGCTTGTGAGTAGTTTTCAATAGGTTTGAAGTAGTCTTGTGAGTAGGTTTGACGTAGACTTATGAGCAGGTATGAGACAAATCAATACATGTAGTTGAGCAGATTTGATCAATGTTGTGAGCATATTTAATCAATGTTGTAAGCATAGTTAATCATATTTATGAGAAGAATTGATTAGAATAGAGAATATTTGAGAATAATATTTGGAAGTAAATCAACACAAAGGGGATAGAGTTCTCCTATGGATAGAGATCCATAAATTAGAGTTGTGGGGATAGAGTTATCCTATGTAAATAGATCCACAAACCATAGAAAATGGGATAGAGTTATCTTATGGAGAGAGATCCACAAGTTAGAGCATTGGGGATTGAGATCTCCTTTGAACAGAGGTCCATAAACATTGTAATAGGGATTTGGTTTCCAAGATATTTATTGAGAAAATTTATAAGAAATATTTTCTCACGTAAACCACATTGTGTGAACTACATTAAATCATGTCTCTCATGTGTATGATGATGTGTACATTATTTACTACTTTGATATTATTTTTGTTATCATTTGGATTGAAGTGTAAAATTTTTTATGTTATACAGTTCACCCCCTCTCTTAGTATAAGCTTATGTTCTTCAATTTTAACCTATTAAACCATGCCCAATTCACTCAAAAAAACATGACAAAACTATTAAGTCATAAATAATATATAATAGTGTTTTGGCTATTCAACTATGCATAAATTATTTGGTAATAATAAACTATTCTACTCAGCCATGCAAATTTAACAATCCATAATACTTTCAAACCATAAAATGATATAGAGTAATACAATAATCCGTTCATTCATAAATTAAAGTTTATTTTAATAAATTTTGTTATTTTTTCCACCACAACAAACCTACGACAACTATAGAAATAGAAGGAGTAAAAATATAACTAATATGTAATCCACTGTTATCATGTTGATGCCTAAAGAAAAAAAAAAGACATTCTCCAAAATAGAATAGGTGAAGACTCATGCTAAACCTGGGGGTATCCACCTGTATCAATTGGGTATCACTTATTTGTAGTATATATCTAGCTAATTTATATTCAGGTAACATTCAATGATAAATATTTGTAGAAGGAAATCACTTATACATAAACAAACTTCTTAAGAATATTGCAGACTCAACATTGCTCATAATTATTTTAGATAACAAAATGATTTATAGTAAATACTCGAACATAAAATCATTTCATTCATAAATAACTTATAAAGTAAGATACCATCAACTTAAATCACAAAAAAAGAACTCTTGCTAGTAGGTCGATATCTACAACTTTCTTCCCTTTCTAATCCAGCACACCCAAAATGTGCACAAGCAGGCCACCAATACAAGAATGCATAACACAAGATGCAAGATAAAATATTACCCATTCAAAAACTAAGACACAATATGTAAAAAAATACCCCCTCTAACAAACTTCCTTCACTTTTGCTTTGTAGAACAAGAGGAAGGTTAAAATCTATCATAAAAATTTATATACAGTTGTCTAGTGTGAGGTATTTGCCATAATTCAATTATGTCCACTGATAATTTATTAATTTTTTTTATTAATATTCAATTCATCTAGGAAAGTTTTATAGAATAATTTAATTTTTCCCTTTATTCGACAAGGAACCCTAATCACTTATAAATAATATTTAAATACACACAAATACTAAACAAAATTTAAGTGATTAATATTTTATTATATATTAATTCCTAGAAGAATTTTTAAATAATTATATATATATATAAGAATACATTATATTCAAACTTTTGTTTGACTATTAAAAAATCAGAATAATGTTGTTAGAATATATATTCAGAAAAGAACAAAACCTATGTTTTTCAAGTCCCTTACTTAACTATTATATTTTATAACAATACGTTCATTTATTTGAGACTTTAATAAGTTAAACTTAACTTGATAGTAAAATATAATAAACTCATCTTACAATTGCTTATGAGTTAAAAATATTAAATTCATATTCGAAGAAAGAGCAAGTTTTTTATCCATAAAATAAGCATTGAATCATTTTCAAATCACCAAAATGGTCTATACCTCCAAGTATTATTCCTTAATACACAGGTTTTGTAGGTGAGTTGGAGAGGGCAATCCTCTAAGGGAGGTTCCAGGTTCGAATCTCCACCCTACCAAAAAGCTGAATTGGGTACCCAAAATCCAATTGATAATGTTGGTGCGGGCAGGGTTGGGTGCGACCCCTAGGTGACTTTGACGGTGTAGAACCCCCTTTTCATGGTCTCTTAGACAAGGCGGCCCCGCAAGGGGATTTTTTTCTTTAAAAAAAAATTTCTTCTTCCTTACTATCAACTTGATGTCTTCATCTTCTAGAAGAGAATAGCTCCCATGCCTTGGACCTTTCTTGCCATTGAATTTTTAGATATTCATTTATTCAAAGATATAGAATATATAACACATAAACCAATAAATAAGACATACACTCAATGTAAGTTAAACATTCAAAATTCACCTATATGAATACAATTGTGTGAGCTTTCATGTACTCATGAACCACGGTGATATTTCACACCTCCAGCATTTCCCATATTATCATTTTTATTTGACTTTTATCTACCTATCAGAAGTGTACCTAGTTTTGCAATCACAAAATCTATCAATAGTACCACATTTTAGGAGTAAAAAGTAAATTATAACTCATAAATCCCTCTATACATAAATTACATAATAGTTGTGCTACAAGAATTGTTACAATGTGAATGTTTTAGTAATGGTCTTGGTGATGCTTCATGGTTCCATGAAAAACCACTTAATTCCATTACTCATGTTTTCACCATAATATAATTGAGAAAAAATCCCTTGTTAGAATTCATGGTTCCACCATAACAACTTAAATTAATTTTTAAAAATCACACATGCTATAATATAAACCATGACTTTCAAATGTTTGTTCCACTTACGTTTTTTTCAGAATTCATGGTTTCACACTAAAACGAGTGTATATTTTGAGTAAACTATTTTATAGCACACACATGCTTCCACACATCATACTTGAATACATTTACAAAAATAGCCCATGTTAAAGTTATTGGTTAGACTATGGAAAAATTAAATACTTCCATCAAAACCATATGTAGGGATCATATTTGGGAAAGCAATTTGGAAGATATTGTAGGTAAACATATTATAGGGAGGTCAACTTGAGAATAATATTGATAATCTTGAGCAATACAAAAAAGTATTTATTAACAAGGTACAAGGAGTGTCCAATGACCAATTTACTTTGGTTAATGCCCAACTAAAAGAGATGGTATAAGATCTATAAAATATGTCCCAACCCAAATATTAAATTATATTTTCTAGTTAAGTTTTATGATGAATATTTTATGGTTGAGCTAACATACACAATTAGTATGTTTGTTCTCTATTACCCAGAGGTATTTGTGAGATATATTGAAATAATTTTATGATTTTATTTTGAATACATGTATTGATGCAAGCATGATAGATATAATAAGCTTTTATTTTTAGCCAATATTTGGTAGGATTGGTAGAACAATAATATGTTGGTGAAGTTTGAGTTGCTATTCACTATATTGCATTTTTATTTGTAGCCAATGTTTGGTAGGATTGGTAGAACAATAATATGTTGGTGAACTTTGAGTGGCTATTCAGCTATATTGCATTTATTTTTGTTTTGTTGTATTCCTTATGTAATCTTATAGCATTATCTCAATATAAAAATTTGATATTAAGACTTTATATTGTCTCATTTCTAAATCAATTCTCTCCATACTTATAGTTGTACCCCATAATCCCAACGATTTAAAGAAATCAAAATACTTCAGTAAACTAATGTTGACTTCATTATAAATTAAATGAATAGTAACCACTAAAATATTATAATATATACTAGTTATTTATGTATTACCTTCAATGAAGATATATGTTTCACCATGGACATCATTTAACATGTTGGTAAACTTATAAATTTTATCATCAAATAACATGAGCTCAACCATTAAATTTTTATTTTCTTACATTTCAAACATGAATCTTATCAAGCTTAAATTTATTGACTTTTCAAACTTAAATCTTATCAAACAAAATATATAAATAATTACAAGTTTTTGTAAATATCACAATGTAATTACAATACAATATAGAAAAAACCTAAAAATAAAACAAGTTTAGATATTATATATATAATTTATAATATCACTATGTAATTACAATATAATATAAACAACCCTGCCCTAACCAGTTACTAAAAATAATGAATTTAAAAAAAAAAACAATGAGAACTGTTTAAATGTTTTATATGTATAAGTAATTTACTTGCTTTCCAATTGACTAATATAACTAGTTTACTGTCTTGTTGTCGTTACAACTTTCATGCATTCTTTATTACGTATGTTCCACCAAAGTGTCTTTGAAATTATCTTAAAAGTATGCTCTCTTCCAATCCGACCAGATATTCTACAATATTTTCTTCCATCACCCGAATATGCTAATTTTGAAGATGTTATACGATGAAGGAAATTATGAGAACTTCCAAGCTATGAACATCATTCCTATGTTTAGAATTACAAGGGCAATATATAAATTTGTTCTAAAATCATTGTCTTTCCAATTGAGTAATATAAATAATTTGCTGTCTTATTGTCGTTACAACTTTCTTGCCTTCTTTATTACATATGTTCCACCAAAGTGTCTTTGGAATTATCTTAAAATTATGCTCTCTCCCAATCGGACTAGATAAATATCTTTGTCCATCACCCGAATATGCTAATTTCGAAGATGTTATACGATGATGAAAATCATGAGAACTTCCAAGCTATCGACATCATTCCTGTGCTTAGAATTACAAGGGCGATATATAAATTTCTTCTAAAATCATCATTGGCCATGACCATGATATGTAAGCCAACTAAAGGCGAGACAAAGTAAGTTTTTAGGACATTGATATATCATCTCAGTACCTTTCATTCAAAAGGAATAAAACATCTCAAACAAAAATCTTAAGCATATGTTATACTTTCCATGCTTTCAATAAACTGGTTTGTGTAAAATCCAAAAGCGATCGTAAGAAACAATTCAAACTGCTTTGAATGCGTCGTAAGAAACAATAAACTCGTAGTGATACGCTTCTCTGGCTTTTCAGCTGTGAAGACTATATATTGATGTAATAAGCCTAATTCATAATCACCTTGGCTTTTTGAAGGAAAAATATTGAAAATTATTGTTTGAAAAACTGACGGATAAGGCTTGAATATGGCTACTGTAGACATGGAGTCCAAGAAGAACAATCGTGAAGGAAATGTTAGTCCACAAGATGTGGAACGTGGTGTAACCAATAGCCACGCTCCGGCAACCTTGGCATCTTCCATGCCTTCTGTTAATTTTATGAAGAAGGTGAGCTTCTCGATCGTGATGTGGTTATTGAATGTACAGCCCTACTTTTAAGATTCGATACTTAAACACGATCTTTTTCTTTAAAATTAGGAAGCTTCAAAAATTTAACATATTTATTACGTATCCGAGATGGTATACTTTATACAAGAAGGCGGAGGGGATCTATCATGAAATGCATGCTAAATATTTTTAGCAACTAAGAATCTCTCATGTCTAAGAGGATTAAGATTTGAAATAATTAAATGGATTCATTATCTGGTCATGTGTTCACGGCAATTTTTATTTTGTGCTTAAGTGGATTTCGATTTTTAATGTCAAGTTTGTGTTTGAAGAATTCTTCGAGAAGCTAAAACACTTTTGTTTTGGTTGTAGGCTGTGTTAAGCTGTGTGTAGGGCTTTCATAGGCATTTACTTACACACTATCTGTATGTCAATATGTAGGCAGTTTTCTGTTTTTATTAAACACTTTCCATATAAAAGTAAATTTTAATCCATTTTAATACGTGTGCTCTCTTCTCCATTAACACCTTTCATACGATGGTTGTGACGTTTGTTTTAACTAATGTTTTTTTCCCAAAATGGTAAAATGATGGCAGGTGGGAGCAGAATTCGTAGGAACCTTCTTCCTGATGTTTGCAGGGTACGGGTCGGTTGTCATTAACGAGAAGACCAATGGCTCCCTAACTTCTCTTGGGGTGTCGCTTGTGTGGGGAATGGCAGTGATGATACTCGTCTATTCCCTCGGTCATATCTCAGGGGCTCATTTCAACCCTGCAGTTACTGTGGCCTTTGCAACTGTCAGGAGATTCCCATTGATTAATGTGGGTATCCTTTTTCTTATTATTATTGTTATTGTTGATGGAGTATTTGTTGGTCCTTTTAATTTTATGGAGGCCACATTGATACAGACATCCATTGGGGGTGTTAATGTTGAACTGGCATGACAGATTCCGGGCTACATAGGGGTTCAGGTTTTGGGATCGATCCTTGCCGGGTTTGTCCTCCGTATAATGTTTGGAAACATAAATAACATGGAAGCAACCTTGCCATCAGAGACAGACATTCAGTCCTTCGTCTTGGAGATTTTCGTTACATTTCTGCTCATGTTCGTCATCTGTGCAGTGGGCACTGATACTCGAGCGGTAAAACACATAATTCACAACAACATTTTTTAATCTAATGTTTTCTTTTAAATAGATAATTGACCCTAAGATAGGAGAGCTCGAAAATGCCCAATAATTTGAGAACTGTAGACAAGAAAAGCTCAGTAAATTATTTTACTGAATTGATGCAGATAGGAGAAATGGCAGGATTAGCAGTTGGCACCACCATTGCAATGAACGTGCTTCTAGCCGGGTATATCCTTACGATAAAAGATATTGTTGAGAGGAGGGAATTTAATCTTTGATCTTTTATTTATAATTATTTATTATTATAAAGACTTCATGATCGTTTAATGGTTTTTCTTTTTGATCTAAATTTTGATAATTATTGAAATTTTCTAGGGTTTGTTTGTTTTTTATAAAAGCTATTGTCGAGTACAGGAACTCAATCTTTAACCTCGTTACATCTTCTGCTACTCATCACTCCATAAAAACCTTATGATCATTCAGAGGGGACTCAATCCGTATTCTACTCGTCACTCCATAAAATCCTTATGATCATTCAACGGTTTCTTTTTATATTTTTAAGAAAATTTTCTTGGGTTTGTCTGCAGGAAAATATCGGGGGCTTCGATGAACCCGGCAAGGAGCATAGGTTCTGCAGTGTCAGGCAATTTATACAAGAAGATATGGATTTATCTGTTCGCTCCCCCGCTGGGTGCCATAGCAGGCGCGTGGTCATATGACATGATCCGCCTCAGTGACAATCCCGTGTGCGAGATTAACAAGACTCAGAGCATGGATCGATGTAGTCCCTCCCCAGAAAATTTTTAGTCTATTGACTTCTTCTTAGCAGATTAGTATAAAAAAAATTGTCTACTGACTTTTTCTTAGAACTGCATCAGCCAGCTTTTTATACTTTTGATCGTCAAACATCAATCCACGTAAACCTGTGTCCATCTGCAAATTCAAAAATCTGAAATGGATAAATGAATAAGTTCAATTTTGTTTTGCGCCTGTAAATTGTATGCTGTCACATTTTAATTGTCACATATTATAGGTGATAGTAAACAGTTAAATTTTATATTAATCTTAGATACTGTTTAAAGGCATTGGAGAGTCCTCTTGAGGATCTTAAGTCTGTGAAGTATTATTTAAAAATGTTTTGTGTATTATTTTTATTAAAAATTGATGTATTTTTTTATACATAAAACTTTATATATTGTTATTATTGTAACTTTATTATTTTTAAATAAATTTAATGTAAAAATTGAGCGTTCTGATATCACAGAAAAGAAAATTATGTAGAACAAATGCAGAACATAGGAAAAAAAAATTAAATGGCTTATACGAAACACATAAAATGCTGCTACAATACATAGAATTTTATTCAATGATTTATTATTTTGCAATACAATATTCTTTTATATATCTTGACATTTCAAACCTTGTTTCTTAATGCTACTTCACTACTCTAAAAACCATTCATTTAATCCAAGTATGCTTAAGTTGATGATTCATCAATGACATGGATGATCCAGCCAGTAAGGATGGATGGACAAATTAATTGGTAAGGGATACTTCAATATATATAATTATTACAAATCTAATAATAACTCTTCTTTTTTTATATAGAATTTTTATTTCTACTTATGCATGCAGTTTTCTATTTTTTATTGGCCTTTCTATCTTCAAAATTGCTTTTCTTATTTATGCAAACTATTTGTATGTGCCTTTTCACATTAAGCATTACTTTTTCCAACATTCTTCAGCTTAACATTTAATATTCTAACTTTCAATTTCATGATCACGACTATTTCTCCAACTTGCTATTGTGCGTACACCTGCATTGTTGTGCATTCATATTCACAAACTTTTGAACATCTTGTTGATGACTTTATTTTGTTCAATGTGTGTGAGAGCCCATGAATCAACTAGAACTAGAAGTGTCATCATGGCAACCTTCTCATCCTACCGGACTATATAGACAACCAAGTATTACAACCCTTAGGTGTAGTAGAGTAGACGATTGCTTACAAGGTTCACTCTATTGTTTTTGCATCAAACCATCATATTTCGTTTCTCATCTTCTACCATATATAACCTTTATCAAATGGTTCTCATCACTCCCTCTTTCTCCTTTGGAGATACTCTTGTTTCTCTTTCTCTTTAAATATAGATTTTGCTTCTGCTTGTCTTCTTGTATTTTATTACTTTAGCTCTCATACCATATTAATTATATGAACCAATTAGGACTCGAATCTAGGACCTTCATTTGTTGAGGCTGCTCTACCTATAAATTTATGGCTCCTCCTTGAACTCACCTATTATTTATATGTAGGATTGTTTCTACTTTTTGCTTTGAAATCCTCCTAAGCCACTTTGCAAGTGCTTGGGGCTCTTAAATTCAACACCAAATTTAAGCTTTATCATTGGCTCTGATACCAATTGTAGAAATTGAGTGCTCTAATACCAAATGTTGGTTTTATAGAGAAGGAAAAAATTATACTGAATAAATATAGAATAAAAAGGATAAAACACAAATTATTGATGCAATACATAGAATTTTATTCATTTATTCCATGTCTTACAATATTTTTTTTTGTGAAAAACATCCTAGAAGGGATGCCACTTTTGAGTAAGACCCAAGGAGGCAGGGGTATTTATTTCACCAAAATCACCTAGGGATCGCACTTGGCCTACCACCTTTGACATACTCAAGAAGTAAACAAACACACAATAAGATTTAAATAAATAAATAATAATAATAAAATAAAATAAAAATATGTTTGTTGAGTGTGTCAAAAAGATAAAGCACAACCAAACACACACATAGAATAAGATTAAAAAAATATAACATGAACCACATAAACAAACACAAGACCAACATAATAAAATACAAACAAGAGAAAAACAACATAACACTATAAAGACATAACCAATAAAAACATGAAAAAAAAAAATAAAAATAACCTAAAATATTAAAAAAATAAAATAGAAATAAACAACCAACAATAAACAATAAACAAAATATATATATATAGAAAACACTCACACACAAAAACATGAATATACACAAACTTATAGAAACACAAGAATAAGGAAAACGAAAACACAAGCACACTAACAAAAAAACACAAAAAAAAAACAGAATACAACAAAAACACAAGTACAACAAAACAACACAAAAAATACAAAAACAAAACAAAACAAAAAACACACACACCTCAAAAAAATAAACAAAAAAACAAAAAAGGAAAAGGAAAAAAATTGAATACAACAATGACCTTCCTAGACCAAAATACTTTTAAGGCAAGAATCAACAAAGGAAACAAAAGAAAGAATAGTTTGAGCTAGAGAACTAAAATACCCTGACCGAACCAAAGAGAAGCAAAAATAAAGCAAGAAAAAACTAGGTACCTTCAAAACTAGAGCCATCCAAATAAATGATAGAAATGATAGCTTCCCTTATTTGCAAAGCCCACCATCTAGGAGGGTGGCCATAGCAATTAATATCACCTTTGTCCAAAGCCTAATTAGCTAAAGCATTAGTACTATTGTTTTAATTTCTGACCACATGATTGTAATCAACTTTGAATTAATCCCATAAGGATTAATTGAATCTTCTCAACAATTATTTTTATTCTCCAATCAACATTATGATTTTTAGAAGAAGTCTATAAAATATTAATCATGAGTTGAGAGTCAAACTCAACTAGCACATTTTCCCATCCAACCTTAGTAGCCTCTTCAAGGCCTCTAAGGATACCATACCCATCAACAAGGTTATTGGAAATAATACCAAAATTCTTAGTAAAATTAAAAACTAGGGAGCCATCTGAAAGTCTACCAATTCCTCCTGCACTAGGTTTTCCAGGGTTTCCTCTAGAGGCTCAATAAGTATTGACTTTTTCAAAATTCTTAGGAGGAGGTTACCAATTTCTTGTCCTATCCATCTTATAATTACTCACATTCTATTTAAGTTGTTTACCCTTATAATATTTAATCTTCAATATTTTCATCACATGATCCCATCTTTGGTTGGATTTTTGTAGTAGATTAAGGAGTTTTTGGACTGATTCAACTATGTTGGCAATGGTGTTTTGCCAAATATAGTGAATATCCTTCCTATCTTGATTAAAAATTCAGCTATTCCTTTCATTCCAAATATTCCAAAGTAAAATTATAGAACCCATCCAGACTAATTGCCTAATAAAATCATCAATACCCTCTTCTTTAGGCCAATCCCTCTAAAGTTTTTCAAAAGTAAAAAAATTGGACCACTATAAGCCAAGTAAAGTGACCATTCTCATCCATAGCTCAGAGTCTAAAGTACACTCAATAAAAATATGGTTGAGAGTTTCTACATTCTCTCCACAAATTTCACATCTAAAAGGTCCATGAAAACCACACTTCATAAGTTGCTCACCAGTAAGCACACTACAATGCAATTAAAGCCAAGTAAAGAAACTCACCTCAAGACAAAGTTTTTGAGCCCACAAATGAGAAAATATGTCAGATGATTGGTTGGGATTATTATGACATAAGGTCAAATAACCTTGAGCAACCGAATACTCACCCTTAGTAGTGTTCCATCAAAAATAATCTTTTTCATAGGACCAAGAGAGAGATCTCATATGAAGGATGTCTTGGATAGCTTATCTTTACCTTTATAGGATTTGAATAAACCAATCCTCAATAGGGATCCAATATCTACCAACATTTGAATTACCAGTATGGTACCAAAAATAATTAGCTACATTTATCTAGTTAGCTCAATGAAGCTCCTCCATGCAAGGCCTCCAATAGAGAAACTGAGTTATCAAAGGCTTGTGACAATCCCATGAATCTGTCTAAAAATTTACTTGTTGACCATTATGAACAATCCAAAATATTTTTTTCTTTATCAAAATCCTCACCAGTATTAAGAACTACAAAAATAGAAGAATCTTTGGTAGGCAATTGATAGCGAATAAGATCTTCAGGACTTTTATTCTCAATATATTACCATAGATATTATTGGTCCAAAGAGCATTGGGATTATGCAACATCATCCAATATAATTTAGAAGCTAAATATTTGTTGTTATTATTAGAAGATCAAAATACTAACCCCCCTTCATTCTTAGGAAGACATAAAGTGTCCCATTTCACCAAGGCCCATTTTTTTTCTCCTTAGTACCACTCAAAAGGAACCAATGACTGATTTAATAAAATTCATGAATAATAACCTTTGGGATACTCAACACGGAAGAAATATAAATAGGAATAGCTTGAAGGACTGATTTTACCAAGGTGATTCTACCCCCAGAAGAAATCCACATATTGGTCCACTTTCCAATTTTCTTCTTGACTTTGTCCGACAACCAGTTCTAATCCTTTTTTTTCTACATTTGAATATTGATGTGAATACCTAAATAAGTGATCAAAATGGAGGTCTTATTATATCTTAACTCATCCAAGACCATGGATTGTTGTCTAGCAGAGCAGTGAAAGAAAATGACTTTAGATTTGTCTTCATTGATCAATTGCCTAGTAGCCTTAGAAAAATAGCTAATGATTTGCTTAATATTAGAAGCTTCCTTAATTGTAGCTTTATCTAAAAGAGTAGAGTCATCAAAAAATTGAATATGAAATATAGGTCTAGCTCCATGAGTAACTCCCTAAAGGGTTTTGTTTTCTCTCTTCTTGGTTATAGTCCGACCCAAGATTTTAGTAAGAATGATGAATACATAAGGGGATAGTGGGTCACCTTACCTAATACCTATGGAAGTTGGGAATAACTAAGAAGTATTATCATTAATAAGAACTAAGTATGAAACTGAATAGATATATCTCATAATCCAATCCATCCAATCCTTAGAGAAACCAATTTGCCTTAAAAATTTTATAAGGAAATGCCAATCCAATCTGTCATAAGCTTTGGATAAGTCTAAGTGAATGAACATGGAAGGAGATTTTTGCATATCCATGGAATCGATGGCTTCCTGAGAAAGAAATATCTCATCTATTATTTGATGCCCTTCTACATAACCCCCTTGTTCAAGGGAAATAATCTTATGCAAAAGAGGCTTCAATATTTCTGCCATGATTTAAGAGTCTTCACTTTAGAAATGCGACCATGGATTAAGAAATTTTAAGAGAGCAAAAACTATCCAATATCTCCATTATACAAGCTAAGCCTTTTCTTATGTTATACCAAGACATAAGGCCATTATCTGGTTGGATATCCACAAGATGAAGATTTGCAATATATTCGCTCATGAGGTCAGTGCTTTTGTCCAAAAAAAAATTTCCTCCCATTTTCTCATCTAGAGAGATGATGGTATTGAAATATCCTTCGATCAAGATATAAGCTTTAGGAAAATGAGAGATAATATAAGTTATATCCTTCCACTGTATTCTATTTTCCTCCAAAGTAGTCGGAGCATAAATAGTAATGCAGAGCATAATTTGGTTGGAATACATACATTGAATAGCTATAGCCAAAAGACCCTAACTACCAACCATATGGTGAATAAATACCTCTTTTGGATCCCAAAGATAAGAAATGCCACCAGAAGTCCCTTGGGAAATGAGGGAAACCACTTTTCCAGCTAGACAAATTTTACTAGTAATTGAGTCCATATCTTTTATTGACATCTTCATTTCTTGAAGGAAAATAAGATGTGGATGATTTATCTGAATCATTCTTCTAATTTTATTTTATTTTTAAAGACTCCCTTTGAGTCCTTTAATACTCCAAGTGATTATATTCATTAATACTAGGGCTAAAAAATTTGGGAAGGGCATTAATATTACCTTCCTATACAATATTTTCACCATATTTTGCCATATGATATTGATAGGTCTTGTGACTTGCCTTTTTATTAGAATCCATCTGTAGTTTTTTTTCCCTGTTTCTTGAATTGCTCTAATTGAATTTGAAAAGGATTCTATCCTTGAAGAAAGCTCATACACAACCAAAATTTTACTAGAGGGTTCAACAAAGTCTATATTAGTACCTGTATTATTTGAAGTTTTAACATTTAAAAGATTGCTTTTCTTGTGTAAATTTTCTCCCTTTTTTGTTGAAAACCTTTGATTTGTTGGTTTATCTCTGAGTTCTTCCCTTCATATATAAACTGTGTTTCTAATATTTTTGTTTCCATTATTTCCTCTTCCTCACTTGGGACATCATTTGTGGAAAGGATTTCAAACATATTAGAAGATGACTTTGATTGATTCTTCATAACTGGTTTTTTCTTGGTGCTCTTCTTCTTAGGCATTTGGAAACCTACTGATTTTATATCTTCTTTTTTTTTATCAGGAAATTTTTTTGGGCAAGCACTAGCCAAATGACCATATTCATGGTAAATTCTACAACGAAAATGAATGTTCTCATAGTCCACTACTTGCTCCTAAGTGATATTTTTAGGTAGGGGTTTTTCAAAATCCATTAAAAAATAAATCCAAGAATAAGTAATATGTTCAAAATTTTGAGTACAATCAGCAGTCATCATAAAATTTCCTTGAGAGTTTCCAATTGAAGAAAAAATAGTAGGATTCAAAAATTCAATAGGGAGGCCAAAGAGTCTAACCCACACGGGAGCTATAGAAGGCATATCTTCTTTGAATTTAAATTTATTATGCAAGGGCTTCATGAAAATCCCTAACCTTCTAAAGAACCAGGGACCCCCTTTAAAAAATTTCTCTCTATCTTCATTATTAGCAAATAAAACAAAAAAATAACCATTTGGATAAATAGAGAATTGTAATTCACCTTTATTTTTCTAGATTTTGAAGCCTAAAATTTGAAAGCATATATGCTTAGATGAAAACCCATAAAATGACAAATTAGTCCTATTTTTTTCAAATCTTCAATGACAGTTTGAATGTTACCCATATCAAGATTAACAATAGGAGTTTCATCAACTGCTTTAAGGCATCCTTACTCCATTTTCTTGGGATCAATATTAATATTAATATTAGCATTGGGATAAGGTTGTCCACCATAGAGGGCATCCCTAAAATTTATTTTTGGGGCTGAGTCTTCAAAATTCTTGCCCTTGACAGTGGTTTTCACAATAGATTTATTTTGTGGATGCACCTTAGCACTAGATTTACTTGATATCTGAGCCATTTTTTGATCAGCTACTTGAAAATTAATTCATGATCTCTTTAATACTTGCCCTAGATGCCATGGAAAGGTATGTTTTTCTATTTTATTTTATGTAGCAAATTGGAATTCGTTGTCTCTCAATTTCTTGGTATGATCTATTGAAAGATATATTTATAACCCATATTGGATCTCCCACAACATATCTTGCTAAAATATTGAGTAGAAACCATAAAAAAATTGGCCTCTAGGGGTCAAAGGCCCCAAAAACCAACCTCTAGAGTTGCTCGCACTCAACCTAGATGAAACCCTTGCACAGCTACTTGTCAAAAATCTTGTTCACACATAGGGATGCACTAGAATTCATATTTATCCAAATTATTTGAATTTTTTTGGAGACATTATAGAGTTTCATAGGCATCTACCCTCCAAATATAATCTCAATCCGAGTTTCGATGAGTGAAATATGGCCGAAAAACGTTTAATAGTTTGGGTAATCCTATGAAAAATGTCCTAATGTCTTACAATATAATATTCTTTAATACATCTTGATATTTTAAGCCTTGTTTCTTAATCTTGTTTCACCGCTCTAAAAAACATAATGATAAATTCCATATTATCTAATCCAACTATGCATAGGTAAGGATGGATGGATAAATCAATTGATCGGAGATACACCAATACATAGAAGTATTACAAGGCTAATAATAACTTTTTATATTTATTGATCGAATTTATATCTTTAATTTTGTATGTACTTTTCCATTTTCCAATCACCATTTTTTTTATTTTTGGAAAACATCCCAAAAGGGATGCCACTTTTGGGTAAGACCCAAGGAGCCAGGGATATCCATTTCACCAAAAATACCCAAGACTCAGACCTGGCCTACCACCTTTGATATACTCAAAGAGCAAACAAACACACAAAACCAATTTAAAAATAAGTAAATAAATAAGTAAATAACAACAAAAATAATAAAATAAAATAAAAAACATGCTCCTTGAGTGTGTCAAAAACAAAAGCACAACCAAACACACACACAATAAGATAAAATAAACCACAACACGAACCACATAGAAAAACACAAGAACTACATAACAAAACACAAACAAGACAAAAAACAACAGAACACTACAAAGACATAACCCAAAAAAAAACATGAAAAATAAACACAACCAAAACCTAAAATATTAAAAAATAAAAATAAAAATCAACCAACAACAGACATTAAACAAAAACAAAAAACATAGAAAACATTCACACAAAAAAAATACGAATTAACACAAACAAAGAGAAACACAAGAACAAGAATGACAAAAACAAAAGAAAAATAAAAAAAAAACATTAAAAAACACAAAAAATAAAAACATGAACAACACAAAGAACACAAAAACAAAACAAAACAAAATAACACACACACCTTAAAAACTAAACAAAAAAGAGGGGAGGGCTCTGGTCCCTTCCCTGCTCCCCCTCTCACGGCTCCTGGTTCTTGCCCAGTCCCTGGCTCAACCCAGGTCATCCCTCCCGGGGAGTGGTTGTTTGCAGATGATCTCCTGGGGGAGATCCTTCTCCACTATCTGCGCCCCTCCCGGCCGGCTAGGGTTTCCTTGGTTGTTTTTTTGGACTGGTGCTTCCCAGGGATCCCTGTTTGGTTGGGGATCCCTTCCCTTTTTCCCTCAGGCTTCCCCCTGGGGTTTTTTTGCAGGTTATTCGCGTGGATCTGGTCCCCTGCGTTTCTCGGTGCGATGGAGGTGACGATTTAGGGTTTGGACAACTTCCCCCTTTTTCTTGTGAATCCTCGATGGGCTCTGTGCTTGGACGGGATTCTTGGTCCCTCTGCGGGCTCTGTGCTTGGATGGGATTCTTGGTCCCTACTGCTGGGATCCTCTTTTGTTTTCCCGAGGCAGGTTCCTTGTGGTGCAACTCTCTGGTCACTTCTTGATGGGCTGGATCCTCTCTGTGCTGGCTGTCGGCTTCCTACAAGATGTCTTTCGCTGAACTGAATGTTTTACCGGTGGGCGGGATGGTTTCTCCACAAGGCGGGATCCACCAAATCCGCCAGTTTTCCTGCGAGGCAGGATCCTTTCTTTTCTACTGGTTTCCCGGATGGCGGGATTTTCCTGTTGCTTCCCGCTAGGCGGGACTATTTGTGGTGGTTTTGACTGCTTCCCGCGAGGCGGGATTTTATTGTAACGGTTTTTTTGTGCTTCCTGCTGGGTGGGATCTTCTCGATGGTGGATTTTGGCTACTCCCCGCTGGGCAGGATCTCCAAAACTACTTTTTTTCTTATTTTTTTGTTTCATGCTTACTGTTACCGCTGGGCAGGATTTCTATTTTGGTGTTCAGTTTCAAGGGATTGATGCCCTAGGCCCATTGCTTATGTAATCAGGTTTTGGGATCCTTGTTAAAACCCGCTATAAATACAAACACTTATAACTATCAAAAAAAAAAAAACTAAACAAAAAAAAAATTGAACATAACAATGACCTATCTAGACCAGAAGACTATTAAGGAAAGAAACAACAAAGGAAACAAAAGAAAGAAAAGAGTGAGCTAGGGAACTAAAAAAACCTAAATGAACCAAAGAGAAGCAAAAAAAACAAGAAGAAACTAGGTACCTTAAGAACTGGAGCCATCCAAAGAAATGATAGAAAGAAGAGCTTCCCTAATTTGCGAAGACCACCATCTAGGAGGGTGGCCATAACAAGTAAGATCATATTTGTCCAAAGACCAATTAGCTAAATCATCAGCACTCTTGTTTTAATCTATGACCACATGATTGTAATCAACTTTCAAAAATCCCATATGGATTAATTGAATCTTCTCAATAATTATTTTTATTCTCCAATCAACCTTATGATTCTTGGAAGGAGTCTTCAAAAGATTAATAATAAGTTGAGAGTCATAATAAACTAACACCTTTTACCATCCAACCTTATTAGAATCTTTAAGGCCTCTGAGGATACCATACCCATCAGCAAGATTATTGGAAAGAATACCCAAATTCTCAGCAAAAGTAAAAACCCGGGAGCCATCTGAAAGTCTACTAATTACTCCCACACTGGCTTTTCTAGGGTTCCCTCTAGAGGCTCCATTATTATTGAATTTTCCAAAATCCTTAGGAGGAGGTTGCCAATTTCTTGTCCTATCCATCTTACTAATACTCACATTCCCTTTAATTTGGTTGCCCTTAGATGATTTAATCTTCAATATTTGCATCACTTGATCCCATATTTGGTGGGAGTTTTGGGGTTGATTAAGGAGTTTATGGACTTATTCAACTAAGTTGGCTATGGTCTTTTGCCAAATATAGTGAATATCCTTCCTATCTTGATTAAAAATTTGGTTGTTCCTTTCAATCAAAATATTCCAAAGAAGAATGGTAGAACCCATCCAAACTAATTGCCTAATAAAATGATCGACACCCTCTTGATTAGGCCAATCCCTCCAAATTTGCTCAAAAGTAAACAAATTGGACCACTGTAAGCCAAGTAACATGGCCATTCTCCTCCATAGCTCAGATGCTAAAGTACACTCAAAAAAAATATGGTTGAGATTTTTTATATTCTCTTCACATATCACATATAAAAGGTCCATGAAAACCATGCTTCATAAGTTGCTCACCAATAAGCACCCTACGATGTAATAAAAGCCAATTAAATAACCTCACCTTAGGCTAGATATTTTGAGCCTACAATTGATAAAATATGTGAGAAGAATGGTTGGGATTATTATGGCATAAGGTCAAATAACCTTGAGCAACTTAATACTCACCCTTAGTAGTGATGTTCCATCCAAAACAATATTTTTCATGGGACCAAGAGAGAGATCTCATATGAAGGATGCCTTGGATATCTTGTCTTTGCATTTTTGGGATTTGAATAGGCCAGTCCTCAATAGGGATCCAATATATACCAACCTTTGAATTACCAGTATGGTACCAACAGTAATTAGCCACCTTTATCTAGTTAGCTCGGTGAAACTCCTCCATCCAAGGCCTCCAATCGAGAAACTGAGTTATCAAAGGCTTGTGACCATCCCAAGAATTTATCCAAAAATTTATCTATTGACCATTATGAATGATCCAAAATAATTTTTTCTTTATCAAATTCTCACCAGTCTTAAGAACTACTAAAATGGGAGAATATTTGGTAGGAATTTGATAGCGAACAAGGTTTTTAGGACTTTTGTTCTCAACATATTTAGCACGAAGATTATTGGCCCAATGACCATTGGGGTTATGCAACATCCTCCAATATAATTTGGAAGCTAAAGCTTTGTTGTTATTAATAGAAGACCAAAATACTAACCCCCCTTTATTCTGAGGAAGACATAAAGTGTCCCATTTCAGCAAGACCTATTTTCTTTTCTCCATAGTACCACTCCAAAGGAAACGATGACTGATTTGATCCAGTTCTCAAAGAAAAACCTTTGGAATATTCAACATGGAAGATACATAAATAGTAATATCTTGAAGGTTTACCAAGGTGATTCTACCCCCAGAAGAAAGCCATCTGTTGGTCCACTTTCAAATTTTCTTGACTTTGTCCAACAACCAATTCCAATATATATTTTTTTACCTTTGAATATTTATGGGAATACCTAAATAAGTGATTGGAAGGGAGGTCTTCTTATATATTAATTTATCCAAGACCATGGATTCCTGTCTAGTAGAGCAGTGAAAGAAAATAACTTTAGATTTGTCTTCATTGATCAATTGCCCAGTAGCCTTAGAAAAACAACTAATGATTTGCTTAATATTAGAAGCTTCCTTAACTATAGCTTTACCTAAAAGAGTAGAGTCATCCAAAAATTGAAGATGAGAGATAGGTCTAGCTCCATGAGCAATGGTAACTCCCTCAAAGATAGCGGGTCACCTTGCCTAATACCTCTGGAAGCTGGTAATGACTGAGAATGTATGCCATTGGTAAGAACTAAGTATGAAACTGAAGAGATACATCCCATAATCCAATCCATACAATACTTAGAGAAACCAAATTGCCTCAAAAATTTTACAAGGAAGTGCCAATCCACTCTGTCATAAGCTTTGGATAATTCTAACCAAATGAACATGGAAGGATATTTTTGCATATCCATGGAATGGATGGCTTCCTAAGAAATAACTATCTCATATACTATTTGACACCCTTCCACGTAACCCCCTTGCTCTGGGGAAATAATATTATGTAAAATAGATTTCAGCCTTTCTGCCATGATTTTAGTAATGATTTTGAGAAGAACATTACATAAAGCAATAGGTCCAAAATATGAGATATGATCAACCTCTTGAGCTTTTGGAAAAATAGTTATATAAGTTTTATTGATAACCTTCAAAATTTATTTGGATTTCCTGGCTTCTTCCACCACCTCTAATAAATCAACATGAAGGATATCCCAAAACTCTTGGTAGAACTCAATGGGAAAACCATTAGGACCTGGGGTTTTCCATTTTTGTATTTTAAAAACTACCTATTGAAGCTCATTGATAGTAATAGGAGCAGTCAAAATAGAGTTCTCCTTAGAAGTGATAATATAAGGGATTTCTTGAATAACATTTTGTTGAGAAGCTAATTCAAGAGGAGTAGTGGCAAAAATATTGGAAAAGTAATCAACAACAACAGAGCTCATGCCATCTCAAGTATAAAAAACATCTCTAGAATATGATTTCAAGGAAGAAATAAAGTTGTGAGATCTTTGAGCTAGAAGATATTTGTGGAATAAATTTTTGTTTCGATCTCCTTCTTTGAGCCATTGAATTCTAGATTTTTGCTTCCATAATATTTCATCTCTTTTTCCCATTTCTCTAACTGAGTTGTGACTTTAATTTCATCTGCACTTCTCTTCTCTATGAGGCCATCTAAATGGATTTTCATATTCAAATTTTTAATATGAGAAATAACTTCGTGTTTTATTTAATAAATATCCCAAAACTCTTTCTAGTTCCAAGTCTTGATTTTCGATTTAATGTATTGCAGTATTTTGGCAAAACAGAACATCTTAGTCCCATGCCTAGGTTTACCTTCCTTCCACCATTGTTGCACATGAGGTCTAAAGGAATTATCTCTAAGACACATTAATTTAAAATGAAAGGAGAGAAGCTCACATTGGTTTTCCACATTTCCACCATGACTGTCCAATGATCCAAACCAACATTATTAAGAGTCTTTACTTTAGGAATGTAACCATTGATTAAGAAATTATCAAAAAGCAAAAACCTATACAATCTCTCCATAATACAAGATAAGCCTTGCATTATGTTATACCAATTCATTAGGCCATTATCTGGTTGGATGTACACAAGATGGAGGTTTGTAATATATTCACTCATGAGGTTGGTCCTTTTGTCCAAATTTCTATTTGCCCCGTTTTCTCATCCAGAGCGAGGATGGTATTGAAATATCCTCCGATCAAGATCCAACCTTCAAGAAAATGAGAGATAATATGAGTTATATCCTTCCATTGTCTTATTTTTTCATCCAAACTAGTCAGAGCATAAACAATAATGTAGAGCATAATTTGGTTGGAATTTCTACTTTGAATAGCTATAGCCAACGAACATGAAATGCCAACCATATGGTGAATAACTACATATTTTGGGTCCCAAAGACAAGCAATGCCACCAGAATTCCCCTGGGAACTAAGGGAAACCACTTTTCTAGCTGGCCAAATTTTATTGGCAATTGAGTCCATATCCTCCATTGACATATTTATTTCTTGAAGGAAAACAAGACGTGGATGATTTATCTGAATCATTCTTATAATTTCATTTTGTTTTGAAAGACTCCATTTGAGTCCTCTAATATTCCAAGTGATGATATTCATTAATACCAGGGCTAAAGAAGTTGGGAAGGACATTAATCTTGCCTTCCTCTACAAGCTTTTCACCTTCTTTTACCATATGATATTGATTGGTCTTGCGACCTACTTTTTGATTAGAATCCATCTTCAATTTTTTTCCTTGTTTCTTGACTTATTCCAATTGAATCTGAGATGGCTTCTAACCTTGAATAATGCTCATACATAGCCAAAATTTTACTAGAGGGTTCAACGAAGTCTATACTGGGACCTGTATTATTTGAATTTTTGACATTTAAAATATTGTTTTTCTTGTGTAAATTTTCTCCCTTTTTTTTCTGTTGAAAAAATTTGATTTGTTGATTTGTCTCTGTGTTATTCCCTTCATATTTAAATTGTGTTTCTAAGATTTTTTTTTCCATTATTTCCTCTTCCTCACTTGGGACATCATTAGTGGATGAATTTCAAACATATTAGCAGATGAATTTGATTGATCCTTCATAACTGGTTTTTTCTGAGTGTTCTTCTTCTTAGGCATTTGGAAACCTGCTGAGTTTATATCTTCTTTCTTTTTATCAGGAATTTTATTTGGGAAAGCATTGGCCAAATGACCATATTCATGGCAAATTCTACAACAAAAAGTAATGTTATCATAGTCCACTTCTTGATCCCAAGTGCCTTCCCCAAATTTTAATGTGATCTTTTTAGGTAGGGGTTTATCAAAATCCATTAAAACACAAATCCGAGCATAAATAATATATTGAAAAATTTTAGTACAGTTAGAAGTCATCATAAAAATTCCTAAAGAGTTTCCAATTGAAGAAAAAATAGTAGGATTCCAAAATTCAATAGGTAGGCCAAATATTCTAACCCACACAGGAGCTATAGAAAGCATATCTTCTTGGGCTTTAAATTTAGTATGCCAAGGCTTCATGAAAAGCCATTCTCTTCCAAAAAACCAAGGACCCCTTGAAAAGTTTTCTCTCTATTTTCATTATTAGCAAATAAAACAAGAAAATAACCATTTGGATAAATAGATATTTGTAACTCACCTTTATTTTTTCAGATTTTTGCAGCCCAAAATTTAAAAGTAGATAGGCTTGGACAAAAACCCACGAACCGACAAATTAGTCCTATTTTTTCCAAATCTTCAATGCCAGTATGAATGTTACCCATATCAAGATTAACAATAGGAGTTCCATCAGCTGCTTTAAGACATCCTAACTCCATTTTCCTGGGATCAATCTTAGCCATTCTTAGAGGTTTATAGGAATATCTAATATTTCTATTAGCATTCAGCTGAGGCTGTCCACCATGGAGGGCATCCCTAAAATTCATTTTTGGGGCTGATTTTTCGAAATTCTTACCCTTGAAAGGGGTTTTCATAGTAGAATTATTTTGTGGGTGCACCTTAGCACCTGATTAACTTGAGATATAAGCCATTTTTGATCAACTTATTTAAAAAAATTCGTGATGTCTTTAATCCTTGCCCTAGATGCCATGGAAAGGTATGGTTTTCATTTTTCTTTTGTGCAGCAAATTGGAAGTCGTTATCACTCAAGTTCATAGTATGATCTGTTGAAAGACAAATTTCTAACCCATATTGGATCCCTTGCATCATTTCCTACTAAAATATTGAGCATAAACTACAAAAATATTGGTCTCTAGGGCCCTAAGACCCTAAAAATCAACATTTGGAGCTGCTTGCACTCAACCCAGAGGAAACCCTCGCATAGTCGCTTGCCAAAAATCTCGTTCACACATAGGGATGTGATAGGATCTATGTTGCTCCAAATGATATGAAAATTTTTGGAGACATTCTAGGGCTTTTTATACATCTACCCTTAAATTTTCAACTCTATACTACTGTGGATGAGTGAGATATGACCGAAACACATTTGATAGTTTGGGAAGTCTTGCAAAAAACGTCCCTCTTCTAAAGCGGTTTTTTCAAAACCCTAAATTTTTATGGATATCCTTCATCAATCCTTCCAATCACCTTTTTATCCTTAGAATTACTTTTCTTATTTTTCCAGACTCTTTGCATATGATTTTCCATGTTAGGCATTACTTTTTCCAACATTCTTCTCCTTAATGCTTATTGTTCTAATTTTAAATTTCATAAAGGACACTCTCTTCAACTTGTCATTATAGATAAACCTACACTATTGTGCATTCACATTCACATAATTTTGAACATTATGTTGATGAATTTTTTCTTCTTATATGTGTGTTTGATTCCATGACTGAACTGGAAGTGTACTTATGGTAATATTTTAATCCTACCAAACTTCATGGATAATTAGTGATTCAACTACCAAGTGTAATAGAGTAGATCACTCCTTATGAATATCACTCTATTATTTCTACATCTAACCTTCATATTTATTCTCTTGTATATGGTACCTTACTTCTACCACACATAACCTTTATCCAATGGTTCTTAATAGTATCCCTTTCTCTTATGGAGATACTCTTGTCAATTTTTCTCTTTTAATGTAACTTTTATTTTTGGTTATCTTCAATTGGATTACTTTTTATTTCATACTTTGTTAAAGTTATGAACCAAGTAGGACTCAAATATAGGACCTCCATATATTTAGGTTTCTCTACCTATGAACTTTTAGATCCTTCTTGAACCAGCTTACAATTTGGATGTAGGATTGCTTCTACTCTTTGCTTCAATCACATCCCTAAACCACATTGCAAATGCTTAGGACTCCTAGTTTCAACACCAATTATGAGTGTTAACATTGGATCTGATAAAAATTATAGAAATTGAGTAATATAATATCAAATGTTGGTTTACAAAGAATAAAATATTATCTAGAACAAATGCAAAATAGAAAATATGAAACTTAAATTACTAATGCAAAATATACAAATTGTGGTTGCAATACATAGAATGTTGTTCATTGATTGATTACCTTGCAATACAATATTCTTAAATAAGTCTTGTCATTTCAAACTTTATTTCTTAATGTTATTGCATCACTCTAAAAACAATAATGTTAAAATTCATATCGTCTAATCCAAGCATGCATAGGTTCATGATCCACCCAAGTATGCATGGATGAGAAAATCAACTGGTGGGGGATAAACCAATATATAAAATTATTACAATGCTAATATAAATTTTACTTTTTTATTTTTAGAATTTATATCATTTCTTTTATATTCACTTTTATATTTTTCAATCACCTTTCTATCTTCAAAATTGCTTTTCTCATTTTCTCGAACTCTTTGCATGTGCTTTTCCACACTAAGCATTATATTTTCCAACATTCTCCCCCTTAATGCTTAATGTTATAATTTTTTATTTCATGAATAAAACACTCTCTTCAACTTGCTATTGCACATACACCTACACTATTATGCATTCACATTCCATAATTTTGAAGATACTATTGATAAATGTATTTTCTTATTTAATGTGGATTTGATCCCATGATTCAACCAAAATTTTCCTTGTGGTATCCTTTTCATCCTCCTAAACTACATAGATAGACAATTATTATAACCACCAAGTGTAATAGAGTATATCACTGCTTACAAGGTTCACACTATTATTTCTATATGAAACCTTCATGTTTATTCTTTCATGCATGGAAAATTGCTTCTACCACACATAAACTTTATCTAATGTTTCTCACCATTCCCCATTTCTCCTTCAAATATACTCTTTTGACTTCTCTTTCTCTTTCAACATAGCTTCTACTTATACATTTATTCTTCAATTTTAATACATTAGCTCTCACAACCTATTAAAAATATGAATAACTAAGAATTAAATATAGGATATCCATCTATTGAAGTTGCTTTTCCGTGGATATTTTAGCTCCTCCTTGAACCATCCTAAAAATAAAATATAATATTGCTTCTATTGTTTGCTCCAATAAACTTCCTAAGCCACTTTGCAAGTGCTTAGGATTCCTAGATTCAATACCATATCTGAGCTTTAACATTGGATTTGATACAAATTATTGAAACTAAGTTCTCTAATACCAAATACTGATTTATAGAGAAGGTAAAAATATGCAGAATAAAGAAAAAATAGAAAAGATAAAACTCAAATTGCTCATGTAAAAAATATAAATTATTGTTGTAATACATAAACTTTTATTCATTTATTCATTACCTTGCAATACAATATTCTTCAAAACATTTTGATATTTCAAACCTTATTTATTATTTCTATTGCGCTTCTCGTAAAACCATAATTATAAAATGCATACCATCTAATTGTAACACCCCAATTCTGCCCACTTGGTTGCTCAATCACCCAAAGTCTTCCCACTTGGTTGTCTAATATTAGAGATTTCACTATGAGAAAAAAATTCTTTATTTTATTCTTTTCAAATTCATTTTCTAGTTTGAGTATGCTAAATCTATCTTCATGAATGCCATTTCCCTACAGTCTAAATACTCATAATATCAAGATTGGTCAAATATCGTATAGTTGCCCATTTTGAACTTCACTCTCCTAACGAGATCCCAAGTTTAGGTAGTGGGTATCTTTTCCTCTAGGGCCCATAACACCTAGATGTCTGACGCATAACTTTCCCATGTATTAACATGATTTCACAAACTTGTGTCCTATATTTATATCATGTAAGACTTAATGCATATATGCTCAAGCTAGATGATCAACCATTCTTTATGGAGCATCGTCTAGGGTCTTACCAATGCCTTGTTAACCACCCGACGTCTTGTGTTGATTAACCATCATGATATCCCATACCATCATGCTATCGGTTTTACCTAGTCAAAAACAATCCACCACTCAACACCAGTAGTGATAACCTAGAAGAGATGCCCATACAACTCTTCATTACCTCCTGTTCTAACCTTTTTCCATCAGAATTACAGTTATAGCCCTGAATTCCATGATGATTTTGCTACTCGTAAACACCATTAATATTTATTTTCACAAGATTTTACTTCCCACAATATTGAGTTTCTATCAAGGTTGCCCTGCCCACAACCTTAGGTTATGTTTTAAGATTTTCTACACACAATCTTAGAATTTTTTTTCCTAACTTAACTATGGATTGAATTGTTTAAAGGGGTTTGACTAAGAAAAGGTTGTAAACAAACACTTTCTCCTAATGGTTAAGAATTTTAATAATGTAACATAAGTTAATTGGTTTTCATCTATCTATTATATGTTTATCACTATGGACGAATAACAATAAATGAACTTTTGAAATATTGCAATCAAATTTAAAAATCATAATCTACAATACTATATTATATAATTTTTTTTTAATTTTTTTTTAATGGAATAGAAGCTACTTAAAGAATTAAGTAAAATAAAATCATCTTCTATTCTTATATTATTCCTTAAAATTTATGCTTTGTATATATGAAGTAAAGTGGTCTACCTTCAACAGATCAAGTTTCATGGCAAAATGCCTATAATGTTAGTTTAAAAGAGTTTTTAAAATAAGTTTAACTCAATATATTTTATGTAATAAAAATAGCACCATCTGTAGATCTTGTAAGGCATCCATACAACAAACATATTTTTTTTCCAGCTTTAAATATATAACTAAAATACAAACATATCCGTCTTTCAAACTATCGCAGTAATTTCAAAAGCAATGTTTCCTTTATTAACTTCTTGGATTAGAATCTAGTTTAAGTTGAATACTATTTACTCTGATATTAAAGCTAACAAATTTTTCTAAGCTATAACTTCCCTATTATATGTTTCCACGTCTTTCTAAGCATATAATCATTACCTAAAATTTGTATAAATCTTGAAGATAAACTTATTCAAACCTCAACTTAATATAATAATCGGATCCATTTTTATACACTGAATTTTTGGTGTCCCCAATACACCGTGGTGCTTTTCATTTATACAGGTTATTTAATCTAGATCAATTTTATCCAAACTATACCGGTGTGAGCTAAAATCATATGTATTAAACATCGATTCTAGGTAAAGTATGATTTGAGTTAATAATGAAGAGTCAGTATTTAATGCATTCAATTATAAGGCTTTAGATATGTATTTGATATTAAATTTATTTTTATTTAAAATAAGAAAGGTTATTTATTGATTGGAATATTTACCATTTAGCTATTGATGTGTGCTAAGGAAATACACATCCTACATTTCAAGACTACCTTAAAAATTTTCCCAACAATATAATTTAAAATGTCATAGCCCTCATTAACTACACTCAACGTTGTTATAAATGAGCTCAACTTGATAACATTAGATATAGTTGTTCTTGGTTTCGTAGCAAGGTTATACACAAAGCAATAGTTTTTATTTAATAGGAAAGAATAACACCAATTGCACTCCACTTTAGATAAATCAACAGTATATACAATTAAGATTGTATTTTACATATTATTTTCTAGAATTCAACCATGCATATTTTCCAAGCCAAGTTTTCAAATATCAATAGAAGCCCTATTCTACATTTTTCCCAAGAGCTACAAATTCATTTACGAATTCATGTATAGGTTCAGAAAATTCTTTTATGACTTAGGATTCAAATTTCCGTTGAGTAAAGTTTCCAAGAATTCAAAATATACATTTTCCTTTCCTCTCTACACATAATTTATTGATGCTCAAACACTGAAAAAATGTTAAAAGATAGCATGCATTATATTTTGCAGTGTAAATCAAATTTCTTCCTCCTCATATTGATTATCCGATGTTTTCCAAGGGTCAGAATGGTCGTTCTATAATGAAGTGCGGATAAATATAATATGAACACATCATTTTCATACTTAGTTCTCATGCAAATTTTTTTAGTACTTTCCAACACAAATTACAACATCAAAACATTATTTAACACAACATGCAACTTCGAAAAATTTCTAGAAGAACAATTTCGGTCTTGATTCATAACCAACTAGACACACAACAAGAATTAATTACAATTTTGGTAAGAACAATTTTAGTCTTAATTCATAACCAACCAGACACTCAACAAGAATTAAAGCATAATGTTTCAGAAATTCCTCAAGCACATGCAATACAACAATTTTTTTTTTATTTTTAATTTGTGGAAAACATCCCAAAAGGGATGCCACTTTCGGGTAAGACCCAAGGAGGCAGGGGTATCCATTCCACCAAAAACGCCTAGGACTCGGACCTGGCCTACCACCTTTGACATACTCAAGGAGCAAACAAACACACAAAACCAAATTAAAAAAAGTAAATAACAACAAAAATAATAAAATAAAATAAAAAACATGCTCCTTGAGTGTGTCAAAACCAAAAGCACAACCAAACATGCACAATAAGATAAAAGAAACCACAACACAAACCACATAGAAAAACACAAGAACCACATAACAAAACACAAACAAGACAAAAACAACAGAACACTACAAAGACATAACCCAAAAAAACATGAAAAATAAACACAACCAAAACCTAAAAAATAAAATAAATAAAATAAAAATAAAAAACAACCAACAACAGACAATAAACAAAAACAAAAAACATAGAAAACACTCACACATAAAAAAATGAAATAACACAAACAAAGAGAAACCCAAGAACAAGAACGAAAAAAACACAAGAACAATAACAAAAAACATTAAAAAAAAAACAAAACAACAAAAACACAAGAACAACAAAAAACAACACAAAGAACACAAAAACAAAACAAAACAAAAGAACCCACCCACCTTAAAAAACTAAACAAAAAAACAAAGAAGACAAAAGAAAAAAAAATGAACAAAACAATGACCTATCTAGACCAGAAGACTATTAATGCAAGAATCAACAGAGGAAACAAAATAAAGAATAGAATGAGCTAGGGAACTAAAAAAAACTGAATGAACCAAAGAGAAACAAAAAAAAAAAACAAGAAGAAACTAGGTACCTTCGAAACTGGAGCCATCCAAAGAAATGATAGAAAGAAGAGCTTCCCTAATTTGAGAAGCCCACCATATAGGAGGGTGGCCATAACAAGTAAGATCACCTTTGTCCAAAGCCCAATTAGCTAAAGCATCAGCACTCTTGTTTTGATCTCTGACCACATGATTGTAATCAACTTTCAAAAATCCCATCTGGATTAACTGAATCTTCTCAATAATTCTTTTTATTCTCCAATCCACCTTATGATTCTTAGAAGGAGTCTTCAAGAGATTAATCATAAGTTGAGAGTTAGAATCAACTAACACCTTTTCCCATCCAACCTTAGTAGCCTCCTGAAGGCCTCTAAGGATACCATACCCCTCAACAAGGTTATTGGAAAGAATACCCAAATTCTCAGCAAAAGTAAAAACCAGGGAGCCATCCGAAAGTCTACCAATTCCTCCCACACTTGGCTTTTCCAGGGTTCCCTCTAGAGGCTCCATCGGTATTGACTTTTCCAAAATCCTTAGGAGGAGGTTGCCAATTTCTAGTCCTATCCATCTTACTAATACTCACATTCCCTTTAAGTTGGTTGCCCTTAGAAGGTTTAATCTTCAATCTTTGCATCACTTGATCCCATCTTTGGTGGGAGTTTTGGGGGTGATTAAGGAGTTGATGGACTGATTCAACTAAGTTGGCTATGGTCTTTTGCCAAATATAGTGAATATCCTTCCTATCTTGATTAAAAATTTGGTTGTTCCTTTCATTCCAAATATTCCAAAGAAGAATGGTAGAACCCATCCAAACTAACTTCCTAATAAAATGATCAACACCCTCTTGATTAGGCCAATCCCTCCAAAGCTGTTCAAAAGTGAAAAAATTGGACCACTGTAAGCCAAGTAAAGTTGCCATTCTCCTCCATAGCTCAGAGGCTAAAGTACACTCAATAAAAATATGGTTGATATTTTCTACATTCTCTTCACACATTTCACATCTAAAAGGGCCATGAAAACCACGCTTCATAAGTTGCTCACCGGTAAGCACCCTACGATGCAATAAAAGCCAATTAAAGAACCTCACCTTAGGCCAGAGCTTTTGAGCCCACAATTGAGAAAATATGTTAGAAGAATGGTTGGGATTATTATGGCATAAGGTCAAATAACCTTGAGCAACTGAATACTCACCCTTAGTAGTGTTGTTCCATCCAAAACAATCTTTTTCATGGGACCAAGAGAGGGATCTCATATGAAGGATGCCTTGGATATCTTGTCTTTGCCTTTCTGGGATTTGAATAGGCCGAGTCCTCAATAGGGATCCAATATCTACCAACCTTTGAATTACCAGTATGGTACCGATAGTAATTAGCCACCTTTATCCAATTAGCTCGGTGAAGCTCCTCCATCCAAGGCCTCCAATAGGGAAACTGAGTTATCAAAGGCTTGTGACCATCCCAAGAATCTGTCCAAAAATTTGCATGTTGACCATTATGAATGATCCAAAATAATTTTTTCTTTATCAAATCCTCACCAGTCTTAAGAACTGCTAAAATGGGAGAACCTTTGGTAGGAAGTTGATAGCGAACAAGGTCTTTAGGACTTTTGTTCTCAGCATATTTAGCATGGAGATTATTGGCCCAAAGAGCATTGGGGTTATGCAACATCCTCCAATATAATTTAGCAGCTAAAGCTTTGTTGTTATTAATTGAAGACCGGAATCCTAACCCCCCTTCACTCTTAGGAAGACATAAAGTATCCCATTTCACCAAGGCCCATTTTCTTTTCTCCTTAGTACCACTCCAAAGGAAACGATGACTGATTTGATCCAATTCTCGAAGAACAACCTTTGGGATATTCAAAATGGAAGAAACATAAATAGGAATAGCTTGAAGGACTGATTTTACCAAGGTGATTCTACCCCCGGAAGAAAGCCACTTGTTGGTCCACTTTCCAATTTTCTTCTTGACTTTGTCCAACAACCAATTCCAATATTTATTTTTATGCCTTTGAATATTTATGGGAATACCTAAATAAGTGATTGGAAGAGAGGTCTTCTTATATCTTAATTTATCCAAGACCATGGATTCCTGTCTAGCAAGAGCGGTGAAAGAAAATAACTTTAGATTTGTCTTCATTGATCAACTGCCCAATAGCCTTAGAAAAATAGCTAATGATTTGCTTAATATTAGAAGCTTCCTTAACTGTAGCTTTACCTAAAAGGGTAGAGTCATCCACAAATTGAAGATGAGAGATAGGTCTAGCTCCATGAGCAATGGTAACTCCCTCAAGGGTTTTTTTTCCCTCTTTTTGGTTATAGTCCTACCCAAGCATTCAACAAGAATGATGAATAAATAAGGGGATAGCGGGTCACCTTGCCTAATACCTCTGGAAGCTGGGAAAGACTGAGAAGGCCTGCCATTGATAAGAACTAAGTAGGAAACTGAAGAGATACATCCCATAATCCAATCCATCCAATCCTTAGAGAAACCAAATTGCCTCAAAACTTTGATAAGGAAGTGCCAATCCACTCTGTCATAAGCTTTGGATAAGTCTAACCGGATGAACATAGAAGGAGAATTTTGCATATCCATGGAATGGATGGCTTCCTGAGCAAGAACTATCTCATCTACTATTTGACGTCCTTCCACATATCCCCCTTGCTCTTGGGAAATAATCTTATGCAAAAGAGGCTTCAACCTTTCTGCCATGATTTTAGTAATAATTTTGAGAAGAACATTACATAAAGCAATAGGTCTAAAAGCTGAGATATGATCAACCTCTTGAGCTTTTGGAACAAGAGTAATATAAGTTTTATTGATAACCTTCAAAATTTCTTTGGATTTCCTGGCTTCTTCCACCACCTCTAATAAATCAACATGAAGGATATCCCAGAACTCTTGGTAGAACTCAATAGGAAAACCATCGGGACCTGGGGTTTTCCCTTTTTGCATTTTAAAAACTACTTGTTGAAGCTCATTGATAGTAACAAGAGCAATCAAAATAGAGTTCTCCTTAGAAGTGATAAGAGAAGGGATTGCTTGAAGAACATTTTATTGTGAAGTTGAGTCAAGAGGAGTAGCAGCAAAAATATTGGAAAAGTAATCAACAACAATAGAGTTCATGCCATCCCAAGTATAAACAACATCTCCAGAATATGATTTTAAGGAAGAAATAAAGTTGTGAGATCTTCGAGCTAGAAGAGATTTGTGGAAGAAATTTGTGTTTCGATCTCCTTCTTTGAGCCATTGAATTCTAGATTTTTGCTTCCATAAGATTTCTTCTCTTTTTCCCATTCCTCTAGCTGAGTTGTGAGTTTAATTTCATCTGCACTTCTCTTCTCTGTGAGGCCATCTAAACGGATTTTCTTATTCAAATTTTCAATATGAGCAATAACTTCATGTTTTTTTTTATGAACATCCCCAAACTCTTTCCAGTTCCAAGTCTTGATTTTGGATTTAATGTATTGCGGTCTTTTGGCAAAACAGAACATCTTAGTCCCATGCCTAGGTTTACCTTCCTTCCACCATTGTTGCACATGAGGTCTGAAGGAAATGTCTCTAAGCCACATTAATTGAAAATGAAAAGGAGAGAAACTCACATTGGTTTTCCACATTTCCACCATGGTGGCCAATGATCCGAACCAAGCATTATTAAGAGTCTTCACTTTAGGAATGTGACCATGGATTAAGAAATTTTCAGAGAGCAAAAACCTATCCAATCTCTCCATTATACAAGCTAAGCCTTGCCTTCTATTAGACCAAGTCATAAGGCCATTATTCGGTTGGATATCCACAAGATGGAGGTTTGCAATATATTCGCTCATGAGGTCAGTACTTTTGTCCAAATTTCTATTTCCCCCCTTTTCTCATCCAGAGAGAGGATGGTATTGAAATCTCCTCCGATCAAGATCCAAGCTTTAGGAAAATGAGAGATAATATGAGTAATATCCTTCCACTGTCTTCTTTTTTCCTCCAAAGAAGTCGGGGCATAAATAGTAATGTAGAGCATAATCTAGTTGGAATGTCTACTTTGAATAGCTATAGCCAACAAACCCCAACTGCCAACCATATGGTGAATAACTACCTCTTTTGGGTCCCAAAGACAAGCAATGCCACCCGAAGTCCCTTGGGAACTGAGGGAAACCACTTTTCCAGTTGGCCAAATTTTACTTGGCAATTAAGTCCATATCCTCCATTGACATCTTTGTTTCTTGAAGGAAAACAAGATGTGGATGATTTATCTGAATCATTCTTCTAATTTCATTTTGTTTTGAAAGACTCCCTTTGAGTCCTCTAATATTCCAAGTGATGATCTTCATTAATACCAGGGCTAAAAATGTTGGGAAGGGCATTAATATTACCTTCCTCTACAAGATTTTCACCTTCTTTTACCATATGATATTGATTGGTCTTGCGACCTACTTTTTGATTAGAATCCATCTTCAATTTTTTTTCCCTGTTTCTTGACTTATTCCAATTGAATCCGAGATGGCTTCTAACCTTGAAGAATGCTCATACATAGCCAAAATTTTACTAGATGGTTCAATGGAGTCTATATTGGGACCTGCATTATTTGAAGTTTTGACATTTGAAATATTGTTTTTCTTGTGTAAATTTTCTCCTTTTTTTTTGTTGAAAACCTTTGATTTGTTGGTTTGTCTCTGAGTTCTTTCCTTCATATTTAAATTGTGTTTCTAAGATTTCAGTTTCCATTATTTCCTCTTCCTCACTTGGGACATCATTTGTGGAAAGGATTTCAAACATATTAGCAAATGACTTTGATTGATCCTTCATTACTGGTTTTTTCTTAGTGTTCTTCTTCTTAGGTATTTGGAAACCTGTTGAGTTTATATCTTCTTTCTTTTGATCAGGAATTTTATTTGGGCAAGCACTGGCCAAATGACCATATTCATGGCAAATTCTACAAAGAAAAGGAATGTTCTCATAGTCCACTACTTGCTCCCAAGTGTCTTCCCCAAATTGTAATGTGATATTTTTAGGTAGGGGTTTGTCAAAATCCATTAAAACACAAATTCGAGCATAAATAATATGTTCAAAATTTTGAGTACAATCAGCAGTCATCATAAAAGTTCCTAAAGAGTTTCCAATTGAAGAAAAAAATAGTAGGATTCCAAAATTCAATAGGGAGGCCAAAGAGTCTAACCCACACGGGAGCTATAGAAGGCATCTCTTCTTCGACTTTAAATTTAGTATGCCAGGGCTTCATGAAAAGCCCTGCCCTTCCAAAAAACCAAGGACCCCCTTGAAAAGTTTTCTCTCTATCTTCATTATTAGCAAATAAAACAAGAAAATAACCATTTGGATAAATAGAGATTTGTAACTCACCTTTAGTTTTCTAGCTTTTTGCAGCCCGGACTTGAAAGCAGATAGACTCGAACGAAAACCCATGAACCGACAAATTAGTCCTCTTTTTTCCAAATCTTCAATGCCGAACTGAATGTTACCCATATCAAGCTTAACAATAGGAGTTCCATCAGCTGCTTTAAGACATCCTGAATTCGTTTTCCTGGGATCAATCTTAGGCATTCTTAGAGGTTTATGAGAAGCCCTAATATTGATATTAGCATTGGGCTGAGGCTATCCACCATGAAGGGCATCCCTAAAATTCATTTTTGGGACTGAGTCTTCAAAATTCTTACCCTTGACAGGGGTTTTCACAGTAGAATTATTTTGTGGGTGCACCTTAGCACCATATTCACTTGAGATATGAGCCATTTTTTGATCAACTGCTTGAAACTTATTTTGTGGTCTCTTTAATCCTTGCCCTAGACGCCGTGGAAAGGTATGGTTTTCACTTTTCTTTTGTGCAGCAAATTGGAAGCCGTTGTCACTCAAGTTCACAGTATGATCTATTGAAAGACAAATTTCTAACCCATCTTGTATCCCCTGCAACATTTCCTACTAAAATATTGAGCATAAACCACAAAAATATTGGCCTCTAGGGCCCGAAGGCCCTAAAAACCAACCTCTGGAGCTGCTTGCACTCAACCCAGATGAAACCCTCGCATAGTCGCTTGCCAAATATATCATTCACACATAGGGATGTGCTAGGATATGTGTTGCTCCAAATGATATGAAAATTGGTGGAGATGTTCTAGGGTTTTTCAGGCATCTACCCTCAAAATTTCAGCTCAATCCGAGTTCGGATGAGTGAGATATGGCCAAAACGAGTTCGGCAGTTTGGGCAGTCCTGTGAAAAACGTCTCTACCATTCAGATCCAAGGTAGCTGCAATACAACAATTTAATATCACACAAAGTAAATCCTTTATTTCTATAATGTAGTTGCTATTCTGAATTCTCACACAGAACATCATCTTAAATTCTTTGAAGCATACTATTATTTCTTTTTTTATATAATTGATTTTCCTTAAAAAATTTCATCAAAACATACTTATTTTTCTCTCCTCACTTCCAGCACCTCATTCTCCTTTTGTCGTTCTCTGTTCTCTTCTCCCATATAATGCCTAGCTCTCTCTTCACCACAACCATGCAAACCACCCCCCGTGTACTATCCTCCTTCTCACCGTATTCACCATCTAAAAGATGGTTTCTGCCACTCTCTCATGCAAAATCTGGTGTTTGGTTTAAAATCTGTATATTCTAAAAATACTAGGTGGTCTCCACTTCTTCACATTCCACAACCATAATAACCTCCAGAACAATACCGAAAATTCCCTAATTATCCATTTTAAAGAATGCCAAACCATAATTCCTTGATATTCGTATTATTTTATTTTATATTTTAACATGTCATTTGTTTAAATTTCTTTATTGAACTTGCCTTCAAAGCAACTATATAACATTAAATATTATTTGTTTTCTATACACTTTATATATTGATATTTATACAATTATATATATATATATATATATATATATATATATATATATATATATATATATATATATATATATATTACTTTTAAATAAATCAATTCCTTAGAAGAACACTATATCATAATTCATTAATTTTAAATTATGGCTCCTAAGCATTAAGCACTTTAATTTCCATTCAAACATCTCATAAATTATCAAGCATCAAACACTCCTACATATGCAACTATATGTTATGCATTCTACATGGACCACTAGTGAATGAATTTCCTATAGGGTTCTAAAATAGTGAATACACCACCACTCTTCATCTTCCTTGACTCACCTTACACCGAAATAATCCTTTTGCCTATTGACGAGACCTCTTTCATTTGCACTGCCTTACCAGTAACAATACTTGTCTCTTGCAACCACATATACATTAGTAGTATATCATCCTTACAGATAAATTAGGCGTATAAGAAAATAGTTTTTTGAAGGGTTTTTACATACTCCCCCCAAGATTAAACACAGTCCCTATGTTTACATTTACCATTTAAAGCATAAATAAAAGAAAATAAATGCCATGATAATAGAAAATCAATTCAACACATCATCAAATTTACATTTTTTCCAATTTGATTCATCATCTATTATCAAAATATGCATAAATATTAAGTACATGTATCATTCTTCACAAACCAAGATATGATAATATTAAAAATAAAACTATGACATGAAACATGCATAAGTATCAAGTATATGTATCATACTTCACAAACCAAGATATGATATTTTTATTGTTCAATTAAAATAAAACTATGTCATGATGATAAAAATGTCCAAACACGGAATTTATTTTGGGTGAGGGAAGAAAGTAGAGAGGGGAGGGCTCTGGTCCCTCCCCTGCTCCCCCTCCCATGGCTCCTTGTTCGTGCCCAGTCCCTGGCTCAACCCAGGTCATCCCTCCCTGGGAGTGGTTGTTTGCAGATGATCTCCTGGGGGGAGATCCTTCTCCACTATCTGTGCCCCTCCCAGCTGGCTAGGGTTTCCTTGGTTGTTTTTTTGGACTGGTGCTTCCCAGGGATCCCTGTTTGGTTGGGGATCCCTTCCCTTTTTCCCTCAGGCTTCCCCCTGGGGTTTTTTGTAGGTTATTCGCATGGATCTGGTCCCCTATGTTTCTCGGTGTGGTGGAGGTGACGGTTTAGGGTTTGGATAGCTTCCCCCTTTTTTCTTGTGAATCCTCGGTAGGCTCTGTGCTTGGACGGGATTCTTGGTCCCTGCTGCTGGGATCCTCTTCTATTTTCCCAGGGCGGGTTCCTTGTGGTGCAACTCTCTGGTCACTTCCTAATGGGTTGGATCCTCTCTGTGTTGGCTGTCGGCTTCCTGCAGGATGGCTCTCACTGAACGAAATATTTTCCCGATGGGCGGCTGGTTTCTCCACAGGGCGGGATCCGCAAAATCTGCCGGTTTTCCCGCGAGGCGGGATCCTTTCTTTTCTGCTGGTTGCTCGGATGGTGGGATTTCCTTGTTGCTTCCCGCTAGGAAGGACTGTTTGTGGTGGTTTTGACTACTTCCCACGTGGCGGGATTTTATTGTAACAGTTTTTCTTTGCTTCCTGCTGGCCGGATCTTCTCGATGGTGGTTTTTGGCTACTCCCCGCTGGGTGGGATCTCCAAAACTACTTTCTTTCTTATTTGTTTGTTTCCCGCTGAGAGGGATTGTTTCATGCTTACTGTTACCGCTAGGCGGGATTTCTGTTTTGGTGTTCAGTTTCAAGGGATTGATGCCCTAGGCCCATTGCTTATGTAATCAGGTTTTGGGATCCTTGTTAAAACCCGCTGTAAATACAAACACTACTTACAAAAAAAAAAAAATGTCCAAACACTATTAAAGAAAGAATGAAAACTATATGTTCATGATGGCTACATATTCCCACATGACACTATTCTTAGAGAACTAGTCCCATTGGACCTTACACTATTCAATGTTCCTTTTTATCAACTGCTTTGTACGATATTCGAGGATCCTAACTAGTCACAATTCAATGCACATGGGATCATCCTTTTGCAATTGATCAACATTCCAAACATTTGAGGGATCAGGAATATATTTCTTGAGAAGGGACACGTGGAATATATCATGTATTTCTGACAAATTATGTGGGAAGTCTAATTTATAGGCAATCGGGTTTAGTTTATCAACAATTTCAAAATGCCCTACAAATCTTGGACTAAGCTTAGAGGATTTGATAGAAATTTTAGTAGTCTTAACTCTTCTAAATACTCTTTATCCCACAGATAATTCCCTCAGTGTTCTATTTAGGTCCACATAACTCTTTTATTGATGCAAGGCTTACATAAGCCTTTGAAAAATTTCATTGAGTTGGTCTTCCATTTCTCTAACCATATCTGGCGTGATCATCACCCGATCCTTCTGATTACTCCATGATAATGGGGTTTTGCACTTCCTCCTGTAAAAATCCTCAAATGGAGCCATACCTAAAGAAGTATGGTAACTATTATTATAAGCAAACTCAACTAGAAAAAGATAATCTTCCCATTTTGTCTGATTATCAATACAATACATGCGAAGCATATCCTCTAAGACTTAATTTTTTTTTTTATTTGTGGAAAACATCCCAAAAGGGATGCCACTTTCGGGTAAGACCCAAGGAGGCAGGGGTATCCATTCCACCAAAAATGGCCAGGACTCGGACCTGGCCTACCACCTTTGACATACTCAAGGAGCAAACAAACACACAAAACCAATTTAAAAATAAGTAAATAACAACAAAAATAATAAAATAAAATAAAAAACATGCTCCTTGAGTGTGTCAAAAACAAAAGCACAACCAAACACGCACAATAAGATAAAAGAAACCACAACACAAACCACATAGAAAAACACAAGAACCACATAACAAAACACAAACAAGACAAAAACAACAGAACACTACAAAGACATAACCCAAAAAAAACATGAAAAATAAACACAACCAAAACCTAAAAAATTAAAAAATATAAAATAAAAATAAAAATAAAAAACAACCAACAACAGACAATAAACAAAAACAAAAAACATAGAAAACACTCACACATAAAAACACGAATTAACACAAACAAAGAGAAACCCAAGAACAAGAATGAAAAAAACACAAGAACAATAACAAAAAACATAAAAAAAAAACACAAAACAACAAAAACACATGAACAACAAAAAACAACACAAAGAACACAAAAACAAAACAAAACAAAAGAACCCACCCACCTTAAAAAACTAAACAAAAAAAAGAAAAAAAAATTGAACATAACAATGACCTATCTAGACCAGAAGACTATTAAGGCAAGAATCAACAGAGGAAACAAAATAAAGAATAGAATGAGCTAGGGAACTAAAAAAAACTGAATGAACCAAAGAGAAGCAAAAAAAAAAAAGCAAGAAGAAACTAGGTACCTTCGAAGCTGGAGCCATCCAAAGAAATGATAGAAAGAAGAGCTTCCCTAATTTGAGAAGCCCACCATCTAGGAGGGTGGCCATAACAAGTAAGATCACCTTTGTCCAAAGCCCAATTAGCTAAAGCATCAACACTCTTGTTTTGATCTCTGACCACATGATTGTAATCAACTTTCAAAAATCCCATCTGGATTAATTGAATCTTCTCAATAATTATTTTTATTCTCCAATCCACCTTATGATTCTTAGAAGGAGTCTTCAAGAGATTAATCATAAGTTGAGAGTCGGACTCAACTAACACCTTTTCCCATCCAACCTTAGTAGCCTCCTGAAGGCCTCCGAGGATACCATACCCCTCAGCAAGGTTATTGGAAAGAATACCCAAATTCTCAGCAAAAGTAAAAACCAGGGAGCCATCTGAAAGTCTACCAATTCCTCCCACACTTGGCTTTTCCAGGGTTCCCTCTAGAGGCTCCATCAGTATTGACTTTTCCAAAATCCTTAGGAGGAGGTTGCCAATTTCTAGTCCTATCCATCTTACTAATACTCACATTCCCTTTAAGTTGGTTGCCCTTAGAAGATTTAATCTTCAATCTTTGCATCACTTGATCCCATCTTTGGTGGGAGTTTTGGGGGTGATTAAGGAGTTGATGGACTGATTCAACTAAGTTGGCTATGGTCTTTTGCCAAATATAGTGAATATCCTTCCTATCTTGATTAAAAATTTGGTTGTTCCTTTCATTCCAAATATTCCAAAGAAGAATGGTAGAACCCATCCAAACTAACTGCCTAATAAAATGATCAACACCCTCTTGATTAGGCCAATCCCTCCAAAGTTGTTCAAAAGTAAAAAAATTGGACCACTTGTAAGCCAAGTAAAGTGGCCATTCTCCTCCATAGCTCAGAGGCTAAAGTACACTCAATAAAAATATGGTTGAGAGTTTCTACATTCTCTTCACACATTTCACATCTAAAAGGGCCATGAAAACCACGCTTCATAAGTTGCTCACCGGTAAGCACCCTACGATGCAATAAAAGCCAATTAAAGAACCTCACCTTAGGCCAGAGCTTTTGAGCCCACAATCGAGAAAATATGTCAGAAGAATGGTTGGGATTATTATGGCATAAGGTCAAATAACCTTGAGCAACTGAATACTCACCCTTAGTAGTGTTGTTCCATCCAAAACAATCTTTTTCATGGGACCAAGAGAGGGATCTCATATGAAGGATGCCTTGGATATCTTGTCTTTGCCTTTCTAGGATTTGAATAGGCCAGTCCTCAATAGGGATCCAATATCTACCAACCTTTGAATTACCAGTATGGTACAGATAGTAATTAGCCACCTTTATCCAATTAGCTCGGTGAAGCTCCTCCATCCAAGGCCTCCAATCGGGAAACCGAGTTATCAAAGGCTTGTGACCATCCCAAGAATCTATCCAAAAATTTACCTGTTGACCATTATGAATGATCCAAAATAATTTTTTCTTTATCAAATCCTCACCAGTCTTAAGAACTGCTAAAATGGGAGAACCTTTGGTAGGAAGTTGATAGCGAACAAGGTCTTCAGGACTTTTGTTCTCAGCATATTTAGCATGAAGATTATTGGCCCAAAGAGCATTGGGGTTATGCAACATCCTCCAATATAATTTAGCTAAAGCTTTGTTGTTATTAATAGAAGACCGGAATCCTAACCCCCCTTCACTCTTAGGAAGACATAAAGTATCCCATTTCACCAAGGCCCATTTTCTTTTCTCCTTAGTACCACTCCAAAGGAAACGATGACTGATTTGATCCAATTCTCGAAGAACAACCTTTGGGATATTCAAAATGGAAGAAACATAAATAGGAATAGCTTGAAGGACTGATTTTACCAAGGTGATTCTACCCCCAGAAGAAAGCCACTTGTTGGTCCACTTTCCAATTTTCTTCTTGACTTTGTCCAACAACCAATTCCAATATTTATTTTTCTGCCTTTGAATATTTATGGGAATACCTAAATAAGTGATTGGAAGGGAGGTCTTCTTATATCTTAATTTATCCAAGACCATGGATTCCTGTCTAGCGAGAGCGGTGAAAGAAAATAACTTTAGATTTGTCTTCATTGATCAACTGCCCAATAGCCTTAGAAAAATAGCTAATGATTTGCTTAATATTAGAAGCTTCCTTAACTGTAGCTTTACCTAAAAGAGTAGAGTCATCCACAAATTGAAGATGAGAGATAGGTCTAGCTCCATGAGCAATGGTAACTCCCTCAAGGGTTTTGTTTTCCCTCTTTTTGGTTATAGTCCTACCCAAGCATTCAACAAGAATGATGAATAAATAAGGGGATAGCGGGTCACCTTGCCTAATACCTCTAGAAGCTGGGAATGAATGAGAAGGCCTGCCATTGATAAGAACTAAGTAGGAAACTAAAGAGATACATCCCATAATCCAATCCATCCAATCCTTAGAGAAACCAAATTGCCTCAAAACTTTGATAAGGAAGTGCCAATCCACTCTGTCATAAGCTTTGGATAAGTCTAACCGAATGAACATGGAAGGAGATTTTTGCATATCCATGGAATGGATGGCTTCTTGAGCAAGAACTATCTCATCTACTATTTGACGTCCTTCCACATAACCCCCTTGCTCTGGGGAAATAATCTTATGCAAAAGAGGCTTCAACCTTTCTGCCATGATTTTAGTAATGATTTTGAGAAGAACATTACATAAAGCAATAGGTCTAAAAGCTGAGATATGATCAACCTCTTGAGCTTTTGGAACAAGAGTAATATAAGTTTTATTGATAACCTTCAAAATTTCTTTGGCTTTCCTGGCTTCTTCCACCACCTCTAATAAATCAACATGAAGGATATCCCAGAACTCTTGGTAGAACTCAATGGGAAAACCATCAGGACCTGGGGTTTTCCATTTTTGCATATTTTAAAAACTACTTGTTGAAGCTCATTGATAGTAACAGGAGCAGTCAAAATAGAGTTCTCCTCAGAAGTGATAAGAGAAGGGATTGCTTGAAGAACATTTTGTTGTGAAGTTGAGTCAAGAGGAGTAGCGGCAAAAATATTGGAAAAGTAATCAACAACAATAGAGTTCATGCCATCCCAAGTATAAACAACATCTCCAGAATCTGATTTTAAGGAAGAAATAAAGTTGTGAGATCTTCGAGCTAGAAGAGATTTGTGGAAGAAATTTGTGTTTCGATCTCCTTCTTTGAGCCATTGAATTCTAGATTTTTGCTTCCATAAGATTTCTTCTCTTTTTTCCCATTCCTCTAAGCTGAGTTGTGAGTTTAATTTCATCTGCACTTCTCTTCTCTGTGAGGCCATCTAAATGGATTTTCTTATTCAAATTTTCAATATGAGCAATAACTTCATTTTTTTTTATGAACATCCCCAAACTCTTTCCAGTTCCAAGTCTTGATTTTGGATTTAATGTATTGCAGTATTTTGGCAAAACAGAACATCTTAGTCCCATGCCTAGGTTTACCTTCCTTCCACCATTGTTGCACATGAGGTCTGAAGGAAATGTCTCTAAGCCACATTAATTGAAAATGAAAAGGAGAGAAACTCACATTGGTTTTCCACATTTCCACCATGGGTGGCCAATGATCCGAACCAACATTATTAAGAGTCTTCACTTTAGGAATGTGACCATGGATTAAGAAATTTTTAGAGAGCAAAAACCTATCCAATCTCTCCATTATACAAGCTAAGCCTTGCCTTCTGTTAGACCAAGTCATAAGGCCATTATCTGGTTGGATATCCACAAGATGGAGGTTTGCAATATATTCGCTCATGAGGTCAGTGCTTTTGTCCAAATTTCTATTTCCCCCATTTTCTCATCCAGAGAGAGGATGGTATTGAAATCTCCTCCGATCAAGATCCAAGCTTTAGGAAAATGAGAGATAATATGAGTAATATCCTTCCACTATCTTCCTTTTTCCTCCAAAGAAGTCGGAGCATAAATAGTAATGCAGAGCATAATCTGGTTGGAATGTCTACTTTGAATAGCTATAGCCAACAAACCCCAACTGCCAACCATATGGTGAATAACTACCTCTTTTGGGTCCCAAAGACAAGCAATGCCACCGAAGTCCCTTGGGAACTGAGGGAAACCACTTTTCTAGTTGGCCAAATTTTACTTGGCAATTGAGTCCATATCCTCCATTGACATCTTTGTTTCTTGAAGGAAAACAAGATGTGGATGATTTATCTGAATCATTCTTCTAATTTCATTTTGTTTTGAAAGACTCCCTTTGAGTCCTCTAATATTCCAAGTGATGATCTTCATTAATACCGGGGCTAAAAAAGTTGGGAAGGGCATTAATATTACCTTCCTCTACAAGCTTTTCACCTTCTTTTACCATATGATATTGATTGGTCTTGCGACCTACTTTTTGATTAGAATCCATCTTCAATTTTTTTTCCCTGTTTCTTGACTTATTCCAATTGAATCTGAGATGGCTTCTAACCTTGAAGAATGCTCGTACACGACCAAAATTTTACTAGATGGTTCAACGGAGTCTATATTGGGACCTGCATTATTTGAAGTTTTGACATTTGAAAGATTGTTTTTCTTGTGTAAATTTTCTCCCTTTTTTTATGTTGAAAACCTTTGATTTGTTGGTTTGTCTCTGAGTTCTTCCCTTCATATTTAAATTGTGTTTCTAAGATTTTAGTTTCCATTATTTCCTCTTCCTCACTTGGGACATCATTTGTGGAAAGGATTTCAAACATATTAGGAGATGACTTTGATTGATCCTTCATAACTAGTTTTTTCTGAGTGTTCTTCTTCTTAGGTATTTGGAAACTTTCTGAGTTTATATCTTCTTTCTTTTGATCAGGAATTTTATTTGGGCAAGCATTGGCCAAATGACCATATTCATGGCAAATTCTACAACGAAAAGGAATGTTCTCATAGTCCACTACTTGCTCCCAAGTGTCTTCCCCAAATTGTAATGTGATCTTTTTAGGTAGGGGTTTGTCAAAATCCATTAAAACACAAATCCGAGCATAAATAATATGTTCAAAATTTTGAGTACAATCGGTAGTCATCATAAAAGTTCCTAAAGAGTTTCCAATTGAAGAAAAAATAGTAGGATTCCAAAATTCAATAGGGAGGCCAAAGAGTCTAACCCACACGGGAGCTATAGAAGGCATCTCTTCTTCGACTTTAAATTTAGTATGCCAGGGCTTCATGAAAAGCCCTGCCCTTCCAAAAAACCAAGGACCCCCTTGAAAAGTTTTCTCTCTATCTTCATTATTAGCAAATAAAACAAGAAAATAACCATTTGGATAAATAGAGATTTGTAACTCACCTTTAGTTTTCCAGCTTTTTGCAGCACAGACTTTGAAAGCAGATAGACTCGGACGAAAACCCACGAACCGACAAATTAGTCCTCTTTTTTCCAAATCTTCAATGCCAGTCTGAATGTTACCCATATCAAGCTTAACAATAGGAGTTCCATCAGCTGCTTTAAGACATCATGACTCCATTTTCCTGGGATCAATCTTAGGCATTCTTAGAGGTTTATGGGAAGCCCTAAGATTGATATTAGCATTGGGTTGAGGCTGTCCACCATGAAGGGCATCCCTAAAATTCATTTTTGGGAGTGAGTCTTCGAAATTCTTACCCTTGATAGGGGTTTTCACAGTAGAATTATTTTGTGGGTGCACCTTAGCACCAGATTCACTTGAGATATGAGCCATTTTTTGATCAACTACTTGAAACTTGTTTCGTGATCTCTTTAATCCTTGCCCTAGACGTCGTGGAAAGGTATGGTTTTCACTTTTCTTTTGTGCAACAAATTGGAAGTCGTTGTCACTCAAGTTCACGAGTATGATCTATTGAAAGACAAATTTCTAACCCATCTTGGATCCCCTGCAACATTTCCTGCTAAAATATTGAGCATAAACCACAAAAATATTGGCCGCTAGGGCCCGAAGGCCCTAAAAACCAACCTCTGGAGCTGCTTGCACTCAACCCAGATGAAACCCTCGCATAGCCGCTTGCCAAATATCTCGTTCACACATAGGGATGCGCTAGGATCTGTGTTGCTCCAAATGATATGAAAATTGGTGGAGACGTTCTAGGGTTTTTCAGGCATCTACCCTCAAAATTTCAGCTCAATCCGAGTCCGGATGAGTGAGATATGGCTGAAACGAGTTCGATAGTTTGGGTAGTCCTACGAAAAACATCCCTCCTAAGACTTGATTTACCCTTTCAGTTTGTCCATCTATTTCTAGATGATAGGTAGAACTAATATTGAGTTTTGTTCCCCATTCTTGGTGTAATATTGCCAAAAATTTTATGTGAATCGAGATTCCCTATTTGATATAATTATTTCAGGGAATCTGTGTAGTCATACCACTTCCTTTGCAAATTTTTAGGCTACAACGAGAGATCCATATTTTATATTTCCAATAATATAATGTTCCTCTTTAGTTATTTTATCCACTACTACCATAATGACATCATGGTGAAAATAATTCTTAGGCAATCCAACAATAAAATCCATAGTTGCAACCTGCCATCTGTATTGTGGAATGTCATGCAAAAATAAGCGTCCAGTTGGATGTAAATTTTCTACTTTCACCTTTTGACATTCTAAACATTTAGCCACAAATTTAGCAATGTCATTTTTCATTCTCGGCTAGTAATACTCTTTTTTAAAATTTTCATACATCTTTACATAGCTTGGATGAACAAAATATGGAGCACTATGTGCCTCTTGAAGTATTACATTTCTCAGGTCCTGGTCATCAGGTACGACCATACTATTTTTAAAGAATAATGTATCTTCCTAGATTCTAAATCCCTTTGCTTTATCAGAATATTGTTGAAACAATTCTTGGTATTTCTGAGAATATTCATCTTGAATATGCAGTTTCCTTATTTGATCGATTATAGGAGGTTGAAAATGTGACATAGCATTGATATACCTTCTTCTACTTAAAGCATCTAGTAATGTATTTCTTTCCTTACTATATTCTATGCCAAAGTCATATTCCGCTAGAAACTCCATCCAATGCCTTTGTCTAGCATTAAGCATTGGTTGAGTAAAAATATATCTTAAGCTTTGATTATCTATTCTAAGTTTAAAAGATTTACCAAGTAGGTAATGATGCCATATTTTTAAATCATGCACAACCACAACCAATTCTAGGTCATGTGTGGTATAGTTTAATTCATATTTCTTAATTTTTTGTGATTCATAGGCAATAACACTGTCCTCCTACATGATAAACCTGCCTAATCCTTCTAAAGAAGCATCACTACATACAATAAACGTTTGCTTGGGATATGCTATTCTAAGAATAGATTTTGATGTTAGCTTTTATTTAAGTATTTTGAAAGCTTCTTCACATTTTTCAGTCCATTTAAAGGCTTTTATTTTATTTTGGAGATTGGTTATTGGATAGGATATCTTAGAATTTTTTTGGATAAAACAACGATAAATCTAGCCATCCCCATAAAAATTCTCACTTTGAAAATATTCGTGGGAGTAGGGCAACCAATAATAGGCTCAATTTTCTTTGGATCAACAAACACCCCTTCAGTAGAAATTATATGACTCAAATATTGTACCTGGATTGCATAAAACTCACACTTGGATATTTTTCCATATAATTGATTCTTTCTAAGTATTTCAAGAACAGTCTTCATATGAAGGTCTAAAGCAAAGTTAGGATTTAAACCAAACACATACAATACAACAAAGATAGATCAAATCACAAATGAGCCAAATCTGTCTTGCATTCTATTCCACAAATATAGAGCTTTCAGAGACTAACCCCTTACAAATTCAAAATTTCCCCTTTTTGAACCCGTTTTCCCTTTTTCCCACCTAAAACCATCAAAATTCAAATTTGAATTTTGGGGGCAACTTGTCGAGGTCATAACTTTGTGCTCGTTGACCCGATTGACTATTACATGTTTTCAAAAAGTTCACGAGATAATCTAAGTGGAGAAGCACCAAGGCTTGTGTCTAGCCAAAAATCCTCAAATTCAACCTCTAAGACATTCAAAAATCTCTTGCAAGTTAAACTAGTTTTACTAGTTTTACAAAATTAAACAATTATATTTTTTTTTGGGTGATGCAAGATCACTCTTACACCACTGGATGCTCCTGCATCAAACACCTAGGGTAATTTTGAGAAGTGACCTTCACTTATCTATTTTTGGAAAAAGACCAAGGCGTTCAACCTCAACCTTCAACAGCCAAGATGAATCTTCAATAGGTTTGCCCTTCCACTTAACCAGATATTCTGCATACTGCCTGTTTCTAGTACTTTTTCCGATGTAGGTATTCAGGATCTCTTCTATCTCTTCTGTCTTTGGAGTAGATGCTAGAATATTCCACAATTCTGCTATTGGTCCCTCACCATTGTCTCCTTCATGGTATTCTTCCAAATCTAAAATGTTAAAAATAGGTGATATGTTAAGCCCACTTGGAAATTCCACTTCATATGCATTACCTAAATCCTATTTTTCTATGATTCTGCATGGTCCAAACTTCTTCATTTTTAGCTTGTTATACGTTTTAGCAGGAAACTTTTCTTTTCTCAGATGGACCATAACTTCATCTCCCATTTCAAAATCCTTAAACTGTCGCTTCTGGTCTACTCTTGTCTTGTCCTGAGTATTCATATTAGTAATATGCTTCTTCAATTATTCATGTAATCTCTTCAGATGCTCTGCAAAATCCTTAGCCTCAGCACTACACTTTTACCCTGTATCATTATTCCTCAACTCAGAAGCATTTCTTGGACTACTCCCATATATTATCTAGAATAGAGATTTGTTAGTACTCTTAATGACAAAATTATTGTATGTAAATTACGCCTGTGGCAAAACCAAATCCTATCCATTGGGCTTATCTCCTACCAAGAATCTCAGTAGATTACCTAAACTTCTATTCACCGCCTCTATTTGTTCATCAATTTGTGGGTGGTATGCAGAACTGAATTTCAAATCTATCTTGAATTTCTTCCACAAGGTTCTCCAAAAATACCCAACAAACTTGGTATCTCTATCAGAAACTATACTCTTTGGTAGACCATGAAGTCATACCACTTCCTTTAAAAATAAACCTGCAACATGAACTGCATCATTATTTTTCTGTAAGGGAATAAAATGTGCCATCTTTGAAAACTTGTCAACCACCACAAATATGGAGTCATTTCCCCTCTATGTCCTTGGTAGGCCAAGAAAAAAATCCATGTTGATGTCCTCTCGTGTTCTCTTTGGTACATGTAATGACTGATATAATCCAGTGTTCTGTCTCATACCCTTGGCCATATGGCAAACTCTGCAACTTTAGAAAAATATATTCACATCTTGCTACAATTGTGGCCAATAGTAGTTCTCACTAACAAGGGCAATGGTCTTATCTCGACCAAATTTTCTAGCCAACCCTCCACTTTGCTTCTTCTTGATCAAATTATCCCTCATTGAACTCCTTGGAATGCATAATTGGTTTCCTCTAAACAACATTCCATCTTGGATTAGAAAATCAAACCACTTAGTCCTTTCTAAAGTAACAGGTGCTAAGAAATCTCTCCAAGCCTCTGCAAAATCAAGATCTTCAGGATACAAACCCTTGAGTTCATCAAACCCTACAACTTCTACCTTCATTTTTGTCAATAAACACTACCTTCTCCTTAAGGCATATGAAACTCTGTTTGATTTTCCACTCCTATACTTAAACACAAAGGTATAACTCTATAGAAACTCAACCCACTTCAAGTGCCTCTGATTTAGCTTCCCTTGGCTATTGATATACTGTAAGGCCTGATGATCAGTATATAGAACAAACTCTTTTGGCAATAAATAATGCCTCCACTTCTTTAGAGACTAAAATATAGCATAAAACTCTTGATCATAAACTGAATACTTCTTCCTAGCATAATTGAGTTTCTCACTAAAATAAGCAACATGTTTACCTTCTTGACTCAATACAGCTCCTATGGCACTACCACTAGCATCACAATCTACTTGAAATACCTTATTAAAATATAGAAGTTCCAAAATAGGTTGGTCTATGACCTTCTTCTTCAACATATCAAATATATTATCTGCTACTAAATTCCACTTAAACTCTTTCTTATCCCCTCTCATTGTTTCTGTAAGGGGTGCACAAATACTACTAAAATTTCTAACAAATTTTCTGTAAAAACTTGCTAGACCATGAAATGATCTTACCTCAGTTATTCTCCTTAGAGTAGGCCATTCAATGATAGCCCTCACTTTTTTTGAGTCCATTTTTAGACCTTAATTTGAGATGACAAATCCGAGATACACTAAATACTTCTTCACAAAACTGCACTTCTTCAAATTAATCAGCAACTGTTCCTCCCTCAAATTCTCAAAAACCCTTCTGATATGCATCAGGTGTTCTTCCAAGGTCTTGCTAAATATTAAAATGTCATCCAAATATACAATGACAAATTTTCCTAAAAACTCCTTCAATACCCCATTCATCATCCGCATGAATGTGCTTGGTGCATTGGTTAGCCCAAATGGCATGACCAAGCACTCATACAAACCCTATCTACAATTGAGGGATGTTTTTCACTCATCCCCTTCTCTGACATGAATATGATGGTATCCACTCTTCCAGTAAATATTTTTGAAGTACTTGGCTCCACTCAAACAGTCCATAATGTCATCCATCCTTGGCAATGGAAATTTGTATTTGATGGTAATCTTGTTAATAGCTCGGGAGTTTGTACACATTCTCCACTCTCCATTTTTCTTTGGTGCTAGTACTACAGGTACTGCATATGGACTCAGGCTCTCCTGAATTAGTCCCTTTTTTAGCAACTCTTGGACTTTTCTATTTAGCTCCTCACTTTCTACAAGATTCAGTCTATGGGTTGTCTTATTGGGCAAACTAGCTCCCAGTACCAAATATATATGGTGATTGATCTTCTCACTGGTGGTAAACCCTCAGGCACATTATCTGATATAATATTTGGAAATTATTCTAACATACCTGATACTTCTACTGGGGTATATTTTCATTATTATTCCCTAACTATAGGAATTAATGCATAGCACATATGCTCATGCTTAAAACCATCCAAAAACCTTCTACCTTCAACTAAATATATTTTGGCACTGCTACATAACTTTTCATCCACCTCCTTCAGGGGCTTCAGCTTATGGTGCACTCCATTATTTGTCAGGTAGTATGTTTTGGCATGACCATCATGCACTGCACATCGATCAAATTTCCATGGCATTCCGAATAGCAAATGACAAGTATCCATAGGTAGGATGTTACATAGGAACTCATCATGATAATTCCCAATATTGAATTTTACCAAGAATTGCTCACTAAACAAAGCCCTATGCTCCTTCGACAACCACATAATTCGATATGGATGCAGGTGTATCTTCCTCTCTAACTATAGTTTGGTAACCATTCCTTCAAAAACTAGGTTATCTGTGCTACCATTGTCTATGATAATATTACATACCTTACCTATATATTTACATCTTGTGTGAAATAAGCTCTTCCTATGATCTGGATCTCTCTCCTCATTCAACAAGGTTCTACTTTTGATCAGCACTTCTCCTCTTTCAACTTCTTCAGAGTTCTCAGATTTAGCACCTTCATCAACAACCACATCCTGGACATTACCTTTGGGCCCCTTATTTGTCCTCTCTTGGTGTTGTGGACACTCGTATGCTCAATTTCCTTCTTCTCCACAGTGGAAACAGGTTCCACGAAATCCTCCTCTTCCAAACCCTCGTCCATGCCTTCATCTTCCTCTCTGGTAACCATTGTTTTGATCACAGGGACGGTAAGCATTATCCCCATTTTGGTATTGAATATTTTTAGCTTCTCCATTCTTCTTTTGATCTTCATTTCATCCTCCATTTGTTCTTCCAACAGTTCTTCCACCATGACCTTTTCCTCTTTGCTTGCTCTCAAACCTTCTATTCATCTTCTCTTCAACCCTCAGGGCAAACGGGTAAGCATCCTCTATGATGATCATCCTAACCAGACTTAACTCCTATTGAATACTTGCTCTTAACCCATTAATATAATGGGCTACCTTCTCTTTGTTGGCCTTAGAATGACCTATTCTAATTAAAATTTTATAAAACTCCTTTGTGTATTTTTTGACAGATTTACTTGACTGCCTCAAACCTTATATTTTCTTTAGTAGGTCCAACTCGTAGTCATCTGGAATGAATTACCTCTTCAACTTCTCCAACATACGCTCCCATGTTTTTATCCTTTATTTTCCTCTTTTGTTTCTGTCTAGTTGCACTCCCTTCAACCATATGCTGGCATGACCCTTCAGCTTGGTATTAGCAAACTTGACCCTATCAGGATCTTCAACCTCCTCATACTCAAAGTATTCTTCCAAATCATTGATCCAATAAATCAACTCCTCTGGATCAATATTTCTAGAATACATAGAAACCTCCATCTTTGATATCTTTCCAATATGATATATGGCTATGTATAACCTGGCCTATGCAGGATCTACTACCTCTTATTCTTCCTTAAACTGGTCCTCTTATTCTTCAACCTCATATTCATTGTCATCTTCTTTCCTTGGCTCAAACCTTCTATGCAGCTCCTCTTGAAGAGCCTGAACTTGCCCCTACAAAGCTCTCAAATCTTCTTCTAGAACCATATTCATCCCACCACCATGGTTTCTTCATGGAGGCATTCTGCTAACTTCTCTCACAAACCCTAACCATAGATCCTGGTGTAAACTACCTCACATCCGGTGCTCTGTTTAAATACTTGAGAACTCTTGCTCTAATACCACTTGAAGTAGAGTTAGGATTTAAACCAAACACATACAATACAGCAAAGATAGATCAAATCACAAATGATCCAAATCTACAAAGATCCAGCTTTCAGAGACTAACCCCTTACAAATTTTAAATTTCCCCTTTTTGAACCCTTTTTTCCCTTTTTCCCACCTAAAACCATCAAAATTCAAATTTGAATTTTGGGGGCAACTTGTCAATGTCCATAACTTCACGCTTGTTGACCCGATTGAATATTAAAGTATGTTTTTGGAAAGGCACGATACGAACTAAGTGACATAAACCTTCGCACCAAGGTTTGCATCTAGTAGAAAATCCTCAAATTCGACCTCTAAGACCTTCAAAAATCTCCTACAAGTTAAACTAGTTTTACTAGTTTTACAAAATTAAACAATTACAATTTTTTTGGGTGATGCAAGATCACTCTTACACCACTGGATGCTCCTACATAAAGATCATGCTCTTCTTTAATTTTGGAGTAGATCGGTATGTTATCTAGGAATACTTACACAAACTGATCTAATTGTTCTCGAAACACACTATTCATCAAATTCATAAAATCTATTAGAGCATTGGTCAACCCAAAAGGTAACATTGTGAATTTATAATGGCCATATCTGGTTTGAAATGTAGTTTTATGGGCATATTCATCTCGAATCCTCAATTGATGGTATCGATATCAAAAATTAGTTTTGGAGAAAATTGTGGCTACTTTTAGTTGATCAAACAAATCATATATTCGGGATAGAGAATAATTATTCTTAACAGTCATTTTGCTTAACATTATGTAGTCAATGCATAACCTTAGTGTTCCATATTTATTTTTTTACAAATAATATTAGTGCACTCCATGGTGAAACACTAGGTTTAATATGCCCTTTTTCTAAAAGTTCCAGAAGTTGTCTTAAGTTCTTGCAGTTCTATTGTGGTCATCCTATAATGTGCTTGAGCTATTGACGTTGTTCATGGAAAAAGTTCTATAGTAAAATTAAACTCCCTCTGGAGTGGAATACCAGGTAATTCTTTAGGAAAACATCATGAAAGTCATTTAACACTAGATATGTTTGGAAAAGACTTGCTCCAAATTCATTTTCTTCATTTTTATTAAGTTTAACCATAAAGACTCTACTACACTTTTCAGAGCTCTTTTAACTTGCATTGCAGTCAAAATATGTGGTTCCACTGGTTCACGTCTACAGTGAACCTAAATTCTTTGCTTTGTTTCATCAAATAATTCCATCCACATTTATTCAAAGTTTAACAATGCTTCATGTACCTTGAGCCAATCCATACCTAAAATTATATCGAAGGTATGTAAACAAGCTACGTATAAATGTCATCAGGTTTTTCCTTGAGGTAGCATTTTTTTAGGATCAAATAGGCATTGGTCAACAATATAGGTTTACCTAGAACTGTATCGCTCCAAATTTTTCGCATCCCTACCTTCAGGCTATTGGATCCACGCCCGGAAGGAGGATGGGAAAAGGATGGTGCGGTACCTCGGATGAGAGGACTTCACGAAGGTCCCGCCTCTCAAGGGAGGTGCATTTTGGTGATTTTTCGACGGATGGTGGGTTCACCCGGGAAACATTTGGCGGCAGTTTCCACGCCTAGGTTTTGGAATGTGTTTATATGAGTTCGTTTTATCCTTTAAGCATTCATCCTAGGTTTGGCCGAATGAATCTAACTTAATCTATATGAAAATGCAACTTTCAATGAATACGGGAAAACAGATTTTGAAAGCAAAAAAGAGAGAATTTACGGGAGGAAAATGGGGAATACGATCCGGATGTCCGAAGAAGATTCGGCGATTGATGCGATCTGGATCGTCTGGAATTCTATAGAATCGCCTGCAATCGACGAGAATCGTCCGAAATCTGACAGATTCATCTGGAATCTGACAGAATCGTCTGAGACTGATAGAATCGTCTGAGATCTGACGAATTCGTCAGAGACCTGCAAAACAGCAAACAGATGCAAAATACAAAAAAATTCTACTGTGCAGACAGAGGTAAATTACATAAAATTGCAATATGAATACTGAAAAATATTTAAAAATAGAATTTAAAGCAAATTACTGTACTTTAATGGCAGATTATGAGCTTAACATGCAATCTAGACTAGATGGGTGAACTCCAGATGCAAAATAGGATAAAAACTAAATAGATTATCTAATTTGCAAAACAAAATAACAGAGACAAAGTTGAGAAAAGCAAACTCCAGGCACTGATTGCCTCGATGTGGACTGCAGTCGAGATCGTCTCGCATCAGTACGAAATCGTCTCGAATTTGATGAGATCGTCTCCGATCTTGACAGGTTCATCGGCGGCGATGGGTGCTGGCTCCGGTTGAAAATCAGTGGTGTACCTACAAAAAAATGGCTATAGGACTAGTGCAAAAGATAGATTATGATGTTTTAGTACAGAGGGATTCAGTTTGCAGATAAATTCAGCCAGGGGTTGGGGAGGGAAAATCTTAGAGTTTAAATAGGCTTAGGGAGAGTTGTTGGGAGGTTGGAGATCTTCCCAATTTGGGAGATCTCCAACGGGGGAGGGTCCCAACGGTGCAGACACGCTTCTGCCCGGATTGGAGACCCGTTGGAACGGATTCCAACTATGCAAATTCAGTTTTGCGACAAAATCGTCTGGACGTTCTAGTCCGAGACGAAATCGTCAAATGCAGGGCGATATCGTATGATCGGCGACGATATCGTCCAACGGTCAAAACAACCTCTAAAAATGGCACGAAAAAAGGGGAAACGGGTTTCTCGGCGGTTAACGGGCGGTTTGGGAGGTTAAATTTGAATTTAAATTTATTTACTAAGGTGAATGTAATTATTCCAATTTTATTGCGCCAATTTTAGGGTGCTACATTTTGCCCCCTCTTTAGCGAATTTTTCGAAGAAAATGCGTTAAAGATGAGTTCTTCTCGATCTACGAGAAAGCAAAAAATTATACCCATTTTTAGGCGACGATTCTTGGTCGAATCGTACGACAACTTACTATGGTGCCCCCTCAGTGTTTTTACCCAAATCGAACGTTTGAGGTAAAAACGCGGAAAAGCAAAAAATTATTTTGAATTATTTTGAATAAAATTAAGAAAAATAGGGTAAAACCCTAATTCATTATTACTATTCATTTTTACCGTTTTTAGAGCTCTGGAGCAAAAATGGTGGAGACAGCGCACAGATCTGCAGAGGTCCGACGCGGTCTACGAGTAAGGGTCTAAACTGATCTAGAATTGATTTAATTTGATTTTACATGCTTTTTAGATGGATTTTTAGGTGAATTTGGAGCATCGCGGCCGTTTTTGAGCCGTCGACGTCGTCGGGAAGAAATGTCCCGATTTGAGAAAAGTCAATTTCGGCAATTTTGCCCAGGGGCGAAATCGTCGAAAGGGGGACGATTTCGTCAAATTAGAGACGATTTCGAACTGCGAAATCGGAGACGATTATGCTCAAATTGGGGACGATATCGTCCAATAGTGGGCGATATCATCAATTACATGAAATTGAACTTTAAGTTGCATTATTGATTTACTTGAATTGTTATTAATGATTGTTTGTTGTTTTGTTGTTTATGTTTGCGAGAGAGGATTACTAAAAACGAGAGAGTGGAAATACGGCGGATTGAGAGACGACTTGGCCGCTCTCACCCGGGCGAAGCGGGATCTGCTGGCACGGGGCCGGATTGCGGCATGTGGCGAGAGATGCCGCAGGTTTCCACGGGACATGGGGCTACCGACGGCCCTAGCGGGAGAGATGGTATCCGGGGTCTTCCTATTTTCGGTTACCGACAGGGGAGATGACTCCCACCTTTGGAGGATGTATGGAGGATTTTGAGAATCCCCATACAAGGACGGATGATCACACCTACGGCCAATCAGGGCCACGTGATGGGACGGTTGTGTGGTGACCCGAGCTTCGCCCTGGAGAAGGGTGGAGTTAATATCGAGGCACTACGCCAGATGCAGGGCATCTAGACTCACACGGGTTTTGGTGGGGTAGTTGGTGGACTTCTGTTGTGCCACCAGAGCGGGTGTAGGGTGTCGTGGATGCTTGGCGAGATGTGATCTGTGACATGCGGGACCATGGCTACAGGTTCTCATGGGGCGGCTTTGTACTATGTCGGTTGTACGGGATCCTTTACGGGGTCGTGTACAAGGGCGGGCGATGTCTGGTGATGACATCGTTTCTACGGGTTTGGTGCTGGGAGCACATTGCGGTGCGGAGGCCGGTAGGGCTTCCACTGATAGGGGTAGACGGGGAGAGGCCCCGAGTCTTCTACTGGTGGCTCCGGAGAGGGTCACAGTGGCGGATAGACCTTTCGATGTCCCGGAGACTACTAGATGATTTGGTCCCAGACTAGATCACCTGGAGGCCATGGAGGCAGCATCCAGGGCTGGGCAGAGGATGGACAGGAGCTGGCTCGCATCGGGCGAGTCTGCTGGCTGAGGATGGAGAGGGGAGAGGTGGAGCTCCACCGCTACGACCGAGTTTTGTGATAGTTCGGTCTACGACAAGGGATCCCATCTCTCGGGGATTATGAGTTTTCTCGGACCGTCCGGGATAATACTACAGTTAGCGGGGCTCCAGACATACAGTGATTTTGGAGTCAGGACTCAGATGATGCCCCCATTCAGCCGGTGGATGGGGACGACGTAGGAGTAGCCGATGGCTACGATGCCCAGTACGCGAGGCATCCGCCCTCCTCGGATGACGAGGGCACGGGGTCCGATCCACGTGGTCGTGCGTCGGATAGGGAGGCGGTGCCGGGCGGTGATAGAGGCAGCCCGGGGTCACGGCGGGAGAGAGCGAGAGGAGGCCACGGGGCACGGGAGCGGCCGCGAGAGAGAGAGAGGGAGAGGAGGGAGGCGAGACCCCCATCTCCATAGAGGCCACCATCGCCTGATAAGGGCAAGGGCGTGGATACAGGAGAGAGTAGCGAGATGGCTACTCTTCGGGAAGAGAGGGATCGTCTGTAGACTCAGGTGCAGACATTACAGGATGCAGCTGCACGACACCATGCTGAGGTGTCACAGCTACGAGACGAGATTGCATGCCTCAGGGCACGGGGCGGAGGGGCAAGCTCTGGAGAGTTGACACGGGCTATCGCCCAGTTGACTTTCTATCAGACACTGTACTATCAGCTGGTGTCGATGGAGGATAGACTACCCCTGCCAGCTAACATCGTAGATCCGATCAGGATCGGGTCATCTAGGACCACGTCCCGGTCGAGGACTAGGACTACTCAGACTGCGATGGGGCCACCTCGTCCACCTCCGGGCGGGGGAGGAGATGAGGCAGAGAGCTCGAGGGGATCTCGAGGCTAGAGAGCTGGACACTGATGTTGACATTGTACTATATTTGTATTGATAGAGGATTGAGTATGCCGAGGTACAGATTGTGGCATACCAATCCAGTTTTGATGATGTACATATGTTGTTATATATATATATATATGAGATATTTTTGATCATATGACTAGTGTGTTATGATTTGTATGATGCTTTTAGATGTTGTAATTGATTGATTTTGATAATTCATTTGAGGATTCATGTAATTATGTCGTTGGGAATATTACGATTTGAATGTCATGCTATAAAATATTTAAATGAAATAATTTGATGTAACAAAATGGTTGTTTGTAATAAAAATGTGATAAAAATAAAAAGAGACTTCTAACAATAATTTCAAAGGACATTGTCGCTATTATAGACCATTTCACGGAGTCGTTGCTCACTCGGTCGTCAAGCTAATCCCATTGTAGAAATATTGTTAAAAGGAAAAGAGTGCTTAAGAGACTGTCTTAAGACTTTGATGTAATGATGCAAATGATGATGATGATGGTTGGTTTGTTTTCAGATTTTCATAAAAAATATTTGTGCATGAAATAATGTTTTAAAATGATTTTTGCTAGGCATAAATTCCTAAGTGTGATAAAATTTTTGGATAATTCCCTAGGAATTATACCATCATTGCAAAATTTGAAGGTTGACATAATGACATGAAATAATGAAAATGTGTTTGCTTTTGAAAAAAGCATAATTTGTATAAGATGAAGTCATATGGTTTTTATGATTTTTGATAAATGGGAATAACAATTGTTACAATGGCTTGCGCTAGGCATAGAATATGTAGGTATAGACTTATACCATCATCGCGAAAATCAAAGAAAATAGTTTTATTGCATGGTTGATTTTTGATGAACAGAAAATATGAAAATGAGGACTTGCGCTAGGCATATAATTTCAATTTTGGTTTTGAAACTATACCATCGTCGCGAAAGTCGATATGATATGTATGATATGTTTTGAAAGAAATTTGTGATTTTTCTATTATATAGTTGTCTTTATGAAAAATAATTGTACTTGATTATTCCAAACAAGTTGCAAAAATAATATTTCAAAGTATTTTGAAGACAAAAATTAGATTTATAAGGAATCCCATGTGCATATGTGAATTCATTTCCAATCTTGATTTATCATAATGATAGACAAAATCTCTCAAATACAAATGTGTGTGCAATTGTATTGTTCATTTACCAGGTTTGAGCAAGATACTATGATACAAGTGATTTGAAGAAACCAAATAAGTGTTCATTAACCATGATGTAGATGCATATAACCATATTAGACTACTATGTAGATCGGATTATCAAGAGCTAGCTAATCCATAAGCGGACATAGGTCTGTACAAAAGAAGGTCGCTAATGTGACGGACATATCGCCACGCTAGGAGTTACCCAAGGCCAAGCGGGTTGGGCACAAACCACCTGTTATGGGGCTTACCTCACGGTTTTCGAATAATTGAGAATTCCAGGGATTCAAGCTCATCAACCCTTCTTTTCTTTTCAAAGGGTAGGGAAAGGGATTTTATTGCTTTCTTGCTTTCTTTTGAACTTTGTTTCTTTTTCTTTTGTATTTCTTTTGCTTGATAATGCTTGGAATATTGCTGAAATAACATTTTTCTTTTCTCTTTTTTCTTTCTTGAACTTTTTTTTTTTTTTTCTTTTTGTGCTAGGGATACTTGCTCAGATTAGTCTGTAGAGCAAGGGATTTTTATTATAGGTAGGGGTGAGCTTGTCCTTTTGCCAATTATCAAAGATTCTAGACCATGTGCATGATAGGATAGCGGGGGAAACTTTTCACCCAAGAAATCGGTTCTACTATGTAGCAAAACATGGAAATTACAAATATAATCATTTTATTGTGAAAAGATGTGCTTGGTTTAAGTAAATAACAAGATCAATTCTCTATGCTCAAACTTTATTTAATTGAATTTTGTGAACTTTGATATAAGAGAGATTAGTAATCATGCCAGATAAAATCAAGATATTTATTGTTGTGAGTGTGCAAGTGAGGGATGCCAAATAAATGCTAATTGTATCCAAAATAAGTTGAAACATATAAGTGCAATAATTGTAAGAAAATATATATACATGATTTTTTAGAAGTTGGGAGAATGTTGACTCTCTCTTTCTTATGTATATTGTTTTGGTTTCGAAAGAGTCAAGCATATAGTTGTTTTTAGATTTTTATTTAGATTTTTGTTTTTGAGCAAAAAGAACTTAACAAGTGCTTTAAATAAATGCAATAAATAGTTTTTGAAGATTTTTGGAGATTTATGAATGTTTTTGATGTTTTTTGAATAAATTGAAAGAAATATAAGAGAGTAATTTTGAACAAATATATACATGGATGAAATGACCAAATTTATGCATAGTAACGTTTGAGATGTAAAATATTCATGGGTTCTTTAAGTTCTTTACCATCTAAGGTAGATAATTTATATGCTCCTGATTCAAATTTTGCAGTAATGATGTATGGTCCGAGCCAGTTGGGCTCAAATTTACCTTTAAGTTCTTTGGTTGCATTTGTATTTTTTTGATTTTCTTTTAGAACAAGGTCGCCAATCTCAAAGGATCGATGACGAACTTTCTTATTATATGCTCTTTTAAGCTTGTTTTGGTATGCACGGAGATGCTCCAAAGCATTGATGCATTTTTCATCTAGGAGTTCCAGCTGGTCGAGTCTGCCAGCGCGATATTCATCTCCTACTTCAGTGTCTTGAAGTAGGAGAGCCAAAGAAGGAACTTCCAATTCAAATGGAAAAAGCTGCTTCGGCACCATATACCAAAACAAATGGTGAAGTGCCCGTGGGAGTCCGAACACTAGTTCGATAAGCCCACAAGGCTGGATATAATTGAATATGCCAGTCCACGGCCAGTTTTATTGACCAATATTTTGAGAATTTTGATTAAAGTTTTGTTAGAAGCTTACGCTTGACCATTACCACGAGGATAATAGGGAGTAGACCGGCGGTGTTGAATCTTGTATTTTTGGCATAATTTCTTAACATCTTTATTTTTGAAAGGAGTTCCATTATCAGAGATGAGATTGGCAGGAATTCCGAACCTGCAAATGATTTGATTAAAAATGAACTTAGAGACCTGTGAACCAGTGCAGGAAGCTAAAGGCATAGCTTCAACCCACTTCGTGAAATACTCAGTGGCGGTTATGATGAACTTATGTCCATCAGAAGACACAGGATTGATTTTACCAATAATATCCAAGCCCCATTTAGAAAAGGGCCAAGGAGACGAAATAGCCTGCAGCTCTTGTGCAGGCGCATGGACAAGGTCGGCATGTTTTTGACACTTGTCGCAATGGCGCACATACTCATGTGCATCCGTTTCCATGGTAGGCCAAAAGTATCCTATCCGAAGGAGCTTTTTAGCAATGACACTACCACTAAAGTGTCCTCCACAAGATCCATCGTGGGCTTCACTCAAGGCTGATTTAGACTCATCTGAATTTAAACATCTTAATAGGATACCTTCAAAAGATCTCCTATACAAAGTATTGCCAATTATTACAAATCGACTTGCTCGTCGACGTAATAACCGATCGTTGGTTTCTATTAGAATTAGTAGGGAAAGTCCCATTTTGGAGGAAATCAAATATGTCTGTATACCAAGGTTCAGGAGTAGTTTCATTGATTAGAAACACATCCAAAGGCTCTAAGCATGACTTATTTGAGGCGGGTTCCTGGAGTCGACGAATAATGATAGTCGCATATTCGTCGTCTAACTCCAAGGGCAAGAGAGATGCAACGGCGGCCATGGCGTCGGCTGCACGGTTGCTAGTTCGAGGAATGGCTTCCAAAGTAACTTGATCAAACAAGGACATTAGTTGTAAAACATAGGCCTTATATGGGCGAAGTTTATCATCTACGGTACGATAAACTTCATTAATTTGGTTTATAACCAATTGGGAATCCCCAAAAACTAAGAGGTTTTTAATTTTTAGCGCTAAAGCGGCTCGTAATCCAAGGATTAGAGCTTCATACTCGAAGTATTGTTGGTGCAAGCAAAGGTCGGTTTGAAGGACAGAGGAATAAGATGTTTTTGCGGAGATATTAAAATAATACCCGCACTAGCCCCACTCATACATCGGGCTCCATCAAAGTATAAGGACCATTGTTCAGGATGGTCTGCCTCTAATTGAAGGCATTCATCAGGAAACTCGATGATGAGAGGATGAGTAGACTCTAAGGGTGCAGCAGCTAATTGATCTGCTATGATTTGACCCTTAACAGACTTTTGTCCTATGAAGGTGAGATCAAACTCGCTTAGAGCAAGAACCCACTTGGTTGTGCGACCCGATAAATAAGGTCGACTCATGAGATATCTTAAAGGATCATATTTGGCAATGACATACGTTTTTTGGCTAAGCATGTAATGTCATAATTTTTGCGTAGCAAACACAACTGCTAGACATAACTTCTCTAACGCTGTATAGCGGGTTTCATAACTGACGAAAGTTTGGCTAATGTAATAATTAGCACGTTCTCGCTTTTCATCATCAAGTTGAGCTAACATAGCTCCTAAGGCAGAATCTGAAGCAGAAATATATAGAAGAAATGGGCGATCAGATTTAGGCGGTGAAAGCACCGGAGGGTTAAGGAGATATTGTTTGAGAAGTTCAAAAGCTTCTCTACATTCTGTGTCCCAATTAAAGGGGACGTCCTTCTTAAGGAGCTTAAGAAAGGGACCAGTTTTGTCCACCAGCTTATCAATGAAGCGACGGATAGCTTGAAGTTTACCTTGTAAACTTCGTAGTTCAGATATATTAGTGGGTGCGGGCATATCTGTGATAGCCGCAATTTTGAGAGGGTCAATTTCGATACCACGTAAAGAAACTAAAACCCCTAATAGTTTGTCGGATTTAACTCCGAATATGCATTTTGCTGGATTTAATCGAATGAGATATTCTCGTAATCGATTAAAAACTTTTCTTAAATCATCTAAATGATTATTTTCAATAAGAGAGCGAGCTATAATATCATCTACATAATCATGTAAGATATCATGCATCATATCATGAAAAATGTAGGTCATAGCCCGTTGATAAGTTGCACCGACGTTCTTTAAGCCAAATGGCATCACTTTCCAGCAAAAGGTACCCCAGGGGGTAATAAAGGCTATTTTAGCCTGGTCTTCAAGAGCTATCCTAATCTGATTATAACTGGAGAATCCGTCCATTAAGGACATCATCCCACTTTCGGCAGTAAAGTCAATGATTTGATCCATATTTGGAAGAGGAAAGTCATCTTTAGGGCATGCGGCGTTAATATCTCTAAAATCGGTGCAAACCCTAACTTTGGTAGCTTCTTTCTTAGTGACTGGAACTACATTTGAGATCCATTCAGCATAATCAATAGCTTGTATGAAGATAACATTCGGGAGTTTTTCTAATTCCCCTTTGACTAGCAGAGCCACTTTGGGATGCATTTTTTTGAGTTTTTGTTTAATCGGTTTAGCATCCGGATGGACCACTAGATGATGCATGACTACGGAAGGGTCTAGACCTGGCATATCTTCATATGTCCAAGTGAAGACATCTTCGTACTCTTTATGGAATGCAATGTATTGTTCTTGTTTGTCTTGACTTAGTTATGCTCCAATATTGATTATGTGAGGATTGTCCTCAGTTCCAATATTAATTTTAATGACATTTTCTACCTCCATGTGTAGATCTCTTTCAAAATTAGGTGGGGCGGGTGAAACGCCCAACTCTTGTAATTCTTGTAAAGTTAATTTAGATAAGTCATCTTGAGGATTAGTGGTCTCAAGCTGAGCTATGGTTGGTATAGAACCATCAAAATAAAATCCATTGTGCAACATCTCTTCAACGAAGACATCATGGAAGATATCTCCTTCCAATTCTTCATTGGGGTCGACAATCATTTCGGGGTAGGCTATGGATAGCATGTTGCATGAAAATGACTGATTTTTACAAGGCAAATCAACATGCCTATCCAAATAATCTTGATAGCATATGAGATGAGCATCATCCTCAAAAGGAAAGGGTTGTCCCTTACTAGGAAATAGGCCCACACCACGGCGGGCAGGCCACGGTTCTACCTCGAAAGGCTCTTTCATGCCATTTTGGAAAGGTCCTAAGCCTTTCCCTTTATATCCCATTTTAAGCATCATGGGTTTAGCTTTAATATAATCATTGGTAAAATAACACCGAGCATATCCCTCATGATGAGTTTTGATATTTCGAGGGATTCTTCCCCAGTCATATCCTTTATAAATGAAGGCACAACTCCCGACTTGGTAAGTACTTCCCAAAGGTTGTGGGAGGCCCAAAGTACGAGGAGAGGGCGGCAAATTATTTAAAAGGTTTGAATCTTGCATGAAAGCATTCATTTTTTCTGATATTAAGGTTGTAGATAAATCTGGTAAAAGTTCATCAGAAAGGGCATAAGATGTAGAAGGTTTATTACTTATGTCTTGAGATGTGGAAGGTATGATGGATGTGTCTAAAGGTTTTGAATTTATAGGAATAATAGTTGAAGGATTAGTTGTAGATTTGAGATCCTTTTGAGATTCTAAAATTTGTTTAGAAGGTTGTTGGTCTATATAGGAAGATGAAGTTAATGGAGGAGGAATAGATGAAGTTATGGGTTTATGTTTCACGAGTTTTAGATGAAAAAGAAGAACTAGAATGTGTGGATGACAGAGCGGGGCAAAATTGCACTCCAACGGGTTCTGCCAAAGCACACATATCAAAAGGTCTAGGGTCACCATGAATAGTGACCAACTGATTTTTAAACTCAAATTTCACACATTGGTGTAAAGTTGACGGGACTGCTCGCATGGCGTTAATCCAAGGGCGACCCAAAAGTATATTGTACGATCCTGGGCAATGTACAATAAACACGGTTGTTTCTAGGGTTCTAGGACCAACTTGTAATGGGAGGGTAATGACTCCACACGTTTCTTGTGTTTCGTCATTAAAAGCTTTGATAATCATATCAGTTTTCTTCATTTCATCACTTCTAAAACCAAATCGTTGGTAGAAGTCAAAGGTGCAAATGTTTAGAGATGAGCCATTATCAATCAGGACTCGTTTGACAACTACATCTCCAATTAGAGCAGTAATGTACAAGGTATTATCCTTGTGTAAAGCTGTGTTGTGGGATATCTTTATCCCGAAAGTCAATACAATCAATCTCTCGAGTGATGATAGTATTGGCCATAGCTTCAGGTTGAATGTTTTGAGGTACCATCATTTGGCTCAATGTAAGCATCAACTCATCCCTATGTGTGGGAGAGGATCTTAATAAATCTAAGAGGGAAATTATGGCCGTGGTATTAGACAATTGTTCATTAATGTTGTAAGGGGGTTTAGGTTGAACAATAGGAGCATGATTCCCTTTATTTGGGTTTTTCAAAATGAATGGAGCTGATCCATCATTCTGGTTTGGTTCTTGTTGGGAGTTTTGAGCTTGTTGTCGAGTAACGACTCCGATGGTACCTACAATGTTATAGTGACGACGTTGAAACGGTCTCGGTTGAGAATTTATGGCTTGTTCATAGGGAAGGACTACATTAGAAGAAGGTCGAGTAGTGACTCTTCTAGGAAATGGTTCTTCTGGAACATTAGCATCTGTGACAGGTTGAATAGGATCTGATTCGTTTTCAGAACTATTCGATTGAATAGTGTCTACTTCACTTTCACTATATGATTCTATATCACTAGAATCAGAAGTTTGAAAATTATGTAAGGGCCTGGTTGTAACCAGGGATAAGGTTGTGTCAAATGTTTGAGAATCCTGAACAGGTAATTGTCCGCTAATGGTTCCTACATATCGAGTAGGAGGGGGAACATTATGATGTTCGATTTGATTGGCTACCTCTTTACCATGTCTTGGTAAAGGGTGTTGAAATATGTCTAAAGTTTGATTGGCATTCTGATTTTGATTTTGGGGAGCAGTATTTTGGGCATTATTAGGAGGGTTTTGTCTAGGTTGGAAGGCTTGCACTTCCATTTCATTATTGTCAATCAAATCTTGTATTTTATGTTTCAATCTCTTACAAGCGTTGGTAGAATGTCCAGGTCCTCTATGAAAGTCACAGTGCAAATCAGCTCTATATCCGGGTATACTTGGGTCAGGTTCCCGGATAGCTGGTAATTGGATTAAACCTCTTTCAAGCAATTGAGGTAAAATGGTTGACAAGGGTTGGTTTAATCTAGTGAATTCTCGAGGAGGCTTATCAGGGAGGTTTCAATATGAATTTTTATGTTGTCTTTGTTGCATTGACATTTGCAACATTTATAGCTGTCAGTGACTCCATCACCAACAACCTGTTTGTTTTTATATTGATTTCTAGATGTTTTCTCATCATCCTTCTTCCTAAGTTGGCCTCTCCTAATGAGGGCATCTTCTACTCTTCGAGCTAAGTCTATAGCTTGATCGAAGGTAGTCAAAGTAGTTGTTGATAGCTCATAAGAAAGTTGTTCTTGTAAATTATTGATGAAAATGTCTAGCATTTCCCTATAGGGTAGCACAAAGTGCAGTTTTCCTATCAATTGCCTCCATCTAGCCAAGAAATCAGCAAAACATTCATCTTTATCTTGTTTTAAATTGTATAGGTCTTTAATAGTTACATGTCTCTCGATGTAGGCACTAAATTGATGAACAAATGATTCAGTTGTTTCTTCAAAGTTTCTTAAGGAGTGAGTGGGCAATTGATAGTACCACTCTAATGCCATTCCACCTAAACTTTTGGGGAACATTTTTAGTAATAGCAAGTCGTCATGCGATATGTCGTGACATGCTATCCTAAACATGCGAAGATGTTCTATGGGATCTTCGGTTCCTTTATATATAGGCAGGACAGGCATGGGAAAATGTTTAGGGTATGGTTGAGCTACCACTATGGGATCCAATGGTTGGCTACAAATCTCTCGATAATTGTACGAGGGACGGTAGGGATCTATCCGGTCCATACGTGAAGCCAATTGTTTCACCATAGCTTCCAGATTACTAGTTTGCCCCCATATTGATTCGGTAGGGCATTGACATGAGTTTTATGAGCATAGGATGGAGGAACATGTAGATTAGATGCCATGTTACTATTGTGTAAAACATTGGTAGGAAAAATGTTATGGAGGAATTTTGAAGTTGGATTATGTTGTGTTCCAGATTGTTGAAAATTTGTATTTGGCTTTGTTTTAGATTTCTGTTTATTTAAAGCATTTTGCTCAATAGTTTGGCGGAACAAAGTAGTGAAGGGAATTTTCTTTTGTGCGGGGAGTGATTTTAGGTTGAGTAACGGGTTCCTTAGGAGGTTGGGTAACTTTGTTGTTTTGACATGGCTTGGGCTATAGTGACCATATCCGTATTGGATGGTCCACCCTTATCACTCTCTTGATCAACAAAAGATAAAGGATTAGTGTGTATATCAAGCGCCCGTTCTATAGCTGCTTGAGCGTCACTAACTTCCCCTCTATCAATACGGACTGCTACATTAAGGATGTCGATATTTTGATTGAGAAATTTTTGAAAATGTTCTGCGTTGTCAAAAGCGATGGCTCCATTGGGAGCTATTCTAGGGGATGAGGATTCATTCTCTTTAACATTTCCTTCTTGTTCCTTATCTTCACCTAAGTCTTCATCTGATTGACCTAGAGTTTCTCCTTTCGGATTTGTATCTCCAAGAAGGACATTTGGGTTTTCAGTTGTATCTTGCAACCAATCTTCTCCTTCCCCTAAAGTTTCTTTACCATTCCTAAGTCTAGTCATGGTGCTAAGTTTTGATTTCAGCAAATATATATATTATATATATATATATATATATATGCAACAAATTAAAAGGTATATATTTATATATACCTAATGCAATATTTGAAATGAAATGTTTAAGTTTTTACTATGTTGTTTTTGATTTTTATTTTTTTTAGTTTTTCTTTGAAACAATATAATAAAGACAGCAAATGAAACAATAAATGCATGCAATAATAATAAAACTGAAAGTAAATGAACTAATCTTCTATGAATAACTTATGAATATCATTAATAGGTTCAAGTTGTTCGGGAGTCATGAAATGTTCTTCTTCAAATTGAAAGTTTTCTTTTAAGAATTTGATGAAAAGGGCTATGGTGATATTATCTGTTTCAGATCTTTGGTTGATAAAAGTAAAGCTCATGGCAATACTCTCGATATAGCATAGCACGCGGAACTCTATTCCATCTTTCCCTATCTGTAAGAACAACCTCTTGGTCTTCTACAAGGCCTAGGAATCGGTGTACAATGTCTGCGTTCTCGAGGTATTCTTCGAAGCTGAATAATTCTGAAGATACTAAAGCTCTCCTATAGGCTAGCCATCTATGGCAGGCTCTCTGAAGTTCATGATAGAAAACTAATTGGTGAGGATCCAGGATTCTATCCAAGACTAGCCTCTTGATTTGCTTAAGTTGTGTGGACCTAGATGAAATAAGCCTAAGTCTCCTATCAAGTTCGTCCCACAAGGATTGATTTCTACTTGTTTCAGGGATATTAAGGACAGAATTAACTTCTATAGCTGCCAATTGGTTTTCTACGTTTATAGTAACTTCTAACCTCTTTTTAGGAGCTACCATCTAAACATGATTTTGAACCTTAAATGTTTTAAAATGCATCTAAGTTTTAGTTGTTCTAATTTTTTGTTTGTTTTTGTTTTTGGTTTTCAAAAGGTTATGATGCATTCACGTCGGGTTCACCAAAATGTATCGCTCCAAATTTTTTGCATCCCTACCTTCAGGCTATTGGATCCACGCCCGGAAGGAGGATGGGAAAAGGATGGTGCGGTACCTCGGACGAGAGGACTTCACGAAGGTCCCGCCTCTCAAGGGAGGTGTATTTTGGTGATTTTTCGACGGATGGTGGGTTCACCAGGAAACATTTGGCGGTAGTTTCCACGCCTAGGTTTTGGAATGTGTTTAGATGAGTTCGTTTTATCCTTTAAGCATTCATCCTAGGTTTGGCCGAATGAATCTAACTTAATCTATATGAAAATGCAACTTTCAATGAATACAGAAAATAGATTTTGAAAGCAGAAAACAGAGAATTTACAGGAGGAAAATGGGGAATACGATCCGGATGTCGAAGAAGATTCAGTGGTTGATGCAGTCTGGATCGTATGGAATTCTACAGAATCGCCTGCAATCTGACAGAATCGTCCGAAATCGACGATTCATCTGGAATCTAACAGAATCATCTGAGACTGATAGAATCATCTGAGATTTGACGAATTCGTCAGACGAATTCATCAGAGACCTACAAAACAACAAACAGATGCAAAATACAAAAAAATTCTACTATGCAGACAGAGGTAAATTACATAAAATTGCAATATGAATACTGAAAAATATTTAAAAATAGAATTTAAAGCAAATTACTTGTACTTTAATGGCAGATTATGAGCTTAACATGCAATCTAGACTAGATGGGTGAACTCCAGATGCAAAATAGGATAAAAACTAAATAGATTATCTAATTTGCAAAACAAAATAACAGAGACAAAGTTGAGAAAAGCAAACTCCAGGAACTGATTGCCTCGATGTGGACTACAGTCGAGATCGTCTCGCATCAGTACGAAATCGTCTCGAATTTGATGAGATCGTCTCCGATCTTGACAAGTTCGTCGGCGGCGATGGGTGCTGGCTCCGGTTGAAAATCAGTGGTGTACCTACAAAAAAATGGCTATAGGACTAGTGCAAAAGATAGATTATGATGTTTTAGTACAGAGGGATTCAGTTTGTAGATAAATTCAGCCAGGGGTTGGGGAGGGAAAATCTTAGAGTTTAAATAGGCTTAGGGAGAGTTGTTGGGAGGTTGGAGATCTTCCCAATTTGGGAGATCTCCAACGGGGGAGGGTCCCAACGGCGCAGACACGCTTCTCCCGGATTGGAGACCCGTTGGAACGGATTCCAACTATGCAAATTTAGTTTTACGACAAAATCGTCCGGACGTTCTAGTCCAGACGAAATCGTCAAATGCAGGGCGATATCGTCTGATCGGCGACGATATCGTCCAACGGTCAAAACAACCTCTAAAAATGGCGCGGAAAAAGGGGAAACGGGTTTCTCGGCGGTTAACGGGCGGTTTGGGAGGTTAAATTTGAATTTAAATTTATTTACTAAGGTGAATGTAATTATTCCAATTTTACTGCGCCAATTTTAGGGTGCTACAAGACCCACACTCGACTTTCCACCCATTAGACATAAATCTAGGTACATCTAGTATGTCCCTAAAAATATTTGGTGAAACAAAACTATCAGTTGCTCTAGAATCAACCAAAATATAAATTTTTCTATTATAAAGTTTACCTTTCAATAGAAAATGTGTTGCTTGACCACTAATTTTAGAGCTACCTATTGCTACATATATCGTATGAGTAGGTTCCACAAGTTATTTTCTCTTATCTACTTGCATAGGACATTTATCAACATAATAAGGTTTTTTACAAATCTAGAAACCAGTCCATAGTGCCCTCTCTTTCATATTTCCCTCATTATCTTCATGTGTACTAGCTCTTGGTGCATTAGCTCTTTGATGATACCTATCCCTAAAATTTCTTTGGCTACCTTGATAATTTTGATTTCCCCTGTTTCCTTCGTACCTATTCTTATTCTTGTCAAAACTGTTTCTATTTTTGTTTCCACTATTCTTGTTCCAACTCCTGTCTCCTTTGGTTGGACGTACATTTTTAATTTTCTATGGTTCTTCCTTTTTTGAATATTGTTGATAATAAACATTCTTGGCCTTAAAATTATCCTCTTCTTATCGAGCCAAGTCACAAGCAGTAGTTAGGGTAGTAGGTTTTAACATAAGAATCAGGTGCTCAATTTTTGGATGTAACCCTAGGAGAAATTTCTAAATTTTAGTCTCATTCCTCTACTCATATTCGATCATGTATTCAAGAAATTGCACAAATCACTTATAGTACTCAATTACAGATATTCTACCTTGTGTTAACCTTGAAAATTCCACATTTCTTTCAAGGTAAAGTGTGGTTTTAGGATCCTATCCTTGAATACCAAAACAAAGGTGTCCCAATGAACATTGGTAGCCTCCACATTGTGATTCTTCTGATATGTATCCCACCAATCGGTGGTGAAAATAGTCAATCAAAAAACTACCCATTAGGTTTTTGATTTAGATGAAATGGTCCTAACCACAAAGTATGCTTCCACACTATTCAACCATCTTTCAATTTCTTTCCCATCACCCTTGCCATAAAATTTGGATATATCAATTCTTTGCATATCTTTGTCCAAATTTGAACCTATTTTTTTCCTTCCTGGATCAATAGTTATCTCATCCTCAACTATTACAATTTCTTTTCCTTTGAACTGATTTTCTATTGCTTTCTATTTATGGGAAATCATTTCTTGTTGTTGAGCCAGCTGAGCTTTTTGCTTCTCCATATGCTCTATTATTTGAGCATTTTGTTGTGTTGTGTGTTTAGCCATTTGAGCACTTTGCTGCTCCATTTGTTCTTTCTATTGGCTCATTTGCTTCCACAATAGTTGTACCATCCAGACCATTTTATCCTATTTATTAATTAGTTCTTTTTCCTTCCACCTTTTCCAAGGATGTTCTGTAGCTTCTTCTGATGCCCCAATATGAATAACTTTTTGAATGACCCTTCTAAGGTTCAAGTTCAGCCATTCCTGCTGAACCACCGTAGTACTTTTTTAGGAACTAGATTTTTGTCCGGATGCCATTGCCTGCCCAACAAATTAAGAGCCTTGTCAAGTTTTCATTTCTTAGGTGAACACATTGGTAACATAAAATTAGATTTTCTAGAATTTTATCATTAAAAATATTTGCAACCTTGGCTTTGATACCAAATGTAACACCTCAAATATGCCCACTTGGTTTTCCAATCACCCCAAGTCTACCCACTTGGTTGTCTAATATCAAATATTTCAATATGAGAAAATTTTTCTTTATTTTATTCTTTTCAAATTCATTTTCTAGTTTGAGCATGTTAAATCTATCTTCATGAGTGTCATTCCACTATAGTAGAAATACTCATGAGATCGATATTGGCCAAATCCTGTATAGTTTTCGATTTTGAACTTCACTCTCCTCCTAAGATCCTAAATTCAGGCAGTGGATTTCTTTTCCTCTAGGGCCCATAACACCTAGAGGTGTGACACATAACTTTCTCGTGTCTTAACATGATGTCACAAACTCATGTCTTATATTTATATCATTTAAGACTTAGAACATACAATCTCGAGCTAGTGTGGAGCATCATCTAGGGTCTTACCAATGCCCTAGTAACCACCCGATTGATTAACCATCATGATGTTCCATACCATCATATTTTCAGTTTTACCTAGTCAAACACAATCCAACACTCAACACTAGTAGGGATAACCTATAAGATATGTCCATACAACTCTTCATTACCTCCCGTTTTGACCTATTTCCATCAAAAGTATAGTTAGAGCCCTGAATTCCATCATAATTTGCCTATCCGTAAACAACATTAATATTTGTCTTCACAAGATTATCCTTCCCACAATCTTGAGTTTTTGTCAAGGTTGTCCTACCCACAACCTTAGGTTACGTTTTAAGATTGTCTACCAATAATATCAAATTCTTTTTTTTTTAACTTAACTATGGTTTTAATTGTTTAAAGGGGATTTACTAAGCAAAGATTGTAAACAAACACTATCTCCTAATGGTTTAGAGATTTAATAATGTAACATAAGTTAATTGGTTTCCATATATCTATTATATGTTTATCAATATGGTTGAATAACAATCAATGAACTTTGGAAACATTGCAATTAGATTTAAAAATCATAATCTATAGTACTATATTCTATAATTGCTTTTTAATTCTTTTTGTTTAATGGAATAGAAGCTACTTCAAGAATTAAGTAAAATAAAATCATCTTCTATTATTATATTATTCCCTAAAATTTGTGCTACGTATATATGAAGTAAAGCGGTCTACCTTCGATAGATTAAGTTTCGTGGCAAAATGCCTATAATGTTAATTTAAAAGAGTTTTTAAAAGAAGTTTAACTCAATATATTTTAGGTAAGAAAAAAATAGCACCATCTATAGATCTTGTAAGGCATCCATACATCAAACATATTTGTTGTCCTACTTGAAATAATGATCATATATAACTAAAATATAAACGTATTTGTCCTCCCTTTCAAACTATCACAATGGTTTCAAAAGCAACATTTCCTTTATTAACTTCTTGGATAAGACTCTGTTTTAAGTTTAATAATATTTAATATTAGATTAAAGCTAACAAATTTTTAAAATCTATAGCTTCCCTATTAGATGCTTCCACATATTTCTAAGCATATACTCATAACCTAAACTTTGTATAAAGCTTGAAGACAAACTTATTCAAACCTCAACTCAATATCATAATCAGATCCATTTTTATACACAATGAATTTTTGGTTTCCCCAATCCATCGTAGTGCTTTTCATTTATATAGGGTATTTAAGCTAGAACAGTTTTCACCCAAACTATGTCGGTGTGAGCTAAAATTGGATGTATTAAGCATCGATTCTAGGTAAAGTACGATTTGAGTTTATAATGAAGAGTCAATATTTGTTGCATGCAATCATAAGGCTTCAGATATGTATTTGATATTAAGTTTATTTTTCTTTAAAATCAGAAAGGTTGTATATTGACTGGAATATCTACCATTTATCTACTAATGTGTGCTAAGGAAATACACATCCTACATTTCAAAACTACCTTAAAAATTTGCCCAAAAATATAGTTTAAAACATCATAGTCCTTATTAACTACACTCAATCCTATTATAAATGAGATCAACTTGATAATAGTAGATATAGTTATTCTTGGTATCGCAGCAAGGTTATACACAAAGCAATAGTTTTTATTTAATAGGAAAGAATAACACCAATTGCACTCCACATCAGAGAAATCAATAGTATATACAATTAAGATTGTATTTTACATATTATTTTCTAGAATTCAACCATGCATATTTTCCAAGCCAAGTTTTCAAATATCAATACAAAATTTACAAGCTCTGCTCTACGTTTTTCCCCAAGAGCTACAAATTCATTTACAAATGCATGTATAGATTCGGCAAATTATTTTATGTCTTAGGCTTCTATTTCCCCTGATTAAAGTTTCCAATAATTCAAAATATAAAACATTTTCCTTTCCTATCCATACATAATTCTTTGATGCCCAAACATGACCGACAAAATTTTAAAAGACAACACGCATTATATATTTTACAGTGTACATCAGATTTATTCCTCCTCATACTGATTATTTGGTGTTTTCAAAGGGTCATAACGGTCATTCTACAATGAAGTGCAGCTAAATATAACATGCAAACATTATTTTCATACTTAGTTCTCATGCAAAGCTTATCAATACTTTCCAACACGAATTACAACATCATAACATTATTTAACAAAACATGCAACTTTGAACAATTTTAGGAAGAACAATTTCGGTCTTTGTTCATAACCAACCAAACATACAACAAGCACTAATTACAATTTTGTAAAGAACAATTTCAGTCTTAGTTCATAACCAACTAGACACTCAACAAGAATTAAAGCATAATATTTTCAAAAATTCCTCGAGCACATGCAATACAACAATCTCATATCACATAGAGTAAATTATTTATTTCTATAATACAGTTGCTTTTTTGAATTCTTACACAGAACATCATCTTAAATTCTTTGATCCATACAATCATTTCTTCTTTTTTTAATTGGTTTTCCTTAACAATTTTCATCAGAACAGACTTACTATTCTCTCCTCGCTTTCATCACCTCGATCTCTTTTCACTACGCTTTGTTCTCTTCTCCCCTCCAATACCTAGCTCTCCCTTCATCGCAACCATGCACATCACTGCCCATGCACTATCCTCCTTCTCACCGTATTCATCATCTAGAAGATGGTTTCCTCCACTTTCTCACATAAAATCAGCTCTTTGGTTTAAAATCTACCTATTCTAAAAATTCAAGGTTATCTCCACTTTTTGACGTTATACAGCCATAATAACTTCTAGGATGGTATCAAAAATTCCCTAATTATCCCTTTTAAAGAATGCCAAACTATAATTCCTTGATATTTGTATTATTTTATTTTATATTTTAACATGCCATTTGTTTAAATTTCTTTATTGACCTTACCTTCAAAGCAACTATATAACATTAAATATTATTTATTTTCTATACATTTTATATATTGATATCTAAACAATTAGTTATATTATTTATATATATATATATATATATATATTAATTTTAAATAAATGAATTTCTTAGAAGAAAACTATGAGCCATATCATCATTCATTAATTTTAAATTATGTCTCCAAAGCATTAAGCATTAAGCATTTTCATTGCCATCCAAACATCATAATTCACAAATTATCAAGCATCAAACACTCCTACAAATGCAACTACATGTTATGCATTCTACATGGACTGTTGGTGAATGCATTGCCTATAGGATTCTTTTCCCCTATCAATTTGAGAATACACCACCACTCATCATCTCCCTTGAATTACCTTACACCAAAATAATCCTTTTTCTTATTGATGAGACCTCTTTCCTTTGCACTACCTTTCTAGTAACAATACCTGTCTCCTGCAATTGCAGATACATTAGCAGTATCTCATCCTTGTAGATGCATTAGGCATATAATAAAATAGAGTATTGGAGGGTTGTTACACTAATCGAACTATGCATAGATTGATAATCCACCCAAGTGTGCATATGGATGGATGATCCACCCAAGTAAGGATGGATGGATAAATCAATTGGTGGGGAATACACTAATATATAGAATTATTACAATGATAATACTAATTTTTCTTTTTTATTTATAGAATTACTATATTTAATTTTGCATGCATATTTCTATTTTTCAATCACCTTTCTATCTTCAAAATTTATTTTCTTATTTTCCCTACTGCTTTGCATGTGTGTTTCAACATTAAGCATCACTTTTTCCAACACTCAATAGAATACCAAAATTACTTCCAATCTATATAACTAATGAGACTTTAGATTGATGTTCAAATCTACCAATCCTTGATATTTTATCTATATCCTCTTATTTAGAGTGTTTGATCAATGAAAAAATAATAAAATTAAAATTAGATGTCGAGATATTTTATTAAAACTAATATTGAGATATCGTGCAACTTGGTGAAGGGTTTGAAAAAATGATTTAAGTTACCTTTGTAATGGGGATAATATTATGAAAGGATGAAAATCTTGATTAAACTCTTATATCAAAATCTCTTGTGAATATGTGAGCCACTACATTACTAAGTTACAAAGATATTATAGTTTGATGTTTTTGAGTTTAGAGTGGTAAAAGATATTAATATATTGTAATTTTGGATTGTCATTTAGTTTTTATTAATTATAATAATATAATTTTATATACAAAAACATGCTATTTAATATATTATTCAAAATTTGTATAAGTAAAATTTTAAAATATAGAAAATGATATATTTTTAAAATTGTTATGGCAAAAAGGTCTATAAAATTAATTTAGACTATTTTTTCATAACTTTTAAAACATGATCATATGAACCCGTAAATATTCTAAACTTGTTTAATACTTTAAAATAAAAATAAAAAATAGTGTTCAATGGATTGAACACCTATAGAATTTTTTTTTTCAAATATAACAATAATAAATGAAGAGAAAAACTAATACTATTTGTGGTTCTTAAACCAACTAAATGTCATGATAAGCTCCACTTGTGTTTAATGGTTACTTATATTTATTGTCAAAGGATTGATCATTTAGTAGTAAGGCATGTATGTGTTATTGGCCATCCTCTCATCTAGTAGTCATAGCTATTTACAGAGATTATATTCAAGTGTAAAATATACCTAAAGGCTTCATGCACTCATGACACATATTATTCATACTAGGAATAAACTAAAATTATTTGAGGTAGATGTGCACATGGATAAAAATGTGCATATTAGTTCTAAATAACATAATATGTCTATAAGAAAAATCTACATGGAAAGAACTTATGATAGTATTTCATAGAGAGAGAGAAAAAAATATGGCATATATTTCCACTTTTAGATACCAATATTAGACTTTTTTCAAAGAAAAAAAGTTAAATAATTTTTGAATTAGTTGCTAATTTGAGCAAATCTCAAATGATATGGCAATGACGATCTGTATCTCTGAGAAAGTAAACGAATAGAAATGGTTTTTATTAGTGTTACACTAAAAAATATTATATTCTAAAATGTTCAATATGTTATTATCATGTGTATTGGAATGGAACAAATATGACTTAGTTTATAGAAATTAAAGAAGACAAACAATAACATCATCTACTTCATGAACATCCTCATTGATTGTATTTAATGAATTTATCCTCTTCTTGAATTGTGCTAAGAATAATGATAGATTTCGTGGAAGAATAATGGTTATAGTGAGATTTGTCTCCTTTGCTAACCATGTATATAAAACAACCATACTCACTTTTTTGGTTTCCTTATACATAAAATCTATGTCAAAATATTATTCAAGCATAAAAGAAAAAAATTGCATCACAAGATCATCTAGACACACCAAAAATGAGAATAATAATACAAAGGATATAGATTTGAAGTGTTAATATCTAATACCATGTTTGAGTTGACAATAGTTGTATATAAATCAACTTTGCTCAAGACTTAACATAGAATAGAATGAAAACGAAAGTTATTATTTTTCTTTAGTGTAAGTAAATAAATTACTGAACATTATTTCCACCACATGGTAATATAGTATAGCCACCAAGGATACATCATAAAACATACATCTATTCTTATATAGCAAAGTGCAAAGAACCTTACATCAAGTTATGCTTACCAAAAAAGTAGGAGAGGAATTGAAATTGTTGTAGGAAACAAAGACTAGAGTTATGTTAGTAACCATTAAACTAAATGGTTACTAGAAAATAACATGATTCCAAAAAAATGCACAAATATGCTAGAATTATTTTCTATTATATACCATCGTAAAATGGTCTTTCAATCCCAAAAGATGATTGCTAAGAGAAATAATATCCTTTAAGACTAGTTATAGGTTATTCACATGAAGGATTCATGTTGGCAGAGGGTGATGTGTGGGGCATTGTTGATGCTAAAGGAGTGCCATAAAGTAACGCTCTAGATGAACAGAGATAGGTATGTTAGTTGTAGATGATTGTTTCTATGGATTTTACTAAGCATATTATAGATTGGTTAATGAGGATACTATTGTACCTTAGGTTTATCCATAAGCATGAGATATTATTTTGCATTGTAGGGGCTTAACCATAAGCCTTATATTTATTATCTTACATTGTACTCACGATAGGCATAGTATGCCCACATTGGATGTTGGTTTGTTAGTGGTTAGAATGCATGGTTATGATGTTGAGGATTTGTTTATCTTCTAGCATGTTATTATTTTATCAACATTCATATTTATTATAGGTGGTTATCCTTGCATAGCATATTATTACAGGTGGTTGTCCTTTCATGGCATATTATTACAACCTCTATAATTACATTGATTCCATTGTTGTACTATTTATACGGTTATGCATAATATATATCTAGCTTCACATTTTGATTCTATATCATTGGTAATAAGAGTTGTAGGATAGTTTGAGCATGAAGAGAAGTAAGGTGCCAAATTCATTGCATAATTTTCTAGGCTAGATGTTGCAAATATTTGGATTGGGCCAACTTATAGTATCATTGTGAAGCTCCTAAGGTGATAGAAGGTATGAAGATTACCCCTACACTGAATATATCTGAAAAAAGCATCAAAGGGTAACCTGATTACCTTGAGGAAGGAAAGAAGATTTGAATAATTAAAAATCAAGTTTTCAAAATGGAGGATTCAATGAGGATCTAATATTGTTGATTATAGATTCAATTACACCAAGAACGAGGTCAAATTATGGTCAAAAGGAGGAAATTGATACTCCTTACTGAGAGAGCATTAGGGATGCCAAAGAGGATGGTTATTTCATATTTTTGGATGTTGTGTGTGTTTTGAGAATTCATAGGGTTGAGAGGGCTCCATTAGGTTGCTATTTGATCATTTTTCCCCTAATCCTACCCTTTGTTTTTACCTACATGCTCCATGAATTGGTTGGTTATCTAGCCAAACAACATCCTTTCCTACTAGCCACTAGTACAACTGATGGAGGAGTGGCTACCCCCTATTTCCATCCCCTATCTCCCTATCATCCCCTCCCATTCTTTCCTCTTCATGTCAACCCCATTTTCTAGTCATTATTTGGTCAGTTACAAGCAAATCATGGCCTACCCAATGACTAATTGATACCATAAAATAAGAGGTATTGAAGTAGCAGGGCTACTATACCCTCCTCCACCATCATGATTTGGTTCCAAGTGTAATCACCCCCCATTCACAATAGCCATAAATTATCATAGTCAAAAAAATACAGGAAACTTTTTTTTTGAAAAATTAAACATATTTGCTAAGGTTCATAACCCTCTAATTATTGAGCCCTAAATGCATCCACCAACCAAATCCTAAAATGTGGTGCTTCCTAATTGCTTAGCTAAATTTGAAAGAATATATTCAGTTTTAGACATATGGTAGCATGGCATTCACAAGTATCGTGTTGATTTGGCATTGTATGATTAGTCGTGTAGGTCTGACTTGGTGCTTTTTGTGTAGGAGTGGCAAATATTTGGTATAGAAAAAATATTATGGGATATTAGTCCCACATCACCATGTTATGGGCTTCGGGATCTTTATAACCACCAAAACGATTATTTTTTGGTGACCACCTCTTAGTCGTCACCCTTGGCAGTGCTCATGCATGCGACCATAGTAATTGATAACACTACTTTTGGGGAATATAATTGATGTACTCTCTATATTTTTTAACTTACCATTGGACCGCTGACCTTGCTATGACTTGGTTGTCTATGTCATTGAATTTTGTAAAGTTGACCTATGATCATGCCTAGTTGACTTTCAAGGGTACTGACCAAAAATAATTTTTTGCAAGGAGATATTTTTATTAATTTTTGCAATTTTTTGCCTTATTATTTTTGCAAAAATTGAAAATTTTCCTCCATAAGTTCAACCTTTTTTTTACATAAAGTAAAATTGTAAAATTTAGTGCTTATATTTTTTTACCACTTGAATTGAAGGGTGACCTTTTGTAATTACACAAATTGATGCAAATTTGTGCAAGTGCTAGAATTACCCCTTTTGTATTTGGAAGGAAAAATCTTGTAATATAGGCTAAATGTTACATTAGGAACCCCTAAAATGTATTCCTAATAGCTACCTAGACATTCTTGATCGAGGTCCATAAATTCAATTTTTTATGGATAAAGAGAAATTGTAAAATTTAGTGCTTATATTTTTTTATCATTCGAATTGAAGGGTAACCTTTTGTAATTTGCACAAATTGATGAAAATTTTTGAAAGCACTAGATTAACCATTTTTGTAATTGGAAAGGTAAAATTTTATAATCTAGGTCAATTGTTACATTAGAAGACCCTAAAAATTATTTCTAATAGCTACCTCTATTGATCGAGGATAGGACACCATGTTGTCTATCTAGGACAAAATATTTTTTGAGCAACAACTCAAAATAATACTGGATAATAACCAATAAATACAAGCTACACTATTGGTAGAATAAATGGTAGTGAAATAAAAATAATTTATTGAAGAAGAAATTATTCCTATGGAAGAAATTAATGAAGAAAATTTTGAAGTACTTGGAACTGAACCACAATATTTGGGTGAAGTACCTACTACTTTTACTTTGGATGTTGCTACTATCGAAGTAGAATAATATGTTAACCTTTCTATGGAACACTAAAAAATTATGGTATTTCATGAGGTAGCAATATTTGGAACTGAAATAAGATTTATGGGCATGGATCCCATTGTCTTTCCTTTGGACTATTATATAATTGATGATGAAAATACACACATAATTATAGAAATCCCTATTAATATAATTGAAGATAAATAACTTCTTCCTACTATTGCACTAATATAATATTATAAAAAATATATGTATAACCTATGTGGGAGCTCCCCATTCAATTTACTCCTCTATAACTAGTTGATTTGATGACTTCACACCCTAGCTTTACAATCATTCAATTTATATGATTTTCTATTTAACCCAAGAAATTTTTAGTATGGATCACTCTATTCCATGGTCATCACACAAATGCCATATTTTTCATGCTTGAGTTGGGTGTATCAGTGATCAATAAGATCATTCGCCTAAAGAATCCACCTCTGAAGAGCACAAGCTTATAATGAGAGGGGGGTGAACAATATAAGATAAAAAATTTCACCTTTTCAATCCAAAATATAACATCAATAATATTAATGCAATAATTAATTAATGCACAAATTATCATACATATGAGAGACATATATTTAACGTGGTTCACCTAATATGGGCTACATCCACGAAGAAATATTGCTTATAAATTTTTCAATAAATTTCATGGGCACCAACCCATAGGAGACACCAATCCCTTATTATAATGTTTGTGGAAACCAATCCATAGGAGACACCAATCCCCTCTCAATTTCATAGACACCAATCCATAGGAGATACTAATCACTCTCAAGTTAATGGACGCCAATCCACAAGAGACACCAATCCTCTCTACTATGGTTCATGTATACTAATCCATAGGATACACCAATACTATATCAAGTTCATGGAAACCAATCCATAGGAGACACCAATCCCCTCTACTTTGGTTCATCAACACTAATCCACATGATACACCAATTCCCTCTCAAGTTCATGGGCACCAATCTAGAGGATATACCAATCCCCTCTCAAGTTTGTGGATACCAATACATAGGAGACACAAATCCCATCTCACAAGTTTAATCAAAACTATGCTTAGGTATGTCCTAAAATATTACCCATAAACATACATACAAAAACTGCTTCAAATTTATTCCAAAACCTACTCAAATATATTCCATAATCTACTCACAAAAATAGCTCAAATCTACTCCATAATCTGCTCACAAAAACTGCTCAAATCTACTCCAAACCTCCTCATAGAAACTACTCAAATTTACTCTAAACTTGCTCATAAAATCTGCTCAAATATGCTTCATAACCTACTTACAAAACCTATTTAAATATGCTCCATACCTGCTCACAAAACCTTCTCAAATCTGCTCCATAACCTGCTCAATTTTGCTCCATAACTTGTATACAAATAATCCTCATCTATTCTCAAATATTGTGTAATGATGTCATCATGTTCTTCACCTATTCTTCAATGTACTTTCCTCAACTAAAAAAAATTAGAAATTTTATACCTAGAATTCATTTATCTTCATGAAAATATAGAGAATGATATGCACCAATCAAATACCCAATATGTTCTTCACATTCATTAAGTCTATCGCTTCCACATTTCTTAAATTTATTATATTAAAATGTAGCTCTAGTTTCGCACTTGATAAGTAACCTTGTAATTGCTAATTTGCACCTTCCCTTCCATTTTGTATATAGTAGAAAATATCCTTCTTTCCAATTGAATCCTTTCACTTTATCCTTACATTATGTGATACTTTTAACTTGCTTTAAAACAATATTTCTATTTGTGTGAGACTATACTATTTCAATTATATTCACATTCATTTCAAAACCAATCACAATGCACAAAGTTACTTTCAAATCTTATCTATAACTCTTGCATATTTACTCCCAATTTAAATTAAAACCAATGCATAAATTTACTCCCAAATATGATCTATAACTCTTGCACATTTACTCCTAATTTCAATCAAAACCAATGCACAAATTTTCTCACAAATATGATCTATAACTCTTGCACATATACTTCCAATTTTTAAGCAAAAACAATGCACATCCAATGATTCCTTATACCTCCAACCATTTGACAACAAAAATATTTTCCTCAAACAAAACCACCTTGAGAAAGGAATTAAATCACCATACCTCTAAATCTACCTCAATAATGATAATCTTCTTTTTGCATGATATTCATAAATTTGTCTCGACAAAAATAATCTTCCTTTTATCCCTTCAAAATTTGGTTAGTAATTTTCTCTTTCTTGCATAGATATTAATTCATCCACTTAAAAAATATACACAATAAACCTTAAAAATGACTCCTTATATCTCCCTTTTGAAATTCTTAATATAAAGATTTATTAACAATTAAAACATTGAATCTCCTTTTTCTAACATGCAAAAATACTAAATTAACCACAATACACCTTATATCTCTTTTTCTAGCATGCAAAAATATAATTTTCAAATAATCATGCTACACCTTATATCTCCCACTCAAATTAAATTAAACAAAAAAAAAATTCCCTTACCTCACATAACAAGCCTAGCAAACATGGAGGAGATTCGATCTCCTGACCTCTGCCAACACAACACCCTAGCATAGGATGGGTAACCAACTAGGCTACCCTAGTGGGTAGAATCAAACACACAACACAAACTAAATAAGTCCTTCTCCATTCTATCTTCTTCAACCAAAATGTTCTATCTCTCTGCCAACCAAAATAGCGCATGCATGGTTTCGACCCTACAACCTCCTACTCTAGGACACCTTAGTGCTATCTAGGTGATCAACTAGGCTAGTCATCTAGATGAGACTAAAATAGCAGAACAATATATTTTTTCTCTTTTCGCTCGCTGCCACAAAATGTGTTCTTTTCCTCCTCTTATTCTCTACTTTTATTTTTGCACGAAGTATACAAATTGTATTTCAAAAAAAAATCTTTTAAAATAAATTTATGCTTCATATATATATATGTTTACCTTTATTACACAAGGATGTTAGCACTTTTAAATTTAAACCACTTTATATTATAATATTTTAAATCATATGATTTAAATAGTATAGTATTAACTTTTAAACCTTTGCCCCTCTAGTAATATTAAAATATTTTTATCGAAGCAACTTTTAAACCTTTCTCCATCTCTTGTAATATTAACATATTTTTTTCCCAAGCAACTTTTAAACCTTTGTCCTTATCTTGTAATATTTAAATGTGATATTTAAATATTATAACCCTTTACTTAAAAATTATGCCTTGCATTAAAATATATCTTGCCTTGAATAATTATCCATTGTTTGCTATTCACAAAGTCCATTTTTAAGACTATTGATATATTGTCCAACCTTATAAACTTCTCACCCTTGAAGAATATTTCAACATAAAATACCATGCACCTTTGACATCAATGACAACTCAATATTTCCAACAACCTCGTTGGCCACCATCGCCACCCTCATTACTCACCAACTTCCTCATCCTTATCAAGATTCTACTTTGGATACTAATACTACCATTAGTTGTGGTACCTGACTTCTAGTTTTCACTCGCTATGAATTTTTCAACATAACAAATTCCTTAGATGGCTCATGACTTTCAAATTATTGAAAGAATTGGGGTCCAATACCTCTATGGTTACGAGGAATTATGAGGATATTATTGTACCTTAGGATTATCCATAAACCTAAGATATTATTTTACATTATATGGGCTTCTTATCTTGCATTATATTTATATGAGACATAGTATCCCCATGTTTTATTTTGTTTTGTTAGTCGTTAGGATGCATCGTTATGTTGTTGAGGATTTGTTTATCTTATAGCATGTTGTTATTTTATTTTCATCCATATTTGTTGTAGGTTGTTATCCTTCCATAACATATTGTTTCATGTGGTTGGCTTTTCATGGTATATTGTTACAACCTCTATAACTACATTGATTTCATTGTTCTACTATTTATACAATTGTGCTTAATAATTATTTTTAGAAATAGAGTCTATTTCATCATTTGGGTCATGTAAATGTATCTTCCAAGATACATACTTATATTATTTTATGTGAAAGTTATCTAGTTACTTCATGTAGTGTAAAAAATGCACATGTATCAATGTGCAAGTTGTCCCTTGCACAACTAGGTAGAGTTTTGGTAAAGTAACATGTGTTCCTATATAAGAAAGGCCTTATAGTTAGATATAGATATAGAGAGTCGAGGGACATAGTTAGATAGTGTAGCTTAGGGTATATTACAATTATATATACTTTACCATCAATTGGTGATGGGTGCAATGTAGTTTAATAGCTTTATTAATGCAATGTTCATTTACTCCATAGCTACATTGTAATTTTTTATATGATTTCTATTTACAACATATTTTAGTCATCTAGCATATTTAGTTTCTTTCATATTATTTTGCATCTTGTGATTATTATCTCTCAATTCTCATTCATCAAAATCTAATAGTGGTATCATATCTACGGTATATCTAGTCTGTGTAGGTCAATAAACCACCATTATAATTTAGCTTGAGTTTTTTGTCAAATTGATGTGTCGCTAGACCAGCCACTATTAAAAAATCTCATAAGAATCTACGTGGTAGAATTAGGGAGAGTCAAAAAGTTATGACTCAAAGAAATCTCAGTTTTAGAAAACACTGAGATCATTTTGGTCTACTAGGACTCAACATTTAATCCACTAGATTAAAAAATCATCTAGTTAATATTATTTTGGTTATCTGGAAATTTCTAACTAGTGCCTAAAGTTTCTTTTATTGCAGAAAATTAATTCTTAGAGGATTCAATCTCCTCCTACAGTAGAAAGATAGAAGACTCCAAATTCATTTCCCAAATATCGGTGTGGTCTCATAGTGCATAGATTAGTTCATTGTGCAAAAGAAGAATACAATGAAGGAAGAATTCTAATGAAGGATTATGATGAAGATATGAGACTAAAGATCTCCATTACTAGATTAAATAAATCATAGTTGAAGAACGAGCCATAGGAATCTTGATACAAAAAGGCCATAGTATCCCTGAAGAGTAGGTTATATGATATTTGATACAAAAATACCATAGTAACCTTGAAGAATAGTCCATATAAGCCTTAAATAAGAAGCCACACAAGTCTTGATACTAAAAATGCCATAGAAGCCTTGATATTGAAAAGGCCATAGAAGCCTTGATATTGAAAAATGTCATGGGAGGCTTGGTATTGAAAAATGCCAAAGAAGCCTTGATATTGAAAAGACCACAAAAACCTTGATATTGAAAAATGCCATAGAAGTCTTGATCCTAAAAAATAGTTTGAAAATAATATCTGATTAAGAAGCATACTAAATATTTTAGTACTAATATCTTTGTTGCAGGGAAATAATATTTATTGAGTTGGGAATCTTCCTACAAGAATATTAGGAAGAGTATCTTATTTAGAATTAACTCAACCCAGAAGCAAAAGTGAAGAGGTCAAGAGAATATATCATTGAAGAACTTCCAATATTGGAATAAGAAGGACTATGAGAGTCCTACTCGAGGCTAAAACCAATAGAATTAGAAGATCCAAGAGAAGATATCACCACCAACAATTCCAAGAGTTGAACCCCACCAACAATTCCAAGAGTAGAAGGTTCAATAGAATATATCAAGGAAGACCATTAGAAGTTGCAATATAAAAGAACTTGAGAAGGTCCCATCGAGCATCCTAAAAAGGCTAGGAGAGCCTTGTTGAATATCATCAGGAGAGTTCTTTTGAGAACTCATTGGAGAACTCATTAGAGAACTCATTGGAGAACTCATTGGAGAAATCCACTACCAAGGTGAAGTTCCTAATAGTGAAGGACTTGGGATAATTATCACCATCCAAAAACAAGCCCAAGAGGATAATTTGGCAAGGAGTGCCAAATCCATGAAGGATAATTTAGCAAGGAGTGTCAAATTCATGAAGGAGAATTTAGTAAGAAGTTCCAAATCTATGAAGGAGAATTTGGCAAGGAGTGTCAAATTCATGAAGGAGAATTTAGTAAGAAGTTCCAAATCTATGAAGGAGAATTTGGCATGGAGTTCCAAATCTCAGGAGAAGATCCTTATTAAAGACAGAATAAGTTCACCAAATCTTGGATATTTGAAGATTACCTATCACAACAATAAGGCACCACTTTAGATATAAATACTTCTCCAAATATATACTAGAAGGAGGAGAATACAAGAAGAGAACAAGCCACCAAATCCTAGGTTTGTGAAAGAAAGTTTGAGACCATCATTTGGTGAAGAAGGAGTTGTTTAGGACATCCTACAAAAAGTTACAAGATGCTACTGGAAGCAACAACTTGATGATTTTAGACACCAAGATCTACATCCTCTACAAAAGTGAGAAAAGAGCTACATAAAGATAAGAAAATTTTTGTGCAAGTAGATTTATTAATTGTATTACTTATAATATTTATTAGAGCACCTAAATTTGGATTAATGTTGTAAGAAAATTAGATTACAGTCATATAAAGTGCAAAAGAAAAAAGGTTATTTTTAAGGATTTATTTGCACATTTATTAGGAGTTGATTAGATTTCAGAATTGCTCTATCGACTACCTATCATCTACTTTGGAAAAATAAAAAGAAGACTAATTCCTACAATATTGATTGTAGTGAAATTGTAGAATAACTCTTAAAGATTTATTTTAGGTTATTGTTTATTAGTTGTAGTAAATTGTTAGTCCATAAATTTGATAGTTGATTGGAGTGATAAGGTTTAATATGAGTGCACTAAAAGTGAAATACTTGCACTATTATATGACTCTCAAAAGGAAATTAATTTTTTATTTTTTGAAGGGCATAAAATCTTATTTCTATCAAGTGTCTAAAGACACTATTGAAGCACAAAAATCTGCAACACGTAGTGGCTAAAAGAATCCACCAAAAAGGTTATAATCATCAAAAACTTGAAGAAGGACTTAAATAACCAAAAAAATAAATAGAAGCTTCAAATATTGAGACTTGGTGAGTCTCATATCCAAAGTATTACAAGGTTAGATGCAAATAAAGTGCAGAAAATTACATCAATTGAAAAGCTTCTATATACTGTTATTTACGCTTGTATTTTTTATCAAAGTATTCAAGAAAAAAGTAAAAGGTGTGTCTACTCACAAAAGACAACCTCAAAACCCTTGTATTGCAGGAATAATCTACCACAAAACCATAATTTCAGATCTGGAAATAGAGTGCAAAATAAGTTACATTAAAAGAAGCCTTATGTACAATTTATTATACATTATATTGCACTACTCTAATATGGTTTTTACAGAAAAAAAGCAGATTTGAAAGTGCCACAAAAGGGTATATTAGCTATAGGGTAAATTAGCCAAGGAAGACTGAATTTCAGCACTCTTATTCCTAAGCAAAAGGATCCACTTAAATGGCTCATATTGAACGTACGAAACTGCAGAATCAAAGCTCATATCAGACTATCATCAAGATACATTTACGTAGACAAAAGAGTGCACATCTATTTCTAAAATATATCAGAAATATACAAAGGATTCAATGCAATTAGAGGTATAAAATAGAAGGAACAAAGGTGTTACATTCAAGGTATCTAACTTGGAGAAGACCATCCACCAAAGGAAGCTCCAAAATCGGTGTTCAAATATCCATAGCACATCGTAAATCCACTTATTGAAGAATAGCTTGCTTGTTGCCCAATAAATATAGCAAATCAAAGGAATGGTATACGAAAGGGTTTGAAGAGTTATAATATCCATCTTCAAATATGTTACAGGGAAGGACATGATGCATAGATACCCTTTGGCATTATAGACATCATTCCTATCTCAATGTTCAAGAAACCCCACGTAGATGTTATAGCGAATAAATAACACTTGTTATCATCCACTAGCTTCACATGAGTGCCCATACATTATATATTGATTCAATAGCATTTAAAAATAATTAGGGATGTTATAGAAAGAAAGGAGTTCTCACTTGTAACAGATGTGACACATGTCACAAAGTCCATGATTATTTATCCATAAAATACATTCAAAGTCCAAAGTTTAGTAGGGAGTGAAACACGATCAAAGACATCCAAAGCGCAATGTTGTAGGGAGAAAGAAGGATCATTAAGGGCTCCTGGTATTGAAGGTCAAACCTTCAGTGCCTGTGTATCAACATTAAAGACAAGAAAATTCAAGGTATATCCATTGATTCTAGAACCAAAGGTGACATTTATACTGTTGTTATATCCAGTTGCAAAAAGCACTAAACAATGAGGATATTTAGCATCTAAAAATGTAAGGTTTAATACCATTTTATATTGATTTAATTTTTGGAAATATAATGGTTATAAAATAAGGTTAAAACATAGATTTTTAAAGCAAAATCTATATAGGATAACTATTGCAAGTGTGAATGGGGTTTCTCCATAAGAGGCTTAGAAAAATCTCTTTCCTAAGCCTAAGTGTGAAAACTCCCTATGGTTGTCGGCAATTTTTTGTCGGCAAGTTTCCCTAACCTCCCTCCTATTTTCTCTCCTATTCTCCTCCTATATTCCCTCCTCCTTATCCCTCCTTTAATCCTTCTTTCCCCTTATCCCTCCAACTTCCTTATCCCTCCTTATCCCCTATTTCCCCTTATCTCTCCTTCGCCGACTGTTTCCTCCAACTCCCTTTCCTCTACATATATATATATGATAATTTGTAATATTGTATGGTTGACGAGGGGTGCATTTTAATAAATAATTATTTTTTCCCGCTGCGTGTATTTCTTATTTTATTTGGTTTGTGCTGCAATTGGACTTGGCCTAACACTGGTATCAGAGCGGGCATGGATCTCGAGGCGAGGCGAGGTCAGTGCGGGCACGGTTCCCGAGGCGAGGCCAGGCGAGCATGCATTCCAAGGTGAATCGTGAGCAGGCTCGGGCACGGATCTCGAGATAGTTTGGGCACGGATCTTGAGGTAGATCTTGCATAGATGAGGTGACACTTGGCAGCGACATGGATCCCGAGGTGACTAGACGTGACATGTGGCGACACGAGGATGCCACACGTGGCGGCAGCAGAGCAGACGTGGTAGCACGTAGATCGAGGCGACTGACATGGTAGCTGAGCTGGAAGAGGGGCTGGCGAGGACACGTGGCAGTGGGTGATTGGAAAAAACTTCGCCACGTGGTGATTCGACATTGGTCAACATGGCAGCAAGGTTTCAATTTGTGATTGGTCGAAGCAGCGGTAAAAGGGAGCGGTTGAGGATAGACTACCCGAAGGCAGTCGAAAGCTATTGCACGACGTTAGGGTTAAAAACCCTTATCGTGCCTATTTCCTGGCGCATGTGGGATATATCCCACTTCATTTTTTAAAAAAATTCACAGCACGTTCGTAACAACATTCCCCGTGCTCTCTTTGGTCCTCGTCTGAGGCCCTTGGCCTAGCGGACAAGGTAGTTCGCTCGCGGAGTGGAGGTCCGGGGGTCGAATCCCGTCGGAAGACATAAAATTTTTTTTTTTGCAAATATTGCCACCTGGAAGGATTAAAAGGCGGGTCGTGCGCCTTTGGTTCAAGGCAGCCGTGTGGTGGAACGGTTGGAGTGCTCGCCTGTATCCGCGAGGTCGCGAGTTCAAATCCGAACTTAAAAAAGGTAAAAAAAAAATTTAAAAAAGGGTTTTGCTTTTTTTAAAAGGTGTTTAAAATATTTTTAATAACTTTTTATATTATTTTTAAAATTATATTTTTTAAATAGTTTTTTAAAAAAAGGTAATTTAAAGATAATAAAAGTTATTAAATTTATTTAAAAAAAAAACCTTTATAAAATTATTTTTTGCAAACCTTGTAAAGAGAATTTGTGAAAGGAGGAATAATGTGCCCGTGCAAATGATAGATGTTCCGATCTGAAGGGTGCTATTATGCACTACTTTCAATTTTGAAGAGACAGACACCAGAATCCTTTGACCAAAGGGTTCAAAGTTTAGGACTACACACAGTGTTTTGTCAACTTGAAAATCAGGTGATAGCTCACCTAAGAAAGCCGGATTCAGGGTACGAGGCAGATTCAGAAGACAATATCTTCGAAAAGAGGATTGAAGAGTCCGAGACTGAGCAATTTGTTTCGGATGTACGATCAAGTGCCAGTTACACACCAGGTGTACCGGTAGCTGAATCGAGTGAGAGCTATACTCCACGCTCTCCTGAACCTGAACCAGAAGAAGAAGAGGAAGCAGAAGAGGAAGAAGAGGAAGAGGAAGAAGAGGAAGAAGAAGAAGAAGAAGAAGACAAAGAAGAAGCAGCAGAAGAAGATCCAGAGGAAGTGGAACCTGAGATCATCATCATCAGCAGCAGTTCCGAAGCAGAACTTGAATGTACTAAAAAGGCGAGATTTGATTTGAATAATTAATCTCTTTGTACTGCTTTAAAGTACTTGTTTGCTTCGAATAAAGTTTGTTTTTATTCTGCAATGGCATCCAATACTAGTCTTTCGATTCCTGAGTTTAATGGAGGCGACTATGAATATTGGTCTATTAAAATGAAAACCCTTTTGATAGGAAAAGGTCTTTGGGATGTAGTCGAAGAAGGCTATATAGAACCAACTGCTGTTGAATGGGCAACTTTCTCTAATGCTGATAAAAAGGCTAGAAAAGAAGCACAAAAGAACAATGCTTTCGCCCTTTATCACATTCATGCTGCCTTAGATAAAAGTATCTTCCCTAGGGTTGCATCTTATGTAATTGCACAAGATGCGTGGAATGCCCTAAAAGAAAGCTATAGAGGTAGTGACCAAGTGAAGCAGGTAAAACTGCAAACTTTGAAACGAGATTTTGAGAATCTCAAGATGCAAGAGAATGAAAGAGTCGGAGACTACTGCGTGCGAGTGAAAGCAATAGTCGACAAAATGGTCACACTAGGGGAGGATATTAAGCCAGAGATGATGGTGAAGAAAGTGTTGAGAACACTTCTTCCTAAATGGAATTCTGTTGCAATAATTATTGAAGAATCCAAAGACTTAACCACATTGTCTTTTGATGCATTAACTGGTTCACTTCTCTCACATGAAGAGAGGCTACAGGAAACTCCTACCACCAGTTATGGAGGAGATGACAAAGCTTTTGCCACACATGAAGGAAGAGGTAGAGGCCATGGCAGAGGTCAACAAAGAGGCAGAGGTAGGAATAATCAAAGAGGGGGAACTCCTAACAGAGGAGGATCATCCAACGAGAGGTGGAAATCAGAATAGAGGAGGACAACAGCAATATAGAGGGAAACAATCTGGCAAAGGAAAAGGAGGAGACAAATCAAAACAAGTTTGCTACAATTGTGGCAAACCTGGTCATTATGCTCGAGATTGTTGGTCAAAGACTTCGCAAGGAAGCAACAGCAACCAGAGCAGTCAGTTTGGGAATTTTGGAGAAGAGGAAGAGTCCTCAAATCTCTTTCTTTCTTATGGCCAGACAGAGCAAAATATGAATGATACATGGATTTTGGACACCGGGTGTTCAAATCACATGAGTGGCAAAGAAGAACTCTTTGCTAAGTTAGACTCCTCATACAAATCCAGCATCCGGTTGGGAGATGACAAGTCATTGGCAGTTGAAGGTATTGGAGCCATGGAGGTTCCAACAAAAGAAGGCATAAAGCAAGTAAGTGATATCTATTACACACCTCATCTTCAACACAATCTTCTAAGTGTTGGTCAAATGCTTGAAAAGAATTATAAGTTGATTTTTGATGAGGGTAAATGCACCATTTTTGACAAGAACAATAGTAATAGAATCATTACACAAGTGCCAATGTCGAAGAATAGATTATTCCCTTTGAAGTTTGGCCAGCCAGGAGGAAATAAGTTAGCAAATGTTGCAATTACCAATCCAAGTGTCCTATGGCACTTGAGATATGGTCACTTGAATTCAGCAAGTTTGAAGATGCTAACTTCACAAGCAATGGTGACTGGACTTCCCAAAATTCAAGATAGTAAGGAAGTCTGTGAAGGGTGTGCCTTGGGCAAGCATGCCAGATCGAAATTTCCTCATGGACAAGCATGGAGGGCCAGCTATCCTCTTCAGTTGGTACATTCAGACATCTGTGGTCCGATGCAGACCAAGAGTCTAGGTAACCACTCCTACTTCCTACTTTTCATTGATGATTGCACAAGAATGTGTTGGATATATTTTTTGAAGCATAAAGATGAAGCATTTGCATGTTTTGTTGATTTTAAAGCAAAAGTTGAAAGTGAGAGTGGATATTCTATAAAATGTCTTAGATCAGATAGAGGAGGAGAATACTCCTCTAATCAGTTTTTGAATTTTTGTAAACATCATGGCATCAAGAGGCGAGTTCACCATCGCCTACACTCCACAACAAAATGGTGTAGCGAGAAAGGAAGAATCGCACCATTGTGGAGATGGCAAGATCAATGCTTCGGACAAAGCATTTGAGTAATTCATATTGGGGAGATGCAACAAGGACTAGTGTTCACATCTTGAACAGAAGTCCTACTTCAAGTTTGAAAGGGAAGACACCTTACCAAGCCTGGTATGGTAAGAAACCAAATGTGAAGTATTTCAGAGTATTTGGTTCATTGGCATATGCTCACATTCCCGATGAGCTGAGAAAGAAGTTGGATCCAAAGAGTCAGGCATGCATTTTTGTAGGATATTGTGAAAACACAAAGGGTTATAGACTCTACAATCCTACGACTCGAAAGATAGTGGTTTCAAGGGATGTGATTTTTGATGAAGGGGGAGAGTGGGGTAAGCCCCAAATATTCAGTGATGTTGAAGCCACTGATATTCAGCAAGTGCAACCGCAACTCCCACAGAAAGGAAAGCAGTCTCCTCCCTCAAGCCTCCAAGTTCTTCTTCTAGTTCATCTTCCTCACCAAGTCCTTCTCCACAGAGACCGGCAAGTTCCTCACCAATGGACATTGATGTTCCATCCAAAGGTAAGAGAACTTTACAGTATCATCCATCATCTCAGATGTTGGATAAAAATTTTTCAAGAAGATATACTAGGAGTCAAGCTAGTGAAATGGAATCTGTTTTACACAGATTAGAAAGTATGCACTTGTATGGTGATGATGAATCCCAGAAGGAACCTAGGGGAGATCAAGTTAACTATGCTTTGTTAACTAGTGCACAGCTTGAACCTTCTAGTTATGAGAAGGCATGTACTCAGAAGATTTGGCAAGATGCCATGAAAGAGGAGATAACCTCTATAAAAAACAATGACACTTGGGAGCTCGTGAAGCTTCCTAAAGGAAAGAAATGTGTTGGCTGTAAATGGATCTTCAAGACCAAGTTTAATGCTGATGGAAGCATTGAGAAGCATAAGGCAAGATTAGTGGCAAAGGGTTTTACTCAGAAATATGGAATAGATTATGAAGAGACTTTTGCTCCTGTAGCCAGACAGGAGACAATCAGAACAGTTCTTGCCTTAGCTGCACACAAAGGATGGAAAGTCCAACACATGGATGTCAAGAGTGCATTTCTCAATGGTTACTTGATAGAAGAAGTGTATGTTGAGCAACCACAGGGATTTGAAGTGCAAGGTAAGGAACACCTTGTTTACAGATTGAAGAAGGCACTCTATGGTCTTAAACAGGCACCAAGAGCTTGGTACTCACGCATTGATGGGTACTTCAAAGAATATGGGTTCACCAGGAGCAAAAATGAACCCACACTCTACTACCTAAAGCAAGGTAATGACATCCTCATAGTTTGTTTGTATGTGGATGATCTCATTTTTATGGGTAGTAATAAAAAAATGAATATGGAGTTCAAACACTCCATGATGACGCAGTTTGAGATGAAGGATCTTGGCTTAATGCACTACTACCTTGGAATGGAGGTTCATCGATCGGATAAAGGGATCTTCATCTGTCAACATAAGTATGCTCGGGGATATGATCAAGAAGTTTGCTATGGAGCATTGCAAACCGGTTGCAACTCCGAGTTGGACATGGGATCCAATTAAGCAAAGATGATGGAGCACCAAAAGTTGATGTGACCACTTTCAGAAGCATGGTTGGGAGTTTGATGTTTCTCGCCAACACCAGACCAGATATTCAGTATGTTGTATCTCTTGTTTCTAGATTTATGGCTAACCCATCTGAGCTGCATTTGCAGGCAGCTAAAAGAATTTTGAGATATGTGAAAGGTACATTGGATTTTGGAATCCAATACCATAAATGTAACACTATCAAGCTTGTAGGCTTCAGTGATAGTGATTGGGGTAGCAATATTGATGACAGGAAGTCAACATCAGGAAACTGTTTTAGTCTTGGATCAGGACTAATAACTTGGAGTTCCAAAAAATAGACAGTAGTAGCGCTATCTTCAACAGAAGCGGAATATATAGCGGTTACTTATGCAAGTACTCAAGCCTTGTGGCTAAGGAAAGTACTAGAAGAGATTGGAGAACAGCAAAGTGGTCCGACCAGAATCTACTGTGACAACATCAGTGCCATTCAGTTGGCATATAATCCTGTCCACCATAGCAGAACGAAACATTTTGATATGAAGTACCACTTCATCAGAGATATGGTGGAACATGAAATTGTTGAGCTTCAATACTGTCACACTTTGGAGAACGTCGCAGACATCTTCACCAAGGCGATGACTAAAGCTCAATTTGTAAAGCTGAGAGACTGTGTAGTCAGTCCTCTCAACTTTAAGGGGGAGAATGTTGCAAGTGTGAATGGGGTTTCTCCATAAGAGGCTTAGAAAAATCTCTTTCCTAAGCCTAAGTGTGAAAACTCCCTATGGTTGTCGGCAATTTTTTGTCGGCAAGTTTCCCTAACCTCCCTCCTATTTTCTCTCCTATTCTCCTCCTATATTCCCTCCTCCTTATCCCTCCATTAATCCTTCTTTCCCCTTATCCCTCCAACTTCCTTATCCCTCCTTATCCCCTATTTCCCCTTATCTCTCCTTCGCCGACTGTTTCCTCCAACTCCCTTTCCTCTACATATATATATATATGATAATTTGTAATATTGTATGGTTGACGAGGGGTGCATTTTAATAAATAATTATTTTTTCCCACTGCATGTATTTCTTATTTTATTTGGTTTGTGCTGCAATTGGACTTGGCCTAACAATAACTTATCTCACTAAATTAATATTTGTAATTTAAACTATGAGAAATAAGTAATTCTACTTGGATTAAATTATTTAACATTTTATAAATATTATTATTTTTCTAATTTTTCAAAATTGGGATCCACAAGGGTTACTACATAAAATTTAATATATATTTTTTTAAATCTCGAGCCTCGTCGGATTGAACACAAAATACTGATATGGCCATAAAAAATCAGACAACCTGCCCAGATTCGTGGTAGCTACTGATTCCACCATGTAAACTATACATATATATATATGCAATTTAAACTAGGAGAAATAACGAATTCTACATGAATTAAATTATTTAAAATTTTTGCAAGTATTATTATCTTTCTAATTTTCCAAACTTGGGAGCCACAAGGGTTACTACATCAAATTTAATTTATTGGAAATTAGAAATAATACAAGGAATAAAATTTAATTAAAAACTGTTAATAGGGTTTTTACTAAGGTTGGATAATTATATATTTCTTGTCTCAAACCTTCTAAAAAGGGACAAAATAATTCCAACATTAAAACCTCTTCAAAAATTGAAAAGTGCATAGTTTAATTAGGAGCAACAACGTATTAAGTTGATTTTTCATCTTTACAAAATTTGTACAAAATAAACTAGAATTGAACTGTATCTTTTACAAAAGCACTATATCATAATACAAAACATTAGGGAGTCATAAGGCATTCTACAAAACTTTATAACAATAATATTTGTCTAAGATTGTCAAGTTAGGAATATATAAGATTTCTTAAAAACCTAAAATTAGGTGTTCATACTCTCATCACTAGGGAGACATATGGTAGCCTACAAACCTGAGAATCTATAAAGGTTTTACCAAATCAATATTATATACTTCAACTAAGGATCATTATCCTAAAACTTTGAAGTTATAAGGTATACTAATCTATCCATAAAATTCAGATCATACAAATGTCTATTGGTATACTTGGCAATGCTCTTAGAAGTAGAATACATAAAACACCAATATGGATTAAGAACCTAATGGACTACAATGATGAAAATGGAAAAGAAAATAAATAACCACTACAATACAAAACAAGTTCTATAATCAACAACTACATAAAGGAAGATTCATACGATGAATAAAATGAATAAAATAAAGAAAATATTGATCAACAAGACTTTATACAAAAAGGAATAGCATAAATTATGTACATATGATTTGAAGACCTTATTAAGGAGATAGAAAAACATTATATTCCTAAAATTGACTATAAAACTACAAAATTATCTATACTATGCACTAATTGCAACCAATATGGTCATGAAAAAATGAATTGTTGGAGTTTCCATCAATGCAAATATTGTTATGGAACAAATAAATTGTATTTCTCCTATCACTTCAAATACATGTAATATAAATACCATGAAAGAAGGTTACTTCAAATATTAAGTTGTTATCTTCAAAAACTTATTTTAGATGGATCTATTAACATTGAGTAGAAGGTTGATACTTATGAAGGACAAATTAACATGTCTTATCAAAGTAGAAAAAAAGGAAGAATGATCAAATAAAATACACTCAATACATGAACTATCATGAGAGTGATGGCCCACCAAATATGCTTGACATAAATTAGGAAAGAATAGAAAAATACAAGAAGCCATGACATGAATATTGAAGTGGTAAAAAAAGAACCAAATCAAGATTGCTCTAATATAGATGATGAAGAAAATCCATATTGAAAACTAAAGTCTTCAATACCCAAATAATGTAAAACCAGGAGGTGTTAGAAATAGATTCTATTCCATTATTTGTGTTATGTAAATGTATCTTCCAAGATACATGCTTATATTACTTTATATTTAATTTATCTAGTTACATCATGCAATGTAATAAATGTACAAGTTTCAATGTCCATGTTGTATATGTGCAAGTTATCCCTTGCATAGCTAGGTAGAATGTTGGCCAAGGAACCTATGTTCCTATATAAGAAAGACCTCATAGTTAGATATAGATATAGAGAGTTGGGGGACATAGTTAGATAGTGTATCTTAGGGGATAGTACTTCACCATATATTGGTGATGGGTACAATGTAGTTCAATAGCTTTATTAATGGAATTTTCATTTCCTCCATAGCTACATTGTAATATTTTATATTATTTCTATTTACAATAAATTTTAGTCATCTAGCAGATTTACTTTTTTTCTTAGTATTCAACATCTTATGATTGTTATCTCCCAGTACTTATTCATAAAAATCTAACAAATATGTATCTTCATGTTTTGAATCTATATCAATTGTTTAATATAATCTTCTTACAATTTTTTAGATGGTCATTCACAATGTTTCCTTGGAAAGTATTATAAAAAAAAAAAATGTTAAATTTACCCAAGTAAGGATCCCCTAAGCTTATCCAAATTAGAACCATGCCACCCTTTAAGTATGGGAAATACAATTTATGGTAAAATAACTAATGCTTAGGGATTTTCATTTTTTTTCTATATTTCTTCGAGTAGAACAAATCAATTTTGAAAATTTTAATTTATATTTGAAAACGTGTGGAATGGGATCAAGTATTTCATCAATGAACTTTATTAATAATATTGGCTTTGACAAGCACTATGATCAAATTTTAATATCCTTTATCTCAGTTATGCTAAAAGTGTTTGTAGTTAGTTAATTTCTTATAATGATAATTTAAACCTTAATATCTAATACTAATACGTATTATTAACTAATTTTCAATATGGATACATTGATATCTTTCATTCCATGAAATAGGGTATTATATTAACCACCTCCATCCATGTCCTTTAATATAAATATTTTAGTTACTTTATTTCTTAGGAGCCATTGATTTCAATCCCTAGAAGTCACAATCAAAATTTTAATACATATTTTACTAGTGATTTTTCCCATAGTTAATAAATACAAGTATTTAATCTCAAAGGTATCGGTATGAGTAGATATCCTTGGAAAGGCTTGTTATTTAATTTTATAGCAAGAAAATACTCATTTGTTTATCATATATGCATAGAAACCGATTCAACTTGGGGAGGTACTCATATTAATTGGGATATGCTTTTCCTTTTAGGAATCTCCCACATAGTTTTGATAGAAAGTTCTTGATAAAAAAAAATCTCGTACTATATCATTAAGAAGCTCTTACATGATCATGTTTCAAAATATTTTACATATAATTCATATTACAAGTTAAAAATGATGAAAATTTTATTTTAGATTAAAGATATATCAAAAAAAGGATTTTCTTAGGTGGCTAAGGAAGTGCATTGGCTTCCTCTTACCATGAATGCATAATAATAATTAAGGTGATATCTAGAAATAATGATTGGAGGATTATTTTTAAGTGTTATATCTCAATTAAAATCCTTATGGGGATCTTGATATAAAGGTATGTGATTTGATCCATTTGTGTTACCCTTGTTATAATCAATATTCAATAATATTTTGTGTTATACACCATTTAAAATACTTAGGAGAATTTTATCTTCCAACTTATCTAGGTGGGGGTTCTATTGAGAATATGCTTGTCATTCATAGACCAATTCCTATGACGATGGCCTATGATTCAATAGCCAAATATACCATATGTTAAATAGTGAGATATTGATTGATTTGGTTTTATATAAAAAGGATTATCACAATATCAAATATTAATAATGCTAGTTATTGAATCCTAGAGATGAATCTAAAAATAAAGGTTTAAGATTAAAAACAAGTAGAAGCCTGTGCTAGATGAAGTGAAAGACAATCAGCTTGTCTCAAAGATGAAAATTGTAGGATTTTGGCATGATAATTCAATGCATTTAAATCCATAAATCTAATGCAACCATTTATAGATATTAAGACTATTCTTTGACAGGCATCCAATCAAGTCATGAAAAGGTTATCTAATATTTTTTATATTAATCTAAAATATTAGGCTAATTTAGTTTACATGTTATTTTTCATGGATCCTCACATATAGCTTGACAATGGTGAGATTTCATAGGTTCATGAAGAATATTTTTCATAGATCATACTTCAATGGTATCCATATTATTTTTTCCACTAATTCTCTTAGTCAAATTTTATGGTTTACTTATAAAAAGATAATATTCTCAATAAAATAGCCCATAAAAAAACTTGTTGTTTCACCATGGCAAGACTAAATATATCCAATAAAATATTACATACAATAATTAATGGTTTCACTATACCAATACAATCATTCCAATAATACATCCCATTCCATAATTCATAGTTCCACCATAAACCTAATATATGTTTTCAATTATATGTTACATTCTATATTTTGTGGTTCTACCATAGTAAGAGAATATACTCTTAATAATTTATCCCATTACCTATTCCATGGTTCCATAATAAATTACCTTATTTTTTAATGAACTATTTAATTCTAAAATTGATGGTTTCATCAATTTGACTATTATTAAATCTATTAGTATTCATGAAGAAAAATGCTTGAATAATTTTAATTATGTTTATCAATTATCCTAGTTAAACACATGCCATTTGAGACTCAATACTTTGGAGAGGATTCAATAGGCAATGAAATGTGTTAAGTTGTCTACTACAATGTGGTACAATATTCTCATATCAAAATACATATATATTCTTTATAAATTTCAACATACAAAGCAATTAGTTTGGTGTTTGAAAGAAATATTAAAACTTTATAAGATAGGTTTTAGGTTCAATATTTTTGGGTGTTAAATTTTTGGAAAAAGTATGTGTGTGTAGTGGGGCTAGGCATTATTACAAAAAATTAATTATTATTTTTTTTTAAAGGCTAGGGGATAGCTTACTATTGAGGGCATTATTCTATTACAAAGTAATGATATTTATTTAGCTAGTTAAAAGGAGAAATAAGAAAATGTATTTTTATTTGGAAGCAAAGTTGATAGAGAAATATTTCACTCCTATAGTTTATTAAAATCAAAGATAAAAATAATAGACTATAATAGAGATAAAAATAAAAATTTGTATACAAAACAAATAAAAAGTATGTGCTTTTTACAATCTCATCTATCGGTATAAATGAAGCCTTTGACTTACATTTATAGCTAATTCTAATGTGTTATGTTACTGTGTCTAAGGAATAATATAGTTGTAATAGTTATGTTTGGGCATCAACCCTTTAAATCATCAAGGAGAAATAAGGACACATTTCGTGATATATTTTTTCACTCCATTCCTTACCTGATTCATTACTATCATTAGATGTATATTTTAAAATTGAACAAAACCATGTATATAGGAAAGTTATACCCATGGATGAGGATTTCTCTTTAATAAGATATCATTTATAGAACAAATAGCTTTCAGTATCACCTTGATATCATGTATCAATATCTTTGATGTACCTTAAGGTCTTTGTCATGTACTACCATGTATGTGAAGAGGACTAGCTTCTTCTATATACTTATAATAATATTAAAAGAGTTGGTATAATAAAATTATTGATATATAGAACTGGTGATTGAATAACTTTGGAACATTGTTACTATTGTTATAACTTATCCTAATAAGATAAAATATAAGCAAATATTGAGGAAAGAGATGCAAAGGCACTTATGCTTACAGTATTTGGAGAGGCTGATGAAATACAAGCACATATTAGTGAATACAAAACATCAAAAGAAGTATGGAATATACTTTGTGACATACTTGAAGGAAGAAGTGAAGCAACAATATTTCATCTATAATCACAAGGCCATACATTAATTTTCCAATATGGAGAGAGCATTGAATAATTTATTGAAGAATTGTAGAGTTAAAATCAAAGTTGTATACTATGGGATAAAAGGATGAAGATAAGATCTTAATTTTAGTTATGCTTAGATATTTCTCTAAATCATTCAATACATTGGTTTCATCTCTACAAGTCTCAAATAAAAGTGTATCATTTGAGGAGTTGGTAAATATACTTTAACAATATAAGATAGATAATCAGTTGAGATATTAATTGACCATAAATTCCCTTATTTCAATCAAGAAATAAAAAAATAATTCAAATATCCCTTTTCCTCCAACTTCATCATAAAATCAGCCTCAAAGGAAAAGGTGGTATTCTAGAATTTATGAAAGAGAATGACATAGTATAAAATTTTATAAATATAATTTATTAAACTGAAGGAATTGATATAAAAAATAAACCTATAGTGGTAAGGGCTTTGGCATCTCTTTGAGAGGTCCAAGTTTCAAATCCCACTCAATATAATGGGATCATAACCCCTCATAAAAATATGTGTAAATTTATTAAATTTTAAAAAGGTCCGAGGTGTAGACCAATTAGTTCGAACAAACCCTGTAAGGGGTATGGAGGTCCAAGGTCCAAATCTCGAGCCTCACCAGGCTAAGTTATTGTTCCTTTCTTGGTTCTTTCAATGACGTAAAAGGTTTAAAAGCATTGTTTCATGGTGGTTATAGGGGTGAAATACACGAAGAACTATGGTGGCTTTCGAGGTGGAAAACACAGAAAACTATGGTGGCCATAAAATTCCAAATAACCTACTTGGATTCATGGTGGATATCGATTCCACCATGTAAATTCAAATATATATATATATATATATATATATATATATATATATATATCAAAGGTAACCTTAAGGGAATAAACAATCACAATATGAATAAAGACAACAAAGGTCATAGTAGCAAAGGTATATTGCACATGGTGAATTAGAATCATAATAATATTTTCTTGGATGGATATTAGATTCATTGAAAGCTTGCTCTATCAGGGCATAGTGTTTTCCTAGATCCATTTTGGATAAGGTATGGGTAATATTGGGTATCATCCAATTGTCTATATATTTATTTGCATGACCTTAGCAGGTTTTTTCTTGTGAGGTTCAACCTTTTTGGTGGTCTATAAAATCATTTCATTTTCAAGAGAGGATTTTTTTCTAAATTTATATTTGAGTAGAAAATGATTGTTTCCTATTTATTCTATTTGTAATTTTTTTCCCATTTGGACTAGGAGGGAGTTTCCAAAATTTAAAACTAGTGTTCAATGGGAATGTGTCCTTTTTACCCTAATATGTGGGCCTTTTTGTTCTTTTAGATCTCTAGGATCCTAACATGCTTCAGATTTGGAGAGCCTTCCAAAATCCTCTAATCCTCTGTTGAAGGCCTAATCTACTTATAGAAGTTTCTTGGAGCCTTGATTTTTCATTTCACTTTTAGTATTTGAGTAGGAAATTGAATTTCAAATATTTTTAGTGCTCTTGGATCCATTTGGATGGGAAATAGTTATTTTTCCATCCTTTTATTTGTTTAGGCTTGGGGAACCAATGGAAACCCAAAGGTGTTCATCTTGAGGCCTGATCCACTTGTAAAAGGTTTTGAAAGTATTTCAAAACTTGGTTTATAAAGGTTTTTGGTACCTTCCAAAACCCCCTTATGAGGTTCAAGGAGCCTTCCAAAATCCTATGGTCCTTTGCTTGAGACCTACCCTTTTTATAAGGTTATGGGAGCCTTTCAAAATCCTACCTAATGGTTTGGGGATTCTTCTAAAATCCACCTATTTAAAATTTGGGAAACATTTTAAAATCCCTTTGTTTAAGTTTTGTGGAGTATTTCAAAACCATTTTTTTTAAGCTTTGGGGAGCCTTTCAAAACCCCATATTTGGGAAAAATTCTAGTTTACTATTATCAAAGTGATTACTGAAGTTGTTGGGTACCTATTTATGAAGACCTATGTTTCTAGAATTAGGATTCCCATCCTTGGTAGGAAGACCTAATGTTTTTATTCAAGTTTTTTAATCGCTCCTGATGTCTTAGTAAATTTTTTCCAAATTGAGTGCTTTGTTAAAATAAAAAATTAATTTGTTGTTAGATGGCTTGGATGGCTATCCCAAGTTCTTGATTTGGTTCTCCCATGGTGGCTTGGGTGGTAAGATCCTTTCCAGATATGATTTTATATTTTTAATTTTAGGCAACAATGCTAAATATTTTGTATCTACGAGATCTGACTATCTTAGTTGTTGCATCAATCTTTGTTGGATGCTAAATCTGTTTCCCTTAGGTATGTAGTCCCATTTGTGATATTTTTGTACTTTTTTAAATATATTTGTGGTTTTGGAAAGGTTGGCGGACCTTTCCAAAACCACTATGTAAAAGGTTTGGAAACCCGTTCAAAACCCCTTCTATACCAAACTAAAAAAATATATTATGAAGACAAATGCAAAAAAAAATATAAGGTCCTCATGGCAAAAGAAATATAAAAAATAAGAAAAAATATGATATTAGATAATATAAGATAAATTATGAAATACAAAAGTGTTTTTCATCCAAAACGAATGGAGGTGACAAATTCTTAAAACTAAGATCTTATTTATAGGTAATACACAAGAAAGTTGGATATGGATACTTTAAAAATGGTGTGAGAATATATGTTGGTTTTGTAAAAATAATATGCACAATACTATTCACCCTTGATATCCTTGAAGTGTAATGTCAAGAGAATATTAAAAATTTAAGAATTTAAATAATAAGCCAAAAATTAAATATGTTTGTTGTGATATGAGTAATATTATTCAAATGATAGGTTTTAGTTTTGATACATATGATTTGAGGCCTATGATGGTCGATGGTTATTTGTATACTAATTATTTGAATCCTATAGTGGTTAATGTGTGTTGTGATATAAGGGATATTGTATAGGAGATATATACATTTTGACAACAGTGATTTGAAGATTGTTCATGAAGATAAAATTTATGTATAAGGTGGTTGTGTTGGCCATGATAAAGTACATATTATCATATTTGATAATTACAATGATAATTCAATTTGTGATGATGAGATATGATATTTAAATATTGGCAAGCACTATCATAAGGGTGATATAGAATTTGAGGAGTTTTAAAGGTATACAAAAGGTATTGGTTCAAAGAGTCCATCGTAGCAAATATAACCAAAAAGAACTTAACACCTTGTAAATAGAAGACAAGAAGGAGGTAGTGAGACCAAGTATGTGAAAAAATTATTCTATGCAAAAGGTGAAAGAGAAAATACTACTAAATTTGTGACAAGTGGAAATAAAACAATTTTTATGAAGAAGGAATTACATGCAAAAGTTCCTAGTGTGGGTTGTGATATTCATCATGGAATACATGGACATTTAATAGCTAGATTTTGAAACTTACACTCTTGTGAAATTTTTGGAGGAAATAATCACACCAAAATTAGATGTTGGCGCAAAAAAAAAGTGATCAAAATAATATACATAATTTGTGGATGGATGAATGTGTGCAATAGGGATAAGATAAAATAAATATTAAATGGTTTCTACAAGAGGAGATAAATTTTGATGATTGAAAAACATCACAATTGATTGACTGTGAAGAATAATGTGAGATTTTCAAGAGAAAAATATCTTGTGAAACTTGATGCAAATAATTTTAGTATAAAAATATTATGAATACCTATAGATGAAACATTATGTGGAATATTTTGATGATGTGGATGATTCCAATTTAAATTTCCAAAGATATATTCCAATTTATATTCGAAATATATATTTACAATTTAATTAATTTATCCTCTACTTGAATGGTGTAAGGAATAATGATAGATTTCATGGAAGAATCATGTTTATTATGAGGTTAGTCTCCTTTTCTCACCTTGTATATCAAACAAAAATATTGACTTTTTTGGTTTCCTTATACATAGATTATATGTCAGAATATTATTTAAGCATAAAAGAAAAATTATTAGCATCACAAGATCATCTAAACATGCCAAAAATAATAATAATTATGGAAAGGATATATACTTGAAGTTTCAAGGTCTAATACAATGTTTGAGTTGACAATAATTGTATATAAATAAACTTTTGCACAAGATTTAACATAGAATACAATGAAAATTAAAGTTATTATTTTTCCTTAGTATAAGTAAATAAAGTATTAAATATTGTCTCCACCACAAGATAAGATAGTATAACCACCAAGTATACATCACAAACCATACATCTGTTCTTGTATAGTAAAGTGTGAAGAACCTTATATCAAGTTATGCTTACCAAAAAAGTAGGAGAGCAATTGGAATTATTGTAGGAAACAAAGACTAGAGTTATGCTAGTAACCATTAAACTAAATGGTTACTAAAAAATAGCATGATTCCAAAAAAATCCACAAATATGCAAAAATTATTTTCCATTATATACCATTATAAAATGGTATTTCAATCCCAAAAAATGATTGCTAAGATAAATAATACCCTTTATGACTAGTTATAGGTTATTCCCATAAAGGATTCCTCTCATGAGGGAGTGATGTGTTCGGTATTATTGATGTTAAAGGAGTTCAATAAAGCAATGCTCCAAAGAGAAAAAGATAGTATGTTAGTTGTAGATGATTATTTCTATGGATTTTACAAAGCATATTGAAGATTTATCTAATATAATATTCTTAAAAAAATTTAGGAGGTCCTTCACAATATTTCCTTGGTAAATATTATCAACAAAGGAAATATAAAATTAACCCCAGTAAGGATCTCCTAAGATTATCCAAATTGGAATCGTGTCACCCTTTTAAGTATGGGAAATAAAATTTATGGTCAAATACTTAATGCTTAGGTATTTTGCTTTTGTTTTCTATCTTTCTTTGACTAGAAAAAATAAATTATGAAAAAATAACTGATATTTTGGAAATTATGAAATGGGAACAAGTATTTCATCAATAAACTTTATTATTAATATTATCTTTGACAAGCACTATGATCAAATTAATTTTATATTTTATCTTGGTTATGCTAAAAGTGTTTATATTTAGTAAATTACTTATAATGATACTCTAAAACTCAATGTATAATACTAATACCTATTATTATTGAACTTTCAATATGGATACATTAGCATATTTCATTCCATTAAACAAGGTATTCTATTATCCCCTTCCCTCTATGTCCTTTAATAAAAATATTTTGGGTACTTTATTTCTAAGGAGGCACCTCTTAAACTCAATTGAGGGATTGCAATCCCTAGCATTCAATGTCAAACCTAATGATGAAATTGATGTTATCATTTTATTCGATGGTTATAAATGTGAACAAGGGAGGTGTTTATCGTTAAAACTCAACTTTCCTTATTCAAATTTCTCATATCCAACTTCTTTAGGATTGGATCTTCAATGCTAATTTCATTAATGTCTTCTTAGGTATTGATCTATGCTTCTGCTTCTTAGGTTCCTTATCTAAGAGTATTTATGAGTATTAATACTCTTAAGTATTTTTAATTCAATTTTACTAATGATTTTTTCTCATAGTTAATATGTATGAGTATTTGTGAGTATTTGAAGAACTATAAGTATAAATCATTATTTATTATAGTTAATAAGTATGAGTATTTAAAGGGGTAGCTACTAGGGTTTGATGAGGAAAAACTACTCTGCTAGGGTTTGATGAAGAAAAACTTCTCTATGGGGATGGAAGTGGCTTCCGAAGGAGGTCTAAAAAATTGGAGGAATGTCGTGATGGCATCAGTTCTGACATAGAGAGTGCATGCTTGTGATGTTTTTTCATATGAAAATGACTAGAAGGAAAAGGATTTTCCAGTGCATGTAGGGAACTGCTTCTAGTGGTTCAACCAGACTCAGTGGTGGGAACGATGTGAAGCCATGCCAGTTCTAGTGGTTCAACCAGACTCGGTGGTGGAAGATGTGGAGTATCTAACCAAAAATGCCCTTATTGGTAAATTTTTGGGTATCCAAATTTCTCTCCCCTTAGTGGAAGCTTGGGTCATGAAGACTTGGAATCCTGAAGGCGATGTGGAGGTGATGCTGAGTGCGAACAACTATTTTATGGTGGTTTTCTCTTGTATTGCAGATCGTAACAAAGCATTTGAAGAGGGTCCTTATTTCTATAACAAAGTGGGACTCTTTATTAAACCCTAGCATGTGGGTTTCAACCCATCAGAGGAGTGGCCATCACGGGTTCTATTATGGGTGTGGCTTCCATGGCTCCTGTTGAAATTCTGGAGAACTCATATCTTGCATAAGATTGCCCATCTGCTTGGAAAGTCAGTTGGACCATCACAACAGACAATGGATAAAAAGGTAATCTCTATTGCTCGTATTTGTGTTTAAATTGACTTAAATAATCCTATTCCAAATTATATTGAAATACAATTTGGATCAACTACATAGGTTCAAAAAATTGACTATGAAGCTCTTCCATTTCGTTGTCGTATTTGTTGTGAATATGGGCACCTGCAAAGAAAATGCCCTAATTTTATCTCGCCTATGGATTCAAATCATGGGTCCTCTAGGTATGTAAAATTTTTGGATAAAGTAAAAGCCCTGATAAAGGAATGGGAACGAGATAATGAAGGTTTTATTTCAGTAAAAGCCCAAAACAAAGGACGAAAGGCAAACAAGGACCTTAATGATAGCCATCCAGATGCTCTACTCAACCATTTTGAAATATTAGATGATCTTGATCAGTGTATGGAGATACCTTAAATGTCACTACCTGATGCAAATATAACAAGGCCAAATCAGATATCTCTTCTTGAGGGGGAACTTAAGGAATCAGATCTAGTGGGTTTAAATGAAGAACAAAGGACTTTGGATCTAAGTATAGGGTACATGGACGGGTCTAGCCCTATAAGGAAAAGTATTTTGAAAAGTGGTATAGATTTAGTTATGCCCTATCCTACTCAAGAACTGATGCAATCATCCTTGGACTGTAAAACTCCTACGGTGTTGGGATTGCAGTAGAAAATAATTAAAAAAAGTTTTTTGGATAAGAATATGAAGGTGGGTTGGAAGAAGGACCAAGATAAAATTAAGTTAATGGGGGAGACTTTGGTGGAGTCAATATTGGTGAGAACATTGGACTCCCATTTTTATAACCCCCAAAAATGATTATCCTCTCATTGAATGTAAGGGGGTTGAACAACATCCCCAAACAAAAAGTTGTTTGTGATTTGGTTTGTGTGCATTCTCCGAATGTGGTGTTTATTTAGGAGACTAAATTGGCTATTGATAGTATGTTCAATATTTCTCCCAAGTTGTGGATAAGGGGGTAATTTCAGTGTATTGGTGCATGTGGATATGCTAGTGGCATTGCTTGTTTATGGGATCCGGTTAAGATATCCCCTCTTACTTGGATTTTTAGCAGGTGGTCTATTTCTATGGTCGGGCATGATAATAAATCTGGTGAAACCATCCTACTTAAAAATATGTATGATCCTATTGATTACAATGGTAAAGTGAATTTTTGGGGAGAACATTTTCTTTGTGAGAAGTTTGGTTCCCCTATACCCATGGATTTTGGCTGGAGACTTCAACTCTATCACTTATCTGGAGGAGAAACATGGTGGGGTGCACCATCTCGAGCCTTTTTCTTCTATATTTAGTGCTCATATTTAGGCCCTAAACTTGGTTGACATCAATCCAGATAATGGGATATTTACTTGGCACAATAGAAGGTGTGGGGAAGCTTCCATATTAGAGATACTAGATAGGTTTTTGATATCTAGTTATTGGATGGGTAATAATAGAAGTGCTAGTTCTATGATTATGGAGGGTAGGGGATCTGATCATTGGCCTATAAAACTCTCTACTTTGGAGTTAGGGCTAAAAAATAATCCCTCCTTTAAGTTTCAACTTATGTGGATTCGTGATCCTAAGATTCATGATTTCATACGAGGATGGTGGACCACTGGCAAACCTCCTCATGGCATCGCTATGTATTCCTTTATGAAGCGACTACAATTTGTAAAACATAAATTGAAGAGATGGAATAGACTAAATTTTGGGAACCTTTCCTTGGCTAAGTTGGAAGCTCTTAGGAGGTGAAAGCACGAGATTTCGGGCGAAGGAAACACTAATTGCGATGCATTCAAAATCAAATACGCTTAAGTCCTAAAAATGTAGAATGCATGAAATGAAAGAGACGCATTGAAATGAGATACAAGAAAATGGAGAAAACACAGCCCTTTCATTAAACTCTCTTGATCTCTGTTACAAAGACGCCTCCTCCCTTTTCAGGGGCTAGGAGCGTTAAAAGAATTTGATTACAATCGAGACTTAAGGTTCCTCTTTCCGCGTGCCCACACTTGAGATGGGCGGGCCAAGATGATGCCGTCGCTGATGTTGATGAGTCCTTAACCTCTGCTGCTCCTCCTGCGAACAAAGAAACAACAAAGATGTCAGTAGCACCTGTTGCAAATAGGAAGTGTTTGTTCTCTAAAATCGCCAAAAGATGCATGTAAATAATTAGCCAAATCGATAGACAAAATGACTCTAAATGACCTGAAAACCTGACAGAGGACAGAAGACATCACCAGAGGGCCACTGCCATTGAAACAGTCGGCCAATCTGCCTTCAACTGGAATTCGTCCCTGGGCAGGACGAATTCTGACTGCTATTCGTCCCTGGGTGGGACGAATTCTGCTGTGTTGGAAAAGCCGAAGTGGTACTCGCTCCAATGTCGACTCCCGAGACCTCCAAAACACCTGCAAACAGAGGGGTTATGTAATTGGGGCCATTTTGGGACGACCCAGATGGTCGGATTCTCCCAATTTGGCCTCTATCCTCGGGAATTCGATATCGCCACCTGCAAGTTAGTAGGACAACAAAGCGACAAAAGGCATGATAAAATCTGATCAAAATGTTATGAAATTGAAGCTATGAGTTAACCAAACAGAATAACATGAGATGCAACCTGAAACAATAATCTAGAATGCTTTTAGAATAAAACTTAGAAAGTGCGGGGGTGCCCAAGTGGGCCTCCCACCGTTGGCACTTGATCTTGGCGCCAATCCACTAGGGATGGGCCCAAAACCTCTTAGGATTGGGATGTCTGCAAATTGGTGGTGTAAGGTGGTCAAATGTTGGATTTGGGTTGGATCCACGCTTCCAAAAGCCACCCAATAACCTCCCTTGCAAAAGAGATTAGTGGATGTGAGAAGGTGAATCAAAAGGATGCAAGTGGGTAATCAATCGGACAGCACTTCGTTGCTTGAAATCGCCTCCAATCTGTCCTTTTGGGTGAGAAAAGTCCCACCTTTTATAGACCCATGGGGTCTCTTTTGAGAGGGAAGCATAAGCGCCATGTGTTGGTCATAGGTGCCATGTGGCGGTCATGTCTTCCCATGAGGGAGGGGAGTCCTCCATGACTTGGGCTTTCATAACGCCCTTGTGACAGTCCTCTAACGGCCTATTTGCCCACCCACACACGCGTGCGAGGCAGGAGTCATCAACTGACTGTCTTTGGCTGCCACTTGGCGCCATTCTTCTTTTTGCCCGTTAAACTCAGAATTCGTCCCTACCGGAGACGAATTCAGAATTCGTCTCTGGGTGAGACGAATCCCAGTTAGAATTCGTCCCTGGGTGAGACGAATGCGAGCAAAGTGTCTAAATGTGCCAAATTGCCTCTTGACCTTACAAAATTGCTATGAAAGTGGTTAGGACCACTTGTTTGACCTCCGAGGGCTGCCACTGGGGGCTGTGTTTGTCAAAGCGATCGGTGTTTGCGAGTCACATAATCGGATTGGTGTTGTTTTGGTGTCTACAGATGCCCCTTTTTGGGATGCGCTGTGCATGGCGCAGCGTCGAGCAAAAATAGATAACCAAAGCACTAATGATTAGGGTTTCTTGGTAACCTAACCAACTTTTGATGCCCCAAGCATGGAAAGGGCATGCATTCTTGAATCCTTGCTTCGACGAGCTAAGGAGTTTGATTTCAAGTGTTAACCTATTTTGGTGAGGTGTGACTTGAGCTTGGACATTGATCGGTCATGATTAGGCAAAGGGCGCAACCTTTTATCCTCGGGGGAACCTTGTGTTCATGATTCACGAAATGCCAAGTGTTTGATTGATTTGATTGTTGCTTGTTTACTTGCCCCAAGCGGGAGCGTAATTGTCTTTGTCAATGATTCTTTGAATGCATGTCGTTTTCCTTAATTGGGTGTGTGATTGTTGATTGGTGACTAAGTGTGACTACCCCCTCAAGCGACGAATCGATGAGGGAATGACCTTCATGAGAAAAGCGACGAGTCGCTTGACCCAAGATGACTTGTGCAAGGGTGCCTTTAGAGGGTTTACGTTTAAGCATGTGCAATTTTTCCAACATTTGGACCTATTTTTGGTGGGTGTTAACCCTTTTGGTGATGCCGTAATGGGGTGAAATCATCGAAAACCCATCTTCCCGTGGAGCGGTCCGGCTATGGTAGCCTTCTTGGGGAAGTAGGAGAGTGAGAATTTGAACCCCGACATCGAATTTCTTTGCCTAGAGGTTAAGTGCAAGAGCACTTGTGTCCGGCAATGCTTATTGTTGTTTGTTTGTGTTGCATTTTTTATTGTTTTTGTTGTTTTTTGTGACACCATTTGGGGATTAAATTATCGGAAATCCGTCTTCCCGTGGAGCGGTCCGGCTATGGTAGCCTTCTTAGGGAGTAGGATAGTGATAATTTGTGACTCCAATGTCTATTTTGTATGCCCTGGATGTCAGGTGCAGTAGCACTCCTATCGGGCAAATTTATTGTCTATTTTTAGTGCATTTTTTATCATTTTTTGATGTTTTTGAAGTTCTGGCCTGAATTCGTCCCTGGGTGGGACGAATTCCAGCTATAGAATTCATCCCTAGGTGGGACGAGCGCTAACCAGAGTGCTCATCCCAGTCAAGGATGAATTCCAGCTCAAAAGGCCTATTTAAGGGCCAAAACTTGAATTTGGGCTCATTTGTGTCAATTTTTTCTTGCGATTTTGGAGCTCTGGGAGGAGGAGGTAATTCTGCGAAGCGAAGCGCTACTGAAATTCTCTCTGCCATCATGAGTGCACACACTGGTTCGAGCGGCGGAGCCGAAGCGAAACCTGTAAGTGCCTCCTAGAGTTTATTTTTGTTTAAAATTGCACTTGTTTTATTTAATTATTTTTGTGATGATGTTTTTCAAAATTTGTTTTAAAACTTAAACCCTTAAACTGGATTGAAGACAACTAAGACTTAGTGTACAATTAAACGTAACGTAAAACCTAGGTAAAGAATTTTTCTTACGACTAAACCCTAGGATAACGGAACGTAAAACCCTAAGACGTATTTTTTTTGTTTTTGAATTTTATTTTTATTTGAATTTTTGCTCTTTATGCTGTACAGTTCTTTTCCATGATTTTTAATTTTTTTTGTTGAATTGTTTTCTTTTGCAGGTTAGGAGCCGGTACCGTGTACCTGCTACTTTTACTGAGGCGCGGGGTGCACTGACTGATGATGATTGGGAATGGCTTGATGCCCTTGGGCTCAAGCGGTGTCTCGACTGGAGCCTGTGGTCCCGGATCAGGCCTATCTGACGGCCCTGATCAAACTTTGGGATCCGTGGACCAACACGTTCCATCTCCCGATAGGGGAGATGACTGTGACTTTGGAGGATGTCTATCGGTTGCTTCGGATTCCGATAGATGGACTGCCCATTAGGACATCGCCGTGTGATCAGCGAACTGCTGTACTTACGAGATGCTTTGGGCATGGGGGATGGCTGGGTGTAACGAACCCGGTGGAGACAGTCGAGGTGGACTGCGAGGCTGGCGGGATTTTGGTTGGCTGGTGGCAGGAGAGGGGGGTGTTAGGAGTGAGGCACGCATTCTTGATGGGCCTCATTTCTAACATGCTTCTACCTGATTCGTCAGGCGCGAGGTTCCCGTGGAACCTGCTGGATTTGGTGTGGCAGTTGGTAGAGTGCCCGATAGAGGCACCGCTGATTTTGAGATGGGGACAGACATTGTTGGCACAGCTCTACGGGGAGCTGTATGGGGTCCGTTGTCGGCAGTAGAAGGGGGTCAGCTGCAGTTATCTACTGTAGTGCTGGGGTTGGCAGCACATAGCAGTTGAGAGGCCGACCGGGTTACCATGGATGACTCGGGCGGTGATGGATGATGTGGAGATAGGCTATGCAGTTTTGTGGCGGCGGTCTACGGAGCAGGGGCAGAGTCGGTGATGGGCAGGTTTTGTAGAGCACTATACTGATGCCTTCTCTCGGCTCACTCTAGGGGAGGTGGTTTGGCGCCCTTATCGAGACTGTCCAGCCTAGCCGGAGGCTGGAGAGTGGCTCCGACGGGTACGCAGGGAGCGGTGGTTGATTGGGCGGCACGGGACCGAGCATGAGTTTTTCTCATATAGCCGGGTTACACGATAGTTTGGGGTGCGCCAGGGGTTCCTGGTGAGCCTGTGGTCTATCGACATCGGGGAGATGAGAGGGCTCTAGATCCACCGGTCACCGCGCCATTGGGCGAGGAGTCAGATGCGGTGATTGATGTCCCGGACGTAGATGACGTCGGGACTACCACTGAGTATGACTCGTGGTGGGTGCTACGGCGATGGAGAGGGGAGGGGCCACTAGGAGGCGCAGAGGCGGCAGTGGAGGGTGTTGAGGCAGCAAGGGATGATTGGGGAGTTCCATTGGATGATGCGGACATGGTGGATGTGGGGGATGAGGATGTAGATTTTGGTGCTCCGGATCAGCCGGACATGCAGGATGTGGAGGAGCAGTGGGAGCTAGAGCAGGCTGCTATTCCAGAGGGTCCTGTTCGTCAGGCAGATACAGAGGAGATGGAGTCGGAGATACGCGCTGAAAATGTGCGACTGACAGAGCTACTGCGGATACGAGATCTGGAGTTGGGGGACGCGCTACGGGAGAGGGATCTCCTACGGGCCCGGCTAGCCGAGCGGGATAGGGTTTTGGCACAGCGTGATGATGCGGTATCTTACTACCATCGATGAGAGGCGAGTGGTGTCGGCATCGGCTAGACTTGGAGAGGGAGGTCATCCGCCTTGGTGGGCGGCTACCGAGCCCTCGGGGAGTGGATCTTTTGCACCGGACGAGGGATAGTGCGACTGAGCAGTCAGCATCATCTCGTCGCAGGCGATTAGATGAGGGAGGTGGTAGTAGGCGTGATGCGGGGGCTAGTAGTAGCCGCCCTACAGGGTCCCATAGGACCCACACCACGGGGGGTAGTTCCCGTCGCACCGATCCTGCGTGATCATGGTGGTCGACGCCTTAGGTTGGGTTTTGTTATATGATTGTGGGGTCTGAGGACCAGTTTTGTAGCCTGCGGGCATTTTTTTTGACGATATATATATATATATACCGGTTTTATTTTGGTTATGTACATGTGATGATCTGATGTTTATTCATGATGGCTAATGACTATGCATGTTTATTTATTTTGATGAATGCTTATGTTATGATGAATGCAAATGTTTTTGATTTTTTATGTGATATGCAAAAATGGATGAATGGAATTTTGTGATGGTTGGTTATGGCACCATAGACTATTTTAGGATGCTCTTTATTTTTGTTTTTATGCGATTGCTATGATGCATGACTTTGTATATGTAGCTGTGGTTTTTCTTTTTTTGTATTTTTTGATGGTATTGTAAGGATGAGAAGTAGCGCAGTTGGTTTAGAAATGTAGCTAAGGTTTTACGAGACTCGAGACGGTTTTAACTCACTAGCCACGATTGTACTTTATCTTACAAGACTTTTGAACAAGGTATGAATCGGACTTGTTTTTGACCAAGCTATTTCACATCCCTGTGTGTGCAATTGAGTTCATTTATGTGGTATTTGTCAGGATACCGCCAGTGCCGGATGGGCTTTCAACCGAACCTATCCTGAGGATCACCTAATTAGCTCCACTAACTCCTTTGTTGTATTCAGTTAGATTAATCTGCGGTGTTATCCAGGATGCCATAAGCTAGCTCATCCACATGCAAACATTGATCCGTACGCAAGTTAATGTGACAGATATATCGTCATGCGAGAAGTTTACCGCCGATTATCGATAGGCTATCAACCAAACCGGTACTGAGGCTTGCCTCATGACCTTTTAGAATCTTTGAGAGTTCCGAGGATTCAAGGTCAACTCCCTTCTTTTCTTCAATTGTATTGGGATACTTGCTCGTTTGTAGTGATAAGATCATTGTTTATTTTGATTTGTTTTTCTTTTGAGCAAGGGATTGGGGATATGGAGTGATGAAAATCACTATCGTTTGTGCCGTTTGATGTGTGCATTGTAGGATGTCAAATATTTGATTTTTGACGTTTTGCAAATTTTTGATGTTTTGCAACTATTGAGAACTAGGGATTCTTAGGGAATTGGGTAGGGAGGATGCTTGTCCTTTTGCCAACTCTCAGCATTCTTGGGGTCATTCGCACGAGGGGATGAGCAAGATAACCGTTTCGCTTATGGTGACCTGGATTACTGTGCAGGTTTCATCTTTCGTTCACACAACTTAGGAATTGTTTTATGTGTTTTAATTTGTGTTGGGATGTTACGTAACAAGGTGTATTTCAAGTGTAACTCTACCTTCGTAAAATCTGTTTGACTTGATACATTACATGGCTAAAGAGCAAAATGATGACTGAATCACGAAAACTCTTGATACATTAAAAGACCACTGACTCTAGTGTGGTAAAAGCAATGCATGGTGTTTTTGTTGTTTTTGTAAAATGGAACAGTGTGGAACAAGATGGACTAGCAGAGCAATTACAGCCTATGGTGCCTTTGACCTGTACGACCACAAATATGCAATGTATGGATGCAATGCTTAATGCGGCTACATATTTTTGTATTTTTGATGGATTGATTTTTGTGAATATGAAGATGAGGTGCGAGAAGAGCTCTCTATTGATGAATTTGAGTATGCCTAGAAATGAGATGCAAATTTTTGTTGTTTTTGATTATTTTTTATTTTTGACCAAGTGATTGTGGACATCCTTGGAGCATTTTGGTGACCAAGTGATTGCGATAATCCTTGGGGCTTTTGGGGTGACCAAGTGATTGCGATAATCCTTGGAGCTTTTTGGGTGACCAAGTGATTGCGATAATCCTTGGAGCTTTTTGGGTTTGACCAAGTGATTCGATAATCCTTGGAGCTTTTTGGGTGACCAAGTGATTGCGATAATCCTTGGAGCTTTTTGATGTTGACCAAGTGATTGCGATAATCCTTGGAGCTTTTGGGTTTTGACCAAGTGATTGCGATAATCCTTGGAGCTTTTTGGGTTTGACCAAGTGATTGCGATAATCCTTGGAGCTTTTTGGTTTTGACCAAGTGATTGCGATAATCCTTGGAGCTTTTGGTTGACCAAGTGATTGCGATAATCCTTGAGCTTTTGAGTAAATTTGTGACCAAGTGATTGCGATAATCCTTGGAGCTTTTTGGGTTTTGACCAAGTGATTGCGATAATCCTTGGAGCTTTTTGGGTTTTTGACCAAGTGATTGCGATAATCCTTGGAGCTTTTTGGGTTTTGACCAAGTGATTGCGATAATCCTTGGAGCTTTTTAGGTTTGACCAAGTGATTGCGATAATCCTTGGAGCTTTTTGGTTTGACCAAGTGATTGCGATAATCCTTGGAGCTTTTTGTTTGACCAAGTGATTCGATAATCCTTGGAGCTTTTTGGTTTTGACCAAGTGATTGCGATAATCCTTGGAGCTTTTTGGTTTGACCAAGTGATTGCGATAATCCTTGGAGCTTTTTGGTTTGACCAAGTGATTGCGATAATCCTTGGAGCTTTTGTGTTTTTGACCAAGCGATTTTATGGATCCTTGGAGCATTTTTGGGATATGGCTCTCTTAGATATAAAATGGTCGTAAATGACTGATATTCAAGGGTTCTGTTTCCTTGATACCGTCAAGAGAAGCTAGCCGGTACGTCCCGGGTCCTATTTTGCTATCAATGACATATGGACCTAACCAATTTGCCGTGAACTTGTCCCTTGGGTGGGACGGCAAATTAGAGTTCTGTTGGTTTTCCTTCAAAACCAAATCACCAACCCGAAAGTCCCTTAGGTGAACTTTCATGTTGTAAGCTTTCTTAAGCCGCTCTTGGTAGATACGTAAGTGCTCGAGAGCATTAACGCGTCGTTCGTCAAGCAACGTAAGTTGGTCTAACCGGGCCTGCCGCGCGGTGTCATCATCGATGAACTCCTGCATTGATATGCGTAGGGAAGGAATTTCCAACTCGAGAGGCATTACTGCCTCTGAGCCATACACCAGCGAAAATGGAGTTGCCCCAGTTGGCGTTCGAATGCTAGTGCGATAAGCCCAAAGGGCAAGTGGGATTTGGATGTGCCAATCCTTATGACTGTCTGTGATCGTCTTTTTAAGGATGGCGACTAGCATTTTGTTTGACGCCTCTGCTTGCCCATTTGCTTGCGGATAATAGGGTGTTGAAAAGCTGTGCTGAATTTTGTACTTTGTGGTCAAAGCACGCACGTCTTTGTTCTTGAATGATGGCCCATTATCCGAGATTATTTTGGATGGAATACCAAAATGACATATGATGTTATGCAAGATGAACTCCACAATGCGGGGTCCTGTCGTAGAGGTTAACGGAATTGCTTCCACCCATTTAGTAAAATACTTTGTGGCCGTTATGATAAACGTGTGATGGCTTGATGATGCAGGGGAGATATTTCCAATTAGATCGAAGCCCCATTGCAAAAATGGCCAAGCAGACTGGACTTCCTGCAAGGCCTGGGAAGGTACGTGCATCAAATTGGCATGATGTTGACATTTCACGCACTTCTTGACATATGCGCAACAATCTCGCTCTAAAGATGGCCAATAATATCCCATGCGAAGAATGCGCTTTGCAATGGCCATACCACTAAAGTGGCCACCACATGTACCGTCGTGCGCTTGGGCGACTGCCCAAGTGGACTCTTGTTGGTCCAAGCAACGAAGAAGAATTCCGTCATAGCTGCGACGATACAAAATGTCTCCTATCAAGACATACTTAGCCGCTTTCTGCTTGAATGTTCGTTTTGCGGCGTGCGTCAATCCAAAGGGAAGATTACCTAACTTGAGGTAGTCTCTAATGGGTAAATACCAGTCCTGTTGATCAGAAACCTCGACAGTATGAACAGCCAATCCCTTTTGAAGTTCTTCCCTAACAAATGCTGAATGGGATAGAACTTGTAAGAATAGCATTGTGTTGCTATTAGTGGGAGTGGGGGAAAACAAGGACCCCCAGTTGGCACGTTTCAGACGATCTCGGATTCGAAAGAACTTATCCGAGGATGGTTCAATCTGGATCATGTGGATTCCTGGCGTCAAGTCTGAGCTTGCACGCTCCATCGTGGATTGCGATAAGGTTTTGACTTGAATGGTTGTCATATCACCGGAAAGGTCTTGCGGGATTAGTGACCCCAAGGAGGCCATTGTGTCCGCAAAATGATTCGATGATCGAGGGAGTGCCTCGATGTCATACCACTCAAGTTTTGCCAGGAATTTGTCCACAAGGGCTTTATAGGCCTTCAGAACTGGGCATTTGCATTGATATACCCCTTTGACTTGATTGACTATTAACAGCGAATCACCAAAGATGTTCAGTCATTTGATGTTCATGGCGATTGTTGTCTGAAGACCTAGGAGCAAGGCTTCATATTCTGCATTATTGTTGGTGCACTGGAAGTTTAATTTAAATGACAGGGGCATTGGAGCACCCTGCGGTGTGAAGAATACAATTCCCGTGCCACCACCTTGCTCACATTTAGAACCATCGAAGAATAGGGTTATGTCGGCCTGTGACTCGGGCTCATCAGAATCTGGCGATTATGAGACATGGAAGACCCCATCATCGGGTAGTTCTATGACCGGAGGCTGATCGTCTTCAAGAGGAGCCTCTGCTAGTTGATCGGCTATGACTTGTCCTTTGATAGATTTTTGTCCAATAAACTCTATGTCAAATTCCGTCAACAACATGATCCATTTCGCCGTGCGACTACTATGATAAGTACGACTCATCATGTATCGCAATGGATTCTCCTTAGACACAACATACGTAGTGTTGCTCGGCATGTAGTGGCGTAGCTTTTTGGTAGCAAACACCACTGCCAAGCGAGTTTCTCAACGTATGCATAGTTAAGTTCGTAGCCGACCGGGGTGCGGCTAAGATAATAAGTAGCCTGTTCTTTGTGAAGTTCATTCTTTTGGGCTAGCATGGCGCCCAGTGCCACCTCAATAGCTGAGATGTATAAGTAGAACGGCACTCCTGGTCTAGGTGGTGCCAATACTGGTGGCGAAGCCAAGTATTGTTTGATTTCGTCAAAGGCTGGCTGGCACTCGTCATCCCAGTGAAATGTAACCCCCTTGTGCAATAATTTGTTCATGGGTCGGTATTTGTCAGATAATTGCACTATGAAGCATTTAATTGACGCGACCTTTCCTTGCAGACTTACGAGCTGCTTGATAGTGGTTGGGGGAGCCATTTCAAGGATTGCCTTGACTTTCTTTGGGTCCACCTCGATGCCTCGTTTTGAGACTATAAAACCCAAGAGTTTTCCAGATGTGACGCCAAATACGCACTTCTTGGGATTCAGTCGACCTTATGCTCTATGAGGCGATCGAGAATCTTGCTTAAGTCACCGAGATGATCTGAGCGCAAAAGAGACTTGGCTAACAAATCATCCATGTAATCTTCCAAAGTTTTGTGCATGTAATCATGGAAGATATATGTCATGGCACGTTGGTAGGTAGCGCCAGCATTTTTAAGGCCAAAAGGCATGACCTTATAACAAAATGTCCCCCAAGGCGTTGTGAACGCCGTTTTAAGTTGGTCTTCGGGATTGATACGAATTTGATTGTATCTTGAGAAACCATCCATTAGGGAGAGCATTTCGTGACCTGCTTGTAGCGTCTACCAACGCGTCGATGCTTGGCAAGGGGAAATCATCCTTAGGACTCGCTTTGTTTAGGTCTCAAAAATCGGTGCATATGCGAATCCTCCCGTCGGGCTTCTTGACGGGAACCATGTTGGACAGCCATGGCGGATAATCCATGCAGATGACAAACTGTGCATCCAACAGCTTTTGCAATTCATCTTTGACCATCAAGGCCATTGTTGGGTGCATCTTTCGTAGTTTTTGCTTTACGGGCTTGATTGTCGGATCAAGCGTTAAATTATGCGTGACTAGCTGCGGGTCTAGTCCCGGCATGTCTCTGTATGACCATGCAAAAACCTCCTTCTTCGCTTTGAGAAGGGCAATGTAGTCGGCTTGCTCTTCAGGGGATAAGCTTACCCCTAGCTTGATAATCTGTGGATTCATTGGGTCTAAGCCGATGTCTACGTCAGTCGTTTCCTCGACTGACATGTGGGATCCGTCCTCCAACTGATGTGGAGTCGGGATCAAATGGATATCATTGGCTGAGTTTAAATCTGCGTTTGGAACCTCGGGTCCCTCTTCAGCCTGAAAAATATCTTGAGTTGTCCTTGGGGTAAAATGAGGCATTTCATCGAAAGGCCAGTACTCTGATGGTGATAAAGGTGAATTGACGCGATCCCAGTCGATGGCATCTATGTCTAGATGCAATGACCGTGTATGGATCGGCCGGATTGCGGATGGGTGCGGTCAAATCAATGGAGATCATGTGGATGGAATGAATTTGGTCTCCATTACCGCGGGTGTTATAGCTCGAACATTCTGGGTGCTCCCTATGCTCTGGATCTGGTTCTGTAGGGACGGGTATGAACGGATCGGCCCTATGTGCTGAAAGGAGGACAGGGTCTTCCCTCGGTACTATTGTCATGATAGGGTCTCGGGGTGGACGGTGCTCATCTTGAATTTGGAGCCATGGATCCAACACTTGGTCCCACCTTGCTGGGTCTACCCACCATTCATGCCCTAGCCGTATGCCCATCTGTCCCATTAGATCTTCATGAGTTAAAGGGCGGTGATGCCGTCGCGCATGTCTGAGATAGTCCATCTCAGTCTCATCTTCTGAATCACTTTCGGAGACCCAAAAATGTTCATTCTCTTCGACAACTGTTACTTGCGACGTTGAGGGTTCTCCTTGTTCCAGACAAGTTAATCCGGTCCCATTGCAGTTGTTCCACTCTTGGTGGAGGGACCTGATTCTCTTGACACTGTATTGATTCAACTGGAACCTCTAAGGGGAATAGCTTCAAAAAGATGTCCGGAAGCCGTTGATGTTCTCTTTGAGGATTAATCTCCAAACTTTCACCTCTCTCTAGCAAAGGAGAGGGATTACTTCTGTTGCCAAGGGTGTTTGTTGACCATGGGAGGTAATCTCCCAATGTATATTCTGTATTTGGGTTGGCATAAGGATCTGGTGCCAATCCCCCCTTGTTGCCTATTTCTAGGCCTTGCATATTTTTGACCAAGATGTCTAAGGGCAGGGGGTGGTTGAACCCTACTCCTGACTTATCATATGGCATCTGATATCTTGGTTGGCAAAGGACACGCATCCCTTGCTCATATCTGCCTAGCCCGTATCCATGCCAATTGCATTGGCCGAGATATCTTAGGGCGAATTTCGGGTTTGACAGATAGTTGATATTTTCAACAAAAGGCTCTTCGTCTGCTTCCTTTTGTTTGCATGGTTCAAGACCATGATCAAGGCCCCCATACACAAAATTTGTCTGGTTTGGTGGGTAGCCTAGAGGAACAACTGTCCCTATGGGAAGGCGAGGTCTCCCCATGTCCTGTATTGACTCCAATGCGGGGGTTGCCACAACATTTTGCACTAAATACTCCCCCAGGCCCGTACTGGCCATTTCAACAGTGATTGTTGATGATTGGGTGGGAGGAAACGGGAGTCCTTCCTGAGTCCATTCCATGTTCGGCATTTTAGGAGTCTCCGCTTTCGCTGTGCGAGGTGTTTCTTCTGTTGATACCGTTGAAATTGTGGGCAACCCCTCTTCTAGGGGCTTAGCCTCTTCCATGATCTATTTTCCCTTGTCCTTCTGTTTGGCCATGGCAGGTGGCATTGATAATGAAGGAGCAGATGATGAAGGCTCACCTGGCTGGGATTTTGTTGATTTGGTCACCAGTGGTGCCTGCGGTATTGGACCCTTTTTAGATGGATTTAACTGGAAATCCAAATGCGTTGAAGGGAGGGTCGATTGAGGCATGAATTGTACCGCATTGCAATACTTGAAGGGCTCTAAGTCCATTGGGACTACATGTATTTCTCCTTCAAAAGCATACTTTAAGCACTGGTGAGCGATCGAAGGGACACACTTCATGTCCCTGATCCAAGGCCGCCCTAGCAGTATATTATAAGCCATCTCGCCTTCCAACACATGGCACAATGTAGGTATTGTCTTTTGTCCTACATGGACAGGCAGAACAACTGTGCCGACTGTCGAGCATATTGCATCGTTGAAAGCTCGCAGTGTGTACGTGGAGGCTGTGATGTGAGAGGTTGGCGACTTCAAATGTTTTAAGGCTGCAGTGGTAATGATGTTACTGGACGAGCCAGTATCTACCAACACTCTCTTGTACGGGATCCCGTTGACCCGCGCGATAACGTGCGGGGGTGGATCTGCCATGTCATTCGATATTGTTTTGACTTCATCTTCTCTGAAGGTGATGACCGGCTCCGTACATCGTTTCACATGTCCCACGAAGTTGTTGAAAGAATTTGCTTCGTGAGGCTGTAATTCGATGGCTTTTAAAATTTCCATAAGAGCTTCCCTATGGGGTGCTGACTGTTGAATAAGCTCGTAAATGGACAGCCTAGCCGATGTGGTCCGCAAACTCTGCGTGAGTTTGGTCCGTATCGTGACCTCGGGTCTAGGCGGAGGCAACTGCGTTGGGCGTTGTTGAGGCTGCGATGTTGTCGGAACTTCCCTCGTAGCTACCTCGGGGGCAACTGCTGGGTACTTTTTGTTCCTTGTCACTATACTAATCATTCCCACAAATCCTTGCATGGGAAGATTCTGTCGCACCTCGTTAATCTGGAGAGGTTTTGCCTGTGCTTCGTGGGCTAGGCAAAGGGTCCTTGAATACCCCCATTTGTTGATTATTTGGCGCTATGGGGTTGTCCACGGCCAATGTTCTATTGTCGATCAAATCTTGGATTAATTCTTTGAATTTCCAGCATCCATTCAAGTCGTGTCCTCTGCGCCTATGGAATCTACAATACAATTCCTCTCTGTATCCCCTAGGCTTAGGAGCGTTAGGGTCTATAGTTTGGATTTTTGGCAGAGTGACTAAATTTGCCGCTGACAAGCGGTCAAATAGGGAGTCCTTGGACTCCGTGTAAGGGGTGAATTGTCGCCTAGGGCGACGCTGCTGATTCTGCTCCTGTCTTCTATTATCTCTTTCATAACCGGGAGAGCCTTTGCATGGTAATTAGCCTTTTGGGGCTGCATTTCTTGCACAGGCGTGGGAACATTTATCGCAACTTGGTTAACCGTAGCGTGTTGTGATTGCGTTGTCCCGATCTTAGTGGTTTTATTCCACTCTTTCTTTTTAGGCTTGGTGATTGCGCCTTCGCCTATTTTGATCTCTTCTATAACTCTGGCTTGTGCCAAAGCTTCTTCTAAGCTGGCGTATTGCTATAGCTGCAATAGCCCAGAGATCGATTTCAAGCAACTTTTTGTGAACATCTGTGTGAGATCAGACATAGGGGGACGGTAGGGTAACTTAGAAAGCAAAGCTCTCCATCGATTCCCATATGCTGCCATTGTTTCTTCCTCAAATTGCCTGAGGCTAGCCAGATCACTCAGTGATGCCTTCTTCCTTGTGTTGAAGGCAAAGCGTTCAAGAAACGCATCTACTAATTGATCTAGGTTGCTTATGCTGTGTTTGGGTAATTGTGTGAACCAATCCGAGGGAGGGCCTACGAATGTGGTTATGAAAGTTCTAAGCAACAATGCATCATTATCTTGGATGCCGAAGCATTGGCTTAGAAATCTTGTTACATGTTCTTGTGCGTCCTCTTCACCTTTAAAGACTGCCAATTGAGGCAACTTGAAATGTTCGGGGTAAAGAGGTGTGGGCACTGAGGGATGCATCGGATGACTGCGGAGTTGACGTAATGTGGGTTTTTGATGCCCAGCAGCTTTTGTCTCCATAGACTCTAAACGCTCTAATAGCGCTTTGTATGCATCGGAAGATTTTATTTCTTCCTCTCTTGTTTGCTCCCGTTGTAAGTTATGGGAGACTGGAGGCCTATGGAGGGGTGGCCGAATGGCAGCCCTCCTGCCTTGATGGGGAGTTTCAGCATGTTCTATTTCTGGTTCATACTCCTCATAAAATTCTTGAGGAGTCTCTGGGCGAGACCTATAACCCTGATTGAGTCCTTGCTGAAGGTACCCATCATTGTTTCGGGGAGTGGCCTCCCTCTCGGGTCTATAAGGTCTCGGAGGCAAAGCTTGACGAGGTCGTGGAGACCTGTCCTGCACCAACGGATTATGCCTCTCATATTGTTTGGCTCTTTGGGTGCGAGGGGTTGGCCCCCTCTCAGGTAGTTCATAGCGTAACTCATCCGCTTCGCGTTGCATGCGCTCTCTATCCAAGCGGTGTCGATACTCTATCTCCTGATGACTTTGTTTAAGCCGCGCGATTTGGGCTTGACGGGTGGCATGTCTGGTGACTATCGGGTCAATTTGGTCTACCCTATTTTGCTCAGGAGGTTGGAATGTTTCTCCTATGTGTTTGCCTCGATCTTGATGATCTAAAATTTCAATGGGTCGCTTCCCTCTGTCGAGGTAGGCGACATTTACTCGAGGCTCTGGCCTCGATGTATGATCATGATACCTAGCAAGTGCAGAAATGCAAGGTTCCCACGTTGTTTGTTGTCCTCGAGGAATGCGATGGATTTCCTCGTACTCCCTTTCATGGGTTTGGAAGGGGCGGGCGGAGTTAGCTCGCCCTGTGTAAGGAGCCCTGCGCTCTGGATTTTGTCTTTCTGTCCTGATGGGAGGTAAAGAAGGGACGCCATATCCACGTTGTCCCTCCAAATGGACAGTGTGCCTCTCTAGCGCTTCATCACGCTGTGGCCACTCATGTCTAACCTCAGAAGGTGATTCTCTATTTACATCAAGGTCTACATGTAAAGCGTCTTCCCGAAAGGGGCTATTTTGAATGGGCATACCCCATCGAGGATTTTGACATGGATTCTTTTGTAGGCCAGACCGATAAGGCGGTATGACCAAGTCCTCAGGACTGAAGCGAAGGCGACTTGTGCCTGCTTCTTGTGTACCTTTCGGAGCTTCTGCCCTTGATTGGGCTTGGCTACGGGTGTACACCATTGCGGTGCTTCTCTACTATCTAAGTAGATTTTTATCTCATTTATGATGATTTTTATTTTTGTCTACACTAAGAAGAAATGAACACACACATACAAAAACCGTGATTATCTCTTTTAAGGATTAATGGTGTGTCCTAAACTGGTTTAGTGCATTTTGATGTTTTGTTTTGTTTTTTGAATGTTTTTGAAGAACGTTTAAATGCATAATGAAGGCTCATATAACTCCCAAAATGGTCGCCCCTTCAATATACCAACCAGGCCGATATACCAACCTCTCTATATACCCGCCCTTACGAGAGGGAGACTATAGGTACGTGAGAGCAGAAGGTACGTGGTACGTAGGTGGTACGGAAGGGGGATTGTCCTGTTAATGACACCTACCATAGAAGACTTATCCTCGCGTGCATGGGAATCACCCCAGTGACACTCGGTCAGCTTTCATCAGGATTTACGCCTAACAACGGTGACAATCGGGGAAATGGATGCAAAGCTAAGCCAAGGTGGTGATGAACCCACCGTTGGTCTTGCTCAAGGGCTGGGGTCTTACGACCAGCTCCTTGGTTTAAAGTTATTGCGTGAAGTGTGTGGGATTCATTTTATTTAGCGAAAATGAAACAAGCATAAATGACTTTCCCTAAGCATGCGGGATAAAATGAAAACAATCAAAGAAACAGAAACAAAAATAGAAAATTTAACAGAGATTATAAAAATCCCTACCTCTTCTCTGCCTAGACCGGTTGCTTCTGAAATTTTGCTTTGAAAATCTACAGGCAGGAATTCGTCCCTCTGTGAGACGAATTTCAGAACAGAATTCGTCCCTGCTAGAGACGAATTTGAATTCGTCTCAGGGTCAGATGAATTACAGTAAAGAATTCGTCACAGTCAGAGACGAATAACAGTCTGCAACAAAAAAATGTACCTGTCAAGCACAAAACACAAAAATTTAATCAGTTTTTGTGATCTTAAAAACCAGGGGACAGGGTCCCACCGTGATCGCCACTGAAAGCACGAGATTTCGGGCGAAGGAAACACTAATTGCGATGCATTCAAAATCAAATACGCTTAAGTCCTAGAAATGTAGAATGCATGAAATGAAAGAGACGCATTGAAATGAGATACAAGAAAATGGAGAAAACACAGCCCTTTCATTAAACTCTCTTGATCTCTGTTACAAATATGCCTCCTCCCTTTTTTAGGGGCTAGGAGCGTTAAAAGAATTTGATTACAATCGAGACTTAAGGTTCCTCTTTCCGCGTGCCCACACTTGAAATGGGCGGGCCAAGATGATGCCGCCACTGATGTTGATGAGTCCTTAACCTCTGCTGCTCCTCCTATGAACAAAGAAACAACAAAGATGTCAGTAGCACCTATTGCAAATAGTAAGTGTTTGTTCTCTAAAATCGCCAAAAGATGCATGTAAATAATTAGCCAAATCGATAGACAAAATGACTCTAAATGACCTGAAAACCTGACAGAGGACAGAAGACATCACCAGAGGGCCATTGCCATTGAAACAGTCGGCCAATCTGCCTTCAACTGGAATTCGTCCCTGGGCAGGACGAATTCTGACTGCTATTCGTCCCTGGGTGGGACGAATTCTACTGTGTTGGAAAAGCCGAAGTGATACTGCTCCAATGTCGAATCTCGAGACCTCCAAAACACCTGCAAATAGAGGGGTTATGTAATTGGGGCCATTTTGGGATGACCCAGATGGTCGGATTCTCCCAATTTGGCCTCTATCCTCGGGAATTCGATGTCGCCACCTGCAAGTTAGTAGGACAACAAAGCGACAAAAGGCATGATAAAATCTGATCAAAATGTTATGAAATTGAAGCTATGAGTTAACCAAATAGAATAACATGAGATGCAACATGAAACAATAATCTAGAATGCTTTTAGAATAAAACTTAGAAAGTGCGGGGGTGCCCAAGTGGGCCTCCCACCGTTGGCACTTGATCTTGGCGCCAATCCACTAGGGATGGGCCCAAAACCTCTTAGGATTGGGATGTCTACAAATTGGTGGTGTAAGGTGGTCAAATGTTGGATTTGGGTTGGATCCACGCTTCCAAAAGCCACCCAATAACCTCCCTTGCAAAAGAGATTAGTGGATGTGAGAAGGTGAATCAAAAGGATGCAAGTGGGTAATCAATCGGACAGCACTTCGTTGCTTGAAATCGCCTCCAATCTGTCCTTTTGGGTGAGAAAAGTCCCACCTTTTATAGACCCATGGGGTCTCTTTTGAGAGGGAAGCATAAGCGCCATGTGTTGGTCATAGGTGCCATGTGGCGGTCATGTCTTCCCATGAGGGAGGGGAGTCCTCCATGACTTGGGCTTTCATAACTGCCCTTGTGACAGTCCTCTAACGGCCTATTTGCCCACCCACACACGCGTGCGAGGCAGGAGTCATCAACTGACTGTCTTTGGCTGCCACTTGGCGCCATTCTTCTTTTTGCCCGTTAAACTTGGAATTCGTCCCTACCAGAGACGATTTCAGAATTCGTCCCTGGGTGAGACGAATCCCAGTTAGAATTCGTCCCTGGGTGAGACGAATACTGAGCAAAGTGTCTAAATGTACCAAATTGCCTCTTGACCTTACAAAATTGCTATGAAAGTGGTTAGGACCACTGTTTGACCTCTGAGGGCTGCCCTGGGGGCTGTGTTTGTCAAAGCGATCAGTGTTTGCAGTCACATAATCGGATTGGTGCTGTTTTGGTGTCTACAGGAGGATGGAAGAATATTCAATGAATATTAGAGATTAAGGATTCATGAAGGAGCTTCTTGTTGAGGAATCTGAGGCTACAAAAGACCTTCCTGAATGGGAACTGAGGTAAGAAAATTTTTGGAAACAAAAAGCTCGAGTAGATTGGATTCAATAAGGGGATAGGAACACAACCTTATTTTATAACTCAGTTAAGGCTCACCGTAATGGTAACCTGATTATCTCTCTTGTGAATTCTTAGGGTGCCTTGCTCTCTTCTTTTAGGGATATTTTAAAATAGACTAAGAGGTATTTTTCCTCTCTCTTCAAGGAGGACTCCCTATCAAATGATGAGAATGAAAAGCTTATTCTAAACTGTATTCCAGTAATTGTTTCTATAGATATGAATGAGCACTTGATGGGTCTAATTTCCCTTGATGAGTTGGAAAATATTGTATTCAATATAAAAAATGAAAAGCCCCAGGCCAAGATGGATTCCCGATTGAGTTTTATCAGGAGTTTTGGGATTTAATAAAATTTGATCTTTTGGAGGTGGTCCATGAGTCCCAAAAGAACAAATAGATGTTAAGGGCCCTAAATGCTACCTTTGTGGTGCTTATACCCAAAAAAGAGGGAGAAAATTCCTTGGATATGTTCAAGCCTATTGCTCTCTACAATGTTGTGTATAAGATCATCACAAAAATTATTGCTGAGAGGTTGAAGATATGGTTGAGAAAAATCATCTCTAAGGAGCAAGGAGGGTTTTTTGTTGGCCGAAAAATCTTGGATGGGGTTGTTATTGCTACATAAGCTATTCACTCGATGGAAAATTCTAAGGAGAAAACTATGTTCATTAAGTTGGACATGGCCAAAGCCTATGATCGGGTTAGATGGTCCTTTCTTTAGAAAGTTCTTGCTACTTTTGGATTTGAGGAGGAATGGATTAGATGGGTGATGAGATGTGTTTCTTCTTTCTCATTATTTGTTCTTGTTAATAATGAGACATCAGAGTTGTTTGAGGCCTCAAGGGGATTGAGGCAAGGAGATCCTTTATCTCCTTATTTGTTTATCATTATGGAGGAAGGGTTGGGAATATTTCTCAAGTCTCAAGTCATGTAGGGTCTCATTCAGGGGTGGAAGTGGGATAGTAGTTTTCCACCTCTTTCCCACCTTCAATTTGTTGATGATACTACTTTGTTGGGAGTTGCCACTATCAGGGAAGTTGGAAATATTAGATAGTATCTTGACATATATATTGGTGCTTCTGGACAATTTACTAATGAGGACAAGTCTTCTATTTTCTTTTTCAATACTCTCCTCTTAATCAAGCTAGGATTGCTCACATTCTAAGATTCCAGGTTGGGACTCCCCCCTTCATTTATCTTGGTATTCCAATGTCATCTCATCCTCTACCTAGATATTATTGGCAGTCTATGCTTGATAAGTTTAGAAGGAAGGTGAATCACTGGACTTTCATATGGCTATCCACTGTAGGTAGATTTTTGCTTTTAAAATCTATTGTTCAAGCTTTACCCATTTATAGATGTTTTGTACAAATATCTCCCCCTCACTTCATCAAGGACATGGATGCTTTGTCAAGACAATTTTTATGGTCTGGAAAAATTGATCAATCTAAATGGATTTTGGTTAGGTGGGATTCTATATGTAGGTCGGTGCAAGAGGGAGGCCTTGGGTTGTGACAAACAACTATTTTTGGGCAAGCTTTGGCTGCAAAACTTTATTGGAGATGGTGTACCTCTCAAGATCATATTTGGGCTAAAATATTATCTTGTAAATACTTGAGAGGTATTTCTGAGACTGAGATCCCTAGAGTCAATTTGATTGGTAAAGGTTCAGTTATTTGGGACACTCTGAAAAGAGGAGCTAATTTAATCAAGCAAGGTTTATTCTAGATTTTCCATCAGGGATCAAATGCTATTTTTTGGGAGGATTCTTGGGATGGCCACCATCCTATCTTGAATCAATATCCTAGGTTACATTCCCTAAGATTTTTTTTCTTGGAATAAGGTTGGTCTCGTGTGGAGGACTTTAAAAAATATAGTATTTTAGAAATATGGAGATGTATAGGTGGAAAGATATGCAAGAATGGCCTCAGGTGGGACTGGCCAAGGACATAGAGGTGCTTGCTCTTATTCTTCCAAGGAGGTATTTTTCTTCATTGAGGGGTAAATATATTCTGGCTTGGAACCCTGATCCTAAGGGAACCTACTCGGTAGCCTACAGTTATCATATTCTTGATAAGCAAAAGTATGGGAGTCTTCCTATCACTTGGTGGAAAAAGGTGTGGAAAAAATTTGCCTAGCCAAAATGTAACTTCTTTTTCTGGTTAGTAGCTCATAATAAATGCCTCACTTGGGATAATGTGAGGAAGAAGGGATTTTAGGGTCCCTATTTTTGTGTCTTTTACAGTAAGAATGAGGATGACTCTTCTCATTTATTTTTCCAATGCTCATTTACCAGAGACATTTGGCACCATTGGTGAAGCACCTAGAACCATCCATGTTTTCATGTGATGTCCTTGGTGGAGTTTTGGAGTAGTCTGGGTAGACCTCCGACCAAGGTCCCCTTCCTTCGGGTGGCTTGGAATTTGGGCCCTTCTTGCATCATCTAGTAAATTTGGATCAAACAAAACCAATGCATATTTCAGGGCAGTTATTTGGTTGTTCAACAAATCTAGGAAAGGATCCTATATATAGTTCAGGAAACCATCCATAGCAAATGTGATGTGGATCCTCTTTTGGATTCTATGGAGGAGAAGGTACATCAAGCCCTTGGTCTCTTTGGGGATGGTGTGAACTCTTCTAGCCCTAGTAGGGTTCCTCAACTCAGCAAGAAGGTTAGGAGAGATGGTAGGTGGAGGCCACCCCCTAGAGGAGTTTTAAAAATTAATACTAATGGATCGTCTAGGGGTAATCCTGGACATTTTGGCATTGGCGGTGTTGGGAGATATTCTACTGGTGATGTCACTTTTTTTATTTTCCATTTATAAAGGTGTTCACTCCAACAATTTTATGGAAGCTCTTGAAATTCTTGAGGCCTTGCGGAGGGGGTTTTCTCTTGGTTGGCATAGGATTATCTGAGTCTGACTCTCAAATTGTGGTTAATATTTTAAACAGTAAAATGGCAGAGGAAGTTAATTGGTAGTTGGACTCTGTAGCCATTCAGATTCTCAGAATGAGTGAAGAGTTTGAATTTATATCCTTTATGCACATTCCAAGCGAATGGAATGCGGTTGTTGATTACCTAGCCAAAAGGGTTTCTGAGTTGTTGGATCCTTGGAGTATCGATAATTGGGAGAGTCTTGCATCTGGGGACTCTCAACGTCTGTGGGAGTTGATCCACAAGGATGTACAAACTTAATATGGTTTGTTCTTGTTGTCTTTTTTGGGTGTCATTCTAGTCTAGTGGTTTTAGCCTGTTTGGCTATTTATTTGAGTCTTGGTTGGAAGCTCAGTTGTACTCTATAATCCAAACTTTTTATCAATAAATTTTTACCCCTTTATTTAAAAAAAAATATGAGTATTTAAATGAGTAATTAAATAAGTATTATTACTATTTAAACTCAATTGAGGAATACTCATACTTTTACTAATGATTTTTTCTAATAGTTTTTTATTATTATTTGTTAACATGGTGGAATCGGTAGCCACAACGGATTCGAGCAAGATATCCAATTTTTATGACCACCATAGTATTTTGTGTTATCCACCTGAAATCCACTACATAGATATGCATTTAGTTCACCCCTATAACCACCATGCCATGATAATTTAAAATCTTTTACACCACTTAAAGCACTTGGAAAGGAACAAGCATTCAGTCCGATAAGGTCTGAGATTTGAACCTTGGACCTCTGCCCCCCTTACAGGTTTTGGGAAATCAATTTCTACAACTCGAAATTGTTTTTTCAAATAGTTAAATAAGTATGAGTATTTAATGTCAGATATTTTTGTGTCCTTAGATATACTTGGAAAGACCTCTTATTTCAGTATATAGCAAGGAAAGTATCACTAGCATATATAACTCATGTTTGGCATACCTTAATGGTTTAACATATATACATAGAACTTAATTTAACTTGGGGAGGTACTCATATTAATTGGGATATGTTATTCATTTTAGGAATCCATCCACATAGTTTTGATAGAAAATTCTTGATAAATTGAAAAAACAATATCATACTATATCACTAAGAAGATATTACATGATCATGTTTCAAAAATATTCTATATATAATTACTAACCATATCTATTTTTCCCCTTGCTAGGATCTCTCTAAGGGTTCCTATAATAAGTTAAAAATAACCAAAAAGCTATTTTAGATAAAAGAGTGATAGAGAAAAGGATTTCCTTAGGGTGCTAAGGAAGTGCATTGACTCCCTCTCACCATGAATGCATAAGAATAATTGACAAGTATCATCAAAGGTTCTACCTTTGTGTGAAGTGGGTGGCCAAGGTGATATCTAAAATCAAGTATTGTAGGATTATTTTAAGTGTTATATTTAATTAAAAATCCTTATAGGGGATCTTGCTATAAGGGGATGTGATTTGCTCCATTTGTGATACCCTTCTTATAATAAATATTCAATAATATTTTATGGTATAGAGAATTTAAAATACTTTGGGGAATTTTGGATGGGGATTCTATTTAGAAGATGTGTGTCATTCATAGAACAATTCATATTCCATACTTCATAAATTATACTTCAATGGTATTCATACTATTTGGTATTCAATGGTGTAGCCAAATAAACCATATGTTAAAACAATGAAATATTGATTGATTTGGTTGTATATAAAATGGATTATCACAATCTCAAATCTTAAGAAGACTTTTTATTTAATTCTAGATATGAATATGAAATAAAATTTTAAGATTGAAAATAATTGTAAACCTACGCTAGAAGAAGTGAAAGACAATCAAGTTGTATCAAATATTAAAATTGTAATATTTTGGTATGATAATTCAATGCATATCAAGCCATCAATCTAATGCAACCATTTGTAGATATTGAGACTATTATTTGATAGCCATCCAAGCAAGTCATAAAACAATCATCTAATATTGTCTATATTAATTTAAAATCTTAGGTTAATTTAGTTCACAAGTTAGTTTTCATGGATCCTCGCATAGCTTGACCATAGTGATATTTCATAGATCTGCGAAGAACGTTGGTCATAAATTATACTTCAATGGTATTCATACTATTTGTTCCACTAATTCTCTTAGTCAAATTTTATGGTGTATATATAAAAAGACAATCTCTTCAACAAAATCGCCCATAACAAAAAATTTTGTTTCATCATGGCTAGAATAACTATCTCCAATAAAGTATTACATACAATAATTAATGGTTTCACTATACAAAAACTAAAATATTACAATAATACATCCTATTCCATACTTCATAGCACCACCATATACATAATATATGTTTTCAATTATATGCTACATTCTAAATTATGTGGTTCTAACATAGTAAGAGCATATACTATTAATAAAATATTCTATTATCCATTCTAAGGTTCCATAATGGATTACCTTATTTTTTAATGAACTAAATAATGCCAAAATTGATGGTTTCATCAATTTAACAATTATTAAATCTATTGCTATTATCGAAGAATAATACTTGAATGATTTTAAATTTGTTTATCAATTAACCTAGTTAAATATATGACAATTGAGACTTAATCCATAATACAAAGAGTTTATCATGCCATATAAATGGTATACTCTATTAAATTATTTGGATTTACACAAGTCTTGTATTATTGTTTGGAGAGGATTCAATATTCAATGAAATGATGAGATATGGTTTTTGAATATTTGCAACCAAAATTATAAAGGTGATATAGTATTTGGGGATTTTGAAAGGTAGGCAAAAGGTATTATGTGGAGACCTATATCAACAAGACCTATAAATGAAATATTATATGTAATATTTTGAGGATGTGGATGATTCCAAAGATATATTCCAATTTAATGAATTTATCGTCTTCTTGAATGGTGCCAGGAATAATCATAGATTTCATAGAAGGGTCATGGTTATGGTGAGTTTAGTCTCCTTTGCTAAGCATGTATATCAAACAACCATATTGACGTTTTTGGTTTCTTATACATACATTCTATGTCGAAAGATTGTTTAAGCACAAAAAAAATTCTTTGCATCACAAGATCTTCTAGACATGCCAAAAATGAGAATAATAATAGAAAGAATCTAGATTTGAAGTGTTAAGATCTAATACCATGTTTCAGTTGAAAATAATTGTATATAAATCAACTTTTACAGAATATTTAGAATAAAATAGAATGAAAATAAAAGTTATTATTTTTCTTTAGTGTAAGTAAATAAAGTACTAAAACTTTCTTTATATTTTTTTAGAAGGTCGTTCACAATCTTCCTTGGTAAGTACTATCAATAAAGGTAATTTTTTATTAACCCAAGTAATTATCCTCTATGGTTTTCCAAATTGGAACCATATCACCCTTTTAAGTATGGGAAATACAATTTATCATCAAATTCTTAATGCTTAGGGCTTTTACTTTGTTTTTCTATCTTTCTTTAACTGGAACAAATAAATTATGAAAAAAATTAACTCATATTTGGAAAAAATATGGAATGGCATCAAGTATTTCATCAATAAAATTTATTAATAAGATTATCTTTGACAAGCACTATGATCAAATTAAAATAACCCTTATCTTGGTCATGCTAAAAGTGTTTGTATTTAGTCAATTCCTTATAATAATACTATAAAACTCAATGCGTGATACTAATTCCTATTGTTATTTAATTTTCAATATAGATACCATGAAACAAGGTATTCTATTAGCCCTCTTCCTCTATATACTTGAATAAAAATATTTTGGGTACTGTATTTCATAGGATGCATATCTTAAACTAATTTTATGGATTGCAATCCCTAGAAGTAAAAATTAAATTTTTTAATAAATATTTTACTAATGATTTTTTCTCATAGTTAATAAGTATGAGTATTTAATCTCAAAGGTGTTGGTATACCTAGATATCCTTGGAAAAGCCTCTTATTTAAGTATATATTAAGGAAAGAATCATTTATATATATAACTCCCATTAGATATGCCCTTATGATCATTCATGTATGTGTAGAAATAAATTCAACTTGGGTAGGTGATGGAGGAGCATCCGGCAGCGCCGTGACGGGAAGCATCAAGTTGCGGGAGAGCCACTCCTGAAGAGTCGGCTCAGGAAGAAGAGGAAGAAAGCAAGAAAAATTTTGCTAAGGCAAAATTTGAAAAGTGTAGCGAAATCGCGATGCAATTTCATGACGTCGTGAAATCGCGACGTCGCAGCGGAAGAGGAGGCACAGTTGGAAAAATGTCGTGATTTCGTGACATGTCACGAAATCGTGACATGTTGCAAAATCGTGACATGTCACGAATTGCGAAAACAGAGCAATGGCGAGGCGAAGGCAGTGGAAATGTCGTAATTTTGCGACATGTCGCAAAATCGCGACTGTCCCGAAATCGTGACAGCGAAGCAGCGAAGAGGCTAAAGTGCAGAATAGCAGCGAAATCGCGACGTCACGATTTCGTGACGTCGCAAAATCATGACGTCGAAGTAGCAGCAAGAGGAAGGCAGAAGTGTCATGATTTCGTGATACATCACGAAATCGTGACACCAAAGCGAAAGGTAGAGGGAGGCAGAAAGCAGCAACGAAATCATGACATCGTGATTTCGCGACGTCACGAAATCACGGCATAAAGGCGAAAGTGGAGGAAAAGGCAGAAACTGGTAGCGAAATCATGACATCACGAAATTGTGATAGCGGAGAGGCATTCGAAGGGAGCAGCGGGGACGTCGCGATATCGCGACATCGCGATGTCGCGACGTCGCGATATCGCAACAAGAATCTAAAAGAGGGCAGTTAGCAAGATTTGTTCATGATATCGCGACATGTCACGATATCGCAACCAAAATGAAAAAGGAGCGTAGAGAATCTGGAACGTCACGATATCGTGACATGTCACGATATCGTGACGGAGAGAGAAAAGGGCGCGGGAGGAGAAAAAAGTGGCCGAAATGGCATTTTCGAGGACCGTTCAAAGATGCCACATGGCACAAGCTAAAGTTAAAGCGGGGGATTACCCAGGAGCACGGGAGACGAAGAGGATGGGCGTGCAAATTTTTTTTGACGGATTCAGAGATGACAGGGACCGTGCGGAGAGGGGTCTTTAATCGGGTTGGTGTCCCGATTTTCATGTTTTTATTTCAAAGGGTCGGGGCCTCTATAAAAAAACCCAGTTAATGTAATTAATTGGGTTGGTGTAGTGATTTATGCATGGTTTAATGCGTGAGAGGGTCAGGGCCTCTATAAAAACCCAGTTTGTTGTTTTAGTCGGGACGGTGGATCGGAGAATGCACGCAGAGTGTGGAAGTGCGTAGACCAAGCCGAGCACTGGTCCTTGTAAGCCTGCGGGCTATTTGTATGTGTTTTTCAGATTAATGCAAGAGAAAATTCTGAAATTGCGTGAGTGTGAGAATGCATGTGTTTTTCGATGTGCCGTCAGTGGTATTAGAGAGAGTGATTCTGAGTGCGTAACAGATCGCCGGACGTGAGGCAGTTACGCCAGGATCTGTGGTAGGGTTCTGAGAGAGAAAGTTAAGATCCCCGAGCGTGTTAGCAGATCGTCGGCTGTGAGGCAGCTACACCGGATCGGTAAAGCTTTGTAAGAAAAGCAAAGAAAGAAAAATGCATTCCCGAAGAAGACGGGACAGCAAGGAAGATATGGTGCCGGAGGAAGAATTTTTAGCTTTACAAAAATAGTTGAAGGCCCTGCAAAAGGAATGGCTCGCAATAAAGTTGCGGGAGCAAGAGGAGCGGCAAAGAAGACGGGAAGAGAGAAAGAGAAAGAAAGAGGAGAAGTTGAAGAAGGCTGCAGAGGAGTGCAGCAGCACCGGGACCTGCCCGGAAGAAGGCACTAATTTTTCTGTGCAAGAGGAGTTGAGGCAGGCTGCAAAAGAAGTTTGCAACAATGAGAAAATCTATCCGGTGGAAGACAGAAGTTGTGTGGACTAGGGGACGGGATTGGAATAGTCTGCTGAGGCAGAGAAAAGTCTAGAAGTGTTGCAGGAGGCAGCAACTGGACCAAGCAGAAGTGAAGATCACTTCTCCACTTACCCCAGGTGTCTGATGTAGGAGCATCTGGTAGCGCCAGTAGCAGAAGCATCAAGTTATAGGAGAGCCACTCTTGAAGAGTCAGCTCAGGAAGAAGAGGAAGAAAGCAAAAAAATTTTGCTAAGGCAAAATCCAAAAAGTGTAGCGAAATCACGACGCGATTTTACGACGTCGCGAAATCGTGATGTCGCAGTGGAAGAGGAGGCGCAGTTGGAAAAATGTCATGATTTTGTGACATGTCACGAAATCGCGACATGTCACAGAATCGCGACAGCAGAGCAATGGCGAGGCGAAGGCAGTGGAAAGGTCACGATTTCACGACATGTCACAAAATCACGATTGTCACAAAATTATGATAGCGAAGCAGCGAAGAGGCTAAAGTGTAGAATAGTAGCAAAATCGTGACGTCACAATTTCATGACGTTGCGAAATCGTGACATTGGAGCAGTAGCAGGAGGAAGGCAGAAGAAATGTCACGATTTCATGACACGTCACGAAATCGTGACACCAATGCGAAAGGCAGAGGGAGGCAGAAAGCAACAACAAAATTGTGACATCATGATTTCGCGACGTCGCAAAATCACGGCATAAAGGCAAAAGCGGAGAAGGTAGAAACTGGTAGCGAAATCGCGACGTCGTGATTTTGCGATGTCGCAAAATCATGACAACGAAGAGGCATTCGAAGGGAGCAGCGGGGACGTCACGATATCGTGACGTCGCGATATCGCGACGTCACGATATCGCGACAAGAATCTGAAAGAGGGCAGTCAGAAAGAGTTGGTCGTGATATCACGACATGTCGCGATATCGCGACCAACTCTTGTTGACTGCCCTCTTTATATTCTTGTGATATCGTGACGTCGCGATATCACGACGTCACGATATCGTGACAAGAATCTGAAAGAGGGCAGTCAGCAAGAGTTGGTCGTGATATCGCGACATGTCGCGATATCGCGACCAAAATGAAAAAGGAGCGCAGAGAAGCTGGAACGTCGCGATATCGCGACATGTCGCGATATCACGATGGAGAGAGAAAAGGGCGCGGGAGGAGAAAGAAATGGTGGGAACGACATTTTTGAGGACCGTTCAAAGATGCCATGTGGCACAAGCTGAAGTTAAAGCGAGGGATTACCCAGGAGCGTGGGAGACGAAGAGGATGGGTGTGCAGAATTTTTTTGACGGATTCAGAGATGACAGGGACCGTGTGGAGAGGGGTCTTTAATCGGGTTGGTGTCCCGATTAATGCATGGTTTAATGCATGAGAGGGTCGGGGCCTCTATAAAAACCTAGTTTGTTGTTTTAGTTGGGACAGTGGATCGGAGAATGCACGCAGAGGGTGGAAGTGCATAGACCAAGCCGAGCGCTGGTCCTTGTAAGCCTGCGGGCTATTTGTATGTGTTTTTTAGATTAATGCAAGAGAAAATTCTGAAATTGCGTGAGTGTGAGAATGCATGTGTTTTTCGGTGTGCCGTCAGTAGGCACTCATATTAATTGGGACATATTGTTCCTTTTACGAATATCGCACATAGTTCTTGATAAATTTAAGAAATAAATTTCATACTAGATCACAAAAATTTCTTACATGATCAAGTTTTAAAATTATTCTATATTTAATTACTTCCCATATCTATTGCTTCCCTTGTTGGGACCTCTCTAAGGGTTCCTATGACAAGTTAAAAATGACCACAAATTTATTTTAGATAAAAGAGTTATGGATAAAAGGCTTTCCTTAGGTGGCTAAGAAAATGCATTAGCTCCCTCTCATTGTGAATGCATACATTAACATGTATCATCAAATGTTTTACATTTATGCCAAGTAGATGGTCAAGGCGATATCTGGAATTGATGATTGGAAGATTATTTTTAAGAGTTATATTTAGGGTTATGTGTAAGGGGTTGGTCCCAAAATGTATTTATAAAAAATTGGTAAATCAATTTTGAAATCTAGGTGAAAAGTTTCCAAACACATGTAGAAGGTTCACTATTAATAGGGGAAATGTTGAAAATTTAAACATAAAATGGTCAAATTATTATAAAATAAGGGTGAATCGATCCAAAAAAATATTTGCACCCAAAATATTTTTTGCTAATGGGCCCTGGTCATTTTTGAAAATCCTAATTTTAGCCAATTTGGTGATAAATAACCACTATGCATAACCCTGGTTATTTTTCAATTAAAAATTCTTAGGGGAGATCTTGCTATAAGGGGATGTTATTTGCTCAATTTGCGTTACCCTTGTTATAATCAATATTCAATAATATTTTATGGCATAGATCATTTGAAAGACTTGGGAGAATGTTCTTCCACATATTAGTTGGGTGGGGATTATCTTTGGAATATGTTTTTCATTCATAGAAAAATTCCTATGACTATGTCCTATGATTCAATAGCCAAAGAAACAATATGTTAATATAATGAGATATTGAATGATTTAGCTCTATATAAAATGGATTATCACAATATCAAATCTTAAGAAAACTAGTTATTGAATCCTAGAGATGAATCTAAAGCAAAAGTTTAAGATTAAAAATAATTATAAACCTATGCTAGTAGAAGTGCAAGACAATCAAGCTGTCTCAAACACGAAAATTGTAATATTTTGGCATGATAATTTAATGCATGTCAATCCATCAATCTAATGCAACTATTTCTAAATATTGAGACTATTCTTTAATAGGCATCCAAGAAAGTAATGAAAAGGTCATCTAATATTATCTATATTAATAAAAAATATTGGTCTAATTTAGTTCACAAGTTAGTTTTCATGGATCCTCACATATAGCTTGAACATGGTGAGATTTCATAGATCCATGAAGATTATTGATCATAAATCATACTTCAATGATATTCATATTATTTGTTCCACTAATTATCTTGGTCAAATTTTATGGTTTATTTATGAAAAGACAATATTTTCATCAAAATATTCCATAAAAAAACTTTTTTCTTCACCATGAAAATATTAAACATATCTAATAAATGATTACATACAATAATTAATGGTTCCACTATACCAAGACTCAAATATTCCAACAATACATCCCATTCCATAATTCATAGTTCCACCATAGACATTACATATTTTCAATTATATGTTACATTCTAAATTTTGTGGTTCTACCATAGTAAGAGAATACACACTTAATAAAATATTCCATTTGAAAGCATGAGGATACGAAATCCCATAGGCGTACCGGGTGCAGTGCAAACAAAAGCATACGAAACACTAAGTCCTACAAATGAACAAAGGACTAAAGTGCATGAAAAAGGGAAAACAAACGAACTGAAACGAGATATAAAGAAAATGTAAAGTGCAGCCCTTATTTTTATTAATTTTTCTTTGAGACTAGGTTACAATACATCTCCTTCCTTTTTAGGATCTAGGAGCGTTAGATATAGTTTTGTTACACCACGGATGGTACGCTTCCCTTCGGGATCTTTCGCATGCCCACATTTGAAATGGGCGGGCCAAATGTCACCACAACTTGTGTGAATGCATCTATAGTTCCTTTCTGCCCCTTTGGTGTCGATATCTTATGTTCAAAGAAACAACAAAAAATTAATAGCACCTGCGAATGAAGGGAAATATGCAATCCCTAAGGCCTTCAGTTAATGCATGCATGAAATAATTAAAATGGTAATCAAAACATGTCAGAATAAGATGAAATTTGGACAAAAGCATGCAAACACTATCAGGAACACACTGCAAAAGGAGAAGTCAAGAAATTTGTTGTAGATTTCTAATCACTCTGGGGTGGGACGATTAGGACTATCATAAAACATCAAAAAAAACCTCCTAAATGTCCCATCTCGAGGCCTCCAAAACACCTGCAAAGTTAGGGTTAGGAAAAATAGGACATTTTGAGACGACCCAGAAGGTCGAATTCTATAGATTTGGTCCTGATCGCCCTGTATCCGAAGATGCTCCCTGTATGTTAATGAAGGCGAAAAACAATGAAAACACAGTCAAAAATCATCATAATGGCATGAAATTTGAATGGCAGCATACATGAATGACATAAAATAAGATGCAAAATAAAAAGTGAATAAATATACTATATATTTATAATCACTCTAGGGTGGGGCGATTAGGACTGCAACAGTGTAGGGGGCACCCGGGGGCAGGACGCTCGTCGTTTGGGGCTTGGTTTCGACACCAATCCACTTGGGATGGGTCCAAAAACTCCTAGGGGGTTGTGTCGGCAAATTGGGTGGGGTATTGTGGCTAAATTTTTGGGTTGTAGATCCAGATTGTGCTTCCAATGTTCACCCAATAACCTCCAAAAATAGAGATCAAGGATGTAAGAAGCACAAGTGAGGGGTGAGGATGTAATTCGACAGCACTCCATTGCTACAAATGCTCCTGCTCTATTCTTTTTTTGGGGTGAGAAGACTCACCATTTTATAGACCTGAGGGTCTCTTGTGAATGAGCATGCAAAGGCACCACTTGGCCATCATGCCTTGTTAGGGGAGAGAAGATTCCTCCCTGATTAAGGGCTCCATGACTGCCTCTTTGAGCTCAAAAATGCTTACTCGCACTCTCATGCATTTAAGGTGGAATTGAGTGGCGGATCTGAGCTGCCATTTGTCAAGTTTTGACATTTTTCCCGTCAAACCTGCTATTCGCCCCACTCTGGAGTGAATGCTGCTAATCGTCCTGGGGTGGGACGAATACCAGTTTGTAATCGTCCCAGGGTGGAACGAGTAGGAAGTAGAGTGCCTGAAGGGTGCCAAATTGACCTTTGACCTTCCAAAACTATTATGGGAGTGGTTAGGACCACTTTTTAACCTCTGGGGGCTACCCTAGGGGCATGTATGTCAATTCGGTCAGTGCTTGTAGTCACATAATAGAATTGGTGTTGTTTTGATGTCTACAGATGCCCCTTTTTGGGATGCGCTGTGCATGGCATAGTGCTGAGCAAAAATAGATAACCAAAGAACTAATTATTAGGGTTTCTCAATAACCTAACCAAATTTTGATGCCCCAAGTATGGAAAGGGCACGCATTCTTGAATCCTTGCTTCTGACGATCTAAGGAGCTTAATTCAAGTGTTAACATTTTTCGATGAGGTGTTACTTGATATTGGACATTGTTCAATCATGAATAAGCAAAGGGCGCAACCTTTTGTCTATGGGAACCATGAGTTCATGATTCTAGAATGCCAAGTGTTTGATCAGCTTGTGATAATTACTTGTTTGCTGCCCCAAGAAGGAGCGTGATTGTCTTTATCAATGATTCTTTGAATGCATTTCATTTCCTTGATTGGGTGTGTATTTGTTGGTTGGTGACTAAGTGTGACTACACCCTCAAGCGACGAATCGATGAGGGAATGACCAAAATTAGAAAAGTGACGAGTCGCTTGACCCAAGATGACTTATGGTAAGGGTGCCTTCAATTGTTTTTCGTTGAATGCTTATGTAGTTTCCCAACATCTGACCTATTTTTGGTGGGTTTAAACCCTTTTTGTGATGCCTTTGGGGGCTAAAATTGTCAAAAATCCATCCTCCCGTGGAGCGGTCCGGCTATGGTAGCCTTCTTAAGGAGTAGGATATTGATAATTTGTGGCCCTAACATCGGTTTTGGATGCCAAGAATGTCAGGTGCAAAGGCGCCTTTGTTCGGCAATGTTATTGCTATTTTTGGTGCATTTTGGATGTAGTTTTTGTTGTTTTTGATTTTCTTGCTCTGTAATCATCCCAGGGTGGGACGAATACCAATTTTGTAATCGTCCTAGGGTGGGACGAGTGCTAACTAGAGCGCTCATCCTAGGGTGGAACGATTACAGGCCTAAGAGCCTATATAATGGCAAAAACTAGGTTTTGGGCTCATTTGCACTTTGTTTTTCTGGCGATTTGGAGCTGTGAGGAGGAGTTTGAGTTTGCATAGCAGAGCACTATCGAGATTTCATGGATACCATGAGTGCATGGACCGGATCGTTGAGTGGTAGATCCAAGGCAAGACCAGCAGGTGCTCCTTCTCTTTATTTGTTTGTTTTTATTTTACAGTTCAAAACCGTAATTTTGTATTTCGTTTTTCCATTTAAACTAAGGTTAAAACCCTAGGTTAATGTTTTATTTGTTTTGTTTTTGTATTTTGTGTTGCATTGTTTAAACTAAGATCAAAACCCTAGTTTTTTTTTTTTTAAATTGTTTTTGTGTTGTTTTTTTGTTTTTTAGTTTAAACGAAGGTTAAAAACCCTAGTTTAAAAATTTTGTATTTATTTTGTTTTGTGTTTAAACTAGAGTTAAAAACCCTAGGTTAAATATTTTTTTGTATTTTGTTTTTTGTTTAAACTAGAGTTAAAAACCCTAGGTTAAATATTGTGTTGTTTGTTTGTTTTTTGTTTAAACTAGAGTTAAAAACCCTAGGTTTAAAATTTTGTTGTGATTTTGTTTTTTAGTTTAAACTAAGGTTAAAAACCTTAGGTTTAAAATTTTGTTTTTGTTGTTTTTGTTTAAACTAAGATCAAAACCCTAGTTTAAATTTTGTTTTTGTATTTGTTTTTTTGTGTAAACTAAGGTTAAAAACCCTAGGTTAAATTTGTGATTTGTTTGTTTTTTTTTATCAGAATAAGGTTAAAAACCCTAGTTTGAGATTGTGTAATTTGTTTGTCTGTACAGTGTTTTTTGTGTCTGTACAGTTTGATGTGAATTTTAGAATGTTGTTGCTTTACATTTTGTTAATTGTTTTTTTTAGTTTAAACTAAGGTTAAAAACCCTAGGTTAAAATTTGTTTTATTTTGCGTTTTTCATTATTTTGTTTGTTTTTTATGTTTGTACTGTACATTTGGTTAATGTTGTTGTACAATTTATTAAATGTTTTTGTTGTACAGTTTGTATACATTGTTGTATATGTGTTTTAGTTCTGTACAGTTTTATTTGATGATCTGTACTTTTACTGTACAGTTTTTTTGTACTTTGTTTTGCTGGATTTTTTTTGTTTTTAGTTTAAACTAAGGTTAGAAACCCTAGGTTGAAATTTTTTGTGATTTGTTTGTTTTTTTATTCAAAATAAGGTTAAAAACCCTAGTTTGCAATTTTGTAATTTGTTTGTCTGTATAGTGTTTTTTTGTGTCTTGTACAGTTTATTTGAATTTTAGAATGTTTTTGCTATACATTTTGTTAATGTTGCTTGTACAGTTTATTTTTGTTGTCATGTTTTAATGTTTTTGTGTTTTTTGTTTTGTAGGTGGTGAAGAGTCGGTACCATCAGCCGACGGTATTTTCTGAAGCACGGGAGGCACTGACTATGGCGGACTAGGAGTGGCTTGATGCCCTTGGGCTCAAGAAGGGGCATATATGACTGCCATGATCAATTTGTGGGATCCCCACACCAACACCTTTCATCTCCCAATAGGGGAGATGATAGTGACTCTAGAGGACGTTTATCGGATTCTATGGATTCTAATAGATGGGCTACCCATTCGAACTACTCCTCGTGATCAGAAGATGGCGGTGTTGACATAGTGCTTTGGGCATATGGTAGAGATGGGGGTGGATGAGGCGATGGAGAGGGCAGAGGGGGACTGCCTGATTTGTAGGATTTTGGTGCAATGGTGGCTGGAGAAGGGCGTGTTGGGGGTGAGGCATGCACTGCTCATGACTCTCATCTCCAACATGCTGCTTCCCGACTCCTCAAGTGCGAGGTTCCCTTGGAACCTGCTTGAGGTGGTTTTTAGACTTGTGGAGTGTCCGACCTCAACGCCACTGATTATGATGTGGGGTCAGAACTTACTGGCACAACTTTATGATGAGTTATACGAGGTCCACTACTAGATGTGGAAGGGGATTGGATGCAGCTACCTGTTGTAGTGCTAGGGGTGGCAGCACATATATGTGGAGCGGCCGCAAGGATTGCCTTGGACCACTCGAGCAGAGATGGTGGACAAAGAGATTGGTTATGTTGCTCTATGGCAAAGGTCAAAGGAGCAGGGGTAGAGTCGAAGGTGGGCAGGTGTCGTAGGGCACTATGTCGATGCCTTCCCACATCTTACTCTAGGAGAGGTGTTCAGGCATCCATATCGGGACTGTCCAGCCTAGCCTAAGGCTAGGGAGTGGCTTCGATGGGCGCACAGGAGGATGTGGCTGATTGGGCGACACAGGACTGAGTAGGAGTACTTCCTATACATCCGGGTGACTCGATAGTTTTGGGTATACCAAGGATTTCTTGGTGAGCCTTTGATCTATCGGCATCGGGGTGACGAGAGGACTCTGGCCTGGCTGATCTTGAGCCACTGGGTGAGGATTCAGATGCAATGATTGATGTCCCTGACATGGAAAACATCAGTGTGATTGTAAAGTACAACCAGTGGTGGACGATGCGACGATGGCGGGGTGAGGGGCCTCTAGGAGGCACGAATGTGGCAACAATAGGTGGTGAGGATGCGAAGGCATCGAGGGAGGGTTGGGGAGCTTCGCTTGATGATGCGAATATGGTGGAGGTTGACGACTTGACTGGGGATGACCTAGGGGTTTCGAAGAAGTCGAATATATAGGACATTTTAGAGTAGCCAAATATACAGGACATTCTGTAGTAGTGGGTGCTGGAACAACACATCGTCCCGGAGATGCCCATGCCTCAGGCAGTCCCAGGGGACATGGAGGCTAGGTATCATGATGAGATAGCATGATTGGAGGATCTACTATAGAGACGATATGAGGAGCATGGGGAGGTTCTATAGGAGAGGGATCTCCTACGGACTTAGTTGGCGGAGTAGGAGAACGCATTGGTTGCATACCATCAATGGGATGGGGACACAGATGCTTCATGGGAGAGGGATCTCCTATGGACTCAGTTGGCACAGTGTGATGACGCATTGACTATGTACCATTGGCAGGAGGTGGATTGGATCCGACACCAGTTGGAGTTGGAGGTAGATATTATTTGCCTTGGTAGGAAGTTTCCTGAGCTCACTAGAGGTGGATATTCGCACCGAACGAGAGACAGTGAGACTGAGAAGTCTGCTTCATCTCATCACAGGCAGGTGGGTGAGGGTAGCGCTAGTGGGCGTGATGTGGGGAATGGCAGCAACCACCCTGAGAGGTCCCATAGGACCCACACCACTAGGGGTAGTTCTAGACACATCGATCCTACGTGATCATGGTGGTCGACTCCCTAGGATTGGGGTTTTTGAGTTTTTGATGTTTTTGTGAGGTCAGAGGACCGACTTATTATAGCCTACGAGTATTTTGGTGATATATATACATGACTTTCTTTTTTATTATGCACTTGTCATGATTTAGCATTTATTTTATGCACATTTAGTTAGTTGATGTATGCATGGGTTATTATGAATGCGATGTTTCTAATTATATGATGTATGCATATGGAATGGATGAAATGATTTGTTGATAACTTGGTGATGACACCATAGACTATACAAGATTTACTGGCTTTCTGTACTATGTGATTGCTTTGTGGAATGACTTTGTATGTATGAAAAATTTATTTTGTTTTGTATTTTCTGATGGTGATGTAAGAATGGACATGTACACCATTTGTTTTAGAATGTAGTTAAGGTTTTTCTGAGATTCAGATGTTTTAACTAACTAGCCAAGACTGTACATTTATCTCACAAGACTTTTGAACAAGGTACAAATCAGAATTGAGTTTGACCAAGTTATTTCACATCCCTGTGTGTGCGATTGAGTTCATTTATGTGGTATTCATCAAGATACCACCAGTGCCAGATAGGTTATCAACCAAACCTATACTGAGGATCACCGAATTAGCTCCACTAACTCCTTTGTTGTATTTAGTAGGATTAATCCACGGGGTAATCTAGGATACCATAAGCTAGCTCATCCACATGCAAACATTGGTCTACACATGCAAAGCTAATTTGATAGATATACCATCATGCGTTTAGGATACCGCCATTTCCAGGTAGGCTATCCACCAAACCCGTAATGAGGATCACCTAGATGGTTTTTTGAATGCTGAGAATTCCAAGGATTCAAGCTCAAGCGTCTTTTGGTTGCTTAACTTGTTGGGATACTTGCTCTCTTACATAGTGATGAAAATCACTATTTGTTTTGCTTTTTTTTGTTTTTCTTGTTGAGCAAGGGGTTTGAGTAGTGGTGATAACCACTGTTATTATTTTGATTTTTAATTTTGCATTTGGATTTCAAAGGTGAGCTCGTAGGTTTTTGGCTTGTGAATGGCATTGATCTTGTTTGGATTTGGGGATGACTACCTATCCTATTCAGGGACATGTAGTACGAATCCTTACGACTTGGGGAACCAAAGGTGATTGGGGATATTATTATGTAATGGCATAGATCCTTTTGGCCTTGGGGATGACTACCCATCCTATTCAGGTATGTGTAGTACGAATACTTATGACTTGGGGGACCAAAGGTGATTGGGGATATTATTATGTAATGGCATTGATCCTTTTGGCCTTGGGGATGACTACCCATCTTGTTCAAGGACGTGTAGTATGAATCCTTATGACTTGGGGGACCAAAGGTGATTGGGGATATTATTATGTAATGGCATTGATCCTTTTGGACTTGGGGATGACTACCATCCTATTCAGGGATGTGTAGTATGAATCCTTACGACTTGGGGTACCAAATGTGTTTTGGGATTTTTTCTAGCGATGAAAAACACTATTTATTATGGTGAATTGGATGGGGAAGAGCGTGTCCTTTTGTCAATTCTCAAATTTCTCAAACCATTCACATAGGGGGATGAACAAGATAACCTTTAACCTATGATACCCTAAATTGATTTGTAGGTTTCATCTTTCGTTCACACAACTTGGGAATTTTTATGTGTTTTACCTTGTGTGGGGATGCTACATAACAAGGTGTGATCCAAGTAAAACTCTACCTTTGTAAAAATCTATCTGACGTTGTACAGTTTTTGGCTAGAAATCTAAAGACAACTGAATGGCAGAAACCCTAAGGATATTAACAGACAACTGACTATGACATGGCGAAAAGTGTGGATGGCGTTTATTTTTGCTGGATTATTTACAAAGTGGAAAAATGTGGGAAATGATGGAATTGTCGAGTAATTACAGTCTATGGTGCCTTTGACCTGTATGACCAACAAATATGCAATGTATGTGTACGATGCCTAATGCAGTTTCTTTTTTGTGTTTTGATTTAAGTTTATGCATGAAAGTGAGATGCTATTTTTTTGTTATTTTTTATTATTTTATTGTTTTTGAAAATTCTTTATGGTTGGTTTATCCCGAGTGGGTGTGGACCAAGTGATTCTTTCGGATCCTTGGAGGTTTTGACCAAAGGGATTATAGATACCTTTGGGGCATTTTGGGTGACCAAGAGATTGTGGGAACCCTTGGAGCTTTTGGTTTGACCAAAGGGTTTATAGATACCTTTGGGGCATTTTGGGGTTGACCAAGCGATTGTGGGAATCCTTGGAGCTTTTTGGTTTGACCAAATGGATTATGGGCACCTTTGGGGCATTTTGGGTTGACCAAGTGATGATGGGAATCCTTGGAGTGTTTGGTTTGACCAAAGGGATTATGTGCACCTTTGGGGAGTTTTAGGTTGACCAAGCGATTGTGGGAATCCTTGGAGCTTTTGGTTTTGACCAAAGGGATTATTTATACCTTTGGGAAATTTTAGGTTGACCAAGATATTGTGGGAATCCTTGGAGCTTTTGGTTTTGACCAAAGGGATTATTGATACCTGTGGGGCATTTTAGGGTTGACCAAGTGATTGTGGGAATCCTTGGAGCTTTTTGGTTTGACCAAATGGATTACGGGTACCTTTGGGGCATTTTGGGTTGACCAAGCGATGATGGGAATCCTTGGAGCGTTTGGTTTGACCAAAGGGATTATGTGCACCTTTGGGGTATTTTAGGTTGACCAAGAGATTATGGGAATCCTTTGAGCTTTTGGGGTGGTCCATGTCTCTTTCAAACATGGAATGGCCTCAAATGACTGATGTTAAAGGGTTTGAGTTCCTTGATTCCATAAAGAGAGATGAGCCAGTATGTTCTAGGTCCTATTTTACTATCAATGACATAAGGACCTAACCAATTTACCGTGAACTTATCCCTTAAATGGGGTGGCAAGTTAGAATTTTGTTGGTTCTCTTTTAAGACCAAGTCACCAACCTGAAAGTCCCTCAGGTGAACTTTCATGTTGTATGCTTTCTTAAGTCACTCTTGATAGATACATAAATGCTCGAGAGCATTGACGCGTTGTTTGTCGAGCAATGTAAGCTGGTATAACTGGGCCTGCCGCTCATTGTCATCATCGATGAACTCTTGCATTGATATGCGTAGGGAAGGTATTTCCAACTTGAGAGGCATGACTGCCTTAGAGCCATAAACTACCAAAAATGGAGTTGCCCTAGTTGGCGTCCGAATAGTGGTGCGATAAGCCTACAAGGAAAGTGGGATCTGAATGTGCCAATCCTTATGACTATCTACGACTATATTTTTAAGGATGGAAACTAGCATTTTGTTTGACACCTCTGCTTGCCCATTTTACTGCGGATAATAAGGTGTCAAAAACTATGCTAAATTTTGTACTTTTTTGTCAAAGCACGCACATATTTGTTCTTAAATGACGTCCCATTATCCAATATGATCTTGGATGGAATACCAAAATGACATATGATGTTATGTAAAATAAACTCCGTAATGCGAGGCCCAGTCATAGAGGTAAGTGGAATTGCTTCCACCCACTTGGTGAAGTACTTTGTGGCCATTATGATAAATGTGTGATGACCTGATGATGCAAGGGAGATCTTTTCGATGAGATCTACGCCCCACTACAAAAAGGGCCTATCCGATTGGATCGACTACAAGGCCTGAGAAGGTACATGTGTCAAATTAGCATGGTCTTGACATTGCATGCACTTCCTTACATACGCGTAACAATATCACTCTAAAGATTGCCAATAGTAGACCATGCAGAGAATGCACTTTATGATGGCCATACTGCTAAAGTGGCCACCGCATGTACCATCATGCCTTTGGGTGATCACCCAAGAGGACTCTTGATGGTCCAAGAAATGGAGGAGGATCCCTTCATAGCTCCGATGGTACAAAATTTCTCCTAGCAAGACATGTTTTGCCACTTTATGTTTGAATGATCTTTTCGTGACATGCATCAATCCAAGTGGGAGATTACCTAGATTGAGGTAGTCTCATATGGGTGTGTACCAATTCTACTGATCAAAAACATTGATGGTATGAATGGCCAAACCCTCTTGAAGTTCGTCCCTAGAAAAAGCTGAGCAGGAATGAACTTGTAAAAATAGTGTTGTGTTGCTATTAAGTGGGATCGAGGAGAACAAGGACCCCTAGTTGGCATGATTCAGGATATCGTGGATTCAAGCGAACCTATCCTGATATGGTTCTATATGGATCAGGTGGATTCCTAGCGTTACGTTAGAGCTTGCATGCTCCATAATGAATTGTGATAATGTTTTGACTTGAATGGTTGTCATCTCACTAGAAGGGTCTTACAAGATTAGTGACCCCAAGGAGGCCATAGTGTCCACAAAATGATTCGATGATCGAGGGAGTGCCTCGATGTCGTACCATTCAAATTTTTCCAGGAATTTATCCACAAGGGCTTTGTAGGCCTATAGAATTGGGCATTTACATTGGAATACCCCTTTCACTTTGTTGATGATTAACAATGAATCACCAAATATGTTCAAGCATTTGATGTTCATGGTGATTGCTATCTGAAGACATATGAGCAAGGCTTCATATTCGACATTGTTGTTGGTGCATGGGAAATCAAGTTTAAATGATAGCTATATTAGAGCCCCTTGTGGTGTGAAGAATACAATTCCTATGCCACCCCCTTGCTCACATTTAGAACCATCAAAAAATAGGGTTATGTCGGCTTGGGACTTAGGCTCATCAGAATCTGGTAATTTTGAGACATGGAAGACCCCATCATCGGGTAGTTCTATTGTCAGAGGCTGATCGTCTTTGAGGGGAGCCTCTGCTAGTTGATAGACAATGAATTGAACTTTGATGGACTTCTATCCAATGAATTCGATGTCAAACTCTATCAACAACATGATCCATTTTACTGTGTGGCTACTATGATAAGTATGACTCATCATGTACCATAATGGATTATCCCTAGACACAACATATGTCATGTTGCTCAACATGTAATGGCGTAGATTTTTGGTGGCAAATACCACTGCTAAGCATAGCTTTTCGACATATGCATAGTTAAGTTCATAACTCAACAGGGTGCGGCTAATATAGTAAGTAGCTTATTATTTATGTAGTTCATTTTTTTGGGCTAGCATGGCTCCCAGTGCCACCTCAGTAGCTGAGATGTATAAATAGAATGACACTCCTGGTCTAGGTGGTGCCAATACTAGCAATGAAGCCAAGTATTATTTAATGTTGTTGAAGGCTGACTGGCACTCATCATCCTAGTGAAATGCTACCCCTTGTGTAATAATTTATTCATGGGTCAAAATTTGTCAGATAGTTGCACTATGATGTTCTTGATCGACGTGACCTTACCCTGCAAGCTTCTGAGTTGATTGATGGTGGTTGGGGGAAGAATTTCAAGGATTTCCCTGAATTTGTTTGGATCTACCTTGATTCCTCGTTTTGAGACTATGAAACCCAAGAGTTTTCTAGATGTGATGCCAAATACACACTTCTTGGGGTTTAGTATGACTTTATGTTCGATGAGGCGATCGAGGATCTTGCTTAAGTCATCGAGATGATGTGGGCACAAAAGATATTTGGCCAACAAATCATCCATATAATCTTCCAAAGTTTTATGCATGTGATCGTGGAAGATGTATGTCATAGCGCATTGGTAGGTGGTGCCAGCATTTTTAAGGCCAAAGGGCATGACCTTATAAAAAAATGTCCCCCAAGGCATTGTGAATGCCATTTTGAGTTGATCATCGAGATTGATACGAATATGATTGTATCCCGAGAAACCATCCATGAGGGAAAGCATTTCATGGCCTACTGTAGCGTCTACAAATGCATCGATACTAGGAAAGAGGAAATCATCCTTGGGACTCGGTTTGTTTAGATCTCGAAAATTGATGCATATGTGAATCCTCCCATTCGATTTCTTGATGGGTACCATGTTGGACAACCATGGTGGGTAATCCACGTAGATGAAAAATTGTGCATCCAACAGCTTTTGTAGCTCGTGTTTTACCATTAAGGCTACTGTTGGGTGCATCTTACGTAGTTTTTTATTGACTGGCTTGACTATCAGATCAAGCGTTAGATTATGCGTGACTAGCTATGGGTCTAGCCCTGGCATGTCTTTGTAGGACCATGCAAAAACCTCCTTCTTATCTTTGAGAAGGGAAATGTAATCGAATTGCTCTTCGAGGGATAGACTTACCCCCAGCTTGATGATTTGCAGATTCATTGGATCAGAGCCGATGTCTACATCAGTCGTCTCTTTGACTGACATGTGGGACCCATCCTCCAACTGGTGTAGAGTTGGGATTAGGTGGATATCATTTGCTGAATTTAGATCTACGTTTGGAAAATCGGGTTCCTTTTCAGCGTGGAAGATATCCTGAGTTGGTCCTAGGGTGAAATGAAGCATCTCATCGCAAGTCCAGTACTATGATGGATATGGTGGCAAGTTAGTGCGATCCCAATCTATGGCATCTAGGTTTAGATACAATGGTCATGCTGGATCAGCTGGATTGCGGATGGGTGTGGTTAAGTCAATGGAGATCATGTTGAAGTAAATTTGATCTCCATTACCATGAGGGTGGTGACTCGGACATCCTTGGTGATATTTATGCTCTGGATCTAGCTCTATGGGTATTGGCACAAATGGATCGGCCCTATGTGTAGATAAAATGATAGGGTCTACCCTTGGCACTGATGGCTCTATAGGGTCTTTGGGCGGAGGGTTCTCTCTGTATGCCTGAAGTGGCGGGTGCAGTAGTTGGTCCAACTGTGCTTGGTTTAGGTGCCACCTATACCTTGGCCCCATGTTTAGCTGTTCAAACATATCATCAATGTCCATGGGATATTGCTACTACCGCATATGATTGAGATATGCCATCTCAGTCTCATCTTCATAATCACTATAAGATATCCATAGGCCTTCGTTGGCTTTGAGAGCTATTTGTGGTATGTGAGGCTCGTTCTGCTCGAGCAAGTTAATTTTGTCCCATTGGGGTTGTTCCGCTCTCTTCAGGAGGACCTGATTCTCTTGAGGTGGCATCTGCTCGATTGGAGCATTGAAGGGGAACATTGTCATGAAGTTCTCCTAATAGTCATCTATAGGCATCACTTGCGAGTGATTGCTATTAGACTTGAAAGGGTCCCAAGGTGCTACCTCATACTCTGAATCATATTCTAAAGATCCTTCTTGGCCTTGTCTATATCCCTCTTGGAGGCAAGTTATTGAAATTTCCCCTTTCTCAATCAAAGGGGAGTTGTTGAGACCCACAAGGTTGGTTGTTAACAATGGGAGATAATCCCCCAATGTGTATGTTGTGTTAGGATTGGCATATGGATCTTGTGCCAACATGTCCTTATTGTCTAGCCCTAGGCCTTGCATGTTCTCTACCAAAATGTCAAGGGGCAGATGGTGGTTGAACCCTACTCCTGATTTGTCATATGGAATCTGATATCTTGGTTGACAAAGAATGTGCACTCCTTGTTCATATCTGCCTAACCCATATCTGTGCCAATTGTATTGGCCAAGATATTTCAAAGTGAATTCCAGGTTGGAAAAATAATTGACATTCTCAACAAAGGGCTCTTCATCCTCTTCCTCTTGTGAGTAAGGTTCAATGCCATTGTCGAGCCCTCCATATATAATTTTTTTTTTATTTGGTGGGTAGCCCAAAAGTACAATAGTACCGATGGGGAGGTGAGGTCTCCCCATGTCCTGTATGGACTCAAGCATGGGTGTTGCTACAATGTTCCACACTAGATACTCCCCTAGGCCTGTATTGGCCATCTCAATGATGATCATTAGCGGTTGAGGGGGAGGGAATGGGAGTTCTTCCTAAGTCCACTCCATGTCGGGTGAACTAGGCATCTCAACTTCCATTCGGCTGGGCACCTATTTGGTAGAGATGGTTGAGACTAATGATGGTGCCTCTTCTAGGGGTTTCTTCCCATTGTCCTTCAGTGTGGCCAATGTAGGTGGAATCATTGGTGAAGGACCAAATGATGAAGATGGACCCGAATGGGGATTTGAGGTACTTAATAGCGAGGATGTATGCAAAATCAGACCCTATTTGTATGGATTAAACTAAAATTCCAAGTGTGTCAATGGAAGGGTTGATTGTGGCATCAATTGCACCACATTGCAATACTTGAAGGGCTCTAAGTTTGTCAGGATTACATGCACTTGCCCTTCGTATGTGTATTTTAGGCATTGATGGGCTATCGAAGGGACACACTTCATGTCCCTGATCCAAGGCCGACCCAGTAAAATATTGTAGGCCATCTCACCTTCCAGGATGTGGCACAACGTAGGAATAGTATTTTGTCCCACTTGGATGGGCAGGACAATTGTGCCAACCGTAAAACATATCGCGTCGTTGAATGCTCGAAGGGTATAGGTGGAGGCCACAATGTGAAATACTGGCAACTTGAGGTGTTTCAATGTCGTTTTTGTTATTATATTGTTGTACGAGCTAGTGTCCATCAACACCCTCTTAAATGGAATCTCGTTGACCCGCGCAGTGACATGTAGGGGTGGATCAGCCATATCACCAGTCATCGATTTCAGTTCATCTTCTCTAAAGGTGATGACTAGTTCTGTATATCATTTTATATGTCCCACAAAGTTGTTGAAAGAGTTTACTTCGTGGGGCCACAGCTCAATGGCTTTTAATATCTCCATTAGAGCCTCCCGATGGGGTGGTGATTGTTGGATGATCTCGTAGATGGAGAGCCTAGCCGACGTGGTCCTTAAACTTTGGGTAAGTTTAGTCCGAATCGTGGCCACTAGTCTAGGCGGGGGAGGCTATGTAGGGTGCTATTGAGGTTGTGATGTTGATGGAACCTCTCTTGTAGCTCGTCTGGGGGCAGCTATGCTTGGGTACCTCTTGTTCCGAGTCACTATGCTTATCATACCTACATACCCCTACATGGGGCAGTTCTGTGTCACCTCATTGACTTGAAGGGTCTTTTCCTATGCATCATGGGCATGTAGGGGGTCTTTGAAGACCTCCATCTGTTGGTTGTTTGTTGCCACGGGATTATCCATCGCTAGCATCTTATTGTCTATTAGGTCTTGAACTAATATTTTGAACTTCCAACATGCGTAAAGGTCATGTCCTTTATGGCGGTGAAATCTACAGTACAAGTCTTCCCTATAGCCCTTGGTTTTTTGTGTGTTGGGGTCTATAGGTCAACTTTCTGGTAGGTTTATCAGGTTTTCTACGGACAAACAGTCAAACAAGAAGTCTTTAGACTCTGTGAAGGGTGTGAATTGTCGCCTAGGGTGATGTTGCTAATTTTGTTCTTGCCTATGATTTTTGTTTTCATAGGTGTCAAGAGGAACTTCCTGATAATTAGCCTTTGGGGGCTGTGTTGCTTGTGCAGGCTTAGGTATGTTTATACCAACCTTATTCTCCGTGGCGGGTTTCGGTTGTGTTGACCCAATTTTGGTGTTTTTGGGCCACTCTTTCTTGCATGGCTTGGCAATATCGCCATCCTCTATCTTGATCTCCTCTATGATTCTGGCTTGCGCCAGGGCTTCCTTGAGAGTGGCATATTGCTATAGCTACAATAGCACGAAGAATGACCTCAAACAACTCTTCGAGAACATTTGGGTTAGGTCGGCCATGGGAGGGAGGTAAGGTAGCTTTGAAAGCAATGTCCTCCACTGATTTCCATAAGCTACCATGGTCTCCTCCTCATACTATCTGAGGCTAGCTAGGTCACTTAACAATGTCTTCTTCTTGGTATTAAAGGTGAAATGTTCGAGGAACGGGTCCACTAGTTGGTCCAGGTTGCTGATGCTATGCTTTGGCAATTGGGTAAACCAATCCAAGGTAGGGCCTACGAACATGGTTATAAATTTTCACAGAAGCAAATCATCGTTGTCTTGAATGCCAAATAATTGGCTTAGGAATCTTGTCACGTGCTCTTGGGAATCTTCATATCCTCTAAAGATTGCCAATTGGGGCATTTTGAAGTGTTTAGGGTATGGGGGTGCTAACACTGACGGATGCACAGGGTGACTGCAAAGCTGGCGTAAAGTGGGATTTTGGGGCTTAGAAGTCTTGGTCTCCACAGACACTAAGTGCTCTAGCAGCACCTTGTATGCATCGGAATATTTGATCTCTTCATCCTTGGTTTGTTCCCATTGTGAATTACGAGGAACTTGAGGCCTATTGAGGGGTTTTAGCCCGCTCTTCTTCTTGATCGAATTCCTCATAGGCTTCTTGAGTAGTTCTTGGGCGTGACCTATAAACATGGGTGGGTGCCCATGGAGGGTGCCCATCATTAGCTCTAGGGGTGGTCTCCCGCTTAGGTCTAGGAGGTCTTGGAGGTAACATTTGATAAGGTCATGGAGACCTATCTCACACCAAGGTTTTGTGCCTCTCATACAACTCTGTCCTATGCGTGTGAGGGGTTGGAACCCTCTCAGGCACAGTGTTCTGGAGCAACTCATTTTTTTGACGCCGAATGCGCTCTTTGCTAAGGCAGTACAGGTGCTCTAACTATTGTTGGTCTTGCTCAAGCTACATGATTTGCGCTCAACGGGTGGTATGTTTGGAAAATGCCAAGTCGATTTGTTCCACCATCTTGATTCTAGGAGGCCTAGATGCCTCCCCTACACATATATCTCGGTCGTGGTGATCCGAGATCTCTATAGGTCGCTTCTCTCTGTTGATGTTAGCGGCATTCACCCGAGGCTCTGGCCTTAGTGGGCGATCCTGATAAATAGTAGGCATGGAGGTGCATTTCTCCCGTGCTGTGTATTGCTCTTGAGGAATATAGTGGTTTTCCTCGTGCTCCATTTCGTATATGTGAAAGGGGTGAGCAGAGTTGGCTCATCCTGTCTAAAGAGCCTTACGCTCTGGATTTGGCCTATTATTTTTTATAGTAATAAGGGGTAGAGGAGGGATGATGTAATCATGTGGCCCCTCCTTATGGACCCTATGTTGTTCTAGCACTTCATCATGCGGTGGCCACTCATAACGAGTGTCTAAGGGTTCCCTCCTGTCTATGTTGAGTGCCACGTGTATCGACTCCTCCTGAAAGGGTCTATGTTGCGTGGGCGTGCCCCTCGAAGGGGTGCCTCTATAGTCCCGTTCTGTCATGGTATGATGTGGAATATTTTGTGGGTCAGGCTGACAAGGTGGTATGACTAAGTCCTTGGGGCTATAGCGGAGGTGAATTGTGCCCCCTTGTACACTTTTCGTAGCTTATGCCCATGATTGGGCTTGGCTACGGGTGTACACCATGGTGGTGTCTCTATACAAGATATGTAGGTCTTATCTTATTTACAATTTTTATGCTAAACTAAACAAAAAGGATCCACACAAACAAAGAAGTGATTATCTCGTTTATAGATTAAAGGTGTGCCCTAGATTTGATTTAGTGTATTTTGATTTTTGTTTTGAAAGCTTTGTAAAGAAAATTTTGTTGTATATGCAATATGAGGGCTCTTATGTCTCCCATAATGGTCACCCTTTCAATATACCACTGCCAGGACATTATACCGAACCTCTCAATATACCCGCCCTTACATGAGGGAAACTATTGGTACGCGAGAGAAGAACAATACATGGAACATAGGCGGTACGGAAGGGGAATCGCTCTATTTTTGACACCTACCATAGAATACTTATCCTTATGCACTGGGAATCACCCCTACTACACTTGGTTAGCTTTCATCAGGATTTACGTCTAGCAACTGTAGCGATCAGGGTTATGTATGCAAAATTCAAGCCAAGGTGGTGATGAAATCCATCATTGGTCTTGATAAAGTGTTGGGGTTTTACGACCAACGCCTTGATGTTTAGATTATTTTGTGGTGTGTGGGGTTATTTTTACTTGCACAAAGAAATAAAACATGCAGTAAAACTTTTCTATGCAAGCAAAGAAACAGAAAAATCATAGAAATAGAGACAAAAAATTACAAAGGATGTTCAAAAGACCTACCTCTTCTCTGCCCACACCAGATGCCCCTGAGTTTCTGCTCAAAAACTACATAGAGAGCTAATAGTCCCAGTGTGGGATGAATAGCAGATCCATATTCATAATAGTGTGGGATGAATGCCTTATTCATCCCAGGGTGGCACGAATTCTAGTCTTTATTCATCACAGGGTGGCAGGAGCAGCAGTCTAGCGCTTGAAGGATTAACACCTACAAGCAAAAACACAAAGTTTTGATCAGAATTTTGATCCCAAAATTAGGGGACAAAGTCCCACCATGATCACCACTAAAATCATGAGGATATGGAATCCCATAGGCATACCGGGTGCAGTGCAAACAAAAGCATATGAAACACTAAGTCATACAAATGAACAAAGGACTAAAGTGCATGAAAAAGGGAAAACAAACGATCTGAAATGAAATATAAAGAAAATGTATAGTGCAGCCCTTATTTTTATTAATTTTTCTTTGAGACCAGGTTACAATGCATCTCCTTCCTTTTTAGGAGCTAGGAGCATTAGATATAGTTTTTTTACACCACAGATGGTACGCTTCCCTTCGGGATCTTCCATGTGCCCACATTTGAAATGGGTGGGCCAAATTTCACCGCCACTTGCATGAATGCATATGTAGTTCCTTTCTGCCCCTCCAATGTCGATATCCTATGTTCAAAGAAATAGCAAATGATTAATAGCACCTGCGGATGGAGGGAAATATGCAATCCCCAAGGCCTTCGATTAATGCATGCATGAAATAATTAAAATGGTAATCAAAACATGTCAGAATAAGATGAAATTTGGACAGAAGCATGGAAAAACTATAAGGAACACACTGCAGAAGGAACAGTCAAGAAATATACTGTAGATTTCTAATTTCTTTGGGGTGGGACGGTTAGGACTGTCATAAAATGTTAAAAAGTAACCTCCTAAATGTCCCATCCAGAGGCATCAAAAATGCATAAAAAGTTGGAGTTAAGTAAAATAGGGCATTTTGAGCTGACCCAAAATGTCGAATTCTATATATTCAGCCCCGATCGTCCTGTATATGAATATGATCCTTATATGTTAGTGAAGGAAAAAAACAATGAAAACACAGTCAAAACTCATCAGAATGGCATGAAATTTGAATGGAAGCATACATGAATGACATAAAATAAGATGCAAAATAAATAGTGAAGAAATATACTACATATTTCTAATCGCTCTAGGGTGGGGCGATTAGGACTACAGTAGTGCAGGGGGCATCCAGGGGCAGGATGCCCACCATTTAGGGCTTGGTTTCGACACCAATCCACTTGGTATGGGTTCAAAATCTCATAGGGGGTTGTGTCGACAAATTGGGTGGGGTATTATGGCCAAATTTTTGGGTTCTAGGTCCGGATTGTGCTTCCAATGTTCACCCAATAACCTCCATTCCAAAAGAGAGATCAAGGATGTAAGAAGGACAAGTGAGGGGTGAGGATGTAATTCAGCAGCCCTCCATTGCTCCAAATGCTCTTGATCTATTCTTTTTTTAGGGTGAGAAGATTCGCCATTTTATAGACCTGAGGATCTCTTGTGAATGAGCATGCAAAGGCACCACTTGGCCATCATGCCTTATCAGGGGAGCGAAGATTCCTCCCTGATTAAGGGCTCTATGACTACCTCTATGACTATCTATTTGAGATAAAAAATGCTTACTCACACTCTCATGCATTGAAGGTAGAGTTGAGTGGTGGATCTGAGCTGCAATTTGTCAAGGTTTGACCTTTTGCCCATTAAACCTGCTATTCGCCCCACCCTGAAGCGAATGTTGCTAATCGTCCTGAGGTGGGACGACTACCAATTTGTAATCATCCCAGGGTCGAACGAGTAGGAAGCAAAGTGCATGAAGGGTGCCAAATTGACCTCTAACCTTCCAAAACTACTATGGGAGTGGTTAGGACCACTGTTTAACCTCTGGGGGCTGCCCTAGGGGTATGTATGTCAATTTGGGCAGTGCTTGTAGTCACATAATCGAATTGGTGTTGTTTTGGTGTCTGCAAATGCCCCTTTTTGGGATGCATTGTGCATGGTGTAGTGCTAAGCAAAAATAGATAACTAAATTACTAATTATTAGGGTTTCTCAGTAACCTAACCAACTTTTGATGCCCCAAGTATGGAAAGGGCATGCATTCTTGAATCTTTGCTTTTGACGAGCTAATGAGCTTAATTCAAGTGTTAACCTTTTTTCGGTGAGGTGTTACTTGATCTTGGACATTGTTCAGTCATGAATAGGCAAAGGGTGCAACATTTTATTTATAGGAATCTTGAGTTCATGATTATAGAATGCCAAGTGTTTGATCAGCTTGTGATAATTGCTTGTTTGCTGCCCCAAGCAAGAGCGTGATTGTATTTGTCAATGATTCTTTGAATGCATGCCCTTGATTGGGTGTGTATTTGTTGGTTGGTGACTAAGTATGACTACCCCCTCAAGCGATGAATCAATGAGGGAATGACCGAAATGAGAAAATTGACGAGTCACTTGACCCAAGATGACTTATGGTAAGGGTACCTTCAGTTGTTTTTCGTTGAATGCTTATGCAGTTTCCCAACATCTAACCTATTGACGCCTTTGGGGGCTAAAATTTTCAAAAATCCATCCTCTCGTGGAGTGGTAAGACTATGGTAGAATTCTTAGGGAGTAGGATATTGATAATCTATGGCCCTGACGCCAGTTTTGGATGCCAAGAATGTCAGGCGCAAAGGTGCCTTTGTTCGGCAATGTTATTGTTGTTTTTCATGCATTTTGGATGTAGTTTTTGTTGTTTTTAATTTTCTTGCTCTGTAATCGTCCTAGGGTGGAACAAATACTAGTTTTGTAATCATCCCAAGGTGGTATGAGTGCTAACTAGAGCGCTCGTCCTAGGGTGGAACGATTACAGGCCTAAGAGCCTATATAAGGGCCAAAACTAGGTTTTGGGCTCATTTGCACTTTGTTTTTCTAGCAATTTGGAGCTATGAGGAGGAGGATTTCGATTCTGCATAGTAGAGTGCTATTGATATTTCATGGATACCATGAGTGCACAGACTGGATTGTCTAGTGGTAGAGCTGAGGTAAGACCGGTAGGTGCTCCTCTTTATTTGTTTGTTTTTATTTTACAGTTCAAAACCATAATTTTGTATTTGGTTTTTATGTTTAAACTAAGATTAAGACCCTAGGTTAATATTTTATTTATTTTGTATTTGTATTTTTGTTGCGTTGTTTAAACTATAATCAAAACCCTAGTTTTTTTTTTTTAATTTTTTTTGTGTTGTTTTTTTGTTTTTTAGTTTAAACGAATGTTAAAAACCCTAGTTTAAATTTTTTTGTATTTATTTTGTTTTGTGTTTAAACTAGAGTTAAAAACCCTAGGTTAAATATTTTTTTGTATTTTTTTTTTGTTTAAACTAGAGTTAAAACCCCTAGGTTAAAGATTGTGTTGTTTGTTTGTTTTTTGTTTAAACTAGAGTTAAAAACTCTAGGTTTAAAATTTTGTTGTGATTTTGTTTTTTAGTTTAATTTAAGGTTAAAAACCTTAGGTTTAAAATTTTGTTTTTGTTTTTTTTGTTTAAACTAAGATCAAAACCCTAGTTTAAATTTTGTTTTTGTATTTTTTTTTTTGTGTAAACTAAGTTTAAAAACCCTAGGTTAAATTTGTGATTTGTTTTTTTTTTTTTTTATCAGAATAATGTTAAAAACCCTAGTTTGAGATTGTGTAATTTATTTGTCTGTACAGTTTGATGTGAATTTTAGAATGTTGTTGCTTTACATTTTGTTAATTTTTTTTTTTAGTTTAAACTAAGGTTAAAAAACCTAAGTTAAAATTTGTTTTGAATGTTTGTACTGTACATTTGGTTAATGTTGCTGTACAATTTATTAAATGTTTAAGAAGATATCATTGATAGAACAAATATTTTTCAGTATCACCTTGATATCATGTATTATTATCTTTCACATACCTTAATATCTCTATCATATACTACCATGTATATCAAGAGGAGTAGCTTCTTCTACATATTGATAAGTATATCAAAAGAGCAAGTATAATAAAAGGGTTGATATATACAACTGGTGGTATATACAAAAGGAGACCGTTTGGAGATATAATGAATCTTCATCATGGATACTTAAAAAATATTTATGATATAAATTCAGTTGCTTAAGGGCCTAAATTTTGCATCATATAAGACAAATATGACGATAATACTTGTGAGTGAAAAACTTTGGGATATTTTTACTACTATTAAAACTTATCTTGAGGAGATGAAATATAAGTAAAATTTTTAGGGAAGAGATGCAAAGGAAATAATGGTTATCTTATTTGGAGTGGTTGATGAAATACAATGACATATTAGTAGAGTAGAAACATAAAAAGAGGCATGGTATAAACTATGTGCCATATTTGAAAGAATAAATAAAGCAACAATATTTCATCCATAATCATAACTCCATACATTAATTATCCAAGATAGAAAAAGCATTGAATAATTTATTTGAAGAACTGTAGAGTTAAAATCAAAGTTGAATACTATGGAATAAAAGGCTGAAGATAAGCTCTTAATTTTAGTTATACCTAGATCTTTCCCTAAATTATTTAAAATATTGGTGACATCTCTCCAACTATCAAATAGAAGTGTGTCATTTGAGGAGTTGGTAAAAATACTTCAAAAATATGATATAAATAATTAATTGAGACATTAATTGATCATAAATTTCCTTATTTCAATCAAGAAATAATAAAATAATTCAAATATCTCTTTTGCCCCAACTTCATCATTAAATCAGCATCAAAGGAGAAGATGGTATTCTAATATTTGTGAAAGAGAATGACATAGTATAAAATTTTTAAATATAATTTATTGGATTGAAGAAATAAATATCAAAGATAATCTGAAGGGAATCAACAATCACAATATCAACAAAGATAACAAAAAAAAAGGCAATATCAAGGAGGGAAATCACAAAAAAGGTCACAGTATCAAAGGTATATTACACAGGGTGAATTAAAATAAAAATAAGATGATGAAGAAGGATGTGAAACAACACATAAGGTCCTCATGGTAAGAGAAATGTACAAACCAAGAAAAAGAGGTGATAGTAAATAATCCAAGATAAAAGATGAAATATAAAAGTGTGTCATCCAAAGTTAATGAAGGTGAAAATTTCTCAAAACTAAGGTATTGTTTATATGAAATACACAAGAAATTTGGAGAAGGATGATTTCAAAATGTGTGACAATATATGTTTATATTTTAAAAGGAATATGCATGACACTATTCACCCTTGATATCCATGAAGTACAATGTCAAGAGCAAATTAAAATAACTGAGAAGTTTAAGAATAATTGAAGATTAAAGATGTTTATTGTGACATGAGTGATATCCTTCAAAGGATAGATTTTAGTTGTGATACATATGATTCGAGGGCATTGATGGGATATAGATGTTGTGACACTTGTGATTTAAAACCTATAGTGGTTAATGGATTTTGTGATATAAGGGATATTGCAAAGGGAATAAATATAGCTTATGACACTAATGATTTAAATATTATTCATGAAGATAAAATTTATGTATAAGGTGGTTGTGTTGGCCATGATAAAATACATATTTTCATATTTGAGAATGACAATGATAATTCAAATTAGTTTTGAAGGACTTTTTGATGATGAGATATGGTATTTGAATATTGGCAACCAAAATCATAAGGGTGATATAGAATTTAAGGATATTGAAAGGTATATGAAAGGTATTGGTTGAAAAGTTTCAATAAAAATGGGATATTTTGTTACACATTTGGGAAGAAATAGGTAAGGTGTAAAATATCCCATAGTACTAGATATAAGGGAAAATAACTTAAGACCTTGGATATACAAGACAAGAAGGTGGTAGTGAGACCAAGTATGTGAAAAATAATTTTATGTAAAAGGTGAGAGAAATAGTGCTACTAAATTTGTGAAAAGCGCCAACAAAACAAAATTTATGAAGAAGGAATTACATCCAAAAGTTCCTAGCGTGGGTTGTTATAGTCATCATGGAAGACATGGACATGTAATAGCTAGATGTTGAAACTTACACTCATGTGAAATTTGTGAAGAAAATAATCACTTCAAATGTGTATGTTAGCACAAATAAAGTGATCAACAAAATATAGATAATTTATGGAAGGATGAATGTGTGTGATAGGGATAAGATAAAATAAATATTAAATGGTTTCTATAAAAGGAGATAAATTTTTATGATTAAATATCATCATAATGTTTTGAATATGAAGAATAATGTCAAATGTTCCATGGAAAAGTATCTTGGGAAACCTGAATTAAATAATTTCAGTATCAAAATATTATGAAGACCTATAGCAACAAGACTTATAGATGAAAAATTATGTGGAACATTTTGAGGATGTGGATGATTCCAAAGATATATTCCAATTTTAATTTTCCATTGGTGATGACATAATGATCATTCTAGTGGCTAACCTAGAGGTAGCCTAGAGAGGTGACCAAGAGGTAGTGATGATCCAAATGTGGACCAAAGCTAATGATGATACAAAAGTAGAGACCTAGAGATATTGATCCATATGAAGACCCTGAGATATACCAAAGAGGTAGACCACATGAAGATTACTTAGATCTAGCTAAGCTAGAGCTAGATGAGTCAGAGCTAGAAAAGAAATATCTAATCAACTAATGACAATGACCAAGCCAAAGCCAAATCCAAAGAGTGAGAGCCAAATATAGAGCTAGAGCTAGAGTCATAGAATAAATCTAGTATACCATTTCTAAATGCATAGGGGTGATAATATCTATATTAAGTAATGTAACATAATGGGATGTTAAACTCTATTATATTATTTAGAGTTATTTAATCATTTGAAGCTTGTAATTAATGAAAGAATTGATAATTATCTCTCTCATGAGAAAATATGATGAGATGCAAATATAGTTGAAGGTGAAACACCAAGAGCTACAAGTTTTGAAGAGTCTCTCAAAGATGAAGATACATTTTTATGCAATAAAAATATGCATGTTGTTAGCAAGTTAAGGCTAGAAAATATTGAGCATTGAATGGCAGAGTAGATAAAAATATGATAAAATATTGATGTGAAAATTGTTGTATTAAATATTGTGTGTGCATTATTGTAAGTATTTTCTTGTTTACCCCATATTTCAACAATAAAAAAATATAAGTTCATACAAAAAGTAAACAGACAATTGCTTTACAATTGATGTCTACCATTATCATCAGTTCATTCTTTCAACTTTAATGTGGTAAGAACCTATTGCTTCACAACATATAATCCACTAGGTTTTAGATCATGTATGGAATCAAGAAGTACACAACTATAGTATTGATAGTGCATGTATAGTTAAATATTTCAAATAAATGATTCTTTAATCATTACATAAGCAATATAATAATGTACCAAAAAATTTGATCGTGACCACCTTTTTCATTTTAAGTGATTTTTTTACTAATGGTCTTGGTAATGCTTCATGGTTTCACCATTGCAAGTGTGTATATTTGGAAAACTACTTAATTCCATTACTCATATTTTCACCATAATATAATTGAGAAAAATATCCTATTTTAGAATTGATTGTTCCACCATAGAAACATCAAATTATTTTAAAAATTCACATGCTAGAATATAAATCATGACTTTCAAATGTTTGTTCCACTATTTTTTTTTTAAGAATTCATGGTTTCGCACTGAAAATAGTGTATATTTTGAACAAAATATTTTATACCACATCCATGCTTCCACATGACATACTTAAATTCATTTAAAAAAATATCCCATGTTAGAGTTCATGGTTAGACTATGAAAAAATTAAATACTTTCATCGAAAGAGTCCATATGTAGGGATCATGGTCAAGGAAGCAATTTTGAAGCTATTGTAGGTAAACATGTTTCATTAGACACATTATAGGGAGGTCAACTTGACAACAATAATGATAAGCTTGAGGAATACAAAAAGGTGTTTGTTAACAAGGTAAAAGAAGAGTCCAATGACCAATTTGCTTTGGTTAAGACCCAACTAAAAGAGATGATATAAAAGCTATAAAATATATCCCAAACCAAATATTAAATTATATTTTCTTGTTCAAGTTTTATGATGAATATTGTTTGGTTGAGCTAACATACGTAATTAGTATGTTTGTTCTCTATTGCGAGATATATTTGTGAGCTATATTGAAATGATTTTATGATTTTATTTTGAATACATGTATTGATGCAAGCATGATAGATATAATAAACTCTTATTTGTAGTCAATATTTCGTAGGATTGGTAGAAAAACAATATATTGGTGAAGTTTGAGTGGTTATTCAACTATATTGTATTTTTTTTGTATTCCTTATGTAATCTTATAGCATTATCTCAATATAAAAATTTGACATTATGACTTTATAATCAATTCTCTAAATACTTATAGTTATACCCCATAATCCCAAAGACTTTAAGAAACTAAAATACTTCAATAAATTAAGGGTTGACTTCATTATAAATTAAATAAATAATAACCACTAAAATATTATAATATATACTAGTTCTTTATGTATTACCTTCAATGAAGGTATGTTTCACCATCAACATCATTTAACATGTTGGTAAACTTATAAAATCTATTATCAAATGACGTGCTCAACCATTTAACATGTTGGTAAACTTATAAAATCTATCATCAAATGACGTGTGTTCAACCATTTAACTTTTTTTTAGTTTGGAACTTAAATCTTATCAAACTTAAATTTCTTGACTTTTCAAACTTAAATCTTATAAAACACCATATATAAATAATTGCAAGTTTTTTTTTAATATCACAATATAATTACAATATAATATAGATAAAATCTAAGAATAAAACAAATTTAAACTTTTTATATGTAATTTATAATATCACTATTTAATTACAATATAATATAAATAAAACCTAGAAATGGGAACTGTTTAAATCCTTTTTATTAGTAATTTACGTTGCTTTCCAATTGAGTAATATAACTAGCTTACTGTCTTATTGTCATAACAACAGTCATTCATTGAATGTATTCTTTATTACTTATGTTCCTCCAAAGTGTCTTTGGAATTATCTTAAAAGTATTCTCTCTTCCAATCCGACTAGATCTTCTACAATATCTTCGTCCATCACCCGAATATGCTAATTTTGAAGATGTTATAAGATGAAGGAAATTATGAGAACTTCCAAGTTATGTGCATCGTTCCTATGCTTAGAATTACAAGGGTGATATATAAATTTGTTCTCAAATCATCGTCTTTCCAATTGAGTAATATAACTAGCTTGCTGTCTTATTGTCGTCACACCTTTCTTGCATTCTTTATTACATATGTTCCACCAAAGTGTCTTTGGAATTATCTTAAAAGTATGCTCTCTTCCAATCGGACTAGATAAATTTCTTTGTCCATTGCCCAAATATGCTAATTTCGAAGATGTTATACGATGAAGAAAATTATGAGAACTTCCAAGCTATCGACATCATTCCTATGCTTAGGATTACAAGGGCGATATACAAATTTATTCTAAAATCATCATTGGCCATGGCCATGATATGTAAGCCAACGAAAGGCGAGACAAAGTAAGTTTTTAGGACATTGATATATCATCTCAGTAACTTTTATTCAAAAGGAATATAACATCTCAAAAAAACATCTTAAGCATATGTTATACTTTCCATGCTTTCAATAAACTCGTTTGCGTAAAATCCAAGCACCGACAAATCAATACAAACTGCTCTCGATGCGTCGTAAGAAAAAATAAAATCGTAGTGATACACGATGCTTACACCTCTCTGGGTTTTGAGCTTGGAAGACTATATTGATGTAATAAGCCTAATTCAGAATCACCTTGGATTCTTGAAGGAAAATAAAATAAAAAATATTGTTTGAAGAACTAACCCATAAGGCCTGAATAGGGATACTGTAGACATGGAGTCCAAGAAGAACAATCGTGAAGGAAATGTTAGTCCACAAGATGTGGAAGGTGGTGCACACTTTTTTAGGTGCAGCGGGAGCGGGCTGGAATGAAACCCGCGGGTGAGAGCAAAAGGAGATACACAGACTTATTCACGAATTAAATCCGCGGGATGGAGCAGATGTATATCGCGGACTGAAACATGGGTTGAATACACAATTATATGATTCCCTAAAAGGACAAAAATAAATATGTTCTACGTGGCGATATGGAATCATCAGCATTATTTCCAAGGTAACACGTGGGTTATAACATGCTTGTTCTGCGCTGCTAGATATTAGAAAGGTTTCGAGCAGTATAGAACACGTTCCAAGCCATGAGTTTTAAGGAAGCGGGATGGAACATGAACAACAATAAAGTACAATGAAATAAACTTAACTTTGTTAAATTAGATTTATAATCAACCAAATATTGCTCGAAGGCAAAAATACATGAAAATATTATTTATTACTCAAAGAAATACATCTACATATATCTGCAATTATTGAATCAGTTTGTAGGTTACATCCACAAAGGAGTTTATGAAAGCTATGGCTTCAACTCTTGACTTATCTTTACGCTTCTGCTGCGCTGCGCTACTCTCGGTTACTTTGCTCTATTCTCCTCTTCTTCGCTCTCTTTTGATGATACTAGCTTCTCACACATTTATAGTTGGAACAGAGGGAAAAGCTTACCAGCTTTCTAAAACACATTGAATTCAACACTAAGGTTTTTATCCAATATTTGAATAACTACAATTGCCAGTAATAAATACGAACACTTTAAAATACGATGATTGGATTTGAAAGATAAGATCTATCAGAGATCTATCAGGTGTGAAATATGGTTTAATTCTTAACATCCTCATTTAAACAAGATTTCACAAAGACTTTGACACCTAGATTTTCCCTTAACCTTTTAAAATCTTCCTCCTTCAAAGGTTTTTTGAAGATATCCACAACTTGGTCTTTGGACTTGCAAACCAATAATACAACTTCATTAAGTTTTAACTATTCTTTGAGAAAGTGGTAGCGGATATCGATGTGCTTGCTCCTACCATGAAACACTAGATCCTTTGATAGTGCTATGGCCGAATTGTTATCACAAAATATTGTTGTTGCCCATTCCTGGTGATGATTGAGCTCACTTAAAATTCTTGGTGCCAAACTGCCTGGCATGCGGCTGAGGCGGTGGCAACGTACTCTGTATTAATAGTTGATAATGCAACAACTGGTTGCTTCTTCGATCACCAAGAAAATAAACCTGATGTAATATGGAATAGATAACATGAAGTGGTCTTCCTAGAATCTATATTGCCAGTCCAATCACTATTTGTGTAGCCAACAAGTTCAAGTTGGTCAGTTCTTGCATAGAAGATTCCATGGTTCCTGATCCCATTGACATAATATAAAATTCTCTTATCTTCCTGTACGTGAGTGTTCTTCAGTGCTTCTATAAATCTGCTAATTAGACTCATTGCAAACATCAGATCTAGTCTGGTTGCTATCAAGTACATGAGACTTCTAACTAGCCTTTTGTAGAAAGTTAGATCAATATTGCTATTACAATTTGTCTTGCTCAATTTTAGGCCTGTTGCAACTGGTGTGATAATTGGTTTGTTGTCCTCCATTCTGAACCTCTTCAAGATATATACTACATACTTACCTTGAGAGATGAAAATACCATCCATAGATTGGTCAACTTCAATGCCAAGAAAATATTTCATCAAACCTAAATATGTCATCTCGAACTCCTTCATGGCATATCTAAACTGCTCAAACAACATATTACTATTTCCAATATATATCAACTCATCTACATACAAGCAAACAATGATCATCTCCCCCTTTATATTTAGCTTCATGAAGAGGGTGTGCTCTGGATATTTTATGAACCCATTCTCCTAAAAATAAGCATCAATGTGACTATACCAAACCCTAGGTGCTTGCTTCAACCCATACAAGATGTTCTTCAATTTTAAGACCTTACCTTCTTACCTTTTTAGCTCATAGTCGGGTGGCTGGTCTATGAATACATCTTCTTCCAACACTCCATTGAGGAAGGCAAACTTGACATCCATCTGGTATACATTCCAACCCTTCTGGGATACCAATGCAAGGATCATCATGATCGTGTCAAGTCTCACTACAGGTATATACCTCATGATAGTCAATCTCTAACTTCTGTTTATAGCCTTTTACCACCGATTTGACCTTATACCTATCAAATTCACCTTGGGCATTGAACTTTGTTTTATATACCCATTTTACTCCAATTATCTTCTTCCCTACTAGAAGATTCACTTCTTCTTTGTTGGAATATCTTTTAATTGCTAGGTATGATATTTCTCTATGGCTTAAATCTCATCATACATAGCTTTCATCCATTTTCTATTTTTAATTACATCTTCAAATGAAATTGGATTACACTAAAAAAATAAAGCAAAATCGCAATGTTCTGCTTCGTCAATTTAATTTCTAGTTACCTCATATATATCTTGCAAGCTCCTTATCTTTGATGGTATATTCAAGTTGGATATTATGTCTGCAGCTGGAGGTTACCATGATGATGAGGTAGTGCTATTATTGTCACTAGTATTATTGCTTGAAGCTATAGGTATATGCGCTATATCTTCTTCCAAGTTCTTAGACTCAATGATTACTGGTTCTTGCTGACTAGTCTTGGATTTCCAATTCCAAAATTCATCTTCTATGAACATCATATATCGGCTAATGATCATATTATTTGTTATAGGATTATACAACTTGTAAGCCTTTGATTCTTCACTACAACTAGTGAAGATACAATTTTTTGATTTATCATCTAGTTGCTCCATGCATATCGAGGAATCCTATCCTTCACACTCTTTATGGGACACCTATTTGGTAGATAAACTACATAAACTACAAATTCTACATAAAACTCATGTGGTAATCCCTTTACCTTTAGTATACTTCATGCCATGTCTATTATGGTTATGTTCTCCCTCTCTGCAATAACATTCTGATGTAGTGTGTATATAGCTATGAACTACCTTCAAATTCCATTTGATTTGCGAAAATTATGGAATTCATTGGATATGTATTCAGTTCCTCCATATTTTCTAAAAGTCTTCACATAATAGCCACTCTATTTTTTAACTAGATCCTTGAACTCCTTTGAATTTTTTGAATGCTTATAACTTTTACTTGATGAGATATACCCATTTCCTCTGAATGAAATCACCAATAAAATTTAGGAAGTACTTGTTGTCGATAAATATGTTCATTTACATAGGATCACAAATATATGAATACACCAGCTCTAATGTTTGTGAAGCTCTCCATGACTGCCTTGTAGGGAATGCATACCTATGCTGCTTGCCAACTAGACAACCTTCACATGCTTGATTGGGTTGATTTATGAGGGGTAATCCCTTCACTATATATTTCTTATACAATAGGTTCAAACCACTAAAACTTAGGTGACCATATCTAAGATGCCACAACCTTGTAGCATCATTCACAATTGCACTAAATGACATCAGCAATTTATTTTGAATCTACAAGGTAAATATCTTGTTGTTTATAATGGACATAGCTGTAATGAGTCCATTCTCTTTATCTTTGATGATGCAAGCTCCATTCTTAAATTACATAGTGTGTCCCTTTTGCACAAGTTTTCCAATGATCAACAAGTTATGTTTCAACTGAGGTACATAATACACACCAAAGATGTGCTTTCTTTCACCTTGTTTAGTATGAATTATAATCTTCCCTTTACCCATGATAGGTATCTTGTTGTTATTCCCCATATTCACCTTTGATTTTATCGATTCATCCAACTGCGATAACATCTCTCTATTCTCAGACATGTGGTTACTACAACAACTATCAAGATACCAAGTATTTTTTTGGCTCTCCTATTAAGTTTGTAAGTTAACAACAAATTCCCACATGCATCTATACTTTTTACATTTTTATTTTCATTTGTATAGTGAGCTTGCTGCTTATTATGCTTGGCCAACTTATTTCTATACTCATAGCTATAATAAACAAACTTCTTGCAATAATAATATTGGTTCTTTGATTCATCATACCTCTGATTTGATTTTCTTACTTATTTCTACCATTACCTCTTCCTCCTTCTTGATGGAAGTTGCATCTAGTATCTCCTTCATTAGAGTTTGATATTTCTCCTCTCTTGTTACCTCTTTCATACTTATATCTATTGCTTTATCATCTTATTCCTTGAGAACTAAAGGCATCTTATTGGGATTCTTCTCTTCTATTGTTATCTTGGAATGAGACCTACATCTCAAACACTTGCTCTAATAAGGACTGAGATGACTAGATCAATATATGCTCATGTGTTTGCAAAGAGCCCATGAACTCATCCATCGAGAGGGTTGTTAAAAATCCTTGATTCTTCACTATCAAAAATGAGTCGAACCTTTCTAGTATGCTCCTGAGTATCTTCTTCGCAATTTTCTAGTTCTTCACATTCTTGCAATTCAATCTCATATTGTTGATGACACCCATTGAATGGGTAAAGAAGTCACTCATGGACACTCAATCACTCATATGCAAGTTCTCAAACCCTATTCTCAGCATCTGTAACCTCACCAAATTTACTTTATTGATACCCTAGAAGGATCTAGAAAGAATTTCCCATTCCTCATTTGATTTCGTAGAGAGCTAGAAATAATACCTTCTAATCCTTCTTTTGATTCTTCTTCAAGATATTTAAATCTAATTGGGAGAGAGCACTCAATATTGCTACATCTGCTGGTTATGCATAACCATTCTACACTAGGTCCCATAGCTCCTGAGACCCAAATAAGATCTTCATCTGCATAATCCAGTAATCATAGTTATTATCATTGAAACATGGGATCTACAACTACAATGAGTTACCACTAGAAGCCATTGCTTCTTATATTTCATGAATGATGATGCTAGATCTGATATCAATTTTAAAGATTTATTGTACTTCGCATAGGGTACTATACATCATGGGCTTGAATAGCTATGGGTTGGAGAACGTGCTATATCTCATGGGATAGATCATGTGCTATATCCCATGAGACAAGTCACGTAGAATTTTGTGGGCTAGAACAAGATGTTCTGGACCATGATTTGTAAAAGGCATGCACACTTTTCTAGGTGGAGCATAAGAGGGTTGGAACATGAAGTCCACAAAATGATGAAATCCAAGGGTGAGAGCAAAAGGAGATACACAGACTTATTCACAAGATAAATCCATGGGATGGAGAAAATGTGTATCATGGACTTAAGCATAAGTTGAATCTGTAGGGTTCGATAATTAATTAAATGAAGCAGTTGGGGTATAACAAGGACAAAAATAAATATGTTCTATACTACAATATGAAATCGTCGATACAATTTCCAAGATAAACTAATATGTAGTCTAGAACATGCTTGTTCTATGCTACTAGATATTACAAAGTTTTTCAATGGTATAGAACACATTCCAAACTATGATTTTTAACGAAGGATCCTCAGTGGGATGGAACATGAACAACAATAAAGCACAAAAAAATAAATCTAACTTTGCTAAGTTAGATTTATAATCAACCAAATATTGCTCGAAGGAAAAAATACAAGAAAATATTAGTTATTACTCAAATATGGAAATACATCCACATACATATGCAACTGAACTAGTTTGCAAGTTACATCCTTAGAGGAGTTTTCGAAAGTTATGACTTTAAATCTTGACTTATCTTCATGCTTCTACTGTGCTGCTCTACTCTTAGATTCTCTGCTCTGTTCTACTCTCCTTCACTCTCCTTTGACGATACTAATTGCTCACATATTTGTAGTTGGTATGGAGGAAAAAGCTTACCAAATTTTTGACATGCATTGAATTCAAAACTAGGGTTTTTATCCAATCACCGAATAACTCAAACTATTGGTAATAAATGTAGATACTTTAAAATATGATGATTGGATTTGAAATATAATATCTATCAGAGATCTATTAGGTGTGAAATCTAGTTTAATTTCTAATAATGTGGTTATTGTATTTACAACCCTACTTTTAATACTCTAAATCTTATTCTTTAAAATTAGAAAGCTTAAAAATTTAACCTATTTATTATGTATGCAAGATGGTATACATTTATAGAATAATATAGAGGGGATGTATCATGAAACACATGCTAAATATTTCTATCAACTAAGAATATCATGTCTAAGAGAATTAGGATTTGAAATAATTAAATGAATTCATTATCTGGTCATTTGTTAATGGTAATTTTTATTTTATGCTTCAGTGGATTTCTAACTTCTATGTCATGTTGGAGTTTGAAGAATTCTTCGAAAATCCAAAACACTTTTATTTTTATTATATTTTGTGTTATACTGTGGGCAGGAATTTCATAGGCATTTAGTTAGAGACTATTTTGATGTTAATATATAGGCAGTTCTTTGTTTTTTAAACACTTTCCATATAAAAAGTAAATTTTATTCTATTTTAATACATGTTATTTCTTCTCCATAAACAAAATTCATATGATGGTTGTGACGTTGGTTTTAACTAATTTTTTTTCCAAAATGATAAAATGATGAAATGTGGGAGAAGAATTCATGGTAAACTTCTTCTTGATGTTCATAGGATACAGGTCAACTGTCATTAATGATAAGACCAATGGCTTCATAACTATTCTTGGGGTGTTACTTATGTAGAGAATGGCAATGATGATACTTGTCTATTCCCTCATTCATATCTCAGGGGCTCATTTTAAACCTATAGTTACTGTGGCCTTTGCAACTATCAAGAGATTCCAATTGATTAATGTGGGTATCCTTTTTCTTATTATTATTGTTAGTTCAGTATTTTTTGGTCCTTTTAATTCTATGGAGTCCATATTTATATATACATCAATTGGGGGTGTTATTATTGAACTGTCATCAATTGGGGGTATTATTATTGAACTCACATGATAGATTCGAGGCTACATAGGGGCTCTGGTTTTGGCATCAATATTTTTTGGGTTAGTCCTCCGTCTAATTTTTAGAAATATAAATAACATTATAGAAACCTCACCATCAGATACAACCATTCAGTCCTTCATCTTGGACATTTTTGTTATATTTCTACTCATGTTCTTCATTTGTATAATGGGCACTGATAATAGAGCGGTAAAACATCAAATTTTTTTAATATATTATTTTTTGAATAGATAATTGACCCTAATATAGGAGAACTTAGAAAGTCCAATCATCTGAGGACTTTAGAGAAGAAAATCCCAGTATTTTTTTAATTTAATTGATGCATATAGGAGAACTAGCAGGATTAGCAGTTGGTACCATAGTTGCAATGAATGTGCAATATTGTTGAGTGGAGGGGATTTAATATTTGATATTTTACTAGGAACATATTTTATTTATAATTATTTATTATTATAAAGACTTTCTGATCGTTTTATGATTTTTATTTTTGATCTAAAATTTTATTAGGTTTATTTGTTTATTATAAAATCTATTTTCAAGTAGAGGAACTCAATATTTAACTTTTTTACATCTTTTGCTAGTCATCACTTCTTAAAAAACTTATGATCATTCAGAGGGACTTTATTCATCTTCTACTCATCATTGTTAGTAATTTGATCAAATTTTACTTGATATATATTTGATATATGTTATATTCAAATTTAATCATCGGATTTTAAAGTACTCGAACTTATTACCTATGGTTGTAGTTGATAGGCACCATAATTTTAAATTTAATGTTGTTAGAATGTTGGTGATTTTTTCGTCCATCCTTAGCTAAATATATGATTTTTTTCTATCATTTTGATATAATAATAAGAATAAAGAAGAAATGCAAGAGAATGCCAGAAGGACGAATGTAAAATCAAGTAGTGAAAGCTACGATTTTCAGCATACTTCTGTATGGATGTAAATTGCAATCTTATTAAGTTACAGATGTATGTGGAATGCTTCTGGAGTAAGAAGCATACTGTGTAATCTATTTTGAGCAATGTAAAAATACATTTACACATTTATGCTTTCATTTCTCTATTTGAATGTTGAATAATTTTACTTTGTAAAGTTAGGTTGCTTTTTTTATCTCACTGCCACCCACATTCCCATTTCTCATCAAGTTAGAACAAAACTCTAAATATCTCTATTTCATTGGGTAGAATTTTCTATTCCACTGGAGAAATATATTCCGCTTGCACATTCCTATTCCACTGAATATTTACATTTCGTTGAGTGGAAATATTTATTCCACTGGATATTTCTATTCCACTAGATATTTGCATTCTGCTGAGTAGAAATCACTATTCCATGAATTTGACCTAAGTTAGCATGACCATTTGTTTTTCCTCCATGGAATTTAGTTTTGAGTAGATCCACATCCATGTCGTCCTTTATAAAGAGTGTCAAATTCCATTATGCTCCACTCCCCTATGAGATTGAATTTCATGCTCCTTGTGCATCAAAAAGAGTGCAAGTTATTTTGAGTTACGAATTACGGTAAGCAGCAGATTTGTGAAAAGTAATTTATTTAAAGCTCTTGAGTGGCATCAGTTTGGGCCATATCCTTTATACTAATACTGACTCTTTCAAATAGGTATCAGAGCTAGCATCATTAGTAGAAGTTTATAGAAGCAATGACTTCCAACAATAATTCATTGTAATTGTAAATCCCATGATTTAATGACAAGAATAATGATTACTAGAGCATTCAAATGAAGATATTATTTGGGTCTTAGGAGCTATGGGATATAGTGGAGAATGGTTACCCAAAACCCATAGATGCAATAACATTGAGTGCTCTCTCTCAATATGAGTTAGATTGATTGAAGGATAATTGAAAGAATTACCATAAGATATTAACTCAAGTGTTGAAGGTGAGTTGGAGAGGAGAGGGCAATCCTCCAAGGGAGGTTCCAGGTTTGAATATCCACCCTACCAAAAAGCTGAATTGGATACCCAATATCCAATTGATAATGTTGGTGCGGGCAGGGCTTGGTGCGACCCCCAGGTGACTTTGATGGTGTAGAACCCCCTGTTCGTGGTATCTTAGACCAAGGTGGCCCCGCAAGGGGTTTTTCGCTTATAAAAAAAAAAATTACCATAAGATACTATTTTATATAATGTAGGTAGTTGAGGAGACTATTTTTCCAAGAATTACAACAGTAACCAAATCAAAGGGGGTATAAAAAATTTTAGTCTGCTCCTTCCAAGGGAACAATAAAGTGAAGCTAGTAAGGTTGTAGCGAATGAGAAGAGAGTTTTCAAATTTGTAAATGAGTGAATCAAAGTCCATGAGCAACTTGTTTACTCGCATAATGGGTATCATCAACCAGATGAGGTTGAATGGCAAGAATATTGAGAACCAAAGAATAGTGGAGAAAATATTGAGAAGCCTACTAGTAAGGTTTGACTTAGTAGTTATAGTAATTAAAGAATAAAGAGATTTAAAAACCCTCTCAGTAGATGAGCTCATGGATTCTTTTCAAACACATGATCAGAGGTTGAGCTAGACATCTCAATCCTATTAGAGCAAGCATTTAAGATGTAGGTCTTATTCAGAGACAATAGGAGAATATTATAATCCCACCAAGCAACTTCAATATCTCAAGGAGGAAGAAGATAGGATAATAGAGAAAAATATGGGAGAAGTCATAAGAGAGGAAGAAAGTCAAATTCCAATGAACGAGAGACCAACTACAATTTTCATCAAGCAAGAGGAAGAGGTAATGATAGGAATAAACAAGGAGGATCAAACTAGAGGTATGATAAATAAAATATGCATTGTTATTACTGAAAGAAATTTTGCCATTATATTTATGAGCGTAGAAATAAATTGGGCAAGAAAAAAAAGCAGCAAACCCACTATACAAATACAAATGAAAATAGAGAAAGTAGATATGTATGTGGGTCTATGATGTTAACTTGTAGAACTTAAGAAGAAATTCAAAAGAATACTTGATATCTTGATAGTTGGTGCGGTAACCACATGTTTGGGAACAAATAAATATTCTCAAAATTAGATGAAACCATTAAATTCGAGGTGATTATGGGAAAAATAGCAAGGTACCTATCATGGGTAAAGTAAGGATTGTAATTTACACCAAGCAAGGTGAAATAAGGCACATCCTTGATGTGCATTATGTTCCTGGGTTGAAACATAATTTACTAGGAATTGGATAAATTGTGCAAAAGGGGTATACAATGCAATTTAAAAATGGATCCTGCATCATTAGAGATAAAGAGAATGTGCTCATATCAAGTGTAGCCATGTAAAATAATAATATGTTCCTTCTACAAATTTAAAATGAGCTACTACTTTAATTTAGTGTAGTTGTGAAAAATGCTACATGGTCATGGCATCTTATATTCGGTCACTTAAGTTTTATTGGACTAAACCTCTTGCACAAGAAACAAATGGTGAGGGAATTACCTCTCGTAGAGCAACCCTATCAATATTTTTTCAAGCCTGATCTAATGGTGGTATTTTTATGAAGTTCTAAGAAAATTTAATAGTTCAAAAGTGGTCCCAAATATTACCTTATATTTTAGGGCTTCAAATACCCCAAATTTTGGTATGAAGATGCTTGATTTGATTTGCTTAGGATTCTCTATGATTCACCTTGATTTTGATTAAGATTCACCATTTTTTTACAAGTACATTTTGATTCCAACCCATTATGCATAACCCTAGTTGAAAGATATAATGGCATACTGGTTGCAAAGGCTACATAGAGAAGTTAGGTATTAACTATCATAAGGTATATACATTTGTAGTGATACTAGACGCAGTTATATTGATATTAGGATTGGCAACCAAAAAGTGGTGGATGATGTATGTCAAGTTTACCTTCTTAAATGGAGTTTTGGAAGAAGAGGTCTACATAGACCAGCCACCCAACTATGAGCTAGAAGGGCAAGAAGGAAAGGTCTTGAAATTGAAGATATATAGGTTGAAGAAAGCACCAAGGGCTTGGTATAGTCACATTGATACATATTTTCAAGAGAATGGGTTCATAAAATACCCATATGGGCACACACTCTAAATTAAGATGAATTAAGAGAAGAAGATGATAATAGTATTCTTGTATGCAGATAATCTAATTTTACTAGCAATAGTATTATGCTATTTGAGCAATTTAGAAATGCCATGAAATAAAAGTTTGAGATGACGAATTTAGATCTAATGAAATATTTTATTGGCATTGAAGTTATCCAATTTGTGGATGGTATCTTCATATCTCAAGGCAAGTATGCAAAATATGTTTTGAAGAGGTTTAGAATGCAGGACAACAAACCAACAATCACACCAATTGCAATAAACCTAAAATTGAGCAAGAAATATTACAACAACAATGTTAATCCAATATTCTATAAAATATTAGTTGGATGTATCATGTATTTGATAGCAACCAGACCTAACTTAATACTTACAGTGAGTTTTATTAGAATATTTATGGAGGCACAAAAAACACTCACTTGCAAGTAAACAAAAGAATTCTACAGTATGCCAACGGTACCAAAAACCATGGAATTTACTATGCAAGAAAAGTCCAACTTGAACTTGTTGGCTACACAAGTAGCAATTGGACTAGTAATATAGATGATAGGAAGATAAATTTTGGTTATGCATTCCATATTGGATCAGGTGCAGTTTCATGGTCATCAAAGAAGCAACCAATTTTTGCATTATCAACTACTGAGGCAGAGTATGTTACCTCCACTTCAGTCGCATGTCAGGTAATTTGGATGCAAATAATTTTAGGGGAGCTAAATCATCATAGGAAGAGATAACAACCATATTTTGTGACAAAAATTCAGCCATAACACTATCAAAGGATCTAGTATTTCATGGTAAGAGAAAGCATATTGACATCTGATATCATTTCATCAGAGAATTAGTGAAATATAGTAAAAAAAAAAAATTGTTTTGGAGGTCCAAAGAGCAAGTTATAGATATCTTCACAAAATATTTGAAGGAGAAAGATTTTAAAAATCTGAGGAAAATTCTTAGTGTCAAATATTTTTGTAAAATGTAGTTTAAAGGAGGATTTTATAAATTAAACCAAATCTCACTTGATAGATCTCTGATAAATTTTATCTTTAGATCTAATCACTGGATTTTAAAGCACTCAAACTTATTATCAGTGGTTGTAGTTGTTCGATGATTGGATAGACATGATAATTTTAAATTTAATGTATATAAAAATATTGGGGAGTCTTCCATCCATATGTAGCTATATTTATGAGTCACTCATATCATTTTGATATAGGAATAATAATATATAAGAAGGGTAAGAGAATATTTTAAGGGTAAATGTAAAAGAAAATAGTCAAAGCTGCAACTTTTAGATAACTTGCAATATTACTAATTTACATATGTATGTGGAATGCTTATGGAGTAATAAGCATCCTACGTTAATCTATTTTTAGAAATATAGAAATATATTTACATATTTATGCTTTCATCTCTGTATTTGAATGTTGAACAATTTAACTTTTCAAAGTTAGGTTTTCTTTCTTCCACTAGATCCATTACCTCCATTAGAATACATTATAAATAACATACTGATAATTTAGATGTTGGTAGGTATTGGATATATATTTAGGACTAACCTATTATAATTATAGAAATGCAAAGACAATACATCCAAGGCATCCTATATATGAGATCTCTCTCTTGGTCCCATGAAAAATATTTTTTTGGATGAAACAACACTTCTAAGGGTGAGTATTGAGTTGCTTAAGGTTATTTGGCCCTATCCCATAATAATCCCAACCATTATTATGATATTTTTTCTTAGTTTTGGGCTCAAAATATTTGGCCTAAGGTGGGGTTTTTTACTTGGATGTTATTGCATCGTAGGGTGCTAACTAGTGAGTAACTTATGAAATGTGGTTTTCATGGCCGTCTTAGATGTCAAATATGTGGAGAGAATGTTTAAACTCTTAGCCATATTTTTATTAAGTGTACCTTAGCCTTTCAGCTATGGAGGAGAATGGTCATCTTATTTGGCTTACAGTGGTCCAATTTTTTAACTTTTGAATAACTTTGGAGGAATTGGCCTAAATAGGAGGGTGTTGATCATTTCATTAGGTGGTTAGTTTTGATGGGATCTACCATTCTACCTTAGAATATCTAGAATGAAAGGAACAACAAGATTTTTAATCAAAAAAGAAAAAATATTCATTATATTTGGTAAAATACCATTATCAACTTAGTTGAATCAATACAACAACTCCTTAATCACCCCTAAAACTCCCACCAAAGATAGAATCAAGTGATGCAAATATTTAAGATTAAATCTTATAATGGTAACTGGATTAAAGGGAATGCAAGTGATTGCAAGATGTAAATAATAAGGAATTGGTAGTCTCCTCCTAATGATTATGGAAAATTCAATACCGATGGAGCCTCTAGAGAAACCCTAGAAAAGCTAGTGTAGGAGAAATTGGTAGGCTTTCTTATGGTTCCCTAGTTTTTACTTTTGCTAAGAATTTGGGTATCCTTTCCAATAACCTTGTAGAGGGATATGGTATCCTCAAAGGTCTACAAGAGGCTACTAAGGTTGGATGGAAAAATATGCTGGTTGAATTTGAATCTTAACTAATGATTAATATTTTGAAGACTCCTAATAATCACAAGGTTGATTGGAGAATAAAAAGAATTGTTGAGAAGATTTAATTAATTGAGATGGGCTTTTTAAAATCTGATTGCAATCATGTGGTTAGAGAACGGAATATAAGTGTTGATGCTTTAGCTAATTGGACATTGGATAAAGGTGATTTTACTTGCTATGACGATCCTCCTAGATGGTGGGCTTCACAAATAAGGAAAGCTCTACTTTTTATCCTTTCTTTGAATGGCTCCAGTACTATAATTATCTAGTTTCTTTTTGCTTTGTTTTTTCTTCTCTTTGGTTTGGTCAGGGTATTTTAGTTCCCTATATTAGTCATTTGTTTCTTATATTTCCTTTGTTGATTATTGCCTTAAAATTATTTTTGCCTAGAAAGGTCGTAGTTGTAGTTTTTTTGAATTTAGCAAAAAACCCTTTGCAGGATCACCTTGGTCTGATAAATCATGACTAGGGGGTTCTACGCTGTCAAAATCACTTGGGAGTCACGCCTGATCCTGACCGCACCAGCATTATCAACTAGATTTTGGGTACCTAATGTGCATTTTTTAGGGTAGAGATTCAAACCAGGGACCTCCCTTGGAGTATTTCCCTACCCTCTCCAACACACCTACAACACGTGGGTGTGTTTTATTTTTTTTGTGTTCCTTTTTTTTTTTTTTTTTTTGAGGGGTGTGTGTGTTTTTGTACTATTTTGTTTTTGTTGTTTTTTTTGTGTTTTTGTTGTTTTTGTGTTTTTTTCTTTTTTTTTGTATTTTGGTTGTTTTTCATGTTTTTGTGTTTTGTGTTTTTTATTTTTTAAGTGTTTGTGTGTTGTTTAATTATTTTATGGTTTTATTATGTTTTTTGTTATTATTTTTTATTTTATTCTATTTATATTTATATTTATTTATTTTGAGTTCTTTTTTTTTTATCTTTTATGTTTTTTTTTTTTCTGTGTGTTTTTTATGTTTTTTTTGTCTTTGTTTTTTGATGTTGTATTTTTTTGTGTTTGTTTGTGCTTTTGTTTTTTGTTTTTTTAGGTATGCTCGTTGAGTGTGCCAAATGGGTTAGGCCAGTTACAAGCCCTAGGTGTTTTTTTTGGAATATATACCCTTGCATCCTTGGAACTTACCCAAAAGTGGCATCCCATTTGGGGTATTTTCTAAAAAAAAAGTTCAAGAACATATGATTCAAAATTAAACTCAAGGTTCCACATGTAAGCATGTGGAATTATGCATCCATCCTCTAGATATTATGTACCCTAGAGGATAACCCCATGCCATGATTTTAGATTCACTATTATAGTGGGTAAAGTGGATAGAATCACTAAATATCATATTCTAAGGAACCCAACCAATCTCGTGCACTTGGGAGTCTAATTACAATGGTCAAAATCGTAAAAGTGGCATTCAATGCTATGTACTAATTACTAATGATTGTAAAAAAAAGAACCAAAATAAAAAAAAATATCCCTACCAAACCATCTCCATTGTGTGTTAAGCCTATAAGTGAGTTTTGATCACTTCAACTAGTGTATTTTTGACTGGGTTATCATAATTGGTACCATATCCTAGGTTGTAATATTCATAGGTCATAGGGTCCAAGGTTTTCCAAAAAATAACTCTAGTCTTATACCATTAGCAAGCGATGAACATTAAAATTGATATAGCTCTTTTGTATCCAGGAGGAAATTGATGATCTTGCATCCATAGTCAATTGTTCCAGGGATAGAAGGAATAACTTATATCTATAATCAAGTTGTTAGCAGATAAAATGAAACAAAAATAAAATATATTGGAAGTATCTATCGATAAAAAAAAATAGAAGTAAAATAACAAAGAAAAGCTAAGAATATGATCCACAAGCAAAAATAATAATAATCTGAAAAGAAGTGGGGCATATCATAAAGTAGATATTGGTGAAAGATAATAAAGGAAAGTCTCAAGGTACTAAGCTAGGTTGCTTCATCTATGGAGGACCACATTGTGCTAATAAGTTTTTATTAAGAAAGTATCAATGGAAAAAAAAGTCAAATAGCCCCTACTAAATTATGGGACAACTAGAAATTTGTTTGGATGGACAAGTCATAAATAGAAATTCAAAGAATATTGAAAAATCTAACTCATTTCTATATGTAGCTTCCTTAGATTTTTTCAATAATATCCTTGGTATGGATTGGTTAAAATATCATAAGGCCCTCATTAATTTTCAATAAAGGTGGGCGGATTTCACTGAAGGACCTAGTCATTGAATAAAGAATCCATTGTGATCAGGGTACCTTCTGACCATATCTACTATCTGCATTACAACTTAAGAAATACATGGGGTAGTATATGTAACATGAAGATAATGAGGCTAATTTGAAATTTTTTAACAATTTTCCTATGTTAGAAAATATTAAGCATGTGTTTCCTAACAACCTACCCAGACTTCATAACAAGAGTTTGATTTCTCTAGGAACTGAATCTATTGCTAGATAACCTCACCGTATGACATAAATTGAGTTATATGAATTTAAAGTAGAGCTTTAGTAACTTCTTGAAAAGGGTTTAACTAAGCCAAGTGTATCACCTTAAGTAACCCTTGTATATTTTGTAAATAAGAAGAACAAATCCTTAAGGTTATAGATACTCCTTTCCTGGTATTAAAAATATATTCAATCAACTAAGCAAAGTTGCTATATTTTTAAAAACTGATGTGGCTATCACCAGGAAGATACTTATAAAAAAAACTTCCTAGAATAAGGTATTTGCATTATGAGTTTATAGTTTTACCCTTTGGGTTAATAAATTCCCAAATAACTTTCATGAATCTTATGAACATATGTTTCATTAACAACTATACTGATGTATTTGAAATATATCTTGATCTACTTATGCACAAGGGAAGAGCATGACCAACACATGAGAATTATGTTAGAAACATTAAGAAATAATAATTTATATGGAAAGATTTATAAATATGAATTTTACACCCACAATTCCAATATTTAGGGCATAATATATCTACTGATGGAACTAGTGAAGCCTTAATCAATTGGCCTGCACTCACCAATGTGTCAAAAGTACATAGATTTATGGAATGACAAATTATTTTGTAAATAAATTCTTATAGATTACCCATTCAATCATGAGTATAAAAACAAGAGAAAAATAATATAAATAAATTAAATAATGTGAAGTAGCTTTCAAGTTGTTAAAGAAAATATTGACAACTACTCTAGTTCTTAAATACCTAATCCATTAGAAAAGCTCACAGTTTGTATCCATGCCTCTACCAAAATACTAGATGGAATTTTGACTCCAAACAAAGTAATCTTAGCCTACGAGTCTTAAAAGCTTAAAAAGTATAAAATGAACTATGCTACCCATTATTTAGAGTTAGAAACTATGGTTCATGCACTTAAAATATTGAGGTATTATTTGTTTGAGGAAAATATTTGAATTAAATATAGATCATCAGAATATAAGATAACATCGATGGATGGAATTCTAATCGAGTATGATTGAATACATTAAGAAAGGAAAATAAGTTAGCAAATGCCTTAAAGCTAAATGAGGTACATAGCTACTATATCCAGATGTTATGTAGATATGTTTGACAACGTTGGATAATATCAACAAGGTTATAGCTATTGTTGCAAATATTGAGCATGGGTTGAGTTAGAACATAAAAGAGAAAGAATTTAATATTAAGAATAATTTTTTAATCCTTAGAGACAATATTGGCATCCCTGAGATAAAAGTTCCCATTCTACACCTTATTCGGTACATCTTGGAAGGGTTAAAGTGAAAGAAAATATAAGAAAAACTTCTATTGGCTAGGAATAAAGTGAGATATAAATAATTTATGGCTAGATGACTCGACTACAAAAAAAGTGAATGTTGGATACCTACATCTAGTTAGAAAAATTTACTGTCATGACATTATAGAATAGAAATATCAAGTTATCTCTATTTATTTCATTAAGATATCACCCAAGATCTAGTTTCAACAAGATGCAATGTTGGTTGTGGTTGATAAGTTGACCAAGGTATCTCACTTTATCATAAGAAATTTTAGGAATGTTGCGCTTGATATTTCTAGCAATTTTTTTAGAGATACTATGCAACTACATGGATTCTCTAAAGTCATCATTATAGGTAGGATTTTGGATACTAGAATAGCCAACCGGAGAGGTTTGATCAAATTATAGTTATAATTTATATGTATTACATGGATTATAAGGCCACTTACATTTCATCAAGATTACTATACAAGGAAGAAGACTAGAGGATTAGGAAGAATCAGATTAGATATTGTTCAAATAACAATAAAATAAGTCAATATTGTTCAGTAGAGAATTCAGGAAGCACTTATGAAGACTTAAAAGAGATCACCAAGATAATTCTCTATGGAGATACAATGTCTTTGTGAGGGTGAAAATCAAGAAAAAGTATGAGAAAATTAACTAGGTCCTTGAAGATATACTATTACATGGACCACAAGAATAAGTGGGAGGTTATCCCATAAGAATAAGTGGGAGGTTATGCCTTAAGAATAACTAGGAGGTTATCCAGAGAATAAACAATAGGTTATCCCATAAGAATAAGTGGGAGGTTTTGTGAACCATTTTTGTGAAACCAAAGCCATGAACATCCCTGCTACTATGTATTGGTCCATCGACTACACCATTACGTCTACCCGCAAAAAGGAGGATGTCTTTCCCAGTCACTAGGGGCTTTTCAAAGTCCTTTACCATTATCTCCTCCTTCATTTCCCTAGTGGCAACATTCCTAAGTCCGAGTCTAGAGAAGATAACTCTTCCTCTACTCCTAGCCCCAGCCTTCTAATCCAAAAAGGATAATAAAAAATGACAAGCCTCACCCTATTGCTAGGAAGAAAATCAAAGTTGAAACGACCCCTGTTAGAATCTCTCAACAACTGAAGCTTAAGGAAGTAGTTGAAACCCCACCGTCCACAACTGGAAAACCTCCTAAAGCTTAGTATACTTCGCATGATCTTGTTGATAAGTTCCTTCATAAATTAGTTATCCATGCTACTACTGTGTCAATCATCCATCTAGAGACGACTTACATCGCCATTGATAAGGCCATTGCTAGCCTTAAGGAATAGAGGCATAATCTTAGCCTTTTCTTCTTTTGTGAAAATTTTAATGGTTCCTCCATGGTCTTTGTTGGTAAATCCCATTTTGATGTTAAAGTGCGTGTGAATGAAGATGATGTAGTCAAAATTTCTAAAGATGCCTACCTAGAAAATCTGAAGGAAACTTCAAAGGACAAATAAACTCTGAAGGAGGAAACAAAGTATAATGTTCTGGAAATTGATGTTCACAACCTTCTACAACCCAATGCCCTTCCTTGACGGTGTCCATGGCTTACTGCTAGTTTTGCTCTTGGCTGCATTGCTCTTCCTCTGGTCTATTGGTATGCAAGATGTTTTGTTCCAACTTGCTTTTGTGTTTCTCTTTTTTTGTGGTGTTCCTTTCTATTCCTTTGTGTCGAAGGATTGTAATGGATTTTAGCCATTCCATTCTTAGTCTTTCAATTTTTTTGGGTTTTTTTCTGTTTAAGGGGAATCGTTCATCTCTATTGTGTTCCTCTTGGTTCCTTTATGTAAAAGGTGATAGGGCGCCTTTCAAATACCCTTTTTGAAAAATATAAATTAATTTACCAAAAAAAAAAAAGTGGGAGGTTATCCCATAATATAAGTGGGAAGTTATACCATAATACTAAGTAAGAGGTTATCCTTAGATGAATTTACATTTAATACTAATAAACATAGGATGACTCCTTTTGAGGTTCTATATGGGAGACAATGTAAAACCCCTCTATCCTAGGATGATCCGAAGGATCAAATAATGATCATATTGGATACTATAATTGATATGGAGGAACAAATGAGAATGATTCACCAACAACTCAAAGAAGCCATGAACCAACAAAAAGAGCTATGCTGATTTGGGCCTCCAAGAGAATTCTTCTATGAGATATAGTGTCTACTTAAGGGTAATACCTAACTTGATTCTATATTTTTTGAATCCTTTAAATTATAACCATAACTAAATTAATGGTCTATTACCTTACCTTGTTAGAGAATCATGATACTCTCTACACATCTCAACTTAGAAACATAATGTTCATCCTTTTTTTTCTGATATATGTTCAATATAGATTTTGTGTTCAATATGAAGATAATATTTTTCTTGAATTATCTAGATTTTAATGATCATGCTAGTTGATCATAGTAGGATCTAATGAAATTGTTTTTCCTATATTCGTTCTACTAAAAAGGAGGATTAATTTTTTATTTTTTACTCAAGTAAATATGTGTGTGTGTGTATCTTTTCAAGACAAGCTAAACATAGGTATTATGTTTAATTATAAGGGATAATAATTTCACAAGAGCATCCTAATTAACTATTATTTCATGTACAAATGAATTGATGAGCTATACTTTGCTTTTTGCTACTAGAATATGGTATTGTTGATGGCTTTGAGATTGCAGGACCAGGTACACTTATTTAGTGGGAAAATAAAGGTTGATCATACAAGGTAAAATGGGAAATGATGGTAGTGTGAAATATCACAATGGTGGGGTATTCAAATTAGCAGGTATAAAATAATCCCTACTATAAAAACACTCACCAACGACTCATGAGTACATGGAAGCTCAAATAACAACATTCATTTAGGTGTATTATGAATATGTGCCTTAAATTGTGTATGTGTGTTGTGTTTTGTATATTTTATGATTTTGATTGAATGAATGCTTCTTTTGAAACTCTAACAATAAGGAATGTACCAAAGTATTGGAGCTATTCTCCATTGGAAGATGGTAACAACAGATTTCTAGTAGGAGTGTTGGAGGAATAAATTTATATGGTAATTTAAATAATATTTAATGTTTTATTTATTAATAATTTGTAAACAAATTAATTAGCATATAAAATTTATAAAAATGATTATTGAATAAAATAAATAATAATAATTTTTAAATATGCATATTGCATATATATATATATATATATATATATAATTTTCATTTTAATAGGTGAATATGCATTTCGTATATCTCCTATAGTCATGAATTAAATCAACCACCACCTAGTAGAGAAAGCTACTAGTTTGAGGTGGATGTATGCATGTAGCTTCATTTATTTAGAAAACCCTCCTCTTGATTTCTATAAATTAGATAATGGGGAAACTAAGAACGTCATACACAATGCTCACTTAGAGGAGAGATTGACAAGGTAGGAAGAAAAGTTGGTAAATTTTGATCAGTAAAATTGTAACGACCCAAAAACTATCTAAAAATAACTAATATTTTTTTAGGACAACCGATAGAGATAAATAAACCACAAAGTTTAAGTTTAACTATTGTTAGATTTATCATATTTTCCAAATTTACTAAGGGTTACATCATACTCTATTCCCTACACAAGTGTGTATGTGTAGGTATAGTACGCATACCATAGATAAGTTATGCATCTCATCATTCCAACGAGTTAACTTGTCACCTTCATTATAGTTGAAGGTATATGCCCATATCGATATCACATAAGTATATTTGTATAGCTATGTTATGCATACTATGAGTTAAGTCATCCAACTCATATTTATGATGAGCTAACTTAACCTAGATGTAGATAATCAAGTTGGTTTATGTTTAACATCTACCTAAGAGGTTTAAATCTCTTATGTATTTTCTATGTTCACCCTAATAGGTCTCAATCTCTTAGGTCCTCTTCTATGTTCTTTCTAAGTGGTCTTATTATCTTAGGCTCGTTTCCATGTTCTCCCTAAGAGGTCTTAATCTCTTAGATAATTTTCTATATTTTAAGGGATAAGGCTAACTTTATGTATTTAATATAAATAAGGAATAATATCTACCAAGTATTAAATAAGCACCTTAAATAAAAAATCATTCATAAAATAAACATTTAAACAAAGAAAATGTTGAATGTCCACAACATCTACATTTTTCAAAAATAGTAATTTAGATATACATTCCTTATTCATTTATTTAAAACATTACATAAAAACAAATATGGTAAATACCACATACTTTAAAGGAATAAGATAATATTACATAAATTCTCATCTAGGGGATGCTCCCCAAGAATTATTATCTATTACATGGAAATAATTATTGTAACCAAAGTCAAAAGTGGTGCATTGGATTCAACTATTCTCTTTGGTTCTTCCCATATTCCTATTTATCATTTGAGGGTAGTAGGGGATTAGGACAAGTCATGGTTCTATGAACATGCATCTAAATTTTTCTACTAAAACATAAAGTAAGAGCATATATAGATTGTTTGCCAAATTGTAACTATACAAATCTATTTCAAGCATTCAACCATCTACTGTCTAGTTGATTTCATAAGAATTTCTTCATTTCCATTCTTATCTCTTTCAACCACAAAGGAGGGTCAAATAACCTTATAAACCATTTATTTAATTAACTAAATTTCCATTCCTTTAACTAATAAAATAACCAAATATCCTTTTTATGTAATTAACTAAAGTCTCATTTCTTTAATTAATAAAATAATCAAATAGCCTTTTATTTAATTAACTAAAGTCTCATTTCTTTAATTAATCAAATAATCAAATGAACCAACTATTTACTTAACTAAAGTCCCTTTCCTTTAATCAATCAAATAATTCAATACTATTTATTCAAATAAAGCATTTATTTAAGTAACTAAAGTCTCATAATGAGATCATCTATTTATTTAATTAACTAAAATCTTATAAACATCATATGTTCCTTCCTTAACAAACTAAAGAATTTATTATTAAATTCATAAATAATATACGAAAAACCCTTTTTATAATATAATGAGTCTGTTTCTTTTATAATTATAACACATACCTTCCACTCTAATATAAAATTAAAGTGTTCAAATAAAATAAGATGTATAGTTCAAGTTTTATGATGAATGTTGTATGGTTGAGCTAACATAAGCAATTTGTATGTTTTTTCTCTATTGCCAAATGTATTTACGAGCTATATTGAACCAATTTTATGATTTTATTTTGAATGCATGTATTTATGCAAGCATCAAAGATATAATAAGCTTTTGTTTGTAGCCAATGTTTGGTAGGATTGATAGAACAATAATATGTTTGATGAAGTCTTAGTGGATTTTCAACCATATTTCATTTTTTTTTGCTTTTTCTTATCCCTTAAGTAATATTATAGCATTATCTTAATATAAAAATTTGACATTATAAGTCTATCTTGTCTCATTTGTCAATAAAATATCTCCATACTTATCTTTATACCCCATAATCCCAAAGAGTTGAAAGAAACAAAAATATTTTAACAAACCAATGTTGACTTAATTTTAAATTAAATCAAAAGTAACCACTAAAATATTATAAATATACACTCGATATTTATGCATTACTTTCAATGAAGGTATTTTTCTCCATCAACATAATTTAACATGTTGGTAAACTTATAAAAAATATCACTAAATGACATGAGCTCAACTAGTTAAATTTCATGACTTTTTAAGCTTAAATTTTATCAAACTAGAGAGATTTGCCAAAGCTAAGGTATAAAATATTTAATTTAATCATTCTAAAGTCTAAATGAGTACTAAGGTTAATTATTTATTATTCTAAGGTTTAAGTTAATTTCAGGAGAAAAAATTATGAAGAAAAATGGAAGTAACAATAGGGAAGACGAACAAAGACAATGTCTTCGGTGGAAATGGTGTAGGAATCCAATGCACTAGCAATCCCAATGATGGCAACAGTGGCATCATGGGTAATGACAGGTCATAAGGAGCTGTTTTGAATCAAGTGATTGTGGAAATCTCTATCCACTCGAAAGGGTTGGAAGGAATCCTCATGGCTACCCATAAAAAAATAGATGATTCTGGGCCCACTAATCTTCTCACTAGTGGATCCCTTTATCATGGATTGGTATCTGAGATAGCTGCATCAAGATCTATCAACTATGGTAAAGTAGTAGAATTTAACACATCAACGGATCAAGAATCCCTTTTGGACCAAGGAAGAAAGGTTTCTTCACCAAATGGAGGTGTTCCTCTAGCAACTTGCAAATGGGTGGATTGGGAGAAGTTGCTCCCAAATCCTTTGCAGATATAGTAAAATTCAACTCAAATCCTAGTCAACCTGAGGTGACTAGGTTATGTCTATATCCTTCTAATGGAAACATTGATATCCATTATAAATTTAGGTCATCCATGCTTTCCCGTAACTCCAACTCATTGGTTGGTAAATTCTTGGGTTCACAACTAGACATTGAATCAATCCGTAAATGGGCCCACTCCTCTTGGTAGGGTTATTCATAAGGTATCAACCCCAAAATGTATTTATAAAAATTTGGTGAATCAATTTCGAAATCCATACAAATAGTGTCCAAACACATGTAGAAGGTTCACTATTATTAGGGGCAATGTTAGAAATTTAAACTTAAAATGGTCAAATTATTATAAATTGGGGGCGAATCAAACAAAAAAAAAATTGAACATAGAAATTTTTAGGTAATGGGACCTGGTCAAGGGTCACAAATATTAGCCAATTTCAAATTTTTAAAATCCTAATTTTAGCCAATTTGGTGATAAATAGTCATTATGCATAACCTTGCCTCTTGGCGGCCCTTAGGATCCATGGATCTAGTTGCACTCCCTAGAGGTTTTTTTTTTATATGATTAAAAAACCCTATTTATTCTCATCGAATCTTGATCTGAGGACCATGTTTATTCAAATTAAGAGGTCTATTCCTACAAAAATAGGATATGGAATTTGACCCATCTACTCAGAACATCAACCATGCCCCAATTTGGATTCATCTCCTAGGACTACCAATTTAGTTTTGGAATGAAGATATTATCCAAGGTATTGCAAGGAACATTGGAGAGCTAATCCCTTTTGATTCTACTGCTTGAGTAGGGTATCATTTGATCTAGGCCCATATGTGTATCAATGCAAATTTGGATTCAGCCCTCCCATATTTGATCAAAATTATTTCAAAGGTTTGTACTTTCTCCCAAGTTATTGAATACAAAAATAAACCTATTTTTTATGATTTTTGTTCCAAGCAAGGCCATATTCATTCCCAATGCCCTAAGATTCCCAAACCACCTTCTAATGAAGGTCATCACCATTCTAAATTTGTTCCTCACCATTCCCATATTTTTGATGTGCTACTTCCACCTTATTTTCCCTCATTTGAGACCCCTCATTCCCCTGGAACTATTGGTCAACCTCAAGTGTATGGTATCATTACCCCTTCTTTGTCAAATCATATCTTCTCCCCTCCTTGAAGTTCACCTATTATTGTGTCCAACCAATTTCCCCCCTTTTTATCAATGATACAACCATTAATCTCTCTAACCCCACCTTTATCCATTCAAAAAGCCCTCCTCCTTCTTTTTAAGAGTCTCACAGGCTCTCCTAATGGCATCCCTATCTCCCCTAGCTCTACCCATATCCAAATCTAAAGGAATATTTACACGAATTTGGGTTCTGGGAAAACTAGGTCATCCCTCTTCTTAAGGTATCAAAAATAGAGAAGCTTTAAATGAGATTGCGAATGGTACACAACTCACCCTTAGGGAAAAAGCTTTAGGAACACCAGTTTAAATTAGATCCAAAATTTCCCTTCCTCTTAGGAGAGGGAAGAGAACATCTTCAAGATTTTATAAATGAAGATCCTCTCATGCAATGTGAGAGGTCTCAATGGTCGAAACAAGCAATGCTTGGTTAAGTCCATGAGGAGAGACTTAAGACCCACCATATTTTTGCTACAAGAAACTAAGGTGGATTCTCAAAGTGCCACTTGCATCTCAAATTTTATCTAGAATAATTCTAAATCTCTTTTTAGTCCAACCAATGGATCTTCAAGCAGATTGTTACGTATGTGGGATCCTACTAAAGTTGAAGGGAACCCTTTTGTCTATAGTATAAAATTATATGAATATTATATTTTTCAACAAATAGGATGGTTGTCGTTCGGTCCTTTAAAATATCTATGCTCTTAAATATTCATCCAAGAGGATCCTCTTATGGATTTATTTCAGCAAAATAAAGGAAGTTTTCTCTTCAGAGGTCTAGATGCTGGTAGGGGACTTCAACTCCCCCTTGTCCCCTACCAACAAAAAACGAAATCCCAAATCACTAGTAATTAGTATGAGCACTTTGTAGTGTTTGTGGATGACAATGAACTTATATATATTAACCTTAGGGAACAAATATTTACTTGGAGTAGCCATAGTAAAGGGGACAGACTCATATAAATTTGTCGTGATCACTTTCTCATCTCTACGAATGATATCCATAAATATGTTGATGCTATCATGCGATCGTTGCCCAATATTGGATCCGACTAGAATACCCTTTTTTTGGATAGCTCCTCCTACGTTTATCCCTTCAATTAACCCTTAATATTTGAATCTATGTGGCATGAATATCAAAACCTCAAATACCTGATCTCTCTATGGTGGTCTCGCAAGTTCTTCGGATCTCTAGTCTTTTAGGTAAGCAAAAAGCTTCAATATGTTAAAATCAATCTAAAACAATGGAATAGAGAAGTATTCAAGATATATTCCATAAAAATCACTAGATTTAGTCTCAAATCACTAGCATAGAGCTCTCAATGTAGTAGGACAATCCTGATACTACTATTCAAGACACAGAAAAGACCCTTTTGATGGAATTTCATAACATTATTAGAAGTGAAAAAAAATTGTAAACAAAAATCTTAGGTATCCTAACCTGAAGAAGGATATTATAATACAAATTATTTCATGCCACCACCATAAGACACAAAAGGTGTAACAAAATCAAGGAACTCGTCAAGAAAAATGGAGAAGTAACAATAGATATCCTGAAATTAAAGAAGAAGCCACCAATTTATTTGAATAATTGCTCAGCCCTAGTCCTGGGTGTGATCATCAAATATCTGAAGTCCTCCTAAAAAACATCCCAAGGATGGTAACAGCAGAACATAACTAGAGGTTGCTCAATCTGCCCTCTACTAAATAAGTTTATGCTCCTATTTTTTCCATGCAATATGGGAAAGCCCCAGGCCCTAATGTCTTTCCCCTGTATTCTTCCACTAGTTCTGGGACATTGTGGGTCAAGATGTAGTTTTTTCCATCCATCATATGCCAAGGTACAAATATATTATTGGATATGTCAAATCCATCTTCTTGGAACTCATTCCAAAAGTTAACAGGATCCACACATTCACTAATTTTCACCCCATCATCCTATGTAATGTCCTCTAGAAAATCCTCACCAAATACCTGGACAACAGAATCAAAACCATTCCTTCCCACATCATTACTCCTAATCAAGGTAACTCTATTGAAGGGAGGCTCATTACGGACAACATCATCACCATCCATGAAATTATCTATTATGTATCTAAAAGTGGTAAGACTGGTTTTCTCCTAAAACATGACATGAATAAGGTTTTTGGCAAAGTTTCATGTTCTTTGTCCTCTCTAGGTTTGGTTTCCACCTTTATTGAATTGCTTTCATTAAGGAATGTATTACTACTACTAATTTATTCATTTTGGTAAATAGCTATCCTGTGGGCTATTTCAAGAGTTTCAAAGGCTTAAGATAGGGTGACCCCCTCTCTCTATTTCAAGCATGCATTCTCCCTTGAATATATATTTCACCAGTAGTTTATTGATGATACAATCTTGGCTACCTTGGTCTCAATTTCTCAAGCCTACTTTATCAAATTTATCCAGTTATCCTTTGAGGCTACTACTGGTTAAAAAGTTAATTTTGGTAAAAGCAATATTTACTTCATCAACACTCCTGCTAGATGGCAAGCCTGCATCACTTCTCTCCTTAAGTGTATCATTGCTAAGCTCCCTATCACATATTTAGGGTTTCCTATTTTTTAAGGTCCTTCCAAAAAGTTCCTCTGGAATACTATCATTGATCACATTAAAAAAAATAGGCTACCTAGAAAGGAAGCCTTCTCAGTTAGGCAAACAAGGCCACCTTAATCAAAGTCACCCTCCAAAGCATCCCAATTATTTTCTTCTCAATCTTCTAGATTCTGGTTAAATTTTATAACAAAATTGAGCATATCCAAAGGAATTTTCTATGGTCTAGCTCAAAGTTGAAATAACATATTCACTTGGTTGCATGGTACTAGGTTTTATCATGGAAGGAATATGGTGGCATTGGGTTTTGGAAGGTCTATAATATGAATCTAGCCCTCATTGCCAAACAAGGGTGGCAAGTTCTTACCAATGAGAACTCTTTATGGGTATCCATCATGAAAGAAAAATACCTTTGGCACAACACCAATCTATTATATGATTCTTTTCCCATTTATGGTTCAATAGTATAGAATTCAATCCTCATATCTAAGGAGATCATCAGAATATGCATCCACTAGAAATTACACAACAAATAAAATATTAGATTTTAGGAGGATCACTAGCTTGGCAACTTCCCTTTTAGACACATATGGACATCCTCTACCTAAAACTAGTAACCGACTCCCTATTCTTCTCCAAGGTATATTATTTCTTTCACCCTAGTCATAAATATTGAAAGTTGGTCCTTGTCGTTGGTCTTTCTAGTGAGCAAAGACAAGTTACCTCAATCTTGTGTAATATTTTGTGTCTCTATGTTATTCCTAGTTTACCCTTTGAGGATTTTATCCTTTAGGATATCACTTCTACTTGCCTCTTCATCATAAATTTTGATTACACCCTCACTAAGAACACTTTCCCTCCTTGGTTTCCTTCTAAGATCATCTATAAGAAACATATCATCCCCAAAGTAAGTTTTTTCTTATGGCTTATTGTTTTGGATAGGATCCTTACCATATTGAACCTCCATCACCATGGATTTCCATTATCCAATTTTTGTTACTTATATCTCTAGGATTGTGATTCTACCCACCATATTTTATTGTCTTACTCCTTCTTCCATTCCATCATGCCATCTCTATTCAACTCTATTGGCATAGCTTGGGTCTTGCATGCCCTCCTCAGTGACATGTGTGTTTAGGGGCCTAATCCTTTCAAGGGCTTTCACCTCAAAATATTTTTGTCCTTTTATCTTCCTCACTTTTTCTAGCATATTTAGCATGAACACATATCTCATGCCTTTAATTATTCAAAATATGATATTCGGTAGGTGCTAGCTGGAATCCTTCATGTCACTGTTGAGAATATTTTCATAACTCATGGTGATGGTGACTCTAAACCTAATGCTAAATATTTTTTGGCCTATTCTCTTATGATTTCTATCTGTAATATCCATATGTAGCCTCTGAAGTTTTATCAGTTGATGGTCAAGTGGTCTCCTCCTATAGGATTTTTTAAACTAAATTTCTATGGATCCATCAAAGGAAATCCTAGGCCCATAGGTGGTGGAGGAATTTTTATATATCACACAAGAAACATTATTTTGGCCTTTGTAGAGAATCTAGGACACCAATAGGTGGTGGAGGAATTTTTGTGTTTTGTGTTTTTTATTTTTTAAGTGTTTGTGTGTTGTTTAATTATTTTATGGTTTTATTATGTTTTTTGTTATTATTTTTTATTTTATTCTATTTATATTTATATTTATTTATTTTGAGTTCTTTTTTTTTTATCTTTTATGTTTTTTTTTTTTTTTGTGTTTTTTATGTGTTTTTTGTCTTTGTTTTTTGATGTATTTTTTTGTGTTTGTTTGTGCTTTTGTTTTTTTGTTTTTTTAGATATGCTCGTTGAGTGTTCCAAATGGGTTAGGCCAGTTACAAGCCCTAGGTGTTTTTTTTGGAATATATATCCTTGCATCCTTGGAACTTACCCAAAAGTGGCATCCCATTTGGGGTATTTTCTAAAAAAAAAGTTCAAGAACATATGATTCAAAATTAAACTCAAGGTTCCACATGTAAGCATGTGGAATTATGCATCCATCCTCTAGATATTATGTACCCTAGAGGATAACCCCATGCCATGATTTTATATTCACTATTATAGTGGGTAAAGTGGATAGAATCACTAAATATCATATTCTAAGGAACCCAACCAATCTCGTGCACTTGGGAGTATGATTACAATGGTCACAATCATAAAAGTGGCATTCAATGCTATGTACTAATTACTAATGATTGTAAAAAAAAGAACCAAAATAAAAAAAAATATCCCTATCAAACCATCTCCATTGTGTGTTAAGCCTATAAGTGAGTTTTGATCACTTCAACTAGTGTATTTTTGACTGGGTTATCATAATTGGTACCATATCCTAGGTTGTAATATTCATAGGTCATAGGGTCCAAGGTTTTCCAAAAAATAACTCTAGTCTTATACCATTAGCAAGCGATGAACATTAAAATTGATATAGCTCTTTTGTTTCAGGAGGAAATTGATGATCTTGCATCCATAGTCAATTGTTCCAGGGATAGAAGGAATAAATTATATCTATAATCAAGTTGTTAGCAGATAAAATGAAGCAAAAATAAAATATATTGGAAGTATCTATCGATAAAAAAAAATAGAAGTAAAATAACAAAGAAAAGCTAAGAATATGATCCACAAGCAAAAATAATAATAATCTGAAAAGAAGTGGGGCATATCATAAAGTAGATATTGGTGAAAGATAATAAAGGAAAGTCTCAAGGTACTAAGCTAGGTTGCTTCATCTATGGAGGACCACATTGTGCTAATAATTTTTTATTAAGAAATTATCAATGGAAAAAAAAAGTCAAATAGCCCCTACTAAATTATGGGACAACTAGAAATTTGTTTGGATGGACAAGTCATAAATAGAAATTCAAAGAATATTGAAAAATCTAACTCATTTCTATATGTAGCTTCCTTAGATTTTTTCAATAATATCCTTGGTATGGATTGGTTAAAATATCATAAGGCCCTCATTAATTTTCAATAAAGGTGGGCGGATTTCACTGAAGGACCTAGTCATTGAATAAAGAATCTATTGTGATCAGGGTACCTTCTGACCATATCTACTATCTGCATTACAACTTAAGAAAGACATGGGGTAGTATATGTAACATGAAGATAATGAGGCTAATTTGAAATTTTTTAACAATTTTCCTATGTTAGAAAATATTAAGCATGTGTTTCCTAACAACCTACCCAGACTTCATAACGAGAGTTTTATTTCTCTAGGAACTGAATCTATTGCTAGATAACCTCACCGTATGACATAAATTGAGTTATATGAATTTAAAGTAGAGCTTTAGTAACTTCTTGAAAAGGGTTTAACTAAGCCAAGTGTATCACCTTAAGTAACCCTTGTATATTTTGTAAATAAGAAGAACAAATCCTTAAGGTTATAGATACTCCTTTCCTGGTATTAAAAATATATTCAATCAACTAAGCAAAGTTGCTATATTTTTAAAAACTGATGTGGCTATCACCAGGAAGATACTTATAAAAAAAACTTCCTAGAATAAGGTATTTGCATTATGAGTTTATAGTTTTACCCTTTGGGTTAATAAATTCCCAAATAACTTTCATGAATCTTATGAACATATGTTTCATTAACAACTATACTAATGTATTTGAAAGATATCTTGATCTACTTATGCACAAGGGAAGAGCATGACCAACACATGAGAATTATGTTAGAAACATTAAGAAATAATAAGCTATATGGAAAGATTTATAAATATGAATTTTACACCCACAAGTCCAATATTTAGGGCATAATATATCTACTGATGGAACTAGTGAAGCCTTAATCAATTGGCCTGCACTCACCAATGTGTCAAAAGTACATAGATTTATGGAATGACAGATTATTTTGTAAATAAATTCTTATAGATTACCCATTCAATCATGAGTATACAAACAAGAGAAAAATCATATAAATAAATTAAATAATGTGAAGCAACTTTCAAGTTGTTAAAGAAAATATTGACAACTACTCTAGTTCTTAAATACCTAATCCATTAGAAAAGCTCACAGTTTGTATCCATGCCTCTACCAAAATACTAGATGGAATTTTGACTCCAAACAAAGTAATCTTAGCCTACGAGTCTTAAAAGCTTAAAAAGTATAAAATGAACTATGCTACCCATTATTTAGAGTTAGAAACTATGGTTCATGCACTTAAAATATTGAGGTATTATTTGTTTGAGGAAAATCTTTGAATTAAATATAGATCATCAGAATATAAGATAACATCGATGGATGGAATTCTAATCGAGTATGATTGAATATGAAAGCATGAGATTCCGAAAGTAAAAGGAAAACTATAACTATGCAATATAAGATGAAATGTAACGCTTTAATCCTATGCATAAAAAAAAGGAAAAGAGATAAATTGGAAATGAAAGCACAGATGTAAGGAAATCACAGCCCTCTTTATTCAAATTTCTTATCCTCGGTTACATATACGTCTCCTCCCCTTTTAGGGGCTAGGAGCGTTAAATTGGTCTTTGTTACAATTTGTGATTTAGTCTTCCTCCTTCCGCATGCCCACGTTTGGAATGGGCGGGCCAAATGTTGTCGTCGCTTGCGTTGGTAAGGTAGACTCCTCGCCGCTCCTCTAATGCTGCAACTCTGCACTCAAAGAAACAAACAAGAAAGTCAGTAGCACCTGTGTATGAAGCATAAAAGATGAATCTAATGATGGTTGAAATGAATCTAAATGAAAGACTTGACAAAAGCATAAACATGAAACTAAAAGAAATACCACGATTATGAAAGCACAAATCGCCAGTAAGTGAACTAGCAGCACTTCGTCGCTCAAAATGCTCCTTCTCTGTATATCCTCTTTGGGTGAGAAAACTCACCGTTTTTATAGACCCAAGGGGTCTTTTTGAATTAACATGCAAAAGTGTTTCTTTGCATGAATGCTTTTGTTTGTGAAGAGAAGACTTCTTCTTGATCAAGGGCTTCTTAACTGCCTCTGTGCATGTCTTTTCATGTTTTAGAAAAACTCATTTGCACGCCCATGCAATGAAGGGATAGCTAAGTGGCAAATCTGAGTTGTCTTAACAGAACTCACTCGCACTCCTATGCCATGCAGAAAAAGCTAAGTGGCAGATGTGTGTTGTTAAAAGAGCTCACTCGCACTACTATGCCATGCAGGGAAAGCTAAGTGACAGATGTGTGTTGTTAAAAGAACTCACTCACACTCCTATGTCATGCAAGGAAAGCTAAGTGACAGTTCTGAGTTGTTATATGCCGAGATTTGACTTTTTTGCAAGTCAAACTCTACAATCGTCCCACCCCGAAGCGAGCGCCGTTAATCATCCTTGGGTGACACAAGTATCAGTCAGCACTCGTCCCTACAAAAGACGAGCATCTATCAGTCAGCACTCGTCCCTAAGAGAGACGATTGCCAGTCAGCACTCGTCCCTAAGAAAGACGAGTAAAATTCTTACTCGTCCCTGGGTGGGACGAATAAGAAATAAGGTGTCCAAAAGGTGCCAAATTGGTTTTTGACTTGCAAAACTGCTGTGTGAGTGGTTAGAACCATTGTTTAACCTTCGAGGGCTACCCTGGGGACTGTGTGTGTTGGTGCGATTAGTGCTTGTCATCACATAATCGAATTGGTGCTATTTTGGTGTCTACAGAATACATTAAGAAAGGAAAATAAGTTAGCAAATGCCTTAAAGCTAAATGAGGTACATAGCTACTATATCCAGATGTTATGTAGATATGTTTGACAACGTTGGATAATATCAACAAGGTTATAGATATTGTTGCAAATATTGAGCATGGGTTGAGTTAGAACATAAAAGAGAAATAATTTAGTATTAAGAATAATTTTTTAATCCTTAGAGACAATATTGGCATCCCTGAGATAAAAGTTCCCATTCTACACCTTATTCTACACCTTATTGGCAAATATTGATGATTTTTTTTTTTTTTGGATGTACATGTGAATGAAAAATAGTACGGTATAGTTATGCATTTTTGTACATGTAATGGTGATATGATGCATGTTTTTGATGTTTGTTGTTTTTGTTTTTTTTTGTGATGTGCAGGTGGTGAAGAGTCGACATCGAGTACCGACCATTTTTTCTAATGCCCGCGAGGCGTTGACTGATGATGATTGGGAGTGGCTTGATGCCCTAGGGCTCAAGCATGTGGCTCGGTTGGATGCAGTTGTGGTAGATCGGGCGTACATTACCGCATTGATTGGCCTGTGGGATGCTCGTACGAACACCTTCCATATTCCTACAGGGGAGATGACAGTCACCCTAGAGGACGTGTATCGGATTCTTTGGATTCCAATAGATGGGGTTCCCATTCGGATGACACCACAGAGCCAGAGGACGGCGGTACTGACGCGATACTTTGGACATGGAGGGGATGGAGATGGGATGACCTCGTTGGAGAGGGCAGAGCTGGATTGTCAGATTGGGGGGATATTGGTACGATGGTGGTACGCGAGGGGAGTGTTGGGAGTGAGGCATGCAGTACTCATGAGCCTCATTTCCAACATGCTCTTGCCAGATTCGTCAGGAGCGAGGTTCCCATGGAACCTAGTGGAGGTAGTATGGTAGTTAGTGGATTGCCCGGTGACAGAGCCAATTATCATGAGCTGGGGCCAGATGCTTTTGGCACAGTTATATGATGAGTTGTATGAGGTCCACTGTCAGAAGCGGAAGGGGTTGGGGTGTAGTTTCTTGTTGCAGTGCTGGGCATGGCAGCACATAGCCATAGAGCGACCACGAGGGTTGCCCTAGACTACCCGAGCGGAGATGGTGGATAGGGATATTGGGTATGGTGCTTTATGGTACCGATCAGAGGAGCGGGGGCATAGTCGGCGGTTCACGGGAGACGTGGACCATTACAAAGATGCACTAGCACGACTGACTCCCAAAGATGTGATATGGAGGCCATATCGGGATTGTCCCGCATGGCCAGAGGTATATGATTGGCTTCGATGGGTCCGAAGGGGGAGATGGGTGATTGGGCGGCATGGGACAGAGCAGGAGTACTTCCACTACCTCAGAGTGATGCGGCAGTTTGGGGTACGCCAGGGATTGCCTGGGGAGCCCGTAGCCTACCGATGCAGGAGTGATGAGAGGACCCTAGATGCGCCAATCCTCAAGCCACTAGGGGAGGAGTCAGATGCTGTGTTGGACATTCTGAATGTTGATGATGTCAGCGTGACAGCCGAATATCAGGAGTGGTGGACGCTACGACAATGGCGAGGGGAGGGGCCCTTGGGAGGAGAGGGGGCAGCGGGAGGCAGAGAGGGTGCAGAGGCACCAGGAGAGGGTTGTGGAGCACCTGCAGATGTAGAGATGGTGGAGGTGGTAGAGGTGGGAGATGACTTTGGGGAGGAGGAGCAGTCGGAGATGCAGGAGGCGTCAGAGTCGGCTGGCTCGGGGGAGACAGAGGCAGGGTTGCATGTTGAGGTAGCGCGTTTGACGGGATTGTTGCAGAGGTGGGATGGAGAGCTGGCAGAGATGACGCAGGAGAGGGATCTCCTACAGACACAGTTGGCAGGGCAAGGGATCGCAGTGGCTGTGTCTCACCAGCAGGTGGGAGATACAGATGCTGCACGGGAGATAGATCTCCTACGGGTGTAGCTAGCACAGCGTGACGATGCCATCGTGTATTACCATAGGCGGGAGGAGAAGGCGAGGCTACGGGAAGAGGATTGGAGGCGACGAGAGGCCGCGTGGGGGCGGCATCGGTCGGAGATGGAGGGTGAGATTATCTACCTGGGTGGGTGAATACCAGAGCCTCCGGCCAGTGGCTCGTCGTACAGGACGAGAGACAGCGGGACGGAGCAGTCGGCATCATCCCGTCGTCGGCGACGAGATGAGGGAGGCGCGAGTGGGCGGGATGCAGGGGCGAGCAGTCGCCCTGAGAGATCTCAGAGGACGGATACCGCAGGGGGTAGCTCTCGTCGCACCGATCCTGCGTGATCATGGTGGCCGACACCCTAGGCTGGGGATTTTGGGATTTTGGATGATGGGAGGGAGGTCTGAGGACCAGTTTTGTAGCCTGCGGGCAATTTTGTTGTGATATATATACAGATGATTCTTTTTGGTGCTTATCTATTTTGCATGATTTATTTTTATGTACATGTTTTTACATTGATGTATGCATATGCGATTATGAATGTGATGATTCTAATTTGTATGATGTATACATATAGAATGAATGAAATGAATTGTGGATGATTTGTCGATGCACCATATACTGTACAAAATTGGAGTGATTTGCTATAATAATAAGATAACTTTGTGGAATGCTTATGCATATGAAAACTTTGTTTTTGTATTTTGTCTATATTTTTTTTTTTTTTTTTTTTGATGGTGAGGTATGGAATGAAATGTATCGGTTGTTGGAAAATGTAGTTAAGCTTTTCTGAAATGCAGATATTTTTAACTAACTAACCAAGACTGTTCGTTTATCTCACAAGACTTCTGAACAAGGTCTAAATTTGACTTGAATTTAACCAAGTTATTTCACATCCCTGTGTGTGCAATTGAGTTCATTTATGTGTTATTCATCAGGATACCGCCAGTGCCAGATGGGCTTTCAACCGAACCTTTACTGAGGATCACCTAATTAGATCCACGAACTCCTTTATTGTATTTAGTCAGATTTGTCTGCGATGTTATCTAGGATACCGTAAGCTAGCTCATCCACATGCAAACATTGATCTATACACAAGTTAATGTGATAGATATATCGTCATGCGAGAGGTTTACCACCAATAACCAATAGGCTATCAACCAAATCGGTACTGAAGCTTGCCTCATGACCTGTCAAAATGCTGAGAATTCCAGGGATTCAAGGTCGACTCCCTTCTTTTCTTCAAGGGTATTGGGATACTTGCTCTTTGGTAGTGATAAAATGATAGTACTCGTCTTTTTTTTTTTTTTTTTTTGAGCAAGGGATTTGAATATAGAGTGATGATAATCACTGTTATTTGTGTCTTTTGATGTGTGCACTGTAGGATGTCAAATTTTAATGTTTTGACGTTTTTGCAAATATTTGATGGTTTTGCAACTTTTGAGAACTTGGGATTCATGGGGAATTGGGTAGGGAGGAAGCTTGTCCTTTTGCCAATTCTCAGCATTTCTAGGGTCATTCGCACAGGGGGATAAGCAAGATAACCGTTTCACTTATGGCAACAAAGATTACGGTGCAGGTTTCATCTTTTGTCCACACAACTTAGGAATTATTTTATGTGTGTTAATATGTGTTGGGATGCTACGTAACAAGGTGTGATCCAAGTAAAACTTTCCCATGTAAAATCTGCTTAATTGTGTATAGTTCTTGGCTAGAAATTTAAAGACATCTGAATGACGAAAACCCTATATACATTAGGCGACAACGATGATGCTAAAAATAAAAGGGTGATATGCTTGGATGTAGGTGTTTATGAAAATAGATCTAAGGTGGAAATGAGGGAATTACCAAATAATGACAGCCTATGGTGCTTTTGACTTATATGACCTAGCGGAGTATGCAATGTATGTATGCAATGCGGAATGCAAACTATACTTTTGTATTTTGATTGTTATGAGAATGCATGGAATGGAAATGCAAATGTTTTTTTTTTTTTTATGAGAATGCATGGAATTGAAATGCGATTGTTTTTGTGATTTTGATTTTTATGTTGTTTTTGTTGATTTTTGAATATTTATGTTGACCAAGCAATTATGGTAACGCTTGGAGCTTTTAGGTTGACCAAGTGATTGTGGGAATCCTTGGAGCTTTTGGGTTGACCAAGCGATTGTGGAAATCCTTGGAGCTTTTTGTTGGACTATGGCTCTCTAGTTGTGGAATGACCTCAAATGAATGATATTCAAGGGTTCTGTTTCCTTGATTCCTTCAAGAGAGGCAAGCCGGTATGTTCCGAGTCCTATTCTACTATCAATGATGTAAGGACCTAAACAGTTTGCTGCAAACTTATCCCGAAGATGGGAGGGCAAATTAGCATTCTGCTGGTTCTCTTTTAAGACCAAATCACCAACCTGAAATTCCCTGAAGTGGACTTTCATGTTGTATGCTTTCTTAAGTCGCTCTTGATAGATACGCAAATGCTCGAGAGCATTAACACGTCATTCGTCAAGCAACGTCAGTTGATCTAACCGGGCCTGCCGTGTAGTGTCATCATCGATGAACTCTTGCATTGAAATGCATAGGGAAGGAATTTCCAACTCAAAAGGCATGACTGCCTCGGAGCCATACACCAGCAAAAATGGAGTTGCCCCAGTGGGCGTCCGAATGCTGGTGCGATAAGCCCATAGGGCAAGCGGGATCTGAATGTGCCAATATTTATGATTATCTGCAACTATCTTTTTAAGAATGGCGACTAGCATTTTTTTTGACGCCTCTGCTTGCCCATTTGCCTACGGATAATAGGGTGTTGAAAAGCTATGCTGAATCTTGTACTTTGTGGTCAAAGCACGCACATATTTATTCTTGAATGGTGTCCCATTATCCGAGACTATTTTGGATGGAATACCAAAACGACATATGATGTTATGCAAAATAAACTCCGCAATGCGAGCTCCAGTCGTAGTGGTCAGTGGAATTGCTTCCACCCATTTGGTAAAGTACTCAGTGGCCATTAAAATGAACGTGTGATGACCCGACGACGCAGGGGAGATCTTTCCAATTAGATCAAAGCCCCATTGTGAAAAAGGCCAAACCGATTGAATCGACTGTAAGGCCTGAGAAGGTACATGGGTCAAATTAGCATGATGCTGACACTTCACGCACTTCTTCACATACGCGCAACAATATCGCTCTAAGGATGGCCAATAATAACCCATGCGAAGAATGCGCTTTGCGATGACCATACCGCTGAAGTGGCCACCACATGTACCATCGTGAGCTTGGGTGATCGCCCAAGCGGACTCTTGCTGGTCCAAACAATGAAGGAGGATTCCTTCATAATTTCTATGATACAAAATGTCTCCTACCAAGACATGCTTTGCCGCTTTCTATTTGAATGATCTTTTCGCGGCTTGTGTCAATCCAAGTGGGAGAGTACCTAGCTTGAGGTAATCTCGAATGGGTGTATACTAGTCTTTCTGATCAGAAACCTCGATAGTATGAACAACCAATCCCTTTTGAAGTTTATCCCGAACAAAAGCTGAATAGGAAAGAACTTGTAAAAACAACGTGGTGTTGCTAGCAAGAGGGGCCGGGGAGAACAAGGACCCCCAGTTGGATTTAATCAAACAATCTCGAATTCGAGAGAACTTATCCAGAGATGGTTCAATCTGGATCATGTGGATTTCTAGTGTCAAATCAGAGCTTGCATGCTCCATCGCATATTGCGATAATGTTTTAACCTGAATGGTTGTCATTTCACCAGAAGGGTATTGCGGAATAAGTGACCCTAAGGAGGCCATAGTATCCGCAAAATGATTTTATGATCGAGGGAGTGCCTCGATGTCATACCATTCAAATTGTGCCAAGAATTTATCCACAAGGGTTTTATAAGACTTCAAAACTGGACATTTACATTGGTATATCCCTTTTACTTGGTTGAAAATTAACAGCGAATCACCAAAGATATTCAATCGTTTAATGTTCATGGTGATTTTTGTCTGAAGACCTATGAGCAAGGCTTCGTATTCTGCATTGTTATTGGTTAGTGGGAAGTCTAATTTAAATGATAAGGGCATTGGAGCACCTTGTGGAGTGAAGAATACAATTCCCGCACCACCCCCTTGCTCACATTTAGAACCATCGAAGAAAAGGGTTATGTCAGCCTGGGACTTAGGCTCATCAGAATCTGGTGACTTCGAAACATGGAAGACCCCATCATCAGGTAGTTCAAAAGTCAGAGGCTGATCATCTTCAAGAGGAGACTCGGCTAGTTGATCGGTGATGACTTGACCTTTTATAGATTTCTGTCCAATGAACTCTATGTCAAACTCCGTCAACAACATGATCCATTTCGTTGTGCGGCTACTATGATAAGTACGACTCATCATGTATCGCAATGGATTCTCCTTAGACACAACATACGTCTTATTACTAAGCATGTAGTGGCGTAGCTTTTTGGTAGCAAACACCACTGGCCAGAGAGTTTTTCAACATATGCATAGTTAAGTTCATAACTGACCAGGGTGCGGCTAAGATAGTATGTAGCCTGTTCTTTGTGAAGTTCATTTTTCTAGGACAGCATGGCGCCCAGTGCCACCTCAGTGGTTGAGATGTATAAATAGAACGACACTCCTGGTTTGGGTGGTGCCAGTACTGGTGGCGAAGCCAAGTACTGTTTAATGTCGTCAAAGGCTGACTGGCACTCGTCATCCCAATGAAATGTGACCCCTTTATGCAATAATTTATTCATGGGTCGACATTTGTCAGATAACTGTGCTATGAAGTGCTTGATCGACGCAACCTTTCCCTCCAGACTCCTGAGCTGCTTGATGGTGGTTGGGGGACGCATTTCAAGGATTGCCTTGACTTTGTTTGGATCAACCTCAATTCCTTGTTTGGAGACTATGAAACCCAAGAGTTTTCCAGAGGTGATGCCAAAGACGCACTTCTTGGGGTTTAATCTAACTTTATGCTCAATGAGGCGATCAAGGACCTTACTCAAGTCACCGATGTGATCTGGGCGCAAAAGAGATTTGGCCAACAAATCATCCATGTAATCTTCCAAAATTTTGTGCATGTAATCGTGAAAGATGTATGTCATGGCACGTTGGTAGGTAGCTCCGACATTTTTAAGGCCAAAAGGCATGACCTTATAACAAAATGTCCCCCAAGGCATTGTGAATGCCATTTTTAGCTGGTCCTCAGGATTAATACGAATCTGATTGTATCCTGATAAACCATCCATAAGGGAAAGCATTTCGTGGCTCGTTGTAGCGTCTACCAACGTGTCGATGCTCGACAAAGGAAAATCATCCTTAGGACTCGCTTTGTTAAGATCTCGAAAATCAGTGCATATGCGAATCCTCCCGTCAGGTTTCTTGACAGGAACCATGTTAGAAAACCATGGCGGATAATCCACACAGATGAAAAACTGGGCATCCAACAATTTTTGTAACTCATCTTTTACCATTAAGGCTACTGTTGGATGCATCTTGCGTAGTTTTTGCTTTACTGGCTTGATTTTCGGATCAAGCGTTAAATTGTGCGTGACTAGCTATGGGTCTAGTCCCGGCATATCTTTGTATGACCATGCAAAAACCTCCTTATTTTCCTTAAGAAGGGCAACATAATCGGCTCGCTCTTCGGGGGAAAGACTTACCCCCAGCTTGAGAATCCGTGGATTCATTGGATCTATGCCGATGTCTACATCAGTCGTTGCTTCAACTGACATATGGGATCCGTATTCCAACTGGTGTGGAATGGGGATCAGATGGATATCATGTGCTGAATTAAGATCGTCATTTGGAACATCAAGTTCCTCCTCAGCATGAAAGACATCCTGAGTCTGTCTTGGAGTGAAATGAAACATCCCACCACAAGGCCAATACTCTGATGGAGATGGTGGTGTGTCAGTGCGATCCCAATCAATAGCTTCTATGTCTAGATGCAATAATCATGTGGGATTGAATGGATCATGGATGAGGGCGGTCAAATCAATGGAGACCATGTTAATGAAATGATTGTAATCTCCATTACCACAAATGTGACAACTCTGATATTCTGGATGTTCGTGGTGCTTTGGATCTGGCTCTGTGGGCACTGGCACAAAGGGATCAGCCCTATACGCAGTCTTGCAAATAGTGTATGCCCTAGGCACTGATGAGTTGATAGGGTCTCTAGGCGAAAGATGTTCGTTGTATGCCCGGAGTGGGGGGTGCGATAATTGCTATAAGCTGCGCCAGGGTGAAATGCCTCCTAGGTCTTGGATCTATGTGTAAGTGTTCCAACCTGTCATCTATGTCTAAAGGATCTTGCAACCTATGCTCACTAGGATCATTCAATGGGAACATCCTCAGGAAGCTTTCCTGATCATCATTCATTTGATATTCATGCGAATGATCGTCCTCCGACTCATTTTCAGAAGACCCTTCATGGTCTTGTCCATCTTCCCCTTGTGGGTGAGTCCGTGAGGTTTCTCCTTGTTCAACCGTAGGGAAAGGGTTGTTGAGGTCAACAAGGTTATTTGTGTGCAATGGGAAATAGTCCCCCAGTGTATAAGTCATATTTGGATTGGCATATGGATCCGATGCCAACCCATCCTTGTTGCCTATCCCTAGGCCTTGCATGTTTTCGACCAAGATGTCGAGGGGCAAAGGGTGGTTAAACCCTACTCCTGACTTGTCATAAGGCATTTGGTATCTTGGTTGACACAAAACATGCATTCCTTGTTCATACCGGCCTAACTCGTATCCATGCCAATTGCATTGGCTAAGATAACATAATGCGAAGTCTGGGTTAGCCAGATAGTTGACATCTTCCAAAAAGGGATATTCATCTTCTTCTTCTTTTCGGGAACGTTCAATGCCATGATCCAGGCCCCCAAAAATAAAATTTTTCTGATTAGGTGGGTAGCCTAAAGGAACCACGGAGCCTATGGGGAGTCGAGGTCTTCCCATGTCTTGCATAGACTGAAGTGTGGGCGTTGCAACAACATTTCACACTATGTACTCCCCCATGCCTGTGTTAGACATCTCAACAGTAATCGTTGGTGATTGAGGGGAAGTGAATGGGAGTTCTCCTTGAGTCCACTCCATGTGGGGTGCACTAGGCGTCTCAACTTCCATTCGATTAGGCGTCTCTCCTATAGAGATGTTGGAGACTAGAGGTGGTTCCGCTTCCAGGGGCTTCTTTCCTTTGTCCGTTGGTGTGGCCATCGTAGGTGGCGTCGTTGTGGGAGGACTGGATGAAGAAGATGATCCCGCATAAGAACTTGATTGAGTTGGCAAGGGATATTCTTGATTATTCGAACCCCGTTTAGATGGATTTAACTGGAAATCCACGTGCGTTGAAGGAAGGGTCGACTGCGGCATGATTTGCACTGAATTGCAGTACTTAAAAGGTTCCAAATCTGCGGGGACCACGTGCACTTGTCATTCAAATGTATATTTCAAACATTGATGAGCAATTGAAGGGACACACTTCATATCCCGGATCCAAGGCCGTCCAAGCAAGATATTGTAAGCCATTTCCCCTTCCAAAATGTGGCACAACGTAGGAATGATCTTTTGTCCCACTTGTATGGGCAGGACAATTGTGCCAACTGTCGAGCATATCGTATCATTAAATGCTCGAAGGGTATAAGTGGAAGGTGCAATGTGAGAGGCTGGTAGTTTCAGATGTTTCAGTGCAGCGGTTGTAATAAGGTTACTGGAAGAACCAGTATCTATCAACACCCATTTGTACGGAGTCCCGTTGACCCGCATAATAACGTGCAGGGGCGGATCCGATACATCTCCAGTCACAATTTTTAGCTCATCTTCCCTAAAGGTAATAACTGGTTCAGTACACTGTTTAACATGCCCCACAAAATTGTTGAACGAATCCGTTTCGTGGGGTTGCAACTCAATTTCCTTTAATATCTCCATAAGAGCTTCCCGATGGGGCGTTGATTGTTGAATAAGCTCATAAATAGAGAGCCTAGCCGATGTGGTCCATAGACTTTGAGTAAGTCTAGATCGAACCATGACCACTGGTCTAGATGGGGGCAACTGTGTAGGATTCAATTGATGTTGTGACATGGATGAAGCTTCCCTAGTGGCTGTCGCGGGGACAACTCCTGGGTGTCTCTTGTTTCTTGTCACAATACTTATCATTCCAACATACCCGTCCATGGGGTAACTCTGTTGCACTTCATTGACATGCAAAGGTTTTTTTGTGCATCATGTGTGGGTAAAGGATCTTTGAAAACACCCATTTGTTGGTTGTTGGGTGCGATGGGGTTATCCACTACCAATGTGTGATTATCAATAAGATCTTGCACTAAACCTTTAAACGTCCAACAGACATTAAGGTCATTCCCTCTCCTCCGGTGGAATATACAGAAAATATCCTCTCTGTAGCCCTTAGACTTCGGCGCATTAGGATCGATTGTTGGAATATCTAGTAGATTAATCAAGTTTGCCGCTGACAAACGATCAAACAAGGAATCCCTAGACTCAGTGTATGGAGTAAATTGTCGCTTAGGGCGACGCTGCTGATTTTGATCCTATTTTTTGTTATCTTTCTCATAATTAGTATGAGGCACCGCCTGATAATTAGCCTTTGAAGGCTGTGTTGCTTGGGCAGGCGTAGGGGCATTAATAGCAACTTGATTGACTGCGACGGGTTTTACGTTGCGTATTCCCTATTTTGGTACTCTTGTTACACTCTTTTTTCTTAGGCTTGGAAATTTCACCATCCTGTATCTTGATCTCTTCGATACGTCTAGCTTGCGCCAGAGCTTCTTCTAAAGTGGTGTATTGCTGCAGCTGCAATAGCACAGAGATCGATCGCAAACAGCTCTTTGTGAACATTTGAGTTAGGTTGGACATAGGAGGGAGATAGGACAACTTTGAAAGCACCGTCCTCCACCGATTCCCATATGCGACCATGGACTCTTCCTCATACTATTTGAGGCTAGCTAGATCACTGAGTGACGCCTTTTTCTTTGTATTGAAAGAAAAACGTTCTAGGAACGCATCAACTAGTTGATCCAAATTGTAGATGCTATGCTTTGGTAGATGGGTAAACCAATCCGAGGCAAACCCTGCAAAGGTGGTTATGAATGTTCTCAATATAAATGCATCATTGTCTTGTATACCAAAGCACTGACTCAAAAATCGAGTCACATGTTCTTGAGCATCCTCATCCCCTTTAAAGAGTGCCAACTGGGGCAGCTTGAAATGTTCAGGGTATGGAGGTGCTGGCACTGATGGATGTATTGGATGACTACGGAGTTGGCGCAAGGTAGGCTTTTGAGGCCCACCAGTCTTAAGTTCCATTTTCTCCAAGCGTTCTAACAACACTTTGTAAGCATCGGAGGATATAATTTCCTCCTCCTTAGCTTGTTCCCGTTGTGGGTTGCGGTAAACTTGAGGCCTTTGAATGACTAAATGGTTAGCATTCCTTCTGCCTTGATAGGGTGTTTCAACCTGCTATTCTTCTTGGTAATAATCCTTATAATATTCATGAGGAGTGTTTGGCCTAGGCCTATAAATATGGATGGGCGCCCGTGGAGGATACCCATCATGGTCACTGGGAATGGCCTCCCGCTCAGGTCTAAAAGGTCTTGGAGGCAATGCTTGCTGAAGTCATGGAGACCTATCTCACCCTAGAGGGTTGTGCCTCACATACATATTAGAGTGTTGTGCACAAGGGATCGGGGCCCTCTCACGTGCATGGTTGGGAAACCTTTCAGCAGTCTGACGCTAAATGCGCTCTTGATCAAAGTGACACAAATGTTCTAATTCCTATTGTTCTTGCTTAAGCCGCATGATTTGTGCTTGGCGGGTGGCTAGTTGTGTAAATGCCAAGTTACTTTGTGTTGTTGTCTCTTGTTTGATAGGCCGAGATGTCTCTCCTACATATCTATTTCGATCATAGTACTCTGAGACCCCTACATGTTGCTTCCCTCTGTCGAGGTTGGCCGCATTAACTTGAAACTCTGGTCTCAATAAGCGATCTGGATATAATGCAGGTGCAGACGTGCATCTTTTTGGTACTGGAAAATGGACTGGAGGGATGTAGTGATCCTCCTCTCTTTGTCTATGATATGCATAAAAGGTGCGGGCAGAATTGCCTTGCTCTGTCGGGCGGACTTGTTGTTCTGGATGTGGTCTACTGTTTTCGACATTAATTGGGGGTAAATTAGGAACCACAACATTATGTAATTCTTCATTTTGGACCCGTTGGTGTTCCATAGCATTACACAATGTTTCATCACTAGGCCATCCATAATGAACTTCAAAGGGAGGCTTCGTGCTTAGACCAGGTGGTATATATAAGTTATTGTCCTGAAAAGATTCTTGTTGCTCATGAGTTTCCCTTAGAGAAGGGGTTCTAAAGTCTCGTCTATTGAAGGCCTGATTTGGAGAGCCACTCCTTGAGACACCTCTTGAACCTTGTTCTATGACTGTATGGGTTGGAGTGCCCCGCCATGATGGGGCTCTAGAACCATGTTCTGCATGATGTGAACTAACTGTTGTATCCTACCAGTGAGGCGGAATGACTAAGTCTTCAAGGCTATATCGGAGACGATTTGTCTCTCTTGGTGCATGTTCTACAGCTTTTTCCCGTGATTGGGCTTGGCTACGAGTATTCACCATGGTAATGCTATCCTAAAAATGCAAAAATTCTTTTTATTATTTTCTTTTTATGATTTTTCTTTTTTTTTGTCTAAAATAGAAAATGGCATACACACTCACAAGCAATGCTTATCTCTTTTAAAGATTAATAGTGTGCCCTAGATCTGGTTTAGTGTGTTTTTGTTGTTTGTTTTGTTTTTGAAATTTTTTGTGAAATGTTTAAATGCAAGTATGAAGGCTCTTATAACTCCCAAAAAATGGTCGCCCCTTCAATATACCAGCCAGGCCGATATACCAACCTCTCTATATACTCGCCCTTACGAGAGGGAGACTATAAGTACGTGAGAGCAGAAGGTACGTGGTACGTAGGTGGTACGAAAGGGGGATTGTCCTGTTAATGGCACCTACCATAGAAGACTTATCCTTGCGCGCATGGGAATCACCCCGACGGCACTCGGTCGGCTTTCGTCGGGATTTACGCCTAACAACAGTTGACAATCGGGGAATGGATGCAAAGCTAAGCCAAGGTGGTGATGAACCCACCGTTGGTCTTGCTCAAGGGTTGGGGTCTTACGACCAATGCCTTGGTTTAAAATGTAACGTGATGTGTGGGGTTCATTTTAATTTTGCAAAATTGAAACAAGCAAACGAAAATAAATCTTTCCCTAAGCCATTCAAACTGAAAACCAGAAAACAAAAAAAAATAGAAATTTGACAGAAGCTGTAAAAACCCCTACCTCTTCTCTGCCTAATCGGAAATTTCTGATTTGCTCTAAAAATTTGCACAGATATATAATCGTCCTTGGGTGGAGCGAATAACAGACCGTAATCATCTCAGGGTGGAACGAATAATTTATTCATCCTGGGGTGAGACGAGTAACAATTATGTAATCGTCACTTGCAGAGACGAATAACAGTCCGATTGTTGAAAAACAGGTACCTGTAAAAAAAACAAGCAATTTTTAGATCAATAATTTAACCTAAACAAAAATAGAGGACAGAAGTCCCACTGTGATCGCCATTGAAAGCACGAGATTCCGGAAGTAAAAGGAAAACTATAACTATGTAATATAAGACGAAATGTAACGCTTTAATCCTATGCATAAAATCAAGGAAAAGAGATAAATTGGAAATGAAAGCACAGATGTAAGGAAATCACAGCCCTCTTTATTCAAATTTCTTATCCTCGGTTACATATACGTCTCCTCCCCTTTTAGGGGCTAGGAGCGTTAAATTGGTCTTTGTTACAATTTGTGATTTAGTCTTCCTCCTTCCGCATGCCCACGTTTGGAATGGGCGGGCCAAATGTTGTCGTCGCTTGCGTTGGTAAGGTAGACTCCTCGCCGCTCCTCTAATGCTGCAACTCTGCACTCAAATAAACAAACAAGAAAGTCAGTAGCACCTGTGTATGAAGCATAAAAGATGAATCTAACGATGGTTGAAATGAATCTAAATGAAAGACTTGACAAAAGCATAAACATGAAACTAAAAGAAATACCATGATTATGAAAGCAAAAATCGCCAGTAAGTGAACTAGCAGCACTTCGTCGCTCAAAATGCTCCTTCTTTGTATATCCTCTTTGGGTGAGAAAACTCACCATTTTTATAGACCCGTCTTTTTGAATTAACATGCAAAAGTGTTTCTTTGCATGAATGCTTTTGTTTGTGAAGAGAAGACTTCTTCTTGATCAAGGGCTTCTTAACTGCCTCTGTGCATGTCTTTGCATGTTTTAGAAAAACTCATTTGCACGCCCATGCAATGAAGGGATAGCTAAGTGGCAAATTTGAGTTGTCTTAACAGAACTCACTCACACTCCTATGCCATGCAGAAAAAGCTAAGTGGCAGATGTGTGTTGTTAAAAGAGCTCACTCGCACTCCTATGCCATGCAGGGAAAGCTAAGTGACAGATGTGTGTTGTTAAAAGAACTCACTCGCACTCCTATGTCATGCAGGGAAAGCTAAGTGACAGTTCTGAGTTGTTATATGCCGAGATTTGACTTTTTTGCAAGTCAAACTCTACAATCGTCCCACCTCGAAGCGAGCACCGTTAATCATCCCTGGGTGACACGAGTATCAGTCAGCACTCGTCCCTACAAAATATGAGTATCTATCAGTCAGCACTCGTCCCTAAGAGAGACGAGTGCCAGTCAACACTCGTCCCTAAGAAAGACGAGTAAAATTCTTACTCATCCCTGGGTGGGACGAATAAGAAATAAGGTGTCCAAAAGGTGCCAAATTGGTTTCTGACTTGCAAAACTGCTGTGTGAGTGGTTAGAACCACTGTTTAACCTCCGAGGGCTGCCCTGGGGGCTGTGTGTGTTGGTGCGATCAGTGCTTGTCATCACATAATCGAATTGGTGCTGTTATGGTGTCTACAGAATACATTAAGAAAGGAAAATAAGTTAGCAAATGCCTTAAAGCTAAATGAGGTACATAGCTACTATATCCAGATGTTATGTAGATATGTTTGACAACGTTGGATAATATCAACAAGGTTATAGATATTGTTGCAAATATTGAGCATGGGTTGAGTTAGAACATAAAAGAGAAAGAATTTAGTATTAAGAATAATTTTTTAATCCTTAGAGACAATATTGGCATCCCTGAGATAAAAGTTCCCATTCTACACCTTATTCGGTACATCTTGGAAGGGCTAAAGTGAAAGAAAATATAAGAAAAAATTCTATTGGCTAGGAATAAAGTGAGATATAAATAATTTATGGCTAGATGACTCGACTACCAAAAAAGTGAATGTTGGATACCTACATCTAGTTAGAAAAATTTACTGTCATGACATTATAGAATAGAAATATCAAGTTATCTCTATTTATTTCATTAAGATATCACCCAAGATCTAGTTTCAACAAGATGCAATGTTGGTTGTGGTTGATAAGTTGACCAAGGTATCTCACTTTATCATAAGAAATTTTAGGAATGTTGCGCCTGATATTTCTAGCAATTTTTTTAGAGATACTATGCAACTACATGGATTCTCTAAAGTCATCATTATAGGTAGGATTTTGGATACTAGAATAGCCAACCGGAGAGGTTTGATCAAATTATAGTCATAATTTAAATGTATTACATGGATTATAAGGCCACTTACATTTCATCAAGATTACTATACAAGGAAGAAGACTAGAGGATTAGGAAGAATCAGATTAGATATTGTTCAAATAACGATAAAATAAGTCAATATTGTTCAGTAGAGAATTCAGGAAGCACTTATGAAGACTTAAAAGAGATCACCAAGATAATTCTCTATGGAGATACAATGTTTTTGTGAGGATGAAAATCAAGAAAAAGTATGAGAAAATTAAATAGGTCCTTGAAGATATACTATTACATGGACCACAAGAATAAGTGGGAGGTTATCCCATAAGAATAAGTGGGAGGTTATGCCTTAAGAATAACTAGGAGGTTATCCAGAGAATAAACAATAGGTTATCCCATAGGAATAAGTGGGAGGTTTTGTGAACCATTTTTGTGAAACCAAAGCCATGAAAACCCTGCTACTATGTATTGGTCCATCGACTACACCATTACGTCTACCCGCAAAAAGGAGGATGTCCTTCCCAGTCACTAGGGGCTTTTCAAAGTCCTTTACCATTATCTCCTCCTTCATTTCCCTAGTGGCAACATTCCTAAGTCTGAGTCTAGAGAAGATAACTCTTCCTCTACTCCTAGCCCCAGCCTTCTAATCCAAAAAGGATAATAAAAAATGACAAGCCTCACCCTATTGCTAGGAAGAAAATCAAAGTTGAAACAACCCCTGTTAGAATCTCTCAACAACTGAAGCTTAAGGAAGTAGTTGAAACCCCACCGTCCACAACTGGCAAACCTCCTAAAGCTTAGTATACTTCGCATGATCTTGTTGATAAGTTCCTTCATAAATTAGTTATCCATGCTACTACTGTGTCAATCATCCATCTAGAGACGATTTACATCGCCATTGATAAGGCCATTGCTAGCCTTAAGGAATAGAGGCATAATCTTAGCCTTTTCTTCTTTTGTGAAAATTTTAATGGTTCCTCCATGGTCTTTGTTGGTAAATCCCCTTTTGATGTTAAAGTGGGTGTGAATGAAGATGATGTAGTCAAAATTTCTAAAGATGCCTACCTAGAAAATCTGAAGGAAACTTCAAAGGACAAATAAACTCTGAAGGAGGAAACAAAGTATAATGTTCTGGAAATTGATGTTCACAACCTTCTACAACCCGATGCCCTTCCTTGATGGTGTCCATGGCTTACTGCTAGTTTTGCTCTTGGCTGCATTGCTCTTCCTCTGGTCTATTGGTATGCAAGATGTTTTGTTCCAACTTGCTTTTGTGTTTCTCTTTTTTTGTGGTGTTCCTTTCTATTCCTTTGTGTCGAAGGATTGTAATGGATTTTAGCCTTTCCATTCTTAGTCTTTCAATTTTTTCGGGTTTTGTTCTGTTTAAGGGGACTCGTTTATCTCTATTGTGTTCCTCTTGGTTCCTTTATGTAAAAGGTGATAGGGCGCCTTTCAAATACCCTTTTTGAAAAATATAAATTAATTTACCAAAAAAAAAAAAAGTGGGAGGTTATCCCATAATATAAGTGGGAAGTTATCCCATAATACTAAGTAAGAGGTTATCCTTAGATGAATTTACATTTAATACTAATAAACATAGGATGACTCCTTTTGAGGTTCTATATGGGAGACAATGTAAAACCCCTCTATCCTAGGATGATCCGAAGGATCAAATAATGATCATATTGGATACTATAATTGATATGGAGGAACAAATGATAATGATTCACCAACGACTCAAAGAAGCCATGAACCAACAAAAAGAGCTATGCTGATTTGGGCCTCCAAGAGAATTATTCTATGAGATATAGTGTCTACTTAAGGGTAATACCTAACTTGAGTCTATATTTTTTGAATCCTTTAAATTATAACCATAACTAAATTAATGGTCTATTACCTTACCTTGTTAGAGAATCATGATACTCTCTACACATCTCAAATTAGAAACATAATGTTCATCCTTTTTTTTCTGATATATGTTCAATATAGATTTTGTGTTCAATATGAAGATAATATTTTTCTTGAATTATCTAGATTTTAATGATCATGCTAGTTGATCAGAGTAGGATCTAATGAAATTGTTTTTCCTATATTCGTTCTACTAAAAAGGGGGATTAATTTTTTATTTTTTACTCAAGTAAATATGTGTGTGTGTGTATCTTTTCAAGACAAGCTAAACATAGGTATTATGTTTAATTATAGGGGATAATAATGTCACAAGAGCATCCTAATTAACTATTATTTCATGTACAAATGAATTGATGAGCTATACTTTGCTTTTTGCTACTAGAATATGGTATTGTTGATGGCTTTGTGATTGCAGGACCAGGTACACTTATTTAGTGGGAAAATAAAGGTTGATCATATAAGGTAAAATGGGAAATGATGGTAGTGTGAAATATCACAATGGTGGGGTATTCAAATTAGCAGGTATAAAATAATCCCTACTATAAAAACACTCACCAACGACTCATGAGTACATGGAAGCTCAAATAACAACATTCATTTAGGTGTATTATGAATATGTGCCTTAAATTGTGTATGTGTGTTGTGTTTTGTATATTTTATGATTTTGATTGAATGAATGCTTCTTGTGAAACTCTAACAATAAGGAATGTACCAAAGTATTGGAGCTATTCTCCATTGGAAGATGGTAACAACAGATTTCTAGTAGGAGTGTTGGAGGAATAAATTTATATGGTAATTTAAATAATATTTAATGTTTTATTTATTAATAATTTTTAAACAAATTAATTAGCATATAAAATTTATAAAAATGATTATTGAATAAAATAAATAATAATAATTTTTAAATATGCATATCGCATATATATATATATATATATATATATATATATATATATATATATAATTTTCATTTTAATAGGTGAATATGCATTTCGTATATCTCCTATAGTCATGAATTAAATCAACCACCACCTAGTAGAGAAAGCTACTAGTTTGAGGTGGATGTATGCATGTAGCTTCATTTATTTATAAAACCCTCCTCTTGATTTCTATAAATTAGATAATGGGGAAACTAAGAACATCATACACTATGCTCACTTAGAGGAGAGATTGACAAGGTAGGAAGAAAAGTTGGTAAATTTTGATCAGTAAAATTGTAACGACCCAAAAACTATCTAAAAATAACTAATATTTTTTTAGGACAACCGATAGAGATAAATAAACCACTAAGTTTAAGTTTAACTATTGTTAGATTTATCATATTTTCCAAATTGACTAAGGGTTACATCATACTCTATTCCCTACACAAGTGTGTATGTGTAGGTATAGTACGCATACCATAGATAAGTTATGCATCTCATCATTCCAACGAGTTAACTTGTCACCTTCATTACAGTTGAAGGTATATGCCCATATCGATACCACATAAGTATATTTGTATAGCTATGTTATGCATACTATGAGTTAAGTCATACAACTCATCTTTATGATGAGCTAACTTAACCTAGATGTAGATAATCAAGTTGGTTTATGTTTAACATCTACCTAAGAGGTTTAAATCTCTTACGTCTTTTCTATGTTCACCCTAATAGGTCTCAATCTCTTAGGTCCTCTTCTATGTTCTTTCTAAGTGGTCTTATTATCTTAGGCTCTTTTCCATGTTCTCCCTAAGAGGTCTTAATCTCTTAGATAATTTTCTATATTTTAAGGGATAAGGCTAACTTTATGTATTTAATATAAATAAGGAATAATATCTACCAAGTATTAAATAAGCACCTTAAATAAAAAATCATTCATAAAATAAACATTTAAACAAAGAAAATGTTGAATGTCCACAATATCTACATTTTTCAAAAATAGTAATTTAGAGATACATTCCTTATTCATTTATTTAAAACATTACATAAAAACCAGTATGGTAAATCCCACATACTTTAAAGGAATAAGGTATTACATAAATTCTCATCTAGGGGATGCTCCCCAAGAATTATTATCTATTACATGGAAATAATTATTGTAACCAAAGTCAAAAGTGGTGCATTGGATTCAACTATTCTCTTTGGTTCTTCCCATATTCCTATTTATCATTTGAGGGTAGTAGGGGATTAGGACAAGTCATGGTTCTATGAACATGCATCTAAATATTTCTACTAAAACATAAAGTAAGAGCATATATAGATTGTTTGCCAAATTGTAACTATACAAATCTATTTCAAGCATTCAACCATCTACTGTCTAGTTGATTTCATAAGAATTTCCTAATTTACATTCTTACCCCTTTCAACCACAAAGGAGAGTCAAATAACCTTATAAACCATTTATTTAATTAACTAAATTTCCATTCCTTTAACTAATCAAATAACCAAATATCCTTTTTATGTAATTAACTAAAGTCTCATTTCTTTAATTAATAAAATAATCAAATAGCCTTTTATTTAATTAACTAAAGTCTCATTTCTTTAATTAATCAAATAATCAAATGAACCAAATATTTACTTAACTAAAGTCCCTTTCCTTTAATCAATCAAATAATTCAATACTATTTATTCAAATAAAGCATTTATTTAAGTAACTAAAGTCTCATAATGAGATCATCTATTTATTTAATTAACTAAAATCTTATAAACATCATATGTTCCTTCCTTAACAAACTAAAGAATTTATTATTAAATTCATAAATAATATACGAAAAACCCTTTTTATAATATAATGAGTCTGTTTCTTTTATAATTATAACACATACCTTCCACTCTAATATAAAATTAAAGTGTTCAAATAAAATAAGATGTATAGTTCAAGTTTTATGATGAATGTTGTATGGTTGAGCTAACATAAGCAATTTGTGTGTTTTTTCTCTATTGCCAAATGTATTTACGAGCTATATTGAACCAATTTTATGATTTTATTTTGAATGCATGTATTTATGCAAGCATCAAAGATATAATAAGCTTTTGTTTGTAGCCAATGTTTGGTAGGATTGATAGAACAATAATATGTTTGATGAAGTCTTAGTGGATTTTCAACCATATTTCATTTTTTTTTTCTTTTTCTTATCCCTTATGTAATATTATAGCATTATCTTAATATAAAAATTTGACATTATAAGTCTATCTTGTCTCATTTGTCAATAAAATATCTCCATACTTATCTTTATACCCCATAATCCCAAAGAGTTGAAAGAAACAAAAATATTTTAACAAACCAATGTTGACTTAATTTTAAATTAAATCAAAAGTAACCACTAAAATATTATAAATATGCACTCAATATTTATGCATTACTTTCAATGAAGGTATTTTTCTCCATCAACATAAGTTAACATGTTGGTAAACTTATAAAAAATATCACTAAATGACATGAGCTCAACTAGTTAAATTTCATAACTTTTTAAGCTTAAATTTTATCAAACTAGAGAGATTTGCCAAAGCTAAGATATAAAATATTTAATTTAATCATTCTAAAGTCTAAATGAGTACTAAGGTTAATTATTTATTATTCTAAGGTTTAAGTTAATTTCAGGAGAAAAAATTATGAAGAAAAATGGAAGTAACAATAGGGAAGACGAACAAAGACAATGTCTTCGGTGGAAATGGTGTAGGAATCCAATGCACTAGCAATCCCAATGATGGCAACAGTGGCATCATGGGTAATGACAGGTCATAAGGAGCTGGTTTGAATCAAGTGATTGTGGAAATCTCTATCCACTCGAAAGGGTTGGAAGGAATCCTCATGGCTACCCATAAAAAAATAGATGATTCTGGGCCCACTACTCTTCTCACTAGTGGATCCCTCTATCATGGATTGGTATCTAAGATAGCTGCATCAAGATCTATCAACTATGGTAAAGTTGTAGAATTTAACACATCAACGGATCAAGAATCCCTTTTGGACCAAGGAAGAAAGGTTTCTTCACCAAATGGAGGTGTTCCTCTAGCAACTTGCAAATGGGTGGATTGGGAGAAGTTGCTCCCAAATCCTTTGCAGATATAGTAAAATTCAACTCAAATCCTAGTCAACCTGAGGTGACTAGGTTCTGTCTATATCCTTCTAATGGAAACATTGATATCCATTATAAATTTAGGTCATCCATGCTTTCCCGTAACTCCAACTCATTGGTTGGTAAATTATTGGGTTCACAACTAGACATTGAATCAATCCGTAAATGGGCCCACTCCTCTTGGTAGGGTTATTCATAAGGTATCAACCCCAAAATGTATTTATAAAAAATTGGTGAATCAATTTTGAAATCCAAGCAAATAGTGTCCAAACACATGTAGAAGGTTCACTATTATTAGGGGCAATGTTAGAAATTTAAACTTAAAATGGTCAAATTATTATAAATTGGGGGCGAATCAAACAAAAAAAAAATTGAACATAGAAATTTTTAGGTAATGGGACCTGCTCAAGGGTCACAAATATTAACCAATTTCAAATTTTTAAAATCCTAATTTTAGCCAATTTGGTGATAAATAGTCATTATGCATAACCCTGCCTCTTGGCGGCCCTTAGGATCCATGGATCTAGTTGCACTCCCTAGAGGTTTTTTTTTTATATGATTAAAAAACCCTATTTATTCTCATCGAATCTTGATATGAGGACCATGTTTATTCAAATTAATAGGTCTATTCCTACAAAAATAGGATATGGAATTTGACCCATCTACTCAGAACATCAACCATGCCCCAATTTGGATTCATCTCCTAGGACTACCAATTTAGTTTTGGAATGAAGATATTATCCAAGGTATTGCAAGGAACATTGGAGAGCTAATCCCTTTTGATTCTACTACTTGAGTAGGGTCTCATTTGATCTAGGCCCATATGTGTATCAATGCAAATTTGGATTCAGCCCTCCCATATTTGATCAAAATTATTTCAAAGGTTTGTACTTTCTCTAAAGTTATTGAATAAAAAAAAAAACCTGTTTTTTATGATTTTTGTTCCAAGCAAGGCCATATTCATTACCAATGCCCTAATATTCCCAAACCACCTTCTAATGAAGGTCATCACCATTCTAAATTTGTTCCTCACCATTCCCATATTTATGATGTGCTACTTCCACCTTATTTTCCCTCATTTGAGACCCCTCATTCCCCTGGAACTATTGGTCAACCTCAAGTGTATGGTATCATTACCCCTTATTTGTCAAATCATATCTTCTCCCCTCCTTGAAGTTCACCTATTATTGTGTCCAACCAATTTCCCCCCTTTTTATCAATGATACCACCATTAATCTCTCTAACCCCACATTTATCCATTCAAAAAGCCCTCCTCCTTCTGTTTAAGAGTCTCACAGGCTCTCCTAATGGCATCCCTATCTCCCCTAGCTATCCCAATATCCAAATCTAAAGGAAGCTTTACACGAATGTGGGTTCTGGGAAAACTAGGTCATCCCTCTTCTTAAGGTATCAAAAATAGAGAAGCTTTAAATGAGATTGCGAATGGTACACAACTCACCCTTAGGGGAAAAGCTTTAGGAACACCAGTTTAAATTAGATCCAAAATTTCCCTTCCTCTTAGGAGAGGGAAGAGAACATCTTCAAGATTTTATAAATGAAGATCCTCTCATGGAATGTGAGAGGTCTCAATGGTCGAAACAACCAATGCTTGCTTAAGTCCATGAGGAGAGACTTAAGACCCACCATATTTTTGCTACAAGAAACTAAGGTGGATTCTCAAAGTGCCACTTGCATCTCAAATTTTATCCAGAATAATTCTAAATCTCTTTTTAGTCCAACCAATGGATCTTCAAGCAGACTGTTACGTATGTGGGATCCTACTAAAGTTGAAGGGAACCCTTTTGTCTATAGTATAAAATTAGATGAATATTATATTTTTCAACAAATAGGATGGTTGTCGTTCGGTCCTTTAAAATATTTATGCTCTTAAATATTCATCCAAGAGGATCCTCTTATGGATTTATTTCAGCAAAATAAAGGAAGTTTTCTCTTCAGAGGTCTAGATGCTGGTAGGGGACTTCAACTCCCCCTTGTCCCCTACCAACAAAAAATGGAATCCCAAATCACTAGTAATTAGTATGATCACTTTGTAGTGTTTGTGGATGACAATGAACTTATATATATTAACCTTAGGGAACAAATATTTACTTGGAGTAGCCATAGTAAAGGGGACAGACTCATATAAATTTGTCGTGATCACTTTCTCATCTCTACGAATGATATCCTTAAATATGTTGATGCTATCATGCGATCGTTGCCCAATATTGGATCCGACTAGAATACCCTATTTTTGGATAGCTCCTCCTACGTTTATCCCTTCAATTAACCCTTAATATTTGAATCTATGTGGCATGAATATCAAAACCTCAAATACCTGATCTCTCTATGGTGGTCTCGCAAGTTCTTCGGATCTCTAGTCTTTTAGGTAAGCAAAAAGCTTCAGTATGTTAAAATCAATCTAAAACAATGGAATAGAGAAGTATTCAGGATATATTCCATAAAAATCACTATATTTAGTCTCAAATCACTAGCATAGAGCTCTCAATGTAGTAGGACAATCTTGATACTACTATTCAAGACACAGAAAATACCCTTTTGATGGAATTTCATAACATTATTAGAAGTGAAAAAAAATTGTAAACAAAAATCTTAGGTATCCTAACCTGAAGAAGGATATTATAATACAAATTATTTCATGCCACCACCATAAGACACAAAAGGTGTAACAAAATCAAGGAACTCGTCAAGAAAAATGGAAAAGTAACAATAGATATCCTGAAATTAAAGAAGAAGCCACCAATTTATTTGAATAAATGCTCAGCCCTAGTCCTGGGTGTGATCATCAAATATCTGAGGTCCTCCTAAAAAACATCCCAAGGATGGTAACAGTAGAACATAACTAGAGGTTGCTCAATCTGCCCTCTACTAAATAAGTTTATGCTCCTATTTTTTCCATGCAATATGGGAAAGCCCCAGGCCCTAATGTCTTTCCCCTGTATTCTTCCACTAGTTCTGGGACATTGTGGGTCAAGATGTAGTTTTTTCCATCCATCATATGCAAAGGTACAAATATATTATTGGATATTTCAAATCCATCTTCTTGGAACTCATTCCAAAAGTTAACAGGATCCACACATTCACTAATTTTCACCCCATCATCCTATGTAATGTCCTCTAGAAAATACTCACCAAATACCTGGCCAACAGAATCAAACCCATTCCTTCCCACATCATTACTCCTAATCAAGGTAACTCTATTGAAGGGAGGCTCATTACGGACAACATCATCACCATCCATGAAATTATCTATTATGTATCTAAAAGTGGTAAGACTGGTTTTCTCCTAAAACATGACATGAATAAGGTTTTTGGCAAAGTTTCATGTTCTTTGTCCTCTCTAGGTTTGGTTTCCACATTTATTGAATTGCTCTCATTAAGGAATGTATTACTACTACTAATTTATTCATTTTGGTAAATAGCTATCCTGTGGGCTATTTCAAGAGTTTCAAAGGCTTAAGATAGGGCGACCCCCTCTCTCTATTTCAAGCATGCATTCTCCCTTGAATATATCTTTCACTAGTAGTTTATTGATGATACAATCTTGGCTACCTTGGTCTCAATTTCTCAAGCCTACTTTATCAAATTTCTCCTGTTATCCTTTGAGGCTACTACTGGTTAAAAAGTTAATTTTGGTAAAAGCAATATTTACTTCATCAACACTCTTGCTAGATGCCAAGCCTGCATCACTTCTCTCCTTAAGTGTATCATTGCTAAGCTCCCTATCACATATTTAGGGTTTCCTCTTTTTTAAGATCCTTCCAAAAAGTTCCTCTGGAATACTATCATTGATCACATTAAAAAAAATAGGCTACCTAGAAAGGAAGCCTTCTCAGTTAGGCAAGCAAGGCCACCTTAATCAAAGTCACCCTCCAAAGCATCCCAATTATTTTCTTCTCAATCTTCTAGATTCTGGTCAAAGTTTATAACAAAATTGAGCATATCCAAAGGAATTTTCTATGGTCTAGCTCAAAGTTGAAATAACATATTCACTTGGTTGCATGGTACTAGGTTTTATCATGGAAGGAATATGGTGGCATTGGGTTTTGGAAGGTCTATAATATGAATCTAGCCCTCATTTCCAAACAAGGGTGGCAAGTTCTTACCAATGAGAACTCTTTATGGGTATCCATCATGAAATAAAAATACCTTTGGCAAAACACCAATTTATTATATGATTCTTCTCCCATTTATGGTTCAATAGTATAGAATTCAATCCTCAAATCTAAGGAGATAATCAGAATATGCATCCACTAGAAATTACACAACAAATAAAAGATTAGATTTTAGGAGGATCACTAGCTTGGCAACTTCCCTTTTAGACACATGTGGACATCCTCTACCTAAAACTAGTAACCGACTCCCTATTATTCTCCAAGGTATATTATTTCTTTCACTCTAGTCATAAATATTGAAAGTTGGTCCTTGTCGTTGGTCTGTCTAGTGAGCAAAGACAAGTTACCTCAATCTTGTGTAATATTTTGTGTCTCTATGTTATTCCTAGTTTACCCTTTGAGGATTTTATCCTTTAGGATATCACTTCTACTTGCCTCTTCATCATAAATTTTGATTACACCCTCACTACGAACACTTTCCCTCCTTGGTTTCCTTCTAAGATCATCTATAAGAAACATATCATCCCCAAAGTAAGTTTTTTCTTATGGCTTATTGTTTTGAATAGGATCCTTACCATATTGAACCTCCATCATCATGGATTTCCATTATCCAATTTTTGTTACTTATATCTCTAGGATTGTGAGTCTACCCACCATATTTTATTGTCTTACTCCTTCTTCCATTCCATCATGCCATCTCTATTCAACTCTATTGGCATATCTTGGGTCTTGCATGCCCTCCTCAGTGACATGTGTGTTTAGGGGCCTAATCCTTTCAAGGGATTTCACCTCAAAATATTTTTGTCCTTTTATCTTCCTCACTTTTTCTAGCATATTTAGCATGAACACATATCTCGTGCCTTTAATTATTCAAAATATGATATTCGGTAGGTGCTAGCCGGAATCCTTCATGTCACTGTTGAGAATATTTTCATAACTCATGGTGATGGTGACTCTAAACCTAATGCTAAATATTTTTTGGCCTATTCTCTTATGATTTATATCTGTAATATCCATATGTAGCCTCTGAAGTTTTATCAGTTGATGGTCAAGTGGTCTCCTCCTATAGTATTTTTTAAACTAAATTTCTATGGATCCATCAAAGGAAATCCTAGGCCCATAGGTGGTGGAGGAATTTTTATATATCACACAAGAAACATTATTTTGGCCTTTGTAGAGAATCTAGGACACCAATATAGTCACTTTGTTAAATCCAAGGTACGTCATCAAGGTATTCTCCTCCTCCATAACATGCAATGTTCTAATTTGTTGGTTGAACGTGACTCCAAAATCATAATACAGTGTTTACTCTCGAATACCCTATCTATTTCATGGAATATTAACAACATGATATATAAAATAAATTGCATTATGCAATACTTCATGAGTGTCACTCTAAACCAATTTTTTGTGAATGTAATTGTGTTGTATATCTCCTTGCGAATATGGATATTTTCGAGCAAAGTCTCAGTATTTGGAAAAGATTTTTCTCTCTGTCTATAATCGAGATCAATGCAGTTAAAGTTCATGAGCAGCAGGAGTAGGTGGGATTGGTAGTGGGTCCTCATGAACTCCATGTTGAATTTTACATATCTTTTCATCATCATATGACTAGTCACACTATGAGTGGAAGCCATGAATCAAGGAGTACTCGCATGAAAATTAATCATATCAATGATGTGGCATTACACACCAATGGTGTTGACATATTTCAAAGGGTAAAATTTCACATGGTAGAAAAAGTTCAATTTTGGGATGGTAGAATACTTCAATGTGAGCCACATGTTAGGACATGTCATCATTATCATGAAGTTTTATGGGATCACTCGGCATGTCCAACGCTAGGTTATGATGAGATGTTTTTGGTATTCTACCAATCCTTTCCAACACCATGGTGTCTTATCCAAATGATCATAGGTGGCAACCTCTACGTTTGTTTGGTCCTCATTCATCCTTTTCATTGGTGGTGCTCTTCTCAACCTCCACACCTTCATTGATTCTTGTGCCAAGATTTTTGGTAATCACCATCCGGTTACATTGAGTGACTATTTGTTTAGTCCTTGAAACTACCAGTGGAGTCCTATTTCAAAGGACTCTTTTCTCTACCCTATGCTTTCTATATATTTTTTACTTTCCCATTGGGTTTCCTTTTCTTGCATCAATCCATTCATGTTGTTTGCGTTCACTTTACCTGTAATCATGATTTGTATTTTTCTAGAGCATGGTACGTCTATTTTGTGCCATCGCTTATGGAGTTGGATTAGGGCAGGATCCTTTGTCTTTTTAATCAATGATTTTTGGTACCTTGTGGTGTTACCTTCCCTACATAGCTCACCTACTCTGGTGCTATCCGCTACTACTCCCTCCCTCTAACCTAGACTTAATATGATGGCTAAAGTTGAACCCACTACCCTCCACATAACTACTTTGGTTGAGCATATTTTTTGTGATCATGGATTGCTCAATTTACACCAAATATTAATAGCCATGACCTTGACTTGTCCCTAAATTTTATGTGAATGTGGGATGGAGGGCATGTTTTCATTCATGGGTTGAGATTTACTATAACTATGGACCTTCTTATAGATATCATGGGCATCTTGAATGAAGGGAAAATCATTAATTGAGAGAAGAACTCACTCCAAGGTGAGTTAGCTCTCTTTTGAGACCGTGGTGAATATTTAGGTAGGGACAAAGGTGGCATCTTGTGAGATACCCTTCCAAAGTTATGGGATGTAGTAATGGTGAGAGTCCTTTAGTATTTCATGTTGGATAGTCCCGATACAGTGCTGAAAAGTTTTCACCTTGCTTTCCTCAACCATTTATGGGGTAATAAGACAATTAACATATTAGAGTATCTCTTTTGGTCTATTGAAATATCAATCCTCAACATAAATATAGGAATATATTCTCTTAATTTGCACTAAGGATTGTATTTTCTAAAGTACTACTATGTTTTGGAGTGCCAAACTCAAAGGACTATGGGAGAGGTGGTCTTTGCCATGGGACCTATGAACGACACTAGAGAATCTATCAGGGTTACTTTCAAATCTCTACGAACTAACAGAATGCTCGATTTTAGGGATAATTTTTGATGTTATTTATAGTTAAAAACTATGGTTCATGCACTTAAAATATCGAGATATTATTTGTTTGAGAAAACTCTTTGAATTAAATATAGATCATTAGAATATAAGATAACATAGATGGATGGAATTTTGATAGAGTATGATTGAATACATTAAGAAAGGAAAATAAGTTAGAAGATGCCTTAAAGCTAAACGAGGCACATAGCTACTATATCCATATGTTATGTAGATATGTTTGATAACGTTGGATAATATCAATAAGGTTATAGCTATTGTCGCAAATATTGAGCATGGGTTGAGTTAGAACCTAAAAGATAAATAATTTAGTATTAAGAATAAATTTGTATTCCTTAGAGACAATATTGTCATCCCTGAGATAAAAGGTCCCATTATACACCTTATTCGATACATCTTGGAAGGGCTAAAATGAAACAAAGTATAAGAAAAAATTATATTGGCTAGGAATAAAGTGAGAGATAAATAATTTATGGCTAGATGACTCGACTACCAAAAAATTGAATGTTGGTTACCTACATCTAGTTAGAAAAAATTACTGTCATGACATTATAGAATAGAAATATCAAGTTATCTATATTTATTTCATTAAGAGATCACCCAAGATCTAGTTTCAACAAGATGCAATGTTGGTTGTGGTTGATAAGTTGACCAAGGTATCTCACTTTATTATAAGAAATTTTAGGAATGTTGCACCTGATATTTCTAGAAAATTTTCTAGAGAGGCTATGCAACTACATGGATTCTCTAAATTCATCATTATAGGTAGGGTCTTGGATACTAGAACAACCAACCGAAGATGTTTGACCAAATTATAGTCATAATTTATATGTATTGCATGGATTAGAAGGCAACTTACATTTGATCAAAATTACTATACAAGGAAGAAGACTAGAGGATTAGGAAGAATCAAATTAGATATTGTTAAAATCACGATAAAATAAGTCAATATTGTTCAGTAGAGAATTCAGGAAGCACTTATGAAGACTTAAAAGATATCACCAAGATAATTCTCTATGGATATACAAAGATTTCATGAGGATGAATAAAAAAAAAAAAAGTATGAGAAAATTAAATAGGTCCTTGAAGATATACTATTGCATGGACCACAAGAATAAGTGGGAGGTTATCCCATAATAATAAGTGGGAGGTTATCCCTTAAGAATAATCAGGAGGTTATCCAGAGAATAAATGATAGGTTATCCCATAAGAATAATTAGGAGGTTATGTGAACCATTTTTGTGAAGCCAAAGCCATGAACATCCCTGCTGCTATGTATTGGTCCATCGATTACACCATTACGTCTACCCGCAAAAATGAGGATGTCCTTCCTAGTCACCAAGGGCTTTTCAAAGTCCTTTACCATTATCTCCTACTTCATTTCCCTAGTGGCAACATTCCTAAGTCTGAGTCTAGAGAAGATAACTCTTCCTCTACTCCTAGCCCCAACCTTCTAATCCAAAAAGGAAAATAAAAAATTACAAGCCTCACCCTATTGCTAGGAAGAAAATCAAAGTTGAATCAACCCCTGTTAGAATCTCTCAACAACTAAAGCTTAAGGAAGTAGTTGAAACCCCACCGTCCATCACTGGCAATCCTCCTAAATCTCAGTATACTTTGCATGATCTTGTTGATAAGTTTCTTCATAAATTAGCTATACATGCTACTACTGCATCAATTATCCATCTAGAGATGGCTTACATCGCCATTAGTAAGGCCATTGCTAGCCTTAAGGAATAGAGGCATAATCTCAGCCTTTTCTTCTTTTGTGAAAATTTCAATGGTTCCTCCATGGTATCTATTGCTGAATCCCATTTCGATGTTAAAGGGGGTGCTAACGAAGATGATGTAGTCAAAATTTCTAAAGATGCCTGCCTAGAAAATCTGAAGGAAACTTCAAAGGACAAATAAACCATGAAGGAGGAAGTAAAGGATAATGTTCTAGAAATTGATGTTCATAACCTTTTGCAACCCGACGCCCTTCCTTGACGGGGTCCATGGCTTGTTGCTGGTTTTGCTCTTGGATGCATTGCTCTTCCTCTGGTCTGTTGGTATGCAAGATTTTTTTTTCCATATTGCTTTTGTGTTTCTATTTTTTGGTGGTGTTCCTTTCTATTCCTTTGTGTCGAAGGATTGTAATGTATTTTAGCCTTTCTGTTCTTAGTATTTCAGTTTTGCTAGGTTTTTTTCTATTTAATGGGACTCATTCATCTCTATTATGTTACTCTTGGTTCATTTATGTAAAAGGTAACAGGGCACATTTCAAATGCCCTTTTGGAAAAATATAAATTAATTTACCAAAAAAAAAATAAGTGGGAGGTTATCCCATAAGATAAGTGGGAAGTTATCCCATAATACTAAGTAAGAGGATATCCTTAGATGCATTTACGTTTAATACTAATCAACATAGGATTACTCCTTTTGAGGTTTCGTATGGGAGAAAATGTAAAACCCCTCTATCCTAGGATAATCCGAAGGATCAAATAATGATCATATTGGATACTATAATTGATATGGAGGAACAAATGAGAATGATTCATCAACGACTCAAAAAATCCATGAACCAACAAAAAGAGCTATGGTGATTTGGGCCTCCAAGAGAACTCTTCTATGAGATATAGTGTCTACTTAATGGTAATACCTAACTTGATTCTAGATTTTTTGAATCCTTTAAATTATAACCATAACTAAATTTATGGTCTATTAGCTTACCTTGTTAGAGAACCATGATGCTCTCCACACATCTCAACTTAGAAACATAATGTTCATCCTTTTTTTTCTGATATATGTTCAATATAGATTTTGCGTTCAATATGAAGATAATATTTTTCTTAAATTATCTATATTTTAATGATCATGCTAGCTGATCAGAGTAGGATCTAATGAAATTGTTTTTCCTATATTCGTTCTACTAAAAAGGAGGATTAAATTTTTATTTTTTACTCAAGTAAAAATGTGTGTGTGTGTATCTTTTCAAGACAAGCTAAACATAGGTATTATGTTTAATTATAGGGGATAATAATGTCACAAGCCCATCCTAATTAACTATTATTTCATGTACAAATGAATTGATGAGCTATACTTTGGTTTTTACTACTAGAATATGGTATTGTTGATGGCTTTGTGATTGCAGGACCAGGTACACTTATTTAGTGGGAAAATAAAGGTTAATCATATGAGGTAAAATGGGAAATGATGGTAGTGTGAAATATCACAATGGTGGGGTATTCGCATTAGCAGGTATAAAATAGTCCCTACTATAAAAACACTCACCAATGAATCATGAGTACATGGAAGCTCAAATAACAACATTCATTTAGGCGTATTATGAATATGTGCCTTAAATTGTGTATGTGTGTTATGTTTTGTGTATTTTATGATTTTTATTGAATGAATGCTTCTTGTGAAACTTCTCCAACATTAAGGAATGTGCCAAAGTATTGGAGCTAATCTCCTTTGGCAGATGGTAACAGCATATTTCTAGTACGAGTGTTGGAGGTATAAATTTATATGGTAATTTAAATAATTATTTAATGTTTTAATTATTAATAATTTGTAAACAAATTAATTAGTATAAAATAAAATTTATAAAAATGATTATTAAATAAAATAAATAATAATTTTTAAATATGCATATTGCATATATATATATATATATATATATATATATATATATACATATATATAATTTTTAATAGGTGAATATGCATTTCGTATATCACCTATAGTCGTGAATTAAATCAACCACCACCTGGTAGAGAAAGCTACTAGTTTGAGGTGGATGTATGCATGTAGCTCCATTTATTTAGAAAACCCTCCTCTTGATTTCTATAAATTAGATAATGGGGAAACTAAGAACATCATACACTATGCTCACTTAGAGGAGATATTGACAAGGTAGGGATCAGTAAAATTGTAATGACCCAAAAACTATCTAAAAATAACTAATATTTTTTTAGGACAACCGATAGGGATAAATAAACCACTAAGTTTAAGTTTAACTATTGTTAGGTTTATCATATTTTCCAAATTGACTAAGGGTTACATCATACTCAATTTTCCAAATTGACTAAGGGTTACATCATACTCTATTCCCTACACAAGTGTGTCTGTGTAGGTATAGTACACATACCATAGATAAGTTATGGATCTCATCATTCCAATGAGTTAACTTATCACCTTCAGTACAGTTGAAGGTATATTCCCATATTGATACCACATAAGTATATTTTTATAGCTATGCTATGCGTACTATGAGTAAAGTCATCCAACTCATCTTTATTACGAGCTAAATTAAACTAGATGTAGATAATCAAGTTGGTTTAAGTTTAACATCTCCCTAAGAGGTTTAAATATCTTACGTATTTTCTATGTTCACCCTAAGAGGTCTCAATCTCTTAGGTCCTCTTCTATGTTCTTTCTAAGTGGTCTTATTCTCTTAGGTTCTTTTCCATGTTCTCCCTAAGAGGTCTTAATCTCTTAGGTCATTTTCTATGTTTAAAGGGATAAGGCTAACTTTATCTATTTAATATAAATAAGGAACAATATCTACCAAGTATCTAATAAGTACCTTAAATAAAACATCATGCATAAAATAAACATTTAAACAAAGGAAATGTTGAATATCCACAATATCTACATTTTTCAAAAATAGTAATTTAGAGATACATTCCTTATTCATTTATTTAAAACATTACATAAAAACCAGTATGGTAAATCCCACATACTTTAAAGGAATAAGATAATATTACATAAATTCTCATCTAGGGGATGCTCCCCAAGAATTATTATCTATTACATGGAAATAATTATTGTAACCAAAGTCAAAAGTGGTGCATTGGATTCAACTATTCTCTTTGGTTCTTCCCATATTCCCATTTCTCATTTGAGGGTAGTAGGGGATTAGGACAAGTCATGGTTCTATGGACATGCATCTAATTTTTTCTACTAAAACATAAAGTAAGAGCATATATAGGTTATTTGCCAAATTGTAACTGTACAAATCTATTTCAAAAATTCAACCATCTACTATATAGTTGATTTCATAAGAATTTCCTAATTTACATTCTTACCTCTTTCAACCACAAAGGAAAGTCAAATAACCATATAAACCATTTATTTAATTAAATAAATTTCCATTCCTTTAACTAATCAAATAACCAAATAGCCTTTTTATTTAATTAACTAAAGTCTCATTTCTTTAATTAATCAAATAATCAAATAGCCTTTTATTTAATTAACTAAAGTCTCATTTCTTTAATTAATCAAATAATCAAATGAACCAACTATTTACTTAACTAAAGTGCCATTCCTTTAATCAATCAAATAATTCAATACTATTTATTCAAATAAAGTATTTATTTAACTAACTAAAGTCTCATTCCTTTAATTAAAAAATAATGAGATCATCTATTTATTTAATTAACTAAAATCTTATAAACATCATATGTTCCTTCCTTAGTGAACTAAATTTATTATTAAATTCATAAATAATATACGAAAAAACATTTTTATAATATAATGACTCTGTTTATTTTATAATTATAACACATACCTTCCACTCTAATATAAAATTAAAGTATTCAAATAAAAGAAGATGGATAGTTAAGTTTTATGATGAATGTTGTATGGTTGAGCTAACATAAGCAATTAGTGTATTTTTTCTCTATTGCCAAATGTATTTACGAGCTATATTGAAACAATTTTATGATTTTATTTTGAATGCATGTATTTATGCAAGCATCAAAGATATAATAAGCTCTTGATAGAACAACAATATGTTTGATGAAGTCTGAGTGGCTTTTCAACCATATTTCATTTTTTTTTTTGTTTTTTCTTATCCATTATGTAATCTTATATCATTATATTAATATAAAAATTTGACATTATGAGTCTATCTTGTCTCATTTGTCAATAAAATATCTCCATACTTATCTTTATACCCCATAATCCCAAAGAGTTGAAAGAAACAAAAATATTTTAACAAACCAATGTTGACTTAATTTTTAATTAAATCAAAAGTAACCACTAAAATATTATAAATATACACTCGATATTTACGCATTACCTTCAATGAAAATATTTTTCACCATCAACATAATTTAACATGTTGGTAAACTTATAAAAAATATCAATAAATGACATGAGCTCAACTAGTTAAATTTCATAACTTTTTAAGCTTAAATTTTATCAAAGTAGAGATATTTGCTAAAGCTAAGGTATAAAAGATTTAATTTAATCATTCTAAAGTCTAAATGAGTACTAAGGTTAATTATTTATTATTCTAAGGTTTAAGTTAATTTCAGGAGAAAAAATTATGAAGAAAAAATGGAAGTAACAATAGCAAAGACGGACGAAGATAATGGCTTCGATGGAAATGGTGTAGGAAGCCACTGCACTAGCAATACCAATGATGGAAACAGTGGTACCATAGGCAACGACAGGTCATAAGGAGCTGGTTTGAATCAAGTGATTGTGTAAATATCTATCCACTCGAAAGGGTTGGAAGGAATCTTCATGGCTACCCATAAAAAAATAGATGATTCTAGGCCCACTACTCTTCTCACCAGTGGATCCCTCTATCATGGTTTGGTATTTGAGATAGTTGCATCAAGATCTATCAGCTATGGTAAAGTAGTAGAATTTAACACATCAACGGATCAAGAATCCCTTTTGGACCAAGGAAGAAAGGTTTCTTCACCAAATGGAGATGTTCCTCTATCAACATGCAAATGGGTGGATTGGGAGAAGTTGCTCCCAAATCCTTTGCAGATATAGTAAAATTCAACTCAAATCCTAGTCAACATGAGATGACTAGGTTTAATTTATATCCTTCTAATGGAAACCTTGATATCCCTTACAAACTTAGGTCATCCATGGTTTCCCGTAACTCCAACTCATTGGTTGGTAAATTCTTGGGTTCAAAACTAGATATTGAATCAATCCGTAAATGGGCCCACTCCTCTTGGTAGGGTTATGCATAAGGTATCAACCCCAAAATGTATTTATAAATATTTGGTAATCAATTTCGAAATCCATACGAATAGTGTCCAAACACATGTAGAAGGTTCACTATTATTAGGGCTAATGTTAGAAATTTAAACTTAAAATGGTCAAGTTATTATAAAATTGGGGCGAATCAAACCAAAAAAAAATTGAACATAGAAATTTTTAGGTAATGGGACCTGGTCAAGGGTCCCAAATATTAGCCAATTTCAAATTTTGAAAATCCTAATTTTAACCAATTTGGCAATAAATAGTTGCTATGCATAACCTCGCCTCTTGGCAACCCTTAGGATCGATGGATCTAGTTGCACTCCCTAAAGGTTTATTTTTTATATGATTAAAAAACCCTATTTATTCTCATCGAATATTGATAGGAGGAGGACCATGGTTATTCAAATGAATAGGTCTATTCCTATAGAAATAGGGTATGTAATTTGACCCATCTACTCAGAACATCAACTATGCCCCAATTTGGATTCATCTCCTAGGACTACCAATTTAGTTTTGGAATGAAGATATTCTCCAAGGTATTGCAAGTAATATTGGAGAGCTAATATCTTTTGATTCCCATACTTGAGTGGGGTCCCATTTGATCTAGGCCCATATGTGTATCAATGTAAATTTGGATTCAGCCCTCCCATCTTTGATCAATATTATTTCAAAGGTTTGTACTTTCTCTAAAGTTATTAAATACAAAAACAAACCTGCTTTTTATGATTTTTGTTCCAATAAAGCCCATATTCATTCCCAATGCCCTAATATTCCCAAACCACCTTCTAAAGAAGGTCATCACCATTCTAAATCTGTTCCTCACCATTCCCCTATTTTTTATGTGCCGCTTCCACCTTCTTTTCACTCATTTGAGACCTCTCATTCCCTATTTTTTATGTGTCGCTTCCACCTTCTTTTCACTCATTTGAGACCTCTCATTCCTCTGGAACTATTACCCTTTATTTGTCAAATAATATCTTCTATCCTCCTTGAAGTTCACATGTTCTTGTGTCCAACCAATTTCACCCCTTTTTATCAATGATACCACCATTAATCTCTCTAACCCCACCCTTATCCATTCAAAAATCCCTCCTCCTTTTGTTTAAGAGTCTCACAGGCTCCCATAGTGGCATCCCTATCTCCCCTATTCCTTTCTACCCTAGATCTCCGCATATCCAAATCTAAAGGAAGCTTTACACGGATGTGGGTTTTGGGAAAACTAGGTCATCCCTCTTATTAAGGTATCAAAAATAGAGAAGCTTTAAATGAGATTGCAAATGGTACACAACTCAACCTTAGGGGAAAAGCTTTAGGAACACCAGTTTAAATTAGATCCAAAATTTCCCTTCCTCTTAGGAGACGGAAGAGAAAATCTTCAATATTTTATAAATGAAGATCCTCTCATGGAATGTGAGAGGTCTCAATGGTCGAAACAACCAATGCTTACTTAAGTCCATGAGGAGAGACTTAAGACCCACCATGTTTTTTCTACAAGAAACTAAAGTGGATTCTCAAAGTGCCACTTGCATCTCAAATTTTATCCAAAATAATTCTAAATCTCTTTTTAGTCCAACCAATGGATCTTCAAGCAGACTGTTATGTATGTGGGATCCTACTAAAGTTGAAGGGAACCCTTTTGTCTATAGTATAAAATTAGATGAATATTATATTTTTCAACAAATAGGATGGTTGTCATTGGGTCCTTTAAAATATCTATGCTCTTAAATATTCATCCAATAGGATCCTCTTATGGATTTATTTCAGCAAAATAAAGGAAGTTTTCTCTTCAGAGGTCTAGATGCTGGTAGGGGACTTCAACTCCCCCTTGTCCCCTACCAACAAAAAAGGGAATCACAAATCACTAGTAATTAGTATGAGAACTTTGTAGTGTTTGTGGATGAAAATGAACTTATGTATATTAACCTTAGGGAACAAATATTCACTTGGAGTAGGCATAGTAAAGAGGACAAACTCATATAAATTTTCTGTGATCGCTTTCTCATCTCTACTAATGATATCCTTAAATATGTTGATGCTATCATGTGATCGTTGCCCAATATTGGATCTGACTAGAATACCCTATTTTTGGATAGCTCCTCCTAGGTTTATCCCTTTAGTTAACCCTTAAAATTTGAATCTATGTGGCTCGAAGATCAAAACCTCAAATACCTTATCTCTCTGTGGTGGTCTCACAAGTTCTTCAGATCTAGTATTTTAGGTACGAAAAAAGCTTAAGTATGTTAAAATTAATCTAAAACAATGGAATAGAGAAGTATTCAGGATATATTCCACAAAAATCACTATATTTAGTCTCAACTCACTAGAATAGAGCTCTCAATGTAGCAGGACAATCTTGATACCACTATTCAAGACACATAAAAGACCCTTTTGATTGCATTTCATAACATTATTAGAAGTGAAAAAAAATTGTAAACAAAAATCTTAGATATCCTAACCTGAAGAAGGATATTCAAATACAAAATTATTTCATTCCACCACCATAAGACACAAAAGGTGTAACAAAATAAAGGAACTCGTCAAGAAAAATGGAGAAGTAATAATCAATATCCTAAAATTACTAGAGGATGCTCAATATTCCCTCTACTGAATAAGTCTATGCTCCAATTTTTTCCATGCAATGTGGGAACTCCCTAGGCCCTAATGTCTTTCCCTTATATTCTTGCACTGGTTCTGGGACATTGTGGGTCAATATGTAGTTTTTTCCATCCATCATATGCAAAGGTACAAATATATTATTGGATATGTCAAATCCACTTTCTTGGAACTCATTCCAAAAGTTAAGAGGACCCACACATTCACTGATTTTCACCCCATAATCCTATGTAATGTCCTCTAGAAAATCCTCACCAGATCCTTGGCAAACAGACTCAAACCCATCCCTTCCCACATGATTACTCCTAATCAATGCAACTATGTCGAAGGGAGGCTCATTACAGACAACATCATCACCATCCTTGAAATTATCTATTATGTGTCTAAAAGTGGTAAGACTAGTTTTTTCCTAAAACATGACATGAATAAGGCTTTTGGTAGAGTTTCCCGTCCTTTGTCCCCTCTAGGTTTGGTTTCCACCTTGATTGGATTGCTCTCATCAAGGAATGTATTACTACTACTAATTTATTCATTTTGGTCAATAGCTATCCTGTGGGCTATTTCAAGAGTTTCGAAGTCTTAAGATAGGGTGACCCCCTCTCTCTATTTAAAGCATGCATTCTCTGTTTAATATATCTATCACCAGTAGTTTATTGATGATACAATATTGGCTACCTTGGTCTCAATTCCTCAAGCCTACTTTATCAAATTTATCCTGTTATCCTTTGAGGCTACTAATGGTTAAAAAGTTAATTTCTGTAAAAGCAATACTTACTTCATCAACACTCCTGCTAGATGCCAAGCTTGCATCACTTCTCTCCTTAAGTGTACCATTGCTAAGCTCCCTATCACATATTTAGGGTTTTATCTTTTTGAAGGCCCTTCCAAAAAGTTCCTCTAGAATACTATCATTGATCACATTAAAAAAAATAGGCTACCTACAAAGGAAGCCTTCTCAGTTAGGCAAGCAAGGCCACCTTAATCAAATCCACCCTCCAAAGCATCCCAATTATTTTCCTCTCAATATTCTATATTTTGGTCAAAGTTTGTAATAAAATTGAGCATCTCCAAAGGAATTTTCTATGGTCTAGCTCAAAGTTGAAATAACACATTCACTTGGTTGCATGGTACCAGGTTTGATCATGGAAGGAATATGGTGGCATTGGGTTTTGGAAGGTCTATAATATGAATCTAGCCCTCATTGCCAAACAAGGGTGGCAAGTTCTTACTAATGAGAACTCTTTATGGGTATCCATCATGAAATAAAAATACCTTTGGCACAACACCAATTTATTAGATGATTCTTCTCCCATTTATGGTTCAATAGTATGGAATTCCATCCTAAAATCTAAGGAGATCATCAGAAAATGCATTCACTAGAAATTACACAACAATGAAAAGATTAGATTTTAAGAGGATCTCTAACTTGGTGACTTTCATTTTAGACTCGTATGGACATCCTATACCTAAAAATAGTAATCGAATCCCTATTATTCTCCAAGGTATATCATTTATTTCACCCTAGTCGTAAATCTTGAAAGTTGGTCCTTGTCATTGGTATGTCCAGTGAGCAGAGACAAGTTGCCTCAGTCCTGGTAATCTTTTGTGTGTCTATGTCATTACTAGTTTACCCTTTGAGGATTTTATCCTTTTGGATCTCACTTATACTTGCATCTTCATCATAAATTTTGCCTACACCATCTCTAAGAACCCTTTCCCTCATTGGTTTCCTTCTAAGATCATCTAGAAGAAACATATCATCCCCAAAGTAAGTTTTTTTTTATGGCTTATTGTTTTGGATAGGATCCTTACCATATTGAACCTCCATCACCATGGATTTGCATTATCCAATTGGTGTTACTTATATCTCCAGGATTGTGAGTCTACCCACCATATTTTCTTGTCTTACTCCTTCTTCCATTCCATCATGCCATCCCTGTTCACATATATTGGCATAGCTTGGGTCCTGCCTGCCCTCCTTAGGGACATGTGTGTTCAGTGGCCTAACCTTTCAAGGGATTTCACCTCAAAATATTTTGTTCCTTTTATCTTCCTCACTTTGTCTAGAAAATTTAGCATGAACACATTTCTTGTGCCATTAATTATTCAAAATATGATATCCGGTATGTGCTAGCCAAAATCCTTCATGTCACTATTGAGAATATTTTCGTAACTCATGGTGATGGTGACTCTAAATCTAATTCTAAAGAGTTTTGGAAATATTCTATTAAGATTTCTATCTGCAATATCCATATGTAGCCTATGAAGTTTTATCAGTTGATGGTCAAGTGGTCTCCTCCTATAGGATTTTTTAAACTGAATTTCTATGGATCCATCAAAGGAAATCCTAGGCCCATAGGTGGTGGAGGAATTTTTATATATCACACAAGAAACATTATTTTTGCCTTTGTATAGAATATAGGACACCAATATAGTCACTTTGTTAAATCCAAGGTACGTCATCAAGGTATTCTCCTCCTCCATAACATGCAATGTTCTAATTTGTTGGTTGAACTTGACTCCAAAAGCATAATCCAGTGTTTACTCTCGAATACCCTATCTATTTCATGGAATATTAACAACATGATATATAAAATCAAATGCATTATACAATACTTCATGAGTGTCACTCTAAACCATTTTTATTGTGAATGTAATCGTGTTGTCTATCTCCTTGCGAATATGGATATTTTTGAGCAAAGTCTCACTATTTGGAAAAGAGCTTTCTCTGTCTATAATCGAGATCAATGCAATTAAAGTTCATGACCAGAAGGACTAGGTGGGATTGGTAGTAGGTCCTCATGAACTCCATGTTGAATTTTACATATATTTTCATCATCATATAAATAGTCACACTATGAGTGGAAGCCATGAATCAAGGAGTACTAACATGAAAATTAATCATATCAATGATGTGGCATTACAGACCAATGGTGTTGACATATTTCAAAGGGTAAAATTTCACATGGTAGAAAAAGTTCAATTTTTGGATGGCAGAATAATTCAATGCGAGCCACATGTTAGGACATGTCATCATTATCATGAAGTTTTGTGGGATCACTCGGCATGTCCAATGCTAGGTTATGATGATATGGATTTGGTATTCTACCAATCCTTGCCAACACCATGGTGTCTTATCCAAATGATCATAGGTGGAAACCTCTACGTTTCTTTGGTACTCATTCATCCTTTTCATTGGTGGTGCTCTTATCAACCTTCACACCTTCATTGACTCCTATGCCAATATTTTTGGTAATCATCATCTGGTTACATTGAGTGATTGTTTGTTTAGTCCTTGAAACTACCAGTGGAGTCCTATTTCAAAGGAGTCTTTCCTCTATCTTATGCTTTCTATATTTTTTACTTTCCCATTGGGTTTCCTTTTATTGCATCAACCCATTCATGTTTTTTGAATCCACTTTACCTTTAATCATGATTTTTGTTTTTCTAGAGCATGGTACATCTGTTTTGTGCCATCACTTGTGGAATTGGATCAAGACAGGATCCTTTGTCTTTTTAATCAATGATTTTTTGTACCTTGTGGTGTTACCTTCTCTCCATAGCTCACCTACTCTGGTGCTATCCACTACTACTCCCTCCCTCTAGCCCAGCCTTAATATGATGGCTAAAGTTGAACCCACTACCCTCCACATAACTCCTTTGGTTGAGGATATTTTTGTGATCATGACTTGCTTAATTTACTCGAAATATTAAGAGCCATGACCTTGAATTGTTCCTAAAGTTTATGTGAATGTGGGATGGAGGGCATGTTTTCATTCATGGGTTGAGATTTACTATAACTATGGACCTTCTTATAGAGATCATGGGGATCCTGAATGAAGGGAAAATCATTAATCAAGAGAAGCACTCGCTCCAGGGTGAGTTGGCTCTCTTTTGAGACCATGGTGAACCTTTAGGTAGGGACAAAGGTGGCATCTTGTGAGATACCCTTCCAAAGTTATGGGATGTAGTAATGGTGATAGTCCTTTAGTATTTCATGTTGGATAGTCCCAATACAGTGCTCCAAAGTTTTCACCTTACTTTCCTCAACCATTTATGGGGTAAGAAGACAATTAACATATTAGAGTATCTCTTTTGGTCTATTGAAATATCGATCCTCAACATAAAGGGAGGAATATCTTCTCTTACTTTACACCAAGGATTGTATTTGTTGAAGTACCACTATGCTTTAGAGTGCCAAACTCAAAGGACTATGGGAGAGGTGGTATTTGCCATGGGACCTATGAACGACACTAGAGCAGCTATCAGGGATACTTTCAAATCTCTAAGAACTAAAAAAATGCTCGATTTTAATACTAATATGAATGGTACACCAGGAACCCGTCACTCCATCAAAGCTAAAGCTAGTAGTTGTAAGAGCAAGGTCATAATTGTGGTTGATAACGATGCTTCTAATGATTCTCTCTATTCAGGTTAAGCAGGAGATTTCCTCCAAGAAAAGCCACCCTCGTGAGGGCAGCTCCACCAAACTACCACCCCTATTGGCTTCCAGGGTGTCCTACTGGCCCAATTTATTTGAAAGAGGCCATCTTTAGAACCTCCATGACATCATGAAGGCCCTCGGGAAAGTGGCTAGGATGAATTATTCTTTGCTTTCTTAGGTAGTGACATTTCTAGATGAGTACAAGAATAAATTTGAGATCCTAGAAGACTTTAAAATTCAAGTGGGGGCTAATGGTCATGATGCAGTTCAAAAACCAAATAGTTAGATCCTACATTTCTTTGGTGGATCTATCCCTAGTTTCCCCTGCATGGGACTTTTATTTTTCAAGTTTTTTCTATTTGGTTGTTGCTCTTCAATGAGTTTTTGAAAAGTTCTCTATTTTTGGCCCTACGTGGGCTCTCTATTCCTACAATAGGCTTACATTTTCTATTTTTTTGTTTTTTTCTTCCCCTATGTGGGTTTTTTAGGGTGTTCCAGTTTCGGTCCCTACATGGGCGCTTTGTTCCTACTCAGTGGACCTTAGAGGGCTTCCTTTTCTGTTATAGGAGACATATACTTTTTGGTTTTGTTGTTTAAATTGTTTCATATATCATATCGAGTGTTCCTTGGCTTGACTCATTTTTTGTAAAAGGTTACGAGACCCTTTCAAAACCCCTATACAAATAATAAAAAGTATCAAACTAGAATTTCTTGACTTTCCAAATTTAAATCTTATAAAATAAAAATATAAATAATTATTGGTCTTTCTAATAATTTTTTAATTTTATGGAATAGGGATTTGGAAAGGATCCCAAAACCATATACAAAAAGAACCAAACTACCCTCACAAAAGACCTAGGGAAGGTAGGAATAAAATATTACAAACTAGCTGATTTGCCATCAGGGAACAAAAAAAAAATCCAAAAAAAACAAATAAAAAATGAATATCAATAGCTAAAATAAAAAATACCATCCTCCCATGCAAGGGAGGATCCAAATGACAAGACAACTTAACACCAAAAAGGTAAAATGCATCCAAGAATATTTCTCCTCAATTATCTAGGCTACTAGGCCTATCTTCTTTCTTATATACATCCTGCTTATTCATGTGAATGTAATAACCCAAGCCTAAATCACTTGGTTCTACCATAAAAACATCAGACTATAAAATGGGGACATTTTTTTTATTTTTATCTACAATTTGTTTATAGGAAAGCTTTCTAGTTCGTAGAAAAATTGATTCACCCAATTGGATATAATCATAAGCTCAAATTAGTATAGGTATGTTTCAACACTTTTGAATTTAGGACTATTGCAGATAGCCACCCAACTAGATGAGATTGACCAAATCCTGTGGAGGTGCCATTTAGTGGAATTGACTTATCCCATTTACATACTCATTTTTTGGAATAGGGGTCAAACCACAAATGAAGTTATCCTCTAGGGCCCATAACACCTAGAGGAAGATGTTTCATTTCCCATACCATAGCATAATTCAATCTACAATCCAATCGATCTACTTATTCAATATTTATTTATGCAAGATATCAACATAGTTTTATGGCTAGTGTCTAACTAGTTGTCCACCACTTGGATCCAGCTAGAGACCTATCACTTCACTAACCTTGGTATTAATCACACATGCCCTCTAAGACTCATGATTGTTTTTCCCATATAAAACGTCATGGCTAATTAGCATAGTCTTTTAAGCTTTGGACTTATCATTATACTACCTAATAGTAACCTAGAGAAGGCATATCATACCACCTCTTGTAATATTTTCTAACCTAGTCTTTATTTGATCAATTCAGTTGGGAATTCAGATACTTCTAGGACTTGCTTTGTGCCACTTGCACCTTAGCAATATTGGGTGTATCAATGTTTCAATCATCCTTCTCAATGATATAAAGGAATGGATTATTTCGAAATAAGATCTCTTACACTACTAGTTTTGTTTGATACACTAAACTAGTTTACTTCTATCTCATTTTAAAATAAATAAAGAGATCTCAAAATAGGAAAGACTTCTCATTTCCAAAACTTGAAAAATATTTCTCACATGATCAATAAAATGTATTAACCATTTATATAATTTATGCATATATTATCTTCATTACTCGACAAGATCTTACCACACCTTTGGTAAATGAATCTTTAGCACTATCAAAACAACAATACAATAGTTACAAGAACTATTTTCTAGCAATCTCATTTTATTCTAAATTCATACTTAGACTTTTCAACCATAAGCTTTCTATTTTAGAATTATTTATATAAAATCTTCTTACTCCTTGTAATCTATAAAAGTTGAGCTAAACAAATTTTTTTCCAAAGGAGTATAATCTTAGTCTAAGATGGTAGCTAATTCATTCTTGGCAACACTTTTATAATGGTCTGAAAATGTTTTACTTTTGCCAATACTATAGAACTCAAGGTTATATTTAAATTATTCAACCATTGACCTCTAATTTTTATTACACCCTATGAAATGTTTCTAATGTATTCTACATTTTCTAAAGTAATCTTTCAATACAGTGAATTCATAAATTAAGTGACATGCTGAATTTAGGGAAGTTAGATAACACAATGTTCCTTTCAATTTAATAATACTATTCACCATGGTTCCAATATTTAAATTGTGCCTTCAGAGATGTATTCATTCAGTTATTATTAGCCATACTCTATAGGTTGCTATGTTTACAACAATCTTCTACAACTTCATTTCTCGAGTTGTTTATATGCCAAGAATAAATAATGAAAAAGATATATTTTATTCATTGAAACCTTCAACTGAACTGCTAATAATTGATAGGAATGACTTCAGATATACCATTTACAATAACTCCAAATGAATGGATAAAATTTCAAAGATCATTATGTTTTTTTAATGCTAACAAAAGGTAATGTTCACATCTCTTTCAACTATACAAACATAAATTGTTTTAGCAAATAAACACCATATTTTGGTTACAAACTTTGACTACCAATGTTTACATCTCTCAATTCTTGTACATTTCAGCAATTAGCATACAAAATACCTCTGTAAAAGACTCATAGAAAAGACCAATAGGATAGAATATTAGCCATCGTCGAACCTTTCCTTCCATGGCTACGTCAAATAATTTATTGAACCAATGAATATTTCCATTTTTCAAGGTATTTCATCTACAGGCAATCTCCAATGGTGCCTCTTCAACACTTAGAACTATTTTGTTTTATTTTGGGGATCATATTATGGTTCCTTAGCTTTGAAATGGATGCAACTACCATGATATGATTTACTATTCATGCATCACACAACACAATAGCATACAATTAATCTCAAGAGAAAAGAGGTTTAGTTTACAAAATAAAATCACACATGCACACAATGGCTCTAAACCAACACAAAACCTCTACATCCACCTTTTTGAATTACTCTTAGCTCATGGATATCCACTCGCACTTTCATTTCCATTCATTAACAATCCAAAGTGTCAACATGCTAGCTATTTCATCTTCCCAAAGGTAAACAAATTTTTTTAACATAGAATCTAAAGAAGCTATTCCAAATATTTTGTAGTCTACTGCATTCATAACATCCAAATCTAGGTATACACAAATATCATTTACTATATTTGTTTTTTGTAAAACAATTGTGTGCAATCCTTATTATCCATTCTTCGGTTAACATACAATGTTATCATTTATATGAAATTTGAAACACATTCATGCAATCAATAATTTTCAAATAGCCAAGACAAATATCATTTATAGAAAACACCTATCATAGTCATTGCAGCTTCTCATTAGGCACACATACCAAATATTCCTTTCCTATTTATTTTAAAGACATCAAACATAAATTTCAGATGGTATAAAAATGACCTGTGCGTTACTCGTTATCTCCTTGGTCCAGTCAACTTTGTTTCTCCTAGAACAATTGTTTCCTCCTTCCTTTCTTCTTTGATCCTCCTTTCTCTCTTGCACCTCCATACACTCTTCATCCATCTCCCATATCTCCAAAATCTCAGAGATCACAACTAAACCAACTCCATGTAGTGCGCCATATGGGGATGGAGTTTGAATCATTATTATTAAAACACATTTTCAGCCACCAATGTGAAGAAATGCCAAACTTCCTTTATTTTTAAATAATCAAAATATTTTAATAAGCACCATCAAGCGTAAATGTTTGGGCATTATCAACATGAAAATCATTTTCTTTTAATGTTTCCAAACAAATCTCCCAATTATTATAATAATAATTTTCCTAACTCTACCTTTTATAAATTAAACATATGGTTACTCATTTTTCATTCACTGCTATATTAACAAAGGGTAGCTCCCATGTACAAGACATCTTCATTGCCACCTAGACAAACATCAACATAGAACTTCCAAAATAAACACACATATACAGAATGCTCATATGCAACTACATGCTATGCATTCACGTGAGTTTCCATGTACTCACAAACTAAATCATCACTTCCTCCTTTTACCTTTTTCCATCATCCTATATTATCCACTAAAGGAATATTCCTTAATTTGCATTCATAACACCATTTGTAGTATCACATTCCAAATAAAAAGGTAAATTAACTCATCAACTATTTTTCTAACAAGGTCATGTGAGGAGGGTTGTTACATCCTTCCCCACTAGAAATAAACACAACCCCTGTGTTTCATGGCATAATCAAGTAATTCAATATGTATATCCAATATAATATTTCATACATGTCAAATCATTCATACAAACTTGTAAATCATTCTTCTTTTTCTTGTAGCAAAAGAAAATAAAATCATCTTTAAATTGTAAATCATTCAAATTTGAGCATGCATTTAAATCATTATATGCATTATATTACCTTCAAAAAAACATCTAAGAGCAATCCAATATATATACATCACATAAGAAAGCTACTCCACTTAGTAACTCAAAACACACCAACTACTCTACTCAGTGTCTAGTGTTATATCCATATGCATGTGTATATATGTGTGTATATATATATATACATATTTTAGTTATAGAAATGTTTTTATAATGTCTATATCTACTCAAACAGATAAGGAAATTGTTGTTGCATATCTGCCACATTCTCCCATGTGGCATTTATGTTTGAGTAGTGGTCCCATTGGACTCGACATTACTCTATGCTTCATTTGCTCAAATTCTTGGTTCCACTTCCAAACACACAAATAGACCAAACTTGAAATTTTAGCGGATTGGTCATCTATAATTTGGAGATATCCAAAACATGAGTAGGATCAGAAAAATATTTTCTAAAGAGGGACACATTGAAGACATTGTGAATTTTTGATAGGCTTGGCGATAGAGCAAGTTTGTATGCAACAGGGCTTATCTTGGCCACAATTTCAAATGGACCTACATATCTAGAGTCAAGTTTGGAATATTTTATGGAACTTTTTGTTGGTTTCACCCTTAAGAATACCTTGTCTCCCATAGAATATTCCATCTATGTCCTTTTGAGGTTTACGTAGCTCTTCTAGTGATCTGCAACCTCTTTCAACTTCTGCTAGATTCTTTTCAATTGATCTTCCATTTCTTTCACAATTTCTAGTCCGATCATTACTTGATCTTCTGGATTATCCCAAGATAAGGGAGTTCTGCATCTTATTCCATATAAGGCTTCAAAAGGTACCATACCTAGTGATGCATGATAGTTGTTATTGTATGCAAATTCCACTAGGTATAAATAGTCTTCCCACTTTGCATGATGATCCATGTAGTACATTCTTAGCATATCTTCCAGTACCTGATTTACCCTTTTAGTTTTCCCATCTATCTCTGGGTGATAAGAAATAATAATATCCAATTTTGTTCCCAATACCACATACAATGCTTACCAAAATTCAGAGGTGAAGCAAGAATCTCTATCAAATATTATAACCTCTGGAAACCCGTGCAATATTACCACTTCTCTGGAAAATTTACTAGCAATTGTAGGTGCATCATCCTGCACATTACTTGGTATAAAATGTGCAACCTTGGTTAGTTTATCCACCACTACCAAGATCACATCATGCCTAAATCTTGTTTTAGGCAAACCCATGATAAAATCCATTGATACCACTTACCATTTTTGTGTAGGTATCTCATGTGGGTACAACTTCCTAGCTGGATGTAGATGTTTTACTTTCACTCTTTGGCACTCTAAACATCTAGCCACATAACTTGTGATATCCTTTTTCATTCTTGGACAAAAGTAAGCTTTTCTCAAATTCTCGCATAATTTTACCCCTCCTGGATGCGAAGAATAAGGAGTATTGTGTGCCTCCTTTAAAATTATTTCTTTCAATCCCCCTACACTAGGGATAACCAATCTATTTTTATAAAATAATAGATCATATTTAAAAATAAATTCTATATTATTTTTAGGTTCTTGCTCAACCTGCTCTCTACAAATCTGACAAAATTCATCTTTTCCTTGCAATTCTTTGATTTGATCTATTAGATCATAATGGTATTTTGACATTGCAGTTATGCTCCCTCTCCTACTTAGAGCATCAACAACCTTATTCTCCTTACCCTTAATATACTCAATGCAAAATTCGTACTCAGCTAGAAATTCTATCTAGTATCTTTTCTTGGTATTCAATAAAGGTTGAGTAAAATAGTATCTTAGACTCTAATCATCTATATTTAATTTAAAAGGTTTTCTCAACAAATAGTCTTTCTAGATATTTAGGTCATGTGCAACTACTACCAACTCTAAATCATGAGTGGCATAATTTATCTCATGCCTTTTAAGTTTTCTGGACTCATATGCAATAACCGCATAGCTATAATGATCCAAAGATCAAGAAACAAAACACACAAAAAGAGAAATATATTTTTTTGACTAAGGATAGATATTCATAAACCCCTAATTAATCTTAGATTGACTTAATGTTTAACAACCCCTAGGTTTCTTAAGAACTATACCTCAAAATATTTTCCTCACACAAGTCTCTTCTAGATATGTATATCACTTATTATGCACATAAGTCCATCCATATCACCACTCTTGGTGAGCTAGACTTACCACCTTCAATCATTAGAAGGTATACACACATCTCCATATTCCACACAAGCCATTATATGTGGGTTGCCTACATGTAATGCTACTTAAGATATCAATATCATCCTCTAACAAGCTATCTTAACTCTGTTATGATATTTTAAACCTATTTACCAATCTTATGAAGGGGGTATCAAGCGCTTAGTTTAGCTCTAAGTTCAGCTAGAACTTACTACTATTTTTATAATAATTATTAACACATGAATATAAATAATAGATCTAGATACTAAATCTAGTTAGACATTAATCATTAACAATCTATTAGAATAAGTGAATATTATTTTAAGTTCACTATGATACACACTTGAGTTTCCACTCCTCCATGTGTCAGGAAAACTCTAAGTGGTGTCTTCATCAGGTTTGATGAGTTGTTGTAATCCTATGATTCTCAATAATAAACTTTGCTATTTATACAGAGTTTATCCTAGAGATAAAGCAACCAGTTCCACTCTTCTCTTCATCTTTTGTGTAATACTTTGTTGGAATTTAACCTTTGGGTTTACCTTCACCTTCTACCTTGGTTGGACGATAGATAGTTAAGGTGGACGACACAAAGCTAGGGTGGAAGACATTGACAAAGGAGTCATAGAGTTTAATTAAAATGTCCCTTTCCTCCCTATTTTCTCTCTTCCCTAATATCTCTCCTTAATATTCTCCAACTATATCCTAGGCATTATATATAGTTTGTAATCTAATTTTTCAAGTTAATGTGATTTTACATTTCATATTTGGTATCAGAGTGAGGCAGGGAGGTCAAGGTGAGAGAGAGCCCACAAAAATTGAGGAGAAACCAGTGGTGATCTTGAGGTGAGGCAAGGAGACCCACAATCTAGCATAGATACCGAGGTGAGGCGAGGAGGCCCACATAGTGCGGATCCTGAGGTGGATTAAGTGGACCCAGGCACACATCCTAAGGTGCAAGAGTGGCCCCCATAGGTACACATCTCAAGGATGAGGAGTGGCTTGTAGAGTAGAAATCTGACATGGACCTCAAGATAGATGGTCTAGATAGGGACACGGATCTTGAGATAGATCTCGAGACAGGCCTAAGAAGTTGATTTGGTAGTGAGATGGCATGAATCCTAAGGTACTAAAGCTAACTGGACCTAGGCTGTAGTTGACATGGCACTAAAGCTGACTGGATAAGACTTGTGGTGGACATAGAGGTGAACGAACTGACATGATGGACACAGAGGTGAGGAGCAGACTCAATAGAGGCTAACATGGACACACGAACATCAAGGAGATGCGACGTGGCGAAACATAGCAACGTGGCAAGTTTTGATTGGCTAAGTAGGTCAGCAAAAGAAGGTCTTCTATTTCTTGAAGGTAATATAAATGCTATGTGCACGCTCTATGTTTTAAACACCTCAAGATGAACTATGTCATCTATGTGGGACTAAAGTCCCTTTGTTTTTTTTTAAAGCTTCTACCGACTTTGTAATTTACATATGGCGGTGTAAAAATTTGGTCTCATAGAGGCTCCTTGGTGCATTGGTGATTTTATTTCGTTTGAAGGCAAAGGATCAGGGTTTCAAATCATGTATGCTGTTGCACATGATTTAATTAAAAGCTTTTTTTATAAGATATAATTTAAATAAAAATTTTGTATAGTTTATAATTATTTTAGTTAAAATTTAAATTAATAAATTAAAATATAGTTGTTTCAAATCATTCTTTTATGATTTGTTCAAAATATTTTTTTTATTAATATAAAGTTTACTAACTTTAATTATAAAAGAATATTATTTTTATTATATCTTATAAAAATTTGATTTCCTAAGAGGAAATACTGTGTAAAAATCCTAAAGGGCTTAAAATTTATTTGTAAAATTTTGAGAGAGGGAACGCATATAAGACTTGAGATTTGTGTAAAAAGTACATTGAAGGGAAAAATTCATGATACGCTCCATAGGTTGTTATCATGCACTCTGTGCACTTTTGGTAAGAGAAAATATCGAAAGCTTTGATGAAAAAGTGCACACTTATGTACTACATATTGTGTTTAGTCAATTGCAGAACGCAGTAATAGCCCATCAAAGACATCCAAACTCAGGATATGAAGCAGGCTTTGAAGACAACTCTTTTGGGAGTATATTTGAGCAATCCAAATATGTAGAATTTGCACCACAAGAATCAAAATATACTCATTATAGTATTTCAATGGAAATACTAGAACCAGAATCATCGAAAATAATCTTGATTAGTGATGATGAAGAACAAGTAGTAGACAACTTCGTGAATCAAGTGATAGAAGTGCCCCATCAAGAAGAACAAGATAGCAGTGAAAGGGTGAAACAATCCATATTTGATTTCAATTTGTAATTTCTTCTTATTCTTTCTTATTTATTTAAAAAAACATAGTGCTTTATTGTAATAGAGAAATAAAAGAAGTGTTTTTTTAGCAGTTATGGCCTCACATAATAATCTACCAATTCCAGAATTCAACGAGTATGATTATGAGTATTGGTCCATAAAAATGAGGACCTTACTCATAGGCAAGGGATTGTGGGACATAATTGAAGAGGGTTACACTGAACCCACATACTGGACAACATTAAGTGTCGTAGATAATAAAACAAAGAAAAAAGCATAAAAGAGCAACTCTTCTGCTCTTTATCATCTCCAAGCAACATTGGAGAAGAGTATATTCCCTAGAATAGCCACTTGTATAACTGCACAAGATGCGTGGAAAGCTTTGAAAGACGGATTCCAGGGAAGTGATCAAGTGAAGCAAGTGAGGCTTCAAACACTAAAATGAGATTATAAAAATATCAAAATGAAATAAGACAAAAAATTTGGTGAGTACTATGTCAGAGTCAAGGTAGTAATTGATAAAATTATTACTCTTGGTGAGGAAATTAATCCTGAAACAATTATAAAAAAAGCATTACGAACACTTCTTCCAATATGGAATCACATAGCCATAATCATAGAAGAGTCAAAAGATCTTTCCACTTTCACATTTGATGCATTAATAGGTTCATTAATATCTCATGAAGAGAGATTATAGGAATCTCCTTCAACCAGCTATGGAGGTGATGATAAAGCCTTCACATTCAATGAAAGTGCTAGAAGAGGACGTGGAAGAGGTCAAGGCAAAGTTCAAAGAAGAGGTAGAGGTAGAGGCAAAAATAGAGGAGGCACTCCCAGCAGGGGAGGCAATCATAATAGAGGCAGAACCCAAAGCAGAGGTGGAAATCTAGGGCAAAGTGGAAATCAAGGGCGAGGAGGTGACAATACCAAAAAGGCTTATTTTAACTATGGCAAACCAGGTCACTTTGCTCATGATTGTTGGTCAAAATATTCTCAAGGCAACAATAGTCAATATGGAAATTATGGTGAAGAAGATGAAACCTCTAATATTTTTCTTTCATATGGATAATCAGAATAATATCTAAATGACACATGGATTTTGGATACTCGTTGTTCCAACCATATGAGTTGCAAAGAAGAACTCTTTTCTACATTATATTCCACTTATAAATCCCGCATCGAGTTAGGGGATGATAAAGTTTTGCAAGTCGAAGGCATTAGAGCCATGGAGGTTCCAACGAAAGAAGGCATAAAGAAATTGAATGACATCTACTATACTCTAAAGCTTCAACACAATCTGCTAAGCATTGGTAAAATGATGGAGAATAATTACAAAATTGTTTTTGATGAAGGAAAATGTATCATTCTTGATAAAAACAATTGTAATCGTGGCATCAGATAGGTACCAATGACCAAGAATAGATTGTTTCCCCTAAAATTTGGAGAGCCAGGGGGAGCTCAACTTGCAAATATAGGTATAGCTAATCTAAGTGTGCTTTGGCACTTGTGATATGGTCACCTTAATTCAGCCAGCTTGAAATTGCTAACTTCTCAAGCTATGGTGATAGGAATTCCCAAATTCAATGAAAAAAAAGAAGTGTGTGAAGGATGTGATTTGGGAAAGCACTCAAGGTATAAGTTTCCAAAAGGACAAGCATGGAGATCCAGGTATCCACTTTATTTAGTGCATTCAGATACATGTGGTCCAATGCAGACAAAGAGTATCAGAAAAAATTCCTATTTTCTCACTTTCATAGATGATTTATCTAGAATGTGTTGGATTTATTTCTTGAAACATAAATATGAAGCTTTTGATTGCTTCATATATTTCAGAAAAAATGTAGAGAAACAAATTGAGTTCCATGTAAAGCTTCTTAGGACAGATCGAGGAGGCGAGTACTCAAAATAATTTTTGAAATATTGTAAAGCAAGTGGGATGAAAAGGCAATTTACCATTTCCTATACCCCACAATAGAATGGTGTGGTAGAGAGAAAAAATCGGACCATAGTCGAGATGGCGAGAACAATGCTTCAGACTAAGCATCTAACTAATATATATTGGGTTGATGCTGTAAGAACTAGTGTATACATTTTAAATAGAAGTTCGACTTCTAGTTTAGATGACATCACTCCTTATGAGGGGTGGTATGGAAAGAAACCAAATGTAAAGCATTTCAAAGTTTTTGGTTCTTTAGCATATGCACACATTCCTAATGAGAAAAGGAAAAATCTTGATCCCAAAAGTCAAGTTTGTATTTTTATAGGGTATTGTGAGTCTACCAAAGCATATAGACTCTACAATCTAAAGACACATAAAATTGTACTTTCCAAGGATGTAATTTTTGATGAAGGGGAGAATGGGGTCATCAAAGAATTTTTGTTGATGATGAATCCCAAGATGTAAGTTCTTCACAAATACATCAAGTGCCTACCAATAAAAATAAAGGCACACCTCCTCCAAGCCAAAGTAGGAGTACTACATCAAGTACATCAACCGCAAGTCCAAGTCCTTCTCCACAACGATCAGTAAGTTTTTCACCGATGGATATTGAATCTCCATAAAGAGGTAAAATAACATTTCAACATCATCCATATTTTCAAATGTTGGATCAAAATTTCCAGAAAAGATACACTAGAAGCCAAGCTAGTGAAATGAATTCAGTTTTGGAAAAACTTGAAAATCTACATATGTATGGGGATGATGACTCCCAAGATACTAAGTGATATGTAGTTAATTATGCTTTATTAACTAGTGCACAACTAGAACCATCTAGATATGAGAAGGCTTGTACTCAGAATGTATGACAAGAAGCCATGAAAGAGGAAATAACCTCTACAACAAATAATGATACATGGGAGCTAGTAAAGTTGCCCAAAGGAAAAAAATGTGTTGGATGTAAATGGGTCTACAAGACCAAATTCAATGTTGATCGAAGCATTGAGAAGCACATGGTGAGATTTGTAGCAAAATATTTTACTCAGAAATTTGGCATTGACTATGAGAAAACCTTTGCTCCTGTTGCACGACAGGAAACAATCAGATCTGTTCTTTCCTTAGCTGCCCATAAAGGATGGAACATTCAGTACATGGATGTGAAAAGTACCTTTTTGAATGGGTACTTGACTAAGAAGGTTTATGTTCAGCAACCTCAAGGCTTTCAAGAACAAGGTAAGGAGAACCTTGTTTATGAATTGAAAAAAACACTTTATGGCCTCAAGAAAGCACCAAGAGCTTGATACTCTCACATTGATGACTATTTCAATGAGTATGGTTTCACTAGAAGCAAAAGTAAACCTACTTTTTACTACCTAAAGCATGGTGTAGGGATTCTGATAGTTTATTTGTATGTGGATGATCTAATATTTATGCGTAGTAACACTAAAATGAATATGGAGTTCAAACACTCCATGATGAAACAATTTGATATGAAAGATCTTGGTTTAATGCAATACTTCCTAAGGATGGAAGTTCATAAATAAAATAGAGGTATCTTCATATGTCAATAGAAGTATGCTCAAGATATGATCAAGAAATTTGCTATGGAGCAGTGCAAATCAGTTGCAACTCCAATTGGACATGGGATTCAATTGAGCAAGGATAATGGAGCACCAACGGTTGACATGACCACTTATAGGAGCATGGTTGGGAGTTTGATGTTTCTCACAAACACAAGATCTGATATACAATATGTTGTTTCTCTATTTTTAAGGTTTATGGCTGGTACATCTAAGCTGCATATACAAGTAACTAAAATAATATTAAGATATGTAAAGGATACATTGTATTTTGGAATCCATTAACACAAATGTAATTTTGTTAAATTAGTTGGCTTTAGTGATAGTGATTGGGTCAGCAATATAGATGATAGGAAATCTACATCAAGGAATTATTTTAGTCTAGGGTCAAGACTAATTACATGGACTTCCAAGAAGCAAACTGTTGTAGCATTATCATCTACTGAGGCTGAGTATATAGCCATCACATATGCTAGTACTCAAGCCCTATGGTTAATAAAAGTCCTTGAAGATATTGGAGAAAGACAAAGTGGTCTGACCAGATTCTATTGTCATAACATGAGTGCCATTTAGTTGGCATATAATCCAATCCACCATAGCAAACTAAAACATTTTGATATGAAGTATCACTTCATCCGAGACATGGTGGACCACCAGATCGTTGATCTTAAACATTGAAGCACTTTGGATAATATTGCAGATATCTTCACAAAAGTCATGGCTAGAGCTCAATATATAAAGCTGAGAGATTGTATAGTCAGTCCTCTCAACTTTAAGGGGGAGAATGTTGGAATTTAACCTTTGGATTTACCTTCACCTTCTACCTTGTTTGGACGACAGATAGTTAAGTTGGACGACAGACAACTAGGATGGACGGCGCCGACAAAAGAGTCATAGAGTTTAATTAAAATATCTCTTTCCTCCCTATTTACTCTTTTCCCTAATATCTTTCCTTAATATTCTCCAACTATATCCTAGGAATTATATATAGTTTGTAATATTATTTTTCAAGTTAATGTTATTTTACATTTCATATACTTTGCATATCTATTATTGTAAATTTCTAACATGATACCAGCATAATAGATTTTGCTAGTATTCTCTCTTGAATCTGATTCATTTCCTTTGGAAATTTTTTTTGGGCTATCTAACTAAAAATTTTGCTTAGTCTCCATTTTTTTCCATTGTTATTTTCTCAATATTTTAGCATATTAATTTCTTATATGTTGCATATTCATGAATGCTTGAGGAATTTTTAATAAAATTAACTATTTCCTTTCTTGAAACACGGTGTAATCTGTGTGCGGCACTTTTCTAGCCCTTCATTTCAGAGGAACTCTAGGGCTCCCCATTATCAACGTTCGGAAATCTAATTGTTGAAAGGATCTACCGCATCCTTGGCAATGACCTCTTGGACTCCCGTTCGTCTCTAGTTGGTCCTTTTTTTTGGGGACTCTACACTCTGGCACTCTCCCGTCTCTCTATCTGGCAATGACCTCTTGGACTCCCGTTCGTCTCTAGTTGGTCCTTTTTTTTTTTTGGGGACTCTACACTGTGGCCGTTTCCCGTCTCTCTATCTAGTGCTCTCTATTTGGTTGGTATAAATTTCTTCCTCTCGGAGTCTTTCAATATATTTCACATATCTAAAGCATTTCATATTATTTTGTTATCTAAGATATTGGAAAAAATTTCACTCCTTCCTTCATTGCGAGATCTGCGGGTTCCTTTTTTTCATCCGAGAAGCTATTTGTCGCTATCTACGGATTGACGCAGAAGCGACTTTGTCTAACTCTATTTTTGCAGGGTTTTGATTTAGGTAGAAGCACCTCCATCGTCGTCTGAAGCGCTCTCTGACGCTATCAATTTTACCATCTAATATTTCTCTCTGCAGGGATCGTTTTATTTACAGTAACTCTATAACTAGTTTTTTCGCAGAGTATCGTTTACGCAGGAGCACTTCATCTTCGTCCGAAGCACTCTCTGCCGCTATCGAACGTTTTTTTACTATTCAAACATTTTTTCTGCAGAATCATTTTATTTAAAGTGCATCTTTTAAATATGTTTTCTTTTTGACATATTAATATATATGTTTTAAAATATCATTTTTTTAATATATATCTTCTCTGCAGCGTTTCGTTGGAGGAAAGCTTTGTTGGTGACATTCGTTGTATCATACGACTCTTTCGCAAGTTTTTTTGTATAGGTATCTCACGTTTACGCAAGTATCCCGACTAACATTTAATTTTTTGAAAGGGACGAAAAGGCCGGTCACCAAGCGACACTCGACGGTTTTACCTGTTCATTTTGCTTGCCGATATTGTTATTTTCAAAAAGTCTGTAAATTTATTTTTTCCGTATTTCCTTTCTCTATGTTCATTTGGAGACCTCATCTTTTTTGGGGCACCCAAAACGGCGTATACAAAATTGTACTTAAAAATAATAATAAAAAAATTATCTTTTGGGGGGGGGGATTTGGTGCAAAATTTTTGCACTCTTATGTGCAAAGGGGGGTTATCTTTTCGTTCTTTACTTATGCACAATATCTTTTCTTGGTTTATTAGATAGTTTTGTCATGATTTAAAATTATTATAAAACATTTGGTTTATAAAGGTTATTTCTTTTTCAAATTTAGATATATAATATCTGTTTTATTTTTAAACGACAGATGGCTCGTATTTGTAAAGATTTAATAACTTTTTTTTTTTGTGGGGGTCTTATAATGCCAATTTCTGCAATATTGTGAGTCAACGGGGGGTTTTATTTTTTACTTTTATCTCCTCAAATAGTTTAAGTAGCTACTTCATTTTTAATTTTCAAAAGCACTTCTTTAAGTAGCCTTTATTTCCTCAATTAGTTCATGTACGTACTTTATTTTCTTATTTCAAACGAGGATCTAATATTTGAATCATATCAAATAGTTTATCACTTTTTTATTCTCAAAGGTTCAAAACTAATTTTGATTTAGTATTAGCATTTCAAAAGTACTTCACTTAAAATTAAAATTTATTCTGGTTTTAACTTATAAATTTTCCAATAATAAATTATATTCAAAGATATTTATATATATTTTTTGAAGCAACATAATTTTTATATTTACCCCAAAATATTTTGTCTACGTTCCATGTATCAAAGTCCTTCAAAATTAAAGTTTCCCTCATGTAAGGGCAGTTTTTTTGGAAACTTGGTATAAAGGCCTGACAAATATTTTTTTATTTAACAGTTTTCTTGATAATCTCTACACTTATAGTCTCCCTCACGTTAGGGAAGGTTTTGAGATCACATTTAAACTTGTTACTCTTTGCAATTCACCCCAAAACCCTTTTTTCTCATAATACTTATAGTTTCCATCAAGTAAGGGCGGGTAGTATGATCCATTAAAGATTTGGCAATCTAAAGTAAACAATCATAGGTATCTTTATACTTATAGTTTCCCTCTAGTAAGGGCAAGTATATTTGATTTACCTATTTTTGAACAAGCTTCATTTCACAATAATATATTTTTATTCCATTTTTGAAGTTTTAAAGGGGGTATATTAATAATCTTAAATCCTCAAAAATGAATTCAATTGAGCCTCTCACCCCTCATAATTTTCACACTTGTGTAGACACTAAAACAACACCAATACGATTAAGTGACTACAAACACTGATCGCACTGACATACACAGCTTTCAGGGCGGTCCTTAGAGATCAAACAGTGGTCCTAGCCACTCACACAGCAGTTTAGAAGGTCAAAAAATGGCAGAGCAAAGTTGGTCGCTTTAACAAGCCTTCGTTCAAACAAACCTTAAGCAAAACTTCAAGAGCAAACAAGCCTTAATCAAAAGGGAACCTTGGCCTTAGATGTCGCGAAATCATGACGTCGCGATATCGTGCGTCGCGATATCGTGACACCTAAGGCCCCAAGGGGGAACCTCGGCCGAAGTGTCGCGATATCGCGACGTCGCGATATCGCGACACTTCGGCATTTTGCGTTTAAAAGCAGACACCTCTCCAATCAAAGGCGGACTTTGGCGTGGCCGCCACATCCAAGGAATGACCGCCACGTGGCACCCCTACGTGCCCCTTTTCAAAGAGACCCCGTGGGTCTGTAGAACGGTGGACTTCACCAACTGCATTAATGAGACAAGCAGTGTTAGCAACAAATCCGATCCGAGGCCATGCCTCATAACTACTGATGTCAGTGCGAGCCATGTCTCATAAATCACCTGACAAAGATCAAATCTCAGCGGCCCCTACGGATTTAGGGTTTGACATTAATGTTTCAGAGGCGAAATCCTCTATAAGAACTAGCTCAATGCAATGTAAAAGGACCAAGCATTTTTGGGTGAACACAACGAAGTGTTGTTCATTTAAAGACCCGATTGCATCAGTTTAGATTTTTATCTTCTTCACATCCAGAATCTCTTGTGAAAGAGAGGTTGGTGGGTGGTTTCAGAAGTGTAAGTCTGACCTTCGAACCAGACATTCGACCACAGTGAACTACCAATTCGCCGACAACACTTTATCCTGGATTTTGAGCCAATTCCTAGTGGATTGGCGTCAAAGTCAGATTTTTAACAGGGCGGCCCGCTTGGGCACCCCACGTACGTTCATAGTTTCAATTTAATTTGAGATGTTTCTGAATAAATCCCGCAGTAACTGTGTTTAAATAAAGTGCACTTTCTGTTCGAATACATTTCAAGCATTACATTTTAGATTGTTTTAGATCGGCTATCAAACACATTATCATGTTATCGCGACTTTAGACATTCGTCAAATATTATCACGCTTTTCTCATTTTTGTTGCGCCACTAACCTGTAGGGAAAAACATTGATTCAACAGTAGGTTGGCTGACTGTTTTAAGGACAGTGGTCATCTGATGACGTTTTTGAATTTCCATTAGAAACGCAGGTTGCATAGAGTTGTTTGGTTGCATGAATTTAATGAATCTTTCGAATGTATTATTTATTGATTTTTAAAGCTAACGCTCTACCCTTTTGCAGCAGGTGCTACTAACAACGTCTCTGTGTTTCTCTGATCGCAGGAAGAACCGCAAGGAGCAAGGATTTATCAACGCAAGCGACGGCAATACTTTGGCCCGTCCATTTCAAATGTGGGCATGCGGATAGAAGAAATATTAATCTTGATTGTAACCGAGATAGACTAATACTCCTAGCCCCTGAAAAGGTAGGAGATGTATTGTAACCGGATGAAGTTGATATAAAAGGGCTGTGCTCCTGCTTTTCTCCTCTATATTCGGTTGATTCAAAGTTCTGTTTTCATTACATCTTTAATATTGTTTTTCCTTCCGAAATCTCATGCTTTCAGTGGCGATCACGGTGGGACTTCCGTCCACGGTTTTTGTTTTAGATTAAATTACTGATCTAAAAATTGCTTGTTTTTTTACAGGTACCTATTTTTTTTTTTTTTAACATCGGACTGTATTCGTCTCTGCAAGTGACGATTACAAAATTTTATTCGTCTCACCCCGGGACGAATAAAATATTCGTCTCACCCAGGGACGATCATTGTTTTGGTATTCGCGTCACCCAGGGACGAGTACAATTCTGTGCATTTTTCAGAGCAAATCAGAAACATCCCGTTGGGCAGAGAAGAGGTAGGAGTTTTTTTTAAGCTTCTGTCAATTTTTTTTTGTTTTTCGGTTTTCTGGTTTTTAGCTTTGTATGGCTTAGGGAAAGGTTTCTTTTTCGTTTGCCTGTTTCAAATTTTGCAAAGTAAAATGAACCCCACACACCACGTGGCATTTTAAACCAAGGCGTTGGTCGTAAAACCCCAACCCTTGAACAAGACCAAAGGTGGATTCCATTATCACTTTGGCTTGAGATATTGCATCCATTACCTCGATCGTGACTATTGCTAGACGTAAATCCTGACGAAAGCTGACCGAGTGTAGCTTGGGGTGATTCCCAGTACGCGAGGATAAGTCTTCTATGGTAGGTGTCATAAACAGAGCGATTCCCCTTTTGTACCGCCTATGTTCCACGTATCATCTGCTCTCACGTACCTATAGTTTCCCTCTCGTAAGGGCGGGTATATAGAGAGGTTGGTATATCGGTCCGGCAATGGTATATCGAAGGGGCGACCATTTATGGGAGTCATATGAGCCAACATTATGCATTTAAACGTTCTTCCAAAATTGCAAAAACAAAACAAAATATCAAAATGCACTAAACCAGTTTAGGACACACTATTTAATCCTTAAAAGAGATAATCACGATTTTGTGTATGCGTGTGTTCATTTTTGCTTAGTGTAGACAAAAAGAAAAATCATCATAAACGAGATAAAATCTGCTTAGATCGTAGAGAAGCACCACAATGGTGTACACCCGTAGCCAAGCCCAATCAAGGGCGGACGCTGCGGAAGGTGCACAAAGAGAGGGCGCTAGTCGCCTTCGCTTTAGCCCTGAGGACTTGGCCATACCGCCTTGGCGGTCCAGCCTACAAGAGAGTCCACATCAGGCCCCATCAAAAAGAAATTATTGGGAGCCTCCTCATTGGGGTATGCCCATCAAACACAGCCCCTTTCGGGAAGATGCTTTACATGTAGATCTCAATATAAGTAGACAACCGCCTCTTGAGGCTAGATCTGAGTGGCCGCCACGCGATGAAGCGCTAGAGAGGCATAGTATTCATTTGGAGAGACAACGTGGATATGGTATCTCTCCTTTGCCTCCCATTAGAACAGAAAGACAAAATCCAGAGCGCAGGGCTCTTTACACAGGGCAAGCTCACTCCGCCCGCCCCTTTCACACCCATGAAAGAGAGTACGAGGAAGATTATCGCATTCCTCAGGAACAACATACCACGCGGGAACCTTGCATTTCTGCACCAGCTAGATATCATGATCACCCATCGAGGCCAGAACCTCAAGTACATGTCGCCTACCTCGACAGAGGGAAGCGACCCATTGAAATTTTAGATCATCAAGATCGAGGCAAACACATAGGAAAAAAATTCAAGCCTCCTCAGCAAAAGAGGGCAGACCAAGTTGACCCAATAGTCACCAGACATGCTGCCCGCCAAGCCCAAATCACACAGCTTGAGCAAGGTCATCAGGAATTAGAGTACTTATACCGCTTGAATAAAGAGCGCATGCAGCGCGAAGCGGATGAGTTGCGATATAAACTACCTGAGCGGGTGCCAACCCCTCGCACCCACAGAGAGGAACAATATGAGAGGCACAATCCTTTGGTGCAGGACAGGTCTCCGCGACCTCGTCAAGCTTTGCCTCCGAGACCTTATAGACCTGAGAGGGAGGCCACTCCCCGCAACAATGCTGGGTACCCTCAACGGGGACTCAATCAAGGTCATAGGTCTCGCCCAGAGACTCCTCAAGAAGTTTATGAGGAGTACGAACCAGAAATAGAATGGGCCAAAATGCCCCATCAAGGCGGGAGGGCTGCCACTCGGCCACCCCCCCATAGGCCTCCAGTCTCCCATAATTCACAATGGGAGCAAACAAAAGAGGAAGAAATAAAATCTTTCGATGCATACAAAGCGCTATTAGAGCATTTGGAGTCTGTGGAGACAAAAGCTTTTGGGCATCAAAAGCCCACATTACGTCAACTCCGCAGTCATCCAGTGCATCCCTCAGTACCTACACCTCTTTACCCCGAACACTTCAAGTTGCCTCAATTGGCAGTCTTTAAAGGTGAAGAGGATGCACAAGAACATGTCACACGGTTCCTAAGTCAATGCTTCGACATCCAAGATAATGATGCATTGTTGCTTAGAACATTCATAACCACATTCGCAGGCCCTGCCTCGGATTGGTTCACACAATTACCCAAACACAGCATAAACAACCTAGATCAACTAGTAGATGCGTTTCTTGAACGTTTTGCTTTCAACACAAGGAAGAAGGCATCACTAAGTGATCTGGCCAGCCTCAGGCAATATGAGGAAGAAACAATAGCAGCATACGGGAACCGATGGAGGGCTTTGCTTTCCAGGCTACCCTACCATCCCCCTATGTCTGATCTCACTCAGATGTTTGCACGGAGTTGCTTAAAATCAATCTCTGGGCTATTGCTGCTGCAACAATACGACAGTTTAGAAGAAGCCTTGGCACAGGCCAGAGTTATAGAAGAGATTAAAATAGGCGAGGGCACAATTGCCAAGCCTAAAAAGAAAGAGTGGAATAAAACCACTAAGACTGGGAATACGCAATCACAACCCGCAGCGGTTAATCAAGTTGCGATAAATGTTCCCAAGCCTGTGCAAGAAACGCAGCCCCAAAAGGCCAATTACCAAGCAGTGCCTCCTAGTTATGACAGAGATAATAAGAAATAGGAGCAGAATCAGTAGCGTCGCCCTAGGCGACAATTCACCCCTTACACAGAGTCCAGGGACTCCTTATTTGACCGCTTGTCAGCGGCAAATTTAGTCACCCTTCCAGAGATCCAAACTATAGACCCTAACGCTCCTAAGCCTAAGGGATATAGAGAAGAATTATATTGTAGATTTCATAGGCGAAGGGGCCATGACTTGAATGGATGCTGGAAGTTCAGAGGACTAATCCAAGATTTAATCGACAATAAAACATTGGCCGTGGACAACCCCATAGCGCCAAACAATCAACAAATGGGGGTATTCAAGGACCCTTTGCCTGCCCACGAGGCACAGGCAAAACCTCTCCAGGTTAATGAGGTGCGACAAAATCTTCCCATGCAAGGATTTGTGGGAATGATCAAGCATAGTGACACGGAATAAAAAATACCTAGCAGGTTGCCCCTGAGGTAGCTACGAGGGAAGTCCCAACAACGTCACAGCCTCAACAACGCCCTATGCAGTCACCTCCGCCTAGACCCGAGGTCACGATACGGACCAAACTCACGCAGAGTTTGCGGACCACATCGGCTAGGCTTTCCATTTACGAGCTTATTCAACAATCAACACCTCATAGGGAAGCTCTTATGGAAATTTTAAAAGCCATCGAATTACAGCCTCACGAAGCAAATTCTTTCAACAACTTCGTGGGACATGTGAAGCGATGTACTGAGCCGGTCATCACCTTCAGAGAGGATGAAGTCAAAGCAATATCGAATGACATGGCAGATCCACCCCTGCACGTTGTTGCACGGATCAATGGGATCCCGTACAAGAGAGTGTTGGTAGATATTGGCTCGTCCAAGTAACATCATTACCATTGCAGCCCTAAAACATTTGAAGTCTGCCGACCTCTCATATCACAGACCTCCACCTACACACTGCGAGCTTTCAATGATGCAATATGCTCGACAGTCGAGCACAGCTTGTTCTACCTGTCCGGGTAGGACAAAAGATAATACCAACATTGTGCCATGTGTTGGAAGGCGAGATGGCTTACAATATACTTGCTAGGGCGGCCTTGGATCGGGGACATGAAGTGTGTCCCTTCCATCGCTCACCAGTGCTTAAAGTATGCTTTTGAAGGAGAAATACATGTAGTCCCGATGGACTTGGAACCCTTCAAGTATTGCAATGCGGTACAACTAATGCCTCAATCGACCCTCCCCTCAACACATTTGGATTTCCAGTTAAATCCATCTAAACAGGGTCCCATACCGCAGGCACCACTGGTGACCAAATCACCAAAATCCCAGCCAGGTGAATCCTCATCATCTGCTCCTTCATTACCAACGCCACCGATCATGGCTAAACAGAAGGACAAGGGAAAACAGATCATGGAAGAGGCTCAGCCCTTAGAAGAGGGGTTGCCAACAATTTCAACGGTATCAACAGAGGAAATACCCAGCACAACGGAAGCTGAGATTCCTAAACCACCAAACATGGAATGGACTCAGGAAGGACTCCCGTTCCCTCCCTCCCAAGCATCAACAATCACTGTTGAAATGGCCAGCACAGGGCCTAGGGGAGTACTTAGTGCAGAATGTTGTGGCAACGCCTACAGTAGAATCAGTACAGGATATGGGGAGACCTTGCCTTCCCATAGGAACAGTTGTTCCTCTAGGTCACCCACCCAACCGGACAAATTTTGTGTATGGGGGCCTTGATCATGGTCTTGAAACATGCCAGCAAAAGGAAGCGAGACGAAGAGCCTTTTGTTGAAAATATCAACTATCTGTCAAACTCGGACTTCGCCCTAAAATATCTTGGCCAATGCAATTGGCATGGATACGGGCTAGGAAGATATGAGCAAGGGATGCGGGTCCTTTGCCAACCAAGATATCAGATGCCATACGATAAGTCAGGAGTAGGGTTCAACCACCCCCTGCCCTTAGACATCTTGGTAGAAAATATGCAAGGCCTAGAAATAGGCAACAAGGGGGGATTGGCACCCGATCTCTATGCCAACCCAAATACAGAATTTACATTGGGAGACTACCTCCCATGGTCAACCAACACCCTTGGCAACAGCAGTAATCCCTCTCCTTTGATAGAAAGAGGTGAAGGTTCGGACACTAATCCCCAAAGAAAACATCAACGATGTCCGGATATCTTTTTGAAGCTGTTCCCCTTAGAGGTTCCAGTTGAGTCAATACCATGTCAAGAGAATCAGGTCCCTCCATCGAAAGTGGAGCAACCGCAATGGGACCAGATCAATTTACTAGAACAAGGAGAACCCTCAATGTCGCAAGTAACAATTGCTGAACCGAATGAACATTTTTGGATCTCCGAAAGTGATTCAGAAGATGAGACTGAGATGGACTATCTCAGACATGCGCGACGGCATCACCGCCCTTTAACTCATGAAGATCTAATGGGACAGATGGGCATAAGGTTAGGGCATGAATGGTGGGTAGACCCAGCGGGGTGGGACCTAGTGTTAGATCCATGGCTCCAAATTCACGATGAGCACCGTCCACCCCGAGACCCTATCATGACAACAGTGCCAAGGGAAGACCCTGTCCTCCTTTTTGCACATAGGGCCGATCCATTCGTGCCCGTTCCCCTAGAACCAGATCCAGAGTATAGGGAGCATCTAGAAGAATCAAGTTATCATACCCATGGTAATGGAGACCCAATTCATTCCATCTACATGATCTCCATTGATTTGACCGCACCCATCCGCAATCCGGTCGATCCAGCACGGTCATTGCATCTAGACATAGATGCCATCGACTGGGATCGCGTCAATTCACCTATGTTACCATCAGAGTACTGGCCTTTCGGTGAAATGCCTCATTTTACCCCAAGGACAACTCAGGATATTTTTCAAGCTGAAGAGGAACCTGAGGTTCCAAGCGTAGATCTAAATGCAGCTAATGATATCCATTTGATCCCGACTCCACATCAGTTGGAGGACGGATCCCACATGTCAGTCGAGGAGACGACTGACGTAGACATCGGCACAGATCCAATGAATCCATAGATTCTCAAGCTGGGGGTAAGTCTTTCCCCCGAAGAGCAAGCCGACTACATTACCCTTCTCAAAGAGAAGAAGGAGGTTTTTGCATGGTCATACAAGGATATGCCAGGACTAGACCCGCAGCTAGTCACGCATAATTTAACGCTTGATCCGACAATCAAGCCTGTAAAGAAAAATCTACGTAAGATGCACCCAACAGTGGCCTTGATGGTCAAAGATGAATTACAAAAGTTGTTGGATGCACAGTTTGTCATCTGCGTGGATTATCCGCCATGGTTGTCCAACATGGTTCCCGTCAAGAAGCCCGACGGGAGGATTCGCATATGCACCAATTTTTGAGATCTAAACAAAGCGAGTCCTAAGGATGATTTCCCCTTACCGAGCATCGACGCATTGGTAGACGCTACAGCAGGTCACGAAATGCTCTCCCTCATGGATGGTTTCTCAGGATACAATCAGATTCGTATCAATCCTGAAGACCAACTAAAAACGGCGTTCACAACGCCTTGGGGGACATTTTGTTATAAGGTCATGCCTTTTGGCCTTAAAAATGCTGGTGCCACCTACCAACGTGCCATGACATATATCTTCCATGATTACATGCATAAAACTTTGGAAGATTACATGGATGATTTGTTAGCCAAGTCTCTCTTGCGCTCAAATCATATCGACGACTTAAGCAAGATCCTCGATCGCCTCATGGAGCATAAAGTTAGACTAAACCCCAAGAAGTGCGTATTTGGTGTCACATCTGGAAAACTCTTGGGTTTCATAGTCTCAAAACGAGGAATCGAGGTGGACCCAAAGAAAGTCAAGGCAATCCTTGAAATGGTTCCCCCAACTACAATCAAGCAGCTTAGAAGTCTGCAGGGAAAGGTCGCGTCGATTAAACGCTTTATAGCACAATTATCTGACAAATGCCGACCCATGAACAAATTATTGCACAAGGGGGTTACATTTCATTGGGATGACGAGTGCCAGTCGGCCTTTGACGAGATCAAACAATACCTGGTTTCGCCACCAGTATTGGCACCACCTAGACCAGGAGTGCCGTTCTACTTATACATCTCAGCTATTGAGGTGGCACTGGGCGCCATGTTAGCCCAGAAGAATGAACTTCACAAAGAATAGGCTACATACTATCTTAGCCGCACCTCGGTCGATTATGAACTTAACTATGCATACGTTGAGAAACTCCGCTTGGCAGTGGTGTTTGCTACCAAAAAGCTATGCCATTACATGTCGAGCAACACTACGTATGTTGTGTCTAAGGAGAATCCATTGCGATACATGATGAGTCGTACTTATCATAGTAGTCGCACGGCGAAATGGATCATGTTGTTGACGGAATTTGACATAGAGTTTATTGGACAAAAATCTATCAAAGGACAAGTCATAGCCGATCAACTAGCAGAGGCTCCTCTTGAAGACGATCAGCCTCTGGTCATAGAACTACCCGATGATGGGGTCTTCCATGTCTCAGAATCTCCAGATTCTGATGAGCCTGAGTCACAGGCCGACATAACCCTCTTCTTCGATGGTTCTAAATGTGAGCAAGGTGGTGGCACGGGAATTGTATTCTTCACACCGCAGGGTGCCCCAATGCCCCTGTCATTTAAATTAAACTTCCCATGCACCAACAATAACGCAGAGTATGAAGCCTTGCTCCTAGGTCTTCAGACAACAATCGCCATGAACATCAAACGACTAAATATCTTTGGTGATTCACTGTTAATAGTCAATCAAGTCAAAGGGGTATATCAATGCAAATGCCCAGTTCTGAAGGCTTATAAAGCCCTCGTGGACAAATTCTTGGCACAACTTGAGTGGTATGACATCGAGGCACTCCCTCGATCATCGAATCATTTTGCGGACACAATGGCCTCCTTAGGGTCACTAATTCCGCAAGACCTTTTCGGTGATATGACAACCATTCAAGTCAAAACCTTATCGCAATCCGTGATGGAGCGTGCAAGCTCAGACTTGACGCCAGGAATCCACATGATCCAGATTGAACCATCCTCGGATAAGTTCTCTCGAATCCGAGATCGTCTGAAATGTGCCAACTGGGGGTCCTTGTTCTCCCCTACTCCCATTAATAGCAACACAACGCTATTCTTGCAGGTTCTATCCCATTCAGCGTTTGCTAGGGAGGAACTTCAAGAGGGATTGGCTGTTCATACTGTCGAGGTTTCTGATCAACAGGACCGGTATTTACCCATCGGAGACTACCTCAAGTTAGGTAATCTCCCACTTGGATTGACTCATGCCGCAAAACGAGCACTCAAACAGAAAGCGGCTAAGTATGTCTTGATAGGAGACATTTTGTATCGTCGCAGCTATGAAGGAATCCTCCTTCGTTGCTTGGACCAGACAAGAGTCCACTTGGGCGATTGCCCAAGCGCACGATGGTACATGTGGTGGCCACTTCAGCGGTATGGCCATTGCAAAGCGCATTCTTCGCATGGGCTATTATTGGCCATCTTTAGAGCGAGATTGTTGCACCTATGTCAAGAAGTGCGTGAAGTGTCAACATCATGCCAATTTGATGCACGTACCTTCTCAGGCCTTGCAGACAGTCCAGACTGATTGGCCGTTCTCGCAGTGGGGCTTCGATCTAATTGGAAAGATCTCCCCGCATCGTCGAGGCCATCACACATTTATCATAACGGCCACAGAGTATTTTACCAAGTGGGTGGAAGCAATTCCGCTTACCTCTACGACAGGACCCCGCATTGTGGAGTTCATTTTGCAAAACATCATATGTCATTTTGGTATTCCATCCAAAATAGTCTCGGATAATGGAACGCCTTTCAAGAACAAAGACGTGCGTGCTTTGACCACAAAGTACAAAATTCAGCACAACTTTTCGACACCCTATTATCCGTAGGCAAATGGGCAAGTAGAGGCGTCAAACAAAACGCTAGTTGCCATCCTTAAAAAGACCATCGCAGACAGTCATAAGGATTGGCACATTCAAATCCCACTTGCCCTATGGGCCTATCGCACTAGCATTCGGACACCCACTGGGGCCACTCTGTTTTCCCTTGTGTATGGCTTCGAGGCAGTCATGCCTCTAGAGTTGGAGATTCCTTCCCGGGCCGCCGGGGCCGGAGGGGGGGGGAACCCCCGGGGGGGACCAAATCCTTCCAATCCCAAAATGCTCCAAGGATTCTTGCAATCGCTTGGTCAATCCCAAAATGCTCCAAGGATTCTTGCAATCACTTGGTCAATCCCAAAATGCTCCAAGGATTCTTGCAATCGCTTGGTCAATCCCAAAATGCTCCAAGGATTCTTGCAATCGCTTGGTCAAATCCAAAAATGCTCCAAGGATTCTTGCAATCGCTTGGTCAATCCCAAAATGCTCCAAGGATTCTTGCAATCGCTTGGTCAATCCCAAAATGCTCCAAGGATTCTTAAAATCGCTTGGTCAATCCCAAAATGCTCCAAGGATTCTTGCAATCGCTTGGTCAATCACAAAATGCTCTAAGGATTTCCACAATCGCTTAGGTCAAAAATTAAGAAAATTCAAAAACAACAAAAATCATCAAAAACAACAAAAAATTTGCATCTCATTTCTAGGCATACTCAAATTCATCAATAGAGAGTTCTTCTCGCAATTCATCTTCATATTTCACCACAATCAATCCATCAAAAATACAAAAATACATAGCTGCATTAAGGCATTGCACCCATACATTGCATATTTGTGGTCGTATGCAGTCAAGGGCATCATAGGCTGTAATAAATCCGCTAGTCCATCTTGTTCCACACTGTTCCATTTTACAAAAACAACAAAAACACCATGCATTGCTTTTACCACACTAGAGTCGGTGGTCTTTTAATGTATCAAGGGTCTTTCGTGATTCAATCATCATTTTGCTCTTTAGCCATGTAATGTATCAAGTCGGACAGATTTTACGAAGGTAGAGTCATACTTGAAATACACCTTGTTACGTAACATCCCAACACAAATTAAAACACATAAAAATTCCCAAGTTGTGTGAACGAAAGATGAAACTCGCACAGTAATCCAGGTCACCATAAGCGAAACGGTTATCTTGCTCATCCCCTCCGCGAATGAGTTCTAGAATGCTGAGAATTGACAAAAGGACAAGCTCTTTCCTATCCACTCACCTCCATATACAATGGTTTTCACCACTACCAAATCCCAATCATAGTTGGTTCCCAAAGTTGTAAGGATTTGTACTACACGTCCTTGCCAAGGATGGGTAGTCATCCCCAAAACCTAAAGGGATCAACACCATTCACAAACAAAATTCCAACAAATCATCATCCTAACACTTTCCATTCACCTTTGGTCTCCAAGTTGTAAGGATTCATACTATCCGCCCCTAACTAGGATGGGTAGTCATCCCCAAGGCCTAAAGATCAATGCCCTTACTCCATAACCTCCATCATCCCCTTGGTCCCCAACGTCGTAAGGATTCGTACTATCCGCCCCTAACCAGGATGGGTAGTCATCCCCAAGGCCACAAGGATCAAAACCATTCACAATACTCAAAACACAAAATCAAATAATAGTGGTCATCGCCACTATTCAAAATCCTTGCTCAAAAAGAATTAATAGAAAATAAACAGTGATTTTCATCACTATATAGACGAGCAAATCTCTAAATCATTCAGCCCACAAACATCCTGAACTTGAATCCCTGGAATTCTCAGCATTCGACAAACCATCTAGGTGATCCTCATTACAGGTTTGGTTGATAGCCTATCTGGCAATGGTGGTATCCTACCCGCATGACGATATGTCTATCACATTCGCTTTGTGTGTGTGCAGACCAATATTTGCATAAGGATGAGCTAGCTTATGGTATCCTCGGATAACACCACAGATTAATCTAACTAAATACAACAAAGGAGTTAGTGGAGCTAATTAGGTGATCCTCAGTACAGGTTCGGTTGAAAGCCCATCTGGCACTGGCGGTATCCTGACAAATACCACATAAATGAACTCAATTGCACACACAGGGATGTGAAATAACTTGGTCAAAAACAAGTCCGATTCATACCTTGTTCAAAAGTCTTGTAAGATAAGGTACAGTCATGGCTAGTAAGTTAAAACCATCTGAGTCTCAAAAAATCTTAGCTACATTTCTAAACCAACTGCGCTACTTTTCATCCTTGCAATACCATCAGAAAATACAAAAAAAAAAGAAAAACCACATATATACATACAAAGTCGTGCACCACAGCAACCGCCTAAAAACACAAAATAATGGAGTTCTAAAATAGTCTATGGTGCCATAGCCAAACATCACAAAGTCTATCCATCCATTTCATTTCTGCATATCACATATCAATCAAAAACATTTGCATTCATCATGCATCCATCAAAATAAATCCACATACAACATTCGCAATTATCATACCATATGCATCCATCAATATAAAGTAGCATGCATCCATCAATATCAATCATTGTGCATACCATAATATCATGACGTATACACAAAGAAAGAAAATCAAAACAACAAAAACATCATAAAAATGCAACACAAAAACCATAAGCAATAAAGCATTGCCGGACACAGGTGCTCTTGCACTTAACCTCTTGGCATAAAAAAATCGATGTCGGGGCCCAAATTGTCACTCTCCTACTTCCCCAAGAAGGCTACCATAGCCGGACCGCTCCACGGGAAGACGGGTTTTTGATGATTTCACCCCATTATGGCATCACCAAAAGGGTTAACACCCACCAAAAATAGGTCCAAATGTCGGGAAATTGCACGTGCTTAAACGGTAAAGCATCTAAAGGCACCCTAACCTAAGTCATCTTGGGTCAAGCGACTCGTCACTTTTCTCATGAAGGTCATTCCCTCATCGATTCGTCGCTTGAGGGGGTAGTCACACTTAGTCACCAATCAACAAGCACACACCCAATCAAGGCAATGACATGCATTCAAAGAATCATTGACAAAGACAATCACGCTCCTGCTTGGGGCAGTAAACAAGCAATCATTAAATTGATCAAACACTTGGCATTCCCGAAGCATGAACACAAGGTTTCCCCTGTGGACAAAAGGTTACGCCCTTTGCCTTATCATAGACTTATCAATGTCCAAGCTCACAGTCACACCTCACCAAAATAAGTTAACACTTGAAATGAAATTCCTTAGCTCGTAGAAGCAAGGATTCAAGAATGCATGCCCTTTCCATACTTGGGGCATCAAAAGTTGGTTAGGTTACCAAGAAACCCTAATCATTAGTGCTTTGGTCGTCTATTTTTGCTCAGCACTGCGTCACCCGCAGCACTTCCCAAAAAGGGGCATCTGTAGACACTAAAACAGCACCAATCCGATTAAGTGACTACAAACACTGATCGCACTGACATACACAGCTTTCAGGGCGGTCCTTAGAGATCAAACAGTGGTCCTAGCCACTCACACAGCAATTTAGAAGGTCGAAAAATGGCAGAGCAAAGTTGGTCGCTTTAACAAGCCTTCGTTCAAACAAACCTTAAGCAAAACTTCAAGAGCAAACAAGCCTTAATCAAAAGGGAACCTTGGCCTTAGATGTCGCGAAATCGCGACGTCGCGATATCGCGGGCGATATCGCGCGTCGCGATATCGCGACACCTAAGGCCCCGAGGGAAGCCTCGGCCTTAGATGTCGCGATATCGTCGCGATATCGCGACACCTAAGGCCCCGAGGGAAGCCTCGGCCTTAGATGTCGCGATATCGCGCGTCGCGATATCGCGACACCTAAGGCCCCGAGGGAAGCCTCGGCCTTAGATGTCGCGATATCGCGCGTCGTGATATCGTGACACCTAAGGCCCCGAGGGGGAACCTCGGCCGAAGTGTCGCGATATCGCGACGTCGCGATATCGCGACACTTCGGCATTTTGCGTTTAAAAGCAGACACCTCTCCAATCAAAGGCGGACTTTGGCGTGGCCGCCACATCCAAGGAATGACCGCCACGTGGCACCCCTACGTGCCCCTTTTCAAAGAGACCCCGTGGGTCTGTAGAACGGCGGACTTCACCAACTGCATTAATGAGACAAGCAGTGTTAGCAACAAATCCGATCCGAGGCCATGCCTCATAACTACCGATGTCAGTGCGAGCCATGTCTCATAAATCACCTGACAAAGATCAAATCTCAGCGGCCCCTACGGATTTAGGGTTTGACATTAATGCTTCGGAGGCGAAATCCTCTATAAGAACTAGCTCAATGCAATGTAAAAGGACCAAGCATTTTTGGGTGAACACAACGAAGTGCTGTTCATTTAAAGACCCGATTGCATCAGTTTAGATTTTTATCTTCTTCACATCCAGAATCTCTTGTGAAAGAGAGGTTGGTGGGTGGTTTCATAAGTGTAAGTCTGACCTTCGAACCAGACATTCGACCACAGTGAACTACCAATTCATCGACAACACTTTATCCTGGATTTTGAGCCAATTCCTAGTGGATTGGCGTCAAAGTCGGATTTTTAATAGGGCGGCCCGCTTGGGCACCCCACGTACGTTCATAGTTTCAATTTAATTTGAGATGTTTCTGAATAAATCCCGCAATAATTGTGTTTAAATAAAGTGCACTTTCTGTTCGAATACATTTCAAGCATTACATTTTAGATTGTTTTAGATCGGCTATCAAACACATTATCATGTTATCGCGACTTTAGACATTCGTCAAATATTATCACGCTTTTCTCGTTTTTGTTGCGCCACTAACCTGTAGGGAAAAACATTGATTCAACAGTAGGTTGGCTGACTGTTTTAAGGACAGTGGTCATCTGATGACGTTTTCGAATTTCCATTAGAAACGCAGGTTGCATAGAGTTGTTTGGTTGCATGAATTTAATGAATCTTTCGAATGTATTATTTATTGATTTTTAAAGCTAACGCTCTACCCTTTTGCAGCAGGTGCTACTAACAACGTCTCTGTGTTTCTCTGATCGCAGGAAGAACCGCAAGGAGCAAGGATTTATCAACGCAAGCGGCGGCAATACTTTGGCCCGTCCATTTCAAATGTGGGCATGCGGATAGAAGAAATATTAATCTTGATTGTAACCGAGACAGACTAATACTCCTAGCCCCTAAAAAGGTAGGAGATGTATTGTAACCGGATGAAGTTTATATAAAAGGGTTGTGCTCCTGCTTTTCTCCTCTATATTCGGTTGATTCAAAGTTCTATTTTCATTACATCTTTAATATTGTTTTTCCTTCCGAAATCTCATGCTTTCAACTTGGAAACCTAAAATTCTAAATCTCATATCTCAAAAAGGTCTTACTCATTTATTAGAAGAATATCAATCATAATTTGATAAAGAATATGAAATCTTTGTTCATAAAGGGAAAATGCATGAAACTATGGGTATTTTTAGCACCAATGTTCATGAAAGCTTGTGGTTTCATATTATAAATTACAAAACTCCTCATGAAATTTGGGAGAAATTAAAAACCCTATTTGGAAAAATAGATCAGTTGAGATTAATGCAACTAGAAGCTGAATTAACTTCTTTATCTCTTGAATATTTTAGTAGTATTATTTATTTCCTCATTAAGTTCAAATAAATCCTCACTCAATATAAAGGCAGTGGGAAGACTAAGTGAGAATAAGAATGTATTTATCTAATCCTTTCAAAACTAAATGGTGTTTTTCAAATATTTGCAACCACATTCATATCTACTAAAGATGCTCTTGGTGCAATCTTTAAAATGCTCTCTTTAGAAGAATTTTGTGATAGATTAACTAGGGAGGAAACCAAACTTGCTAGATATGAAAAATCTTCTTCAAAAGCCTTAGTAGCCTCCACATCCTCCAAAGAAAAATTTAAAAAGAAGGAAAAGGCTCCCATTACCTGTACCCACTGTAAAAAGAATGGTCACTCTGCTAACAAATGCTGGAAAATATTACAGCAACTAGAGGCAGCTATAAAAGATCAAAATATAGAAAATAATAAGCAACTAGGAAAAGCCCTTAATGTTCAAGGAAAAACCTCCAAATCTTCCTCTAATTATTGGGTCCTATATTCTGGAGCAACTCATCACATGTCTGCTTCAGACAAGTCTTTTTCATCTCTTCTAGCTCTACTCATAGCATAGAAGGAGGAGAGTCTTCCTTCATTCCTGTCAAAGGTAAAGGGAATATAAGCATTTATGGTGGCTCTATAAATAATGTTCTCTATGTTCTAGACATTTCCACCAATATCCTATCCATTTATCAAATTTGTACTTCTGGAAATAAGAAAATTGTTCTCTTCTCCCAAATAGAAGTTGAGATAAGATATTTTCAACCGCCTCATTTGCTTATAGAAAAAGGGGATATTGATCATAAATATCATATTTTTTACTTCAAAAGCTTTCAAAATCCAAAAGGAGCCTCCTATTTTGTGGCTCATAGTAATATTGAAAGTCAAATTTGGCATGAAAATTTTGGTCATATTAATTATAACTACCTAAAATATTTATACACCCATAATATGGTTAAAGGATTACCCGAAGTATCTTCCAGTCATGGGGTTTGTTCTGGATGTGCTCTTGGAAAGTAGCATCAAGATCCTTTCCACCCAAGTAGCTCTCTAAAATCCATAGTGACTAATGACCTTTCTTGAAACTTCTTTTAAGGGAGAAAAGTATGCTCTTACCTTTATTGATGATTTTTCTAGAAGGTCCTGGGTCTACTTCCTCAAATATAAAAGTGATGTGTTATCCCACTTTAAATTCTTTAAAGCCTTAGTTGAAAATTAGGCTTCTTTTAAAATCAATAAAATTTGTATTGATAATGGGGGATAATACTGCAGTAACGAGTTCTCCATATTTATTTCTAATCATGGTATAATACATCAACATTCTGTCTCCCATAATCCTCAATAAAATGGCATTGCAGAAAGGAAAAACGGGATATTAAAAGAGATGGCTAATTGTATGCTCCATTCAAGAGATATTACAAATTTTTTTTGGGCAGAGGCTATTAACTGTGCATATTATATTAAAAATTGCACACCTGATAAAGCTCTTGACCAAATAACCCCTGAAGAAGCATGGACTATATTAAAACCAGATGTTTCCAATTTCAAAATTTTTGGATGTATTGTTTGGGCTCACATCCCAAAGAAGAAAAGGAAAGATCTTGATAAGAAAAGTAGAAAGCTCATATTTATCGATTATTGTGAAGAATTGAAAGCTTACAGGCTTCTTGATCCATCAAATCATGAGGTATTCATTCATAGGAATGTCCAATTTGATGAAACATTCCCTCAAAAAGAACCTCCAAAGGACTCTTCCTCCATTGAGCCTACTCCTATAGTAGAACCTTAATATTATGAAGAACAAACCCTTGAAGTTAATTTGGTTATTGATAATCAAGATTAAGAACTTGTATCTCCTCAAAGTATTTCAACTCTTTCAACTCCCTCTTCTATGCCAAAATGGGCCCACACAATTGTTAAAGAAGCTACTCCCTACATTCAAAATCTTCCTTCAAATAGATCATCCAACCCCATAGGTTCTAGTCTTGTATGTCAATCCATTTCCTCTGATCCTCAATCCTTCAAAGAAGCCTCAGGTATAAAAGAATGGAAAGATGCCATGGATAACGAATTTTCTTCCTTTCTCAAAAATGATAGTTGAGATTTAGTTCCCTTACCTAAGGGAAGAAAATTAGTTCGATGTAAGTGGATATTAAAAATAAAATATGGGAGTAATGGAGAAATAGATAAACACAAGGCTCATATTGTAGCCAAAGATTTTTCTCAAATAGAGGGTATTGATTATATAGAAATATTTGCTTCTGTTGCTAAAATGGACTCTATTAGATTGGTTCTTGCTCTGGCCACTTCCAATAAATGGCCAGTCTACTAAATGGATGTAAAAAGTGCCTTCTTACATGGAAATGTAAAAGAAGAAATATTCATGGAACAACCTGTTGGTTTTAATCAAGACTTCTCTCTTGTTTGTCAGCTTAAAAAATCTCTATATGGCCTCAAACAAGCCTCTAGAGCTTGGTATGAAAATATGGACTCCTTTCTTTTAGCAGGTTTTTCCCATTGTGAGTCTAACAATACAATTTAAATTTTGAGAAGTAAAGGATCACCATTCTTGTTCTTTATGTTTATGATCTCCTTATCACTGGTAGTAACATCACTCACATTCAAAATATCAAAAACTCCCTCTCTAAAAAATTTGAAATGGCTGATCTGGGTCTAGCTTACTTATTCCTTGGGATTCAAATAATACAAAACAAGACAGGGATCACCTTATGTCAACAAAAGTACACTCAAGACCTTCTTCAAAGTTTAAAATGATAGATTGTAAACCTTCTCCTACCCCCTTTCAATCTGGCATTCATCTCAGTACTTCTTGCTCATCCCCTCCTTGTGATGCTACCCTATATCGTCAGCTTATAGGTAGTTTGTTATACCTCACTCATACTCACCCATATATCTCCTATGTTGTTGGGATCATATCCAGGTTCTATCATAACCCTTATTTCAGTCATTTGCAAGCAACTAAAATAATTCTTTGTTATTTGTAGGGTACTACAAACTTTGGGCTCATCTATAGAGGAGACTCCATGGATATCATTGGCTATACATATTCAGATTGGGTAGGATCAATAGATGACAGATGTTCTACCTCTGGATATGTTTTTTGCCTTGGTTCTTCACTAGTATCCTGGTTAAGGAAGAAACAACAAATAGTAGCATTATCTTCTACAGAAGCAGAATACAAAGCAATAGTTTCAGCCAGTCAGGAAACCCTTTGGCTTCATCAAATTCTCAATGAATTTAGTATTTTCTAATAAGTGCCTATAACTCTATGGTGTAACAATCAAAGCACAATTATTGCATGCAATCCAGTTGAGCATCAATACACCAAACATATTGAGATCCACATGCACTTCATTAGGAAACATATTCAAAAAGGGGATATACATTTGGAGTATATTCTGATAGAGAATCAACTTGTAGACATATTCACCAAGTCATTTCCTTCTTTGCATTACCTTCAATTACGAGAGAAACTTGGAGTACTAAGACTGCATTGACAAAGAGGTCTTCCACCTCTCTCTATATTGTACATGAGTACCTAATAAGGCCTTATTTTCTGGACTCATATTTTATTTTTTAAAGAGGACAATATTCGCCATCTGAATACAAGCCTCTTTCATACTTCTTTGGTTTTGATTGGTGGATTTTCCCATTGGATTTTTTTCCACCAACTATCTATGATGTACATGAGTACCTAATCAAGCCTCATTTTCGGGACTCATTTCTAAAATCTCCCCTAGTATCACTTAGGGGGGGTGTTAGAATAAGTGAATATTCTCTTAAGTTCACTAGGATACACACTTTATTTTCCACTCTTCCATGTATCAAGAGAACTCTAAGTGGTGTCTTCATCAGGTTTGATGAGTTTATGTAATCCAATGGCTCTCAATGATCAAATTTTTTATTTATACAAAGTTTATCCTAGAGATAAAGCAATCGGTTCCACTCTTCTCTTCATCTTTTGTGTAATACTTTACATATCTATTATTGTGAATTTCTAACACAATCAAAGGATAACTAGAACATAAGTCAATATTTAAAGGATGAACATGCAATAGAAAGGAATCAAATACAACTACATTCAATTAATGGAATACAAGGTGCATCAATCATATTGTTCATTTATTACACAAGTATGTATGGTAAACCCCATACCTTCAATCAATACATTACATCAATTTCATCAGGAAAACATCCCCATACATCTAATTTATTTGCATAAATGAGTAGGATGTAAGGTAGAGAACAAACTTGTGCATTGGTCTATCTCATGACTTTGGTCCTTTCGCTTCTTCTATTGATCAGGATAGGATAGTAGGGGATCAGGACACTCATAGTTTAAGATAGACATGCTTCTAAATGCATTTATTTATTTCATTACCAAATTGCAACTATACAAACAACCCAAGCAATTCAACTTTCTAATGCATAGTTGATAACATAGAAAGCTACTCTTTCATTTTCCCCTCTCATATCCTCATGAGAGCCATTCAACCATGCATCAAGATCACATGCTCTTACTTGTAATAAATGGTCTAACCCTTATTTAACAATCAAAGTTCCATACCCTTAATTGTTAAATAATCTAGGTTCACATTCATTACCCAATTAAAGCCAACTATAATATTTAAATAAAAAATTTTCTTCATTTCAAAAATTAAAGTTCAATACCCTTAATTTACAAAACAAACAATATTTCACATTCATTATCCAAGTAAATCCAAAAACTTTAATCTTCAAATAAACCATTTTCTTAATTTCATAAATTAAAGTTCCATACCCTTAATTTAAAAAATAAACCTTATTTCACATTCACTATCCAATTAAATCCAACTACTTTAATCTTCAAATAAATCCTTTTCTTCATTTAATAAATAAAATTCCGATACCCTTAATTTACAAAACAAACCATATTTCACATTCATTATCCAATTAAAGCCAACTACTTTAATATTTAAATAAACACTTTTCTTCATTTCATAAATTAAAGTCTCATACCCTTAATTTAAAAAACAAACCTTATTTCACATTCATTATCCAATTAAAGCAAAATATTTTAATTTTCAAATAAACATTTTTCTTCATTTCATAAATTAAAGACTCATATCCTTAATTTACAAAACAAACCATATTTCACATTTATTATCCAATTAAATCCAACTACTTTAATATTAAAAGAAACCTTTTTCTTCATTTCATAAATTAAAGTCCCATACCCTTAATTTACAAAACAACCATATCCTTTTTCTTCATTTCATAAATTAAATTTCGATACCCTTAATTTACAAAACAACCATATTTCACATTCATTATCAAATTAAAGCCAACTAATTTAATATTCAAATTAACCCTTTTCTTCATTTCATAATTTTAAGTCCCATACCCTTAATTTACAAAAGAACCATATTTCACATTAAATATCCAATTAAAGTCATCTACTTCAATCTTCACATAAACTTTTATCTTCATTTTTTTTTTTTGTGGAAAACATCCCAAAAGGGATCCCACTTTCGGGTAAGACCCAAGGAGGCAGGGGTATCCATTCCGCAAAAAATACCCAGGACTTGGACCTGGCCTACCACCTTGGACATACTCAAGGATAAAAAAAACACACAAAACCAATTTAAAATTAAGTAAATAACAACAAAAATAATAAAATAAAATAAAAAACATGCTCCTTAAGTGTGTCAAAAACAAAAGCACAACCAAACACGCACAATAAGATAAAAGAAACAAAAACATGAACCACATAGAAAAACACAAGAACCACATAACAAAACACAAACAAGACAAAAACAACAGAACACTACAAAGACATAACCCACAAAAAAACATGAAAAATAAACACAACCAAAACCTAAATAATTAAAAAAATAAAATAAAAAACAACAAACAACAGACAATAAACAAAAACAAAAAACATATAAAACACTCACACATAAAAACACGAATTAACACAAACAAAGAGAAACCCAATAACAAGAACGAAAAAACACAAGAACAATAACAAAAAACATAAAAAAAATAAAAACACAAAACAACAAAAACACAAGAACAACAAAAAACAACACAAAGAACACAAAAACAAAATAAAACAAAAGAACCCACCCACCTTAAAAAAAAAAAAAAAAAAAAAAAAAATTAACATAACAATGACCTATCTAGACCAGAAGACTATTAAGGCAAGAATCAACAAAGGAAACAAAAGAAAGAATAGAATGAGCTAGGGAACTAAAAAAAAACTGAATGAACCAAAGAGAAACAAAAAAAAAAAGCAAGAAGAAACTGGATACCTTCAGAACTGGAGCCATCCAAAGAAATGATAGAAAGAAGAGCTTCCTTAATTTAAGAAGCCCACTATCTAGGAGGGTGGCCATAAAAAGTAAGATCACCTTTTTCCAAAGCCTAGCTCATTAGCACTCTTGTTTTGATCTCTGAACACATGATTGTAATCAACTTTCAAAAATCCCATCTGGATTAATTGAATCTTCTCAATAATTCTTTTTATTCTCCAATCCACCTTATGATTCTTAGAAGGAGTCTTCAAGAGATTAATCATAAGTTGAGAGTCATACTCAACTAACACCTTTTCCCATCCAACCTTAGTAGCCTCTTGAAGGCCTCTGAGGATACCATACCCCTCAGCAAGGTTATTGGAAATAATACCCAAATTATCAGCAAAAGTAAAAACCAGGGAGCCATCTAAAAGTCTACCAATTCCTCCCACACTCGGCTTTTCCAGGGTTCCCTCTAGAGGCTCCATCAGTATTGACTTTTCCAAAATCCTTAGGAGGAGGTTGCCAATTTCTTGTCTTATCCATATTACTAATACTCACATTCCCTTTAAGTTGGTTACCCTTAGAATATTTAATCTTCAATATTTGCATCACTTGATCCCATCTTTGGTGGGAGTTTTGGGGGTGATTAAGGAGTTGATGGACTGATTCAACTAAGTTGGCTATGGTCTTTTGCAAAATATAGTGAACATCCTTCCTATCTTGATTAAAAATTTTGTTGTTCCTTTCATTCCAAATATTCCAAAGAAGAATGGTAGAACCCATCCAAACTAACTGCCTAATAAAATGATCAACACTCTCTTGATTAGGCCAATCCCTCCAAAGCTATTCAAAAGTAAAAAAATTGGAGCATTGTAAGCCAAGTAAAGTGGCCATTCTCCTCCATAGCTTAGAGGCTAAAGTACACTCAATAAAAATATGGTTGAGAGTTCTACATTCTCTTCACACATTTCACATCTAAAAGGGCCATGAAAACCATGCTTCATAAGTTGCTCACCAGTAAGCACCCTACGATGCAATAAAAACCAATTAAAGAACCTCACCTTAGGCCAAAGCTTTTAAGCCCACAATCGAGAAAATATGTCAGAATAATGTTTGGGATTATTATGGCATAAGATCAAATAACCTTGAGCAACTGAATACTCACCCTTAGTAGTGTTGTTCCATCCAAAACAATCTTTTTCATGGGATCAAGAGAGGGATCTCATATGAAGGATGCCTTGGATATCTTGTCTTTATATTTTTGGGATTTGAATAGGCCAGTCCTCAATAGTGATCCAATATCTAGCAACCTTTGAATTGCCAGTATGGTACCGACAGCAATTAGCCACCTTTATCCATTTAGCTCGGTGAAGCTCCTCCATCCAAGGACTCCAATTGGGAAACTAAGTTATCAAAGGCTTGTGACCATCCCAAGAATCTGTCAAAAAATTTTCCTGTTGACCATTATGAATGATCCAAAATAAAATTTTCTTTATCAAATCCTCACCAGTCTTAAGAACTACTAAAATAGGAGAACCTTTGGTAGGAATTTGATAGCGAACAAGGTATTCAAGAATTTTTTTCTCAGCATATTTATCACATAGATTATTGGCCCAAAGAGCATTGGGGTTATGCAACATCCTCCAATATAATTTAGCAACTAAATCTTTGTTGTTATTAATAGAAGACTGGAATACTAACCCCCCTTCATTATTAGGAAGACATAAAGTATCCCATTTCACTAAGGCTCATTTTATTTTCTCCTTAGTACCACTCCAAAGGAAACGATGACTGGTTTTATCCAATTCTCGAAGAAAAATCTTTGGGATATTCAAAACAAAAGAAACATAAATAGGAATAGCTTGAAGGACTGATTTTACCAAGGTGATTCTATCCCCATAAGAAAGCCACCTATTGGTCCACTTTCCAATTTGCTTCTTGACTTTGTCCAACAACCAATTCCAATCTTTATTTTTCTGCCTTTGAATATTTATGAGAATACCTAAATAAGCGATTGTAAGGTAGGTTTTCTTATATCTTAATTTATCCAAGACCATGGATTCCTGTATAGCAGAGCATTGAAATAAAATAACTTTAGATTTGTCTTCATTGATCAACTGCCCAGTAGCCTTAGAAAAACAACTAATTATTTGCTTAATATTAGAAGCTTCCTTAACTGTATATTTACCTAAAAGAGTAGAATCATTTACAAATTTAAGATGAGAGATAGGTCTACCTCCATGAGCAATGGTAAATCCCTCAAGGGTTTTGTTTTCCTTCTTTTTGGTTATAGTCCTACCCAAGCAATCAGCAAGAATGATGAATAAATAAGGGTACAACGGGTCGCCTTGCCTAATACCTCTGGAAGCTGGGAATGATTGAGAAGGCTTACCATTGATAATAACTAAGTAAGAAACTGAAGAGATACATCCCATAATCCAATCCATCCATTCCTTAGAGAAACAAAATTGCCTGAAAACTTTGATAAGGAAGTGCCAATTCACTCTGTCATAAGCTTTGGATAAGTCTAACCGAATGAACATGGAAGGATATTTTTACATATCCATGGAATGGATGTCTTCTTTAGCAAGAACTATCTCATCTACTATTTGACGTCATTCCACATAACCCCCTTGCTCTAGGGAAATAATATTATGAAAAAGAGGCTTCAACCTTTCTGCCATGATTTTAGTAATGATTTTTAGAAGAACATTACATAAATCAATAGGTCTAAAAGCTAAGATATGGTCAACCTCTTGAGATTTTGGAAAAAGAGTAATATAAGTTTTATTGATAACCTTCAAAATTTCTTTACATTTCCTGGCTTCTTCCACCACCTCTAATAAATAAACATGAAGGATATCCCAGAACTCTTGGTAGAACTCGATGGGAAAACCATCAGGACCTAGGGTTTTCCATTTTTGCATTTTAAAAACTACTTGTTGAAGCTCATTGATAGTAATAGGAGCAGTCAAAATAGAGTTCTTCTCAGAAGTGATAAGAGAAGGGATTGCTTGAAGAACATTTTTTTGTGAAGTTGAGTCAAGAGGAGTAGAAACAAAAATATTGGAAAAGTAATCAACAACAATAGAGTTAATGTCATCCCAAGTATAAACAACATCTCCAAAATCTGTTTTTAATGAAGAAATAAAGTTGTGATATCTTCGAGCTAGAAGATATTTGTGGAAGAAATTTGTGTTTAGATCTCCTTCTTTGAGCCATTGAATTCTAAATTTTTGCTTCCATAAGATTTCTTCTATTTTTTCCCATTCCTCTAACTGAGTTGTGAGTTTAATTTCATTTGCACTTCTCTTCTCTATGAGGCCATCTAAACATATTTTCTTATTCAAATTTTCAATATGAGCAATAACTTCATGTTTTTTTTTTTTTTATGAACATCCCCAAACTCTTTCCAGTTCCAAGTCTTGATTTTGGATTTAATGTATTGCAGTATTTTGACAAAACAGAACATATTAGTCCCATGCCTAGGTTTACCTTCCTTCCACCATTGTTGCACATGGGGTCTGAAGGAAATGTCTCTAAGCACATTAATTGAAAACAAAAAGGAGAGAAACTCACATTGGTTTTCCACATTTCCACCATGACTGGCCAATGATTAGAACCAACATTATTAAGAGTCTTCACTTTAGGAATGTGACCATGGATTAAGAAATTTTTAGAGAGCAAAAACCTATCCAATCTCTCCATTATACAAGCTAAGCCTTGCATTCTATTAGACCAAGTCATAAGGCCATTATCTGGTTGGATATCCACAAGATGGTTTGCAATATATTCACTCATGAGGTCAGTGCTTTTGTCCAAATTTCTATTTCCCCCCCTTTTCTCATACAGAGAGAGGATGGTATTGAAATATCCTCCAATCAAGATCCAAGATTCAGAAAAATGAGAGATAATATGAGTAATACCCTTCCACTGTCTTCTTTTTTCCTCAAAATAAGTCAGAGCATAAATAGTAATGCAGAGCACAATTTGGTTGGAATGTCTACTTTGAATAGCTATAGCCAACAAACCCCAACTGCCAACCATATGGTGAATAACTACCTCTTTTGGGTCCCAAAGACAAGCAATGCCACCAAAATTCCCTTGGGAAATGAGGGAAACCTTTTTTCCAGTTGGCCAAATTTTACTGGCAATTGAGTCCATATCCTCCATTGACATCTTTGTTTCTTGAAGGAAAACAAGATGTGGATGATTTATCTGAATCATTCTTCTAATTTCATTTTGTTTTGAAAGACTCCCTTTGAGTCCTCTAATATTCCAAGTGATGATCTTCGTTAATACCAGGGCTAAAAAATTTGGAAAGGGCATTAATCTTACCTTCCTCTACAAGCTTTTCACCTTCTTTTACCATATGATATTGATTGGTCTTGCGACCTGCTTTTTTATTAGAATCCATCTTCAATTATTTTTTCCTATTTCTTGAATTATTCCAATTGAATCTGAGATGACTTCTACCTTGAATAATGCTCGTACACAACCAAAATTTTACTAGATGGTTCAACGAAGTCTATATTGGGAACTGCATTATTTAAAGTTTTGACATTTGAAATATTATTTTTCTTGTGTAAATTTTCTCCCTTTTTTTCTATTGAAAATCTTTGATTTGTTGGTTTATCTCTGAGTTCTTCCCTTCATATTTAAATTGTGTTTCTAAGGTTTAAGTTTCCATTATTTCATCTTCCTCACTTGGGACATCATTTGTGGAAAGGATTTCAAACATATTAGCATATGACTTTGATTGATCCTTCATAACTAGTTTTTTTTTAGTGTTCTTCTTCTTAGATATTTGGAATATCTTCTTTCTTTTGATCAAGAATTTTATTTGGGCAAGCATTGGCAAAACGTCCATATTCATGGCAAATTCTACAACGAAAAGGAATGTTCTCATAGTCCACTACTTGCTCCCAAGTGTCTTCCCCAAATTGTAATGTGATATTTTTAAATATAAATCCCATACCCTTAATTTACAAAGCAAACCATATTTCACATTTATTATCTAATTAAAGAAAACTACTTTAATCTTCAAATAAACCTTTTTTTTAATTTTATAATTTAAACTCCCATACCATTAATTTACAAAACAACCATATTTCACATTCATTATCTAATTAAAGCCAACTACTTTAATATTCAAATAATAAAATAGCATTTAAATATTATTTCATTCCATTAACTTAAAATCTGCCATTTATAGATAATGAAATAATATTAAAAATCTTTTCTCTTCATTAACCTAAAATCTATCATTTTAGATAATCAAATAATATTAAATGTCAATTTCTTTCATTAACCTAAAATCTACCATTTTAGTTAATGAAATAATATTAAAGCTTCTTCCTTCATTAACCTAAAATCTACCATTTTAGTTAATGAAATAATATTAAAGCTTCTTCCTTCATTAACCTAAAATCTACCATTTTAGTTAATGAAATAATATTAAAGCTTCTTCCTTCATTAACCTAAATCTACCATTTTAGTTAATGAAATAATATTAAAGCTTCTTCCTTCATTAACCTAAAATATACCATTTTAGTTAATGAAATAATATTAAGGCTTCTTCCTTCATTAACCTAAAATCTACCCTTTTAGTTAATGAAATAATATTAAAGCTTCTTCCCAATCCATACATAATCTACTCATCTTCTTATGCACAGGTTAACCAGTGGTTGACTCGCTAAGGGAGGACATATCTCCAAAGTGTGGTTTAAGACATAGAGGATGAAAAGGGTGCTACCAAGATGGATTATGACCTACAACAAACTAGGCGTAGGTGGAGTGTTCATGAGGGCCTCCACATTATTCAATATCAACCGCAGTGTGGTCAAATTGTATTAGCACCAACGTAGCCAACAATGGTATGCTATTTATACCTAAATATGGTGGCCAAGCGAGGTTAAAATTTGTGAACCTACTTAAAGTGCTATCTACCATTACTAGCATTTGTTTATCACCCATAGTAAATGATTACAATGGTGGACAAGGTGTACTGCAACCAGTAGACTAATAAAGGTGGTATCATAAACCGACCGACTACACATCATATTAGATTTGCAGAGGAAATGTGCTTAAGCTTGGTCAAAAAGATTCACATGATCATGGTATCTCAGTGGTTTTATTGAGTGGTCAACAGGAGCATGACCAGAGAAAATGGGTTTGCCATAATTTACAAGGGTCAACGTAATAGATAAAACCCAACAGTCAGCAATAAACTAAACTAGATAAAGGAAAGCATTAAAACATCTTTGCTAGGAATTTTTAAGAGTCCCACATGGAATAACTATTGCTAGTTGGTTATATACATTTGAGGATACCCAACGCCCACTTCCTTATCTTTCTACTGGTTTCACCTTCAACTTCATGATGTTCTCCCCTTCCTTTGTGCTTCCTATCTTTCTCCACATGCTTCTTATTACCCACACACCTCTCACATATTTTTTGTTGTCTTTCATCCACCGTCTACCCATCATAACTTTTTATATACATCCATTAGGGGTAGGGGATAATGTTACTCCTTTCATATTCCCAAGATGATTGCCATTAAGACATCATCCCTTCACATTAGAGGGAGCTTCACACAGCTAGTTCAATCAAATTTCCGAAGGGTGGCCTATCTGATTCTCTAAGAGGTAGTTTTATCACATTTAACCCACATTGGTTGGTCACTTTTGGTTAAATGAATCCCCCAACAATTCAACTAATTAAAGTCTATTCCTTTGGATTCAATGAATTACATCTATCATTTTAAATAGAGGAGTTATTTGCTTAATGGGATTCTTTTATTTCTAAATATAAAACAACCATTTTTCTTTCAATTTTTTTTATTTATTCATCTGAAGTAAATCACATTTCATTCAAATGAAAACTCTTTATAACCATAAAATAACTCATCCATTTATTTAAAATGAGATCTCTTTATTATTTAAATAAATTAACTATTTATTTAAAATGAGATTTCCTTTATCATTCTAGTTAGATCAACTATGTATTTAAGAATGATATTTCTTTATTATTTAAATAAATCAACTATTTATTTAAAATGATATCTCTTTGCTTATTTAAATAAATCAACTATTTATTTAAAATTATATCTCTTTGCTATTTAAATAAATCAACTATTTATTTAAAATGATATATCTTTGCTATTTAAATAAATCAAATATTTAATTTAAAATATCTTTTTGCTATTCAAATAAATCAACTATTTATTTAAAATGATATCTCTTTTCTATTTAAATAAATCAACTATTTATTTAAAATGACATCTCTTTTCTATTTAGATAAATAAACTATTTATTTATAGCTCACAAATTATTAAGGCCATTAGTGTTGAAGTAAAAGATAATCAATCATGTGCAACAAACAAAGAGGAAGTCTTCCCATCAATCTAGTCACCTGTATCATCCTTATGATAGCTACTAGGCCATCAATTTGGGGCTCAGGGTGGCTAGCTATTGACGATTATACCTTAACCGAATGCATACCTATATGAAGGTATCTATCCTTGTTACCTATGAGTTGCCTTATCATCACTTCTAAAAAATCCAGTACCCTAGTATTTTTTGGATGACTCAACTTCTTCCACTTACGAGTGTGCTTGATCCTACACATTGGCAATTTCGTTAGAAATATCATTCCCTTCAATATCTATTAATATCACATAATAGCTTAATTGCACAAAATCGATTATGAAGCATCATCAAGTAATACATTAATTTTTATATAAAAAAATCCATCTGGGAAGGTCATGATAATCACCCTAGGTCAAAACCCCATCTAATTCCTTAATTGATACATTAGTACACACTATAAATTGCTTTATAGGATCAAGCAATTGCAAAATAGTAGCAGTTGTCAACCTTCCTTTTAAATCCTAATAAACTTCCTCACATTGTTCTATCCATTTCACGGCTTTACCCTTCATTTGAATATTTGTAATGGGTTAGGAAATTTTTGAAAATCCTGTAAAAAAATATCTATAGTATCCTGCAATCCCCATTAAGCTTTGCACCTCAGTCACGTTAGGATATGTTGGTTAATCAAGAATTGCTTCTATTTTCTTGGTATCTACTACAATACTTTAGACAAATATAATATGTCCCAAAAATTATACTTGTGGAGTGTAAAACTCACATTTTGATAATTTCCCATTTAATTGATTCTTTTAAGAATACCAAGAACAATTATAATATGTTGGTCATGTTCATCTTTATTTTTGGAATAGATCAATATGTCATCCAAAAATACAAGCACAAATCGGTCCAACTAGTGCCTAAATATGCTATTCATGAGATTTATGAATGTTATTGGGGCATTAGTTAGCCCAAAAGGTAGGATAGTAAATTCAAAGTGTCCATACCTTGTCCTAAAAGTTATTTTATATGTGTCTTCTTCTCGTATTCTCAACTGATGATAACCATATTGTAAGCCAATATTTGAGAAGATGGTTGCTCCTTTCAATTGATCAAATAGATCATCAATTCTAGGTAACAAATACATATTTTTGAGAGTTATCTTATTTAAAATTTGGTAATCAATGCATATCCTCAAGGTACCATCTTTATTTTTAATTAAAAAATAGGAGCTCCTCAAGATGACACACTTAGCTTAATTAGTCCTTTTTACAATAAATCCTAGAATTGCATTTTTATCTCCTATAGCTCAATAGAAGTTATTGTATATGGTGCACTTGCAATAGGTGTAGCTCCAGGTAACAATTCAATAGAAAAGCTAAAATACCTCTAAGGAGGTAATGTTGGGAGGTCTTCTAGAAACACATCCTCAAATTATCTCAACAAAATATATTTTTGAAAGAGGTCAAATTCCACTTCAATTTCATATTTATTATTTATATTAACTATGAAGATCATTCCCATATTCCTAATAACTTTGTTTATTTACATAGTAGACAATAAGTGTGGTTTAACTTCACCTCTACCATAAGAAATTCTAATCCTTTGATTAGATTCATCCATAAACTCCATCTATCTCTCTTCAAAACTTAGAATATTTTTATGATCCTTTAACCAATAAAATCCTAGAATAATATTAAATGCATACAAAGGTACCACATACAAATTCCAATTAGTCCTTCCTTGTGGTAATGTGATGCGAGGGTCCAACAAACATTGGTTAACTTGGTAGGTTTGACCTGGCCCGTACTCTACCTTCCAACTGTTGGCCAAAACCTATTATTTTTAGGTAAGTCCTTCACTAATATAGTGGAAATAAAGCTATTAGTTGATCCACTATCTATCATAAGTTACACATATTTGTTAAAAAAATTCCCATTTAACAAAAAATGAGTAATTTGACCATTATATTCATAACTACGTATGGTTACAAAGATCATGTGGGTGGCTTCTTCTAGATATTTTTGATGAAGATTAGCTTGGTGGGGGCATTTAATAGCATAATGAGCTCCTTGCAAGACTTAGCATCCATTTGGTGCATCTCTATTGCTCTCTTTCTCTTCTCATTTTTGCCTTGCTATGCTATCTCCGTAGCTTTTTCTAGATTAACTAGTTTTTTATCTTATCTTTTGGAAAACTCCTTGCCATATTTCCTATACTTATTACCCTAATAATTAGATTTATTTATGCCTCCTTGTCTGTTCTAGTCTCCTTTGGATTTTTTATTTTGATCTCTCTCCCATTTCATAAACCCAACACTTTTTCATATTCTAAGCTCATCTTCTTTTCCTTTTCAAATAGCTTTTGATAATTAAAATATGCCTTTCTAGTTTCCTGCTTAACTTCTCCTCTTCTTACTAAATCAAAAGTTATGGGTAGATTTGCAAGGCTGTACATTTTTACCACCATCATAATTCTAGGCTGTAATACCAAAATGAACTTCTGAGTCTTCATTTATTTATTGCTTTTATATTAAGATGCATATTTTAATAGTTGGATAAATTTTTGGTGGCAATCACACATTATCATATTTTCTTGATGCAGATTAGAAAACTAAGCAAATGTTTCTACATAATATTATTTGGTCAAAAATCTATCTCTAAATTCCTTGGAAAACTTCTCCCATATGAGGTTAGCAACTTCTATATTATGCCCTCTTATAGAATTTCCACTAGTCCAGGTGTACTTCAGTCATGTTCATAATTGCCAACACAGTTTTAGATTCACATGACAACACAACCAAAGAAAATTATTATTTTTGGTCATTTAGCTAATTTTTAGTTGTATCACCATAATCTTTACCATTGAATTTGGATACTACAACCTTCTTCATATTTCTATTCAATTCCTTACTTAGCCTAGTACTATCAGTACTAGATCTCACAGGTTCATTAGGTACTTCCTCTCCCTTGCCTAATCTAGTTTCTCTCCCTCTAGCTAGGTCTTATATGACCCATTGTTATTGTACAATAAATTAATTTTGTTGTGCCATATGGGTTTTCTTATGGGACAACTCTCCCCTTTGTTGTTCCATGCAAGTTTGCAATAATTGTACAACCTTTACAAGGTTTTCCTCCTCTCTATCAAGTTCATTTAGAGGAGGTTTGTTTATCCGTTTCATCCTTCTTTCATAGTGAGGACTCTCTTGTCTATTTTTCATCCTTGGTTCCCTTACAGGTCTTTTAGTTGCTTATTCCTCCCTTTTTTTCATAGGATTTACTAAAGAACCACCTTGTAGCATTCATGTCATTAACCTGTAGGTCAAAGAGTAGTTATATATTTTGCATTATATTGCACAAATTTCACAATCAAATTATTCAACATATAATAACTTTTGCTCTGATACCATATGTAACAATCCAAGCCTAACTAACTTGATTGTACCATCAAAACATCAAATACTATCAAAGTGGGGAATTTTTTTGTTTTTATCTACAGTTTGTTTATAGGAATGCTTTCTGGTTCATAGTAAAATTTGATTCACCCAATTGAATATAATCATAAGTTCAAATTAGTACAAGTAGTTTTCACCACTTTTAGATTCATACTATTGTAGACAACCACCGAAGTGGATGATATTGACAAAATCCCATGGAGGTACCATCTATTGGAATCGACTTATCCATTTTACATCCTCATTTTCTAGCATGGGGGTCAAACCACATCCAGGGTTATCCTCTAGGGCCCATAAAACCTACATGGAGAAGCATTATTTCTCCATCCCATAGCATAATTGAATCTATAACCAAATTGGTTGACTTATTCAATTTTTATATATGCAAGAGATCAACATAGTTTTATACCTAGTGTCTAACTTGTTGTCCACCACTCGGATCTAGATAGATTCATGTAACTTCATTAACCTTGGTATTAATAATACATGTCCTCTAAGACTCATGATCATTTGTCCCATACCAAACATAATGGATAATTAGAAAAGTCTAGTAAGCTTAGGACTTATTACCAAACATCATGGTTAACCTAGAGAAAGCATCCCATAATGCCTCTTGTAATATTTTCCAACCTAGTCTTTATTTGACCAATTCTATAAGGAACTCAATTACTTGTGGGACTTACTCTGTGCCACTTGCACCTTAGCAACATTGGGTGTTTCAATGTTTCAATCACCCTTATCGATAATAGAAAGGAATGAATTATTTCAAAATAACATCTCTTACACTACTAGTTTTGTTTGATACACTAATCTAGTTTACTTCTATATCAGTTTAAAATAAATAAAGAGATCTCAAAATAGGAAAGACTTCTCATTTTCAAAACTTATAAACTCTTTCTCACATGATCAATAAAAGGTATTAACTATTTATAAAATTTATGCATATATTGTCTTCATTACTCAAAAAGAGCTTACCACACCTTTGGTAAATAAACCTTTAGCACTATCAAAACAACAATACAATAACTACAAGAACTGTTTTCTAACAATATCATTTGATTCTAAATTCATACTTAGAATTTTCAGCCATAAGCTTTCTATTTTAGAATTATTTATATAAAATCTTCTTACTCCTTGTAATCTACAAAAGTTGAGCCAAATAAAAGCTTTTCCAAAGGAGTATAATCTTAGTCTAAGGCGATAGCTAATTCATTTTTTTGGCTACACTTTTAGTATTTTATAATGGTCTAAAAATATTTTACTTTTGCCAATCCTATAGAACTCAGGGTTAAATTTAAATTATTTAACCATTGACCTCCAATTTCAATTACACCCTATGAAAGGTTTCCAAGGTATTCTATAGTTTTCAAAGCAATATTTCAATACATTGAATTCACAATTGAGTGATGTGTCAAATTTAGAGAAGTTAGATAACACAAGGTTCCTTTCAATATAATATTATGATTCACCATGGTTCCAGTATTTCGCTTGTGCCTTCATAGATGTATTTATTGGGTTATTGTTAGCCATGCTCTATAGGCTACTATATTTACAACAATCTTCTACAACTTTATTTCCTGAGTTGTTTATTTGCCAAGAATAAATAATGGAAAAAATATATTTTGTTCATTGAAACCTTCAACCGAACTACTAATAATTGACAAGAATGACTTCAGATATACCATTTACAATAAATAAAATTGAATGGATAAAATTTAGAAGATCATAATATTTTTTGAATGCTAACAAAAGGTAATATTCACATCTCTTTCAACTATACAAATACAAATTGTTTAAAAAATATTTGTTGGTTACAAACTTTGACTACCAATTTTTATATCTCTCAATTCCTGTATATTTTGGCAATTAGCATACGGAAGACCTCTACACGAGAATCAAAAAAATACCAATAGGATAAAATTTATCCACCACCAAATGTTCCTTCCAAAGTTATGTTGAATATTTTATCAAACTAGTGGAGATTTCTATTTTTCAAGGTATTTCATCTATAGGTGAGCTCCTATGGTGCCTCTTCACCACTTAAAACTCTTTTGTTTTGTTTTGAGGATCAAATTACAGTTCTTTAGATTTGAAATGGATTAAACTATCATGATAAGATGTACTATTTATGCATCGCACAATACAACAATATACAATACTCTCAAGAGAAAAGAGGTTCAGTTTGCAAAAAAAATCACACATGCACACAATAGCTCTAAACCAACACAACACCTCCACCTTGTTGAATTACTATTAGCTCACGAATATCCACTCACACTTGCATTTCCATTCATTAACAAGTCAAAGTGTCAACATGCTACTATTTCATCTTACCAAAGGTAAATAAAATATTTTTAACGTAGAATCTAAAGAAGCTATTCCAGATATTTTATAGTCTATTGCATTCATAACATCCAAATCTAGGTACACACAAATATCATTCACTATATTCTTTTTCAAAAAATAATTGTGCGTAATTCTTTTTATTTATTCTCCAGTCAACATATAATGTTATCATTTCTATACCATTTGAAACACATTCATAGAATCAATAATTGTCAAATAGCCAAGGCATATATCATTTATAGAAAATAAATATCATACACATTGCAACTTCAAATTAGGCACACATACCAAAAATTCCTTTCCTATTTGTTTTAAAGTCATCAAACACAAATTCAAATGGTATAAAAATGACCTATGTGTTGCTCATTGTTATATCCTTGTTTCAGTCAACTTTGTTCTTCCCTGAATAGTTTTTTTCACTTTTCTTTCTTCTTTGATCCTCGTTCCTCTCTTGCACATCCATATACTCTTCATCCATCTCCCATCACTCTAAAAACTTGGATATAGCAACTAAAGCAACTCTATGTAGTACGCCATATGGGGATGAATTTGAATCATTATTATTAAAACATATTTTTAGCCACCAACGTGAAGAAATAACAAACTTCATTTATTTTTAAAATAATAAAAATATTTGGATAAGCACCATCAAGTGTAAATGTTTGGGTAACATCAATATGAAAATCATTTCCTTTTAACATTTTAAAAGAAATCTTCCAATTTATATAATAATAGTTTTCTTAAATCTACATTTTATAAATTAAACATATGGTTACCCATTTCAAATTCACTGCTAGATTAACAAATGGTAGCTCCCACGTACAAGATATCTTCATTTCCACCCAAAAAAATATCAACATAGAAATTCCAAAATAAACACACATATACAAAATGCTCATATGCAACTACATGCTATGAATTAACATGAGCTTCCATGTACTCACAATCTGAATCATCACTTCCCATTTTTACCTATTTCTATCATTGTTGATTATCCATCCAAGGAATGTTCCTTAACCTACATTCATAACACCATTAGTAGTATCAAATTCCAAAGAAAAAAGTAAATTAACTCATCAACTATTTTGCTAACAAGGTCATGTGAGGAGGGTTGTTATAGTACCACTACTCCCAACCCATTAACACCATTATTTCTTTGGTTCTTGATATGATCACTTGCATGGAATTTATAAGGGAATTTTGCAACTTCAAAACCATCCTTTTGAAGGATTTGGGTGTACTAAGAGTATCCTAGAGTTTATTGTTAATATCTATTTTTTATTGGTAACTTGAATAGAAGCTTACCTTTCTTCCTAGGAAGGGTGGAATCATTGAATTCAAATTCATCCATACAAAGAGTAGTCTTATATATGTTATCTAATTTTTCCATGATGTGCTTGAAATATCTGGTTCATTCCTTACTTCCTCTAGTACCTTTTAAGGAGGAATCTTCCACCTTATCCCGAAAATCAAAAGTAGGGGTTGTGTGGATGACCTCCTAGCTTAGGGAATCAATTTACTCAGAATGATAAGAATTTGAATACTTAAAAATTGAAGGTACGACCTTAGCCAAAGAATTCAAAATCTCCTACCTCAATAATCCTCTAGCTTTAAGTATATGGTCAAAAAATATTTTTTGCCAACACCTAGTGAATTGGGTTCAATGTAGTTTATTTCTTAACCTAATTCATATACTAAAACAATAATGAAGGTATATTAATGAGCATCTTGTGGCATAGATGGTTTAGGAATATGAAATAAAAACTCCTAAGGATATTCTAATTTTTTATCCACTGTGAATTATTGCATTATCACTAATGCAAATCTATATGAGGGTGCCTTTAGGGAGACTCTTTTAAACCCATTTTAGAATTTTACATGCTCCTCATCTTCACCCAAAAATTGCTAGGAATATTTAGCTAGGGAGTTTTTCTCTCTTTTTTACACAAACCCATCCATTGATAGGCCCATAATTTTAGTAATTATAGGAATATAGATTTTAAAATCAAGGATCCCCACTCTAACCATCCCATTGTGCTATGAATACACCATATGCTTCACCATATCCTTGTTGTGGATATTATATTTCATCAATCAAAGGAGGAGATTGTCCTTCTTTAGCATTTTTCTTACATCCTCATCAACGATGAGAGAGCTTGGCTTGAGGACCAACCCTACCATTTTTCCAAAATAAATTACATAGGAACCACCAAAATAGGGGTCTACACTAGGCGATATCCAATGAATTTCCACGAAAACCAAACAGACCAAAGATTTTTGAATAGTGATTAAATTTACAGAGAGCCTAAAACTCTGACATTCCCACAAAGTCCAAATTACCCTAACAACCCACAACCTCAAGACCTTGTAAGAAATATCAAACAAAAAATATAGGAGACACTTTCAATTCCAAGCAAAAAGCTATTGGCTTAAAAAATCCACATCGGCCTATACTTTCAATCACTCTAGGACTCACCCCCTAGAAAAATGTCAGAATTATAAACCCATTGTTCAGTGCAATATCCTTAAAAATAAAACCATGGCATCCAAATCTAGATAGATTTATGGTGATTTCAATGGATCAAAGAACTGAATTTTTGCACCCTCTCAGAACATTCCAACTAATATCTGGCTCTTTTGCATACGAAGTGTCCAATATTTTTAATATCACTATGTTATAAAAATATAATATAACATAAATAATTTTTTTCATGAATCAGGTTGCGACAGGATCGATTGTAGGGACTATGGTAGGAGCAAAAAAGTTTCAATAGGTACAACATCTCTTTCAGGTGGGGGTCTGCTTCTCTTTGGATTTTTAGGTGGTGGGATTCTCGATAGTGATGAAGGTGGTCTCAAGGAACCGCCTGATGGTGAGGTAGGCCACAGTATTTTTGAAGCTAGTAGGGTTTCATCAGGTGATAACCCCAAAGCACCTTTGTGGTCCTTGTCCTTCGTTGATAAAGTTAGAGCATCTAGAAGAGTATCTTCTTTTATAACTCCCATTCCCTTATCTATATCTAGCAATGAAGTATCCTTCTCATGTGGATCAATGGAACCCCTAATTTTCTAGGAATCCATTTCCATGATTGGGAAATTTGTAGGGGCTTAGTTGGATATTGAGACTATTCATGAATGGCCTTTGTCTAAATGGTGAATATCAAGCAACATGGAGCTATTTTTTTTCACATGAGGTTTATTTATGATCAGACTCAATAATGCCCTAGACACTCACTGCATACTTATGGGTGGCCCCTTGTTTTTTGGGTGCCACTGCATATTTCTGCACAGATGGGGATAAGACTTCGATACCAAAACCTAAAGCATTAACATAACTCCAATATGGATTAGGCTCCATGGGATTACCTTCCAGTTATTCTATAATGAAGCACTCAAAGGTATTGCACAACCCATTGATGAGCTGGTAGCCATCAATCCTCCTACTAAAGATAGATTTAGGATGACTTATTCATGTTTCTATATCCTGGAAAACCTTGATTCGGCCCTCCCCACCTATGTTGACATCATAACTAGATGATACAAGCATCACCAAGGCATTGAGTATGAAAATAAACCTACCTATTGCATAGAATAAAAAACATAGGGACACCTCAGATCATAGTGCCCATCTCTGAAGAGGGAACCACAGAAAGATAATGATTGCAGGAACACTTCTCAGAATTAGGATTTCCAAAAAAGATCATAGGCTAAAAATGGTAAGCAAACCTAACCATAGTCTAAGATGTCTTCTCACTTCATCCAAAAGCAAAATCAGGTTAGCTCTCTCTTTTCTAAATCCAATCCTTTCATAACCCTAGCTAACCACCAAGGCATAGAGGATTTTTCTATTGATCAATCTGAAGAATCCAATCCTAAAACCTCATCTAGACCTAGTTCTTCCCTACCTTATTGGTTAAAATTAGTTCAATTTGATCCTATTTCCCCTCCTGATTTGGGGTCTTCCCACCTCCCACCTCTACTCTTTTCTATACGGTCATATGTTGCTCTGCTCTCTCCCATTTTGAACCCCAAATTCCCACCATCATCATCTACCTTACCCTACCCTACTTCTAAACCCCCATTGTCACCTCCCTCTTCCAAAGTCCCCAGACCCACCTTAACCATTCCCATACTGGTTCATACCTCTAACCTCAGGCTCCTCTCTCCAAAGCCTTTCTTAGGTGCTTCCATCCAGCAACTCCTTTCTTCCTCTCCATTTCTCGAGTAACTCCTCATCCTATCCAAACCTACACCCATTGCAGATATAGATAGTGAAAAAAAGAGGGACAAACCCACCAATTTTGAAAAGAGACAAAAAGAAACAGAGGATGCTATTGCAAATGGCCTCCAATCGATCATTTTGGCTTCCATTCTAGACACCTCAAACCTAGAACATCACTTCAATGAGTAGAAATAAACCAAACCAACTTCGTATCAAGGAAGAGGTAGAGGTAAAAAATCCTCCCCAAAAACATCTTTATAAAAATTCTTTCCTGGAATGTAAGAGGCCTCAACGGGACTCCAAAACAAAAAATAGTCAGAGCAATTAGAAAATATATCAAACCAAATATAATGCCATTTTAAGAGACCAATATGGATATAGTGTAGAGGTATGCAGATCAATTTGGAAGAACAATAAATATACCTTTAGCCCCTCAAGGAGCCTCTAGCGGATTGTTGTGTTTGTGGTATCCAAAAACCATAGAAGGTATAATTCTCTCCAACTTAGACATGGTTATCAACATTTTGTTTACCAATAAATAAACAAACCTAGATATTTCCAAGGGTTTGGCTCCTCATGCCAAGCACCTCCCTAATGCCTCCAATGCAAATTTTTCCATACCTATGTCACATGTCAAAATATACAACTTGCATCGTCTCAGGGACATAATTAAGATGATGACTCATCCACCCAGAGTCCAAGTCAGCAATACCAAGACCCAAGGATGGCCTCTAAAACTTATGCAATAGGTGTCCAGGAGTGACTATTATTGATTATAAGTTTCCCATAAACCAATTTGGCTATCAAATTGGTGGTACTATCCCATTATTGGGAACTATAAGAAGGTTAATTTCATGGAAGATATCAACTCTAGTGTTCACAGAATTTGTGTTCCCCACACTTTCCCTAATCCTAAAAATTGGTGGCACTGTCCTAGCCTAGATAAGAAAAAGGTTGATATTCCCATGATAGGTCATAGTTTTCTGACTTAGTAGACTCGGTCTTCCTCGACTCATAATCACAATGTCCATAACAAGATAAGTAAGCTGAAGCATGGCATTTTCCTCAACCGATATGTACCCACTTAGGTGTCCAATATTCTTCACCTCATCCTTGGTAGCAGAAATCAGGTGCAGAAAATCATCAAATCCTTGACAATCATTAATATTTGCACCCCCCTCATCCTCTTAAAAGGGAAGCACTCCAATGGCTGAACCCTTGATCTTCAAGCTCCTTTTACGACATATCATCCAATCAATGGTAAGGCTCCTCTGACATGGCAAGCTTCATCCATTGTGGTTTGGATCATCACTAAGCTCAAGGTTAGGCCTTCCTCGACTCATAATCATAATGCCCATAACAAGATAAGCAAGCTGAAGCATGGCATTTTTCCCAACCAAGATGTCTCCACTCAGATGTCCAATCTTCTTCACCTCAACCTCGATATCAGCATTCAGGTGCAAAAAGTCATAAGCTCCCTGGAAATCATCAATATTTGTACCCTCCTCATTTTTTTCAAAGGAAATCACTCCAATGGTCGATCCTTGGATCATCAAGCTCCTTTCATGGCATATCATCCAATAAATGGTAGGACTCCTCTAATGTGGCAAGCTTCACCCATTGTGGTTTGGATCATCACTAAGCTCAGGGTTAGCTTTGTAGATCTCCCTCCAGGCCAACCACTCTCGAATGGACACTTCTCTACCCAGACCCTCCTCATTTTTACCGTTACCCATGGCAAAGTCTTCCTTAACTTTATCCCAAGAATGTCTTGGAAACAAAAAAGGAATAAGCTATCTTGTGATCACACTGAATCATTTTTTAATGCCCATGATGTCCTTTCCCTCTAGCACATCAATATTCCTCTGCATAAAGTTTCGTGTGCCCAAACCTACCAATAGTCACTCCTTTCCAGCAATGGCCATCCTCGATCTTGATAACCTAAAACTTGATCCTGATATTGAAATTATCTTCCACAACCATGGCTTTATGTCATTCCTTAAGAAATTTAGGGGGTATGACAATGTGATCACCAAGGACTTCACCTCCACCTGGGTTAATGGCCAAGTTCTGGTCAGAGGAATAAAATTTGTTGTCTTCATTGACCTTCTAGTGGAGATCACTGAGCTTCCTAATGATGGATTCAATCTCCACAGATATAATCATTCCATTCAAGATGAATTGAAGTATTTCATGAATAGAGGAAAGAAATTGATTAGATACGATAAAGGAGGCATAATCTATGAGAAGTTAGCATACACTTGGTGCAAATATTTGATTCTAGTGATGCAATACATCGCTGTCGATAAAGTGGATGAACCTTTGACGAGCTTTCAGTGAGCTTTCATCAATGTTCTGAGAGATATTAAAGAAGTTAACGTCATTGAATATCTTCAATGCTTTGTGGAAGTCTCAATAGAAAATTACTAGAAGAAGATTTCTTCTCAGATCAAGCAACACGGGTTGTTCTTGGTAATTTATGACCATATACTGCAAAAAATTACCACCAAGGTGGATTTAAATCCGATCCTGTGCATTGAGGAGGACCAGTCAATTGTTGACATCGTGATGAACAGTCGCACCTCCACCAACTGCAGAAGTACTCGGAGAGAGACAGGGAAAATAAAGAGACTTGAATAGCTCACCACTATATTCATACCGAAGCTAGATCAGTATCTCACGAATGCAAGAGCGATGTCTAGAGCCAAACAAGACCCCTCTGAAATTCTTACAGAGATGTTAGAAAATATTTTCTAGACTTAGTCGAAGGCCTTAACCGGCCTTGAGCATGCAATCCGTGTATCTAAGGCCATCACTGCTAGAAAATCTGAGACATACAAGGTCATCCTCCCCGACAAAAGAACAATGTGGATGGGCCTTCTCTGGAGTAAGTTTGTGTTCCTAGTTGTAAGTTCTTTTGTCCTACTTGGTTTTTGATGGACTCTTGATAGTAGTTTTTTCCTTTACCTTTTGCGTTGCCACTGTTCTAGTGTAAGTTGTACCTTCCCCTTTGTTTGGTTTTTTTTTTAGCGTTCTTTGGGGTAGTTCTCGGGATGGTTTCTCAGCTGCCTGACTGGACGTCTTCTCTTTTCACTTTTCCGGTTTCTCAATCTCTTGTTGTACAAGATTAAGGGACCCTTTCAAAACCCTTTCTACCAATCAAAAAAATATAACATAAATAATTGTAAGTTTTTATATCACTATGTAATTACAATGTAATATAAATAAAACCTAAAAAAAAAAAGCACGTATAAATTTATTTTATATATAAGTAATTTATGGTATTGCTATAGATAGGTATTAACGTGGAACGGAATTCCAATCATGGAATATGCCACTAGACTTACATCATCACATTAACCAGCAGCCCCCGGAATCCCACAAAATGGGACCAAGGACTTGCACCTTTAAGCCTGCTACCCCATTGACAAAGAGTATGGGAAGTGCTGGGGTGTGTAAACCACTCTAGATAAAATTCAGAAATAAGACCTGTTAAAATCTTCTTAAAAAAAAATGTTTGGTTGCTTTTCAATTACATAGTGAAAATAATTGAGTAATATAACCAGCAGTTTCTAATATCGCTACGTGATTACAGTATAATATAATATAGATAAAATTCAGAAATAAGACCTGTTAAAAAAAATGTTTGGTTGCTTTCCAATTACATATTGGGTAATATAGCTAGCTTGGTGTCTTATTGTCGTCACAACTTTCATGCATTCTTTATCACATATGTTCCACCAAAGTGTCTTTGGAATTATCTTAAAATTATGTTCTTCTCGAATTCGACGATATCTTCTACAATATCTTTGTCCATCACCCGAATATGCTAATATCGAAGATGTTATACGGTGAAAGAAATTATGAGAACTTCCAAGCTATGAACATAATTCCTATGCCTAGAATTACAAGGACGACCTTTAAATTTGTTCTGAAATCATTATTGGCCGAAAGAAATTATGAGAACTTCCACGCTATGGACATAATTCCTATGCCTAGAATTACAAGGGCGACATTTAAATTTGTTCTGAAATCATTATTGGCCGTGATGCGTAAGCCCATGAAATCCTAGACAGAGTGAGACGAATAAATTCGTATAAGTAAATTTCAGGGACATTTTAATATTGTTCATATATCTTTTCAATAACTTTTGTTCCAAAGGAATATAATTCCTTGTCCTACTTCCCTTTATTTCAAACAAAAATCTGAATCATATGTTGTCCTTTCCATGCTTTCGATAAACTCGTTTGTGTAAAATCCAAGCCGAGAATAATCAATTCAAACTGCTCTGGAAGCGTCGTAAGAAACAATAAACTCATAGTCATACACGATGCTTACGCTTCTCTGGGTTTTGAGCTGTGAAGACTATATATTGCTGTAATAAGCCTCATTCATAATCACCTTGGCTTCTTGAAGGGAAAAAAAAATATATATATATATATATATATATATATATATATTTTTTTTTGAAGAACCGACGGATAAGGCCTGAATATGGCTACTTTAGGTATGGAGTCCAAGAAGAACAATATTGGAGAAAATGTTAGTCCACAAGATGTGGAAGGTGGTGGAACCTATAGCCATGCTTCGGCAACCTTGGCATCTTTCATGCCGTCTGTTAAATTTATGAAGAAGGTGAGCTTCTCGATCGTGATGTGTTTATTGTATGTACAACCCAAATTTTAGGATTGGAAACTTAAACACAATCTTATTCTATAAAATTAGAAAGCTTCAAAATTGAACATATTTATACAGGCAGTTTTCTTTTTTAATTAAACACTTTCCATTTTAATACGATGGTTGTGGAGTTGGTTTTAATTGAATTGTTTTTCCCAAAATGGTAAAATGATGGCAGGTGGGAACAGAATTCATAGGAACCTTCTTCCTGATGTTTGCAGGATACGGGTCGGTTGTCATTAACGAGAAGACCAATGGCTCCCTAACTTCTCTTGGGGTGTCGCTTGTGTGGGGAATGGCAGTGATGATACTCGTCTATTCCCTCGGTCATATCTCAGGGGCTCATTTCAACCCTGCAGTTACTGTGGCCTTTGCAACTGTCAGGAGATTCCCATGGATTAATGTCGGTATCTTTTTTTTCATTATTAATGTTATTGTTGGTGGAGTATTTGTTGGTCCTTTTAATTTTTATGGAGGCCACATTGATACAGACATCAATTGACGGTGTTATTGTTGAACTGGCATGACAGATTCCGGGCTACATAGGGGCTCAGGTTTTGGCATCGATCCTTGCTGGGTTTGTCCTCCGTATAATGTTTGGAAACATAGATCACATGGCAGCAACCTTGCCATCAGAGACATCCATTCAGTCCTTCGTCTTGGAGATTTTCATTACATTTCTACTCATGTTCGTCGTCTGTGCAGTGGGCACTGATACTAGAGCAGTTAAACATCCAATTCACAGCAATATTTTTTTATCTAACATTTTTTTAATATATATTGTTTTAAACCTCATATAGGAGAGCTTGAAAAAGCCCAATAATCTGAGGACTTTAGAGAAGAAAATCCCAGTAATTTGTTTTACTGAATTGGTGCAGATAGGAGAACTGGCAGGATTAGCAGTTGGCACCACCGTTGCAATGAACGTGCTTGTAGCCGGGTATATCTTTTATATTTTTGGTGGCGTAAGAATTTTTTTATAATTTTTAGTTTATTGGTAGAGGATATATCTTTCCTCAATCTTTGACCTCTTCACATCTTCTACTCACCACTCAACGATGATTTTTGTTTTAATTTCGATGGATATTTTCATGGGTTCGTTTGCAGGAAAATATCGGGGGCTTCCATGAACCCGGCAAGGAGCATAGGTTCTGCAGTGTCGGGCAATTTATACAAGAAGTTATGGATTTATTTGTTGGCTCCCCCACTGGGTGCCATATTAGGCGCGTGGTCATATGACATGATCCGCCTCAGCGACAAGCCCGTGTGCGAGATTACCAAGAGAGGGTCGTTCCCCAAAAGCCTCCGCTCCAGCGAGACTCAGAGCATGGTTTCATGTAGTCTCTCCCCTGAAAATTTTTAGTCTATTGACTTTTTCTTGGCGGATCAGTCTAAAAAATGGAAATTTCCATCAATTTACTAGAGATTGATGGAATAACAATATCTGTTCAGCATGTTCTGGGAAGATCTTAAACACGTCGATGTAAGATCAAATGTATTTTTATAAAGTTAAATGAATAAGTTAAATTTTGTTGTGCACCACTAAAATGTTTGTTGTCACAGTTTAACTGTCACGGATTATAGGTGATAGTAAATAGTTAAATTTTATATTAATCTTAAATACTTTCTAGTGGCATTGCACGGTCTTCTATATGATCTCAAGCCCTTATGATGTGAAGTCTTGGATGTATTATTTAAAAATGTTTTGTGTATTATTTTTATTAAAAATTGTTGTTTTTTTTATACATAACAAGTTATAAATTAATTGTTATTATTTTAATTTTATTGTTTTTAAATAAATTTGATGTAAAATTTAAATTTTATGATATTAAATGTTGGTTTATAGAGAAAAAAATTATTTAGAACAAATATAGAATAAAAAAATAAAATTCAAATTGCTCATGCAAATGGTACAAATTGTTGTTATAATACATAGAATTTTATTCAATGATTTAATACTTTGCAATACAATATTATTCTATGCATCCTAATATTTCAAACATTATTTCTTAATGTTACTCCACCACTTTAAAAACCATAAGGAGATGCACAAATCAATTGGTAGGTGATACACCAATATATAGAATTATTACAAATCTTCAAATTTGCCTTTCTTATTTTTCCAAACTCTTTGCATGAACTTTTTCATATTAAGCATCACTTTCTCCAACATTTTCCTCCTAAATATTTAATATTCTAACTTTCAATTTCAAAAAGAAATCTCTTTGTTCAACTTTCTATTGCACATACACTTGCATTGTTGTGAACTCATATTCACATACTTTTAAACATCTTGTTGGTGACTTTCCTTTTTTATTTAATGCGTGTTTGATCCCATGACTCAATGAAATAGAGCTAAGCATAGTGATGAATTATCATTAACTAATGAATATTTAGATTTTCAAAATTTGGAATTGGCAAATATAGGGGACCTTGACTAGGGCCCATTTCCTCAAAAAGTTTTGGGTGCAAACAAATTCTAGGTCGACTGCCCTATTTTGAGCATTTTAAGTTTAAATCACCAACATTATTGTCTAAATATTGGACCGTTTATATTGAAATTATAAATATTTTTTAACACAATCAAAATTACCTACTATAACACCAATATATATACCAAATGCAAAAGTGACAGTTCTACATATTAAACATTGAATCTCCTTGAGATGACCAATAGAAATGAAAAACAACCCATACTAACAATAGATGCACAGTAGCAAAAATAGATGATAAATGGGCTAGATTTATCTTATCTTTGTTTTAAACTACACTAGATACTAGAAGATATATGAAAGGTAGTAGAATAGACAATAAATAAGTGTAAGAAATAATAGACAAGGGATAATAGAATGTATGAGGGGTCATAAAATAAAAAATTTATAGAATAGATGAATAGTAGCAAAACGATAGAATAGATGAATGATAGTAGAATGATGAAACAATAACAAAATGATAGAATGGACGAATGATAGTAGAATGACAAAATAGATGAATGATACTAGAATGAATAAATGATAGCAAAGTGGATGAATAAAAAAACATACAATTGATAGCATAACGACAAAATAGATAATAGGAAAAATTAATGAATGATACTAGAGAAAACAATAGATGAAAAGTAGTAAAATAAACAATAGATGAGTGATAGAAAGTAGACATGAGTGGTAGTAGGAATAGGCAATTAATAAATAATAGAAGGAATAGACAAAAAATATCTGGTAGGTGGAATTTATTATAGACAAGTAATGTAAGAAATAATAGTTGTGGAATTTTCACAATTTTGTTGAACATCATGCGCATTTTGTAACATGAAATACTTTTTTCTGTAGAGGTGCAATGACACCTACTAGTAATGAAAATAATGAAGGAAAATTTTCTATAAAAATGAGTATCCTAAAATATTTTATCCTATATCAAAATCGAGTGAACCATTGAAATCTATAAAAATTCAAGATACATACCCATTTTACCTACTCAATATTTAATTTTGGTAAGTAATTTCAGAAAATGATATAGAACACCTTTGTATGTAGAAAACACTATTGACCCTGATATGCCTCCACTTGAAAATATTCCCAAGGATGAGGTACCCCCACATAATTTTTTTTTTTGCAATGACATGCAATAACCATTAAGAGATTGTTGAAATTTATACGCTAACCAAAAAAGAAAATAATCATTCTACTAAAGCAGAAAACTTTGGAGAATATTCTCTTAAAAAAACTAAATGTAGAAATTTAACTAGGTGGACTAGTGGAAGGACATTTCATCTTAATAGTCATGAAAATATATATTTAGTGAGCCGATGTAGCTAGATAATAGTAATGATATGCCAAGAGAATATGGATACATAATTTGTAGTTGAAAAATAGAGAAGTATTATAAGATGCAACTTAATTTGGATACAATAGAAAAATATAAAAAAAAAAATTATGTCATAGTAAAGAAAAGTGATGGAATAACTTAGAAAATAATTATGTGGAAGGATGTATAAAAATGTGTACATATCAAATATACAAAAGACTATGAAAATATATGAAACAACAAAAAACTCTTATTGAGAATGGTAGAACAATTCAAGCTTAATTTTAAAAAATTTATAAAGCCACTTTTGTTTCAAAAAGTTTATAGATTGTTGTTATTTATACTATTCTTAAAAATTTAGACCTATGTCAACCTATTTTAACTAATAGATATGCAAAATATTTCTAGTTCCTATTGATTAAATCAAAGTAGTACCTAAGAGAGAAAGTAAAATATGCCAATCCATTTTACTTTCAATTCATAAGGTAACTATTGTTGATAACACATCTTGGATTTGCATGCATATTTATATATTTTAAAATAATTTAAGGCAACATCAATTAGTAGCACTACATAAGATGGTAGAAAATTATAATGTGAAAAACCTTTATAATGTTTTTGTAACCAATTTAAAAAATATCGTGAGAATGGATGATGTAGCAATAACTTCTAATTTAATATGTGTCTAATTTGACAGTGCTACTAAAATGAAAGAACATAGGAATGGTCTTTATGTTCAAATTCAAAAATTAATTGTCTCATATTATATTCCCATTTATTACATGGCCTGTAAAATGAATCTTGCATATAAAATTTTGAGCACATTTGAAAATGTTGTGAGAGTGAAAGAACTCATCTGTGAAATATATGCTTTTTTTTCATGCAATCCAAATAGGTTTACAAAGTTTTAATAGTTTCCACTAGGAGTTACTAAAGGTAAAGTATTGTTAAAAATATGCATACGCTAGGTATATTTTATTATTTGAAATTGCATCTATAGTTTTTAAATAATATCAATGTTTAGCAAGGTTTATCTATGCAAATCATATGGTAGTTGATAAGGCAAAATATTTTCTATAGTGTATGACTAACTTAGAAACACTACTCACATTATAAAGTATTTTTCCAATGTTGAAAGAAATGAATACTTTGATAAAACTTGTGCAAGAATGATCCATTTATATTATAATTTTCATCAATATGAGAAAACAAATATATATTCATATTGATAGGTTATATTTGTTAAAAAAAATTATGGATCCTTTATTTAATAGTTGAAGAATTTTAACAAATTTTAATGATCCAAAAATATTTTTAAAGTTCAACATCAATGATCATATTTATATTCATGTTCATGGAAATGAGATACCTTTATATGTTTTGAAAAATAATCAAATATAGTTACAAATAATTTTGAATAAATGTCTATAAAATACAATGAATTTGATGTAGTTTTACATAATACAAGGATTAAATTAAGAAAAATTGTAAAAACCTTGACAAGGGAACTAAGAGATTATTTTCCAAGTGATAAGTTGCTTGATACCATGGATGTGGTTAATCCCATGTTCTAGGATCCTGTTATTGACTAAAATAGTACAAGTAAGTTGTTTATAAAATCTATGGGTACTCTTATTAAACATTTCACTAAACATGTGGAAGGCAATGGTATTCTCAATTAAAAACTTTTGACAAATAAAACGAACCATTTTGGATTGATAATGGTTGATCAAAATTTTCATTTGACTAATCCTTATGAAAAAGGTTCTATTACACATTTTTGAAAAACAATTATCTTAGTAGTGTTTTACAACATACAATGAGTGAATATTTTTTCTTATATGCATTGTATCAAATAATAATTTTGGCATCCATGGTTTTTAGTGTATTATCTTTTGTGAAATCTAAAGTTCATAACAGGTTGGATAAAAAATTTAAAAACTATTTGAGAATATATATCTCATCTTATGAGGTGGATAAGTATCCTTATGATAGATCTTTGACATATTAGAAATATTTAGGAAATAGAAGAGGTATCACTAATACTCATGATAATAAGAATAATGATACTTGCAGTGATTAGGTTATGGAGATGCACAAATCAACTACATATAGAAGTGATTTTGGATAAGTTGGGAAGTGTTTGTTTTAACTTTCTCTAATGTGATATTTTTGATAATATTTGTTATCAATTGTAAACATCTTTGTCTATTGGATTATAAAAAATGGTTTATTGGATTATCAATTTAAAAAAATGACAACATTTTATATTATGATGTTTATAAAATATAATATTTTTTATTATAACATTGGTTTTCTTGATTGAGCATAATAAACATTGGCTGGCTTTTTTAACATAAAAATTAAAAGTTATTTATGTTACATCTATGTCCTCTATGGTACAACTAAATTACTTATGGTAAATTTAAAATCTTTCTAGGACCATCTACTTTGTAAATACCTATATTATAAAAAGTATTATATGGTACAATAAAGTCCTCAAACATTCATATAGGAACAATTTAAACCCATCCATGTATGTACATTTTGTAGATATTTGTATTATAGGAAGTCTTATAAGGAACATCTAAGTATTGAGACATTTATTTGGGGTAAATTTAAAGTACCCTTGGGTACATATATTTTTTAAATATATGTATTTTAGAAATCCCTCTATGGCTCAATTGAGTCCTTAGATATTTATATAATATAAATTTTATGTCACCCTAGTTACATCTATTTTGTAAATAATTATATTATATAAAGTATTTTATGACACTTTAGAGTGATAAAGTACATAAATAGTTACTTGGGACCAATTTAAAGTTGCTCAAAGCACAACTACATTAAACCTATAATTATTACAACATAATCAACAAATCCCTTATTAACATAATTGTATCATTATCATCAATTTTAAACATCTTAATTTTTAAAATTTCATATTATCTATAGGAAATAAATATAAAACTATACAAAAATATAAAACAAAAAATGATAAAAAATATAAGACACAAATTTTGAAAATGTCTTTTTTATTAATCTAAAAATCATATCATTACATTTTATAAAATTGTTGACTACCATACAACAAAAGAGGACTTAAAATCATCAAAGGAACTATGTAGACCTAAAAAGGCCATAGAAAAAATTCTCTATGAGATACAAAGTCTTCTTAAGGGTGAGATCAAACTTGATTCTAGTTTTTTGAATTCTAAAAAAAAAACAAAATAATCAATTTTATGGGTCTATTAACTGACTTTGTTAAAGAACCATGATATTCTCTATACATCTCAACTTAGAAATATAATGATCCAACTTTTGAGTTTGAGATATGTTCAATATAGATTTTTTTTTGGGATATTTTCAATTTGAAGATAATAAGATTCTTGATTTATCTATATTTTTATGATCATGCTTGTGGATTGGAGTAGGATCCAATAAAACCGTTTTATTATATTTGTGCTATTGAAAAGAAACATAATTTTTTTTTGCTTAAGTAAATATGTATCTTAATGTATATATGAAATACTACGTAGAGTTATTTACAGGTTCATATTTTATTTTTGTATGGATATATGGATGAATGTAAAAATTAAACACTAGGTGGAGTTGCTTACATGAATATTTTTTAGTACTGTATGTATTAATAAATTGATATATAATACTAACCAGTTCCTCAATGAATATATATGTTTTGGTTTTTAAAAGCGTGCATTAAAACATAGGTACTATATTTATTTCTAGTGGGAGAGAATGTAACCACCATCCTAGCACAACTATTATTTATAGATAAATTGATGATATATACCTACTTTTTATTCCTAGAATATGGTATTATTGATGGCTATTGTGCTTGTAGGACTAAGTTCACTCCTTCAATGGGTAGATAAAGTTCAACTGTAAAAGGTAAAGTGGGATATTATGGTGGTGTGAAATATCACCACTACTAGTGATTACATGGAAGCTCACACGAGGTGCATTCATGTAAATACATTTTACATGCTAGAATTACATGAAGTGTATACCTTGTGTAATATTATATATGCTATATGTTCTATAGTTTGAATAAATAAATATATAATACCTCCAAGGATAATGAAAGTGCCAAGGAATGAGAGTCAGTTTCTTCAAGCAAATGAAGGCATCAAATTACCAGTAATGAAGGAAACCTGGAGGTATACACTATTTTAGTGATTTATAAATTATTTAATATTTTTTTCTTTTTAAATGTATGAGGTAGTATAAGGTTTTAAAATAAAATAAATAAAATAATAATATAAAACTAATAATAAATTCAATATATATATATAATAATTCCTTTTGTTGATAGTGGGCATGATGGTTGTGGTGGATGTTTCAAACTAATTAAAACTAGAAGCAATTCTTCATGATGAATTTTTAATCTTTCCTAATGTTCTCAAGAAAAAATATGGGAAGTTGATTAGAGGAAGATTTATTGATATCTAAAGTCTCGTATTTGAAGAAAGAGAGAATTATCTGAAATTTGAAATTATATATTTTCATATCAATATCTAGTATTTTACATGGTGTGTTCTATATTTTGTATCTTGTATCTAACTTTCTTTCACTAAGAAATCATTGAATAGCATGCACCTGGAGGAAGTTCAAAGGTAAAATAGATATTCTTGAATAGAAATATTGTAGTAAAAAAAAGCTACAAGAGTGTGATGTGGTTGTTAGTGTTCAATGTGTGTGGTGATTACTCTTTGTACTCATTCTATAAAAGAATAGTTTGATTAAGAGGATAGAAATAAATATTGTTGAAGTTATCCATCATCATACAAGTTAGATTTCCTATGATATATCAATGCTAAATTAAATGTTGAATGGTGACTGGTGTTAATATTAGCATGTGATTTATTTATGGGTTGGTTTTTTTATTCCAATTCGATTGAAAAAAAGAACTATTGCTTTCTTATATTAAAATTTATCTTTAATGGTTCCATATAGGTTTTTGTAAAGGGTAATATATTTATCTCCCATTCATTTCTTTTATTTTATGTTATGTGAAAGAGTTAGTTCAGTAAAATACCTATAGATGATTTTAAAAAAATGGGTAATAAATATGAATCTATGTGAGACTCTACCACCTAGACTATATTAATAACTTATACTCATTTAGCTACACAATTATGGGTCATTTTACTCCATGCTAAAAATAGGATACCTTGATGCATGAATTCTTGAAGCACCCAAGTTGATGATGTCACAATAATTTAAGCCACTGCTTATGTTGAAGATTATACTTGATAAATATTTGATGCTTTCATTGACATGAGTGTTGCATACTTATCTCTGTATAATAAAATATCATAATAGATGTATCCATTCATGTGTACACACCAGAGTCATTATCATCCCAATCGGTAAGAAATGAGACCCAGGTTGTTGGTTGTGACAATATGTAAGAAATTTAAGATGAATTAATTTCTACAAGAATATTATTTTCTTTAATTTGAGGATCACATGGTAGGATTCAATATTGTGAAGACTCTTGGATGCATATTAAATATTTTTTGGATGAAAAAAACATTATATTAAAATGGCTTAATCATACAAAAAAAATTGGGTGGAATTAGCAAACCCCGAGCACACAAACAAAACACTAACTATGTACTATATAGCTAGCAAAGCTACAAAAATAACTTACAAAAGTTCATAATAAAACCAAATAGAGAACTGCAAAAAAAAAAACTAATAAACTATGCATCATTGTTGTGTAGGGGCTGGAGGAACAAGATTCACAGCACAAGGAGCATTACCCCAATGATCAATAAGGTCTCATAAGTGATGAAGCTCTATATTCATTTTTTCTACTTGTACTAAAATCTGCAACCAAAAATCATAGAAAACTTGATACTTATCAGCAAAAGAAAAAGTAGAAGAAGGCTCCTGCTGGCTAAAAATCACTCTTTTGTGAGTTTTTCACAAATGAAAAAGAATCCCCACTCTAAAGATATACCACATAAAAACAAGGTTCTTAGAAAACTCAAATGGATCCCCTAACAAAATATTCACCCAAAAAAAGGGACCTATCATATATGGTCTAAAAAAAGAGAAAATCCACTGCCAAGCCTCTTGATCTCTCACACAAGACCAAAATAGATGATGCACATCCTCCTATGCTCCACAAGATCTATAGAAAATATAATTCACACCCAAATATCTAAGCCCTTGACCAATAGGAAGTCGTTGAAACAATAAAATCCAAGCAAAAAAGGCTTGGTTAGGTTCAAGATACTTTTCCCAAAGTGTATTAAATCTGAGACTTCATATGAACTAAATATATACTAAATCCCACCTATAATTAAGATTCTTAGCCATAGACACAATAGGGGAAAGCCAAGAGTATCCCAAATGAGGTTTATACTTGGTGAGAGAAACATCTTTGGGCTAAGACCAATCATTCCACCAAGGTTTCTGATAATATCAAAAAAAATTAACCAAAATAGATAAAGGAGTGGAATCATTAAAAACCTCATAAGTAGTCTTATCAGCAGAAGATAAACCAAAACAATTCCTAAAAAATTTCCAAGGTATCCAAGACCTTGAATAAAAATCCATGAAATTAGATAACCGAGCACTACCTCATTTATAAAATTTCTTAGCATGTATCCACTGGACTTGAGCAAGAGGAGTCCCTTGCAAAGTGGAAACCCCCAACTTCCCCTTGTGACCTTTCCAAGAAATCTAGGGTTTAATGGCCTCCCAAGCTTTCCAAATGCTTTGCATAACAAAGGACCCAAAAATATTTATTAGAACAGGGGCGATAAGAATGGTTTGCAAATAAAGACCTTTCCATACCTTCTTACCAAAATGAGTCCCCGTGGAGAGGCAGTGATGAATAAAATTTTTCCAAACTTCCTCCCCCTGTAAAGCTCTAACAATATATTTAGCACAGAGGGAAAAGTCTTGTCACTGACAATAAAACAATCCCATTCCTCCATTTTTTTTAAGAAGATAACAAATATCCCAAGCCACCCTATGAAATCCCTTCTTACCAACAACATTGGACCACAAAAAATCTTGAAGCAACTTCTCCAATTTGGCATAACAAGTCTTGGAAGGGACCCAACAAGAAAAGTAATACACATGAGTAGAGGCCAATACCTTAGAATAAATCTGAAACTTGCCAGCTAAGGATTATTTTTTGGTACACCAGTACAGAAGCTTCTTCTCAAGCTTTTGAACAACATAATCTTGCAAACGAGCAGAAGAACCCAAAAAAGCAAAATGAATCTTAATATTTCTTTACTAATATGGAATGATTAAAAAAGTAATCTCAATGTAATACTCTTTTAAATTTGATTTGATAAAGCAATATATATTTTTGTAAGTTGATGCATATTTATTAAATCAAGAATTCATTTGACGTTGAGTCTCATAGACAATATATTATTTTCAACAAGTTTGAATAACTTTTAAATGGTTTTTTATATTGGTATCTTACATATAAAATTTTATATATGTTAATGCAATTTAATAAAAGCTAAAATTAAGTTTAAATTCATTGTTTTGATACCATGTCTACCCTTATTTTTGCACTATAAGGCTTCTTATGTTTGTGGTTGGGTAAATGACTATCTTTTATGTAGAGCCCAAAACTTATTTTTATAAAAAAATAAAGCTTTGATATCTTCTACTATTGGTACTCTTCCTATTTAAGGCTAAATATTTCTATATATTTTCTATAAGATTGTAGATCCTTTTGCACTGAAGAATTCTGCTTTCAAAAGATTAAAACCTTGATAAAAAAAAAAATTGTTGCTATGCCTAATCAAATTAAACCTTTTGTGATGTGTGCCCATGGAAGATTGAGTAACGAGTTTTGTATGCTTTTGATAATTCCAAATATTTAGATGAATAAAGTGATTTAAGTATGATATATGTCTAAGTAGTGTATATATATAAATTTGTATATATATATAATGAATGCTTATGTGATTAAACTCGTAAGGGCAACTTGTCTTAACATTTGTGTTCTTTCAATTACACACAATAAATATTTGTTAGTGTAGTTTAACACACCTATGAGCATCCTATTGAATAATATTAAACCTCTATTTATGTAAAGGTTTATATAAAATTATTATATGATGAACATCATATATTTTCTTTTTATACAGTTTATATACTATGTCTTAAACTGAAATCTACCCATTCTGAATATAAAAATATATTTGAGATAGAATGTTTGTGTAACTCAAACAATCCCAAGAAGGATATTGATCTCCTTAATGTAGATGCACAATCCTATGCACGTGTTGTTAATGTGTTCTTCGATTGAGTAAGTTTTGATAGGCAGATTAATGATAGATTGTACTTTTACTTCATGGCCAAAAATATTTGTTGTATTAATAAAGTTTTGATTCGATATTTTATGAAAGAATAATTTTATATATAAAATGAACTTTATTTATCCTTCGAAAATAGTGTACTTAGCAAAATAATAATCTCTTTTAGGGTCGTGTAATCTCCTATATGCATTGCAAATACACTCTAGCTGAGTATTTTATTGAATAATTTGTGCTATATAATATTTGGTTGAAAAGTAATGATGGAATTAGTATTAAAACATGAATATTCACTTTTTTTAATTTATTTTTACAATATTTGCTATTTAATGTTTAATTTACCTTGTTCTTTATTAAATAGTTAGTTTAATTTTATGTCTTGTAAATTACCTTTGTTAGAATAATATGTAAACAAATTATTTTAATAATTTAATATTTAAATTTTGTTTCATTAATTTATAGATATGAGATAAACTCTAATAGATATAAAAATTATAATTGATTTATATCAATTCTCTTACTAATATTATAGATAAAGGTATAAGGTATTGATTTTAGATGTATTGTATTTAATACTTTACTTTACCTTTTGATCAAAGTATGAAAACATAGTTATATTATTATTAATTTTCAATGTATAAAGAAGAGTATTTTAAGGAAAGTCATTAATAAGAGGTTTACTTTAAAAGTTGGGTTTAGAGTAATATGGGAAGAAGTTTTAGAATCCTTCATGAAACCTTAAACTAAAGCTAAATTCATCAAGAAGGATGAAATATCATGATTTCCATTTAAATTCATCATAAAACACCCAATACCATTGGCATATAGGTATGCATTCAACGTGATTCGAAAATGACCATTTTATAACAAAATAAGTAAAAAAAAGTTATCTTTGTTAGAACATGTAATGAGGTATAGAATGGGATATCACCTCCAAGTTGTTGTACGAGTAGTACAGTGACGACTAGTTGTATTTTTTGTGAATATAATAATCTAGCATGATAAAAGAAGCTAGACCATTCTGTGATAGTTGGTATGGGATAACTTGTTATTATTCACAATGTGGAAAGTGATTCTAGGTCCAAAGCCAGAGGAATCACATGGCCCTAGTTGATCTGAGCGAATTGGATCATCAACTAGGCACTAGGCATATATACTAAACCCTTGCATTTTATTATATATTACAAAGAACAAATGATTATAAATAAACTCAAACATTCCATATGCTAAGGGATAGGAAGAGTATGCATTCACTCTCTCTATGTTAAGTGGCATAGAGGATAACCCCAGTTATTGATCTACATTTACGTCGAAACAAGAGGATAAGAAATAAGAAGATAGACCCACAAAAATAGTATTATCTACAATATTTGACCAATCTTGTCCACTTGAGAGGTCATCTACAACGATCTTAATTTCCAAAAGTGGTATATTATATCTTTTACAAGTTAAATATTGGGTGATCGTCAAACCATTTAAATAAAAAAAATCTTTTAGACTATGTATAGTTAGTAAAATTAGATAAAAAAAATTCATCTTGAGGAACGAGTGAGCTAGACTGGACTGTGCAGCCAAGCAAGTAGACATGGCTTGTTACAAATACAAGGTGCATAAGTTATAAATAAATAGAATATTTACTTATTTCTCAATTATTTCTTCAATTTTAGCTTGCTTATATATCTCTACATTTCATGACATGGGTTCAACCAACTGACATGAGATCAACTACTTAAATTTCATCAAATAACATGAACTCAACCAGTTAAAACTCATAACTTTTCAAGCTTAAATTTTTACAAACTTAAATTTCTTTACTTTTCAAACTTAAATCTTATAAAACAAAATATATAATAATTGTAAATATTTGTAATATCACTATGTAACTACAATATAATATAACAAAAATAATTGTAAGTTTTTATAATATTATTATTTAATTATAAGTTTTTATAAAAGCCTTATATAAATGAAGTGTAATATTTTTAAAAACTATAAATGAAGGATATGTTTAAATCTATTATATATAAACAACTTATTAAATAACTATGTAACTACAATATAATATAGATAAAATCTAAAGATAAGCCCCGTTAAAATCTTCTTTAAAAAATATTTGGTTGCTTTCCAATTACACACTGAAAATAATTGAGTAATATAACTAGCTTGCTGTCTTATTGTCGTTACAACTTTCATGCATTCTTTATTACATATGTTCCACCAAAGTGTCTTTGGAATTATTTAAAAGTATGCTCTCTTCCAATCCAACTAGATCTTCTACAATATCTTTGTCCATCACCCAAATATGCTAATATGGACATAATTCCTATGCTTAGAATACCGTGAAAGAAGTTACGAGAACTTCCAAGCTATGGACATAATATCTATGCTTAGAATTAGAAAGGCGACATTTAAATTTGTTCTGAAATCATTATTGGCCATATTGGCCCTGATGTGTAAGCTAATGAAAGACAAAGTGAGACGAATAAAAATTCGTCAGGTAACGACATTATAATAATATGTTGTTGGTATATCATTTTATTACTTTTATTCAAAAGGAGTATAATTCCTCCTTGTACTTCCTTTATTTCAAACAAAAATCTGAATCATATGTTGTACTTTCCACGCTTTCGATAAACTCGTTTGTGTAAAATCCAAGCAACGACTAATCAATTCAAACTGCTCTCGATGCGTCGTCAGAAACAATAATCTCATAGTGATACACAATACTTACGCTTCTCTGGGTTTTGAGCTGTGAAGACTATATATTGATGTAATAAGCCTCATTCAGAAACACCTTGGCTTTTTGAAGGAAATTTTTTGTTTGAATAACTGACCGGTAAGGCCTGAATATGGCTACTGTAGACATGGAGTCCAAGAAGAACAATCGTGAAGGAAATGTTAGTCCACAAGATGTGGAAGGTGGTGGAACCAATAGCCATGCTTCGGCAACCTTGGCATCTTCCATGCCGTCTGTTAACTTTATGAAGAAGATGAGCTTCTCGATCGTGATGTGGTTATTGAATGTGGAAGGGCTGTCATAGGCATTTGGTTACAGACAATCTTTATGTCAATATGCAGGCTTTTTATTAAACACTTTTCATATAAAAGTAAACTTTATTCCATTTTAATACGTGTTCTTTCTTCTCCATAAACACCTTTCATACGATGGTTGTGACGTTGGTTTTTAACTAACGTTTTTTCCCAAAATGGTAAAATGATGGCAGGTGGGAGCAGAACTCATAGGAACCTTCTTCCTCATGTTTGCGGGGTACGGGTCGGTTATCATTAACGAGAAGACCGAAGGCTCCCTAACTTCTCTTTGGGTGTTGCTTGTGTGGGGAATGGCAGTGATGATACTCGTCTACTCCCTCGGTCATATATCAGGGGCTCATTTCAACCCTGCGGTTACTGTGGCCTTTGCAACTGTCAGGAGATTCCCATGGAATAATGTGGGTATCCTTTTTCTTATTATTATTGTTATTGTTAATGGAGTACTTGTTGGTCCTTTTAATTTCTATGGAGACCACATTGATACAGAAATCAATTGGGGGTGTTATTTTTGAACTGGCATTACAGATTCCGGGCTACATAGGGGCTTAGGTTTTGGCATCGATCCTTGCCGGGCTTGTCCTCCGTATAATGTTTGGAAACATAGATAACATGGCAGCAACCTTTGAAGAAATTAAATTTTATTCGCCGCAGCCCGACGTCGGGGGCAAAGTACGAACTTCGCTCAACGGACGGCGCAGTGCGATCGTCGGGGGCGAAGTTCGGACTTCGCTCAGCGGACGGCGCAGTGCGGACGTCGGGGGCGCCAGTCAGACTGCGCAGGGCGCAACAAGGGAAATTTTCCCCAAGTTTGAACGGTGCACAAAGCGGACTTCGCACGGTGTTTTGCCGAAGTCCGACTTCGGGAGAGAAGTGCGGAGTGCGGACTGCGCCCAGCGAAGTGCGGACGGGGCGACTCGTGCTTCGCTTGCGCACTCGGGCTGCGCTCCTGGAGAATGCGCAACCGGGTTGCGCTTGCGCAGTCGGGCTGCGCTCGGATCTCGGGCACAGTTGGGTTGCGGCAGCGAACTGGAAGACTCTTTCGGACTTAGCCAACTTTGGCTCTGCACTCTTTTCTGTCCGAAAGGCTTGCGTGGTTGCGGCAGTGGCTTGCTTGGCTAGGAGGAGAGAAAAAAACACCAAAAATGAGATCACAGTCTCGGATCTGAGCTCTAACTATTAGAACCTGAACACAATCGCTCTGAGGCGATTTGTACAGAGAGCGAGAAACTTTAACACATAAAAGTAACTGCAAACCCTAAAGATGCTTAAAATGACATCAAAATTTATTCATATGAAATGAGGGTTACAGAAGTCCTCAACTGAGGAAATAACAACATCTACAGACTAAGCTGCAGGATAAACTAAAAGGCAAAATGTCGAGTCAGCTGCTCGGACATTAATCAGATGAGCCACACTACTCACTGAAATACTCTCCTTTCTCCGCTCTATTCTCAGCACTTTCTTTCCTCTTATTCCACTCTCTGCTTTTTTGAAGAACCCAAACTGCCTTATATAGCTACGTGGAGAGGAGGATAGGGTTTGTCCTCTGAAAGGTTCTAACAGGCCCTCAACTAGGGTTTCTGACCAATTGCCGAACTAGCATTAAATCATCAAACTGGCATTAACATCTGCGGCGATCAGATATGTCAGATGTCACATCTATCAAAGGGTAGGTGCGACGTCATGTCAAACCTTTTTGCTGGGATCCCCAACTGTGTGAGCACAGTCCAACTTTGCCCAGTTTCAGAGCGCAGTCTAGCGGAGGCATGAAATCTGGGTTAATATTTCTAACACCCTCCTTGAATCCTAATTTCATGAGCGCTTTGACTCCAAGCTGCTCTCGCAATCTGCTGAAGTCTTCATCCTTCAAAGGCTTCGTGAAGATATCTGCCAACTACTCCTTGGATCTGCAAAATTGCAGTTGAATTTCTCCGGACTTCACCAACTCTTTGATGAAGTGATAACGAATATCAATGTGCTTCATCCGGCAATGGAACATGGGATCCTTTAACAATGAGATGGACAAATTGTTATCACAAAAAATTATTGTCATGCCTTCCGGAGGATAGTTCAGTTCACTCATAACTCTTTGTAGCCAAACTGCTTGGCATGCGGCTGACGTGGCGACGACATATTCTGCTTTGGCTATGGACAACACAACGATGGGTTGTTTCTTGGATGCCCATGAGACTGCCCCTGATTCGAGATGGAAAGCATACCCGGAGGTGCTCTTCCAATCATCGGTACTGCCAGCCCAGTCACTATCTGTGAAGCCAACCAATTCCAACTGGTCCTGTCTAACATAAAATAGGCCATTGTTTCACGTCCCGTTGACATAGCGCAAGATCCTCTTGCCTGCTTTCCAGTGCATGTCCTTAAGAGTCTCCATGAAATGGCTGATCAGACTGACTCCAAACATTAGATCTATCCGATTTGCAGTCAAATAAATTAGACTGCCAACTAGCCTCTTGAACAGGGTTGGATCTACATTCCTCCCTGAATCCAGCTTGCTCAGCTTCAAACCTGTGGCTACAGGTGTGATGGCAAGTTTGTTGTCCTCCATATTGAACTACTTTAGGACATCCTTCGCATACTTGCCCTAAGAAATGAAGATGCCATCTTCTGATTGGTCATCTTCAATGCCGAGAAAATATTTCATCAGCCCTAAAATTGTCATCTCGAACTCCTTCTTCATGGCTGTTTTGAACTGGTCGAATAGGACATTATTGTTGCCAGTATAAATCAAATCGTCCACATATAGGCAGACGATAATGAGCTCACCTGATTCATTTGTCTTCATGTACGTGGTGTGCTCATATGGGCATTTGACAAACCCATTTTCCTGAAAATAGCTATCAATCCAGCTGTACCAAGCCCGGGGTGCCTACTTCAAATCGTACAGGGCCTTCTTTAGCTTTAGGACTTTGCCCTCTTGGCCTTCAATTTCGTAACCTGGTGGCTGGTCTATGTAGACCTCTTCCTCCAACACTCCATTGAGGAAGGCTGACTTGACATTCCATCTGGTACATCTTCCAACCCTATTGGCCTGCCAATGCCAGGATCATCCTAACTGTGTCAATTCGGGCTACAGGTGCATATACCTCATGGTAATCGATGCCTGACTTCTACTTGTACCCCTTTTCCACCAGTCTGGCTTTATGCTTTTCAACGTCTCCTTGGGCGTTGAACTTTGTCTTATACACCCACTTGACCCCAATGGTCTTCTTCCTTGTTGGAAGATCAGACAGTTGCCATGTTTCATTCTTTTCAATTGTTGCTATCTCTTCGTCCATCGCATGCACCCACTTTTGATTCTAACTTGCGTCTTCGAACTCTACTGGATCAAATTCAGTAAAGAATGTAAAATCAGAGTACTCTTCATTTATGTGTGTTTGGGTTGCCTCGTAAATTTCTTGCAAGATCCTTGTCTTCGCTGGCGTCACCAGGTTCTGGATTCTACTTGCAAGTGGAGGCGACCAAGATGGAGTGGCTGTTCTACTGCTGGAACCATTACTGCTGTTGGAAGTTGTAGGTGGCTGCACACTTCCTTCTTCCAAGTCAACAGATTGTACTACTGCTGGCTCTGACTGGCCAGTCTTTGGCTTCCAGTTCTAGGCTTCATCTTCAAGAAACTTCACATCACAGCTGATGATGAGCTTCTTCGTCACAGGGTTATACAACCTATATGCTTTCACCTGCTCACTATACCCTGTGAAAATGCACTTCTCAGCTCTATCATCTAACTTCTACCGCTTCTCTTCTGGAACATGTGCATATGCAATGCACCCGAACACACGCAAGTGAGCCACACTTGGATTTACACCGCTCTAGGCCTCCTGAGGGATTTTGTCTTTCATGATTTTGGTGGGACATCTGTTTAGTAGGTATACTGCACATGTTACAGCCTCTACCCAAAATTCATGCGATAATCCCTTCGCCTTCATCATGCTTCGTGCATTCTCCATGATGGTTTGATTCTTCCTCTCAGCTATGCTATTCTGTTGTGGCGTGTATCTGGTAGTGAATTGTCTTTGAATTTCGTGCTGCTTGCAGTAGTTATGGAATTCATTGGAGATGTATTCACCTCTACCATATTTACTAAGAGTCTTGATCTGATGTCCGCTCTGTTTCTCCACCAGAGCTTTGAACTCCTTAGATCTGGAAAATGCCTCTGACTTTAGGTTGATGGCATAGATTCGTCTTTCGGCTGAAGTCATCTATGAATTTTAAGAAGTATTTGTTACCGACAAACGTGTTGGTTTGCATCGGATCGCAAATGTCCGAGTGCACCAGCTCCAATGGCTGAGACGCTCTCCAAGACTGACCAGAAGGGAATGAATCCTTGTGTTGTTTTCTGACTAAGAAGCCCTCACAAACTTGATTTGGCTACTCTATAAGGGGTAAACCCTTCACCATATGCTTCTTGTGCAGTTGATTCAGGCCACTGAAATTCAGGTGACCAAATATGAGATGCCACAGCCAAGTAGCATCTTTCACAATTACACTCAGAGACATCAATGATTCATTCTAAATCTACAGTGGAAACATTTTGTTCTTCATCATGGACACTATAGCAATCTGCCCATGCGACTTGTCTCCGATAGTGCAAGCTTTGTCTTTTAACTAGACCATATGTCCCTTCTACACGAGCTTTCCAACGCTCAGCAGGTTATGCTTCAGGCTAGGCACATAGTAGACATCACAAATATGCTTCTATTCACCGTGCCTGGTGCGGGTGAGGATTTTTCCTTTCCCCATTATGGAAACCTTGTTGTTGTTCCCCATATTCACCTCATACTGGACTATTTCATCTAGTTGGGAGAACATCTCCTTGTTCCCTGTCATGTGGTTTTTGCACCCACTGTCTAAGTACCAAACATTCTTCTAGAACTCCTCAATGTTGCAAGTCAACAACACATTTCCTCCTGTTGCATTTTTGGTTTCATCCGTGTAATGGGCCTGCTACTGGTTCTCTTTGGCCATCCGTTTTTTGCACTGTGAGATGTAATGGCCAAACTTCTTATAGAAATAACACTAGACCTTTGACATGTCCTTCTGACCAGATCCAGCTTGCTAATTTTTTGAACTGCCTCTTCCACCTTGCTGATGGAAATTACAGTTAGTCTCCCCTTTGCTAGGGTTTGACCTTCCTCCTTGCTTGTTGCCTTTCCCATGCCTGCCTTTGCCTCTTCCTCCATGAGAACTAGAGGCGCTATGGTGGGAATCTTGTCTGCCATTGTCTCAAAATGAGACCTGAGCCCGTAATGCTTGCTCCAGAGAGGTCTGATATGAATGACTCAGACTCTATTCATGTGTCTTCAATGAACCCATGATCTCGTCTGTCGAGAGAGTTTTTAGATCCCTTGACTCTTCGATTGCTATCACAACTGAGTCAAACTTGGTGGGTAGACTTCGCTGACACAGTGCGATCGTCGGGGGTGAAGTTCGGACTTTGATCAACAAACGGTGCAGTGCGGATGTCGGGGGCGCCCGTCAAACTATGCAGGGCCCAGGGCACAATAGGGGAAAATTTCTTGAAGTCTGAATGGCGCACAAAGCAGACTTCGCACGGTGTTTTGCTGAAGTTCAACTTTGGGAGTGAAGTGCGAAGTGCGAAGTGCAGACTGCGCCCAGCAAAGTGCAAACGGGGCAACTCACGCTTTGCTTGTGCACTCGGGTTGCGCCCCTAGAGAATGTGCAATCGGGTTGTGCTTGGATCTCGGGCGCAGTCGGGTTGCGACAGTGAACTTGGAAGACTCTTTCGAACTTAGCCAACTTTGGCTTTGCACTCTTTTCTATCCGAAAGGCTTGCACGGCTGTGGTAATGGCTTGCTTGGCTAGGAGGAGAGAAAAAAACACCAAACCGAGATCACGAGTCTCGGATCCGAGCTCTAACTATTAGAATCCAAACACAATCGCTTTGAGGCGATTTGTACGAGAGAGCAAGAAACTTTAACACATAAAAGTAACTGCAAACCCTAAAGATGCTTAAAACAATAGCGAACTTTATTCATATGAAACGAGGGTTACAGAAGTCCTCAACTGAGGAAATAACAACATCTACAGACTAAGCTGTAGGATAAACTAAAAGGCAAAATGTCGAGTCGACTGCTCGAACATTAATCAGATGAGCCACACTGCTCATTGAAACACTCTCCTTTCTCTGCTCTATTCTCCGCACTTTCTCTCCTCTTCTTCCACTCTCGCTTTTCTAAAGAACCCAAAGCTGCCTTATATAGCTACGGGGAGAGGAGGATAGGGTTTGTCCTCTCACAAGTTTTGATAGGCCCTCAACTAGGGTTTCGACCAATCGCCGAACCGGCATTAACCCTGCGGCGATCGGATCTGTCAGATGTCACATCTGTCAGAGGGTAGGTGCAACGTCATGTCAAACATTTTTTCCGGGATCCCCAACTGCGCGAGCGCAGTCCGGCTTCACCCAGTTTCGGAGCACAGTCTGGCCGAGGCATGAAATATGGGTTAATATTTCTAACAACCTTGCCATCAGAGACAGCCATTCAGTCCTTCATCTTGGAGATTTTCGTTACATTTTTGCTCATGTTCGTCATCTGTGCAGTGGACACTGACACTCGAGAGGTAAAATATCGAAATTCCCAACTATATTTTTTAATCTAATATATATATATATATATATATAATTTGTTTAACCCAAGATAGGAGATCTTGGGCTTTTATATATATATATATATAATTTGTTTAACCCCAAGATAGGAGATCTTAGGAAAAGCCCAGTAATTTTTTTTATTGAATTGATGCAGATAGGAGAACCGGCAGGATTAGCAGTTGGCACCACCGTTGCAATGAACGTGCTTGTAGCCGGGTATATCTCTTTTCTTTTGGTTGAGAAGGAAATTTTTAATAATTTTTAGTTTATTGGTAGAGGGTATATCTTTATTATAAAATTTTATGATCATTTAATGATTTTTAAATTGATCTAAGATTTTAAAATTATGAAAATTTTCTTAGGTGTTTTTTTCACATCTCCTACTCATCACTTCATAAAAACTTTAAGGTCATTCAACGATTTTTGTTTTAATTTGCATGGAAATTTTCTTGAGTTTGTTTGCAGGAAAATATCGGGGGCTTCGATGAACCCGGCAAGGAGCATAGGTTCTGCAGTGTCGGGCAATTTATACAAGAAGTTATGGATTTATCTGTTGGCTCCCCCCTGGGTGCCATAGCAGGCGCGTGTTCATATGACATGTTTCGCCTCAGCGAGAAGCCCGTGTGCGAGATTATCAAGAGAGGGTCATTCCTGAAAGGCCAGAGCAAGACTGAGAGCATGATTCCATGTAGTCTCTCCCCTGAAAAGTTTTAGTAGGTATCATTGGAAACAATTTAAGAAGCCTTTGTAACAAATTTTAGTATATTGACCTTTTATTGGCAGATCAGTTTAAAAAAACAGATTGAATGTTATCACATTTCCATCAATTTACATATTAAACACATGGATGTAAGATCAAATCTATTTTTTTAAAGATCACCTAGTATCCATGGAACCTCCATGCTCATAGTAATCTTCGTTTCAATCTTGTAATAAAATCTAAAACTTGAGCATATGAACATGATAAAGAGGATTACCGTAGTAGTGTGCACTGCATCAGCAAATTATTTACTTTTGATCGTCAAATATCAATCCACGTAAATCTGTGTTCATCTGCTAATTCAGAAGTCAAAAGCCTGAAATCGACAAATGAATAAGTTAAATTTTGTTGTGCGACTGTAAAGTGTTTACTGTCACATTTTAATTGTCACAGATTATAGGTGATAGTAAACTGATAGTAAACAGTTAAATTTTATATTAATCTTAAATACTGTTTAGTGGTATTGGAGAGTCTAAGATGTAAGATGTGAATTCTAATATCTATTATTTAGAAAAGTTTTATCTGTATCATTTTCATTAAAAAAATATATATTTTTTATATATAAAAATTTATAAATTATTTGTTATCACTCTAACATGCTACAACATAATGTTATGGGCCGCTGGCTTTACTCCTCTTACATGCTTTACTAGGCAAAGCTAGAGTGGGCGGGAGCACGGGAGCTATGCCGCTTTAAGAAACAAAGAAAATGCGGGGAATAGAGAGAGCAATATCCCTCGCTATTAAACACAGAATAAATCCGCGGGGTAGATCAACTTAATGAAATGTTCTATGTTTCTAAATATTATTGTGAGCACATATACCAAAGCTTATTCGAGAGCGGGATGGAGCAAGCAACATACCGCGGATTTAATCACGCAATAAATCCACAGCTTGGAGCAAAATGAAAAATTCATGCCAAATTGAATGTTGTGGTCAGAAAACTTTATAATGTAAACTTATGAGCGGGGTAGAACGTGCTTGTTCTATGCTGCTCGAAAATACAAAGAAAGTGAGAAGGATAGAGCACGTTCTTCAACCGCGAGATTTTACAAGGGCGAAATGGAATATATAATAATAAGATAAAGTCTAATTTTGCTACTTTAATTTTATATTCAATTAAACAGTGTAGAAGGCAAAATGCCAATATTTTATTGCTCAAAGATGGAAATACATCCATATTCATCTACAAATAAACTAGTTTGCAAGATATAATCTTTATTTTTGATGCGCTACTCTATTCTTATCTACTCTGCTTCTCTTCTATCTTACCCACTAAGTTGCTACGTTCTTCTCTATTGCTTTTGTTTTGAGCTCTATTCTATTTTCTTACTAGATTACATCAACTTACATACCCATATATAGGAGGGAAATCACTTACCAACCTTTTGATATGTATTAAATATAAAACTATGATTTCCATCGAATCACCGAATAAAAGTATCTACCAGTAATAACTCCACCTACTATAAAATGCGGTGAATGAATTTGAACGATAATATCTATCAAAAATCAATCAGATGTAAAATCAAGTTTAATTTTTAACATCCTCCTTTAAATGATATTTCGCAAAGACTTTGACACCTAGCATTTCCCTTAATCTCTTAAAATTTTTCTCCTTTAAATGTTTTGTGAAGATATCTGTAACTTGGTCTTTGGAGGTAACCATGATTATGAGGTTGTGCTACTACTAGTATCGGTGTTATTGCTTAAAGTTATAGGATGATGCATTATGTTTTCCTCCAAGTCCTCAGACTCAATCATTTTTGGCTCTTGCTAACCAATATTTGATTTTTAATTTCATACTTCATCCTCTAGGAACTTCACATCTCAGCTGATGATAAGCTTATTTGTTACAGGATTATACAACATGTAAGCCTTCGATTCTTCACTATAACCAATAAAGATACATTTATTTGCTTTGTCATCCAACTTGTTTCTCTTCTCATCTGAGATGTGTGCATATGCTATGCACCTAAAAATGCTTAAGTGGGCAATACTTGGCTTCTAGTTTCTCCATGATTCTTGAGGAATTTTATCCTTCACACTCTTTGTGGGACACTTGTTTAGAAGATAAAACTACACAAGCTATAGCTTCTGCCCATAACTCATGTGGCAATCCCTTTGTCTTCAACATACTTCATGTCATTTCTATTATAGTTTTGTTCTTCCTATCTACAATACCATTCGGTTGTGGTGTGTATCTAGCAGTGAACTACCTTTGAATTCCATTTTGTTTGCAGAAATTATAGAATTCATTGGAGATGTATTCACCTCCTCCATATGTTCTGAGAGTCTTCACATAATAGGCACTCAATTTTTCAACAAGAGCCTTGAACTTATTGACTTTTTAGAAATATTTTGATATTTTTTTGATGGGATATACCCATGTCCTCTGACTGAAATCATCTATGAAAGTCAAAAATATTTATTATCAATAAATGTGTTGGTTTGCATTGGACCACAAATATCTAAATGCACCAACTCCAATGGCTATGAAAATATCCATGACTATCCTATAGGAAATGCATCCCTATGTTGCTTGTCGACTAGACATCCTTTACATGCTTTATTAGGTTGCTCTATAAGGGATAAAACCTTCACCATCTGCTTCTTGTGTATTAAATTCAAGCCACTGAAACTTAGGTGACCAAATTTGAGATGTCATAGCCACATAGCATCTTTCACTACTATACTTAATAATAGTAGCAATTAATTTTGAATTTGTAGGGAAAACAACTTGTTATTTATCATGGATACAATTGTAACAATCCCATTCTCCTTATTCCAGATGATACATCCTCAATTTTTAAATTGGAAAATGTGTCTCTTTTGCACAAGTTGTCCAATGCTTAGCAAATTGTGTTTCAATCTAAGTACATAGTATATATCTTTAGACACCAAAACAACACCAATCTGATTATGTGACTGCAAGCACTGATCGCATTGACACACATAGCCCCAAGGGTAGCCCCCAGAGGTTAAACAACCATCCTAACCACTCTCAAAGTAGTTTTGGAAGGTCAAAAATCAACTTGGCACCTTTAGACACTTTTCTCAGTATTCGTTCCACCCAGGGATGAATTTAAACTGGGATTCGCCCCACCTAGGGATGAATTCTAGATTCGCTCCAGGGTGGGGCAAATTTTAGGTTTGACGGGAAAAAAGTCAAATCTTGACAAATGGCAGCTCATATCCGCCACTTAACACTTCCTTCATCGCAGGGGAGTGTGGGTGAGTATTTTTGAGCATTAGATGCTATTACAAGGGTAGTCATGAAGTCCCTATTTAGGGAGGAATCTCCTCCCCTTGGGAAGGCATGGTTGCCAAGTGGCACCTCTGCATGCCCATTTTAAAAGACCTCCAGCTCTATAAATTGGTGAGTTTCCTCACCCCAAAAGATACATAGAAGGAAAATTTTGGAGCAATGAAGTGCTGTCATTTTGCTTTCACACCCACACCCTTTTTGAGTTGTGTCTTTCACATCCTTGATCTCTTTCAGAGAGGAGGTCATAGGGTGGTTATTGGAAGCACAAATTCGAAACCAAAACCGACATTTGGTCACGATATCCCACCCATTTTTTTGACAATACCCCACAAGATATTTTGGACCCATCCCAAGTGGATTGGTGCCAAAATCAGGCCCCAAACGATGGGCGGCCTGCCTCCGGGCGCCCCCTCCCGCACTACTACAGTGCTAATCACCCCTTTTTGGAGCGATTGGAAAACTATGGTATATTTGCTTTCTTTAATTTTTGCATTCAATTCTATGTTGCTTATATAGGTTTCCCTTTTAATTTCATTTCATTTGGAAAAATTTTGATCATGTTTCTATCTTCGTTCGCCTCTACTAACTTGCAGGTAGCATCATCAAATTCATGTTGACGGAGGCCAAATTGGGAAAATATGACCATCTGGGTCTTCCCAAAATGCCCCCAATTAGGTAACCCCAAGTTTGCATGTCATTTGAGCCTCCTAGATAGAACATTGGGCACAATACCTTTTCAACGTTTTGTTGCAGATGAATTCGTCCCACCCCGGAGCGAATTCAAATCGGCAAGAAATTTCCTAACTGTTCTATTTGAAGTATTTTCTTTGGGATGCCTTGATGCCCCTATCAAATTTTTCGAGCATTTGAATTCATTTTAGTCATACTTTAATTCACTTTTCTCATTCACTTAACGTAGGCTTGGGGATTGCATGCTTTACATTATCTACAGGTGCTACTAACTATTTCTTGTTCCTTTGAACATAGGGTATGGACATCGGATGATCATAAAGGAGTCAAGACTCACCAACATGAGTGGCGGTGATGTTTGGTCGGCCCATTTTACATGTGGGCACGCGGAAGAAGGAAGGGCATCCATGGATGTAACAAGAGCACTTATTTAAAATTCTCCTAGCCCTTGGAAGGGTAGGATGCACATTGTAACCGAGTTGTGAAACATATCAATAAAAAGGGTTGTCTTCTTTATTTGCATTTTTGTTTCATTCCGATTCGCTCATGTTTTTCCCTCTTTTCATGCACTTTCAAATTCCTAGGATTTAGCGTGAAGTCTATGTTTAATTTGCATCGCATCTTCACTTTCCTTTTTGCTTCCGTATCCTCGTGATTTCAATATATTGTATACACTTTCTTTCATCTAGCCTAGTGTGGATAATAATTTTTCCTTTTCCCATGATAGGTACCTTGTTGTTGTTCCTCATCTTCACCTCAAAATTGATTTTTTTATCAAGGTGTGATAACATCTCTCTATTTATAGACATGTGTTTACTGTACCCACTATCGAGATACTAGGTGTTCTTCTAGATATTCCCCTCAGTATTGCAAGTTAAAAATAAATTTTTACAAGCATATCTACACTTTGCATTTTCAGCTTTATTCGTGTAGTGGGCTTACTACTTTTATCCTTATCCGATTTCTTTCTACAATAATAGCTATAATGACAAAATTTCTTGTAGTAGTAATATTGGATATTTGATTTATTATATCTCTAATTTATATCATTACCTCTTCATCCCACTTGATAGAAATTGCAATTGGTCTCTCCTTCATTGGATTTTAACCTTCCTCCTTGCCTATGGCCTCTTTAATGCTAACCTCTATTGCTATGTCCTCTTCCTCCTTGAAAAGTGGAGGCTCATTGGTGGTATTCTTATCTTCTGGTATTATATAAAAATGAGATCTTTGTTTTGAATGCTTGCTCTAATGAGGACTGAGATGATATGCTCAGCCTCTGCTCATGTGTTTGTAGAGAACCCATGAGCTCATCCATTGAGAGGGTAATTGAATTCCTCAATTCTTCAATTATTATCATAATTAATTTGAACCTTGCTAGTAGGATCCTTAGTATATTCTACATAATTCTTTAATTTTATATATTTTCCTCATTCAACCTCTTCTGGTTGATGACACCCATTTTCTGAGTAAAGAACTCATCCATGGACTCTAACTCACTCATAAATAAGTTCTCACACTCTCTTCTCAGTATCTACAACCTCATCAGCTTCACCTTTTTGGTGCTCTAGAAGGAGCTAGCTAGAATTTCCCATGCCTACTTTAATTTAGTTGTTGTTACAATTCTTGAGAAAATTATTTTCTTGACTTCCTGCATTATATAAAATAATACCTCTAGTCTTTATTTCAATTATCCTTCAAAAAGTCTAGCTCTACTTTGGAGAGAGTGCCAATGTTACTACATATGCTGGTTATGTATAAAAATTCTCCACCAAGTCTTATAGCTATTGAGACCCAAAAATAATCTTTACCTACATACTCTAGTAATCATAGTTATTGAAATACGGGATCTGCAACTACAACGAGTTACATCCAAAATCCATTGCTTCTTATATTCCATGAGTCTAGTGCTAGCTTTTATACCAATTTGAAAGCTTTACTAAGAGTTTCATGGGAGTAGGATGGTGCATGCTCTAGTCCATAGCATGGAAGAGAATCACTTGTTGGAATGCAAAGCACGTCAATGGGTCGCTGATAAAATATGAGTTGCTTGCTATAACACAAAAACTGGAGCGGGATGTAGTATACCATTAATTTCAATAGGTTTGAAGTTTGCAAGCTATAATATAATGTTTCAAGCCACTAAATTTATTTATCTTACACACCTTACTAGGTAAATCTAGAGCGAGTTGGAGCACAGGAGCTATATCGCTCTAAGAAACAAAGAAAACATGCAAAATGGAGAGAGAAATATCCCATGGATTTAAACATGATATAAATATGTGTGATAGGTCAACATAATTAAATATTCTATACCACTAAATATTATTGCAGGCACGTATACCAAAGCTTATTCAAGAATGGGATGGAGCAAGCAACATACCATAGATTTAATCATGCAGTAAATTTACAGCTTAGAGAAAAATTAAAAAGTTATGCCAAAGTGAATGTTGCGGTTTGTGATGATTAATTAAATAAAGTGTTTGGAATATGATAATAATAGAAATGTTTCCTACGTCGTTGATCTAAAATATCAAGACACTTTATAATGCAAACTTATGAGCGGGCTAGAACATGCTTGTTCTATGCCACTCAAAAATACAAATAAAGTGAATGGGATGGAACACCTTCTTCAACCACGATATTTTACAGGGGATATCAAGCAGAATGGAACATATAACAATAATACAAATGTTAAATTTGCTAAATTAGTTTTATATTCAACCAAATAGTACACAGAAGGAAAAATATAAATATTTTATTGCTCAAATATAGAAATACATCCACATACATTAGTTTGGAAATACATCCATATTCATCTACAACTGAACCAATTTGTAGGACATACTCTATATTTTTTCTATGTTGCTCTATTATTCTTTGCTTTGCTTCTCTTCTATCTCACCCACTATGTTATTGTGTTCTTATCTATCACTCTTGTCTTGAGCTCTATTCTATTTGCTTGTGAGATGACATCAACTTATATAGTCAGATATAGAAGGAAGAAGGCTTACCAGCCTTTTGATATGCATTAAATACAAAATAGGGTTTCTTTCCAATCACAAAACAAATGCATCTATCAATAATAATTGTACCTACTATAAAATACGATGAATAGATTTGGATGATAAGATTTATCAGATATCTATCAAATGTAAAATCAAGTTTAAGTTCTAACATGAATAAATAAATTGGTAGGCGATACACCAATATATAGAATTACTATAAATCTAATAATAATTTTTTTTATTTATAGAAATTTTCTTTACTTTTGTATGAAATTTTCTATTTTTTATTCACATTTCTATCTTCAATATTGCTTTCTTATTTGTCCAAACTCTTTGCATGTGTTTTTCCATATTAAGCGTTAATGTTTTCAACATTCTCCCTCTTAATGCTTAATTTTCTAACTTTCAATTTTGTAAAGAAAACTCGCTCTTCAATGTGCTATTCTACATACATCCACATTGTTGTGCATTCATATTCACATACTTTTGAACATCTTGTTTATGACTATCTTTTCTTCTTAAATGTGTGTTTGATCCCATGACTCAACTAGAAGTGTCCTTATGGTATCCTTCTCATCCTTCAAGATTATATTGATAATAAATCACTACAACTACCAAGTATAATAAAATAGATCACTATTTATGAGGTTCACTTTATTATTTTTGCATTAAATCTTCATATTTATTCTCTCATATGTGAGATATTCCTTCTACTGGTTCTCTTTGGCCATCCGTTTTTTGCACTGTGAGATGTAATGGCCAAACTTCTTATAGAAATAACACTAGACCTTTGACATGTCCTTCGACCGGATCCGCCTTGCTAATTTTTTGAATCGCCTCTTCCACCTTGCTGATGGAAATTACCAGTTAGTCTCCCCTTCGCTAGGGTTTGACCTTCCTCCTTGCTTGTTGCCTTTCCCATGCTCGCCTTTGCCTCTTCCTCCATGAGAACTAGAGGCGCTATGGTGGGAATCTTGTCTGCCACTGTCTCAAAATGAGACCTGAGCCCGTAATGCTTGCTCCAGAGAGGTCTGATATGAATGACTCAGACTCTATTCATGTGTCTTCAATGAACCCATGATCTCGTCTGTCGAGAGAGTTTTTAGATCCCTTGACTCTTCGATTGCTATCACAACTGAGTCAAACTTGGTGGGTAGACTTCGCTGACACAGTGCGATCGTCGGGGGTGAAGTTCGGACTTTGATCAACAAACGGTGCAGTGCGGATGTCGGGGGCGCCCGTCAAACTATGCAGGGCCCAGGGCACAATAGGGGAAAATTTCTTGAAGTCTGAATGGCGCACAAAGCAGACTTCGCACGGTGTTTTGCTGAAGTTCAACTTTGGGAGTGAAGTACGAAGTGCGAAGTGCAGACTGCGCCCAGCAAAGTGCAAACGGGGCAACTCACGCTTTGCTTGTGCACTCGGGTTGCGCCCCTAGAGAATGTGCAATCGGGTTGTGCTTGGATCTCGGGCGCAGTCGGGTTGCGACAGTGAACTTGGAAGACTCTTTCGAACTTAGCCAACTTTGGCTTTGCACTCTTTTCTATCCGAAAGGCTTGCACGGATGTGGTAATGGCTTGCTTGGCTAGGAGGAGAGAAAAAACACCGAAACTGAGATCACAGTCTCAGATCTGAGCTCTAACTATTAGAACCCAAACACAATCGCTCTAAGGCGATTTGTATAGAGAGCATGAAACTTTAACACATAAAAGTAATTGCAAACCCTAAAGATGCTTAAAACAATAGCGAACTTTATTCATATGAAACGAGGGTTACGGAAGTCCTCAAGCGAGGAAATAACAACATCTACGAGACTAAGTCGTAGGATAAACTGAAAGGCAAAATGTCGAGTCGATTGCTCGAACATTAATCAGATGAGCCACACTGCTCATTGAAATACTCTCCTTTCTCTGCTCTATTCTCCGCACTTTCTTTCCTCTTCTTCCACTCTCTGCTTTTCTAAAGAACCCAAACTGCCTTATATAGCTACGGGGAGAGGATGATAGGGTTTGTCCTCTCATAGGTTATGATAGGCCCTCAACTAGGGTTTCTGACCAATCGCCGAACTGGCATTAACTTCTGCGGCGATCGGATCTGTCAGATGTCACATCTGTCAGAGGGTAGGTGCAACGTCATGTCAAACATTTTTTCCGGGATCCCCAACTGCGCGAGCGCAGTCCGGCTTCACCCAGTTTCGGAGCACAGTCTGGCCGAGGCATGAAATATGGGTTAATATTTCTAACAACCTTGCCATCAGAGACAGCCATTCAGTCCTTCATCTTGGAGATTTTCGTTACATTTTTGCTCATGTTCGTCATCTGTGCAGTGGACACTGACACTCGAGAGGTAAAATATCGAAATTCCCAACTATATTTTTTAATCTAATATATATATATATATATATATATAATTTGTTTAACCCAAGATAGGAGATCTTGGGCTTTTATATATATATATATATATATATATAATTTGTTTAACCCCAAGATAGGAGATCTTAGGAAAAGCCCAGTAATTTTTTTTATTGAATTGATGCAGATAGGAGAACCGGCAGGATTAGCAGTTGGCACCACCGTTGCAATGAACGTGCTTGTAGCCGGGTATATCTCTTTTCTTTTGGTTGAGAAGGAAATTTTTAATAATTTTTAGTTTATTGGTAGAGGGTATATCTTTATTATAAAATTTTATGATCATTTAATGATTTTTAAATTGATCTAAGATTTTAAAATTATGAAAATTTTCTTAGGTGTTTTTTTCACATCTCCTACTCATCACTTCATAAAAACTTTAAGGTCATTCAACGATTTTTGTTTTAATTTGCATGGAAATTTTCTTGAGTTTGTTTGCAGGAAAATATCGGGGGCTTCGATGAACCCGGCAAGGAGCATAGGTTCTGCAGTGTCGGGCAATTTATACAAGAAGTTATGGATTTATCTGTTGGCTCCCCCCTGGGTGCCATAGCAGGCGCGTGTTCATATGACATGTTTCGCCTCAGCGAGAAGCCCGTGTGCGAGATTATCAAGAGAGGGTCATTCCTGAAAGGCCAGAGCAAGACTGAGAGCATGATTCCATGTAGTCTCTCCCCTGAAAAGTTTTAGTAGGTATCATTGGAAACAATTTAAGAAGCCTTTGTAACAAATTTTAGTATATTGACCTTTTATTGGCAGATCAGTTTAAAAAAACAGATTGAATGTTATCACATTTCCATCAATTTACATATTAAACACATGGATGTAAGATCAAATCTATTTTTTTAAAGATCACCTAGTATCCATGGAACCTCCATGCTCATAGTAATCTTCGTTTCAATCTTGTAATAAAATCTAAAACTTGAGCATATGAACATGATAAAGAGGATTACCGTAGTAGTGTGCACTGCATCAGCAAATTATTTACTTTTGATCGTCAAATATCAATCCACGTAAATCTGTGTTCATCTGCTAATTCAGAAGTCAAAAGCCTGAAATCGACAAATGAATAAGTTAAATTTTGTTGTGCGACTGTAAAGTGTTTACTGTCACATTTTAATTGTCACAGATTATAGGTGATAGTAAACTGATAGTAAACAGTTAAATTTTATATTAATCTTAAATACTGTTTAGTGGTATTGGAGAGTCTAAGATGTAAGATGTGAATTCTAATATCTATTATTTAGAAAAGTTTTATCTGTATCATTTTCATTAAAAAAATATATATTTTTTATATATAAAAATTTATAAATTATTTGTTATCACTCTAACATGCTACAACATAATGTTATGGGCCGCTGGCTTTACTCCTCTTACATGCTTTACTAGGCAAAGCTAGAGTGGGCGGGAGCACGGGAGCTATGCCGCTTTAAGAAACAAAGAAAATGCGGGGAATAGAGAGAGCAATATCCCTCGCTATTAAACACAGAATAAATCCGCGGGGTAGATCAACTTAATGAAATGTTCTATGTTTCTAAATATTATTGTGAGCACATATACCAAAGCTTATTCGAGAGCGGGATGGAGCAAGCAACATACCGCGGATTTAATCACGCAATAAATCCACAGCTTGGAGCAAAATGAAAAATTCATGCCAAATTGAATGTTGTGGTCAGAAAACTTTATAATGTAAACTTATGAGCGGGGTAGAACGTGCTTGTTCTATGCTGCTCGAAAATACAAAGAAAGTGAGAAGGATAGGGCACGTTCTTCAACCGCGAGATTTTACAAGGGCGAAATGGAATATATAATAATAAGATAAAGTCTAATTTTGCTACTTTAATTTTATATTCAATTAAACAGTGTAGAAGGCAAAATGCCAATATTTTATTGCTCAAAGATGGAAATACATCCATATTCATCTACAAATAAACTAGTTTGCAAGATATAATCTTTATTTTTGATGCGCTACTCTATTCTTATCTACTCTGCTTCTCTTCTATCTTACCCACTAAGTTGCTACGTTCTTCTCTATTGCTTTTGTTTTGAGCTCTATTCTATTTTCTTACTAGATTACATCAACTTACATACCCATATATAGGAGGGAAATCACTTACCAACCTTTTGATATGTATTAAATATAAAACTATGATTTCCATCGAATCACCGAATAAAAGTATCTACCAGTAATAACTCCACCTACTATAAAATGCGGTGAATGAATTTGAACGATAATATCTATCAAAAATCAATCAGATGTAAAATCAAGTTTAATTTTTAACATCCTCCTTTAAATGATATTTCGCAAAGACTTTGACACCTAGCATTTCCCTTAATCTCTTAAAATTTTTCTCCTTTAAATGTTTTGTGAAGATATCTGTAACTTGGTCTTTGGAGGTAACCATGATTATGAGGTTGTGCTACTACTAGTATCGGTGTTATTGCTTAAAGTTATAGGATGATGCATTATGTTTTCCTCCAAGTCCTCAGACTCAATCATTTTTGGCTCTTGCTAACCAATATTTGATTTTTAATTTCATACTTCATCCTCTAGGAACTTCACATCTCAGCTGATGATAAGCTTATTTGTTACAGGATTATACAACATGTAAGCCTTCGATTCTTCACTATAACCAATAAAGATACATTTATTTGCTTTGTCATCCAACTTGTTTCTCTTCTCATCTGAGATGTGTGCATATGCTATGCACCTAAAAATGCTTAAGTGGGCAATACTTGGCTTCTAGTTTCTCCATGATTCTTGAGGAATTTTATCCTTCACACTCTTTGTGGGACACTTGTTTAGAAGATAAAACTACACAAGCTATAGCTTCTGCCCATAACTCATGTGGCAATCCCTTTGTCTTCAACATACTTCATGTCATTTCTATTATAGTTTTGTTCTTCCTATCTACAATACCATTCGGTTGTGGTGTGTATCTAGCAGTGAACTACCTTTGAATTCCATTTTGTTTGCAGAAATTATAGAATTCATTGGAGATGTATTCACCTCCTCCATATGTTCTGAGAGTCTTCACATAATAGGCACTCAATTTTTCAACAAGAGCCTTGAACTTATTGACTTTTTAGAAATATTTTGATATTTTTTTGATGGGATATACCCATGTCCTCTGACTGAAATCATCTATGAAAGTCAAAAATATTTATTATCAATAAATGTGTTGGTTTGCATTGGACCACAAATATCTAAATGCACCAACTCCAATGGCTATGAAAATATCCATGACTATCCTATAGGAAATGCATCCCTATGTTGCTTGTCGACTAGACATCCTTTACATGCTTTATTAGGTTGCTCTATAAGGGATAAAACCTTCACCATCTGCTTCTTGTGTATTAAATTCAAGCCACTGAAACTTAGGTGACCAAATTTGAGATGTCATAGCCACATAGCATCTTTCACTACTATACTTAATAATAGTAGCAATTAATTTTGAATTTGTAGGGAAAACAACTTGTTATTTATCATGGATACAATTGTAACAATCCCATTCTCCTTATTCCAGATGATACATCCTCAATTTTTAAATTGGAAAATGTGTCTCTTTTGCACAAGTTGTCCAATGCTTAGCAAATTGTGTTTCAATCTAAGTACATAGTATATATCTTTAGACACCAAAACAACACCAATCTGATTATGTGACTGCAAGCACTGATCGCATTGACACACATAGCCCCAAGGGTAGCCCCCGAGAGGTTAAACAACCATCCTAACCACTCTCAAAGCAGTTTTGGAAGGTCAAAAATCAACTTGGCACCTTTAGACACTTTTCTCGATATTCGTTCCACCCGGGGATGAATTTAAGTCGGGATTCGCCCCACCTAGGGATGAATTCTAGATTCGCTCCAAGGTGGGGCAAATTTTAGGTTTGACGGGAAAAAAGTCAAATCTTGACAAATGGCGGCTCAGATCCGCCACTTAACACTTCCTTCATCGCAGGGGAGTGTGGGTGAGTATTTTTGAGCATTAGATGCTATTACAAGGGTAGTCATGAAGTCCCTATTTAGGGAGGAATCTCCTCCCCTTGGGAAGGCATGGTTGCCAAGTGGCACCTCTGCATGCCCATTTTAAAAGACCTCCAGCTCTATAAATTGGTGAGTTTCCTCACCCCAAAAGATACATAGAAGGAAAATTTTGGAGCAATGAAGTGCTGTCATTTTGCTTTCACACCCACACCCTTTTTGAGTTGTGTCTTTCACATCCTTGATCTCTTTCAGAGAGGAGGTCATAGGGTGGTTATTGGAAGCACAAATTCGAAACCAAAACCGACATTTGGTCACGATATCCCACCCATTTTTTTGACAATACCCCACAAGATATTTTGGACCCATCCCAAGTGGATTGGTGCCAAAATCAGGCCCCAAACGATGGGCGGCCTGCCTCCGGGCGCCCCCTCCCGCACTACTACAGTGCTAATCACCCCTTTTTGGAGCGATTGGAAAACTATGGTATATTTGCTTTCTTTAATTTTTGCATTCAATTCTATGCTGCTTATATAGGTTTCCCTTTTAATTTCATTTCATTTGGAAAAATTTTGATCATGTTTCTATCTTCGTTCGCCTCTACTAACTTGCAGGTAGCATCATCAAATTCATGTTGACGGAGGCCAAATTGGGAAAATATGACCATCTGGGTCTTCCCAAAATTCCCCCAATTAGGTAACCCCAAGTTTGCATGTCATTTGAGCCTCCTAGATAGAACATTGGGCACAATACCTTTTCAACGTTTTGTTGCAGATGAATTCGTCCCACCCCGGAGCGAATTCAAATCGGCAAGAAATTTCCTAACTGTTCTATTTGAAGTATTTTCTTTGGGATGCCTTGATGCCCCTATCAAATTTTTCGAGCATTTGAATTCATTTTAGTCATACTTTAATTCACTTTTCTCATTCACTTAACGTAGGCTTGGGGATTGCATGCTTTACATTATCTACAGGTGCTACTAACTATTTCTTGTTCCTTTGAACATAGGGTATGGACATCGGATGATCATAAAGGAGTCAAGACTCACCAACATGAGTGGCGGTGATGTTTGGTCGGCCCATTTTACATGTGGGCACGCGGAAGAAGGAAGGGCATCCATGGATGTAACAAGAGCACTTATTTAAAATTCTCCTAGCCCTTGGAAGGGTAGGATGCACATTGTAACCGAGTTGTGAAACATATCAATAAAAAGGGTTGTCTTCTTTATTTGCATTTTTGTTTCATTCCGATTCGCTCATGTTTTTCCCTCTTTTCATGCACTTTCAAATTCCTAGGATTTAGCGTGAAGTCTATGTTTAATTTGCATCGCATCTTCACTTTCCTTTTTGCTTCCGTATCCTCGTGATTTCAATATATTGTATACACTTTCTTTCATCTAGCCTAGTGTGGATAATAATTTTTCCTTTTCCCATGATAGGTACCTTGTTGTTGTTCCTCATCTTCACCTCAAAATTGATTTTTTTATCAAGGTGTGATAACATCTCTCTATTTATAGACATGTGTTTACTGTACCCACTATCGAGATACTAGGTGTTCTTCTAGATATTCCCCTCAGTATTGCAAGTTAAAAATAAATTTTTACAAGCATATCTACACTTTGCATTTTCAGCTTTATTCGTGTAGTGGGCTTACTACTTTTATCCTTATCCGATTTCTTTCTACAATAATAGCTATAATGACAAAATTTCTTGTAGTAGTAATATTGGATATTTGATTTATTATATCTCTAATTTATATCATTACCTCTTCATCCCACTTGATAGAAATTGCAATTGGTCTCTCCTTCATTGGATTTTAACCTTCCTCCTTGCCTATGGCCTCTTTAATGCTAACCTCTATTGCTATGTCCTCTTCCTCCTTGAAAAGTGGAGGCTCATTGGTGGTATTCTTATCTTCTGGTATTATATAAAAATGAGATCTTTGTTTTGAATGCTTGCTCTAATGAGGACTGAGATGATATGCTCAGCCTCTGCTCATGTGTTTGTAGAGAACCCATGAGCTCATCCATTGAGAGGGTAATTGAATTCCTCAATTCTTCAATTATTATCATAATTAATTTGAACCTTGCTAGTAGGATCCTTAGTATATTCTACATAATTCTTTAATTTTATATATTTTCCTCATTCAACCTCTTCTGGTTGATGACACCCATTTTCTGAGTAAAGAACTCATCCATGGACTCTAACTCACTCATAAATAAGTTCTCACACTCTCTTCTCAGTATCTACAACCTCATCAGCTTCACCTTTTTGGTGCTCTAGAAGGAGCTAGCTAGAATTTCCCATGCCTACTTTAATTTAGTTGTTGTTACAATTCTTGAGAAAATTATTTTCTTGACTTCCTGCATTATATAAAATAATACCTCTAGTCTTTATTTCAATTATCCTTCAAAAAGTCTAGCTCTACTTTGGAGAGAGTGCCAATGTTACTACATATGCTGGTTATGTATAAAAATTCTCCACCAAGTCTTATAGCTATTGAGACCCAAAAATAATCTTTACCTACATACTCTAGTAATCATAGTTATTGAAATACGGGATCTGCAACTACAACGAGTTACCTCCAAAATCCATTGCTTCTTATATTCCATGAGTCTAGTGCTAGCTTTTATACCAATTTGAAAGCTTTACTAAGAGTTTCATGGGAGTAGGATGGTGCATGCTCTAGTCCATAGCATGGAAGAGAATCACTTGTTGGAATGCAAAGCACGTCAATGGGTCGCTGATAAAATATGAGTTGCTTGCTATAACACAAAAACTGGAGCGGGATGTAGTATACCATTAATTTCAATAGGTTTGAAGTTTGCAAGCTATAATATAATGTTTCAAGCCACTAAATTTATTTATCTTACACACCTTACTAGGTAAATCTAGAGCGAGTTGGAGCACAGGAGCTATATCGCTCTAAGAAACAAAGAAAACATGCAAAATGGAGAGAGAAATATCCCATGGATTTAAACATGATATAAATATGTGTGATAGGTCAACATAATTAAATATTCTATACCACTAAATATTATTGCAGGCACGTATACCAAAGCTTATTCAAGAATGGGATGGAGCAAGCAACATACCGTAGATTTAATCATGCAGTAAATTTACAGCTTAGAGAAAAATTAAAAAGTTATGCCAAAGTGAATGTTGCGGTTTGTGATGATTAATTAAATAAAGTGTTTGGAATATGATAATAATAGAAATGTTTCCTACGTCGTTGATCTAAAATATCAAGACACTTTATAATGCAAACTTATGAGCGGGCTAGAACATGCTTGTTCTATGCCACTCAAAAATACAAATAAAGTGAATGGGATGGAACACCTTCTTCAACCACGATATTTTACAGGGGATATCAAGCAGAATGGAACATATAACAATAATACAAATGTTAAATTTGCTAAATTAGTTTTATATTCAACCAAATAGTACACAGAAGGAAAAATATAAATATTTTATTGCTCAAATATAGAAATACATCCACATACATTAGTTTGGAAATACATCCATATTCATCTACAACTGAACCAATTTGTAGGACATACTCTATATTTTTTCTATGTTGCTCTATTATTCTTTGCTTTGCTTCTCTTCTATCTCACCCACTATGTTATTGTGTTCTTATCTATCACTCTTGTCTTGAGCTCTATTCTATTTGCTTGTGAGATGACATCAACTTATATAGTCAGATATAGAAGGAAGAAGGCTTACCAGCCTTTTGATATGCATTAAATACAAAATAGGGTTTCTTTCCAATCACAAAACAAATGCATCTATCAATAATAATTGTACCTACTATAAAATACGATGAATAGATTTGGATGATAAGATTTATCAGATATCTATCAAATGTAAAATCAAGTTTAAGTTCTAACATGAATAAATAAATTGGTAGGCGATACACCAATATATAGAATTACTATAAATCTAATAATAATTTTTTTTATTTATAGAAATTTTCTTTACTTTTGTATGAAATTTTCTATTTTTTATTCACATTTCTATCTTCAATATTGCTTTCTTATTTGTCCAAACTCTTTGCATGTGTTTTTCCATATTAAGCGTTAATGTTTTCAACATTCTCCCTCTTAATGCTTAATTTTCTAACTTTCAATTTTGTAAAGAAAACTCGCTCTTCAATGTGCTATTCTACATACATCCACATTGTTGTGCATTCATATTCACATACTTTTGAACATCTTGTTTATGACTATCTTTTCTTCTTAAATGTGTGTTTGATCCCATGACTCAACTAGAAGTGTCCTTATGGTATCCTTCTCATCCTTCAAGATTATATTGATAATAAATCACTACAACTACCAAGTATAATAAAATAGATCACTATTTATGAGGTTCACTTTATTATTTTTGCATTAAATCTTCATATTTATTCTCTCATATGTGAGATATTCCTTCTACTGGTTCTCTTTGGCCATCCGTTTTTTGCACTGTGAGATGTAATGGCCAAACTTCTTATAGAAATAACACTTGACCTTTGACATGTCCTTCTGACCAGATCCAGCTTGCTAATTTTTTGAACTGCCTCTTCCACCTTGCTGATGGAAATTACAGTTAGTCTCCCCTTCGCTAGGGTTTGACCTTCCTCCTTGCTTGTTGCCTTTCCCATGCCTGCCTTTGCCTCTTCCTCCATGAGAACTAGAGGCGCTATGGTGGGAATCTTGTCCGCCACTTGTCTCAAAATGAGACCCGAGCCCGTAATGCTTGCTCCGGAGAGGTCCGATATGAATGACTCGAGACTCTACTCATGTGTCTTCAATGAACCCATGATCTCATCCGTCGAGAGAGTTTTTAGATCCCTTGACTCTTCGATTGCTATCACAACCGAGTCAAACTTGGTGGGTAGACTTCGGCGACACGGTGCGATCGTCGGGGGTGAAGTTCGGACTTTGATCAACAAACGGTGCAGTATGCGGATGTCGGGGCGCCCGTCAAACTATGCAGGGCCCAGGGCACAATAGGGGAAAATTTCTTGAAGTCTGAATGGCGCACAAAGCAGACTTCGCACGGTGTTTTGCTGAAGTTCAACTTTGGGAGTGAAGTACGAAGTGCGAAGTGCAGACTGCGCCCAGCAAAGTGCAAACGGGGCAACTCACGCTTTGCTTGTGCACTCGGGTTGCGCCCCTAGAGAATGTGCAATCGGGTTGTGCTTGGATCTCGGGCGCAGTCGGGTTGCGACAGTGAACTTGGAAGACTCTTTCGAACTTAGCCAACTTTGGCTTTGCACTCTTTTCTATCCGAAAGGCTTGCACGGCTGTGGTAATGGCTTGCTTGGCTAGGAGGAGAGAAAAAAACACCGAAACTGAGATCACAGTCTCGGATCTGAGCTCTAACTATTAGAACCCAAACACAATCGCTTTGAGGCGATTTGTACAGAGAGCAAGAAACTTTAACACATAAAAGTAACTGCAAACCCTAAAGATGCTTAAAACAATAGCGAACTTTATTCATATGAAACGAGGGTTACAGAAGTCCTCAACTGAGGAAATAACAACATCTACAGACTAAGCTGTAGGATAAACTGAAAGGCAAAATGTCGAGTCAGCTGCTCGAACATTAATCAGATGAGCCACACTGCTGATTGAAATACTCTCCTTTCTCTGCTCTATTCTCCGCACTTTCTTTCCTCTTCTTCCACTCTCTGCTTTTCTAAAGAACCCAAACTGCCTTATATAGCTACGGGGAGAGGATGATAGGGTTTGTCCTCTCATAGGTTCTGATAGGCCCTCAACTAGGGTTTCTGACCAATCGCCGAACTGGCATTAACTTCTGCGGCGATCGGATCTGTCAGATGTCACATCTGTCAGAGGGTAGGTGCAACGTCATGTCAAACATTTTTTCCGGGATCCCCAACTGCGCGAGCGCAGTCCGGCTTCACCCAGTTTCGGAGCACAGTCTGGCCGAGGCATGAAATATGGGTTAATATTTCTAACAACCTTGCCATCAGAGACAGCCATTCAGTCCTTCATCTTGGAGATTTTCGTTACATTTTTGCTCATGTTCGTCATCTGTGCAGTGGACACTGACACTCGAGAGGTAAAATATCGAAATTCCCAACTATATTTTTTAATCTAATATATATATATATATATATATAATTTGTTTAACCCAAGATAGGAGATCTTGGGCTTATATATATATATATATATATATATATATATATATAATTTGTTTAACCCCAAGATAGGAGATCTTAGGAAAAGCCCAGTAATTTTTTTTATTGAATTGATGCAGATAGGAGAACCGGCAGGATTAGCAGTTGGCACCACCGTTGCAATGAACGTGCTTGTAGCCGGGTATATCTCTTTTCTTTTGGTTGAGAAGGAAATTTTTAATAATTTTTAGTTTATTGGTAGAGGGTATATCTTTATTATAAAATTTTATGATCATTTAATGATTTTTAAATTGATCTAAGATTTTAAAATTATGAAAATTTTCTTAGGTGTTTTTTTCACATCTCCTACTCATCACTTCATAAAAACTTTAAGGTCATTCAACGATTTTTGTTTTAATTTGCATGGAAATTTTCTTGAGTTTGTTTGCAGGAAAATATCGGGGGCTTCGATGAACCCGGCAAGGAGCATAGGTTCTGCAGTGTCGGGCAATTTATACAAGAAGTTATGGATTTATCTGTTGGCTCCCCCCTGGGTGCCATAGCAGGCGCGTGTTCATATGACATGTTTCGCCTCAGCGAGAAGCCCGTGTGCGAGATTATCAAGAGAGGGTCATTCCTGAAAGGCCAGAGCAAGACTGAGAGCATGATTCCATGTAGTCTCTCCCCTGAAAAGTTTTAGTAGGTATCATTGGAAACAATTTAAGAAGCCTTTGTAACAAATTTTAGTATATTGACCTTTTATTGGCAGATCAGTTTAAAAAAACAGATTGAATGTTATCACATTTCCATCAATTTACATATTAAACACATGGATGTAAGATCAAATCTATTTTTTTAAAGATCACCTAGTATCCATGGAACCTCCATGCTCATAGTAATCTTCGTTTCAATCTTGTAATAAAATCTAAAACTTGAGCATATGAACATGATAAAGAGGATTACCGTAGTAGTGTGCACTGCATCAGCAAATTATTTACTTTTGATCGTCAAATATCAATCCACGTAAATCTGTGTTCATCTGCTAATTCAGAAGTCAAAAGCCTGAAATCGACAAATGAATAAGTTAAATTTTGTTGTGCGACTGTAAAGTGTTTACTGTCACATTTTAATTGTCACAGATTATAGGTGATAGTAAACTGATAGTAAACAGTTAAATTTTATATTAATCTTAAATACTGTTTAGTGGTATTGGAGAGTCTAAGATGTAAGATGTGAATTCTAATATCTATTATTTAGAAAAGTTTTATCTGTATCATTTTCATTAAAAAAATATATATTTTTTATATATAAAAATTTATAAATTATTTGTTATCACTCTAACATGCTACAACATAATGTTATGGGCCGCTGGCTTTACTCCTCTTACATGCTTTACTAGGCAAAGCTAGAGTGGGCGGGAGCACGGGAGCTATGCCGCTTTAAGAAACAAAGAAAATGCGGGGAATAGAGAGAGCAATATCCCTCGCTATTAAACACAGAATAAATCCGCGGGGTAGATCAACTTAATGAAATGTTCTATGTTTCTAAATATTATTGTGAGCACATATACCAAAGCTTATTCGAGAGCGGGATGGAGCAAGCAACATACCGCGGATTTAATCACGCAATAAATCCACAGCTTGGAGCAAAATGAAAAATTCATGCCAAATTGAATGTTGTGGTCAGAAAACTTTATAATGTAAACTTATGAGCGGGGTAGAACGTGCTTGTTCTATGCTGCTCGAAAATACAAAGAAAGTGAGAAGGATAGAGCACGTTCTTCAACCGCGAGATTTTACAAGGGCGAAATGGAATATATAATAATAAGATAAAGTCTAATTTTGCTACTTTAATTTTATATTCAATTAAACAGTGTAGAAGGCAAAATGCCAATATTTTATTGCTCAAAGATGGAAATACATCCATATTCATCTACAAATAAACTAGTTTGCAAGATATAATCTTTATTTTTGATGCGCTACTCTATTCTTATCTACTCTGCTTCTCTTCTATCTTACCCACTAAGTTGCTACGTTCTTCTCTATTGCTTTTGTTTTGAGCTCTATTCTATTTTCTTACTAGATTACATCAACTTACATACCCATATATAGGAGGGAAATCACTTACCAACCTTTTGATATGTATTAAATATAAAACTATGATTTCCATCGAATCACCGAATAAAAGTATCTACCAGTAATAACTCCACCTACTATAAAATGCGGTGAATGAATTTGAACGATAATATCTATCAAAAATCAATCAGATGTAAAATCAAGTTTAATTTTTAACATCCTCCTTTAAATGATATTTCGCAAAGACTTTGACACCTAGCATTTCCCTTAATCTCTTAAAATTTTTCTCCTTTAAATGTTTTGTGAAGATATCTGTAACTTGGTCTTTGGAGGTAACCATGATTATGAGGTTGTGCTACTACTAGTATCGGTGTTATTGCTTAAAGTTATAGGATGATGCATTATGTTTTCCTCCAAGTCCTCAGACTCAATCATTTTTGGCTCTTGCTAACCAATATTTGATTTTTAATTTCATACTTCATCCTCTAGGAACTTCACATCTCAGCTGATGATAAGCTTATTTGTTACAGGATTATACAACATGTAAGCCTTCGATTCTTCACTATAACCAATAAAGATACATTTATTTGCTTTGTCATACAACTTGTTTCTCTTCTCATCTGAGATGTGTGCATATGCTATGCACCTAAAAATGCTTAAGTGGGCAATACTTGGCTTCTAGTTTCTCCATGATTCTTGAGGAATTTTATCCTTCACACTCTTTGTGGGACACTTGTTTAGAAGATAAAACTACACAAGCTATAGCTTCTGCCCATAACTCATGTGGCAATCCCTTTGTCTTCAACATACTTCATGTCATTTCTATTATAGTTTTGTTCTTCCTATCTACAATACCATTCGGTTGTGGTGTGTATCTAGCAGTGAACTACCTTTGAATTCCATTTTGTTTGCAGAAATTATAGAATTCATTGGAGATGTATTCACCTCCTCCATATGTTCTGAGAGTCTTCACATAATAGGCACTCAATTTTTCAACAAGAGCCTTGAACTTATTGACTTTTTAGAAATATTTTGATATTTTTTTGATGGGATATACCCATGTCCTCTGACTGAAATCATCTATGAAAGTCAAAAATATTTATTATCAATAAATGTGTTGGTTTGCATTGGACCACAAATATCTAAATGCACCAACTCCAATGGCTATGAAAATATCCATGACTATCCTATAGGAAATGCATCCCTATGTTGCTTGTCGACTAGACATCCTTTACATGCTTTATTAGGTTGCTCTATAAGGGATAAAACCTTCACCATCTGCTTCTTGTGTATTAAATTCAAGCCACTGAAACTTAGGTGACCAAATTTGAGATGTCATAGCCACATAGCATCTTTCACTACTATACTTAATAATAGTAGCAATTAATTTTGAATTTGTAGGGAAAACAACTTGTTATTTATCATGGATACAATTGTAACAATCCCATTCTCCTTATTCCAGATGATACATCCTCAATTTTTAAATTGGAAAATGTGTCTCTTTTGCACAAGTTGTCCAATGCTTAGCAAATTGTGTTTCAATCTAAGTACATAGTATATATCTTTAGACACCAAAACAACACCAATCTGATTATGTGACTGCAAGCACTGATCGCATTGACACACATAGCCCCAAGGGTAGCCCCCAGAGGTTAAACAACCATCCTAACCACTCTCAAAGCAGTTTTGGAAGGTCAAAAATCAACTTGGAACCTTTAGACACTTTTCTCAGTATTCGTTCCACCCAGGGATGAATTTAAACTGGGATTCGCCCCACCTAGGGATGAATTCTAGATTCGCTCCAGGGTGGGGCAAATTTTAGGTTTGACGGGAAAAAAGTCAAATCTTGACAAATGGCAGCTCATATCCGCCACTTAACACTTCCTTCATCGCAGGGGAGTGTGGGTGAGTATTTTTGAGCATTAGATGCTATTACAAGGGTAGTCATGAAGTCCCTATTTAGGGAGGAATCTCCTCCCCTTGGGAAGGCATGGTTGCCAAGTGGCACCTCTGCATGCCCATTTTAAAAGACCTCCGACTCTATAAATTGGTGAGTTTCCTCACCCCAAAAGATACAAAGAAGGAAAATTTTGGAGCAATGAAGTGTCTGTCATTTTGCTTTCACACCCACACCCTTTTTGAGTTGTGTCTTTCACATCCTTGATCTCTTTCAGAGAGGAGGTCATAGGGTGGTTATTGGAAGCACAAATTCGAAACCAAAACCGACATTTGGTCACGATATCCCACCCATTTTTTTGACAATACCCCACAAGATATTTTGGACCCATCCCAAGTGGATTGGTGCCAAAATCAGGCCCCAAACGATGGGCGGCCTGCCTCCGGGCGCCCCCTCCCACACTACTACAGTGCTAATCACCCCTTTTTGGAGCGATTGGAAAACTATGGTATATTTGCTTTCTTTCATTTTTGCATTCAATTCTATGCTGCTTATATAGGTTTCCATTTTAATTTCATTTCATTTGGAAAAATTTTGATCATGTTTCTATCTTCGTTCGCCTCTACTAACTTGCAGGTAGCATCATCAAATTCATGTTGACGGAGGCCAAATTGGGAAAATATGACCATCTGGGTCTTCCCAAAATGCCCCCAATTAGGTAACCCCAAGTTTGCATGTCATTTGAGCCTCCTAGATAGAACATTGGGCACAATACCTTTTCAACGTTTTGTTGCAGATGAATTCGTCCCACCCCGGAGCGAATTCAAATCGGCAAGAAATTTCCTAACTGTTCTATTTGAAGTATTTTCTTTGGGATGCCTTGATGCCCCTATCAAATTTTTCGAGCATTTGAATTCATTTTAGTCATACTTTAATTCACTTTTCTCATTCACTTAACGTAGGCTTGGGGATTGCATGCTTTACATTATCTACAGGTGCTACTAACTATTTCTTGTTCCTTTGAACATAGGGTATGGACATCGGATGATCATAAAGGAGTCAAGACTCACCAACATGAGTGGCGGTGATGTTTGGTCGGCCCATTTTACATGTGGGCACGCGGAAGAAGGAAGGGCATCCATGGATGTAACAAGAGCACTTATTTAAAATTCTCCTAGCCCTTGGAAGGGTAGGATGCACATTGTAACCGAGTTGTGAAACATATCAATAAAAAGGGTTGTCTTCTTTATTTGCATTTTTGTTTCATTCCGATTCGCTCATGTTTTTCCCTCTTTTCATGCACTTTCAAATTCCTAGGATTTAGCGTGAAGTCTATGTTTAATTTGCATCGCATCTTCACTTTCCTTTTTGCTTCCGTATCCTCATGATTTCAATATATTGTATACACTTTCTTTCATCTAGCCTAGTGTGGATAATAATTTTTCCTTTTCCCATGATAGGTACCTTGTTGTTGTTCCTCATCTTCACCTCAAAATTGATTTTTTTATCAAGGTGTGATAACATCTCTCTATTTATAGACATGTGTTTACTGTACCCACTATCGAGATACTAGGTGTTCTTCTAGATATTCCCCTCAGTATTGCAAGTTAAAAATAAATTTTTACAAGCATATCTACACTTTGCATTTTCAGCTTTATTCGTGTAGTGGGCTTACTACTTTTATCCTTATCCGATTTCTTTCTACAATAATAGCTATAATGACAAAATTTCTTGTAGTAGTAATATTGGATATTTGATTTATTATATCTCTAATTTATATCATTACCTCTTCATCCCACTTGATAGAAATTGCAATTGGTCTCTCCTTCATTGGATTTTAACCTTCCTCCTTGCCTATGGCCTCTTTAATGCTAACCTCTATTGCTATGTCCTCTTCCTCCTTGAAAAGTGGAGGCTCATTGGTGGTATTCTTATCTTCTGGTATTATATAAAAATGAGATCTTTGTTTTGAATGCTTGCTCTAATGAGGACTGAGATGATATGCTCAGCCTCTGCTCATGTGTTTGTAGAGAACCCATGAGCTCATCCATTGAGAGGGTAATTGAATTCCTCAATTCTTCAATTATTATCATAATTAATTTGAACCTTGCTAGTAGGATCCTTAGTATATTCTACATAATTCTTTAATTTTATATATTTTCCTCATTCAACCTCTTCTGGTTGATGACACCCATTTTCTGAGTAAAGAACTCATCCATGGACTCTAACTCACTCATAAATAAGTTCTCACACTCTCTTCTCAGTATCTACAACCTCATCAGCTTCACCTTTTTGGTGCTCTAGAAGGAGCTAGCTAGAATTTCCCATGCCTACTTTAATTTAGTTGTTGTTACAATTCTTGAGAAAATTATTTTCTTGACTTCCTGCATTATATAAAATAATACCTCTAGTCTTTATTTCAATTATCCTTCAAAAAGTCTAGCTCTACTTTGGAGAGAGTGCCAATGTTACTACATATGCTGGTTATGTATAAAAATTCTCCACCAAGTCTTATAGCTATTGAGACCCAAAAATAATCTTTACCTACATACTCTAGTAATCATAGTTATTGAAATACGGGATCTGCAACTACAACGAGTTACCTCCAAAATCCATTGCTTCTTATATTCCATGAGTCTAGTGCTAGCTTTTATACCAATTTGAAAGCTTTACTAAGAGTTTCATGGGAGTAGGATGGTGCATGCTCTAGTCCATAGCATGGAAGAGAATCACTTGTTGGAATGCAAAGCACGTCAATGGGTCGCTGATAAAATATGAGTTGCTTGCTATAACACAAAAACTGGAGCGGGATGTAGTATACCATTAATTTCAATAGGTTTGAAGTTTGCAAGCTATAATATAATGTTTCAAGCCACTAAATTTATTTATCTTACACACCTTACTAGGTAAATCTAGAGCGAGTTGGAGCACAGGAGCTATATCGCTCTAAGAAACAAAGAAAACATGCAAAATGGAGAGAGAAATATCCCATGGATTTAAACATGATATAAATATGTGTGATAGGTCAACATAATTAAATATTCTATACCACTAAATATTATTGCAGGCACGTATACCAAAGCTTATTCAAGAATGGGATGGAGCAAGCAACATACCGTAGATTTAATCATGCAGTAAATTTACAGCTTAGAGAAAAATTAAAAAGTTATGCCAAAGTGAATGTTGCGGTTTGTGATGATTAATTAAATAAAGTGTTTGGAATATGATAATAATAGAAATGTTTCCTACGTCGTTGATCTAAAATATCAAGACACTTTATAATGCAAACTTATGAGCGGGCTAGAACATGCTTGTTCTATGCCACTCAAAAATACAAATAAAGTGAATGGGATGGAACACCTTCTTCAACCACGATATTTTACAGGGGATATCAAGCAGAATGGAACATATAACAATAATACAAATGTTAAATTTGCTAAATTAGTTTTATATTCAACCAAATAGTACACAGAAGGAAAAATATAAATATTTTATTGCTCAAATATAGAAATACATCCACATACATTAGTTTGGAAATACATCCATATTCATCTACAACTGAACCAATTTGTAGGACATACTCTATATTTTTTCTATGTTGCTCTATTATTCTTTGCTTTGCTTCTCTTCTATCTCACCCACTATGTTATTGTGTTCTTATCTATCACTCTTGTCTTGAGCTCTATTCTATTTGCTTGTGAGATGACATCAACTTATATAGTCAGATATAGAAGGAAGAAGGCTTACCAGCATTTTGATATGCATTAAATACAAAATAGGGTTTCTTTCCAATCACAAAACAAATGCATCTATCAATAATAATTGTACCTACTATAAAATACGATGAATAGATTTGGATGATAAGATTTATCAGATATCTATCAAATGTAAAATCAAGTTTAAGTTCTAACATGAATAAATAAATTGGTAGGCGATACACCAATATATAGAATTACTATAAATCTAATAATAATTTTTTTTATTTATAGAAATTTTCTTTACTTTTGTATGAAATTTTCTATTTTTTATTCACATTTCTATCTTCAATATTGCTTTCTTATTTGTCCAAACTCTTTGCATGTGTTTTTCCATATTAAGCGTTAATGTTTTCAACATTCTCCCTCTTAATGCTTAATTTTCTAACTTTCAATTTTGTAAAGAAAACTCGCTCTTCAATGTGCTATTCTACATACATCCACATTGTTGTGCATTCATATTCACATACTTTTGAACATCTTGTTTATGACTATCTTTTCTTCTTAAATGTGTGTTTGATCCCATGACTCAACTAGAAGTGTCCTTATGGTATCCTTCTCATCCTTCAAGATTATATTGATAATAAATCACTACAACTACCAAGTATAATAAAATAGATCACTATTTATGAGGTTCACTTTATTATTTTTGCATTAAATCTTCATATTTATTCTCTCATATGTGAGATATTCCTTCTCTCATGAGTAGGAATACCTTGATGTTAAAACCTACCAACCTTTTTCAGATTATTTACATTCTCTTATTTGGAGTGTTTAGTCATTGAAGAAATCATAAAATTAAAATTAGATGTTGGGATATATTATTAAATCAAATTTTAAGATACCATGCAACTTGGTTAAGGATTTAAATAAAAGTTAACTTTGTAATATGGATAGGATTATGAAAGTAAGAATATCTTGAGTAAAATATATTTTTTTTTTAGCACTCTTTTTCCCCCAAATTTAGAAATAGTTATCTAGGAGTTCAAAGGAACCAACCTGCTCTAGATATTGATCGCTATAGTTTTTACAACTCCCCGATCATTCAATGTTGGTCAATATCTATGGGTGCACAAACATTTCCTTAGATAGCTTCTTAGACCAACATGCAACCAAGCAAGTAGAATTGGGTTGTTATATGTGGTATCAGAGCTCTAAGTTGTAAGAATTCTAGGTTATTATATTTTAAAGACTTTCTCTAATAACCATAGCAAGCCTAAAACATACAAATTTGTATAGCTCTACTGATTAGAGAAATGGAGGACCTTGCATCTACAATAAAAATTATTTTAAGGGTAGTTGGAATAATTTGTATATGTGATCAATGGAAGGGATGGAATCACAATGAATGATGGAACTTTTATTATAATTTCCCAAGAGTAGAACTACACAACATTAGAAGATTTGAAGAAACAAAAAATAACTAATTGTTTATTCCATGGATAAACTTTGTATAAATAACAAATTTGATCATTGAGAGTCATTGGATTACAACAACTCATCAAATCTGATGTAGACTATAACTAAGAGTTCACCTGACTCATGAAGGAGTGGAAACTCAATTAAGTCTATCCTAGTAGAACTTAAGAGAATAATTACTTATTCTAACACCCCCTCTTAAGTGATACTAGGGGTATATTGTGCAAATGAGTCCCGACAACAGAGCTTGATGAGGTGCTCATGTACAATGGTTTATTTTCTGAAGAGATAGTAAAAACCCTATGGGAAAAACCGTCTATCAAAAAAATAAAAAAGGAAGACGAAAGTCTTCATTTTGTGAAGATTTTCCTCTTAATACAAAATAATTGAGTCTCAAAAACATGTCATAATGAGGTACTCATTTACAATATATATGAGAGATGGTGAAAAACCACATGGAAAAAATCATTTGCTATGAAATAAAGAGGCATGTCTTCAGATGGCGAATATTGTCCTTAATAATAATAAAAAAATGATTCCTAGTAACATGGCCTAATGAGGTACTCATTTACAATTTATATATGTGAGAGATGGTGAAAAAAGCACATGGGAAAAACCATCCTCCAAAGAATACTCCAAGTTTCTCTTGCAACTGTGTGTAACACTGATAAGGAAATGACTTGGTGAATATATCTACAACTTGATTTTTAGTGGGAATATAGTCCAAGTATATGTCCTCATTCTGAATATATTATCAAATTATGTTCATGTGTATCTCAATGTGCTTGGTGCATTGATGTTCAACTGGATTGCATGCAATATGAATTGTGCTCTAATTTTCACATCAAAGAGTAATAGGTTTCTCATGGGAAAAACCAAATTCTCTTAGAATATGATGAAGCCAAAGAGCTTCCTGACTTGCTAAAAATATTGCCATGTATTCTGCCTCTATAGATGATAAGGCCATGATAAGGCCATTTATTTTTGTTTTTTGCATAACCAAGCAATTGGTCAAGAACCAAGACAAAAGACATAGCCAGACGTTGAACATTTGTATTCTACTGAACTTGCCTAATATGAATTTGTGTAGCCAATGATATCTATGGATTTTCCCTCATATAAGATCCCAAAGTGAGTAGTTCCTTGCAAGTTAGTGGAGGATTTGTTTTGCTACTTTCTAGTGATTGAAATGAGGTTGATGTGAGAATATAGATATTAAGCCAACAACATATGAGATATCTAGATGAGTATGAGTAAGGTATAACAAACTCCCTACAAGATGACAGTATAGAGTTGCATCACATAGAGAAGATGTGCAAGAAGTACATAGATTGACTCCAGACTGAAAAGGTCTAGGAGAAGGTTTGCAATCTGTCATATTAAATATTTGAAGAAGATATATAGTGTATTTTTGTTGCCACAATGAAACTCTTGTATATATTTGATTTATTTGGATCGTAAGAAAGTAATGAGCTAGACCCAGATTAGCAATATCAAATTTTTTAGAGATGGAGTATTTTACAGTCTAAATGTGAGCAAAGTCACTACCAGTGAGTAGTAGATCATCAACATATAGAACAAGTATGGTGATTTTTCTTTCATCTCTCTAAATATAGATTGTGTTATCAGCCTCACAATGAGAAAAACTTGAGGAAAGAAGGAAGGAGTCTATTTTTTCATACCAAGCTCTAGGAGCTTGTTTGAGGCCATAGAGAGACTTCTTTAGCCTACAAAAAATAGAGGAGTCTTGAGTGAAACCAACAAGTTGTTCCATGAATATCTCTTCCTTTAATTCCCCATGTAATAAAGCACTTTTTACATCCATTTGAAAGACATGCCACTTTTGGGAAGCAGCCATAGCAAGAACCAGTCTAACAGAATCCATTTTGGTAACTGGTGCAAAGGTTTTAGCATAATCAATTCCTCTAATTTGAGAGAAACATTTGGCTCCTAGGAGAGCTTTGTGTTTTTCAATTTCTCTATTAGGCCCATATTTTATTTTGTAAATCCATTTACAGTAAACTATTTTGTTTCCTTTATGTAGGGGAACTAAATCCCAAGTTTCATTTTTTATTAAGGAAGAGAATTTGTTTTCCATGGCATCATCCCATTATTTAATACCAATGGCTTCTTTGAAGGATTGAGGATCAGAGGAAATAGACTAATAGACAAGACTAGTACCAATGGAATTTTTTAATCTAGATGATGGAAGATTTGGAATGTAAGGAGTGGCTTATTTAACAATGGTGTGGACCCATTTTGGCATAGTGGAAGGATTATAAGGAGTGGAAAGACTTTTATTTGGAGTTATAGATTTCTCATCTTGATAATCAATCTCTAAATTAATACCTAAAGTTGTTTATTCATTATATTGAGGTTCTACAATAGTTACCATTTCATGGGTGTTCAGTCCCTTTAGGTAGTTATAACTGAGATGACCAAGCATTTCATACCAAATTTTTCTTTCAATATCTCCATGAGCCACCAAATAGGAGGCTCCTTCTGGATTTTTGAATTCTTTGAAGTGAAATAGGTGAGTGTTGTGATCAATATCTCCTTTGGCTACAAGAGAGTGAAGGTCTTTAAAGTCTCTTATCTCAACTCCTATTTGAGAGAAGATAACATTATTTATTGAGCCACCATAAATTGATATGTCACCCTTTTTTTTTACTAGGATAAAGGAATATTCACCAACTTCTATTCTACATGTTGAACTTGAGGAGATAGAAGAGAATGACTCATCTGAAGCAGTCATATGATGATTTTATCCAGAATCTAGGACCTAGTAATTAGATGAAGTATTGGCGATCTTCCTTTGAAAATTTAGGACTTTTCCTAATTGATTTTTAGTGTCTATCTTTTGATCCTTCATAGATGCCTCTAGTTATTGTAATATTTTCTAGCATTTATTTGCAGAATGACCATTCTTTTTGCAGTGAGTACAAGTTATGGGACTTATTTATTTATTTTTTAATTTTTATTTAGTGGAGGTGGATGCTACTAAGGCTTTAAATAACTATGAAGAGATATAATGCTTTGCATGTTTTGTTTCTTCTCTAGTTAGTCTCTCACAAAATTCTTTTAAGAAGGGCATTTTAAAACTTACACCAAGAGCATCTTTTATAGATAGAAAGGTGGTTACAAATATCTGAAATACACCATTTAATTTAGAAAGAATTATATAGTTGTATTCTTCGTATTTTTTATCCTTACCACTACCTTTAAATTGAGTAAGGGCTTCCTTAAATTTGGTGAGAAAGTCAACAATATTTCTAAAGTCTTTAGAAGACAATGCTATTAATTCTGACTCTAGCTTCATTGACCTCATTTGATCTACTTTTCCAAATAATTTCTTTATTTTATCTCAACTTTCATAAGCATTTTTAAAATCTCTAATATGAAACCATAAGCTTTCATTTACATTAGTGCTTATAATACCCATTGTTTCATACAACTTTCCTTTATGAACAAATTTTTCTTATTCTTTTTCAAATTCAGGTTGCTCCTCTTCTAGCAGTTGTGTGAGCCCTTTTTGAGAAATGAGATTTAATATTTTAGGTTTCTATGTATGATAGTTATGAGGGGTTAGTCGATAAATTGTATTCATTGTATTCATTTTTCAAAAGAAAATTGAAGAGAACCAGAAATTCCCCCCTTTAACTTCAATTTTATATTTTTAGATAATGCAATGGATCAAAAAACCTTTGAGAAAAATCAAGCTCCTCAAAATACCCACCCTAACTTGAGGGAAACTATAAGTAAATGAGGAGGTTTGATTATTTTATAAGGTCAATGAAACAAGTTTTATGCCAGGCCTAATATCTCCTCTTCTCAATTACTCGCCCTTACATGAGGGAAACTATAAGTAATGATTAGAATTGATATTTGGAACATAGGATTTTTAAAGAATAATCAGCCAAACCTCTATATTGGAAATCTGAAGAACCCGCCCTTACTTGAGGGAAACTATAAGTTATTAGATTCCAATACTTGGTATATAGGTGATTAAATTTAATGTATTTGTTTTAATTTAAGAAAGGAACATCAATTTAGAAAAAAAATATTATATAAAATTCTAGTGAAGAAAATATTGTAACTTAAGTTTTCCTTACTTTAAGAACCCAAATGAATTAATTAAATTTATTATATAAAATACTTTTTTTTAAGAAAGAATACTTATAAAAGAATATTTGAAAGAAAGGAAATAACAATTATATATGTAATTTAATCTTCTACAATTATTAAAATTAAAACTACTTAATTTTTAAGAAAGAATATATGTAAGAGAATAAAAGAACTTTCTTTCTATGAATAAATATTTCTATATAATGAAAGAACTTTGAAATAAAGGAGATAACAAAGAAATCAAAGGAAATGAGGCAAATATAAATAAAGGACACAAAAACAACCCCCCTTAAAGCTAATGATAGGTGCAAAAAATAGCACCTATGAAAAACCCCTGAAATTTTATTATGAGATTACAATTTATTCCTTTTCTTGGGCCACTTGTAGGCTGTAAAGAAAGGATATATTAGAAGCTTACAATTTGAGAAGAACTAGCAGATATAAATTATAATTTTTCTAAAAAAATGAAATAATATATGAGATCTGAGCTCTATGATATCTGACGTCAGGAGAAAAAATCATCAGAGCTCCTACAATGAATAGGAGACATCAGTTGGTAGCAATGAAGGAGCCTGGAAAGCACCGAAAAGCTATGAAGTCGCTGCACGAAGATGAGGTGTAAAGAAAAAATAATATAAAAGAAAAATTAGATTTTTACCTGAAGGGTTCCCTTGTAGGATGTTGGAATGAGCTTCAAAGAACATGAAGGAAATGGTGGCTATGTATCACTGCATATATGTAAGATAAAAGGGAGCCAACATTTAAATATTATATATTAAAAATTATACCTCTGTACTACGTTTCAAAGGAATGGCTTCTTAGGGAGGCGTGTTTTCAATAGGTCATTGATGGCACCACACAGAGTGTAGTAAGAAGATCTCATAGAGGTTTGCCACATGAAGAGAGGCTTATGACATACACATAAAAATGTAAAAAAGAATAATACCTAGAGATATCTTTAGAAGACATTAGAGAGGATAACCAAATATCTCACAGACGTCTCCTCAGATATAGAAATCAGAATATGTAATGCAAAAAATCATCAAAGTATATTGCTAATATGAAGAAATAGCATTCAAACCAGAGACAACATAATATTTCCAACTATCAGAAGATGAATTTATAAATGAGAACAATGTTCTTTCGGGAGTGTCTAAGGATAAAATAAAAGAAAGAAGCTTGAGTTAAAATATTTGGGAAATCATAAGATATTTAAACGTTAGGGAAAAAAGCTATTTTAGAAGACATAGTCCCAACTATGTGCCAATAAAATATTGGCAAAAATCCATGCGTTGAGATAAAAAAATGGACTTTAGTCCTTTTAATAGGCTAAATATCCACTGTTGTATTTGACATCAGAAGTGAAGCTTTCCCTTAGTTCAAGATCTCAAAAAACATCCGTTTTAAAAAAAATTGATTATTCCCCCCCAAAAAAATATGCCTATTATTACTTCTCCACTTAGGATGATACGGAGAGCTGTGATAGTTGTGTTTTTTTATGGAGGATACACAACGATGGCTATTGAGCCAAATCTGACTGTGATCATCAAGTTTGATAGAGAATATCGGAAGGCATACGAGGAGGACAAAAAAAAATTAAATATATATATATATATTGTAAAGGAGCAGCAATATTTATATTTTGAAACAAAAATTGAGGAGAATATTTGCATAATATGGTAAAAAAACTAGTTAAACTATTTAGATATTACCATAAACAAATTCCTCAATAAAATTGCAGATTTAAAATAAGCAATCTATAAAATCTATAAAAGACCTTTTTTCTTTAAAAAAAATAAAACATAAGAGACTAAGAACTAGTTTGTGAAACTGTTTTCAAGAGATAATGCATAGAAGAATCTATCCTGATTTGGTACCATTTTAGAATTTCCCAAGAGTAGAACCGCATAGCATTACAAGATTGGAAGAAACTAAAAAGAACTGATTGATTACTCCATGGATAAAATTTGTATAAATAACAAATTTGATCATTGAGAGCCATTGGATTACAACAACTCATCAAATACGATGTAGACTATAACCGACACTTCACCTGACTCATGAAGGAGTGGAACTTAAGATAATACTTACTTATTCTAACAAATTTTTGTTGATAAATAAAGGAAACTAGTAAAGATAAAGGATAAGATCAAGATTTAAGTAGGGAACTAAGAAAACCAAAAGAAATCAGAGAATAAAATCAAAGAATATGGATACGAAGAAAGAGTATGGTATGAAGAAGAATTATAAGAATGATATGGATCTTGTAAGAAATAAATAAAAGTTACAAGCACCAAGGATGGATTTCTACATTATGGAATGTCACAATTTGCTAATAAATACCCTCAAAAATTTATTTGAAAGGAATCACCCAAGAACAACTCCAAGAGCCATGTGCAACACTTGGAACTTCAAACAAGGAATACCAAACTATTTTCTCAAATTAAAGTGCTAAGGGTGTAATTAATAATTTTATTAGGGATTCATGGAAAATCTTGGATTTTTGGATAAATAATGGAAAATAAGAATAAAAGTTAAGATAAACCTAAATTTGAATCAAGTGTATGTTTGAGCCTATAGTACCTTACCTCAAGGAAAGAGAAATACAAATCTATATATATAGTTTCCTTGCATGTGGGCTAAAAGCCATAGAACTATGTTTAACTTTGAAGAAAATAGTTACAATTTACTAATGAATTCAATCAACAAATTAGGGCCCATTGTAATCACAACTCTTTTGAACCATAAATGTTGTTTTCTAAGTAGGTTAAAATGTGGTTAAAATAAAAATAGTAATATAGGTTGATAAATGATTAAGATATTAAAATGGATAAAGCAATGTGAGGATAACTTCAATATTTTGAGGAAGAAACTAATAATTGTATCAAATTCTTAAAGATATTTTTTGTATTATATTGATGCTTATATTAAAGCTTTGGAAATGATCCTAACTTAGGTTGAGTCATTTATTAACTAGTAATTACTAAAACTTTAAAAAGCATGAGGAAAGTTATCCTACACATAACTTGGAATTAGTAGCTATTGTGCTTACACCTCAAATTTTGATAATATGTTTGCTAAGAAAGATTTTTGAACTAAGGATTGATAAGAAAGGTCTTAGATACATATTTAATAAATATAAGATAATGTAGATGAATGAATTTATTGGTGAAGGATATGGTTTTATTATTGAATGTATCAAGGATAAAGAAAATAATATAGTAGATACCTTGAACAGAGGAAGGCACATGGCCACTTTGTCTTAGTATCTTTAATATTTTGTTCATCAAGTCAAAATGTATCAACAATGGGATAACAAATATGGAAAGTATCAAGCACATGTTAAGCAAGAACCTAACAAGGACAATGATAAAATATTTATAATTAAAGGATATAAAATAGTTTAGAGAAAATAATTTTATCAGCTATGAAATAATAAGGCTACTAATAGTTATAGATAGGTATTAGAAATCAACTACAGGTATAGATTGAACATTTATATCAATCCAAAATATTGTATCCACATACCATTTTTTTTAACATGGTGGAATCGGTAGCCGCCATGAATCCGAGCAGGCTATCCAGCTTTTATGGCCACCATAGTATTCTGCACTATCCATCCTGGAAGCCACCACATAGATCTTCATGTAGTATGCCCCTATAACTGCCATGCCACAATCATTTTAAACATTTTACGCCGCTGAAAGCACCAGGAAAGGGACAAGCGTTCAGTCCGATGAGGCCCGAGATTTGAACCTTGGACCTCCGCCCCCCTTATGGGATTTGGATGAACCAATTGGTCTACACCTCGGACCTACCCATATACCATTATACTCTAAAATTTGTGAGTTATTATCCGTTGTTTATTGTGGGTCTACCAAAATCAGATGGTGGTAAATAAATTTGTATATGAAATATACAAGATGGATCCACCTATTTGGTTACATGAGTTCATCATTTATGATAGAGAGATTATATTTACCTCAAAGATATTTAGATGGTCAATAATAGAGGGTTGACCCAATATTTTGAAAACATAAATCATCATTTGTAAAACCAAAAGAATTAGGAGAGAATCAGATAGGATACTACCAAGAAGATGGAAGAATAGCATGGAATAGTTGAACCAGATTCTTTAAGAAGCAATGCACTTCAATAGATCATCCTATAAATTCTTTGAAGAAAGGTAGAGCTTCCATAAGGTTGGAAATCATATTTTTTAAAGAAAACATACTACAAAATGGAGGAACTATTCCCTTTTGCTTATAATAATAGCCATCATGCTTTTCTAAAAATAGCTCTATTTAAAATTCTAAATAATAAATAATATAAAACACCTTTGTCATAGGACATTCCAAATGATCAAATAATGATCGAAATGGATACTATAAGGATATAGAGGAACAACTAATAGAAATACACCAAAAGTTTAAAATAAGACTTAGAATTATCAAAAGATCTATTCAAACCTAAAAAAGCCATTGAGAAAATTTTCTATTTGATACAGAGTATTATTAAGGGTGAGATCAAACTTGAATTTAGTTTTTTGAATACTCAAAAATAAAATAAAAATATAATCAATTTTATCGTCTTTTAACTCACCTTGTTAAATAACCATGATATTCTCTACACATCTCAACTTAGAAATATAATGATCCACCTTTTGAGTTTGAGATATATTTGATATAGATTTTGTGTTTGGGATATTTTTAATTTGAATATAATAAGATTCTTGATTTATCTAGATTTTGATGATCATGCTTGTAGATCAAAGCAGGATCCAATGAAATTATTTTCATATATTCGTGCTATTGAAAAAGAAGATATTTTTGCTAAGTAAATATGTGTATGAAGGTATATATAAAATACTATGCATATATGTTTACAAAAACATGTTTGATTCTTGAATGGATCTATGGATGAATGTAAACATAAAACACTGGATGGAGTTGCTTACATGAACATATTTGAAAACTGTATGGATTTATGAATTTATTTACTAACGATTTTATAAATATATATATATATATATATTGGTTTGTAAAAGCATGCATTAAAACACTGGGACTATGTTTATTTCTAGTGGTAGAGGATGTAAGAATCCTCCTAGCACAACTATGGTTTATAGATAATATGATGATTTATACCTACTTTTTATTCTTAGAATATGGTATTGTTGATGACTATTGTGCTTGTAGGACCAGGTACACTCCTTCAATGGGAAAATAAAGGTCAACTATAAAATATAAAGTGGTATATTAAGGCAGTGTGAAATGTCACCATGGCTAGTGAGTACATGGAAGCTCACACAACGTGCATTCATATAGATACATTTTACATGTTAGACTTGCATGGAGTGTATGCCTTGTGTACTACTTTGTATGCTATATATTCTATGGTTTCAATAAATGAATATCTAATACCTCCAAGGACAATGAAAGTGCCAAGGTATGGGAGCCAATTTCTTCTGGTAAATGAAGCCATCAATTTACCAGTAGGGAAGGAGATTTGAAGGCATAAACTATTTTAGTGATTTATAAATTATTTAATGCTTGTTTCTTTTTAAATGCATGAGATAGTATAAGGTTTTAAATATATATATATATATATATAACTAATAATAAAATTCAATATATAATAATAATAATAATAATAATAATAATAATAATAATAACAATAATGACTTTTTTGATAGTATACATGATGGTTGTGGTGGATGTTTCAAACTAATAAAAACCTACAAGTAATTGTTCATGATGAATTCTTAATCTTTCCTAGTGTTCTAAAGAAAAAATATGGGAAGTTGATTGGAGGGGTTGTTATTGATATCTAATGTCATGCATTTGAAGAAAGAGAGTATTATTTGACATTTGAAATTCTATTTTAAAGCACGAGGATACGGAAACAAAAAAGGAAAAACTCCCCAAGCATGATGCAAAATTGAAACTAAGCTTAACGCTAAATCCTACGAATTAAAATGCATGAAATGGAGAAAGCATGAATTGAAACTCGAAATGAAATAACAGCCCTTCTCTTTTTATTGATGTATTTCACAACTCGGTTACAATTCGCATCCTCCCTTTTCAGGGGCGAGGAGCGTTAGATTCATCTCTTGGTTACATCCATGGATAGCCTTCCTTCTTCCGCATGCCCACATGTAAGATGGGTGGACCAAAACGTTGCCACCAATTGTTTCTATGAATGTTGATTCCTTGCTGCTCCTCTGATGTTTAGATCCTGTATTCAAAGAAACATAAGATGATCAATAGCACTTGCGGATGAAACAAAGAATGTAATCCCCAAGCCTACGCTAAGTGAATGAGAAAAATGAATTAAAATATGACTAAAAAAAATCCAAATGCTCTAAAAATTTGACAGGGGTATCAAGATATCACCAGGAAGGCACTACAAAAAGAACAGTCCAAAAATTCCTCACCAATTTGAATTCGTTCTGGGGTGGGACGAATTCACCTGCAACAAAATGCTGAAAAGGTACTGTCTCCAATGTCCTGCCTCGGAAGCTCCAAAAAACCTACAAACTTGGGGTTAGCTAATTGGGGGAATTTTGGGAAGACCTAGATGGTCGGATTTTCCCAATTTGACCTCCATCAGTGGTAATTTGATGATGCTTATCTGCAAGTTAGTGAGAGCGAAAACATGATAGCATAATGGCAATTAGTCAAAACGAAATGAAATAAAAATTGTAGACTACCTAAACAACATAGAAATCAAATGCAAGAAATGAAAATGATAAAAAGCAAAATCTGCTACAGATTCCCAATCGTTCCTAAAAAGGGCGATTAGGCCTATAGCAGTGTGGGGCGCCCTTGTAGGCCACCCACTGTTTAGGGCCTGATTTTAGCACCAATCCACTTGGGATGGGTCCAAAATCCCTTACAAGGTGTTGTCGATAGATTGGGTGGTATTTTGTGGCCAAATATCAGGTTTTGGGCTCAAGAATCAACCTTCCAATGGTCACCCGACGACCTCCCCTCTAAAGGAGATCAAGGATGTGGAAGGCGCAAATCCAAAAGGTGTGAGGCGTGTAAATAAAACGACAACACTTCATTTCTCTAAAATGCTCCTACTATGTATATTTTGGGGTGAGGAAACTCGCCAATTTATAGACTTGGAGGCCTCTTGAAATGGGCATGCAGGGGCGCCACATGGCAGCCATGCCCTCCCAGGGGGAAGGAGATTCCTCCTTGAATTGGGACTGCATGACTGACCTTGCAGATGCCTCTAACACTCAAAAATGCTCACCCATACTCCCATGTGATGAAGGAAGCATTGGGTGGCAGATCCAAGCTGCCATTTGTCAAGATTTGACTTTTTTCCTGTCAAAACTGCAATTCACCCCACCCTGGAGAAAATTTAGAATTCATCCTTGGGTGGGGTGAATCCTAGATTGAATTCGTCCCAAGGTGGGACGAATACTTAGAAAAGTGTCGAAAGGTGCCAAATTGACCTCTGACCTTCCAAAACTACTGCGAGAGTGGTTAGGACCACTGTTTGACCTCTGGGGGCTGCCCTTGGGGCCACGTGTGTCAAAGCGATCAGTGTTTGCAATCACATAATCGGATTGGTTCTATTTTGGTGTCTATAGATGCCCCTTTTTGGGATGCACTGTGCATAGCACAGCGCCGAGAAAAAATAGATAACCAAAGCACTAATGATTAGGGTTTCTTAGTAACCTAACAAAATTTTGATGCCCCAAGTATGGAAAGGGCATGCATTCTTGAATCCTTGCTTATGAAGAGCGAAGGAACTCAGTTCAAGTGTTAACCTTTTTCGGTGAGGTGTTACTTGAGCTTGGACATTGATCAGTCATGAATAGGTAAAGGGTGCAACCTTTTGCTTGTGAGAACCTTGAGTTCATGATTCACGAATACCAAGTGATTACTTAGCTTGTAATTATTGCTTGTTTACTACCCCAAGCAAGAGCGTAATTGTCTTTGTCAATGATTCTTTGAATTCATGTCGTTTTCCTTAATTGGGTGTGTATTTTTTGATTGGTGACTAAGTGTGACTACCCCCTCAAGCGATGAATCGATGATGGAATGACCTTCATGAGAAAAGCGATGAGTCACTTGACCCAAGATGACTTGTGTAAGGGTGCCTTCAAATATTTATCTTTAAATTGTGTGCAGTTTTCTGACATTTAGACCTATTTTTGGCGGGTGTTAACCCTTTTTGGTGACGCTTTTTGGAGCTAAAATTGGCAAAAATCTGGCCTCCCGTGGAGCGGTCCAGCTATGGTAGCCTTCTTAGGGAGTAGGATAGTGACAATTTGTAACCCCAATGTCTGTTTTGGATGCCAAGAATGTCAGGCACGAAGGCACCTTCATTTGGCAATGTTATTACTTATTTTTGACCCTTTTGCTGATGTCATTTGGGGATGAAATTCTCGAAAATCCGTCTTCCCGTGGAGCGGTCCGACTATGGTAGCCTTCTTAGGGAATAGGATAGCGAGGATTTGTGACCCCAACATCTGTTTTGCATGCCGGGATGTCAAGTGCCAAAGCACTCTCATCGGGCAAGTTTATTAGCTGTTTTGGTGCATTTTTGATGATATATACAGATTTTATTTTGTTTATGCGCATGTGATGATTTGATTTCATGCATGATGGTTGATGACTATGGATGTATGCATGTTAAGTTATAGTGATGAATGCATATGTTTTTGATGAATGTAGATGTTTCTAGTTTATATGATATGAAAATGGAATGGATGGATTGAATTTGTGATGTTTGGTAGTCACACCATAGACTGTGCAGCACTTTATGGCTCTTTGTCCTAGGCGATTGCTACGGTGAATAACTTTGTAGGCATACATGTTTTTTTTTTTTTTTTGAGAACTTTGGGATTCTTGGGGAATTGGGTAGGGAGGATGCTTGTCCTTTTGCCAAATCTCAGCATTCTTGGGGTCATTCGCACAGGGGGATGATCAAGATAATCGTTTCGCTTATGGTGACCTCAATTGCTTTGCAGGGTTCATATTTCATTCACACAACTTGGGAATTTTTTATGTGTTTGAATTTGTGCTGGGAAGCTACGTAACAAGGTGTGATCCAAGTAGAATTCTACCTGCGTAAAATTTGTCTGACATGGTACAGTATGTGGCTAGACAGCTAATGATGACTGAATGACGAAAACTCTCGATACATTAGGAACAAATGACTATGATGTGGGAGAATAATGTGAGTGGCGGTTATAGGCGATGAGCTATTTGATAAAGCAAAAAAATGTAGAAGATGATGGTTGTTTCCAAGTAATGACAGTCTATGGTGCTCTGACCTGTATGACCACAAATATGCAATGTATGGATGTGATGCTTAATGCAGCTATATGTTTTTGTATTTTTTATGGATTGATTTGTGTGGATATGTAGATGAGATGGAAAAAACTCTTTACTGTTATGATGATTTTTGCATATGCATGGAAATGAGATGCAACTTTTGTTTATTTGTGATGATTTTATTAATTTTTTTTTTTGAATTTTTCTTGTTTTTGACCAAGCGATTATGGGAATCCTTGGAGCCTTTTGGGTTGACCAAGCGATTAAGGAAATCCTTGGAGCTTTTTGGGGTTGACTAAGCGATTATGGGAATCCTTGGAGCTTTTTGGGTTGACTAAGCAATTAGGGAAATCCTTGGAGCCTTTTGGGGTTGACCAAGCGATTATGGGAATCCTTGGAGCTTTTTGGGTTGACCAAGTGATTAGGGAAATTCTTGGAGCCTTTTGGGTTGAGCAAGTGATTATGGGAATCCTTGGAGCTTTTTGGGTTGACCAAGTGATTATGGGAATCCTTGGAGCTTTTTGGGTGGGCTATGGCTCCTTTAAATATGGAATGGCCGCAAGTGACTGATGTTCAAGGGTTCTAATTCCTTGATTCTGTCAAGAGAGGCTAGCCGGTATGTTCCAGGTCCAATTTTTCTATCAATTACATAGGGACCTAACCAATTTGCGACGAACTTGTCCCTTAGATGGGACGACAAACTAGAGTTCTGTTGGTTTTATTTTAAGACCAAGTCACCAATCCGAAAGTCCCTCAGGTGAACTTTCATGTTGTATGCTTTCTTAAGTTGCTCTTGATAGATATGTAGATGCTCGAGAGCATTAACACGTCGTTCATCAAGCAACGCAAGATAGTCTAACCGGTCCTGTCGCACAGTGTCATCATCGATGAACTCTTGCATTGATATGCTTAGGGAGGAAATATCCAACTCGAGAGGTATGACTGCCTCGGAGCCATACATGAGCAAAAATAGAGTTTCCCTAGTGGGTGTCCAAATGCTAGTGCGATAAGCCCACAGGGCAAGTGGGATCTGAATGTGCCAATCCTTATGACTGTCTGTGACTATATTTTTAAGGATAGCAACTAGCATTTTGTTTGACACCTCTGCTTGCCCATTTGCCTACGAATAATAGGGTGTCAAAAAATTGTACTAAATTTTGTACTTTATGGTCAAAGCACGCACATATTTGTTCTTGAATGACATCCCATTATCCGAGATTATCTTGGATGGAATACCAAAAATACATATGATGTTATGCAAAATGAACTCCAGAATGCGGGGTCCAGTCGTAGAGGTTAGTGGAACTGATTTCACCCACTTGGTAAAGTACTCTATGGCCGTTATGATAAATGTGTGATGGTTGGACAACACAGGGGAGATATTTTCAATGATATCTAAGCCCCATTGCAAAAATGGCCAAGTCGATTGGATCAGCTACAAGGCCTAGGAAGGTACGTGTGTCAAATTGGCATGATGTTGACACTTCACACACTTCTACACATATGCGCAACAATCTCGCTCTAAATATGGCCAATAATATCCCATGCGAAGAATACACTTGGTGATGGCCATATCGTTGAAGTGGCCACCGCATGTACCATCGTGCGCTTGGGCGATCACCCAAGTGGACTCTTGCTGGTCCAAGCACCGAAGGAGGATCCTTTCATAGCTGTGAGGGTACAAAATATCACCTAACAAGACATGCTTTGCCACTCTCTTCTTGAGTGCTCGTTTTGCGGCATACATCAATCCAAGTGGGAGATTACCTAACTTGAGGTAGTCCCTGATGGGGGAATACCAATCCTACTGATCAGAAGCCTCGATGGTATGAACAACCAGTTCCTCTTGAATTTCATCCCTAGCAAAAGCTGAGCGGGAGAGAACTTGCAAGAATAACATTGTATTGCTATTAATGGGAGTAGGGGAGAACAAGGACCCCCACTTGGTGTGTTTTAGATGATCATGGATTTGAGAGAACTGGTCCATGGATGGCTCAATCTGGATCAAGTGGATTCTTGGCGTTAAATCAGAGCTTGCTCACTCCATCGCTGATTGCGATAGTGTTTTGACTTGAGTGGTTGTCATATCACTAGAAAGGTCTTGCGGGATTAACGACCTCAAAGAGGCCATAGTGTCCACAAAATGATTCGATGATCAAGGGAGTTCCTCGATGTCGTACCATTCAAGATTTGCTAGGAATTTGTCCACGAGGGCTTTGTAGGCATGTAGAACTGGGCATTTGCATTGGAATACCCCTTTGACTTTATTTATGATTAATAGTGAATCACCAAAGATGTTCAATCGTTTAATTTTCATGGTGATTACTGTCTGAAGACCTATGAGCAAGGCTTCATACTCTGCATTATTGTTGGTGCATGGGAAATTTAATTTAAATGATAGGGACATAGGAGCACCCTGCGGTGTGAAGAATACTATTCCCATGCCACCACCTTGCTCACATTTAGAACCATCAAAAAATAGGGTTATGTCAGCCTGTGGCTTAGGCTCGTCAAAATCTAGCAATTCTGAGACATGGAAGACCCCATCATTGGGTAGTTCTATGACCAGAGGTTGATCGTCTTCGAGAGGAACCTCTTCTAGTTGATCGGCTATGACCTACCCTTTGATGGATTTCTATCCAATAAACTCTATGTCAAATTCTGTCAACAACATGATCCATTTTGTCATGCTACTACTGTGATAAGTATGACTCATCATGTATCGCAATGGATTCTCCTTAGACACAACATACATCTTGTTGCTTAGAATGTAATGGCACAACTTTTTGGTAGAAAACACCACTACCAAGCAGAGTTTCTTAACGTATCATAGTTAAGTTCATAGCTGACCAAGGTGTGGCTAAGATAGTAAGTAGCCTATTCTCTGTGAAGTTCATTCTTCTGGGCTAACATGGCTCCCAGTGCCACCTCAGTAGCTGAGATGTATAAGTAGAATGACACTCCTGGTCTAGGTGGTGCCAATACTGGTGGTGAAGCCAAGTATTGTTTGATGTCGTCAAAGGCTGACTGACACTCGTCATCCCAGTGAAATGCTACCCCCTTGTGCAACAACTTGTTCATTGGTCGGCACTTGTCAGATAGCTATGCTATGAAGCACTTGATCGATGCAACCTTTCCTTGCAGGCTTCTGAGCTGCTTGATGGTAGTTGGGGGAACCATTTCAAGGATTGCCTTGACTTTGTTTGGGTCCACCTTGATGCCTCGTTTTGAGACTATAAAACCCAAGAGCTTTCTAGATGTGACGCCAAAAATGTACTTCTTGGGATTTAGTCTGACTTTATGCTCCATGAGGTGATCAAGGATCTTGCTTAAGTCACCGAGATGATCCGGGCACAAAAGAGATTTGGCCAACAAATCATCCATGTAATCTTCCAAAGTTTTGTGCATGTAATCATGGAAGATGTATGTCATGGCACGTTGGTAGGTGGCACCAATGTTTTTAAGGCCAAAAGGCATGACCTTATAGAAAAATGTTCCCCAAGGCGTTGTGAACGCCGTTTTGAGTTGGTCCTCAAGATTGATACAAATTTGATTGTATCCCGAGAAACCATCCATGAGGGAAAGCATTTTGTGACCCGCTGTAGCATCTACCAATGCATAGATGCTCAACAAGGGGAAATTATCTTTAGGACTCGATTTGTTTAGATCTCAAAAATTAGTGCATATGCGAATCCTCCTGTCAGGCTTCTTTATGGGCACCATGTTGGACAACCATGGTGGATAATCCATGCAGATGACAAACTGTGCATCCAAAAACTTTTGCAATTTGTCTTTGACCATTAAGGCCACTGTTGGGTGCATCTTGCATAGTTTCTACTTAACTGGCTTGACTGTCGGATCAAGAATTAGGTTATGCATGACTAGCTACGGATCTAACCCCAGCATATCTTTGTATGGCCATCCAAAAACCTCCTTCTTCTCTTTGAGAAGGACAATGTAGTTAGCTTGCTCTTCAGGGGATAAACTTACCCTCAGCTTGATGATCTATGGATTCATCGGATCTGAGCCGATGTCTACATCAATCGTCTCCTCGATCGACATGTGGGATCTGTATTCCAATTGATGTGGATTTGGGATCAAGTGGATATCATTTGTTGAGTTTAGATCATCGTTAGGAACCTCGGGTCCCTCTTCAGCATGGTAGATATCCTGAGTTGGCCTAGGGGTAAAATGAAGCATTTCATCGAAAGGCCAATACTCGGATGGGGATGGAGGGGAATTGATGTGATCCCAATCTATGGCATCTATGTCTAGATGCAATGACTGTGTCGGATCAGCCAAATTGTGGATGGGGGCGGTTAAGTCAATGGAGATCATGTTGATGAAATGATTTTGGTCTCCATTACTGTAGGTGTGGCTACTCAGACATCTTGGATGCTCTTTATGCTCTAGATCTGGCTCTAGAGGGACGGTCACGAATGGATCGGCCCTATGTGCGGATAGGAATATGGGGTCTACCCTCATAACTGATGTCACTATAGGGTCTCTAGGTGGAAGGTGTTCTTCGTATGCCCAGAGTAGCGGATCCAAAACTTGGTCCCACCACACTGGGTCTACGTACCACTCATGCCCTGGCACTATGTTTAATTGTTCAAATATGTTGTTAATCTCTAAGGGGCACCGATATTGCATCTACCACATGTGATTAAGATATGCCACATCTGTTTCATCTTCATAATCACTATCGGAGATCCAAAGGCCTTCACTGGCTTCGACTGCTTGTGGCATTAAAGGCTCGCCTTGCTCAAGCAAATTGATGTGGTCCCACCTAGGTTGTTTCGCTCTTCATGGGGGGACTTGATGTTATTGGGGTGGCACTTGCTCGATGGGAGCATCCGGGGGGAACATTGTCAAAAGGCTTCCTTGATATCCATCCATGGGGATCACCTGCGAGTGATCGCTATCTAATTTGAAGGGGTCATACGATGCTGGATCATATTTCAACTCGTTCTCCGAGGACCCTTCTTGAAATTGTCTAAACCTTCCTTAAAAATGAGCTCTCAAGCTTTCTCCTCTCTCGAGCAAAGGGAAGGGATTACTAGAGCCAAAAAGGTTGATTTCCATTAATGGGAGATAATCCCTCAGTGTATATGTGGTGTTAGGGTTGGCATATGGATATGATGCCAATCCCCCCTTGTTGCCTATCCCTAGGCCTTGCATGTTCTCCACCAAGATGTCCAAGGGTAGGGGGTGGTTAAACCCGACTCCTGACTTGTCGTATGGCATTTGGTATCTTGGTTGGCAAAGAACACGTATCCCTTGCTCATATCGGCCTAACCCATACCCGTGCCAATTGCATTGGCCAAGGTATCTCAGAGCAAAGTCTGGGTTAGAAAAATAGTTGACATTTTCAACAAAAGGCTCTTCGTCTTCGTCCTCTTGCATGCATGGTCCAACGCCATGATCAAGGCCCACATTAACAAAAAATTTCGGGTTCGGTGGGTAGCCTAGGGGAACAATGGTGCCAATGGGAAGGCGAGGTCTCCCCATGTCTTGCATGGACTCTAGTGCCGATGTTGCTACAATATTCCACACCAGATACTCCACCAGGCCCGTATTGGCCATTTCAATGATCATCGTTGGTGATTGAGGGGGAGCGAATGGAAGTTCTCCTTGAATCCACTCCATGTTGGGTGGGCCAGAAGCCTCAACTTCCATTTGGATAGGCATCTCCTCCATAGAGATAGTTGATACTGATGGCAATGTCTCTTCCAAAGGTTTTGCCTCTTCCAAGGGTTCCTTCCCTTTGTATTTTTGTCTGGCCTCCATAGATGATGTCGTTGGTGGAGGGCTAGATGATGAAGATGAGCCTGGCTAGGATTTTGAAAAAATTGCTAACGAGGATGCCTGCGAAATCGAACCCTGTTTAGATGGATTTAACTGAAAATCCAAATGCGTTGATGGCAGGGTCAATTGTGGCATCAAATGCATCGTATTACAATACTTGAAGGGTTCTAATTCCATTGGGACTACATGCACCTCCCCTTCAAATGTATACTTTAAACATTGGTGAGCTATCGAAGGGACACACTTCATGTCCCTGATCCACGGCCAGCCCAGCAAGATGTTGTAGGCCATTTCACCCTCCAATACGTGGCACAATTCGGATATGGTCTTTTGTCCTACTTGGATTGGTAGGACTATTGTGTCGACTGTCGAGCAGATTGTGTCATTGAATGCTCACAGAGTGTAGGTGGAAGTTGTGATGTGAGATATGGGAAACTTCAGATTCTTGAGAGTTACAGTTGTGATGATGTTGCTGGACGAGCCAGTGTCTATCAACACCCTCTTGTATGGGATCCCGTTGACCTGCGCGATAAGGTGCAGGGGTGGATCCGCCATGTTATTAGTCATTGATCTTAGTTCATCTTCTCAAAATTTGATGACTGGCTCAGTGCATCGTTTTACATGCCCCACAAAGTTGTTGAAAGAATTTGTCTCATGGGGCTGCAACTCGATGGCTTTCAAAATCTCCATTAGATGTTCTTGATGGGGCATAAATTGTTGTATAAGCTCATATATGGAGAGCCTAGACGAGGTGGTCCTCAAACTCTAAGTTAGTTTGGTTCGAAGTGTGGCCACCAACTTATGTAGAGGAGGTTGTGCAATGTGCTGTTATGGTTGTGATGTTGTTGGCACCTCTCCTATTGCTACCACAGGAGCATTCGCGCCCAGATACCTCCTGTTCTGAGTCACTATACTTATCATCCCTACATAACCCTACATGGGGCAGTTATGTGTGACCTCGTTAACTTGTAGGGTCTTCATCTACGGAGCATGAGCAGGCAAGGGGTCTTTGAAGACCTCCATTTGCTGATTTCTTGGTGCGACGGGATTATCCACTGCTAGGGTCTTGTTATCAATTAGGTCTTGCACCAAGCCCTTAAATTTCCAACAGGCATTGATGTCATGTCCTTGTTACCTATGGAACCTATAGTACAAGTCCTCTCTATACCCATTAGGCTTGGGCATGTTGGGATCTATAGTCTAAATCTCTGGCAGGTTGATCAAGTTTACCGCTAACAAGCGATCAAATAAGGAGTCCTTGGACTTTGTGTAGGGTGTGAATTATCGCCTAGGGTGACACTACTGACCCTATTATTGCCTCTTATTTTCTTTATCATAGTTGTTGGGAGGCACTACCTGATAATTAGCCTTTTGAGGCTGAGTTGCTTGCATAGGCTTAGGGACATTGATAGCAACTTGGTTAACCACAACGGGTTTTTGTTACGTAGTCCCAGCTTTAGTGTTTTTAGTCCACTCTTTTTTCTTAGGCTTGGCTATCTCGCCATCCTCTATTTTGATCTCTTCAATAATTCTGGCTTGCGCTAGAGCTTCTTCTAGGGTGGCATATTGCTGCAGCTGCAATAGCACAGAGATCAATCTCAAACAACTTTTGGAGAACATTTGAGTGAGGTCAAACATAGGAGGGAGGTAGGGCAGCTTTGAGAGTAATGTCCTCCATCAATTCCCATAGGCCACCATGGTCTCCTCCTCATACTACCTGAGGCTGCCTAAGTCACTTAGTGACATTTTCTTCTTAGTATTAAAGGTGAAGCGTTCGAGGAACGCATCCACTAACTGATCTAAATTGTTAATGTTGTGCTTTGGTAACTAAGTAAACCAATCTGAGGCAGGGCCTGTGAATGTGGTTATAAATATTCTCAATAACAAAGCATCATTGTCTTGAATGCCAAAACATTGGCTCAGGGACCTTGTCACATGCTCTTGAGCATCTTCCTCACCTCTAAAGGTTGCCAACTGAGGTAGCTTAAAGTGCTCAGGATAAGGAGGTTCTGGCACTGAGGGATGCACAGGATGACTATGGATCTGGCGTAAAGTAGGCTTTTGGGGCCCAAAATTTTTGGTTTCCACAGACTCCAGCCACTCTAGCAGTGCTTTGTATGCATCTGAGGATTTGATTTCTTCCTCTTTAGTTTTCTCCAATTGCGGGTTGTTGGAGACTTGAGGCCTATGAAGGGGTTGCCAGATGGCGACTCCTCTGCCTAGGTAGGGCATTTTAGCCCGCTCTTCTTCTTGCTCGTACTCCTCGTAAGCTTCCTAAGGAGTCTCTGGACGAGACCTATGACCCTATGTGGGTCCCCGTGGAGGGTACCCATCGTTGTTCTAGGGAGTGACCTCCCGCTCAAGTCTAGGAGGTCTCAGAGACAGCACTTGGTAAGGTCATAGAGACCTATCTCACACCAAGGGATTACGCCTCTCATATGGCTTTGCCCTTTGGGTGCATGGGTTTGGAACCCTCTCAGGCACCGGGTTATGCAATAGTTCATCTATTTTGTGCCTAATGCATTCTTTGCTAAGGCGATATAAATGCTCTAGCTGCTACTGATATTTCTCAAGACACATGATTTGCACTTGGCGGGTGGCATGTTGGTGGTTGCCAGGTCAATTTGCTCCACCATCTTGATCTTAGGAGGCCTGGATGCCTCTCCTATGTACTTACCTTGGTCTCGATGATCTGATATCTCAATAGGCTTATTCCCTCTATCAAGGTTGGCGGTATTCACTTGAGGCTCTAGCCTCAGTGGATGATCATGGTATCTAGCTGGTGTGAAAGTGCATGGTCCTCTATTGTATATTGCTCTTAAGGAATGTAATCATCTTCCTCATGCTCCCTTTCATATGTGTGAAAGGGGTGGGTAGAGTTAGCTCACCCGGTTTGAAGAGCATTATGCTCTGGATTTTGTCTATTGGTTCTAACAATGATGGGGGCCAAAGGGGGGAAGTCGTCATCATGTGGCCTCTCCTCATGGAGACTATGTCGCTCTAGCACTTCATTGTGCGATGGAAACTCATATCAATTTTCTAAGGGAGATTTCTTATCTATGTTGAGAACCATGTGTAAGGACTCTTCCTGAAAGGGGCTATGATGAACGGACGTGTCCCTCATAGTGGTGTCCCTATAGTTCCATCTTGACATGGACTGATGCGGACTCTCTTGTGGTTCAGGCCATCAAGGTGGTATGACCAAGTCCTTGGTGCTATAGCGGAGGCAACTTGTGCCCCCTTGTACACTTTCTGTAGATTTCGCCCTTGATTGGGATTGGCTACGTGTGTACACCATGGTGGTGCTTTCCTACAAGCTATGTAGATTTTTATCTCTTTTATGATTTTTTATGCTACACTAAATAGAAATGAGCACACACACACACACAAGCAGTGATTATCTCATTTAAATATTGAGAGTGTGTCCTAAACCTGGTTTAGTGTGTTTTGATTTTTTTTTTTTTGGTTTTGAAGGTTTTTAGAGACCGTTTAAATGCAAAATGAGGGCTCTTATGAATCCCAGAATTGGTTGCCCCTTTGATATACCATTGCCAGGACGATATACCAACCTCTCTATATACCCACCCTTATGTGAGGGAAACTATAGGTACGTGAGAGCAGATGGTACGTGGAACATAGGCGGTACGAAAGGGGAATCATCCTATTTATGACACCTACCATAGAAGACTTATCCTCGTGTGCTGGGAATCACCCCAGCTACACTCGGTCAGCTTTCATCAGGATTTACATCTAGCAATAGTTACGATTGGGTTAATGGATGCAAAATTCAAGCCAAGGTGGTGATGAAATCCACTGTTGGTCTTGATTAAGGGCTAGGGTTTTACGACCAGTGCCTTGGTTCTTAAGTTGCCATGTGGTGTGTGGGGTTATTTTTATCTTTGCAAAATGGAAACAAGAAAACAAAAAAAATGAAAACTTTCCCTAAGCAAACAAGTAATCCAAAAACAGAAACACTGAGCAAAAAATGACAAAAAAAATGCAGGATCCTTACCTCTTCTCTGCCCGAATCTGTCGGTCCTGAGTTTCTTCCCAGAATCTTCATATACTAGAATTTTTCCCGAGGTGGAATGAATTACAGGACTGAATTTTTCCCAGGGTGGGGCACATTCCAATTCATCCCTGGGTGAGACGAATTACAGTTCTGTGTTTGCCACAAACTGGAATGAACAGCAGTCCCACATCCCAAAAAAAAAGATACTTGCAAGCAAGGCAAATTTTGATAAAATTTCTGATCCAAAAAGGCAGAGGACAAAGTCCCACCATGATCTCCACTGAAAGCATGATGATACGGAAAAAAAAAAGGAAAAACTCCCCAAGCACGATGCAAAATTGAAACTACGCTTAACGCTAAATCCTACGAAAAAATGCATGAAATGGAGAAAGCATGAATCAAAACTAAAAATGAAATAGTAGCCCTTATCTTTTTATTGATGTATTTCACAACTCGGTTACAATTTGCATCCTCCCTTTTCAGGGGCGAGGAGCGTTAGATTCATCTCTTGGTTACATCCATGGATAGCCTTCCTTCTTCCGCGTGCCCACATGTAAGATGGGCGAACCAAAACGTCGCCGCCACTTGTGTCTATGAATGTTGATTCCTTGCTACTCCTCCAATGTTCTGATCCTACGTTCAAAGAAATAGAAGATGATCAATAGCACCTACGGATGAAACAAAGCATGCAATCCCCAAGCCTACGCTAACTGAATGAGAAAAATGAATTAAACTATGACTAAAACAAATCCAAATGCTCTAAAAAAATTATAGAGGTATCAAGATATCACCAGGAAGGCACTGCAAAAATAATAGTCTAAAAATTCCTCTCAAATTTGAATTCGTTCTGGGGTGGGACGAATTCACCTGCAACAAAATGCTGAAAAGGTATTGTCTCCAATGTCCTACCTTGGAAGCTCCAAAAAACCTGCCAACTTGGGATTAGCTAATTGGGGGAATTTTGGGAAGACCCAGATGGTCGGATTTTCCCAATTTGACCTCCATCAATGGGAATTTGATGATGCTTATCTACAAGTTAGTGAGAACGAAAATGTGATAGCATAATGGCAATTAGTCAAAATGAAATGAAATCAAAATTGTAGACTACCTAAACAACATAGAAATCAAATGCAAGAAATGAAAATTACCAAAATAGAAATCTGCTATATATTCCCAATCGTTCCTAAATAGGGTAATTAGGTCTATAGCAGTGTGGGGTGCCCTGGAGGGCCACCCACTGTTTGGGGCCTGATTTCGGCACCAATCCACTTGGGATGGGTCCAAAATCCCTTACAAGGTGTTGTCGACAGATTGGGTGGTATTCTGTGGCCAAATTTTAGGTTTTGGGCTCAAGATTCGACCTTCCAATGGTCACCCGACGACCTCCCCTCTAAAGGAGATCAAGGATGTGGAAGGCGCAAATCCAAAAGGTGTGAGGCATGTAAATAAAATGGCAGCACTTTGTTGCTCTAAAATTCTCCTACTCTGTATATTTTTTGGTGAGGAAACTCACCAATTTATAGACCTTGAGGCCTCTTGAAATGGGCATGCAGGGGTGCCACATGGCAGCCATGCCCTCCCAAGGGGAAGGAGATTCCTCCCTGAATTGGGACTGCATGACTGACCTTACAAATGCCTCTAACGCTCAAAAACACTCACCCATACTCCCATGTGATGAAGGAAGCATTGGGTGGTGGATCCAAGCTGCCATTTATCGAGATTTGACTTTCTTCCTGTTAAACCTGCAATTCGCCCCACCCTGGAATGAATTCAAAATTCATACCTGGGTGGGGCGAATACCAGATTGAATTCATCCTAGGGTGGGATGGATACTTAGCAAAGTGCTTGAAGGTGCAAAATTGACCTCTGACCTTCCAAAACTGCTGTGAGAGTGGTTAGGACCACTTTTTGACCTCCGGGGGCTGCCCTTGGGGTTGTGTGTGTCAAAGCGATTAGTGTTTGCAGTCACATAATCGGATTGGTGTTGTTTTGGTGTCTACACTATTTTCTATCTTATATATAATTTTATTTCACTGAGAAGATATTGAATTGCATGCACCTAAATAAATTTGGAAGGAAAAATAGATATTCTCGAATATGTTAGAATAAGTGAATATTCTGTTAAGTTCAAGTAGGAGATACAAACTTGAGTTTCCACTCCTCCATGTGTCAGGAGAACTCTCAATGGTGTCTTCACCAGGTTTTATGAGTTGTAGTAAGGTGAGACACACTTGAGTTTCCACTCCTCCATGTGTCAGGAGAGGCACTATGATATTAACTCATCGTCCAAATATTATTTGATATGCATCCTTTTCATAGCCCCTTGCCTTCATTGGCACAACCACTTATAGTGGCCCCAATTATTATCTCTAAGTTGGTGTTTTTTTTTTTTAAATAATATTTTTTTATATGCAAATCACCTTTATCTCAAACATTTATTTTAAGTTGTACATCGTGTGTGTTTTTTAATTGTGCCACACATGATGTGGATCTTGGAGTGCTCCAATCCGTCATTGAGACCAATATCCATATCTAATATCCAAGTAGACATTATCCGATGCTCAATACCGATCACTCATTTTTTATTCTCTTCACCTAAGAATAATATCACATATGCTGTTTTGTTCTATTATGGTTTGAGACTTTCATTTCATGATTCAAAATATATTTCCTTCTTTTTTGACTTGTCTACGGGGAATGTTATCAAAGACAACGCTCCATTTTTGTTGTTCTTTTATGTACTCATATCCCCTGAAGCTCTACAAATATCTAGTCTACGAGATCAGAGAAAAACTACAGTTCTTTAATATTTTTTCCCTGCCTCCTAACTAGTCTACGCAGGTGTTCTCTAGTTTTAGGCATCCTCGGCAACCATTCTTACCTCTGCCTGGTTCCTGGTAGTGATGAATCAGAGGGGAACCTCTTCCTCGGGTGCTTCAAATTATTTATATACATTTTTTGCTTAAAAGGAGTTTTTTTCCCTCATAGTATAAAATCAAAGACGAGTTATTATATATATATATATATATATATGTTCTTTGATTGTTTTTTCTACGCAGGTTTCTAAGTGGTATTTTACAGCATCTCAAATTTATCATAGCCATCGCCTAACTCTTACCAGCAATGAAACATTAATTTATATATATATATATATATATATATATATATATATGTTCTCTAGATAGTTTATCTTCGCAGGTTTCTCAAGGCTTTGGTGGCATCTCAGTCTCTCGTAGTATTCAGAAAGTATTTGTTCTCTGGATAGTTTATCTTCGTAGGATTCTCAAGGCTTTGGTGGTGTCTCAGTTTCCATCACCTAGCTCGAACCAACGATGGATATAAAGTCTGAGTTTATGTTTTTTCTGTCCTTCAGGGTGCTTCTGATTTCTCAGTAGATGCACAATTTATTTTTTTCCTCCTATTTTTTGTAAAGTTTTTTCATTTCAATTTTGAAGTAAAATATTGACTCATTCTCAAAGTTTTTTTACAAAAATCTCTTTGATAAGTTGTAGTCTATTGTAACTTTAATATAAAAAGTTTTTTTTGGGGGGGTTTTATGTGCAACCATATGCACATTGGTGTCTCTAGAAGGGTGGGTTGTTTTTATTTCTATCTCTTCCTCAAAGTCTTTTTTAGGTTTTCAATTTAATAGAGGTGTAATACTTAATATCTTTTTTTTTTAGCATACACTCTCTATTTAAAATTTAAAACCTAATCTACTTATCAAAATTATTAACAAAAAATATCTTATTCTCATTATTTTATCTAAATAATAAACTTATGAAGAAGTTCTAGTTTTTTTAATTATTCTCTAATATTATTTATTTATTTTCTTTAAGATAGATATTTTCAAATTATTTTCTCTAAGGGTGCTATAATTATTCTCTTAAATATTTTTTATTAAAATTAAATTTTATTTGAGAATCTATATAGTTTATTTTTACACTTAAATAATTCATAAACCTAAGGTTTAACTTATCTTCCTTAAAATATTTGCCTACGTTCCATGTACAAAAACCATTAAAAACTTATAGTTTCCCTAAATTAAGGGTGAGGTTTTGGAGGCACTTGGTATAAAGGCCTGGCAAATATTTTTCAATCTTCCTCTTTATTTTGGGACTCTCTCTCACTGATAATTTCCCTATCATAAGGGCAAGTATTGAGAACACCTATTTTAATCTGGTTGATATCTCTGCATTTCAAGCCACACACCCTTGACAAATTTTTCTCTATACTTACAGTTTCCCTCAAGTAAATGAGGGTATTATGAGAAACTAATATTATTTGGAATTCTAAATCAAACAATATTATAACCTCATTATACTTATAGTTTCACTCTCGTTAGGGTGGGTATATTGAGTTTTCTAATATTTAAAAGCTTCATATATTTTCCTTGTAACAATTGCATTAATCAATTAATTGAAGTTCTACGGGGGGATATATTGGTTAATTAAAACTTTAATTTTTATGTTGTATTAAAATGATGAATTCAATTGAACCTCTCAACCATCATAACTTTCACTCATGGGAACCCAAAAATTTAAATCTCTTTATTTCAAAGGGCCAAGAGAAAAGCGTCATTTGTAACCTAATAATAAAATTCCTTTTTGGGGGGGTTTAGGATGCTCAATTTTGCACCTTTTTTTTTTTTTTTTTCTTTTAGGGAGGGTGTATTCTTCTAGATTTATTTATATTAGCCTTTAATTTTTAGAGGTATATATTGTTTATAAAATCTCTATATGGTATAAGAAGATATTCACTAACTTCATGCCCACCCTCATTTATATCAAAACAAATATTTTTTTATTTTATTTTAAAATGTTTTATAGGATCTTTAGTGGCAATTCCATTACATTGGTATACAAAATATATACCTATATCATTTTTTGCCTCTTCTTGCTTTTTACTTTCTCCTTCTTAATTCACCTTTTTCTTTTTTTTAAGAAGGTACTCTCTAGTTTGAAAGAAAATAATTATTATAACATAAAAACATTACCTAAAGAAGATTAATAAATATATTTTTGGTCAACCAAATCTCTCATTTCACTTCAATTTCTCTTTTGAAGTTAATGGAGGCCTCATTGACACCCAATCATAGGGGTATTTATAGTCATCAAAAAGGTTTTTCGAGACGGACACAATGGTGGTGTCCATTTTCAGTTTCAAGATTGTTTTCAATGATGTTTTTAAGATTAAAAATTATTGTATCATGGAGTGCACTCTCGGTTGAACCCGACACTCCCAACATTATTGTCCTTTTTTTGTTGGTTGTCTATTTTTTGGACCTTGTTATTCACCATGTTGTGTCATACAGGTGGATACGACTACTTATGCTTGCGAAGTCAATTTGGACATCCCTTGCAGTTTTTGTGGTTCTTTATCCATCCTATTTTCACATTCCTTTTTGTGAGACACTTTGGTTTCAAGGGATTTTTTTAGTAAAACATTCATTTTTATGAGACACTTTGGTTTCATGGTTAACAAGCACCAGTATGGGAGTATGAATTGTTTTCTACAACAAATCTCAAATTTTTGAGACATCTGATGGGTCCATTATAGGCTTCTTAATGGAATTTGTCCTAAGGGGGGGTTTAAGAGGACATATTCCTTCCTCTCAATCCTCCATGCACATCTTCCTTATTATTATGGTAGGTGGTTTCCCTTTGAGGTTTTCTACCATTTCTCTAATTTTGTTGTTTGTCTACAAGATTTAGACCTTGTTATCATCCCATTGTGTTAATATAGGTGAAAACCACATACTCATGCTTGTGGAGTCATTTTTGGGCTACCCTTGCATATTTTGTGTTTCTTTCTCTATCCTATATTCACACTCCTTTTTGTAAGACACTTTTGAACCTTATTTCAGCCCATTGTACTCATATAGGTGGAAACCACATACTCATGGTTGTGGACTCTTTTTTGGACCACCCATGTGATTTTTGTGGTTCTATCTCCATCCTATATTCACTTTGGTTTTATGGGACTTTTCTTTAATGATCCTTATTATTTTGATCACATGTTGGAAATGAGTATCTTATCAGGCCTTGTTGTCGAACTCATCTTTGTGGCTATACCATCTCTATTGTACATGATTACCTTATTAGGCCTTGGTACCGGGACTCATCTTATGTACATATGCCACATATTGTTTATTCCTTTTTTCACTTACCCCTACTATCAATTAAGGGGGGTGTTAAAGTATCTTGGTGCATAGAGTTTTTTCACCTCTATCTCATTCTTCTAGTTCAATAGGAGATAATATTCACCATCTGAAGATATGCATGTTCTTATTATTCTTTGACACACTTAATTTGGCAGCATATTCAAAGAGGACAAATAAACATGGACTATATTTCAACTGAAAATAAAATTGTAGATATCTTCACCAAGGCATTTCCTTCTCCACGTTACCTTCACTTACATTGATTGGTTTTATGAGGAAAATATTCGTCATATGAAGAAAAGCGTCACTTCTACTAATAGTTGGTTTTTCACCACAGGGTTTTTTTCACCAACTATATATTGTATATGAGTACCTAATCAAGCCAAGTTGCCTATACTCATCTTTATTTTTGTATAAACAGGACAATATTCACCATACGAAGACAACCCTCTCTTCATTTAATAGTTGGTTTTTCTCCATGGGGTTTTTTTCACCAACTATATATATTGTATATGAGTACCTAATCAGGACAAGTTGGCAGGACTGATATTTATTTTTGTATAAAAATGACAATATTTGCCATACAAAGACAAGCCTCTCTCCTTCTCATAGTTAATTTTTCCCCACAAGGGTCTTTTCACCAACTATTTATTGTATTAATAGGACAATCTTCGTCATATGAAGACAAACCTCTTAATTCCTTTTGATTGGTGGTTTTTCCCATTGGGTTTTTACCATCTCTACATGAGTACCTCATTGGGCCTTGTTGACAGGACTTATTTGTATGAATCTCCCTTAGTATCACTAAATGGGGGGTGTTAGAATAAGTGAATATTCTCTTAAGTTCAACTAGAAGAGACACACTTGAGTTTCCACTCCTCCATGTGTCAGGAGAACTCTTAGTGGTGTCTTCATCAGGTTTGATGAGTTGTCTTAAGGAGAGACACTTGAGTTTCCACTCCTCCATGTGTTAGGATAACTCTCAGTGGTGTCTTCATCAAGTTTTATGAGTTGTTGTAATCCAACGACTCTCAATGATTAAATTTTCTATTTATACAAAGTTGATCCTTGAAATAAATCAATAAGTTTGACTCTTCTCTTAATATTTTTGTAATGTTGTGCATATCTATTATTGTGAAATTCTTACAAAATAGAAAGCTTGTAGGAACTGAAAGCTACAAGAGTGTGGTGTAGTTTTTAGTGTTCAATATGTGTGGTGATTTGTCTTTGTAATCGTTCTACAAAATAATAGTTTGGTTAAGAGGATAGAAAGATAGAAAAATTGTTGAAGTTATTTGTCATCATACAAGTGATATTTCCTATAATATATCAATGCTAAATTAAATGTTAAAGGATGATTGCTATTAATATTAGCATGTTATTCATTCATGGGTTGCTTTTTTATTCCAAGCCAGTTGAAAAGTAGAACTCTTGCTTTCTTATATTAAAAGTTATCTTTAATGGTTGCATATAGGTTTTTATAAAGGGTAATATATCTATATCTCATTTATTTCTTTTATTGTGTGTTGTGTGAAAAAGTTAGTTCGATGAAATACCTATAGATAATTTATAAAAAAAGAAAAATTAGGTAATGAATATGATTCTATGTGAGACTCTACCACCTATACTATGTTAATAACTCATACTGATTTCGTTAAATAGTTATGGATCATTATCCTCCATGCTAATAATAGTATACCTTGACACATGAGTTCTTCAAGTGTCCAAGTTGACGATGTCACAATAATTTAAGCCACTGCTTGTGCTGAAGATTATGCTTGACAAATTTTTGATACTTTCATTGACATGAGTGTTGCATACTTTTCTTTGTATAATAAATATCATAATAGATACATCTATTTACATGCACAAATCAGAGCCATTATGATCCCACTCGGTAACAAATGAGACCCAAGATGTTGGTTGAGGTAATATGAAAGGAATTTAAGATGAATTATTCCTAATATTATTATCTTTCGTTTTAGGGTCACATGGTGGGATTCAGAACTACGAAGACTCTTGGATGCTTATTCAATATTTTCCTATAGATGCCTTAGTGTTTCCTTACTAAGATGAAATGAATAAAAATGTAATCTCAATGTGATAATCTTTTAAAATTTGATTTGATAAAGCAATATATATTTTTGTAAGCTGATGCATCTTTGGTAAATCAAGAACTCATATGAAGTTGAGTCTCATAGACAATATATTATTTTCAACAAGTTTAAATGACTTTTGAATGGTTGTTTATATTGGTATCTTACCTATAAAATTTTATATATGTTAATACAATTTAATAAAAGCTAAAATTAAGTTTAAATTATTTTTTTGATGCCATGTCTACCCTCATTTTTACGTTGTAGATGTGCAAGGCGCTATTGTATTTTTGGTTGGGTGAACAATTATCTTTTATGTAGATCCTATAACATGTTTTTATAAAAAAAAAATAAAGCTTTTATATCTTCTACTATTGGTACTCTTTCTATTTAAGGCTAAAAATTTATATATATATATATATATTATAAAATATAGTAAATCCTTTTGCACTGAAGAATTTTGCTTTCAAAAGCTTGTTGTGGTGTAGTGGTAAATACCCTGGGTGCTGGTAGAGCTTGACCCTAGTTCCATTACCCTTGTGTAAACACCAAAATAGCACCAATCCGATTATATGACTGCAAACACTGATCACTTTGACACACACAGCCACCAGGGTAGCCCTCAGAGGTTAAACAATGGTCCTAACCACTTTCATAGCAATTTTGTAAGGTCAAGAAGCAATTTGGCACATTCAGGAACTTTGTCCAGTATTCGTCTCACCCAAGGACAAATACTAATTGGGATTCGTCTCACCTAGGGATGAATTCTGAAATCATCTCTGGTCAGGATGAATTCTAGGTTTAACGGGCAAAAAGAAAAATGTCGCCAAGTGGCAGCCGAGGACAGTCAATTATTGCCTCCTGTCGTGCATGCGCATGTAGGTGGGTAGGTTGGCAGTTAGAAGGCTATCACAAGGGCAGTCATGGAAGCCCAAGTTAGGGAGGAGTCTCCTCCCTCTTGGGAAGGCATGGCTGCCACATGGCATCCCTGCATGCCCCTCCAAAGAGACCCCATGGGTCTATAAAATGGTGGAATTTCCCACCCAAATGAGGACATATTGGAGGCATTTTCAAGCAACAAAGTGCTGCCCAATTGAACACCCATTTGCATCCTTTTTGATTCACCTTCTCACATCCATTAATATCTTTCACAAGGGAGGTTATTGGGTGGCTTTTGGAAGTGTGGATCCAAACCCAAACCCAGCATTTGACCACATTGAATCCACCAATTTGCCGACACCCCAATCCAAGATATTTTGAGCCCATCCCTAGTGGATTGGCATCGAAATCAAGTTCTAACGGTGGGCGGCCCATTTGGGCACCCCACACTTTTCTTTTAAGTTTCATTTTAGTTATCATTTGTTTATCTCTATTCTATGCTATGCTGTTTAAGTAGTCTCTAATTTTGATTTCATAAGATTTTGATCAAACATTATCATGCTTTGTCGATTGTGTAGCTCTCACTAACTTGCAGGTAGCGACATCGAATTCCCAAGGATAGAGGCCAAATTGGGAGAATCCGACCATCTGGGTCGTCCCAAAATGGCCCTAATTACTTAACCCCTTTGTTTGTAGGTGTTTTGGAGACCCCGAGGTTCGACATTTAGATGGATCATTTTGGATTTCCTAACATAGTTGAATTCGTCCCACCAGGGACGAATAACAGTCGAAATTCATCCTGCCCAGGGATGAATTCCAGTTGAAAGCATATTGGCCGACTGTTTTGATGGCAGTGGCCCTCTGGTAAGGTCTTTTGGTCTCTGTCTGATTTGCAGGTGACTTAGATTCATTTTGTTCACTATTTTCGACAATCTTTTACATGCATCTTTTGTTAAATTTCAAAGAACAAAATTTCGCTATTTGCAGCAGGTGCTACCAATGCCTTTCTTGTTTCTTTTAACGCAGGAGGAGTAGCAAGAACCAAGGACTCAAGGACTTGTCAACATTAGCGATGGAAACACTTTGGCCCGCCCATTTCAAATGTTGGCATGCGGAAGGAGTATTGATCACGATTGTAACCAAAACATGCTAACACTCCTAGCCCCTAAAAAGGGAGGAGATGGATTGTAACCGAGTTTGGAATTAATATAAAAGGGTTGTGCTCCTACTTTATCTTTATGTTTTGTCTTGATTTGATTATGTTTGTCCTATTTCATGCATCAAGTTAGTTTTTGTTTATATTGCAACTCAATACTATTTTTCTTCTAGAATCTCATGATTTCAGTGGCGATCACGGTGGGACCCTATCCCTGGGTTTTTAGATCAAGTAACTGATCCATTTTTGTGTTTTGTGCTTGACAGGTACAAGTTTTTTTAAAGCAGACTGTTATTCGTCTCTGACTTTGACGAATACTTTACTGTAATTCGTCTGACCCTGAGACGAATTTAAATTCGTCTCTAGCAGGGATGAATTATGTTCTGTAATTCATCTCATAGAGGGACAAATTTCTATCTGTAAATTTTCAGAGCCAAAGATCAGAAATAACAAGTCGGGGTAGAAAAGAGGTAAGGTTCTAAAACTTTCTTTGTCATTTTCTGATTTCTTGCTTTCATTTTCTATCAATTCTTGCGTGCTTAAAGAAAATAGTGGTTGCTTGCATGTTTCAATTTTAAGTAAAATAAACCACACACACATCACGTGGTATGTTTTTAACCAAGGAGCTAGTCGTAAGACCCCAGCCCTTGAGCAAGACCAACGATGGGTTCATCACCACCTTGGCTTGATTTTGCATCCATTTCCCCTGATTGTCACTGTTGTTAGGTGTAAATCCTGATGAAAGTTGACTGAGTGTCACTGGAGTGATTCCCATGCATGCGAGGATAAGTCTTCTATGGTAGGTGTCATTAACAGGACAATCCCCCTTTCGTACCGCCTATGTTCCACGTACCATCTACTCTCATGTACCTATAGTTTCCCTCTCGTAAGGGCGGGTATATAGAGAGGTTGGTATATCGGTCCGACAATGGTATATTGAAGGGGCGACCATTATTGGGAGTCATATGAGCCAACATTCTGTATTTAAACATTCTTCAAAACTTTCAAAAACAAAACAAAACATCAAAATGCACTAAACCAATTTAGGACACACAATTAATCCTTAAAAGAGATAATCACCGTTTGTGTATGTGTGTGTTCATTTCTACTTAGTGTAACGAAAATATCAAAAATAATAAACTAAAGATAAAAATCTACGCATTTTGTCATTCGCTCCAAAAAGCTCCAAGGATTCCCGCAATCGCTTGGTCAACCCAAAAGGCTCCAAGGATTCCCATAATCGCTTGATCATCCCCAAAATGCCCCAAAGGTGTCCATAAACCCTTTGGTCAACCCATAAGTACCCCAACGGTGCCCATAAATGATGTGGGAGCATCCAACGAAATTTAGGAAATTTTACTTTTTTTTTTTTCCTAAATTTTAGTGCATCTTGCCGGGGCCAAACTTCTCAACCGTAGCTCCGATTGACTTGAAATTTTACAGGGAGTTAGTTGGGATAATTTTAAACAAATAAGACTTCGTAGAGTCCTATTTTTCCAGAAAAGTCAGTTTTCGGGGCCAAATTCCATCATCTAGTGCTCCGAAATTAGGTTTTAAATTTGATAACCTAATTTTTTATGCTTTTTGAGTTGTTAGAAGGTCAATATATCCTAATGTATTTAGAGTTAGAACTTGAAACTTCATTTTTATCTTTTATATGGTAAGAGGGATGCGCACCCCAATTTTGGGCCCCATCTGACTCATTTCAATTTTAGGGTTTTTTTAGAGAGACATCATCATGGTGCTCACCCGCAGCCAAGCCCAATCATGGGTGGATGCTATGGGGAATATCCAAGGAGGCACAAGTCACCTCCGGTATAGTCCCAAGGATTTGGTCATACCACCTTGGTGGCCTAACATACAAGGTAGACCCCTCCAAACCTTAACGAAAAGGGCTACCTTTAACCTTACAACCTTTAACCATAGGGCTACCTGATGATGCAGTCCTCCATGTCTCAGAATCTCTAGATTCTGATGAGCTGTACTCACTGGCTGAAGGTGAGAATAAAATAAATATAGCCCATAGCAATCACATGCGACAACATCGACATCCCATAAATATTGATGAAGTAATTCAATAGCTAAACATAATACTAGGGCATGAGTGGCGCGTTAACCCACCACAGTGGGACCAAGCGTTACATCTACCATGTTGGGCATACAGATATCAACTTCCACCTAGAGATCCCATAGCAATATTAGTACCGAGAGTAGACCCTATCCTCCTATCTGTGCATGGGGCCGATCCATTCATGCCAATACCTCCAGAGCCAGATCTAGAGTGTAAAGACCATCAAGCAGGTACCTTTACCCTCTGAAGATCCATAGTCCAAACCAAAAGGCTCCAAGGATTACACAATCACTTGGTCACCCCAAAAAGCTCCAAGGATTACACAATCACTTGGTCACCCCAAAAGCACCAAGGATTATCGTAATCGCTTGGTCAATCCCAAAAAGCTCCAAGGATTATGGCAATCACTTGGTCACCCCAAAATGCTCCAAGGATTATCACAATCACTTGGTCAATCCCAAAAATCTCCAAGGATTATCACAATCACTTGGTCACCCCAAAAATCTCCAAGGATTATCATAATTGCTTGGTCACCCCAAAATGCTCCAAGGATTATCACAATCGCTTGGTCAATCCCAAAAAGCTCCAAGGATTATCACAATCGCTTGGTCACCCCAAAAGCTCCAAGGATTATCACAATCACTTGGTCACCCCAAAATGCTCCAAGGATTATCACAATCGCTTGGTCATCCCAAAGGCTCCAAGGATTATCGCAATCGCTTGGTCAAACCCAAAATCCCCAAGGATTATCGCAATCACTTGGTCATCCCAAAACGCTCCAAGGATTATCGCAATTGCTTGGTCAATCCCAAAATGCTCCAAGGATTCTCGTAATTGCTTGGTCAATCCCAAAATTCTCCAAGGATTCTTGCAATCGCTTGGTCAATCCCAAAAATGCTCCAAGGATTCTTGCAACCGCTTGGTCAATCCCAAAACGCTCCAAGGATATCTTTAAATCGCTTGGTCAACCCCAAAATGCTCCAAGGATTTCCACAATCGCTTGGTCAAAAATAAGAAAAGTCAAAATTCAAAAATCATCAAAACAACAAAAAAAAATTTGCATCTCATTTCTACGCATGCTCAAATTCATCAATAGAGAGCTCTTCTCACATCTCATCTTCATATTCACAAAAATCAATCCATTAAAATACAAAAATGCATAGCTGCATTAAGCATCACATCCATACATTGCATATTTGTGGTCATAAAGGTCAAAGGCACCATAGGTTGTAATTGCTCTGCTAGTCCATCTGGTTCCACACTTTTCCATTTTACAAAACAACAAACAAATGCCATTCACTGTTGCTTACCACAATAGAGTCAGTGGTCTTATAATGTATCAGGAGTTTTCATAATTTAGTCATCATTTTTCTATTTAGCCATGCAAGGTACCAAGACAGATAGATTTTACGAAAGTAGAGTTACACTTGAAATACACCTTGTTACGTAGCATCCCAACACAAATTAAAACACAAAATTCCCAAGTTGTGTGAACGAAAGATAAAACCTGCACAGTAATCCAGGTCACCATAAGTGAAACGGTTATCTTGCTCATCCCCTTGTGCGAATGGTTATAGAATGCTAAGAATTGATAAAAGGACGAGCTCTTCCCTATTCATTTACCTTAATATACAGTGGTTTTTAACCACTACCAAATCCCAATCATAGTTGGTTCCCAAATTTGTAAGGATTCGTACTACACATCCCTGCCAAGGATGGGTAGTCATCCCCAAGACCTAAAAGGATCAACGCCATTCACAAACAAAATTCCAACAAATCATCATCCTAACCCTTTTTGTTCACCTTTGGTCTCCAAGTTGTAAGGATTCATACTATCCGCCCCTAACCAGGATGGGTAGTCGTCCCCAAGGCCTAAAAGATCAATGCCCCTACTTCATAATATCCATCATCTCCTTGGTCCCCAACATCATAAGGATTCGTACTATCCACCCCTAAACAAGATGGGTAGTCATCCCCAAGGCCACGAGGATCAAAGCCATTCACAAGCTCAAACTCACAACCACTCAAAATACAAAATCAAGTAACAGTGGTTATCACCACTATTCAAAATCCTTACTCAAAAAGAAAAACAAATAGAAAAATAAATAGTGATTTGCATCACTATATAGACGAGCAAGTCTCCCAAATCATTCAGCCAATAAATAACCTGAACTTGAATCTTTGGAATTCTTAGCATTTGAAGAACCATCTAGGTGATCCTCATTACAGGTTTGGTTGACAACCTATCTAGCAATGGTGGTATCCTACCCGCATGACGATATGTCTGTCACATTCGCTTTGCGTATATGTAGACCAATGTTTGCATAAGGATGAGCTAGCTTATGGTATCCTGGATAACATCGCAGATTAATCTAACTACATACAAAAAAGGAGTTAGTAGAGCTAATTAGGTGATCCTCAGTATAGGTTCGGTTGAAAGCCCACCTGGCACTGGCGGTATCCTGACAAATACCACATAAATGAACTCAATTGCACACACAGGGATGTGAAATATCTTGGTCAAAAATGAGTTCGATTCATACCTTGGTCAAAAGTCTTGTAAGATAAAGTACAATCGTGGCTAATGAGTTAAAACCATCTGAGTCTCAAAAAACCTTAGCTACATTTCTAAACCAACTGCGCTACTTTCCATATTTGCAATACCATCAGAAAATACAAAAAAAAAAAAGAGAAAAACCACATGTATACATACAAAGTCATTTACCACAACAATCATCTAAAAATGAAATAACAGAGTGCTAAACAGTCTATGGTGCCATAACCAACCATCACAAATTCCATTCATCCATTTCATTTTGCATATCACATATATATCAAAAACATTTGCATTTATCATACCATATACATCCATTAACATAAGCATGCATCCATCAACATCAATCATTGTGCATAACATAAAATAATGACATATACACAAAGCAAGAAAATCAAAACAACAAAAACAGCAAATATCCATAGACGACAAACAATAAAATTGTCGAACAAAGGCACCTTTGCGCCTGACATTCAATGGCATACAAAACCGATGTCGGGGTCACAAATTATCACTATCCTACTCCTGAAGAAGGCTACCATAGCCGGACCACTCCACGGGAGAATGGATTTTTGATAATTTAATCCCCAAATGGTGTCACAAAAAAAAAAAAAAAATCAAAACAACAGAACAACAAAACAACAAAACAACAAAAGCAAAAAAAAAAAATGCAACACAAACAAACAACAATAAACACTGCCAGACAAGAGTGCTCTTGCACATAACCTCTTGGCATAGCAAAACTGACATTGGGGTCATAAATTTTCGCTATCCCACTCCCTAAGAAGGCTATCTTAGCTGGACTGCTCCACGGGAAGATGGATTTTCGCCAATTTTAGCTCTAAACAGCGTCGCAAAAAGGGTTAACACCCACCAAAAATAGGTCTAAATGTTGGAAAAATTACACATGATTAACGATAAACCATCTTAAGGCACCCTTGCACAAGTCATCTTGGGTCAAGCGACTCGTCGCTTTTTTCATGAAGGTCATTCCCTCATCGATTCTTCGCTTGAGGGGGTAGTCACACTTAGTCACCAATCAACAAACACATACCCAATCAAGGCAATGACATGCATTCAAAGAATCATTGACAAAGACAATTATGCTCCTGCTTGGGGCAGTAAACAAGCAATTATCAAAAATTGATCAAACACTTGGCATTCGTGAAACATGAACACAAGGTTCCCCTGTGGACAAAAGGTTGCGCCCTTTGCCTAATCATGACTGATCAATGTCCAAGCTCAAGTCACACCTCACCAAAATAGGTTAACACTTGAAATCAAATTCCTTAGCTCATTAGAAGCAAGGATTCAAGAATGCATGCCATTTCCATGCTTGGGGCATCAAAATTTGGTTAGGTTACCAAGAAACCCTAATCATTAGTGCTTTGGCTATCTATTTTTGCTCGACGCTATGCCATGCATAGCACATCCCAAAAAGGGGCATCTGTAGACACCAAAACAACACCAATCCAATTATGTGACTACAAACACTGATCGCTTTGACACACATAGCCCCCAAGGAAGCCCTTAGAGGTTAAACAGTGGTCCTAACCACTTTCATAGCAATTTTGTAAGGTCAAGAAACAATTTGGCACATTCAGGCACTTTGTCCAAGTATTCGTCTCACCCAGGGACGAATACTAACTGGGATTCGTATCACCTAGGGACGAATTCTGAAATCTTCTCTAGTCAGGACGAATTCTAGGTTTAACGAGCAAAAAGAAAAATGCCACCAAGTGGCAGCCAAGGACAGTCAATTATTGCCTCCTGCCGTGCATGCGCATGTAGGTGGGTAGGTTGGCAGTTAGAAGGCTGTCACAAGGGCAATCATGGAAGCCCATGTTAGGGAGGAGTCTCCTCCCTCTTGGCAAGGCATGGCCACCACATGGCTTCCCTGCATGCCCCTCCAAAGAGACCCCATGGGTCTATAAAATGGTGGACTTTCCCACCCAAATGAGGATAGATTGGAGGCATTTTCAAGCAACGAAGTGCTGCCCAATTGAACACCCATTTGCATCCTTTTTGATTCACCTTCTCACATCCATTAATCTCTTTCGCAAGGGAGGTTATTGGGTGGCTTTTGGAAGTGTGGATCCGAACCCAAACCCAACATTTGACCACATTGAATCCACCAATTTGTCGACACCCCAATCCAAGAGATTTTGAGCCCATCCCTAGTGGATTGGCATCGAAATCAAGTTCTAACGGTGGGCGGCCCATTTGGGCACCCCACACTTTTCTTTTAAGTTTCATTTTAGTTATCATTTGTTTATCTCTATTCTATGCTATGCTGTTTAAGTAGTCTCTAATTTTGATTTCATAAGATTTTGATCAAACATTATCATGCTTTGTCGATTGTGTAGCTCTCACTAACTTGCAGGTAGTGACATCGAATTCCCAAGGATAGAGGCCAAATTGGGAGAATCCGACCATCTGGGTCATCCCAAAATGGCCCCAATTACTTAACCCCTTTGTCTGTAGGTGTTTTGGAGACCCCGGGGTTCGACATTTAGATGGATCATTTTGGCTTTCCTAACACAGTCGAATTTGTCCCACCCGGGGACGAATAACAGCTTGAAATTCGTCCTGCCCAGGGACGAATTCTAGTTGAAAGTAGATTTGCCAACTGTTTCGATGGCAGTGGCCCTCTGGTAAGGTCTTTTGGTCTTTGTCTAATTTGTAGGTGACTTAGATTCATTTTGTTCACTATTTTCGACAATCTTTTACATGCATCTTTTGTTAAATTTCAAAGAACAAACTTTCTCTATTTGCAGTAGGTGCTACTAATGCCTTTCTTGTTTCTTTGAATGCAGGAGGAGTAGCAAGAACCAAGGACTCATCAACATCAGTGGTGGCAACACTTTGGCCCGCCCATTTCAAATGTGGGCATGCGAAAGGAGTATTGATCATGATTGTAACCAAAAACATGCTAACACTCCTAGCCCCTAAAAAGGGAGGAGATGGATTGTAACCGAGTTTGGAATTAATATAAAAAGGGTTGTGATCCTGCTTTCTCTTTATGTTTTGTCTTGATTTGATTACGCTCGTCCTATTTCATGCATCAAGTTAGTTTTTGTTTATATTGCAACTCAATACTATTTTTCTTTCGAAATCTCATGCTTTCACCTTGTCTCCATCTTGTAGATATATGGTATAGTTAGGAATGTCCTATGTGCTGATAGAGGACAACAAGGCTTCATTCCTCCTATGCCCAACCTGTTGAAAATGGCACCCTGAAAGGGGTATTTTCCACTATAAATTAGTTTTAGGGTGCGATCATACCAACATTAGTGCACCGGATCCCATCAGAACTCCATAGTTAAGCATGCTTGGGCCAGAGTAGTACTGGGATGGGTGACCTTCTAGGAAGTCCCGATGTTGCACCCTTTAAAAAAAGATATCATCTGGGTTGAGCACATCCCTATGTGTGAACAAGATATTTGGCAAGCGACTATGCGACGTTTTCATCTGGGTTGAGTGCAAGCAGCTCCAGAGGTTGGTTTTTAGGGCCTTCGGGCCCTGGCAGCCAATATTTTTGTGGTTTATGCTCAATATTTTAATAGGAAATGTAGCAGGGGATCCAAGATGGGTTATAAATTTGTCTTTCAATAGATCATACTATGAACTTGAGTGACAACGGCTTAAAATTTATTGCATAAAAGAAAAGTGAAAATCATAACTTTCCACGACGTCTAGGGCAAGGATTAAAGAGATCACAAAACAAGTTTCAAGAAATTGATCAAAAAATGGCTCATATCTCAAGTGAATCTATTGTTAAGGTGCACCCACAAAATAATTCTACTATGCATACCCTTGTCAAGGGTAATAATTTTGAAGACTCAGTCCCAAAAATGAATTTAAGGGATGCCCTTCATGGTGGACAGCCTCAGCCCAATGCTAATATCAATATTAGGGCTTCCCATAAACCTATAAGAATCATTAAGATTGATCCCAAGAAAATGGAGTTAGGATGTATTAAAGCAGTTGATGGAACTCCTATTCTTAATCTTGATATGGGTAACATTCAGACTAGCATTAAATATTTGGAAAAAAGAGGACTAATTTTTTGATTCATGGGTTTTCGTTCGAGTCTATCTGCTTTCCAAGTATGGGCTACAAAAAGCTGGAAAACTAAAGTGTTGAGCAAGGTGCAGAATCAGTATTGTCATTGTTGTCAACTCAGACAGATAGATCAATTGATGATGTAGTGGACAGGTGTTCAGAGGTCAGTTAGAACAGGTACAGTGAATTTCCAAGAAGACAGAAGTGGCCCAGATTCAAAAAATCAAAGAAAAAGACAAGTAAGAAAACTGTCGCGATATCGCGACATGTTTTTTGTCGCGATTTCGTGACATATCGAAGGAGAGAGAAAAGCAAAAATTCATTCGTGATATATCGAAGGAGAGAGAAAATGTTGGCAAAAATGTCATGATTTCGCGACATATCGGAGGAGAGAGAAAAGTTGGCAAAAATGTCGTGATTTCGTGACATATCGGAGGAGAGAGAAAGCGCAAGGAAAACTGTCACGATTTCGTGACATGTTGGAAGAGAGAGAAAGCGCAAGATAAACTGTCATGATTTTGCGACAAGTTGGAAGCAAAGAAGCCAAGTAGAAAAACTGTCATGATTTCGTGACATGTTTGGAGAGAAGGCATAGGCAAAGAAAACTGTCGTGATTTCACGACATGTTTGGAGGAAAGGAGCTTGCAAGGAAAAGTGTCGCGATTTCATGACAATTTGCAAGAGGAAGCGCTAAGGAGAAAAAGTGTCACGATATCGCGACATGTCAGGTTTTCGTGACCCGAAGGGAAGAGAAAGCGCTAAGGAGAAAAGATGTCACGATATCGCGACATGTGGAGAAGAGGAGAGGAGAAAAACGATGTTCGCATTTTTGCGACAACAACAGAGAGGAAGACTCCGAAGGATGAAGTGTCGTGATTTCATGACAGAAGCAAAACGAAAGAGCAAGGAAGTAGAAGCGTCGTGATTTCGTGACAAAGTCAAGGAGGAAGAGCTCTAAGGCAAAAGCGTCACAATTTCATGACATGTTTCGTTTTCACGGGTGAAAGGCAGAAAAGAAGTGCAAGGCAACGAAAGTGTCATGATTTCGTGACATGTTTCGATTTCACTGGTGCATGCGGAAAAGAAGTGCAAGGCAACGAAAGTGTCGCGATTTCATGACATGTTCCGATTTCGCTGGTGCATGCGAAAAAGAAGTGCAAGGCAACGAAAGTGTCACGATTTTGTGACATGTTCTGATTTCACTGGTGCATGCGGAAAAGAAGTGCAAGGCAGCGAAAGTGTCACGATTTCGTGACATGTTCCATTTTCGTTGGTGCATGCGGAAGAGAAGTGCAAGGAAGCAAAAAGTGTCACGATTTCGTGACATGTTTCGTTTTCGTTGGTGCATGCAAAGAGAAGTGCAAGGAAGCAAAAAGTGTCATGATTTCGTGACATGTCACATTTTCGCGGGTGCATGCCAAGTAGAGTGTACGAAGGCAAAAAGTGTCACGATATCGCGACATGTGTTTTCGTGCATGTAGGCCGAGAAGAAGACAAAAGGCTGTCAGAGCGGTAGTTCTGCTATCAGAGCGACGGTTCTATTGTTAGAGCCGTAATTAAGTAGGTAAGGCTGTCAGAGATGTAAATAAGCAGGTAAGACGGTCAGAGTCATAAAAGAAAAGATAAATCTGTCAAAATAGCGGATATACTGACAAAGCACCAAAAAGGTTGTCAGAGCCGTAAAGTGGGCAGATAAGGCTGTCAGAGACGTAAGTAAGCTTTTAAGGCTATTAACAATGTAGTAAGAAGTTCCGAAAGAATGTTTTTCGTGTGTAAGAAGTTAGGGTTAGGGTTGAGCTCTGCACGTGGCATGAGTGTTGTGTATTTCCGAATAAAAAGGAAAAAGGAACTAGTGAAAAAGAAAAGAGTGTAGAGTGCTGAAAAATACAGAAGAGTAGAGTTGAAAGGGAAAACTATAGTAGAGTTGTAAGTATATGTAGTTCTTGTAAAAGAGCTATAGACCAGTGAGGGTCTTGTAAAAGTGAAGGCATATTTATGTCAATCTAAGATTCAAAATAGGAATCCAAGTTGGTGCTTGGAATCAGGGGTTGGTGCTCCTTCCAGTGGGTGCTAGAAAATTGTTTGTAAAGTTGGTGCTTTGCAAAGGCTAGATTTGGATGGGTGTCCAAGCAGTCTAATTTTTTAGGAGTAGCCAAAACTGGTGAACCTCGTTAAATTGTGTGTTGTGGAATGCTCTCTTGTTTAATTGTTGTATCTGTCTTTTTAAGTTCTCCCTGCTTAAGTTTTAAAGTGTTGTAGATCTAAATTTAAATAGCTACACTGATTCACCCCCCCTCTCAGTGTCATTGTGAGAATATCAATTGGTATCAGAGCAAGGTTCCTGAACAAGCTCAATCAGCTAAGGTGATCTTGGAAGAAACACAATGGTCGGTGGTGAAGGATTTTCATCCAACAAAGCTCCTTTGTTCGATGGAACTAATTACTCCTTCTGGAGACTCAGGATGCAGACTTATCTGTGTGCTTTGGGATATGACATTTGGGAGTCAGTAGAAAGTGGATACACAATACCCTCTACTCCTCCAACAGATGCTGCTGAGAAGAAAAAGTTTGAGAATAACTCTAAAGCAAAAAATGCTATAATGTGTGGGTTAGTAGACAGTGAACTGATAAGGATCATGAGCTATAAAATGGCAAAAGACATGTGGGACAAACTACAGAGCATTCATGAAGGAGACGACAAGATCAAGGAAGCCAAGCTACAAACACATCGAGCTCAGTTCGAAGCATTAAAAATGAATGACGATGAGAACATAGAGGCCTATATGTTGAGAGTCAATGGAATCATTAATGCGATTAGAGGACTCGACGAGGAAATGGAAGATGCAGTTATCATGAAAAAGGTACTAAGAACTCTTCACAAAAGATTTGATTCTAAAGTTTTTGCTATTGAAGAAGCTAAAGATCTAAATACTTTTAGCATGGATGAAATGCATGGTTCTTTAACTGCATACGAAATGAGAATAGGACAAACTAAGCCCTCAGACAGAGAAGCTGCTTTTAAAGCACAGAAAAATATAAAAGCTAAACAAGAATCTGAGGAAGAAGAATCTTCAGATGAAATAGAAGCAAACTTTGTTAGGAAACTAATAAAGGGAAAAAGAAAGTACAGAGGAAAGTTACCATTTAAGTGCTTCAACTGTGGAGGCGTCGGGCACTTTGTAGCTAATTGTCCAATGAATGAGAAAAACAAAAATGGTGAAGGGTCACACCAAGAAAGAAGTGACTGGAAGAAGAAACCACATTTTAGAAAAAGCAACTTTAAGAAGAAAAGTTTCATATCCAAGAATGTCAGCTCTTCTGAAGACTGCTCTGGTGAGGATTCTGAAGAAGAAGCAGGTGAAGCTCTGTTCATGGCATTTGAAGAAAGAAAAACAGAGGAAAAACAGGAATGTAATGAAAAACCTGAGGATGAGGCTGAAGTGTATCTGGAAGGTGAGTTGGTTGCTGCACTTAAAGAGCTGAGCACAGAAAGGAAAAAGAATAAAAATTTTTCAAGAAAGCTTGAGGATGCCAATGAAATAATCAACAACTTGAAAGTTCAGACAGATGAATTTAAGAAAGTGTCTGAAGTTCTCGAAGTACAATTAACCATAAAAATAGATGAGTGCAGCAAGCTAGAAGAAGACATTGTTAGGTTAAGGTTGCAGCTAGAGGAGATGAATCAAAAATTGAGTTGTTATCATAAGTTTGAAGAAAGTTCTGTAAATCTGGATAAAATTATAAATAACCAAAGGCCTTCCGGCATCAAATTTGGTTTGGGCTTCGATGAAGGAGAATCATCAGAGGGATCAAAGGCCATAAATGTAGAACCCATAAAGAAAGAAGATAAGATCAGGGTTGATCAAGAAAAAACAAATCATGCCAAAGAAAGCAATAATGCCAGACTCAAGAGGAGTACTGACAAATATGGATTCACAAAAGTCACACATCCAAGAAGGAGAAGATTCATGGCTCCTACTTCAAAATGGCAAAGACCTTCACCCAGGTTTAATCATTCTTTTTCTGGTTATTGTTTTAAATGCAATGCTTATGGTCATAAGATTTCATATTGCAGTTATAATGTAGCACAAAGGAATTTCACCAGTAGAAATGTATTTTCACCATTAATGGATTATGCAGTAGAATGTTATAACTGTCATAATTATGGACACATTGCAAGAAACTGTAGAAGCACTTTTGCAACAAATAAATATCAGGGTAGAAAATCTCAACCAAATGGATTGAAACAAAACAAAAAATTTCTTGAAAAACAGGCACAAGCTAATGAAAGGGGAAAGGCAAAACAAGTAGCCAAAACTGCTATCAAACCAGAATGGAAAGAAAAGGAGAAACTCCAGAAATAAAAGGAGAAACTCCAGGAAGAAAAGGAATCTTTGATTGTTCAGATTGCTTTTAAAGCACAGAACAAATCTGCACCATGGATTCTTGATAGTGGATGCTCCAGTCACATGACAGGTGACAAGCAAAAATTTGAGAAGTTACAGAATTACGAAGGTGGTTCTGTGAAATTTGGAAATAATGATGGAGCAAAGATAGTTGGCAAAGGATCAGTCAAGATCAGTGATGGAAAGATCAAATCAAAAGAAGTCTTGTTTGTGATTGGTCTGAAGCATAACTTGCTCGGTGTAAGTCAAATCTGTGACGAGAGGTCATGAAGTAGTTTTTAAGAAGCAGGGCTATGAAGTGAGAAAAGCTAACAGTGGGAAGTTAATTGCTACTGGATCAAGGACTTATGGAAATCTGTATACTCTCTCAGAGACTTCAGAAGGAGCATGCTTGATTGGACAAGAAGATGAAAATTGGCTGTGGCACAAGAGGCTCGATCATATCAGCTTTGACAATTTGGTTTAAATAAGTTCAAAAAGGGCAGTAAGAGATATACCCTCCATTGGCAAACCACTAAATAGTATTTGTGCTTCATGCCAAAAGGGGAAGCAAACTAGAGCCACATTTAAATCAAAGGAGTACTTTACCAACAAACCTTTAGAACTAATTCATACTCGATTTATGTGGACCCATGAGAACACAAAGTATAAATGGTGACAAATACTTTATGCTGTGCATAGATGACTATTCTAGAATGACCTGGATATTCTTTTTGAAGCAGAAATCTGAAGCTTTTGAAATGTTCAAGACTTTCAAAAACCAAGTTGAGAATGAAACAAGAAAAAGGATCAAATGCTTAAGATCAGATAGAGGAGGAGAGTTCATCTCAGAGGAGTTTGTAGAATACTGTCAAAAATATGGGATCAGAAGACAGTTTTTAGCAGCAAGGACACCTCAGCAGAATGGTGTTGTAGAAAGAAAGAACAGAACTATGCAGGAAATGGCACGGACGATGTTGATTGAGAGCAAAATTGCAGACATATTTTGGAAAGAGGCAGTCCATACTGCAGTTTATATCCAAAACAGGTGCATGTTGAGGACGCATGAAAGCAAAACCCCTTATGAGCTATGGTTCGGCAAGAAGGCAACAGCAAAATACTTCAAAGTCTTTGGCAACAAATGTTATATCAAAAGAACTGAAGATAATCTTGGTAAGTTTGAAGATAGAGCTGATGAAGGTATTTTTGTTGGCTATTCATCAAAAAGCAAAGCTTACAAATGCTACAACAAAAGGCTAAAGAAAATTGTAGACAAGTGCCGATGTTAAATTTGATGAAGATAGGAAACAAGCAGTCAGCTGTGAAGAAAACTACCCCATTTATGAAGAAGTTATTGAAGGAGATGAAGAAAAGGAAACAGAAGAGAATCAAAAAATTGACACAGAAGATTTAAGTATTGATTCAGAAGTAGAAGAAAACAAAAAGTTCAAAATAGGAAGCTGGCAAAAAAATCATCCCAGAGAACAAATTATTGGGGACCCCACTATTGGTGTTAAGACAAGAAGAAGAGTAGTAAGTAACTACTCCCTATTATCCAGCATTGAGCCCAAAAATATTACTGAAGCAAGCACAGATGAAAGTTGGATGAAGGCAATAAACGAAGAACTAGATCAGATTGAGAAAAACAAAACCTGGAGTTAGTACCAAGGCCTCGTAAATAAAAACATAATCGGTACTAAATGGATTTTTCGAAACAAACCGAATGAAGACGGACAAAGTTGTAAGGAATAAAGCAAGATTGGTCTATAAAGTCTATGCTCAAGTTGAAGGTATTGATTTTGAGGAAACTTTTGCACCAATGGCTAGACTCGAGGCAATCGGAATGTTTTTGGCTTTAGCAGTCCACAGGAATTTCAAAGTTTATCATATGGACGTGAAATCAGCATTTCTGAATGGAAATCTTGAAGAAGAAGTTTATATTGAGCAGCCAGATGGTTTTCAACTCGGTGATAATCCCAATTTTGTTTGCAAGTTGAAGAAAGCTTTGTATGGCTTGAAACAGGCACCCAGAGCATGGTATGCAAGACTGGACAACTATCTCACTGAACAAGGGTTCAAGAAAGGCATGGTGGATAGTAACTTGTATGTCAAAACAGACAATGGCCATCTTATTGTCCTTGTTGTTTATGTAGATGATATAATTTTTGGCAGCCGTAATGATGAGTCATGTAGAGACTTAGAAAATAAAATGCAGAAAGAATTTGAAATGTCTATGATTGGTGAACTTTCATATTTCCTCGGATTGCAAGTTAACCAAAATGAAAAGGGCATTTTTATTTCTCAAATTAAATATGTGAAAGAAATGCTGAAAAAGTTCACAATGGAGGACTGTAAACCTATTAGCACTCCCATGACAACAGGTTGCAAGTTGAGCAAGGATGATAAATCTCCAGATGTAGATCAAACCATGTACAGATCTATGATTGGAAGCCTATTGTATTTGACAGCTACCAGACCAGATATCTTACAGGCAGTATGCATGGTAGCAAGATTTTAGGCTAGTCCCAAAGAGACTCATGTGACAGCTGTGAAGAGGATTTTTAGGTACCTCAAGGGTACTATGGAGTATGGGTTATGGTACCCAAAAGGTAAGGACTTCACTCTTTTTGCATATTCTGATGCAGATTGGGTAGGATGTATAGATGACAGAAAGAGTACCATTGGAGGTGCATTCTATCTTGGAGACAAAGTTGGTAGCATGGCACAACAAGAAACAAGAATCGGTCTCTCTATCCACAACGAAGCTAGAATACATTGCAGCAACAACATGTTGTACACAGATTTTATGGATGAGACAAACCCTGAAAGATCTTGGCATTAACTTCAAAGAGCCAATTTCAGTTAAATGTGATAATACCAGTGCTATTAACATCTCAAAGAATCCGGTTATGCATTCAAGAACCAAACATATTGCAATCCGGTATCACTTTTTGAAGGATAAAGTTGTAGAAGGTGAGGTTAAATTGGATTTTGTTCCAACTACAGAGCAAGTAGCAGATATCTTCACTAAACCGTTGCCCAAGGAAGTTTTTGAATATCTCTCGATAGCAGTTGGGAGTGGTCACACTACCCAAGAACCGACTAGCTTTCGGGAACACATTCTCGGGGGGAGCATTTATATATTTGATATATATTTGTTTGCTCATGTTTGTATTTTTTGCTAATTGTAATATTGTGTGCCTGAGAATGTTGTGCATGGACTCAGGGGGAGTCTGCAGCAGCCCTTTGGTATTATTGTCAAAGGGGGAGAAGAATTTCTAGAAATTGCACATGTGTTGCCAACAATTCCAAAGGGGGAGATTGTTGAGCAAGGTGCAGAAACGATATTGTCATTGTTGTCAACTCGGACGGATAGATCAATTGATGATGCAGTGGATAGGTGTTCGAGAGGTCAGTCGTAACAGTGACAATGAATTTCCAAGAAGACAAAAGTGGCCTCAGATTAAAAAAATCATAAAAAAAGACAAGAAAACTGTCGCGATATCGTGACATGTTTTCTGTCACGATTTCGTGACATATCGAAGGAGAGAGAAAATGCTGGCAAAAATGTCGTGATTTCGTGACATATCGGAGGAGAGAGAAAATGCTGGCAAAAATGTCACGATTTCGCGACATATCGGAGGAGAGAGAAAATGCTAGCAAAAATGTCACGATTTCGTGACATATCGAAGGAGAGAGAAAGCGCAAGGAAAACTGTCACGATTTCGTGACATGTTGGAAGAGAGAGAAAGCGCAAGATAAACTGTCGCGATTTCGTGACAAGTTGGAAGCAAAGAAGCCAAGTAGAAAAATTGTCACGATTTCGTGACATGTTTGGAGAGAAGGCACAGGCAAAGAAAACTGTCACGATTTCGCGACATGTTTGGAGGAAAGGAGCTTGCAAGGAAAAGTGTCACGATTTCGCGACAATTTGCAAGAGGAAGCGCTAAGGAGAAAAAGTGTCGCGATATCGCGACATGTCGGGTTTTCGTGACCCGAAGGGAAGAAAAAGCGCTAAGGAGAAAAGATGTCGTGATATCGCGACATGTCACGTTTTCATGACCTGAAGAGAAGAGAAGAGCTAAGGAGAAAAGATGTCACGATTTCGCGACATGTCGCATTTTCGCGACAACAACAGAGAGGAAGACTCCGAAGGATGAAGTGTCGCGATTTCATGACAGAAGCAAAACGAAAGAGCAAGGAAGCAGAAGCGTCACGATTTCACGACAAAGTCAAGGAGGAAGAGCTCTAAGGCAAAAGCGTCACGATTTCATGACATGTTCCATTTTTGCGGGCGAAAGGCAGAAAAGAAGTGCAAGGCAGCGAAAGTGTCACGATTTTGTGACATGTTCCGATTTCGCTGGTGCATGCGGAAAAGAAGTGCAAGGCAGCGAAAGTGTCGTGATTTCGCGACATGTTTCAATTTCGCTGGTGCATGCGGAAAAGAAGTGCAAGGCAGCGAAAGTGTCACGATTTCGCGACATGTTTCGATTTCGCTGGTGCATGTGGAAAAGAAGTGCAAGGCAACGAAAGTGTCACGATTTCGTGACATGTTCTATTTTCGCTGGTGCATGCAAAGAGAAGTGCAAGGAAGCAAAAAGTGTCACGATTTCGTGACATGTTCCGTTTTCACTGGTGCATGCAAAGAGAAGTGCAAGGAAGCAAAAAGTGTCACGATTTCGTGACATGTCACATTTTCGCGGGTGCATGCCAAGTAGAGTGTACAAAGGCAAAAAGTGTCGCGATATCGTGACATGTTGTGTTTTCGCGCATGTAGGCCGAGAAGAAGACAAAAGGCTGTCAGAGCGGTAGTTCTGCTGTCAGAGCGACGATTCTGCTGTTAGAGCTGTAATTAAGTAGGTAAGGCTGTCAAAGACGTAATTAAGTAGGTAAGGCTATCGGAGACGTAAATAAGTAGGTAAGATGGTCAGAGTCGTAAAAGAAAAGATAAATCTGTCAGAACAACGGATATACTGACAAAGCGCCAAAAAGGCTGTCAGAGCCGTAAAGTGGGCAGATAAGGCTGTCAGAGATGTAAGTAAGCTTTTAAGGCTATTAACAGTGTAGTAAGCAGTGCCGAAAGAATGTTTTTCATGTGCAGGAAGTTAGGGTTAGGGTTGAGCTCTGCACATGGCATGAGTGTTGTGTATTGCCAAATAAAAAGGAAAAAGGAACTGTGAAAAAGAAAAGAGTGTAGAGTGCTGAAAAATACATAAAAGTAGAGCTGAAAGGGAAAAATACAGCAAAGCTGTAAGTATATGCAGTTCTTGTAAAAGAGCTATAGACCAGTGAGGGTCTTGTAAAAGTGAAGGCATATTTATGTCAATATAAGATTCAAAATAGGAATCCAAGTTGGTGCTTGGAATCAAGGGTTGGTGCTCCTTCTAGTTGTTGCTAGTAAATCAGGGGTTGGTGCTCCTTTCTGTTGGTGCAGATAAATTAGGGGTTGGTGCTCCTTCTAGTGGGTGCTGGAAAATTGTTTGTAAAGTTGGTGCTTTGCAAAGGCTGGATTTGGATGGGTGTCCAAGCAGTCTAATTTTTGAGGAGTAGCCAAAACTGGTGAACCTCGTTAAATTGTGTGTTGTGGAATGCTCTCTTGTTTAATTGTTGTATCTATCTTTTTAAGTTCTCCCTGCTTAAGTTTTAAAGTGCTGTAGATCTGAATTTAAATAGCTACACTGATTCACCCCCCCCTCTCAGTGTCATTGTGAGAATATCATAAAGGTGAGTTACAAATCTCTATTTATCCAAATGGTTATTTTCTTGTTTTATTTGCTAATAATGAAGATAGAGAGAAAACTTTTCAAGGGGGTCCTTATTTTTTTGGAAGGGCAGGGCTTTTCATGAAGCCTTGGCATACTAAATTTAAAGTCGAAGAAGAGATGCCTTCTATAGCTCCCGTGTGGGTTAGAATCTTTGGCCTCTCTATTGAATTTTGGAATCCTACTATGTTTTCTTCAATTGGAAACTCTTTAGGAAATTTTATGATGACTGCTAATTGTACTGAAAATTTTGAACATATTATTTATGCTCGGATTTGTGTTTTAATGGATTTTGACAAACCCCTACCTAAAAATATCACATTACAATTTGGGGAAGACACTTGGGAGCAAGTAGTGGACTATGAGAACATTATTTTTCATTGTAGAGTTTGCCATGAATATGGTCATTTGGCCAGTGCTTGCCCAAATAAAATTCTTGATCAAAATAAATAAGATATAAACTCAGCAAGTTTCCAAATACCTAAGAAGAAGAACACTCAGAAAAAACCAGTTATGAAGGATCAATAAAATTCATCTGCTAATATGTTTGAAATCCTTTCCATAAATTATGTCCCAAGTGAGGAAGAGGAAATAATGGAAACTAAAATATTAGAAACACAATTTAAATGTGAAGGGAAAAACTTAGAGACAAACCAACAAATCAAAAGTTTTCAACAAAAAAAAAATGAGAAAATTTACACAAGAAAAACAATCTTTCAAATGTCAAAACTTCAAATAATATAGGTCCCAATATATACTCCGTTGAACCATCTAGTAAAATTTTGGCTGTGTATGAGCATTCTTCAAGGTTAGAAGCCATATCAGATTCAATTGGAATAAGTCAAGAAACAAGGAAAAAAAATTGAAGATGGATTCTAATCAAAAAGCAGGTCACAAGACCAATCAATATCATATGGTAAAAGAAGGTGAAAATTTAATAGAGGAAGGTAAGATTAATGCCCTTCCCAACTTTTTTAGCCCTGGTATTAATGAAGATCATCACTTGGAATATTAGAGCACTCAAAGGGAGTCTTTCAAACAAAATGAAATTAGAAGAATTATTCAGATAAATCATCCAGATCTTGTTTTCCTTCAAGAAACAAAGATGTCAATGAAGGATATGGACTCAATTGCCAGTAAAATTTGTCCAGCTGGAAAAGTGGTTTCCCTCAGTTCCCAAGGGACTTTGGGTGGCATTGCTTGCATTTGGGACCCAAAAGAGGTAGTTATTCGCCATATGGTTGGCAGTTGGGGTTTGTTGGCTATAGCTATTCAAAGTAGACATTCCAACCAGATTATGCTTTGCATTACTATTTATGCTTCGACTTCTTTGGAGGAAAAAAAATATAGTGGAAGAATACTACTCATATTATCTCTCATTTTCCTAAAGTTTGGATCTTTATCGGAGGATTTTTCAATACCATCCTCTCTATGGATGAGAAAATGGGGGGAAATAGAAATTTGGACACAAGCATTGTCCTCATAAGCGAATATATTGAAAACCTCCATCTTGTGGATATCCAACTAGATAATGGCCTTATTACTTGGTCTAACAGAAGGCAAGGCTTAGACTGTATAATGGAGATATTGGATAGGTTTTTGCTCTCTGAAAATTTCTTAATCCATGGTCACATTCCTAAAGTGAAGACTCTTAATAATGTTGGTTCGGATTATTGGCCAGTCATGGTGGAAATGTGGAAAACCAATGTGAGTTTCTCTCCTTTTAATTTTCAATTAATGTGGCTTAGAGTCATTTCCTTCAAACCTCGTGTGCAACAATGGTGGAAGGAAGGTAAAACTAGGCATGGGACTAATATGTTCTATTTTTCCAAAATACTGTAATACATTAAATCCAAAATCAAGACTTGGAACTAGAAAGAGTTTGGGGATGTTCATAAAAAAACATGAAGTTATTGCTCATCTTAAAAATTTGAATAAGAAAATCCATTTAGATGGCCTCACAGAGAAGAGATGTGCATATGAAATTAAACTCACAACTCAGTTAGAGGAATGGAAAAAAAGATAAGAAATCTTACGGAAGCAAAAATCTAGAATTCAATGGCTCAAATAAGGAGATCGAAACACAAATTTCTTCCACAAATCTCTTCTAGCTCGAAGATCTCACAAATTTATTTCTTCCTTAAAATCAGATTCTGGAGATGTTGTTTATACTTGGGATGGCATGAACTCTATTGTTGTTGATTACTTTTCTAATATTTTTGCTGCTACTCCTCTTGACTCAACTTCACAAAAAAATGTTCTTCAAGCAATTCCTTCTCTTATCACTTCTAAGGGGAAATCTATTTTGATTGCTCCTATTACTATCAATGAGCTTCAACAAGTAGTTTTTAAAATGCAAAAAGGGAAAACCCCAGATCCTCATGGTTTTCCCATTGAGTTCTAGCAAGAATTTTGGGATATCCTTCATGTTGATTTATTAGAGGTGGTGGAAGAATGCAGGAAAGCCAAAGAAATTTTGAAGGTTATCAATAAAACTTATATTACTCTTGTTCCAAAAGCTCAAGAGGTAGATCATATCTCAGCTTTTAGACCTATTGCTTTATGTAATGTTCTTCTCAAAATTATTACTAAAATCATGGCAGAAAGGTTGAAGCCTCTTTTGCATAAGATTATTTCCTTAGATCAAGGGGGTTATGTGAAAGAACGAAAAATAGTAGATGAGATAGTTATTTCTCAGGAAGCCATCCATTCCATGGATATGCAAAATTATCCTTTCATGTTCATTCGGTTAGACTTATCCAAAGCTTATGACAGAGTGGATTGGCACTTCCTTATCAAAGTTTTGAGGCAATTTGGTTTCTATAAGGATTGGATGGATTGGATTATGGGATGTATCTCTTTAGTTTCCTACTTAGTTCTTATCAATTGCAGGCCTTCTTAATCATTCCCAGCTTCCAGAGGTATTATGCAATGTGACCCGCTATCCCCTTATTTATTCATCATTCTTGTTGAATGCTTGGGTAGGACTATAACCAAAAAGAGGGAAAACAAAACCCTTGAGGGAGTTACCATTTCTCATGGAGCTAGACCTATCTCTCATCTTCAATTTGTGGATGAATCTACTCTTTTAGGTAAAGCTACAGTTAAGGAAGCTTCTAATATTAAGCAAATCATTAGCTATTTTTCTAAGGCTACTGGGCAGTTGATCAATGAAGACAAATCTAAAGTTATTTTCTTTCACTGCTCTTCAAGAAAGGAATCCATGGACTTGGATAAATTAAGATATAAGAAGACCTCTCTTACAATCACTTATTTAGGTATTCCCATAAATATTCAAAGGTAGAAAAATAAAGATTGGAATTGGTTGTTGGACAAAGTCAAGAATAAAATTCAAAAGTGGACAACATGTGGCTTTCTTCTGGGGGTAGAATAACCTTGGTAAAATCAGTCCTTCAAGCTATTCCTATTTATGTTTCTTCTATTTTGAATATCCCAAAGGTTGTTCTTCGAGAATTGGATCAAATCAGTCATTGTTTCCTTTGGAGTGGTACTAAGGAGAAAATAAAATGGGCCTTGGTGAAATGGGATACTTTGTCTTCCTAAGAGTGAAGGGGGGTTAGGATTCTAGTATTCTATTAATAACAACAAAGCTTTAGCTACTAAATTATATTGGAGGATGTTACATAATCCCAATGCTCTTTGGGCCAATAATCTCCATGCTAAATATGCTGAGAACAAAAGTCCTGAAGACCTTGTTCACTATCTTAGCAGTTCTTAATACTGGTGAGGATTTGATAAAGAAAAAATTATTTTGGATCATTCATAATGGTCAACAAGAAAATTTTTGTACAAATTCTTGGGATGGTCACAAGCCTTTGATAACTCAGTTTCCTGATTCGAGGCCTTGGATGGAGGAGATTCACCAAGCTAATTGGATAAAGCTGGCTAATTATTGTCGGTGCCATACTGGCAATTCAAAGGTTGGTAGATATTGGATACCTATTGAGGACTGGCCTATTCAAATCCTAGAAAGGTAAAGATAAGATATCCAAGGCATCCTTCATATGAGATCCCTCTCTTGGTCCCATGAAAAATATAGTTTTGGATGGAACAACACTACTAAGGGTGAGTATTCAGTTGGTCAAGGTTATTTGACCTTATGCCATAATAATCCCAACCATTATTCTGACATATTTTCTTGATTGTGGGCTCAAAAGCTCTAGCCTAAGGTAAGGTTCTTTAATTGGCTTTTATTGCATCGTAGGGTGCTTACTTGTGAGCAAATTATGAAGCATGGTTTTCATGGCCATTTTAGATGTGAAATGTGTGAAGAGAATGTAGAAAATCTCAACCATATTTCTATTGAGTGTACTTTAGCCTCTGAGCTATGGAGGAGAATGACCGCTTTACTTGGCTTACAGTGGTCCAAGTTTTTTTTACTTTTGAACAGCTTTGGAGGGATTGGCCTAATCAAGAGGATCTTGATCATTTTAGTAGACAGTTAGTTTGGATGGGTTCTATCATTATTCTTTGGAATATTTGGAATGAAAGGAACAACCAAATTTTTAATCAAGATAGAAAGGATATTCACTATATTTGGCAAAAGACCATAGCCAACTTAGTTGAATTAGTCCATCAACTCCTTAATCACCCCCAAAATACCCACCAAAGATGGGATCAAGTGATGCAAAGATTGAATATTAAATCTTCTAATGGCAACCAACTTAAAGGGAATGTGAGTATTAGTAATATGGATAGGACTAGAAATTGGAAACCTCCTCCTAAGGATTTTGGAAAATTCAATACTGATGGAGCCTCTAGAGGGAACCCTGGAAAATCCAGTGTGGGAGGAATTGGTAGACTTTCAAATGGCTCCTCGGTTTTTACTTTTGCTCGAGAATTTGGGTATTCTTTCCAATAACCTTGCTGAGGGGTATGGTATCCTCAGAGGCCTTCAAGAGGGTACTAAGGTTGGATGGGAAAAGATGTTAGCTGAGTCTGACTCTCAACTTATGATTAATCTCTTGAAGACTCCTTCTAAGAATCATAAGGTGGATTGGATAATAAAAATAATTATTGAGAAGATTCAATTAATCCAGATGGGATTTTTTAAAGTTGATTACAATCATGTGGTCAGAGATCAAAATAAGAGTGTTGATGCTTTAGCTAATTGGGATTTGGACAAATGTGATCTTACTTGTTATGGCCACCCTCCTATATGGTGGGATTCTCAAATTAGGGAAGCTCTTCTTTCTATCATTTATTTGGATGACTCCAGTTCTGATGGTACCTAGTTTCGTCTTGTTTTTTTTTTTTGCTTCTCTTTGGTTCATTCAGTTTTTTTTAGTTCCCTAGCTCATTATATTCTTTATTCTATTTCCTCTGTTGTTTTTTTCCTTAATAGTCTTCTAGTCTAGATAGGTCATTGCTATATTCAATTTTTTGTTTTTTTTTTCTTTTTTGTTTTTTTTGTTTAGTTTTTTAAGGTGGGTGGGTTATTTTGTTTTGATTTGTTTTTGTGTTCTTTGTGTTGTTTTTGTTGTTCATGTGTTTTTATTGTTGTTTTTTTTTTATGTTTTTTGTTATTGTTCTTGTGTTTTTTCATTCTTGTTCTCGGGTTTCTCTTTGTTTGTGTTATTTCATGTTTTTATGTGTGAGTGTTTTCTATGTTTTTTTTCTTTGTTTATTGTTTGTTTTTGGTTGTTTTTTATTTTTATTTTTAATTTTTAAGGTTTTTGTTGTGTTTATTTTTCATTTTTTTTTGGGTTATGTCTTTGTAGTGTTCTGTTATTTTTGTCTTGTTTGTGTTTTGTTATGTGGTTATTGTGTTTTTATATGTGATTTGTGTTGTGGTTTATTTTATCTTACTATGCGTGTTTGGTTGTGCTTTTGTTTTTGACACACTCAATGAGCATGTTTTTTATTTTATTTTATTATTTTTGTTGTTATTTACTTATTTTTAAATTGGTTTTATGTGTTTGTTTGCTCCTTGAGTATGTCAAAGGTGGTAGGCCAGGTCCGAGTACTGGGTTTTTCTAACGGAATGGATACCCCTACCTCCTTGAGTCTTACCCGAAAGTGGCATCCCTTTTGGGATGTTTTCCACAAAAAAAAAAGCTTAAAATCTTGATAAAAATTATAGTTTGTTATGCCCAATCAAATTAAACCCTTCGCAGTGTGTGCCTATGGAATATGGAGTAATGATTTTTTTATGCTTTTGATAATTCCAAATATTTAAATGAATGAAGTGATTCAAGGATGATATATGTCTATATTTATATGTATATTTATATAAAATTAATCCTTATATGATTAAACTACTGAGGGTAATTTATCTTAATATTTGTGTTCTTTCAGTTATGTACAATAAATATTTGTAAGTGTAGTTTAACGCACCTATGAGCATCCTACTGAATAATATTAAAACTCTATTTACGTAAAGATTTATATCAAATTATTGTATGATGAAGATCATATATTTTCTCTTTATATAGTTTATATACTATTTTTTAAACTGATATCTACACATTCTGAATATAACAATATATTTGAGATAGAATATTTGTGTAACTCAAAAAATCTTAAGAAATAGATTGGTCTCCTTAATGTAGTTGCACAATCCTATGCATGTGTTGTTAATGCGTTCTTTGATTGAGTAAGTTTTGATAGGCATATTAAAGATAGGTTGTACGTTTACATCATGGTTGAAAATATTTGTTGTAATAATAGAGTTTTGATTCTATATTTCATGAAAGAATAATTCTATGTATGAAATAAACATTATTTAACCTTCGAAAATAGTATCCTTAGCAAAATATTGATCTCTTTTAGGATCGTGTAATACCCTATATGCACTACAAATACACTCTAGATGAGTATTTTATTAAATAATTTATGCTATATAAGATCTAGTTGAGAAGTAATGATGGAAGTAGTATTAAAGCATGAATATTCAAATTTTTAATTTATTTTTATAAAATTTGATATTTAATGTTTAATTTAGCTTACTCTTTATTGAATAGTTAGTTTATTTGTATGGATTGTATATTAACTTTTTTAGAATAATATGTAAAAAAAATATTTTAATATTTTTTTTTCTTTTGTACATGGTGGAATTGGTAGTCATCACGAATTCAGGCAGGCTATCTAGGTTTTTATGGCTGCCATAGTATTCAGTGTTGTTAGCCACCAAATATGCCATACAGATCTTCATGAAGTCCGCCTCTATAACCACCATACTGGGATCATTTAAAAAATTTTACGCCATTAAAAAAACTTGGAAGGGGACAAGCATTCAGTCCAACAAGGCTCGAGATTTGAACCTTGGAACTCTACCCCTTACATGGTTAATATTTTAATAATTTAATATTTAAATTTTATTTCATTAATTTATAGATATGACTCTAATAGAAATAAAAATTATAGTTGATTTATATCTATTCTCTTACTAACATTATGAATAAAGGTAAAAGGTATTGATTTTAGATGTATTGTATTTAAATATTTACTTTACATTTTGATCAAAGTATGAAAGTATAGTTATATTATATTTAATTTTACAGTGTATAGAGAATATTATTTGAAGGAAATTCATTAATAAGAGGTTTACCTTAAAATTTGGGTTTAAAGTAATATGGGAAGAAGTTTGAGAATCCCCCAGGAAACCTTAAACTAAATTTAAATTCATAAATAAGGATGTAAGGTCATGGTTTTCATTTAAATTCGTCATAAAATACCTAATACCATTGGGATGAAGGTATCCATTCAACGTGATTCAATAATCATATTTTTTAATAAAATAAACCAAAAAAAGTGACGTTTGTTAGAACATATAATAAGGAACAATATAAGACGTCACTTCCAAGTCTTGTATGAGTAGTACAGTGATTGCTAGTTATATTTTATGTGAATATAATAATATAGCATGATAAAAGAACCTATACCAATTTGTTCTAGTTGATATAGGATAAATTGTTATTATTCACAATGTAGCAAGTGAGACCAGGTCCAAAGCCAAAGGATTCACATGGCCCTAGTTGATCCCAATGAATTGGATCATCAACTAAGTACGAGGCATATACGATAACCCCTTGTATTTTATTATATATTACAAATAACAGATGAGTATATATAAAATAAAGCATTCCACATGCTAAGGGATAGGAAGAGTGTGCATTCACCCTATAGGTGTTAAGTGACCTAGAGGATAACCCTATTCATTAATCTACACTAATTTCGAAACAAGAGGATGAGAAATGAGAAGATAAAACCATAAAAATGGTACTATCTACGAGATTTGACCAATCTCGTCCACTTGGAAGGCCATATACAATGATATTAATTCCTAAAAGTGGTATCTTATACCTTGTACTAATTAATTATTGGATGAACATCAAACAATTTAAATAAAAAAATTCTTTAGACTGTGTATACTTAGTAAAATTAGACAAAAATATTTCACCTTGACGAACGAGTGAGCTAGACTGAATTGTGCAACCAAACGAGTACACTTGGATTGCTACAAATACAAGATGCATAAGTTATAAATAAATAAAATATTTACTTATTTCTCAAGAATGTCTTCAATTTTAGCTTGCTTATATGTCAATACATTTCATAACATAAGCTCAACTACTTAAATTTTATCAAATGACATGAGTTAAACTAGTTAAAATTCATGGCTTTTCAAGATTAAATTTTAACAAATTTAAATTTCTCTAATTTTAAAAATTAAATCTTATAAAAAAATATATATAAATAATTGAAAATCTTTGTAATATTACTACATAATTACAATGTAATATAAGATAAATAATTGTAAGTTTTTATAATATTATTATGTAATTATAAGTTTTTATAATATCCTTATATAATTAAAGTGAAGGATATGTCTAAATCTATTATATAAATAATTTATTACATAACTATGTAACTACAATATAATATAGATAAAATCTAAAAATAAGACCCGTTAAAATCTTCTTTAAAACATATTTGGTTGCTTTCCAATTACATAGTGAAAATAAACTAGTAATATGACTATCTTGCTGTCTTATTGTCGTCACAACTTGCATGCATTCTTTATTACATATGTTCCACCAAAGTGTTTTTGGAATTATCTTAAAAGTATGCTCTCTTCCAATCCGACACGATCTTCTACAATATCTTTGTCCATCACCCGAATATGCTAATATGGACATAATTCCTGTGCTTAGAATACCGTGAAGGAAATTAATGAAAACTTCCAAGCTATGGACATAATTCCTATGCTTAGAATTCCAAGGGCGACATTTAAATTTGTTCTCAAATCATTATTGGCCATATTGGCCCTCATGTGTAAGCCAATGAAAGACAATGTGAGACAACGACATTTTAATAATATGTTGTTAATATATTATTTTAATAACTTTTATTCAAAAGGAGTATAATTCCTTCTTGTACTTCCTTTATTTCAAACAAAAATCCGAATCATATGTTGTACTATCAATGCTTTCGATAAACTCGTTTGCGTAAAATCCAAGCAACGACTAATCAATTCAAACTTCACTCTATGCGTCGTAAGAAACAATAAACTCATTGTGATACACAATGCTTACCCTTCTCTCGGTTTCGAGCTTTGAAGACTATATATTGATGTAATAAGCCTCATTCATGATCACCTTGGCTTCTTGAAGGAAAAAAAAATTAAAACAATTTTTTTTTTTAAAGAACTGACGGATAAGGCCGTCCTGAATATGGCTACTGTAGGCAGGGAGTCCAAGAAGAACAATCTTGGAGGAAATGTTAGTCCACAAGATGTGGAATGTGGTGGAACCAATTGCCATGCTGCGGCAACCTTGGCATCTTCCATGCCGTCTGTTAAATTTATGAAGAAGATGAGCTTCTCGATCGTGATGTGTTTATTGTATGTACAACCCTAATTTTAGGATTGGAAACTTAAACACAATCTTATTCTATAAAATTTGAAAGCATCAAAATTTAACATATTTATAACATATTTATGTAGGCAGTTTTCTGTTTTTATTAAACACTTTCAATTTAAAGGTTAATCTTATTCCATTTTAATACGATGGTTGTGAAGTTGGTTTTAATTGAATTGTTTTTCTCAAAATGGTAAAACGATGGCAGGTGGGAGCAGAATTCATAGGAACCTTCTTCCTGATGTTTGCAGGGTACGTGTCGGTTATCATTAACGAGAAAACCGAAGGCTTCATAATTTCTCTTGGGGTTTCACTTGTGTGGGAAATGGCAGTGATGATACTCGTCTATTCCCTCCGTCATATCTCAGGGGCTCATTTCAACCCTGCAGTTACTGTGCCTTTGCAACTGTCAGGAGATTCCCATGGATTTTAGTGGGTATACTTTTTTTCTTTATTATTGTTATTGTTGGTGGAGTATTTGTTGGTCCCTTTAATTCTATGGAAGCCACATTGATACAGACATTAATTGGGGGTGTTATTGTTGAACTGTCATGATAGATTGCGGGCTACATAGGGGCTCTTGTTTTGGCATCGATCCTTGCCGGGTTTGTCCTCCGTATAATGTCTGGAAACATAGATCACATGGCAGCAACCTTGCCATCAGAGACAGCCATTCAGTCCTTCGTCTTGGATATTTTCATTGCATTTCTGCTCATGTTTGTCGTCTATGCAGTGGGCACTGATATTCGAGCAGTTAAACATCGAATTCACAGCTATATTTTTTAATCTAACATTTTTTTGATATTTTTTTTTAACCTAAGATAGGACAGATTGAAAAAGTCCAATAATCTAAGGACTGTAAAGAAGAAATACCCAGTAATTTTTTTTACCGAATTGATGCAGATAGGAGAACTGGCAGGATTAGCAGTTGGCACCACCGTTGCAATGAACGTGCTTGTATACCTTTTCTATTTTTGGTTGCTTAGGAATTTTTTTATAATTTTTAGTTTATTGGTAGGGGGTATATCTTTCCTCAATCTTTGACCTCTTCACATCTTCTACTCATCACTCAACGATGATTTTTTATTTAATTTCCATGGAAATTTTCATGGGTTTGTTCGCAGGAAAATATCGAGGGCTTCGATGAACCCAGCAAGGAGCATAGGTTCTGCAGTGTCGGGCAATTTATACAAGAAGTTATGGATTTATCTGTTGGCTCCGCCGCTGGGTTCCATATTAAGCGCGTGGTCATATGACATGATCCGCCTCAGCGACAAGCCCGTGTGCGAGATTACCAGGAGCGGGTCGTTCCCCAAAAGCCTCCGCTCCAGCGAGACTCAGAGCATGGTTTCATATAGTCTCTCCCTTGAAAATTTTTAGTCTATTGACTTTTTCTTGGCATATCAGTCTAAAAATTTGAAATTTCCATCAATTTACTAGAGATTGATGGAATAACAGTATCTGTTCAGCATGTTCTGGGAAGATCGTAAACACATCGATGTAAGATCAAATGTATTTTTATAAAGATAAATGAATAAGTTCAGTTTTTTTGTGCACCTCTAAAGTGTTTTTTGTCACATTTTAACTGTCACGGATTATAGGTGATAGTAAATAGTTAAATTTTATATTAATCTTAATCGCATTGGAAGGTCTTCTATATGATATCAATTATGATGTGAAGTCTTCGATTTATTATTTAAAAATGTTTTATTTGTATTATTTTTATTTAAAAATTGTTTTTTTTTCATGGTGGAATCGGTAGCCGCCACAAATCAGGCAAGCTATCCAGCTTTTATGGCTGCCAAAGCGCTGTTCGCTCTAGAAGTCGCCACATAGATCTTTGCGCAGTTTGCTCCTATAACCGTCATGCCACAATCATTTTAAACCTTTTATGCCGCTGAAAGCACCAAGAAAGGGACAAGCGTTCAATCCGACGAGGCCTCAGATTTGAACCTTGGACCTCCAATTTATAAATTAATTGTTATTATTGTAATTTTATTGTTTTTAAATAAATTTGATATAAAATTTAAGTTTTATGATATTAAATGTTGGTTTATAGAGAAAACAATTATTTAGAACAAACATAGAATGAAAAAATAAAATTCAAATTGCTCATGCAAATGGTGCAAATTCTTGTTATAATACATAGAATTTTATTCAATGATTTAACACTTTGCAATACAATATTATTCAATGCATCTTGATATTTCAAATATTGTTTCTTAATGTTACTCCACCACTTTGAAAACCATAAGGAGATGTACAAATCAATTTCAAAGTTACCTTTCTTATTTTTCCAAACTCTTTGCATGAACTTTTTCATATTAAGGATCACTTTCTCCAACATTTTCCCCCTTAATATTTAATATTCTAACTTTCAATTTCAAAAAGAAATCTCTTTGTTCAATTTTCTATTGCACATACACTTTCATTGTTGTGAACTCATATTCACATACTTTTGAACATCTTGCTGATGACTTTCTTTTTTTTCTTCAATGTGTGTTTGATCCCATGACTCAACAAAATAGAGCTATGCATAGTGATGAATTATCATTAACTTATGAATATTTAGATTTTCAAAATTTGGAATTGGCAAGTATAGGGACCTTTGACTAGGGCCCATTTCCTTGAAAAGTTTTGGGTGAAAAAATATTCTAGGTCGGCTACCCTATTTTGAGCATTTTAAGTTTAAGTAATCAACATTATTTTCTATATATTGGACCATTTATGTTGAAATTATAAAAAAAAAATTTACACAATCAAAGTTACCTACTATACCACCAATATATATACCAAATGCAATAGTGATAGTCCTACATCTTAAACATTGAATCTCCTTGAGATTACCAATAGAAATGAAAAACAACCTATAAAAACAATAGATGCATAGTATCAAAAATAGATGATAAATGGGCTATATTTATCTTATCTTTGTTTTAAACTACACTAGATACTAGAATATATATGAAAGGTATTAGAATAGACTATAGATAAGTATAAGAAAGAATAGACAAGGGATAATAGAATGTATAAGGGGTCATAAAATAGAAAAATAATAGAATAGATTAATTGTAGCAAAATGATAAAATAGATGAACGATAGTAGAATGATAAAATAATAATAAAATGATAGAATGGATGAATGGTAATAGAATGGCAAAATAGATGAATGATACTAGAATGAAAGAATGATAGAAAAATGGATGAATAACGAAACATACAATTGATAGAAAAACGACAAAATGGACAATAAGAAAAATGAATGAATGATACTAGAGAAAATAATAGATGAAAAGTAGTTAAATAAATAATCGATGAGTGATAGAAAGTAGACATGAGTGGTAGTAGGAATAGGCAACAGATAAAAAATAGAAGGAATAGACAAAAAATATCTGGTAGGTGGAATTTATTATAGACAAGTAATGTAAGAAATAAAAGTTGTAGAATTTTCACAATTTTTTTGAACATCATGCACGTTTTGTAACATGCAATGCTTTTTATGTATAGGTGCAATGGAACCTACTAGTAATGAAAATAATTTTTCTATAAAATGGAGTATCCTAAAATATTTTATCCTATAACAAAATTGAGTGAACCATTGACATCTGCACAAATTCAAGATACATACCCATTTTACCTGCTCAATAGTTAATTTTGGTAAGTAATTTCAAAAAATGATATAGAACACCTTTGTATGTAGAAAACACTATTGACCCTGATATACCTCCACTTGAAAATATACCTCCACATAAAAATTTTCTTTGCAATGACATGCAATAACCATTAAGAGATTCTTGAAATTCATACGCTAACCGCAAAATAAAACAATCATTCTACTAAAGTAGAAAATTTTGGAGAATATTCTACTCAAAAATCTAAATGTAATGATTTAACTAGGTGGAATATTGAAAGAAAATTTCATCTTGATATTCATGAAAATATATATTTAGTGATCTAGTGTAGCCATAGAATAGTAATGATATGCCAAGAGAATATGGATACATCATTGGTAGTCAAAAAATAGAGAAGGATTATAAGATGCAACTTAATTTGGATACAATAGAAAAATATTATAAAAAAATTTGTCATAGTAAATAAAAGTGATGGAACAACTAAGAAAATAATTAGGTGGAAGGATGTATCAAAATGTGTACATGTCAAATATACAAAAGACTATGAAAATATATGAAACAATAAAAAACTCTTATTGAGAATGGTAGAACAATTCAAGCTCAATTTTAATAAATTTACAAAGTCACTTTAGTTTCAAAAAGTTTATATATTGTTGTTATATATACTATTCTTAAAAAGGTAGACCTATGTCAACCTATTTCAACTAATAGATATGCAAAACCTTTCTAGTTCCTATTTATTAAATTAAAGTAGTTGAAAAATGGTAAAATATCTCTCATTGGTTGAGGAAGACCTGAGAGATAAAGTAAAATATGCCAATCAATTTTACTTTCAATTCATAAGGTAACTATTGTTGATAAAACATCTTGGATTTGCATGCATATTTATATATTTTAAAATCACTTAAGGAAACCTCAATTAGTAGCACAACATAAGATGGCAAAAAATTATAATGTGAAAAACCTCAATTACAATGGTTGAACCTCAATTAAACAATTACAATTACAAGTTTTACTAGATTTACAAAATTACAATGGTTGAACCAGGAATGAGATACAAGTTTTACTAGTTTTACAAAATTAAACAATTACAATTTTTTTTGGATGATGCAAGATCACTCTTACACCACTGGATGCTCCTACATCATTCTTTGACCCTGAATTTTGCATAGCTCAGCACCTGCAGATTCACTCATCCTTGTATTTAAAGAATGCATCATGGGAGGAAAGGCAAATATATAAATAAGTAACCATGTTGCTTTGTTCAACCATTATGGACTGTAACACATGATTGGAATGTTCATACTTTATGTGTAAGAATTTTCAAATTCTTTAACAATATTTTTCTTAATTGGTTTCTCCCTTTTGGAAAATTCCATGGGAATGCTTTTCAATGCCTATAAGAACCTGTGAAATTACTGGTCTAGAATTGTTATGTGGATTGAAGTCATTTTATATGGATGCTAATTAAGCAATGAAGACTATTTTTAAATTTATATATTGTATCTATTCAAATTACAATCATATTAGAACATAACTTAAACAACCTTCAAATGACCTTGCATAGCTTCAAAAATACTTGCTTAGAAACTTTATATGGTAAACAAAAAATTGCCTGACATGCATGATCTTTTTGGATCTATTTTATTGTATTCTAGGTAATGAAATTTTATCAAATAGGTAGTGTTTGATAAAACAGGGTCAATTTGAAACTCAAGTATTTTAGCTTTGAGTACTTTATTCAGTAACATTTTTGAAATCATAAGTTCCAAATATAAATTTTCCTTGCTTTGAGATAAGGGGCTATGGATATTACCAACCTTCAACTCATATCTATATAGGGTGGGTCTCTGGGTATCAGAACACCAATAAAAACCTACATCTCAGGCTCTGTCGCACCCTAGCACAGGGGGAATCATCCTAACCCATATGCTAGAGTTTGTTCCCTTAAACCTTATTCTGGTCAGTCAAAGGAATGGACCACCATGTTGGTTGTGTTGCTACAATAATGGAACTTTAAGAGGCTAACTCAGTATCAGTTTCATACCCAGCAGAAGGGTTTGACATCATTTTATATTATGATTTTTATAAAATTATATGTTTTTTATCATAACCTTGGTTTTCTTGATTGAGCATCATAAACATTGGTTGGCTTTTTTAACATAAAAATTAAAATTTATTTATGTTACATCTATGTCCTCTATGGTACAACTAAATTACTTATGGTAAATTTAAAATCTTGCTAGGGACTTCTACTTTGTAAATACCTATATTATAAAAAGTATAATATGGTACAATAAAGTCCTCAAACATTCATATAGGAAAAATTTAAACCCATCCATGTATTTATAGTTTGTAGATATTTGTATAATAGGAAGTCTTATAAGGAACATCAAAGTCTTGAGACTTTTATTTTGGGTAAATTTAAAGTACCCTTGGGTACATATATTTTTTTAAATATATGTATTTTAGAAATCCCTCTATGGCTCAATTGAGTCCTTAGATATTTATATAATATAAATTTTATGTCCTCCTATTTACATCTATTTTGCAAATAATTATACTATAGAAAGTTTTTTTATGACACTTTAGAGTGATAAAGTCCATAAATAGTTACTTGGGACCAATTTAAATTTTCTCAAAGCACAACTACATTAAACTCAGTATTACAACATAATCAATCAATCCCTTATTAACATAATTGTATTTTGTCATCAATTTTAAACATCCTAATTTTTTAATTTTCATATTATCTTTAGGAAATAAATATAAAACTATACAAAAATATAAAACAAAAAATGATAAAAAATATAAGACACAAATTTTGGAAATGTCTTTTTTTATTAATCTAAAAATCATATCATTAAATTTTATAAAATTGCTGACTACCATACAACAAAAGAGGACTTAGAATCATCAAAATAACTATATAGACCTAAAAATGCCACCAAAGAAATTCTCTATGAGAGACAGAGTCTTCTTAAGGGTGAGATCAAACTTGATTCTAGTTTTTTGAATCCTCAAAAACAAAAAACAAAATAATCAATTTTATGGTCTATTAATTGACCTTGTAAAAGAACCATGATATTCTCTATACATCTCAACTTAGAAACATAATGATCAACCTTTTGAGTTTGAGATATGTTCAATATAGATTTTGTGTTTGAGATATTTTCATTATGAAGATAATAAGATTCTTGATTTATCTAGATTTTGATGATCATGCTTGTAGATTGGAGTAGGATCCAATGAAACTATTTTCTTATATCCGTGCTATTGAAAATAAAGATAAAATTTTTATTTTTGCTCAAGTAAATATGTATATGAATGTATATATGAAATACTATGTAGAGTTATTTACATGTTCATGTTTGATTTTTGTATGGATATATGGATGAATGTAAACATGAAACACTACGTGGAGTTTCTTACATGAATATTTTTAGTAATGTATAGATTAATAAATTGATATATAAAACTAATGAGTTTATGAATAAATATATATATGTTTTGGTTTTTAAAAGCATGCATTAAAGAATATGTACTATATTTATTTCTAGTGGGAGAGGATGTATCAACCCTCCTAACACAGCTATTATTTATAGATAAATTGATGATTTATACCTACTTTTTATTCCTATAATATGGTATTATTGATGGCTATTGTGCTTGTAGGACTAGGTACACTCTTTCAATGGGTAGATAAAGTTCAATTGTAAAAGGTAAAGTGGGATATTATGGTGGTGTGAAATATCACAACAACTAGTGATTACATGGAAGCTACACAAGGTGCATTCATAAAAATACATTTTACATTTTAGACTTGCATGAAGTGTATACTTTGTGTACTATTTTATATTAGATATGTTCTATAGTTTGAATAAATAAATATATAATATCTCCAAGGATAATGACAGTGCCAAGGAATGAGAGTCAATTTCTTCAAGAAAATGAAGCCATCAAATTACCAGTAATGAAGGAAACCTGGAGGCATAAACTATTTTAGTGATTTACAAATTATTTAATCCATTTTTCTTTTTAAATGCATGAGGTAGTTTAAGGTTTTAAAATAAAATAATAATATAAAACTAATAATAAATTCAAAATAAATATATATATATATATATATATATATATATATATATATATATATATATATATATATATATATATATATATAATAATGTTTGTTTTTTTTTATAGTGGGCATGATGGTTGTGGTGGATGTTTCAAACTAATTAAAACTACAAGTAATTATTCATGATGAATTCTTAATATTTCCCATTGTTCTCAAGCAAAAATATGGGAAGTTGGTTGGAGGGGTATTTATTGATATCCAACGTCTTGTATTTGAAGAAAGAAAGAACTATTTGAAAATTGAAATTATATGTTTTCATATCAATATCTGGTATTTTACATGGTGTGTTTTATATTTTGTATCTTGTATCTAACTTTATTTCATGAAGAATACATTGAATAACATGCACCTGAAGGAAGTTGGAAGGGAAAATATATATTATTGAATAGAAATATTATAGTAACCAAAATCTACAAGAGTTTTATGTGGTTGTTAGTGTTCAATGTGTGTGGTGATTACTCTTTGTACTCATTCTGAAAAAAAAATAGTTTGATTAAGAGGATAGAAATAAATATTGTTTAAGTTATCCATCATCATACAAGTTAGATTTCCTGTGATATATCAATGCTAAATTAAATATTGAATGGTGATTTATGTTAATATTAGTGTGTGATTTATTTATGGGTTGCTTTTTTATTCCAAGTCGATTGAAAAGTAGAACTATTGCTTTCTTATGTTAAAAGTTATATTTAATGGTTCCATATAGGTTTTCATAAAGGGTAATATATTTATCTCCCATTCATTTTTTTTATTTTATGTTGTGTGAAAGAGTTAGTTCGATAAAATACCTATAGATAATTTTAAAAAATGGGTAATGAATATGAATCTATGTGAGACTCTACCACCTAGACTATGTTAATAACTTATACTCATTTAGATACACAATTATGGGTCATTATCCTCCATGCTAAAAATAGTATACCTTGGTGCATGATTTCTTGAAGCACCCAAGTTGATGATGTCACAATAATTTAAGCCATTGCTTGTGCTAAATAGTATACTTGATAAATATTTGATGCTTTCATTGACATGAGTGTTGCATACTTGTCTCTGTATAATAAAATATCATAATAGATATATTCATTCACACGCACACACTAGAGTCATTATGATACCAATCGGTAAAAAATGATACCAGGTTGTTGGTTGTGATAATATGGAAGAAATTTAAGATGAATTAATTTCTACAAGAATCTTATTATCTTCCATTTGAGGGTCATATGGTGGGAGTCAGGATTGCGAAGACTCTTGTATGCCTATTCAATATTTTCGTGTAGATGTCTTAATATTTCTTTATTGATATGGAATAACTAAAAATGTAATCTCGATGTAATACTCTTTTAAAATTTTTATTTGATAAAGAAATATATCTTTTTTTAAGTTGATGCATATTTATTAAATCAAGAACTCATCTGATGTTGAGTCTCATAGACAATATATTATTTTCAACAAGCTTGAATAACTTTTGAATGGTTGTTTATGTTAGTATCTCACCTATAAAATTTCATATCTATTAATTTAATTTAATAAATACTAAAATTAAGTTTAAATTCATTGTTTTCATAGCATGTCTACCGTTATGTTTGCACTATAGATGCCCAAGGCTTCTTATGTTTGTGGTTGGGTAAATTACTATATTTTATGTAGAGCCCAAAACTTATTTGTATAAAAAAAATAGAGCTTTGATATCTTATACTATTGGTACTTTTCCTATTTAAGGCTAAAAATTTCTATATATTTTATAGAAGATAGTAGATCCTTTTTAACTCAAGAATTTTGCTTTCAAAAGCTTAAAACCTTGATAAAAAAATTTGGTTGCTATGCCTAATGAAATTAAACCCTTTGCGATGTGTTCCCATGAAAGATTGAGTAATGAGTTTTGTATGCTTTTAATAATTCCAAATATTTAAATGAATAAAGTGATTTAGTATGATATATGTCTAAGTAGTGTATATATAAATATATATAATGAATGCTTATCTGATTAAACTTCGTGAGGTCAACTTGTCTTAACATTTGTGTTCTTTCAATTACACACAATAAATATTTGTAAGTGTAGTTTAACACACCTATGGGCATCCTATTGAATAATATTAAACCTCTATTTATTTAAAGGTTTATATCAAATTATTATATGATGAACATCATATATTTTCTCTTTATATAGTTTATATACTATGTTTTAAAATGATATCTATCCATTTTGAATATAACAATATATTTGAGATAGAATATTTGAGATAGAATGTGCAACTCAAACAATCTCAAGAAGGATATTGATCTCCCTAATGTAGATGCACAATTCTATGTATGTGTTGTTAATGTGTACTTCGAATGAGTAAGTTTTGATAGGTAGATTAATGATAGATTGTACTTTTACTTCATGGCAAAAAATATTTGTTGTATTAATAAAGTTTTTATTCTATATTTTTTGAAAGAATAATTCTATATATAAAATGAACTTTATTTATCCTTCGAAAATAGTTTCCTTAGCAAAATAATGATCTCTTTTAGGGTCATGTAATCTCCTATATGCATTGCAAATACACTCTAGATGAGTATTTTATTGAATAATTTGTGCTATATAATATTTGGTTGAAAAGTAATGATGGAATTAGTATTAAAACATGATAATTCACTTTTTTTAAATTTAATTTTACAATATTTGCTATTTAATGTTTAATTTACCTTGTTATTTATTAAATAGTTAGTTTACTTTTATGGCTTGTAAATTACCTTTGTTAGAATAATATGTATACAAATTATTTTAATAATTTAATATTTAAATTTTATTTCATTAATTTATAGATATGAGATAAACTCTAATAGGGATAAAAATTATAGTTTATTTATAAGGGTATAAGGTATTGATTTAAGATGTATTGTATCTAATACTTTATTTTAAATTTTGATCAAAGTATGGAAACATAGTTATATTATTATTAATTTTCAATGTATAGAGAAGAGTATTTTAAGGAAAGCCATTAATAAGAGGTTTACTTTAAAATTTGGGTTTAGAATAATATGGGAAGAAGTTTGATAATCCTTCATGAAACCATAAACTAAAGTTAAATTCATCAAGAAGTATGAAATATCATGATCTCCTTTTAATTTCATCATAAAACACTCAATACCGTTGGGATATAGGTATGCATTCAACGTGATTTGAAAATGACTATCTTATAGCAAAATAAGTCAAAACAAATGATCTTTGTTAGAACATATAATGAGGGACAGTATGGGACATCACCTCCAAGTTGTTGTACGAGTAATACAGTAATGGCTAGTTGTATTTTTTCCAAATATAATAATCTATTATGATAAAAGAAGCTAGACCATTATGTGATAGTTGGTATGGGATAACTTGTTATTATTAACAATGTGGAAAGTGAGACTAGATCCAAATCCAAAGGAATCACATATTACATGGCCCTCATTGATTCCAATGAATTGAATCATCAACTAGGCACTAGGCATATACGCTAACCCCTTGCATTTTATTATATATTACAAAGAACATACGAGTATAAATAAAATCAAGGATTCCACATGCTAAGGGATAGGAAGAGTATGCATTCACCCTCTCAGTGATATGCATTGACCCTCTCGGTGTTATTTTACCTAGAGTATAACCCTAATTATTGATCTACACTTGTGTCGAAACAAGAGGATAAGAAATAAGAAGATAGACCCACAAAAATAGTACTATCTACAAGATTTGACCAATCTTGTCCACTTGGGAGGTCATCTACAATGATCTTAATTTCCAAAAGTGGTATATTATATCTTTTACTAATTAAATATTGGATGATTATCAAACCATTTAAAGAAAAAAATTCCTTTAGACTATGTATAGTTAGTAAAATTAAATAAAAATATTTCATCTTGAGGAACCAATGAGCTAGGACTATGCAACCAAGCAAGTAGACATGCGTTGCTACAAATACAATATGCATAAGTTATAAATAAATAGAATATTTACTTATTTCTCAAGTACTTCTTCAGTTTTAGCTTGCTTATATATCTCTACATTTTATGAAATGAAATCAACTACCATAATTTCATCAAATAACATAAACTCAACCAGTTAAAATTCATAACTTTTCAAGCTTAAATTTTTACAAACTTAAATTTCTCTACTTTTCAAACTTAAATCTTATAAAATAAAATATATAATAATTGTAAATCTTTATAATATCATTATGTAACTACAATATAATATAACATAAATAATTATAAGTTTTTATAATATTATTATTTAATTATAAGTTTTTATAATATCCTTATATAATTGAAGTGTAATATTTTAAAAAACCATAAATGAAGGATATGTTCAAATCTATTATATATAAACAAATTATTAAATAACAATGTAACTACAATATAATATAGATAAAATCTAAAGATAAGACCCGTTAAAATCTTCTTTAAAACATATTTGGTTGCTTTCCAATTACATAGTGAAAGTAATTGAGTAATATGACTATCTTGCTGTCTTATTGTCGTCACAACTTGCATGCATTTTTTATTACATATGTTCCACCAAAGTGTCTTTGGAATTATCTTAAAAGTATGCTCTCTTCCAATCCGACTAGATCTCCTACAATATCTTTGTCCATCACCCGAATATGCTAATATGGACATAATTCCTATGCTTAGAATACCGCGAAGGAAGTTATGAGAACTTCCAAGCTATGAACATAATATCTATGCTTAGAATTACAAAGGCGACATTTAAATTTGTTCTGAAATCATTATTGGCCATATTGGCCCTGATGTGTAAGCCAATGAAAGACAAAGTGAGACGTATAAAATTCGTCAGGTAACGACATGATAATAATATGTTGTTGATATATTATTTCAAACAAAAATCTGAATCATATGTTGTACTTTCCACGCTTTCGATAAACTTGTTTGCGTAAAATCCAAGCAACGACTAATCAATTCAAACTGCTCTCGCTGCGTCGTAAGAAACAATAATCTCATAGTGATACACAATGCTTACGCTTCTCTGGGTTTTGAGCTGTGAAGACTATATATTGATGTAATAACCCTCATTCAGAGTCACCTTCGCTTTTTGAAGGAAATTTTTTGAAATTTTTTGTTTGAAGAACTTACGGGTAAGGCCTGAATATGGATACTGTAGACATGGAGTCCAAGAAGAACAATCGTGAAGGGAATGTTAGTCCACAAGATGTGGAAGGTGGTGGAACCAATAGCCATGCTCCTGCAACCTTGGCATCTTCCATGCCGTATGTTAACTTTAGAAAGAAGGTGAGCTTCTCGATCGTGATGTGGTTATTGAATGTACAGCCCTACTTTTAAGATTGGAAGGGCTGTCATAGGCATTTAGTTACAGACTATCTTTATGTCAATATGCAGGCAATTTTCTATTTTTATTAAACGCTTTTCATATAAAAGTAAACTTTATTCCATTTTAACACGTGTTCTTTCTTCTCCATAAACACCTTTCATACGATGGTTGTGACGTTGGTTTTTAACTAATGTTTTTTTCCAAAATGGTAAAATGATGGCAGGTGGGAGCAGAATTCATAGGAACCTTCTTCCTGATGTTTGCAGGGTACGGGTCGGTTATCATTAACGAGAAGACCGAAGGCTCTCTAACTTCTCTTGGGGTGTTGCTTGTGTGGGGAATGGCAGTGATGATCCTCGTCTATTCCCTCGGTCATATATCAGGGGCTCATTTCAACCCTGCAGTTACTGTGGCCTTTGCAACTGTCAGGAGATTCCCATGGAATAATGTGGGTATCCTTTTTCTTATTATTATTATTGTTATTGTTGATGGAGTATTTGTTGGTCCTTTTAATTTCTATGGAGGCCACATTGATACAGACATCAATTGGGGGTGTTATTGTTGAACTGGCATGACAGATTCCGGGCTACATAGGGGCTCAGGTTTTAGGATCGATCCTTGCCGGGTTTGTCCTCCGTATAATGTTTGGAAACATAGATCACATGGCAGCAACCTTGCCATCAGAGACAGCCATTCAGTCCTTCGTCTTGGAGATTTTCGTTACATTTCTGCTCATGTTCGTCATCTGTGCAGTGGGCACTGACACTCGAGCGGTAAAACATCGAATTCCCAACTATATATATATATATATAATTTTTTTAACCCCAAGATAGGAGAGCTTAGGAAAAGCCCAGTAATTTGTTTTACTGAATTGATGCAGATAGGAGAACTGGCAGCATTAGCAGTTGGCACCACCGTTGCAATGAACGTGCTTGTAGCCGGGTATATCTCTTTTCTTTTGGTTGCGAAGGAAATTTTCTATAATTTTTAGTTTATTGGTAGAGGGTATATCTTTATTATAAAATTTTATGATCATTTGATGATTTTTAAATTGATCTAAGATTTTAAAATTATGAAAGTTTTCTTAGGTTTTTTCTCTCAGCTTCTACTCATCACTTCATAAAAATGATTTACATTTTATTTAGAATAATAAAATTATAAATTTTTTATTAAGTTTATCTATTTAATTTATAAAATATCATTGAATAGGAAGGACACAATCTTTGAGCTCTTTACATCATCTTCTATTCATCACTCCATAAAACCTAAAACCTTACGATTATTCAACGATTTTTGTTTTAATTTGCATGGAAATTTTCTTGAGTTTGTTTGCAGGAAAATATCGGGGGCTTCGATGAACCCAGCAAGGAGCATAGGTTCTGCAGTGTCGTGCAATTTATACAAGAAGTTATGGATTTATCTGTTGGCTCCGCCGCTGGGTTCCATATTAGGCGCGTGGTCATATGCCATGATCCGCCTCAGCGACAAGCCCGTGTGCGAGATTACCAAGAGAGGGTCGTTCCTCAAAAGCCTCCGCTCGAGCAAGACTGAGAGCATGATTCCATGTAGTCTCTCCCCTAGTCTCTCCCCTGAAAAGTTTTAGTAGGTATCCTTGGAAACAATTTAAGAAGCCTTTGTAACAAATTTTGGTATATTGACTTTTTCTTGGCATATCAGTTTTAAAAATTTAGGAAACAGACTGAATGTTATCACAATTCCATCAATTTAGTAGAGATTGATGGAAAAACAGTTTCTCATCTTACATCTTAAACACATGGATGTAAGATCAGATCTATTTTTATAAAGATCACCTAGTAACCATGGAACCATGCTCATAGTAACCTTCTTTTCCATCTTGTAATAAAATCTAAAACTTGATCATATGAACATAATAAAGAGGATTACCGTAGTTGTGTGCATTGCATCAGCAACTTTATTTACTTTTGATCGTCAAATATCAATCCAATCTGTGTTCATCTGCTAATTCAAAAGTCTGAAATCGATAAAAGAATAACTTAAATTTTGTTGTGCGACTGTAAAGTGTTTGCTGTCACATTTTAATTGTCACAGATTATAGGTGATAGTAGGTGTTAGTAAACTGATAGTAAACAGTAATTTTATATTAATCTTAAATACTGTTTAGTGGTATTGGAGAGTTTAAGTTGTAAGATGTAAAGTCTAATATCTATTATTTAGAAAAGTTTTATTTGTATCATTTTTATTATATATATATATATATATATATATATATATATATAAATTAATTGTTATTACTTTAATTTTATTTTTTAAATAGTAAAAATTCAATGTTTTGATATTAAATGTTGGTTTACAAAGAAAGAAAAAATTATGTAGAACAAACATAAAATAGAAAAGATATAAAATTCAAACTGTTAATGCAAAATACACAAATTGTTGCTACAATACATTAAATTTTATTCAATGATATTCACGTTGCAATACAATATTTTTTAATATATCTTAATATATTAAACCTTATTTCTTAATGTTGTTGCACTACTTAAAAAACCATAATAATAAAATTCATACCATTTAATCTAACTATGCATAGAATGTATGGATGATCCATACATGTATGAATGTATAGGCTGAAAGCTTTACTAAGCGTTGCGCGAGAGCGGGATGGTACCTGCTCCAGTCCGGAGCATGAAATAGAACCGCTTGCTGGAACACAAAGGAAGTCAGCGGGCCTCTGACAAAATATGAGCTGCTTGTTATAACATAAAAACCAGAGCAGGATGCAGCATACCGCATATTTCATTAGGTTTAAAGTTCATGGGCTAAACTATAATATTCTGGGCTGCTGGATTTAGTCCTCTTGCATGATTTACTAGGCAAAGCTAAAGTGGGCGGGAGCATGCGAGCTATGCCGCTTTAAAAAACAAATAAAATGCGTGGAATGGAGAGAGCAATATCCCGCGAAATTAAACATAGAATAAATCTGCGGGGTAGGTCAAATTAATGAAATATTCTATGTTGCTAAATATTATTGTGAGCACATATACCAAAGCTTATTTGAGAGTGGCATGGAGCAAGCAACGTACTGCGGATTTAATCAGGCAATAAATCCATAACTTGGAGCAAAATGAAAACTGCATGCCAAAGTGAATGTTATGGTCTTCGACGATTAATTAAATAAAGTGTGTGAACTATGGCAATAATAGTAATGTCTCCTACACTACTGACCTAAAATGTTAGGACACTTTATAATGTAAACATATGAGCGGGCTAGAACATGTTTTTTCTATGCTGCTCGAAAATACAAAAAAAAGTGAGTGGGATAGAGCACGTCCTACAAGGGATATCAGGCGGAATGGAACATATAACAATAAGATAAAGTCTAACTTTTCTAAGTTAATTTTATATTCATACTATAAAAATGCAAATATTTTATTGCTCAAAGATGGAAATACAACCACATTCATCTACAATTGAACTAGTTTGCAAGATATAATTTGCATTTCTGATGCACTACTCTATTCTTCTCTACTCTACTCCTCTTCTATCTCACCCACTATGCTGCTACGTTCTTATCTATTGCTTTTGTTTTGAGCTCTATTATATTTTCTTGCGAGATTACATCAACTTATATAGCCATATATAGGAGGAAAATCGCTTACTTATTGACATGCATTAAATACAAAACTATGATTTCCATCCAATCGTCGAATAAAAGTATCTACCGCTATTAACTTCACCTACTATAAAATGCGGAGAACAGATTTGGATGATAAGATCTATCAGAGATCAATCAGATGTAAAATCAAGTTTAATTCCTAGCATCCTCCTTTAAACGATATTTCATAAAGACTTTGACACCTAGCCTTTCTCTTAATATGTTAAAATATTCCTCCTTCAAATGTTTTGTGAAGATACCCGTAACTTGGTCTTTGGACCTACAAACCAATAACACAACTTCATTAAATTTGACTAGCTCTCTTATGAAGTGGTAGCAGATATCAATGTGTTTGCTCCTGCCATGGAACACTGGATCCTTTGATAGTGCTATGGCCAAATTTTTGTCACAATAAATTTTTTTTACCCCTTCTTGGTGATGATGGAGCTCACCTAAAAAAATTTGCAACCATAATGTCCTGCATGTGGCAAAAGTGACAACAACATACCCTATCTCAATAGTAGATAAAGTAACAATTAGTTTCTTCTTTGATAACCATGATACTACACATGATTCAAGGTTGAATGCAAAATTATAAGTACTCTTATTGTCATCAATAGTGTCAACCCAATCGCTATTTGTGTAGCCAAAAAGTTTAAGCCAGTATTTTCTAGAATAAAATATTCTATAGTTCCTGGTCCTATTGACATAATGTAGAATCCTCTTCCCTACCTACAAGTGAGTGTTCTTAAGTGCTTCTATGAATCTACTAATCAGACTCACTACAAACATCAGGTATGGTCTCATTGTTTTCAAGTATATGAGACTTCTAGCTAATATTTTGTAAAAAGTTAGATCAATATTGTTGTTATTATCTATCTTTCTCAATTTTAGGCCTATGGAAACCAAAATTATTTTTTGTTTGTTGTGCTTAATTCTAAACCTCTTCAAGACCTCTACTACATACTTGCCTTGATAGACGAATATGACATTTGTAAATTGGTTAACTTTAATACCAAGAAAATATTTCATCAGGCCTAAATTTGTCATCTCAAATTCTTTCTTCATGGTATGTCTAAACTACTCAAATAGCATATTGCTATTGCTAGTATATATCATATCGTCTACATACAAGCAGACAATTATCATCTTTCCCTATGCATTTATCTTCATGTAAAGAGTGTGCTCATATAGGTATTTGATGAACCCATTGTGTTAAAAATATACATCAATACGGTTATACAAGGCCATGGGTGTTTGCTTCAACTCATACATGGATTTTTTAGTTTTAGGATCTTGCCTTATTGTCCTTCTAGCTCATAGCCAAGTGGTTGGTCTATGTAGACCTTCCCTTCCAACACTTCATTGAAGAGGGTAGAATTGAAATCCATCTGGTAAACATTCCAACTCTTCTGGGTTACTAGTGCTAGGATCATTCTGATTGTGTAAAGTCTCACTACAGGTGCATATACCTTATGATAGTCAATCCTTGACTTCTTCTTGTAGCATTTTACCATGAGTTTAGCCTTGTGCTTGTCTACTTCACCTTGGGTATTAAACTTGGTTTTATATACCCACTTGACTCCAATGATCTTCTTCCTTGTTGGAAGATCCATTATTTTTCATGTTTGATTATTCTCTATGGCTTCTATCTCATCATCAATACCTTTTACCCATTTTCTATTCTTAATTGCATATTCAAATGAAATTGGATCACACTCAAAAAATAAAGCAAAATCAAAATTTTTAGCTTCTTTAATTTCATTTCTAGTTACCTCATATATATCTTGCAATCTCCTTATCTTTTATGGTATCTTCAAGTTGGAGATCCTTGTTGTAATTAGAGGTAACCATGATTATGAGGTTTTACTACTACTGGCACCATTGTTATTGCTTAAAGTTACAGGATGATGCACTATGTTTTCCTTCAAGTCCTCAGACTCAATAACTATTGGCTCTTCCTAATCAGTCTTTGATTTTCAATTTCATACTTTATCCTCTAGGAACTTCACATCTTAGTTGATGATAAGATTATTTGTTATAGTATTATACAACATCTAAGTCTTCGATTCTTCACTATAAGAAATAAAGATACATTTATTTACTTTGTCATCCAACTTCTTTCTCTTCTCGTTTGGGATGTGTGCATATGCTATACACCCAAAAATGATTAATTGAGCAATAATTGGCTTCCAGTTGCTCCATGCCTCTTGAGGAAGTTTATCCTTCACACTCTTTGTGGGACACATTTTTAGCAGATAAACTACACAAGCTATAACTTCTGCCCAGAACTCATGTGGCAATCACTTTTCCTTCAACATGCTTCATGCCATTTCCATTATAGTTTTGTTCTTCCTCTCTATAATACCATTTGGTTGTGGTGTGTATCTAGTAGTGAACTACCTTTGAATTCCATTTTATTTATAGAAATTATGGAATTCATTGGATATATATTCACCATATCCATATGTTCTGAGAGTCTTCACATAATAGCCACTCTATTTTTCAACAAGAGCCTTAAACTCCTTGAATTTGTTGAAAACTTTTGATATTTGTTTTATGGGATATACCCATATCCTATGACTGAAATCATCTATGAAAGTAAAAAAGTATTTATTATAAACAAATGTGCTATTTTACATTGGATCACAAATATCTGAATGCACCAGCTCCAATGGCTATGAAGCTCTCCATGACTATTTTGTAGGGAATGCATCCCTATGTTGCTTTTCAACTAGACATCCTTCACATGCTTGATTGGGTTTCTCTATAAGGGATAAACCCTTCACCATTTTCTTCTTATTTAGCAGGTTCAAGCCACTGAAACTCAGGTGACCAAATCTGAGACATCACAGACACGTAGTATATTTCACCACTATACTTAATAATAGTAGAAATTAATTTTTAATTTTTAGGGAAAAAAAATTATTCTTTATCATGGATACAGTTGCAAAAATTCCATTATCCTTATCCCAGATGATACAAATTCATTTTTAAATTGAACATTGTACCTCTTCTACACAAGTTGTCCAACGCTTAGCAAATTGTGTTTCAATCTAAGTACATGTATACATCTTGTATTTACTTTATTTCATATAGCCTAATGTGGATAATGATTTTTCCTTTTCCCATGATAGGTACCTTCTTTTTGTTCCCCATATTCACCTTAGACTTGATTGTTTTATCAAGTTGTGATAACATCTATCTATTTCTATACATGTGGTTACTGCACACACTATCAAGATACTAGGTGTTCTTCTAGATCTTCTCCTTAGTAATGCAAGTTAATAATAAATTTCCACAAGTATATCTACACTGCATTTTTAGCTTCATTTGTGTAGTGGGTTACTACTTTTATCCTTATCCAATTTGTTTCTACACTCATAGCTATAATGACCAAATTTATTGCAGTAGTTACATTGGATTTTTGATTTATCGTATCTCTAATTTATATCATTGCCTCCTCCTACTGCTTAATATAAATTGCAATTGGTCTCTTATTCATTGGATTTTGACCTTCCTCCTTGTATATAGTCTCTTTGATGCTTACCTCTATTGCTCTGTCCTCTTTCTCCTTGAAAATTAGAGGCTCATTGGAGGGATTATTATCTTTTGGTATTATATCAAAATAAGACCTTTTTTTTTTAATGCTTGCTCTAATGAGGACTGAGATGATATGCTCAACCTCTGCTCATGTGTTTGTATAGAACCCATGAGATCATCTATTAAGAGGGTCATTGAATCCCTCGATTCTTCAATTATTATCACAACTAAGTCAAACCTTACTAGTAGTCTCCTTAGTATCTTCTACACAACTCTCTAATTTTCTATATGTTCCCCATTCAACCGTTTCTAGTTGATGACACTCATTATTTGGGTAAATAAGTCATTCATAGACTCAGACTCACTCATCATTAAGTTCTCACACTCTATTCTCAGCATCTGCAACCTCATCAGTTTCACTTTTTTGGTGCCCTATAAGGAGCTAGATAGAATTTACCATGCCTCCTTTAATTTAGTTGTTGTAATTCTTGAGAAAATTATTTTCTTGACTGCCTACATTATATATAATAATGCCTCTGGTCCTTTCAATTCTACTTCAACAAGTCTGACTTTACTTGGGAGAGAGTTCTCAATGCTACTACATCTGCTGGTTCTATATAATCATTCTCCACCAAGTCCTATAGTTATTGAAACCTAAAAATAATCTTCACCTAGATGCTCTAGTAATCGTAGTTCTTATTATTGAAATGTGGGATTTGCAACTACGAGTTACCTCCTGAAGTCATTGCTTTTTATCTTCCATGAGTCTAGTGCTAGCTTTGATACCAATTTGAAAAATTTACTAATTGTTGCATAGGAGTAGGATGGTGCATACTCTGGTCAAGAACATGAAATAAAATCACTTGTTGGAACGCAAAGCAAGTCAATGGGTCGCTGACAAAATATGAGTTGCTTGCTATAACACAAAAATCAGAGCGGGATGTAGCACACCATGAATTTCAATAGGTTTAAAGTCTGCAAGATACAACATAATGTTTTGAACCACTAGCTTTAGTTCTATTACATGCCTTACTAGGCAAAGCTAGAGTGAGCGAGAGCATAGGAACTACGTCGCTTTAAGAAACAAAAAAAATACATAAAATAGAGAGCAATATCCCATGTATTTAAACACAATATAAATATGTACGATAGGTAAACATAATAAAAAATTCTATACCACTAAATAATATTGCAGGCATGTATACCAAAGCTTATTCAAGAATAGGATGGAGCAAGCAACATACCGTAGATTTAATCATGCAATAAATCTACTGCTTGTAGTAAAATCAAAAATTTATGCCAAAGTGAATGTTGCGGTTCATGATTTTTAATTAAATAAAGTGCTCTGACTATGATAATAATAGAAATTTTTCCTACGCCGTTGACCTAAAATATCAAGACACTTTACAATGTAAACTTATGAGCAAGCTATAACATGCTTGTTCTACGCCACTCAAAAATACAAATATAGTGAATGATATGGAGCACATTCTTCAACCACAAGCTTTTACAAGGGATCTCAAGCAGAATGGAACATATAACAATAAGATAAAGGCCAAATTTACTAAATTAGTTTTATATTCAACCAAACAGTATGTAGAAGGAAAAATAAAAATATTTTATTGCTCAAATATGGAAATACATCCACATACATTAATTTTGAAATACATCCATATTCATCTACAATTGAACTAATTTGTAGGATATACTCTGTATTTTTGCTATGTTGCTCTATTCTTCTTTACTTCACTTTTCTTCTATCTCACCCACTATGCTATTGTGTTCTTATCTATCACTCTTATCTTGAGATCTATTCTATTTGCTTATGATATGACATCAATTTATATAGCGAAATATAAAAGGAAAAAGGCTTACCAGTCTTCTGAAATGCATTAAATACAAAACTAGGGTTTCTTTTCAATCACCAAATAAATGCATCCATCGATAATAATTATGCCTACTAAAAATACGGTGAATGGATTTGGATGATAAGATTTGTCAGATATCTATCAGATGTAAAATCAAGTTTAATTTCTAGCATGGATAAATAAATTGGTAGGGGATACACCAATATATAGAATTACTATAAATCTAATAATAACTTTATTTATTTATAGGAATTTTCTTTACTTTGCATTTAGTTTTCTATTTTCATTCACCTTTCTATCTTCAAGATTTCTTTATTATTTTTCCAAACTCTTTACATGTGTTTTTCCATATTAAGCATTATTTTTTTCAACATTCTCCCTCATAATACTAAATTTTCTAACTTTCAATTTTGTAAAGAAAACTCGCTATTCAATTTGTTGTTCTATATTCATCCGCATTTTTGTGCATTTATATTCACATACTTTTGAACATCTTATTGATGACTATATTTTCTTCTTCAATGTGTGTTTTATCCCATGACTCAACCAGAAGTGTCTTTATGGTATCCTTCTCATCCTACAAGATTATATTCATAATAAATCACTACAACTACCAAGTATAATAAAGTAGATCACTATTTATGAGGTTCACTCTATTATTTTTGCATCAAACCTTCATAAGTTTTCTCTTATATGTGAGATATTCCTTCTCTCATGAGTAGTAAGACCTTGATGTTAAAACCTACCAACCTTTGTCATATTATTTACATCCTCTTATTTGGAGTATTTGGTCATTGAAGCAATCATAGAATTAAAATTAGATGTTGAGATATATTATTAAATCTAATTTTAAGATACCATGCAACTTGGTTAAGGGTTTGAAAAAAAATTTACTTTGTAATATGGATAGGATTATGAAAGTAAGAATATCTTGAGTAAAATATTTTATTTTTTTTAGCACCCTTTTCCCCCCAAATTTAGAAATAGTTAGCTAGGACTTCAAAGGAACCAACCTGCTCTAGAGATTGACCGCTATAGTTTTATAGCTCCCTAATAATTCAATGTTGGTCAAGGTCTATGGGTGTATAACCTTTTCATTAGATAGATTCTTAGACCAACATGCAACCAAGCGAGTAGAATTGGATTGTTATATGTGGTATCATAGCTCTAGGTTGTAAGAATTCTAGGTTATTATATTTTAAAGACTTTATATTATAACCATAGAAAGCCTAAAATATACAAATTTGTATAACTCTATTGATGAGAGAAATGGAGGACCTTGCATCTACAGTCAAAATTATTTTAAGGGTAGTTGGAATAATTCGTATATGTGATTAGTGGAAGGGATGGAATCACAATGAACAATAAAGGAAACTTGAAAAGACAAAGGGTAAGATCAATATTTAATTAGGGAACTAAGAAAACCAAAATAAATAATATAATAAAATTAAAACATATGGATACAAAGAAAGAGTATGGTATGAATACGAATTGTAAGAATGAAATGGATCTTGTAAGCAAAAAAAGAAAAGTTAGAAGCACCAAGGATGGATTTCTACATTATGGAATGTCACCCTTTGCTATTAAATACCCTCAAAAATTCATTTGAAAGAAATAACCCAAGAAAAACTCCAAGAGCCATGTGCAAAACTTGAACTTCAAACCAGGAATAACAAACTATTTTCTTAAATTAAAGTAGTAAGGTTGCAATTAATAATTTTATTAGGGATTCATGGAAAATATTGGTTTTTTGGATAAATAAAGGAAAATAAGAATAAAGGTTAATATAAACCTAATTTTAATCAAGCGTATATTTGAGCCTATAGTACCTTACCTCAAGGAACAAGAAATAGACATTTGTATATATATATACAGTTTCATTGCATGTGGTCTAAATGCCATAGAACTCTTTTTAACTTTAAAGAAAATAGTTACAATTTACTAATGAATTCAATCAACAAATTAGGGTCCATTGTAATCACAAATATTTTAAACCATAAATGTTTTATGCTAAGTAGGTTAAAAGGTGGTTAAAAGAAAAAGAGTAATTTTTTTATTTTAACGAAAAACCCCTTATGGAGTTGCCTTGGTCTAAGAGACCACGAACAGGGGGTTCTACACCATCAAAGACACCCGGGAGTCGCACCCAAACCTGTCTACACCAACATTATCAATTGGATTCTAGGTACCCAATTCAACTTTTTGGTAAGGTGGAGATTCGAACCTGGAACCTCCCTTGGAGGATTGCCCTCTCCTCTCCAATTCACCTATAACACTTGGGTAGAAAAAGAGTAATTTAGTTTGACAAGTGATTAATATATTAAAATGGATAAATCAGTGTGAGGATAACTTCAATATTTTGAGGAAGAAACTGATAATTATATCAAACCCTTAAAGAGATTTTTTGTATTATATTGATGCTTCTATTAAAGTTCTAGAAAGGATTCTAACTTAGATTGATCCATATATCACCTAGGAATTACAAAAACTTTAAAAAGCATGAGGAAATTTATGCTACACATAACTTAGAATTAGTAGCTATTGTGCTTACACCTAAAATTTAGAAATATTGTTTGCTAAGAAATATTTTTGAATTAAGTATTGATCAGCAAGGTCTTAGATACATATTTACTAAATATAAGATAATGTAGATGAATTAACTTCTTGGTGGAGGATATGGTTTTAGTATTGAATGTATCAAGGATAAAGAAAATAATATAGTAGATACCTTGAATAGAGGAATGTACATAGCCACTATGTCTCAGTATCTTCAATATTTTGTTCTTCAAGTCAAAATGTATCAACCATAGGATAACTACTATGGAAAGTATCAATCACATGTTAAGCAAGAACTTAACAAGGACAATGATAAAATGTTTATAATTAAAGGATATAAAATAGTTGTAGCTAGGTATTAGAAATCGACTAAAGGTGTAGATTGAAAATTTATATCAATACAAAATATTGTACCCACATACCATTATCCCCTAAAAATGGTGAGTTATTGCCCATGGTTTATTGTGGGTATACCAAAATCATATGGTGGTAAATAAATTTGTATATGAAATATACAATATGGATACACCTATTTGCTTACATGAATTCATCATTTCTTATAGAGATATTAGAGTTACTTGAGATTTATTTAGATGGTCAATCATGGAGGGTTGATACAATACTCCACCTTTGTTTTAGGATATTCCAAAGGATCAAATAATGATCAAAATGGATACTATAAGGAGATAGAGGAACAACCATAAAAAATACACCAAAATTTTAAAAGAAAACTTAGAATTATCAAAAGAGCTATGCAAACCTAAAAATACCATTGAGAAAATTCTCTATGAGATACAAATTCTTCTTAAGGGTGAGGTCAAACTTAATTTTAGTTTTTTGAATCCTCAAAAATAAAAAAAATATATGATCGATTTCATGGTCTATTCACTGACCTTGTTAAATAACCATGATATTCTTTACACATCTCAAATTATAAATATAATGATCCACCTTTTGAGTTTGAGATATGTCTGATATAGATTTTGTATTTGGGATATTTTCAATTTGAAGATAATAAGATTCTTGATTTATCTATATTTTTATGATCATGCTTGTAGATCAAAGTAGGATCCAATAAAATTGTTTTCATATATCCATGCTATTGAAAAAAAATTAAAATTTTCATTTTTGCTAAGTAAATATGTGTATGAAGGTATATATGAAATACTATGTAGATATGTTTACAAAAACATGTTTGATTGTTGTATGGATATATGGATGAATGTAAACATAAAAAACTAGGAGTTGCTTACATGAACATATTTGAATATTGTATGGATTTATGAATTGATATATATACTAACAAGTTTATGAATATAGGGGTGCAGTGCAAAGGTTTGGATTTTGGCTCTTCTTTGGGAGGTCCAAGGTTCAAACCATGATGTGGATGAGTATGTGAGGGGGTGGGTGTGTGTCTCTCTGGTGGAGTTGTTGTAACAGGTTGGGGGATTCCTCATCAAAACCCCCATATCTTAATATTAACAAAAAAAAACAATTTTATGAATATATATATATATATATATATATATATATATATATATATATATATATATATATATATATATATATATATATATATATATATATTGTTTTGTAAAAGCATTCATTAAAAAATAGGGATTGTGTTTATTTCTAGTGGGAGAGGATGTATGATGTGAATCTAGCAACAAGAGGTCAAAACATAATACCTCCCATTACATAAAAACCATGATAAAAATAATAATATGTAAAACCCTCCAACATAAAAATTGCAATAAATGGAAATAATAATAAAAAACCTCCATTCACATAAAAACTACAATATATAGAAATAAACAAATAAATAATTTATTTTCTCAATCCTAGATTCACTTCCCATTTTACAATGCAATACCAAGGGAATATATATCCTCAAAGAAACCTTAAAAGGAAACCCTAAGGCTTGAAGCCCTAAAAGAAACCCTAAAACAAAACCCTATAGCTTAAAACCCTAAAAATAAAAAGTTACTATTTTTGGCAAATTTATTTTTCTACCAAAAATGTCTTTTTTTAAAGCTAAAAACCTCTTGTGGGGCTGCCTTGGTCTGAGAGACCACGAACAGAGGATTCTATACCATAAAACTCACCCGAGAGTCGCACCTGACCCTGCCCGCACCAACATTATCAATTGGATTTTGGATACCCAATTCAGCTTTTTTGTAGGGTGGAGATTTGAACCTAGGACCTCCCTTCGAGGATTTCCCTCTCTTCTCCAAAAATGTCTTTTTAAGTAATTACTATTTTTGGAAAATTATTTTTTCATAAAAATTTATCTTTTTTAGTAATTACCATTTTCGGCAAATTATATTTTGCATTAAAGAATTTCATTTGGAGTAATAAACAATTACTTTAAAAATCCTATTAAAAATACCCTCTAAAGATAGGCTTCTGCATCATTCTTCTCTGGTTTAAAAGAACTCTGCTCCTAAGAGTTCCTTTGATCAAATTCATTATTGCTCTCCATATAGGGCTACACAGCTGCAAGTAATCCTCAAAGTACCAATCTCTTTCTGACGTTCTATATCTCAAACCTTCTGCAAGCACTACACATAGTGCCAATTTCTTCCTTCGAGGTTTTACATGAAAAAAAACCTTCCACAAGAACTACACAAAGTGCCAATTCCTCCTAAGGTTTTACATAAAAAAAACTCCTACAAGCACTACACAGAGTACCAATTTATTTTTCTAAGGTGTTACAAACCTTCTACAAGCACTACACAAAGTGCCAATCTCTTTCTCTTAGACTTTACATAAAATAAACCTCCTGCAAGCACTACACAGAGTCTCAATTTCTTTCTCCAAGGTTTTACAATCCTTTTGCAAGCACTGCACAGAGTGCCAATTTTCTTGGAGCCTTTTTTCTCTCCTCTCCTTTTTTTTTCCTTATCTTTTATCCTCCCAACAAGATCCAATATGCCCTGATACCAAATGATGTGAATCTAGCTACAAGAGTTCAAAACATAATACCTCCCATTACATAAAAATTATGATAAAAATAATATGTAAAAGCCTCCAACATAAAAACTGCAATAAATGAAAATAATAAAAAAAAAATCTCCATTCACATAAAAACTACAATACATGAAAATAAACCAATAAATAATTTATTTTCTCATTCCTGTATTCGCTTCCCCTTTTACAATGCAATACCAAGGGAATATATATCCCCAAATTAACCCTAAAAGGAAACCCTAAAGCTTGAAGCCCTAAAAGAAACCCTAAAAGAAAACCCTAAAGCTTAAAACCCTAAAAATAAAAAATTACTATTTTTGACAAAATGATTTTTCTACCAAAATTGTCTTTTTAAGTAATTACTATTTTCGACAAATGATTTTTTCATCAAAATTTGTCTTTTTTAGTAATTACCATTTTTGGCAAATTATATTTTACATCAAAGAGTTCCATTTTGAGTAATAACCAATTACTTTCAAAATCCTATTAAAAATACCCTCTAAAGATAGGCTCCTCCATTAAAAGAACCCTCTAAATATAGGCTCTTGCATCAATGTAACAACCCTCGTAGCACAACTATTATTTATAGATAATTTGATGATTTATACCTACTTTTTATTCTTAGAATATGGTATTATTGATAACTATTGTGCTTGTAGGACTAGGTACACTACTTCAATGGGAAAATAAAGGTCAACTATAAAATATAGAGTGGGATATGAAGGCAGTGTGAATTATCACTATGGCTAGTGAGTACATGAAAGATCACACAAGGTGCATTCATATAGATACATTTTACATGTTAGAATTGCATGGAGTGTATGCCTTGTGTACTAGTTTGTATGATATATATTCTATGGTTTCAATAAATCAATATCTAATACCTCCAAGGGTAATGAAAGTGCCAAGGTATGGGAGCCAATTTCTTCTGGTAAATGAAACCATCAATTTACCAGTAGGGAAGGAGATTTGAAGGCATAAACTATTTTAGTGATTTATAAATTATTTAATGCTTGTTTATTTTTAAATGCATGAGATAGTATAAGGTTTTAAAATAAAAAAATAAACATATATATAAAACTAATAATAAAATTAAATAATAATAATAATAATAATAACAGAGGAAAACAGCTGGAACTTCAAAAAATCTAGGGCATCAACTGGATTGCAGAAGTGCTTTCAGGGTACGATGGATCTGAAGGCTAGATTGGTGCCCCAGGAGGGTCCAATGGGGACTTCTACGGCTCCTTTTCCAGGGAGTAGCAGCTCATACGCAAATTTGTTTAAAGAAAAATCTCCTCCAACGAACGATGAAGCTCGAAAAACGACATATAAAATGCTCTTCACGACTGTTGGGAATAGGTCGACAACACATCGTGTGAATGGATGTTTGTCGTAGGCCGAAACTAGGCCAAAAATTTTCATCGAGCCAAGTATAGTTGAAGAATCTGTCATTTACAGAGCTAATCATGATTTAATCTGCAAGTTCATGGGTATACGTCCTTCCCTAAATTTTTTGCACTCTTGGATCCGCCAAAACTAGGAGCCTCACGGTGAGTATTCATTGTGGTTTATTAGAAATGGATATTTTATTGTTAGCTTTTCATCTTTGGCTGATAGAAATAGGGCTTTCGAGTCAGAGAAGAAAAATCATGGCCCGACAGGGCTATTTGTTCAACCATGGAGAGTGGGATTCGATCCTCGAGTTGAACCTACTACTGTCTTAGTATGAATCTGACTATATGCTCTTCCAATGGAATTCTAGAGTGAGTAGGTGTTAGCAAGGATTGGCAATTTTATTGGAAGACATTTGGGTGTTTCCAGAGACACAATTGAAGGGAGCATGGTGGTGTATGCAAGAATATGTGTGGATATGGATCTCAGCCAGCCTTTGCCGACAGAGATGGAAATTGAATTGGCAGGACTCTCCTGGACTCAACAACTGGACTATGAGGCCCTACCCTTTAGATGTAGGGTTTGTCACAAACATAGACATTTGGCCTATTTTTGTCTTAATAATATGAATGCTAAAATGGAGGCCCCTTTAGGAATACCAAACCTGCCTAGAGAGGATAAGGCAACACTTAATAAAGATTCTAATAGCACCGTTCAGGGCCAGGAAGCTCAAAGAGAGGGTTTTGAACAGCCCAAAAGAAAAATACGGACAAAGAAAAAAGAGGGAAAGGAGCAATCCCATCTCAGACCTGCCAATAGGTATGAGATATTTAAGTCATTGGTTGACGAAGAGGAACAATTTATGGAGGGCATGGAGGGTAATAAGGAAAATTCTAATATTCCCGTGCAACTCCCCCTCTCATCTCCTCCCGTCATACAGCAAGTAGTTGAACTCTATGAGGTATCACATCCAATGTTTAGGGGCTTTAATAGTGCATAACTAGGAGCATATAGTATCTCAGGATGTCAGCATGGGAATAGCAGAGAAGAACAGGGAAAGGCCAACTTTGGGGATAACCCAGGTAGAAAAAAGATCAAAAAATAGCAATTCTCAAGGAGTAGGTAGAAGATCCAATAAGGAGTTGCTAGCAGTCCAAGGAAACAAGCTGATCACGAGAGGATCGATGAGGCCAATAGACTCTTATTGCTCCCAAGGTAACCAATGATTATACAATCATGGAATGTGAGGGGTTTAAACAGTAGAACCCATCAATTTGCTGTTTGAAGACTTTTAGAGAATCGTAATACTAATTTTTTGCTTTTATAGGAGACTAAGATGTCATTAGATCTTATGTCCAAAACAATCAATAGAATTTGGAGGGGTGCTGGTCATATGGATGTGGCTGTCCAAGGTGCCTCAAGGGGGATTGTTATTCTGTGGAACTCTCTTGAATGGTCTGCAATAGAACATCTTTCCTGGAGGGGTGTTCTCACTTCTCTTTTTAGGAATAATGTCACTGCGGAACACGTTCTAATCACAAACTTTTATGGTCTCAAAACCTCGATGGTCAGATACGGCAGTGGAAGGCTGTGCATAACATGCAAACCTCAAGGGAAGATCTAGACTAGATTATAGCGGGGGACTTTAACGCTAAATTATCTTCTAGAGATCAGGAAGGGGGAACACCATTTTTGGACCCAGGGGACCATTTCATGATTGCCCAAGTCTAGGCTTTGCACTTAGTGGACATTAAATGTCCTGGCATTAACTACACTTGGACTAATAAAAGGTGGGAGCCACATAGCAGGAAGGTTAAGCTAGATCATTTTTTGGTTTCAGAGGAGGCGTTTGTAAAATGGAATATAAATTTTTAGATTTTAGAAGGCCCAATTTTAGATCACTATCCCATTTTGTTGGAAGGCGGGACTAGGATGGGGCAGCATCAAAAACCTTTTAGATTTGAGAATTTTTGGCTTTAGAAAGAAGACCTTCGGGAGAAAATTCCATAGTGGTGGGAAGAAGGCCGCCCAACTTATAGGAGAGCAATGTTCAAAATCCACAAACAACTTCAATATGTCAAAACTCAGTTGAAGTATTGGAAGCATGCTAATAAAACAGACTTCTAGGCCCAAAGAGCTCCATTGGTGGCCAGATGGGATGAGGTCCAAAAATAGTTCAAAGGAGTAATTACAGACTAGCTCAAAGCTGAGGATGATGCCCTGCATACAGCGGTTGAGGACATTGACAACCAGGAGGAGACCTATTGGAAGCAGAGAGCAAGAACCACCTGGTTATTAGAAGGGGATAGAAATACAAAATTCTTTCATCGGACTCGCTTGTGCTCGAAGACAGATGAACAAGATGGAGGCCCTTCAATATGAGAACGGTCATTCCTTTGATACACTTCCGTGTATGCATTCCCACGCTATGGATTATTTTTCTAAGCTTTTTAAGGAAAGTGTGGTACAAGATGTAGAGGCCCAAAATAAAGTTATTTCTGTCATACCTACTGTTATGTTTGAGGATGAAAATCAGGCCCTCCTCAAACCCATTGATAGAGATGAATTGAAAACTATGGTCTTTGGAATGAGCACTGGTAAAACTCCAGGTCCAAACAGCTTCCCAATTGAGTTTTTTTAGGCTTTATGGGACTACTTAGGGGAAGATGTAATGGCTATTGTAGAAGAGTCCAGAGAAAATAAGAAAATGCTTAAAGCTATAAACCACACTTTCATTAGCTTAATTCCAAAAGGGGAGGAGGGGGTTCATATTTTAGATTATAGGCCTATTGCCTTATGTAATGTGCTATACAAAATAATCACAAAGGTAATGGCTAAGTTCCTAAAACCTCTTATTCACAACATTGTCTCCTCTGAGCAAGGGGGTTTTGTTGAGGGACGACAAATTTTGGATGGGGTGGTTGTGGCCCAGGAAGCAATCCATTCAATGCACACTTTTGGTAATAAATGGATGTTCATAAAATTGGACATGTCAAAGGCTTATGATAGGGTTGAATGGAGTTTTTTGGCTAAAATGATGGCAGCCTTTAGTTTCTCTCAGGACTGGATAGAGTGGGTCATGAGCTATGTCTCTACCCTGACTTACTCTATGCTAATCAAGGGCCTTTCTTTGCAACCATTTGGAGCTACTCAGGGACTGCGCTAGGGGGATCCATGTTCTCCTTATATTTTTCTCATTTTGGCTGAAGGTCTTGGCAGAATTTTCTTGAGGAGAAGACAACAAGGTAGATTATTGGGTATCAGGGTGGGTTATGAAGTTTTAACGCACCTACAGTTTGTGGATGACACTAGTTTGGTGGGAGTGGCTAGCTTCAGGGAAGCAAGAATGATTAGGGATACTCTTAATGTCTATCTCAGGGCTACTCAACAGGTCATTAATGACAAGAAATCCAAAGTGGTTTTTTTTAATCTAGAGCAAAGGCTTTAGAACATAATTTTAGAAATCCTAGGATTCACAAGGACTTCTCTCCCAGTGGTTTACTTGGGGGTCCCCTTGCACTTTAAGAAGCTAAAATTAGACACATGGAGGAATATTTTGGAGTGTATCAAGGACAGAATTAATCACTGGTCTCACAAGTGGTTAAGTTATGGTGGCAAATTAACGTTCTTACAGTTAGTCATTCAAGCCATGCCAATTTACAAATTCTCTATCCTGGCTGCCCTGATTACAATATGGAAAGATTTGGACAGGATGGCTAGAAATTTTTTATGGGAAGGAGCAAAGGGAGAGAGAAAGTGGGCCTTAGTGGGCTGGGACAAAGTTACCCAACCCAAGGTTAAATGAGGTTTGGGTTTGAGAAAATCTAAGCTAAATAATAAAGCTTTGGCTGGAAAGTCTGTACTGGAGATGGATCTCCCAACCCACCTCTCTTTTCAGTAGAATCCTAACTAGCAAATACCTGGGATAGGCCAACCCAGACGATGTAGCTCGCATCCCCTTGGATGGTACTGGATCCCTAGTTTGGCAAGCTCTCAAGTCAGGGTCTCAGGTTTTTAAAGACCGCTTATTTTGGAAAGTGGGAAGATGGGAGAAGGCTCATTTCTAGACAAACTCTTGGGATAAGTTCCCACCCATCATTACTAAATTTCCAAAATTACAGCCAATAAAAGTAGCCATTGAAGCCAAGGGATGGATCCGTATTGAAATTTATTTCACAACTACTTAGCTGGGGGAGTGTAAGTTTAAGCAGTTCAAGAAGTTGGATGAGTGGCCCATTTCAATCCCTCCAAATTTGACTCCCATCATGACTAAAATTCTGACAAAAATATTTCTTATAGGGGGAGACGTGGAGGATGAATTAGCTTGGGGCTTTGGGAGTCTTGGCATCTATACAATAAAGGACAAATATGATAGCATTCTCCGAGAGCCTCCCCCTCATACTTTTTGGGTTGAGGACTGGAGGAAAATATGGCACTCTAAAGGCTAGTCGAAAGTTAACTTTTTTGCTTGGCAGTGCATGCACAATGGAATCCTCACTTTTGATAATCTCAGATCAAAAGGTATCATCGGCCTTTCTCAATGTGTACTATGCTACAAGAGCGAGGAAACTACTGACCATTGGCTATTTGGTTGCCCTTTCACCCGACAGATTTAGCTGCGTTGGTTTGCATACTTTAAAATTCAAGTAAGTGGTGACCAAAACCGGATGAATATCTGGACAAAATTGTAGAAAGGTAGATTCAAATCTAAAGCTCTTCGTATTGACTGGGAGATTAGTTTAAGCTTTATCTAGTGGTAAGTTTGGCTGGAAAGAAATTCCAGAATTTTTAGAGAAACTTTTACTGCTCTAGACGGGGTTTGGTAGACCATTTGGAGTAAGGTTACCGAAAATGTGGCTGTTCATGCTGAGGAGGAAGCTCAAATTGACATTAGAGCTATGGAAGAATGCATTGAACTGCAAGAGGGATAGGACATAAATTGTTGGAAACCTCCCCCTAAAGGTTGGATTAAAATCAATACTAATGGAGCTACAAAAGGAAATCCGGGTAGAGCCATAATTGGAGTGGTGTGTCGAAAACATGTTGGGACTATACTCTATTCGGAATTGCAAGGCTTGGGAAGAACCACTAACAATGAAGCCGAAGCCATTGCCATCAAGTCTGCTTCTTTTTGGGCAGTGAAACATGGCCACCGTAGGATTATTCTTGAATCAGATTCGCAAATAATGGTTGGAGATCTTGACTACATGAGGAACTTTGATCTGAAAGCTTGGAGGTTGAGGGCTCTTTTTACACAAATTAAATAATTATGGAAGGAATTGGAGGACGTGATCCCAGTTTATGCGAGTAGAGATTTGAACAAAGCGGTTGACTTTCTGGCTAAGATGGGTGCGAAAAAGGAGGTTGGAGTTCGGTTGCACAGTGACATGGATATTGAGGATGAGGTGATTAGACAGGGTCTTGAAAGGTCCTTGAGCTAATGACCTTCGAAAAAATAGAGTACGATGGGGGACCCCATGGCAGCTGGTTTTTGGTTCACGAAAATTGGCTCCGGTGCTGTTCTTCCTTTACTATTGTATGACTATGTCCTCTCGGACCTTGGCTGGGAAGAGGCTCGTCCCACATTGTAATTGATCTATGTCTTAATACAAGTTTTTTTTCAAAATTTCAAAATAATAATAATAATAATAATAATAATAATAATAATAATAATGCCTTTTGTTGATAGTAGGCATGATGGTTGTGGTGGATGCTTCAAACTAATTAAACCTACAAGTAATTGTTCATGATGAATTCTTAATCTTTCGTAGTGATCTCAAGCAAAAATATGGGAAGTTGATTGGAGGGGGTGTTATTGATATCTAACGTCTTTCATTTGAAGAAAGAGAGAATTATTTGATATTTGAAATTCTATGTTTTCATATCAATATTTGGTAATTTACATGGTGTGTTTTGTATTTTGTATCTTATTTTATTTCACTGAGAAGATATTGAATTGCATGCACCTAAAGAAATTTGGGAGGGAAAATAGATATTCTCGAATAGAAAGCTTGTAGGAACTGAAAGCTACAAGAAATTTGGGAGGGAAAATAGATATTCTCGAATAGAAAGCTTGTAGGAGCTGAAAGCTACAAGATTGTGGTGTGGTTGTTAGTGTTCAATGTGTGTGGTGATTTCTCTTTGTTGAAGTTATCTGTCAAGTTATCTGTCATCATACAAGTAAGATTTCCTGTAATATATCAATGCTAAATTAAATGTTGAAGGATGATTGTTGTTAAGATTAGCGTGTGATTCATTTATGGGTTACTTTTTTGATTCCAAGAGTAGAACTATTACTTTCTTATATTAAAATTTATCTTTAATGGTTGCATACAGGTTTTTGTAAAGGGTAATATATCTATCTGCCATTTATTTATTTTATTGTGTGTTCTGTGAAAGCGTTAGTTCGATGAAATACCTATAGATGATTTATAAAAAAAAAAATGGGTAATGAAAATGAGTCTATGTGAGACTATACCACCTATACTATGTTAATAAATCATACTCATTTAGCTACACAGTTATGGGTCATTGTCCTCCATGCTAAGAATAGTATACCTTGGCACATGAGTTCTTGAAGTGTCCAAGTTGACGATGTCACAATAATCTAAGCCACTGCTTGTGCTGAAGATTATGATTGATAAATTTTTTATGCTTTCATTGACATGAGTGTTGCATAATTGTCTCTGTATAATAAAATATCATAATAGATACATCTATTTACATGCACACAAATCAGAGCCATACTGATCCCACTCAGTAAAAAATGAGACCCGAGATGTTGGTTGAGGCAATATGAAAGGAATTTAAGATGAATTAATCCTACAAGTATCATATTATCTTTCATTTCAGGGTCACGTGGTGGTGGTGGGAGTCAGAGGTAGGAAGAATCTTGGATGCCTGTTCAATATTTTCCTGTAGATGCCTTAATGTTTCTATACTAATATGGAATGAATAAAAATGTAGTCTCAATGTGATAATCTTTTAAAATTTTATTTGATAAAGCAATATATCTTTTTGTAAGGTGATGCATATTTATTAAATCAAGAACTCATCTGAAATTGAGTCTCATAGACAATGTATTATTTTCAACAAGTTCAAATGACTTTTGAATGGTTGTTTATATTGGTATCTTACCTATAAAATTTTATATCTCTTAATGCAATTTAATAAAAGCTAAAATTAAGTTTAAATTAATTTTTTTTTATACCTTGTCTACCCTCATTTTTGCACTGTAGATGCGCAAGGCACTCCTATGATTTTGGTTGGGTAAAAAATTATCTTTTATGTAGAGCCTATAACTTGTTTTTATAAAGAAAAATAAAGCTTTCATATCTTCTACTATTGGTACTCTTCCTATTTAAGGCTAAACATTTCTATATATTTTCTAGAAGATAGTAAATCCTTTTGCACTGGAGAATTCTGCTTTTAAAAGCTTAAAACCTTGATAAAAGTAATAGGTTGCTATGCCCAATCAAATTAAACCCTTCGCGGTGTGCGCCCATCGAATATTGAGTAATGAGTTTTGTATGCTTTTGATAATTCCAAATATTTAAATGAATGAAATGATTTAAGGATGATATATGTCTAAGTAGTATATATATGAATATGATTAAACTACTGAGGGGAATTTGTCTTAACATTTGTGTTCTTTCAATTATGTACAATAAATATTCGAAGTGTAGTTTAACACACCTATGAGCATCCCACTGTATAATATTTAACCTCTATTTACGTAAAAGTTTATATCAAATTATTGTATGACGAAGATCATATATTTTACCTTAATATAGTATATATACTATGTCTTAAACTGATATCTATCCATTCTGGATATAACAATGTATTTAAGATAGAATTTTTGTGTAACTTAAACAATATCAAGAAAGAGATTGACCTCCTTAATGTAGATGCACAATCTTATGCACGTGTTGTTACTGCATACTTTGATCGTGTAAGTTTTGATAAGTATATTAATGATAGATTGTACTTTTACGTCATGGTTGAAAATGTTTGTTGTAATAATAGAGTTTCGATTCTATATTTTATGAAAGAATAGTTCTATGTATAAAATGACCTTTATTTAGCCTTCGAAAATAGTGTCCTTAGCAAAATAATGATCTCCTTTAGGATCGTGTAATCTCCTATATGCAGTGCAAATACACTCTAGATGAGTATTTTATTAATAATTTATGCTATATAAGATCTAGTGGAAAAGTAACGATGGAAGTAGTATTAAAGCATGAATATTCAATTTTTTTAATTTACTTTTATAAAATTTGTTATTTAATGTTTAATTTACCTTGTTCTTTATTTAATAGTTAGTTTACTTCTATGGCTTGTAGATTACCTTTTTTAGAATAATATGTAAAATAAAATATTTTAATAATTTAATATTTACATTTTATTTCATTAATTTATAGATATGAGATAAACTCTAATAGAGATATAAATTATAGTTTATTTATATTTATTCTCTTACTAAGTAAATGGTATTAATTTTAGATGTATTGTATTTAAAGCTTTACTTTGCATTTTGATTAAAGTATGAAAATATAGTTATACTATTATTAATTTTAAATGTATAGAGAAGTTTATTTGAAGGAAATTTATTAATAAAAGGTTTACTTTAAAAGTTGGGTTTAGAGTAATATGGGAGGAAGTTTGAGAATTCCTCTTGAAACCTTAAACTAAAGTTAAATTCATTAATAAGGATGAAAGGTCATGCTTTTCACTTAAATTCATCATAAAACACCCAATACCATTGGGATGAAGGTATGCATTCAACGTGATTCAATAATGATTTTTTTTAACAAATAAAACCGAAATAAGTGACCTTTGTTAGAACATGTAACGAGGGACGGTATAGGATGTCACCTCCAAGTCATTGTACAAGTAGTACAGTGATTGCTAGTTGTATTTTATGTGAATATAATAATATAGCATTATAAAAAAAAACTATAATATTTTGTGATAGTTTGTATAGGATAACCTGTCATTATTCACAATGTAGCAAGTTAGACCAGGTCCAAAGACATATGATTCACATGGCTCTAGTTGATCCTAGTGAATTGGATCATCAACGAAGTACTAGGTATATATGCTAACCCCTTGTATTTTATTATTTATTACAAAGAACATATGAGTATAAATAAAACTCAATAATTCCACATGCAAAGGGATAGGAAGAATGCCCATTCACCCTCTAGGTGTTAAGCGACCTAGAGTATAACCCTATTCATTAATCTACACTCATGTCAAAACAAAGAGGATGAGAAATGAGAAGATAGACCCATATGGTACTATCTATGATATTTGGCCAATCTCGTCCACTTGAGAGGTCATATATAATGATATTAACAATTAAAAGTGGTATATTATACCTTGTATGATTAAATATTGGGTGATTATCAAACCATTTAAATAAAATAAAAAAATATTTAGACTATGTATAGTTAGTAAAATTAGACAAAAATATTTCACCTTGAGGAACGAGTGAGCTAGACTAAATTGCGCAACCAAGCGAGTAGACTTGGGTTGCTACAAATAAAATATGCTAAGTTATAAATAAATAGAATATTTACTTATTTTTCAACAATTTATTCAATTTTAGCTTGCATATTGTAGACACCAAAACAGCACCAATCCGATTATGTGACTGCAAACACTGATCGCATTGACACACACAGCCCCCAGGGCAGCCCCCAGAGGTTAAACAATGGTCCTAACCACTCACACAATAGTTTTGGAAGGTCAGAGGTCAATTTGGCACCTTTCAGGCACTCTGCTCTCTACTCGTTCCACCCAGGGATGATTACAAACTGGTATTCATTCCACCCAGGGACGATTAGCAGTATTCGCTCCAGGGTGGGGCGAATAGCGGGTTTGATGGGCAAAAAGTCAAATCTTGACAAATGGCAGCTCAGATCCACCACTTAACTCTTCCTTCATTGCATGGGAGTGTGAGTGAGCATTTTTGAGTACTAGAGGTAGTTACAGGGGTAGTCATGGAGCCCCTAATCAGGGAGGAATCTTCTCCCCCTAGGAAGGCATGATTGCCAAGTGGCGCCTCTGCATGCTCATCCAAAGAGACCATCAAGTCTATAAAATGGTGAGTCTTCTCACCCCAAAAATATAGAGAGAAGGAGCATTTTGAGCAATGAAGTGCTACCATTTTACATCCTCACACCTTTTGATTTGTGCCTTTCACATCCTTGATCTCTTTTGGAAGGGAGGTCATAGGGTGATTATTGGAAGCGCAAATCTGGAACCAAAACCTGACATTTGGCCATAACATCCTACCAAATTTTCTGAAAACACCCCACAAGAGGTTTTGGACCCATCCCAAGTGGATTGGTGCCAAAATCGGGCCCCAAACGATGGGCATCCTGCCCCCGGGCGCCCCCCACACTGTTGTAGTCCTAATCGCCCCGCCCGGAGTGATTAGAAATCTGTAGTAGATTTCCTTTATATTATTTTTGCATCTGATTCTATGTTGCTTAGATAGGTTTTCATTCAAATTTCACATCATTTTGAGCTGTTTTGATCATGTTTTTGTCATTTCTCGCTTTTGCTAACATGCAGGTAGCATCATCAAATTCCTGGTGATAGAGGCCGAATTGGAAAAATATGACCTTATGGGTCTTTCCAAAATACCCCATTTTACCTAACCCCCAACTTTGTAGGTGATTTGGAGCTTCCCGGATGTGACATTTGGGACTATGCTTTTTGACATTTTGTTGTAGGTCTAATCGTCCCACCCCGGAGCGATTAGAAATCCATGGTGAATTTTTTGACTGTTCCATTTGTAGTGCCCTCCTGGTAATGTCCTCATGCTTCTATTAAATTTTTAGATCATTATGATGTTATTTAGTTATCATTTTATTCATTTTTTGCATGCACTAATCGTAGGCTTGGGGATTGCATGTTTCATTTTATCTACAGGTGCTACTGACTATTTTCTATTTCCTTGAATGTAGGATCTCAACATTAGAGGAGCAGCAAGGAGTCAAGACTCATCAACGCAAGTGGCGGTGATGTTTGGTCCGCCCATTCTACATGTGGGCACGCGGAAGAAGGAATACCATCTATTGATGTGACAAGAACATATTTAACGCTCCTAGCCCCTGAAAAGGGAGGAGACAGATTGTAACTGGGTTCTAAAGCATATTAATAAAAAGGGTTGTACTCCATATTCACTTTTATACCTTGTTTCAATGCGTTTATGTTTCTCTCCTTTCATGCATTTCAGTTCATAGGATTTAGCATTAAGTTTAGTTTCATTTACATCGCATCTTGGCATTTCCTTTTTGTTTCCGTATCCTCATGCTTTTAGTGGTGATCACGGTGGGACCTTGTCCTCTATTTTTGAGATCAGAAATTTGATCAAAAATTGCTTGTTTTTGCTTGTAGGTACCAAGTTTTCAAACGTTGGACTATTGTTCGTTCCAGTCTATGATGAATACAGAGCTAGAATTCATCTTACCCAGGGACGAATGGGCATTCACCCCACCCTATGATGAATACAGTTCTATTATTCATCCCACCCAGGGATGAATAGCTCTCTATGCAATTTTAGGGTAGAAACTCAGAGCCATCCAATTTGGGCAGAGAAGAGGTAGGGGTCCTAAACACCTTTTATCATTTTTTGTTTTTTATTTTCTATTTTCTAGTTATTTGCTTGCTTAGGGAAAGTTTTTACTACATGTTTGCTTTATTTTATGCAAAATAAAAAGAACCCCACACATCACATGGCAATTTAAACACCAAGGAGCTGGTCGTAAAACCCCAACCCTTGATCAAGACCAACGGTGGATTTCATCACCACCTTGGCTTGAATTTTTGCATCCATAACCCCGATCGCTACTATTGCTAGACGTAAATCCTGATGAAAGCTGACCAAGTGTAGCTGGGGTGATTCCCAGTGCATGAGGATAAGTCTTCTATGGTAGGTGTCAAAAATAGGGTGATCCCCCTTCCGTACCGCCTATGTTCCACGTACCATTCTGCTCTCACGTACCAATAGTTTCCCTCACGTAAGGGCGGGTATATAGAGAGGTTTGGTATAATGGCATGGCAATGGTATATCGAAGGGGCGACCATTTTTGGGAGTCATAAGAGCCATCATATTGCATTTGCTACAAAACATTCTTTACAAAACTGTCAAAACAAAAATCAAAACACACTAAACCAGGTTTAGGGCACACCTTTAATCTTTAAATGAGATAATCATTGCTTTGTGTGTGTGTGATATTTTCTATTTAGTGTAGCATAAAAATCATAAAAAGAAATAAAAATCTACGCATCTTGTAGGGAGACACCACCATGGTGTACACCCGTAGCCAAGCCCAATCACGGGCAGGAGCTACGGAGAGTGTACAAGGGGGCACAAGTCACCTCCGCTATAGCCCCAAGGACTTGGTCATACCACCTTGGTGGCCCGACCCACAAGATAGTCCACATCATGCCATTTCAGAATGGGACTATAGAGGCACCCCTTCGAGGGGCACTCCCATCCAACATAGACCCTTTCAGGAGGAGTCCCTACACGTGGCACTCAATATAAATGGGAAGGCTCCCTTAGAAGCTCGGTATGAGTGGCCACCATGCGATGAAGTGCTAGAACAACATAGGGTCCATGAGGAGAGGCCACATGATTATGTCATCCCTCCTTTACCCCCCATCACTATTAGGAATAATAAGCCAAATCCAGAGCACAAGGCTCTTCAAACAGGGCGAGCCAACTCGCCCGCCCCTTTCACATATATGAAAGGGAGCATGAGGAAGACCATTACATTCCTCAAGAGCAATACACAGCATGGGAGCAATGCGCCTCCGCACCTGCTATCTACCAGAATCACCTACTGAGGCCAGAGCCTCGAGTGAATGCCGCCAACCTCGATAGAGGGAAGTGACCTATAGAGATCTCGGATCATCATGACCGAGATAAATGTGTAGGAGAGGCATCTAGGCCTCCTAGACTCAAGATGGTAGAACAAATCGACCTGGCATTTTCCAGACATGCCACCCACCAAGCGCAGATCACGCAGCTTGAGCAAGACCAACAATAGCTAGAGCATCTATATCGCCTTAGCAAAGAGTGCATTCGGTGCCAAATAGATGAGCTGCTCCATAACACTATGCCTGAGAGGGTTCCAACCCCTCACACACAAAGAGTAGAAATGTATGAGAGGCACAACCCCTTGGTGCAAGACAGGTCTCCACGACCTTACCAAGTGTTGCCTCTGAGACCTCCTAGACCTGAGCGAGAGGCCACTCCTAGGAACAATGATGGGTACCCTCCACGGGGACCCACCCATGGTCATAGGTCTCATCCAGAAACTCCTCAAGAAGCCTATGAGGAGTATGAGCAAGAAGAAGAGTGGGCAGAAATGCCCTACCAAGGCAGAGGGGGTGCTATCCGGCCACCCCTCTATAGGCCTCAAGTTCCCCATAACCCACAATGGGAACTAACCAAGGAGGAAGAGATCAAATCTTTTGATGCATATAAAGCGCTGCTAGAGCGCTTGGAGTCTATGGAGACCAAGACTTATGGGCCCCAAAAGCCCACTTTATGCCAACTCCGTAGTCATCCTGTGCATCCATCAGTGCCAGCACCCCCTTACCCTGAACACTTTAAACTACCTCAGTTGGCAATCTTTAGAGGTGAGGAAGATGCCCAAGAGCATGTGACTAGATTCCTGAGCCAATGCTTTGGCATTCAGGACAATGATGCTTTGCTGCTAAGAACATTCATCACCATGTTCGTAGGCCCTGCCTCGGATTGGTTCACTCAATTGCCAAAGCACAACATTAGTAACTTAGATCAGCTAGTGGATGCGTTCCTCGAATGCTTCACCTTCAACACCAAGAAGAAGGCATCACTAAGCGACCTAGCCAGCCTCAGGTAGTATGAGGAAGAAACCATGGTGGCCTATGGGAACCGATGGAGGACTTTGCTTTCAAAGCTGCCCTACCTCCCTCCTATGTCCGACCTCACCCAAATGTTCTCAAAGAGCTATTTGAGATCGATCTCCATGCTATTGCAGCTACAACAATATGCCACTTTAGAGGAAGCTCTAGCGCAAGCCAGAATCATTGAGGAGATCAAGATTCAGGATGGTGAGATAGCCAAGCCAAAGAAGAAAGAATGGTCTAAGAACACCAAAATAGGGACCATGCAACAGAAACCCGTTGTGGTCAATCAAGTTGCTATAAACATCCCTAAGCCTGCACAAGCAACACAGCCCCAAAAGGCTAACTATCAAGCGGTGCCTCTTAACAGTTATGACAGAGAAAATTAGAGGCAAGAACAAAATCAGTAGCGTCACCCTAGGCGATAATTCACACCTTACACAGAGTCCAGAGACTCCTTGTTTGACCGCTTGTCAATGGCAAACTTGATCAACCTACCCGAGAGTCAACCCATAGACCCCAATGCACCAAAACCTAAGGGCTACAGGGAAGACTTGTACTGTAGGTTCCACAGATGGAAGGGACATGACCTTAATGCATGTTGGAAGTTTAAAGGCTTGGTGCAAGACCTAATAGATAACAAGACATTAGCGGTGGATAATCCCATGGCACCAAGCAACCAACAAATGGAGGTCTTTAAGGACCCCTTGCCTACCCATGATGCATAGGCAAAGACCCTACAAGTCAATGAGGTAACACAGAACTACCCCATGTAGGGGTATGTAGGGATGATCAGTATAGTGACTCGGAACAAGAGGTACCCGAGCACAGCTGCCCCCACGGTAGCTACAGGAGAGGTGCCAACAATGTCACAACCACAACAACACCTTACGCAACCTGCTCCACCTAGACCAGTGGCCATGATTCGAACCAAACTCACCCAAAGTTTGAGGACCACATCGGCTAGGCTCTCCATCTATGAGCTCATACAACAATCATCGCCCCATCGAGAGGCTCTAATGGAGATACTAAAAGCCATCGAGTTGCAGCCCCATGAAGCAAACTCCTTCAACAACTTCGTGGGACATGTCAAATGATGCACTGAGCCAGTCATCACCTTTCGAGAGGACGAATTGAAATCAGTGGCTGGTGACATGGTGGATCCACCCCTGCACGTCATCGCGTGGGTCAATGGGATTCCATATAAGAGGGTATTGGTGGACACTGGCTCATCCAGTAATATCATTACAATAGTGGCCTTGAAGCACCTAAAGTTGCTCGCATCTCACATAGTGGCCTCCACCTATACACTACGAGCATTCAATGATGCAATATGCTCGATAGTTGGCACAATTGTCCTACCCATCCAAGTGGGACAAAAGACTATACCTACATTGTGCCACATCTTGGAGGGTGAGATGGCCTATAACATCTTGTTGGGTCGGCCATGGATCAGGGACATGAAGTGTGTCCCTTCGATAGCTCATCAGTGCTTAAAGTATACATTTGAAGGGCAAGTGCATGTAGTCCCGGTAGACTTGGAGCCCTTCAAGTATTGCAATATGGTGCAGCTAATGCTGCAATCGACCCTTCCATCAACGCATTTGGATTTTTAGTTGAATCCATCTAAACAGGGTCCGATTCCATAGGCATCCCCATTGACAAGTCCATCAAATCCCTAGTCGGGTCCATCTTCATCATCTGATCCTTCACCAACGATGCCACCTACGATGGCCACACCGAAGGACAAAGGGAAGAAACCCCTGGAAGAGGTACCGCCATCAGTCTCAACCATATCTACTGAGGAGATGCCTAGCAGAATGGAAGTCGAGGCTCCTAGTTCACCCGACATGGAGTGGACTCAGGAAGAACTTTCGTTCCCTCCCCCTCAACCGCCAACAATCACTGTTGAGATGGCCAATACGGGCTTGGGGGAGTACCTGGTGTGGAACATTGTAGCAACACCCGCACTTGAGTCCATGCAGGACATGGGGAGACCTCGCCTCCCCATAGGCACTATTGTTCCTCTAGGCTACCCGCCAAACTAGACAAACTTTGTATATGGGGGCCTTGATAATGGCATTGAACCTTACATGCAAGAGGACGAAGATGAAGAGCCTTTTACTGAAGACGTCAACTATTTGTCCAACCCAGATTTCGCTTTGAGATATCTTGGCCAATGCAATTGGCATGGATATGGGTTAGGCAGATATGAGCAAGGAGTGCGCGTTCTCTGCCAACCAAGGTATCAGATGCCATACGACAAATCAGGGGTAGGGTTCAACCACCCTCTACCCTTGGACATCTTGGTAGAGAACATGCAAGGCCTAGGGATAGGCAACAAGGGTGGGTTGGCATTAGATCCATATGCCAATCCTAACACGACGTATACATTGGGGGATTTTCTCCCATCATTGACAACCAACCTTGTTGGCCTCAACAACCCCTTCCCTTTAATCGAGAAAGGAGAAAGTTTGAAAACTCACCTACAAGAGGGGTATAGACAAGGTCAAGAAGGATCTTCAGAAGACGAGTCAGAATATGAGGTAGCACCATGGGACCCCTTCGAATCGGATAGCAATCACTCACAAGTGACCCCCATGGATGATTATCAAGAAAGCCTCTTGGCAATGTTCCCTTTGGATGCTCCAATCGAGCAAGTGCCACCTCAAGAAAATTAGGTCCCCCCGTAGAGAGCGGAACAACCCCGATGGGGCCAGATCAATTTGCTCGAGCAAGACGAGCCTCTAATGTCGCAAACAGTTGTTGGAACCAACGAAGGCCTTTGGATCTTCGATAGTGATTATGAAGATGAAACTGAGATGGCATATCTCAATCACATGCGGCAGATGCAGCAACAATACCCCCTGGATATTGATGACATATTTGAACAACTAAACATAAGGCCAGGGCATGAGTGGCACCTAAACCCAGTGCAGTGGGACCAAGTGTTGAATCCGCCACTTTGGGCATATAGAGAACACCTACCGCCTAGAGACCCTATAGAGATATCAGTGCCGAGGGTAGACCCTGTCCTCCTCCCCGCACATAGGGCTGATCCATTCGTGCCAATACCTCTAGAGCCAGATCCGGAGCACAAAAATCATCAAGGATGTCCGAGTAACCACACCCATGGTAATGGAGACCAAAATCATTTCATCAACATGATCTCCATTGACTTAACCACCCCCATCCACAATCCGGCCGATCCAACACAGTCATTGTATCTAGACATAGATGCCATAGACTGGGATCGCGTCAATTCACCACCATCCCCATCAGAGTACTGGCCTTTCGGTGAGATGCTTCATTTCACCCCAGGGCCAACTCAGGATATCTTCCATGTTGAAGAGGAACCCGAGGTTCCCAACGTAGATCTAAACTCAACAAATGATATCCACTTGATCCCAACTCCACACCAGTTGGAGGACGGATCCCACATGTCGATCGAGGAGACGACTGACGTAGACATCGGCTCTGATCCAATGAATCCATAGATTATCAAGTTGGGGGTAAGTTTATCCCCCGAAGAGCAAGCCGACTACATTGCCCTTCTCAAAGAGAAGAAGGAGGTTTTTGCATGGTCCTACAAAGACATGTCGGGGCTAGATCCGTAGCTAGTCATGCATAACCTAACGCTTGATCCGACAGTCAAGCCAGTTAAGCAAAAACTACGTAAGATGCACCCAACAGTGGCCTTAATGGTCAAATATGAATTACAAAAGTTGTTGGATGCATAGTTTGTCATCTGCGTGGATTACCCACCATGGCTGTCCAACATGGTGCCCATCAAAAAGCCTGACGGGAGGATTCGCATATGCACTGATTTTTGAGATCTAAACAAAGCGAGTCCTAAGGATGATTTTCCCTTGCCTAGCATCGACGCATTGGTAGACGCTACAGCGGGCCACGAAATGCTTTCCCTCATGGATGGTTTCTCGGGATACAATCAAATTCGTATCAATCCCGAGGACCAACTAAAAATGGCTGTTCACAATGCCTTGGGGGACATTTTGTTATAAGGTCATGCCCTTTGGCCTTAAAAATGTTGGCGCCACCTACCAACGTGCCATGACATACATCTTCCATGATCACATGCATAAAACTTTGGAAGATTACATGGATGATTTGTTGGCCAAATCTCTTTTGCGCCCGGATCATCTCGATGACTTAAGCAAGATCCTCGATCGCCTCATGGAACATAAAGTCAGATTGAATCCCAAGAAGTGCGTATTTGGCATCACATCTAGAAAACTCTTGGGTTTCATAGTCTCAAAATGAGGCATCGAGGTGGACCCAAACAAAGTCAAGGCAATCCTTGAAATGCTTCCCCCAACTACCATCAAGCAGCTTAGAAGCCTGCAGGGAAAGGTCACGTCAATCAAGCGCTTCATAGCGCAGCTATCTGACAAGTGCCGACCCATGAATAAATTATTGCACAAAGGGGTAGCATTTCACTGGGATGACGAGTGCCAGTCAGCCTTCGATGATATTAAACAATACTTGGCTTCACCGCTAGTATTGGCACCACCTAGACCAGGAGTGTCATTCTACTTATACATCTCAGCTACTGAGGTGGCACTGGGTGCCATGCTAGCCCAGAAAAATGAACTACACAAAGAACAGGCTACTTACTATCTTAGCCGCACCCTGGTCAGTTATGAACTTAACTATGCATACGTTGAGAAGCTCTGCTTGGCAGTGGTGTTTGCTACCAAAAAGCTATGCCATTACATGCTGAGCAACATGACGTATGTTGTGTCTAAGGAGAATCCATTGCGGTACATGATGAGTCATACTTATCATAGTAGCCGCACGACAAAATGGATCATGTTGTTGATGGAGTTTGACATCGAGTTCATTGGACAGAAATCCATCAAAGGTCAAGTCATCGCCGATCAACTAGCAGAGGCTCCTCTCGAAGATGATCAACCTTTGACCATAGAGCTACCCGATGATGGGGTCTTCCATGTCTCAGAATCACCAGATTCTGATGAGCCTGAGTCACAGGCTGACATAACCCTATTTTTTGATGGTTCTAAATGTGAGCAAGGGGGTGGCATGGGAATTGTATTCTTCACACCGCAAGGGGCTCCAATACCTCTATCATTTAAATTAGATTTCCCATGCACCAACAACAATGCCGAATACGAAGCCTTGCTCATAGGTCTTCAGACAACAATCACCATGAACATCAAATGATTGAACATCTTTGGTGATTCATTATTAATTGTCAACCAAGTCAAAGGGGTATTCCAATGTAAATGCCCAGTTCTGTAGGCCTACAAAGCCCTTGTGGACAAATTCTTGGAAAATCTTGAATGGTACGACATCGAGGCACTCCCTCGATCATCGAATCATTTTGTGGACACTATGGCCTCCTTGGGGTCACTAATCCCGCAAGACATTTCTGGTGATATGACAACCATTCAAGTCAAAACACTATCACAATCCATGATGGAGCATGCAAGCTTTGACTTAATGCCAGGAATCCACCTGATCCAGATTGAACCATCCCCGGACAAGTTCTCTCGAATCCATGATTGTTTGAATCATGCCAACTAGGGGTCCTTGTTCTCCCCTACTCCCCTTAATAGCAACACAACGCTATTCTTACAAGTTCTTTCCCGCTCAACTTTTGCTAGGGATGACCTTCAAGAGGGATTGGTTGTTCATACTATCGAGGTTTTCGATCAGTAGGATTGGTACACACCCATACGAGATTACCTCAAGTTAGGTAACCTCCCACTTGGATTGACGCACGCCGCAAAATGATCATTCAAGTAGAAAGTGGCAAAACATGTCTTGCTAGGAGACATTTTGTACCATCGTAGCTACGAAGGAATCCTCCTTCATTGCTTGGACCAACAGGAGTCCACTTGGGCGATCACCCAAGCGCACGATGGTACATGCGGTGGCCACTTCAATGGTATGGCCATCGCAAAGTGCATTCTCTGCATGGGCTATTATTGGCCATATTTAGAGCGAGATTGTTGCGCATATGTAAGGAAGTGCGTGAAGTGTCAACACCATGCTAATTTGACACACGTACCTTCTCAGGCCTTACAGTCGATCCAATCGGCTTGGCCATTCTCATAGTGGGGCTTAGATCTAATCGAAAAGATCTCCCCTACATCGTCAGGTCATCACACGTTCATCATAACGGCCATAGAGTACTTCACCAAGTGGGTGGAAGCAATTTCGCTTACCTCTACGATTGGACCCCGCATTTTGGAGTTCATTTTACATAACATCATATGTCATTTTGGTATTCCATCCAAGATCATCTCGGATAATGGGACGTCATTCAAGAACAAAGACGTGCGTGCTTTGACCACAAAGTACAAAATTTAGCATAGTTTTTTGACACCCTATTATCCGCAGGCAAATGGGCAAGCAGAGGCATCAAACAAAATGCTAGTCACCATCCTCAAAAATATAGTCACAGATAGTCATAAGGATTGGCACATTCAAATCCCGCTTGCCCTATGGGCTTATCGCACTAGCATTCGGACACCCACTAGGGCAACTCCATTTTTGCTCGTGTATGGCTCCGAGGCTGTCATGCCTCTCGAGTTGGAAATTCCTTCCCTACGCATATCAATGCAAGAGTTCATCGATGATGACACTATGCAACAGGCCCGGTTAGACCAACTTACATTGCTCGATGAACGACGCGTTAATGCTCTCGAGCATTTACGTATCTATCAAGAGCGACTTAAGAAAGCATACAACATGAAGGTTCACCTAAGGGACTTTCAAGTTGGTGACTTGGTCTTAAAAGAGAACCAACAAAATTCTAACTTGCCGCCCCATCTAAGGGACAAGTTCATGGCAAACTGGTTAGGTCCTTATGTCATCGATAGTAAAATAGGACCTGGAACATACCGGCTAGCCTCTCTTGATGGAATCAAGGAACTAGAACCCTTGAACATCAGTCATTTGTGGCCATTCCATATTTAAAAGAGCCATAGCCCAAACCAAAAGCTCCAAGGATTCTCATAATCGCTTGGTCAACCCAAAAGCTCCAAGGATTCTCATAATCACTTGGTCACCCCAAAATCCCCAAAGGTACCCATAATCCCTTTGGTCAAACCAAATGCCCCAAAGGTACCCATAATCCCTTTGGTCAAACCAAAAGCTCCAAGGATTCCCATAATCGCTTGGTCAAACCCAAAAGCTCCAAGGATTCTCATAATCACTTGGTCAACCCAAAAGCTCCAAGGATTCTCACAATCGCTTGGTCACCCAAAAATCCCCAAAGGTGCCCACAAACCCTTTGGTCAAACCAAACGCCCCAAAGGTACCCATCATCCCTTTGGTCAAACCAAAAGCTCCAAGGGTTCCCACAATCGCTTGGTCAAAAATAAAAAAATTCAAAAACAATAAAATCATCAAAAATAACAAAAATTTGCATCTCATTTCCATGCATACTCAAAATCATCACAACAATAAAGAACTCTTTTTGCATCTCATCTTCATACTCACAAAAAATCAATCAATCAAAAACACAAAAATAATAGTTGCATTAAGCATCACATCCATACATTGCATATTTGTTGGTCATACAGGTCAAAGGCACCATAGACTGTAATTACTCGGCAAATCCATCATTGTCCACATTTCTCCATTCTATAAATAGTCCATCAAAAATAAACGCCATTCACAACTTTTCACCATATCATAGTCAGTTGTCTTCTAATGTATCTAGAGTTTTTCGTCATTCAGCTGTCATTAGCTTTCTAGCCAAATACTGTACAAAGTCAGACAGATTTTACAAAGGTAGAGTTCTACTTGGATCACACCTTGTTACGTAGCATCCCAACACAAGTTAAACACACATAAAAATTCCCAAGTTGTGTGAACGAAAGATGAAACCTGCAAAGCAATCCAGGATACCATCTAGTGAAAAGGTTATCTTGCTCATCCCCCTATGCGAATGACCCCAAGAATGCTGAGAGTTGGCAAAAGGACAAGCATCTTCCCTACCCAATTCCCCAAGAATCCCAAGTTCTCAAAAAGTTGCAAAACATCAAAAATTTGCAAAAGTCAAAACTCCCAAAAATTTGACATCACAACCAAAGTGCATACATCAAAAAGCACATACAATAGTGATTCTCATCACTCAATATTCAAATCCCTTGCTCAAAAGAAAAAACAAAAATAAACAGTGATTTTTATCACTATAGAAGAGCAAGTATCCCAATACAATTGAAGAAAAGAAGGGAGTCGAACTTGAATCCCTGGAACTCTCAGCATTCATAAGGTCATGAGGTAAACCTCAGTATCGGTTTGGTGGATAACCTATCGGTCACTGGTGGCAAACCTCTCGCATGACGATATATCTGTCACATTAACTTGTGTGCAGATCAATGTTTGCATGTGGATGAGCTAGCTTATGGTATCCTAGATAGCACCGTAGATTAATCTGACTAAATACAACAAAGGAGTTAGTGGAGCTAATTAGGTGATCCTCAGTACAGGTTTGGTTGATAGCCTATTTGGCACTAGCGGTATCCTGACAAATACCACATAAATAAACTCAATTGCACACACAAGGATGTGAAATAACTTGGTCAAAGACAAGTCGGATTCATACCTTGTTCAAAAGTCTTGTAAGATAAAAGTACAGTCTTGGCTAGTTAGTTAAAACATCCGAGTCTCAGAAAACCTTAACTACATTCTAAACCAACTGTGATATCTTTCATCCTTACATCGCCATCAGAAAATACAAAAAATAACATGTATACATAAAAAAGTCATTTACCACAACAATCGCCTAGGACAAAAAGCCATAAGTTCTAACAGTCTATGGTGCCACCACCAAAAATCACAAATTCAATTCATCCATTCCATTTGCATATCATATAAATTAGAAACATTAGCATTCATCGCAACATATCCATACATAATGTAAATTAACATGCATCCATCAAACATCAGTCACTATGCATAAAATCAAATCACAACACATGTATAAACAAAAGAAAGTCATCTGTATATATATATCATCAAAAATGCCCATAGGCTACAATAAACCGGTCCTCTGACCTCGCAAAAAGGCAAAAGCTCAAAAACCCCCAAGCCTAGGGCATCGGCCACCATGATCATGTAGGATCGGTGCGATGGGAACTACCCCCCATGGTGTGGGTCCTATGGGACCCCTCAGGGTGGCTATTGCTAGCCCCCGCATCATGCCTACTAGCGCCTCCCTCATCCAATCGCCTATGCCGAGAGGATGTTGACTGCTCAATATCGCTCCCTCTCGTGCGACGTGATGATCCACCTCCACTAACCATAGGGATCCACCCACCGAGGTGGATAATCTCCACCTCCAACTCAAACCGATGCCGAACCAAGTCCATCTCCCACTGATGAACTGTCACCAAGTTCTCATCACGTTGCACCAATGCCTTCTCCCTCTTCACTACGTCCATAGGAGATCCATCTCCCATGCAGCATATGTATCCCCATCCCGCTGGTAGCACCACAAATGCGTTCTCCCTCTCTACCAACTATGTCCGTAGGAGATCCCTCTCATGCAGTGCATCCCCGAGCTCCTCATCCCATCTCCAAGTAGCCCCTCCAATCATGCTATCTCAACGTGCAACCCTACCTCCATATCCTTCGGGACTACCTGAGGCATCGACATCTCCGAAATGGCAGCCTGCTCCGGCTCCCACTACTCTGGGACGTCCTGCATATCCGGCTACTCTAGAACCCCAAAATCATCCCCCCAAAGCTATCCACCTCTACCATGTCTGCATCCTCCAGCGGAACCCCCCAACCCTCTCCTGATGCCTCTACATCCTCACCACCCTTTGCCGCCTCTGCACCCCCTAGAGGCCCCTCGCCTCACCATCCCACAAAGTCCACCATTGGTCATACTCCATGGTAGCCCCGATGTCGTCCACATCTGGGACGTCAATCGTTGTATCCGAATCCTCACCCAACGGTGCAATGATCGGCCAGACCAGAGTCCTCTCGTCCCCCCGATGTCGATAGATCAAAGGCTCACCAGGAAACCCCTAGCGCACCCCAAACTATCATGTCACTCAGACATACGAGAAGAACTCCTACTCGGTCCCGTGTCACCCAATCAGCCATCTCCCCTGCACCCATCGAAGCCACTCTCCAGCCTCAAGCCAGGCTAGACAGTCACGGTATGGGCGCAAGAACACCTCCCCTAGAGCAAGCCGAGCGAAGGCATCGACATAGTGCCCTACGACACCTGCCCACCATCGACTCTATCCCTACTCCTCAGACCACCGCCATAGTGCCCCATACCCGATCTCTCTATCTACCATCTCCACTCGAGTCATCCATGACAACCCCATCGGCCTCTCCACAGCTATGTGCTGCCAAGCCCAACACTGCAACAAGTAGCTACACCCAATACCCTTCTACCTTCGATAGTGGACCTCGTACAACTCATCGTAGAGCTGTGCCAGTAGTGTCTGACCCCATCTCATAATCAGGGGCTCTATGGTCGGACACTCCACCAACCTGAAGACCACCTCCAACAGGTTCCACGGGAACCTCATGCCCAAATATTCGGGTAGCAGCATGTTGGAAATGAGGCCCATCATTAATGCATGCCTCACTCCCAACACGCCCCTCTCTAGCCACCATCATACCAAAATCTTGCCAATCTGGCAGTCGCCCTCTGCCCTCTCCACTAGGCTGTCCACACCCAACTCCTCCCCATGCCCGAAGCATCATGTCAGTATAACTATCCGTTGATCACGCGACATCGTCCTGATCGATAGCCCATCTATCGAAATCCATAGAATCCGATAGACGTCCTCCAAAGTCACCATCATCTCCCCTATTGGGAGATGGAAGGTATTGGTCTAGGGATCCCACAAGTTGATCAGGGCCATTAGATAGGCCCGATCCCCCACCACAAGCTCTAGTCGAGTCACCTGCTTGAGCCCAAGGGCATCAAGCCACTCCCAGTCAGCCAAAGTCAGTGCCTCCCATGCTTCAGAGAAAACCGTAGGCACACGGTATCGGCTCTTCACAACCTGCAAAAGAAAACAAAACAAAAACATTAAAAACATGATAAAATGTACAACAATAACATGAATATACAACAATGCATAAAACAATGTACAACTAAAAATAAACAAATAACGAGCAACAAAATTCAAAAAACAATTAAAAAAATAGTTTGTCAGTACCTAGGGTTTTTAACTCTACGTTTAAACTGATAAATAAAAACAAAACTAATCAAAATCATAAAAATAATTTTTCGTTAACCTAGGGTTTATAACTGAAGTTTACAAATAAAAACAAAATCAAAACTATTTTTCTAAAGCTAGGGTTTTTCTCTAAGTTTAACCTAGGGTTTTAGTTTAAAAACAAAACAACAAAAAGAACACATTTGAATCTAGGGTTTTTAAACGAAAATACAAAAATGCAAATTAAAACATTTTCTTCTAAATTAGGGTTTTGCTCTCAGATTAACCTAGGGTTTTAATTTTAAAACAATAAAAAACATCGCATTTAAACCTAGGGTTTCTTGTAACCTTAACAAACATACAAACAAAAAAAAAACATTTCTTTTTAGCCTAGGGTTTTACCTTAGTTTAAACGGAAAAACAAATTCAAAATAAATTATGATTTTTAAACTGTAACATAAAACAAAAGCAAATAACGAAGAGGAGCACTTACCGGTCTCGCTTCAGCTCCACCGCTCGATCCGGTTCATGAACTCATGGTGTCGGGAAAAATTAGCGCTTCGCTTCACAGAATCGACCTCCTCCTCCTCAGAGCTCCAAATCGCCAGAAAAATAGAATGCAAATGAGCCCAAACCCTAGTTTTGGCCCTTAAATAGGCTTTTAGGCCTGTAATCGTTCCTCCCTAGGATGAGCACTCTAGTTAGCACTCATCCCACCCTGGGACGATTACAAAACTGGTATTCGCCCCACCCAAGGACGATTACAGAGCAAAAATTTCAAAAATAGCAAAAACTACACAAAATGCACAAAAACAAGCAATAAAATTGTCCAATAAGAGTGCTTTTGCACTTGACATTTCGGGCATGCAAAATAGACGTCGGGTCACAAATCCTCACTATCCTACTCCCTAAGAAGGCTACCATAGCCGGACCGCTCCACGGGAGGACGGATTGTCGAGAATTTCATCCCCAAACGACATCCCAAAAAGGGTCCAAACCCACCCAAAAATAGCAATAACATTGCCGAACAAAGGCGCCTTTGCACTCTCTTCTTGGCATGCAAAATCGACATCGGGGTCACAAATTCTCACTATCCTACTCCCTAAGAAGGCTACCATAGCCGGACCGCTCCACGGGAGGACGGATTTTCGAGAATTTCATCCCCAAACGGCGTCACCAAAAGGGTTAAACACCCACCAAAAATAGGTCTAAATGTCGGGAAACTGCACACACATTCAAAGATAAACAACTGAAAGGCACCCTTACCTAAGTCATCTTGGGTCAAGCGACTCATCGCTTTTCTCATGTAGGTCATTCCCTCATCGATTCGTCGCTTGAGGGGGTAGTCACACTTAGTCACCAATCAACAAATACACACCCAATTAAGGAAATGGCATGCATTCAAAGAATCATTGACAAAGACAATCACGCTCCTGCTTGGGGTAGTAAACAAGCAATAATCACAAGCTGATCAAACACTTGGCATTCGTGAATCATGAACTCAAGGTTCCCACAGACAAAAGGTTGCGCCCTTTGCCTATTCATGACTGATCAATGTCCAAGCTCAAGTAACACCTCACCGAAAAAGGTTAACACTTGAATTAAGTTCCTTCGCTCGTCAGAAGCAAGGATTCAAGAATGCATGCCCTTTCCATACTTGGGGCATCAAAAGTTGGTTAGGTTACTGAGAAACCCTAATCATTAGTGCTTTGGTTATCTATTTTTGCTCAGCACTGCGCCACGCACAACGCATCCCAAAAAGGGGCATCTGTAGACACCAAAACAACACCAATCCGATTATGTGACTGCAAACACTGATCGCATTGACACACACAGCCCCTAGGGCAGCCCCCAGAGGTTAAACAGTGGTCCTAACCACTCACACAGTAGTTTTGGAAGGTCAGAGGTCAATTTGGCACCTTTCAGGCACTCTGCTCTCTACTCGTTCCACCCAGGGACGATTACAAACTGGTATTCGTTCCACCCAGGGACGATTAGCAGTATTCGCTCCAGGGTGGGGCGAATAGCAGGTTTGACGGGAAAAAAGTCAAATCTTGACAAATGGCAGCTCAGATCCGCCACTTAACTCTTCCTTCATTGCATGGGAGTGTGAGTGAGCATTTTTGAGCGCTAGAGGCAGTTACAGGGGCAGTCATGGAGCCCCTAATCAGGGAGGAATCTTCTCCCCCCTGGGAAGGCATGATTGCCAAGTGGCGCCTCTCGCATGCTCATCCAAAGAGACCGTCAGGTCTATAAAATGGTGAGTCTTCTCACCCCAAAAATATAGAGAGAAGGAGCATTTTGAGCAATGAAGTGCTGCCATTTTACATCCTCACACCTTTTGATTTGTGCCTTTCACATCCTTGATCTCTTTTGGAAGGGAGGTCATAGGGTGGTTATTGGAAGCGCAAATCCGAAACCAAAACCCGACATTTGGCCATAACATCCTACCAAATTTTTCGACAACACCCCACAAGAGGTTTTGGACCCATCCCAAGTGGATTGGTGCCGAAATCGGGCCCCAAACGGTGGGCGTCCTGCCTCGGGCGCCCCCGCATCTGCTACGGTCCTAATCGCCCCGCCCGGAGTGATTAGAAATCTGTAGCAGATTTCCTTTCTGTTATTTTTGCATCTAATTCTATGTTGCTTAGATAGGTTGTCATTCAAATTTCACATCATTTTGAGCTGTTTTGATCATGTTTTTGTCATTTCCCGCTTTTGCTAACATGCAGGTAGCATCATCAAATTTAGCTTGCATATATGTCTCTACATTTCATAACATGAGCTCAACTACTTAAATTTTATCAATTGACATGAGCTGAACCAGTTAAAATTCATAACTTTTCAAGCTTAAGTTTTAACACTAAATTTCTCTACTTTTCAAAATTAAATCTTATAAAAAAAAATATATAAATAATTGTAAATCTTTGTAATATTACTACTTAATTATAATGTAATATAATATAAATAATTGTAAGTTTTTATAATATTGTTATATAATTATAAGTTTTTATAATATCCTTATATAATTAAAGTGAAGGATATGTCTAAATCTATTATATAAATAATTTATTATATAATTTTGTAACTACAATATAATATAGATAAAATCTAAAGATAATACCCGTTAAAATCTTCTTTAAAACATATTTGGTTGCTTTCCAATTACATAGTGAAAATAATTGAGTAATATGACTATCTTGTTGTCTTATTGTCGTCACAACTTGCATGCATTCTTTATTACATATGTTCCACCAAAGAGTCTTTGGAATTATCTTAAAAGTATGCTCTCTTCCAATCCGACTAGATCTGCTACAATATCTTTGTCCATCACCCGAATATGCTAATATGGACATAATTCCAATGCTTAGAATACCGTCAAGGAAATTATGAGAAATGGACATAATTCCTATGCTTAGAATTCCAAGGGCGACATTTAAATTTATTCTGAAATCATTATTGGCCATATTGGCCCTCATGTGTAAGCCAATGAAAGACAAAGTGAGACGAATAAAATTCAGGTAACGACATTTTAATAATATGTTGTTAATATATCATTTTAGTAACTTTTATTCAAAAGGAGTATAATTCCTTGTTGTACTTCCTTTATTTCAAACAAAAATCTGAAATTTCCATGCTTTCGATAAACTCGTTTGCGTAGAATCCAAGCAACGACTAATCAATTCAAACTGCTCTGGATGCGTCGTAAGAAACAATAAACTCATTGTGATACACAATGCTTACGCTTCTCTCGGTTTTGAGCTGTGAAGACTATATATTGATGTAATAAGCCTCATTCATGATTACCTTGGCTTCTTGAACGGAAAAAAAAAGGAAACTATTTTTTTTTTTTGAACTGACGGATAAGGCCTGAATATGGCTACTGTAGGCATGGAGTCCAAGAAGAACAATCTTGGAGGAAATGTTAGTCCACAAGATGTGGAAGGTGGTGGAACCAATACCCATGCTGCGGCAACCTTGGCATCTTCCATGCCGTCTGTTAAATTTATGAAGAAGTTAAGCTTCTCGATCGTGATGTGGTTATTGAATATACAGCCCTACTTTTAAGATTGGAAGGGCTCCCTAACTTCTCTTGGGGTGTCGCTTGTGTGGGGAATGGCAGTGATGATACTCTTCTATTCCACCGGTCATATCTCAGGGGCTCATTTCAACCCTGCAGTTACTGTGGCCTTTGCAACTGTCAGGAGATTCCCATGGATTAATGTGGGTATCCTTTCTCTTATTATTATTGCTATTGTTGATGGAGTAATTGTTGGTCCTTTTAATTCTATGGATGCCACATTGATACAGACATCAATTGGGGGTGTTAATGTTGAGCTGGCATGACAGATTCCGGGCTACATAGGGGCTCAGGTTTTGGCATCGATCCTTGCCGGGTTTGTCCTCCTTGTAATGTTTGGAAACATAAAGAACATGGCAGCAACCTTGCCATCAGAGACAGACATTCAGTCCTTCGTCTTGGAGATTTTCGTTACATTTCTGTGTTGGAAATGTTAATTCTAACTTCACACCCATAAGCGCTTCGGCGAGAAGCTTTGCCGAATCGCGTTCGGAAAGCATTTCGGTACGAGAGACAAAACGGCAGCCCCCGAAATTTGGTTTTCCGCGAAGTAAATATAATTGCCCTCCAAAGCGGAAATCAGCCGAAGCTAATTTTAGGCGTGCAGATCGGGACATTGATTGTCCAAGCGTGCGGGTAGGTGGGGTCATTCGGCAAGTGGTCGAAAGGCCAGTTCAGCATTTATATTCTATCAGTCGGTTGGTGAGTTTATCCCGCCCTTTGTCCTCTTTCCCCGTCTATAAATACCGGGGCCATTTTGTCATTTAGGAGTATGAGGAAGAGCATAGAGAAGAAGAGGAGCGTAAGCTGAAGAGGAGAAGAGAGAGGAGAAGGTTGAAGAAGCAGTTGGAGCAGCAGCCTCCCGGAGACGTTTTTATGTTTATCCTGCAAAGTTCTACTTGCAGAAGATTGTAATCGCTTCAGAAGGAAGCCCTTTGTAATCCGACGTTATAGATATATAAATAAATATTTATTCTGCCATTTGAGTCTCTATGTATATGTTTGTCTCTATGCATTGTTTTTATCCGCAGATAGTCTAGAGCTAGGGTTTGGCCCAAAGTGGGAAAACACCCGTTCGATCCAGAAAAGGAGTCGGGTTTGTTGTTTGTGCCGAAGCACATTGCGGCACTTAGTTTCGGCGAAGTTGCCGCGCGCTGCCAAACCTCGCAACCTTCCTCGAAGTGATTTTACTTCGGCAGGTTTTTTCCCCGAAGTACCAATATCGGGAGTATCTTGCTCGTCGAAGTAAAACTTGCCGAAGCTTTTTACACGACCCAAAGTATTTTTTTTTTAAGCGATTTAAATCGCGATTTGATTTATTTCCTACAAATTGGTATCAGAGCCTGTAGTTGTCGTGATGCAAAGATAGAAGATGGATTCTGGAAAGAGTTCCCTACAGTTGCAGATCCCACGATTTAATGGAAAAAACTATGATTACTGGAGCATCCAGATGAAGATCCTCTTTGGGTCTCAGGATTTGTGGGACTTGGTCAAGAATGGATACCCGAAGCCGGCAGACGCAACAGCATAGGCTGCCCTCTCCCAAGCCGACAAAGATCTTCTGAAGGAGAATCGGAAGAAAGATCAGAAAGCCCTGTTTTATATCATGCAAGTGGTTGAGGAGACCATCTTCCCGCGAATCGCATCAGCCACCAAGGCAAAGCAGGCCTAGGAAATTCTGGCAAGTTCGTACCAGGGCACCAACAAAGTCAAGTTGGTAAAATTGCAGATGCTCAGAAGGCAGTTCGAGAACCTGTAGATGAGCGAGTCAGAGACCATGAGTGATTTTTTCACCCGAATGATAGATGTCATCAACCAGATGTGGTTGAATGGTGAAATTATGCAGAATCAAAGGATCGTGGAGAAAATTCTACGAAGTCTGCCAATGAAGTTCGACTCTGTGGTAATCGCAATTGAGGAGTCAAGGGATTTGACAATCCTCTCGATGGACGAACTCATGGGTTCCCTACAGACACATGAGCAGAGGTTGAGCCGCTCAACTCAGTCCTCTTTGGAGCAAGCCTTCAAAGCACAAGTCTCAGTCCGAGACAGCGACAGACAAGACTCCCACCACAACGCTTCTAGTTCTCAAGGAGGAAGAGGCAAAAGCAGACATGGGAGAAGTAACAAGCAAGGAGGGAGGTCAAACCCTCATGACAACAAGCCCAGTTACAACTTTCATCAGCAAGGAGGAAGAGGCACTGGCAAATATCAACGAGGTAGCTCTCAGCAGAAGGACATGTCAAAGGTCCAATTCTACTACTGCAATAAGTTCGGCCATTATGCCTCACAGTGCAGGAAGAAGATGGTGAACAAGAATCAGTAGCAAGCCCATTATACGGAGGAAGCCAGAAATGTAGCAGGAGGAAATATGTTGCTGACTTGCAGTGTTAAGGAGGAGAGCAAGAAGAACATTTGGTATCTTGACAGTGGGTGCAGCAACCACATGACTGAGAACAGAGAGATGTTCTCACAACTCGATGAAATAGTCCAGTCCGAAGTCAAGATGGGGAACAATAGCAAGGTTCCCATGATGGGGAAAGGAAAAATCCTTATCCGCACCCATCACAGTGAAAGATAACAATTCGTAATGTTTATTATGTGTCTAGGTTGAAGCACAATCTACTGAGTGTTGGACAACTTGTGTAAAATGGACACACTGTTCAATTCAAAGACGATGTTTGTTCAATTAGAGACAAAGTGCATGGACAAATCACAACCGTGTCCATGACAAAAAACAAAATGTTTTCGCTGTAGATTCAGAATGAATCTTTGATGTCTCTAAGTGCAGTTGTGAAAGATGCTACCTAGTTGTGGCATCTCAGATTCGGTCACCTGAGTTTCAGTGGCCTGAATCTACTACACAAGAAGCAAATGGTGAAGGGTTTACCCCTTATTGAGCAACCAAACCAAGTTTGTGAAGGTTGCCTTGTCGGCAAGCAACACAGGGACGCATTCCTTGTAGGATAGTCTTGGAGAGCATCACGACCATTGGAGCTGGTGCACTCAGACATTTGTGGTCCCATGCAGACCACCTCATATGCCGACAACAAATTGTTCTTGACTTTCATTGATGACTTCAGCCGGAAGACCTGGATTTATCCCATCAAGTTGAAGTCAGAGGCATTTGCGAAGTTTAAGGAGTTCAAGGCTCTGGTTGAGAAATAGAGCGGATATTTTGTCAAGACTCTCAGAACTGATGGAGGTGAAGAATACATCTCCAACGAATTCCACAACTTCTGCAAGCAGCATGGAATTCGCAGGCAGTTCACTACCAGATACACACCGAAGCAGAATGGTGTAGATGAGAGGAAGAACATAAAAATATTGGAGATGGCATAGAGCATTCTAAAGGCAAAAAGTTTGCCACATGAGTTCTGGGCAGAAGCTGTAAGTTGTGTAGTTTATCTGTTGAACCGATGTCCCACCAAGAGTGTGAGGGACAAAATTCTAGAGGAAGCTTGGAGCAATCTGAAGCCAAGTGTGGCTCATTTGTGAGTTTTCGGGTGCATAGCATATGCACATGTTCCAGATGAGAAAAGGCAGAAGCTGGATGACAAAGCTGAAAGATGCATCTTCACAAGATACAACGAACCAGCAAAGGCGTACAGGCTGTACAATCTTGTGACAAAGAAACTTGTCATCAACCGAGATGTGAAGTTCTTGGAGGATGAAGCCTGGAACTGGAAATCATAGACTGGTCAGCCTGAACCAGCAGTTGCTAAACCTATAAACTTGGAGGAAGATAGTGTGCAGCCACCTATATCTTCAAGCAACAATAGTGGTGCCAGCAGCAGCACAACCACATCATCCCGATCACCTTCACTTGCAAGCAAAATTCAAAATCTGAGAACACCTGCGAAGACTCGGAGCTTGCAAGATATTTATGAGGTAACCCATAATCAGATGGATGAAGATTATTCTGACTTTGCCCTATTTACGAAGTGTGATCTAGTGGAGTTTGAAGAGGCAAGTCAGAATCACAAATGGGTGAATGCAATGGATGAGGAGATAGCAGCCATTGAGAAGAATGAGACATGGCAGCTGACAGATCTTCCAGCAGGAAAGAAGACCATTGGGGTCAAGTGGGTGTATAAAACGAAGTTTAACGCCCAAGGAGAAGTTGACAGACATAAGGCCAGATTAGTGGTGAAAGGCTACAAGCAAAAGTTAGGAGTTGACTATCATGAGGTGTACGCACCTGTAGCCCGACTTGACACAGTCAAGATGATTCTGGGACTAGCAGCTCAAAAGGGATGGAGCGTGTACTAGATGGATGTCAAGTCTGCCTTCTTGAATGGAGTGTTGGAAGAAGAGGTCTACATAGACCAACCACTCGGATATGAAGTACAAGGACAAGAAGTCAAGGTCTTGAAGCTGAAGAAGGCCCTGTATGGGTTGAAGCAAGCACCCCGGGCATGGTATAGCCGTATTGACGACTATTTTTAGGAGAATGGGTTTCAAAAATGCCCATATGAGCACTCCCTGTACCTGAAAATAAATGAAGCAGGGGAGTTGATAATCATCTGTCTGTATGTGGACGATCTGATTTATACTGGCAATAGCAGCAGCCTATTTGCGCAGTTCAGAACAACCATGAAGTCCGAGTTTGAAATGACAGACATGGGGTTGATGAAATATTTTCTTGGTATTGAAGTTGTCCAATCAGGAGATGGCATCTTCATTTCTTAGAAAGGATGTCCTGAAGCGGTTTAAGATGGAGGACAAGCCTGCCATCACTCCGGTAGCCACTGGCGTCAAGTTGAGCAAGACTGACAACAACAGAAGTGTTGACCCAACTCTCTATAAAATTTTAGTTGGAAGCTTGATGTACTTGACTACAACCAGGCCAGATTTGATGTATGCCGTGAGTTTAATCAGTCGGTTCATGGAGTCGCCCAAAGACACTCACTGGCAAGCAGGCAAGAGAATCTTGCGATATGTCAATGGCATGAGGAACCATGGACTCCACTATACCAGAAAGGACCAACTGGAGTTAATTGGCTACACCAACAGCGATTGGGCTGGTAGCGTAGATGACCGAAAGAGCACTTCGGGATATGCCTTCCATTTTGGATCCGGAGTTGTCTCTTGGTCCTCAAAGAAGCAACCAATTGTGGCTTTATCTACAGCAGAGGCAGAGTATGTTGCTGCCACCTTAGCAGCCTGCCAGGCATTCTAGCTGAGAAGAGTTCTGAGTGAACTACAACATTCGCCCGAAGCAGCAACAACAATATTTTGTGACAATAACTCTGCCATCGCGCTCTCAAAGGACCCAGTTTTCCACGGTCGGACAAAGCACATAGACATCCGATACCATTTCATCAAAGAGCTGGTGAAATTCGATGAAGTACAGTTGCAGTTTTGTAGGTCGAAGGAGCAACTGGCTGACATCTTCATGAAGCCCCTGAAGGAGGAGGACTTCGCCAGATTGCGAGAAATGTTGGGTGTTAGAGAATCTGTGAAGTTAGATTTAAAGGAGGGTGTTGGAAATGTTAATTCTAACTTCGCACCCATAAGCGCTTCGGCGCGAAGCTTTGCCGAATCGCGTTCGGAAAGCACTTCGGTGCGAGAGACAAAATGGCAGCCCCCAAAATTTGGTTCGCCGCGAAGTAAATATAAATTGCCCTCCGAAGCGAAAATCAGCCGAAGCTAATATTAGGCATGCAGATCGGGACATTGATTGTCCAAGCGTGCGGGTAGGTGGGGTCGTTCGGCAAGTGGTCGAAAGGCCAATTCGGCATTTATATTCTGTCAGTGGGTTGGTGAGTTTATCCCGCCCTTTGTCCTCTTTCCCCGCCTATAAATACCGGGGCCATTTTGTCATTTAGTAGTATGAGGAAGAGCATAGAGAAGAAGAGGAGCGTAAGCTGAAGAGGAGAAGAGAGAGGAGAAGGTTGAAGAAGCAGTTGGAGCAGCAGCCTCCCGGAGACGTTTTTATGTTTATCCTGCAAAGTTCTACTTGCAGAAGATTGTAATCGCTTCAGAAGGAAGCCCTTTGTAATCCGGCGTTATAGATATATAAATAAATATTTATTCTGCCATTTGAGTCTCTGCGTATTTGTCTGTCTCTGTGCATTATTTTTATCCGCAGATATTCCAGAGCTAGGGTTTGGCCCGAAGTGGGAAAACACCCGCTCGATCCAGAAAAGGAGTCGGGTTTGTTGTTTGTGCCGAAGCACATTGCGGCACTTAGTTTCGGCGAAGTTGCCGCGCGCTGCCAAACCTCGCAGCCTTCCCGAAGTGATTTTCACTTCGGCAGGTTTTGCCCCGAAGTACCAATTTCGGGAGTATCTTCCCCGAAGTAAATTTACTTCGGAAGTCTCCTCCCCCGAAACTCCCTCTCGCTGGAAATTCTCCCGAACCTCTCTCCCTCGCCGAAGTTTTTCCCTCGCTGGAAACTTCCCCGAAGTTCCTCCCCGAAGTACCCAACTTCCCGAAGTAAAAATACTTCGGCTGTTTATCCCCGAAGTAGATACTTCGGGCGTACTCTCCTCCGAGACCCTCTCGCTCGCCGAAGTAAAACTTGCCGAAGCTTTTTACACGACCCGAAGTAGTTTTTTTTCCGAAGAGATTTAAATCGCGATTTGATTTATTTCCTACATTCTGCCCATGTTCATCATCTGTGCAGTGGGCACTGATACTCGAGCGTTAAAACATGGAATTCCGAACTATATTTTTTAATCAAATATTTTTTTAATTATATATATATATATATATTAACCCCAAGATAGGAGAGCTTAGGAAAAGCCCAATAATCTGACTGTAGAGAAGAAAGCCCAGTAATTTTTTTTTACTGAATTTACGCAGATAGGAGAACTGGCAGGATTAGCAGTTAGCACCACCATTGCAATGAACGTGCTTGTAGCCGGGTATATCTCTTCTTTTTTTTGGTTGTGAAGGAAATGTTTTATAATTTTTAGTTTATTTGTAGAGGGTATATCTTTATTGTCAAAGTTCATGATCAGTTAATGATTTTTTAATTGATGCAAGATTTTAAAATTATGAAAATTTTCTTAGATTTGTTTCTTTGATCAAAGGAGACTCAATCTTTGAGCTCTTCACATCTTGTACTCATTACTTCATAAAAAGCTTATGATCATTCAACGATTTTTGTTTTAATTTCCATGGAGTTTCTCTTGAGTTTGTTTGCAGGAAAATATCGGGGGCTTCGATGAACCCGGCAAGGAGCATAGGTTCTGCAGTGTCGGGCAATTTATACAAGAAATTATGGATTTATCTGTTTGCTCCTCCCCTGGGTGCCATAGCAAGCGCGTGGTCATATGACATGATCCGCCTCAGCGACAAGCCCGTGTGCGAGATTACCAAGAGAGTGTCGCTCCTCAATAGCCTCCGTTCTAGCAAGACTCAGAGCATGGTTCCATGTAGTCTCTCCCCTAAAATGTTTCAGTAGGTATCCTTGGAAACAGTTTAAGAAGCCTTTGTATCAAATTTTAGTCTAATGACTTTTTCTTGGCAGATCAGTTTAAAACATTTAGGAAACAGATTGAATGCTATCACATTTCCATCAATTTACTAGACATTGATGGAAAAACAGTATCTGATCTTACATCTTAAACATATGGATGTAAGATCAAATCTATTTCTATAAAGATCACCTAGTAACCATGGAACCATGCTCATAGTATGCACTGCATCAGCAACTTTATTTACTTTTGATCGTCAAATATCAATCCACGTAAATCTGTGTTCATCTGCTAATTCAAAATTCTGAAATCGATAAATGAATAAGTTAAATTTTGTTGTGCGACTGTAAAGTGTTTGCTGTCACATTTTAATTATCACAGATTGTAGGTGATAGTAAACTGGTAGTAAACAGTTAAATTTTATTTTAATCTTAAATACTGTTTAGTGGTATTGGAGATTCTATGATGTGAAGTCTAATATTTATTATTTAGAAAAGTTTTATGTGTATCATTTTTATTAAAAAAAATTGATGTAATTTGTTATACATAAATTAATTATTATTATTGTAAATTTATTATTTTTAAGTAAATTTAATGTAAAATTTGTGTGCTTTAATATTAAATGTTAGCTTAGAGAGAAAGAAAAAACTATGTAGACCAAACACAAAATGAAAAACATAAAATTCAAATTGTTAATGCAAAAGACACAAATTGTTGCTATAATACATTAAATTTTATTCAATAATCTATACTTTGCAATACATTATTTTTCAATACATCTTGATATTTCAAACCGTATTTATTAATGTTGTTGCACCGCTCTAAAAACAATAATGATAAATTCTATACCATCTAATTCAACTATGTGTAGGTTGATGACCCACCCATATATGACTGTATGGATGATCCACCTAGGTATGAATGTATGGACAAATCAATTGGTAGGGGATACATCAATATATAGAATTACTACAAATCTAATAATAACTTCTCTTTTTTTATTTATAGATTTTTTTTTTATACTTTTGCATGGAGTTTTCTATTTTCATTCACATTCCAAACTCTTTGCTGTGCTTTTCCACATTAAGCATTACTTTTTTCAACATTCTCCCGCTTAATGCTTAATTTTTTAACTTTAAATTTTATAAATAAAGTTTACTCTTCAACGTGTTATTCTACATACACCTACGTTGTTGTGTATTCACATTCACATACTTTTGAACATCTTGTTGATGACTTTCTTTTCTTCTTCAATGTGTGTTTGATCCAATGATTAAACCAGAAGTGTCCTTATGGTATCCTTCTCATCCTATAAGATTATATTGATAATAAATCACTATAACTACCAAGTGTAAAAAAGTATATCACTATTTATGAGGTTCACCTTATTATTTTTGCATCAAACCTTCATATTTCGTCTCTCATGTGTGGGATCTTTCTTCTACCATACATAACCTTTATTCAATGGTTCTCATCACTTCCTATTTTTCCTTTGGAAATACTCTTGTTGCTCTATCTATTTCAATGTAGCTTTTGTTTATCTTCTTCTATTTGATTACTTTTGCTTATATACTATCATTGTAATGACCTTTTCGTAAGGTCATTGATAATAAATTGGTTAATGGTGTTTAAATTACCTTATTCTTTGAAATATGGTATTGCTAATGGTTCTTTGGATGCAAGAATAGGAACATTCCATTGATATATAAGAAAATTCATCAAAAAAGGTAAGAGAGATGTGATGATTCAGCTTGTGAACACATGAAAGTTTACATCGAGATGTTTCATATAGGATTGCATTAGGCATATGTCTTGTTCAAATTATTGCATTTTGGTTGCTTTAGCTTATTGATATGTCAATATCAATAAGTGTTGCATTTTGTGGCAATGAAGATGTTATGTCACAGGAGCCATCTTTCATTTAGTGTTGTGATGAATTGAAAATATATTGTGGAGGTTACTTTGGAAAAGGTAAATATTATGTTGGAGGGGTATGTTATCAAAATAATAAGAGAGAAGAAAGGAAATGGATTGGGAAATTAGAATATATAGAATATATTTTATGTTTTCCATGGTGATTGACTTTTGAAAAAAAGAACAAGTTAGAATTAAATGATAAATTTATTCTTATATATTTAACGTCTTATAATGATGGTGATGGGCATGTAAAATGAATGGCAATAAATCCCTTTCCAATTGGGTGCTATGCATGTTTTTTGGGTTTGTTTGTGGTCCCATATTTTTAGAATTTTGGGTAGAAGATAGGGGAAGTATATTTTTTTAAAGGGAAAAAAATATTGTGCGGGGATTATTTTAACTGGATCATGTGTTCATTGGATGATTACAAAGAGGTCAAATTGACTGCCACTGAAGGTTCTTTGGGTAAAAGGACTACACTTTTACTTAGGTTGAACTTGTGGGTCTTTTATATTTATGATGTTTGAAAAAGAAAAGAATTTTATTTTTTGGTAATAGTTTACTATTGAAAAATGTGTGTTGTTTGTACATTTGTGTGAATTGATAAGCACTCTATGAATATTTGAATTAAGAAGCAAATATGAGCTTAAAATGTCGAAGATAATATGCTAGAATATTACTTGTAAAATGAAGCAAAATGGGTGTTTTTTATTTAAAATTTCTAGTTTTACTTTGCCTGGAAATATAAAGCAAATAGAATGATATGTTTTTGTAAGAGAAATATAATGGAATGTAAAAGAAAATGGGTGACAGTGTGAATGAATATCTGGAAAGATAAATTTGTGTTTGCATTCTATAAAAATATATAGTTCTGGTTGCTATATTTAAAATTCTGTTGAACATTTTGAGCAATTGATTGTCATTGATGTCAAAAATGCATGAGGAATCATTGATGTCAGAGTGTCAAAAATAAAGACAAGGTTTTATCCAAAGGTATTTGAGTTTGAAGTCAAAATTAAGACCATGGGTCTCAAGACAATGGATAAAAGGTGACCATGGTTTAAAAGGCTTATAAGAGTTAAATTAGTTAATATTTAAATTATTTAAATTAAAGTTTTAAATAATTTAAATTTAATTAAACCTTTATGAAGTCTTAAATTTGTACTATTAGGCCCAAGCCTAAAAGCATGCGTCGATGGCATGCATAGAACGCATATGGATAAAGGATGGGCGCCGATATTAAAAAGTTGTCTCACCGACATCACAAATGTTGGCCACTTCGATGACTTCCTTCCACCCGTCGATGCCTCCAAACATGAAGGAGACACCATATATTAAAAGGTCTAATATTTCAAAATACGTGTGGTGCAAAGTTTTAATTGATATGCTATCGGGAAATATTCGTGTGCACCCATTGAGTTTATTGACGAAAATATGTGTGCGAACGCATCGTGAAATGACATTTCGGAAGATGACAAAAACCTTCGAAAGCATATGATGTGGAGGATAAAATATTACAGCACGGTATTCGAGAATACTGGGTACGCGATTTGGCAATCATAGAGGAATTAAAAGGGTTTTCGACAGTGTGTACTTTAGAGGAGATAAATACCTCAATCATCATGTTGAGTACATTTGATCGCATGGAGAAGATGGTTATTGGTTAATGCCTAAATGATACGATCTGTGAGGTTGACAATTCGAATCACGGTGTTCATTTTGTTTAAAAAGGTTCTTGTTCTTTTGGAAATCATGACAAAAGAATAAATAAAACTTGGGCACAAACCAAGTCGTATCCACTTGACGAGTACAAGTGGTCATGAGGTGTATTGAGAGAACGGAGGTCTCAAAATCGAGACTGGGTGACAATCGAAGATTAAAGTTTTTTTGTATTAAGTTTCAATTGAAGAAATAAAGAAAAAACCATTTCTATCTACTTCAGTGTGGTTTGTTAGCTCATATGGTTGCCCATCTTACACTAGGCCGCAGGTTAGCGTGTGATGCGGGATCGAATACGGACAAGCATAGAAGAGTAAATATTTTTTATGAAAGCTTCTACATAAGGTATGCTCAATAATTTTTAGTTATTACTTTTGGATAGTTAAATTTGGGAGTTATAAGGGTTTGAATAGATTTATTTGTACTTGGAATTAAAAAGGGTTTTTGAGTGTTTTATTGAGAAGGGGTTTATGTTATTAAGGTTTTAAAAAAAGAGGGTTTGATTTTTGCTTAAGTTTTAATTATCATTTATTGATTAAAGAGGTTTTAGTTATTTTTGTGGATGTTAAATTTATTTTTAGCTGGGAGTTTATAAAGTGTTATTGGATAAATACTTTATGTATGTTGAAGGTTGTTTTTAAAATATGGAGTGATAAGGTGTAATTGAGTATTTATATTATTTTGTGAGAAAGAGTTATCATCTAACCTCTTTGAGCTTGGCATAGAAGTGTTTGTGTGATTGTGGCAGATTTATGAGATCTCTCCATATTCAATATAAAGGTATGAGCACATTCTTCCATAATTGAGTTGATTGATTGGTTTTCTGAAAATAAAGTTTGGAGTGAAAAGGATTTTGTTAGGGTTTCCTTTTCAAAAGTATTTGAGTTAATGCTTCAAGGTTTTCTAGAATTAAGAGTTGTGATTAAAACCTTGATTTATGAGCAATGTTGTTGAAGTGAGTTGTTGTGCAAAGAACATGAGTATCATTGTTATGTGAGATATGTTGTTGAGCATTGTTGGAAATATTTTGAGTTGGTTGATATATCTTTGGACTAGGGTTTGTGAGAAAGGGGAGTTTCATTAAGTAATTGGTTGAGTTGAGTTGGTTGAGCCTTGTCAAGTGGTTATATAAAGTGATTGTTCAAGTTCCATAAAACAAACTATTATATATTATGATTTGAGTTGTGAAAGTGATTGAGCATTGAGTATAGAACATATTGAGTCTCTAAAAATTCTCTTTATACTCATATGATATTGAGAAAATTGACAAAGTGATTGTGCATTAAGATTAGAACATATTTAGTCTCTAACAATTCTCTTTATGCTTCTATGAGATTGGATAGGTAAGCCATTGAGGAGACATGTGGACTAATTTTGTGTGAAATTTTGTGGAAGCTTACAATACAGATTTGGTTAGGTTCTGAGTGGACCGATTGAGCTGATTGGACAATTTTTGAGTGAGCTTGTTGAGCATAATTGGTTAGGTTCTAAGTGGACCTATTGAACAGATTGACCAAGTTATGAGTGAGCTTGTTGAGTAGAATTTTTTAGGTTTTGAGTGGACCTATTGAGAAGATTAGAAAATTTATGAGTGAGCTTGTTGAGCAGATTTAGACAAGTTCTATATGGACCTGTTGAACAGATTTGAGCAGGTTCTGAGTGGACCTGTTGAGCAGATTTAAGCAGGTTATTAGTGGGCCTGTTGAGCATATTTTAGCAGGTTCTGAGTGGACTTGTTGAGTAGATTTGAGTAGGTTTTGAGTAGACGTGTTGAGAAAATTTGAGTAGGTTTTGAGTGGACCTGTTGAACAGATTTGAGCAGGTTTTGAATGGACCTATTGAGCATATTTGAGTAGGTTCTAAGTGGATATATTGAGAATATTTGTGCTAGACTGACTAGACTATGTTTAGTGTATATTTGAGTGAGCTTGTTGAGCAAACTTGTGCTAGACCAATTGTACTATGTTTAGTGGAGTTGAGTAGATTTATGCTAGACCTACTGGATTGTGTTTAGTGTAGATTTGAGATAGAGATTTGGAGGTGATAGAGTAGAGAGAACAGTAGTTTCCATTGGATAGATATCCATAAGCTAAACCAGTGAGGACAGGTCTTTTGATTATGGACAAGAGTTTTTAGTGGAGAGAGATCCACAAGCCAGTGCAATGGAGGCAGTAATCTTCTAGAAGATCACCAACCATATCAGAGGAGAAGGAGTTCTCTTATGAATAGAGATCCATGAACTTGATTTGGGGGATTGGTGTCTCCTTTGGACAGAGGTCCATAAATATTGTAATTGGGAAGGATTCCCAAGAGATTGATTGAGAAAATTTTAGTGAAAGAGTTTCTTCGTGGAGTAGCTCACATTGGGTGAACCGCATAAATTTTGGTGTCTCTATTGTGTGTGATGATTTATGCATTTATTTAGTTATAGCTATTGATATTTCCATTGATTATATTGATTAATATTATTTGGGAAAGAAAAGTAAAAGTTATCTTATACTATTCAACCCCCCATATCAGTATAAGCTTGTGTTCTTCATATTCATGTTGCATGGCATGTTAAATAAAATGGATGGATAGTTTACATTTATATAAAATTTGTATTTTAATTTTTAATTAAACCCGAGCTAGCGGTGTTGGAGAATATTTAGAATAATAAGGAAGAGTTGTGCTCATCTGGTGAGCGTAACTAATAGTAAGATGAAGTTTATATGAAAACCAACTTTAGATCATGCTCTATGTGATGCTACACTTTCTCTGAAATCAACCAGACATCGGGGTTCTAAGTATCCTTTACATGGATCTAGAAGAAAATCCTAGTTTTCTCCTGTAAAATCTATTAATGCTAGATGCATTTGACTGGGAGAACCAACTTACGAGTTGGAATGGAAGATAGTTGTACATAAACCAGTTTAATTATAGTATATTTGATTTTTCATCAAATATAAATTCTAAAACATATTGTGGTAGGTAACCATAGTGAAAATTGTAACACTTTATGAATTATTTATAGACTTCAATGTTTAAAGTTAAGCTTTCTCTATGAGAAACATGATCAGCCAAATGGACTATATCTCTTTTTTTTTGTTTATAATTTGAGAGGAGAGTCCATATTTTATATGCCTTGCGTCTTTGGAAACATGTTGCTATTTTGGTTGGCTAAATATATGTGTTTTTTCTAGATTGAAAATATTATAAAAATGTATATTTGGCTGTGTACAAATGATATTTGTAATGCATGTTTATTTTCTTTATGAAAGCATTAATGGTTGCTCCATCATCTCAAAAGAAATAAATGGAACTAATTTCCATATTAATGAATGTATTATAGTATATTTTGAATTGCTTTGTCATAGAAAACCTTCTTTAGTTTCATCATAATGACGTACCAGCAGTTATGGATATTGAGGAATTTTTAAATATTTATATATGATTAATAGGTTAAGTGTGTAAACACTTTTACAGTGAATTGGTGTGTCATCAATTGAGGATGATTTTCAACCATTAATTATTTATATTAATTGAACCATGTCAAATAAAATTAAAATAAATTTAGATAAAGTAACTTCTTACTCAGCTATGTTAAAATGTATGTTTGACACAACGAGGTATTCTTTGTGTTCAACGTGTTTTAAGAAAGACTTGTTTATGTATCTAAGTAGAGCTTGCTCACTTGGTGAGGACATCTATTTTATATTTTTATATTAAGCTCTTGATAAAGATTATATATTAAGTAGAATGCAAGCATAAATAGAATGAAATGTTGAATTTGAGAGCAAAAATCATATTTTGTGTACCCTTTGTTTTAATGTTGTTTAAACTCTTTGTAAAGAACTTTTAGCAAGAAAACCAACAACTTAAGCTGAGAATTGCTTAATGTGATTTATTAAGTTTGCTTGAAAAGGGTCTAGTTTACTTATGGATTAAGTAAGTTTGGGCTTGCTTTGATGATGTACTAAATTCTATTTCTTGAGTATTAGTGTATTAAGAGATTATCTTAAATGAAATATATACAACTAAATTAGTGTATCATTATGAAATAATGGATGAGTGTTTATTTAGTTGTGGAATTATTTTGAGTAGAAGTAGAAAACCTCCTACTATCAAAATGTTAATTGGTAAAATTTGTAGAAATCATCGGTATGGGATGAATCAAAGAAAATGTTAGAAAAGGAAATACTTGATTGATTTATTGCAAGGATCAACTTTGTATAAATAGCAAAGTTGATCATTGAGAGTTGTTAGATTACAAAAAATCATCAAACCTGATGAAAACACCATTGAATGTTCTCCTGACACGTGGAGGAGTTGAAACTCAAGTGTGTATATCCTATTAGAACTTAAGATAATATTCACTTATTCTAACATCCCCACTTAAGTGATACTATGAGAGCTTTGTACAAATAAGTCTCGTCAACAAGACCTGATGAGGTACTCATGTACAATGACTTCTTTATGAAGAGATGGTGAAAACCCTATGGGAAAAACCATCAATCAAAAGGAAGCAAGGAAGAGGCTTGTCTTCGGATGGCGAATATTGTCCTCTTAATAGAATAAGAATTATGAGTCCCAATAACATGGCCTGATGAGGTACTCATTTACAATATATATAGTTGGTGAAAAAACCCCTTGGGTAAAAATCAACTATCACAACTTATTTTTTGAAGAGATGGTAAAAACACTATGGGAAAAACCATCAATAAAAAAGGAAGTAAGGAAGAGGATTGTCTTAGGATGGTAAATATTGTCCTCTTATACAAAAGGAAAGATGATTCCTGACAACTTGGCCAGATTAGATACTCATTTACAATATATAGAAGGCAAAAAAATCCATTGGAAAATAACCAACTATAAGAAGAAGAGATGCTTGTCTTTGTATGGTGAATATTATCCTCTTATACAAAAGCAAATATGAGTCCTGACAACTTGGCCTAATGAGGTACTCATATACAATATATAGTTGGTGAAAAAACCCTTGGGAAAAAAATAACTATCAGAAGAAGAGAGACTTGTCTTCACATGGCGAAGATTGTCCTCTTATACAAAAAATGAAAGATGAGTCTCAAAAACTTGGCCTGATTAGGTACTCATTTACAATATATATGGTGAATAAAACCCCTTTGGGAAAAACCATCTATCACACACAAAAAAAATATCCAAGATAGAGGTATGTCTTCGGATGGTGAATATTATCCTCATAAAATGCATGTTGTTGGAGAGATGATAAAAAAAAAAAAACACAAGGGAAAAAACTATTCTTTAACCAATATAATGAGAGGTGGAAGACCTTTGTGTCACTATAGTTGTCTTGCTCCAAGTTTATCTCACAATTTAAGGTAACACGGAGAAGGAAAAGACTAGGTGAAGATATCTACAATTTGATTCTCAGTTAGAATATAGTCCAAGTGTATATCCTCATTCTAAATATGTTGTCTTATGAAGTGCATCTAATAATAAGAAGAAGAGGCATGTCTTCAAATGGTGAAGATTGTCCTCTATTGAACAAGAAGAATAGAGAGATGGAAAACTCTATGCACCAAAACACTTTAACACCCCCCCTTTAAGTGATAGTAGGGTAAGTGAAAAAGGAATAAGTACATTGTGGCATACCCATAGAAGATGAGTCCCGACACCAAGTCCTGATAAGGTACTCATGTACAATAGAGATGGTATAACCATAGAAATAAGTCCTTATAGCAAGGCCTGATAAGGTACTCATATAAAACATGTAATCAAAAGAATAAATATCACTAAATAAAGAAACCCTTAAAACACAAGTCTCTTACAAAAAGGAGTGTGGAGGTAGGAGGGAGAAAGAACCACAAAAATTACAAGGGTAGTCCAAAAATAACTCCACAAGCATGAATATGTGGTTTCCTCCTATAAGAACACAATGGGCTGATAACAAAGTCAAAAAACTTGTGGACAACCAGCAAAACAAGGGAAATGGTAGAAAACCTCAAGGGGGGAAACCACCTACCAGAATAGAAGAATAAAAAAGATGTGTATGGAGAATTGAGAGGAAGGAAGATGTCCTCTTCAACCTCCCCTTTTAGGATAACTTCCATTAAGAATTTTTCAATGGACCCATCATATGTCTTGAAAAAATTAGAGACTTGTTGTAGAAATGAAGTCATACTCCCAGACTGGTGCTTGTGAACCATGAAAAAAGGTCACTAGTAAAATCCCTTGAAACCAAAGTGTCTCACAAAAAGGAATGTGAATATATAATGGATAAAAAACCAAAAAACTGCAAGGAATATTCAAATTGACTCTATAAGCATAAGTAGTGGTATCCACATGTATGACACAATGGGCTGAATAACATGTTCCAAAAAGGAGTGGACAAACAACAAAACAAGGGGCATTTCCTCAAGTATGAGTCCCGAAAACAAGGCCTGATTAGGTACCCATGTACAATATGTGATCTTAAAAGAAGAAATATCACTAAGGAAAAATCCCCCCTAAAACCATAGTGTCTCACAAGAAAGGGTGAGAAGATAGGATGGAAAAAGAAGCACCACTATCGCAAGGGTAGTCCAAAATGACTCCTCAAGCACAAATATGTGATGTCCACCTATTTGAACACAATGGGTTGTTTAACAAGGTCCAAAACTTAAGGACGAACAACAAAAAACAAGGGAATATGAAATTTTGGGAGTGTCGGGTTCAACCGAGAATGCACTATAGAGAGTTTCTACAAGGTTCGTTTTTATCTTCGTCATATTTTAATTAATGATTTGAAGAAAAATAGAAACAATTTTAAAATTTTGGGTTTCCATGTATGGTATTTATGAGGAGTGAGAGGATCAATTGTATTCATTGAATTCATTTTGAAGTTAACCCAAATCAATTGTATTCATTGAATTCATTTTGAAGTTAACCCAAAGTACCCCCTTTAACTTTAATTTAGAGAATGCAATGGATATTAGTTAACAGAAGCCTGGAGGAAATACCAAATTGCTCAAAATACCCGCCCTAACGAGAGGGAGACTATAAGTAATTTTGAGGATAATTGATATATAATGAGGTTAATGAGAACAAATATGCCAAAGCTTTTAGGAAACACCAAATAACTCAAAATACCCACCCTAACAAGAGGGAAACTATAAGTATTTTGAGTAGATTTGATATTAAGTATGTTTTAAAGAGAACAAATATGCCAGGCCTATATATCTTCTCTTCTCAAATACCCACCCTTACGAGAGGGAAACTATAAGTATTGATTAGATAGATACTTGAAACATAGGCCAATATCATCCAGGCCTATATTCGTTATCGTAATAACTCGCCCTTACTTGAGGGAAACTATAAGTTATTTACGATGTCCAATTTAGATGAGTGGTGATGTAAAATATTTAACTTTTTAGAAAGGTTAATTTAATTTTATAATGATTAAAAATTTTAAGAAAGAGATATATTCTTTTATTTTAAGAATATGAAGTAATAAGATACTCTTTGCCAATAATTACTAATCAAAAAATTAAATTGAACATATTTAGATGTTTAATATAGAGATTGCTTAATGAAATAATAAAGAAAAAAGAACAAAATAGATATATTTTATAAATTCTTTAATAGATTAAGGAATATATATATAATACCTTTTTTTCAATTAAGTTAGATATATAAACAAATTTTATTCCAAAAATATATATAGTAAAGAATTTATTGGAAAAGAAAAATTAAATTGAAAAATTTAGATGTTAATATAAATATTTGCTTAATGAAATTATTAAAGAAAGAGTAAAATAAAAATATTTTAGTAAGTTCTTTAATTTGTTAAGGATTGAAATTATAATCAATACCTTATTGATATTAAGAAATATATAAACAAAATAAATTTTAACAATTATTAAGGTAAAATAAAGAAGGCAAAAAATGACGCAATGGCAACCCCTCCCCGATTCTAATATAGGTGCATAAAAGGCACCTATAAACCCCCCAAAAATTTATTATAATTTTTACAATTCTCCTTTCATCTTAGGGCCAAGAAGAGGCCGGAAAGGAAAGGGAATGAAAGGCAAAATAGATCAGTCGTCAATTATTTTAAAGACTGATGCAGTATTTGCAGTGTTTGGAACGCCCATTGATGTGGGGGGGAAAAGAATGTGCTCCAGGTTAAGTTGGGTGGGACTATCCATGATGCATGCCTCCATTTCAATCGTGATATAATAATTGTCCATCCTTACATTGTTTTATGCCCTCAAATTCACACAAAAAAAACGTGCTTTGAAATCTGACGTTTCGTATGCTTCATCAAGCATCCATTACTGCTTTGTTTAAAAAAGTTTTTAAAATAAATGCCCCCATTGTAAATGTTAAAAAACACCCAACGTTATTCAGATCAAGCACAACTTCATAATATTTTAATTTGGATGCTGTTAACTGGCAAAATACATACGTTACACCTCCTTTTCAACACATCACTCCGCCTGCTACAATCGTTTAAAACACAGCGGGCACCGTCCGTCAACATAATAGTTATCGACGCTCAGGCGACATTCTCATTTTTCTGGTATCTTGATTGGTGGCCGCTTGAATAATAATAGTTATTTCCAAATATAACCTCGCAACCATATAAACGCTATATATCAGGCTCAAAATTTTCCCACCATTAACTACACATATTTGCATGATCTGATTGATCAATCTGGGCATTATTCACGTAGTCTTTCATCACCATTGTCGCTGTTGATTGGGTTTGTTTAATGCGTCCTATGGATGCTACTGGAAGACGAGTGTTTGTGCGCCGAAGACTCGTGCGACACAATGGTGAAGACTCTATTAAGACATGCTGGATGCACTCCCTACTCGTCATATCGATGCAGACACTGACACGGTATCCTGATTCAGAAAGAAAAACAGCACGTGGCACAACTTCAGGTCCTCCAATTGTGTCCACTTCACGAACCTGAAATCCTACCAATCAACTCTTGATGATCTCCACACAATTATGCACTTTCAATGTCTTCTACTACACAGAAGAAAATAAAGAAAAAAACACAGAGCCCCTTCCAATGTTATCTACGTTGCCCAGGAGAACATAGAAAAAATAATGAAAAATTTCCCGCTGCTTCGGCCGTCAGGGAGGAGCTCGTCTCAGTGGATGCACTGGAAATTTTATCTATTTTTTTTTTTTTTAATATTTTACAACATACATATGTCATTGTTTTCTTTACCGATGTTCGCTTTGTCGCAAGAGCGGGTAAAATTTTACCCAAACACTGGTAAATTGTAGGAATTAAATAAAATTCCAAATCTAAATCGCGTCACGGCAAAGACGCTTCACGAATTTTTCAGCGAAGGAGGAGCTTCGCAGAAAATACTCCCGAAGTAACCACTTCAGGGATAAAATGCCGAAGTAAAACTACTTCGAGAAATTTCCAAGCGAAGCAGCTGCTTCGCACAGTTTGCTTCCGAAGTAAAATCACTTCGGGAATTTTCAAGCCGAAGTGACTGCTTCGCAAAGTTTATTTCCGAAGTGGCTGCTTCGGACAGAAAAACTGCAAAGTACGGCAGCTTCCGGCAATTTGGCAGCTTCGGCGAAGTGGCTCCAGGGTCCCACTTCGGGGAGACAAAGTCCCGAAATGCTTCTTCGGCACAAATAAACAAGTTTCCCTTCTGGATCGAACGGGTGTTTTACCACTTCGGGGCAAACCCTCACTGAAGTTTGTCTGCGGATTTAACAGTACTTCGAGACAGAGAACAAATACACAGAGACCCCAAATTTTCAGAATAAATATTTTATATATTGAAATAATGCCGGATTTACAAAGCTTCCTTTTGAAGCGATTACAAACTTCTGCAAGATAGAAATCTGTAGGATAAACACACAAATTTACTTGGAGACTGCTGCTCCACTCTCCGGTGGTTGGGGGCTGCTGCTTTCACTCTTCTGCGACTCTGTTGGTCGAAACCCTAGCTGCTGCGGCTGTTCTATGCTCGCTATTCCTCTCTGCTACTCTGCTCCAACCTCTATCCTCCAACTTTACAAAATGACAAATGGCCCGATATTTATAGACGGGAGATGAGGACAAAAGGCGGGATTAAATCACCAACCGGCTGACAGAAAATAAATGCCGAAGGGAGTTTTCAACCAATCGCCGAGCAACCCCAACTACTCGCACGCTTGAAAAATTAATGCCCCGATTCTCGCGCTTGATTTTCGCTTTGCCAATTTGAATTTCGAACTACCGGATTACTTCATGGCGAAGCGTCTTCGGAGGGCAAATGTTTGCTGCTTCGCAGCGAAGCACTTTCAAGAGGCACCTTTTCATTGCTTCGCGGCGAAGTGTTTTTAGGGGGCATGTTAATTTTGCTTCACGGCGAAGCACCTTCCAAAGGCAAATTATTAGTGCTTTGCGATGAAGCGCTTGCGGGCGTGAGATTTGGTTTAATAATATTTCCAACACCCTCCTTTAAACCAAATTTCATGAGTTCTCTGATGCCCAACATATCCTGCAATCTGGCAAAGTCCTCATCCTTCAAAGGTTTTATGGAGATGTCATCCAACTGCTCCTTGGACCTGCAAAACTACAACTGTACTTAGTCGAATTTCAGTAGTTCTCTGATGAAATGATACCAGATATCTATGTGCTTCGTGTAGCTGTGGAATACTAGGTCCTTCGAGAGGGTGATGGCAGAGTTATTGTCACAAAAGATTGTTGTTGCTACTTTCGACGGATGATGTAGTTCACTCAAAACTCTTCTCAGCCAGACTGCCTGGCAGGTGGCTGAGGTGGTAGCAACATACTCTACCTTTGCTGTAGATAAAGCAATGATTTGCTGCTTCTTCGAGGACCAAGAGACAACTCTGGATCAAAAATGGAATGCATATCCAGAAGTGCTCTTCCGGTCATCTATGTTACCAGCCCAATCGCTATCAGTGTAGCCAAACAACTCTAGCTGGTCTTGTCTGGCATAGTGAAGTCTGTGATTCCTCGTTCCATTGACATATCGCAGGATTCTCTTGCCTGCTTGCTAGTGAGGGTCTTTGGGTGACTCCATAAACCGACTGATTAAACTCATGGCAAACAAAAAATCTGGCCTGGTTGCGGTCAAGTACATCAGGCTTCCAACTAACCTTTTATAGAGAGTTGTATCAATGTTTCTGTTGTTCTCAGTATTGCTCAACTTCAAGCCAGTGGCTACCAGGGTGATGGCAAGTTTGCTGTCCTCCATCTTAAAATGTTTTAGGACATCCTTTGCATACTTGCCCTGTGAGATGAAGATGCCATCTGGTGATTGGTCAACTTCAATGCCAAGAAAGAATTTCATTAGCCCCATGTCTGTCATTTCAAACTCGGTCTTCATGGTTGTTCTGAACTTCTCAAATAGACTATTGTTATTGCTAGTATATATTAGATCGTCCACATACAAGCAGATGATTATCATTTCACCCTTTGCGTTTGTCTTTAGATATAGGGTGTGCTCATATGGGCATTTTCGAAACCCATTCTCCTGAAAGTAACCATCAATCTGACTGTACCATGCCCGAGGTGCTTGCTTCAGCCCATACAGGGCCTTCTTCAGCTTTAGGACCTTGTCTTCTTGCCCTTGTATTTCATATCCGAGTGGTTGGTCTATGTCGACGTCTTCTTCCAACACTTCGTTCAAGAAGGCAGACTTGACATCCATCTGGTACACAGTCCAGCCTTTTTGTGCTGCTAGTGCCAAAATCATTCTGACTATGTCAAGTCGGGCTACAGGTGCATACACCTCATGATAGTCAACTCCTGACTTCTACTTGTAAACTTTTGCCACCAATATGGCTTTATGCCTGTCAACTTCTCCTTGGGAGTTGAACTTCGTTTTATACACCCACTTGACCCCAATGGTCTTCTTTCCTGTTGTAAGATCTGTCAGATGCCATGTCTCATTCTTCTCAATGGCTACTATCTCTTCATCCATTGCATTCACCCATTTGTGATTCTGACTTGCCTCTTCAAACTCCACTGGATCGCACTCCGTAAATAAGGAAAATTTAGAATATTCTTCATATGACTGATTACGGGTTACCTCATAAATGTCTTGCAAGATTTGAGTCTTTGTAGGTGTCCTCAAATTTTGAATTCTACTTGCAAGTGGAGGTGATCGAGATGATGAGGCTATGTTGCTGCTGGCCCCACCATTGTTGCTTAGAGGTACAGGTGGTTGCACACTATATTCCTCCAAGTTTAAAGGTTCAACAATTACTGATTCAGGCCGACCAATTTTTGATTTCCATTTCCAGGCTTCTTCCTCTAAGAACTTCACATCTCGACTGATGACAAGTTTCTTTGTCACTGGATTGTACAGCTTGTATGCCTTTGCTTGTTCGTTGTACCCCGTGAAAATGCATTTTTTAGATTTGTCATCCAGATTCTGTCTTTTTTCATCTGGAACATGTGCATATGCAATGCACCCAAAAACGCGCAAGTGAGCCACACTTAGCTTCAAATTGCTCCAAGCTTCCTCCAAAATTTTGTCCTTCACACTCTTGGTGGGACATCTGTTCAGCAGATAAACTACAAAACTTACAGCTTCTACCCAGAACTCATGTGGCAGACTTTTTGCATTCAGCATGCTCCGTGCCATCTCCATGATAGTTTTGTTCTTCCTCTCAGCTACACCATTTTGTTGCAGTGTGTATTTGGCAGTCAACTCCTTGTGGATTCCATGTTTCTTGTTAAAGTTATGGAATTCGTTGAAGATGTATTCTCCTCCACCGTCCGTCCTGAGAGTCTTCATGTAATACCCACTCTGTTTCTCAACCAGAGCCTTGAACTCCTTAAACTTCGTAAATGCCTCTAACTTTATCTTCATGGGATAAACCCAGGTCTTCCGGCTAAAGTCATCAATGAAAGTCAAGAAATATTTGTTGTCGACATATGAATTGGTCTACATTGGACCGCAAATGTCTGAATGCACCAACTCCAATGGCTGTGATACTCTCCAAGACTGTCCTACAGGGAATGCATCCCTATGCTGCTTACTGACCAAAAAACCTTCACAAACTTGGTTCGGTTGCTCAATAAGGGGTAAACCCTTCACCATCTGCTTCTTGTGCAGCAAATTCAGGCCACTGAAACTTAGGTGACCGAATCTGAGATGCCATAGCCATGTAGCATCTTTCACAACTGTACTCAGAGACATCAATGATTCATTCTGAATCTATAGTGGAAACATTTTGTTTTTGTCATGGACACGGTTGTGATTTGTCAATGCACTTTGTATCTGATGGTACATACACCATCTTTGAACTGCATAGTGTGTCCCTTCTGCATAAGCTGTCCAACACTTAGGAGGTTGTGTTTCAACCCAGGCACATAATAAACGTCACAAATATGGTAGGTGTCAAAAATAGGGTGATTCCCCTTTCGTACCGCCTACGTTCCACGTACCATCTGCTCTCACGTACCAACAGTTTCCCTCACGTAAGGGCGGGTATATAGAGAGGTTGGTATATCGGCCTGGCAATGGTATATCGAAGGGGCGACCATTTTTGGGAGCCATAAGAGCCATCATATTGCATTTAAATGTTCTTTACAAAAGCTTTCAAAACAAAATCAAAACACACTAAACCAGGTTTAGGGCACACCTTTAATATTTAAAATGAGATAATCATTGCTTTGCGTGTGTGATCTTTTCTATTTAGTGTAGCATAAAAATCATAAAAAGAAATAAAAATCTACGCATCTTGTAGGAAAGCACCACCATGGTGTACACCCGTAGCCAAGCCCAATCATGGGCAAGAGCTGTAGAGAGTGTACAAGGGGGCACAAGTCGCCTCCGCTATAGCCCCAAGGACTTGGTCATACCGCCTTGGTGGCCTGACCCACAAGAGAGTCCACATCATGCCATTTCAGAATGGGACTATAGAGGCACCCCTTTGAGGGACACGCCCATCCAACATAGACCCTTTCAGGAGGAGTCCTTACACGTGGCCCTCAATATAAATGGGAAGGCTCCCTTAGAAGCTCGGTATGAGTGGCCACCATGTGATGAAGTGCTAGAGTAGCATAGGGTCCATGAGGAGAGGCCACATGATTATGTCATCCCTCCTTTACCCCCCATCATTGTTAGGAATAAAAAGCCAAATCTAGAGCACAAGGCTCTTCAAGCAGGGTGAGCCAACTCTGCCCACCCCTTTCACATATACGAAAGGGAGCATGAGGAAGACCATTACATTCCTCAAGAGCAATACATAGCATGGGAGCAATGCGCCTCTGCACCTGCTATCTACCAGAATCACCTACCGAGGCCAGAGCCTCGAGTGAATGCCGCCAACCTCGATAGAGGGAAGCGACCTATAGAGATCTCGGATCATCATGATCAAGATAAATGTATAGGAGAGGCATCTAGGCCTCCTAGACTCAATATGGTGGAACAAATCGACCTGGCAGTCACCAGACATGCCGCCCACCAAGCGTAGATTACGTAGCTTGAGCAAGACCAACAAGAGCTAGAGCATCTATATCGCCTTAGCAAAGAGCGCATTCGGTGCCAAACAGATGAGCTGCTCCATAACACTATGCCTGAGAGGGTTCCAACCCCTCGCACCCAAAGAGTAGAACCGTATGAGAGGCACAACCCCTTGGTACGAGACAGGTCCCCATGACCTTACCAAGTGCTGCCTCCGAGACCTCCTAGACCTGAGCGGGAGGCCACTCCCAAGAACAACGATGGGCTCCCTCCATGGGGACCCACCCATGGTCATAGGTCTCATCCAAAAACTCCTCAAGAAGCCTATGAGGAGTATGAACAAGAAGAAGAGCGGGCCGAAATGCCCTACCAAGGCAGAGGGGCTGCTCTCCGGCCACCCCTCCATAGGCCTCAAGTCTCCCACAACCCACAACAAGAGCTAACTAAGGAGGAAGAGATTAAATCTTTTGATGCATATAAAGCACTGCTAGAGCGCTTGGAGTCTATGGAGACCAAGACTTCTGGGCCCCAAAATCCCATGTTATGCCAACTCCACAGTCATCCTGTGCATCCGTCAGTGCCAGCACCCCCTTACCCTGAACACTTTAAGCTGCCTCAGTTGGCAATCTTTAGAGGTGAGGAGGATGCCCAAGAGCATGTGACTAGATTCCTGAGCCAATGCTTTGGCATTCAGGATAATGATGCTTTGCTGTTAAGAACATTCATCACCACGTTCGTAGGCCCTGCCTCGGATTGGTTCACTCAATTGCCAAAGCACAACATTAGCAACTTAGATCAGCTAGTGGATGCGTTCCTCGAATGCTTCACCTTCAACACCAAGAAGAAGGCGTCACTAAGTGACCTAGCTAGCCTCAGGCAATATGAGGAAGAAACCATGGTGGCCTATGGGAACCGATGGAGGACTTTGCTTTCAAAGCTACCCTACCTCCCTCCTATGTCCGACCTCACACAAATGTTCTCAAAGAGCTGTTTGAGATCGATCTCTCATGCTATTGCAGCTACAGAAATATGCCACCTTAGAGGAAGCTCTGGCACAAGCCAGAATCATTGAAGAGATCAAGATTCAGGATGGCGAGATAGCCAAGCCAAAGAAGAAAGAATGGTCTAAGAACACCAAAATAGGGACCACGCAACAAAAACCCGTTGCGGTCAATCAGGTTGCTATCAACATCCCTAAGCCTACACAAGCAACACAACCCCAAAAGGCTAACTATCAAGTGGTGCCTCTTAATAATTATGACCAAGAAAATTAGAGGCAAGAACAAAATCAGCAGCGTCGCCCTAGGCGACAATTCACACCTTACACAGAGTCTAGAGACTCCCTGTTTGACCGCTTGTCAATGGCAAACTTGATCAACCTGCCCGAGATTCAACCCATAGATCCCAACGCGCCAAAACCTAAGGGCTACAGGGAATATTTGTACTGTAGGTTCCATAGGTGGAAGGGACATGACCTTAATGCATGTTGGAAGTTTAAGGGCTTGGTGCAAGACCTAATTGATAACAAGACATTAGCGGTGGATAATCCCGTGGCACCAAGCAACCAACAAATGGAGGTCTTTAAGGACCCCTTGCCTACCCATGATGCATAGGCAAAGACCCTACAAGTCAATGAGGTCACACAAAACTGCCCCATGCAGGGGTATGTAGGGATGATCAGTATAGTGACTCGAAACAAGAGGTATCCGAGTGTAGCTACCCCCGCGGCAGCTACAGGAGAGGTGCCAACAATGTCACAACCACAACAACACCTTACACAACCTCCTTCGCCTAGACCCATGGCCACAATTCAGACCAAACTCACTCAGAGCTTGAGGACCACGTCGGCTAGGCTCTCCATATACGAGCTCATACAACAATCAACGCCCCATCGGGAGGCTCTAATGGAGATATTGAAAGCCATCGAGTTGCAGCCCCATGAAGCAAATTCCTTCAACAACTTTGTGGGACATGTCAAACGATGCACTGAGCCAATCATCACCTTTCGAGAAGACGAAGTGAAATCAGTGGCTGATGATATGGCGGATCCACCCCTGCACGTTATCGCATGGGTCAACGAGATTCCATATAAGAGGGTGTTGGTAGACACTGGCTCATCCAGTAATATCATCACAACAATGGCATTGAAACATCTAAAGTTGCTAGCATCTCACATCACGACTTCCACCTACACTCTGCGAGCATTCAATGATGCGATATGCTCGACAGTTGGCACAATTGTCCTACCCATCCAAGTGGGACAAAAGACTATACCTACATTGTGCCATATTTTGGAAGGTGAGATGGCCTATAACATCTTGCTGGGTCGGCCATGGATCAGGGACATGAAGTGTGTCCCTTCGATAGCTCATCAGTGTTTAAAGTATACATTTGAAGGGGAGGTGCATGTAGTCCCGGCGGACTTAGAACCCTTCAAGTATTGCAATGTGGTGCAACTGATGCCGCAATCGACCCTTCCATCAACGCATTTGGATTTTCAGTTGAATCCATCTAAACAAGGTCCGATTCCATAGGCATCCCCGTTGACAAGCCCATCAAAACCATAGTCGGGTCCATCTTCATCGGCTGGTCCTTCACCAACGATGCCACCTACGGTGGCCACATAGAAGGACAAAGGGAAGAAACCCCTAGAAGAGGCACCGCCATCAGTATCAACTATCTCTACTGAGGAGATGCCTAGCAGAATGGAAGTCGAGGCTCCTAGTTCACCCGACATGGAGTGGACTCCGGAAGAACTTTCGTTCCCTCCCCCTCAATCGCCAACAATCATCGTTGAAATGGCCAATACGGGCCTGGGGGAGTATCTAGTGTGGAATATTGTAGCAACACCCACACTAGAGTCCATGCAGGACATGGGGAGACCTCGCCTCCCCATCGGTACTATTGTTCCTCTAGGCTACCCGCCGAACCAGACAAACTTTGTGTATGGGGGCCTTGATCATGGTATTGAACCATACATGCAAGAGGACGAAGATGAAGAGCCCTTTGCAGAAGATGTCAACTATTTGTCCAACCCAGACTTTGCTTTGAGATACCTTGGCCAATGCAATTGGCATGGATATGGGTTAGGCAGATATGAGCAAGGAGTGCGTGTTCTTTGCCAACCAAGATATCAAATGCCATACGACAAGTCAGGAGTAGGGTTCAACCACCCCCTGCCCCTGGACATCTTGGTAGAGAACATGCAAGGCCTAGGGATAGGCAACAAGGGTGGATTGGCATTAGATCCCTATGCCAATCCTAATACAACATATACATTGGGAGATTATCTCCCATTGTCGACAACCAACCTTGTTGACCTCAACAACCCTTTCCCTTCGCTCGAGAGAGGAGAAAGTTCGAGAGCTCACCTACAAAGGGGATATAGACAAGGTCAAGAAGGATCTTCAGAAGACGAGTCAGAATATGAGGTAGCACCATGGGATCCCTTCGAATCAGATAGCAATCACTCACAAGTGACCCCCATGGATGATTATCAGGAAAGCCTCTTGGCAATGTTCCCTTTGGCGGCTCCCATCGAGCAAGTGCCACCATAAGACAATCAGGCCCCACCGTAGAGAGCGGAACAACCCCAATGGGGCCAGATCAATTTGCTCGAGCAAGACGAGCCTCTAATGTCATGAACGGTTGTTGGAGCCAACGAAGGCCTTTGGATCTCCGACAGTGATTATGAAGATGAAACTGAGATGGCCTATCTCAATCATATGCGACAACAACAATACCCCTTGGAGATTAACGACATATTTGAACAACTAAACATAGTGCCAGGGCATGAGTGGCACGTAGACCCAGTGCAGTGGGACCAAGTGTTGAATCCACCACTTTGGGCATACGGAGAACACCTTCCGCCTAGAGACCCTATAGCAACATCAGTGCCGAGGGTAGACCCTATCTTCCTATCCGCACATAGGGCCGATCCATTCGTGCCAATACCTCCAGAGCTAGACCCGGAGCATAGAGAACATCCAGAATGTTCGAGTCATCACACCCATGGTAATGGAGACCAAAATCATTTCATCAACATGATCTCCATTGACTTAACCGCCCCCATCCATAATCCGGCCGATCCAACACAGTCATTGTATCTAGACATAGATGCCATAGACTGGGATCACGTCAATTCACCACCATCCCCATCAGAGTATTGGCCTTTTGGTGAAATGCTCCATTTCACCCCAGAGCCAACTCAGGATATCTTCCATGTTGAGGAGGAACCCGAGGTTCCCAACGCAGATTTGAACTCAGCAAATGATATCCATTTGATCCCAACTCCACACCAGCTTGGAGGATGGATCCCACATGTCGATCGAGGAGATGACTGACGTAGACATCGGCTTGGATCCAATGAATCCATAGATTATCAAGCTGGGGGTAAGCTTATCCCCCGAAGAGCAAGCCGACTACATTACCCTTCTCAAAGAGAAGAAGGAGGTTTTTGCATGGTCCTACAAAGACATGTCGGGGCTAGATCCATAGCTAGTCATGCATAACCTAACGCTTGATCCGAAAATCAAGCCCGTTAAGCAAAAACTACGTAAGATGCACCCAACAGTGGCCTTGATGGTCAAAGATGAATTGCAAAAGTTGTTGGATGCACAGTTTGTCATCTACGTGGATTACCCACCATGGTTGTCCAACATGGTGCCCATCAAGAAGCCTGATGGGAGGATTCGCATATGCACTAATTTTTGAGATCTAAACAAAGCGAGTCCTAAGGATGATTTCCCCTTGCCAAGCATCGACGCATTGGTAGACGCTATAGTGGGCCACGAAATGCTTTCCCTCATGGATGGTTTCTCGGGATACAATCAGATTCGTATCAATCCCGAGGACCAACTAAAAATGGCGTTCACAACGCCTTGGGGGACATTTTGTTATAAGGTCATGCCTTTTGGCCTTAAAAATGTTGGCGCCACCTACCAACGTGCCATGACATACATCTTCCATGATTACATGCATAAAACTTTGGAAGATTACATGGATGATTTGTTGGCCAAATCTCTTTTGCGCCCGGATCATCTCGATGACTTAAGCAAGATCCTCGATCGCCTCATGGAACATAAAGTCGATTGAATCCCAAGAAGTGCGTATTTGGCGTCACATCTGGAAAACTCTTGGGTTTCATAGTCTCAAAGTGAGGCATCGAGGTGGACCCAAACAAAGTCAAGGCAATCCTTGAAATGCTTCCCCCAACTACCATTAAGCAGCTCAGAAGCCTGCAGGGAAAGGTCGCATCAATTAAGCGCTTCATAGCGCAGCTATCTGACAAGTGCCGACCCATGAACAAATTATTGCATAAGGGGGTAGCATTTCACTGGGATGACGAGTGCCAGTCAGCCTTTGATGACATTAAACAATACTTGGCTTCGCCACTAGTATTGGCACCACCTAGACCAGGAGTGTCATTCTACTTATACATCTCAGCTACTGAGGTGGCACTGGGCGCCATGCTAGCCCAAAAAAATGAACTTCACAAAGAACAGGCTACTTACTATCTTAGCCGCACCCTGGTCAGTTATGAACTTAACTATGCATACGTTGAGAAACTCTGCTTGGCAATGGTGTTTGCTACCAAAAAGTTATGCCATTACATGCTGAGCAACACGACGTATGTTGTGTCTAAGGAGAATCCATTGCGGTACATGATGAGTCGCACTTATCATAGTAGCCGCACGACGAAATGGATCATGTTGTTGATGGAGTTTGACATAGAGTTTATTGGACAAAAATCCATCAAAGGTCAAGTCATAGCCGATCAACTAGCAGAGGCTCCCCTCGAAGACGATCAACCTCTGGTCATAGAACTACCCGATGATGGGGTCTTCCATGTCTCAGAATCGCCAGATTCTGATGAGCCTGAGTCACGAGCCGACATAACCCTATTTTTTGATGGTTCTAAATGTGAGCAAGGGGGTGGCATGGGAATTGTATTCTTCACACCGCAAGGGGCTCCAATGCCTCTGTCATTTAAATTAGACTTCCCGTGCACCAACAACAATGCAGAATATGAAGCCTTGCTCATAGGTCTTCGACAACAATCACCATGAACATCAAATGATTGAACATCTTTGGTGATTCGCTGCTAATTGTCAACCAAGTTAAAGGGGTATTCCAGTGTAAATGCCTAGTTCTGTAGGCCTACAAAGCCCTTGTGGACAAATTCTTGGCAAATCTTGAATGGTACGACATCGAGGCACTCCCTCGGTCATCGAATCATTTTGCGGACACTATGGCCTCCTTGGGGTCACTAATCCCGCAAGACATTTTTGGTGATATGACAACCATTCAAGTCAAAACACTATCGCAATCCATGATGGAGCGTGCAAGCTCTGACTTAATGCCAGGAATCCACCTGATCCAGATTGAACCATCCCCGGACACGTTCTCTCGAATCCATGATTGTCTGAATCATGCCAACTGGGGGTCCTTGTTCTCCCCTACTCCCCTTAATAGCAACACAACGCTATTCTTACAAGTTCTCTCCCGCTCAGCTTTTGCTAGGGATGAACTTCAAGAGGGATTGGCTGTTCATACCATCGAGGCTTCTGATCAGCAGGATTGGTATTCACCCATAAGGGACTACCTCAAGTTAGGTAACCTCCCACTTGGATTGACGCATGCCGCAAAATGAGCATTCAAGCAGAAAGTGGCAAAGTATGTCTTGTTAGGAGACATTTTGTACCATCGTAGCTACGAAGGAATCCTCCTTCGTTGCTTGGACCAACAGGAGTCCACTTGGGCGATCACCCAAGCGCACGATGGTACATGCGGTGGCCACTTCAGTGGTATGGCCATCGCAAAGCGCATTCTCTCCATGGGCTATTATTGGCCATATTTAGAGCGAGATTGTTGCGCGTATGTAAGGAAGTGCATGAAGTGTCAACACCATGCTAATTTGACACACGTACCTTCTCAGGCCTTGCAACCGATCCAATCGGCTTGGCCATTTTTGCAGTGGGGTTTAGATCTAATCGAAAAGATCTCCCCTACGTCGTCAGGTCATCACACGTTTATCATAACGGCCACAGAGTACTTCACCAAATGGGTGGAAGCAATTCCGCTTACCTCTACGACTGGAACCCGCATTTCGGAGTTCATTTTACATAACATCATATGTCATTTTGGTATTCCATCCAAGATAATTTCGGATAATGGGACGTCATTCAAGAACAAAGACGTGCGTGCTTTGACCACAAAGTACAAAATTCAGCATAATTTTTTGACACCCTATTATCCGTAGGCAAATGGGCAAGCAGAGGCGTCAAACAAAATGCTAGTTGCCATCCTCAAAAAGATAGTCGCAGACAGTCATAAGGATTGGCACATTCAGATCCCACTTGCCCTGTGGGCTTATCGCACTAGCATTCGGACGCCCACTGGGGCAACTCCATTTTCACTCGTGTATGGCTCCGAGGCTGTCATGCCTCTCGAGTTGGAAATTCCTTCCCTACGCATATCAATGCAAGAGTTCATCGATGATGACACTGTGCGGTAGGCCCGGTTAGACCAGCTTACGTTGCTCGATGAATGATGCGTTAATGCTCTCGAGCATTTACGTATCTATCAAGAGCGACTTAAGAGGGCATACAACATGAAGGTTCACCTGAGGGACTTTCAAGTTGGTGACTTAGTCTTAAAAGAGAACCAACAAAACTCTAACTTGCCGCCCCATCTAAGGGACAAGTTCATGGCAAACTGGTTAGGTCCTTATGTAATCGATAATAAAATAGGACCTGGAACATACCGGCTAGCCTCTCTTGATGGAATCAAGGAACTAGAACCCTTGAACATCAGTCATTTGTGGCCATTCCATATTTAAAAGAGCCATAGCCCAAACAAAATGCTCCAAGGATTCTCACAATCACTTGGTCAATCCCAAAATGCTCCAAGGATTCCCATAATCACTTGGTCAATCCCAAAATGCTCCAAGGATTCCCATAATCGCTTGGTCAATCCCAAAATGCTCCAAGGATTCCCATAATCGCTTGGTCAATCCCAAAATACTCCAAGGATTCCCACAATCGCTTGGTCAATCCCAAAATGCCCCAAAGGTTCCCATTACCCCTTTGGTCAAACCAAAAAGCTCCAAGGATTCCCACAATCGCTTGGTCAACCCCAAAAATGCCCCAAAGGTGCCCATTACCCCTTTGGTCAAACCAAAAAGCTCCAAGGATTCCCACAATCGCTTGGTCAAAAATAAGAAAATTCAAAAACAATAAAATCATCAAAAATAACAAAAATTTGCATCTCATTTCCATGCATGCTCAAAATCATCACAACAATAAAGAGCTCTTTTTGCATCTCATCAATCCATCAAAAACACAAAAATAATAGCTGCATTAAGCATCACATCCATACATTGCATATTTGTGGTCATACAGGTCAAAGGCACCATAGAACTGTAATTACTCGGCAAATCCATTTGTTCCCACATTTCTCCATTCTATAAATAGTCCATCAAAAATAACCACCATTCACGTTATTTTACCATATCATAGTCAGTGGTCTTCTAATGTATCTAGAGTTTTTGTCATTCAACTGTCATTAGCCTTCTAGCCAAATACTGTACAAAGTCAGACAGATTTTCCAAAGGTAGAGTTCTACTTGGATCACACCTTGTTACGTAGCATCCCAACACAAGTTAAAACACACATAAAAATTCCCAAGTTGTGTGAACGAAAGATGAACCCCGCAAAGCAATCCAGGTCACCATAAGCGAAACGGTTATCTTGCTCATCCCCCCTGTGCGAATGACCCCAAGAATGCTGAGAGTTGGCAAAAGGACAAGCATCTTCCCTACCCAATTCCCCAAGAATCCCAAGTTCTCAAAAAGTTGCAAACATCATAAAATTTTGCAAAAGTCAAAACTCCAAAAATTTGACATCACCACCAAAGTGCATACATCAAAAGGCACATACAATAGTGATTCTCATCACTCGAAATTCAAATCCCTTGCTCAAAAGAAAAATATATATAATAAAAATAAATAGTGATTTTTATCACTACAAAAGAGCAAGTATCCCAATACAATTGAAGAAAAGAAGGGAGTCGAACTTGAATCCCTGGAACTCTCAACATTCAGAAGGTCATGAAGTAAACCTCGTATCGGTTTGGTGGATAGCCTATCGGTCACTGGTGGTAAACCTCCCGCATGACGATATATCTGTCACATTAACTCGTGTACGGATCAATGTTTGCATGTGGATGAGCTAGCTTATGGTATCCTAGATAGCACCGTAGATTAATCTGACTAAATACAACAAAGGAGTTAGTGGAGCTAATTAGGTGATCCTCAGTACAAGTTTGGTTGATAACCTATTTGGAACTAGCGGTATCCTGACAAATACCACATAAACGAACTCAATTGCACACACAGGGATGTGAAATAACTTGGTCAAAGACAAGTCCGATTCATACCTTGTCCAAAAGTCTTGTAAGATAACATTACAGTACTGGCTAGTTGGTTAAAACATCTGAGTCTCAGAAAACCTTAACTACATTCTAAACCACCCATGCAATCTGTCATCCTCGAATTGCCATCAAAAAATACAAAAATAGCATGTATACAGAAAAATTCATTTACCACAGCAATCGCCTAAGACAAAAAGCCATAAGTTCTAAATAGTCTATGGTGCCCCCGCCAAAAAACACAAATTTAATTCATCCATTCCATTTGCATATCTTAAAAATTAGAAACATTTGCATTCATCATAACATATGCATCCATCAACATCAATTAACATGCATACATACACATTCAACAATCATTGAGCATAACATCAAATGCCGACATGTGTATAAAAAAAATAAAGTCATCTGTATATATATCATCAAAAATTTCAAAAACATCAAAAACTGCACAAAATGCACCAAAAACAAGCAATAAACTTGCCCGATGAGAGTGCTTTTGCACTTGACATTCTGGGCATGCAAAATAGACGTCGGGGTCACAAATCCTCACTATCCTATTCCCTAAGAAGGCTACCATAGCCGGACCACTCCACGGGAGGACGGATTGTCAAGAATTTCATCCCCAAATGACATTACAAAAAGGGTCCAAACCCAACCAAAAATAGCAATAAAATTGCCGAACAAAGGCACCTTTGTGCCTGACATTATTGGCATGCAAAACTGACATTGGGGTCACAAATTGTCACTATCCTACTCCCTAAGAAGGCTACCATAGCCGGACCGCTCCACGGGAAGACAAATTTTTGACAATTTCAGCTCCAAAAAGTATCACAAAAAGGGTTAACACCCACCAAAAATAGGTCTAAATGTCAAAAAACTGCACACACATTCAAAGATAAACATCTGAAGGCACCCTTACACAAGTCATCTTGGGTCAAGTGACTCATCACTTTTCTCATGTAGGTCATTCCCTCATCGATTCGTCGCTTGAGGGGGTAGTCACACTTAGTCACCAATCAACAAATACACACCCAATCATGGAAATGGCATGCATTCAAAGAATCATTGACAAAGACAATCATGCCCTTGCTTGGGGCAGCAAACAAGCAATAATCACAAGCTGATCAAACACTTGGCATTCATGAATCATGAACTCAAGGTTCCCATAGACAAAAGGTTGCGCCCTTTGCCTATTCATGACTGATCAATGTCCAAGATCAAGTAACACCTCACCAAAAAAGGTTAACACTTGAATTGAGTTACTTCGCTCGTTAGAAGCAAGGATTCAAGAATGCATGCCCTTTCCATACTTGGGGCATCAAAAGTTGGTTAGGTTACTGAGAAACCCTAATCATTAGTGCTTTGGTTATCTATTTTTGCTCAGCACTGTGCCACGCACAACGCTTCCCAAAAAGGGGCATCTGTAGACACCAAAACAACACCAATCCGATTATGTGACTGCAAACACTGATCGCATTGACGCACACAGCCCCAAGGGCAGCCCCCAGAGGTTAAACAGTGGTCCTAACCACTCTCACAGTAGTTTTGGAAGGTCAAGAGTCAATTTGGCACCTTCAGGCACTCTGCTCCATACTCGTTCCACCCAGGGACGATTACAAACTGGTATTCGCCCCACCCAGGGACGAATAGCAGTATTCGCTCTAGGGTGGGGCGAATAGCAGGTTTGATGGGAAAAAAGTCAAATCTTGACAAATGGCAGCTCAGATCCACCACTTAATTCTTCCTTCATTGCATGGGAGTGTGAGTGAGCATTTTCGAGCATTAGAGGCAGTTACAGGGGCAGTCATGAAGCCCCTAATCAGGGAGGAATCTTCCCTCCCCTGGGAAGGCATGATTGCCAAGTGGTGCCTCTGCATGCTCATCCAAAGAGACCTCCAGGTCTATAAATTGGTGAGTCTTCTCACCCCAAAAAAGAGACAGAGAAGGAGCATTTTGAGCAACGAAGTGCTGTCATTTTACTTCCACACCCACACCCTTTTGAGTTGTGCCTTTCACATCCTTGATCTCTTTTGGAGAGGAGGTCATAGGGTGGTTATTGGAAGCGCAAATCTGGAACCAAAACCCGACATTTGGCCACAATATCCCACCAAATTTTCTGACAATACCCCACAAGAGGTTTTGGACCCATCCCAAGTGGATTGGTGCCGAAATCGGGCCCCAAACGGAGGGCGGCCTGCCCCCGGGCACCCCCACACTGCTACAGTCCTAATCGCCCCGCCCCGGAGCGATTGGAAATCTGTGGTAGATTTCCTTTCTATTATTCTTGCATTTAATTCTATGCTGCTTAGATAGGTTGTCATTCAAATTTCACATCGTTTTGAGCATTTTTGATCATGTTTCTATTATTTCTCGCTTTTGCTAACATGCAGGTAGCATCATCAAATTCCCATTGATAGAGGCCAAATTGGGAAAATCTGACCATCTGGGTCTTCCCAAAATACCCCCAATTAGCTAATCCCCAACTTTGTAGGTGATTTGGAGCTTCCCGGATGTGACATTTGGGACAGTGCCTTTTGACATTTTGTTGCAGGTCTATTCGTCCCGCCCTAGAGCGAATACAAATATGTGGTGAATTTTTTGACTGTTCCATTTGTAGTGTTTTCCTTGTGATGTTTTGATGCCCCTATCAAATTTTTAGTTCATTTGGATCTATTTTAGTTATCGTTTTATTTATATCTTGCATGCACTAATCGAAGGCGTGGGGATTGCATGTTTTATTTCATCTACAGGTGCTACTGATTGTTTCTTGTTTCCTTGAATGTAGGATCTGGACATTAGAGGAGCAGCAAGGAGTCAAGACTCATCAACGCAAGCGGCGGTGATGTTTGGTCCGCCCATTTTACATGTGGGCACGCGGAAGAAGGAATAGCATCCATGGGTGTAACAAGAACACATATTTAACGCTCCTAGCCCTTAAAAGGGGAGGAGGCGAATTGTAACCGAGTTCTAAAACATATCAATAAAAAGGGTTGTCTTCCTTATTGGCTTTTGTTTCATTTCAATTCGTTCATGCTTTCCCTCCTTTCATGCACTTTCAATTCATAGGATTTAGCGTTAAGTTTAGTTCCTTTACGCATCGTACTCGACATTCTCATTTTTGTTTCCATATCCTCGTGCTTTTAGAACCCCCTGTTCATGGTCTCTCAGACCAAGGTGGCCCCACAAGAGGTTTTTCGCTTAAAAAAAAATAAAAATTTGAAATTCATTAAATAAATAGTAATACTTATATTTAATTGATAATTAAAATTCATTAAATAAATAGTAAGGCTTTTATTTAATTGATAATTGAAATTCATTAAGTAAATAATGAGACTTTTATTTAAATAATATTGGTAATTTACTTTATAATTATATAATTTTATTAATGGGATAATGTAACCCTCCCTTAATTCAACAAATCTTGTATATTTGATTTGGTAGAACCACCTCTCAAAGAATCTGATTGTGCCTGCCTGGTGAAGCTTTCGGCTCACATTTGGGAAGAAGGCTTTATTTATAGCCAGATCTTGGGGGAATCTAGGTTATGCACAATGAAGAATATTATCTAATAGGTCGAACTTTTGCATTTTTGTAAATTTAAATTGGCAATATTTGGAGACCCTAGATGTCAGCCCTTTCACCCAAAATTTTGAGAATTTTTTTAAGGTGTTAGTTTGCCATTCATTGATAATAGTATTACATTTTTTTTTTTAAATTCACCAACACTCTTGCCTAAATTGTGGACCATTTTTACCTTAAATTTATAAAAAATTTAATTTATCCTGCCCAACTCACCAACTATAACACTATAAATAACTAACACGTTAGTGATACTTTTTCACTAAACCAAACCAAAGGGTACATATGATCTGTTGCACCCAGATCAACATCCATACATTTTTATGCACCCAAGTAGAAATTTGTCCACCTAACATAGTTATGCACCAGGACCGATATCAAGAATGCCTACACAAATTTGCATCCATATCATCATCCGATATTTATTCTATAGATAGACTGCCATCCAAAACTAATTTGTAGTTGGTCCAATATTCAGATGGCCTAAAAAAGTTTTGATTTGAACCAACATTCAATATCTATTTTGTACCCAAACCACCATCCTATATTAACCTATATACGGATTGACATTTTGAAAAACTATAGATGATCTAACATAGGTATGCAACTAGATCGACATTCGACACTATTCTGAAAATGAACTATCAATTAACTTTATTCTTAAAATTGGTTGTCTATTGAGCCTTTTTCCAACCGTATCTACCTCTAGATCGTTTTTTTACACTAGGTACTCTATTTCTTAAAAAATTGTGAATCTATGATCCTATGTTTTTTTGGTTTTTTAGAGAATATGAGTTGAAGCAGTTGTAGTAATAAGATCTATTTTTCTATCATCTCATTGTCGTTTTTATTTTGCTATTTTTTATCATTTATTAAAAATAATTCAATCCTCTTTTTCCCATGTTATTCTCTATTTTTTCATGTTCTCAATGTTTTCCCCTATTTTCTCTCTTTCTATTAACACGTTTTGATTATGTTTCTATTGACATCTGATTTTCTGTTACAAGATTATTATTAGGTAAATTCTCTGGTTCTCTAAGGACATTTTGATGCTCTATTTCTCTAAATACTTTGTGATTCTTTTCTTCTTAATAATTTTGTACTAGAATTTTATATTTTGCCAGATTTGTATGTGTAATTATATATTTTGCATACATAAGTTTTTTTCTTACATTTGTTGAATTTTTATATTGATTAGTTTTATGCTCTTATTAGTTACAAGTGTTATCTCTAGAAAATAGTGTAGTAGAAAAAAAACATAATAAAACATGTCTAGAAATAGATATGTATTTTTACCAACCCACCATTTGTTTATTCTAATTACAATATTATCTTCAGCCCTCACAAAACTAAAATATCTTCAACATTTTATTACTTTTCTAAATTGAAAAATATTTTCTTTACAAGTAAAATATCACCTACTGGTAATGCAAAGAATGGGGCCAAATATTCTGCTGAAAATATTATCTTAGATTATTTTAATAATATGTCAAAATCCAATGAGCTATCGACATCCGAGCAAATTAAAGATACAAATGATTTTTGTATTCTAAATAGTTAGTTGTATATTCCATGATTATTTTAAATAATCATTTCTTCTTGAAATAGTTGACTCATAGTATGTGTCTCTACTCATATTTTATGATGATATGAATCATATTCCTTTTCATAACTTGTTTTGTTAAATCTAAAAATAATGAAGAATATTATTGTATGCTACTATGCAGAATACCTTGTTGACCTTGATATGCCTCCACTTGAAGGTATTCCTCGCCAATATATGCCTTCTAATGAAAATTATTTTAACAATTACATCCAACAAACACTTTAAAATATTCCTCAAGCAGACATGCTAGTTGAAAATAAAGTGATAAATAAATACATTAAAAAAATTCTTTTGAATCCTCAAGAAAAAATACTAAAAATAGAAAGACATCTAAGTGGGCTATTGGAAGGGCATTTAAATATGAATGGGAAAAAATATTTCCTTGCATAGATCCTATCCTATCCATGGACAACCAATTCAAATAAAAAAAATGTAGATGCAAAATTTATAGTTGGAAACTAGGTAAGGATCACAGGCTAAAAAATAAGATAGATACAATAGAAAAACATGTTGGTAAAATTTATGTAAAAGTTGGAGGAAGTGATGGAAAAATTAAAAAAGAAGTTAAGTGGAAGAATGCATCAGAATCTATGCATGTCAGTTATGTAATAGAATATGACAATTACTTAAAGCGACAACAATCTCTTGCTGGGAAATGTGAAATGATTAAGTCCCAATTTCAAAAAAATCATAAGACCACTTTAGCTTCAAAATATTTGCAATTGGTTGTTGTATATAGTGTTCTAAAAAATGGTCTTACCTAAAACCGGTTTCAAAATATTCTTTGTTCAAGTGTTGTTTTATATAGTGTCCTGGGCATTTTTGGTGGAATGGATACCCCTGCCTCCTTGGGTCTTACCCGAAAGTGGCATCCCTTTTGGGATGTTTTCCACAAAAAAAAAAATGGTAGACCAATGTATAATTTACATGATTATAAGCACCTATTTTAAATATCAATGTGCAAAACTTTCCTCATTCCCATTTGTCAGATCGAAGTTGTTGGAAAATTGTAAAATGTCTATCATTAGTTGAGAAGGAGGTCCTGAGGGAAAAAGTATAACATGCCAAATTCATATCACTTTCTATTGATGAGGTGATAGTTGTGGACAACACATCATTGATTTGCATGCATGTAAGGCAACCTAGTTTGCTAGAATTACATATGATGGTGAAAAGTTCAAATGCAAAAAATATCTATAATTTTGTTGTGAATAGTTTCAAGGATATTGTGGGAATGAATGATATATATATAGCCACAAATTTAATATGCATTGAAGCTGATGGTGTTTCTATAATGCAAGGGCACCAGGAATGGTCTTTTTTTTCATCTCCAAACCTTAGTTGCCCTATATGATATCCTTTCATTGCATGGATCATAGAGTGAATATTGCATATAAAATCACGAGCTCTTTTGAAAATGTTGCGAGAGTGGAAGATCTTAATTGTAAAATATATTTTTATATTTATTTTAGTCCAAAAAGATTTGCAGAGTTTCAATAGTTTGCACTAGGAGTTACAAAAGAAAAAATATATTAAAATATGTGGATACAAGGTGTATTTCATTGTATAAACGTGCACACAACTTTTTTAAAGAATATCAATTATTAATGAGGTTTATGTATGAAAATTGTAGGGTAGTTTGTAAAGCAAAATATTTCTTGTTCCGTTTGACTGAATTCAAAATCCTTTTAACATTATGTGGTATTCTTCCAATGTTACATGAAATGAATAGATTGATTAAACTTGCACAAGAGAGATTCATATATATTTTTAATTTCATAAGGATGAGAAAGCAAATATGTATGATTATTGACAGGTTATATGTGTCCCAAAAATATTTTGAAGATCCCTTGTTTGATAGTTGGAATACATTGGCAAATGTGAATGATCCAATTTTTTTTTAAGTTTGACATTAGTGATAATATTTGTATTAATGCTCATTGAAATATTATACCTTTGTATTTTTTTGAAAGGTAGGCAAGTATAGTTATTGATGATGTATGAAAAGCTTAGAGGATTTAATAGAACTTTTGGTAGGTTTAACTGTTAGGAATACTTTGTCCTCCACATTGAATTACCTAGGTGTTCTCTTAAGGTCTGCATAACTCTTTTGTTTATTTGAGGCTTCTTTGAGCCTTTGGCATATGTCATTGAGATGGTCTTCCATTTCCCTTAATATATTTGATCCAATCATCACCCGATCCTCTAGATTACTCCATTTTAATGGCATTCTGCACCTCCTCCTGTATAGAGCCTCGAATGGAGCCATGCATAGAGAAGTATGGTAACTATTATTGTAAGGAAATTCTACCAGAAAAAGTTAATCCTCCCACTTTATTTTGTTATCCATACAATACATACTAAGCATATCCTCTAAGACTTGATTCACTCTTTTTGTTTGTCCATCTATCTTAGGATGATAAAAAGTACTAATATTGAGCTTTGTTCCCCATGCTTGATGTAATATCTACCAAAATTTGAATGTAAATAGGGAATTCCTATCCGATATAATTGTCTCAGGAAAACCATGTAGTACCACTTCTCTAGAAAATTTCTGGACTATAGTGGAAGCTCCATATTTAATATTCCTAGGCAGAAAATATGCCACTTTGGTCAATTTATCTATTACCACCAAGATAACATCATGCTAAAAAATTATTTATAGGCAATCCCACAATAAAATCCATAGTCACAACTTACCACTTGTGTTGTGGAATATCATGCAAAAATAAACGACCAACTGGATGAAGATGTTCAAATTTCACTTTTTGACATTCGAAATACCTAGCCATAAATTCAGCGATGTCCCTTTTCATTACTGACTAGTAATATTCCTTTTTCAAATTCTCATACATCATTACATATCCAGTATGTGTAGAATAAGAAGCACTATGCGCTTCTTGTAGAATCATATTTCTCATGTCTTTATCATTATGCACTACCAACCTGTTTCTAAAAAGTAATGTATCTTCCTAGATTCTAAATTATCTTATTTTATTAGAATCTTGTTGAATCATTTCTCGATACTTCTGGGAATATTCATCTTGAATTTGCAATTTTATGATTTGATCGGTTATAACAGATTGACAATGGGACATTGCATTGATATACCGCCTTCTAATTAAAGCATCTACTAATTTATTTTCCTTCTCCTTTATGTACTCTATATCAAAATCATATTCTACCAAAAATTCTATCCAACATCATTATCTGGTATTAAGCATTGGTTGAGTAAAAATATATTTTAAACTTTGATAACCTATTTTAAGATCAAAGGATTTACCAAGTAGGTAATGTCACCATATTTTTAGGGCATTTACTATAACAACCAACTCTAAATCATGTGTGGTATATTTAATCTCATTTTCCTTGAGTTTTCAAGACTCATAAGCAACAACACCATTATTTTGCATAAGAACCCCTCCTAATCCTTCTAGAGAAGCATCAATACACATTATGAATGGTTGTGTGGAATATTCTATTCTAATAATAGGTGCTAATTTTAATTTCTCTTTAAAAATTTTAAAAGCTTCTTCACATCGTTCCATCCATTTAAAATTTTGTCCTTTCCTTTGGAGATTTGTTATTGGATAAGCTATTTTAGAAATTTTTGAATAAATTTGCAATAATATCCAGCCATCCCCATAAAACTCCACACTTTTGAAATATTTGTTGGAGCAGATCAATCAATAATAGCCTTGATTTTATTTGGATCAACAGCCACCCCTTCAGCAGATATTACATGTCCTAGATATTGAACCTGAGTTGCATAAAACTCACACTTGGATAGTTTTCCATATAATTGATTCTTTCTAAGTATTTCAAGAGCAATTCTCATATGAAAATCATGCTCTTTTTTACTTTTAGAATAGATCAATATATCATCAAGTAATATCAACACAAACCGTTCTAGTTGTTCACAAAACACACTATTCATCAAATTCATAAAAGTTGCTGGTGCATTGGTCAATCCAAAAGGCAACACTGTAAACTCATAATTATAATATCTAGTTCGAAAAGCAATTTTATGAGTATCTTCTTACCAGATTCTCAATTGATGATATCTAGATTTAAAGTTGATTTTGGAGAATATTGTGGCTCCTTTTAGTTGATAAAATAAATCATCTATTATTGGTAAAGAGTACTTATTGTTAGTAGTCATCTTGTTTAGCATTTGGTAGTAAATACATAACCCTAAAGTTCCATCCTTCTTCCTCACGAACAGAGCTGGTGCATCCCACAATGTTACACTATGTTTAATATGTCCTTTTTCCAAAATTTCTTGCAACTAAGTCTTAAGTTCTTGCAACTCTATTGTAGTCATCCTATATGGTGCACGAGCTATAGCGATTATTCCTGGTAAAAGCTCTATAGTAAAATAAAAATCCCTTTAGGGTGGAAAACCTAGTAAATCCTCTGGAAAAACATCTTGAAAAACATTCAATACCAGATAGGTTTAAAAAAACTTGCTCTAGACTCATTTTCCTACTTTTTTTTAACCACAAATATTCCACTACCCTTTCCTAGTGCTCTTTTAACTTGCATTGTTGTCAAAATATGCGGTTCCACTGATTCACATTTACAACAAATTTGAATCCTTTGTTGGTTATCATTAGTAAATTCTATCCATATTTTCTCAAATTTTAACAATGCTTTATGTACCTTGAGCCAGTCAACACCTAAAATTATATCAAAGGCATGCAATGGAGCTACATACAAATGCAATCAGGTTTTTCCTTGTGGTAGTATTATTAGAGGATCAAATAGACATTGGTCTATAGTATAGGTTTGCCTAGACCCATACTCGAATTTCCATCCATTAGCCATAAATCCAGGTTTTTCTAGTATGTCCCTTAAAATATTTGGCAAAATAAAACTATCAGTTGCTCTAGAGTCTACTAAAATGCAAACATTTCTACCACAAATTTTACCTTTCAACAAGAAAGCTGTTACTTGACCATTGAATTTGAAATTACATCTTTCTGCATAAATATTATGAACAGGTTTCATATGTTCTTTCCTCTTATCAGCTCGTAATGGACATTTATCAACATAATGAGGTTCTTGAAAAATCTAGCAACCAGTTCGTGGTGCCCTCTCTTTCTTATTTCCTTAATTATCTTCCTAAACACTAGCTCCCGGTGCATTAGCTCTTTGATCAGTTCTTTCACTAAAATTTCTTTGGCCTCCCCAAAAATTTAGATTTGCCCTATTTATTTTATACTTGTTCTTATTCCTATAAAACTTGTTTTGGTTCCCATTGCCATGATTCTTGGTCCAATTTCAATCCCCTTTTGTTTGACCCATATATTTATTTTTCTATGACTCTTCCTTTTGAAGGGATTCATGGTAAAAAGCCTTTTTAACCTTGAGATTATCCTCTTTTTGTATAGCCAAGTCACAGGAAGTAGTTAAAGTAGCAGGTTTCAACATAAGAATTAAGTGTCCAATTTTTGGATGTAACCCTAGGAAAATTTTTTGAATTTTGATCTCATTTCTCTGCTAATATTTAGGCATGTATTTGAGAAACTACACAAACAACTGATAGTATTCAATCACAGTCATATTCCCTTGAGTTAACCTTGAAAATTATGTAGTTATTTCAAGGTAAAATTGTGATGTTAAGAACCTATATTTGAATACTAACACAAAAGTATCCTAGGGAGAATCAACATCCTCCACATTGTGAGATTTTCTATAAGTATCCCACCAGTCTACAATAACTACAAACAAAAAAAAAACTGCCCATAAGGTTTTTGATTTAGATGATAAGGTTCTAACCACAAAATATGCCTCCACACTATTTAACCATCTCTCAGCCTCTTCCCCATCACCTTTGCCATCAAATTTGGCTATGTATAGCCTTCACATATCCTTTTCCAACTCATAACCTACGTGTTTCCTTCATGGGTATCTAGTTGTCTCATCCTCAACTATTACCATTTTATTTTCTTTGGATACATTTTCAGTTGTTTTCTGTTGATAGGAAATAATTTCTTGTTGTTGATCTAGCTAAGATTTTTGCTACTCCATATGTTCTATCATTTGGTTATTCTATTATCCTATGTGTTCAGTTATTTGAGCATTTTGCTACTCCATTTATTCTCTATGTTGGCTCATTTGCTCTTGTAATAATTGTACCATCCAGACCGTTTTATCATATTTATTAACTAGTTTTTTTTCTTCCTCTTTCTCTGAGGACATTATGCCATTTCATCTAATTCCCTGAGCCTCATAACTTTTTGAATGACTTTTCTATAGTTTTTGGTTAGCCCTTCCCACTGATCCACCATAGTTCATTTTGTAAAATTATCCCTTTATTCGAATGCCATTACCTGTTCAACAAAATAAGGAGCCTAGTCAAATTTTCATGTTTATGTGACCACATTAGCAACAAAATTTAAGTTAGTCATAAGTTTCATAGGTTTATGTTACCTAAGGATTAGTAACCTTCACTCTAATACCAAATGTAACAACCCAAGTTTTGCCCACTTGGTTGTCCATCATCAAAGGATACAATCAGAGAAATTTTTTCTCTTTAGTCAAACTATTTTTGTTTACATATATATATATATATATATATATATATATATATATATATATATATATGTTCTCGTATGAGCATGTCAAATTCATCTTCATGATTGCCATTCAAATACAAATGAAATACTCATGAGATTGATATTGGCCAGATCCCATGTATTTTCCCATTTTGAACTTCACTCTCCTCTCGAGATCCTAAGTTTAGGCAGGGGGTTTATTTTCCTCTAGGGTCCATAACATATATAGGTGTGGTGCATAATTTCCCCATGTCTTGTCATGATATTAAATACATATGTCATGTAAGATATAGCGCATACATGCTCGATCTAGTAACCACCCAACATCTTATGTAGATTAACCAACATGATATCCCATACCATCATGTTTTTTAATTAACCTAATCAAGCATAATTCACCACTCATCACTAGTAGGAATAACCTAGAAGGTATACCCATACAACTCTTCATCACCTCCTATTATGATAGTTTTCCATCAAAAGTATAGTTAGAACCCTGATAAATGATGGTTGTCTACCTGCAAGCATCCTAATAAATTATTATACTAGATTGTCACATCCATAATCTTGAAATAAAATCAAGGTTTTCCTACTCACAATCCTTGGTTTTAAAACACAAGATTCTCTCACCCACAATATTAAAATAATTTTAAGGTTGTCCTACCCATAAACCTGGGTTGCAAACTAACATTGATCCTTCCACCATCTTATAATCCTTTAAATTTAAAGTTTGTCTAAGGTTGGTTTCAAAAGTTTACTAATAGTTTAGTTTCGATATTTTCTAAAAGTTTTGTTGTTTTTTTTTAAGATCGCCATTTAATTTTCATTTGATAAGTATAATATAATTTTCAAAATTAATAAAATTCTACATGTGCTAAAATAAATCTACTTAGATGTAAAAATGCGAACTTGATTGTATTATTCAGCAGGTGTTTAAATAATACAGTAGCTGGAACTGCATTCCTGGATTAGCCCGGGTTGGGCGCATCTCAACAGGATGCAGGTATAACAATATACCAGCCAAACAAAATAGTCTAATTAGAATAGACATTATAGTACGCTAACATTCCCCTTTATTACATTATTTGGGTAATGTAATAACTAATAGCTATACTAACATCCCCTTACATCATTGTGCAATACAAAGAGAGCTGCGAAACAATTCAAATTTGACAAGTGCAAGTGCCTTAGTGAAAATGTCTGCAACTTGAGCATCGGTGGGAATGTGTTGAAGCTGAATTCGGTGCTTTGGAACTTCATCTCGAATGAAATGACATTGTGTGTCAATGTGCTTTGTTCTTTCATGATGGACTGGATTCTTGACGAGGTTCAGAACACGTTGATTGTCGCAAAACAAGTGTATTGGAGATTTTGATGGATGGCCCATACTTGTCAGAATGCGATGCAACCATATCACTTCGCACACAGCTTCACGTGTGGTGCGATATTCTACCTCTGTTGATCAAATAACAACCACCTGTTGCTTCTTGCTATGCCAAGAGACAGGACCGGATCCCAGATGAAAAATGTATCCAGAAGTTGACTTGCGATCATCAAATGATCTGGCATAGTCGGAGTTCGTGTATCCTTGCAAGAAGAATTTGTTGTTCCTATTGTATTCTAGGCCATATTCCATAGTACCACGGACATAGTGAATAACACGTTTTGCTGCTTTCCAATGAGTGGTCTTAGGCTCCTGCATGAACCTCGAAAGATAGTTGACAGCAAATATGAGATCTGGCCTAGTATTGGTCAGATATATGAGACTCCTAATCAACTGTCGATAGAGAGTACCATCTACCTGAGGTGAATCATCATATCATGATAAATGAAGTCCATTCTCCATCGTAGTTGCCATTGGCTTGCAATCAGTCATGCGATATTTTTCCAGCAATGTCTTGGCATATTTTTTTCGAGACACTTTGATGGAGTGCTCCTTCCGGCTGAATTCCGGACCAAGACAAGAATGGAGAAGTCCGAGATCCGTCATCTCAAAATATTTACACAAGTTTATTTTGACAAGAGAGATCATAGTTTCCGAACTCCCTGTAATGAGCAGATCATCAACATAGAGTACAAGCAACACTATCTCAGAACCCTGTTTCTTGAAATAGAGGTTTGCATCTGACGGACATCTCTTAAATCCATGCTGCATAAGGTGATTGTCCATTTTTATATACCAAGCTCGAGGAGCTTGTTTTAGACCATATAAGGATTTGACCAATTTGCTCAAAATATTTACACAAGTTTCTTTTGACAGTAGAGATCATAGTTTCTGAACTCCCTGTAATGAGCAGATCATCAACATAGAGTACAAGCAACACTATTTCAGAACCCTGTTTCTTGAAATAGAGGTTTGCATCTGACGGACATCTCTTAAATCCATGGTGCATAAGGTGATTGTCCATTTTTATATACCAAGCTCGAGGAGCTTGTTTCAGACCATATAAGTATTTGACCAATTTGCAAACCTTCTGCTCTTGGCCTTCCACTTCAAATCCTTCTGGTCGAGTCATGTAGACTTCTTCTTGGAGATCACCATTTAGAAAGGCACTTTTGACATCCATCTGGTGAACTTTCCACCCATATTATGCTGCCATAGCACACATAACTTGAATTGTGGTCATCCGAGCAGTAGGTGCAAAATTTTCCTCGTAGTCAATGCCTTCCTTTTGAGCATAGCCATTTGCAACAAGATGGGCCTTATGCTTATCAATTGTTCCATCTACCTTGTACTTGACTTTATATACCCATTTGCAGCCAATGGGTTTCTTTCCATGCAGCAGATCAACAAGCTTCCAAGTTTTATTTTTCATCAAAGACTCATACTCTGTATCCATAGCGGCCTTCCACTGAGGCTCACTGAGAGCATCTTGCACTGATGTAGGTTCAAGATCATCTATGGTAGACATGAACGCCCTGTCATCATCAATATCCATATCCTCTACTTATGTACGTGGAGTTACAGAAAGTTCCTCAAAATATTGACAAAGATCATCAACCTCACCAGTTTCTTTGGCTTCTTTTTCCTTTTGAGCCATACTGTGTGTACGAGGTCTATCCAAGTTCAAATTGGGAGGAGTGGATAAATTTGTGTCTTTGATTGTATTTGTACACCATTTTGGGTTCTTCTTCTGTGGTGGTGAATAATATGTAGAAGGACCTCCTATCTGTGTTGACGAAGGAATCTTCTCTTCCTTAGATTCCACAATATCTAGGTGTACTTTAGATGTGCTCTATGATGTGAAAGCTTCATCAAAAACATCTCTGCTGACATGAATTTTCTTTGTCAAAGGATCTATCAACTGATATCCTTTAGAGTGCTCATCATAACCAAGCAAGATACATCTAAGTGTTTTCTCATCTAGCTTCTTCCTTTTCTCTTTCGGTATGTGCATGAAAGCGTGACATCCAAAAATACGTAGATGAGATATGGAGGGTTTTCGACCACTCCATGCTTCCTGTGGAGTCATTCCTTTTAGGGCCTTTGTGGGTGCCCTATTCAATAGATATACTGTAGTGGTGACAGCTTTTGCCCAATATTGTTGCCCAAGAGTAGCTCCTGTGAGCATACAACGAACCATTTCCATGATAGAATGGTTCCTTCTCTCAACAACTCCATTTTGCTAAGGAGTATAGGCAGTTGTTAACTGTCTCTTGATTCCATGCTTATCTAAGAATGCAAAAAATTCATTAGAGGTAAACTCCCCCCCTCGATCTAAGCAGAGGGTTTTAATAGAAGCTCCTGACTCCTTCTCAATGGATTTCTTGAACTGCTGGAAGAATGTGAATGCTTCAGATTTCAGTTGGAGAAAGAAAACCCACATCTTTCGTGAGTAGTCATCTATGAATAACTGAAAGTACCTCTTCCCTCCACAACTGTTGGGTGTGAAAGGACCGCACAGATCGGTGTGAATTAACTCTAGAGGTTTTCGTGCTCTTGTTGAGCTCTTCTCAAATGGTACTCTATGCTGCTTTCCTGCCAAGAAGTCAGAGCACACTAGCAATGTGGCAGAAAGGGAAGGAAGACCCTTTACCATCTCATACTTACTGAGCTCAAGTAAGTAGCCAAAACTAAGATGCCCATATCTCTTGTGCCATAGGGAAGTTGCCTCCTTGGTAGAGACAATCATGGCAACATGTGGAGTAGAGATAGCATCTAGGGCAAATAAGCCATGCTTATATGAAGCTGTTGCAATCTACTTACCCTTCTTGGTAATAGTACAACACTTCATTCCATTCTCAACACGAAAGTTGACAACCATATTTCTATCCAGGATTTGTGTCACTGACAACAAATTGTTGGCCAATCCCAGAACATAGAGGACTTTGTCAATTTGACACTTGCCATCAGGAAGAGTGACTGAAACTGTACCCTCTCCCTGAACCCTGTATGTTTTATCATCAAAAATGGTGGCAGGTTTGCCCTCTTTGGCCACGAATTATTAAAACCATGATCTTTCACCAATCATATGTTTGCTAGCTCAGAATCGATATACCAAACAGGATCCCTCTGTGTGGAATCTATGGTAGTCATGAGCACCTTGTGTGCCCATTCAGAATCTGAGTTAGATTCTTCAACAACAACATTCACCTGGGGTTGCTTGTTTTTATTTTGTGGTTTGTTTTGGCCTTTTTGCTTGTTCTTATGCCAACACCTGTTGGTGTCATGGTTGTCTTTCTCATAGATCTTGCACCACCTCTTCTTCTATTGAGGTTGTTTTCATTTTCCTTTCATGTCCTGTTGAGAATTTCCTCCTTTTTGAAATTTGCCTCCTTTTTGACCATTACCTTTCTTCCTAGAACCCTTCCTGTTGGTGTATAGGGCTGTATTGGAAGAATCATCCTTGTGAAGTTGGCGTGCCTCCTGTTGTTGAAGCAGTTTGACCAACTCGATGTAGGTAATTTGTCATTGGGACACCTGGATGGAGGTGATCAACATATCAAATGAAGAAGGTAAATCTCTCATCACTATTGAAATGAGAAGCTTTTCGTCCACAGAATCTCCCAAAGAATTCAATCTCTTTCAATTCAGACACTGCACAGAAAGAGTTCAACTGTTTCACCCTGTCTCAAACTCAGGTTATGAAGTTGTTTTTGAAGATGAAGAATGGTGGAATCATTATTTCCCTCATATATGGTTTTAAGGGCATCCCATGCCTCTTTACCACTTGCTTTGTCAGCTATATGAGGTTGCACTTCATCTAAAACAACAAACAAAATGAGCACCTTTGCTCGACTGTATTTCTTGTCAAAAGCTATCTGATCAGCAGAAGGAGTTGTGGATCCTGATGCTGATGAAGGCCTAGATGTTACTCCAGTAACAATATCCCACAAATATTCCATTTGGAGAATTGCCTTCATCTTATGTTTCCATGGTGTATAATTTGGACCTTTCAATAACTGATGAGGATCAGTCATCAACTTTGCAACAACGGCCATAGTGAAGGTTCTTTATAACACCAATTGATCCCCATTTCGATATACCTTTTTCTAGGCCTTTATATCGTACAAAATACCCGCCCTTACATGAGGTAAACTATAGGTATTTAGAAAGATCAACAAAAATCACCCGCCTTTACGTGAGGGAGACTATAGGTGAGTTTTAGAGATCATACGATACGTGGAACATAAGCATTACTGAAAGGGAATCGCCTTGTTGATGGCACCTGCCATAGAATATTCTTCTCATGCGTGGGGCGTAACTTCCCCTAAACACTATGAAGAATATTTCATCAGGATTTACGCCTAAACACAAGAGCGATAGAGGGTAGTGGATGGAGTAAAAAAATGCAAAAATGGCTAACTTATCTCTCCCCGACGATTTATAGAGAACAAGCTCAGACGTTGTTGTAGTAGCTATATTAGGCGGCGGATACAGTAGCCCAATCATGACAACTTTACCTGTAAGTGCTTGCCAGAGGTATCACAAATACCGAACGCTGCAGTGCAATAAATTGCACAGATGGGTTTTAATTATTCCGGGGACTTAAGGAGTGTTTTGATTTTAATTTTTAATGTTATAGTGCAAAAATGAAATATGCAACATACAACAAAAAAAATGCCCACAAGAATAACCCACTAGGTGTCGGGCGCAGCCGAAAATGCACCTTTTACAATTCGCCAAATTGCTTTTTCAAAAAATTACTCACATTCCCCCTTTGATTTTTTGAAAAAATATCCCCCCTTAAAAAAAATCTCTTTAACAAAGCATTTTAATAATTATTATGTATTTAAAGTTAAAATAAATAATTTTAATTTATATAGTTTTAAAACCTTATGAAAAAAATAAATTAAAATTAAAAAATTTTAACTAAAAAATAATAATTAAAAAAACCTTTGAAAAAAAATTTATACCTTTGAAAGGGGGGAAGTCGGCGGGATTTGAACCCCCGACCTGCAGGCTCCCAGAGCCTTACCGCACGGCTCACGACCATGTGAGCCAGTGGGCTGATCCAAAAGGATCAGTGGAGCCCCTCCTTTTTCAACACCTGGATGCTCCTCCTCCTCTGCTGCGGCCTCCAGTTGCTTGGTCATGCGCTGCTGCTTGGACGCTGCTGCTTCGCAGCTCGCTACTCTTCGTAGGCGCTCTTTTTTTCTTTTTTTGTTAAAAAAAATTTGGGAAGGGGGGGAGGAGCGAACCTCCTGTGCCTCCACTCAACGGGGGGGGGTCCCTCCTGTGCGTCGCAACACAGATGCGTCTGTGCGTGGACGTCCTGCGTCCCTCCTACGTGCGTTGTGCGTGTCCCTCCTGGACGCGTCTGTGCGCGAAAGCGGATAGACATCTGTGCACGTCCCTCCTGGATGCGTCTGTGCACGGACATCTAGGGGAGCGAACCTACTGCGTCTGCGCGTGTCGTGACGCTCTACGCGTGGGGACGTCCGCTCAACGGGGGGGCGGAATATATATATATATATTTTTAATTTCACTGCAGGCCTCCACAGCTGCAATCACGCGGTGGAAAAAAAATTAAAAAAAAAATTGCACTGCATTGCTGAATAACATCGTCCGCCTCCAGCCTCATCTCACTGCTCCCTGCAATCTAGCTCTGATGCCATGTAAAAATGTGAACTTGATTGTATTATTCAGCAGGTGTTTAAATAATACAGTAGCTGGAACTGCATTCCTGGATTAGCCCGGGTTGGGCGCATCTCAACAGGAGGTATAACAATATACCATCCAAACAAAATAGTCTAATTAGAATAGACATTATAGTACGCTAACATTATTCTTTTAATAGTTGTTATTCTTTTAGAATAAAAATCTTCTATAAAATTAACATCCACTATCCACTTCTCACCTAATACCCTATTAAAATTTACTATAAGATCATGAACTGAGTTAATCAACCACATGTTATAATAAGACTATATCATCACAATTTAATCAATACTAATTGAACATCCAAATAGAGTACATTTCACTTAACCATACCCAATTCATCACGCGGGTTTATTTCAAATAACCCCAATGCCAAACTATAATCAAGATATATAAAACTTGAATCTACAGGTTATGATAATATCAAAAGCTTCCAGCATTTGAATTCAAATGAGTTTTGTTACATTCTCTACACCATACAGGTTTAAGTTCATTTCAATTTTGCTTGAGTCTAATAAACCTCTACATTAGCCGCAGTTTTTGATACAACGCTCCTATCATTGGTTTAGTTTAAAAATACGTGTAGCCAATATTATTATATTTAAATGTTCTCTATATTCTCATTCGAGAATACACCCTATGATGGTATACCTTTCAAAACTTTTTGAAAACTTACTTTCCAATAACTTAAATTATTCACACTACCAATTACCTTCTTGATCAAGAAAAACCTTTCCAAATATAAAATTTGCCAGGTTTCCTTGTATAAACCAATTGAAAGTACCTATTACATGCTACTACAGTTTCAAAAAACATAATTCAAAATTTTTGAGTACATTATTCTCAATTCATTGTTATCTTACACATTAAAAGAATCAACTAAAGCATAGCAATTTCTAATTTGTCATTATCATTCGAATTTATAGTAAATACAATCTCAATATTGACTACACCAACATTACTTGGAATTCTTCCCTTCTCTAAGGAAAAAAAGTATTAATAAATGTATACAATGGCTTTACGCAAAGGTCATTAGTAATCCTCCATCAATGCTAGAACTCCTGATCTACCAGAAGTAGAATTTAACCATGTCTTTGACTCCACTGATTTTTCGATTTTTGGACACAAGTTTTGGTATAATTTAGAGGCAGAGTGGCCAAACTACAATGAAATGTAACTAATCCTAGCATGCAAACAATTTCTATATATTTCCATGCAACATATAAATAGCTTACAGACAAGAACTTCCCATATCACCATGGGTATTCAACACAGTTTGTAAGTAATGTCTTCAATTCATTTAAAAACAACATTTAAAAATAAATATTGCAAAACCATCATAGAGTAGGTTAAAATATGCAGATAAACATTGCTTTTCTTTTTCTACATAGTTTGCGAGCACATGCGTAACATATTTCCCATGCATACATTATGAATCTCAAATTTTCCGTAATTCTTTACAAAGTATGGACAATATTATAATCCCATAAAAGCAATATGTTTTAAAACTTAACTCTTAGACACACATAACTATTTCATTTCTTTTCACACTCAATGCTAGCAAATGATTTACCGAAGAACACCAAAACACAGTCTTAAATCTATAGTATTTTTATTTTATTGAGCACACAAAAATACATTTAGTTTTATTTTCTTTTGTTCACTCACATTACTATAAAATGATAAATCAACCTGAAATCAGAATAAAACATGCAATTGTCTAAACATTCCACTAAAATTTAGCCAATTCAACTTACTAATTTTTGTAGCCACTCTCCTTGCTCTATAGAGTCCCTTACTTATCATCATCATCTCTCTTCCTTCCAACACCAGACCCTCTTCCTTTTTTCTAAAAAGCATAAAACATATCTCCTCCTCCTACCAGCTCACCTCTCTTCATTGGAGATTCTGACGGGGACGGGAAAAATATGCGCATACACACTCCTACAAAATTTCAAACTTTTCTTCTATTAATTCAAAAATTCTTATACATTACAGCCCGCAGGCTTACATTAACCGATGCTCGACTCGGTTCTTCCAGTCTCACTCTTCTCCGCCTATTCTCTAGTCCACCCCTCGACTAATACAAAAATCTGAGTTTTTATCGAGGCCTCGATCCTCTCGCAATTAATGTTCCACCAACACGAAGAAACAATTTAAAAAAAAATTGCAAAATTGGCCTTTCCCGCCAAGTATTTAATCTTCCACCTGTTATTGGCCAACCACTCCCGATCCGCCATGAAGGCACGCAATCAATAGGCCCTTACCCTACAACTGCTGCTTTTCCAGACTATCCCTCAGGAGCTGTTATCTTGTCAAAAAAAAAATCTTTAACTGCCCCCGCTACCTCCTTTCACGCGCGGGCCTTTCATCGTGTCCAATTTTGAATTTGACTTTGACTGGTTGCGTCACTTCATCACACGTGGTAGCCACATGTTTATCTTTGCCTTGTCTAGCCATCTGCGTGTAAACTTTGCCCTGTCTTCTTATTGGTCGCGATATCGCGATAGGTCACGAAATCGTGACATGTCGCGACATCACGACCAAAAGCGCCTTCCCCTACCGAAACCCCTTTGGGGTCATGATTTCATGACCCGCCTTGCCTTTGCCTTGTTGAAGCTCCTTGGGGTCATGATTTCGTGACCCCCCCCCTCTGCCTTCTCTTTGTCGAACTTTGCTTAGTTTTACCTGTTTCGAGACCATGCCAAGTGGCAACTTTTTACTGGTCATGATATCATGACAGGTCATGATATCGCGACCTGTCACGATATCGTGATAGGACTCCCCCCTACGCCTTAACTTTGTAATACTATCGTGATATCGCGACGTCACGATATCTGTCATGATATCGCGACAGGACTCCCCCCTACGCTTTAGCTTTGTAATACTGTCGTGATATCGCGACATCACGATATCGTGACGTCGCGATATCGTGACGACTACAACCCTTTACCTCTGCTTTGAAATATTGTCATGATATCGCAACGTCGCGATATCGTGACGTCGCGATATCACGACGAAACTTGCTAATGTCACAATGTAGGCTTTGAGGTCACGATTTCGTGACATGTCGTGAAATCGTGACATGTCACGATTTTGCGACCCCCTTCCCCCATGCTTTACTAAAACTTCCCCCTTGGGAAAAACTGAAGAAAAGTACTTAGAAAAAAAATTTGAAGCAAAAAGTTTTGAAAGATGCAAGATTGCTCTACTGTCGCCGGATGCTCCTGCATCAGACACCCCAGGTAAAAAGGAGAAGTTATCTTCACTTCTATGTTGTTCGGTCCGCGTCCTTTGTAATATCTCTGAACACTCATCAACCTTTACAACCTGTTCCAATCCCATTTCCTGGCAAGAAAATTTTTTGCCCTCTACCAGACAAATTTTGGCATTGCTGCACACCTTCTCATCCACTGTCTGCAATGGCTTCAACTTGTGCCGCACTCCATATTTCATCAAGGAGTACGTATTTGCATGACCATCATGTACTGCACTCTGATCAAACTGCCATGGCCTTCCCAACAACAAATGGCAAACATCCATGGGGAAAACATCACACAGGACCTCATCCTGGTATCTCCCAATCTGGAACGTGACTAAACATTGTTCACGGACCCATGCTTTGTGGTCCTTCCGCAACCACCCAATTCGGTATGGATGCGGGTGTCTCCTTCTCTCCAACTATAACTTAGCAACCATATCCTTAGAGACTAAGTTATCTGTACTCCCATTGTCTATAATAACGTTACAAAATTTGCCTACACTTTTGCACCGTGTGCAAAACATGCTTCTCCTCTGCTCAGGTTTGTCTTCATCAATCAGCATGGTCCTCCTCACGATCATGGCTTCTCCCTTCTCAGCTTCTTTAGAATGTTCTGATTCAGCATCTTTCACTGCCACAACAACTCTGGTAGGACCCACTTGTTTCTTGTTCACTCTCTCGGGGTGTTGGGGACACTCATATGCTCGATGCCCCTCTTCTCCATAGTGGAAACATGTTCCTCGAAACACTCCTCTTCCATACCCGCATCCAGATCTACCTCTTCCTCTTAGATAGCCATTGTTCTAAACTTGCGGTTTGAGTTATTCATCTTCTTTCTGATTTCGACTGCTGCTAACCTCTTCTTTCTTCTCTTCCTTTCCTTCCTCTTTTCTTCCACCGGTATTTCCTCCAGGCCCTCTTCCTTTTTGCTTGCTCTCAAACCTTCTGTTCAGTTTTTCTTCAACCTTCAGAGCAAACTGGTAAGCATCTTCAATGGTGCTCACCCGCACTAAGCTCAACTCTTCCTGGACACTGGGTCTCAACCCATTAATATAACGGGCCACCTTTTCCTTGCTTGCTTCTAAATGGCCGGTTCTGATGGAGATTTTATAAAATTCCTTCGTATATTCTTGGACAGTTTTATTCATCTGTCTCAAACCCTACATTTTTCTTAGCAGATCCAACTCGTAATCTATCGGAATAAACTGTATTTTTAATTTTTCAACCATCCGTTCCCATATTTTTATCCATTTTTTTCCTTTTCTATTCCGTTCCAGCTGTACCCCCTTCCACCATATGCTGGCATGACCTTTTAATTTGGTTTTGGAAAATCTGACCCGCTCGGGATCTTCAACTTCTTCATACTCGAAGTATTCTTCCAAGTCATTTATCCAATCAATCAATTCCTCCGGATTCAAGTTCCCGGAATACGTGGAAACTTCTATCTTCGGCCTCTTCCCGATCTGGGATATGGCCTTGTACAGTCTGGCTTGTGCTGGATCTACAGCTTCTTCTTCTTCTTCTTCAAACTAGTTTTTCTCTTTATCTACTTCATCTTCACTGTCTGCATCTTTTCTTTGTTCGTATCCTCTACGCAGTTATTCTTGTAGGGCTTGAACTTGCCACTGCAAAGCTTGGAAATCTGCTGCTACCATGCCTCTCCCACCAACGGGGTTTCTTCTCGGAGGCATCTTCTCACTTTCTCACGAGCCTTCCCATAGATCCTGGTGTGACTGCCTCATGTCCGGCGATCTGTCACACACTCAGGAACTTTTGGCTCTGATACCACTGATGGGGACCGGAAAAATATGCGCATACACACTCCTGCAAAATTTCAAACTTTTCTTCTATTAATTCGGAAAATTCTTATACATTACAGCCCGCAGGCTTACATTAACCGAAGCTCAGCTTGGTTCTTCCAGTCTCACTCTTCTCTGCCTATTCTCCATTTTTTTTTTCCTACAAAATTTCACTTTTCATTAAAAATATTCTGTTCAGAATAATTACATGCCTCAAAATAAAATAGCCTGCAGGATTTTACAATGGCTAGAGCTTGTCTGGAATTTTCTCACAGCACACTCTCTCTGTCCTCCCCTCGTACCTGAAATAATACATAAAAACGAGTTTTTATCGAGGCCTCGATCCCCTCGCAATTAATGTTCCACCAGCACGAAGAAACAATTTAAAAAAAAACTACAAAATCAGCCTTTCTCGTCGAGTCTCCGATCTTCCACCTGTTATTGGCCAACCACTCCCTATCTGCCATGAAGGCATTCAATCAATAGGCCCTTACCCTGCAACTGCTGCTTTTCCAGACTATCCCTCGGGAGCTGTTATCTTGTCAGAAAAAAAAAACTTTAATTGCCCCCGCTACCTCCTTTCCCATGCATAGGCCTTTCCTCGTGTCCAATTTTGAATTTGAATTTGACTGGTTGCGTCGCTTCATCACACGTGGTAGCCACGTGTTTATTTCTGCCTTGTCTGGCCATCCGCATGTAAACTTTGCCCTATCTTCTTATTGGTCGCAATATCATGATAGGTCACGAAATTGCGACATGTCGTGACATCACGACCAAAAGCGCCTTCCCTTGCCGAACCCCTTTGGGGTAGCGATTTTGCGATATGTCATGATTTCGTGACCCCCCTTGCCTTTGCCTTGCTGAAGCTCCTTGGGGTCACGATTTCGTGACATGTCATGAAATCGTGACATGTCGCGATTTCGCAACCCCCCTCTGCCTTCTCTTTGCCGAACTTTGCTTAGTTTTACCTGTTTCGAGACCACGCCACGTGGCAACTTTTTACTGGTCACGATATCATGACAGGTCACGATATCGTGACCTATCGTGATATCGCGACAGACTCCCCCTTCGCCTTAGCTTTGTAATACTGTCATGATATCATGATGTCACGATATCGCGACGTCACGATATCGCGACGACTGCAACCCTTTGCCTCCGCTTTGAAATATTGTCGCGATATCACGACATCGTGATATCATGATGAAACTTGCTAATGTCACAATGCAGCCTTTGAGGTCATGATTTCACGACCCCCTTCCCCCATGCTTTACAAAAACTTCCCCCTTGGGAAAAACTGAAGAAAAGTACTTAGAAAAAAAATTTGAAGCAAAAAGTTTTGAAAGATGCAAGATTGCTCTACTGTCATCGGATGCTCCTGCATCAGATTCCTTCCCAAAGAACATGCCATATGCCAAGTGTAACCATACTCCCCATGTCCAAAAAAAAAAACTGATCATAACTCTTGAATTTTGTAGACAATTTCCACCTTATCATATTTTAATTTATAATATCCAAAACATACACTTCGCTGTACACAATACTATATATTATATCTTAAAAATGGCTATAATATTTGAGATTTTTTCTTTAAAAGCAAAAAAAATCATTTATTTCCAAAGTAAAATGATTTATTACATAAAGACCACTTATTGTCAATGTATTCCTATTATTTATATATTTTTTTACCTTTAGCATTATAACTATATTATAGATTATTTTCAAAAATTAAATAAATTCCATACAAAAGCAAACACAAAGTTATACATACACATTTGATTAACAATTATTACTACTTATCTATCTTCATTTATCATTCAAAACTATAGCCCCCATGCATATTAGCATTTTTATTGCCAACCAAAAATCATAGTTTAACAAGCATCAAATAGTCCTATAAATGCAACTACATGTTATGCATCTACATGGACCACTCGTGAATGCATTGCCTATAGGGTTCTCAATGTAAGAATTCAGAACAATTCTCATTATTCAACTGCGGATTAAATAGGTTACAACAGTGCCGGGAATAGCACACCGGCAAAACGAAATAACAGCATTGTTACATCAGTTGTAACAGTACACTACAGAAATAATAATGAAGACAAAATACCAGTACGCTAACATCCCCCTTTATTACATTATTTGGATAATGTAATAACTAATAGCTATACTAGACTACTAACATCCCCTTACATCATTTTGCAATACAAAGTGAGCTACGAAACAATTCAAATTTGACACGTCCAAGTGCCTTAGTGAAAATGTCTGCAACTTGAGCATCGATGGGAATGTGCTAAAGCTGAATTCGGTGCTTTGGAACTTCATCTCAAATGAAATGACATTGTGTGTCAATGTGCTTTGTTCTTTCATGATGGACTGGATTCTTGACGAGGTTCATAACACCCTGATTGTCGCAAAACAAGTGTATTGGAGATTTTGATGGATGGCCCATACTTGTCAGAATGCGACGTAACCATATCACTTTGCACACAGCTTCACATGCGGTGCGATACTCTACCTCTATTGATGAAATAGCAACCACCTGTTGCTTCTTGCTGTGCCAAGAGACAGGACCGGATCCCAGATGAAAAATGTATCCAGAAGTTGACTTGCGATCATCAAATGATCCGGCATAGTCAGAGTCCGTGTATCCTTGTAAGAATAATTTTTTGTTCCTCTTGTATTCTAGGCCATATTCCATAGTACCACGGACATAGTGAAGAACACATTTTGCTACTTTCCAATGAGTGGTCTTAGGCTCCTCCATGAACCTCGAAAGATAGTTGACAGCAAATATGAGATCTGGCCTAGTATTGGTCAGATATATGAGACTCCCAATCAACTGTCGATAGAGAGTACCATCTACCTGAGGTGAGTCATCATATCGTGATAACTGAAGTCAATTCTCCATTGGAGTTGCCATTGGCTTGTAGTTAGTCATGCGATATTTATCCAGCAATGTCTTGGCATATTTTTTCTGAGACACTTTGATGGAGTGCTCCTTCTGGCTGAATTCTAGACCAAGACAATAACGGAGAAGCCCGAGATCTGTCATCTCAAAATATTTGCACAAGTTTCTTTTGACAGTAGTGATCATAGTTTCTGAACTCCCTATAATGAGCAGATCATCCACATAGAGTACAAGCAACACTATCTCAGAACCCTGTTTCTTGAAATAGAGGTTTGCATCTGACGGACATCTCTTAAATCCATGCTGCATAAGGTGATTGTCCATTTTTATATACCAAGCTCGAGGAGCTTGTTTCAGACCATACAAGGATTTGACCAATTTGCAATTTTTTTGCTTTTGGCCTTCCACTTCAAATCCTTTAGGCTGAGTCATATAGACTTCTTCTTGGAGATCACCATTTAGAAAGACACTCTTGACATCCATCTAGTTAACTTTCCACCCATATTGTGCTGGAATAGCACACATAACCCGAATTGTGGTCATCCGAGCAGTAGCTGCAAAAGTTTCCTCGTAGTCAATGCCATCTTTTTTAGCATAGCCCTTTGCAACAAGACGGGCCTTATGCTTATCAATTTGTCCATCTGCCTTGTACTTGACTTTATATACCCATTTGCAGCCAATACGTTTCTTTCCATGCGGCAGATCAACAAGCTTCCAAGTTTTATTCTTCATCAAAGACTCATACTCTGTATCCATAGCGGCCTTCCACTGAGGCTCACTAAGAGCATCTTTCACTTATGCAGGTTCAAGACCATCTATGGTAGAAATGAACTCCTTGTCATCATCAATATCCATATCCTCTACTTCTGTACTTGGAGTTACAGAAAGTTCCTCAAAAGATTGACAAAGATCATCAACCTCACCAGTTTCTCTGGCTTCTCTTTCCTTTTGAGCCATACTTCGTGTACGAGGTCTATCCAAATTCAAATTGGGAGGAGTGGATAAATTTGCGTCTCTGATTGTATTTGTACACCATTTAGGATTCTTCTTCGGTGGTGGTGAAGAAGATGTAGAAGGACCTCCTGTCTGAGTTGACGAAGGAATCTTCTCTTCCTTAGTTTCCACAATATCTTAGTGTACTTTAGATGTGCTCTGTGATGTGAAAGCTTCATCAAAGACAACATCTCTGCTGATATGAATTTTCTTGGTCAAAGGATCTATCAACCGATATCCTTTAGAGTGCTCAAAATAACCAAGAAAAATACATCTCAGTGTTTTCTCATCTAGCTTCTTCCTTTTCTCTTTCGGTATGTGCATGAAAGCGTGACATCCAAAAATACATAGATGAGATATGGAGGGTTTTCGACCACTCCATGCTTCCTGTGGAGTCATTCCTTTTAGGGCCTTTGTGGGTGCCCTATTCAACAGATACTACTGTAGTGGTGACGACTTCCGCCCAATATTGTTGCCCAAGAGTAGCTCTTGTGAGCATACGACGAACCATTTCCATGATAGAACGGTTACTTCTCTCAGCAACTCCATTCTGCTGAGGAGTATAGGCAGTTGTTAACTGTCTCTTGATTCCATGCTTATCTAGGAATGCAAAAAATTCATTAGAGGTAAACTCTCCCCCTCGATCTGAGCGGAGGGTTTTAATAGAAGCTCCTGACTCCTCAACGAATTTCTTGAACTGCTGGAAGAATGCGAAAGCTTCAGATTTCAGTTGGAGAAAGAAAACCCACATATTTCGTGAGTAGTCATCTACGAATAACTGAAAGTACCTCTTCCCTCCACAACTGTTGGGTGTGAAAGGACCGCACAGATCAATGTGAATTAACTCCAGAGGTTTTCATGCTCTTGTAGAGCTCTTCTCAAATGGTACTCTATGCTGCTTTCCTGCCAAGCAGTCATAGCACACTAGCAATGTGGCATAAAGGGAAGGAAGACCCTTTACCATCTCATACTTGTTGAGCTCAAGTAAGTAGCCAGAACTAAGATGCCCATATCTCTTGTGCCATAGGGAAGTTGCCTCCTTGGTAGAGACAGTCATGGCAACATGTGGAGTAGAGATAGCATCTAGTGCAAATAAGTCGTGCTTATATGAAGCTGTTGCAATCTGCTTACCCTTCCTGGTAATGGGACAACACTTCTTTCCATTCTCAACATGAAAGTTGACAACCATATTTCTGTCCAGGATTTGTGTCACTGACAACAAATTGTTGGCCAATCCTGAAACATAGAGGACTTTGTCAATCTGACACTTGCCATCAGGAAGAGTGACTAAAACTGTACCCTCTCCCTGAACCCTATAGGTTTTATCATCAGCAATGGTGACAGGTTTGCCCTCCTTGGCCACAAATGATTCAAACCACGATCTGTCGCCAGTCATATGTTTGCTAGCTTCAGAATCGACGTACCAAATAGGATCCCTCTGTGTGGAATCTGTGGTAGTCATGAGCACCTTGTGTGCCCATTCAGAATCTGAGTCGGATTCTTCAACGACAACATTCACCGGGGTTGCTTGTTTTTATTTTGTGGTTTGTTTTGGCCTTTCTGCTTGTTCTTATGCCAACACCTATTGGTGTCATGGTTGTCTTTCTCACAAATCTTGCACCACCTCTTCTTCTGTTGAGGTTGTTTGCATTTTCCTTTTGTATCTTGTTGAGAATTTCCTCCTTTCTAAAAGTTGCCTCCTTTTTGCCCATTACCTTTCTTCCTAGAACCCTGTCTGTTGGTGTATAGGGCTGTATTGGAAGAATCATCCTTGTGAAGTTGGCGTGCCTGTTGTTGTTGAAGCAGATTGACCAACTTGATGTAGGTAATTTGTCGTTGAGACACCTGGGTGGAGGTTATCAACATATCAAATGAAGAAGGTAAAGCTCTCATCACAAGTGAAATGAGAAGCTTTTCGTCCACAGTATCTCCCAAAGAACTCAATTTCTCTTTCAACTCAGACACTCTGCATAGAAAGAGTTCAACTGTTTCACCCTGTCTCAAACTCAGGTTATGAAGTTGTTGAAGATGAAGAATGGTGGATTCATTCTTTCCCTCATAGATGGTTCTAAGGGCATCCCATGCCTCTTTACCACTTGCTTTGTCAGCTATATGAGGTTGAACTTCATCTGAAACAACAAACAAAATGAGCACCTTTGCTCGACTGTCTTTCTTGTCAAAAGCTATCTAATCTGTTGAAGGACCTGTGGATCCTACTGTTGGTGAAGGCCTAGTTGCTACTCCAATAACAATATCCCACAAATCTTCCATTTGGAGAATAGCCTTCATCTTATGTTTCCATGGTGTATAATTTGGACCTTTCAATAACTGATGCGGATTAGTCATCAACTTTGCAACAGCGACCATAGTGAAGGTTCCTTATATCACCAATTGGTCCCCCTTTCGATATACCTTTTGCTAGGCCAATATACCGTACAAAATACCCGCCCTTACGTGAGGGAAACTATAGGTATTTAGAAATATCAACAAAAAATCACCCGCCCTTACGTGAGGGAGACTATAGGTGAGTTTTAGAGATCATACGATACGTGGAACATAAGCAGTACTGAAAGGGAATCGCCTTGTTGATGGCACCTACCATAGAAGATTCTTCTCATGCATGGGGTGTAACTTCCCCTAAACACTATGAAGAATACTTCGTCAGGATTTACGCCTAAACACAAGTGCGATAAAGGGTAGTGGATGGAGTAAAAAAATGCAAAAATGGCATACTTATTCCTCCCCGATGATTTATAGAGAACAAGCTCAGACGTCGTTATAGCAGCTATATTAGGCGGCGGATATAGTAGCCAAATCATGATAGCTTTACCTGTAAGTGTTGGCCAGAGGTATCACAAATACCAAACGCTACAGTGCAATAAATTGCACGGATGGGTTTTAATTATTCTAGGGACTTAGGGAGTGAATTTGCTTTTAAGTTTTTAATGTTATAGTGCAAAAATGAAATATGCAACATACAACATAAAAAACTGCCCACAAGGTGTCGGTCACAGCCGAAAATGCACCTTTTACAATTCGCCAAATTGCCTTTTCAAAAAATTACTCAACATCCCCCTTTGATTTTTTGAAAAAATATCCCCCTTAAAAATCTCTTTAACAAAGCATTTTAATAATTATTATATATTTAAAATTAAAATAAATAATTTTAATTTATATAGTTTTAAAACTTAAGAAAAATAAATTAAAATTAAATTTTAATTTATAAAGTTTAAAACTATATTAAAAAAAAAATTAAAATTAAAAATTTTAATTAAAAAAAAAAAAATTAAAAAACAACTTTGAAAAAAAAAATTATACCTTAAGGGGGAGTCAGTGGGATTTGAACCCCCGACCTACAGGCTCCCTGAGCCTTACCGCACGGCTCACGACCACGTGAGCCAGTGGGCTGATCCGAGAGGATCAGTCAACCTCCTCTCCTTTATCAACCTCGACCGCTGCATCTGCCACCTCCTCTGCAAGTCGCGGTCGCAGCTTTGCTTGGACGCTGCTGCTACTTCCCGGCTGCCCTCCGCAACGATCCCTCTTTTTTCTTTTTCTTTTTCGAAAAACTTCACGGTTTTTTTTCGAAAAAAAAATTTCGCCTGCGGTTGAGCGCGGCGTCCCGCCCTCTGCGCAATCCAGCCGCGGCTGCAATCCGCGCTGGCTCTACACGCAGCAAGATTTTTTTTTGGCTGGGGGGGGTTTATACCCGGGAGGGAGCGGGAATTTTAAATTTCAAATTCCCGTCGGGGGGGGGTTTAATTTTTTTCAGACGGGGGAGAGGGGGCCGATTTTTTTTTTTTTTTTTAATTAAACCGGGGGGGGTTGCATAGTCCTCCCTTCTCTGTCGTGCGTGGGGACTCTGTCGCGACGTCGCAGGGCGTCTACGACGACCTGCACGTAGGGGGGGATCCCTCCTCTGTCGCGATGCGACGCAGGTCTGTCTAGACGTTCGCACAGCGTCTGTGCGCGCGGGGGGTCCCTCCTCTGCATCGTGTCGCTCTGCGCCTTCGCTGCGTCTGCGCGCGGAGTTTTTTTTTTTTTTATTCCACTACAGGCCTTCTCAGCTGCGATCACGCGACAAAAAAAAATTTAAAACAAATTTCGCCCTTCACGTCCGCCTCCAGACCTCGGCTTCTCACAGCTCCCTGCAGCAATCTGGCTCTGATGCCATGTAAGAATTCGGAACAATTCTCATTATTCAACTGCGGATTAAATAGGTTACAACAGTGCCGGGAATAGCACACCGGCAGAACGGAATAACAGCATTGTTACATCAGTTGTAACAGTACGCTACAGAAAGAATAATGAAGACAAAATACCAGTACGCTAACACTCAATCCCTATCAACCGATGAATACATCACTGCTCATCATTTCCCTGACTTACCTTTCACTGAACAATCCTGTGTTCCATTAAAAAGGCATCCTTCTTTTGCATGGTCCTTGTCATACAACACCTGTCCTCTGCATCCACAAATACATTAACAGTATCTCATCCTTACAAAGAAATTAGGCATATAATAGAGTATAGTTTTGGAGGACTATTACAAACCTGAGCTCAACTACTTATATTTCATCAAATGACATGAGCTCAACCATTTAAAATTCATGACTTTTCAAGCTTAAATTTTAACAAACTTAAATCTCTCTACTTTTCAAACTTAAATCTTATAAAACAAAGTATATAAATAATTGTAAATCTTTATAATATCACTATGTAATTACAATGTAATATAACATAAATAATTTTAAGGTTTTATAATATTATTATGTAATTATAGGTTTTTATAATATCCTTATGTAATTACAATTTAATATTTTTAAAACCTATAAATAAAATATGTTTAAATCTATTATATATAAAAAATTTATTATATAACTATGTAACTACAATATAATATAGATAAAATCTAAAGATAAGAACTGTTAAAATTCTCTTTAAAAAATATTTGGTTGCTTTCCAATTACATAGTTAAAATAATTGAGTAATATAACTAGCTTGCTGTCTTATTGTCGTCACAACTTGCATGCATTCTTTATTACATATGTTCCACCAAAGTGTCTTTGGAATTATCTTAAAAGTATGCTTTCTTCCAATCCGACTAGATCTTCTACAATATCTTTGTCCATCACCCGAATGTGCTAATATGGACATAATTCCTATGCTTAGAATAGCGTGAAGGAAATTATGAGAACTTCCAAGCTATGGACATATCCTATGCTTAGAATTACAAGGGCGACATTTAAATTTGTTCTGAAATCATTATTGGCCAAATTGGCCATGATGTGTAAGCCAATGAAAGACAAAGTGAGACGAATAAAATTCGTCAAGTAACGACGTTATAATAATACGTTGTTGATATATCATTTTATAGCTTTTATTCAAAAGGTGTATAATTCCTTGTTGAACTTCCTTTATTTCAAATCTGAATCATATGTTGTACTTTCCATTCTTTCGATAAACTCGTTTGCGTAAAATCCAAGCAACGACTAATCAATTCAAATTGCTACTATATATTGATGTAATAAGCCTCATTCATAACCACCTTGGCTTTTTGAAAGAAATTTTTTGAAAATTTTTGTTTGAAGAACTGACGGGTAGGGCCTGAATATGGCTACTGTAGACATGGAGTCCAAGAAGAACAATCGTGAAGGAAATGTAAGTCCACAAGATGTGGAAGGTGGTGGAACCAATAGCCATGCTCCGGCAACATTGGCATCTTCCATGCCGTCTGTTAAATTTACGAAGAAGATGAGCTTCTCGATCGTGACGTGGTTATTGAATGTACAGCCCTACTTTTAAGATTGGAAGGGCTGTCATAGGCATTTAGTTACAGACTATCTTTATGTCAATATGCAGGCAATTTTCTGTTTTTATTAAACACTTTTCATATAAAAGTAAACTTTATTCCATTTTAATACGTGTTCTTTCTTCTCCATAAACACCTTTCATACGATGGTTGTGACGTTGGTTTTAACTAATGTTTTTTCCCTAAAATGGTAAAATGATGGCAGGTGGGAGCAGAATTCATAGGAACCTTCTTCCTGATGTTTGCAGGGTACGGGTCGGTTATCATTAACGAGAAGACCGAAGGCTCCCTAACTTCTCTTGGGGTGTCGCTTGTGTGGGGAATGGCAGTGATGATACTCGTCTACTCCCTCGGTCATATATCAGGTGCTCATTTCAACCCTGCAGTTACTGTGGCATTTGCAACTGTCAGGAGATTCCCATGGAATAATGTGGGTATCCTTTTTCTTATTATTAATATTGTTATTGTTGATGGAGTATTTTTTGGTCCTTTTAATTTCTATGGAGGCGACATTGATACAGACATCAATTGGGGGTGTTCTTGTTGAACTGGCATGACAGATTCCGGGCTACATAGGGGCTCAGGTTTTGGGATCGATCCTTGCCGGGTTTGTCCTCCGTATAATGTTTGGAAACATAGATAACATGGCAGCAACCTTGCCATCAGAGACAGCCATTCAGTCCTTCGTCTTGGAGATTTTCGTTACATTTCTGCTCATGTTCGTCATCTGTGCAGTGGGCACTGACACTCGAGCGGTAAAACATCGAATTCCCAACTATATTTTTTAATCTAATATTTTTTTAATGATATATATAATTTTTGTAACCCCAAGATAGGAGAGCTTAGGAAAAGCCCAGTAATTTGTTTTACTGAATTGATGCAGATAGGAGAACTGGCAGGATTAGCAGTTGGCACCACCGTTGCAATGAACGTGCTTCTAGTCGGGTATATCTCTTTTCTTTTGGTTGCAAAAGATTTTTTTTATAATTATTAGTTTATTGGTAGAGGGTATATCTTTATTATAAAATTTTATGATCATTTAATGATTTTTAAATTGATCTAAGATTTTAAAATTATGAAAATTTTCTTAGGTTTTTTTTCACATCTTCTACTCATCACTTCATAAAAACTTTATGGTCATTCAACGATTTTTTTTTAATTTGCATGGAAATTTTCTTGAGTTTGTTTGCAGGAAAATATCGGGGGCTTCGATGAACCCTGCAAGGAGCATAGGTTCTGCAGTGTCGGGCAATTTATACAAGAAGTTATGGATTTATCTGTTGGCTCCCCCGCTGGGTGCCATTGCAGGCGCGTGGTCATATGACATGATCCGCCTCAGCGACAAGCCCGCGTGCGAGATTACCAATAGAGGGTCGTTCCTCAAAAGCCTCCACTCTAGCAAGACTCAGAGCATGATTCCATGTAGTCTCTCCCCTAGTCTCTCCCCCGAAAAGTTTTAGTAAGTATGCTCGGAAAAAATTTAAGAAGCCTTTGTAACAAACTTTAGTATATTGACTTTTCCTTGGCAGATCAGTTTAAATAATATAGGAAACAGATTGATTGTTCTCACATTTCCATCAATTTACCAGAATTTACCAGAGATTGATGGAAAAACAGTATCTGATCTTACATCTTAAACACATGGATGTAAGATCAAATCTATCACCTAGTAACCATGGAACCATGCTCATAGTAACCTTCGTTTCCATCCTGTAATAAAAGCTAAAACTTATCATATGAACACGATAAAGAGGATTACCGTAGTAGTACGCACTGCATCAGCAACTTTATTTACTTTTGATCGTCATCTGCTAATTCGAAAGTGTGAAATGGATAAATTAATAAGTTAAAAAAAAATTGTGCGACTGTAAAGTGTTTGCTGTCGCATTTTAATTGTCACATATTATAGGTGATAGTAAACAGTTAAATTTTATATTAATCTTAAATACTGTTTAATGGTATTGGAGAGTCTATGATGTGAAGTCTAATATCTATTATTTAGAAAAAATTTATGTGTATCATTTTTTATTAAAAAAAAAGAAAATGATGTTTGCAAAAATGATATTTGCATTTTGGTTGCTTTGGTTTATTGATAGGTTTTGTTTTCTTTTTTGGTTTATTGGTATGTTTTGTTTTCTTTTGTAGCAAGGAAGATGTTATGTCATGGGAGCCATCATTTATTTAGTGTTGTGATGAATTGATAATATATTATAGAGGTTACTTTGGAAAATGTAAATATTATGTTGGAGGGGTATGTTATCAAAATAATAAGAGAGAAAAAGGAAATGGATTGAGAAATTAGAATATATAAAGAATATGTTTTCCTTGGTGATTGATTTTTGGAAAAGTATTAAGTTAGGATTAAATAAAATATTTTTTCTTATATTTTTAATGTCTAACAATGATGGCCATAGATGTGTGAAATTAATGACAATAACTTCCTTTCCAACTAGACGCTATGCATGTTTGCTAGATTTGTTAGTGGTCCTGGGTTTTCAGATTTTTGGGTAGAAGATAGGGGAAGTAAGGTTTTTTTAAAGGGAAAAAAATATTGTGTAGGGTTATTTTGGTTGGATCGTGTGTTCATTGTATGATTATAGAGAGGCCAAACCGACTTCCATTGAAGGCTCCTTGGATAAAAAGATTGTACTTTTACTGTTGTACTCCTAGGTATTTTACATTTATGATGTTTGAAAAAGAAACAAATTTTATTTTCTCGTAATAGTTTGCTATTGAAAAATATGTGTTGTTTGTACATTTGTGTGAATTGATAAGCACTCTATGAATATTTGAATTAAGAAGCAAATATGAGCTTGAAATATCATAGATAATATTCCAGAATATTACCTGTAAAAAGAAGCAAAATAGGTGTTGTTTATTTAAAGTTTCTAGTTGTATTTTGATTGAAAATATAAAGCAAAGAGAGTGTTGTGTTATTGTATGAGAAATATAATGGAATGCAAAAAATATTTGGATACCAATGTGAATGAATGTTTGGAAAGGAAAATTTGTGTTTGTAGTCTATAATATATATATAGTGTTGGTTGCTATATTTAAGATTCATGTTGCATGGCATGATAAATAGAATGCATGGATAGTTTACATTCATATAAAAGTCGTATCTAATTTCTATTTTTAATTAAACCTAAGTTGGCGGTGTTGGGGAATATTTAGAACAAGAAGAAAGAGTTGTGTTCATATGGTGATAGTAGCTAACAATCAAATAGTGTTTAGTTAAAAATCAGCATTAGATCATACTCTATGTGATGCTACACTTTCTCCGAAATGAAGCAGACACTAGGGTGTTCTAAGTATCCTTTACATGGATCTAGAATAAAAGCCTAGTTTTATCCTGTAAAATATATTAATACCAAATGCAATTGACTGGAACAACCAACTTGCAAGTTAGGATGGAATATGTTTGTAGAGAAACCGATTGAAGTATAGTATGTCTACTCAGTCATCAAGTATATATTCCAAAATATATTATGGTATATAACCATAGTGAAAGTTGTAATGTTTTATGAATCATTTACAAACTTCAATGTTTAAAGTTAAGCTTTCTCTGTGAGAAACATGATCAGCCAAATGGACTATGTATCTTTTGTTGGTTTATGATCTAAGATAAGAGTTCAGCTTTTAGATGTCTTGCATCTTTGAAAACATGTTGTTGCTTCAGTTGGCTAAAGATATGTGTTTTTCTAGATTCAAAATGTTACGAAAACATATATCTAGGTATGTATAAATGATCTTTGTAATGCATGCATATTTTTTTTATGAAAATAGTAATGGTTGCTTCATCAGATCAAAATAAATAAATGGAAGTAATTTCCAGATTAATGAAAGAATTATAGAATATTTGGAATTGCTATGTTATAGCAAACCTTCTTTAGTGTCATCATAATGACTTGCCAGTAGTTATGGATATTGAGAAATTTTTAAATATTTATATATGATTAATAGGTTAAGTGTGTAAATGATTTTAGAATGAATTGGTGTGTTCTCAGTTGAGGATGGATTTCAAACATTAAATTTTTATATTAAGTGAACCATGTTAGATGAAATTAAAACTACTTTAGAGAATGAACTTCTTTTTGAACCGTGTTGAGATGTATGTTTGATGCAGTGAGGTATTCGCTATGTTCAACGTGTTTGAAGGAATACTTGTTTATGTATCTAAGTAGAGCTTGCTCACTTGATGAGGACATTTCCTTTATATTTTTACATTAAGCTCTTTATAAATATTGTATATTAAGTAGGGTACATGCATAAATAGAATGAAATATTGAAGTTGAAAGCAAAAATTATATTTTGTGCCCTTTATTTTAATATTATTTAAAGTCTTCATAAAGAACTTTCAGTAGAACAACCAACACCTTGAGTAGGGAATTGCTTAATGTGATTTATTAAGTTTGCTTGAAAAGAGTCTAGTTTACTTACGAATTAAGTAAACTAGACTCTTTAAGCAGGTTATGAGCAAATTTGAGTAGGTTTTGAGTGGACATGTTCAACATATTTAAGCAAGTTATGAGTGGACCTATTGAGCATATTTGAGCAGGTTCTGAGTGGACTTGTTGAGCAGATTTGAGTAGGTTTTGAGTAGACCTGTTGAGCAAATTTGAGTAGGTTCTGAGTAGACCTGTTGAGTAGATTTGAACAGGTTCTGAGTGGACTTGTTGAGCATATTTGAGTATGTCCTAAGTGGATCTATTGATAAGATTTGTGCTAGACTGACTAGACTATGTTTAGTGCATATTTGAGTGAGCTCATTGAGCAGACTTATGCTAGACCAATTACACTATGTTTAGTGTAGAGTTGAGTAGATTTATGCTAGACCTATTGGACCGTGTTTAGTGTAGATTTGAGATAGAGCTTTGGAGGTGATAGAGTAGAGATAATAGTATTATCCATTGAATAGATATCGATAAGCTAGAGCAGTGATGACAGGTATTCTGATTATGGACAAGAATTTTTAGTTGAGAGAGATCCACAAGCCAGTGTAGTGGAGGCATTAGTCTTCTAGAAGATCACCAACTAGATTAGAGAAGAAGGAGTTCTCCTATGAATAGAGATACATGAACTTGATTTGGGGGATTGGTGTCTCCTTTGGACATAGGTCCATAAATATTGTAATTGGGAAGGATTCCCAAGAGATTGATTGAGAAAATTTTAGTGAAAGAGTTTCTTCATGGAGTAGCTCAAATTGGGTGAACCATTTAAATTATGGTGTCTCTATTGTGTGTGATGATTTATGAATTGATTTAGTTATTGCTATTGATATTTCCATTTATTATATTGATTAATATTGTTTAGGAAAGAAAAGTAAAAAGTTATCTTATACTATTCACCCCCCATCTCAGTATAATCTTGTGTTCTTCAGATTCATGTTGCATGACATGTTAAATAAAATGGATGGACAGTTTACATTTATATAAAATTTGTATTCTCATTTTTAATTAAACCTAAACTGGCGATGTTAGAGAATATTTAGAATAATAAGGAAGAGTTGTGCTCATATGGTGAGCGTAACTAATAGTAAGATGAAGTTTATATAAAAACCAATTTTAGATCATGCTCTATGTGATGCTACACTTTCTTTGAAATGAACCAAACACCAGGGGTTCTAAGTATCCTTTGCATGGATCTAGAAGAAAATCCTAGTTTTCTCCTTTAAAAGCTATTAATGCTGGATGCATTTGACTGGGAGAATCAACTTACGAGTTGGAATGGAAGATAGTTGTAGATAAACCAATTTAATTATAGTATATTTTATTTTTCATCAAATATAAATTCTAAAACATATTGTGGTAGGTAACCATAGTGAAAGTTGTAACACTTTATGAATTATTTACGGACTTTAATATTTAAAGTTAAGCTTTCTCTGTGAGAAACATGATCAGCCAAATGGACTATGTATCTTTTTTTGGTTTATAATTTGAGAGGAGAGTCCATATTTTATATGCCTTGTGTCTTTGGAAACATGTTTCTATTTCAGTTGGATAAATATATGTGTTTTTTCTAGATTGAAAATATTATGAAAATGTATATTTGGCTATGTACAAATGATATTTGCAATGCATGTTTATTTTATTTATAAAAGCATTAATGGTTGCTCCATTAGTTCAAAAGAAATAAATGGAAGTAATTTCCATATTAATGAATGTATTATAGTATATTTTGAATTGATTTGTCATAGAAAACCTTCTTTAGTGTCATCATAATGACATACCAGCAGTTGTGGATAATGAGGAATTTTTAAATATTTATATATGATTAATAGGTTAAGTGTGTAAATAATTTTAGAGTGAATTGGTGTGTCATCAATTGAGGATGATTTTTAACCATTAATTATTTATATTAATTGAACCATATCAAATAGAATTAAAATAAATTTAGAGAAAGTAACTTCTTGCTTAGCTATGTTAAAATGTATTTTTGACACAACAAGGTATTCATTGTGTTCAACGTGTTTTAAGGAAGACTTGCTTATGTATCTAAGTAGAGCTTGCTCACTTGGTGAGGACATCTATTTTATATTTTTAGATTAAGATCTTGATAAATATTATATATTAAGTAGGGTGCAAGCATAAATAGAATGAAATGTTGAAGTTGAGAGAAAAAATCATATTTTGTGTACCCTTTGTTTTAACATTATTTAAAGTCTTTGCAATGAACTTTTAGCAAGACAACCAACACCTTGAGCTAAGAATTGCTTAATGTGATTTATTAAGTTTGCTTGAAAAGGGTCTAGTTTACATATGAATTAAGTAATTTTGGGCTTGCTTTGATTATTTTATAAATTCTATTTCTTGAGTATTAGTATTTTAAGAGATTATCTTAAATGAAATATATACAACTAAATTAGTGTACCATTATGAAATAATGGATAAGTATTTATTTAGTTGTGTAATTATTTTGAGTAAAAGTATAAAACCTCCTACTATCAAAAATGTTAATTGGTAAAATTTATAGAAATCATCGGTATGGGATGAATAAAAAAAAATGTTAGAAAAGGAAATACTTGATTGATTTATTCCAAGGATCAACTTTGTATAAATGGCAAAGTTGATCATTGAGAGTCGTTCGATTATAACAAATCATCAAAACTGATGAAGACACCACTGAATGTTCTCCTGACACATGGAGGACTTGAAACTCAAGTGTGTCTATCCTAGTAGAACTTAAGAGAATATTCACTTATTCTAATATCCCTCTTAAGTGATACTAGGGGATATTTGTACAAATAACTCTCGTCAACAAGGCCTGATGAGGTACTCATGTACAATGACTTCTTTATGAAGAGATGGTAAAAACCTATGGAAAAAACCATCAATCAAAAGGAAGCAAGGAAGAGGCTTGTCTTCAGATGGTGAAGATTGTCTACTTAATAGAATAAGAATTATGAGTCCCGACAACATGGCCTGATGAGGTACTCATTTACAATATATATAGTTGGTGAAAAAACCCCTTGGGGAAAAACCAACTATCACAACTTATTTTTTGAAGAGATGGTAAAAACCCTATGGGAAAAATCATCAATAAAAAAGGAAGTAAGGAAGAGGCTTGTCTTCGAATGGCAAATATTGTCCTCTTATACAAAATGAAATATGAGTCCCGACAACTTGGCTTGATTAGGTACTCATTTACAATATATAGATGGTGAAAAAATCCCTTAGAAAATAAGCAACTATAAGAAGAAGTGAGGCTTGTATTCGTATGGTGAATATTATCCTCTTATACATAAGGAAATATGAGTGCCGACAACTTGGCCTAATGAGGTAGTCATATACAATATATAGTTGGTGAAAAACCCCTTGGGAAAAAAACAACTATCAGAATAAGAGAGGCTTGTCTTCACATGGCGAAGATTGTCTTCTTATATAAAAAATGAAATATGCGTATCAAAAACTTGGCCTTATTAGGTACTCATTTACAATATATATGGTGAAAAAAACCCCTTTGGGAAAAACCATTTGTCACACACAAAAAACATATCCAAGATAGAGGTATGTCTTTGGATGGTGAATATTGTCCTCATAAAATACATGTTGTTGGAGAGATTATGGAAAAAAACAAAAGGGAAAAAACTATTCTTTAACCAATATAATGAGAGGTGGAAGACCTTTGTGTCAATGTAGTTGTCTTACTCCAAGCTTATCTCACAATTTAAGGTAATGCAGAGAAGGAAAAGACTAGGTGAAGATATCTACAATTTGATTCTCAGTTAGAATATAGTCCAATGTATATCCTCGTTTTGAATATGTTGCCTTATGAAGTCCATGTAATAATAAGAATAAGAGGCATGTCTTTGAATGGCAAATATTGTCCTCTGTTGAACAAGAAGAATAGAGAGATGAAAAAAATTGTTTACAAAAATACTTTAACACCCCCCCCCCTTTAAGTGATAGTAGGGTAAGTGAAAAAGGAATAAGTACAATGTGGCATACCCATAGAATATGAGTCCTGACACCAAGTCCTGATAAGGTACTCATGCACAATAGAGATGGTATAACCATAGAAATGAGTCCTGATAGCAATGCCTGATAAGGTACTCATATAAAACATGTAATCAAAAATATAAAGATCACTAAATAAAGAAACCCCTAAAACAAAAGTGTCTCACAAAAAGGAGTGTGGTGATAGGAGGGTGAAAGAACCATAAAAATTGCAAGGGTAGTACAAAAATGACTCCACAAGCATGAGTATGTGGTTTATTCTTATAAGAACACAATGGGATGATAACAAAGTCAAAAAACTTGTGGAAAACCAGCAAAACAAGGGAAATGATAGAAAACATCAAGGGGGAAACCACCTACCAGAATAGGATAATAAGGAAGATGTGTATGGAGGATTGAGAGGAAGGAAGATGTCCTCTTCAACCCCCCATTTTAGGATAACTTCCATTAAGAATTTTGCAATGGACCCATAATATATCTTGAAAAAATTAGAGACTTGTTGTAGAAATGAAGTCATACTCCCAGACTGGTGCTTGTGAACCATGAAAAAAGGTCACTAGTAAAATCCCTTGAAACCAAAGTGTCTCACAAAAAGGAATGTGAATATAGGATGGATAAAGAACCACAAAAACTGCAAGGGATGTCCAAATTGACTCTGCAAGCATAAGTAGTGGTATCCACCTGTATGACACAATGGGTTGAATAACATGTTCCAAAAAGGAGTGGACAAACAACAAAACAAGGGGCATTTCCTCAAGTATGAGTCCCGACAACAAGGCCTGATTAGGTACCCATGTACAATATGTGATCTTAAAATAAGAAATATCACTAAGGAAAAATCCCCCCTAAAACCATAGTGTCTCACAAGAAAGGGTGAGAAGATAGGATAGAAAAATAAGCACCAATATTGCAAGGGTAGTCCAAAATGACTCCTCAAGCACAAATATGTGATGTCCACCTATTTGAACACAATGAGCTATTTAACAAGGTCCAAAACTTAAGGATAAAAAACAAAAAACAAGGGAATATGAAATGTTGGGAGTGTCGGGTTCAACTGATAATGCACTATAGAGAGTTTCTACAAGGTTTGTTTTTATCTTTGTCATATTTTAATTAATGATTTGAAGAAAAATAGAAACAATTTAAAATTTTGGGTTTCCATGTATGGTAGTTATGAGGAGTGAGAGGATCAATTGTATTCAATAATTCATTTTGAAGTTAACCCAAATCATTTGTATTCATTGAATTCATTTTGAAGTTAACCCAAAGTACCCCATTTAACTTTAATTTAGAGAATGCAGTGAATATTAGTTAACATAAGCCTGGAGGAAATACCAAATTGCTCAAAATACCCGCCATAATGAGAGGGAGACTATAAGTAATTTTGAGGATAATTGATATATAATGAGGTTAATGAGAACAAATATGCCAAAGCTTTTAGGAAACACCAAATAACTCAAAATACCCACCCTAACAAGAGGGAAACTATAAGTATTTTGAGTATATTTGATATTAAGTATGTTTTAAAGAAAACAAATATGCTAGGCCTATATATCTTCTCTTCTCAAATACCCATCCTGACGAGAGGGAAACTATAAGTATTGATTAGATAGATACTTGAAACATAGGCTAATATCATCCAAGCCTATATTGGTTATCTTAATAACTCATCCTTACTTGAGGGAAACTATAAGTTATTTAGGATGTCCAATATGGGTGAGTGGTGATGTAAAATATTTGTACTTTTTAGAAATATTAATTTAATTTTAGAATGATTAACAATTTTAAGAAAGAGATATATTCTTTTATTTTAAGAATATGAAGTAATAAGATACTCTTTGCCAATAATTACTAATCAAAAAATTAAATTGAACATATTTAGATGTTTAATATAAAGGTTGCTTGATGAAATAATAAAGAAAAAAGAACAAAATAGATATATTTTATAAATTCTTTAATAGATTAAGGAATATATATAATACTTTTTTTCAATTAAGTTAGATATATAAACAAATTTTATTCCAAAAATATATATAGTAAAGAACTTATTGGAAAAAAAAATTAAATTGAAAAATTTAGATGTTAATATAAAGATTTGCTTAATGAAATTATTAAAGAAAGAGTAAAATAAAAATATTTTAGTAAGTTCTTTAATTTGTTATGGGTTGAAATGTAATCAATACCTTGTTGATATTAAAAATTATATAAACAAAATAAATTTTAACAATTATTAAGGTAAAATAAAGAAGGCAAAAAATGACGCAATGGCAACCCCTCCCCCGTTTCTAATATAGGTGCATAAAAGGCATCTATAAACCTCCCAAAAATTTATTATAATTTTTACAATTCTCCTTTCATCTTAGGGCCAAGAAGAGGCCGGAAAGGAAAGGGAATGAAAGGCAAAATAGATCAGTCGTCAATTATTTTAAAGACAGATGCAGTATTTGCTGTGTTTGGAACGCCCATTGATTTCGGGGGGAAAAAAAAATGTGCTCCAGGTTAAGTTGGGTGGGACTATCCATGATGCATGCCTCCATTTCAATCGTGATATAATAATTGTCCATCCTTACATTGTTTTATGCCCTCAAATTCACACAAAAAAAACGTGCTTTGAAATCTGACGTTTCGTATGCTTCATCAAGCATCCATTACTGCTTTGTTTAAAAAAGTTTTTAAAATAAATGCCCCCATTGTAAATGTTAAAAAACACCCAACGTTATTCAGATCAAGCACAACTTGATAATATTTTAATTTGGATGCTGTAAACTGGCAAAATACGTACGTTACACCTCCTTTTCAATACATCAATAAATCACTCTGCCTGCTACAATCGTTTAAAACACAGCGGGCACCGTCCGTCAACATAATAGTTATCGACGCTCAGGCGACATTCTCATTTTTCTGGTATCTTGACTGGTGGCCGCTTGAATAATAATAGTTATTTCCAAATATAACCTCGCAACCATATAAACGCTATATATCAGGCTCAAATTTTTCCCACCATTAACTACACATATTTGCATGATCTGATTGATCAATCTGGGCATTATTCACGTAGTCTTTCATCACCATTGTCGCTGTTGATTGGGTTTGTGTAATGCGTCCATGGATGCTACTGGAAGACGAGTGTTTGTGCGCCGAAGACTCGTGCGACACGATGGTGAAGACTCCATTAAGACATTCTGGATGCACTCCCTACTCGTCAAATCAATGCAGACACTGACACGGTATCCTGATTCAGAAAGAAAAACAGGACGTCGCACAACTTCAGGTCCTCCAATTGTGTCCACTTCACGAACCAGAAATCCTACCAATCAACTCTTGATGACCTCCACATGATTATGCACTTTCAATGTCTTCTACTACACAGAAGAAAATAAAGAAAAAAATACAGAGCCCCTTCCAATGTTATCTACGTTGCCCAGGAGAACATAGAAAAAATAATGAAAAATTTCCCGCTGCTTCGGCCGTCAGGGAGGAGCTCGTCTCAGTGGATGTACTAAAAATTTTATCGATTTTTTTTTGTAAAAAATATTTTGCAACATACATATGTCATTGTTTTCTTTACGGATGTTCGCTTTGTCGCAAGAGCGGGTTAAATTTTACCCAAACACTGGTAAATCCCATCAAAAAGGAGCATAGAGAACGCACAGGGTGAAAGACTACTCAAACAAAATCATGTGCAGGAAATAACGCCATGATTTTCTTGTATAATCTTCAACAGCAACGGTCACAAGGCGCTTTAATTAAACTGAACATCCGTTGCAACTGTCATGTATGCTACGCCACGGAATGCGACGGCCATAGCCACAACCGCCTATTGTAAACCAGTTTTGGTTCTGCCTTTGATATCACGCCCCTCCAGTGCAGGAACCAACACAGCTCTCTGAATGGGGAAAAGACGCATAATGCCCTGTTTGGCATTACAATAGCCTCAACCAGACTCGTAAGCAATCGCAATATTATCCCCATCACTGCTTCTGGAAGGCTCTCACGTCTCTGTGATGGGCGAGGACAATGATATATTTGGCTAAATTATCATGTGCAGCAGATCGATTCTAAGTTATATTTCACTAGCTCAATGCTGGTATTTCAGTAAAAGCTAAAACTTTTACATTTATCCGGGGTGGGCCATATCTGGCAATGCAGTCTTTGTCACTGATGAATATGGCATCTTCTCCGTCCATCGCCAAACGCAGAATATGTCGTGCATATGGGCTGCGATTTGCTTAAATACATGAAACAAAATATGGGCCCTTACACATTTTAAGAATTTTATGGGCGACAATGGGGCCATATGATGGCTACAAACTTCTCCACGGTGTGCATCTGAACATGAGGAAAACAAATCTGCTTCCATCATATGTAGACAAACAATAAGAGCTTTTGAGTTCTTCCATTTCATTGCGGAATGTACAACAAACTTCTTCTATCTTTTCATGACAAACCAAAAGAAGGAGAAGGGATTCTCAGAGGAATCTGAACACAATTGCTCAGATATAGATCCCATCTTGAACCTGAAAAAAAACTATAAAAAAGCAGTCATTTATATTCTCAAGAACTTTCTGGTTTCTGAACTTTAAAAAAACAGTCAATTATATTTTCTAGAACTTTCTGGTTTCTAAATTTTAAAAAAGCAGTCATTTATATTCTCAAGAATTTTCTGATTTCTGATTCATCAATGATACAGAGCATACTCCCTCAATATGAGAAAAAAAATGGTAGTTAAAAAAATAAATGAAAGTTTGATACCATGTTAGAAAAACAAATACTTAATTGATTTATTCTAAGGATCAACTTTATATAAATAGCAAAGTTGATCATTGAGAGCTGTTGGATTACAACAACTCATCAAACCTTATGAAGACACCACTGAGTGTTCTCCTGACACATTCAGGAGATGAAACTCAAGTGTGTCTATCCTAGTAGAACTTAAGATAATATTCACTTATTCTAACAGAAAACTTCCAATTACATTGAAGGCAATTACAGTTCTAATAGAATAGGTCAGCGCTTGTGACTCGGTTAAAACATATAACAAAGAGCAGTATGGGATGTTATCCCTAGATTGTTATTTGAATGGTATTATGATAAGTCCCATTATTATTTGACATAGCTAGGCAGGCCACATTATTTGGTATGGGATAAATGAACGTGTGTCATAATGACCATGTGATATGAAGTTCAAGATCAGGGTATTGATATGGCACTTACCAACTCCAGGTAAGGGATAATCATTTAATTATGGAGATATATTTAAATACACAATTTCCTTTTATACATGTAATAAAACAAGATGACCTGGTAGTTGTAGGTTCAATATGATTAGAAGTGGGGAAGGATGTATCCACACTTTAGGTGTTATGGGCCCTAAAGAGTAACCCTTGCTGTGGATCCACACTCATACAAGAGGAACAATACTGGAAATAATGGATCCATAGAATAACACCTTTACAAGATTTGGCCAATCTCGATGACTTGGGTGGCTGTCTGTAGCAATCTAGAACTCAAGGTTGGTGTAATATACCTGTACTAAATAAATCTTATGAAATTAATTTATTGGGTGAATCAAATTATGCTATGATCTTGAGAGCATACTTTAAGCAAAATTGTTGTTTAAAAATAAAAAAATACCCCTTGGAATATTTGATGTTTTAGTGGCACAACCATGTGAGTAGACTTGGGTTGTTACAATCATGACCCTCCCTAGAAGACTTTTTGGTACAAAGAAATAGTGTATTAATATATGATGCTTTAATACCTAAGTTGAGCAATTAAACTGACTATGAAATGTTTAGTTGATTTGAAATATCATGATGTTGCTAGCATATCACCAAGATGTGTAGGATCAGGTTCACTCGTAGGTGGAAGAACAAGAATAATCCACCAGTAGTAGGAGTACTTGAGATTGGGGAAATGATGATTAAGGTAACTTATGTTAGAATTCCCAATATTAGAACTACAAAGCATTACAAAATTTTAAGAAATAAAATAGAACTGATTGATTATTCCATGGATTAAATTTGTATAAATAACAAAGTTGATCATTGAGAGTCGTTGGATTACAAAAACTCATCAAATCTAATCTAGACTATAACCGAGAGTTCACCTGACTCATGAAGGAGTGGAAACTCAAATAAGTCTATCCTAGTAGAACTTAAGATAATAAGTACTTATTCTAACACCCCCTCTTAAGTGATACTAGGGGTGTATTGTACAAATGAGTCTTGATAACAGAGCTTGATGAGGTACTCATGTACAATGGTTTCATTTTGAGTAGATGGTAAAAATCCAATGGGAAAAACCATCTATCAAAAGGAAAAAAGGAAGAGGTATATTTTTGGTTTACAAATATTGTCCTCTTAAAAAGGATGAGTCCTGGCAACATGGCCTTATGAGGTACTCATTTACAATATATATGAGAGATGGTGAAAAAACCACATGGGAAAAACCATCTACTATGAAATAAATAGGCATGTATTCGGATGGTGAAGATTGTCCTTAATAACAAAAAATATAATGAATCCTAGCAACATGGCTTGATGAGGTATTCATGTAAAATATGTAAGGTAGATATGACAAAAAAAACATGGGAAAAAACCATCCTCCAAATAATACAATAATAAAAGGAGAGGTGTAAAGACCTATGTTTCAATGTAGCTGTAATACTCCAAGTTTCTCTCACAATTGTATGTAACACAGAGAAGGAAATGACTTTGTGAAGATGTCTGCAACGTGAATTTTAGTTGGAATATAGTCCAAGTATATGTCCCCTTTTTGAATATGTTGTCGAATTAATTGCATGTGTATCTCAATGTGCTTGGTGCGCTGATGTTCAATTGGATTATGCTCAATATGAATTGTGCTCTGATTGTCATACCAAATAGTAATAGGTTTTTTATTGGAAAACCAAAATTATTTTAGAATCTGATGAAGCCAAAGAGCTTCTTGAATTGCTAAAACTACTACTTTGTATTCTACCTCTGTAGATGATAAGGCCACTACTTGTTGTTTTTTACATAACCAAGCAATTGGTGAATAACCAAGACAAAAAACATAGCTAGAAGTTGAACATATGTCTTCTATTGAACCTACTGAATTTGAATCTGTGTAGCCAATGATATCCATTGATTTTATCTCATATAAGAGCCCAAAGTGATTAGTTCCTTGCAAGTAGTAGATGAACCCTTTTACTACTTGTTAGTGACTAAAATGAGTTTGATGAGAGAATCTAGATATTAAGCCAACAACATAGGAGATATTTGGATGGGCATGAGTAAGGTATAACAAACTCCCTATAAGCTAATGGTATAGAGTTGTATCACATAGAGGGGATGTGTAGGAAGTACTTATATTGACTCCAGACTAGAAATATGTGGGATACGGTTTGCAATCTATCATTTTAAACCTTTGAAGAAGATCTATAGTGTATATTTGTTGACACAATGAAATTCCTACATTTGTTTGATTTATTTGGATCCCAAGGAAGTAATGTGCTAGATCCAGATCAGCCATATCAATTTTTTTAGAGAGAGAGCCTTTTATAGTACTAGTGAGTAGCAAATCATCAACATATAGAACACGTACGGTGATTTTTCCTTTATCTCTCCAAATGTAGACTGTGTTATCAAACTCACAATGAGAAAAACCTAAGGAAAGAAGGAAGGAGTCCATTTTTTCATACCAAGATCTAAGAGCTTGTTTGAGGTCATAGAGAGACTTATTTAGTCTACAAACAAGAGAGGATTCTTGACTGAAACCAATAAGTTGTTTGATGAATATATCTTCCTTTAAGTACCCATGTAATAAAGCACATTTTATATCCATTTGAAAGACATATCACTTTTGGGAAGCATCCAGAGCAAGAACAAGTATAATAGAATCCATTTTTGTAACTGGTGCAAATGTTTCAGTATAATCAATTCCTTCAATTTGAGAGAAACCTTTGGCTACTAGGCAAGCTTTATGTTTGTCAATTTCTCCATTCAGCCCATATTTTGTTCTGTAAATACATTTACAATGAACTAATTTCCCTCTTTTAGGCAGGGGAACTAAATCCTAAGTTTCATTTTTTATTGAGGAAAAAAAATCATTCTCCACAACATCATCTCATTTTTTAATACTAGTTGCCTCTTTGAAGGATCGAGGATCATAGGAAATAGACTGACATACAATACCAGTGCCTCTGGATGATGGAAGTAGCTTCTTTAACAATGGTGTGGGACCATTTTGGCATAGTGGAAGGATTTGAAGGAGTGGAAAGACTTTGAGTTGAAGTTATAGGTTCCTCATCTTGATTATCAATCTCTAAATTAATCTCTAAAGTTGGTTCTTCATTATATTGAGGTTCTAGTATAGGATAAGGCTCAATAGGAGAAGAGGATGGTTGAGGATATTTCTGAGAGAATGTTTCATCAAGTTGGGCATTCCTATGAAAAAGACCTCATGAGTTGTAGGATCAAGGAGCTTGTATGCTTTCATTTCCTTATAATAACCAATAAATATGAGCTTTTTGCTTTTATTATCTATAGTCTTCCTTTTCTTATTTGGTATGTGCACCAAATTAGTACACCCAAAAATATTGAAGAAGGAGACATTCGTTTTTGAGCCATTCTATGCTTCTTCAAGAGTTAAATGGTCAAGAGCTTTATGATGTGTGCGATTTTGAATATAGTTTGCACAGTTTATAGCTTTTGCCTAGAAATGTTCTGGAAGATCTCTTGAATGGAGAATGAAGTTTACCATTTCCTTCAATGTAAGGTTTTTACTCTCTGCAATACCATTTTGCTGTAGATTATGGGAGACAAAATGTTGATGAATGATGCCATGACTTGACAGAAATATGGATAACTCATTACTACAGTATTCCCTCCCATTATTTGTATAAATTTGCTTGATGTTGCAAGAATCCTAATTTTCAACTAAGGATTTGAAGACTTTGAAGTGGGATAAAACATAACTTTTATATTTTAGGAAGTAGACCAAAGTTATTATAGAAAAGTCATCAATGAAGGTTAGAGCATATTTTGCTCCTTTGAAAGAAGGTTTTGGAAAAAACATCAAGTCACTATGGATTAACTCTAGAGGGGATGAGGATTTTAGAGAACCACTTGATGGGAAAGGATCTTGATGTTGCTTTACAAGAGAACATACAGGACATACTCCATCAATAGAAGTGACTTGAGGTAAATCTATTACCATTTCATGGGTGCTCAATTCTTTTAAGTAGTTATAACTAAGATGACTAAACCTTCAATTCCAAATTTTACTTTCAATATCTCCATGAGCCACAAAACAAAAGGCCCCTTATGGATTTTTGAATCCTTTGAAGTGAAATTGGTGAGTGTTGTGATCAATATCTTATTTTACTACAAGAGAGTGGGGGTCTTGCAAGTCTCTTATCTCAACTCCTATTGGAGAGAAGAGAACAGTTTTACCCTTTCCAGAAGTACAAGTATGATAGACGAAGAGGAGATTTGTTGTAATGTTTGGAACATATAGAACATTATTTATTGAGCCATCATCAATGGATATGTCACCCTTTCCTTTAATTGGGATAAAGGAGGAGTCACCAATTTCTATGCTACATGTTGAACTTGAGGAGATAGAAGAGAATGACTCATCTAAAGAAGTCATGTGATGAGTTGCTCCAGAATCTAGGACCTAGTAATTAGATGAAGTATTTTTGGTCTTTCCTTGGACATTTAGGGCTTTTTCTATTTGATTTTTATTGACTACCTCTATTTGTTGTAATATTTTCCAGTATTTGATTGTAGAATGACCATTATTTTTGTAGTGAGTACAAGTTATGGGACTTATTTATTTCTTTTTGAATTTTTCTTTGGAGGATATGGATGCTACTAAGGCTTTAGAGTAAGAGGAAGAGATCTCATACTTTGCAATTTTTTTTTCTTCTCTAGTTAATCTCTCACAGAATTCTTCTAATGAGGGCATTTTGAAACTTGCACCAAGAGCATATTTTGTAGATAGAAAGGTGGTTGCGAATATCTGAAATACACCATTTAATTTAGAAATAATTAGATAGATGTATTATTCATATTTTTTATCCTTACCACAACTTTTAAATTCAGTAATAACTTCTTTGAATTTTGAGAGAAAGTAAACAATATTGTTGAAGTCATTAGGAGATAAAGCTGTTAATTCTGCCTCAAGCTGCATAGACCTCATTTGATCTACTTTCCCAAAAAATTTCTTTAGTTTCTCCCAAATTTCATGATAATTTTTACAATATGTAATGTGAAACCACAATCTTTCATTTATATTAGATCTTATAATACCCATTGTTTCATACATCTTTCCTTTATGAACAAATATTTCATATTCTTTTTCAAACTCGGGTTGCTTTTCTTCTAATAGGTGTGTGAGCCTTTTTTGAGAAATGAGATTTAAAATTTTTGTTTTCCATGTATGGTAGTTATGAGAAGTAAGAGGATAAATTGTATTCATTGAAATTATTTTAAAGTTAAGCCAAAGTTCCCCCCTTTAACTTTAATTTAGAGAATGCAATGGATATTATTCTAGGAATGCCTGTAAGAAACACCAAATATATCAAAATACCCACCCTAATGAAAGGGAAACTATACGTAATTGAGGATATTTGATATCAATTTTTAGGCTTATAGAGAACAAATATTCCAAGCCTATATATCTTTTCTCTTCAAATACCCACCTTGACAAGAGGGAAACTATAAATATCGATTAGATTTGATACTTGGAACATAGGCTTTATATCATTTAGACCTATATTGGTTTTCTTAATAACCCGCCCTTACTTGAGGGAATCTATAAGTTATTTAAGATGTGCATTATGGTTTATTGGTGATATAATATATTTTTCCTTTAGAAATATTTAAGAAAGGATAAATAGATTAAAAAAATTATGTACTTGAATTTTAATTTTAAGTTACTTTGTAAAAAAAAATTAATCAAAATAAGTTAATAGAGATATAAGAAAGGAAAATAATATATAATTATATGTTCTCACTTTCATTTATTAAGATATCTTTATATTATATTAAAGAACTTTTTGAAAAAAAACAATTTGAACAAAGTAAGATTTTTAATATATAGATTAGCTTTAGAAGATTTTATAGAATGAATAAATTAATGTTATTTTATTTAGATCTTTAATATATAAAGGATTGTTAAATGAAATAAAATACCTAACCTATATTATATTACAATGATATATAAACAAAAGACTTATAATAAAGGTAATATTGCAAAATATAGGAGGCAAAAATGAATCAATAACAAACCCCCCTAAAGCAATATATAGGTGCAAAATAAAAAGGAACCTATCAACACCCCCAAAAAAAATTAAATTTTATTGATATTACAACTTCTTTTTTATCTTTGTGGTCACTAAAAGGGCCCTTAAAGAAAAATATAGAAGATAATATGAGGGAAGATATGAATATATAGTTTTTTTACATATGCAAAAAAAAATTAAAGAACCAAAAAATATGCAAGTGAAAATTCACACAAGAGACAACGGTGAATCTGATTTCTCCCATGCTACGTCAAGAGGTAGTGATGAATCTAGATTTGAAAGTTGAGAATGTTTCGATATTCACTGAAAAAATAGGAGATTAGTCCAAAAAAATCATAAAATAAATAATATATGTTTATGGATCTATGAGCAGGACGAATCTGAATTCACCAAAGCTACGTCAATGGGTAGCGAATGTGATTTGAAAGCTGAGAAATGCTTCGAAATCGTTGAAAAAATAGGATATTAGTGAAAAAACAAAAATATTATTAAAAACCACTAACAATATTTTGGATCCACTACCAATATACAATTTTTAAGATTGAAGGCGCACCAAACTGAGGGAAAAAATCACCAAAAAATCCATGAATCTACTATAAGGGCAACGACGGATGAGGAAGCTCCAGTGAGACACCTTGAAAGAACTGAACACCCAAATTTCTCAATAAAATTTTAATATCACAATGCAGTTAGGATAGAACATTGTTAAAACTTGAGAGAATGTATATGATGTAAATTCCATTCATTTAGATGAATATATAACAAAACTGAAGCTCTCCAAAGAAACGTCAAAGGACGATAATTATGGGGAGTCTTCAATGAAACTAAATGTTGGAGAAGATATGTTTTTTGAAATTTGAGAAGATTTTGAAATACCAGTTAAAACTAACCATCGTGCATTGGGAAGATACATTGGCAAATATACCAAAATGGACTTTGGTTTACCAAATTTCCACCCGATGATTTTGAGAGATAATTTCGAATGTCAAATTTAAAAAATATAGGTAGAGACGCCACAATTTTTAAATAATATCAATGGGCCTTATTTTTACCAAATGGCCATCAATATTGATGCTAGAAACAGAGCATTTCTTTACTAAAGAGATTCAAAAAAATATATAACAGCCAGGAACCATACCCACAATTTTATTGTCTTAAAAAAATGAAATACCTATGTGTTTTATCTCCACTTAGTGAATGTATGCTGCGATAGTAATAATGATGCCAACGCAAGTATGTGTTCACTAAAAAATTGAAATGTAGTGATGGTTGTTGGGCCAATGATTTGTGTCTGAGAAGAGAGTTGGAGATTGAAAAAGGCCTTTGAGGAGAACAATAAAAAGTACAGGTAACAAAAATTTCAAATATTTATATTATTTGAAAAACTATTTGATAATTTTGTATAATATGGTAAAAAACATCAAGTGTTACTATTTAGAGATTACCATAAACAATATCTCAAGTAAAAATTGTAGATTTAAAAAAATGAGCAATCTAAAAAACCTCTTCTCTTTTTCAAAAAATAAAGACAAAAGATAAGAGATGTGAACCAGTTCATGAAACTGCCTTCAAGAGAGAATGCCTAGCAGAAGTTATCCTGCTCTAGTACAATGTAAGAATTACCAAGAGTAGAACTACAAAGCATTACAAGATGTGAAGAAACAAAATAAAACTGATTGATTATTTTATGGATCAACTTTGTATAAATAACAAAGTTGATCATTGGGAGCCGTTGGATTACAGCAGCTCATCAAATCTGATCTAGACTATAACTGAGAGTTCACCTGACTCATAAAGGAGTAGAAACTCAAGTAAGTCTATCCTAGTAGAACTTAAGAGAATAATTACTTATTCTAACAACTTAGGCGGTAACATTAATGGATACCTTCATATAGGTATGTATTCAGTTAGGGATAATCATCAAAAGCTAGCAACCTTGAGCCCCAAATTGATAGCCTAGTAGCTATCATAAATTTTCAAGGTTGATGGAAATATTCCCTCTTTATATGTGTATATGTTTTGTCATCTTTTACTTCATTACTATCTACATAAATGGTTTGGAAAATATTTAGAAGTTAGTTGTTTTGAAAACTCCTTGTTTTGCTAAACCTTTCAAAACAATGGCATGATATTACTATTGGATAAGAGAACTTATTATTCTATGTTTTATATGTAAAAATAAAATAATAATATACATGTAAATAAATAGTAAGGCTTTTATTTAATTGATAATTGAAATTCATTAAATAAATAGTAAGGCTTTTATTTAATTGATAATTGAAATTCATTAAATAAATAGTAAGGCTTTTATTTAATTGATAATTGAAATTCATTAAATAAATAGTAATACTTTTATTTAATTGATAATTAAAATTCATTAAATAAATAGTAAGGCTTTTATTTAATTGATAATTGAAATTCATTAAGTAAATAATGAGACTTTTATTTAAATAATATTGGTAATTTACTTTATAATTATCTAATTTCATTAATGGGATAATATAACCCTCCCTTAATTCAATAAATCTTGTATATTTGATTTGGTAGAACCACCTCTCAGAGAATCCGATTGTGGTTGCCTGGTGAAGATTTCGGCTCACATTTGGGAATATGGTTTTATTTATAGCCAGATATTGGGAGAAGCAAGGTTATGCACAACGACGAATATTATCTAATAGGTCGAATGTTTGCATTTTTGTAAATTTAAATTGGCAAAATTGGAGACCCTGGATGTCAGCCCTTTCACCCAAAATTTTGAGGATTTTTTTTAAGGTGTCAGTTTGCCATTTGTTGATAATAGTATTAGATTTTTTTTTTTAAATTCACCAAAACTCTTGCCTAAATTGTGGACCATTTTTACCTTAAATTTATAAAAAATTTAATTTATCCTGCCCAACTCACCAACTATAACACTATAAATAACTAACACGTCAGTGATACTTTTTCACTTAACCAAACCAAAGAGTACATATGATCTGTTGCACTCGGATCGACATCCAGACTTTTTTATGCACCCAGGTAGAAATTTGTCCACCTAACATAGTTATGCACTAGGACCGATATCAAGAATGCCTGCATAGATCTGCATCCATATCGTCATTCGATATTTATTCTATAGATAGACTACCATCCAAAACTAATTTGTAGTTGGTCCAATATTCAGATGGCCTGAAATTTTTTTGATTTGAACCAACATTCGGTCTTTATTTTGTACCCAAACCACCATCCTATATTAACTTCTATACGGATTGACATTTGGAAAAACTACATATGATCTAACATAGGTCTGCAACCAGATCGACATTCGACACTCTTTCGAAAATGGGCTATCAATTAACTTTTTTCTTAAAATTGGTTGACTATTGAGCCTTTTTCCAACCGTATCTACCTCTAGATCATTTTTTTACACTAGGTACTCTATTTTTCTTAAAATTGTGAATCTATGATCCTGTGTTTTTTTGGTTTTTTAGAGAATATGAGTTGAAGAAATTGTAGTAATAAGATCTATTTTTCTATCATCACATTGTCATTTTTATGTTACTATTTCTTATCATTTATTAAAAGTAATTCAATGCTCTTTTTCCCATGTTATTCTCTTTTTTTTCATATTCTCAATGTTTTCCCCTATTTTCTCTCTTTTTGTTAACACATTTTGATTTTGTTTCTATTGACATCTGCTTTTCTGTTACAAGATTATGATTAGGTCAATTCTTTGGTTCTCTAAGGATATTTTGATGCTCTATTTCTCTAAATACTTTGTGATTCTTTTCTTCTTATTAATTTTGTACTAGAATTTTATATTTTGCCACATTTGTATGTGTAATTATATATTTTGCATACACAAGTTTTTTTTCTTACATTTATTGAATTTTTATATTGATTAGTTTTATGCTCTTATTAGTTACAAGTGTTATCTCTAGAAAATAGTTTAGTAGAAAAAGAACACAATAAAACACATCTAGAAATATATATGTATTTTTACCAACCCACCATTTGTTTATTCTAATTACAATATTATCTTCAGCCCTCATAGAACTAAAATATCTCCAACATTTTATTAATTTTCTAAATTGAAAAATATTTTCTTTACAAGTAAAATATCACCTACTGGTAATGCAAAGAATGGGGCCAAATATTTAGCTAAAAATATTATCTTGAATTATTTTAACAATATGTCGAAATCCAATGAGCTATCGACATCCGAACAAATTAAAGGTACAAATGATTTTTGTATTCTAAATAGTTAATTGTATATTCCATGATTATTTTAAATAATCATTTCTTCCTTAAATAGTTGACTCATAGTATGTGTCTCTATTCATATTTTATGATGATATGAATCATATTCCTTTTTATAACTTTTTTTGTTAAATCTAAAAATAATAAAGAATATTATTGTATGCTACTATACATAATACCTTGTTGACCTTGATATGCTTCCACTTGAAGGTATTCCTCGCCAATATATGCCTTCTAATGAAAATTATTTTAACAATTACATTTAACAAACACTTTAAGATATTCCTCAAGCAGACATGCTAGTTGAAAATAAAGTGATAAATAAATACATTAAAAAATTATTTTGAATCCTCAAGAAAAATTACTAAAAATAGAAAGACATCTAAGTGGGCTATTGGAAGGAAATTTAAAGATGAACGAGAAAAAATATTTCCTTGGATAGATCCTATCCTGTCCGTGGAAAACCAATTCAAATAAAAAGAATTTAGATGCAAAATTTATAGTTGGAAACTAGGTAATGATCACAGGCTTCGAAATAAGATAGATACAATAGAAAAACATGTTAAAATTTATGTAAAATTTGGAGGAAGTGATGGAAAAATAAAAAAAAAAGTTAAGTGGAAGGATGCATCACAATCTATGCATGTTAGTTATGTAATAGAATATGACAATTACTTAAAGCGACAACAATCTCTTGTTGGGAAATATGAAATGATTAAGTCCCAATTTCAAAAAATCATAAGATCACTTTAGCTTAAAAATATTTGCAATTGGTTGTTGTATATAGTATTCTAAAAAATGGTAGACAAATGTCTAATTTATGTGATTATAAGCACCTATTTGAAATATCAATGTGCAAAACCTTCCTCATTCCCATTTTTTAGATCAAAGATATTGGAAAATTGTAAAATGTCTATCATTAGTTGATAAGGAGAACCTGAGGGAAAAAATATAACATGGAAAATTCATATCACTTTCTATTGATGAGGTGATAGTTGTAGATAACACATCATTGATTTGCATGAATGTAAGGCAACCTAATTTTCTAGGATTACATATGATGGTGAAAAGTTCAAATGCAAAAAATATCTATAATTTTGTTGTGAATAGTTTCAAGGATATTGTGGGAATGAATGATATAGAGATAGCCACAAATTTAATATGCATTGAAATTGATGGTGTTTCTATAATACAAGGGCACCAGGAATGGTCTTTGTGTTCATATTCAAACCTTAGTTGCCCCATATATGATATCCTTTCATTGCATGGATCATAGAGTGAATATTGCATTTAAAATCATGACCTCTTTTGAAAATGTTGCGAGAGTGGAAGATCTTAATTGTAAAATATATTTTTATATTTCTTGCAGTCCAAAAAGGTTTGCAAAGTTTCAATAGTTTGCACTAGGAGTTACAAAATAAAAAATATATTAAAATATGTGGATACAAGGTGTATTTCACTGTATCAACGTGCACACACATTTCTTAAATAATATCAATTATTAATGAGTTTTATGTATTAAAATTGTAGGGTAGTTTGTAAGGCAAAATATTTCTTGTTCCGTTTGATTGACTTCAAAATCCTTTTAACATTATGTGGTATTCTTCCAATGTTACATGAAATGAATGGATTTATTAAACATACACAAGAGAGATTCATCTATATTTTTGATTTCACAAGGATGAGAAAGCAAATATGTATGATTATTGACAGCTTATATGTGTCCCAAAAATATTTTTAATATCCCTTGTTTGATAGTTGGAATACATTGGCAAACGTGAAGGATCCATTTTTTTTTAAGTTTGACATTAGTGATAATATTTGTATTAATGTTCATGGAAAGATGATACCTTTGTATTTTTTTGAAATGTAAGCAAGTATAGTTATTGATGATGTATGAAAAGCTTAGTGCATGATGGAAAGAAATTTTAGTAGGGTTAACCCTTAGGAATACTTTGTCCCCCATGTTGAATTACCTAGGTGTTCTCTTAAGGTCTGCATAACTATTTTGTTTATCTGAGGCTTCTTTGAGACTTTGGCATATGTCATTGAGATGGTCTTCCATTTCTCTTACTATATATGATCCAATCATCACCTAATCCTATAGATTACTCCATGTTAATGGCATTATGCACCTCCTCCTGTACAGAGACTCGAATGGAGCCATGCCTAGAGAAGTATGGTAACTATTATTGTAAGAAAATTTTACCAGAAAAAGGTAATCCTCCCACTTTAATTGGTGATCCATACAATACATACAAAGCATATCCTCTAAGACTTGATTCACTCTTTTTATTTGTACATCTATCTTAGGATGATAAAAAGTACTAATATTGAGATTTTTTCCCATGCTTGATGTAATATCTATCAAAATTTGAATTTAAATCGAGAATCCCTATCCGATATAATTGTCTCAGGAAAACCATGTAGTCGTAGCACTTATTTGGGAAATTTTTGGACTACAGTGGAAGCTCCATATTTAATATTCCCAGGCAGAAAATATACCACTTTGGTCAATTTATCTATTACCATAAAGATAACATCATGATAAAAAAATATTTTTAGGCAATCCGACAATAAAATACATAGTCACAACTTACCACTTATGTTGTGAAATATCATGCAAAAATAAACGACCAACTGGATGAATATGTTCAACTTTCACTTTTTGACATTCCAAATACCTAGCCATAAATTCAGCGATGTCCCTTTTCATTCCTGACTAGTAATATTCCTTTTTCAAATTCTCATACATCATTACATATCCAGTATGAGCAGAATAAGAACCACTATGTGCTTCTTGCAGAATCATATTTCTCAGGTCTTTATCATTAGGCACTACCAGCCTATTTCTAAAAATTAATGTATCTTCCCAGATTCTAAATTCTCTTACTTTATTAGAATCTTGTTGAATCATTTCTCGATACTTCTGAGAATATTCATCTTGAATTTGCAATTTTATGATTTGATCAATTATAACAGATTGACAATGGGACATTGCATTGATATACCACCTTCTACTTAAAGCATATACTAATTTATTTTCCTTCTCCTTTATGTAATCTATATCAAAATCATATTTTGCCAAAAATTCTCTCCAACATCATTATCTGGTATTAAGCATTGGTTGAGTAAAAATATATTTTAAAATTTGATAACCTATTCTAAGCTCAAAGGATTTACCAAGTAGGTAATGTCACCACATTTTTAGGGCATGTACCATAGCAACCAAATCTAAATCATGTGTGGTATATTTAATCTCATTTTTCTTGAGTTTTCAAGACTCTTAAGCAACAACACCATTCTTTTGCATAATAACCCCTCCTAATCCTTCCATAGAAGCATCAATACACACTATGAATGGTCATGTGGGATCTTCTATTCTAATAATAGGTGTTAATTTTAACTTCTCTTTAAGAATTTTAAAAGCCTCTTCACATTGTTCCATCCATTTAAAAAATTTTCCTTTCCTTTGGAGATTTGTTATTGGATAAGCTATTTTAGAAAAAATTTGAATAAATTTGCAATAATATCTAGCCATCCCCATAAAACTCCACACTTTGGAAGCATTTGTTGGAGCAAACCAATAAATAATAGCCTCAAATTTCTTTGAGGCAATAGCCATCCCTTCAGTTAATATTACATGTCCTAGATATTGAACTTGGGTTGCATAAAACTCACACTTGGATATTTTTCCATATAATTGATTATTTCTAAGTATTTCATGAGCAATTCTCATATGAAAATCATGCTCTTTTTTACTTTTAGAATAGATCAATATATCATCAAGTAATATAAACACAAATTGATCTAGTCGTTCATAAAACACACTATTCATCAAATTCATAAAAGTTGCTAGTGCATTGGTCAATCCAAAAGGCAAAACTGTAAACTCATAATGACAATATCTAGTTTGGAAAGTAGTTTTATGAGTATCTTCTTACCAGATTCTCAATTGATGATATCCAAATCTAAGGTTTATTTTGGAGAAAATTGTGGCTCATTTTAGTTGATCAAATAAATCATCTATTCTTTGTAAAGAGTACTTATTGTTAGTAGTCATATTGTCTAGCATTTGGTAATCAATACATAGCCTTAAAGTTCCATCCTTCTTCCTCATGAACAGAGTTGGTGCACCCCACAGTGTTACACTAGGTTTCATATGTCATTTTTCCAAAATTTCTTGCAACTAAGTCTTAAGTTCTTGCAACTCTATTGTAGTCATCCTATATGGTGCATGAGCTATAGTTATTGCTGAAAGCACGATGAGATGGAAACAAAAAAGGAAAATTCCAAGTACGATGTGTGCAAAACCAAACTTAACGCTAAGAGCCTATATATTGAAAAATGCATGAAAGGAAAGAACATAAACGAATCAACACAAGATAAAAGCAATATGGAATAGGGTCCTATTTATTGATATGCTTTTAAATTTGTGTTACAATACGTCTGCTTCCTTTTTAGGGGATAGGAGAGTCAAATTTGTTTCTTATCACATCCATGGATAGCAATCCTTCTTCTGCGTGCCCACATATAATATGGGTAGACCAAAATGTCACTGCCACTTGTGTATATGAGTTTTTAATCCTTACTTCTCATCTGATGTCAAATACCTACATTCAAGGAAACAAAAAATCTCAATAGCACCTGCAGATAGAATAGAACATGCGTTTCCCAAGGCCTACTGTTAGTGTATACATGAAAATATTAAACAGATAACCAAATAATATCAGAATGACCTAAAAATTTTATAGAAGCATGAATATGTTACCAGGAATCCACTACAAAAGGAACAGTCGATAAATTCTTCACAAATTTGTATTCGCTCCGAGGCGGGACGAATAAACCTACAATAAATTGTCAGAAAGCACCCTCTTCAATGTCCTATCCAGAAAGCTCCAAATGACCTACAAAGTTGGGGTTAGCTAATTGGGGGTATTTTTGGAAGACCCAGAAGGTCATATTTCTCTAATTTGGCCTCTAGCACCCATATTTTGATAATGGCATCTGCAAGTTAGTAAATGCGGGAAATGATAAAAACCTGGTCAATCATGCTCAAAATGAAGTAAAATTTAAACTATAGCCTATTTAAATAACCTAGAATAATATGCAAAATAAAAATTAGAGAAATATGTCACATATTTCTAATCGCTCTGGGGTGGGGCGATTAGGCCGTGACAGCTTGGAGGGCGTTCGGGGTCAGGACGCCCGTCGTTTGGGACTTTGTTTCGGCACCAATCCACTTGGGATGGGTCCAAAACCTCTTATGGGGTGTTGTCAATAAATTTTGTGGAATATTATGGCCAAATGTTTGGGTTTTGGGTCTAGATTGTGCTTCCAATAATCACCCAATAACCTCCCTCCAAAAGAGAGATCAAGGATGTAAAAGCACAATCAAAAGGTGTGTATGTGTGGATGTAAAATGGCAGCACTTCGTTGCTCAAAATGCTACCTCTCTCTCCATATTTTTGGGTGAGAAGACTCACCAATTTATAGACCTAGGGTCTCTCTATTTGAATGCGCATGTGAGGGCACCACTGGAGTTGCATGTCCTATTTTGGGAAAAAAATTATTCCTTGATTTAGAGTCTCCTTGCATGAGGCCTCCAAAAATCCAAGACATGCATGACTGAAGTCTTTCTCCTTGATTTGAAGTCATTCCTCGCAATTGCATGGCCTAAAGCTGTAGTTAATTGGCAGACCTCTCGAGATTTGACTTTTTGCCAGTCAAACTTCCTATTCGCCTCACCCTGGGGCGAATGCTGATAATCGTCCCTAGGTGGGATGAATACCAGTTTGTATTCATCCTAGGGTGACACGAGTAGGGATAAAAGTACCAAAAATGTGCCAAATTGACCTTTGACCCTCCAAAATGCTTTTGGGAGTGGTTAGGACCATTGTTTAACCTTTGGGGGTTGCCCTAGGGGCTGTGTGTGTCAATGTGATCGGTGCTTGTTGTCACATAATGGGATTGGTGCTATTTTAGTGTCTACAGATGCCCCTTTTTGGGAAGCATTGTGCAAGGTGCAGCACCGAGCAAAAATAGATAACCAAAGCACTAATTATTAGGGTTTCTCAGTAACCTAACCAAATTTTGATGCCCCAAGTATGGAAAGAGCATGCATTCTTGAATCCTTGCTTCTGACGAGCTAAGGAACTTAATTCAAGTGTTAACCTTTTTTCAATGAGGTGTTACTTGAGCTTGGACATTGATCATTCATGAATAGACAAAGGGCGCAACATTTTGTCTGTGGGAACCTTCAGTTCATGATTCATGAATGCCAAGTGTTTTATTAGCTTATGATTATTGCTTGTTTGCTACCCCATGCAGGGGCGTGATTGTCTTTGTTAATGATCCTTTGAATGCATGTTATTTCCTTGATTGGGTATATCTTTGTTGATTGGTGACTAAGTGTGACTACCCCCTCAAGCGACGAATTGACGAGGGAATGACCGACATGAGAAAATCGAGGAGTCACTTGACCCAAGATGACTTAGGTAAGGGTGCCTTCAGTTGTTTTACCATTGAATGCTTAAGCAGTTTTTGAACATTCTGACATGTTTTTGGTGGGTTTGAACCCTTTTTATGACGCATTTTGGAGCTGAAATTGTCAAAAATCCATCCTCCCGTGGAGCGGTCCAGCTATGATAGCCTTCTTAGGGAGTAGGATAGGTACAATTTGTGACCCCAACATCTATTTTGGATGCCAATAATGTCAGGTGCAAAGGCGCCTTCGTTCAAAAATGTTACTGTTATTTTTGGTTGGGTTTTGACCCTTTTGTGATGCCTTGTGGGGATGAAATTCTCAAAAATTCGTCGTTCCGTGGAGCGGTCCGGCTATGGTAGCCTTCTTAGGGAGTAAGATAGTGAGGATTTGTGACCCCGAAATCTGTTTTGCATGCCCGGAATGTCAAGTGCAAAAGCACTCTTATTGGACATTTTTATTACTTTTTTTGGTGCATTTTTGTGTATTGTTTGCTGTTTTTGAAATTTTTGCTCTGTATTCGTCCCTGGGTGGGACGAATACCAGCTTAGTATTCATTCCAGGGTGGGACAAGTGTAAACCATGGCACTCGTCCCAGGGAGGAATGATTACATGCTCAAAAAGCCTATTTAAGGGCCAAAATTGGGTGTTGGGCTCATTTGCATTTTTTTTCCTGGCAATTTGGAGCTCTAAGGAGGAGGAGGTCAATTATGCGAAGCGAAGCGCTGCCGAATTTTTCCCACCACCATGATTTCACACACTGAATCATCCAGCGGTGGAGCCGAAGCAAGACCAGTGAGTGCCCTTCCTCTTTATTGTTTGTTTGCTTTACAATTTTAAAATCACAAGTTATTTGTTTTTTTGTCCTTTTGTTTTTTGTTTTTCAAATTTAAAAATGAAACCCTAGTTTATCAAAATTAACACTTAGTTGAAAACTGAGTGTAACCCTAGTTTGAACAAAGATCCAAAGTTAGTTTAAAACTGAGCTAAAAAACTTAGTTTAGAACATAACTTAAAAACTTTGCTTAACCTAAATTGAACAAAGATCAAAACTTTGGTTAGAAACGTAGGGTAAAACTGAGCTGAAAAACGTAGCTAAACCCTAGTTATTTGTTGTGGTTTGTGTTTTTGTGTTTGTAAGTGATCAGTCAATTTTTAGAGTTAAAAACCCTAGGACTAATAAAAAATTATTTTGTTTTAATTTTGTTGTTTTTAATTTATCAGTTAGAGTTAAAACCCTAGAACTAACAAACAATTATTTTTTATTTTTTATTTTTTGTTTTTAATTTATAAGTTAGAGTTAAAACCCTAGAACTAACAAACGCTTTTTTGTGATTTTTGTTGTTTGTTTTTAATTTATCAGTTAGAGTTAAAACCCTAGGTCTGAGAAATTATTTTTTTGAAATGTTTTGTTTGTTTTTGTAATTTATCAGTGTAGAGTTAAAACTCTAAGACTGACAAATTATTGTTTTTGAATTTTGTTATGTTTTTGTTTAATTTATCAGTTGATAGTTAAAACCCTAGAACTATCAAATTAGTTTTTGAATTTTGTTATGTTTTTGTTTAATTTATCAGTTGAGAGTTAAAACCCTAGAACTAACAAATTAGTTTTTGAATTTTGTTATGTTTTTGTTTAATTTATCAGTTGAGAGTTAAAACCCTAGAACTAACAAATTAGTTTTGAATTTTTTTCGTATTTAGTTGTACATTGTTATGCATTGCTATATATTCATGTTATTGTTGTACAGTTTTTCAATGTTTTAATGTTTTTGTGTTGTTTTCTTTTGCAGGTTGTGAAGAGCCGATATCGTGTGCCCATGGTTTTCACTGAAGCATGAGAGGCACTGACTTTGGCTGACTGGGAGTGGCTTGATGCCCTTGGGCTCAAGCAGGTGACTCGACTAGAGCCTGTGGTCGGGGATCGGGCCTATATGAAAACCCTGATTAACTTGTGGGATTACCGGACCAACACCTTCCATCTCCCAACAGGGGATATGACAGTGACCTAAGATGATGTCTATTGGATCCTTCAGATTTCTATAGACGGACTGTCAATCCGAACGACATCGCGGGATCAATGGATAGTAGTGTTGAAACGTTGCTTTGGACATGGAGAGGATATGGGGGTGGACAGCCTAGTGGAGATGGTAGAGGGCGACTGCCAGATTGGTGGTATTCTGGTTTGATGGTCACTGGAGATGGGTGTGTTGGGAGTGAGGCACGTCATACTAATGGGCCTCATTTTCAACATGCTTCTCCCTGACTCTTTGGATACAAGTTTCTCGTGGAACCTACTAAAGGTGGTGTTTTGCTTAGTGGAGTGTCCGACGGAGGCACCTATGATCATGAGATGGGGATAGACTATGCTGGCACAGCTCTATGATGAGCTGTACGAGATCTGCTACTAGAGGTAGAAGGGGATTAGTTGTAGCTACTTATTGTAGTGCTGGGCTTGGCAGCACATAGCAGTGGAGAGGTCGATGGGGCTACCCTAGATGATTAGGGCGAAGATGGTAGACTAAGATATTGGTTACGAGGCACTGTGGTAGAGGTCTAAGGAGCAGGGTCAGAGTCGATGATGGGTAGGTGTCGTAGGGAACTATGTCGATGCCTTCGCTCATCTTGCTCTAGGGGAGGTGTTCTAACACCCCTATCAGGACTGTCTAGCCTGGATTGAGGCTGGAGAGTGGCTCTAGTGGGTACGAAGGGGGAGGTGGCTGATTGGGTGTCATGGTATTGAGCAGGAGTTTTTCCCATATGGCCGGGTTACACGATAGTTTGGGGTGCACCAGGGGTTGCCTGGTGAGCCCGTGGTCTATCGACACTAGGGAGACAAGAGGACTCTAGCTTGGCCAGTCATTATGCCACTGGGTGAGGATGCAGATACATCGATTGACATCCCAGATGTGGATGACATCAGGGTTACCGCTGAGTATGAATAGTGGTGGACTTTGCGGTGATGGCATAGTGAGGGGCCTCTAGGTGGTGCATAGGCAGCAGCAGAAGGTGATGAGTGTGTAGAGGCACCAGTTGAGGATTGGTGGGTTTCGCTGGAGGACACAAACATGGTAGAGGTGGATGATTTTGGGGGGAATTTTGGGGTGCCAGATCAGTTGGAGATGCAGGACGTCCTAGAGCAGTGGGAGCCGGATCAGCCTACCTTTCTGGAGATGCCGATGCCTCAGGCAGTCTTAGAGGATATTGATGCAGGGTTGCATGCTGATAATGCATGATTGGTGGGGTTACACCGATGGTGGGATGAGGAGCTCAGGGATGCGCTGTGGGAGATGGATCTCCTACGAATGTAGCTAGCAAAGTGGGAGAACGCATAGGCTATGTACCGCTGGTGGGATGGGGATACCGATGTTGTACGAGAGAGGGATATCCTATGGATGCAGCTAGCATAGTGTAATGATACTTTGGCTATGTATCGTCAGCAAGATATGGACTCGATGCGATATCGATTGGATCTAGAGGCAGAGATTAGTCACCTCGATGGGTGGGTCCCTACATTTAGCAATGATAGATCATTGCATCGCTCGAGAGGGAGCGATAATGAGTAGTCACCATCCTCTTGACGTAGGCAACTAGAGGAGCAAGGTGCTAGTAGGCGTGATGTGGGGGCTAGCAACAACTGCCCTAAGGGGTCCCATAGGAACCACACCACAAGGGGTAGTTCTCATCACACCGATCCTGTGTGATCATGGTGGTCGACGCCCTAGGCTTGGGGTTTTTGAGTTTTTTACCTTTTTATGAGGTCAAAGTATCAGTTCATTGTAGCCTATGGGCATTTTTGATGATATATATATAGATGACTTGCTTTGTGTTTATACACTTTGTCATGATTTATTTTTTTGTTTATGCACAATTATTTATGATGATGTATGCATGTGGTATTATGAATGCAATGTTGCTAATTATATGATAGATGCACATGGAATGAATGAAATGATTTGTTGATAACTTGTCGATGGCACCATAGACTGTACAGGATTTATTGGCTTCCTGTACTTATGGGATGGCTTTGTGGAATGAATTTGCATGTGATAACTTTATTTTTGTATTTTGCATATTTTTTTATGGTGATGTACGTAATGAAATGTACCAGTTGTTTTAAAAATTTAGTTAAGCTTTCCAAAGATTCAGATATTTTAACTAACTATCCAAAACTGTACATTTATCTTACAAGACTTGTGAACAAGGTATAAATCTGACTTGAGTTTAACCAAGTTATGTCACATCCCTATGTGTGCAATTGAGTTCATTTATGTGGTATTTGTCAGGATACCACCAGTGCCAGATAGGCTATCAACCAAACCTATACTGAGGATAACCTAATTAGCTCCACTAAATCCTTTGTTGTATTTAGTAATATTAATCCACGGGACAATCTAAGGTACCATAAGCTAGTTCATCCACATGCAAACATTGGTCTGCTCACATGCAAAGCTAATGTGATAAACATATCATCATGCAGTTAGGATACAGCCATTGCCAGGTAGGTTGTCCACCAAACCTGTAATGAGGATCACCTAGATGGTTTTCGAATGCTAAGAATTCCAGGGATTCAAGTTCAGGCATTTTATTTGCTCAACGGTTTAGGATACTTGCTCGTATACATAATGATGAAAATCACTATTTATTTTTCTCTTTGTTTTTCTTTTTGAGCAAGGATTTGGAATAGTTGTGATAACCAATGTTATTTGATTTGGCTTTTAAGCTTTGTAAGGTCAAGCGTATAGGTTTGTGACTTGTGAATGAAATTGATCCTTTTGGCCTTGGGGATGACTACCCATCCTGTTCAGGGATGTGTAGTATGAATCCTTATGACTTTGGGAACCAAAGGGGATTAGGTATATGATGAAGTTAGGGCATTGATCTTTTAGGCCTTGGAGATGACTATCCATCCTTGTTAGACGTATGTAGTACGAATCCTTACAACTTTGAGACCAACGGTGATTGGATATGGTCGTTATAATGGCTTTTGAGAATTTTGTTTTTGAATGGCATCGATCCTGTGAGGCCTTGGGGATGACTACCCATCCTTGGTAGGGATGTGTAGTACAAATCCTTACAACTTTGGGGACAAACGGTGATTAGGATTGTTGCTAGTGGTGAAAACCACTTATTTATTTAGGAGGAAATGATGGGGAAGAGCTTGTCATTTTGTCAATTCTTAGCACTCTTTAACCATTCGCATAGGGGGATGAACAGGCTAATCGTTCACCTATGGTACCCTAGACTGCGTTGTAGGTTTCTCTTGCATTCACACAAATTAGGAATTATTTTATGTGTTTTAACTTGTGTAGGGATGTTACGTAACGAGGCTTGATCCAAGTAAAACTTTCCCTTGTAAAATATGTTTAACTTTGTACAGTTTTTGGCTAGCAATTTAAACACAGTTGAATGATGAAAACCCTATATACATTAGGAGACAACTGACTTTGCTAAATATGGGGATTGTGTTATTCTAGATGTATGTGTTTATATAAAATGGAATGGAATGTGAAAAATGATAGAATTGCTGAGCAATTACAATCTATGTTGCTTTGGACATGTATAACCAACAAATATGCAATGTATGAATGCTATGCCTAATGCAACCTATATTTTTGTATTTTGATTTTTACGAGTATGCATGGAATTGGAATGCAATTTTTTTTTTGATGATTTTATTGTTTTTTTTTGTTTGTTTTTGGAGTTTTATTTTGACCAAGCGGTTATGTGTACCCTTGGAGCTTTTCGTTTGACCAAAGGGTTTATGGATACCTTTGGAGCATTTTTGGCAGACCAAGTGATTGGTAAAATCCTTGGAGCTTTTGGTTTGACCTATAGAGACCTTTGTGGCATTTTGGGTTGACCAAGTGATTATGGGAATCCTTGGAGCTTTTGGTTTGACCAAAGGGTTTATAGAGACCTTTGGGACATTTTGGGTTGACCAAGCGATTGTGGGAATCTTTGGAGCTTTTGGGGTAGCCTATGGCTCTCTAAATGTGGAATGGCCTAAAATGACTAATGTTCAAGGGTTCTAGTTCCTTGATTCCTTCAAGAGAGGCGAGCCGGTATGTTCTAGGTCCTATTCTACTGTCAATCACATAAGGACCTAACCAGTTTGCCACAAAATTATCCCTTAGATGGGACAAAAAATTAGAATTATGTTGGTTCTCTTTTAAGACCAAGTCACCAACCTAAAATTCCCTTAGGTGGACCTTCATGTTGTATGCTTTCTTAAGTCGCTCTTGATAGATACGTAAATGCTTGAAATCATTGACACGTCATTCATCAAGCAATGTCAGTTGGTCTAACTGAGCCTGTCGTGCAGTGTCATCATCGATGAACTCTTGCATTGATATGTGCAACCAAGGGATTTGCAACTTGAGAGGCATGACTGCCTCAGAGCCATACACCAGCAAAAATGGATTTTCCCCAGTGAGCATCCGAATGCTAGTGTGATAAGCCCATAGGGCAAGCGAGATCTGAATGTGCAAATCCTTATGATTGTCTATGACTATCTTTTTTAGGATGGTAACTAGCATTTTGTTTGACGCCTCTGCTTGTCCATTTGCCTGCGGATAATAGGGTGTTGAAAAATTGTGCTAAATTTTGTACTTTATTGTCAAAGCATGCACATATTTATTCTTGAATGACGTCCCATTATTCGAAAGGATCTTGGATGGAATACCAAAATGACATATGATGTTATGCAAAATAAAATCCGCAATGCGGGTTCCAGTCATAGAGGTTAGCGGAATCGCTTCCACACACTTGGTGAAGTACTATGTGGCCGTTATGATGAACGGGTGATGACCTAACAATGCAGGGGAGATCTTTCTGATTAGGTCAAAGCACCACTGCAAAAAATGCCAAGCTGATTTGATCGGTTGCAAGGCATGAGAAGGTACGTGTGTCAAATTGGCATGATGTTGACACTTCACACACTTCTTTACATATGCGCAACAATCTCGCTCTAAAGATGGCCAATAATAGCCCATGCAAAGAATGCGCTTTGTGATGGCCATACCTTTGAAGTGGCCACCACATGTACAATCGTGTGCTTGGGTGATCACCGAAGCGGACTCTTGCTGGTCCAAGCAATGGAGGAAGATTCCTTCATAGCTTCGATGCTACAAAATGTTTCCTAACAAGACATGTTTGGCTGATTTCTGTTTAAATGATCTTTTCATGGATTATGTCAATCCAAGTGGGAGCTTACCTAACTTGAGGTAATCCCTTATGGGTGTGTACCAATCCTGCTGATCAAAAAACTCGATGGTATGAACGACCAATCCTTCTTGAAGTTCATCCCTAGAAAAATTTGAATAGGAAAGAACTTGTAAAAACAACGTTGTGTTGCTATTAAGAGGGTTCGGGGAGAACAAGGACCCCCATTTTGCGCAAGTCAGACAATCATGGATTCAAGAGAACCTATCTTGATATGGTTCAATCTGGATCAGGTGGATTCCTAGCGTTAGGTCAGAGCTTGTACGCTCCATTGTGGATTGTGATAATGTTTTGACCTGAATGGTTGTCATCTCACCGGAAGGGTCTTGCGGGATTAGTGACCCCAAGGAGGCCATAGTATCCACAAAATGATTCGATGATTGAGGGAGTGCCTCGATGTCGTACCATTCAAGTTATGCTAGGAATTTGTCCATAAGGGCTTTGTAGGCCTGTAGAACTAGGAATTTACATTGGAATACCCCTTTGAATTGATTGACAATTAATAGTGAATCACCAAAGATGTTTAAATATTTAATGTTCATGGTGATTGTTGTTTGAAGACCTATGAGCAAGGCTTCATATTCTATATTGTTTTTGGTGCACAAGAAGTCTAATTTAAATGACAAAGGCATTGAAGCCCCTTTTGGAGTGAAGAATACGATTCTTGTGCTACCTCCTTGATCACATTTAGAACCATCAAAGAATACGGTCATGTCAGCCTGTGACTCAGGCTCATCAAAATCTGTCAATTTTGAAACATGAAAAACCCCATCATCTGATAGTTCGACGGTCAAAGGCTGATCGTCTTCAAGAGGAGCCTCTGCTAGTTGATCGACGATGACTTGACCTTTTTTGGATTTTTGTCCAATGAAATCTATGTCAAACTCCGTCAACAACATGATCCATTTCATATGACTCATCATGCATCACAATGGATTCTCCTTAGACACAACATACATCGTATTACTAAGCATGTAGTGGCATAGATTTTTGGTAGCAAACACCACTGCCAAGCAGAGCTTCTCAACGTATGCATAGTTAAGTTCATGACTGACCAGGGTGCGGCTAAGATAGTAAGTAGCCTTTTATTTGTGTATTTCATTCTTCTGGGATAGCATGGTGTCCAGTGCCACCTCAGTAGCTGAGATGTATAAGTAGAACGACACTCCTGGTCTAGGTGGTGCCAATACTGGTAGTGAATCCAAGTATTGTTTGATGTCATCAAAGGCTAACTGGAATTCGTCATCCCAGTGAAATGCTACCCCCTTGTGCAATAATTTATTCATGGGTTGGCACTTTTCAGATAACTTCACTATGAAGCGCTTGATTGATGTGACCTTTCCCTGCAGACTTCTGAACTGCTTGATGGTAGTTGGGGGAATCATTTCAAGTATTGCCTTGAATTTGTGTGGGTCTACCTCGATTCCCCATTTGGAAACTATGTAACCCAAGATATTTCCATATGTGATGCCAAATACGCACTTCTTGGGGTTTAGTCTAACTTTATGTTCCATGAGGTGATCGAGGATCCTACTTAAGTCATCGAGATGATCTGGGAGCAAAAGAGATTTGGCCAATAAATCATCCATGTAATCTTCCAAATTTTTATGCATGTAATCATGGAAGATGTACATCATGGCATGTTGGTAGGTGGCACCAACATTTTTAAGGCCAAAAGGCATGAAATTATAACAAAATGTCTCCCAAGGCATTGTGAACGCCGTTTTTAGTTGGTCCTCGGGATTAATACAAATTTTATTGTATCCCAAGAAACCATCCATGAGGGAAAGCATTTCATGGCCTATTGTAGCATCTACCAATGTGTCAATGCTAGGCAAGAGGAAATCATCCTTAGGACTCGCTTTGTTTAGATCTCAAAAATTGATGCATATGCGAATCCTCCCGTCGGGCTTCTTGATGAGCACCATGTTAGACAACCATGATGGGTAATGCATGCAGATGACAAACTATGCATCCAACAGCTTTTGTAGCTCATATTTGACCATTAAGACCACTATTGGGTGCATCTTACGTAATTTTTGCTTTACTGGCTTGACTGTCGGATCAAGCGTTAGATTATGCGTGACTAGCTACGGGCCTATCCCTGGCATGTTTTTGTAGGACCATGCAAAAACCTCCTTCTTCTCTTTGAGAAGGGCAATGTAGTCGGATTGCTCTTCGAGGGATAAAATTACCCCCAACTTGATGATTTGCAAATTCATTGGATCTGAGCCGATGTCTATGTCAGTCATCTCCTCGATTGACATGTGGGACCCGTCCTCCAACTGGTGTGGAGTTGGGATCAAGTGGATATAATTTGCTGAATTTAGATCGTCATTCAGAACGTCAAGTTCCTCTTCAGCATGGAAGACATCTTGATCCTATCTTGGGGTGAAATAGAACATCCCACCGCAAGGCCAATACTCTGATGTGAATGGTGGTGCGTCAGCACGATCCCAGTCTATAGCATCTAAGTTTAGATGCAATGACCGTGTTGGATTGACTAGATCATGGATGGGGGTGGTTAAGTCAATGGAGATCATTTTAATGAAATGATTATGGTCTCCATTACTATGGGTGTGACTTCTCAGACATCCTAGATGATATTTATGTTCTGGATCTGGCTCTGTGGGTACTAGCACAAATGGATCAGCCCTATGCATGGATAAAAAGATAGGGTCCACCCTAGGCACTAATGGTTTTATAGGGTCTCCAGGTAGAAGATGCTCTCTGTATACTTGGAGTGGTGGGTGCAGTAATTGCTATAACTACACCTGGTTTAGGTGCCACCTATGCCTTGGCACTATGTGTAACTTTTCAAACATGTCGTCTATGTCCAAGGGATATTGTTGTTGTCGCATATGATTGAGATAATCCATCTCAGTTTCATCTTCATAATCACTTTCAGAGATCCAAAGGCCTTCGTTGGCTCCAATAGCTATTTGCGACATACGAGGCTCATCTTGCTTGAGCAAATTAATGTGGTCCCATAGAGGTTGTTCCACTCTCTACGGGGGGACCCGAATCTCTTGAGGTGGCATATGCTCAATTGGAGCATCCAAAGGGAACATTTTCAGGAAGCTCTCCTGATCATCATCCATGGGAGTCACCTATGAATGATTACTATCAAAATCGAAAGGATCCCAAGGTGCTACCTCGTATTCTGACTCATCTTCTGAAGACCATTCATGGTCTTGACCATACCCTTCTTGTAGGTGAGTCCTCAAACTTTCTCCCTTTTTGGCCAAATGGAAAGGGTTGTTATGGTAAAAAAGGTTGGTTGTTAGCAATGGGTGATAATCCCCCAATGTATATGTTGTGTTAGGATTGGCATATGGATCTAATGCCAAGCCATCCTTGTTGCCTATACCTAGGCCTTGTGTGTTCTCTACCAAGATGTCTAGGGGCAGGGTGTGGTTGAACCCTACTCCTAAATTTTCATACGACATTTGATATCTCGGTTGGCAAAGAACACTCACTCCTTGCTCATACCTACCCAACCCATATCCGCACCAATTGCATTGGCCAAGATATCTCAATGCAAAGTCTAGTTTGGACAAATAGTTGACGTCCTCAGCAAAAGGCTCTTCATATTTGTCTTCTTGCATACAAGTTTCAATGCCATTATCCAGGCCCCCATAAACAAAGTTTTTTGATTGGGTGGGTAGCCTAGAGGAACCACAGAGCCGATGGGAAGTCGAGGTCTCCCCATGTCTTGCATGGACTCAAGTGTGGGTGTTTCTACAATGTTCCTCACTAGATACTCCCCTAGGCCCATGTTGGCTAGCTCAACGATGATCGTTGGTGGTTGAGGGGGAGCGAATGGGAGTCCTTCTTGAGTCCACTCCATGTGGGGAAAACTTGATGTCTCGTCTTCCAGTCTTCTAGGCATCTCTTCGATAGAGATGGTTGAGACTAGGGGTGGTTCCTCTTCCAGGGGTTTCTTTCCCTTGTCCTTTGGTGTGGCCATCATAGGTGGCATTATTATTGAAGGACCAGATGAGGAAGATGGACCCTGCTAGGGATTTGAAGGACTAAAAAACAAGGATGCCTACGGAATTGGACCCTGGTTAGATGGATTCAACTAAAAATCTAAATGTGTTGATGGAAGGGTCGATTGCGGCATAAATTGCATCATATTGCAGTACTTGAAGGGCTCTAAGTTTGTCAGGACTACATGCACCTATCCTTCAAATGTATACTTTAGGCACTGATGATCTATTGAAGGGACACACTTCATGTCCCTCATCCAAGGCCGGCCCAACAAGATATTATAGGCAATATCACCTTCCAAGATGTGGCATAATGTATGAATAGTCTTTTGTCCCACTTGGATGGGTAGGAAAATTATGCCAACCATTAAGCATATTGCATCATTTAATGCTCGTAGTGTATAGGTGGAGGCCACGATGTGAGATACCTGCAACTTCAAATGTTTCAATGCTACTATTATAATGATGTTACTAGATGATCCAGTTGCCACCAACACCCTCTTATACGAAATCCCGTTGACCCACGTAATGACGTGCAGGGGTGGATCCACCACATCGCCAGTCACCGATTTCAATTCATCTTCTCTAAAGGTGATGACTGGTTCTATACATTGTTTGACATGTCCCACAAAGCTTTTGAAAGAGTTTGCTTCATGGGGTTACAACTCGATGGCTTTTAATATCTCCATTAGAGCCTCCCGATGGGGTTCTGATTGTTGAATGATCTCGTATATGGAGAGCCTAGGCAACGTGGTCCTTAGACTTTGGGTAAGTCTAGTTTGAATTGTGGCCACTGGTCTAGGTGGGGAAAGTTGTGTAGGGTGCTGTTGAGGTTGTGATGTCGATGGAACCTCTCTTGTGGCTACCACGGGGGTAGCTCTTGGGTACCTTTTGTTCCTAGTCACTATGCTTATCATCCCTACATACCCCTACATGGGGCAATTTTGTTGCACCTCATTGACTTGAAGGGTTTTTGCCTGCACCTCATGGGCAGGTAGGGGGTCTCTGAAGACTCCCATATGTTGGTTGTTTGGCGCTACGATGTTGTCTACTGCCAATGTATTATTGTTGATTAGGTCTTGCACCAAGCCTTTAAACTTCCAACATGCATTAAGGTCGTGTCCCTTCCATCTGTGGAACCTACAATACAAGTCCTCTTTGTACCCCTTAGTCTTTGGTGCATTGGGGTCTATGGTTTGAATCTCTGGCAAGTTGATCAAGTTTGCCATTGACAAGTGGTCAAACAGGGAGTCCCTGGACTCTGTGTAAGGTGTGAATTGTTGCCTAGGGCGACGCTACTAATTTTTTTCTTGCCTTTGGTTTTCTCGGTCATAATTGTTAGGAGGTACTTCCTGATAGTTAGCCTTTTGAGGCTGTGTTGCTTGTGTAGGGTTAGGGATGTTTATAGCAACTTGATTGACCATAGTGGGTTTCTGTTGCATGGTCCCTTTTTTAGTGTTTTTAAGCCATTCTTTCTTCTTTGGCTTGGCAATATTGCCATCCTATATCTTGATCTCCTCAATGATTCTAGCTTGCACCAGAGCTTCCTCAAGAGTGGCATATTGTTGTAGCTACAATAGTACAAAGATTGATCTCAAATAGCTCCTTGAGAACATTTGGGTCAGGTCTGACATGGGAGGGAGATAAGGCACCTTTGAAAGCAACGTCCTCCACCGGTTCCCATATGCCACCATGGTTTCTTACTCATACTGCCTAATGCTAGCTAGGTCACTTAGTGACGCATTTTTCTTGGTGTTGAAGGCAAAGCGTTTGAGGAACGCATCCACTAGCTGATCCAAGTTACTAATGCTATGTTTTGGCAACTGAGTAAACCAATCCAAGGTAGGGCCTACAAATGTGGTTATAAATGTTCTTAACAACAAAGCATCATTATCTTGAATGTGAAAGCACTGGCTTATGAATCTAGTCACATGCTCTTGGGCATCCTCCTCTCCTCTAAAGAGTGCCAACTTGGGCAGTTTAAAATGTTCAGGGTATGGAGGTGCTGGCACTGACAGATGCATATGATGACTATGGACTTGGCATAAAGTAGGATTTTGGGGCCCAGAAGTCTTGGTCTCCATAGACTCTAAGCACTCTAGCAGCACTTTATATGCATCGAAATATTATATTTCTTCCTCCTTAATTTTCTCCCATTGCGGGTTGCAAGGAACTTGAGGCCTATAGAGGGGTGGCCAGATAGCATCCCCTCTGCCTTGGTAGGGTGTTTTCACCCGTTATTATTCTTTCTCATACTCCTCATAAGATTATTGAGGAGTGCCTGATCGAGACCTATAAACATGGGTGGGTGCCCGCAGAGGGTGCTCATCATTATTTTTGGGAGTGGCCTCCTGCTCAGGTCTAGGAGGTCTCAAAGGCAGCACTTGGTAAGGTCATGGGGACCTATATCACACCAAGGGGTTGTGCCTCTCATACACTTCTACTTTATGTGCACGAAGGGTTGGGAAATTCTCAGGCATAGTGTTATGAAGCAATTTGGCTGTTTGATGCTGAATGTGCTCTTTGCTGAGGTGGTATAGATGATCTAACTATAGTTGATATTACCTGCATGATTTGTGCTTGGCGGGTGAAATGTCTAGAAAATTCCAAGTCAATTTATTCCACCGTCTCATGTTTAGGAAGCCTAGATGCCTCTGCTACATGTCTATCTTGGTCATGGTGATCCGATATCCCTATGGGTTGCTTTCCTCTATCAAGGTTAGCAGCATTCACTGAGGCTCTAGCCTCAATGGGTTATCTTGATACATAGCAGGCATGGAGGTACATCACTCCCACACTGTGTACTACTCTTGAGGAATGTGGTAGTCTTCCTCGTACTCCATTTCATATACGTGCAAGGTGTGGGCAGAATTGTCTTGCCCTGTCTGGAAATCTTGATACTTTAAAGTTGGTCTAGTGTTTCTAATAGTAATATGGGGTAAATGAGGGATTACAAAATCATGTGGCCCCTCCTTCTAGACCCTCTATTGCTCTAGCACTTCATCACTAGGCCACTCATAACGAGTGTCTACGAGAGGTCTCTTGTCTATGTTGAGTGCCACGTGTAGGTTCTCCTCTTGAAATGATCTATGCTGAGTGGGGGTGCCCCTCAAAGAGGTGCCTCTATAGTCCTATTCTATGGTGGCATGATGTGGACTATCTTGCGTGTTAGGCCACCAAGGCGGGATGACCAAGTCCTCAGGACTATATCGGAGGCGATTTTTCCCCCTTTGTACACTTTCTGTAGTGTTTTCCCGTGATTGGTCTCGGCTACGGGTGTACACCATGATGATGTTTACCTAAAGATGCATAAATTTTTATCTTATTTTTATGATTTTTATGATACACTAGGTAGATAGTATCACACACAAAACAATGATTATCTCGTTTAAAGATTAAAAGTGTGCCCTAAAATCTGGTTTTAGTGTGTTTTGATTATTATTTTGTTTTGTTTTGAAAGTTTTTGTAAAGAACATTTAAATGCAATATGATGGCTCTTATGACTCCCAAAAATGGTCACCCCTTCAATATACCATTGCCATGCCGATATACCAACCTCTCTATATACCCGCCCTTACGTGAGGGAAACTATTGGTATGTGAGAGCAGATGGTACGTGGAACATAGGTGGTACGGAAGGGGAATCTTTATATGACACCTACCATAGAAGACTTATCCTCATGCACTGGGAATCACCCCAGATACACTTGGTCAGCTTTCGTCAGGATTTACGTCTAGCAATAGTCGCGATCAGGGTTATGTATGTAGTATTTCAAGCCAAGGTGGTGATGAAATCCACCGTTGGTCTTGCTCAAGGATTGGGGTTTTACGACCAACTCCTTATTTTTTTTCAATTAACACATGGTGTGTAGGATTATTTTTAAGTTGCATAAATGAATAAAACAAGCATTCAAACTCTCCTATGTAAGAAGATAACTAGAAAATCGAAAATAGAAAGCAAAAAATGACAGAAGGTGTTTTAGGACTCCTACCTCTTCTCTGCCAAAATTGGATGTCTCTGAATTTTTGCCCTAAAATTGCACTGAGAGCTATTCATCCCAGGTTGAGATGAATAATAGATCTATATTCATTCTAGGGTAGGATGAATTCTTATTCGTCCCTGGATAAGAATAATTCCAGCTTTGTACTCATCACACACTGAAACGAACAGCAGTCCAATGTTTGAAAACATGGTAGCTATAAGAAAAAACAAGCAAATTTTATTATAAAGTTAATATTAAAAATCAAGGGATAAAGGTCCCATCGTGATCGCCATTGAAAGCATGAGGATACGAAAACAAAAAAGGAAAATTCCAAGTACGATGCGTGCAAAACTAAACATAACGCTAAAAGCCTATCTATTGAAAAATGCATGAAATGAACGATCATGAACGAATCGACACAAGATGAAAGCAATATGGAATAGGGTCCTCTTTATTGATATGCTTTTAAAGTTGTGTTACAATACGTCTCCTTCCTTTTTAGGGGATAGGAGCATCAAATATGTTTCTTGTCACATCCATGGATAGCAATCCTTCTTTCGTGTGCCCACATGTAATATGGGTGGACCAAAATGTCATATCCGCTTGTGTATATGATTTTTGACTCCTTTTTGCTCCTTTGATGTTGAAGACCTACATTCAAGGAAATAGAAAAGATCAGTAGCACCTGTAGATAGAATAGAACATGCGTTTCCCAAGGCCAATTGTTAGTGTATACATGAAAATATTAAATAGATAACCAAATAATATCATAACGACGTGAAAATTTTATAGAAGCATGAATATGTTACTAGGAAGCCACTACAAAATGAATAGTCAAGAAATTATTCACAAATTTGTATTCGCTCTGGATTAAGATGAATAAACCTGTAATAAATTGTCAGAAAGCACCCTCTTCAATGTCCTATCCAGGAAGCTCCAAATGACCTATAAAGTTGGTTTTAGCTAATTGGGGGTATTTTGGGAAGACCCAAAATGTTATATTTCTCCAATTTTTCCTCTATCACCTATATTTTTATGATGGCATCTACAAGTTAGTAAAGGCAGGAAATGATAAAAAATTGGTCAAACATGCTCAAAATGAAGTGAAATTTAAAATAAATCCTATTTAAATAACCTAGAATAAAATGCGAAAGAAAAATCAGAGAAATCTATCACATATTTCTAATCACTCTAGGGTGGGGCGATTAGGGCTATGACAGCTTGGGGGGCACCCGGGGGCAAGACGCCCGCCATTTCGGACACTATTTTGGCACCAATCCACTTGGGATGGGTCCAAAACCTCTTATGGGGTGTTGTCAACAAATTTTGTGGAATATTGTGGCCAAATTTTTGGGTTTGGGGTCTAGATTGTGCTTCCAATAATCACCCAATAACCTCCCTCCAAAAGAGAGATCAAGGATGTAAAAGCACAATCAAAAGGTGTGTATGTGTGGATGTAAAATGGCAGCACTTCATTGCTCAAAATGCTACCTCTCTCTCCATATTTTTGGGTGAGAAGACTCACCAATTTATAGACCTAGGGTCTCTCTATTTGAATGCGCATGCGAGGGTGCCACTGGAGTTGCATGTCCTATTTTGGAAAAAATATTATTCCTTTATTTAGAGTCTCCTTGCATGAGGCCTCCAAAAATCCAATACATGCATGACTGAAGTCTTTCTGCTTAATTTGAAGTTGTTCCTCACAATTGCATGGCCTGAAGCTGTAGTTAACTAGGGGACCTCTCGAGGTTTGACTTTTTGCCAGTCAAACTTCCTATTCACCTCACCTTGGGGCGAATGCGGATAATCATCCCTGGTTGGGATTAATACCAGTTTGTATTCATCCCAGGGTGGTACGAATAGGGAGAAAAATACCAAAAAGGTGCCAAATTGACCTTTGACCCTCCAAACTACTTTTGGGAGTGGTTAGGACCACTGTTTAACCTTTGGGGACTACCCTAGGGGCTATGTGTGTCAATGCGATCGGTGGTTGTTGTCACATAATAGGATTGGTGCTATTTTGGTGTCTACAATTACTCTTGGTAAAATCTCTATAGTAAAATAAAACTCCCTTTGGGGTGGAATACCCAGTAAATCATCTAAAAAAGCATCTTGAAAAACATTCAATACCAGATAGGTTTAAAAAAACTTGCTCTAGACTCATTTTTCTACTTTTTATTAAGTTTAACCACAAATATTCCACGACCCTTTCCTAGTGCTCTTTTAACTTGCATTGTTGTCAAAATATGTGGTTTCACTGATTCACATTTACAACAAATTTGAATCCTTTGTTGGTTATCATTAGCAAATTCCATCCATCTTTTCTCAAATTTTAACAATGCTTTATGTACCTTGAGCCCATCAACACCTAAAATTATGTCAAAGGCATTCAATGGAGCTATATACAAATGCCATCAGGTTTGTCCTTATGGTAGTATTATTAGAGGATCAAATAGACATTGGTCTACAGTATAGGTTTGCCTAGAACCATACTCGAATTTCCATCCATTAGCCATAAATCTAGGTTTTTCTAGTATGTCCCTTAAAATATTTGGTGAAATAAAACTATTAGTTTCTCCAGAGTCTACTAATATGCAAACATTTCTACCAAAAAATTTACCTTGGAACAATAAAGGTGTTACTTGACCATTGACTTTGAAATTACCTCTTTCTGTATAAATCTTATGAGCAGGTTCCATAGGTTCTTTCCTCTTATCAACTCGTAATGTACATTTATCAGCATAATGAGGTTCTTGAAAAATATAGCAACTAGTTCGTGGTTCCCTCTCTTTCTTATTTCCTTCATTATATTCCTAAACACTAGCTCTTGGTGCATTAGCTCTTTGATCGGTTCTTTCTCCAAAATTTCTTTGGCCTCCCCAAAAGTTTGGATTTCCCATATTTCTTTTATACTTGTTCTTATTCCTATCAAACCTGTTTCAGTTCCCATTACCATAATTCTTGGTCCAATTTCTATCCCCTTTTGTTTGACCCACATTTTTATTTTTCTATGACTCTTCCTTTTCAAGGGATTCCTGGTAAAAAGCCTTTTTAACCTTGATATTATCCTCTTTTTGTATAGCCAAGTCACAGGCAGTAGTTAAAGTAGCAGGTTTCAACATAAGAATTAGGTGTCCAATTTTTGGATGTAAATCTAGGAGAAATTTTTGAATTTTGATCTCATTTATCTGCTTATATTTAGCCATGTATTAGAGCAACTTCACAAATTCCTGATAGTATTCAATCATAGTCATATTCCCTTGAGTTAACCTTGAAAAATTTGTAGTTCTTTCAAGGTAAAATTGTGATGTTAACAACCTATCTTTGAATACTAACACAAAATTATCCTAGGGAGCATCAAAATCCTCCACATTGTGAGTTTTTCTATAAGTATCCCACTAGTCTACGATAACTCCAGACAAACAAAAAACTGTCCATGACATTTTTGATTTAGATGATAAGGTTCTAACCACAAAATATGCATCCACACTATTTAACTACCTCTCAGCCTCTTCCCCATCACATTTGCCATCAAATTTGGCTATGTATAGCCTTAGAATATCCCTTTCCAACTCATAACCTACTTGTTTCCTTCATGGGTCTCTAGTTTTCTCATCCTCAACTATTACCATTTTATTTTCTTTGGATACATTTTCATTTTTTTTTTGTTGATAGGAAATAATTTCTTGTTGTTGATCTAGCTAAGCTTTTTGCTACTTCATATGTTCTATCATTTGGTTATTCTGTTATCCTATGTGTTCAGTTATTTGAGCATTTTGCTGCTCCATTTATTCCCTATGTTGGCTCATTTGATCTCATAGTAATTGTACCATCCAGACCATTTTATCATCTTTATTAACTAGTTTTTTTCTTCCTCTTTTTCTGAGAACGTTCTGCCATTTCATCTAATTCCTTGAGTCTCATAAATTTTTGAATGACTCTTCTAGATTTTTTTGTTAGCCCTTCGCACTGATCCACCATAGTTAATTTTGAGAAACTAGCCCTTTGTTTGAAAGCCATTACCTGTTCAACAAAATAAGGAGCCTAGTCAATTTTTCAAGTTTATGTGACCACATTAGCAACAAAATTTAAGTTAGTCATAAGTTTTATAGGTTTATTTTACCTAAGTATTCACAACCTTCACTCTGATACCAAATGTAACAACCCAAGTTCTGCCCACTTGGTTGTCCACATCAAAGGATACATTCAGAGAAATTTTTTCTCTTTAGTAAAACTATTTTTGTTTACATATATATATATATATGTGTGTGTGTGTGTGTGTGTGTTCTTGTATGAGCATGTCAAATTCATCTTCATGAGTGCCATTCAACTATAGATGAAATACTCCTGAGATTGAGATTGGGCATATCACATGTATTTGCCCATTTTGAACTTCACTCTCCTCTCGAGATCCTAAGTTTAGGCAGAGGGTTTCTTTTCCTCTATGGTCCATAACACCTAGAGGTGTGGTGCATACTTTCCCCATGTCTTGTCATGATCTTAAATACTTATGTCATATAAGATATAGCGCATACATGCTCGAGCTAGATGATCATCCTTTTCCCAAGAAGCATAGTCTAGGGTATTAGTAATTCCCTAGTAACCACCTAGAGTCTTGTGTAGATTAACCAACATGATTTCCCATGCCATCGTGTTTTTTTATTAACCCAATCAAGCATAATTCACCACTCATCACTAGTAGGAATAACCTAGAATGTATACCCATACAACCCCTCGTCACCTCCTATTCTTATATTTTTCCATCAAAAGTATAGTTAGAGCCCTGATAAATGATGGTTGTCTACCCGCAAGCATCCTAAGCAATCATTATACTATATTGGCACATCCACAATCTTGAAATAAAATCAAGGTTGTCCTACCCACAATCCTTGGGTTTAAAACATAAGATTGTTTCACCCACAATATTAAAATAATTTAAGGTTGGCCTACCCATAAACCTGGGTTACGAAATAACATTGATGCTTCCACCATCTTATGATCCTTTAAATTTAAAGTTTGTCTAAGGTTGGTTTCAAAAGTTTACTACTAGTTTAGTTTCGATATTTTCTAAAAGTAGTTGTTTTTTTTAAGATCGCAATTTAATTTTCTTTTGATAAGTATAATATAATTTTCAAAATTAATAAAATTCTACATGTGCTAAAATAAATCTACTTAGATTCTTTTAATAGTCGTTATTATTTTAGAATAAAAAGCTTCTATAAAATTCACATCCACTATCCACTTCTCACCTAATACCCTATTAAAATTTATTATAAGATCATGAACTGAGTTAATCAACCACATATTATAATAATAATATATCATCACAATTTAAGCAATACTAATTGAACATCCAAATAGAGTACATTTCACTTAATCATACCCAATTCATCATGCAGGTTTATTTCAAGTAACCCCAATGCCAAACTATGATCAAGATATATAAAACTTGAATCTACAGGTTATGATAATATCAAAAGCTTCCATCATTTGAGTTCAAATGAGTTTTGTTACATTCTCTACACCATACAGGTTTAAGTTCATTTCAATTTTGCTTGAGTCTAATAAACCTCTACGTTCACTGTAGTCTTTGATACAACACTTCTATCATTGGTTTAGTTTAAAAATATGTGCAGCCAATATTATTATATTTAAATGTTCTCTATATTTTCATTCCAGAATACACCCTATGGCGGTATACCTTTCAATACTTTTTGAAAACTTCCTTTCACATAACATAAATTATTCACACTACCAATTACCTTACCACTTGATCAGGAAAAAACTTTTCAAATATATAAAATTTGTCAGGTTTCCTTGTATAACCCAATTGAAAGTACCTATTACATGCTACTACAATTTTGAAAAACATAATTCAAAATTTTTGAGTACGTTATTCTCAATTCATTGTTATATTACACATTAAAAGAATCAATTTAAGCATAGCAGTTTCTAATTTGTCATTGCAAATTCCCCTGGTGGTTTCTATGTCTATATTTCCATTAAATAGAATGTTCTTTCGGATTCAAAGAACATGCAACCAAACATATTATATATATGACTAGGCATTCAAATTTAATAAAACCAAATCAAAGTTTCAAACTTATTATTCAAAGGATGCAATTTGCATACAATTTATGAAAATATTTACAAAGTTATTTTGATAGCGTATTGATTTTATGACATTTCAAAAAATAAACTATACTGTTATATTTTCTTTTCACCAAAAGTCCATGTAATTTTAATCTCCCTGCTCCATTACCATTCAAATTTATAGTAAATACAATCTTAATATTGGCTACACCAATATTACTTGGAATTCCTCCCTTCTAGAAAAAGTATTAATAAATATATACAATGGATTTATGCTATGGTGATTAGTAATCCTCCCTCAATGCTAGAACTCATGATCTACCAACAACAAAATTTAACCATGTCTTTGACTCCACCAATTTTTGATTTTTAGACATAGGTTTTGGTATAATTTAGGGGTAGAGTGGCCAAACTACAATGAAATGTAACTAATCCTAGCATGCAAACAATTTCTATATATTTCCATGCAACATATAAAACTTCCAAGCAAGAACTTCCCATCTAACCATGGGTATTCAACACAGTTTTTAAGTAAGGTTTTCAATTCCTTTTAAAATAACATTTAAAAATAAAGATTGCAAAACCATCATAGAATAGGTTAAAATATGCAGATAAACATTGCTTTTATTTTTCCACATAGCTTTCGAGCACATGCATAACATATTTCCCATGCATGCATTATGAATCTCAATTTTTCCTTCATTCTTTACAAAGTATGGACAATATTATAATCTCATAAAAGCAATATATTTTAAAACTTACCTCTCAGGCGCACAGAACTATTTCATTTCTTTTCACACTCAAGGCCAATAAATGATATACCTAAGAACACCAACACAGTCTTAAATTTATAGTAATTTTATTTTATTGAGCACACATAAATATATTTAGTTTTATTTTCTTCTGTTCACTCACATTACCAAAAAATGATAAATCAACATGAACTCAGAACAAAACATACAATTGTCTAAACATTTCACTAAAATTTAGCCAATTCAATTTACTGATTGTTGTAGCCACTCTCCTTGCTCTATAGAGTCCCTTCCTTATCATCATCGCCTCTCTTCCTTCCAACACCAGACCCTCTTCCTTTTTTCTAAAAATCATAAAATATCTCTCCTCCTCCTACTAGCTCACCTCTCTTCATTGGAGATTCCTTCACAAAGAACATGCCATATGCCAAGTGTAACCACACTCCCCACATCCAACAAACAAAACTGATCATAAATCCTAGATTTTGTAGACAATTTCCACCTTATCGTCTTTTAATTTATAATATCCAAAACATACACTTTGTTGTACACAATACTATATATTATATCTTTAAAATAGCTATAATATTTGAGATTTTTTCTTTAAAAGCAAATAAATCATTTATTTCCAAAGTAAAATGATTTATTACATAAAGACCACTTATTGTCAATGTCTTCCTATTATTTATATTTTTTTTTACCTTTAGCATTATAACTATATTATAGATTATTTTCAAAAATTAAATAAATTCCTTACAAAAGCAAACACAAAGTTATACATACGCATTTTATTAACAATTATTATTACTTATTTATCTTCATTTCTCATTCAAAACTATAGCTTCCATGCATATTAGCATTTTTATTACCAACCAAAAATCATAGTTTAACAAGCATCAAACAGACCTATAAATGCAACTACATGTTATGCATCTACATGGACCGCTCGTGAATGCATTGCCTATAGGGTTCTTAGCCCCTATCAACTGGTGAATACATCACTGCTCATCATTTCCCTGACTTACCTTTCACCAAACAATCTTGTGGTCCATTAAAAAGACATCCTTCTTTTGCATGGTCCTTATCGTACAACACCTGTCCTCTGCATCCACAAATACATTAGCAGTATCTCATCCTTACAAACAAATTAAGCATATAATAGAGTATAGTTTTGGAGGATTATTACAAACCTGAGCTCAACTGCTTATATTTCATCAAATGACATGAGCTCAACCGGTTAAAATTCATGACTTTTCAAGCTTAAATTTTAACAAACTTAAATCTCTCTACTTTTCAAACTTAAATCTTATAAAACAAAGTATATAAATAATTGTAAATCTTTATAATATCACTATGTAATTACAATGTAATATAACACAACTAATTTTAAGTTTTTATAATATTATTATTATGTAATTATAAGTTTTTATAATATCCCTATGTAATTACAATTTAATATTTTTAAAACCTATAATTAAAACATGTTTAAATCTATTATATATAAATAATTTATTATATAACTATGTAACTACAATATAATATAGATAAAATCTAACGATAAGACCTGTTAAAATCTTCTTTAAAAATATATTTGGTTGCTTTCCAATTACATAGTGAAAATAATTGAGTAATATAACTAGCTTGCTGTCTTATTGTCGTCACAACTTGCATGCATTCTTTATTACATATGTTCCACCAAAGTGTCTTTGGAATTATCTTAAAAGTATGCTTTCTTCCAATCCGACTAGATCTTCTACAATATCTTTCTCCATCACCCGAATATGCTAATATGGACAAAATTGCTATGCTTAGAATACCGTGGAGGAAATTATGAGAACTTCCAAGTTATGGACATATCCTATGCTTAGAATTACAAGGGCGACATTTAAATTTGTTCTGAAATCATTATGGGCCAAATTGGCCATGATGTGTAAGCCAATGAAAGACAAAGTGAGACGAATAAAATTCGTCCACTAACGACGTTATAATAATATGTTGTTGATATATTATTTTATAATTTTCGTGGTTGTACTTCCAATCATATGTTTTTCCATGCTTTCGATAAACTCGTTTGCGTAAAATCCAAGCAACGACTAATCAATTCAAATTGCTCTCGATGCGTCGTAAGAAACAATAATCTCATAGTGATACACAATGCTTACGCTTCTCTGGGTTTTGAGCTGTGAAGACTATATATTGATGTAATAAGCCTCATTCATAATCACCTTGGCTTTTTGAAGGAAAGAGTTTGAAAAATTTTGTTTGAAGAACTGACGAGTAAGGCCTGAATATGGCTACTGTAGACATGGAGTCCAAGAAGAACAATCTTGAAGGAAATGTAAGTCCACAAGATGTGGAAGGTGGTGGAACCAATAGCCATGCTCCGGCAACATTGGTATCTTCCATGCCGTCTGTTAAATTTACGAAGAAGGTGAGCTTCTCGATCGTGATGTGGTTATTGAATGTACAGCCCTACTTTTAAGATTGGAAGGGCTGTCATAGGCATTTAGTTACAGACTATCTTTATGTCAATATGCAGGCAATTTTCTGTTTTTATTTGACACTTTTCATATAAAAGTAAACTTTATTCCATTTTAATACGTGTTCTTTCTTCTCCATAAACACCTTTCATACGATGGTTGTGACGTTGGTTTTAACTAATGTTTTTTTCCCAAAATGGTAAAATGATGGCAGGTGGGAGCAGAATTCATAGGAACCTTCTTCCTGATGTTTGCAGGGTACGGGTCGGTTATCATTAACGAGAAGACCGAAGGCTCCCTAACTTCTCTTGGGGTGTCGCTTGTGTGGGGAATGGCAGTGATGATACTCGTCTACTCCCTCGGTCATATATCAGGGGCTCATTTCAACCCTGCAGTCACTGTGGCCTTTGCAACTGTCAGGAGATTCCCATGGATTAATGTCGGTATCTTTTTTTTCATTATTAATGTTATTGTTGGTGGAGTATTTGTTGGTCCTTTTAATTTCTATGGAGGCCACATTGATACAGACATCAATTGGGGGTGTTATTGTTGAACTGGCATGACAGATTCCGGGTTACATAGGGGCTCAGGTTTTGGCATCGATCGTTGCCGGGTTTGTCCTCCGTATAATGTTTGGAAACATAGATCACATGGCAGCAACCTTGCCATCAGAGACAGCCATTCAGTCCTTCGTCTTGGAGATTTTCGTTACATTTCTGCTCATGTTCGTCATCTGTGCAGTGGGCACTGACACTCGAGCGGTAAAACATCGAATTCCCAACTATATTTTTTAATCTAATATTTTTTTAATAATATATATAATTTTTTTAACCCCAAGATAGGAGAGCTTAGGAAAAGCCCAGTAATTTGTTTTACTGAATTGATGCAGATAGGAGAACTGGCAGGATTAGCAGTTGGCACGACCGTTGCAATGAACGTGCTTTTAGCCGGGTATATCTCTTTTCTTTTGGTTGCGAAGGAATTTTTTTATAATTTTTAGTTTATTGGTAGAGGGTATATCTTTATTATAAAATTTTATGACCATTTAATGATTTTTAAATTGATCTAAGATTTTAATATTATGAAAATTTTCAATGGTTTTTTCACATCTTCTACTCATCACTTCATAAAAACTTTATGGTCATTCAACGATTTTTTTTTAATTTGCATTGAAAATTTTCTTGATTTTGTTTGCAGGAATATATCGGGGGCTTCGATGAACCCTGCAAGGAGCATAGGTTCTGCAGTGTCAGGCAATTTATACAAGAAGTTATGGATTTATCTGTTGGCTCCCCCGTTGGGTGCCATAGCAGGCGCGTGGTCATATGACATGATCCGCCTCAGCGACAAGCCCGTGTGCGAGATTACCAAGAGAGGGTCGTTCCTCAAAAGCCTCCGCTCTAGCAAGACTCAGAGAATGATTCCATGTAGTCTCTCCCCTAGTCTCTCCCCTGAAAAGTTTTAGTAAGTATTCTCGGAAAAAATTTAAGAAGCCTTTGTAACAAACTTTAGTATATTGACTTTTTCTTGGCAGATCAGTTTAAAAAATATACGACGCACTCTATGTTTATTTGAATTAAGAAGCAAAGATGAGCTTGAAATATCATAGATAATATGCTAGAATATTGTCGTAAAAAGAAGCAAAATGGGTGTTGTTTATTTAAAGTTTCTAGTTGTATTTTGATTGGAAATATGAAGCAAAGAGAGTGTTGTGTTATTGTATGAGAAATATAATGGAATGCAAAAAATATTTGGGTGATAGTGTGAATGAATGTCTGGAAAGGTAAATTTGTGTTTGTAGTCTATGAAAATATATAATGTTGGTTGCTATCTTTAAGATTCATGTTGCATGGCTTGTTAATAGAATGCATGGATAGTTTACATTCATATAAAAGTCGTATCTAATTTCTATTTTTAACTAAACCTGAGCTGGCGGTGTTGGGGAATATTTAGAACAATAAGAAAGAGTTGTGCTCATCTGGTGATAGTAGCTAACAGTCAAATAGTTTTTAGTTAAAAATCAGCTTTAGATCATACTCTATGTGATGCTACACTTTCTCCAAAATGAAGTAGACACTAGGGTGTTCTAAGTATCCTTTGCATAGATCTAGAATAAAATCCTAGTTTTATCCTATAAAATATATTAATACCAAATGCAATTGATTGGAAGAATCAACTTGCGAGTTAGGATAGAATATGTTTGTAGAGAAACCGATTGAAGTATAGTATGTCTACTCAGTCATCAAGTATATATTCCAAAATATATTATTGTATATAACCATAGTGAAAGTTGTAACGTTTTATGAATCATTTACAAACTTCAATGTTTAAAGTTAAGATTTCTTTGTGAGAAACACCATCAACCAAATGGACTATATCTCTTTTGTTGGTTTATGATCTAAGATAAGAGTTCAACTTTTGGATGTCTTGCATATTTGAAAACATGTTGGTTCGGTTGGCTAAAGATATGTGTTTTTCTAGATTCAAAATGTTATGAAAACATATATCTAGGTATGTATAAACGATCTTTGTAATGCATGCATATTTTCTTTATGAAAATAGTAATGGTTGCTTCATCAGCTCAAAAGAAATAAATGGAAGTAATTTCGAGATTAATGAAAGCATTATAGAATATTTGGAATTGCTTTGTCATAGAAAACCTTCTTTAGTGTCATCATAATGACTTGCCAGTAGTTATGGATATTGAGGAATTTTTAAATATTCATATATGATTAATAGGTTAAGTGTGTAAATGCTTTTAGAGTGAATTGGTGTGTCCTCAGTTGAGGATGGATTTCAAACATTAAATTTTTATATTAAGTGAATCATATTAGATGAAATTAAAACTACTTTAGATAAAGAACTTCTTTCTCAACCATGTTGAGATGTATGTTTGACACAGTGAGGTATTCGCTATGTTCAACATGTTTTAAGGAATACTTGTTTATGTATCTAAGTAGAGCTTGCTCACTTGATGAGGACATTTTTTTTATATTTTTACATTAAGCTTATTATAAAGATTATATATTAAGTAGGGTACATGCATAAATAGAATGAAATATTGAAGTTGAAAGCAAAAATTATATTTTGTGTACCCTTTGTTTTAATATTATTTAAAATCTTCATAAAGAACTTTCAGTAGGACAACCAACACCTTGAGTAGGAAATTGTTTAATGTGATTTATTAAGTTTGCTTGAAAAGAGTCTAGTTTACTTACGGATTAAGTATGTCTAGGCTTAATTTGATGATGTTCTAAATTCTATTACTTGAGTATTAGTATTTTAAGAGATTATATTAAATGAAATATATACAGCTAAATTAGTGTACCATTATGAAATAATGAATGATTATTTATTTAGTTGTAGAATTATTTTGTGTAGAAGCAGAAAACCTCCTACTACCAAACTGTTTATCGGTTAAATTTGTAGATCATAGGTAAAGTATGACTTAAATAAAATACCCAATTATATTGAGGTGCAAGAATGCACACAACTGAATTCAAAGGCAATTGCAGTTCTTCCAGAATAGGTTGGCACTCATGACTCGATTGAAACTTATAACAGAGAGTGTATAGGATGTTACCCATATATTTTTACTTAAATGGTATTGTGATGTGTCATATTTGTTTGAATTAGCTAGTAAAGCCACGTTATCTGATATGAGACAAATTAACATGTGTCATAACGAGCATGTGAGATTAAGTCTAAGATCAGGTTATTGGCATGGCACTTACTAACTCCAAGTAAGGGAAAATCAGTTAGTCATGGAAGAATATTTAAATACATAATTTCCTTTCATACATGTAATAAAAAAAGATGACCTGGTAGTTGTAGGTTCAATATGATTAGGAGTGGGGAAGCATGTATTCACCCTTTAGGCGTTATGGGCCCTAACCTATAACCTCTACCATGGATCTACACTCATGGCTAGAATAAGAGGAATGATATTGGGAATGATATATCCATAGGATACCACATTTATAGGATTTGATCAATCTCGAAAACTTGGATGGCTGTCTGCAATAGTCTAGAACTCAAGGTTGGTGTAATATACCTATACTAAATAAATCTTATGAAATTAATTTATTGGGTGAATCAAATTATGCTATGATCTATTGAGTGGTATTTTCACCCAGTTGTGAAAGTACACTCTTCCTTAGGATTTGGGTTCCAAATCCCCTCTTGCAAAGAAGTTAAACAAACAACTTCTCCAAGGTCTCCGCTATATTAGCATTTGCATATGTGTATTAATAATCTTAAATAAATATATTCACTTTAAATGCTTGGAACACCTTAGTGATTGCAAGTAACTGTAAACAAGGGGCAATGGTTTATTTTACCATGAAACTTTAGTGATTGTTCATTGAACCAAAATAGAGAAAATGTGAGTTGGCCCTCATATGACCTTCAATGTGATGCTCAAATTACCTCTCTTTCGTAAAATCAGAATTTTTATGAAGAGAGGGCAATTTTAGGCTCAAAAAATGGAAATTTGTGAAAATGCCATAAAACATAACTCCTTCAATGAAATTGGAATTTTTATGAAGGGAATGTCATCATAGGCTCATGAATGCAAAAAAAAACTGAAAAAATGAAATTTGACCTTAAAATGGAAATTTTCTATTTTCAAATTTTTAAAATCTGTAACAAAACAGCAACTTCGATGAATTTTTAAAAATACTAAACAACTCCAAAAATGAAATTTCAAAATGCGTATTGGAAATATGTAGTATACCCTATGCAATGGTGAAATTATTTTTGGATTTTGACATTTTTTTAATGTTTATTTTAATGCCTGAAAATTTAAAAAAAAAAGTTAAAATTTATGGAAAATAAAATGCAGAAAATTAAAATGAAATGTAGAAAATGGAATACAAGATACATTCATTTTGATGCTATCCTATTCTGACAAAACCGAAGATGCGAGGTTTCCATGCATGCAACCTAACCTATTGGACTTGCAAAACAAGCACAATCCGGATAAGCTAAGTGTTGGCTCCTAGGGTTTTAAATGAGGTTTTTCAGATTTAAACATTCGAGTGAAGCAACCAAGAAAACTTGCGTAAACTCCATTTACAAGCCTAAAATCTGAAAAGGGGAAAAATAGACATTTAATATTGCATGCAGAAAATGACTCATTTCTTGTCCATAAGATGCAACTTTTTGAAACTTCCTGTATTAAAGATTTGTCATTTTACAATAACAAAAATTTATGGTTTTCCCAACCAGTCAATGGAAGAAAACAACTCGAACAGGTCCAGAATGGCCCTCTTGCCTTTAAATCTGCAACTCTACTCGCAGTTGTTTACAACCCCCTCATACAATTCTTTCCTGGTGTATTTAAAGTTTTTAGGAAGCTTTTCATTTCATTTTCCAATGGATGTTCGTTTCACCTTCCCTTGTGCATGCATGTGTTTTGGTTTCCAAAAAAAAACTTTTCATTTCTATTTTGTGGCCCTTCGTTTCATTTTCTCCACATGGGCTTGCATCTGTTTCCTTCCGTGTGTAATGACCATCTTAAATGATTACAAATCATTAAATATTCCTTATGTAACATTTTGTCTTATTCATTGTATTTTGTCTTCATGTCCATGTCACTATGCAGTCTTCAGTTTCACTATCCTGGTATTCATTACTAATATCAAAAGCACTATCAACTACTCTTTTCCCTTGGTGGAAATCAGACATGTCGCAAAATCAAGACACTTCTTATTTCTTTGCCTTTCTGCCCCTTTTGAGTCGTGAAAATGCAACATGTCACAATATTGTGACACTTTTGCCTCCTTGCTAGCATGTCACGATATAACGACACTTTTGCCTTCTTGCTCTCTTTTGTTGCTTTTAGCCGCGAGAATATAACATGTCACGATATCGCGACACTTTTGCCTTCTTGCTCTCTTTTGTTGCTTTTAGCCGCGATAATATAACATGTCGCGATATCACGACACTTTTGCCTCTTTGCTTTATTTTGTTCTCTTCTGGCAATGAAAATGCAACATGTCGTGATATTGCAACACTTTTCTCTTTTGGCCACAAAAATGCAACATGTTGCGATATCGCGACACTTTTCTCTTTTGGCCGTGAAAATGCAACATGTCGGGATATTGCGACACTTTTTCTCTTCTGGCCATGAAAATGCAACATGTCATGATATCACGATAGTTTTTCTCTTCTGGCCATGAAAATGCAACATGTCGCGATATCACGACACTTTTTCTCTTCTCGGCCGTGAAAATGCAACATGTCGCGATATCGCGACACTTTTCTTTCTTTCGGCCACGACAATGCAACATGTCTCGATATCATGACACTTTTTCTCTTTTGGCCGCGACAATGCAACATGTCACGATATTACGACACTTTTCTCTTTTGGCCGTGAAAATGCAACATGTCGCGATATCGCGACACTTTTTCTCTTCTGGCCATGAAAATGCAACATGTCGCGATATCACGATATTTTTTCTCTTCTGGCTGTGAAAATACAACATGTCACAATATTGCGACACGTTTCTTTCTTTCGGCCGGACAATGCAACATGTCACGATATCACGACACTTTTTCTCTTTTGGCCGCGATAATGCAACATGTCGTGATATCGCGACACCTTTTCTCTTTTGGTCGTGACAATGCAACATGTCGTGATATCGCAACACCTTTTCTATTTTGGCCATGAAAATGCAACATGTCGCGATATCGCGACACTTTTTCTCCTTGATTTTTCTTTTTGCTTTGAAGCATGAAAACACAACATGTCGTGATATCGCGACACTTTTTTCTCTTTGCGATGTTTTGATTTTTCTTTGATCTTTAGCATATGGGCCACTTTGGTCTTCTTGGAAACTATGCAAAAAGGCAAGTCCTCAATTTTGGGGTACATTGTGGAGCAGCCACAAAAAATGGTGACTCTACTGGGAAAGGCTCCTAAGCATTTTGTTGAGAACTCAACCTGAACACCTTCAAAATTCAAAAACAAGCATCAACAAATATCCCAAGAATGAAACTAGACGAGAAATACATGAAGCATTAGAATTATTAAGCATCATCTCGGTGTGTGCAATGTGCTTAATTCCCTATCATTTGAAACTCGTTCAACTTTCCATTGTCAGTTTCACTTATGATTCGTATGCAAGGCTATGAATTATTTGTGTAGGATTTGATGTATGACAACTATGCTAGAGATATAACAACCTGCTTTGCAAAGGCTCAAACTTTCTAGTATCATGAACAAACATATTAAAACTATCAAACCCTCTTAGGACCAAATATGTGCATACTAAATTAATTTACTAGATCCCAAAGCTGGTTATGTGTCACTACCATCTTGAACCCATGTGCAAGTGTAATTGAAATCAGAGCCTTGGGGAATAGGATTCCAAACCTAAGCGAGATGGGAATTTAACCCTATCCTTACTACTCTGATCTAGAGTTCATTACCTCATCTTCAAAAAAATGATTTAACCTGCTAAGGATGAAACTTTCAGGCTAGCCTGTCCGTTTGAGCAGTCAGTGGTCTTTCTTTTAGACAAGACATGTTGCCACACATGAGCATACTCCACTACCAGTCAGGCGTCTATAGCCCGGGTGGAGATCAGCCCCATAGTCCAGGATTTGGCTTTGGCTTTCTTGAATTTTAGGGATGACTACCCATCCTTATGAGAGACACATAGTATGATCCTTCCAACTCAAATGATGTGATGGAGGTGGAGTAATGATGGTTTCCTTGAATCTTAAGGATGACTACTCATCCTTGCAAGGGACATGTAGTACGATCCTTTCAATCCAAGTGATGTTATGGAGGTGGAGTAGTAATGGCTTCCTTGAATCTTAGGGATGACTACTCATCCTTATGAGGGACATGTAGTACGATCCTTTCAATCCAAGTGATGTTATGGAGGTGGAGTGGTAATGGCTTCCTTGAATCTTAGGGATGACTACTCATCCTTATGAGGGACATGTAGTATGATCCTTTCAATCCAAGTGATGTTATGGAGGTGGAGTGGTAAAAACCACTATTTCATGGACTATGGTTTGGATGATGGGACAGCCACGAAATACTCCTTTCGCATTACCTTTTCTTCCAAGTATGGTTTTGACCATTTTGCTCAAGATCCTCTTTAATATGTGTACCGCATGTTTGGTTCAAGATAGTTCGAGCATCATTTACCAACCTTAGGATCTTTTTAATATATGTTATATAATAACCCTAATAGGATTCGACACCTTTTCAATGATTGTATTTGAAATGTAGATGCAACTGAGATGAAATGTATATGCAATATGGAATGTAACATGAGATATGAATGCATTGCTCCTTTTGAAATGCGGATGGAGTATACCACCTACTTTGCCATAATTTATAAAACTGACAACTTCATGCATCACAAGTTCCAAACGATATTCTTTAATGTGTTTGTGATATTCGTGGAGCTTTCTGCAATACAATTCCGATGTTTCATATTCTCCTAGTCTTAGTAAACATTCATAAGGACATAAGTTGACATATCATTTTTTTTTTTCAAAACAAACCAAAAGTGTCCAAAGGACCAACACACAAAACTTAAAACCAAAATGAGATCCAATCCAAAATCAAAACACAAAACCCAAAAGTATATACAAATGTACAATATAATACAAGATGGTGCCAAGTTTGGATTACCATTTTCCCGGATCCCAAACCTGATTAGAATTCTTTAAAAGACATATGATGTGATACGCATACCAAGTTTTGTAGGAATCCAACAAAAAAAAGATCAAACCAAACAAAGAAACAAACTTCCACTTGCCCCTCTCACCATACCAATTTGATTTAGTTTCATTAATAATCATATGGTGTTAAGTTTTCAAATTGATTAGACAATGATTGATATTCAATTCCTTTATGTCTATTCTTTAAGATGTCCATTCCGCACTTTGATTCATGGTGTAGAAATAAGCTTTCATTTTCTTTCAATAAAGCCATAACATTAATAATATTTTAATCAAACCATTCATTAGGCAAACCTTCATTCGAATTTTGCATGGTGAAACCAAAAAGGTGAGATTTTACCTTTGGCATGTTTTCATTTGACCTTACTTGAAGAGGATTTGAAAGTTCCTCTTTTCTCTCATGATATTCATCATCATGTAGCACTTGTTCTTTCTACATGATTTGTTTATCAAAGGCACCAAACTTAGGTACCCAATTGAACACATGTCCATCCCTTTCAAACCATCAGTATTTTCTATCTAAGGGTGGGTTAACTAACACATTTCCATGATCAATCACTTGGGTTGTTTTGGGTAATGTGAGATTTTCAATTGGATCATCAATGATATCAAACCCAAATGATTTAGGTTTTGTAATTTTCTCATTTTGAAATGGCATAATTATTGTCGCACAAGTAAGTGGATCAAGATTTTCAATTTCTTTTCCTTCAAAGGAATCTAAAGCAAATTACTCCCTTTCTTGATTCATGGTTTTAGAATCCTTATCACGTTCCAACATTTTATGATATTCGAATTCCTCTTCCAAAACTTTCTCAAATTGTACAGGATTTATAGTATCCTCATGTGAGGAAGCAATTGAGTTATCCTACATATTAATTGACACAACAAGCTTGTTAGAAGACTTAGATTGATAATATTATTCCCATTTCTTCCATGAATCATAGTAATCATATTCCAATTTCAAGTTGTAACGCTCAAGTACTTCTTCTTCATTTTATGATTCATTAGAATGTTTCTCATCCAATTCATCTTCACCTTCCTTAGATGGTTCAGTTATTTCCAAAAGTGGGTTATATCTTGAATTCAAATTGGTAAATCTATCATAATCAAAATTTGTAACCCATGATTCAATTTTATCACAATTTGGAAGGTGTGGATCCTCTTGGTCATCACTTTCAAGAACATCATCCAAAGTGTCTTTCGAGAACAAGTGGTGAAATTCGATTATGTCTTCAACTTCATTTGTTGATTTTTTTTCAAATTCATTTTCAGCCACTTGTGATGACTTAGGAGCTTCTATAATGGGATCAATTTTTAAATTTCATGTCATATAGTTGCTCCAATCCTTTGGAAGTACATCTGACCAAATTGTGTCCACATAAGTTTGTTCATCCAAATCCTCCTTTTTGGGTAATGATTCTGGATATTTATTTTCCAAAACAAGATGGTCATCATTTGATTCCAACTTCTTGTTACCCATCCATATAATTTCTTCTCCAAAATCTTCATGCTCTTCAAGAAATTTCGAATGGGTATTTAATTCATCGTGAGTCACCTCAAAATATCTTGTATCGCTTGAAGAAGCATAACATGAAACATCATTAAGATCGACATTATGAATTTTCTTCCTAGGATGATTTGGATGCATACATTGATGTGCTCATTTTTTTGGTGGAACATGCCTACATACCTTCTTAACCACTTTATTTTGGTCTTTTACTTTCGATACAAACTCTTTGGGTTGAGTGGTAGAAGTAGTAGGATTAGTTGGATTGATATCCACGGATAAAACTTGAACATTTTTTGCAATGGTTCCACGGGTGACCACATGATTCTCTAATTGAGGCATGGTTGGATAGATGTAAGTACTTGTATAAGCACATGTGGCAGCATAAGTCGGTATGGTAGGATAAAGTTGACTATAGAGAAAAATATTTGATATCAAATTTTGTTGTGCCCACGCTTGATTTCAAGAAATTAATCTCACATAAAGATTTCGAAACCTCAAGTTGAAATTTCTCACTGTCTCATTAGGTTCTCTTTTGCAAGAAGTAAATTGTTGATATATCGTGAGAGGATCAATGAACAACCTAAATTGATTGATAAACTCATATTTCAATTGAGTCCACGATGTAATAGAACCAGTGGGTAAATTGATGTACCAATCATATGCCACCTCATCTAGGGTTCCAGGAAACATTCTACATGCCACATCCTCATGTTCGACATTCCATCTAACTAGGATATCCACATAGGATTGAATATGTTCCTCGGCTGACGTTGGACCATTGTGTTTAAATTTGGGCAAACGTTTTCTACGTTCTTGGGTAAATCATGAGAATCTCCACTAATTTTCAAAGTATTAACATGTATCCCATACCACGTTCCTACAGTTGTAGCCATTAATGAATCTCAAAGAATAACTTCAAAACCAATTTGTTAGTCATGAATAAAAAGAAGGAACCATGACAAAGCAATAATCTAAAAATGTAAATTAGTTTCTAATTCACCAAATCGCATATGCACAAGTGAAGAACATACTCCTAGTGTTGTAGGCTTTCTGATTCACAAGATCGCATTACATGCAAGTGAAGAACATAATACCGACAACAAATACATTTTAGACAAAATAATTCCTTACAAATAAGCATGAAATGACTAGCAAATATCAAACATGTAACATATGAATAATCGTGTTAGCATCAACCAAGAAATGTATCCATTAAAATCAAATGAATGTAATTGCATGGAGACAACCTCATTAGTCAAGACCATTTTTTTTCAAAATCAAATCAAAACACATTATTCCTGTATGAACAATCAAAAGCGTTAGAACAATGCATAGCAATTCATGTCCTCCTTTTAACACTACAAGGTTGTATTGTTAAAAGAGGGATAAAGATAATAATCAATTGGGCATGAAATATTCAAAATTTAAATCCCTATAGAATTTAAATCACACTGAAATAAACCAATTTAGGCCCTCCTTCTAGCGCCAAAATGTTGAGTGGTATTTTCACCCAGTTGTGAAAGTACACTCTTCCTTCGGATTTGGGTTCCAAATCCCCTCTTGCAAAGAAGTTAAACAAACAAATTCTCCAAGGTCTCCGCTATATTAGCATTTGCATATGTGTATTAGTAATCTTAAATAAAGATATTCACTTTAAATGCTTGGAACGCCTTAGTCATTGCAAGTAACTGTAAACAAGGGGCAATGTTGATTTATTTTACCATAAAATTTTAGTGATTGTTCATTGAACCAAAATAGAGAAAATGTGAGTTTGCCCTCATATGACCTTCAATGTGATGCTCAAATTACCCCTCTTTCGTAAAATCAGAATTTTTATGAAGAGAGGGCAATTTTAGGCTCAAAAAATGGAAATTTGTGAAAATGCCATAAAACATAACTCCTTCAATGAAATTGGAATTTTCATGAATGGAATGTCATCATAGGCTCATGAGTGCAAAACAAAACTGAAAAAATGAAATTTGACCTTAAAATGGAAATTTTCTATTTTCGAATTTTGAAAATCTATAAAAAAACACCAACTTCGATGAATTTTTAAAAATACTAAACAACTCCGAAAATGAAATTTCAAAATGCGTATTGGAATTCTGTAGTATAACCTATGCAATGGTGAAATTATTTTTGGATTTTGACATTTTTTAAATGTTTATTTTAATGCCTAAAAATTAAAAAAAAGTTAAAATTTTTGGAAAATAAAATGCAGAAAATGAAAATGAAATGCAAAAAATGGAACACAAGATACATTCAGTTTGATGCTATCCTATTCTGACAAAACCGAAGATGCGAGGTTTTCATGCATGCAACCTAACCTATTGGACTTGCAAAACAAGCACAATCCGGATAAGCTAAGCGTTGGCTCCTAAGGTTTTAAATGAGGTTTTTCAGATTTAAACATTCGCATGAAGCAACCAAGAAAACTTGCATAAACTCCATTTACAAGCCTAAAATTTGAAAAGGGGAAAAATAGACATTTAATCTTGCATGCAGAAAATGACTCATTCTTTCTTGTCCATAAGATGCAACTTTCTGAAACTTCCTATATTAAAGATTTGTCATTTTACAATAACAAAAAATTTTGGTTTTCCCAACCAGTCAATGGAAGAAAACAACTCGAGCAGGTCCAAAATGGCCCTCTTGCCTTCAAATCTGCAACTTTGCTCGCGGCTGTTTCCAACCCCCTCATACAATTCTTGCTTGGCGTATTTAAAGTTTTTAGGAAGATTTCGTTTCATTTTCCAACGGTTGTTCGTTTCACCTTCCCTTGTGCATGCATGTGTTTTGGTTTCCAAAAAAAGAACTTTTTGTTTCTATTTTGTGGCCCTTCGTTTCATTTTCTCCACATGGGATTGCGTATGTTTCCTTCTATGTGTAACGACCATATTAAATGATTACAAATCATTAAATATTCCTTTTGTAATGTTTTGTCTTATTCATTGGAATTTGTCCTTATGTCCACGTCACTATGCAGTCTTCAGTTTTACTGTCTTGGTATTCATCACTAATATCAGACGCACTGTCAACTACTCTGTTCCCTTGGTAGAAATCGGACATGTCGCAAAATCGTGACACTTCTTGTTTCTCTACCTGTCTGCCCCTTTTGAGTCATGAAAATGCAACATGTCGCGATATTGCTACACTTTTGCCTCCTTTCTCTCTTTTTTTCTCTTCTGGCCGTGAAAATGCAACATGTCATGATATCACGACACTTTTCTCTTTTGGTCACAAAAATGCAATAGGTCGTGATATCACGACACTTTTATCTTTTGGCTGCAAAAATGCAACATGTCACGATATCGCAACACTTTTTCTCTTCCGGCCGGGAAAATGCAACATGTCGCGATATCGTGACACTTTTTCACTTCCGACCACAAAAATGCAACATGTCACGATATCGTGACACTTTTTCTCTTCCGGCCGCGAAAATGCAACATGTCGCGATATCACGACACTTTTCTTTCTTCTGGCCGCGACAATGCAACATGTCGCGATATCGCCACACCTTTTCTCTTTTGGCCGTGACAATGCAACATGTTGCAATATCGCGACACCTTTTATCTTTTGGCCGCAACAATGCAACATGTTGTGATATCGCGACACTTTTTATCTTTTGGCCACAAAAATGCAGCATGTCGCGATATCATGACACTTTTTCTCCTTGCTTTTTATTTTTGCTTTGAACCGCAAAAATGCAACATGTCGCAATATCGTGACACTTTTTTATCCTTGTGGTGTTTTGCTTTTTATTTGATCTTTAGCATATGGGCCACTTTGGTCTTCTTGGAAACTATGCAAAAAGGTGGGTCTCCAATTTTGGGGTACGTTGTGGAGCAGCCACAACATGATCTTGAAAGCATACTTTAAGAAAAATTATTGTTTGAAAATAAAAAAGCAAAAAATACCTCCTAGAATCTTTGATGTTTTAGTGGCACAACCAGGTAAGTAGACTTGGGTTGTTACAATAATTACCTTCCATGGTAGACTTTTTGGCATAAATAAATAGTGTATTAATCTATGACACTAAAATACCTAATTTGAGTAATTAAACTAACTATGCAATGTTTAATTGATTTGAAAGAGTATGATGTTACTAACATGTTGCCAAGATGTGTAGGATCAGGTACACTCGTAGGTGGAAGAAGTAGAATTATCCACCAGTAGCGGGGGTACTTGAGGTTGGGGAAATGATGATTAAGGTGACTTGGGGGTAATATTGATGGATACCTTCATATAGGTATGCATTTTATTAGGGGTAATCATCAAAATCTAGCCACCTTGGGACCCAAATTGATAGCCTAGTAACTATCATAAATTCTTAAGGCCGATGGAAAGATTCTCTCTTTATCTGTGTATATGTTTTATCATCATTTAATTCATTACTATCTACATAAATGGTTTGGAAAATATTCTGAACTTAGTTGTATGAAAACTCCTTGTTTTGCTAAACCTTTCAAAAGGATGGCATGATGTTAGTATTGAATAAGAAAACTTTTCTATGTTTTATATGGAAAAATAAAATAATAATATACATGTAAAGAAATAGTAAGGATTTTATTTAATTGATAATTGAAACTCATTAAATAATTAGTAAGGTTTTTATTTAATTTATAATTGAAACTCATTAAATAAATAGTAAGAATTTTATTTAATTGATAATAGAAATTCATTAAATAAATAGTAAGACTTTTATTTAATTGATAATTGCAATTCATTAAATAAATAGTAAGACCTTTATTTAAATAATATTGGTAATTCATTTTATAATTATCCAATTTTATTAATGGGATAATATAACCCCCTCTTAATTCAATAAATATTGCAATATTTGATTTGGTGGAACCACCTCTCAGAGAATCCGATTGTGCTTGCATGGTGAAGCTTCCAGCTCACGTTTGGGAAGATGAATTTATTTATATCTAGACCTTGGGGAAAAGGAGGATCATAAATACCTTTTCTTACCACATGAAAAATAGATGGGAATTAATGACAAGTTGATGAAGTTGATGTGAGACAAGGTGGTGGTATGAGAAAGAGGGCTCATCATCCCCAGTAAGGAGGTAGAGGATGGGGATTGAAGTTATCTTTTTGGAAATGAAACCAAAAGAAGGAAGAAAATAATTGTTGAGTGGTAATTTTGCCCAATTGCAAAACCACACTCACCCTTAGGATTTTTATCACAAAACCCTCTCTTGCAAAGAAGTTAAAAATGAAAAAATCTCCAAGGTCTCGTTATATAAGCATTGCACATGTGTATTTGTAATACTATAAATATGTGTTAAATAAGTGCTAGGAATACCTTAGTGATTTCAAGTAACTATTAACAAGGGGTCTGTTTTGGTTTATTTTATCATGCTATACTAATGATTGTTCATGAAACTTAAAGAAATGCAAATGTGATTGTCCCTCATATGACCATGATGCAAAACCTTAGTTCCTTTTATCTGGAAGTACTTTAGATAGATTTTAGATATGATGCAATGTTATTAAGTAGATTTTAAATAAGTTTTTATCTTGCATTAAACCCTACTTTGAACAATGAAATAGAAGATTAAAATATCTCTAAATGTGAATGTGAAATGAAGATTGGATTCCTTTTAAATTGCTTTGTGCATGAAATAAAAACAGGAAATAAATATGCATGAGTAACTATGAAATGTAAATGGCCTTAAAATGTCATTATAAATTATCCCTCTTTAATGAAATCACAATTTTCATAAAGAAGAAATAATTTAATACTTTAAAACAATAGCTTTTGATATAATGTATAAATTACCTCTCTTTAATGAAATCAAAATTTTCATAAAGAGAAGCCAATTTATTGCTCTAAAAATGATGGCCTATGGAATGCCATAAAAATTACCCCCCTTTAATGAAATTGCAATTTTCATAAAGGGAAGTTCATTTATTACTTCCAAATAAAAATGCAAAGCTGAGAAAATCTGATTTACCTTCAAAACATAAAATAATGAAAATTTCTAAAATCCTTATAAAAACAACAATTTTCAATAATTTTTATAAATTTTAAATGGCTACGGAATGAGATCAAACTTGCTTCAAATGAAAGATTTAATTTCATTCTTTACACCAATGCATTTATTTTTGGAGTTTTGATTATTTTTTATTTTCATTTTAATCACCGAATTTTAAAAAAAAATTGTAAAAATAAGGGTTAGAAAAATAAAAAACAAAATATAGAATTTTTTTTTTTTTTGATTGGTTGAAAGGGTGTTGAAAGGTCCCTGAAACTTGTACAAGAATTTTTTACATGTTTTCCAAACCGACCGAAGATGCCCAAGATCTAAAGATCAAAGAAAAAGCAAAACATCACAAGAAGAAAGGTGTCGCGATATCGTGACAAGTTGCATTTTCGCGGTCCAAAGCATAGGGAAAAAGCAAGGAGGAAAATGTGTTGCGATATCATGACATGTTGCATCGTGGACAAATGAGGAAGAGATGTCGCGATATCACGACAAGAAGCAGCATCGCGGTCGAATGAGAGAAAGTGTCACGAAATTGTGACATGTTGCAACGTCGCTGCCAGAAGAGAAGAAGTGTCACAATAACGCGACAAGTTGTATCGTCATGGCCAGAGGAGGAAAGGTGCCACGATATCATGACATGTTGCATCGTCGAGTCCAAAGAAGAAAATATTTCGCAATATCACGACATGTTGCATTGTCGCGGCCATAGAAAAAAAATTGTTCCAAAATTGCGACATGTTGCATCGTCATGGCCACAAGAGAAAAGGTGTCGCAATATCACGACATGTTGCATTGACACGGCGAAAGGAGGAAAAGTGTCACGATATCATGACATGTTGCAATGTCATGGCCAGAAGAGAAAAGGTGTTGCGATATCGTGACAAGTTGTAACAGCATGGCCTAAGGAAAAGAAATGTTACGATATCGTGACATGTTGCATCGTCGTGGTCAAAGGAAAAAATGTGTCGCAATATCGTGACATGTTGCAGCATTGTTGCCAAAGGAGAGAAAGTGTCGTGAAATCGTGACATGTTGCATCGTCTCAAAAAAGGGATAAAAATTGTCACAAAATCACGACATGATGCATTGCCACAGCAAAAGAAGGAAAATGTGTCACGATATCGCAACAAGTTGCATTATCATGGCCAAAGAGAAAAAGTGTCGCGATATCGCGACACTTTGCATTATCGCGATCGAAGAGAAACGGTGTCGCGATATCATGACATGTTGCATCATCGCGGCCAAAGAGAAAAAGTGTTATGATATCACGACATGTTGCATTATCGTGGCCGAAGAAAAAATGTCGCGATATCGTGATATGTTGCATTATCGCGATCGAAGAGAAAACCTGTCACGATATCATGACATGTTGCATTATCATGGCTGAATAGAAAAGGTGTCACGATATCACGACATGTTGCATCATCGTGGCCAAAGACGAAAAGTGTCACGATATCGCAACATGTTGCATCATCGCGGACAAACAGGAAAAGTGTCGCGATATCATGACATGTTGCATCATCACGGCCAAAGAGAAAAAGTGTCATGATATTGCGACATGTTGCATCATCACGGCCAAAGAGAAAAAGTGTCACGATATCGTGACATGTTGCAGCATCATGGCTGAAGAGAAAAAGTGTCACGATATCGCGACATGTTGCATCATCACGATCGAAGAGAAAAAGTGTCACGAAATCGTGACAAGTTGCAGCATCACAGTCGAAAGAGAAAAAGTGTCACAAAATCACAACATGATTTCTCCAAATACTAAAAATCTTAATTTCTCCATATACCCTACAAGATTTAATATTTTGCACAAAAACTAGCATTAGTGTTACACAAATTCAAGCAGTCAAATAGCTAATGCAGTATAATCTTCTAAAGAAGTGGTGCAATATAGAAAATATTGAAGAAAACAAGCTTATACTGATATGGGGGTGAACAGTATAAGACCACTTTTTACTTTTATTTTCCAATAAATATTATGCAATATATACATAGCAATATCAATAGCAGTAATCAAAGTAATGCAGAAATCACCACACATAATAGAGATACCAATTTAATGTGGTTCACTCAATGTGGGCTACTCCACAGAGAAAATATTTCGCTAATATTTTCTCAATAAATCTATTGGGAATCATTTCCCTATTACAATGTTTATGGACCTCTATCCATAGGATACACCAATCCCCTAATCAAATTCATGGATATCTATCCACAAGAGACACCAATATCCTTTGCTCTTTTTGGTGATCTTCTAAAATAACTACTACCTCCACTACACTAGCTAATGGATCTCTATCCATTTAATACTTGTATCCTCACTCAGAAGACTTGTCCTCACTGCCTTGGCTAATGGATATCTATCCACTAGAGATTGTCATCCTCTATACTTTATCACCTCTAAATCTTACTCTCAACTCTATCTCAAATTTGCATTAAACACAGTCCTTTAGTCTAGCAAAAAATTGCTCAATATCTATCTCTGATATAGCACAAACCTATCCTCAAATCTGCACCAAAATATATCCATAAATCTGCACTAAACATAGTCCTTCGATCTAGCACAAATATATTTTCAATCTTTGTCCTCAAGCCTTAACATAAAGCTTGACTTAATTTCAAATTAACTCTGCTAGATCTACCCCAAAACTCAACTCAAGGTTTGAATAAATAAATCAATCAACTCTGCTCATAAGTCTTCTCAAATCTGTCTTGTAAGCTTCCACAAAAGCTCATACTAATATATCCACAAGTCCTCTCTAGAACTTGTCCAATCTGCTCAATAAGTTCTCACTAGAACTTATCCAATATGCTCAATGATATCTATCCTCAATTTTGTATTGTAAGATTCCACAAAATCTCACACCAATATGTTCACAAGTCTTCTTGAAGACTTTCCTTAAATTTTCTCAACAAATCCTCACTAGAACTTGTACAATCTCATAGGAACATATAAAGAATTGTTAGAGACTCAATATGCTTCTTACTCACAATAATGCTTAGCCACTTTCAATATCTCTTTTTTTCACAAAAATATATAGAGAATTGTTAGATGCTCAATATGCTTCACATTCACAAACACTCAAACTCCTTCTCAAATAAATTTGGAATAAGGAATAATTTATTTCACAGAACCTGAACTATCACTTTAATACATCCACTTGACTAGGCTTAACCAACTCTAATAAATCAATCACTTAATGAAATTATCCTTGTTCACAAACCCTAGTCCAAGCATATGAAAACTCACTCAACTATTTCCAACAATGCTTTTTCACCAATCTCACATAACAATGATACTCACGATCTTTCAAATCCAAATTCAAGATAGTTCACATAACAATTATACTCATGTTCTTGCACAAACCCTAGTTCAAGATAGTTCACAACTTCACATAACAATGATGCTCATGATCTTTTAAACCCTAATTCAAGATAGTTCACAACTTCACATAACAATGATATTCATGTTCTTGTACAAACCCTAGTTCAAGATAGTTCACAACTTCACATAACAATGATACTCATGTTCTTTCACAAACCCTAATACAATATTAAATCTCAACAACAAGGGATATCAATCACCCAACAATAAATTATGCATTCACTCACTCCAATAATGCTTATCAAACAAGGTTTATAACATTTACTTCCATTTCAAAAAACTCTACAACTCAACAAACCCATAGAGGAAAACTTAACCAAGTCCTTTTCACTTCAATATTGTTTTCAGAAAATCTCAACCAATCAATTATTTCAACCAAGGAAGAATTTTCCCATACCTTTTAATTTATGAAGAGTGGACTTCAAAATCTATCTCATTTATAACCACTTTCCTTGCCAAGCACAAAGGTTAGATGACAAGAATATCACTCTAACACTTCTTCAAAATATTTCTTCAATACAAAAGTAACACTCAAATACACCTTATAATCTCCAACTTTAAAATCATATTCAACAACCTTCAATCTCAAAAATAAACTTCCTTACTACATTATAACTCCTTAATCACTTAAAAAATCAACTCAGAAATAAAATTTGTGCATTCCCTTTTAATTTCCCTAAGCAACTTATAATCCAAATAAATTATTCAAAAACTTTAATTAACATAAACCTTTGGAAACAAAAATATTTTTCCCTTTTTATTTTTCGTAATCCAAGTCAACCCAAATAATGTGCATACCTCTATTATTCTGCCGAAAAGGCCTTGGCGGGATTTGAGTTGACGATGGCTGCCCCTCAAGTGCTTTTGTAGCACTTGTGCCCACTGACTGGGATGCATGGCTCCACAAGAGCCAAAAGGTATGAATGTACCTTTGACTTCCTTCTCCATCGAATGGTGCAAACACAACATGAAATTCCCTTCAACAAAATAGTATGCCCAAGGTTTGAACCTGCACCAGAAATTCCTGAATGCGTCTAACACAACCCTTGGATACCAACTCAACTATGAGGGGATTAGAGTAGATTTCAAAGGCCATGAAACTTTGTCCTTTTCTCTACATAAACACACATGCAAAAATACAAGTATTTATTTCCTTTGCATTAGCCAATAATTAATCGCATGGATAACTTTTCAAATACCAAACCTTGACATTATTTATATGTAAACCATAGCATATTCGAACATCGATGAGTATTTAAATTTGAATTCGAATTCGAATATTTATTTTAAATATTAAATAAATATTTAAATTAAACCTTAGCAGCCATCATTAAATATTTTAATTTAAATTAAATCTATTTGTGGGTCTTTTTTCAACTTGATCCTTGATCTTCTTAAACTCGATTTTTGATCCAAAATAATAATAAAATATTATTATTTAATTTGAACATGCTTCTGCTTCCTTGGATCTTAATCCTTTGAGCCCTCTTGGGTATTTAATATTTAAAAATAGATATTATAACCTATTACTTTTCAAGACATTCTTTCTTTTGGAAGAACACTTAATGTCCTCAAGTATGACAAACATAGCACAAGAATACTTTTGACATCAATGAAAAAAACACTCCTCAAAATATCCAAAAATTTCCCCCTTTTTCATTAATGGCAACCTAATTACTTTTTACCATTTCCTTAACCTTTTCCTTTTATTTTTCCCCTAGGAAACTATTCCCCAGACTGAATGCTTTTCTCCTAACTCAAATCTCTCCCCCTTACTCAAATCTCTTCCCCTTTGACATCAATGACAAAGGGTCACATTTGGGGATCAGGGCTAACAATGAAAACTCTTAGCTTATCCCCTCCCCCACCTCCTCTAGAGGTGGTTAATTCTGGGGTGGGAGTATTTCTACTCCTAGCATGAACTGCTCTTTTCTTTTGTCTACTTTCCTCCTCATATGATCCTTCTAATTCCTTTGACTATTTTTGTTTTTGCTTGTCTTTGGAATATTTGCTCTGTACCACTTTGTTGTATGTCCATAATTATTGCACTTATAACACTTAATTTTATTGTTCCTTGGAGGCACAAATATCTTGGGATTTCTTATAATGAAGCTATGTCTATTCCTATCTAAAAGCACGAGGATATGGAAACAAAAAGGAATATGCCACAAAAGAGAACAAGAAAGAACATATACGAATTGACACAAGATAAAAGCAATATGAAATGTGATAATATCTTTATTGATACGCTTTGTAAATTGTGTTACAATACATCTCCTTCCTTTTTAGGGGATAGGAGCGTCAAATGTGTTTCTCGTCACAACATCCATGGCTAACAATCCTTCTTTCGCGTGCCCACATATAAGATGGGCGGACCAAAACGTCACCGCCACTTTAGGTATGTGATTCTTTGCTCTTTCCTACTCCTCTACTGTTAGAAACCTATGTTCAAAGAAACAAAAAATATTAGTAGCACCTGCAGACAAAATGAAACATGTATTTCCCAAGGCCTACTGTTAGTGTATGCATGAAAATAATAAAACGACTATCAAATGACCTCTGATTGACCTAAAATTTTTACAGAAGCATAAAAATATTATCATAAGACCATTGCAAAAATAATAGTCTGGAAATTCATTACAGATTTGTATTCGCTCCAGGGTGGGATGAATAGGCCTATAAGAATTTGTCAGAAAGCACCCTGTTTAATGTCCTGCATAGGAAGCTCCAAAAGACCTAAAAAGTTGGGGTTAGCTAATTGGGGGAGTTTTGGGAAGACTCAGATGGTCAGATTTCTCCAATTTTACCTCTAATATCCAGATTTTTCTAGTGCCATTTACAAGTTAATGAAGGCGGGAAATAACAATAACATGGTCAAAATTACTCAGAATGAAATGAAAATTGAACTGTAACCTATTTAACCTATATAGAATCAAATGCAAAAGAAAAACTAGAGAAATTTATCACATATTTCTAATTGTCCTAGGGTGGGGTGAATAGGACTGTGACAGTTTGAGGCACTGTTTCGGCACCAATCCACTTGGGATGGGTCCAAAACTGGTTATGGGGTATTGTCCACAAATTTTGTGAATAGTTGTGGTCAAAAATTGGGTTTTAGGTCCAGATTTGCGCTTCCAATAGTCACCCAATAACCTCCCTTTTGAATGAGAGATTAAGGATGTAAAAGCACAAATCGCAAGTAGGTGTGTAAATTGGCAGCACTTCGTTGCTCAAATGCTCCTTCTCTATATATATTTTGGGTGAGAAAACTCACCAATTTATAGACCTTAGCGTCTCCTTGTTTGAATTGCGCATGCAAGCGCACCACTTGAGTTAACTATCCTATTTTCAGAGAAAAGATAACTCCCTGATTAAAAATCTCCTTGCATGAGGTTTCTAAAATAAAGACCCTCATCACTGAAGTCTCTTTTCTTGAATAAAAGCTATTCCTCACAATTGCATGGCTTGAAGCCTTAGTTAACTGGCGGAGTTACCGAGGTTTGACTTTTTTCCAGTCAAACTTGCTATTCGCCTCACCCTGGGGCGAATTCTGTATTCATCATGGGGTGGGACGAATTCTAGTTTGTATTCGTCCTTGGGTGGGACGAGCAGAGAGCAAGGTGCCAAAAATGTGCCAAATTGACCTCTGACCTCTAAAACTTCTTTTGGAAGTGGTTAGGACCACTTTTTAACCTTTGGGGGCTGCCCTAGGGGCTGTGTTTCAATGCGATAAGCACTTGGTGTCACATAATCGGATTGGTGTTGTTTTGGTGTCTATAGATGCCCATTGTTGGGAAGCATTGTGCAAGGCACAGCGTCGAGCAAAAATAGATAACCAAAGCACTAATGATTAGGTTTTCTTAGTAACCTAACCAACTATTTATGCCCCAAGTATGGAAAGGGCATGAATTTTTGAATCCTTGCTTCTGACGAGCTAAGGAACTTAAATCAAGTGTTAACCTTGTTCAGTGAGGTGTTACTTGAGCTTGGACATTGGTCAGTCATGAATAGGAAAAGGGCACAACCTTTTGTCTGTGGGAACCTTGAGTTCATAATTCATGAATGCCAAGTGTTTGATCAGCTTGTGATAATTGCTTGTTTGCTACCCCAAGCAAGGGCACGATTGTCTTTGTCAATGATCCTTTGAATGTGTGTCATTTCCATGATTGGGTATATTGTTGTTGATTGGAGACTAAGTGTGACTACCACCTCAAGCGACGAATCGATGAGGGAATGACCGACATGAGAAAAGCGACGAGTCGCTTGACCCAAGATGACTTAGGTAAGGGTGCCTTCAGTTGTTTTACCATTGAATACGAAAGCATTTTTCGAACATTCTGACCTATTTATGGTGGGTTTTAACCCTTTTTATGATGCTTTTTGGAGCTAAAATTGACAAAAATTCATCCTCCCGTGGAGCGGTCCGGCTATGGTAGCCTTATTAGGGAGTAGGATAATGATAATTTGTAACCTCAATGTTTGTTTTGCATGCCAAGAATGTCAGGCACAAAAGCGCCTTCGTTCGGCAAGGTTATTGCTATTTTTGGATGGGTTTTGACCCGTTTTGGTGACGTCGTTTGGGGATGAAATTCTCAAAAATCCGTCTTCCCGTGGAGCCGTCCAGATATGATAGCCTTCTTAGGGAATATGATAGTGAGGATTTGTAACCCCGAAATATATTTTGCATGCCCAGAATGTCCAGTGCAAAAGCACTCTGATCGAACACTTTTAGGGCTTGTTTTGGTGTATTTTTGTGCAGTTTTCATGGTTTGTTTTTATGTACATGTATTTACATCGATGTATGCAAATGCAATTGTGAATGCAATGCTTCTAATTTGTATTATGTATGCATATGGAATGAATGACATGAATTGTTGATAACTTGTCGATGCACGATAGACTGTGCAAGATTTGATTGACTTGCTGTACTAATGGGATGATTTTGTGGAATGACTATGCATGTGACAACTTTGTTTTTGTATTTTGCATATTTTTTGATGGTGATGTACAAAATGAAATGGACCAGTTGGTTTAAAATGTAGTTTAAGATCTTTTTATATTTAGCTATTTTAACGAACTAGCCAAGACTATACATTTATCTCGCAAGACTTTTGAATAAGGTATAAATCTAACTTGAATTTAACCAAGTTATTTCAAATCCTTGTGTGTGCAATTGAGTTCATTTATGTGGTATTTGTCAGGATACCGCCAGTGCCAGATAGGCTATCAACCAAACCTATACTGAGGATCACCTAATTAGCTCCACTAACTTTTTTGTTGTATTAAGTAAGATTAATCCATGGGACAATCTAAGGTACCATACACTAGCTCATCCACATGCAAACATTGGTTTGCGCACACATAAAACTAATGTGAAAGACATATCGTCATGCGGGTAGGATATCACCATTGCCAGGTAGGCTATCTACAAAACTCGTAATGAGGATCACCTAGATGGTTTGTCGAATACTGAGAATTCTAGAGATTCAAGTTTAGGCTGTGTGTTTTGCTCAATGATGTGGGATACTTGCTCGTCTTTATAGTGATGAAAATCATTGTTTATTTTTCTCTTTGTTTTTCTTTTGAGCAAGGATTTTGAATAGTGGTGATAACCACTGTTATTTGATTTTGTATTTTGAGCTTTTTAAGGTTGAGCTTGTGAATGGTCTTGATCCTGTTTGCCTTGGGGATGACTACCCATCCTATTCAGGGATGTGTAGTACGAATCCTTACGACTGTGGGAACCAAGGGGATGATGGATATTATGAAGTAAGGGCATTGATATTTTAGGCCTTGGGGATGACTACCCATCCTAGTTAGGGACATGTAGTACGAATCCTTACAACTTTGAGACCAAAGGTGAGTGGATATGGTTGTAATGATGGTTTTTTGGAATTTTGTTTTTGAATGGCATTGATCCTTTTAGGTCTTGGGGACGACTACCCATCCTTGGTAGGGACATGTAGTATGAATCCTTACAAATTTGGGGACCAACTATGATTGGGATTTGTGGGAGTGGTGAAAACCACTGTTTATTATGGGGAATGGATAGGGAAGAGCTTGTCCTTTTGTCAATTCTCAGCATTCTGGAACCATTTGCAGAGGGGGATGAATAGGCTAATATTTCACTTATGGTATCCTATACTGCTTTGTAGGTTGATCTTACGTTCACACAACTTAGGAATTATTTTATGTGTTGTAATTTGTGTTGGGATGCTACGTAACAAGGTGTGATCCAAGTAAAACTTTCCCATGTAAAATCCGTTTAACTATGTACAATTTTTGGCTAGAAATTTAAAGATAGCTGAATGACGAAAACCCTATATACATTAGGAGACAACTGACTATGCTAAAAATGGCGATGGTGTTATGCTGGATGTATGCGTTTATGAAAATGGATTTGATGTGGAAAATGATGGAATTGTCATGTAATGACAGTCTATGGTGCTTTTGACTTGTATGACCTAGCAAATATAGAATGTATGGATGCGATGCCTAATGCAACCTAGATTTTTGTATTTTGATTTTTATGAGTATGCATGGAATTGAAATGCAATTTTTTTTTTTGTTATTTTGGATTTTTATGAGTATGCATGGAATTGAAATGCAATTTTTTTTTTTTTTGTTATTTTTGATTTTTATGAGTATGCATGGAATTGAAATGCAATTTTTTTGTGATTTTTGATTTTTATGAGTATGCATGGAGTTGAAATGCATTTTTTTTTGTGATTTTTGATGATTTTATTGTTTTTGTTTGTTTTTTCATATTTATGTTGACCAAGCAGTTATTGTAATGCTTGGAGCTTTTGGTGTTGACAAAAGGGTTTATGGATACCTTTGGAGCATTTTTGGGTTGACCAAGCGATTATGAGAATCCTTGGAGCTTTTGGTTTGACCAAAGGGTTTATAGATACCTTTGGGGCATTTTGGAGTTTGACCAAGCGATGATGAGAATCCTTGGAGCTTTTGGGTTGACCAAAGGGTTTATAGATACCTTTGGGGCATTTTGGGATGACCAAGCGATTATGAGAATCCTTGGAACTTTTGGGTTGACCAAAGGTTTTATAGATACCTTTTGGGTATTTTGGGATTACCAAGCGATTATGAGAATCCTTGGAGCTTTTGTTTGGACTATGGCTCTCTAGATGTGGAATGGCCTCAAATGACTGATGTTCAAGGGTTCTGTTTCCTTGATTCCTTCAAGAGAGGCAAGCCGGTATGTCCCAGGTCCTATTCTACTATCAATGACATAAGGACCTAACCAGTTTGTCGTGAACTTGTCTCGTAGATGGGATGGCAAATTAGAATTCTGCTGGTTCTCTTTTAAGACCAAGTCACCAACCTAAAATTCCCTTATGTGGACCTTCATGTTGTATGCTTTCTTAAGTCGCTCTTGATAGATACGCAAATGCTCAAGAGCATTAACGCGTCGTTCGTCAAGAAAAATCAATTGGTCTAACCGAGCCTACCACATAGTGTCATCATCGATGAACTCTTGCATTGAAATGCATAGGGAAGAGATTTCCAACTCAAGAGGCATGACTGCCTCGAAGCCATACACCAGCAAAAATGGAGTTGCCCTAGTGGGCATCCAGATGCTAGTGCGATAAGCCCATAGGGCAAGTGGGATCTGAATGTGCCAATCCTTATGATTTTCTACGACTATCATTTTTAGAATGGTGACTAGCATTTTGTTTGACGCCTCTGCTTGCCCATTTGCCTATGGATAATAGGGTGTTGAAAAACTGTGCTGAATTTTGTACTTTGTGGTCAAAGAATGCACATATTTATTCTTGAAGGGTGTCCCATTATCTGACAGGATCTTGGATGGAATACCAAAATGACATATGATGTTATGCAAAATAAACTCCGCAATGTGGGATCCAGTTGTAGAGGTTAGTGAAATTGCTTCCACCCACTTGGTGAAGTACTTTGTGGCCGTTATGATGAATGTGTGATGATCCAACGATGCAGGGGAGATATTTTCGATTAGATTGAAGCCCCACTCTGAAAAAGGCCAAGCCGATTGAATTGGCTGCAAGGCTTGAGAAGGTATGTGTGTCAAATTATCATGGTGTTGACACTTCACACACTTCTTCACATATGCACAACAATCTCGCTCTAAAGATGGCCAATAATAGCCCATGCAAAGAATGAACTTTGCGATGGCCATATCGTTGAAGTGGCCACCACATGTACCATCGTGTGCTTGGGTGATCGCCTAAGCAGACTCTTACTGGTCCAAGAAATGAAGGAGGATTCCTTCATAGCTCCGACGATACAAAACATATCCTAACAAGACATGCTTTACTACTTTTTGTTTGAATGATCTTTTTGCGGCTTGTGTCAATCCAAGTGGAAGGTTACCTAGCTTGAGGTAATCCCTAATGGGTGTGTACCAATCCTGCTGATCAGAAACCTCGATAGTATGAATGGACAATCCCTCTTGAAATTCATCCCTAGCAAAAGCTAAGTGGGAAAGAACTTGTAAAAATAGCATTGTGTTGCTATGAAGAGGGATCAGAGAGAATAAAGACCCCCAATTGGCTTCAGTTAGACAATCATGGATTCGAGAGAACCTATCCTGAGATGGTTCAATCTAGATCAGGTGGATTCCTAGCGTTAGGTCAGATCTTGCACACTCCATCACGGATTGCGATAATGTTTTAACCTGAATGGTTGTCATTTCACCAGAAGGGTCTTGCAGGATTAATGACCCCAAGGAGGCCATAGTATCCACAAAATGATTCGATGATTGAGGGAGTGCCTCGATGTCATACCATTCAAGTTGTGCCAAGAATTTATCCACAAGGGCTTTATAGGCCTGCAGAACTAGACATCTACATTAGAATATCCCCTTGACTTGATTGATAATTAACAATGAATCACCAAAGATTTTTAAACATTTAATGTTAATGGTGATTGCTATCTAAATACCTAGGAGCAAGGCTTCGTATTCTGCATTGTTGTTGGTGCATGGGAAGTCTAATTTAAATGATAGAGGCATTGGAGCCCCTTGTGGAGTGAAGAATACAATTCTCGTGCCACCTCCTTGCTCACATTTAGAACCATCGAAGAATAGGGTCATGTCAGCCTATGACTCAGGCTCATCAGAATCTGGCAATTCTAAAACATGTAAAACCCCATCATCTGGTAATTCTACGATCATATGTTGATCATCTTAAAGAGGAGCCTCTGCCAGTTGATCGGCGATGACTTGACCTTTTATGGATTTTTTTCCAATGAATTCTATGTCAAACTTCGTCAACAACATGATCCATTTCGTCGTGCGGCTACTATGATAAGTACGACTCATCATGTATCGCAATGGATTCTCCTTAGACACAACATACATCATATTGTTGAGCATGTAGTGGCATAGCTTTTTGGTAGCAAACACCACTGCCCAGCAGAGCTTCTCAACGTATGCATAGTTAAGTTCATAACTCGACCGGGGTGTGGCTAAGATAGTATGTAGCATATTCTTTCTGTAGTTCATTTTTCTGGGACAACATGGTGCCCAGTGCCACCTCAGTAGCTGAGATGTATAAATAGAATGACACTCCTGGTCTAGGTGGTGCCAATACTTGTGGCAAATCCAAGTACTATTTAATGTCATCAAAGGCCAACTGGCACTTGTCATCCCAATGAAATGTGACCCCCTTATGCAATAATTTATTCATGGGTTGGCACTTGTCAGATAACTATGCTATGAAGTGCTTGATCGATGCAACCTTTCCCTGCATACTCCTGAGCTTCTTGATGGTAGTCGAGGGAAGCATTTCAAGGATTGCCTTAACTTTGTGTGGGTCTACCTCGATTCCTCATTTAGAGACTATATAACCCAAGAGCTTTCCAAATGTGATTCCTAATACGCACTTCTTAGGGTTTAGTCTGACCTTATTCTCCATGAGGCGATCGAGGATATTTCTTAAGTCATCGAGATGATCTGGGCGTAAAAGAGATTTGGCCAACAAATCATCCATGTAATCCTCCAAATTTTTGTGCATGTAATCATGGAAGATGTACGTCATGGCATGTTGGTAGGTGGCACCAGCATTTTTAAGGCCAAAAGGCATGAGACTATAGCAAAATGTCCCCCAAGGTGTTGTGAACCCCATTTTGAGTTGGTTCTCAGGATTGATACGAATTTGATTGTATCCTAAGAAACCATCCATGAGGGAAAGCATTTCATGGCCCACTATAGCATCTACCAATGCGTCAATGCTTGGCAAGGGAAAATCATCCTTAGGACTCGCTTTATTTAGATCTCAAAAATTGATGCATATGTGAATCCTCCCGTCGAGCTTCTTAATGGGAACCATGTTAGACAACCATGGCGGATAATCCACGTAGATGACAAACTATGCATCCAACAACTTTTGTAACTCATCTTTGACCATTAAGTCCACTATTGGGTGCATCTTACATAGTTTTTTCTTTACTGGCTTGACTGTTGGATCAAGCGTTAGATTATGCGTGACTAGCTGCGGGTCTAGTCTCGGCATGTCTTTGTATGACCATGCAAAAACCTCCTTCTTCTCTTTGAGAAGGGCAATGTAGTCGGCTTGCTCTTTGGGGGATAGACTTACCCATAACTTGATGATTTGCAAATTCACTAGATCTGAGCCACTGTCTACGTCAGTCATCTCCTTGACCAACATGTGGGATCTATCCTCCAACTGGTGTGGAGTTGGGATCAAATGGATATCGTTTGCTAAATTTAAATCATTGTTTGGAACATCAGGTTCATTGAGTCTGCCCTAGCATGAAATGGAATATTCCCCTGCAAGGCCAGTACTCTAATGGGGATGGTGGTGTGTCAGCACGATCCTAGTCAATAGCATCTAGATCTAGATACAATGACCGTGTCAGGTTGGCTAGATCATGAATGGGCGTGGTTAGGTCAATGGAGATCATGTTGATGAAATGATTATGGTCTCCATTACCATGGGTGTTATAAGTCAGACATCCTAGACAATCTGTGTGCTCCAGATCTGGCTCTATGGGCACTGGCACAAATGGATTAGCCCTATACACGGAGACGAAGACAGGGTCCACCCTAGGCACTGATGGTTTGATAGGGTCTCTAGGTGAAAGATGCTCCCTGTGTACCTGGAGTGGTGGGTGCAGTAATTGCTATAACTATGTCAGGTTGAGGTGCCACCCATGTTTTGGACCTATGTGTAAGTGTTCAAACATGTCATATATGTCCAAAGGGTATCGTTGTTGCATTTGTCGCATGTGGTTGAGATAGGTCATCTCAGTTTCATCTTCTAAATCATTTTCAGAGATCCAAAAGCCTTCGTTAGCTCCAATAGCTACTTGCGACATGTGAGGTTCATCTCATTCGAGCAAATTGATGTGGTCCCATTGAGGTTGTTCCGCTCTCTGTGGGGGGGCCTGATTTTCTTGAAGTGGCATGTGCTCAAATGGATCAGCCAATGGGAACATTGTCAGAAAGCTTTCCTAATCATCATTCATGGGATATACTTGTGAATGATTGTTTTCAGACTCGAAAGGATCCCAAGGGGCTACCTCATACTCTGACTCATCCTCTAAAGACCCTTCTTGGTCTTTTCTATATCCCTCTTGTGGGTGAATCCTTGAATTTTCTCCTTGTTCGTCCGAAGGGAAAGGGTGGTTATGGTCAACAAGGTTGGTTGTTAGCAATGGGAGATAATCTCCCAATGTATAGTTTGTGTTAGGATTGTCATATGGACCTGATGCCAACCCATCCTTGTTGCCTATCCCTAGTCCTTGCATATTTTCCACCAAGATGTCTAGGGGCAAGGGGTGGTTGAACCCTACTCCTCACTTGTCATACGACATTTGATATCTCAGTTGGCAAAGAACACGCAATCCTTGCTCCTACCTATCCAACCCATATCCATGCCAATTTCATTGGCCTAGATATCTTAAAGCAAAATCAGGGTTGGATAGATAGTTGACATCCTCAACAAAGGACTCTTCATCTTCATCTTCTTGGATGCAAATCTCAACACCATTATCCAGGCCCCCATAAACAAAGTTTTTCTGATTGGGTGGGTAGCCTAAAGGAACCACTGAGCCGATGGGGAGTTGAGGCCTCCCCATGTCTTGCATGGACTCAAGTGTGGGCATGGCAATAATTTTCCTCACAAGATACTCCCCCAGGCTCGTGCTGGCCATTTCAATGGTGACTGTTTGTGGTTGAGGGGAAGTGAATGGGAGTCCTTCTTGAGTCCACTTCATGTGGGGTGAATGCTACAGGAGCATCCGGCGGCATTAGAACAACCCCGCAAAAGTATTGAAGAGCAGGGGAGAAGTTTAAGTTCAGAAAGGCAGGCCTTATTTTCTCTAAGGCAAAATTTGGAGGGGGGTCACAAAATTGTGACCCCAAAGGTGGCGATAGGGCGAATGCTAGTTTTGTCATGATATCACGATGTCGTGATATCACGACATCTTGGAAATCAAAGGCGTGAAAGAGTTTTTCCTCGCGATATCGCGACGTCGCGATGTCACGACATTGTTGAGGGTAGAGTTACAGAGGAGTTTTTCATCGCGATATCGTGGTGTGGTTGAAGGCAAATGGCTCGGAGGGGAATCAATCACGACGTCGCGATATCATGACTTTATTTTCAAAGCAAAGCAGGGGAACAGTTGGGTCACAATATCGCGACATGTCGCAGTATCGCGACGGATAAGGAGACTAGTCATAGTGAACACGCGGACGGCCAAATAGGGCCAAATTGGACACGTGGCTCCCATGTGTGTTAAGAGTGATGTAACATTTGGAGGTAAGGTTGAAATTGGCACGCGGAAGCATACGTGTATCAAAGTAAATATGAAGGCCACGTATCGGGAATTAAAATTGACAGCCGCGTGCATTAAAGGGGGAGAACCACCTTTTGGATGGATTTTTTGACAAAACAGTTGTTGCAGGGCATGGACAGTGTGGATGAGACAGTAGTGCAGAGTACGGTCTAAGCAAAGTAGGTGGTGCAGGGTAAGGGAGGCCATCAATGCAAGCGTTTGGTGGATCGGGCAGTGGCCCATTAATGCCAAAAATTTTGAATTCCGGGGGGAAAAGGAAAATTTGAATTTTGTTTTAGGTGGGAGGCATTAATTGCGTGAGAGGGTCGGGGCCTCTATAAAAACCCATTTTATTGTTTTAGTCGGGACGGTGGATCCCGAATGCACTTAGGGCGTAGAGGAGAGAGAGAACCGAGCCGAGGGCCGGTGATTGTAAAAGCCTACGGGCTGTTAATTTTTGCTGTATATTTTTAGTTGATTTCAATGAAAAAGGGAGGGTTTGCAGAAGTGTAATTCTGGGTCCCCCATCAGTGGTATCAGAGCAAAAGATCCTGAGTGCATAACAGACCGCCGGACGTGAGGCAGTTACGCCAGGATCTGTGGTAGGGTTTGAGAGAGGAGAGTAGAGATCCCCGAGCGTGTTAGCAGACCGTCGAACGTGAGGCAGCTACACCGAGATCAGTTAGAACTTTGTGAGAAGAGCAAGATGCATTCCTGAAGAAGATGGGACAAGAAGGAATATATGGTGTCGAAAGAGGAATTCAAAGCATTGCAACGACAATTAAAAGCCTTGTAGAAGGAATGGCTCATAATGAAATTGTGGGAGAAAGAAGAGCGGCAAAGAAGGCGGGAAGAGAGACGGAGAAAGAGAGAAGAAAAGATGAAGGAGGCTGTAGAGGAAGAATGCAGCAGTACCGGGACCTGCCCGAAAGAAGGCACAGATTTTTTTGTGCAAGAAGAGGAAATACAGCAGGCTGCAGAAGAAGTTTGCAGCAGTGGAGAAATTTGTCCGGTTGAAGACAGAAGTGTGGACCCAGAGCCGGGGTTAGAGCAGACTGCAGAGGCAGAGATGAGTCCGGGAATGTTGCAGGAGGCAGCAACCGGACCAAACAGAAGTGAAGATCACTTCTCCATGTACCCCGGGTGTCTGATGCAGGAGCATCCGACGACATTAGAACAACCCCGCAAAAGTATTGAAGAGCAGGGGAGAAGTTTAAGTTCAGAAAGGCAGGCCTTATTTTCTCTAAGGCAAAATTTGGAGGGGGGTCACGAAATCGTGACATGTCGCGATTTCATGACATGTCGCGATTTCATGACATGTCACAAAATCGTGAGCCCAAAGGTGGCGACAGGGTGAAGGCTGGTTTTGTCACGATATCGCGACGTCGTGATATCGTGACGTTGCGATGTCGCGATGTTGTTGAGGGCAGAGTTACGGAGGAGTTTTTCGTCGCGATATCGCGACGTCGAGATATCACGACTTTATTTGCAAAGCGAAGCAGGGGAACAGTTGGGTCGCGATATCGCGACATGTCGCGATATCGTGACATGTCACGGTATCGCGACGGATAAGGAGACTAGTCATAGTGAACACGCGGATGGCCAAACAGGGCCGAATTGGACACGTGGCTCCCACGTGTGTTAAGAGTGACGTAACATTTGGAGGTAAGGTTGAAATTGGCACACGAAAGCATACGTGTATCAAAGTAAAGATGAAGGCCACGTATTAGGAATTAAAATTGACAGCTGCATGCATTAAAGGGGGAGAACCACCTTTTGGATGGATTTTTTGACAAAATAGTTGTTGCAAGGCATGGACAGTGTGGAGGAGACAACAGTGCAGAGTACAGTCTGAGCAAAGTAGACGGTGCAGGGTAAGGAAGGCCATCAATGCAAGCGTTTGGTGGATCGGGCAGTGGCCCATTAATGTCGAAAATTTTGAATTCTCCGGGGGGAAAAGGAAAATTTGAATTTTTTTTTAGGTTGGAGGCATTAATTGCATGAGAGGGTCGTGGCCTCTATAAAAACCCATTTTATTGTTTTAGTCGGGACGATGGATCCCGAATGCACTTAGGGCGTAGAGGAGAGAGAGAATCGAGCCGAGGGCCGGTGATTGTAAAATCTTGCGAGCTGTTAATTTATGTTGTATATTTTCAGTTGATTTCAATGAAAAATGGAGGGTTTGCAGAAGTGTAATTCTGGGTCCCCCGTCAGTGAACTAGGCGTCTCGACTTCCATTCTGCTAGGCATCTCTTCTATCGAGATGGTTGAGACTAGAGGTGGTTCTTCTTCTAAGGGTGTATTTCCCTTGTCCTTGGATGTGGCCACCATAGGTGGCGTCATTGTGGAAGGACTTGCGAAAGAAGATGGACCCGAATGAGGACTTGATGGATTAATCACTGGAGATGCCTGCGGAATCAGACCCTGTTGAGATGGATTTAACTAAAAATCCAAATGTGTTGATGGAAGGGTCAATTGCAGCATGAATTTCACTATATTGTAGTATTTTAAAGGCTCCAAGTCCACCAGGACTACATGCACCTGTCCTTCAAATGTATAATTCAGGCACTGATGCGCTATTGAAGGGACACACTTCATGTCCCGAATCCAAGGCCAGCACAGTAGGATATTATAAGTCATCTCGCTTTCCAAGATATGGCACAATATATGAATGGTCTTTTGTCCCACTTGGATAGGTAGGACAATTGTGCCAACTGTCGAGCAGATTACATTGTTGAATGCTTGTAGTGTGTAAGTGGAAGACATGATATGAGATGCTGGCAACTTTAAATGCTTTAGAGCTGTTGTAGTGATGATATTACTGGATGAGCCAGTGTCCACCAAAAGTATCTTATACGGAGTCCCATTGACCCGTGCAATAATGTGTAGGGGTGGATCCACCACATCACCAGTTACTATTTTCAATTCATCTTCTCTAAAGGTGATGACTGGTTTTGTACATTGTTTTACGTGCCCCACAAAATTGTTGAACGAGTTCGCTTTGTGGGGCTGCAGCTCGATTGCTTTTAAAATCTCCATGAGAGCCTCCCGATGGGGCGTTGATTATTGAATTAGCTCGTATATGGAGAGCCTAGCTAACGTGGTCCTTAGACTTTGGGTAAGTCTAGTTCGAATCATGGCCACTGGTCTAGGTGGGGGAAGTTGCATAGGGTGTGTTGAGCTTGTGAAGTTGATGGAACCTCTTTTGTGGCTACCGCGGGAGCAGCTCCTGGGTATTTCTTGTTCCCAGTCACTATGCTTATCATCCCCACATATCCCTACATAGGGCAATTCTATTGCACCTCATTGACTTGAAGGTGTTTTTTTGGTGCCTCATGGGTAGGCAAGGGGTCTCTGAATACTCCCATATGTTGGTTTTTTGGTGCTACAGGTTTGTCTACCGCCAATGTCTTGTTGTCAATGAGGTCTTGTACCAAACCTTTGAACTTTTAGCATGCGTTAAGATCATGTCCTTTACGCCTATGGAACCTATAGTACAAGCCCTCTCTATACCCTTTAGGCTTCAGTACATTGGGATCTATAGTTTGAACCTTTGGAAGGTTAATCAAATTTGCCACTGACAAGCAGTCAAACAAAGAATCCCTGGACTCTATGTAAGGAGTAAATTGTCACCTAGGGTGATACTGCTGATTTTGCTCCTGCCTTTGGTTTTTTCTCTCATAGTTGTTGGGAGGCATCTTTTGATAGTTAGCCTTTTGAGGCTGTGTTACTTGTGCAGGCTTAGGGACATTGACGGCAACCTGATTAACCGTAGTAGGTTTTGGTTGTGTGGTCCCTGGTTTAGTGTTCTTTGTCCATTATTTCTTCTTAGGTTTGGAAATCTCACCATCCTATATCTTAATCTCCTCAATGACCCTGGCTTGCGCCAAAGCTTCCTCTAAACTAGCATATTGTTGCAGCTGCAATAGCACGAAGATTGATCTCAAACAACTTTTTGAGAACATTTGGGTCAGATCTGACATGGGAGGGAGGTAAGGCAGCTTCAAAAGCAACATCCTCCATCGGTTCTTGTATGCCACCATGGTCTCTTCATCATACTGCTTGAGGCTAGCTAGGTCACTCAATGATGCCTTTTTCCTAGTGTTGAAGACGAAGCATTCGAGGAACGCATCCACCAGCTGATCCAAGTTACTGATGCTATGTTTCGGTAATTGGGTGAACCAATCCGAGGCAGGGCCTACGAATATGGTTATAAATGTTCTCAACAACAAAGCATCGTTGCCCTGAATACCAAAGCACTAGCTTAGGAATATAGTCACATGCTCTTGGGCATCCTCCTCCCCTCTAAAGAGTGCCAACTAGGGTAGCTTAAAGTGTTATGGGTATGGAGGTGCCAACACTGACAGATGCATAGGATGACTACGAAGTTGGCATAAAGTGGGCTTTTGGGGCCTAGAATTCTTGATCTCCATAGACTCTAAGTGCTCTAGCAGCGCTTTGTATGCATCAGAGGATTTAATTTCTTCCTCCTTAGTTTTCTCCTATTGTGGGTTGTGGGGAGCTTGAGGCCTATTGAGAGGTAGTTGGATAGCACCCCCTCTGCTTTGATAGAGCATTTCAGCCCTCTCTTCTTCTTGTTCATATTCCTCATAAGCTTCCTGAGGAGTGGTTGGCTGAGACCTATGCACATGGGTAGGTGCCCATCATTATTTCGGGGAGTGGCCTCCCGCTTAGGTCTAGGAGGTTTCGGAGGCAATACTTGATAAGGTCGCATGGACCTCTCTCGTACTAGAGGGTTATACCTCTCATACACTTCTACTTTGTGCACGCGAGGGTTTGGAACCTTCACAGGCACATTGTTATGAAGCAATTTAGCTGTCTAACACTGAATGTGCTCTTTTTTAAGTCAACAAATATGCTCTAACTATTCTTGATCTTGCCTAATCTGCATGATTTGCACTTTGTAGGAATCTTGTTTGGAAAACGCCAAGTCACTTTGTTCCACCGTCTCTTGTTTATGAAGCCTAGATGCTTCTCCTATATGTCTACCTCGGTAGTGGTGATCTGAGACCTCTATGGGATGCTTTCCTCTTTTGAGGTTAGCTGCATTAACCTGAGGTTGTAGCCTCGATGGGTGATCTTGATACATGGTAGGCACAGAGGTACATCGCTCCTACGCTGTGTACTATTCTTGAGGAAAGTGATAATCTTTCTTGTCCTCTCTTTCATAGGCATAAAATGTGCGGGCAGAATTTCTTACCCTACTTGGAAATCTTGATACTCTGGACACTGTCTAGTGTTTCTAACAGTAATGCGTGGTAGAGGAGGGATGATGAAATCTTGTGGCCTCTCCATTTGGACCCTCTATTGCTCTAGCACTTCATCACTAGGCCACCCATAACGGGCTTCTAAGGGAGGTCTCCTATCTACATTAAGTGCTACATGTAGGTTGTCCTCTTGAAAGGGCCTCTGCTGAGTGGGGGTACCTCTCCAAGAGGTGCCTCTATAGTCTTGTTCTGTTATGGCATGATGTGGACTCTCTTGTGTGTCAGGCCACCAAGGCAGGATGACCAGGTCCTCAAGACTATATCGAAGGCGACTTGTCCCCCTTGGTGCACTTTCTACAGCGCTTTCCCATGATTAGGCTCGGCTACGAGTGAACACCATGGTGATGTGCTCCTAAATATGAGTAGATTTTTATATTTTTTAGGATTTTGTTTACACTACACTTAAACATAAAGGAAACACACAATCAATGCAGTGGTTATCTCGTTTAAATATTTAAAAAAGTGCCCTAAAATCTGGTTTGAGTGTGTTATGATGTTGTTTTGAAAGATTTGTGAAAGAATGTTTAAATGCAAAAATGAGGGCTCTTATGAATCCCAAAAAATGGTCACCCCTTCGATATACCATTGCCAGACCGATATACCAACCTCTCTATATACCTGCCTTTATGTGAGGGAAACTATTGGTACGTGAGAGAAGATGGTACATGGAACATAGGTGGTACTAAAGGGGAATCATTCTATTTATGACACCTGCCATAAAGGACTTATCCTCATGCACTGGGAATCACCCCAACTACACTTGGTCAGCTTTCGTCAGGATTTACGTCCAGCAACAGTCACGATCGAGGTAATGTATGCAATATCTGAGGACAAAGTGATGATGGAATCCACCTTTGGTCTTACTCAAGGGTTGGGGTTTTACGACCAACTCCTTGTTATTTCAGTTACCACATGGTGTGCGGGGTTTCTTTTAAGTTGCATCAATGAAGCATGCAAGAATTCAAACTCTCCTATGCAAGCAAATAACCAGAGAACATAAAGCAAATAATTGACAAAATGTGTTTAAGTCCTTTACCTCTTCTCTACCCAAGTCGGATGTCTCTGAATTTATGCTCTGAAATAGTCCACTGTTGAAAAAATTGGTACCTGTAATCAAAATAACAAGCAACTTTAATCAGAAAATTAATCTTAAAAATCAAGGGACAGAGGTCCCACCGTGATCGCCACTGAAAGCACGAGGATACGAAAACAAAAAGGAATATGCCACAAAAGAGAACAAGAAATAACATATATGAATTGAAACAAGATAAAAGCAATATGAAATGTGATAATCTTTTTATTGATATGCTTTGTAAATTGTGTTACAATATGTCTCCTTCCTTTTTAGGGGATAGGAGCATCAAATGTGTTTCTCGTCACAACATTCATGGCTAACAATCCTTCGTCAAATGTCACTACCACTTTATGTATGTGATTCTTTGCTCTTTCCTGATCCTCTTCTTTTGGAAACCTATTTTCAAAGAAACAAAAAATATTAGTAGCACCTGCAGACAAAATGAAACATGTATTTCCTAAGGCCTACTGTCAGTGTATGCATGAAAATAATAAAACGACTATCAAATGACCTCTAATTGACCTGAAATTTTTACAAAAGCATAAAAATATTATCAGAAGACCACTACAAAAAGAACAGTCTGAAAATTCCTTACAGATTTGTATTCACTCCAGGGTGGGACGAATAGGCCTGTAAGAATTTGTCAGAAAGCACCCTATTCAATGTCCTACTTAGGAAGCTCCAAAAGACCTAAAAAGTTAGGGTTAGCTAATTGGGGGTGTTTTGGGAAGACCCAGATGGTCAAATTTCTCCAATTTTACATCTAAGATCCAGATTTTGTTGGTGCCATCTGCAAGTTAGTGAAGGCAGGAAATAACAATAACATGGTCAAAATTACTCAGAGTGAAATGAAATTTGAACTGTAACATATTTAACCTATCTAGAATCAAATGCAAAAGAAAAACTAGAGAAATATATCACATATTTCTAATCTTCCCGGGGTGGGGTGAATAGGACTGTGACAGTTTGGGGAGCACCCGGGGGCAGGACGCCCACTATTTGAGGCACTGTTTCAACACCAATCCTCTTGGGATGGGTCCAAAACTGGTTATGGGGTATTATCAACAAATTTTGTGAATATTTGTGGTCAAAAATCAGGTTTTTGGTCTAGATTTGCGCTTCCAATAGTCACGCAATAACCTCCCTTTCGAATGAGAGATTAAGGATGTAAAAGCACAAATCACAAGTAGGTGTGTAAATTGGTAGCACTTCATTGCTAAAATGCTCCTTCTCTGTATATATTTTGGGTGAGAAAACTCACCAATTTATAGACCTTAGGGTCTCCTTGTTTGAATTGCGCATGCGAGGGCGCCACTTGAGTTAACTGTCCTATTTTCAGAGAAAAGCTAACTCCCTGATTAAAAATATCCTTGCATGAGGTTTCTAAAATAAATACCATCATCACTAAAGTCTCTCTTGAATAAAAGCTATTCCTTGCAATTTCATGGCTTGAAGCCTCAGTTAACTGGCGGAGTTACCGAGGTTTGACTTTTTGCCAATCAAACTTGCTATTCGCCTCACCCTGGGGTGAATTTTGTATTCGTCCTAGGGTGGGATGAATTCTAGTTTGTATTGGTCCCTGGGTGGGATGAGTAGAGAGCAAGGTGCCAAAAAGGTGCCAAATTGATCTCTGACCTCTAAAACTACTTTTGTAAGTGGTTAGGACCACTATTTAACCTTTGGGGGCTGCCCTAGGGCTGTGTGTCAATGTGATTAGTGCTTGGTGTCACATAATCGGATTGGTGTTGTTTTGGTGTCTACACTATCATGAACCCTTCAATTCATTGCCTTGTGACCAAACTGATTACAAGAGTAGAAATAACCTTGAAATAATTGCATGTTCCTAAAGTTCCCATATTCCTGTCTTTCATGTGCCCTGCTCTGTGAAGCCTTGTGCCAAAATATGTGACATGAGAAACATTGTCCATTAAAATTTCCTTACCTTGACCTCATTGGTCTCTTAGTCTCTTTTAATCTATGATGGTTCATGTTCCATCTGTTTCTCCTTTGTGCATTGTTTATTTCCTTGTTGAACTTACTATTGTCTAACTCATCCTCATAATTCTCAATTTCTCTTACACTATCTTCTTCAGAACTTGAGGTTGACTCCTCTTTCTGTTTCTTTTGTACCTATTCAAAACCAAGACATGTCTTGCTTGATGCAGGTTTTTTCGTCTTAATAATCTTATTCAAATTCTTTGAGATTCTTCCAAACTTGTATAACCTATCCTTAGACTCTTTTATTTCTTCCCTTAGTAGAACCAATTCATGTTCTAACATTTCATATTCTAAGACCTTTACTTCTAAATTATACTTGAACTTCTTTGTCTTAGCCATTGACTTGTTTAGATCCTCTATAAGCTTTCCTTTCTCTTCATAATGTTCTTAAACTGAATCTTATGTTGGGAGTTTTGCTTTCTTACCATCTTTAATGTGTTAAGAGCATAAATAAGCTCTCCCTTAAGATCAACTTCTCCTTTTTGTGATTCTTCCTCTATTTGTTTACCTTTCAAAACATCTTCATTATTTTCTGACTTGTCTTCTATAGGATCACCTCCTTCTTCTTCTAGTTACTTTAGAGTATTCTCTTATGGTCCTTCAATTGTATCCTCATATTCATCATCATTGAAATTAAAACCACTCTTTGTACAATTATCTTCAAGATGTCCAAAGTTACCACATCTAAAACACTTGAGAATTATTGGTGATATTTTTTAAACTTCTTCATTTTCTTATCATTATTTGAGAATCTATTATCACTATCACTTGACTACTTACTTGCCTTATCTACATAGTAAATCCTCTTCTATATTTGAAATAACTTCTTTCCTTTTTTTCTTTGTCCATCCTTGCCTTTCTTTCGGTACCTGTATTTTTTTATTCCTTGTTCCTATGATCCTATTTTTCTTCATCATTGTTATTTCTAGCTTCTTGAAAATCAGTTGCACAGTGACTATACTTTCCACAATTGAAAAATCTAATAGATTCTGCATCTTTAAATCTTCTTATCTCCTCATTCATTCTGCCATAATTTACTTCTTCATCACTACATGACTCATTGCTTGAATCTGACTTCTTACCCTTTGTCTTCTTAGAAGCTTTAAAGGTTGCTTCCTTCCAGATATTAGGTTCTTTTTTTCTTATCTCAAAAGTTGTAAGAATGCCAAGTAATTCATATCTTATCAAAGAATCACCATCTTTTGGTCTCTCTATAGTAGAAATATTTTCACTAAATATTTTTGGGATATATCTTAAGATCTTATCACAAACATCAGATTCTTTATACTTAAGTCCAAGTCCTTACATACCGTTAAAAACCTTTTCTACATGAATTAGATAAGAACTAATGTTTTCCTCATCCTTAATTCTTAATTCTTCAAATTTTCCTTTGATATTTCGTATGTTTATATTTTTGACACTTTTATCTCCTTCATATATGCCTTGCAACTTAACCCAAATATCTTTTGCTAATTTGTAATGCATAATCTTTATGAACTTTGTTCTATGTAAACCTTTCAAAACTGCATTCATTGATTTTCTATTGTAATAATGTAGAAGCTTATCATATTTATATGTAGGTGGACTAGTTGGTGGTGTGTATCCATTTTCAACTACTTCCCATATTTCATTGCCAAGTGCCATCAAATGAATCTTCATTATCATACTCCAAAATACATAATCGCTTCCATCAAATACTAGTAATAATCCATTATGTTCTTGTAAGATTTTCCTTCAAGCTATTAAACTCTTTTGAAGGAATCCACTCTGATACCAATTGAAAAAAATAATCTTATACTGAGGGGGGGGATGAAAAATATAAAACAACTTTTTACTTTTATTTCCTAATCAATAATATGCAATGTATAGATAGAAATATCAATATCAATAATATGCAATGTATAGATAGAAATATCAATATCAATAATTAAAGTAATGCACAAATCACCACATACAATAGAGACACCAATTTAATATGGTTCACCCAATGTGGGTTACTCCATGGAGAAACTATTTTATGAATATTTTCTCAATAAATATCTTGGGAATCCTTTCTCTATTACAATGTATATGGACCTCTGTCCAAAGGAGACACCAATCCCCTAATAAATTTTATGGATCTTTATCCACAGGAGACACCAATATCCTTTGCTCTAGTTGGTGATCTTCTAGAAGAATTGTTCCGTCCACTGCACTAGCTAATGAATATCTATCCATTGAAAACTCTTATTCTCACTCAGAATACATGTCCTCACTACCCTAGCTAATTGATCTCTATCCACTAGAGACTATCATCCTCTATACTATGTCACCTCCAAAGCTTACCCATAGCTCTGCCTCAAATTTGTACTAAACATAGTCCTTCGATCTAGCACAAATCTACTTAATCTCTACCTCTGATCTAGCACAAACATATACTCAAATATACACTAAAACCTTTCCACAAATTTGCACTAAATACAATCCTTAGTTCTAGCAAAAATATGTCCTCAGTCTCTTTCCTTAATCCTTAATACAAAATTTTACTTAATCTCAAATCAACTCTACTAGATCTGCCTCAAACCTTAACTCAAGTTTTAAACAAATCAATCAATCAACTCTTCTCATAAGTCTTCTCAAAGACTTATCTCAAATATGCCTTGTAAGCTTCCAAAAAATCTCATACTAATTTCTCCATAAGTCCTCTCTAGAACTTGTCCAATCTCCTCAACAAGTCCTAACTAGAACTTGTCAAATCTGCTCAATAATCTTTGCTTTCAATTATGTATTGTAAGCTTCCACAAAAGCTCACACCAATCTGTTCACAAGTATTCTCTAAGACTTACCTCAAATATGATCAACAAGTCCTCATTAGAACTTTTACAATCTCATAGAAACATATAGATAATTGTTAGAGACTCAATATGCTTCTTACTCACAATAATTCTCAACCACTTTCAATCTCTCTTTTTCTCATAGAAACATATAGAGAATTTTTAGAGACTCAATATGCTTCACATTCACTAACACTCAAACTCTTTCTCAAATCAATTCAAAATAAGGAATAATTTGTTTCACATAACTTGAACTATCACTTCAACACATCCACTTGACTAGGCTTAACCAACTCCACTCAATCAATAACTTAATGAAATAATCCTTGTTCACAAACCCTAGTCCAAGCATATGAACACTCACTCAATTATTTCCAACAATGCTTATTAACCAATCTCACATAACAATGATACTCAAGTTATTTCAAACCCTAATTCAATATAGTTCACAAATTCACATAACAATGGTACTCATGTTCTTACACAAACCTGTAGACACCAAAATAGCACCAATCTAATTATGTGATGACAAGCACTGATCAAATTGATATACATAGCCCCTAGGGCAGCCCCTAGAGGTTAAAAAATGGTCCTAACCACTCTCACAGCAATTTTGGAAGGTCAGAGGTTAATTTGGCACCATTCAGGCACTTTGCTCCCTATTCATTCCACCCTAGGATGATTACAAACTGGTATTCGTCCCACCCTGGGACGATTAGTAGCATTCGCTCTAGGGAGGGGTGAATAGCAGGTTTGATGTGCAAAAGGTCAAAACTTGATAAATGGCAGCTCAGATCCACCACTCAACTCCACCTTCAATGCATGGGAGTGCGAGTGAGTGTTTTTGAGCTCAAAGAGGTTGTCATAGAGGCAGTCATGGAGCCCTTAATTAGGGAGGAATCTTCTCTCCCTTGGGAAGGCATGATGGCCAAGTGGTGCCCCTGCATACACATTCAAAGCAGACCTTCAGATCTATAAAATTGTGAGTCTTCTCACCCCCAAAAAAGAATAGAGCAGGAGCATTTTGAGCAACGTAGTGCTGCTGAATTACATCCTCACCCCTCACTTGTGCTTCTTACATCCTTGATCTCTCTTTTTGAAGGGAGGTTATTGGGTGAACATTGGAAGCACAATCCATACCCAAAACCCAAAAATTTAGCCACAATACCCCACCCAATTTTTTGACACAATCCCTAGGAGGTTTTGGACCCATCCCAAGTGGATTGGTGTCGAAACCAAGCCCTAAACGGTGGGCGTCCTGCCCCCGAGCGCCCTCGCACTGTTGTAGTCCTAATCACCCCACCCCGGAGCGATTAGAAATATGTAGCATATTTCTTCACTATTTATTTTGCATCTTATTTTATGTCATTCATGTATGTTGCCATTCAAATTTCATGCTATTCTAATGAGTTTTGACTATGTTTTCATTATTTTCTGCTTTCACTAACATACAGGGATCATCTTCAGATACAAGGTGATCGGGGCAAAATATATAGAATCCGACCTTCTGGGTTGTCTCCAAATTACCCATTTTACATAACCCCAACTTTGTAGGTGTTTTGGAGTCCTCTATATGGGACATTTAGGAGGTTTCTTTTTGACATTTTATGACAGTCCTAATTGTCCCACCCCGAAGCGATTAGAAATCTACATTAGATTTCTAAACTATTCCTTTTGTAGCCTATTCATGATTGTTTTTGCATGCTTCTATCCAAATTTCATCTTATTATGACATGTTTTGATTACCATTTTAATTATTTCATTCATGCATTGATTGAAGGCCTTGGGGATTGCATGTTTCCCTCCATCCGTAGGTGCTATTAATCATTTGTTATTTCTTTGAACTTAGGATCTCGACACTAGAGGGATAGCAAGGAACTATAGGTGCATTCATGCAAGTAGCGGCGATTTTTGGCCCACCCATTTCAAATGTGGGCACGCGGAAGATCCCGAAGGGGAGCGTACCATCCGTGGTGTAGCAAAACTATATCTAACACTCCTAGTCCCTAAAAAGGAAGGAGATGTATTGTAACCTGATCTCAAAGAAAAATAAATAAAATAAAGGGCTGCACTTTACATTTTCTTTATATCTCATTTCAGTTCATTTGTTTTCCCTTTTCATGCACTTTAGTCCTTTTTCTTCATTCGTAGGACTTAGCATTTCGTATGCTTTTGTTTGCATCACACCCGGTATGCCTATTACTTTTGTATCCTCGTGCTTTTAGTGGTGATCATGGTGGGACCTTGTACCCTAATTTTGGGATCAAAATTCTGATCAAAACTTTGTGTTTTTTCTTGCAGGTGTTAATCCTTCAAGCGCTAGACTGCTTCTCGTGCCATCCTGTGACGAATACAGACTGGAGTTCATGCCACCCCGGGATGAATAAGGCATTCTTCCCACCCTATGATGAATACAGATCTTCTATTCATCCCACCCCGGGATGATTAGCTCTTTGTGCATTTTCTGAGCGAAAATTCAAGGGCATATGGTGTTGGCAGAGAAGAGGTAGGTTTTTTGAACATCCTTTGTAATTTTTTGTCTTTGTTTCTATGATTTTTTTGTTTCTTTGCTTGTATAGGAAATTTTACTGCATGTTTTCTTTCTTTGCACAAGTAAAAAGAACCCCACACACCACGTGATAATATAAACATCAAGGAGTTGGTCGTAAAACCCCAACACTTGATCAAGACCAACGGTGGATTTCATCACCACCTTGGCTTGAGTTTTTGCATACATAACCCTGATCACTACTGTTGCTAGACGTAAATCCTGATGAAAGCTGACCAAGTGTAGCTGGGGTGATTACCAGCTCATGAGGATAAGTCTTCTATGGTAGGTGTCAAAAATAGAGTGATTCCCCTTCCGTACCTCCTATGTTCCACATACTGTTCTGCTCTCGCGTACCAATAGTTTCCCTCACATAAGGGTGGGTATATTGAGAGGTTCGGTATAATGGCCTAGTAGTGGTATATTGAAGGGGCGACCATTTTGGGAGACATAAGAGCCCTCATATTGCATGTACAATATTTTTTTCTCTACAAAGCTTTCAAAACAAAAATCAAAACACACTAAACCAGATCTAGGGCACACCTTTAATCTATAAATGAGATAATCACTTCTTTGTTTGTGTGGCTCCTATTTTTTTAGTGTAGCATAAAAAATTGTAAAGAAGATAAGACCTACATATCTTGTAGAGAGACACCACCATGGTGTACACCCGTAGCCAAGCCCAATCACGGGCATAAGCTACGAAAAGTGTACAAGGGGGCACAAGTCACCTCCGCTATAGCCCCAAGGACTTGGTCATACCACCTTGGCATCTTGACCCACAAAATAGTCCACATCATACCATGACAGAATGGGACTATAGAGGCACCCCTTCGAGGGGCACACCCATGCAACATAGACCCTTTTAGGAGGAGTCCATACACGTGGCACTCAACATAGATGGGAGGGCTCCCTTAGATGCTCGTTATGAGTGGCCACCATGTGATGAAGCGCTAGAACAACATAGGGTCCATAAGGAAGGGCCACATGATTACATCATCCCTCCTCTACCCCTTATTACTATCAGAAACAATAGGCCAAATCTAGAGCACAAGGCTCTTCAGACAGGGCGAGCCAAATCTGCTCGCCCCTTTCACATATATGAAAGGGCGCATGCGGAAGACCACTACATTCCTCAAGAGAAATACACAGTGTGGGAAAAATGTACTTTCGCACCTGCTATTTATCAGGATCACCTACTGAGGCCAGAGCCTCGGGTGAATTTCGCTAACCTCGATAGAGGGAAGCAACCTATAGAGATCTCGGATCACCATGACCAAGATAGATGTGTAGGGGAGGCATCTAGGCCTCCTAGACTCAAGATAGTGAAACAAATTAACTTGGTAGTTGCCAAACATGCCACCCACCAAGTGCAAATCATGTATCTTGAGCAAGACCAACAATAGTTAGAGCACCTGTATCGCCTTAGCAAAGAGCGCATTCGGCATCAGACATATGAGTTTCTCTAGAACACTATGCTTGAGAGGGTCCCAACCCCTCGCATGCATAGGACAGAGTTGTATGAGAGGCACAACCCCTTGGTGTGAGATAGGTCTCCATGACCTTATCAAGGGTTGCCTCCAAGACCTCCTAGACCTGAACGGGAGACCACCCCTAGAGCCAATGATGGGCACCCTCCGTGGGCACCCACCCATGTTTATAGGTCACGCCTAGGAACTCCTCAAGAAGCCTATGAGGAATTCAAGAAAGAAGAAGACTGGGCTGAAATGCCCTACCAAGGAAAGGGGGGCACTATTCGGTTACCCCTCCATAGGCCTCAAGTTCCCCGTAATTCACAACAGGAACAAACCAAGGAGGAAGAGATCAAATCTTTCGATGCATACAAAGCGTTGCTAGAGCGCTTAGAGTCTATGGAGACCAAGACTTATGGGCCCCAAAAGCCCACTTTACGCCAGCTCCGCAGTCACCTTGTGCATCCTTCAGTGCCTGCACCCCCATACCCTGAACACTTTAAAATGCCTCAATTGGCAATATTTACAGGGGATGAGGATGCCCAAGAGCACGTGACAATATTCCTGAGCCAATGCTTTGGCATTCAGGACAATGATGCTTTGCTTCTAAGAACATTTATAACCACGTTTGTAGGCCCTACCTTAAATTGGTTTACCCAGTTGCCAAAGCATAGCATCAGTAACCTGGACCAGCTAGTGGACGCATTCCTTGAACATTTCACCTTCAATACCAAGAAGAAGGCATCATTAAGTGACCTAGCTAGCCTCAGGCAGTATGAGGAAGAGACCATGGTGGCCTATGGAAATTGATGGAGGACATTGCTTTCAAAGCTACCTTACCTCCCTCCCATGGATGACCTGACCTAGATGTTCTCGAAGAGTTGTTTGAGGTCGATCTCCGTGCTATTGTAGCTGTAGCAATATGCCACTCTCGTGGAAGCCCTGGCGCAATCCAGAATCATTGAGGAGATCAAGATATAGGATGGTGATATTTCCAAGCCACGCAAGAAAGAGTGGCCCAAAAATGCCAAAATTGGGTCAATGCAATCGAAACCCATCGCGGTCAATCAGGTTGCTATAAACATACCTAAGCCTACACAAGAAACACAACCCCCAAAGGCTAATTATCAGGCAGTTCCTCTTGATAGCTATGAGAAGGAAAATCATAGGCAAGAGAAAAATCAGCAGCGTCGCCCTAGGCGATAATTCACACCCTTCACAGAGTCTAAAGACTCCTTGTTTGACCGCTTGTCCATGGAAAACCTGATAAACCTACCAGAAAGTCAACTCGTAGACCCCAACGTGCCAAAACCCAAGGGCTATAGGGAAGACTTGTACTGTAGATTTCACCGACAGAAAGGACATGACCTTTATGCATGTTGGAAGTTCAAAAGCTTAGTGCAAGACCTAATAGACAACAAGATGCTAGCGGTGGATAATCCCGTAGCACCAAAAAACCAACAGATGGAGGTCTTCAAAGACCCCCTACCTGCCCATGATATGCAGGCAAAGACTCTTCAAGTCAATGAGGTGACACAAAACTGCCCCATGCAGGGGTATGTAGGGATGATAAGCATAGTGACATGGAACAGGAGGTATCCAAGCACAGCTACCCCTTTTACAGCTACAGGAGAGGTTCCATCAACGTCACAACCTCAACAACACCCTACGCAACCTCCTCCACCTAGACCAATGGCCATGATTTGGACTAAACTTACCCAAATTTTAAGGACCATGTCGGCTAGGCTCTCCATCTATGAGCTCATCCAACAATCACCACCCCATCGGGAGGCTCTAATGGAGATACTCAAAGCCATCGAGCTACAACCCCATGAAGCAAACTCTTTCAACAACTTTGTGGGACATGTAAAATGATGTACAGAACCAGTCATCACCTTTAGAGAAGACAAACTAAAATTAGGTACTGGTGATATGGCGGATCCACCCTGCACATCATTGCATGGGTCAACGGGATTCCATTTAAGAGGGTGTTGGTGGACACTGGCTCATCCAACAATATAATCACAACAACGGCACTGAAACACCTCAAGTTGCCAGCATCTCACATTGTGGCCTCCACCTATACCCTTCGAGCATTCAACGATGTGATATGCTCGACGGTTGGCACAATTGTCCTGCCCATCCAAGTGGGACAAAAGACTATTCCTACGTTGTGCCACATCCTGGAAGGTGATATGGCCTACAATATTTTGTTGGGCCGGCCTTGGATCAGGGACATGAAGTGTGTCCCTTCGATAGCCCATCAATGCCTAAAGTACACATACGAAGGGCAAGTGCATGTAGTCCCGACAGACTTAGAGCCCTTCAAGTATTGCAATGCGGTGCAGCTGATGCCACAATCGACCCTTCCATCGACACATTTGGAATTTCAGTTGAATCCATCCAAACAGGGTCCGATTCCTCATACATCCCTATTGTTAAGTCCCTCAAATCCCCATTCGGGTCCATATTCATCATTTGGTCCTTCACCAATGATGCCACCTACGGTGGCCACACCGAAGGACAATGGGAAGAAACCCCTAGAAGAGGTGCCTCCATTAGTCTCGACCATATCTACCGAAGAGGTGCCTAGCAAAATGGAATTCGAGATGCCTAGTTCACCCGACATGGAGTGGACTCAGGAAGAACTCCCATTCCCTCCCCCTCAATCGCCAATGATCACCGTTGAGATGGCCAATATGGGCCTGGGGGAGTACCTAGTGCGGAAAATCATAGCAACACCCGCGCTAGAGTCAATGTAGGACATGGGGAGACCTCGCCTCCCCATCGACACTATTGTCCCTTTGGGCTACCCACCAAATTAGACAAATTTTGTATATGGGGGCCTCGACAATGGCATTGAACCTTACCTGCAAGAGGAAGAGGACGAAGAGCCCTTTGCTGAGAACGTCAACTATCTGTCCAACCCAAACTTCGCTTTGAAATACCTTGGCCAATGTAATTGGCATGGATATGGGTTGGGCAGATATGAACAAGGGGTGCGCGTTCTTTGTCAACCAAGATATCAGATGCCATATGACAAATCAGGAGTAGGGTTCAACCACCCTCCGCCCCTTGACATCTTGGTAGAGAACATGCAAGGCCTAGGGCTAGGCAACAAGGATGGGTTGGCACAAGATCCATATGCCAATCCTAACACAACATACACATTGGGGGATTATCTCCCATTGTTAACAACCAACCTTGTGGGCCTCAACAATTCCTCCCCTTTGATCGAGAAAGGGGAAAGTTCAAGAACTTGCCTCCAAAAGGGATATAGACAAGGCCAAGAAGGATCTTCAGAAGATGAGTCAGAGTATGAGGTAGCACCTTGGGACCCTTTCGAGTCCGATAGCAATCACTCGCAAGTGATGCCCATAGATGACTATTAGGAGAACTTCATGACAATGTTCCCCTTCAATGCTCCAATCGAGAAAATGCCACCTCAAGAGAATCAGGTCCTCCCGTAGAGAGCGAAACAACCTCGATGGGACCAAATTAACTTGCTCGAGCAGAATGAGCCTCACATGCCACAAACAGCTATAGGAGCTAACAAAGGCCTATGGATATCTGATAACGATTATGAAGATGAGATTGAGATGGCATATCTCAATCATATGCGGTAGTAGCAATACCCCATGGACATTGATGACATATTTGAACAGCTAAACATGGGGCCAAGGCATAGGTGGCACCTAAACCAAGCATAGTTGTACCAAGTGCTGCATCCACCACTTTAGGCATACCGAGAGCACCCTCCGCCCAGAGACCCTATAGAGCCATCAGTGCCAAGGGTAGACCCTGTCCTATTATCTACACATAGGGCCGATCCATTTGTGCCAATACCCACAAAGCTAGATCCGGAGCACAAATATCACCAAGGATGTCCGAGTCACCACCCATGCGGTAATGGAGACCAAATTCACTTCATCAACATGATCTCCATTGACTTAACCACCCCCATCCGCAATCCAACCGATCTAGCATGACCATTGTATCTAAACCTAGATGCCATAGACTGGGATCATGCTAACTCGCCACCATCCCCATCATAGTATTGGCCTTGCGGTGAGATGCTTCATTTCACCCCAAGACCAACTCAGGATATCTTCCACGCTGAAGAGGAACCCGACGTTCCAAACATAGATCTAAATTTAGCAAATGATATCCACCTGATCCCAACTCCACACCAGTTGGAGGATGGGTCCCACATGTCAGTCAAAGAGACGACTGACGTAGACATCGGCTCTGATCCAATGAATCCACAAATCATCAAGTTGGGGGTAAGTCTATCCCCTGAAGAGCAAGCCGATTACATTGCCCTTCTCAAAGAGAAGAAGGAGGTTTTTGCATGGTCCTACAAAGACATGTCGGGGCTAGACCCACAACTAGTCACGCATAATCTAACGCTTGATCCGAAAGTCAAGCCAGTCAAGCAAAAACTATGTAAGATGCACCCAACAGTAGCCTTAATGGTCAAATATGAATTACAAAAGTTGTTGGATGCACAGTTTGTCATCTGCATAGATTACCCACCATGGCTATCCAACATGGTACCCATCAAAAATCCTGATGGGAGGATTCACATATGCACCAATTTTTGAGATCTAAACAAAGCGAGTCCCAAGGACGATTTCCCCTTGCCTAGCATCGATGCATTGGTAGACGCTACAACAGGCCACGAAATGCTTTCCCTCATGGATGGTTTCTCGGGATACAATCAGATTCGTATCAATCCCGATGACCAACTAAAAATGGCGTTCACAATGCCTTGGGGGACATTTTGTTATAAGGTCATGCCCTTTGGCCTTAAAAATGCTGGCGCCACCTACCAACGCGCTATGACATACATCTTCCATGATCACATGCATAAAAATTTGGAAGACTATATGGATGATTTGTTGGCCAAATCTCTTTTGCGCCCAGATCATCTCGATGACTTAAGCAAGATCCTCGATCGCCTCATTGAACACAAAGTTAGGCTAAACCCCAAGAAGTGTGTATTTGGCATTACATCTAGAAAAATCTTGGGTTTCATAGTCTCAAAATGAGGCATCGAGGTAGATCCACATAAATTCAAGGCAATCCTTGAAATGCTTCCCCCAACCACCATCAAGCAGCTCAGAATCTTGCAGGGAAAGGTCATGTCAATCAAGCACTTCATAGCACAATTATCTGACAAGTGTCGACCCATGAATAAATTATTACACAAGGGGGTAGCATTTCACTGGGATGACGAGTGCCAGTCAGCCTTCGATGACATTAAACAATACTTGGCTTCGCCATAAGTATTGGCACCACCTAGACCAGGAGTGCCATTCTACTTATACATCTCAGCTACTGAGGTGGCACTGGGCGCCATGCTAGCCCAAAAAAATGAACTACATAAAGAACAGGCTACTTACTATCTTAGCCGCACCCTGGTCAGTTATGAACTTAACTATGCATACATTGAGAAGCTATGCTTAGCAGTGGTATTTGCCACCAAAAAGCTATGCCATTACATGTTGAGCAATACGACGTATGTTGTGTCTAAGGAGAATCCATTGCGGTACATGATGAGTCATACTTATCATAGTAGCCGCACGATGAAATGGATCATGTTGTTGACGGAGTTTGACATCGAATTCATTGGATAGAAGTCCATCAAAGGTCAATTCATCGCCGATCAACTAGCAGAGGCTCCTCTCGAAGACGATCAGCCTCTGACCATAGAGCTACCCGATGATGGGGTCTTCCATGTCTCAGAATCACCAGATTTTGATGAGCCTGAGTCATAGGCCGACATAACCCTATTCTTTGATGGTTCTAAATGTGAGCAAGGGGGTGGCACGGGAATCGTATTCTTCACACCACAAGGGGCCATTGACAACAATGTCGAATACGAAGCCTTGCTCATAGGTCTTCAGACAACAATCACCATGAACATCAAATGCTTGAACATCTTTGGTGATTCGCTGTTAATTGTCAACCAAGTGAAAGGGGTATTCCAATGTAAATGCCTAGTTCTGTAGGCCTACAAAGCCCTTGTGGATAAATTCCTGGAAAAACTTGAATGGTACGACATCGAGGCACTCCCTCGATCATCAAATCATTTTGTGGACACTATGGCCTCCTTGGGGTCACTAATCCCGCAAGACCCTTCTGGTGAGATGACAACCATTCAAGTCAAAACATTATCACAATCGCATGATGGAGCGGGCAAGCTCTGACCTAACGCCAGGAATCCACCTGATCTAGATTGAACCATCTCAGGATAGGTTCTCTCGAATCCATGATAGTCTGAATCATGCCAACTGGGGGTCCTTGTTCTCCCCGACCCCTCTTAATAGCAACACAATGCTATTCTTACAAGTTCTTTCCCACTCAACTTTTGCTAGGGATGAACTTCAAGGGGGATTGGCAGTTCATACCATCAAGGTTTTTGATCAGCAGGATTGGTACACACCCATAAGAGACTATCTCAAGCTAGGTAACCTCCCACTTGGATTGATGCATGTCGTGAAAAGATCATTCAAATAGAAAGTGGCAAAACATGTCTTGCTAGGAGACATTTTGTACCATCGAAGCTACGAAGGGATCCTCCTCCGTTGCTTGGACCAGCAGGAGTCCGCTTGGGCGATCACCCAAGCGCACGATGGTACATGCGGTGGCCACTTCAGAGGTATGGCCATCGCAAAGTGCATCCTTCGCATGGGCTATTATTGGCCATATTTAGAGCGAGATTGTTGTGCATATGTAAGGAAGTGCGTGAAATGTCAACACCATGCTAATTTGACACATGTACCTTCTCATGCCTTGTAGTCGATCCAATCGGCTTGGCCATTTTCATAGTGGGGCTTAGATCTAATCGAAAATATCTCCCCTGCATCGTCAGGTCATCACACATTTATCATAACGGCCACAGAGTACTTCACCAAGTGGGTGGAAGCAATTCCGCTTACCTCTACGACTGGGACCCGCATTGCGGAGTTTATTTTACATAACATCATATGTCATTTTGGTATTCCATCCAAGATCATCTCGGATAATGGGACGTCATTTAAGAACAAATATGTGCATGCTTTGACAACAAAGTACAAAATTTAGCATAGTTTTTCAACACCCTATTATCCGTAGGAAAATGGGCAAGTAGAGGCGTCAAACAAAATGCTAGTTGCCATCCTTAAAAATACGGTCATAGATAGTCATAAGGATTGGCACATTCAAATCCCACTTGCTCTTTGGGCTTATCGCACTAGCATTCGGATGCCCACGGGGGCAACTCCATTTTTGCTGGTGTATGGCTCCGAGGCAGTTATGCCTCTCGAGTTGGAAATACCTTCCTTACGCATATCAATGCAAGAGTTCATCGATGATGACACTGCACGGCAGGCCCGGTTAGACCAGCTTACATTGCTCGATGAACGATGCATCAATGCTTTTGATGCATCAATGCTCTTGAGCATTTACGTATCTATCAAGAGCGACTTAAGAAAGCATATAACATGAAAGTTCACCTGAGGGACTTTCAGGTTGGTGACTTGGTCTTAAAAGAGAACCAACAAAATTCTAACTTGCTGCCCCATCTAAGGGACAAGTTCATGGCAAAATGGTTAGGTCCTTATGTAATTGATAGTAAAATAGGACCTGGAACATACCGGCTCGCCTCTCTTGAAGGAATCAAGGAACTAGAACCCTTGAACATTAGTCATTTGAGGCCATTCCACATTTAAAAGAGCCATAGCCCACCCCAAACGCTCCAAGGATTCCAACAATCGCTTGGTCAACCCAAAAATGCCCCAAAGGTACCTATAAATTCCTTTGGTCAAACCAAATGCTCCAAGGATTCCAACAATCACTTGGTCAACCCAAAAATGCCCCAAAGGTACCTATAAATTCCTTTGGTCAAACCAAAAGCTCCAAGGATTCCAACAATCGCTTGGTCAACCCAAAAATGCCCCAAAGGTACCTATAAATTCCTTTGGTCAAACCAAAAGCTCCAAGGATTCCCACAATCGCTTGGTCAACCTAAAATGCCCCAAAGGTGTCCATAAACCCTTTGGTCAAACCAAAAGCTCCAAGGGTTCCCACAATCGCTTGGTCAAAAACAAATATTCAAAAACAAACAAAAACAAAAGATAATAAAAAATAACAAAAAAATTGCATCTCCCTTCCATGCATACTCTTAAAAATCAAAACACAAAAATATAATAAACTGCATTAGGCATCGCATCCATACATGGCATATTTGCTAGTCATACACGTCATAAGCACCATAGACTGTAATTGCTAGGCAATTCCATCATTTTCCACATTCAGTCCATTTTGTAAACACATCCATCCAGAATAACGCCATCCACATTTTTTTATCATAGTCAATTGTCTGCTAATGTCTCTAGGGTTTTTCGTCATTCAGCTGTCTTTAGATTTCTGGTCAAATGTTGTACGAAGTCAGACAGATTTTACAAAGGTAGATTTTTACTTGGATCACACCTCGTTACGTAGCATCCCCACACAAGTTAAAACACATAAAAATTCCCAAGTTGTGTGAACGCAAGAGAAACCTACAAAGCAGTCTAGGGTACCATAGGTGAAAGGTTAGCCTGCTCATCCCCCTGTGCAAATGGTTCGAGAATGCTAAGAATTGACAAAAGGACAAGCTCTTCCCCATCCAATTCCCCATAATAAATAGTGGTTACAATCCACTATCAAAAAACCCCAAACACCTTTGATCCCCAAAGTCGTAAGGATTCGTACTACACGCCCCTGACAAGGATGGGTAGTCATCCCCAAGGCCTAAAAGATCAATGCCATTACATAATCAGATCCCCAATCACCTTTGGTCCCCAAAGTCATAAGGATTCATACTACACACCCCTGACAAGGATGGGTAGTCATCCCCAAGGCCTAAAAGATCAATGCCATTACATAATAAGATCCCCAATCACCTTTGGTCCCCAAAGTTGTAAGGATTCGTACTACACGTCCCTGAACAGGATGGGTAGTCATCCCCAAAACCAAAAGGGATCAATGCCATTCACAAGCCAAAAACCTACGAGCTCAACTTTGAAACCCAAAATGCAAAATCAAATAATAGTGGTTATCACCACTACTCAAACCCCTTGCTCAAAAAGCAAAACAAAAGAGAAAAATAAATAGTGATTTTCATCACTATGTATGAGAGCAAGTATCCCAACAAGTTGAGCAACCGAAAGACGCCTGAGCTTGAATCCCTGGAATTCTCAGCATTCAAAAAACCATCTAGGTGATCCTCATTACGGGTTTGGTGGACAGCCTACCTGGCAATGGCGGTATCCTAAACGCATGACGATATGTCTATCACATTAGCTTTGCGTGTGAGCAGACCAATGTTTGCATGTGGATGAGCTAGCTTATGGTACCTTAGATTGTCTTATGGATTAATCTTACTAAATACAACAAAGGAGTTAGTGGAGCTAATTAGGTGATCCTCAGTACAGGTTTGGTGGATAGCCTACCTGGCACTAGCGGTATCCTGACAAATACCACATAAACAAACTCAATCGCACACACAAGGATGTGAAATAACTTGGTCAAACTCAAGTCTGATTCGTACCTTGTTCAAAAGTCTTGTAAGATAAATGTACAGTCTTGGCTAGTTAGTTAAAAACATCTGAGTCTTAGAAAACCTTAACTACATTCTAGAACAACTGTAGCACCTTCCATTATTACATCACCATCAAAAAATACAAAACAACAAAAAAAAAAATTCACACATGCAAAGTCATTCCACAAAGCAATCACATAGTACAGAAAGCCAGTAAATCCTGTACAGTCTATGGTGCCACCACCAAGTTATCAACAAATCATTTCATCCATTCCATATGCATACATCATATAAATAAAAACATCGCATTCATAATAACTCATGCATACATCAACGTAAATAAATGTGCATAAAAGTAACAAATAAATCATGACAAGTGTATAATAAAAAATAAATTCATGTATATATATCACCAAAAATGCCCATAGGCTACAATAAAATGGTCCTCTGACCTCACAAAAAAAACAAAACTCAAAAACCCCAAGCCTAGGGAGTCGACCACCATGATCACGTAGGATCGGTGTGACTAGAACTACCCCCAATGGCGTGGGTCCTATGGGACCTCTCAGTGTGGCTTCTGCCAGCCCTCGCATCATGCCCACTAGCGCTACCCTCACCCACCCACCTGCGATGAGAGGAAGCAGACTTCTCAGTCTCATTATCTCTCATTCGGCATGAAGATCCACCTCCAGTGAGCTCAGGTAACTGTCCACCAAGGTGGATAATCTCGACCTCCAACTCCACCTAAAATTGACCCCACTCCACATCTCATCGGTGGTATGCAGCCAATGCTTCATCCCGCTGCACCAACTGAGCTCGTAGGCGATCCCTCTCAATGTTGTGCTCCTCATCCCATCTCTGTAGTAGCTCCTCCAATCGTGCTATCTCAGCATGATACCTAGCCTCCATATCCCTTGAGATGGCCTGGGGCATGGGCATCTCCGGGATGGCATGCTGCTTCGACACCCACTGCTCTAGAACGTCCTATGTATCTGGCTGCTTCGGAACCCCTAGGTCATCCCTAGTCAAGTCGTCAACCTCCACCATATTCGCATCATCAAGTCGAGCTCCCCAAACCTCCCTCGATGCCTCTGCATCCTCACCACCTACTACTACCGCATCCATGCACCTCCTAGAGGCCCCTCACCCCGCCATCATTGCATCATCCACCACTGGTCATACTCTGCAGTCGCCCTGACATTGTCCACATCGGGGACATCAATCACTGCATTTGACTCCTCACCCAGTGGCTCAATGATCGGCCAGGCCAAAGTCCTCTCGTCACCCCGACGTCGATAGATCAAGGGCTCACCAGGAAATCCCTGGCACACCCTAAACTATCGAGTCACCCGAACGTATGGGAAGTACTCCTGCTCGGTCCTGTGTCACCCGATCAACCACCTCCCCATGCGCTCCCATCGGAGCCACTCCCAAGCTATAGGCCAGGCTGCCGGTATGGCCACCAACACACCTCTCCTAGAGCAAGACATGAGAAAGCATCAGCATAGTGCCCCATGGCACCTGCCCACCGTCGACTCAGCCCCTGCTCCTTGGACCTCCGCCATAGGGCAGCATAGCCAATCTCCCTGTCCACCATCTCTCCTCGAGTGGTCCAAGGCAACCCCTACGGTCGCTCCATAGCTATGTGTTGCCATCCCCAGCACTGCAATAGGTAGCTGCACCCAATCCCCTTCTGCCTCCGATAGTGGACCTCGTACAGCTCATCATATAACTATGCTAGTAGCATCTGACCCCACCTCATAATCAGTGGTGCTACCGTCGGACACTCCACCAGTCTGAACACTACCTCAAGTAGGTTCCAAGGGAACCTCATGCCTGAGGAGTCGAGAAGTAGCATGTTGGAGATGAGGGTCATAAGCAATGTATGCCTCACCCCCAACACGCCCCTCTCAAACCACCACCGCACTAGAATACAGCCAATCAGGAAGTCCCCCCCTACCCTCTCCACCGCCCCATCCACCCCCATCTCCGTCGCATGCCCAAAGCACCGTGTCAGCACCACCATCCATTGATCCCGAGGAGTCATCCGAATGGGCAGCCCATCTATCAAAATCCCCAGAATTTGATAAACGTCCTCCAGAGTCACTGTCATCTCCCATGTTGGGAGATGAAAGGTGTTGGTGCGGGGATCCCATAAATTGATCAGGGTAGTCAGATATGCCCGATCCCCCACCACAGGCTCTAACCGAGTCACCTGCTTGAGCCCAAGGGCATCAAGCCAATCCCAGTCTGCCATAGTCAGCGCCTCTCGGGCATCAGAGAATACCGTCGGCTGACGGTACCGACTCTTCACCACCTGCATAACAAAACAACACAAAAACATTAAAATAGGACAAAAAAAAAAAATTGTACAACACTAAAACAAATATACAATAATGTATACAAACTGTACAACAAAAACATTTAATAAACTGTACAACAACATTAACAAAATGCACAGTACAAACATTCAAAAAAATCAATAAACAACGCAAAATAAAACAAAATTTTAACCTAGGGTTTTTAACCTTAGTTTAAACTAAAAAACAAAAACACAAAACAAAAACAAAAAAAACAAAATAACAACAAAATTTTTAACCTAGGGTTTTTAACTCTAGTTTAAACAAAAAACAAAATACAACAAAAATTTTAACCTAGGGTTTTTAACTCTAGTTTAAACAAAAAAAATAAAACAACAAAATTTTTAACCTAGGGTTTTTAACTCTAGTTTAAAAAATAAAATAACAAAAAATTTAACCTAGGGTTTTTAACTCTAGTTTAAACAAAAAATAAAATTTTAACCTAGGGTTTTTAACTCTAGTTTAAACAAAAAACAAAATAACAACAAAATTTTTAACCTAGGGTTTTTAACTCTAGTTTAAACAAAAAACTAAATAACAACAAAAATTTTAACCTAGGGTTTTTAACTCTAGTTTAAACAAAAAACTAAATAACAAAAAAATTTTAACCTAGGGTTTTTAACTCTAGTTTAAACAAAAAACTAAATAACAACAAAAATTTTAACCTAGGGTTTTCAACCTTAGTTTAAACTAAAAAAATAAAAAACAAAATTTTTAAACTAGGGTTTTGATCTTAGTTTAAACAAACGCCACACAAAATACAAATACAAAACAATTAAACTAGGGTTTTGATCTTAGTTTAAACAGAAAAACGAAATACAAAATAAATTAATTACGGTTTTGAACTGTAAAATAAAAACAAACAAAATAAAGAGAAGGAGCACCTACCGGTCTTGCCTCGGCTCTGCCACTCGAAGATCTGGTCCATGCACTCATGGTATCCATGAAATCTCGACAGCGCTCCACTACGTAGACTCGAACTCCTCCTCCTCACAGCTCCAAATCGCCAAAAAAAACAAATGCAAATGAGCCCAAAACCTAGTTTTGGCCCTTATATAGGCTCTTAGGCCTGTAATCGTTCCACCCTGGGATGAGCGCTCTAGTTAGTGCTCGTCCCACCCTGGGACGATTACAAAACTAGTATTCATCCCACCCTGGGACGATTACAGAGCAAGAAAATAAAAAACAACCAAAACTGCATCCAAAATGCACCAAAAACAACAATAAAATTGCCGAACAAAGGCGCCTTTGCGCCTGTGATTCTTGGCATCCAAAACCAATGTTGGGGTCCCAAATTGTCACTATCCTACTCCCTAAGAAGGCTACCATAGCCGGACCGCTCCGTGGGAGGACGGATTTTTGACAATTTCATCCCCAAAAGGCGTCACAAAAAGGGTCAAAGCCCACCCAAAAACAGCAATAAAATTGCCAAACAAAGGCGCCTTTGCGCCTGACGTTCCTGGCATGCAAAACCGATGTCGGGCCCACAAATTATCAATATCCTACTCCCTAAGAAGGCTACCATAGCCGGACCGCTCCACGGGAGGATGAATTTTTGACAATTTTAGACCCAATAAGCGTCACAAAAAGGGTTAAAACCCACCAAAAATAGGTCAGATTGTTGGGAAACTGCATAAGCATTCAATGAAAAACAACTGAAGGCACCCTTACCATAAGTCATCTTGGGTCAAGCGACTCATCACTTTTCTCATGTCGGTCATTCCCTCATCGATTCGTCGCTTGAGGGGGTAGTCACACTTAGTCACCAATCAACAAATACACACCCAATCAAGGAAATGGCATGCATTCAAAGAATCATTGACAAAGACAATCATGCTCCTGCTTGGGGCAGCAAACAAGCAATAATCACAAGCTGATCAAACGCTTGGCATTCTAGAATCATGAACTCAAGGTTCCCATAGACAAAAGGTTGTGCCCTTTGCCTATTCATGATCGAACAATGTCCAAGATCAAGTAACACCTCACCAAAAAAGGTTAACACTTGAATTAAGCTCCTTAGCTCGTCAGAAGCAAGGATTCAAGAATGCGTGCCATTTCCATACTTGGGGCATCAAAAGTTGGTTAGGTTACTGAGAAACCCTAATCATTAGTGCTTTGGTTATCTATTTTTGCTCAGCACTGCGCCACGCACAACGCATCCCAAAAAGGGGCATCTATAGACACCAAAATAACACCAATCCGATTATGTGACGACAAGCACTAATCGAATTGACATACATAGCCCCTAGGGCATACCCTAGAGGTTAAAAAGTGGTCCTAACCACTCTCACAGTAGTTTTGGAAGGTCAGAGGTCAATTTGGCACCGTTCAAGCACTTTGCTCCCTATTTGTTCCACCCTGGGATGATTAGCAGCATTCGCTCCAGGGTGGGGCGAATAGCAGGTTTGATAGACAAAAGGTCAAACCTTGACAAATGGTAGCTCAGATCCACCACTCAACTCCACCTTCAATGCATGGGAGTGTGAGTGAGCATTTTTGAGCTCAAAGAGGCATCATAGAGGCATCATGGAGCCCTTAATCAGGGAGGAATCTTCTCTCCCCTAGGAAGGCATGATGGCCAAGTGGCGCCCCTGCATGCACATTCAAAGCAGACCTTCAGGTCTATAAAATGGTGAGTCTTCTCACAAAAAAAGAGTAGGAGCATTTGGAGCAATTGAGTGCTACCGAATTACATCCTCACCCCTCACTTGTGCTTCTTACATCCTTGATATCTCTTTTGGAAGGGAGGTTATTGGGTGAACATTGGAAGCACAATCCGGACCCAAAACCTAAACATTTGGCCACAATACCCCACCCAATTTTTTGACACAACCCCCTAGGAGGTTTTGGACCCATCCCAAGTGGATTGGTGTCGAAACCAAGCCCCAAACGACGGGCGTCCTGCCCCCGAGTGCCCCCCGCATTGCTGCAGTCCTAATCACCCCACCTCAGAGCGATTAGAAATCTATAGCATATTTCTTCACTATTTCTTTTGCATCTTATTTTATGTCATTCATGTATGCTGCCATTCAAATTTCATGCTATTCTGATGAGTTTTGACTGTGTTTTCATTGTTTTCCGCTTTCACTAACATACAGGGAGCATCTTCGGATATAGGGCGATCGGGGCTGAATCTGTAGAATCCAACCTTCTGGGTCATCTCAAAATGCCCCATTTTGCCTAACCCTAACTTTGTAGGTGTTTTGGAGTCCTCTGGATGGGACATTTAGGAGGTTGCTTTTTGACATTTTGTGACAGTCCTAATCGTCCCACCACTGAATGATTAGAAATCTACAGTAGATTTCTAAACTATTCCTTTTGTAGTCTGTTCAAGATGATGTTTGTAGGTTGCTTTCGTATCCTCCCGATTTTAAAACCCTAGTTCAAGATAGTTCACAACTTCACATAACAATGATACTCATGAATTTCAAATCCTAATTCAAGATAACAACTTCACATAACAATGATACTCATGCTCTTGTAAAAACCCTAGTTCAAGATAGTTCACAACTTCACATAACAATAATACTCATGTTCTTTCACAAACCCTAATCCAATATTCAAACTCAAAAATAGGGTATCTCAATCACCCAATAATGAATTATGCATTCATTCACTCAAAATATCTAACAATGATTATCAAACAAGGTTTATACAATTTACTTCCATTTCAAAAAACTCGTCAACTCAACAAACCCAAAAAGGAAAACTTAACCATGTCCTTTTCACTCCAATATTATTTTCAAAAAATCTCAACCAATCAATTATTTCAACCAAGGAAGAATGTGTAGATACCTTTTACTTGATTAAGAGTGGGCTTCAAAACCTGTCTCAATTATGACCACTTTTATTACCGAGAACGAAGGTTAGATGACAAGAATATCACTCTAACACTTTTTAAAAATATTTTTCAATACAAAAGTAACACTCAAATACACCTTATAATATCCCACTTTAAAATAATATTCAAAAACCTTCAATCTCAAAAATAAACTTCCTTACTACCTTATAACTCCTTACTCACTTAAAAATTCAACTCAAAAATCAAAGTTTTGCATTCCCTTTTAACTCCCCTAAAAAACTTATAATCCAAATTAATTATGCAAAAAATTTAATTAAAATAAACCTTTCGAAACAAAAATATGTTTCCCTTTTTATTTTTTGCAAGCCAATTCAACCCAAATAATGCGTAGACCTCTATTATGCTACCCAAAATGCCTTGGCAGGATTCTAGCCATCGATGGTTCTCCCCCAAGCACTTCTAAAACACTTGTGCCCACCGACTGGGCTGTGTGGCTCCACAAGAGAAAAAAGGTACAAATGTGACTTTGACTTCCTTATCCCTACAACGGTGCAAACACAACATGAACTTCCCTTCAATAATTTGGCATGCACAAGGTTTGAATGCACAACAGGTATTCCTGAACACATCTAACATAGTCCTTTGTTGAAAACTCAGCTACGAGAGGCTTCGAGTAGATTTCAGAGGCCACGAAACTTTGTCCTTTTCTCTGTACAAACACACATGCAAAAATACAAGTCTTTCTTTCCTTTGCACGAACCAATAATCAATCGCATGGATAAATTTTCAAATGGCAAACCTTGACATTATTTATATGCAAAACATAGCATATTCCAATGTCAATGAGTATTCAAATTTAAATTTGAATTCGAATATTTATTTTTATTTTTTTATTTGTGGAAAACATCGTAGAAGGGATGCCACTTTCGGGTAAGACCCAAGGAGGCAGGGGTATCCATTCCGCAAAAAACACCCAGGACTCAGACTTGGACTACCACCTTTGAAATACTCAAGGAGCAAACAAGCACACAAAAATAATTTAAAAAAACAATAAAAATAATAAAATAAAATAAAAAACATGCTCCTTAAGTGTGTCAAAAAGAAAAGCACAACCAAACACACACACAATAAGATAAAAAAACACAACATGAACCACATAGAAAAAACACAATAACAAAATAACAAAACACAAAAAATAGACAAAAACAACAGAACACTACAAAGACATAACAAAAAAAACATGAAAAATAAACACAAGCAAAAATTAAAAAGTTAAAAAAATAAAATAAAAATAAAAATAAAAAACAACCAACAACAGACAATAAACAAAAACAAAAAACATAGAAAACACTCACATAAAAACACAAATTAACTCAAACAAATAGAAACACAAGAACAAGAACGACAAAAATAGAAGAAAAATAGAAAATAATATAAAAAAAAAACACAACACAAAAAAATCACAAGAACAACAAAAAACAACACAAAGAACACAAAAACAAAAGAACATACACACCTTAAAAAACTAAAAAAAAAAAAAGAAAAAAAATTGAACATAACAATGACCATTCTAGACCAGAAGATTTTTAAGGCAAGAAATAATAGAGGAAACAAAAGAAAGAATAGTTTGAGCTAGGGAACTAAAATAACCTAAACACACCAAAGAGAAGCAAAAAAAAACAAGAAGAAACTAGGTACCTTCAAAACTAGAGCCATCCAAATAAATGATAGAAAGAAGTGCTTCCCTAATTTATGAAGCCCACCATCTAGGAGGATGGCCATAACGAGTAAGATCACCTTTGTCCAATGCCCAATTATCTGAAGCATCAACACTCTTGTTTTGATCTTTGACCACATGATTGTAATCAACTTTCAAAAATCCCATCTAGATTAATTGAATCTTCTCAATAATTCTTTTTATTCTCCAATCAACCTTATGATTCTTAGAAGGAGTCTTCAAAATATTAATCATGAGTTGAGAGTCAGACTCAACTAACACCTTTTCCCATTCAACATTAGCAACCTCTTGAAGGCCTCTAAAGATACCATACCCCTCAAAAAGGTTATTTAAAAGAATACCCAAATTCACAACAAAGTAAAAACCACGGAGCCATATGAAATTCTACCAATTCCTCCCATAATGGGTTTTCCAGGGTTTCCTCTAGAGGCTCCATTAGTATTGACTTTTCCTAAATCCTTAGGAGGAGGTTTCCAATTTCTTTTCCTATCCATCTTACAAATACTCACATTCCCTTTAATTTGGTTACCCTTAGAAGATTTAATTTTCAATCTTTGCATCACTTGATCCCATATTTTGTGGGTGTTTTGGGGGTTATTAAGGAGTTGATGGACTAATTCAATTAAGTTGGCTATGGTCTTTTGCCAAATATAGTGAATATACTTCCTATTTTGATTAAAAATATGACTGTTCCTTTCATTCCAGATATTACAAAGAAGAATGGTAGAACCCATCCAAACTAATTTCCTAATAAAATGATCAACATCCTCTTGTTTAGGCCAATCCCTCCAAAGCTGTTCAAAAGTAAAAAAAATGGACCATTGTAAGCCAAGTAAAGTGGCCATTCTCCTCCATAGCTCAGAGGCTAAAGTACACTCAATAAAAATATGGCTGATATTTTCTACATTCTCTTCACACATTTCATATCTAAAAGGGCCATAAAAACCATGCTTCATAAGTTGCTCACCAATAAGCACCCTATAATGCAATAAAATCCAAGTAAATAACCTCACCTTAGGCCAAATATTTTGAGCCCACAACTAAGAAAATATATCAGAATATTGGTTGGTATTATTATGGCATAAGGTCAAATAACCTTGAGCAACTGAATACTCACCCTTAGTAGTGTTGTTCCATCTAAAATAATATTTTTCATGGGACCAAGAGAGATATATCATATGAAGGATGCCTTGGATATCTTGTCTTTGCCTTTTTGATATTTGAATAGGCTAGTCCTTAATAGGTATCCAATATCTACCAACCTTTGAATTACCAGTATGGTATTAACAATAATTACCCACCTTTATACAGTTAGCTCAGTGAAGCTCCTCAATCCAAGGCCTCCAATCAGGAAACTGAGTTATCAAAGGCTTGTGACCATCCCAAGAATTTGTCCAAAAATTTTCCTATTGACCATTATGAATGATCCAAAATAATTTTTTACTTATCAAATCCTCATTAGTCTTAAGAATTGCTAAAATCGAAGAAACTTTGGTGGGAAGTTGATAGCGAACAAGGTCTTCAGGACTTTTGTTTTCAACATATTTAGCACAGAGATTATTGACCCAAAGAGCATTCGGGTTATGCAACATCCTCAAATATAATTTAGTAGATAAAGCTTTGTTGTTATTAATAGAAGACCGAAATCCTAACCTCCCTTCATTCTTAGGAAGACATAAAGTTTCCCATTTCACCAAGGTCCATTTTAATTTTTCCTTAGTACCACTCCAAAGGAATCGATGACTGATTTGATCTAGTTCTTGAAGAACAACCTTTGGGATATTCAACATGAAAGTTACATAAATATGAATAGCTTGAAGGACTAGTTTTACCAAGGTGATTCTACCCCTAGAAGAAAGCCACATGTTGGTCCACTTTCCAATTTTCTTCTTGACTTTGTCCAATAACCAATTTTGATCTTTATTTTTTTGCCTTTGAATATTGATGAGAATACCTAAATAAGTGATCGAAAGGGAGTTAATATTATATATTAATTTATATAAGACCATGAATTCCTGTCTGGAAGATCAGTGAAATAAAATAACTTTAGATTTGTCTTCATTGATCAATTGTCCAATAGCCTTATAAAAACAACTAATGATTTGCTTAATATTAGAATATTTATTAATTGTAACTTTACCTAAAAGAGTAGAGTCATCCACAAACTGAATATTAGAGATAGGTCCAGCTCCATGAGCAATGGTAACTCCCTCAAGGGTTTTTTTTTTACTCTTTTTTATTATAGTCCTACCCAAGCATTCAACAAGAATGATGAATAAATAAGGGGATAACGAGTAACCTTGCCTAATACGTATGGAATAAGGGAATGACTGAGAAGGCTTACCATTGGTAAGAACTAAGTAGGAAACTAAAGAGATACATCCCATAATCCAATCCATCCAATCCTTAGAGAAACCAAATTGCCTCAAAACTTTGATAAGGAAGTTCCAATCCACTCTGTCATAAGCTTTGGATAAGTCTAATTGAATGAACATGGAAGGAGATTTTTGCATATCCATGAAATGGATAGCTTCCTGAGTAAGAACTATCTCATATACTATTTAAAACCCTTTCACATAACCCCCTTAATCAGGGGAAATAATCTTATGCAAAAGAGGCTTCAACCTTTCGGCCATAATTTTAGTAAAAATTTTGAGAAGAACATTACATATAGGAATAGGTATAAAAGTTGAGATATGATCAACCTATTAAGCTTTTGGAACAAGATTAATATAAGTTTTATTGATAACCTTCAAAATTTCTTTGGCTTTCCTGGATTCTTCCACCACCTCTAATAAATCAACTTGAAGGATATCCCAAAACTTTTGGTAGACCTCAATGGGAAAACCATCAGGACCTGGGGTTTTCCATTTTTACATTTTAAAAACTACCTGTTGAAGCTCATTGATAGTAAGAAGAGTCGTAAAAATAGAGTTCTCCTCAGAAGTGATAAGAGAAGGTATTTATTACAGAGCATTTTGTTGAGAAGCTGAGTCAAGAGGAGTAGCAGCAAAAATATTATAAAAGTAATCGACAACAATAGAGTTCATTTCATCCCAAGTATAGAGAACATATCTATAATATGATTTTAGGGAATAAATAAAGTTGTGAGATATTCGAGCTAGAAGATATTTGTGGAAGAAATTTATGTTTTGATCTCCTTCTTTGAGACATTAAATTTTATATTTTTGCTTCCATAAGAGTTCTTTTTTTTTTTCCATTTCTCTAACTGAGTTGTGAGTTTAATTTCATATGCACTTCTATTATCTGTGAGGTCATATAAATGGATTTTCTTATTCAAATTTTCAATTTGAGCAATAACTTCATATTTTTTTTTATGAAAATACCCAAAATCCTTCTAGTTCCAAGTCTTGGTTTTAGATTTAATATAATGTAGTATTTTGGCAAAATAGAACATCTTAGTCCCATGCCTAGGCTTACATTCCGTCCACAATTGTTGCACATTATGTCTCAAGGAACTATCTCTAAGCCACATTAATTGAAAACAAAAAGAAAAGAAACTCACATTGGTTTTCCAAATTTCCACCATGACTAGCTAGTGATCCAAACCAGCATTGTTAAGAGTCTTCACTTTAGGAACGTGATCATGGATTAAGAAATTTTTAGAGAGCAAAAACCTATCCAATCTCTCCATTATACAAGCTAAGCCTTACCTTCTATTAGACCAAGTCATAAGACCATTATCTGGTTGGATGTCCACAAGATCAAGGTTTGCAATATATTCGCTCATGAGGTCAGTGATTTTATCTAAATTTCTATTTCCCCCTATTTTATCATCCATAGAGAGGATGGTATTGACATATCCTCTGATAAATATCCAAGCTCCAAGAAAATGAGAGATAATATGAGTTATATCCTTCCATTGTCTTATTTTTTCTTCCAAAGTAATCAGAGTATAAATAGTAATGTAGACCATAATTTGGTTGGAATGTCTACTTTGAATAGCTATAGCCAACAGACCCCAACTACCAACCATATGGTGAATAACTACCTCTTTTGGGTCCCAAAGACAAGCAATGCCACCAAAAGTCCCCTGGGAACTAACGTAAACCACTTTTCCAGTTGGCCAAATTTTATTGGCAATTGAGTCCATATCCTCCATTGACATCTTCGTTTCTTGAAGGAAAATAATATGTATATGATTTATCTAAATCATTATTCTTATTTAATTTTGTTTTGAAAGACTCCCTTTGAGTCCTCTAATATTCCAAGTTATGATATCCATTAACACCAGGCTAAAAAAGTTGGGAAGGGCATTAATATTACCTTCCTCTACAAGATTTTCACCTTGTTTTACCATATGATATTGATTGGTCTTGTGACCTACTTTTTGATTAGAATTCATATATTTTTTTTCCCTGTTTCTTGACTTACTCTAATTGAATCTGAGATGGCTTCTAACTTTGAAGAATGCTCGTACACATAAAAAAATTTACTAGAGGGTTTAATAGAGTCTATATTGGGACCTGTATTATTTGAAGTTTTGACTTTTAAAAGATTGTTTTTCTTGTGTAAATTTTATCTTTTTTTTCTATTGAAAACATTTGATTTGTTGGTTTATCTCCGAGTTCTTCCCTTCATATTTAAATTGTGTTTCTAAGATTTATATTTCCATTATTTTCTCTTCCTCACTTAGGACATCATTTGTGGAAAGAATTTCAAACATATTAGCAAATGACTTTGATTGATCCTTCATAACTAGTTTTTCTGAGTGTTCTTCTTACGAATTTGGAAACCTAATGAGTTTATATCTTCTTTCTTTTGATAAGGAATTTTATTTGGGCAATCACTAGCCAAATGACCATATTCATAGAAAATTTTATAATGAAAATAAATGTTCTCATAATCCACTACTTGCTCCCAACTGTCTTCCTCAAATTGTAAAGTGATATTTTTAGGTAGGGGTTTTTCAAAATATATTAAAACATAAATATGAGCATAAATAATATGTTCAAAAATTTGTGTACAATCAGCAGTCATAATAAAAGTTCCTAAAGAGTTTCCAATTGAAGAAAAAATAATAGGATTCCAAAATTCAATAGGGAAGCCAAAGAGTCTGACCCACACGGGAGCTATAGAAGGCATCTCTTATTTAGATTTAAATTTAGTATGCTAGGGCTTCATGAAAAGCCCTACCCTTCCAAAAAACTAGGGACCCCCTTGAAAATTTTTCTCTCTATCTTCATTATTAGAAAATAAAACAAGAAAATAACCATTTGGATAAATAGAGATTTGTAACTCACATTTGCTTTTCCAGATTTTTGTAGCCCAATATTTGAAAGTAGATAGGATCAGAAGAAAACCCATAAACCGATAAATTATTCATTTTTTTTCCAAATCTTCAATGCCAGTCTGAATGTTACCCATATCAAGCTTAACAATAGGATTTCCATCAACTGCTTTAAGACATACTGAATCCATTTTCTTGGGATCAATCTTAGGCATTCTTAGAGGTTTGTGGGAAGCCCTGATATTAATATTAGCATTGGGAAGACATACTAAAATATCAAGCATAAACCACAAAAATATTGTCCTCTAGGGCCCGAAGGCCCTAAAAATCAACTTCTGGAGTTGCTTGCACTCAATCCAGATGAAACCCTCGCACAACTACTTGCCACAAATCTCGTTAACACATAGGGATGTGCTAGGATTTGTGTTGATCCAAATTATTTGAACATTGGTAGAGATGTTTTAGAGTTTTCAAGCATATACCCTCAAAATTTCAGCTCAATCCGAGTCCGAATGAGTGAGATATGGCCAAAACAAGCTCAACAGTTTGGGCAGTCCTGCAAAAAACATCCCTCAATAATGCATTGTTTATTATCCAACACCTTCCCAGTTTATTATTTTTTTAAGATGTTAAATATTTATTATCTTGAATATTTATTTTAAAATTTTAAAAACATATTTAAATTAAACCTTAGCACCCATCATTATTTAAATTAAAATTTCAATCAAAGATTAAAATATTTTAATTTAAATTAAATCTGCTTGTGGGTCTTTTTTCAACTTGATCCTTGATCTTCTTAAACTCGATTTTTGATCTGAAATAATAATAAAATATTATTATATAATTTTAACTTGCTTCTCCTTCCTTGTATCTTCATCTTTTGAGACCTCCTGGGTATATAATATTTAAAAATAAATATTATAACATATTGCTTTTCAAGACCTTCTTTCTTTTGGAAGAAACACTTAATGTCCTCAAAGATGATGGAAATAGCACGAGAATGCTTTTGACATAAATGAAAACAAACACTCCTTAAAATTTCCAACAAAGATAAGATAAATTTAACCATAAACATGCATTAAAACTTGAAATATCTCCATTATATTGCAAAAAAGGTCTTCAACATCACTACTAAAAGTGTAGAAAAATATGCCCTAAATTGGCCTTCATGTGGTGAAAACAAAGTCCAACAGGATGGCAAAATCAATCTAGCCATGGCTTCCAAAATGGTCAAGCCTCTCGCCTTCAAAAATTCCAGCCCTGTTTTTGTCCATTGAATCTGTTTTTAACAATTTTCTGCCATCGCCCCTTTCATTTCGCCTATTTTTGTCCATTGAATCTGTTTTTAACAATTTTCTGCCATCGCCCCTTTCATTTTGCCTCCTTGGTTCGACTTGAATTTTTTTTTTTTTTGAAATGTTTAAATTTCCTCCATATGGCTTCATAACATTATTTTACACCTTCTTGTTTCAGACAATAATGCAATTTATATCTTTTAAGTTTTACTTAATTTTATTTTATTTTAGAGGACCTTTGATTTAATATATTTGATGACCTACCTTGACTACCACAAAGCTTTGCATATATTATCTCTCTTTCCTCAAATGATAATATTTTGTAATTGCCCTCCTTTCTCACTGGTTGTTATCCCTTTCCTGCAGCACCACACAAGCACAACATCCAGTCTCGTAACAATTAACATCATCATGTTTCTATATTTTAGATGAAAATGGCCCATCAGGATACCTCTTTACATCATGGCTCTATGCCCACTGTAGGTAATGTCTTTATAATGCTCTACCAATAATATGATTGATGGCCAACTACATATCTATCCAATACTGTAACGACTCAATGGGAAAAACATTATTTTATAACATTAACTCTATATTGGGGTAATTTCTATAATATCAATTGAAATGGGTCTTCATCATATTCCTAGCATTGACAGACCTCCACTCATATATTTTATATCATTTTTTTGAACCCTGCGTTCATACATGACCTCGATGTATCTATCTTCTTCGAATTGGTGATGAAACCATCGTGGATGACTTCGTGAGGAAGACCATCCCCTCGAGAATTTTGAGAATTTTGTATGATGCAGGTCTTTCTACCTTGCATCTCTAAGATATCCATTGACCATGGATGTGACTACGTTGCCCTCTTTATCTTCCATCATGATATCCTATAGAGGCATCCAACTCTGCTTTCTTGTTCAATTATCTTGTTACTATTGTCAACTTCGAGTGATAAAGTCACCTTATTGCTCACTGTAAATTTGATTAACTACCTCCAGATCCCATAAACTTACTAGCGGGCTAGATATTTTATTATTGTCGTCTACACTATGCATTTGTCGATGATATTTTTCACCCATACAATGTGATTACTACTGTGTAACCTCTTGTCCACTATACCAATGTGTATTCTATGGGTCCATCTATGTAATCACATCTATGTATATATGCAGGAAAAAATCCAAGATCCATGTCATCTGTATTGATGTCTTCATGCTTATAGCCCATGTTAGCAAGTAGGAATTTCATATGTTGGAATTCCATTCCACTTTAATACCTCTTCCTTGCTAAGTGCTTCTTGGAAATCACATCCAATGTCACCGAGAGAGATCCACTATGATGTTATACACTGCAATTGGTGGTCTTCACCACCTCCCTCTAGCCTATGCCTTTGTCTAAATAATGCGTTCAACATTATCTTTCTTACTACATCCATGCTATCTTTGAATGAAACCTACATGATACCGAGGGAGCACCACCTAACACCTCGACTGGTCACTAATTTCTATACGTGGAATATAATATTCCCCTTTAGACATTCAAATCTCATATGTTGATAAATGACCAGGATCTCACTGGAGTCTCACAGTGTCTAGCTTTACCCACAACGCTATACATCCATATTTTCTCCATTCAATAATTCGATATACATCGCACAGGGGGGCCATCTTTAGAATTTTGTAATGCCAGTGCTATCACTGGTGCTTACCATTGTCATTCATCCATGTCATATCAAACTAAGGAGGCTATCTCATTATACCAACAAAACCACTTATATACGTGATTCTACTATGCTATACTATCAATGATGTGAGGCCCTGTCATCGGTGCACATCATCAACATCACTGTTCATGTCAGTGTATGCATCACCACATGCGTTTACCTCCATCCATTGCACCTTCAACCACATTTACTGTGACATCTAAGTATACCTCCATTGTGTTTTTTATCCATGACCATGTTATCTACTCCAATCTCATCCGTCACTGTGAACTCTAAGTTGGCCTCTTATCTACTCCAATCTCATCCGTCACTGTGAACTCTAAGTTGGCCTCACAGATGATAGTGACCATATTTACCACAAAAATCCCTCTAACATATCTATCGTATTGCTTCAAGCCATAGCATTGTTGTATCACTTATTTCAACCTGGTGCATCTAACTATGCTTGGTCTACTGTGTGGTGAGTCCTAGTCACATTGACATCTACAATCCCCATAAATGATCCATCCTTTGATTCATCTTGGTATGTCATTCGTAGTCCTCGTAATTTCCATGTATCTAATAAATCTATCCTCGGTGTTTGCATAGTTGTCTCATCAATCGCTCATGTTTCAATGGCATCTAGGTTTTTCATCTGGTAGAATATTCCACATCATCGATCTTGAAATGAAGCTTGAATCCACCCTTTTTAGGTGGGCCTGTCACTATTACCCATAAATGTTGTATAAGGCTGCAAAGGACATTAACAATTAAATCAAACCACTAAATTAAATTTGTAACATATGCAGTGATTACCTTTAATAAAAGGTCTAATGGTCTTTACTTACATGATATAGAATACAAAATCTTCTTTACCATATATATATATATATATATATATATATATATATATATATATATATATGATATTTTTAATTTTATTTTATTTTTATTATTTTGTTTATATATATAAGTGTAATATATATATTTAATTTTTATTTATTTATGGTTTTAATTTATTTTTATGTTTTTTATATATATTTATTTTTATTTTTGTTTTATATATAATTAAAAATTTATGATTGGGTTTATTTAATTTAAAAGAATATTAATATTAATTAACATATTTCAACCCAAACCAATATCATATAAAAGAAATTAAAATACAAACTCAATAATCCACACTACAGACTCAAGGCACGCAAATGAAGATACTCCCTGATACACTAGCACTCAAACTGGAGCAATAATCCTAACCTAAAGCTAAACACTCAAATAATACCAAGATACTCAAATTCAAAATTTAAAGGTGGGTCCTCAAGATTTGGGGATAGTTGTGGAACAACCACAAAAAATGGCAACTCTGCTAGGAAATGCTCCTGAGTATTTTGAGTGAAGAACCCAATGTTAAATAAGAACCTGAAAGATCAATGTAATAACTATTTAGGAATGTATCGAGAAGGTGGGGTAAATAGTTTCAAATTAAAACAATTAATTCATCTACATTTTAGGCTATGAAGTACAACTCATAAAAAGAAAGCTTTCATAGATAGAGCCTTACTTCCAGTTAGGTGTCTATAGCCTTGGTATGATTTATCTAACTCACCCTTGTGTTTGCTTAATATTTTGAAAAGCTTTTCTTATAATTGAATTGTTTCTAGATAGAGCCCTACTATCGATCAGGCATACATAGCCTCGTTTGAGTTTATCTAGACTTTATGACTTATTTGATCAAGTTTTTCAATGCTTTTTTTCATCCTTTTTTCATATATATAGCTTTGCAATAATTTATGTATCACGAGGGTAGGAAGCATAAATATAGAGCATGCTGAATTTTCACCTTAATTTGCAAATCAAGATAACTTCATCCTTTAGGACTTCAAGAAATATCCTTTAATACGTGAGTTACATGTAGAGCTTTAGCTAAATTTTTTATTTTTCTACTATCCACCATTTTAGTTCTAAAATCTGAGCATGATCAAAAAATAATTCATCCTTCTTTTCTTAAGTTCACCTACTTTCAGATTAGGTATTCCAATCTACTTAAAAAAGGAACACAAAAATAGGCAAGATATCATAAATTAGTGACCACAAAACATCACTTCAAAACAAGAGAACAACCCAAAAAACAAAACTAAAAATGCAACCCATAACCTAACCTAATGCAAACTAACAAGAAAACAACAAAATAAACAATTAAGGACAAAACACATAACCACAATTTAAACAAAAATATGAAAAATCAAAACTATATACAAAATATACAATAATGGCTTTTTTGCTCTCTATTTATGAAATTGTAGGTTTCTCAGATACGTAGGAGGATTGATGGTGGGAGCAGCAGCAGGAGCACAGGTTGGAGCAGAAGCAGACGTGGGGCAGGGATCGGATCCCAAGCAAATCATAGGTTCCTGGGCGGGCCCGGATCCAGGATCAGGTACGTCCGAGCCCGGGCCTAGTCCAGGTGGATCTGTGGCGGGATCAGAAAGGGGTTCCTCGCTCAAGCTGAACTATGGGTTTGGTGAGGTCGGGATCTTGGGCCCATGCCCCCTGCCTAGCCTTGATGCGTCAGATGGCCTTGGGAAGACGCCCCTCGATCCTGGACAAGGGCGGGCCCCGGGAGGGTTTAAACCCTCATACCAATAGATATTGGCGGGATCCAGGACCCCTGCTCGGGCCCTGGGTGTAGGGCTTTCCCTTCAAGGCACCCACATTTCCATCTAGGATGAGGTTTACACATCCCTAGTTTCTGAATCTTCGTCCTCCTTGGTTGGGAAGTTCCTAGGCGGGCGCCCAGACATGGAGACTATCCGCAGATGGGCGGATACCAAATGGAAGGTCTCTAGGCATATCCAGCTGGTTGCCCTGTCCAAAGGCTTTTTCATTATCAAACTCAACAACAACGAGGACGCTGAGAAGATCCTATCAGGCGGGCCCTGGTTCCTGGGTCGCAAGAGTCTTTTTCTCAGGCGTTATGGTGCTGATTTTCACCCCAGCACCCAAAGCATCAACTTTGCCCCGATTTGGGTTTGCCTCCCGGACCTTCCCTTTCATCTGTGGCGTGAAGACGTCCTGAAGCTCATTGCCCAGTCGGTTGGTGACTTGGTGGCCTTTGATCCCGCGACCAAGGCTGGCTCTCGCATGGTGCATGCCAGATTCTGTGCCAATGCTAATCTCAAATCTGATCTCCCGTCCTCGGTTACCATCTCTTCTGGGTCCTTCTTCTGGTAGCAAACCCTTATCTATGAAAATAAACCTGCTTTCTGTACCTCCTGCAGCTCTCAAGGCCATCTCCCTCACCAATGCCCGGCATCTAGGAAGGCTGAAGGCCCTAATCCCAATCCCTCGTGCAGCTCTGGTCGGGCCCCATCCCGAGATCCCCCTCGTCCCGATCCTAGAACTTCCCACAAGGAGGTTTCCCCTTCGGGTCCTCAGGCCCCCCTTATCGCACCTTGTTTAGATGGTGACCTTTCCCAGATTCCCATTCTCAGTGACCCTTCTGCGGTCCCGCTCCTAGATCCCTCCCCGCATCCCATTCTGGCTCCTTCCCCTCAAGCCCCGACTGCTACTGGGACCCGATCCTCCCCCCCAACCCCTTCTGGCCCCAGCCTCCCAGGCATCCTTCCCATAACCTACCCCCTTGATGTGTGGGTCTGAGAAATCCGAATACGAGACCGAAGGCAACTCTCCGTCCGAGCCCGATGAATTCAACCCCAAAATGACCCAGAGTAGGTCCTTTTCTACAGATTTTGGCAGCAAATTTAAATGAAGGCGGCCCACCCTGTGCGATCAACGGACAAGGATCACGGAGGACGACATTGCTAATGGCTCCCATACTACGCTCTCTGACGTTAGCATGAGCTTTCAAAAGGCGGATGACGCCCAATCCAAACCCCCTGCTCAGGTAGGAAAGGGAGGTAGGCGACCCCACAAGGGTGCCAAATGAAGCTTATCTCTTGGAACATCAGGGAACTCAATGGGGTCCCCAAGAAAAGGATCCTCGGTCAACTCCGTAGGGACCACCACCCATCCTTCATCCTCCTCCAAGAGACCAAGATAGATGATGCTACTGCCCAAAGAATAGCCCAAGCTACCTGGCGCAACTGCGAGTTCCTCTCCACCCCCACGGCTGGCTCAGTCGGGGGCCTTATGTGCATGTGGTACCCTCGATCATACGAGGGAAGGCTCATTTCTTTGTCACCTAGGATTATGAACATTCTGGTCCACTGCCTCAATTCTAAGCGATCGTGGATCCTATCCAACGTTTATGCTCCCAACAGTCCTGTTGAGAAAGCAAGGCTTTGGCAGGAGATTAGTTCGATGAGAGAAGCTTCTGCTCCCCTACCCTAGATCCTGTCCGGGGACTTCAACAGCCTCCTATTTTCCTCTGACAAATGCGGGGGCTCAGAGGCCAGAACCAAAAGCATGGATGACTTTGGGGCATTTATCACCCACAATGAGATCATGGATGTCAGCTTGAAGGGAGCCTAGTTCACGTGGTCCAACAAGAGAGCAGGAACCAATCACATACAGGTCATATTAGATAGAGTTTTCCTGTCTAAGGAAGCCCTCCCATTTTTGCTGACGCATCCTTGTTGGCCCTCCCCAAAATCGGGTCTGACCACAACCCCCTCCTCCTCGAGACTAATAATCACCCCCCCAAGGAGACCCTTCCAATTTGAGTCCATGTGGCTTCATCACCCCGACCTTCGTGCCTAGGTCAGCTGCTGGTGGGCTCCCCCTATCCCTGGTCACCCCACTGAGCAAGTATTTCACAAGCTGAGATGCCTCAAAGAGCACCTCAAGACATGGAACAAAGAAGTGTTCGATAACATCTTCGAAAGCAAGGAGGCTATCAAAAAAAAACTTGAAGAGATTGAGTCCAGATTCCAAGCAGGCTCTCATGAGCCGGGGCTCAGGGAAGAGGAATGCACTGCCCTCAGCGAGTACCACAATATCTTGGCCAGGGAAGAAACCTTTTGGAGGTAGAAGTCATGCACTCTGTGGATCCAAGATGGTGATGCAAATACCAAGTTCTTTCATGCATCGACCCTCCGAAATAGGGGTTCTAACAGAATTATCAAGCTTGTGGATAGCAATGGCAGTATCATCAACAAGGAAGAGGACATCCATGTTGAGGCAATCCACTTCTTCCAAGAGCTCCTGGGTGACGGACCTCCTATGTCCTCGGAGGCGGCCGATTTCCTTCTGGATCACATCCCGAAGTCCGTCCCAGCCATGGCTAATGCAAAGCTGGTGCAGGCCCTGTCTGATTTCGAAATCCATGCTACCACCTTTTCCATGAAGGCTAAGGTGGCCCCGGGCCCGGACGGGTTTCCTCCCCGCTTCTTCCAGTATTTCTAGGACATCGTTGGCCATGATGTGTGTGCGGCCATCCGGGACATGCAGTTTTCCAGATCCATCCCCAGAGGCATCAACACCACCTTCATTGCCCTGATCCTGAAGACTCAGGCAGCCAGATCCTTGTCAAACTTTCACCCCATTAGCTTGTGCAATGTCTTCTATAAAATTTTGAACAAATCCATGACCACCCACCTCAAAGACATCCTTCCCCTAATAATTTCCCCCTGTCAGGGAAGCTCAGTCAAAGGTAGGCTGATTATAGACGGGGTCATAATCATGCATGAGGCCATTCACTCAGCTGTCCTGTCCAGAAAGACCCATTTCCTGCTCAAGCTTGATATGAATAAGGCCTTTGACAGCGTCGATTAGAGCTTCCTGTCCAAAGTCCTCCTCAAATTTGGGTTCCACCCTTCCTGGGTCCAACTCATCAACAAGTGTGTGTCCTCCCCCTGGTTCTCTATCCTTGTCAATGGATCCCCGGCCGGGTTCTTCCCCAGTTCCAGAGGTCTCCGCCAAGGCGATCCCCTATCCTCGATTCTCTTCATCATCCTGGTCGAGGCCCTGGGATGAACCATTTTGAATGTTGTGGCTCGCGGTCTCATCTCAAGCATCAGGCCGACGCAGGGCCTCCCCCCCGTGTCCCATCAGCAGTTTGTGGACGACACCATTCTTGCTTCCTCGGCCTCGGTCCCTCAATCCAAGGCTCTCAAGAACATCCTTTCCCTGTATGAGGAGGCAGCTGGACAGAAAATAAACCTTCAGAAAAGCAAGATTTACTTCATCAACACCCCCTTGGCTAGGTAAATCAGAATCGGGCGGATCCTGGGATGATCCCCCGGCTCCCTCCCTTCCTCCTACCTCGAGCTTCCCCTGTTCACAGGGGCGTCTTCCAAGGTGCTATGGAATGGGGTGATTGAGAGGATCCAAAGGAAACTCACCCCCTAGAAAGGCCACCTTCTCTCGAAGGCCGGTAGAGCCACTCTCTTGGCGTCTATCCTCCAAAGCATCCTGATATACTTCATGTATGTCTTTAGAATTCTAGCCTCCATCGCTACTCTCACTGAACAAATTTAGAAGTGCTTTCTTTGGTCGGGCTGCAAAGACAAGAAAAGGATTCCCCTGGTATTCTGGCCCTTGGTCTATTGCCCCAAAGGAGAGGGAGGGATCGGGCTCAGACGAGTGGTTCCCATGAACAAGGCCCTTCTGTCCAAACACGCCTGGAAGGTTCACACCAATACCCTCGATGAATGGGTTTGCATTGTGCGTAGGAAGTACTGCCACAACCACCCCTTCCTTGGGGACACCCAGCCTTGTGACAGATCTACCTTCTGGAAGGCCCTACTTTCCACTAGAGATATTGTTCAGCAAGGGACCAGATGGATTCTTGGTGACGGTGCCAAGATTGACTTCTGGGAGGACAGATGGACTCTCGATGAGGCCCTGAGCTCGGATAGGGAACTCCTCCTCCTCAAACCTGGGCTTACAAACTGAGGTCCCAAAGTGTCTGACTACATGACCCAATTCCAGGGGCGGACCATCTGGAAACCTATCCTAAACCCCAGGTTCCTGCTTCAAGCTGCTAGACTTCAGCACATCCTCAGTGCGACGGTCATCCCTTCTTTTGGAGACAATGACAGATGCATGTGGCATGGCTCTCCCAGCGACATATTTTTAGTCAAGTCTGCTTATCATATTCAGAGAACCCCGGGAGTGACCACCTTCCTAACCTAGCTGGTCTAGGCCAAGAATTTGATCCCCAAAATTAGCCATTTCATTTGGGCGATTGTCCAAAATAGAATCCTCATGATTGAAAATCTAATCAAGAGAGGGTTCTAGATCCCCAACAGATGCTTCCTTTGTCATGCCGCCTGGGAGTAAACCAACCACCTTTTCTTAAACTGTGCCTTCTCCTCCGAAGTTATGGGCCTCATCCTCTCCCATTTCTTCGTTCAGTGGGTGGCCCCCAATTCCATTTCTAATCTCCTACCTCAGTGGCCCACCCCCTTTGCCCATCCCTTTCTCTGCTTCCTCTGGAAGGCCTGCCTACCTCATATGCTCTGGAAAATTTGGCTCAAGCGTAATAGGCGAGCCTTTTCCTCCCCGACCTGCTCCCCCTAGTGGTTAGCGACCAAAGCAGTCTCCTTTGCCATCGAGAATTCCCTCTTCATTCCCCTCTTTGTGGTCCCCAAGTGTTCGAGCGAAGCCTCCCTGCTCGCCTCCCTCAACATTTAGATCCCCCCCTTGCTTCCCCTCCTACCCCCTCTCGGTGCTCCCTTGCCAGGTGGACTCCCCCCCCTCGGGTGGCTTAAGCTCAATTTTGACGACACCTCCAAAGGCAACCCCAGGCCCTCTGGGGCTGGCAGGGTCATCAAGGACTGTTTCGAGAATCTGGTCACTGCCTTCACGGTCCCGTTGGGTAGGCAAACTAATAATTTTGCCGAAGCTGCAAGCTTGCTCAGTGGCCTTTCGGCTCTCAAGGGCTCCCCCCCGAAAATCATCATCAAAGGAGATTCTCGAGTCATTATCAGAGCCGCCAGCAAGCCTGAGTCCTGCTCTTGGCGATTCCACAATTCCATCCGAAAGGCCCTCTTCATCCTTCAGGGCTTCCCCGACCACACCTTTCAGCATGTTTTCAGAGAAGGCAACAGGGCTATTGACCTCATTGCAAATCTAGCCATCACCACTGAAGAATTCACCACCTGGACCTCACACTTCCCTGTAGGCCTAGTCCAAATTGCGTTGCAGGACCATCCCAACCATGATGTCATCCCTGGCAGCTAGACTTCCCCGTGGCAGGGTGGCGAAGTCCCCTCGACGTGCGCTTCTGCTGATCGGTGCTTCTCGCCCCTGTGTTGACCTGTCGTCTGGCCACCCTGTCCATGAGGGGATCATCCTGGTCCTTCGCGTGGCAGCCCGTGCCCCTTGCCTTGTCAGCTGCAAGCGTTGGCCAGCTGGCAGTTCTGGATGCCCCATTTTTTTGTGCATGTCGAACCTCCCCACCCTTCTCACTTCATTAGCTACGATGTCAAATTCCTGTGCCATGCCATCCCGATCACGGTCCAGTCTGGCGCAGTCCTCTCTCGACGTTCCCCTGCTCAGAGTTAGCCATCTGGTGCTTTGGCAGTGGGCCTTTCCCATCCTCATGTGTCAGCTGTCTGGCGTGCCCCCTCAGCCCCTTCCCCATTGTGTCGCTTCCAGCCGTGTGTGCCCCTTTCCAAAGCTGGCGGCGCTCCCCCTTCTAACACCCCCCCACGGCCTTTTTATTCCCCTCACTGTCCCATCCCATTGTTGCATTCTCCTTCCCTTGCTCCATCCCCCCTGGTTTGGCACTCTCTGCCCCCTTTGTCCCCACCTTGCCAGCTCGGCCCCTATGGCTTCCAAAGCTGTCTTCCTGGAGCCCCCTTTCCTTGAGTTGAGTGGTCCCGCCCGCTTATTCTCTGATGCTAAGAAATACACCCCATTTTTTAGTAAATTCATAGGCCATGAGGACGAGATCACCTAGGGTTTCCTGGAGACATGGAACGATGGTGAAGTTACAGTCAAAGGCCCATACGGGGCCCTGCATCCAAGTTATAGCCATAAAAGGGCTTCCCCCAGGCCCAACTGGGCTACGGATAGCCCCAAGAATTTCAAAATAGAGAACCCAGAGCCCACTGCGATCAGCTCCGAGTTCGACGATACATTGCAGAATCTGGCGCTCAAAGGCCTCCTGGATACAGTGATCGGTTCCCTCAACACTGCTGCCCAAGCTGCTTCTCATGCAGCCAAGGCATTGTCCGAGATCCGTCGCAAGCTGGAGGAAAGCTCTGCCAAGGTTCAGCGGCAGTCTGAGCGGGCTGAGGATGGCTCAGGGCCCAGTTAGCTTGGGCCCTGGCCTTCGTCGTTACAAAGAGTCTTGGTTTTTGAGGTTGCTATTTTTTATGGAGAATATCGGTTTTGTAATGGTTTTTTGTGGCTTTTTGTTTTCTGATGTCTCCAGGGCCCCGGGGCTGGGATGATATTTCTATTTTCTTTTCCATTGCTTCGGCTACTACTGTAATTAAGGTTTTGGGATCCTATTCAAAAAACCCACTGTAAATATTATGTTACCTATCAAAAAAAAATATATACAATAATGTATAAGAGGATGCAAAAATTTGAGCCATCACTTCTCTGGATTCCTGACATGATTAGCGCATTTCAAAAGATATATAACATGATACACATGCCATGTTTTACAGATAACCAATGAAAATAATATTAAGCCATGTAATACAACAACCATAATTTTACCTCTCTCACCCCACCAATTAGATTTAGTTCCATTAACCATCCCATGAGTGAGCTTTAAATCATTAAATTGATTAGACAATAATTGATTTTCAATTCCTTCTTATTTGCTCCTTAATGTGTTAATCTCACAATTCATTTCATGATTTAGAATTAGGCTTTCCTTCTCAAATATTAGGTCTCTCAAGTAGGGGCCTATTTCTAAAAAAATTTAAGCCATGTCATTTTTCATTTTTTAGGTCAATCTAATTTATGCAATTACATGCAAGCATTTAGGATAATTATTAAATGAGGATCATCATGAGTTTGTATCCTGGATTCAATAATTAATTGATTATGAACTTGATTTAACACTTCAATCATATCAACTTATTTTTCATTCAACAAAACAATAACATTAGTGGTGTGAGGAGAAATTAACTCAAATTATTTATCAACCACAAATGGCATTTTATTATTGATAGTATTTGAATCCAACAATCCATTAGATAAACCTTCACTTGGATTTCGAATGGTGGAACCCAAAAGATGAGATTTTACCTTTGATGCACTTTCATTTACCAATACTTGATGAGTCATCATGATTTCTTTATTTTATTCATGGTCTTCATCCTTGTCATCATGTACCACTTTTTATTTATCCATAACCTGTTTATCAAAGACACGAAAATTACATACCCAATTAAAAACATATCCATCCTTTTCAAACCATGAGCCTTGTCTATCTAAAGATGTGCCAAATAACATATGCTCATGATCAATCATTTGAGTTGTTTCAGATAAAGTAACATTTCCAATTGGATAATTAGTGATATCAAATCCAAACTATTCAGGCTCTAGAATTTCCTCTAATTGAGGTGACATAGGCATTATAGAGCCAATAGGTTGATCAAAATTTTTAATTTCTTGCCCCTCAAAGAGGAATAAAGTAAGTGGTTCTCCTTCTTTATCCACGGTAGTAGAATCACTGTAATTTTCCAACGCTTGATGAGAATCCAACTCTTCTTCCAAAACATTCTTAGATTGTACAAGACGTGTATTATCCTCATGTGAGAAAGCAATTGTATTATCCTACATATTAATTGACACAAAAAATTCATTAGAAGTTTTAGAGTGAGCTTTTTCTTCCCATTTATTTTTAACCATCCATACTATTTCTTCCTCAAAATATTCAAGAAATTCTTCTTCAAATTCTTTCTTTTCATCATCTCGAGGATGTGTAAGGATTTGATAATCAAATTTAACCACCTCCTCAAAATTTATGAAAGGTTCTGACTCATCATATGTTTCAAAACTAGTCCACTCTAGGATCCCTCCATTTTCCGAAAGAATATGGTTTTTAGTATCTTCAACTTTTGTCTCATGAGGATGATTTAGGACCTCATCAATATGTGTATCTTGAGGTATTTTTTCTTGTAGTTGAAAGATGTTTTATTTAAGCTGTAGAACTAGCCCTTGCAACTTATCCTACATATCATGTGAAGCAAGTGCTTCATTAGAAAGAGTGGCAATGTTCTCCCATCTATTCCACCGAAAATAATAATCTTCTAAAATTGGAATGTGATGTTCAACTATACCTTCATATTCTTAAAATTCATCAATGGGTTGATATTCAAACTCATCTTCACCTTCCTTAGATGGTTCAATTATTTTCAAAAGTGGATTACTCTTTGTATTCAAGCTTGCAAGATCACAATCCACATATGTAACCCATGATTCAATTTTATCACAATTTCGAAGGTGTGGATTTTCTTGACCATTAGTTTCAATAGTCTCAACCAAAGTTTATTCCCAGAACAAGTGGTTAAATTCTATTATATCTTCAAATTCATTTATTGATTTTTTTCAACCTTAATTTCAACCACTTTTGATGGATTAAGAGTTTATATAATGGAATCATCCCAATCCTCACTTGTAAACTAGAATTTTGAGCCCCTCATCTCCATTTCATAACAACTTGACTCATGTTGTCATTATTGATCATCCACTTTAATGATTTCTTCTAAATTTCTAGAGAATTTTGAATAGGCATTCACTTCAATGTAAGTCATATCTAGACCTTCTCCATTATCTAAGGGAGCATAAGATAGAATATCATTGATATTATTGTCATGAAATTAATTCCTAGGATTATTTGGAAGAGTACTTTGAGGTGTTTGCTCTTGTAATGGAACCATATCTTTACTTAACTTCTCGACCAACATATTTAAGTCTTTTATTTTTTATACAAGCTCCATTTGGGTGGTAGTAGTTGCAGGATTAGTTGGTTTGACATAAATAGTAAATCTTGAGCAGTTGTTTCTATGGCTCCATGAGTGACCAAATGGTTCTCTAACCATAATTGAGTGGTTGTATGGATAGATTTGTTCATATAAGATCATGTGGGAGGATAAGTAGGCATGGTAGAATAAAATTGATTGTAGGGCAATGTGTTCAACATCGAATTCTATTGTGCCCATGTCTAGTTTATCATCAAGGTTTGATTGCAAGCCGCTAGTTATCCTACTATAGGTAATTGCTCCAGCCTAAAATATTATAGCCTTAGTTGTTGTTCTACAGTTATGTATTTCATGTAGGTTGAGGTAACAGTATGTTAATGTGTACTTTGTCTATGACACTTGTCATGTTATCCTTAATACTTGTCATATATTCATATACACCTCATGCCTATATATTGTAACATTTCTTGTATAATAATATCTCATATTTTTTCCATTCTTAACATTTGATATCAGAGCAATATTTCCCTACCCTATAAACCCTTGAGGGGGGATTTCCCTTATGGAAATCCCCGCTCCTAATTTTTTTCCCCATTTTTCCCTTTTTTTTCAATTTAGGGAGTATACTCTCCATCCATTAGATGGATTAGAAACCAAAAGCTTGAAAATTTAATGGCTGTCCATTTTTTGAGATATTAGGGAGGATTCTCAATTTTTTATTTTTAGCTATGAACATGATGTTTTTCGTCACCCAACACTCTAATCAGAGTTCCAACTATGTGTGATGTTGTTGTAGTTTATTCAATGTTTTTAGATTTTTGTAGTGTTGCTATTAAAGGATGACATCTTAGGCATATATAGTGGACATGGTCGATCATATCTAATGCAAACCACCATAACTTGATTTGGAGAAGATCGATGGATTTATCCTTAGCTCCATCTATCTATTTTCCATCTCATTTACCTTCACTATGAGAGGTATGTTTCTATGGTGATGCTCCTCATGCACATTGTGGATGTCATTCGAACTAGGATTGGAACTTGAAAAGAGCGTTAAGGGTGCCATTATTGTGGTGTCTATGACTGTGATTTCCACTCCTTATCTTTTATTGAGTAAATAAACCACTGTGACAATAATAGAAATATTCTCGGCTGATGAGAGCTTGAGTCTTCCTAGACATATTTTAAGAGAAGTGATGTGCAAAAATGAGTGAGCTTGAAAGTGGTGCAGGAGATGAATATGAATAATAGGGAGACCATGGTGCGTAGTGACATTATGTGATGTGCCAAAAATCGAGCTATTTTCTCTACTTGAGCTACATGCAAATATGGATCTTTTAAAATAATGTGCTCTTTGTAATTTTATTGGCATCACAACCTGGTCTATTTTGGTTGGAGTAATATTTTTTTGATGTCGTGACACTTTAATATTCATCCAAGTTGCAGGCCATTTCTACAACTGATGACCGTTAGAGTGAGGTTGATTACCATTGGCGAGTAATTTATGGAGATGTCTATTTTCAAGGATGTGTACATTTTTTGAGGAATTGAGGATCAGTATGATGGGGTTGACAAAGTTGCAGTTGAACTTCCTAGAGCTGCATGAGGTGCCTAATGACTAGCACTATCAATGTGTTGTTGTAGTACCTGGGGCTTTGGCCATTGCTATTTGTAGCCTTCTTGAATTGCAACGATCGTAGAGACTAGCTCACAATCTCCCCGAAGAGTATTGCCCATGAGTAATGATAACATAAATTTGAGCATGCACAACAGAATATCCTCTTATTTTTTAAGTTTCAAATATCAATCTCATTAGTGGATCAAATTCTGTGATTTTTATTGAAATTTTTTAACCAAATTGTAGAGGGGCTTGTGAGTATATTCTTTGTGATTTTATGCATGATAACTATTTCAAGAATTTTTGCATATGATCTTTTAAGGTTATATGTAACTAAAGGAAAAAACATACAATGAAGGTGTTAAGTCAAAATAGTCAGTGTTCATTTTTGGAGGTGGCGATGCTCTCAAGAAGCAGTGGATGATCATGTTTTTTCCTCTACGGTGAATGTTAAATTAACTGCCCAGATCTATAAAAATAAAGTTTTACATTTTTGCATGTTTTTTTGCCAAATATGTGTTGATATTATTACCAGAGGAGTTGTTCCCATGATTTTCTTGTTTGATATTGTGATTTTTATGAAAATAGCGTGGAATTTCAATTTTTGCCATTTCGTAATAACATTAAATGAATCACTCCATTTTAGTGATTTACAGTGGAGTTTCTAGTCCACAGGTACCTACTGAACGCATAGAGATTCTTATGCATGGTGCTATGGAGGCCGTTGTAGTAGTCAAAGTTATAGAGGTGGCAGCGGCTATGATGGTGGTAAGTCCTGATCATGTTTTCATTTATACAATGGTCTTTACTTATGATGCCTAGTTTATGGTTGTTGGATGGATTCATTTACAGGAGGAGGGTCTATGCTGGATTTTCATCTAAATGGCATCGCTGAAGAAGTTCACAACATCATCGTAGAAGTTTTCCATGATTGCAGTTTCTAGTTTTACAAAGTGAAATGAGATGGCGATAACTATGGGAATGAACTCCTGAGCATGGAGTACAAAGCGGTGGTGATGTTTAGGAAGAATTTTTTTTTAGATGTAATATCTCATTTCACCAAAGCCTCAATGATTGTTGCTATTATGCCATTGATGCAAACACGATAGATTCAATCGATTATCAACAAGGTGAAGAGGAATATTTTTGTTTTTGTTGATTTGTGGTGGCATATGCACTAGTTGTGGTGGTTGCTCAGTCTTGTGAGGCATTTGTTGTTGCTACTACTAAAACTAGTTGAAGTTTTTGATACTTTTTTTAATCACTGTTTGAGTTTTCAATATTGAGAAAGATTATATGGATCTAATGCCTCTGATTGGTGTGGCTAACTTTATGGAGTGGCTCACTTTATGGTGATATTTTGAGTACCATCCCTACATGCGTGCACTAGTTTGAATGCTAGGAATGCCAATTTATGCACCAGTTGTTGATGGGTGCTTTGTTTAAGATGTATAATGATGCTATGGGTGAGGACTGAGGTCGACCTAAGATGCAAGGACCAAAGGGGATGGGTTCGATTTCGTGGAGCTCCAAGTGGGGTGATATTTGGTCCATATATTTCTCATTGCATGAATATTTTAAGAAAATTATTTTTTTTTAAATCATGGTGCAGGGTGAACTTTTTAAATCGAGGGATCAAATTTACTTTCAATTATGATGGGGATATATATTAAAAAGTCCAAGCATACTTTTTCAAAAACTATGTCCTATAATCAGGTTTACTCACATTAGTGTGGGAGCGCCATGTGGTATTTTTGTTGATCTTATTCTAATTTTTGGATGACTCATTGCTTGAATCTAACTTCTTACCATTTATCTTCTTAGTAGCTTTAAAGTTTGCTTCCTTCTAGAGATAAGGTTATTTTGATCTGATCTCAAAAGTTGTAAGAATACCAAGTAATTCATCTCTTATCAAAGAATCACCATATTTTTCTTCCTCTATAGCAAAAATATTTTCACTAAAACTTTTTGGGAGATATGTTAAGATCTTATCACAAACATCAGATTCTTGAAACTCAATTACAAGTCCTTGCATAGCATTAACAACCTTGTATACATGAAGTAGATAAGAACTAATTTTTTCCTCATCCTTCATTCTTAATTCTTCAAATTGTCCTTTGATATTTCGTATTTTTGTCTTTTTGACACTTTTATATCCTTCATATATGCCTTGCAACTTAACCCAAACACCTTTTTTTGATTTGAAATGCATAACCTTTATGAAATTTGTTCTATGAAAACCTTTCAAAATTACATTCATTGATTTTTAATTGTAATGATGTATAAGCTTATCATATTTATATGTAGGTGGAGTAGTTGGTGGTGTGTATCCATTTTCAATTGCTTCCCATATTTCATTTCCAAGTGCCATCAAGTGAATCTTCATTCTCATACTCTAAAATACATAATCACTTCCATCAAATGCTAGAGTTGAATTATTTGTGGACACATTCTTATAATCCATTGTGTTCTTGTAATATTTTCCTTCAAGCTGTTAAACTCTTTCGAAGGAATCCAATATAATACCAATTGAATAAAATAATCTTATACTGAGAGGGGGGGTGAAAAATATAAAACCACTTTTTAATTTTCTTTCCTAATAAATATTATGCAATGTATAGATAGCAATATCAATAGCAATAATCAAAGTAATGCACAAATCACCACATATAATAGAGACACCAATTTAATGTGGTTCACCCAATGTGGGCTACTCCACGGAGAAAATATTTCACTAATATTTTCTCAATAAATATCTTGGGAATCATTTCTCTATTACAATGTTTATGGACCTCTATCCAAAGGATACACCAATCCCCTAATAAATTTTGTGGATATCTATCCACATGAGACACCAATATCCTTTTCTCTAGTTGGTGATCTTCTAGAATAAATATTGCCTCCATTGCACTGGCTAATGAATATCTATCCACTAAAAACTCTTGTCCTCACTATAAATACATGTCCTCACTACCCTGGCTAATGGATATCTATCCACTAGAGACTATCATCCTCTATACTTTATCACCTCCAAAGCTTGCTCTCAGCTCTATCTCAAATTTTTACTAAACATAGTCCTTTGGTCTAGCACAAATCTACTAAATATCTATCTATGATCTAGCACAAACCTATCCTCAAATATACACTAAACCCTTTCCACAAATCTGCACTAAATACAATCCTTAGGTCTAGCAAAAATATGTCTTCAATCTCTATCCTCAAGCCTTAACACAAAACTTGACATAATCTCAAATAAAATCTGCTAGATCTGCCTCAAACTTTAACTCAATGTTTGAACAAATCAATCAATCAACTCTTATCATAATTATTCTCAAATACTTATCTCAAATATGTCTTGTAAGCTTCCATAAAAACTCATACTAATTTATCCATAAGTCCTCTCTATAACTTGTCCAATATGCTCAACAAGTCCTCACTAGAACTTGTCCAATCTGCTCAATAATCTTTGTCCTCAATTTTGTATTGTAAGCTTCCAAAAAATCTCACACCAATCTGTTCACAAGTCTTCTCTAAGACTTACCTCAAATCTGCTCAATAATTCATCATTATAACTTTTACAATCTCATAGAAACATATAGATAATTGTTAGAGACTCAATATGCTTCTTACTCACAATAATGCTCAATCAATTTCAATATCTCTTTTTATCATAGAAAAATATAGAGAATTTTTAGAGACTCAATATTCTTCACATTTACAAACACTCAAAGTCTTTCTCAAATCAATTCAAAATAAGGAATAATTTGTTTCACAGAAATTGAACTATCACTTCAACACATCCACTTGACTAGGCTTAACCAAATCCATGCAATCAATAACTTAATGAAATAATCCTTGTTCACAAACCCTATTCCAAGCATATGAACTCTCACTCAACTATTTTCAATAATGATTATTAACCAATCTCACATAACAATGATACTCATGTTCTTTCAAACCCTAATTCAAGATAGTTCACAACTTCACATAACAATGGTACTCATGTTCTTACCCAAACCCTAGTTGAATATAGTTCACAACTTCACATAACAATGATACTCATGATATTTAAAACCCTAATTCAAGATAGTTCACAACTTCACATAACAATTATACTCATGTTCTTGCACAAACCCTAGTTCAAGATAGTTCAAAACTTCACATAACAATGATACTCATGTTCTCTCACAAACCCTAATCCAATATTCAAACTCAAAAATAAGGGATATCAATCACTCAAGTTTTGTGACATCTAAGAATACCTCTATTGTGTTTTTTATCCATGACCATGTTATCTACTCCAATCTCATCTATCACTGTGAACTCTGAGTTGGCCTCACACATGATAGTGGCCATATTTACCACCAAAATACCTCTGACATCTCTATCGCATTCCTTCAAGCCATATCATTGTTGTATCGCTTATGTCAACCTGGTGCATCTAACTATGCTTGGTCTACTGCATGGTGAGTCCTGATCACATTGATATCTATAGTCCCCATCAATGATCCATCCTTTGAGTCATCATATTATGTCATTCGTAGTCCTTGTAATTGCCACATCTCTGATAAATCTATCCTCGATGTCTGCATAGTTGTCTCATCAATCACTCATGTTTCAATGGCATCTTGGTTTTTCATCTGGTAGAATATTCCACATCATCGATCTTGAAATGAAACTTGAATCCACCTTGTGTAGGTGGGCCTGTTAGTATTACCCATAAATGTGTTATAAGCCTGCAAAGGACATTAACAATTAAATCAAACCATTGAACTAAATTTGTAACATATGCAATAATTACCTTTAATAAAAGGTCCAATGGTCTTTATTTACATGATATAGCATACAAAATATTCTTTACCATATATATATATATGATATTTTTTATTTTATTTTATTTTTATTATTTTGTTTTTATATATTAAATGTATATATATATATATATAATCTTTATTTATTTATGGTTTTAATTTATTTTTATTTTATATATATATTTATTTATATATATATATAATTAAAAATTTATGATTGGGTTTATTTAATTTAAAAGAATATTAAGACTAATTAACATATTTTAACCCAAACCAATATCATATAAAAGAAATTAAAATACAAAATCAATAATCCACACTACAGACTCAAGGCATGCAAATGAAGATACTCCTTGATACACTAGAACTCAAACTGGAGCAATAATCCTAACCTAAAGCTAAACACTCAAATAAGACTAAGATACTCAAAGCCAAAATTTAAAGGTGGGTCCTAAAGCTTTAGGACTAGTTGTGGAATAGCCACAGAAAATGGCAACTCTGCTAGGAAATGCTCTTGAGCATTTCGAGTGAAGAACCCAATCTGCAACAAGAATATGAAAGATTAGTGAAATAACTATTTAGCAATGTCTCGAGAATGTGAGGGTAAAACATTTCGAATAAAAACAATTAATCCATCTACCTTTGCTCAGTGTGTGACAAAGTGATTTATTTTTTGCACCTCTAAAAACCTTTCGGATTCCATCGTCTAATTTATATTTAGGCTATGAAGTACAAATCATAAAAATAAAGCTTTTATAGATAGAGCCTTACTTCCAGTTAGGTGTCTATAGCCCTAGTAGGATTTATCTAACTCACCCTTGTGTTTTCTTAATATTGTGAAAATATTTTCTTATAATCGAGTTGTTTCTAGATAGAGCCCTACTATCGATTAGGCATACATAGCCTCGTTTGATTTTATCTAAACTTTGTGACTGATTTGATCAAGTTTTTCAATGCTTGTTTTCATCCTTTTTTTCATATATATAGCTTTGCAATAATTTATGTACCATGAGGGTTAGGAAGCATAAAGATAGAGCATGTTGAATTTTCACCTTAATTTGCAAATCAAGATAACTTCATCCTTTAGGACTTCAAGAAATATCCTTTAATATGTGAGTTACATGTAGAGCTTTAGCTAAATGTTTTATTGTTCTACTCTCCACCATTTTAGTTCCAAAATCTGAGCATGATCACAAAATAATTCATCCTCCTTTTCTTAGGTTCACCTACTTTCAAATTAGGTATTCCAATCTACTTAACAAAGGAACACAAAAATAGATAAGAGATCATAAATTAGCGACCATGAAACATCACATCAAAACAAGAGAACAACCCAAAATGGAAAACTAAAAATGCAAACCAAAACCTAACCTAATGCAAACTAACAAGAAAGCAATAAAATCAACAATCAAGTACAAAACACATAACCACAAGTTAAACAAAAATATGAAAACCCAAAACTATATACAAAATATACAATAATGTACAAGAGGATGCAAAAATTTGATCCATCACTTCTCTAGATTCCAAACATGATTAGCACATTTCAAAAGATATATAACATGATACACATGCCATGTTTTACATAAAAACAATAAAAATAAGATTAAACCATGTAATGCAACAACCATAATTTTTACCTCTCTCACCCCACCAATTAGATTTAGTTCCATTAACCATCCCATGAGTTAGATTTAAATAATTAAATTAATTAGACAATAACTGATTTTTAATTCCTTCTTATCTATTATTTAATGTGTTAATCTCGCAATTCATTTCATGATTTAGAATTAGGCTTTCCTTCTCAAATATGAGGTCTCTCAAGTAGGGGCCTATTTATAAAAAATTTAAGCCATGTCATTTTTCATTTTTTAGGTCAATAAAATTTATGCAACCATTTGCAAGCATCTAGGATATTTATTAAATGAGGATCATCATGAGTTTGTATCCTAGATTCAATAATTAATTGATTATGAACTTGATTTAACACTTCAAGCATATCAACTTCTTTTTCATTCAACAAAACAATACCATTAGTGGTGTGAGGATAAATTAACTCAAATTATTTATCAACCACGAATGACATTTCATTATTTATAGTATTTTAATCCAACAATCCATTAGATAAAAATTCACCTGGATTTCGAATGGTGAAACCCAAAAGGTGATATTTTACCTTTGATGCACTTTCATTTACCAATACTTGATGAGTCATCATGATTTCTTTCTTTTCTTCATGGTCTTCATCCTCATCATCATGTAGCACTTTTTCTTTGTCCATAACCTGTTTATCAAAGACGTAAAAATTACATACCCAATTAAAAACATATCGATCCTTTTCAAACCATGAGCCTTGTCTAAATATGTGCCAAATAACATATGCTCATGATCAATCATTTGAGTTGTTTCAGAAAAAGTAACATTTCCAATTGGATAATTAGTGATATCAAATCCAAACTATTCAGGCTCTAGAATTTCCTCTAATTGAGGTGACATAGGCATTATAGAGCCAATAGGTTGATCAAAATTTTTAATTTCTTGCCCCTCAAAGAGGAATAAAGTAAGTGGTTCTCCTTCTTTATCCATGGTAGTAGAATCACTGTAATTTTCCAACGCTTGATGAGAATCCAACTCTTCTTCCAAAACTTTATTATATTGTACAAGACGTGTAATATCCTCATGTGAGAAAGTAATTGTATTATCCTACATATCAATTGACACAAAAAATTCATTAGAAGTTTTAGAGTGATATTTTTCTTCCCATTTATTTTTAACCATCCATACTATTTCTTCCTCAAAATATTCAAGAAATTATTCTTCAAATTCTTCCTTTTCATCATCTCGAGGATGTTGAAGGCTTTGATCATCAAATTTAACCACCTCCTAAAAATTTATGGAAGGTTCTGACTCTTCACATGTTTCAAAACTAGTCCACTCTAGGATCCCTCTATTGTTCGAAATAATATTTCTTTTAGTATCTTTGAATTTTATCTTATGAGGATGATTTAGGACCTCATCAATATGTGTATCTTGAGGCTTTTTTTCTTGTAGTTGAGAGATGTTTTCTTTAAGTTGTATAACTAGCCTTTGCAACTTGTCCTACATATCATGTGAAGTAAGTGCTTCATTAGAAATAGTGGCAATGTTATCCCATCTATTTCACCAACAATAATAATATTATAAAATTGGAATGCGATGTTCAACCATACCTTCACATTCTTCAAATTCATCAATAGGTTGATCTTTAAACTCACCTTCACCTTCCTTAGATGGTTCAATTATTTTCAAAAGTGGGCTACTCTTTGTATTCAAGCTTGCAAGATCACAATCCACATTTGTAACCCATGATTTAATTTTATCACAATTTGGAAGGTGTGGATTTTATTGACCATCAGTTTCAACAATCTCATGCAAAGTTTCTTCCAAGAACAAGTGGTGAAATTCTATTATGTCTTCGAATTCTTTTATTGATTTTTTTCAACCTTAATTTCAACCACTTTTTATGGCTTAAGATTTTATATAATGGAATCATCCCAATATTCACTTGTAAAGTAGAAATTTGAGCTCCTCATCTCCATTTCATAACAAAATGACTCGTGTTGGCCTTCTTGATCATCCACTTTAATGATTTCCTCTAAATTTCTAGATAATTTTAAACAGGAATTCACTTCAATGTAATTCATATCTAGACCTTATCCATTATCTAAAGGAGCATAATATGGAATATCATTGAGATTAGTATCATGAACTTGATTCCTAGGATGATTTGGAAGTGTACTTTGATGTGCTTGATCTTGTAATGGAACCATATCTCTACTTAACTTCTCAGCCAACATCTTTAAGTCTTTTATTTTTTACATAAGCTCTAGTTGGGTGGTATTAGTGGTAGGATTAGTTGGTTTGACATAAGTAGTAAACGTTAAGAACTTGTTGCTATGGCTACATGAGTGACCAAATGGTTCTCTAACTGTAATTGAGTGGTTGTATGGGTATATGTGTTCGTATAAGAGCATGTGGAAGGATAAGTAGGCATGGTAGGATAAAATTGATTGTAGGGCAAGGTGTTCAACATTAGATTCTACTATGCCCATGCCTGGTTTATCATCAGGGTTTTATTGCAAGCCCCTAGTTGTCCTACCATAGGTAATTGCTCCATCAAAAAATCTTATAGCCTTAGTTGTTGATCTACAGTTATGGCTTTCATGTAGGCTAAGGTAACAGTATGTTAATGTGTACTTTTTTTGTGACACTTGTCATGTTATCCTTAATACTTGTCATATCTTCATATAGACCTCATTCCTATATATTGTAATATTTCTTGTAAAATAATATCTCATATATTTTCCATTCCCAACATTTGATATCCGACTAGGATTTCCCTACCCTATAAACCCTTGAGGGGGTATTTACCTCATGGAAATCCCCGCTCCTCATTTTCCCCCCCCATTTTTTCTCTTTTTTTTCAATTTAGGGAGTATACTCTCCATCCATGAGATGGATTAGAAACCAGAGCTTGAAAATTTAATGGCTGACCATTTTTTAGTTATTAAAGAGGATTATCAATTTTTTATTTTCAACTCCGAATGTGATGTTTTTCGTCACCCAACACTCTAATAAGAGTTCCAACTATGTGTGATGTTGTTGCAGTTTATTCAAGATTTTTAGCTTTTTGTAGTGTTTTTGTTAAATGATGACATCTCAAGCATATATAGCAGATATGGTCGATCAGATCTAATGCAGACAACCATAACTTGATTTGGAGAAGATCGATGGATTTATCCGTAACTCCATATATCTATTTCACATATCATTTTCCTTCACTATGGGAGGGATGTTGTTGTGGTGATGCTTCTCACGCACTCTGTGTATGAGTCGTTTGGACTAGGGTTGGTACTTGAAAGGAGCGTTAAGGGTGCCACTGTTGTGGTGTCTATGACTGCGATTTCCATTCCTTGTCTTTTATCAAGTAAATAAACCACTATGACAGTAATAGAAATATTCTCGATTTATGAGAGCTTGCGTCTTCCTAGACATGTTTTAAGAGAAGTGATGTGCAAAAATGAGAGAGCTTGAATGTGGTGCAGGAGATGAATAGGAATAATAGGGAGAAAATGGTGTGTAGTGTCATTATGTGATGTGCCAAAAACTGAGCTCTTTTGTCTACTTGAGATACATGTAAATATCGATATTTTAAAATAATGTGCTCTTTGTATTTTTATTGGCATCACAACCTGGTCCATTTTGGCTAGAGTAATATGTTTTTGATGTCATGACACTTCAATCTTCATCCAATTTGTAGGCCATTTCTACCGCTGATGACCATTAGAGTGAGGTCGATTACCATTGGTGAGTCATTTTATGGAGACCTTTATTGTCAAGGATGTGTATATTTTTTGAGGTATTGAGGATCAGTGTTATGGGGCTGACAAATTTGTAGTTGAACTTCCTGGAGCTGCATTGGGTGCCTAATGACTAGCACTATCAAGGTGTTGTTGTAGGACCTGGGGATTTAGCCATTTCTATTCGTATCCTTATTCGGTTGTAATGATCATGGATACTAGCTCACAATATCCTCGAAGAGCACGACCCATGAGTAATGATAACATAAATCTAAGCATGCATGGTGGAAGATCCTCTTATTTTTTAAGTTTCAAATTTCGATCTCATTAGTGGATCAAAGTCTATAATTTTTATTAAAATAATTATAACAAAATTGTAGAGGGACTTGTGAGTATATTCTTTGTGAGTTTATGCATGATAACTCTTTAAAGAATGTTTGTATATGATCTTTTCAGGTTCTATGGAACTAAAGGCAAAAACATACAGTGAAAGAGTTAAGTCAGAATAGTCAGTGTTCGTTTCTGGAGGTGGTGATGCTCTCAAGAAGCAGTGGACGATCGTGTTTTTTCCTCTATGGTGGACATTAAATCAACTGCCTAGATCTATAAAAATAAATTTTTACCCATCTGCATGTTTTTTTTCTAAAGATGTGTTGATATGATTACTAGATGAGTTTTTCCCATGATTTTCTTGTTTGATGTTGTGAGTTTGATGAAAATAGCTTGGAATTTTATTTTTTGCCATTTGGTAATAACATTAAATGAATCACTCCATTTTAGTGATTTGCAGTGGAGTTTCCAGTGCACAAGTACCTGCTAAGCGCACATATATTCTTATGCACGATGCTATGGAGGCAGTTGCAACATTAAAAGTTACAAAGGTGGTCGCGGCTATGACGGTGGTGAGTCCTGATCATGTTTTCATTTATACAATGGTCTTTGCTTGTGACACCTAGTTTATGTTTTTTGTATGGATTCGTTGATAGGAGGAGGGTCGATGCTAGATTTTTATCTAAATGACATCATTGAAGAAGTTTACATCATCATCGTAGAAGTTTTCAATGACCACAGTGGCTAGTTTTACAAAGTGAAATGATATGGAGATAACTATGGCAATGAACTCCTGAGCATGGAGTACAAAGTGATGGTGATGTTTAGGCAAAAAAAAATTTTAGATGTAGTATCTCATTTCACCAAATCCTCGATGATTGTTTCTATTATACCATCGATGCAGACATGATAGAGTCAATTGATTATCAACAATCCAAAGAGGAAGATTTTTTTTGTTGTTTATTTATTGTGGCATATGCACTAGTTGTGGTGGTTGCTCGGTCTTGTGAGGTTTGTTGCTGCTACTACTAAAACTAGTTGAAGTTTTCGATACTTTTTTTAATCATCATTTGATTTTTCAATATTGAGTGATATTATCTGGATCTAATGCCTCTGATTGGTGTGGATAATTTTGTGGAGTGGCTCACTTTATGGTGATAGTTTGATCACCATCCCTACATGCGTGTGCTAGTTTGAATTCTAGTAATCCCAATTTGTGCACCAATTATTTATGGGTGCTTTTTTCAGGATGTGGAATGATGTTATGGGCGAGGACCGAGGTTGGCCTAAGATGCAAGGACCAAATGGGATGGGTGCAATCTCGTGGAGCCACAAGTGGGGTGATATTTGGTCCATATATTTACCATTGCATGAATATTTTAAGAAAGTTCTTTTTTTAAAAAGCATAGTGGAGGGTGCACTTTTTAAATCAAGGGAGCAACTTTATTTTCAATTATGAGGGGGATAATATGTTAAAAATTCAAAGCATACTTTTTTTTAGAAACCATGTCCTATAATCAGGTTTAATTACATTAATGTGGGAGGGCCATGTGGTCTTTTTGTTGATCTTATTCTAATTTTTAAAACTAGAAAAATGAAGGGCCCATGGATATTTATATTGTCAATTTTTTGTTATTTCCACGTGGAAAAAGGAAGGCCCACATGGCCTATGTATGTAATTCCCCTATGATGGAGAATTTAGGATTCTAATTTGTATTCTGCCAGAGTGTGATGCTAGGAATATTTTATTCTTGATGTTTATTTTGTTTCCTAAAAAAGCATGCTATTATTTTTCCACAAGATGAAGGCCCCATTGACACACAAATATAGGGGTATTTATAGTTGTCAAAAATGGTTTTTTGAGATGAACACATTGGTAGTTTCAAATTTTAATTTTGAGGTTGTTTCATTTGTATTTTTTAGCCTTAAATATTTTTTAATAATGGAGTGCACTCTCGGTTGAACCCGATACTCCCAAGGCAATTGTAAGTGATCCTAGTATCTAGTATTCTCCTCTATCATACTTGGTAGATGCAATGACTAGTTACCCATGTATTCTGGTAATATGAGGTGATTACCATAAGGACACCTACTCTAGGGACTACATACATAGACACCCTAGAATCTATCTACGGACTTTTCTGGATCAAATTTAAAGACTATAGATGAAGACTCTTCAAAATATTATATTCTCTTCTTTTTTCTTCTCCTCCACATTTGGATTCTATGTTTTATTTTTTCTTGTATTTCATGGCTCATATTTCTTCTGTACTAAGGTGTATTTTTGGTAGATTTCAACACCTTCTATATTTATTTTTACCATAAGGAGGATGATATTTGTGGTGAACCTAGTTAGTGACCTATGAGAGGCAACATAGCTAGACGACTGACCCAAAGGCAACAGACCTGTGAAAGTGAATAAACCTATGGAAATAAATTAATATGTATTCATTGTTTATCTAGCATTATTCATAGTTAGAGAGCCAAGAAAAAAGAGCATGAGCCTAGATCAAATCATATAATAAAGAAGGATGTTAGGGTTCTTTTTTTAGAAAAGTACACATTAAAGGGGAATTTTAGAGTTAATGTGTCCTTTGTCTGTTATACTTTTCATGTTGTCCTTGACACTTGTCATATATTCATATAGGACTCATGCCTATATTTTAATATTTTTTGTACAATAATATCTCATATTTTTCAAATTCCCAATAGAGTAGTGATCAAATAATTTATCCTAGTGAACATGGAAATAAAGGGATCCAATACCCCAAAGTATATTTGAAGGGTAGCACTTTTTGCAATAGTAAAAGAAGCAATCAATATTGCATAGAGCTTTCAAAATCTCATATTGAATGTTCTCAATGGTTCATCAGGTTCCCTCTTGAAAGAAGAAAATTGATGATAATTCATGGCAGGATCTATAGGTAACCTAAACTGATTGATAAAAGTAATTTCTAATTAGGCCCAGGTTGAAATAGAGCTAGTGGGTAGATGGATGTACCAATCATATGTCGTATCATCTAGGCTCCAAGAAAATAATCTACAAGCCACATCCTCATGTTTGAATTTTTGTCTAATTAAGGTATCAACATAGGACTGAATGTGCTCCTTGATTGATTTTGTGCCATTGTATTTAAACTTTAGGAAAAATTCCTCTATGTTCTTGGGTATGTTATGAGCATCTCCGCCAATGTTAAAATAATTGCCATGCACCCCATACCACTTTATAGAATTTGTAGTCATTTGATTAAGTTGTAATGTGATTAACAATGACAACAATAAATGATTGTTAGCAATGCCTCACGATAAGAAATATTCCCAAAAGATGGTTAGCATCAACCAAACTACATGCATAAAAAAATTAAATCATGGCATCAAAGAACATTCTCCAATTTGTAAAAAGGTTAGCATTAACACATCATTAATTAGAGAATGTTAGAATCAATGACAGTGATCATATGTGAACAAAACTTCATTAGTCCAGACCAATGGATTCAAATAATCTCTCAAGTAACAATGAACAATATATAGCATTTAAAATCACAATAAAATAAACCACTTCATGTCCTCCTTCTAGAACCAAAATTTTGAGTGGTAATTTTACCCAATTGTAAAATCACACTCACCCTTAGGACTTTGATCATAATACCCTCTCTTGCAAAGAAGTTAAAAATAAAAACAACTTCTCCAAGGTTCCGCTATATAAGCATTGCACATGTGTTTTTGTAATTTTGTAAAAATATGCTAAATAAGTGCTAGGAATACCTTAGTGATTGCAAGTAATTTTTAATAAGGGGCTTGTGTTGGTTTATTTTATCATGCTATACTAATTATTGTTCACGAGACTTAAAGAAATGCAAATGTGATTGACCCTCATATGACCATGATGTAAAACCTTAGTTCCTTTTATCTTGAAGTATTTTAGATAGATTTTATCTTCTTTTGATTAAGTAGATTTTAAACAAGTTTTTATCTTGCATTAAACCCTACTCTGAACAACGAAATAGAATATAAAAATCTCTCTAAATGTGATTGTGAAATGAATATTGGATTCCTTTTAAATATTTTTGTGCATGAAATAAAGACAGGAAATAAATATGCATGTGTAATTATGAAATGTAAATGGTATTAAAAATTTAGTGTAAATTATTCCTCTTTAATGAAATCACAATTTTCATAAAGAAGAAATAATTTAATGCTTTAAAACAATAGCCTTTGATATAAAGTATATATTACCTCTTTTTAATGAAATCAGAATTTTCATAAAGAGAAGCCAATTTGTTGCTCTGAAAATGATGGCCTATGGAATGCCATACAAATTACCCCCCTTAAATGAAATTACAATTTTTATTAAGGGAAGTTTATTTATTACTTGCAAATAAAAATGCAAAGCTGAAAAAAATTGATTTACCTTCAAAACATAAAATAATGAAAATTTCCAAAATTTTAAAAATTCTTGTAAAAACAACAATTTTCAATCATTTTTATAAATTCGAAATGGCTTCAGAATGAGATCAAACTTGCTTCAAATGAAATATTGAAGTTCATTCTTTACACCCATGCATTTATTTTTGGAGTTTTATTTTCATATATTTTTTAATTACAAAAGTTTTAAAAACAAATTACAAAAAGAAGGGTTAGAAAAATAAAAATAAAATTTGGAAATAAAAAAATACTGCAACTCAGAATTTCCCCATTGAGCCTGCAAGCATTTATATTGTGCACAAAAATCAGCATTAGTGTTACTCAAATTCACACAGTCAAATAGCTAATGTGGTGCAATCTCCTAAAGAAAAGGTGTAATATGTCGAAGATAAGACAAAGTCAACCACAAACATGCATTAAAACTTGAAATATCTCCACTATGTTGCAAAAAAAGGTCTTCAACATCATCATACAAGTGCAGAAAAATATGCCTCAAATTGGCCTTCATGTGATGAAAAACAAAGTCCAAGAAGATGGCAAAATCAATCTCATAGCTTCCAAAATGGTCAAGCCTCTTAGCCCTGTTTCTATCCATTGAATCTATTTTTAACAATTTTATGCCATCACCCCTTTCGTTTCGCCTCTCTGGTTCGACTTCATTTGTTTTCATTTCAAAACATTTAATTTCCTTTCATATGGCTTCGTAACGTTCTTTTACACCTTCTTGTTTTTGGTAATAATGCACTTTATATATTTTAAGTTTTACTTAATTTTATTTTAATTTGTAGGGCCTTCGATTTAATATATTTGATGACCTACCTTGACTGCCATAAATCTTTGCATATATTATCTCCCTTTTCTTAAATGAAAATATCATGTAGCGACCCTCCTTTCTCACTGGTCGTTATCCCTCTCCGACAGCACCATACAAGCACAACATTTGACCTCGTACCAATTAACACCACCATGTTTCTATATTTTAGATGAAAATAGCCCATCGAGATACCTCTTTACATCACGGCTCTACACCCGTTGCAGGTAACATCTTTATAACGCTCTATCAATCACATGATCGATGGCCAACTACATATCTATCCACTATTGCAATGGCTCAATGGGGAAAATGTTATTTTATAACATTACCTCTATATTGGGGTAATTGCCATAATATCAATTGAAAGAGGTCTTCATCATCTTCCCAGCACTCTCAGACCTCCACTCATGTATTCTGTCATCATTTTGACCCCTGCGTTCATACACGATCTCCATGTATCTATCTTCTTCGAATTGGTGATGATGCCATTTACACTATGCATTTGTCGATGATGGTTTTCACCTGTGAAATGTGATTAAGCCTACGTAACCTCTTGTCCACTATGCCACTATGCATTCTTTGGGTCCATATGTGTAATCACATCTATGTCTGCATACGGGAGAAAAGCCAAGATCCATGTCCTCTGTATTGATGTCTTTATGCTAATAGTCCATGTTAACAAGCAAGAATTTTATATGTTGGAATTTTATTCCACTTTAATACCTCCTCCTTACTAAGTGCTTATCAGAACTCACATCCAATGTCACCGACCAAGATCCACTATGATGTTGTGCACTCCAATTGGTGATCTTTGCCATCTCTCTACAGCCTGCAGCTTCGTCTGAATAATAGGTTCAACACTGTATTTCTTACTGCATCTATGTTGTCTTTGAACGAAACCTACGTGAGATCGAGGGAATGCCACCTAATAACTCAACTGGTCATTCATTTCTATATGTGTAACATAATATTCCTCTTTAGACATTTAAACCCCATATATTGATAAATGACCAAGATCTTGCTGGAATCTAACAATGTCCAACTTTACCCACAGTGCTATACATCTAGGTTTTCTCCATTCTATCATCCAATCTATGTCATACAAGTGGCCCATATTCACAGTTTGGTAATGTCGGTGCTATCGCTGGTGCTCACCATTCTCATTCATCCACTTCATTTCGACCCAAGAAGGCTATCTCATCATGCCAACAAAACCATCGATGTCCATGATTCTACTGTGCTATACTATCAATAATGGGAGGCCCCATCATCGGTCCACATCATCATCATCGTTGTTCATGTTAATGTACGCTTCACCACATGGGTTTATCGCCATCCACTGCACCTTCAACCACCTTCTGTGACCGTGTTATCTACTCCAATCTGGTTTGTCATCATGAACTCTAAGTTGGCCTCACACATGATAGTGACCATATTTGCCACTGGAATCCCTTTTATATCTCTGTTGTGTCACTTCAAGTCATATCATTGATGTATCGCGTATGTCAACCTGGTGCATCTAACTATGCTTGGTCTACTGCACGGTGAGTCTCGGTCACATTGACGTCTACAATCCCCAACAGTGATCCATCCTTCGAGTCATCCTGGTATGTCATTCGTAGTCCTTGTAATTACCACGTCTCTAATAAATCTATCCTTGATGTCTGCATAGTTGCCTCATCAATCACTCATGTTTCAATGGCATCTGGTTCGTTCATCCGGTAGAATATGCCATATCATCGATCTTGAAATGAAGCTTGAGATCCACCTCGTGCAGATGGGCCCGTCAGTATTACCCATAAACACGTCACAAATCCGGAAAGAATATTACCAATTAAATCAAACCATTGAATTAAATTTATAGCATATGCAATGATTACCTTTAACAAAATTCCTAATGGACTTTATTTACATGATATAGAATACAAAATCTTCTTTATCATATATATATATATATATATATATATATATATATATATAATATTTTTTATTATATTTTATTTTTATATATTAAATATATATACAAGTGTAATATATATAAAGATATATATTTAATTTTTATTTATTTATGGTTTTAATTTTTTTAATATATATATTTTATTTATATATAATATATATTTAATTAAAAATTTATGATTAGGTTGATTTAATTTAAAATAATATTAAGATTAATTAACATATTTCAACCTAAACCAAGATCATATAAAAGAAATTAAAAAATAAAGTCAATAATCCACACTATGGATTCAAGGCATGCAAAAGAAGATACTCCGTGACACACTAGCACTCAAATTGGAGCAATAATCCTAACATAAAGCTAAACACTCAAATAAGACCAAGATACTCAAAGATAACATTTAAAGGTGGGTCCTCAAGATTTGGGGTTAGTTGTAGAATAGCCACAACAAGAATGATAAGAGGAAAAAAGTTGCAGAGAGGATAATGCCACCCATGATAGATGAATGTATTCTAAGGACTTACATGGTGGTTTACTTCACCTGTAGTAGTAACTTGTTTTGAAAATTTTTGTTGTGTTCAGTTTTTAAAGTTCATTTTTTGTTTGACAACTTTCTAGCATTTCCCTTAGATACTTTGTTTTTACCTTGGTCTATCTTTTGGTGTTCGCTTGCTCTAGCAATGGATTAAATCCCTCAAGATATTTTGTGGTCTATTTTGTAGTGGCAATGTCATTTCTAAAGCCTTTCGATAATTCACCTCAAAACCATTGTAAAAAAAACCAACGCTTGATAGTGTCGACCTTTGTAGGTAGACTTATCTTGGCATCGTTTACTATAGAGTCATTGTTAGAAAATTAGGTGGAAAATGTGAAGCGATAATTATTCTAGGTTGAACCCTCTCCTCGCCACCCAACCAGTTATTGAGCATCATGAACCAGGTTATGGTTAAATACCTTACTTTGGTGCTAGTATCACTGGTGTTACCTGTATTGTGAGACCCCCTTAGGTGGGTATCAGTAAAACTTACCATGCCTCTCCTCTAAAGTTGGTGTGTCTCAACCCATGATGGTATGAGTTTGTTGTCCACCTTTAATAGGCACTGTGAACCCTAAGTGTAACATAAGGTTTGGTGAATCCCTGGTTGTTGCTTAGCTAATGGATTGAGTTTCTCTCAAGGCCCTATGCTTATCTAGTGACCTCTGAAGCCTGTCATTAGTTAGACCATATTCCAGGTTGGTCACCACTACCCATGCTTCTTTATTAGTTTCACTAAATCATTCCAACTTAGTTGTTAAAGGGAGGATCTCCCTTGTAAAGTTGTTAATTAAGTCTAACAATGCATTAAGGGTGAAGCAAGTATTTTATATTAAATAAAAAAGTTTTTTATTTAATTAATCAGATAAAGAGAACTTTAGATATATTAAATAAAAGTTTGTTTTATTTAATTAATCAGTGAAAGCAAATTTTAGTTATATTAACTAAAAGGTAGACTTATAGATAGACTAAAGTAGATGGCCTTGATTTATTAAATAAATGGAATTAGTTCATTTTGTAAATTAAGGGTATAAAACTTTAATTTATGAGATGAAGGAAAAAGTTTTATTTAAAGATTAAAGTAGATGGCTTTGATTTATTAAATAAATTGAATTAGTTTATTTTTTAAATTAAGGGTGTGGGGTTTATTTTATGAGATGAACAAAAAAGGTTTATTTAAAGATTAATGTAATTGGATTTGATCTATTGAATAAATGGAATTAGTTTTTTTTGTAATTTAAGGTTACAGGAGTTTAATTTAAAGAACAAAGGAAGAGCATGGTTATTTATAATTGTAGGAAACCAATTGTTGATAATTAAATGTATGGGACTTTAATTGTTGAACAAGGGTTGAAGAAATTAATTAAAGTAGAACCTTGAATCTTGTTGTAATTTTTAAATAACTCTATGGATAATGAGAGGTAAAAATAAAAATGGTGATTTTTATGATATTAACTTTGCATTAGATGGTTAGATACTTGATTTAAATTGTATAGTTGCAATTTGGTAATGACGTAAAAAAATGCATTTAGAAGCATGTCTATCATGGAACCATGAGTTCCCTTATCACCTACTATCCTCATCTGATCGAGGGAAAGCTAGGAAGGACCAAGGAAGTAGTTGGGGCCAATGCATTGATTTGATTCTTCTTACAATAATTTATTTAAGCTTAACTAGACTAACCTTATGGGGAGATTTCCCTAATAATTGATGTAATATATTTTTCTTTAAGAGTATGGAATATTTAACATAATGGCTTATATGTAATTATTATTGATTTATGGAGGATGTGCTTTTAAAATACTATTTGAATTATCTATGTCTTGTATTAATTTCCTTTCTAAATTAAGTTTACTATGTCTTAATTGTTGCTTTCCCTTGCTTTTTGTATGTTGTGAATTTACTTTTGTTAGATTTAGCATTTATCTAATCTTGCTTTTCTTGCAAAAATATTTAGAGACATAATTAATAAGTTTTATATTGAACTTAGAGGATGACCTAAAGGATTGACAATCCCCTTAGGTTGAACATAGTAGACCTAAGGGATTAATACCCCATAGGGAGAAAGATAACAAAGTTTAGAAAAGGCTACATCTAAGTTAAGATAGTTCATCATGGAGACAAGATAGATAGCTTAACTAATAGTACATGTAGCATACCTACACAGACTGACTTGTGTATGATATGGTTATGGATGTATACCTTTGATTGACTGAAGGTGATAAGTTTAGCTCATCAAGGATGATGAGAGGGATAAAATTATTTGCAATAACACATGATATGCCTACACATATGGACTTGTGTTATGGGTATCTAGTGAGATGTAGCTCTTCAGGAAAACTTAAGGGATTTATACAATAGAAGTTAGTTAGGGGTTTATAAACTCTCTTGCCTTTAGTAAAAAAAATATTTTCTTTCTATGTGTTTTCTTGTAGTTGAATTTTGAATCATTATATTCGATATCATAGATCTAGGTATGAGAGTATAGATCTTCTTATGTGCTAAAGGAATTTGGATGTCTCCAATGAAGGCTTTCTTAAAGTATAAGCTAGATTTAGGATGATCTATAATACCCTATTTTCTAGAATCTAATAGGACCTAACCCCAAGGATGAATGGATGTTAAGGTATCTTAGTATGGGATTTGGTATTAATGATACATCATAACCTTGGAATGCCATCCTATTTATATTATTGATGATTTTAGCTAGAGAACTCTATATTATAGCTTGAATTAGTGATGTAGTTTAAGGTGAAACTATAGCCTAATATTATATTGGATGTAACCAGGTTAAAAATTTCCACCTAAGGCAAGAAGAGAAAGGCCTACACCTAGGTAGAATCGACAAAATTATGTCAAAAAGGTAACCAAAGATGAAATTTTGAGGAGATTAAGTGAAGAAGTGAAAACTCTTATCATCGTTACTATGGCATTTTAAGGACAAATGAAACAATAAGGGGATTTGATAGACTAGCAAAGGGAGCAATTAAATCAGTGCAAGCAGTTGAATGAATTTTTATTGATAAATTTACCAAAGTTGAGCCAAAGACCCCAAAAGGGAAGGGTAAGTAATGCTTCCTGAAGTGGAAAAGTCAACATAAGGATAGGTTAAGACAAGTCCAACCAACCATTAATATTTATTTAAGTAAATGGATATAGCCCCAAATTACCTATGGAGAAAGCCAAAGATGATTAAAGGCACCCTGAGTAGGATGAATTAAAAAATAAACATAAAAAAAGAGTCAATTCTCTACTAGAGGTTGTTATGTATGTGGAGGATCACATTATGCAGTCAACTACCCAGGCAAAAAAAGATCAACATCCAAACCAAGGAGATAAGTCTTGGGGTACAAATGATAGGAAGAAGTCAGTGCTAGAATAGAACACCCAAACCATGAGTTTGGAAATGCAAGTTTTTCTCCTTGTCATGAAAGTTATTTTCTTAGTTTTATTTCTTCTAGTTTAAATAAGGAATATGCCAAAAAGGCTAGGATATTTTGGCCCATGGATGGAAGGTTGAGCATGGTTATAGGAAAACCTACTTGGTAAACCAGTGTTATCCAATGGTAGAAATTGTTTTAACTAGTGGAACCATAAAATGTTGTTTATATGTAGCTCCACTTCATGCCTTTGATGTAATCCTATGGATGTATTGGTTACAGGCCCATAAAGTGTTGATCAATTTCCAAGATCGGTGGATTGAGTATTCATAGAAAGGCATGTAAAGGCTATGAATTCATAGCAAACAAAGGGAATTCAAACTCTAGGTGTTGTCTACTATGAAATTGAAGAAAGTCATCAAGAAAGGAGGGATAGTGTATGTTGTAAAACTTAATGAATTATGTGATGATAAGAAAAGAGAAGTGCTAGGAAAGCACCCAATTTTATAATATTTTAAGGATGCATTTCCAAAATATTTACCTAGACTACCACTTGTATGGGAATTTGACTTCATAATTGATCTTATGCCTAGATAAAAAACTATACATAAATAATTGTATAGGATGAATCGTATTGAGATGCAGGAACTAAAGGTTCAATTAAAAGTGTTATTGGAAAGGGGACTAATAAATCCAAGTGTGTCACCGTGGAGTGCACCATTTTTATTTATTAAAAAGAATATGGTTCTTTAATATTGTGTATTGATTATAGGATGATCAATAAGGCTACAATCAAAAATCAATATCCTTTACATAGGATCAAATATTTATTTGATAAAATAAGATATGTCATGGTGTTTACTAAGATTTATCTAATATTAGGGTACCACCAATTAAGAATACAATAGAATGACACACACAAGATGATATTTAAGACTAGATATACACATTATAAATTTATATTTCTACCCTTTAGATTGACTAATGCCCTAGCTGCATTCATGAATCTAATGAATAGTATTTTCAGAAGACACTTTGATAAATTTGTCCTTGTATTCCTAGATGATATTCTAATATACTCTAGGAACAAATAAGAGCATGATAAGCATCTCAAAATCATGTTAGAGTTGTTAAGAGAAAATCAACTCTATGGAAATCTAGCTAAAAGTGATTTCTATGTTTTAGAGGTACAATATCTGGGATATATCATATCAACAGAAGGAATAATTATGTATCTTGAGAAAATAGAGGTCATCCTAAATTGGCTACCCCCTACTAATGTTACTGAAGTACGAAAATTCATGGATTTAATGGGTTACTATAGATATTATGTAAAAAATTACTCCAAGATTTTTGTAGTAATAAGTAACTTTTAAAATAAGGGAAAGGAATTCAAGTAGTCAAACAACTGTGAATTTGATTTTGCTATTTGAGGTTCTAACAACTATCATACGATTGACTATGCCAAGCTAAGTCTACCTACAAGAGTTAGCACTATCAAGTATTGGTTTTTTTTATAGTGGCTCTAAGGTGAATTGTCAAAAGGCTTTGGCAGCAACATTACCACTATAAAATATACTGCCCAAAATCTTGGGGGAATTAATTCCTCTATAGAGCAAGGGAAAACCAAAGGATATACCAAGGAAAATATGAAGTATCTGAGGGGAAGGCCAGCAAGTTGTCAAACAATAAATAAGCTTTAAAAACTAAATACAATAGAATGTTTCAAAACAAGTTACTAATACAGGTAGAGTAAACCAAATTGTGAGTCCTTAGAATAATTTTCTCTATTTTGGGTGGCATTATCCTCTCTACAACTCTTTTTCTCTTGTAGTTATTTTATTCCTTATTCTAGTTTCATTTCAAGAAAGATAACTTCAATCCCCCTCCTCTACCTCCTTATTGGGGATGACAAGTGCTATTTCTCATGCCACCGTCTTATCTCACATCCACTCCACAAACTCGTTTTTACAGATGGTAGGGTAAGACATTTTCCATCCTCTCTTCTCCCAAGGTTTGGCTATAAATGAATCCATCTTTCCAAATGTTTATTGGAAGCTTCATTGGGCAAGTGCAATCAAATTCTTTGAGAGTTGGTTCCACCAAATCAAATATTGTAAGCTTTATTGAATTAAGGGGGTTTCTATTATCCCATTAATAAAATTGGATAATTATAAAATGAATTACCAATATTATTTAAATAAAGGTATTAATATTTATGTAATGAATTTCAATTACCAATTAAATAAAAGCCTTATTATTTATTTAATGAATTTCAATTATCAATTAAATAAAAGTTTTACTATTTGTTTAATGAATTTCAATTATCAATTAAATAAAATATTTACTATTTGTTTAATGAATTTCAATTATAAATTAAATAAAATCCTTACTATTACATGTATATTATTATTATTATTTTACATATAAAACATAGAAGAATAAGTTATCTTGTCCAATACTAACATCATGTTATTCTTTTGAAAGGTTTAAGCAAAATAAAGAGTTTTAAAAACAACTAACTTTTGAATTCTTTTCAAACGATTTATGCAGATAGTGATGAAGTAAAAGATAATATTTCCATCAACCTAGTCACCTATCATAAATTATCAAGGTTGAGATAGGTGACTAGGTTGAGATACTAGCCTACTAACTTTTGAATTCTTTTCAAACGATTTTATTCCATCAACCTAGTCACCTATCTCAACCTTGATAATTTATGATAGCTAGTAGGCTATCAATATGGGGCTCAAGGTGGTTATCTTTTGATGATCATCCATAACCGAATTCATGCCTATATGAAGGTATCCATCAATGTTACCCTTGAGTTACCTTAATAATCATTTTACAAACCATAAATACCCTCGCTACTGGTGGATGATTCTACTTCTTCCACCTATGAGTGTACCTGATCGTGCACATCTTGGCAATATGTTAGAAACATCATGTCCTTTCAAATCAATCAAATATCACATAGTTGGTTTAATTGATCAACTTAGGTATTAAAGCATCATATATTAATACACTATTTATTTGTACAAAAAATTATACTAGGGAGGGTCATGAAATCCTACCACCTTGGAATAAACACCATCCCTGGTGTTCCCAATTTTACAAACAAAAACTAAAGTTATTATATTATATATTTTCAAATAAAAAGAGAAAATATTTTTGCACTTCATCCAATTTTTTCCATATGGTATTTCATTCAAAAATATGGTCCCACTAGGCCTTACATTGCTCAAGAGTCCAGTTTTTCATAGACTTGGAGCGAAACTCAAAGATATTTATCGATATTACTTCAATAGCCCTAGGGTTTGCCATCTGCAAATTAGAAACATCCCACACATTTTTAGGGTTAGAAACATAAATTCTAAGCAAGGATATGTGGAAGGTTTCATAGATATTGGATAATTTATGTGGTAAGGCAATTTGGTTTCCAACTAGATTGATATTTTGAGTGATTTTAAAGGGCCCCAAAAACCATGGATACAAATTCATGGATTTGATAGTGCTCTTAATTAGTTTAACCCTTAAAAACACCTTGTACCCAACTAAATACTCTCTTGTATTTCTCTTGAGATCAACATAACTCTTCTACCTATCAGCATCTTCTTTAAGTATTTTCCTAATTATCTTCAATTGATCATCCATTTCTCTGACTATTTTTTATCCAATAATAACTCAATCGTCTAGGTTATCCCAATATAATGGTATTCTTAAATTTTACCCATACAAGGCATCGAAATGATCCAATCCTAGTGAGAAATGATGTCCATTATTATAGGTGAACTCTACCAAATGTAGATAGTATTTCCAATGAGACTTGTGATCCATGCAGTACATGCATAGCATACCCTCTAGTACTTGGTTTATCCATTTTTTTGACTATATTTTTCATGGTGGTATGCTTAGCTCATGTTTATTTTTGTGTCTACTGCATGATGTAGGGACTTCTAGAATTCATAAGTGAACTTGGAATCCCTATCTAAAATGATCACCTCAAGAAATCTATGCAAACAGAATACCTCTCTCACAAATCTATTAGCTACTACCTGAGCATCATCCTTGATGTTTTTGGGTATAATATATCAACTATTACAAGGATTGCATCATGTTGAAACCTGATTTTGGGTAATCCTACTATAAAATACATAGATATGAATTGCCATTTCTATGTAGATATATCATGCAAATACAATTTTTATACAGGATGCTTGCATTTTGCCTTAACTTTCAGATATTTGAGGCACTGAGTGATAAAATTAGTGATATCATTCTTCATCCCTACCCAGAAGAAAGTTCTTTTCATTTTTTTCTCCTCTAGGATGAGCAGAATAAGGGGATCTATGGGTCTCTTGCATTACTGGCTTCCTTAGATAACCTATCCTTGGTATGATAACTCTACCTTTGTAACATAAAAGATCATCTATCATGCCAAATTCCTTGTTATTTTCTAGATCTCTATTCATTCTAGCTTGATTTTTTTGGTAATACTCATCCCAGGATTTCTCGTGTCTTACTTGATCCATCAAACCCATGTGACTTATGGTTATGGCTTCTATGTGTTTCCTTCTACTCAAGGCATCAACAAGCTTATTCTCTTTTCATTTAATGTATTCAATCTCAAAGTTATACTCAATGAGGAATTCAACCCATCTCCTCTGCCTCACGTTGATTATAGGTTGGGTGAATATGTACCTCATAATTTGAGGTCAGTTTGTAATTCAAATAGCTTTCCCACCAAGTAGTGGTGCAAAAAATTTAAAGCATGCAACACTTTAGATAGCTCTAAATAATGTGTAACATAATTAACTTTGTGCTTCTTGAGCTTCCTTGAAGTATATGCCACCACTGACTCCTATTGAGAGTACTCCTTAAATCCCTTCTAATGATGCATTTGTGCATACTGAGAAGCCCCCTTGAGGATCAAGAATTTTTATTATTGTTGTGGTAGTGAGATTATGTTTTAGTAATGAATAGGTGAAGTGAATATTATTCTATGGTTGAACCCTCTCCTTACCACCTGGTCAGTTATTGAGCATCCTAAACTAGGTCATGGTTAAACATCTTCCTTTGGTGTTAGTATCATCGGTGTTACATGTATTGCAAGGCCCCCTTAGGTGGGTGTTGATCAAACTTACCATGTATCTCCTTTTAAGTCGATGTGTCCTGACCGATGGTTAGACAAATTTACTATCCACTTGTAACAAGTGCTACAAACCATAAGCATCACATAGGATTCGGTGAATCCCTGGTCATTTCTTAGCTGATGGATTGGATCTCTCTCAAGACCCTATGCTTATCTAGTGATCTTAGGAACCTGTCATTAGTTAGTTCATAGTCTAGGTTGGTTACCACTTCCCACTCTTCTCTCTTAGTTTTACTGAAGCATTCCAAATTAGTTGTTAAAGCGAGGATCTCCCTTGTAAAGTTGTTAATTAAGTCTAACAATGCATTAAGGGTGAAGCAAGTGTTTTATATTAAATAAAAGGTTGTTTTATTTAATTAATTAGAGAAAGATAACTTTAGATATATTAAATAAAAGGTTTTTTTATTTTAACTAATGAGAGAAAGAGAATTTTAGATATATTAAATAAAAGGTTGTTTTATTAGGGAAAGAAAACATTAGATATATTAAATAAAATATTATTTTATTTAATTAATTAGAGAAAGAGAACTTTGGTTATATTAAATAAAAGGTTGTTTTATTAGAGAAAGAGATCTTTAGATATATTAAATAAAATATTAATTAATTAGAGAAAGAGAACTTTAGTTATATTAACTAAAATATAGACTTATAGATAGATTAATGTAGATGGCTTTTATTTATTAAATAAATGAAATTAGTTAATTTTGTAAATTAAGGGTATGGGACTTTAATTTATGAGATGAAGGAAAATTTTTTATTTAAATATTAAAGTAGATGGCTTTGATTTATTAAATAAATGGAATTAGTTCATTTTGTAAATTAAGGGTATGGGACTTTAATTTATGAGATGAAGAAAAAAGGTTTATTTAAATATTAATTATATGGCTTTGATCTATTAAATAAATAGAATTAGTTTGTTTTACAAATTAAGGGTATATGAATTTAATTTATAGAACAAAGGAAGAGCATGGTTATTTCTTAATTGAAGGAATCCAGTTGTTGGTAATTAAAGGTATGAGACTTTAAATGTTGAACAAGGATTGAAGAAATTAATTAAAGTAGAAGCTTCAATCTTGTTGTAATTGTTAAAGGACATTCTATGTATAATGAGGTAAAAATAATAATGGTGATTTTTATGATATTAACTACGCATTAGATGGTTAGATACTTGATTTAAATTGTATAGTTACAATTTAGCAATGAAGTAAATAAATGTATTTACAATCATGACTATCATGGAACCATGAGTGCACTGATCCCCTACTATCCTCATCTGATTGAGGGAAATCTAAGAAGGACCAAGGAGGCAATTGGGGTTGATGCATTGGTTTTTATCCTTATAATGATTTATTTATGCTTAACTAGACTAACCTGATGGGGAGATTTCCTTGATAAAATTGATGTAATATATTATTCTTTAAGTATGAAATATTTACCATACTAGCTTATATCTAATTATTATTGATTTAGGGAGGATGTGCTTTTAAATTATTTTTTGAATTATCTATGTCTTGTATTAATTTCCTTTCTAATTTAAGTTTACTATCTCTTAATTGTTGCTTTCCCTTGGTATCTGATCTATTTTTATTTTTGTTTGTTAAAACATTTAGAGACTTAATTAATGAGTTCTAGGTTGAAATTAGAGGATGACCTAAGAGATTGAGATTCTTTTATGGTGAACATAGTGAAAGCACGAGGATACGGAAACAAAACGGAAATGCCAAGTGCGATGTATGCAAAAGCAAAATGTAACGCTAAGTCCTACGAACTGAAATGCATGAAAGGAGAGAAACATCAACGAATTGAAACAAGATAGAAAGCAAATGTCGAGTACAGCCCTTTTTTATTAATTTGCTTTAAAATCGGGTTACAATACGTCTCCTCCCTTTTGGGGGCTAGGAGCGTTAAGTAGGGCTCTATTACACCACGGATTGATACGCTTTCTTTCGCGTGCCCACATGTAAAATGGGCGGACCAAATGTCACCGCCGCTTGCGTGAATATGTCTATGGTTCCTTGCTGCCCCTCTGGTGTCGAGATCCTACATTCAGAGAAATAGAAAAGGATTAGTAGCACCTGCGGATGGAGAGAAACATGCGATCCCCAAGGCCTGCGGTCAGTGCATGCATAAAATGATTAAAACGATAACTGAAACATATCAGAATGAGCTGAAAATTTGATAGAAGCAATAAAACATTACCAGGAAGCCACTGCAAAAGGAACAGTCCAGAAATCTTGCACAGATTTCTAATCGCTCCGGGGTGGGACGATTAGGACTGTCATAACCTGTCCGAAAGCCACCTCCTAAATGTCTGGTCTAGAGGCCTCCAAAACACCTGCAAAGTTGGGGTTAGGTAAAACGGGGCATTTTGGGATGACCCAGATGGTCGGATTTTGCCAATTCGGCCTCTATTGCCCTGTATCCGATGATGCTCCTTGTATGTTAGTGAAAGCGAGAAATGATAAAATCACAGCCAAAACTTGTCAGAATCACATGAAATTTAAATGACAACATATGTAAGTGACCTAGAATCAAATGCAAAAGAAAAATCATGGAAATCTGCCATAGATTTCTAATCGCTTCGGGGTGGGGCGATTAGAACTACAACAGTGCGAGGGGCGCCCGAGGGCAGGACGCCCACCGTTTGGGACTCGGTTTCAGCACCAATCCACTTGGGATGGGTCCAAAACCTCTTATGGGGTTGTGTCAGAAAATTTGGTGGGGTATTGTGGCCAAATGTTTGGGTTTGGGTCCAGATTGCGCTTCCAATAATCACCCAATAACCTCCCTTCCAAAAGAGAGATCAAGGATGTAAAAGCACAAACGATGGGTGAGGATGTAATTTGGCAGCACTTCGTTGCTCCAAATGCTCCTCTCTGTTCCTTTTTTGGGGTGAGAAGACTCACCAATTTATAGACCTAGGGTCTCTCTCTTTGAATGCGCATGCGAGGGCGCCACTTGACTTGCTTGTCCTATTTTGGGAGAAAATATTCTTCCCTGATTTAGAGTCTCCTTGCATGAGGCCTCCAAAATCAAGGCATGCATGACTAAAGTCTCTCTCTCTGATTTGAAGTCGTTCCTCGCAATTGCATGCCCTGAAGGTGCAGTTAAGTGGCGGACCTATCGAGGTTTGACTTTTGCCAGTCAAACCTGCTATTCGCCCCACCCTGGGATGAATGCTGATAATCGTCCCGGGGTGGGACGAATACCAGTTTGTAATCGTCCTAGGGTGGGACGAGTAGGGAGCAAAGTGCTAAAAAGGTGCCAAATTGACCTCTGACCTTCCAAACTACTGTGGGAGTGGTTAGGACCACTTTTTAACCTCTAGGGGCTGCCCTAGGGGCTATGTATGTCAATTCGATCAGTGCTTGTCGTCACATAATCGGATTGGTGCTATTTTGGTGTCTACAGATGCCCCTTTTTGGGATGCATTGTGCGTGGCACAGTGTTGAGCAAAAATAGATAACCAAAGCACTAATGATTAGGGTTTCTCAGTAACCTAACCAAATTTTGATGCCCCAAGTATGGAAAGGGCACGCATTCTTGAATCCTTGCTTCTGACGAGCTAAGGAGCTTAATTCAAGTGTTAACCTTTTTTGGTGAGGTGTTACTTGATCTTGGACATTGTTCAGTCATGAATAGGCAAAGGGCGCAACCTTTTGTCTATGGGAACCTTGAGTTCATGATTCTAGAATGCCAAGTGTTTGATCAGCTTATGATTATTGCTTGTTTGCTGCCCCAAGCAGGGGCGTGATTGTCTTTGTCAATGATCCTTTGAATGCGTGCCATTTCCTTGATTGGGTGTGTTTTTGTTGATTGGTGACTAAGTGTGACTACCCCCTCAAGCGACGAATCGATGAGGGAATGACCGACATGAGAAAAGCGACGAGTCGCTTGACCCAAGATGACTTATGTAAGGGTGCCTTCAGTTGTTTTTCATTGAATGCTTATGCAGTTTCTGAACATTTTGACCTATTTTTGGTGGGTTTGAACCCTTTTTGTGACGCATTTTGGAGCTAAAATTGTCAAAAATCCATCCTCCCGTGGAGCGGTCCAGCTATGGTAGCCTTATTAGGGAGTAGGATAGTGACAATTTGTGACCCCAACGTCTATTTTGGATGCCAATAATTTCAGGCGCAAAGGCGCCTTCGTTTGGCAATGTTATTGCTATTTTTGGTTGGGTTTTGACCCTTTTTGTGACGTCATTTGGGGATGAAATTCTCAAAAATCCATCCTCCCGTGGAGCGGTCCGGCTATGGTAGCCTTCTTAGGGAGTAGGATAGTGAGGATTTGTGACCCCAACATCGATTTTGCATGCCAAGAATCGCAGGCGCAAAGGCCCCTTTGATCGGCAAGTTTATTGCTATTTTTTTGTGCATTTTGGTGCAGTTTTTGTTGTTTTTGAATTTCTTGCTCTGTAATCATCCCTGGGTGGGACGAATACCAGTTTAGTAATCGTCCCAGGGTGGGACGAGTACTAACTAGAGTGCTCATCCCAGGGGGGAACGATTACAGGCCTAAAAGCCTATTTAAGGGCCAAAACTAGGTTTTGGGCTCATTTGCATTTGTTTTTCCTGGCATTTGAGAGCTGTGAGGAGGAGGAGGTCGAGTTCACGTAGCGGAGCGCTATCAAATTTCTTGGACACCATGAGTTCATGGACCGGATCATCAAGTGGCGGAGCCGAAGCGAGACCGGTAAGTGATCCTCCTCTTTATTTTGTTGTTTGTGTTACAGTTTAAAACCGTAATTTGTTTTTTCTTTTGTATTTTGTTTTTCAATTTAAAAATGAAAACCCTAGTTAAATGTTTGTTTGTTTTTGTGTTTTGTTGTAAGCTAAAAAAGAAAACCCTAGTCTAAACTAAGATTGAAAACTTAGCGTAAAAAAATTTTTTATGTTGTTTTCTATTGTTTATCTTTTAGACGAATGTTAAACCCTAGGAACTAAAAACTTTTATTGTGTGTTGTATTTTTTAGTTTGATAGTAAAATGAAAACCCTAGGTTAAATTTTTATTTTTGTTTAACTAGAGTTAGAAACCCTAGTTGTTATTTTGTTTTATTTTTTTGTAGTTTTTTTTTATTTTAAACTAGAATTTAAAAACCCTAGGTTAGATTTTGATTTTTTGTAAACTAAGGTAAAAACCTAGTTTAAAACGAACGCTTTTTTTTATTTTGTTTTTTGTTTATCAGTTTAGACTAAGGTCAAACCCTAGGTTAACTTTTTAATTTTGTTTTTTTTTTTTTGTTAGTTTAGACTAGGATGAAAACCCTAGGTTAACTTTTTTTTTTTTTTGTCAGTTTAGACTAGGATGAAAACCCTAGGTTAACTATTTTTTTATTTTGTTTTTTTTTTTTGTCAATTTAGACTAGGATGAAAACCCTAGGTTAACTATTTTTTTTTTTTTTTTTTTTTGTCAGTTTAGACTAGGATGAAAACCCTAGGTTAACTTTTTATTTTTTTGTCATTAGACTAGGATGAAAACCCTAGGTTAACTTTTTTTGTATTTTGTTTTTTGTCAATTTAGACTAGGATGAAAACCCTAGGTTAACTGTTTTTTGTATTTGTTTTTTTTTTATCGTTAGACTAGGATTAAAAACCCTAGGTTAACTGTTTTTTTTTGTATTTTGTTTTTTGTCAATTAGACTAGGATAAAACCCTACGTTAACTATTTTTTGTATGTTGTTTTTTTCAGTGTAGACTAGGATGAAAACCCTAGGTTAACTATTTTTTGTTATTTTGTTTTTTAAGTTTAAACTAAAGTTAAAAACCCTAGGTTAAAATTTTGTAATTTTTTTGTCTATATAGTGTTGTTACTGTTGTTGTACAATTTGTATTGATCTGTACAATTTGTATACATTACTGTATATTGTTTTAGTGTTGTACAATTTTTTTTTGTTTTTTTTTGTCATGTTTTAATGTTTTTGATTTGTTTTCTGTTGTAGGTTGTGAAGAGCCGGTACCGTGTGCCTACGATTTTTTTTGAAGCATGGGAGGCACTGACTATGGCTGACTGGGAGTGGCTTGATGCCCTTGGGCTCAAGCAGGTGACTCGACTAGAGCCTATGGTGGGGGATCGGGCCTATCTGATGGCCCTGATCAACTTGTGGGATCCTCGAACCAATACCTTTCATCTCCCAACAGGGGAGATGATAGTGACTCTTGAGGATGTCTATCGGATTCTATGGATTTCGATAGACGGGCTGCCGATTCGGACTACGTCACGTGATCAGTGGATGGCTATGCTGACACGGTGCTTTGGGCATGGGGTGGAGATGGGGGTGGATAGTCCGGTGGAGAGGGCAGAGGGGGATTGCTTGATTGGTGGTATCTTGGTGCGATGGTGGCTAGAGAGGGGCGTGTTGGGGGTGAGGCATGCATTACTGATGACCCTCATCTCCAACATGCTGTTGCCTGACTCCTCAAGCATGAGGTTCCCATGGAACCTGCTGGAGGTAGTGTTCAGATTGGTCGAGTGCCCGACGGAGGCACCCTTGATTATGAGGTGGGGACAGACGCTTCTAGCATAGCTTTATGATGAGTTGTACGAGGTCCACTGTTAGAGGCGAAAGGGGATTGGGTGCAGCTACCTATTGTAGTGTTGGGGGTGGCAGCACATAGCTGTGGAGCGGCCATAGGGTTTGCCATGGACTACTCGGGCAGAGATGGTGGACAGGGAGATAGGGTATGCGGCTCTGTGGCGGCGGTCTGAGGAGCAAGGGCAGAGTCGGTGGTGGGCAGGTGTCGTAGGGCACTATGTCGATGCCTTCACTCGGCTTGCTCCAGGGGAGGTGTTCTAGCGCCCATACCGGGACTGTCCAGCCTAGCCTGAGGCTGGAGAGTGGCTTCGATGGGTGCATAGGGGGAGATGGCTGATCGGGCGGCACGGGACCGAGCAGGAGTACTTCCCGTACGTCCGAGTGACATGATAGTTTGGGGTGCACCAGGGGTTTCCTGGTGAGCCCTTGATCTATCGACGTCGGGGCGATGAGAGGACTCTGGCCTGGCCGATCATCGAGCCGCTTGGTGAGGAGTCGGATCCTGTGATCGATGTCCCTGACGTGGACAACGTCGGGGCGACCGCTGAGTATGACCAATGGTGGACATTGCGGTGGTGGCGAGGCGAGGGGCCTCTAGGGGGTCCAGAGGCGGCAGCAGTAGGTGGTGAGGGTGCAGAGGCATCGGGAGAGGGTTGGGGGGCTCCGCTCGAGGATGCGGACATGGTGGAGGTTGACAGCTTTAGGGGGGATGATTTTGGGATTTCGGAGCAGCCGGATACGTAGGACGTCCCAGAGCAGTGGGAGCCGGAGTAGCCCATAGTCCCGGATATGCCTATGCACTAGGCTATCCCGGAGGGTGTGGAGGTGAGGGATCGCACTGAGATAGCATGATTGGAGGATCTACTTCGGAGACGGGATGAGGAGCTTGGGGAGGCTTTGCAGGAGAGGGATCTCCTACGGACTCAGTTGGTGGAGTGGGAGAATGCATTTGCTGCGTACCATCGATGGGATGGGGACACAGATGCTGCGTGGGAGAGGGATCTCCTGCGAACTCAGTTGGCACAGCGTGATGATGTAGTGGCTACGTACCATCGATGGGAGGCGGATTGGTTTTGGCACCGGATGGATTTGGAGGCAGAGATTATCCACCTCGATGGGCGGTTACCTGAGCTCCCTGGAGGTGGGTCTTCGCGTTGGATGAGAGACAACGATACTGAGAAGTCAGCATCTTCTCATCGTAGGTGGCTGGATGAGGGGGGCGCTAGTGGGCGTGATGCGGGGGCTAGCAGCAGCCACCCTGAGAGGTCGCATAGGACCCACACCACGGGGGGTAGTTCCCGTCGCACCGATCCTGCATGATCATGGTGGCCGACGCCCTAGGCTTGGGGGTTTTTGAGTTTTTGCTTTGTTTTGCGAGGTCAGAGGACCGACTTATTGTAGCCTATGGGCATTTTGACGATATATATATACATGACTTTTCTTTTTGGTTATACACTTGTCATGATTTATTTTTTTTGTTTATGCACATTTATTTATGATGATGTATGCATGTGTTATTATGAATGCGATGTTTCTAATTATATGATGTATGCATATGGAATGAATGAAATGATTTGTTGATAACTTGTCGATGGCACCATAGACTGTACAAGATTTACTGGCTTTCTGTACTTATGTGATTGCTTTGTGGAATGACTTTGCATGTGATAATTTTGTTTTGGTATTTTTCGTATTTTTTGATGGTGATGTAAGTAATGAAATGTACCCATTGTTTTAAAATGTAGTTAAGGTTTTCTGAGATTCAGATGTTTTAACTAACTAGCCAAGACTGTACATTTATCTCACAAGACTTTTGAACAAGGTACGAATCAGACTTGAGTTTGACCAAGTTATTTCACATCCCTGTGTGTGCAATTGAGTTCGTTTATGTGGTATTTGTCAGGATACCGCCAAGTGCCAGATAGGCTGTCAACCAAACCTGTACTGAGGATCACCTAATTAGCTCCACTAACTCCGTTGTTGTATTTAGTAAGATTAATCCATGGGACAATCTAAGGTACCATAAGCTAGCTCATCCACATGCAAACATTGGTCTGCTCACATGCAAAGCTAATGTGATAGACATATCGTCATGCGTTTAGGATACCGCCATTGTCAGGTAGGTTGTCCACCAAACCCGTAATGAGGATCACCTAGATGGTTTTTTGAATGCTGAGAATTCTAGGGATTCAAGCTCAGGCGTCTTTCGGTTGCTCAACTTGTTGGGATACTTGCTCGTATACATAGTGATGAAAATCACTGTTTATTTTTCTCTTTTTGTTTTTCTTTTTGAGCAAGGGATTTGAATAGTGGTGATAACCACTATTATTTGATTTTGCATTTTAGGTTGCAAAGTTGAGCTTCGTAAGGTTTTGGCTTATGAATGGCCTTGATCCTTTTGGCCTTGGGGATGACTACCCATCCTGTTCAGGGACGTGTAGTACGAATCCTTACGACTTTGGGAACCAAAGGTGATTGGGGATGTTATTATGTAAGTGCATTGATCTTTTAGGCCTTGGGGATGACTACCCATCCTTGTTAGGGGCGTGTAGTACGAATCCTTATGACTTTGGGGACCAAAGGTGTTTTGGAAGTTTGTGATGATGGATTGTTGGAATTTTTTTGTAAATGGCATTGATCCTTTTAGGCCTTGGGGATGACTACCCATCCTTGTCAAGGGCGTGTAGTACGAATCCTTACGACTTTGGGGATCAAAGGTGTTTTGGGATTTTTGTTAGTGGTGAAAACCACTATTTATTATGGGGCATTGGATGGGGAAGAGCTTGTCCTTTTGTCAATTCTCAGCATTCTTGAACCATTCGCACAGGGGGATGAACAGGTTAACCTTTCACCTATGGTACCCTAGACTGCTTTGTAGGTTTCTCTTGCATTCACACAACTTGGGAATTATTTTATGTGTTTTAACTTGTGTAGGGATGTTACGTAACGAGGTGTGATCCAAGTAAAACTCTACCCTTGTAAAATCTGTCTGACTTTGTACAGTTTTTGGCTAGAAATTTAAAGACAGCTGAATGGCAAAAACCCTAAATACATTAGGAGACAACTGACTATGCTAAAAATGTGGATGGTGTTATTCTGGATGGATGTGTTTATAAAATGGATTGAAATGTGGAAAATGATGGAATTGCCTAGCAATTACAGTCTATGGTGCTTGTGACATGTATGACCAACAAATATGCAATGTATGGATGCGATGCCTAATGCAGTTTATTATATTTTTGTATTTTGATTTTTATGAGTATGCATGAAATTGAGATGCAATTTTTTTTGTTATTTTTGATTATTTTATTTTTTTGTTTGTTTTTGAATATTTGTTTTTGACCAAGCGATTGTGGGAACCCTTGGAGCTTTTGGTTTGACCAAAGGGTTTATGGATACCTTTGGGGCATTTTAGGTGGACCAAGCGATTGTGAGAATCCTTGGAGCTTTTAGGTTTGACCAAAGGGATTATTGATACCTTTGGGGCATTTTTAGGTTGACCAAGTGATTGTGGAAATCCTTGGAGCTTTTTAGGTTTGACCAAGCGATTGTAGGAATCCTTGGAGCTTTTGGTTTGACCAAGCGATTGTAGGAATCCTTGGAGCTTTTGGTTTGACCAAGCGATTATAGGAATCCTTGGAGCTTTTGGTTTGACCAAAATTTAGGAATCCTTGGAGCTTTTGGTTTGACCAAAGGGATTATGGATACCTTTGGGGCATTTTAGGTTGACCAAGCGATTGTGAGAATCCTTGGAGATTTTTGGGTTTGACCAAGCGATTATTGGAATCCTTGGAGCTTTTGGGGTGGGCTATGGCTCTCTAAATGTGGAATGGCCTCAAATGACTGATGTTCAAGGGTTCTAGTTCCTTGATTCCTTCAAGAGAGGTGAGCCGGTATGTTCCAAGTCCTATTTTACTATCAATTACATAGGGACCTAACCAATTTGCCATGAACTTGTCCCTTAGATGGGGCGGCAAGTTAGAATTTTGTTGGTTCTCTTTTAAGACCAAGTCACCAACCTGAAAGTCCCTCAGGTGAACTTTCATGTTGTATGCTTTCTTAAGTCGCTCTTGATAGATACGTAAATGCTCGAGAGCATTGACGCATCATTCATCGAGCAACGTAAGTTGGTCTAATCGGGCCTGCCACGCAGTGTCATCATCGATGAACTCTTGCATTGATATGCGCAGGGAAGGTATTTCCAACTCGAGAGGCATGACTACCTCGGAGCCATACACCAACGAAAATGGAGTTGCCCTAGTGGGCATCCGAATGCTAGTGCGATAAGCCCATAGGGCAAGCGGGATTTGAATGTGCCAATCCTTATGACTATCTATGACCGTATTTTTGAGGATAGCAACTAGCATTTTGTTTGATGCCTCTGCTTGCCCATTTGCCTACGGATAATAAGGTGTTGAAAAACTATGCTGAATTTTGTACTTTGTTGTCAAAGCATGCACATCTTTATTCTTGAATGACGTCCCATTATCCGAGATGATCTTGGATGGAATACCAAAATGACATATGATGTTATGTAAAATAAACTCCGCAATGCGGGGTCCAGTCATAGAGGTTAGCGGAATTGCTTCCACCCACTTGGTGAAGTACTATGTGGCCGTTATGATAAACGTGTGATGACTCGACGATGCAGGGGAGATCTTTCCGATTAGATCTAAGCCCCACTACAAAAATGGCCAAGCCGATTGGATCGGTTGCAAGGCCTGAGAAGGTACATGTGTCAAATTGGCATGGTGTTGACACTTCACGCACTTCTTTACATATGCGCAACAATCTCGCTCTAAAGATGGCCAATAATAGCCCATGCGGAGAATGCACTTTGCGATGGCCATACCGCTGAAGTGGCCACCGCATGTACCATCGTGCGCTTGGGTGATCGCCCAAGTGGACTCCTGATGGTCCAAGCAATGGAGGAGGATTCCTTCATAGCTTCGACGATACAAAATGTCTCCTAGCAAGACATGTTTTGTCGCTTTCTATTTAAATGATATTTTCATGGCGTGTGTCAATCCAAGTGGGAGGTTACCTAACTTGAGGTAATCCCTTATGGGTGTGTACCAATCCTGCTGATCAGAAACCTCGATGGTATGAATGACCAATCCCTCTTGGAGTTCATCCCTAGCAAAAGCTGAGCGGGAAAGAACTTGTAAGAATAGTGTTGTGTTGCTATTAAGAGGGGTCGGGGAGAACAAGGACCCCTAGTTGGCATGATTCAGACAATCAAGGATTCGAGAGAACTTATCCTGAGATGGTTCAATCTGGATCAGGTGGATTCCTGGCATTAGGTCAGAGCTTGCATGCTCCATCATGGATTGCGATAATGTTTTAACTTGAATGGTTGTCATTTCACCAGAAGGGTCTTGCGGGATTAGTGACCCCAAGGAGGCCATAGTATCCACAAAATGATTCGATGATCGAGGGAGTGCCTCGATGTCATACCATTCAAGATTTGCTAAGAATTTGTCCACAAGGGCTTTGTAGGCCTACAGAACTAGGCATTTACATTGGAATACCCCTTTTACTTGGTTGACAATTAACAGTGAATCACCAAAGATGTTCAAGCATTTGATGTTCATGGTGATTGTTGTTTGAAGACCTATGAGCAAGGCTTCATATTCGGCATTGTTGTTGGTGCACGAGAAATCTAATTTAAATGATAGAGGCATTGGAGCCCCTTGCGGTGTGAAGAATACAATTCCCATGCCACCCCCTTGCTCACATTTAGAACCATCGAAGAATAGGGTCATGTCGCGTACGTGACTCGAGCTCATCAGAATCGGCGATTCTGAGACATGGAAGACCCCATCATCAGGTAGCTCTACGATCAGAGGCTGATCATCTTCAAGAGGAGCCTCTGCTAGTTGATCGATGATGACTTGACCTTTGATGGACTTCTGTCCAATGAATTCGATGTCAAACTCCATCAACAACATGATCCATTTCACCGTGTGGCTACTATGATAAGTATGACTCATCATGTACCGTAATGGATTCTCCTTAGACACAACATACATCGTATTGCTCAGCATGTAGTGGCATAGCTTTTTGGTAGCAAACACCACTGCCAAGCATAGCTTCTCGACGTATGCATAGTTAAGTTCATAACTGACCAGGGTGCGGCTAAGATAGTAATTAGCCTGTTCTTTGTGTAGTTCATTTTTCTGGGCTAGCATGGCACCTAGTGCCACCTCAATAGCTGAGATGTATAAGTAGAATGACACTCCTGGTCTAGGTGGTGCCAATACTGGTGGTGAAGCCAAGTATTGTTTGATGTCATCAAAGGCCGATTGGCACTCGTCATCCCAGTGAAATGCTACCCCCTTGTGCAATAATTTATTCATGGGTCGGCACTTGTCAGATAGCTGCGCTATGAAGCGCTTGATTGACGTGACCTTTCCCTGTAGGCTTCTGAGCTGCTTGATGGTGGTTGGGGGAAGCATTTCAAGGATTGCCTTGACTTTGTTTGGATCTACCTCGATTCCTCATTTGGAGACTATGAAACCCAAGAGTTTTCCAGATGTGATGCCAAATACGCACTTCTTGGGGTTTAGTCTGACTTTATGTTCAATGAGGCGATCGAGGATCTTGCTTAAGTCATCGAGATGATCTGGGTGCAAAAGAGATTTGGCCAACAAATCATCCATGTAATCTTCCAAAGTTTTATGCATGTGATCATGGAAGATGTATGTCATGGCACGTTGGTAGGTGGCACCAACATTTTTAAGGCCAAAGGGCATGACCTTATAACAAAATGTCCCCCAAGGCATTGTGAATGCCATTTTTAGTTGGTCCTCGAGATTGATACGAATCTGATTGTATCCCGAGAAACCATCCATGAGGGAAAGCATTTCGTGGCCCATTGTAGCATCTACCAATGCATCGATGCTAGGCAAGGGGAAATCATCCTTAGGACTCGCTTTGTTTAGATCTCAAAAATCGGTGCATATGTGAATCCTCCCGTCGAGATTTTTGATGGGCACCATGTTAGACAACCATGGTGGGTAATCCACGTAGATGACAAACTGTGCATCCAACAACTTTTGTAGCTCATATTTGACCATTAAGGCTACTGTTGGGTGCATCTTACATAGTTTTTGCTTAACTGGCTTGACTGTCGGATCAAGCGTTAGATTATGCATGACTAGCTGTGGGTCTAGCCTCGGCATGTCTTTGTAGGACCATGCAAAAACCTCCTTCTTCTCTTTGAGAAGGGCAATGTAGTCGGCTTGCTCTTCGGGGGATAGACTTACCCCAAGCTTGATGATTTGCGAATTCATTGGATCAGAGCCGATGTCTACGTCAGTCGTCTCTTCAACTGACATGTGGGACCCGTCCTCCAACTGGTGTGGAGTTGGGATCAGGTGGATATCATTTGCTGAATTTAGATCTACGTTCGGAACGTCGGGTTCCTCTTCAGCATGGAAGACATCCTGAGTCTGTCCTGGGGTGAAATGGAACATCCCACCACAAGGCCAATACTCCGATGGGGATGGTGGTGTGTCAGCATGATCCCAGTCTATAGCATCTAGGTCTAGATGCAATGACCATGTTGGGTCGGCTGGGTTATGGATGGGGGTGGTTAAGTCAATGGAGATCATGTTGATGAAATGATTTTGGTCTCCATTACCGTGGGTGTGGTGACTCGGACATCCTAGGTGATCTTTGTGCTCCGGATCTAGCTCTGTGGGTACTGGCACAAATGGATCGGCCCTATGTGTGGATAAAAGGATAGGGTCTACCCTTGGCACTGATGGCTCTATAGGGTCTCTGGGTGGAAGGTGCTCTCTGTATGCCTAAAGTGGCGGGTGTAGTAATTGGTCCAACTATGCCTGGTTTAGGTGCCACCTATGCCTTGGCCCCATGTGTAGTTGTTCAAACATGTCGTCTATGTCCACGGGGTATTGCTGTTGTCGCATATGATTGAGATATGCCATCTCAGTCTCATCTTCATAATCGCTATCAGAGATCCATAGGCCTTCGTTGGCTCCGATAGCTATTTGTGACATGTGAGGCTCGTCTTGCTCGAGCAAATTAATGTGGTCCCATCGGGGTTGTTTCGCTCTCTACGGGGGGACCTGATTCTCTTGAGGTGGCACTTGCTCGATTGGAGCATCCAAAGGGAACATTGTCATGAAGCTCTCCTGATAATCATCTATGGGGGTCACTTGTGAATGATTGCTATCAGATTCGAAAGGGTCCCAAGGTGCTACCTCATACTCTGACTCATCTTCTGAAGACCCTTCTTGGCCTTGTCTATATCCCTCTTGTAGGTGAGTCCTCAAACTTTCTCCTTTCTCGATCGAAGGGAAAGGGTTGTTAAGGTCAACAAGGTTGGTTGTTAGCAATGGGAGGTAATCCCCCAATGTATATGTTGTGTTAGGATTGGCATATGGATCTAATGCCAACCCATCCTTGTTGCCTATCCCTAGGCCTTGCATGTTCTCTACCAAGATGTCAAGGGGCGGGGGTGGTTGAACCCTACTCCTGACTTGTCGTATGGCATTTGATATCTTGGTTGGCAAAGAACGCGCACTCCTTGCTCATACCTGCCCAACCCATATCCATGCCAATTACATTGGCCAAGATATCTCAAAGCGAAGTCTGGGTTGGACAAATAGTTGACGTCCTCAACAAAGGGCTCTTCATCTTCTTCTTCTTGCATGTAAGGTTCAATGCCATTATCGAGGCCCCCATAAACAAAGTTTGTCTGATTGGGTGGGTAGCCTAGAGGAACCACAGTGTCGATGGGGAGGCGAGGTCTCCCCATGTCCTGCATGGACTCAAGTGTGGGTGTTGCTACAATGTTCCACACTAGATACTCTCCCAGGCCCGTATTGGCCATCTCAACGGTGATCGTTGGTGGTGGAGGGGGAGGGAATGGGAGTTCTTCCTGGGTCCACTCCATGTAGGGTGAACTAGGCGTCTCGACTTCCATTCGGCTAGGCATCTCTTCGGTAGAGATGGTTGAGACTGAGGGTGGTGCCTCTTCTAGGGGTTTCTTCCCCTTGTCCTTCGATGTGGCCACCGTAGGTGGCATTGTTGGTGAAGGACCAGATGATGAAGATGGACCCGGCTAGGGATTTGATGGACTTAACAACGGGGATGCATGCGGAATCAGACCCTGTTTAGATGGATTCAACTAAAAATCCAAATGTGTTGATGGAAGGGTCGATTACGGCATCAGTTGCACCGTATTGCAATACTTGAAGGGCTCTAAGTCTATCGGGACTACATGCACCTGCCCTTCAAATGTGTACTTTAGGCACTGATGAGCTATCGAAGGGACACACTTCATGTCCCTGATCCAAGGCCGCCCCAACAAGATATTATAGGCCATCTCACCTTCCAAGATGTGGCACAACGTAGGAATAGTCTTTTGTCCCACTTGGATGGGTAGGACAATTGTGCCAACCATCGAGCATATCGCATCATTGAATGCTCGAAGAGTATAGGTGGAGGCCATGATGTGAGATGCTGGCAACTTCAGGTGTTTCAATGCCGTTGTTGTAATTATATTACTAGACGAGCCAGTGTCCACCAACACCCTCTTATACGGAATCTCATTGACCCGTGCAATGACGTGCAGGGGTGGATCCACCATATCACCAGTCATTGATTTTAGTTCGTCTTCTCTAAAGGTGATGACTGGTTCTGTACATTGTTTTACATGTCCCACAAAGTTGTTGAAAGAGTTTGCTTCATGGGGCTATAGCTCGATGGCTTTTAATATCTCCATTAGAGCCTCCCGATGGGGCAATTATTGTTGAATGAGCCTAGTCGACGTGGTCCTTAAAATTTGGGTAAGTCTAGTCCGAATCATGGCCACTGGTCTAGGCGAGGGAGGTTGCGTAGGGTGTTGTTGAGGTTGTGACGTTGATGGAACCTCTCTTGTGGCCGTCGCGGGGGCAGCTCCTAGGTACCTCTTGTTCCTAGTCACTATGCTTATCATCCCTACATACCCCTACATGGGGCAGTTTTGTGTCACCTCATTGACTTGAAGGGTCTTTGCCTGCATATCATGGGCAGGCAGGGGGTCTTTGAAGACTCCCATTTGTTGTTTGTTTGGTGCTACAGAGTTGTCCACCACCAGTATCTTGTTTTCTATTAGGTCTTGCTCAAAGCTCTTGAACTTCCAACATGTGTAAATGTCATGTCCTTTCTACCTATGAAATCTATAGTACAAGTCTTCCCTATAGCACTTAGATTTTGGCACATTGGGGTCTATGGGTCGACTTTATAGTAGGTGTATCAAGGCTTTTGTGAACAAATGGTCAAACAAGGAGTCTTTGGACTTGGTGAAGGGTGTGAACTGTCACCTAGGGTGATGCTGCTGAGTTTGCTCTTGCTGATGATTTTCCTTCTCATAGCTGTCAAGAGGAACTGCCTGATAGTTAGCCTGTGAGGGTTGTGTTGCTTGCACAGTCTTAGGCATGTTTATAGAAACCTGATTAACCGTAGTGGGTTTCAGTTGCGGGGTCCTTGTTTTGGCATTTTTAGGCCACTATTTCTTCTTTGGCTTGGAAATCTCACCATCCTATATCTTGATCTCCTCAATGATTCTAGCTTGCGCTAGGGCTTCCTCAAGAGTGGCATATTGCTGCAGCTGCAATAGCACGGAGATCGACCTCAAATAGCTCTTTGAGAAAATTTGGGTCAGGTCGGACATGGGATGGAGGGAGGGCAGCTAGACTTGCATGTGAAGAGTAGTTATGGTTTAGAAGGATCCTCTTCCATACCAAGTGTAAGTCAATAGTAATGTGTTGTAAGTTGATCATTGATGGAGGTAACACAAAAAGTTTGGTCTCCATGAATATGGTACAAAAATTAGGATTGAAGAAGGTTGTGCACCAAACACCATACAAGATCTCTTGGTTGTAGAAAGGATATAAACTATGATAGAATAATGTGATTCCAATGGATGCATACATTTCTAGGAAGGCCTTGCAAATATGATGCTAGCACTATCCATGATGGGCACAATAAAACCTTCACCATCAAGAAGTATGGGAAAAAATTTAAGTTGACTCTAATGAGAGTGGAGGAAGAATGTGTTTGGAAGAGTGAATTGATGATACTGTTAGTAAATTACTTTCTCAAGGAGGTAGGAGACTTGTAAGACTACTAATTTCTAGTACTCACGTGCGTGTAAGTAGAGCAATCAAATTCATACAACTTTTAGGAACCAAATATTGATAGATTATTAGAAGAGTTCATTTATGTAGTTGGTGAAGGAATGTTATATGGATTGTCACCTATGCATACAATATGATATTGTATTGATCTAATTATAGGTTCCAGTTTGCCTAACAAGGCACCATATAGGATGAGTCCTGACATGAGTGTAGAGTTGAACAAGTAGGTGAAATATTTGCAGGGTTACTCTTTTGTGTTGAAGCATCACATAAGAAGTATGAATAATTTCATGGATGCATTTAGTATAAGGTATGCATTATTGTTTGAAATTATAGTTAAACTAGTGGGCATGGAGGTGATGAAGGATTTGTATGATGTAGATTTAGATTTTATTGATGCATGGCATATAAGTATGGATCCATGTGTTGGATATATAGATCCATTTATATATTTATTTGCACAATACATATATCTATTTAACAAAAAGTAGTTGTGTATCCGACATAGTTTGATGAGGTAAAATATCATCATGAACTTACATGAAGGTAGGATTGGAGGGTACTTCTATGTAGATAAGACACATGTGATGGTAGAAGAGAGGTACTATTGGCCTATTTTGTGCATGGATGTGTACAAATTTATAGAAATATGTATAATATACCAAATTGCTAAGGGAGTGGTGTAAAACATAGGGTTGTACAAGCCTTTGTGCACATAAAACAGACTATGAGAGTAACTATCCATCGAATTTGTTCTTGGATTATCTCACACATAGAGAGGTCATGATTATATCTTCATAGTGGTGGAATTATTTTCTAAAATGACATAGTTAATTCCTTTTTAGAATCTAAATAACACTTCTATAATAAAATATTAATTCCTCAAGGAGATAATGAGATTGCACGATTTGTTGCATAGCAGTATGTCAAAACATAACACAAAGTTCCTTAGCCACTTTTGGTGCACTCTTTGGAAACTTTTGGGTGTACAACTCAACTACAGTTTATTGTACCATCCTTAAATAGATAGAAAAATGGATATTTTCAATCAAAGTATTCTCAATCTATTGCAATGTCTTATAGGGGATAACCTTTCATAGTTTGACTCTAATTTGATGCATGTGGAATTTAAATACAATAATTTGATGAAGAGTTCGATTGAAAGGATGTCATTTCAAGTGGTTTTTGGATTGTTTCCTAATATATTTATAGATCTATTAGAAGTGTAAGTTGGTAGCCATGTCAATGTTGAGGTGGAAGACTTTGTGCAACATATGCAAGAGGTGCATATGCAAGTAAAGAAACAACTTGAGGAGAACAATGCTAACTATAAGAAGTGCATAGATGTTCATCATAGACAAAATAACTACTCATAATGTGATTTAGTCATGTCACATATGAGAAAGTAGAGGTTTTCACACAAAATATATAACAAGCTGAAGCCTAGGAAGATAGGTCCTTGTCATATTTTACATCACTTTTCTCAAAATGACTATAAAATCGAGTTTCTTGAAGGGTTAGATATCTTGCCAAAATTCAATATATTTGATTTATATTCATTCCATGCACCCAAATATTTTGAGGATGTGTAGATGGAGGAAGCACCATATTGGAGGAGGGATGACCTGAGAAACGGTAAGATAAAATAGTGCAAATAGTGGATTCATGCATTGGAAAAAAATCCTATAAAGCAAGTACAAAGAATATCTAATTTTTTGGAAGGGTAAAGGACCTAAGTAACACTCATGGATTTTTGAAGCTGAAGTAAGCTAGATTTGATGGCTAAATCAGGCATTCACATAGTCATAATGTGACACCTAAGCTCAAATTCATTTTAGCAAGGGTGTTTAATGGAGGAGAATCCTTATGTTTGCATAGTCTTGCATCTAAAAAAAACATCTATAGTTCTATGGTCTTTGTGCATGTAGTTTTATAGTATTTGCATGCATAATTTTATGGTCTTTGTGCACATAGTTTTATGGTATTTGTGCACATAGTTTTGGTTTCCTTGGATTAGGGTTCCTTAGATTAGGGTTTCTTGGATTAGGGTTTCCTGGATTAGGGTTACCTATATTAGGGTTCCTTGGATTAGTTTTCTTAGAATTAGGGTTTCTAGGATTCAGTTTCCTTATATTAGGGTCCCTTCAATTCATGGCATGAATAATATATGTATCATCCTGGTTCATTATGGAACACAAGATTCCATTCGAGGAAGATTGTGGTTTGAGATAGTTTTGGGTAGAGTTTTAGATTTTCTTGATTTCCTTGTAGAGTAAAAGAAAAAGAAATTTTTTTTTATATTTTGGCTTCATTCTTCCTACTTCCATTGTGTTCTCCTATGCCTTTGTGTATGTTTTTAATTCAACCCACATACAGTGCTACATAAACTCATGGCACATGTTGTGGATACTAGAAATAAACTAAAATTGTTTAAAGTTGATGTGCAAGTGGATAAAATCATATCTATTAGTTATAAACAACATAAGATTTCTATAAGTCCAAATCTACATAGATAAGAATCTATGTTAGTATTTCATTGAGAGAGTTAAAATTATAACATATATTTTTACTTTTAGAAACCAATATTATATATTTTCCAAAGAAAAGTGTCAAATACTTTGTGAATTAGCTTCTAGTTCATGTAAATCCCAAATGATATAACATAGATTATTAATATATACTAGAAATTAAACCAATAGAAATGATCATTATTAGTATTACATGAAAAAATATTACATTCTATAAGGTTCACTATGCTCTTATCACGTTGATTGGAATGGAACACATATGACTTAGCTTCTAGAAATTAAATATGATAAACAATAACATACTATACTTAATTCACATCCTCCATTATTATATTTAATGAATTTATCATATTCTTGAATAGTGCCAAGAATAATTATAGATTTAATTGAAGGATCATGTTATGGTGAGATTCATCTCCTTTGCTAACCATGTATATCAAAAAACTATATTGATGCTTTTGGTTTCCTTATATATAGATTTTATTTTAGAATATTATTTAAGCATAAATGAAATTCTTTGCATCATAAGATCATCTAGACATGCCAAAAATGAGAATAATATTATAAAGGTTTTATATTTGAGGTGTTAAGATCTAATACCATGTTTGAGTTGACAATAGTTGTATATAAATAAAATTTTGCACAAGATTTGACATAGAATATAATGAAAATTAAAGTTATTATTTTTCTTTAGTGTAAGTAAATAAAGTACTAAAATTTCTTTCCACCACATGATAAGATAGTATAATAACCAATTATACATCATAAAACATACATATATTCTTATATAACAAAGTGCGAAGAACCTTATATCAAGTTATGCTTACCCAAAAAGTAGGAGAGCAATTGAAATTATTGTAGGAAACAAAGACTAGAGTTTTTTTTTTTTTGATAATATGGATGAAGGAGTGTTGAAAGGATATCCAAATATTTTACAAAATTATAATAGTCACCAATGGAAAATCGAAAAAAATAAAAATAAACATAAACAACACATAAACATACTAGCCTTGGAATAGAACCACTCTAGGAACCAGATGATCCAAAGAGAAACAAGAAAAACTAAACCACTAAACTAAGGAAGAAAAAAAACCACATAGGGGTAGAAGAAAAAATAGAGAGGCACACAAGCCAAAAAATCCAAAATAGAACATAACTAAAGAAAACATATACACAAGATGGACATTAAACCATGTAGAGAGAAGCTAGGACCCCTACCAGACCAATCAAAATTTGGTACAACTGGGACATGTAATAATCTACTCTTGTACTTATTCATATCCTGAGCTTTCCAGCCCATGAGAGTAAGAATATCCTCTACACAAAAGATTATAGCCTGCATGGATTCAATTAGAGATCACTATAGTTTCAATAGTATATTTTTTAGATATTTTAGGTTTAGAATTTTGTCTTATATTCAAGGATTCTATGCCTTTCTCATACTTCCCACTCTGAGAGTTAGTTTTGATTTCTTGGAAGGCAACATATACTTTTTAGAATCAGAATCATCTATGTTCATTGGATCCTTATAATTTTTTGCTAATGTAGTGATCAATCTCTTAGACCTTCTAGTTCTTTATTCATTACCTCTTGATCCTTTAGGAGAAGAATCAACCACCCTCACCATAGGTCCCACCAAGTGAGTGACATTTATAGCATCCTGACTTAAAGAATTAAAATATCCTAACTAGAAGAGTTAAATTAATCCAAAATTGGATAAGGAGCCTTGTTATGTGAGTTTATGATGTTATCTCATTCAAACCTCTAGATTTGACCATAGAGTTAAAGATCATTTTTACCCGACCTTGATGAGTTGGGTTTAGAGCCACACATTTTCACCCTCCTGATCATCCTGGCCAAATATTGATACAAGAAATATGGGATATTAATCATCCTCTTGTGACAGAGGCTATTCAAAAACATAAAATGGTAGCTCTATAGAATTTCTTATTTCTCATCAAGAGTAAAGTACTGCATGATAACCAAATCCACTCAGTCCCATTAAGACTTTAGTGAATTTATATTAAAACCATTCTAATTTTTGACTAACTCCTCTTCATATCCAAGGAAAATTTGTGCCTCCTTTGCTAGAAGGTGTTTCTCTTTGTTTTGCACCAAGCCATCCGCTACCAATCTAATCACCTTAGCAATCAAAGGAATATTAATTTCAAACTCAACATTGCCAACTCTGACCATACCATCTTACCAAGAGTATGCCAAGTATTTGGCCATTTCCCTATTATGGCCAACAAACTTTAGAAGACATTGTATAGTTTTCCCCCTCTTTAAGATCTTCCTAAAATCCTCATCTACGATCAAGGAGTTTGGCTCCAGTATTAGAGTTACCATTATAAAAAATTCTTGGTTTCCACTCAGAGAAGTCCACTTAACTTTAATGCTCCCTTTATCACTCGTAAGGCCACCACAAACAGAGATGCTCAAATATATAAAAATAACCTAATAGAGAGTGATTGAGCATACCAGCCTATCAACCATCCATCTTGGAGACTCATGAATCACCATGACCAAAGAGGGGAGATATATTTCCAAGATACTCATCCAGATAAGAATGCAATGCCTTGAAATATCATGAAGGAATGCAATCCATATGCCACCTTTGCACCAACTTGCATAGTGGGAATCACACCAAAGAAAAACTACCTTGTTTATATTACCAATATGTATTGGGAAGTTGCTAAGTTAAGAGACACTAATATAGATACATAGGTGCATTGAATTGAACTAAAAGGTGATGATACCCACTATTTTCCATAGCAAAACTTTGCATGTGTTAAATGACCTCCAATTTGGATTAATAATTAAGTTCAATTTCCATATCCATATTAGCTTTTGGATGTTTGAGAAAGGAATAGACCAACTAAATGGTCCAATACCATAATGGTAAAGGATTATAAGTAATCTACCTATCCTTCCACATTGAGGGCTCCATGCCACTTGGAAAACCATGCCAAAACTACCCAAATACCTTATTCCAATGCCTCTTCATGACTTGATTTGTGTTAACTCTATTCTCATGAGTGTAATCCTCCCATCATATTTTGGGTAGCCTTATGATAGCATTATTTTCTAGAAAATTATGACTAGCAATTAGGAAAAAGGATGGGTCCTTCATGTGGGTATTTTTATTGAAGTGACAATTACTAATTACGTTAGGTTACCATCTTGGACCCTTCTAGATCAACCCTAATCAAGACCTTTTGGGAACCCATATTCTCTACCTAGGGTTTTGAACACATCTTCACCATCTATGTGCTTAGTTATTACAATATCAGTTGGTGCTAGAAGAGAGGCCATTTAAATTTAAATTTTGGTAGATCAAATAATTCAAAGTTTTGACTGTTGGTTCTTAATTGAGGGAAGCCTAAAGGTGCAACTTATTAAATTTGGGGAGGGATCTACCTTTTTCTAAAATAATTATTGAAGGAATTCAAAACCACTAGGAAATTACCCCACTAAATAGATAATTCTTGTTGGGATAGACCTTGGTTGGCCAAAAAATCCCATTGCCTTATTTCCTTCTCTGAAAAGGTTCTTGAATTGAATGGATTCTAGTCTTTATATCATTATTTGAAATTTTCCAAGTGGGAGTTTTGATTCCTTTGATCATGTTTATAATGTTAAAAGAGTCTTCCTCTATAATTATCTTCCTACATTCCAAATATTCTAATTGAGAAACCCCTTGAAATAGTACTCTTGATTCCATGAATGGTAGAGTATATTACGTAATTTGGGTCATGTAAATGTACCACTCATTGTACATAACTAGAGTAATAGATTACCTTAGAGGGTAGTTAGCTAGTTACTTCAATTTATATGATAAGTGCACAAGTGTTTATGTGCAAGTTGTAAATTTTCAAGGTGTCTCTTTGTATAGCTAGGTAGATTGTTGGCCGAGCAATCCATATTTCTATATAAAGGTATCATTGTATGTAGTAGTAGGTATAATAGGTAGATCATCATAAATATTGGTGATGGATATAATGTAGTTCTTGTTAGAGTTAAAGTGCACTATGCCTTCACCTTGACACTTGTCAGTTTCACTTGACAAGTGTCATGTGTTGAATATAGGCTTATGCCTATATATTGTAACCTATTTTTATCAATAATTAATCCCTTCAGTTTTCCCTCCTAACATTTGGTATCAGAGCGGGCTTTCCCTGCCCTGTGAAACCCTTGAGGGGGAATTTCCTTCATGGAAATCCTCCCTCCCCCCTTCATGGCGATATGCAGAAGCAGCTGCATAAGGAGGTTCTGACCTTCATTACTTCACCAAAACTGATGTATTATCGAGCTGCGCCCAAGACTATAGCTGCATTACACCAAAACTATGCCTTTCCAGACTACAAATGGTGAAACAATTCATGACGAGTCTACCAGTTATGTAATCATGGGGTCGTTGCGGTGCCTCTACCACATTTTTTCAAAGTCTAACAGAGATGAATGATTTTTTGAGGAGCATTCCGAGATGATCTGCATAGCTTGTTCGGAGCGGTGGTCTTGAACCCTGAAACTTACCAGGTCCCGAAATCGGACCCGGACTACTGCATCGGGATTCCAGTCTACTTCAAGAATCTTTAGCGACGGGCGTATTTGGATGCTATGGCCATTGTTGGGTTGATGGTGAGAGCATGGGGGTTTCTTTATCGGGAAGCGCCCCTGTAAATCACCAATTCCCTACACTATTTTGGCATTGTTCGTCTGTTTGAGGGAGACGTCAACAAGAACAAGGGTTATTTTCGTTCAAAGGCAACCCGCTTTTCCATCGTATTCCATGGTATATCGATGAAAAATCGGGGTCTCGCTTCCCCCGTACGGAGGCCGGGGCACTTTGCTCTCAAATTTGGGGCAACAATTAGCGAAATCCGTCAACTACCGCGAGGGAGATCCGTCGCATAATCAGCCACCCCACGACACTGGCCCATTTGTTCTGAGAAGATGCCGAGCATCTATTTTTTCAAAATATCAATCAACATCTACGGCAGTTTCTTTGACAGGTGACTGAAGATTGTTATTCATGCACGACTCCTAGTTTTTGATTTTTTCAATAGAAACTTCCAATTGGACTGAGAAGCGGTGGCACGTGGGCTCCGTGGTGAAGTAGTACAAGACAGGTGGAGAATAACATTTTGAAATGGCTGTTAATATTCTTTAAATATATTTTCCACGTAAGTAGTGGAAGTGAAGAGGCCTACAATGACCTGTTTTTCAACATCGGCTTCAACGCCTTCGGCTTAGTGGGAGGCAAGAGATGGAGGACACGGCGGCTACTTTGTGGGTGTTATTTTAGCCAAATCAAATGAGACCATGCTTGTATGGACCGCAGGCAGGCGGCAGCATGTAGGCGGCGGCGCGTTGCTCCAGTTTGAAAGACAACGGCAACTTCGTGCTTGTGAACCGGAGCTTCGATGTTTTTCTGGTTGCGGCTGTGGCATGACAATAGGCATGGTGGCGGTTGCAGAAGAGGTGGAAGATCTCAATAGCACCTGTGCTTTCAGAAGCATGCGTCTCTCAGAGAAGGAAGCAGCAGACAAGGGTCAGCAGGCACATGTGATTTCAGTATTTTTCAAATGTATCTGGAAATTCATTGCACTGGAGCTGGTGCAATTATAGCTTTCGGGAGCTGCGACGAAGAGCAGAATGTTGAGTTGTGTTTGGGTGGCTGCAGCAGTGGCAGAGCACTGGGCTGAAATTGCAGCTACCCTCCAATCTGAATATGACAAGAAGACGGCAGTGAAATGGCAAGAAGACGGCAGTGCAACGGCCGTGGCTGCCCCCGACGATGTTTCGATCGAGAAAAGCGTTGGCCCATTTATTTGAGAAGATGCCGAGTGTCTATTTTTTCAACACCACTGTGCTGGAGATGTTAATGAAGATGTTGTGCTACTGATTTTCCCTTTTTTAAAGACATGCACTTTGATTTTCATTTTAGACCTATCACTTTATTTTTCATTGTATGGAGGATTGGCATTAGTATTGGCCGAAAATATGGCCTCAAATCATTTATTTAAAATTTGTTTCCACAAATGAGTGGAGAGTGCAAGGTTCTCATGACATTTCAAAGATGGCGTGCATAGCATGTTGTAATTCCACTGCGAGGGAAATTTTAAGACTGTTTTTATTTCGCCTGAGAGCGATGCCACTATTGAGCGATGTTGTCTATTTACTACCTAGATAGGCATGGTATTGGTTTCCACATGTTGAAGGCCCCATTCAAATACAAGTATAGGGGTATTTATAGTCGTTGGAAACGGTTTTCCACGACGGACACAATGGAGGTGTCAAATTGTAATTTTGAGGCTATTTTAGTTCAATTTTTTTAGCCTCAAAATTTTTCTACCTTGGAGTGCACTTTCGGTTGTACCCGACACTCCCAAGGTAATTTCATATGTGATCCTTGTATCTAGTGATCTTTTCTATACACTTGGCGAATGCAGCGGCTGGTTACCCATGCATTTCGATGGGATGACATGGTCACCATAAGGACACTTATACTAGGGACTACAGACATAGACACCCTAGACTCTATCCAAGGTTTTTTTTGGATCTACTTCTGAAGACTACAGACGAAGACACTTCAGAAGATTCTCTTCTTCTCTCTTCCTATTTGGATCTATGGCTCATTTTATTGTATTGAGTGCATTTTCGGTAGAGACCGACACTCTTATATGGCTCATTTTTCCTTTCATTAGGTGCATTTTTGGCAGAGACCGACACCTTCTAGATTGAGTTCACCATGAGGAGGGATTTCATACTCATGGTGAATCTATTCAGTGACCTACGAGAGGCAACAGACCCAGAAGTGGCTGACCCTGAGGCACCCATGATGACCTCAAGGCACTTAGACGACTGACCTAGTGGCAACAGACCTATGGAAGTGGCTGACCCTGAGGCAACAGACCGAGATGTATACACAGTGAATCTAGCATTATTCATAGTTGGAGAGCCAAGAGCATAGAGCACGAGCCTAGACCAAATCAGCAATAAGAGAGGATGATAGGTTGTTTTCGAGAAGTCAACATTAAGGGGGAATGTTACCTAATGTTGACTTACTTTGTTTTTTCTTTAGTTAGGATAGTGCACTTTAAGGGGGAATGTTAGAGTTAAAGTGCACTATACCTTCACCTTGACACTTGTCAGTTTCACTTGACAAGTGTCATGTGTTGAATATAGGCTTATGCCTATATATTGTAACCTATTTTTATCAATAATTAATCCCTTCAGTTTTCCCTCCTAATAGTTCTTTAGCATCAGTTCTCGAGTGTTTATTTCCTCCATTATGCATTGTATCATTTTTCTTAGTTTTCATTAATAGCATATTTTAGCATCTTACATTTTTACATATTTAGAATCCTATGATTGCATTCTCTCTTCGCATACACCATCAAAATCTAACAATGGTATCAGAGCCATAGTATATAACTAGGAATAGGAAAGTCATAAGAAATATTGAGAGGAGAAGCTAATATTAGTTCCAAAATTTCTAAGATTACATTTGACTAGATTCTTTCCATAGAGTTGTAGAAAAACTCATGAAAACTAGGACTCAAAATTCATTCTACTAGATTTATAAATCAACTAGTGAATATTCATCATTGATAACATTTAGAATCAACTTACTAATACTTTCATGTAGGAAAATGAAATTGAGGGAAGCTCTATTGCAAAGCAGCACATTATAGATGAAAAGGCCATATAATCCTTGATCTATAAGAAAATACCACAACAACCTTGATCCAAAATAAAAGGCCATAGAAACCTTGAACTTGAAGAAGACTCTAGAGAAGAGTCCATGAAAAGATATGAGATCTATGATCTCATTTGTTGATTGAATACTTCCTCTAGAATAAGTTGAAGAGACCCATAAAATATCTCATTGAAGAACATTAATCCCTAGAAGAGATAGATAAGGACTATCAAAAAGTAATATTCCAAATATCCATGAAGAATATCTCATTACTAACACCTCCATAGTTTAGGGTTGAAGGAAATGTGTCATCAAGAAGACCAAATAAGTTGCAAGACTAAATATCTTAGAGAGGTATCAAAGAGAAACAAGGAGAAGGCTTGGAGAGCCTCATTGTAAAAATTGGAGAAGTCATCAAAGTAGTTCCTAGTAGAACTCATTAGAGAAATTCACTACAAAAGATAGTGGAATAAGTTAGGATAATTCTCACCATTCGACAACAAGCCCAAAGAAGAAATATTTGGCAAAAAAATTATCAAAATTTAGAGAGAAGATTCATGAAGACCTCAAGACCTTTAGATTCTTGAGAAGAAAGTCCTATTTGAATTCAAAACTCAAATAGAAGAAACCTACCAAATACGAGAAGAATTGGATATTGTCTTTCATACCTAAATAAGGCACATTTCAAAGATAAGAATTTGAAATATTTACAAAAAAGTACTGAAAGGTTTATTGAAGGATAATATTTCAATGAATATATTGACTACTAAAAGAAAATAATCAAGATAGCATTACTAGCTACAAGACTTCGGAGTTCCAGGCCAGATCCTTAAGGAGAAGTTGAAATCATCTACTATAATTTTAGAGTAGCAAACTAGATGCATTCACACCTATGAGCAACCACCATTCTAGATAGTAAATTTTGTGATTCAACTCATTAATATATTCATCATCAAAGGTAAGCAACTTGGTTGCAAAAGGTTCATTACTTGAACACTTAATTCAGATTACTACTCAACTTCATTAAGCACCTTATAAGAATTTGGAATTTTTAAAATATAAAGTTGAATTTTAAGTTCTCAAATCAAATGCAAAAGATAGTTTTTGTTAAGGTTAATTATATATGCATTAATAGGAGTTAGATACATTCTTCCTATTATCTAATTATTGAGAAGAGGACTACATTAAGGAATTTGCAATGATCATTAGTGCATTTGAAACTAATTTGAGAGCTTATTAATAGGATCAATAAGGTGAGATTAAACTATATTATTGGTTCATTGCACTATACTAGTTTTTCATTAAACTAGTTACTCTCAAAGGGTTATTTTGTGTATTGATTGTTAATATCAAGGACACAAAAAATTGTAAATATCAAAGTGTCTAAAGACACTATTCATAACTCAATACTTGTAAGATATAATTGCCTATAAAAGCAATAAAAAAGCATCATATTCATCCAAAGAGTGGAGAAGAAATACACCATCAAGATCCTTGAAAAGAAGCCAAAATCAAGACTTGGTGAGTGTTAAATTCAAGGTACACTAAGAGCTCATTACAAGTAAGATATTAGTGCAAAAATTACTCCTTCAAGGACATATTATCTATATTATTATCTTGGTTTCATTAATATATTAACCAAGTGAAGGAGAGAGTTTCATAGAAGAGAATACAAGATCAATCAGCCCTTGCCTACAAGAAATAGTACAAAGAAGCTACCATTAAAACCAATAAAAGAAGCTTGCAAAAGAGAAGGTACAAAATCAAGGTATTGTATTACAAATCTATTTACATTATTTTGCACCATAACATATTGTTCTACATAAAAAGAGGACAAAATTTGAGTGTACTAGGGACACATCCTCTACAAGAGAGAAAAATCAAAGAAGCGGTCATAGAAGAGCACTATTTGAATCTAGAGAGAAGAGCTAACAAATAGTTCTCATTATGATATCTAAAAACATGCTTATTGAGTGATATTTTTGTCCAATCACAAAAATATACCCATATTCATGATTCTTCCTAGATATGCTATCTTGCAAGGAAATATTTGTAATTTCCCCAAGGTTATTTTAATGTGTTAAACTTACATATAATACTTAGTAAAATATGAAATGCTAAAATCTAATTGAACACCTCAGTGTTGCATATACATGTTAACAAGGGGCCTATTTTTGTATTGATTTGATTTGTAATGACTTTTTTGTTCATGGATTTTGTGAAAAAGTGAAATTATTGACAAACTAACAACCTTCAAAATTTGATAAATATTTGATTTGAGCTTTTGAACATTTAATTTTAATTGTTTTATCTGAAATTGTTAATCAAATTTTTTCTTCTTTTGTTAACAAAATTTTATCTTCTTTTGTTAACCAAATTTTATCTCTTTTGCTAACCAAATTTAATCTTCGATTGTTAAGCCAATTTTATCTTCGTTTGTTAAGCATATTTTATCTTCTTTTGTTAATATTTTCTTGAAAATAAAAATGAAATGTTTAAATATAGCTTTTCCATATACGGAATTTGGAATATCATATTAATTATTAACTATAATGAAAATTTTGAATTTATTGAAATTTCAATTTTCATAAATTGAAACTAATTGATTATTTGGAAAAAATATGCAAAGTTTAAAATTTCAAATTTTCGTTAAAAAATGTGAATTTATGTGAAACTAAAAATTTGAAATTTAATTCTTGAAACCAACATATTTATTTTTTGGGGTTTCAATGCATTAAACTTATTAAAAATTTCGAATATATTGCCAACATGAAATATTTTTAAATAAATACACTTGTAGAATACCTTGCTTCAACAAATTACAATGGTGAAATTTGGCAAAGTCCAGCAACTTGGGAGGAGAGGTTTCTTCAAGTAAGCCCTCTTTCCAACGTGCACTTGCTCCACAAAGTCTTTGACCCCTTTTTCTTTACTCTCCATGGGGATTTAAAATTTTGAAAAAAAATCTTCACTTAACTTTTTCTCGTTTGGTTTCCCAATGCTTCCTTCAATGGTGAATCATTCACCTTCATCTTCTCTTCCTTCTACAACTTGTAACTACAATGTTTAAATTACATCAAACTTTCTTTAATGTTTTTTTCAAATGTCACGAAGGCTCTTGTATACAATAATTTCCCTCTTCCATTTGAAATGCATTTGCTCACATATTGGAAGGCTAATGCAATGAAATCATCAATTTATAAAAATACTGTAACAAATATTCCTTGAATAGTAAATGGTAGCAGTGTTATCTCATCCACTCATTGTGACCTACCAGTGCACAAAAATGATGTTTGATTCCATTGTTGAAAGCGACAAGCATGCCATCATTAACTACTTCAACTATTTTCATGAACATATCCATGTTCCTAGTAGTTGCTATTCATATTATCCATCACATAAATACTACCAATAATATTGAGTGATTTACTTTGATATAATAAACATCGCCCTTGACAAACATAATCCGATGTACTCACATAACCAGAATTGTTGATATTCCTAGATGATATGCAAATGTGAGACACTCAAAATGTTGGCTAAACACCAATTTAGAGGATGTCACTTGTATCAATGTGTTTTGATGATTTTAAAATAGCCTATAGTCTAAAAATATTTTCTTTTTCCAACGTCCAACGCCCCATAGAATGATCAATTTAATATTCTATTATTTTATGGACTAAGAAAAACTCTAATAATATCTCCACCATCCATTGCATCATAAGTGCCACTGGGTACATTTCCTCCTTTGTAAAATTTATCTATGTATTCTAAAAATTTTGCTTCAGTCCATATTTGTCTTCACCACTCACATTAATGTGATCTTTACACTTTTAATTATGGCAACTCATTTGGTATGTGATGTCTACATGCAACTAATTTCATTAGACTTGATTCTATATCTAAATTTCTTTCACCATTGTAAATTTATCATGGTATTGAACAAGACTACCTCCAAAGTTCTGCTGTGTACACAATGATCATATGAATGACATTAAATGATCCTTCTATGCATTGTTATAGTATGTATATAGGCGTGTTGGATGACATTGTGGTTTAACTTCTCCATAGGGGAATTGGGGATCTATATGAGAGTTGGTAGATATTCACGTGCTACTTTTTCTTCTATCCTCATTCCAACTAATCAATTCTCAAATCTCATAGCATCCTTTTCCTTATTTATTTTAAGTGAAAAAAAATGGACCCTCACTACCATTGACACCTACTGTTATTTGATGCTGACTATTATTGTTGTTCACTACACTCATAAAACACCATAGTTGCTTTGATTATCATTAATATTATTTTGGTGAACATTCTCCACGAGCTGGTAATGCCAATATCTTGTCCAAATATGGAACCCATAAATTAATAAAACATGTGTCCATAAGACCAACCTTGATTTTTTTTTCTTCTTCTACCTCATCTCTTTACTATCCATAATGTGTTCAATGGTTATTTAAATAAAAAATATGCTATACATCATTTTTACCATCTTCTAGAGTATCCTTTGTTAAAGGGAAAATGATTCAGTTTGAAAAGCACCCATAAAATTCCATACACAATCAACTATATACAACACTGCATAAAACTTAGATACCACCCAACACCAACACATATTGTGCCCTAGACTGCATTCAAACTAGTTGTTGCATCATATTTAAACTTGGTATACTTGATAACATTATATCATCAATTTTGGTATGTAATGATCTTATTCTTCCAAAAACATCTCACACTATTGTTCAGTAAAGCACGTTTCTCCAATCACAGCATGAGAGTCTTGTGTGATGATAAAATTTCCAAAAATAGGTCAAAAATGTAACCTTGTTTAATCCCACATGCATTCATGGATGGCATAATGTGAAATTTATCAATGCCAACATGCAATAGTCTAAATGACTCAACTAGCTCTTTGGAGGCACCTCCAACTCTATGGTGGGGTGGACCGTTCCACTTGGCAGTGTTTTGGAAACCTTTCTTTGTGTGGATTCTCAAAAACTATGTCCTATTTTGATCAAAACCATATCCTGCATTGACCACGCCATGATGCGGCATTCACTGTTGGACAAATTTTGGTTCATCTCAAAAATTGCATCCACAACCATTTTAATAACCTATCATAGAAATCGCATGAGTTAAACTTCTGTAAGAAAATTAGATTAAAGCTTCTCAAAATGAAATCATTTATAAAATTAAATTAACGCTTTCTAAAATAAAACATGTTGATATTTTAATTTAGAACATGTGTAATGGTTGTCTCAATTCATTTATATACATATATATTATCATTTTCTTTTTTTTGTTTGTTTTATTTTTATTTTATTTTCATTATTATTATTATTATTTAAATTTCAAACTCTTGTGTGATTCACCATGTAGATGGACAATGAATAATTATAAGGATCTAAGGTTCCCCCATGTTTTGATTTGGACATAGGATACTCTTATGAAAATATTTTGAAAAAAACAAATGGATAAAACATGACAAGAATGAATCTCTCAATAACCCTTGCAAGGAGCCTACGATAATAATAAACCCTAAAATTTTATGACCCTTTATGACACTAAGAATTGAAACAAACAATGCAAACCAAAAACTATATGAACATCAAAAAAATTTAAGTAGGTTCCCAAATTTGGGGACGTTGTGTGATGGCAACAACAAATAGTGACTCTGCTGAAAAATACTCCTGAGAATTTTGGATAAAGAACCCAGTTTGAAATTAAGAAAACCAAAGATAAAAAATATAAATCATCCAGTAGTATTTGAGAAGTATGGGGTTAGATAATTTCAACTAAAAATAACTACTCCATTTGCTTCAGCTTAGTGTGTGTTTTGTGAATTCATTCTTTATTTTTGAATCCATCAAAATTTGATCACTTGTTTTGCAATTAGGCTATGAAAAATGTTACTCATAAAATTTTACCTCTGCATTTCTCCACTACCATTAAAGCATCCATATTTCTTATGGAGATGATATTAATCTCTTATAAATCTTGCTCTAATACCATACATGCATCTATAGCCCTGGTAGAGATTATCTAAACCACTTGATTGATTTACATTTTTTATAATAATTTGATTATTTTATGAATATCATATGCACCTCTTGGGTTAGAGATCATCTAAGTCTTAAGGTGGATTCTATAAATGTTTTTTGCCTAATCAAAAACCTAGAATGATTTCATCCTTAAGGAGTCAAAAATGTCCTTTAAATGTGAAGCTTCAGCAAAATGTCGCATTACTTCAATCTCCACTACTTTAATCAACAATTCTATAATACCTACTAAACAATCCAATTTCCTTAGCCCCAATTTCACCTAATTTCAAACAAGTTATCCATATTCCATGACTAAGAAACATTTACCACAAAGTAATTTTTTTTTAATGCAACTACATAGCCATACCACAATCTAGAAAACCAAAACCAAAACATGCTATGAAAATGAAGAAGCAAAATGTGAACATAAACCAAAACATAAAACTTTGCATGAACCTACATTATTGAAAGACCAAACATAAACAATATTTCAAAAATGAAAATTAAAAAAACAAACCAACAAGTTATGACTACATCCAAATCGTGTGCACACACACAAAATTATGTACAAGAGAAAACCAAAATGAAATTCCAAAGTTACATACAAGAAAAACTTGAAAAACCAACAATTATGTACAAGAGATGAATATATATAAATTATGGATATGCTTTCTATCTCAGGGATGGAAATAGTGCTTTAAAACTTACCCATTGATAAGCAAAACAATGTTCCCTCCACTTAATTTTTGCAATCTAAACACATTTTCCTCAAGAATCTCATAAATTTTGTAGGGACCTAACCAAAGATTATTAAATTTATCATGATCGCCCTTCAAATTTTTTAAATTTGAAAATATTATCAATTTTTTCATGTGCCTTATCCCATAATAAAACCAAATCAATGATCCTAAATACCTTAATCTTAGCTCGTTTATCGAACCACCTTTTAGCCATATCTTGATGTTTACTAAAATAAAGTAAAGCATCCTCTCGTTTTCATCTAAATGCATGAGGCGAGTAAGATGAGATTCCTATTGAACATAAAATAAATGATAGGGTGATGTTCCTATGGACTCTTTAGTTCTTGTTCTATTTGCCCATAACGTAAATTTCAATTTATTATGCAAGTCCTGAGGATTATGTTCAAGCAATTTTTTAATAATTGAAAACAATTCTTAATAGATGATTCTAGTAAAACATTACCTTGTGGATAATAATAGGAATAAAATTTTATGCTCACCTTGTTTTTGTATACCCATTCTATAAACTACAGTTAAGTGAAAGTAGAAACATTGTCACAAACAATAGACTATGATATACCAAATATAGTAGCAATGTATCCTAAAAATTGAATGACTATTTCAAAAGCACAGTTCTTAGTAGGAATGGCCTCAGTTCATATGGTATAATAATATGTGGTAGTTAAAATGTATTTGTGTCCAGGTTAATATTTTGGGTTTGTATTTCCTATAAATTCTAAACCCCATTGCGTAAATGATCTAGACTCAAATATAGGCTATAAAGGCATGGTAACATTTCATTCTTTGTTGGCGGTAATCTAACATATCATAAGAATAAACATGGGCATGGGCATATTTGAAAATGTAGGGCCAATAGTAACCAGATCTCAAACATTTGTGCATTGTGGCATTAGCTAATTTATTCCCAATACCATACTTATCATGAAAATCCTTAATAATTTGTATGGATTCATCCTTACTTAAACATCTAAGGAAAATTCCTTTGTGATTTATTTTGTATAACATATGAGCTTTAATAATAAAATTAGAGCTCTTTAATCTAAGTACTCTTATTTGCATAGCATTAAAGTGATCAGGGTACTTACCATTCAAAATAAAATACACAATGTCATTATACCATTCATTCGTGGTGATGCTTTCTGTAGTGTATTGATGAAATGTCATTTGAGGATCAATTTTAGCTAGAGACTTTGTCAAACCTTGTCCTCTAACTAGCTTCATCATATGGATCTCTAAATAAAACTCCTCAAAAGTAGCCAACTATTTACCTATCCTTTCTCTCAGTTCATTTTGCATCAACATTGTTTTGATAGTTGGGATAGGTACTACTACAAAAATTTTACTGTGCAAAATATAATTTTTGATCTTCTTTACAATATTTAAAAGAGCATATACATATTTATCCAGAATAGTGTATTTCAACTAAGCATCTTTTAGTGGTGAACTCAAGAAAGCAATATGATTTTTTGAAATATTTTTGTTCTTTTGAGTTAATACACTAGCAAAAGAATGCTCAGAAAGAAATGAATAAATGTAGAAAGGTTTCTTGTAATTAGGACTCACAAGCACATGGAAAAAATAAAATATTGCATTTTTAACATCTTGAAAAGTTGCTTTAGTTTCACTAGTACAATTAATATGAGCATCCTTTTTCAACATATCATTTAATGGTTTGATAATTTTAGCAAATCCTAAAATGAATTTCCTGACAAAATTGATTTTTACAAAAATTGATCATAATTATTTTTTGTTACCATGAAAAGGAATTTTATGGATGGCTTCAATTCTTTTAGGATCTATGGAAATTCCATATTTTGATATGACATGACCTAAAATTTTACCTTCAGTTACTCCAAAAATGCACTTTTTTTGGAATCAGGGAAATGCCATGTTCTCTACACCTTTGAAGAACTTTTCTCAAATTATTAACGTGGCCATATATGTTCTTTGAGAAAATAGGAATGTCATCAATGTCAATAACTATTCATTTACCTGTCAAATATCTAAATGCATAGTCCATGGCTCTCTAAAATGTGGTACCTAAATTAAGTAATCTAAAAGGTATCCTTTTATAAGTAAATATATCCTACTTCATAGTAAAAGTAATTTTCATTCTATATTTTGGATAAATAAGAATTTGGTTATATCCAAAGTAACCATCAAGAAAAGACATCATCTCAAAACCATTCAACATTTGCAAAATATGATCAATGGAAGGTAAGGGGTAGTTATCCTTTTGTGAGGCCTTATTGAGATTCCTAAAATCAATACATAAATGGATTTTACCTATTTTCTTTCTAACTGGTATAATGTTTGCTACCCATGTAGAGTGTTTTATTGGAGAGTTAATCTTAGCATTCAATAATTTCTTAACCTCATTTTGTATAAGATTCCCTAGCAATGGGTTAACTGGTCTTTATATTTTATCTAAATGGTTTGGAATCTGGATTTAAAGGAGTAGTATGTATTATGGTGTTTTTATTAGTCTTTAAATTATCATAACTCCATGCTATTACATCAACGTAATATTTAAGAGCATAAATTATTCCTTCTTGTTCTTTATGAGTGAAAACCTTTTCTATGAGTACATTATGTGGGTTTTTACTAATCCCAATATCAATAGAATTATAGGCATCCTATGAGAGTGAGTATTTATTATAACTTTTGATTTTGTAATCAATATCAAAAAGCTTTTTGATAGAAACTATGGCTTTAGGAATCACATTGATTTTCTTTGTTACCTCATGATCTTTGTTTTCATATTCTTGCAATATTTCATCCTCATCGATCACCTAATTTTCAAAAACACCTGAATTAGTTACAAAATAAAAAATATGCATATCACTTTCAAATACTTTTAAAATTTTCACATTTTTAGATATAAAGGGATAGGGTATTAACTCAATTGAAAATTTCTTTAGCCTCCTTTTATCAATAAGCTTAAGAGTACCTACTATGATAGATAAAGAATCAAAAATTCGATTATTCTTCCTAGATATCAATGAAATATTGAAAGCATAGAATTCATCAATAAAATACCTAACTCTATTTTTGTAATGAATTAGCCTTTTATCATGACATGTAAATTGGAATTTCACCTATTTGACAACTAATTTTGAATCTCCTAAGACTTTCAAACATTTAATGTTTTTATTTAGAGCTAACTGCAAAGCAAATATTAAGGCCTCATTTTCTGCATTATTACAAGTGTAAGAAAATTATAATCTATAAGCTGCTAAATATGACTTACCTTTGGGACTCATTAACTCTACCCCAGCTCCACTACCTTTTTTGTATTTAGATCCATAAATTTAAGCATCCAAAGAATATTTTCATCCTTAATTGGATTAATATATGGTATTTCATTTTTAGATTCACCTACATCCAATTTTGTTTCCAAAGTATAAACACCTAACTCAGACTCATTGTAAATAAGTTTATTGGTCTTGTTATATTCAGAAATCAAATACTTGAGTCTAGGTTCTCTTTAAACTTTTATTTTATTAGCAACACCCTTCCATGGTAGCCAAATATGTAAAAAATTAGTGACCATATATCCGTTCAAGTTCCTAGACCAATATCTACTCAACAATATTCCATACTTACCAGGTATATCTACAACATGTATATCAATATACTCTTGTATCCTGGGTTTTGAGGCTAGCTATATGTGAACATTCTTAAGCATTCCAACCACATGAAGTTAATATTTATCCAGATGCACAACTATCCTATTAGAAGGGACGAGTTTGAAACCCAATTTTTGATAAATAATGTGAGGCATGACATTACCATATGCTATTGAAACAATAAGACAATTATGTATATTTCTTCCTATAATTCTTATGGTCAAGAGAAAGGGAGGATCTTATGTTTTGTGCCTTGGTGAAACAAATTGCATATCCATGATTTTCGGGAATTCATTCTTTCTTTGATTTCCAAAATCTTGCACCAAAAGTTCTTACTGATTTCAACTTAGCCACATCAAATAAATATATATTCGCTTTTGTTTTCTTTAAATCCTCCACAATATTATAGGAAATTTTATCATGTGGTGGTTGAGGCAGATCAAATTTATATGAAAGCATGGGATTGTTTCTAGCGTATGTGTCAGGAGGAATGATGATGTTATTTGAGGGAGTAGAAGATGCAAAAGGAGTTTTAGTCTTAATCCTAAGCTTGTAATTATGATTACTCTTTTTAAATTACCTGAAGGCTTCAAATTTCTCTTCTATAGACCCCTCATACCCTTCTTCATATTCTTAAGTTGATTCAAATGTTTCAACTACTAGTGCTAATTCTTTCCTTTTTCTAGTACTAGCCTATTGGGAAGGATCTTCATCTAAAACAATTTTCATGTTATCCATATCTTTTTATAGAATATCTAGTATTGTTTTGAATTTAAGGCACTCATTATCACTATGTTGTGTCATAGAATGCATCCTACACCAATTGTTTAAAGCCAACTCCAAAAGATTAATAATAGTGCTAGTTTGATTAGAACTAGTGGTAGCATTGTTCTAATTAACAATGGGACTAGGTACTCCTCCATTGTTCGAAGGAGTATTCCATTATTTTATCTGAAAACTAAAATTTCTATTTTTATGAGAGTTTTGAGGTAATTTTTTCTACGTTTGAACCATTTTACTATTGAGTTTTTGGATAACTTATTGTAGGTCATTTACCTAAGAATTAGATTAATTTTTTTATCCTATAGTAGTTTGATTGGTAGTGTTACTCATAGTGGTAGAGGGATTTAGAAATTTTGGCAAACTTTGATTTTGGATAACCTATGGAAAAGTTGTATTATTTTGATAAAATTTTGACACATTTAGAGTGGGTATTGTAGTAAAGAATATAGTTATGGTTTGAGCATTGGTTTCTGCTATTTAGTAAGTGGTGGATTAATTTTATAAATATAGTAGAGTGGTAGGATAAGTGGGTGTGATGGTTTGATTGTATGGAAAATTGAAGTTATTGAATGGAATGGCATTCAACATAGGTATTTATTGAGAAAAAACTTGATTGATCATAGGCACTTGATTATAAGCAATTGGATGTCCTATGAAAGGCAACTATCCTATCCCAAATTCTTATGGTATCAACAATTGTTCTACAGGAAAAGCCTCATTGTATGTCATGGAAAGAGTAGTGATTTGATATCTCCTTACAAACATATATGTTAAAGGGTACAACACCTTAAAGTGCATTTTTATGGTAGCATCTTCCTAAAGAGTATAAAGAGCAACTAACTTGCTATACAACTTATGGAAATGAGTATTGAACAATATCAAAGGTTCATTAATATATTTCGTGGTTGATGCAAACTGGTGATAGATCATAGTTAGATCTATGGATAGCCTAAATTGATTCATGAATGTAGTTTCCAACACATTCCAATACATAATGGAATTGGTTGGCAAACTAATATACCAATCATATGCCATTTCATCTAAGATGAGAGGAAACATTTTGCAAGCAACATCCTCATCCTCAACTTGTAGTCTAATTAGTGCATCTTTGTAAGCTTGGATATATTTTTTAGCAATTCTAATTCCATCATGTTTATATTTAGGTAAATACCTTTCTATTTTTTAGGGAATGTTATGGGCTACTCCAATAATGTTTAAAGGACTACTATAAGCACCTAACCAAGCTGCAACTCCTGCAACTACTGCCATTGGAGTTAGAAGTGGGGGAACAAATGGGATGATAGATAGTAATGAATTGCTACTGGGTGGAATAAAAATCATATAACTCTTAGACCTTATGATCCTCTTTGAATAAGAAATGCTATGGAAACTATTATCTTCAAAAGCCTTAGATTGTGTGATTATGACTTTTGGTTCTAGCCTTAAAATATGAAAAACCCTAAGGAACTTTGTCAATACAATAAATTACCTTCACAAAGGCACTCCTTCTAGCACTAATTTTGTTGAGTAATATTTTGTCCAATCACAAAAATATACCCATAGTTAGGATTATGCTCGGATATCCTCTCTTGCAAGGAAATATTTGTAATTTTCCCAAGGTTCTTTTAATGTGTTAAACTTGCGTGCAATGCTTAGTAAAATATGAAATGCTAAAATTTAATTGGATACCTCAGTGTTGCATGTACCTGTTAACAAGGGACCTATTTTGGTATTGATTTGATTTGCAATGACTTTGTCATTCATGGAATCTATGAAAAAGTGAAATTATTTTTTTTTGGTAAGTAAGAGAATATTTATGATTAACATCGGGTTTTAACTGGTTGACCCAAAACCATTTTACAAAATAGGGTCCACTGACCAACTGGACAAAGGCCAAGCCCTAAAAGTTTAAACTGATAACAAAAAGGGCCAAGACCTACTCTTCCAACATAATATAGCCAAACTAAACTATGGAAGCCTAATATTATGGCCATCAGAAAAGAAAGACGCACAATAGAACTAACAAAGACAAAATCCACTTTGAGCCTTCCAATATAAAATTTTTCATTATCTATCACCATTGAGACTGCATGAGGAAGATTTTCAGTCCACGTGATCAAATTTGCTGCTACAATGCCTTCATTTGCCAGCCTATCACTGCCATGTTTGCTTCCCGAAAGGTATGCAAAATTATGGCCTTAGGTCGATCATGAATTAGAGCCCTTGCTTTGTGGATGTAGTCATCAAATCTCCAAGGAGCTCTCTTAGTGTTCTTTAGAATATTTATAATAATAAGAGAATCACCTTCCACCAACAGTTTCCTTGGATAATTCTCTGCCACCTTGAGGCTCCTCCAAACTGCCCTCGCTTCAGCCACATTGTTAGTTTGAGCTCCAAGATGTTCAGCAAAAGGTACAAGCACCTCACCCTTGTGGTCTCTAAGTAAGCCACCAGCCCTGACTTCACTTGGGTTGCCCCTAGATGCCCCATCAAAATTTAACTTAATCCACCCTAGGGGGGGTGGGGTCCATGTGATCATGGTTCTAGGACATACTTGAGGATGATTGAGGCCATAAGTGAGAGGTAAGTTTAATGACTGTCCTAATGAAGCTTCAAAAGGATTTGGAGGTCTAGATGCTGCAGGAACTAAACAAGCATTCTCATTAGCATATACTAAAATTTTTGACAGGACAAAGGATGACTGAGAAACCTTATCCAAGAAGGCCCGACGATTCCTTTCCAACCATATCTGCCACAAGTAGTGATGAAGGCAGATCTTCCACATATACCTAAGACGCCTATTCAAAAATGGAGAAGGCCACTGGACAAATAAGTCAAAAATGGACTGAGGATGGACCCAATAAATATGAAACACTTGTAATAGACCTAACAAGATTAAGATAGAAAAATTACAATACAGAAACAAATGATCAACAGACTCCCACTCAGACATACAAAGATAACACCTATTAACAACAGTGAAATCAAATCAAATATTTATCAAATTTTGAAGGTTGTTAGTTGATCAATAATTTCACTTTTTCCTTTTTCATTGAAAAAGTGAAATTATTGATCAACTAACAACCTTCAAAATTTGATAAATATTTGATTTGAATCTTTGAAAATTTGATTTTAATTGTTTTATCTCAAATTTTTAATAAAATTTTATCTTCTTTTATTAACCAAATTTTATCTTCTTTTGTTAACCAAATTTTATCTTCTTTTGTTAACCAAATTTTATCTTCGATTGTTAAGCCAATTTTATCTTCGTTTGTTAAGCAAATTTTATTTTCTTTTGTTAAGATTTGCTTGAAAATAAAAATGAAATATTTAAATCTAACTTTGCCATATAGGAAATTTGGAATATCATATTAATTATTCACATTAATGAAAATTTTGAATTTATTGAAATTTTAATTTTTATAAAATGAAACTAATTGATTATTTGAAAAAAGTGTGCAAAGTTTAAAATTTTAAATTTCCATTAAAAAATGTGATTTTATGTGAATCTGAAAATTTGAAACCTAATTCTTGAAACCGACATATTTATTTTTTGGGGTTTTAATATTTTATATATTTTTATTTATTTTGTATTTGATGATATTAAAAAAAATGTAATAGGGCTAGGGTTAGAGAAAATAAAATAAGGAACAAGTCACTGAAATATTTTTAAATTTTGACCCGAATTTTCATAAGCAAATATCCTACACTAAACCAACATTAATCTAGCCCATCTTCATGCAGTTCAATATTAATGTGATGCAATGTTCTAAGGAAAAAACAATATATTAAAAATAAATAAATAAGTCATGCCAAATGGATGGCCAAGATGATATCTAGAATTGAGGATTGGAATATTCTTTTAGGTGTTATATTTCAATTAAAAATCCTTATGGGACATCTTGCTAAAAAGGGATGTGATTATGCTCAATTTGTGTTACGCTTGTTACAATCAAAATCTAATAATATTTTATGGTATAGATCATTTTAAATACTTGGTATAATGCTATATTCCATCTTAGAAGGGTGGGGGTTCTCTTTAGAAGATGCTTGTCATTCATAGAACAATTCATATGATGATATTCGATGATTAATTAGCCAAAGAAACCACTTGTCAAAATGTTATGATATTTATTGATTTGGTTGTCTATAAAAGTGATTATCACAATCTCAAATATTAATAATACTATTTATTGAATCCTATATATGAATCAAAAATAAAATTTTAAGATTGAAAACAATTATAAACCTATGCTAGAAGAAGTGGAAGAGGTCATAAATAAAAATTGGTTGTACAAGTTAGATGCAATTGATACTAAATAGTGATGGAGGACCTAAAATGTTATGTAAATACCCCATTTTTAGCTACTCTCATGACTTATTTATTCCATAATATATACATAATTATATCTTGATGAGAGGTTCAATCTTGTATGAAGAACTCATTTTCCATATAGATTTTTGTTACTTTGGTTTTCCTAAGTAAAGAAAATTTTGTGCATCCTAAAATAGCCCATTATTTATAATGATTACAATTGGAGGTCCATCGCATTCAACATGGAAGGATATATCTATATCTACATCTATCTATCTATCTATCTATCTATCTATCTATCTATCTATATATCTATATATATATATAGGAATACTCTAGTCTTATTTTATTCGTCATTGTCATAAGTTTGGTAAAAACCCCTTTGAATATTGTGCCAAAACACAATATTCTTATAATTGGATTAAGCTCCTTTTTAGGGCATATCTTCCTAAATCATTTTATTATAATGAAAGTTTGATTGGACATTGTTTCAACATGATAGATATTATGATCAACTTATCAAATGTTCATAGACTACAATTGCTAATTTAGATATATATGACTAGAAAAAATATATTTTATCATAACAAGAGGGTAGTCCTTTCTATAATATTAAATATATTATTGCTTTTTTGTTTTATTCAATATCCAAAACCAAGTACATAAGGTCAATAGTTATTCCTCCACCTGAGAGAGTTTATCTCACACTTGAAAATTATCCTCATATGATGGTCTCTATTTCTCTTTAAGAGCCTTTTGAACGTGTAGGGTATCTAAGCCACCTACTTTTAAACACTTCCATAGTTTCTCTCATATTTGTACTAAATAAGTAGTCTAATTTTTACATAACAATGATCATAATTCATTATTATCTTCATAGGGTCATTCTCGACCCTTTTCAAGGTCATTTGATATTAAGTATTATTCTATTCTATCTAAGAAATATCATTATTAATGTGTGCTAAATCCTAAATATGTTAGGATTCTAATCCTAACTATTCATATTATTTAATTCATTCATTTAATTATGGACCAACATGTCCTTTCACATCACAACCTTAGATAGATACATATATGCATTTCCATGGGTGTCTTCAAGCATCCATCGAAGAAAAAATATATTATTTATTAAATCCATTGGTTGGTTCTTGCCTCCAGTGTAAAAAGTGATTCAATAATAATTGTGATTCTTTTATATTATTTACTTATTTGCATCTCATTTCATTCATTTTTGTATCCACCATATTGTTAGAAACTTTGGTTCCTACCATCTGGTATCAAAGCCTTGTCATAACCCTGCATATTTATTACTCCAGTTTATCCACCAGTAACCTTCACTACATTAGTTTTTTGTCTACATTACAAACTTCCATTTCTTTGCCCCACCAAGTTTAAAAATTTATAAAAGCACCAAACAATCATCCAGCGACACAACACCAGATAGAAAGTAAGAGACAAACATTAAAAATAAGAATAGGAACTGGTAGGATACTTTCACAAAAATCTAAATAAAAAGATAAAAAAATGAGTGAAAACAAATTTAGAAGACGTCAAAAACCATATCAAATCCCTGTTTAAAAGTATTGAATTCACAAAAATCAAAAGCAGTAAGGAGAAATCAGGTCGGTCGCACTCTATTTTGAGGACATATTACCGACATCAAATAAGGGGATATTAAACTTTTTTGATGTGAATTTAAACACAGAGAATGCCAAAATCATTATTGAATCCCTATTTAAAGTTAAAAATTCATTTTAAGATTTACAATAATATAAAAAAAGAATAAATTCATTCCTATCACTTACTATGATAATTACAATGATGTCATAAATTAAAGGTGACAAAAAATTATAATTTTCAAACTTAAACCTAAGGTTGATATTAATTTCCAACCATCAGATTACTTTCGCAACGTTAGATAAGATCCAAAAAATGAAGTGTTAATTTTTTTAAGGGATAAATATCCCACATTAGAAATGGAGGCGAACAAGTTTAATTTAAAATTCCTTACATGCATATTGTAGCACTTGACTAGGGTCACACTCCTCGCATGATCATAGCCACTAGCATTGCTACCACCCTTATGCCGCCCTTGACTTTTATACCATCGTTGACTGTTACCACTGCTCCACCCTATCGTGCTCATCCTTGTTGCCTCTCCACCCTTAGCACCGCTTCGCTCCTTACACCACTCCCTAGGTTACCACCTATTGATTGCCTTGTAGCTGTTATCATCCTACCAAAAAAATTCAAAATTTCAAAAATCTGACTATTCTATCAAATTTAAAACAGAGAAGCAGAAAACTATACTAGTTTAAAAAAAAAAATTGCAATAATTTTTTCAAAATTTTGTCAAAAACAATTTGATAATATTTTTTATCAATTATTGACAAAACCATTGCAAATTCCTATTAAACAATTATAAAATTTTGATTAAATAACTTACTAGTGCTAAAAGTAAATTGATATTACAAAGACCTACAAATCACAAACCATACCACAATGTCTAATGGTAGGTGATCACAAGACCCTATGAAGTAAATCATGCAAGAATTGAATAAATGGAAGGATGATTTTGAAATGAAAATCATGACAAATATGGTAGAATTAAACTCTAAAATGAATGCCGCAAACCACTCTATGGATATGGTACAATAAAATATGGTAGTAATCCAATATATCCAACCTATCGTAGCACAAACAAAACAAGCATTACTCGAGGGACCACAAACATCAATCCTACATTGAACTACTAAATTATATTTTCCAAAATTTAAAGGAGGCAATCCCACGAATTGGATCTATCGAGCGGACCAATACTTCTCCCTCTATAAAATTCATGAGATACAAAATGTTCTCATTGCATATTTCCACCTAGAAAGAATCACTACTCAATTCTACCAATGGTACGAATAGACAAATGGCACCCCTACATGGAAAAAATTTACAAAAAATCTAATGGTACAATTCAACCCAAGCAAATTTAAATATTTCAAGGGGCTCTTACCAAACTCCATCAAACCACTACAGTACGAGAGTACCAACCTCATTTCGATAAATTGGTAAATATTACATCAGTACTAGATGCATCATTCTTCCAAAGTTACTTCATTAGTGGCCTAAATGAAGAAATTTGATTAGAAGTACAAATGTTCAATCCTACTGACATGATACACACTGTTATGTTAGCCCATATGATGGAATAAAAAATCAATAACCAGCGCTGACTAGGAAGACTACCAATAGGAAAATCATAGAACACCAACACCATCCCAAAATTAAATAGATTCTTACCAATTAAAAAAATTAACCCAAAGGAAATGAAGGAAAGCAGAGAAAAGGGCATTTTTTTCATTGTGATGAGAAAATCATACTTAATCACAAATATATTACATCAAAATTATATATTTTGGATACAATTGAGAATTGTACTCCAAAAGAAAAGGATAATATTGAAGTGGAAGTAGTGACAGATACCCATTAAGAAAATAACACGGATAAAACATAAATCTCTTTTAATACCTTTGTAGGATTTTTAATCCCCAAAACTATGAAAGTTAAAGCATACTTTAAAAAACAAAATCTTATTGTGCTTCTCGAATTTGGTAGCACACACAAATTTACTGACCCAAGGGTGGTAAAACAAGCTAATTTCTTTATACATCCTTACAATAATTTTGAAGTCATGATTGGAAATGGAGGAAGGATTGTGTGCAAGTAAAAGTGCCAATATATATAAAGCAAAAAGCCCTTGCGGGGTTGCCTTGGTCTAAGATATAGCAACTAGGGGGTTCTACACCATCAAAGTCACTCAGGATTCATGCCCAACATTTCTCGCACCAACTTTGTTAGGGTACCCAATTCAACTCTTTTGGTAGGGTGGATATTCAAACCTGGGACCTCCCTTGGAGTATTTCCCTCTCCTCTCCAACTCACCTACAACACTTGGGTGAAGTACCAAAATATTAAACTCATTATGGGTGATTATAATAAGAAAGGGAACATGTATGTATTGCCCTTAGGGGGATGTGACATTGTTTTAGGAATGCAATGGCTACGAACACTTGGCACAATCTAATGGGAATTTCAATACTTATGGATGAAATTCACACAAAAGGATAAAATATATACTATTAAAGGATTAAAATCAAGCCCTTCACAAATCGTATTTTCCCATAGAATGAAAAAAATATTCAGAAAGGAGGAAAAGGTATGATCGCACAATTATTTCCCATTCAACACATCAATGAAGAACAACCAGTGGCATCTAAACTACAACAACTCCTAGAATACCATGATAAATTATTTAATGAAACAAAAGGATTACCTCCTCAATGAAGCCATGATATTACCATTCAAATTCTCCCAGGGCATCAACCCCCTAATATTCGGCCTTATCGATATCCATATCTACAAAAGATAGAAATAGAAAAACTAGCACAAGAACTACTTAAATCAGGAGTTATTATATCTAGTGTGAGTCCTTACTCTTATCCTATTATATTAGTTTAAAAAAGTATGGGTCATGACACCTATGTTTTGACTTCTACACCCTTAAAAAACTAACCATCAAAGATAAATTTCCTATCCCCGTCATGGATGAATTATTAGATGAACTTCATGGGGTTACATATTTCTCCACATTAGATTTATGATCAAGCTACCACCAAATTCGAGTTAAGGAAAGTGATATTCCAAAAACTACCTTTCACACTCATGAAGGACATTATGAATTCATGGTTATGCCTTTTGGCCTTAAAAACACTCCTTCTACATTTCAAAGTCTAATGAACAAGGTATTCCACATTTTCCTTCAAAAGTTTATGAAATATTATTTTGGTTTTCTTTGATGACATTTTGATTTATAATAAAACATGGGAAGATCACTTATACCATATATACCAAGCATGAAAACCTTTGTGGATAACTGATTATATACCAAAATATCAAAATTTTCCTTTGAAAAAAAATAAATTAAATATCTCAAACATATTATCTCTAAAGAAGTGAAGAACACAAGCTTATACTGAGAGGGGGGGGTCAACAATATAAGACCAACTTTTACTTTTCTTTCACAAACAATATTATCCAATATATCAATGGCAATATGAATAGAAATAATTAAAGCAATGCACAAATCATCACACACAATAGAGACATCAATTTAACATGGTTCATCCAATGTGTACTACTCCATAGAGAAAATATTTTACTAATTTTTTATCAACAAATATCTTGGAAATCCTTCCCTATTACAATGTTTATGGACCTCTGTCCAAAGGAGACACCAATACCCTAATCAAGTTCATGGATCTCTATCCATAGGAGAACTATTTCCCCTCTATTGGTTCATGTATCTCTATCCACAAGAGAACCCATTTTTATATACTGTGGTTGGTGATCTTCTAGAAGACTACTGTGCCAAATACACTAGCTTGTGGATATCTCTCCACTAAATATCTTTATTCTCACTCAAAATACCTCTATCCTCACTACCCTGGATAATAGATATCTATCCACTAGATATTGTGGTCCTCTACTCTATCACCTCCAAAGCTTACTCTCATATCTACTCAATATCTATCTCAAATCTATACTAAACACTATCCTCGATCTACCATAAATTTTCTCACAAGTTTGTCTCTGGTCTAGAACAAATTTTTCCTCAAATATGCACCAAACACTATTCTCAAATTTATCTTCAAGCCTTAACGTAAAACATGATCCAATAATAAATCAACTCTGCTAGATATACCCCAAGCCTTAACTCAAAGCTTGAACAAATCAACCAATCAACTCTACTCTCAAGTCTTATCAAAGACTTATCTCAAATATATCTACAAGTCCTCTCAAGAACTTTCTCAAATATGTCCAAAAAGTTCTCCTTAGAACTTTTCCAATCTATTCAACAAGTATTCATCAATACTTACCTCAAATATGCTCAATAAGTCCTCCCTAGAACTTGTCCAATCTACTAAAAAATTATTCACCAAGACTTACCTCAAATCTACTCAACAAGTCCTCCCTAGAACTTGTTCAATATTTTGAATAATTTTTCACCAAGATTGACCTCAAATCTACTCAATAAGTCCTCCCTAGAACTTGTCCAATCCGCTCAACAAGTCTTCACCAAGAATTTTCTTAAATCTGCTCAACAAGTCCTCCCTAGAACTTATCCAATATGCTCAACAAGTCTTCACCAATAATTACCTAATCTGCTCAACAAGTCCTCCCTAGAACTTGTTTAATCTGCTCAAAAAGTCTTCACCAAGACTTGCCTAATATTCTTGTAAGCTTTCACAAAAACTCACAAATTTTTCCTTAAGCTTTAATGAAGTATTACTCAACTCTTTCCTTAAGTCCCCTCTAGGACTTACTCAAATATGCTCACAAGATTTCACAAAAGCTTACTCAAACAACTGCAATACTTGCATATTAAACTCAACTTAATATTTTTCAGAAAACCTTTTCAATCATACAAATAATTTTTACTCAAAATATTGTTTAACCATAGAAACATATAGAGAATGGTAAGAGACTCAATATGTTTCAGACTCGTAAATCACTCGATCACTTTCAAACTCACTTTCAAATCAATTTAGAATAAAGAATAATTTTTTTTACAAAACTTAAACTATCACTCCAATGCTTTCAATCAATAATACTCATTCAACTTCACTCAACCATTCACTCAATGAAACACAACTTACTTACAAACCCTAACCAGATGTTTCACTATACTCTCAATAACTCACACTATGGAAATCAAATCTTGACTCAATATAATTCTAAATTCACATAACAATGATCCTCATGTTATTTTACAAATCCTAGCTCAAGATAGTTCTCAACCTCACATAACAATGATACTCATGTTCTTTCAAAAACCCTAGTTCAAGATAGTTCTCAATATCACATAACAATGATACTCATGATCTTTCACAAACCCTAGTTCAATATAGTTCTCAATCTCACATAACAATGATACTCATGAATTTTCACAAACCCTAGTTCAAGATAGTTCTCAATATCACATAACATTGATACTCATGATCTTTCAACATCCACAAATCATGCATATGAAAACTCACTCAAATATTTTCAACAATACTTATCAAACAACCCTTTTCACTCCAAATTTACATTTCATAATATTTCACTCATAATAAAGATGTGCCCACACCCTTTTTTTTGATGGAGATATGTCTTCAAAACCTATCTCAATCACAATAAAATCCTCTTTGTCAATTTCAAGGTTTGGTAGTAATAATCTATCTCAAAATATCAACTCAAAATTATCCTCGATAGTTATTTCACACTTACAAATCACTCTATCACTTTCAAACTCACTTTCAAATCAATTTAGAATAAATAATAATTAGTTTTACAAAACTTAAACTATCACTCCAATGCTTTCAATGAATAATGCTCATTCAACTTCACTCAACCATTCACTCAATGAAACACAACTTACTTACAAACCATAACCAAGTGTTTCACTATACTCTCTACAACTCACTCTATGGAAATTATATCTTTACTCTATATAATTCTAAATTCACATAACAATGATACTCATGTTATTTTACAAATCCTAGCTAAAGATAGTTCTCAACCTCACATAACAATGATACTCATGTTCTTTCAAAAACCCTAGTTTAAGATAGTTCTCAATATCACATAACAATTATACTCATGATATTTCACAAACCCTAGTTCAAGATAGTTCTCAATATCACATAACAATGATACTCATGATTTTTCACAAACCCTAGTTCAAGATAGTTCTCAATCTCACATAAAAATGATACTCATGATATTTCAACATCCACAAATCATGCATATGAAAACTCACTCAAATATTTCCAACAATACTTATCAAACAATCCTTTTCACTCCAACTTTGCATTTTAAAATATTTCACTCATAAGAAATATGTGCGCACACCTTTTTTTTTATAGATATATGTCTTCAAAACCTATCTCAATCACAATCAAATCCTCTTTGTCAATTTCAAGGTTAGGTAGCAATAATCTATCTCAAAATCTCAACTCAAAATTCTCCTCAATAGTTATTTCACCATACAAAAATAACGTCTCAAGTGCACCTTATAATCTCCAAACTTCTCAAAGTAATGACTCCAATTACTCACTTTAACTATAACCTCCTTCATAAAATTAATGCATAGGTTAATCAAAATTGCTTACTTATATCTCCCTACTCAAAAATTGCATTTCAAAAATTAATTAACATCACTATCCATAAATAATGCAAACCAAAATTAAATCATTCACCACCTTTAACTAAGGCAAAAATAAAATATACCTTAATCACCTTATATCTCCCAAGGCGCTCACTAAACAACCTTAGACCACGTGCACAATATAAAAATTAAAAATTAAATTACCTTTGAGCATGCTCCTTAGTTGGATTCAATCCCTTGTCGTGTTTTTGCCAGTGCTCTAGCTGTTCCCTAGATTTCGCATGAGCTAGGCACTCACAGTCCTAAAATTACCTTGTGCACTTTATCTCTTTGCTTTACGCCTAAATTGAAAATAAAAATACTTACCCCTTCTATTGTAGGTACCCGAATGCCAAATCTTCGCTCAGCCTATGCCTCACGTAATGATGACTTACCACTAGCCCAACTAGTTGGTTGGTGACAAGGCTTTAGGCACTTCGTCAATTTATCGTTACATTTCCTACCACCTTTTAAAAATAAAAATCCTTTGTCTTATGTGCTCACGAATTTTGCATTCCACACAATAGCCAATATTCACACATGCATTATATTTAGAGACTTGCATCAATGTGGCAAGTCTTATGGTATTTATACCATATGCCAGTTTCCTTTGAACGTCGATAGGGAGAAGAAATATTAAAATGAATTTGTGTCAAACCCTAACTTAGGCTTTAATAATTTTATTTTATAAATTAATTTATAATATAAATATTATAAATAATTTATAAATGACCTTAGACTTTATTTTTAAACCTTTAATATTATAATATTATTTCCTTTGGGCCTAGGTATTTTCCTCTTTCACCCTTAGACCTTCTCTTACCACCTTTAATATTATAATAATAAATATTATAATATTATTTCCTTTGGGCCTAGGTATTTTTCTTTTTCACCCCTAGACCTTATCTGACCACCTTTAATATTATAATAATAAATATTATAATATTATTTCCTTTAGGCCTAGGTATCCCCTTCCTTCAGGGTATTTAGCCATCCTTTTGACCAATCATGTGAAGCTTTTAAACCAAATCTCTTGGGCTTAAAATATAAATATTTTAACCCTCCTTTTACCAAATCCTTGCATTGATCACTGAAACTGACTCTTAACATTAATGACAACATAAATACTCAAAATTTCTATCAATATCCCCCTTTGTCATTTATGGTAACCCTTTTTATCTGTAACTATTTATTTTTCCTTTTTCCAATATTGCTCCCCCTGATTGAATTTTATCCCCCTAACTCAAATATCTCTCCCTTTGACATCAATGTCAAATGGTGACCTATGGGACTTGGGACTAAATATAATACTCTTAGCTCATCCCCCTCACCACCTCCTCTCCTTGAGGTGGTTAATTTTGGGGTAGGATTACCTCTACTCCCAACATACATTGCTCTTTTACTTTGTCCACCTTCTTCCTCAATTGATACTTCTGATTCCTTTGAATATTTGTGTTCCTGCTTGTCTTTGGAAATTATACTCTATACCACTTCGCCATATGCCCAACATTATTGCACTTATAACACTTAATGTTGTGATTCCTTGAAGGTGCAAAAGTCTTGTAGTTCCTCCTGGTGAAGCCATATCCATTCCTATCATGAACCCTGCAATTAACTACCTAGTGCCCAAACTGATTACAAAAGTAGCAATACCCTTGAAAAAGATACCCATTTCTAAAATTTCTATTGGTAAAACCATATCCCTATCTTTCATATATCCTGCACTATGTAACCTTGTTACCAAACCTATGACATGATAAGCAAGTCCATTGAATGAACCTTACCTTGACCCCATAGGTCTCTTCGTCTCTTCTTTCCTATTATGTTTCATGTTCCATATGTTCCTCATTTGTTCATTGTTCCTTTCCTTGTTGAACTTTCTATTTTTAAAATTATCCTCAAAAGTCTCACTTTCTATTACACTCTCTTCTTCTAAATATTCTTATATAGATCTTGAGAGTGACTCCTCTCCTTGTTCTCTATGTTCCTCTTCAAAACCAAGTCCTATTTTGTTTGATGAAGATCTTTGTACCTTGATAATTTTATCCAAGGTCTTTGAGCTTCTCTCAAACCTGTGTAGCTTGTCTTTAGACTCTTTTACTTCCTTCCTTAATGAAGCTAGATCATGCTCTAACCTTTCAAATTCCAAGACCTTTACCTCTAACGTTTCTTTAAATTTCATTGTCTTAGATATTGATTTGGTTAGATATTCTATAAGCTTTCCTTTCTCTTCATCACATTCTTGAAATTGAAGCTTGAGTTTTAATTTTTACTTTCTTACCTTCCTTAATTCCTTAAGAGAATAAATAAGCTCACCTTCAAGATCAACTTCTCCTTCTTCTTTATTATATGATTCTTTGTCTTTTATATCATCTCCATTCCTTTTTTATTCATATTCAATAGGAAAATTTCCTTCTTCTTATATTGCCATAAGAATAATTTCTTCTTCTAGACCTTCAAGAGCATCTTCATATTCATCTTGACTAAAACTGAATTCATTCCTTGTATAGTGATCTTCAAGATGATCAAAGTTACCACACATGAAACACTTGAGAATTATTGGTGCCCTTTTTCTAACATCTTCATTTTCTACTGTTAAAAATAGAATTTCTTCTTCTTCATTATCTGAGGACCTTCCATCATTGTCAATTGAAATATTGCCTATCTTATCTGCATAAAAATGCTTCTTATATTTTTGGAAAAACTTCTTTTCTTTCTTGCTTTGCATCCCTACTTATATTTTGATACTTGTATTTTCCTACTTCCCTGTTCTTATGATCTTGTTTCTCATAACCACTGCTATTTCCATATTATAGATAATCATATGCATAGTGACCATATTTTCTACATTTAAAACACTTCACTATTTTTGTATATTTATATTTTCTTGTGTCCTTGTTTCTTTTGCCATAGTTTACTTCTTCATCATTGGATAATTCATTACCTGAATCTAAATTCTTATCCTTTGTCTTCCTTGTAACTTTAAAAGTTGCTTCTTTATGTGGGATAGGATCCTTTCATATTCTTATCTCAAAAGTTGTGAGAGTTCCCTGTAACTCATCCCTTTTAAAAGTTTCAATATATTTTGATTATTTTATAGCTGAAACCTTTTCACTATACTTCTTAGGGAGTGATCTTAAAATATTTTGACAAACATATATTTCTTAAAATTTAAAACTAAGTTCTTGCATGGAGTTAATAAATCCATCCACATGAATTAATTATGTATAAATATCTTCATCATCCTTCATATTTAGGTCTTCAAATTTTTTCTTATGATTTTGCAATTTTGCCATCTTGACATTTTTGTCTCCCTCATATCTTTTATATAACATTTTCCAAATCTCTTTTTTTGATGTGCAATGCATAACTTTTATAAACTCTAATTCACATAAACCATTTAAGATTTCATTCATTACCTTTAAATTGTTCAGTTGTAGGAGCTTACCATATTTATCTGTTGATGGAGTAGTTGGTGGTGTGTACCCATCCTCAACTGCTTGCCATATAACATTTCCTTGTACCATTACGTAAGCCTTCATTCTTAAAATACAAAATACATAATTTTTTCCATCGAACAATGGTGCCTTATTTCCTTACAATACATTATGTGAATCTATTTGTGTTCCTATAAGTTTTTTCTTCAAGCAATTAAACTCTTTTGAATGAACTCACTTTAATACCAATTAAAGAACACAAGCTTATACATAGAGGGGGGGTGAAAAATATAAGACCAAGTTTTATTTTTCTTTCTCAAATAATATTATCCAATATATCAATGGCAATATAAATAGTAGTAATAAAATAAATGTACAAATCATCACACATAATAGAAACACCAAATTAATTTGGTTCACCCAATGTGGGCTACTCGACAGAGAAAATATTTTACTAAATGTTTTTCAACAAATCTCTTGGTAATTCTTCTCTATTACAATGCTTATGGACCTCTGTCCAAAGGAGACACCAATCCCCTAATAAATTTCATGGATATCTATCCACAAGAGAACTCTTTCTCCTGCTAGTTTGTGGATCTCTATCCACAGGAGAACTCATTCTCCTCTTGTTTGGATGGTGATCTTCTAGAATACTACTTCCTGGATTACACTGGCTTGTGGATCTCTCTCCATTGAAGACCCATTTCCTCACTCAAAAGAGATCTATCCTCACTACCTTGGCTAATAGATATGTATCCACAAGACACCTCCAAAGCTTACTCTTAGCTTTACTCAATTTCTATCTCAAATATGTACCAAACACTATTCTTAGTCTAGCATAAATATTCTCATAATTTTATCTCTAGTCTGGAAAATATATGCTCTCAAATCTGCACCAAACACTACTCTCAAATTTATCCTCAATTATTAAAAAAAATATTGATCCAATCATAAATCAACTCTACTATATCTACCCCAAGCCTTAACTCAAATATTGAACAAATAAATCAATCAATTTTACTCTCAAGTCTTCTCAAAGACTTACCTCAAATATGTCTACAAGTCCTCTCAAGAACTTGCTCAAATTTGTCCAACAAGTTCTCCCTAGAACTTGTCCAATCTTCTCAACAAGTCTTCACCAAGACTTATCTCAAATATTCTCAAAAAGTCCTCTCTAGAACTTGTCCAATATACTCAAAAATTCTTCACAAATATTTTCCTCAAATATACTCAATAAGTCCTTCCCAGAACTTATTCAATCTGCTCAACAAGTTTCACCAAAACTTACCTCAAATCTGTTCAACAAGTCCTTCCTAGAACTTGTCCAATCTGCTCGACAAATATTCACCAAGACTTAGCTCAAATCTGCCCAACAAGTTCTCCCTAGAACATATCCAATATTCTCAACAAGTCTTCACCAAGACTTTCCTAATATACTCAACAAGTCCTCCCTAGAACTTGTTCAATCTGCTCAACAAGTCTTCATCAATACTTGCCTAATCTGCTTGTAAGCTTTCATAAAATCTCACACAAATTTGTCCTTAAGATTTCACAAAATATTACTCAAATCTGTCCTTATGTCCCTTTTAGGAATTACTCAAATATTATTACAAGATTTCACAAAATCTTATTCAAACAACTGCGATACTTGCATGCAAAACTCAACTCAATCTTTTTCAAAAAACCTCTTCAATAACACAAACAAGTTTCGTTCAAAATATTGTTAAACCATAGAAACATATAGATAATGGTAAGAGAATCAATATGTTTCACACTTACAAATCACTCTATCACTTTCAAACTCACTTTCAAATCAATTTAGAATAAAGAATAATTTGTTTTACAAAACTTGAACTATCACTCCAATGCTTTCAATAAATAATGCTCATTCAACTTCACTCAACCATTCACTCAATGAAACACAACTTTATTAAAAATCCTAACCAAGTGTTTCACTATACTCTCAACAACTCACACTATGGAAATCAAATATTGACTCAAGATAATTCTAAATTCACATAACAATGATACTCATGTTCTTTCACAAACCCTAGCTCAAGATAGTTTTCAACCTCACATAAAAATGATACTCATATTTTTCACAAACCCTAGTTCAAGATAATTCTCAATCTCACATAACAATGATATTCATGATCTTTCACAAACCCTAGTTCAATATAGTTCTCAATCTCACATAACAATGATACTCATGATTTTTCACAAACCCTAGTTCAAGATAGTTTTCAATGTCACATAACAATGATACTCATGATATTTCAACATCTAAAAATCATGCATATGAAAACTCACTCAAACATTTCCAACAATGCTTATCAAACAATCATTTTCACTCCAACTTTGCATTTCATAATATTTCACTCATAAGAAATATGTTCCCATACCTTTTATTTTTATGGAGATATGTCTTCAAAATCTATCTCAATCACAATCAAATCCTCTTTGCAAATTTCAAGGCTAGGTAGCAACAATCTATTTCAAAATATCAACTCAAAATTCTCCTCAATATTTATTTCACCATACAAAAATAACAAGTCTCAAGTACACCTTATAATATCCAAACTTCTATCATTAGGAATGAGTGAGTTGAGGTTTAGCAGGTGCGGCGAGAGTGAGGGTTTGAATTTTTTGGGTAGGAATATCAACCAAGGTGATAGAGGTAGAGCAGGTATAGAAGGAAAATGTGGGAACCTTGAGCATGGATCAAGCCAAGATCCATAGGAAGGCAGTTAGGTTGTGGTAGATTTGGATACGGGCATCACGCGGGGGCCCGACCCTCCTCAGAAAGACCCCGACAAAAAATATATGAAGGACAATGCGGGGCCCAAGAAGTGGCTATCTTTTGCTGAGAATCTTAGAGGAAAAATAAAGGAGGTTCTCTCTCTTTCACCCCTAGTTCTAGTAAATAATAAAATTTTGGCCTCAACAAGTTCCATGAGCCATTTTATTTCAATGGAAGAATTCTCCCTGGTAGATAAGTTTTTGGGAGGTAGGCCGAACATGGATACTATTAGGGCTTCGACGATGGATAAATGGTGATCGATAGGTAACTTGAGGGTTCTTCATTATCCATTTGAATAATATGGAGGATTCTAACCACATTTTAATAGGAGGTCCTTGGTTTTTGGGCAAAAGGAGACTTTTTCTCAAATATTGGGGTGAATATTTTGACCCTGAAAAGTAAAATATTAACATTGCCCCTATTTGGGTTCATCTCCTGAGTCTACCTACCTAGTTCTTCAATGAATATCGGCTGCAGATCATAGCCAAAACCATAGGGGACCTTGGCTAGGACAAGGATGACTCATGCATGAATCTACGTAAATGCTAATTTGGATAATGAATTGCCAAGGTTTGTGGAGCTAGAGTATGGAGAATACTATCAAAAATAGCTGGTAGAGTACGAGAACAGATCGACATTCTATGCAGAATGCAAAAATCAAGGACATCTATGCAATCAGTGCCCTAACCTAGAAATGAATAGAGAAAAGTAGAAGCAAGGAATGCTAGACATAGGAAATTTGAGGAGTTTCCCTAGCATGAGTGATTTCAATCAGGCAAACTATGTCTACCAAAAAAAGAAAAGAGAGGATGCAGGGTCCCAACAAGACAAAGGAAAACAATAGGTTCTTGGAAACCAAAATACTTAGGTAAGTTCCAATCCTATAGTTTCAAATAAATTTTAAATTATATTCAATATGGGATTAGGAGGATTATCAGAAGATTTGGAAGCCTAGAACCTTCAGGCTAACCTTTATGACTCTCTAGAATGCCCATCCAAGTCAGGATCCTCAAACCCTAATTCTGAAATTACTGTAAGCCCCATGGAAATCACAAAGCCAAACCCTAATGATCGATCTCTATAATCCCCATCCATGTTAGGATTCTGAAACCCCAATGCTTAAAATACTTGAAGCCCAGTGGGCATCCCAAATCCAAACACTAATGTTGAAGAACTTAGGAAGAAACTTGAGGCATTAGAAAATAAAAAATATCATATCCCTAACATCATCACTAGGAGTAAATTTTTATTACAATACGTCTCCTTCCTTTTTAGGGGATAGGAGCGTCAAATATGTTTCTTTATCACATCCATAGATAGCAAATCCTTCTTCCGCATGCCCACATGTAAGATGGGTGGACCAAAATGTCACCGCCACTTGTGTATATGATTTTTGACTCCTTCCTGCTCCCCTGATGCCACATTCCTATGTTCAATAAAACAGAAAAGATTAGTAGCACCTGCATATAGAATAAAACATGTATTTCCCAAGGCCTACTATTAGTGTATGCATGAAAATATTAAAACGATGACCAAATAATATCAGAATGACCTAAAAATTTGATAGAAGCATGAATATGTTATCAGGAAGCCACTACAAAAGGAACAGTTAGGAAATTCCTCATAGATTTGTATTCACTCCGGGGTGGGACGAATTAACCTACAACAATTTGTCAAAAAGCACCCTCTTCAATGTCCTATCCAGGAAGCTCCAAATGACCTAAAAAGTTGGGGTTAGCTAATTGGGGGTGTTTTGGGAAGACCCAGATGGTTATATTTCTCCAATTTTGCCTCTAGCACCCAAATTTTGATGATGGCATCTGCAAGTTAGTAAAGGCGAGAAATGACAAAAACCTGGTCAAAATTGCTCAGAATGAAATGAAATTTAAACCACAACCTATTTAAATGACCTAGAATAAGATGAAAAATAAAAATCAGAGAAATATACCATATATTTCTATTCATTCTGGGGTGGGGCATTTAGAACTACGACATTTTGGGAGCGCCCGGGGGCAGGACGCCCACCGTTTGGGACTTTATTTCGGCACCAATCCACTTGGGATGGGTCCAAAACCTCTTATGGGGTGTTTTCAAAAAATTTTGTGGGATATTGTGGCCAAATTTTTGGGTTTGTGAGTCCCCCAATACCTCCCTATAAACTCCAAAATAAAGAAAGAAAAAAAAAAAAAAAAAAAAAAAAAAAAAAAAAAGAAAACAAAAATTGCTCAAAATGCTACCTTCTCTATCCTTATTTTGGGTGAGAAGACTCACCAATTTATAGACCTAGGGTCTCTTTGTTTGAATGTGCATGCGAGGGCGCCACTTGAGTTGCATGTCCTATTTTGGGAAAAATATTATTCCCTGATTTAGAGTCTCCTTGCATGAGGCCTCCAAAATTAAAGACATGCATGACTAAAGTCTCTCTCCTTGATTTGAAGCCATTCCTCGCAATTGCATGGCCTAAAGTTGTAGTTAACTAGTGGACTTGTCGAGGTTTGACTTTTTTGCCAGTCAAACCTGCTATTCGCCCCACCCTGGAGCGATTGTGTAATCATCCCTGGGTGGGACGAATACCAGTCTGTATTCATCCCTGGGTGGGACGAGTAGAGAAAAAGGTGCCAAAAAGGTGCCAAATTGACCTTTGACCTTCCAAACTACTTTTGGGAGTGGTTAGGACCACTATTTAACCTCTGGGGGCTGCCTTGGGGGCTATGTGTGTCAATGCGATCAGTGCTTGTTGTCACATAATCGGATTGGTGTTGTTTTGGTGTCTATAGATGCCCCTTTTTGGGAAGCGCTATGCAAGGCGCAACGCTGAGCAAAAATAGATAATCAAAGCACTAATGATTAGGGTTTCTTAGTAACCTAACCAACTCTTGATGCCCCAAGTATGGAAAGGGCACGCATTCTTGAATCCTTGCTTCTGACGAGCTAAGGAACTTAATTCAAGTGTTAACCTTTTCGGTGAGGTGTTACTTGAGCTTGGACATTGATAAGTCATGAATAGGCAAAGGGCGCAACCTTTTATCTGTGGGAACCTTGAGTTCATGATTCATGAATGCCAAGTGTTTGATCAGCTTGTGATTATTGCTTGTTTTCTGCCCCAAGCAAGGGCACGATTGTCTTTGTCAATGATCCTTTGAATGTGTGTCATTTCCTTGATTGGGTGTGTTTTAGTTGATTGGTGACTAAGTGTGACTACCCCCTCAAGCGACGAATCGATGAGGGAATGACCAACATGAGAAAAGCGATGAGTCACTTGACCCAAGATGACTTAGGTAAGGGTGCCTTCAGTTGTTTACCCTTGAATGCAAAAGCAGTTTTCGAACATTTTGACCTATTTTTTGTGGGTGTGAACCCTTTTTGTGACACATTTTGGAGCTGAAATTGTCAAAAATTCGTCCTCCCATGGAGTGTTCCGACTATAGTAGCCTTCTTAGGGAGTAGGATAGTGACAATTTGTGACCCCAACATCTATTTTGGATGCCAAGAATGTCAGGCGCAAAAGCGCCTTCGTTCGGCAATGTTATTGCTATTTTTGGTTGGGTTTTGACCCATTTTGTGACGCCGTTTGGGGATGAAATTCTTGAAAATCCATCCTCCCGTGGAGTGGTCTGGCTATGGTAGCCTTATTAGGGAATAGGATAGTGAGGATTTGTGACCCCGACGTCTGTTTTGCATGCCCAGAATGTTAGGTGCAAAAGCACTCTCATGGGATAGTTTTATTGCTTGTTTTTGGTGCATTTTGTGCATTTTTTGATGTTTTTTTTTTTTATTATATGATGTATGCATATGGAATGAATGAAATGATTTGTTGAGAACTTGTCGATGGCACCATAGACTGTACAAGATTTACTGGCTTGCTGTACTTATGGGATGATGTTGTGGAATGACTCTGCATGTGAGGACTTTGTTTTTGTATTTTTTTGTATTATCTGATGATGATGGACGTAATGAGATGTTGAGCTGTTTTTAAAATGTAGTTAAGCTTTTCTGAGATTCAGATATTTTAACTAACTAGCCAAGACTGTACATTTATCTCGCAAGACTTTTGAACAAGGTATAAATCTGACTTGAGTTTTACCATGTTATTTCACATCCCTGTGTGTGCAATTGAGTTCATTTATGTGGTATTTGTCGGGATACCGCCGATGCCAGATAGGCTATCAACCAAACCTGTATTGAGGATCACCTAATTAGCTCCACTAACTTTGTTGTTGTATTTAGTAAGATTAATCCATGAGACAACCTAAAGGTACCATAAGCTAGCTCATCCACATGCAAACATTGGTCTGCTCACACGCAAAGCTAATGTGATAGACATATCATCATGCGTTTAGGATACCACCATTGCCAGGTAGGTTGTCCACCAAACCCGTAATGAGGATCACCTAGATGGTTTTTTGAATGCTGAGAATTCTAGGGATTCAAGTTCAGGATTTTTATTGGCTCAACGGTTTAGGATATTTGCTCGTATACAAAGTGATGAAAATCACTGTTTATTTTGTTCTTTTTTGTTTTTCTTTTGGAGCAAGGATTTTGAATAGTGGTGATAACCACTGTTATTTGATTTGGCTTTTGAGATTTGTAAATTTAAGCTGGTATGTTTGTGATTGGTGAATAACATTGATCCTTTTAGGCCTTGGGGATGACTACCCATCCTTGGCAGGGACATGTAGTACGAATCCTTACGACTTTGGGAACCAAAGGGTAGTATGGAGATTATGAAGTAAGGGTATTGATATTTTAGGCCTTGGGGATGACTACCCATCCTTAGTAGGGACATGTAGGACGAATCCTTATGAATTGAGAGACCAAAGGTGATTGTGATGATGGCTTGTGGAAATGCTGTTTTTGAATTGTCATTGATCCTTTTAGGCCTTGGGGATGACTACCCATCCTTGGTAGGGATGTGTAGTACGAATCCTTACAACTTTGAGGACCAACGGTGATTGGGAGTTGTGGTAGTGGTGAAAACCACTGTTGATTATGGGGAATGGATGGGGAAGAACTTGTCCTTTTGTCAATTCTCAACACTCTTGAACCATTCGCACAGGGGGATGAACAGGCTAATCTTTCACCTATGGTACCCTAGACTGCTTTGTAGGTTTCTCTTGCGTTCACACAACTTAGGAATTATTTTATGTGTTTTAACTTGTGTAGGGATGTTACATAATGAGGCTTGACCCAAGTAAAACTTTCCCTTGGAAAATCCATTTAACTTTGTACAATTTTTGGCTAGAAATTTAAAGACAGTTGAATGGCGAAAACCCTATATACATTAGGAGACAACTGACTTTGCTAAAAATGGCGATGGTGTGATTCGGGATGTATGCGTTTATAAAATGGATTGTGGAAAATAAAGGAATTGCCGAGTAATTACAGTCTATGGTGCGTGGGACATGTATGACCAGCAAATATGCAATGTATGGATGTGATGCCGAATGCAACCTATATTTTTGTATTTTGATGTTTTTATGAGTATGCATGGAATTGAAATGCAAAAAAAATTGTTGTTATTTTTTTGATGATTTTATTGTTTTTGTTTGTTTTTGAATTATTTGTTTTGACCAAGCGGTTATGGTAACCCTTGGAGATTTTGGTTTGACCAAAGGGTTTATGGATACCTTTGGGGCATTTGTAGGTTGACCAAGTGATTGTGGGAATCCTTGGAGCTTTTGGTTTGACCAAAGGGATTATGGGAATCCTTGGAGCTTTTGGTGTGACCAAAGGGTTTATGGAAACCTTTGGAGCATTTTGGGTTGACCAAGCGATTACGGGAATCCTTGGAGCTTTTGGGTTGACCAAAGGGTTTATGGACACCTTTGGAGCTTTTGGGTTGACCAAGCGATTGTAGGAATCCTTGGAGCTTTTGGGTTGACCAAGCGATTGTAGGAATCCTTGGAGCTTTTGTGTGGACTATGGCTCTCTAAATGTAGAATGGTCTCAAATGACTGATGTTCAGGGGTTCTAGCTCCTTGATTCCTTCAAGAGAGGTGAGCCGGTATGTTCCAGGTCCTATTTTATTGTCAATCACATAAGGACCTAACCAGTTTTCTGCAAACTTGTCCCTTAGATGGGACGGCAAATTAGAATTCTGTTGATTCTCTTTTAAGACCAAATCTCCAACCTAAAAATCTCGTAGGTGAACCTTCATGTTATATGCTCTCTTAAGTCACTCTTGATAGATACGCAAATGCTCGAGAGCATTGACATGTCATTCATCAAGCAACGTAAGTTGGTCTAATCAAGCCTACCGCGCAGTGTCATCATCGATGAACTCTTGCATTGAAATTCATAGGGAAGGGATTTCCAACTCAAGAGGCATGACAGCCTCGGAGCCATACACCAACAAAAATGGAGTTGCCCCAGTGGGCATCCGAATGCTAGTGTGATAATCCCATAGGTAAAGTGGGATCTGAATGTGCCAATCCTTATGATTATCTGCGATGGTCTTTTTGAGGATGGTGACTAGCATTTTGTTGGACGCTTCTGCTTGCCCATTTTCCTACGGATAATAGGGTGTTGAAAAACTGTGCTAAATTTTGTACTTTGTGGTCAAAGCATGCACATATTTATTCTTGAAGGGCGTCCCATTATCCGAGAGGATCTTGGATGGAATACCAAAATGACATATGATGTTATGCAAAATAAACTCCGCAATGCGAGTTCCAGTCGTAGAGGTTAACGAAATTGCTTCCACCCACTTGGTAAAATACTTTGTGGTCGTTATGATAAATATGTGATGACCCAATGATGCAGGGGAGATCTTTTCGATTAGATCAAAGCCCCACTGCAAAAAATGCCAAGCCGATTGGATTGGTTGCAAGGCCTGAGAAGGTACGTGTGTCAAATTGGCATGATGTTGACACTTCATGCACTTCTTCACATATGCGCAATAATCTCGCTCTAAATATGGCCAATAATAACCCATGCGGAGAATGAGCTTTGCAATGGCCATACCACTAAAGTGGCCATCACACATACCATCGTGGGCTTGGGTGATCACCCAAGCGGACTCCTGTTGGTCCAAGAAACAGAGGAGGATTCCTTCATAGCTCCGACGATACAAAATGTCTCCTAGCAAGACATGTTTTGCCGCTTTCTGTTTGAATGATCTTTTCATGGCTTGTGTCAATCCAAGTGGGAGAGTACCTAGCTTGAGGTAATCCCTTATGGGTGTGTACCAATCCTGCTGATCAGAAACCTCGATGGTATGAATGGCCAATCCCTCCTGAAGTTCATCCCTAGCAAAATTTGAGCGGGAAAGAACTTGTAAAAATAGCGTTGTGTTGCTATTAAGAGGGGTCGGGGAGAACAAGGACCCCTAGTTGGTGCGAGTCAAACAATCATGAATTCGAGAGAACCTATCCTAAGATGGTTCAATCTGGATCAGGTGGATTCCTGGTGTTAGGTCAGATCTTGCACGCTCCATCACATATTGCGATAATGTTTTGACCTGAATGGTTGTCATTCCACCAGAAGGGTCTTACGGGATTAGTGACCCCAAAGAGGCCATAGTATCCAAAAAATGATTTTATGATTGAGGGAGTGCCTCGATGTCATACCATTCAAGTTGTGCCAGGAATTTGTCCACAAGGGCTTTATAGGCCTGCAGAACTGGGCATTTACATTGGAATATCCCTTTAACTTGATTGAAAATTAACAGTGAATCACCAAAGATGTTTAATCATTTAATGTTCATGGTGACTATTGTTTGAAGACCTATGAGCAAGGCTTCGTATTCTGCATTGTTTTTGGTGCACGAGAAGTCTAATTTAAATGATAGAGGCATTGGAGCCCCTTGCGGTGTGAAGAATACAATTCCTGCACCACCTCCTTGCTCACATTTAGAACCATCGAAGAATAGGGTTATATTAGCCTGTGACTCAAGCTCATCAGAATTTGGCAATTCTAAAACATGGAAGACCCCATCATCCGGTAGTTCTACGGTTAGAGGTTGATCGTCTTCAAGAGGAGCCTCTGCTAGTTGATCGGCGATGACTTGACCTTTTATGGATTTCTGTCCAATGAACTCTATGTCAAACTCCGTCAACAACATGATCCATTTTACCGTGTGGCTACTATGATAAGTATGACTCATCATGTATCGCAATGGATTCTCCTTAGACACAACATACGTCTTGTTGCTCAACATGTAATGGCGTAGCTTCTTGGTAGCAAACACCACTACCAAGCAGAGCTTCTCGACGTATGCATAGTTAAGTTCATAACTGACCAGGGTGTGGCTAAGATAGTAAGTAGCCTGTTCTTTGTGCAATTCATTGTGCTGGGACAGCATGGAGCCTAGTGCCACCTTAGTAGCTGAGATGTATAAGTAGAATGACACTCCTGGTCTAGGTGGTGCCAATACTGGCAGTGAAGCCAAGTATTATTTAATGTCATCAAAGGTTGACTGGCACTCGTCATCCCAGTGAAATGCTACCCCTTTGTGCAATAATTTATTCATGGGTTGGCACTTGTCAGATAGCTGCACTATGAAGCGTTTGATTGACGCAACCTTTCCCTGTAGACTTCTAAGCTGCTTGATGGTAGTTGGGGGAAGCATTTCAAGGATTGCCTTGACTTTGTTTGGATCCACCTCGATTCCTCACTTGGAGACTATGAAACCCAAAAGATTTCTAGATGTGATGCCAAATACGCACTTCTTGGGGTTTAGTCTGACTTTATGCTCAATGAGGCGATCGAGGATCTTGTGTAAGTCATCGAGATGATTTGGGTGCAAAAGAGATTTGGCCAACAAATCATCCATGTAATCCTCCAAAGTTTTGTGCATGTAATCGTGGAAGATGTACGTCATGGCACGTTGGTAGGTGGTGCCAGCATTTTTAATGCCAAAAGGCATGACCTTATAACAAAATGTCCCCCAAGGCATTGTGAATGCCATTTTTAGTTGGTCCTCGGGATTGATACGAATTTGATTGTATCCTAAAAAACCATCCATGAGGGAAAGCATTTCATGGCCCATTGTAGCGTCTACCAATGCGTCGATGCTAGGCAAGGGGAAATCATCCTTAGGACTCGCTTTGTTTAGATCTCAAAAATCGATGCATATGCGAATCCTCCCGTCGAGATTTTTGACGGGAACCATGTTAGACAACCATGGTGGGTAATCCACGCAGATGACAAACTATGCATCCAACAACTTTTGCAATTCATCTTTGACCATTAAGGCCATTGTTGGGTGCATCTTGCATAGTTTTTACTTTACTGGCTTGATTGTCGGATCAAGCGTTAAATTATGCGTGACTAGCTACGGGTCTAGTCCCGGCATGTCTTTGTATGACCATGCAAAAACCTCCTTCTTCTCCTTGAGAAGGGCAATGTAATCGGCTTGCTCTTTGGGGGAGAGACTTACCCCCAGCTTGAGAATCCATGGATTCATTGGATCCGAGCCGATGTCTACGTCAGTCATCGCCTCGAACGACATGTGGGATCCGTCCTCCAACTAGTGTGGAGTTGGGATCAGGTGGATATCGTTTGTTGAATTAAGATCATCATTGGGAACATCAGGTTCCTCTTCAGCATGGAAGACATCCTGAGTCTGTCTTGGAGTGAAATGAAACATCCCACCACAAGGCCAGTACTCTGATGGGGATGGTGGTGTGTCAGCATGATCCTAGACTATAGCCTTTATGTCTAGATGCAATGACCATGTTGGGTCGGCTGAATCATGGATGGGGGTGATTAAATCAATGGAGATCATGTTGATGAAATTATTGTGGTCTCCATTACTGCAGGTGTGATGACTCTGACATTTCGAATGTTCTTGGTGCTTTGGATCTGGCTCTGTGGGCACTAGTACAAATGGATCAGCCCTATGTGTGTATAAGAGGATAGGATCTGCCCTAGGCACTGATGGTGCTATAGGGTCTCCAGGTGGAAGATGTTCTCTATATACCTAGAGTGGCAGGTGTAGTAATTGCTATAACTATGCCTGGTTTAGGTGCCACCGATGCCTTGGCCCTAGGTGTAGTTGTTCAAACATGTCATCTATGTCCAAGGGATATTGTTGTTGTTGCATATGATTGAGATAAGCCATCTCAGTTTCATCTTCATAATCATTGTCAAAAATCCAAAGGCCTTCGTTGGCACCAAAAGCTGTTTGTGACATATGAAGCTCATCTTGCTCAAGTAGATTAATATGGTCCCATCGAGGTTGTTCCGCTCTTTGTGGGGGGACCTGATTCTCTTGAGGTAGCATATGCTCAATTGGAACATCTAAAGGGAACATTGTCAGGAAGCTCTCCTGATCATCATCCATGGGATGCACTTGTGGATGATTGTTATTAGACTCGAAAGGATCCCAAGGTGCTACCTCATACTCCAACTCATCATCCGAAGACCCTTCTTGGTCTTGTCCAGATCTTCCTTGGGGGTGAGTCCTTGAATTGTCTCCCTTTTCGACCGAATGGAAAGGGTTGTTAAGGTCAACAAGGTTGTTTGTTCGTAATGGGAGATAATCCCCCAATGTATAGGTTGTGTTAGGATTGGTATATGGATCTAATGCCAACCCATCCTTGTTGCCTATCCCTAGGCCTTGCATGTTTTCTACCAAGATGTCTAGGGGCAAGGGGTGATTAAACCCTACTCCTGACTTGTCATAAGGCATTTGATATCTTGGTTGGCAAAAAACATACACTCCTTGCTCATACCTACCCAACCCATATCCATGCCAATTGCATTGGCCAAGATATCTCAATGCAAAGTCTAGGTTAGACAAATAATTGACGTCCTCAGCAAAGGGCTCTTCATCTTCCTCTTCATGCAAGTAAGGTTCAACGCCATTATCCAGGCCCCCATAAATGAAGTTTGTTTGATTGGGTGGATAGCCTAGAGGAACCACAGAGTCTATGGGGAGTCGAGGTCTCCCCATGTATTTCATGGACTCAAGTGTGGGTGTTGCTACAATGTTTCTCACTAGATACTCCCCTAATCCTGTGTTGGCCATCTCAACTGTGATTGTTGGCATTTGAGGGGGAGCGAATGGGAGTTCTCCTTGAGTCCACTCCATGTTGGGTGAACTAGGCATCTCGACTTCCATTCTACTAGGCATCTCTTCTATCGAGATGGTTGAGACTAAGGGTGGTTCCTCTTCTAGGGGTTTCTTTCCCTTGTCCTTTGGTGTGGCCATCGAAGGTGGCATCGTTGTTGAAGGACCAGATGAGGAAGATGGACCCGACTAGGAATTTGAAGGACTTGGAAATGGGGATTCTTGCATAATCGGACCCTGTTTAGATGGATTTAACTAAAAATCCAAATGCATTGATGGAAGGGTTGATTGTGGCATTAGTTGCATCGAATTGTAGTATTTGAAGGGCTCTAATTCTGTGGGGACTACATGCACCTGTCCTTCAAATGTATACTTTAAGCATTGATGAGCAATTGAAGGGACACACTTCATGTCTTAGATCCAAGGTCGCCCTAGGAAGATATTATATGCCATCTCACCTTCTAAAATGTGGCACAATGTATGAATGGTATTTTGTCCCACTTGGATGGGTAGGACAATTGTGCCAACTGTCGAGCATATCGCATCATTGAATGCTCAAAGAGTATAGGTGGAAGGTACGATGTGAGAGGCCAACAACTTCAAATGTTTTAATGTTGTGGTTGTAATAATGTTACTGGACGAACCAGTGTCTACCAACACCCGCTTATATGGAATCCCATTGACCCATGAAATAACATGCAGGGGTGGATCCGCCACATCACCAGCCATCGATTTCAATTCATCTTCTCTAAAGGTGATGACTGGTTTTGTACATTGTTTCACATGGCCCACAAAGTTGTTGAAAGAATTTGCTTTGTGGGGATGCAACTCAATGGCCTTTAATATCTCCATGAGAGCCTCCCGATGGGGCGTTGATTGTTGAATAAGCTCGTATATGGAGAGCCTAGCCGATGTGGTCCTTAGACTTTGGGTAAGTCTAGTCCGAATCATGGCCACTGGTCTAGGCAGGGGAAGTTGTGTAGGGTTCTTTTGAGGTTGTGACGTCGATGGAACTTCTCTTGTGACTGCCACGGGGGCAGCTCCGAGATATCTCTTGTTCCTAGTCACTATGCTTATCATCCCTACATACCCCTCCATGGGGAAATTCTATTGCACCTCATTGACGTGAATGGGTTTTGCTTGTGCATCATGTGCGGGCAAGGGATCTTTGAAAACTCCCATTTGTTGGTTGTTGGGCGCTATGGGATTATCCACTACCAATGTATTGTTGTCAATGAGGTCTTGCACCAAACCTTTGAACTTCCAACAGGCGTTAAGGTCATGTCCCTTTCATCTATGGAACCTATAGTACAAGTCCTCCCTGTACCCCTTAGGCTTTGGCACATTAGGGTCTATGGTTTGAATTTTTGGCAGATTGATCAAGTTCACCACTGACAAGCGGTCAAACAGGGAGTCCCTGGACTCTGTGTAAGGCATAAATTGTCACCTAGGGTGACGCTACTAATTTTGTTCCTGCCTTTGGTTTTCTCTATCATAGTTGTTGGGAGGCACCACTTGATAGTTAGCCTTTGGAGGTTGTGTTGCTTGTGCAGGCTTAGGGACATTTATAGCAACTTGATTGACTGCGGCGGGTTTCTGTTGCATAGTCCCTATTTTGGTGTTCTTGTTCCATTCTTTTTTCTTAGGCTTGGCAATTTCACCATATTGTATCTTGATCTCCTCGATGATTCTGGCTTGCACTAGAGCTTCCTCTAAAGTGGCATATTGTTGCAACTGCAATAGCACAGAGATCGATCTCAAATAACTCTTGGAGAACATTTGAGTCAAGTCGGACATAGGAGAGAGGTAGGGCAGCTTTGAAAGCAATATCCTCCATCGGTTCTCATATGCCGCCATATATTCTTCCTCATACTACCTGAGGCTAGCTAGATCACTTAGTGACACCTTTTTCTTAGTGTTGAAGGCAAAGCATTCTAGGAACGCATCCACTAACTGATCCAACTTACAGATGCTATGCTTTGGTAATTGAGTAAACCAATCTGAGGCAAAGCCTGTGAATGTGGTTATAAATGTTCTTAATAGCAAAGCATCATTGTCTTTAATTTCAAATAATTGGCTCAAGAATCGAGTCACATGCTCTTGGGCATCTTCAACCCCTCTAAAGAGTGCCAACTGGGGCAGTAAAGTGTTCAGGGTATGGAGGTGTCGGCACTGATGGATGCATAGGATGACTACGGAGTTGGCATAAAGTAGGCTTTTGGGGCCCAAAAGTCTTGATCTCCATAGATTCTAAGTGCTCGAGTAGCACTTTATATGCATCGAAGGATTTGATTTCCTCCTCTTTGGTTTGCTCCCACTGTGGGTTGCGGGGAATTTGAGGCCTTTGGAGGGGTAGCTGGGTAGCACCCCTTCTACCTTGATAGGGCGTTTCAGCCCACTCTTCTTCTTGTTCATACTCCTCATAGGCTTCTTGAGGAGTTTCTAGCCTAGGCCTGTAAACATTGATGGGTGCCCGCGGAGGGTGCCCATCATAGTGTCTGGGAGTGGTGTCTCGCTCAGGTCTAGGAGGTCTTGGAGGCAGTGCTTGATGAGGTCACGGAGACCTGTCTTGCACCAAGGTTTTGTGCCTCTCATACACTTCTAATTTATGTGCTTGAGGGGTTGGGACCTTCTCAGGCACATTGTTATGAAGCAACTCGGCTGTCTGATGCTGAATGCGCTCTTTGTTAAGGTGACACAAATGTTCTAATTGTTGTTGGTCTTACCTGAGCCGCGTGATTTGCACTTGGAAAGCGGCTAGTTTGGCACATGCCAAGTCAATTTGTTTTGTCGTTTCTTGTTTAGTTATCCTATATGCCTCTCCTATATGTCTATCCCGATAATGGTGATCCGAGACCCCTATGGTTTGCTTCCCTCTGTCGAGGTTAGCGGCATTCACTTGAGGCCCTGGCCTCAATGAGTGATCCGAATACACAGCGGGTGCAGAAGTTTATCATTCTCACATTGTGTATTGCTCTTAAGGAACATAGTGGTCTTCCTCATTCTCTCTTTTGTATGCATAAAAGGTGCAGGCAGAATTGTCTTGCCCTATCTAGAGTGTCTAATACTCTAGATATTGCCTAGTGTTTCTAACAGTAATACGGGGTAAAGGAGGGATGACGAAATCATGTGGCCCCTCCTTTTGGACCCTTTGTTGCTCTAACACTTCATCACTAGACCACTCATAATGAGTGTCTAAGGGAGACCTCCTATCTATGTTGAGTGCCATGTGTAGGTTCTCCTCTTGAAAGTATCTATGCTGAGTGGGGGTGCCTCTCAAAGAGGTGCCTCTATAATCCTGTTTTGTTATGGCATGATGTGGACTATCTTGGGTGCCATGCCACCCAGGCAGGATGACCAAGTCCTCAAGACTATATCAGAGGTGACTTGTAACCCTTGGTGCACTCTCTACAGCTTCTTCTCATGATCAGGCTCGGCTACGGGTGTACACCATGGTGATGTTTACCTAAAAATGTTTTTTTTTTTCTTTTTATGATTTTTTATGCTACATAAATAAAAAATATCACACACACAAGCAACGATTATCTCTTTTAAAGATTAAAAGTTGACAGAGGGTTTTTAAGACACCTACCTCTTCTCTGCCCAAATTGGATGTCTCTAAATTTTTGCCTAAAAAGTGCACAGAGAGCTATTCATCATGGGGTGAGATGAATAACAGATATGTATTCGTTCCAGGGTAGGACGAACAACAGTCCAACATTCGAGAACTTGGTGCCTGCAAGCAAAAACAAGCAACTTTAATCAAAAATTTAATCTTAAAATCAAGGGATAGCGTCCCACCATGATCACCATTGAAATCACGAGGATACAAAAACAAAAAGCAAAGTGCCAAATATGATGCTTATAAAATCAAACTTAACGCTTAAAGCCTATGTATTGCAAAATGTGTAAAAAATAAAGAGCATATATGAATTGACACAAGATAAAAGCAATATATAATATGACCCTCTTTATTGATATGATTTTAAATTCGTGTTATAATACGTCTCCTTCCTTTTTAGTGGATAGGAGCATCAAATATGTTTCTTATAACATCCATAGATAGCGATCCTTCTTTCGCGTGCCCACATGTAAGATAGGCGGACCAAAACATCACCACTGCTTGTGTATATGATTTTTGACTCCTTCATGCTCCCTTGATTTTGAATACCTACGTTCATGGAAACATAAAAGATTAGTAGCACCTGCAGATATAATAAAACATGTATTTCCCAAGGCCTACTGTTAGTGTATGCATGAAAACATTAAACCGATAACCAAATAATATCAGAATGACCTAAAAATTTGATAAAACCATGAATATTTTATTAGTAAGCCACTACAAAAGGAACAGTCAAGAAATTCCTCACATATTTGTATTCGCTTCGGGGTGGGATGAATTAATCTGTAACAAATTGTTAAAAAGCACCCTCTTCAATGTCCTATCTAGAAATCTCCAAATGACCTAAAAAGTTTGGATTAGCTAATTGGGGATATTTTTAGAAGACCCAGAAGGTCATATTTCTCCAATTTGGCCTCTATCACCCATATTTGGATGATGCCACCTGCAAGTTAGTAAAGGCGAGAAATGACAAAAACCTGGTCAACATTGCTCAGAATGAAATGAAATTTAAAAAACAACCTATTTAAATGACCTAGAATAATATGAAAAAGAAAAATTAGAGAAATATGCCATATATTTCTATTCATTCTGGGGTGGGGCATTTAGAATTGCGATAGTTTGGGGGGCGCCTGGGGGCAGGACGCCTACCATTTGAGACTCTATTTCAGCACCAATCCACTTGGTATGGGTCCAAAACCTCTTATGGGGTGTTTTTGGAAAATTTTGTGGAATATTATGGCCAAATGTTCCGATTTGGGCATAGATTTGTGCTTCCAATAACCACCCTATGACCTTCCTTCAACAAGAGATCAAGGATGTGAAAGGCGCGAAATCAAAAGGCATGTGTGTGGATGTAAAATGGCAGAACTTCATTGCTCAAAATGCTACCTTTCTATCCTTATTTTGGGTGAGAAGACTCACCAATTTATATACCTAGGGTCTCTTTGTTTGAATGTGCATGCGAGGGCGCCACTAGAGTTGCATGTCCTATTTTGGGAAAAATATTATTCCCTGATTTAGAGTCTCCTTGCATGAGGCATCAAAAATTAAATACATGCATTACTGAAGTCTCTCTCCTTGATTTGAATTCGTTCCTCGCAATTGCATGGCCTAAAGTTGTAGTTAACTGGTGGACTTGTTGAGGTTTGACCTTTTTTGCTAGTCAAACCTGCTATTCACCCCACCCTGGAGAAATTGTGTAATCATCCCTGGGTGGGACGAATACCAGTATGTATTCATACCTGGGTGGGACGAGTAGAGAAAAAGGTCCCAAAAAGGTGCAAAATTGACCTTTGACCTTCCAAACTGCTTTTGGTTGTGGTTAGGACCACTGTTTAACCTCTGGGGGCTACCCTAGGTGATATGTGTATCAATGCAATCAACGCTTGTTGTCACATAATCATATTGGTGCTATTTTGGTGTCTACACCTAGGTAAGTTCCAATCCTATAGTTTCAAAAAAAATTTAAACTATATCCAATATGGGAGTAGGAGGATTATCAGAAGATATGGAAGCCTAGAACCTTCAGTCTAACATTTATGACTCTCTAGAATGCCCATCCAAGTCAGGATCCTCAAACCTTAATGCTAAAATTAATTTAAACCCCATGGACATCACAAAGCCAAACCCTAATGATCGATCTCTATAATCCCCATCCATGTCAGGATCCTGAAACCCCAATGCTTAAAATACTTCAAGCCTAGTGGTCTTCCCAAAGCCAAACACTAATGTTGAAGAACTTAGGAAGAAAGTTGAGGCATTAGAAAATAAAAAATCTCATCTCCCTAACATCATCACTAGGATCCGGGTGAATACTACTGAGGGGTCATCCTGCAGACCAGGGGAATATAGGAAAAAAGGAGAAGATTTGGATGTAGGGGTGGAGATATGTGAAACTCTTCATACTCAGGAATATGGCAGTCTGGTTCTGCAACAAATTTCCTCCCCCCCAGTTTAGTCCTAAATAAACCAAGAGCACTGTGAGGTCTCATATATATTTTGGCAGTGAAAAAGAAGAGGGAGAATATCAAATACTGAGCATCAAAAAATTAAAACTGATAATGGCATTGCCAATGGTAAACAGAGAACCTTGTTTCAACAGGTTATTCTAGGTTATGAAGACAACAAATTAGGAAAACCCCGTCAAGGGAGGGGGAGATGAAGAAATACCAAACAATATAAATGAAGTTCCTCTCATGGAATGTGAGAGGCCTCAATGGCCTTCCCAAACATAGGGAAGTCAATGCAATAAGAAATCAAGTGAATCCAACTATTATCATGTTGCAAGAAATAAAAATAGATGAAATTCAGTCAAATAAAGTAGCAAAAAAAATTGGAATCAGGGGGAGATGGTTTGCAAATCAGCCAGAGGAGCGTTTGGAGGCCTTATGACTTTGTGGGATCCTCAGATAGTAGAAAGCACAATTATTCAGAAAGATGACAAAGTTATTAGTATTTTATTTAAGGAAATAAACAACAACAGGTCATGGATTCTTTCAAATATTTATGCCTCAACTTCAATTCAAGGGAGAACTCTATTGTGGGAGTACTTAGGCAATCTGAGTGAAATCTTGCATAAAGTCCCCTAGATTCTAGTTGGGGATTTTAAAACTCCTCTTTACCCTTTAGAAAAAATGGGTGGAAATGGAGCACCTATCAGTAGCATGATTGATTTCAATGACTTTGTGAACTCCAACATGTTTATGGATGTAAAACTTAGAGAAGCGAATTATACCTGGAGCAATAGGTGAATAGGGTGTCATCTCATTCAAGAAATGCTTGATAGGTTTTTTCTATCAAAGGAGGCTACAACTCTATTCAGTGATTATACCCTGCAAGTCCTTCCTAAAATTACCTCTGATCATAATCCCATTTTATTGGAGATCCCTAACTCTTTGTCCTTCAAGAAACCTTTCAGATTTCAATCTATGTGGATCAAAAATTCTAGTTTCAAAGATAACTTAATTCAGTGGTGGTAGCAACCTGTCAGGGGTAGTGCAACTTTTAAAATTTCTGGTAAATTAAAGTTTTTTAAGGAAAAGCTTTGAACATGGAACAAAGAGGTCTTTGGGAAACTCTTTGAAAATAAAAAATAGGTTGTTGAAATTTTGAAGATAATTGATCAGAGGATTCAACATGGTGATGCTAATGAAACTACTAAGCAGGAGGAATAGACAAAACTAGCAGAGTTTCATAATATTTTGGCCTGTGAGGAAATCTATTGGAGGTAAAAATCAAGGTCTCTTTGGTTGAAATATGGATATTCAAACTCCAAGTTTTTTCATGTCACCACACTTAGAAACAGAAACAATAACAAGATAAAAAAAATAGATGGTTCTATTACAGAGGACTTAACAAAAATCAGAAAGGAGGTTGTAACTTATTTCAATTCTATCCTTGGTCAGGATCATAGTGCAATGAGGATGCCAAATATATTCTCTTGCAATCCATTCCTAGAATAATAAATGAGGATATAAACCTTAAGCTTCTAGCTCCCTTTTCTGATGAGAAAATTAAGGAATTATTGTTTATCATGGAGCCAGACAAAGCCCCGAGACCTTATGGATTTCCCTCTTGTTTCTATCAATATTTTTGGGACATCATAAGTGAGGATGTAATTTCTGCTGTTAGATAATTCCAAGCAAGCAATAATATCCCAAAATGTTTCAACTCTACTTTTATTTCTCTAATTCCTAAGAAGCAAACCCCTGAATCTATGGTTGACTTAAGGCCAATCAGTCTGTGCAATGTTTCTTACAAGATCCTAAATAAATCCATTACAAATAGAATGAGATATGTTCTACCCCACATCATATATTTGTGTCAGGGAAGATCTGTACAGGGTAGGTCAATCTTGGATGGAGTTATCATAGTTTGTGAAGCTCTGCATTCTGCTCATAAGACTAACAGGTCTGTTTTTACCCTCAAGCTTCATATGAACAAAACATTTGACAGGCTAAATTGGGAATTTCTGATTACTGTCCTCCTTAAGTTTGGTTTTCACCACCAATGGGTTCATTTGATCAAATAATGCATTTCTAAAGCATGGTTCTCAATTTTGGTTAATGGAACAACTGCTGGTTACTTTCAAAGTCGTGTAGGAATTCGGAAAGGGGACCCTATCAACCCCGTGTTATTCACCATTATGGCAGAATATTTGGGTAGAACCATCAAAAATGCTTGTAGTTCAAGTCTAATATCGGGAATCAAGGCAACATCTCTCACTAGGGCTATTTCTCACCAACAATTTGTCGATGATACCCTTCTATTGACTAAGGCTTTGGTGGTTGAGGCCAAAATAATTAAATACATCCTACAACTCTACGAGGATGTTGTTGGTCAGAAAGTTAATTTTAGTAAATGCAAGTTATATTTATTGAACACCACCATTCAAAGGTAAGGAAGGATTGTAGAAATTTTAGGGTGTGATAGAGCAAACCTCCCCACTTTGTATCTTGGTCTCCCTATTTTCATTGGTTCTCCGAGAGAGTCAATGTGGGACAGGGTTATTGAAATAATTTAAAAAAAAACTTGTTGGATGGAAAAGCCATCTTCTATATCAAGCAGAAAATATGACCCTCACTAAGGCCTCTCTTCAAATCATTCCAATCTATTTCCTCTTCATTTTCAAAGCCCCTGTGAAGGTTTTCTAAAAAAATTGAGAAACTCCAAAAATATTTTTTATGGACTAGATCAGAAGAGAAATAAATGATACACATTGTAGGATGGACCAAAGTGTGCAAACCTAGGGAAAATGGGGGCTTAGGTCTGAGGAGAATTTCTCATATGAATTTAGCTTTACCATCTAAGCAGGCGTGGTGCCTCATTTTTGGTGAAGAAAATTAATGGACAACTATCATCAAATGAAAGTATATTCAAAATATGGAATTTCTAAGTGACTCAATTCCAATCAGAGGTTTTGCTTTTTGAAAAGCAATTCTCAATTGTAAGGAAATCATCAAAAAAGGTTTAATATGGGTTTTAGGCAATGGTTAGAGGATAAATTATTGGAATTATAGATAGGATAAGGATGAACCACTGACGCAACATCCTAACTTAGCTCGAATCAAAGATATCATGGAAGAACTCATTGGCAGAAAATTATTTGATTATATGGTTGAGGATAGAGGCAGAATGAAGTGGAAACAAATAAGGATTTAGGGATTTCAAGTGGAATCAAATGATCTCTATAACATTCTCGGACAATAATTTATATCTATGAGACCCAAGGAAGATCAAGTGACCTAGGCTCCTACGAAAAATGGGCAATTCACTGTTAAATCATCTTATAAGCTTATGCTTGATGGCAAGTATTTTGTCATCCAAAATGAATTAGTTTGGATAAAAAATTTAATTTCAAAAATTATAGTATTTTTATTGCTAGTTATCCAAGGAAGAATTCTAACCATTGATAATATGATACGTAAAGGTATTTGTATCACTAATCGTTGTTATCTATGCAGGGCTAATTGGGAGACCATTTATCACATTTTTCTTGAGTGCCCTTTTTCCTTGACTGTCCTAAGTGGGTTTTTTCAGGCCTTCAATATTTCTTGGGTTAAACCAGCCATCGTACTTGATTTGTTCATCCAGTGGCCTTACCCCTTTTCAAGCCAAAGACTTAGATACATGTGGAAAATTTTTCTCAATCACTATCTTTGGTAGGTGTGGTTAGAAAGGAACCATAGAGTCTTTAATGAGTCTATCCATTATCATAAAACTATCATTGCCATGATCCTATCCTTTTTCAACAAGAATGTGAACCTTATCCCTTTTGATAGTCATAAACCTCATCTACAGGATACCACGATTGTTCAATATTTAATCTTAACCTTGTTAGATGAATCTGTGCCTAGGGTAGTCAACCCCAAAGCTAATGTTAAGTTGTCCCCACCTCCTACGGGTTGGTATAAGCTTAATTTTTATGGAGTAGCTAAGGAAAATCTTGGCAGAGTAGGCACTGGAATCATTGTGCAAGATCATAATGGGAATATAATGCTTGTGTTTTACAAATATTTGGGAACAAGGAAAAACAACAAAGCTGAAGCTAGAGCTATGTGGAGAGGTCTTCAAATGAATCAAGACTTAGAAGGAAATTTGATCATAGAAGGAGACTCTATGCATGTTATAAATCTCCTCAATAATTGGAAAACACCTCCTTGGAGGATTAAAACAATTGTTGAAGAGGCTAGGATCCTTTTCCAAGGAAGACATGACAAAAAATCCCAACATGTATTTCGAGAAGCTAACAAAGTTGCTGATAAGCTAGAAAATTTGGGTGTCAATGGCGATAGACTGTTAAAATGGGAATACAATGTACCGAGTGAAGTAGAGGAGCTTATTCAACAAGAATTCCAAGAATGATAGTCAAAATTACCAATAGGGAAGGCACTGTAAGGATGAAGGCTATGAGCATTCCCATCTATTTTTTGAAATGGAATCATAATAAAAATTATTCGAGTTGTCAATATTGGTTGATGCTACTTGGAAATACCACAAAGACTAATGGGGACAATCACATGTCAGATAACATAGCTCCTATTCATCTTAGTAATTTGAGGTTGGTTGATAATCACAAGGCAGGAAAGAAATGACAATATAAGACTTCAAACCAGAGCCACGTGGACCACCAGATAGCTACCACCATAAATCTAGCCAACAAGTTCACTTCTCCAAGGCTAATTGGCCAAGATGGGATGTGGTCCCAAAGCATGTCATATATGAAAGAAAGCAATTACCAAATAATTATTAAGAGTAACTGTTAATACAGAGCTTGTGGGAGTTTTTTAGTCCTCTGTTATGTGTGTCTGTAGCTTTTTGTTTCTCCACTATTTCAAGGAAGGGATCTATTTCTGTTTCTTCTTTTTTTAATTATGATGCAGGTGTGTTTTCTCGAGGTATAACCAAAATTTTGTATGGGAAGTTTCTTTTTAATAACAAGCTATGTGCCTTACCAGATGTAATGGCTTTGGTGACATGTATATTTTACATATATAGGATCCTTAGTAAGGACATGTTCATCAATAGCCCTAGGCTGATTTTTGTAAAAGGTTTTAGGCCAACTTGTAAAACCCAATATTAATGCTATAGTGTCTTATCTACCAAAAAAAAATAATCTCCAAACTTTTCCAATTAAATATTCCAATTATTCACTTTCACTATAACCTCCTTCAAAAATTTAATGCATAGGTTAATCAAAATTGCTTACTTATATCTCCCATTCAAAATTGGCATTTCAAAAATTAATTAACATCACTATCTAGAAATAATGCAATTCACTTTTTAAACCAAAATTAAACCATTCACCATATTTAACTAACATAAAAAAAAAATATACCTTAATCGCCTTCTATCTCCCAAGGTGCTCACTAAACAACCTTAGAACACGCGTACAATATAAAAATTAAAAATTAAAGTACCTTTGCACGTGCTCCTCAGTGGGATTCGATCCCTTTTCACACTACCACTAGTGCCCTAGCCACGACCTAGCTACCACGTGATCTAGGCACTCACTTGAGTCCTAAAAGCACCTTGTGTGCTTTATCCATTTGCTTGGTACCTAATCTTGAAACAAAAATGTGTGTCCCTTCTTCTGTCATGGGGACTCGAACGCGAAACTTACGCTCACGCTACGTCTAACACAATGATGACTTGCCACTAGTCCAACCAGTTGGCTTGTGACAAGGCTTTAGGCCTTCATCAATTTATCATCACGTTTCCTGCAGCTTTTTACAAAATAAAAACCCTTTATGTTATGCACTCACAAATTTTGCATTCCACACAATAGCCAATATTCGTAAATTCATTATATTCAAAGACTTGTATTAATGTGGCAAGTCTTATGGTATTTATACCATACGCCACTTTCCTTCAAATGTCAATGGGAGGAAGAAATATTAAAATGAATTTTCACCCAATCCTAACTTAGAGTTTAATAATTTCATTTTATAAATTAATTTATAATATAAATATTATATATTATTTATAAATGACCTTAGACTTTATTTTTAAACCTTTAATATTATAATATCATTTTATTTGGGCCTAGGTATTTTCCTATTTCACCCTTAGACCATCTCTTACCACCTTTAATATTCTAATAATAAATATTACAATATTATTTCCTTTGGGCCTAGGTATTTTCATTTTTCACCCTTAGACCTTATCTGACCACCTTTAATATTATAATAATAAATATTATAATATTATTTCCTTTAGGCCTAGGTATCCCCTTCCTTCAAGGTATTTAGCCATCCTTTTGACCAATCATGTGAAGCTTTTAAACCAAATATCTTGGGCTTAAAATATAAATATTTTAACCCTCCTTTTACCAAATCCTTGCACTGATCACTGACACTGACTCTTGACATTAATGACAACACAACTACTCAAAATTTCCAATAAGAAGGAGTTAAAGTGGACCCCCATAATATTGAAGATGTGAAAAATTGGCCTATCCCAAAAACCTTAAAAGGCTTGCATGGTTTTCTAGGACTAACAGGGTACTATCACAAATTTGTCAAAAATTATGGCAAAATTGTAGCCCCATTAACAACACTACTAAATAAGAATACTTTTCTTTGGTATTCAACGGTTGATGATACATTTATTGCTTTAAAAATGCAATGTGTACCACCCCTGTCTTATCCATGCCAAATTTTTCCAAACCATTTATTATTGAGAGTGATGCTTCAGGAGTGAGAATAGGTGTAGTGCTCATGCAAAATGAAAGACTCTTGGATTTTTAGCATGATATTTTCTAAAAAGAATTTGGTCTGCTCAACATATGAAAAAGAGATGTTAGCCATTGTTCATGCTATTCAACATTTGAGACCTTACCTTATCGACCAAAATTTCATTATTCACACTAAATACCATAGTTTAAAGTACCTTCTTGAGCAATGCATAACCACTCCAGAGCAACAAAAGTGGATCAATAAACTACTAGGATATTATTATGATATCATATATAAAAAATGGAAAGATAACATGGATGTTGATGCCATTTCATGAAATTATGAAGAAATACCCCAATTTCATGCCCTTTCCTCTCCTATTACCAAATGGTTAGACCAATTCAATGAGGAATGGTTTAATGATCCTACCACACACACATTAATTCAATAACTTCAACAAGACTCCACTAGTAATCCCCACTACTCTTGGAAATATAACATACTTAGGTACAAATAGTGTATTATCATATCCACCACATCCTCATATCATGCAAAACTTCTCTATCAGTTACATGCCACACCCACTATAGGACACTCTGGATTCCTTAAAACTTATGAAAGAGTGGCAAGATATTTTTATTGGGTAGGGATGAAAAATGATATAAATAAATTCTTAAATGAATGTGAGACCTACCAAATATAAAAAGGAGAGATATTGGGTACTTCGGGTCTTATTCAACCTCTTCCCATTCCAACCAAAACATGGGTTGATATTTCCATGGATTTTATTGAAGGCCTTCCAAAATATACCAAAAAAACTACTATTCTAGTTGTGGTGGATTTCTTATCTAAATAAGCTTATTTTTGCCCTATGGCCCATCGTTATAAAACTAGTACCATCACCAAAGATTTTCTTGATAATATCTTTAAATTACATGCCTTGCCTTCCACTATAGTCAGTGATCGCGATCCCACCTTCACTAGTAATTTTTGGAGAAAATTATTTAAAATCCAAGGCATTCAACTTTGTATGAGTTCCGTTTACCATCCCCAAATGGACGATAAAATTGAAGTTGTTAATAAATGTTTGGAAACATACCTATGTTGTTTTATTTCTACTCAAACCCTTCAATAGGTTAAATGGTTCCCTTTAGTCGAATGGTGATATAACACCTCATATCACACTGCCATTAAGATGAATCCATATGAATCTTTATATGGCCAAAAACCACCATCCTTTACCTCTTATATTCCAGGAAGTACAAGTGTGCCAGTAGTGTATATGGAAATTTCTACTCAAGATGATATTCTTTGCCTTCTTAAAGATAATTTACACACTACATAACATTGTATAAAATAGCAAGCGGACCAACATCAAATCGAGTGAGCTTTTCAAGAAGGAGATATGGTATTACTTCATATTTAACCTTATCGCCAAACTTCTCTAAAACTCAAGGGTTCTCAAAAGTTAGCTTCTAAATTTTATAAACCTTATAAAATTCTACAACGCATTGGGCCCATTGCTTAAAAACTTGAGTTACCAAAATCCTCTAAAATTCATCTTGTGTTCCATGTCTCCTACCTTAAACCAGGTTTTCACGCACACATCACTACACAAACTCAACTTCCCTGAGCTCATAGAGGATGGAGTGCTCATGGTTGAACCTGAAGCTATCCTAGATTGTCGCACTCTCCAAATTCAACATCACACTATAATTGAGATTTTGATTCAATGGAGAGGTCTACCTTCCAAATATGCTACATGGGAAACCCTTCATCATATCCAGTAATAATTTCCTCAATTTTTGCTTTGAGGACAAAGCTATTTTTAAGGAGGGTCGCATGTTAGAATTCTAATACTAACTATTCTTATTATTTAATTCATTCATTTAATTATAGACCAATGTTTCCTTTCACATCATCAAATTTGGTAGATACATATATGAATTCCCATGGGTGTTTTAAAGGATCCATCAAATAACAAGTATATTATTTATAAAATCCATTGGTTGGTTCTTGCCTCTAGCATAAAAGGTGATTCAATAATAACTATGATTAGTTTCCTTTCTTTACTTGTTTACATCTCATTTCATTCATTTTGTATCCACCATATTGTTAGTAACTCTGGTTCCTACCAAAATATATCTTGATCCAAGTTCATAGGAAGTGGAGATGTAGGAGGACAATGATATTCAACCTAGTATTCTCCTATCTAGACCACCACTAGGATGGGGAGGTGACGTACCTATCGATACAAAATTTTATTGTATTTATGCATGTACACTATAATGATAAGTATGTAAATTTGGTTAGATTTTTAGGAAGATTATAACACTCATCAAAGAATAATGACCCTTCAAATTAGTTTTGTAATATTCAAAATAGATTAAGAATATAGTTTTATGAATGGTTCATGATAAATAGTAATATTCAATAGCTTGTTTGAAAGAAATTAAATTTTTTGATTTTAATATAGATTGTACCTGTAATTTTTTGTGGCTGCGTGGTTGCTTTCATGCAACCCGTCATACTCTGGTAAGGGAGGAACTGTTACTTTTGTCTCTTCCAAGTGGATAAGGAATGTGGTTTCTTGGGGGGTGGACCCCTCAAATCAAACTTTCTAGACTCTGTTTGAGTTTCAAGGTCAACCTTTTGGAATAATTAATCTATATGCATCTAATGATACTTCTAATCAGTGTAGTTTGTGGCGGTGACTGGATTTTTCTCTACTGCATGCTATCTGGGTAATTTATGGTGAATTTAACATGATTGAGAAACCCCAGGATAAGTTTGGGCACATGCCAATGTGATGGAGTGTTAGAGAAAGAGAAGCATGATTTTTCATTAAGAATAAATTGGGGTTTTCAGATACTAATTACAGTTTCTCTCAGTCTGACTTCCCTAAGAATTTTTTGTTCACCTGCTCTAATTTCCAAATAGGATTTTTAAGGATTTGAAGTGCCTATATGGAACACTGCTTATATATTCCCACCACTTTTTCTTTAATAGGATTTCTCTATCCTACCCTTTTTTTCATGCCATTCTAGAAACTACCCTCTCTAATCACTCGATTATTTATTATATTGCCACCCAAGCCTCTCGTCCTCGAATATTTCAATCACAATTTTACCTAAATGTTTCCTTTCTTCAAAATGAAGCTATGAGATCTCATATTATCCAATGTTGGAATCTTATCCCAAGAACCTTTGGCTTGGTTGGTTGGATTGATTGGTGGAATAAGGCAATTTGACATACGAATTCTATGCTTTGATCTCTTGGGGTTGAAGTTTCAAAGTGCAAGAGGGTTGCAAATTCTACCCTCAAAAAAGAATTATTAGAGGCCTCTATGAGACTTGAGTCTTCCCTGTTCAACCAATATTTGCAAAATCATGTTGCTATTATTCATAATGAGCTAAATAAAGTAGAGATTTTTGAGGCCAGAGGAGCTCAACTTCATGCCATAATGCATTGGCTCAATATTGGGGACAAGGTTTCTAAAAAATTCTTCAAACGCTTACGCCCCTCTTCATTGGTTGTGCAATTTCAAGCTCTTCAAATCAATGGGGGTAGACTCACTAAGCTTCCTTATATAATATATGCCTTTGTCCACCATTATCAAAAAAAAAAAATCTTCTCAACCACTTACCCTCACCTAGAAGCAGGCCTTGGCTGAGTGTTGTGTAGTGGTGCTAAAAAAACTATCTTCCAAGTAAAAATCCAGTTGTGAAGCCCTCTGTCCCTTGACAACCTTACTCAGGATATATCTCAAATGAATAATGATAAGTCCCCTGGGTTGGATGGATTTCCCTATGAATTATTCAAATAATTTTGGAATTTCATTAGCCCAAACTTACTTAAGGTCTATCAAGAAGTAATGATCACAGGTTCCTTGGGTTCTCTAATAAATAAAGGTAATATTCAATTCATACCCAAGGCTGGGGACCCTAAAATTATTATCAATTGGATTTCGATCACTCTTTTGAATGTTAGCTATAATATCATTGCCAAAGCTCTGGATTTAAAGTTACGCCACATTCTACCTTTAATTATTAGGCCTGAACAAATTGGGTTTGTCCAAGGATAATATTTCCTGGATAATATCCTAGGAGTATAGGAAGGTATGGAATGGGCTAGATAGTCTCAGTAGGATGATTTATTAATCAAAATTTATTTTGAAAAATATTATGATAAAATTGAGTGGAATTTTATTCTTACCATGTTAAAAGTACTTGGCTTTGGTCTGAAATTTGTTAAGTTTGTCAGTGTGCTCTTCCAGGATGCTTCAATGGTGCTCACTCTAAATAACACTTAGTTTTATATCCTAGGCCTATTTTTTTTGGTGAGGTAATGTTGCCCACTTGATCCCTTCTTTGTTTATACTAGATACATAAGCTTTTGGATACATCATGGTTACCCAAGTGTCTCAGGGAAAAATTTAGGGAATTGCTCTTCCCAATTTGCCAACTCATTTGGTTAATGGGCACTTTGTTGATGATTCTTTCCTGACAATTAGGAAATATCAACAATATGTGTCCAATAATCTGCATTGCCTTGATATCTTTTGTGCAGCTTCAGGATCTAGAATTCAGTGTCATAAGATTGCATGTTTTCGATAGTCTGCTAATCCTTGCCTAGATTGGCTTTCTCAATATCCCTGGTAATGGATTCAATTTGGCAATTTTTTTAAGTTTCTAGGCATTTCTTTTGCTTTTCAAAGTACCTCTACTCATATCTAGAATAATTTTCTCCAAAGAGTTGAGAATAATATTTCTTATTATATTTTCATGAAACTCTCCCTTGCAAGAAAATTCTAAGTTTACTCCAAGATTTTGGCTACCACTCATGTGTATTTTTCTTCCTATTTGACTCTATCCCAAGATTATTACCAAAATCTAGAGAAGCTATTGTGATATTTTCTTGGGGCTAGATCTTCTCAAAAGAAGGGGTTTCATAGAGTAGCCTAGGAAATTTATTGTCTTCCCAAGTCCTATGGTGGTATGGGTCTATTTGACTATCAACGCAAGGATTTTATCTATGTTTAAAGTGGGTTGTTAGAGTTATTGATGGCCTAGAAGCTTGGAAGATCTTAATTCGATACTGTATTTCTATAGGCCTTCCTTTGGGTAATAATGTTTGGCAAGGGATGTCTCTCCCCTCTATTGTTATAGCCCTTGTATTTTTTAAAATTCAAGGCTCCTTTGTGATGTAGAGCATTTGGTGAGCTTGGGAGGCTCTTAAACCCTGCCTCTGTTGGTCTTGTGATGGAAAAAAAAAGGGGGCTTCCATAGCCTCTCTTAATGTGTGGTGGTCATCTATCATTACTTACCAAGGTTCCCCTTTGGCCTCGTTTCAATGGATTCATACTTAGTGGTTTTTCAAGAAGGGAATCACTACCATTTTTTATTTCTTCTCTTATCATACCAAATATTAGATTTCTTGGAAGGTTTTTAGACAACTTCATAATTTAAAACCAGAATATAAGACCATGTGTGATACTATGTTAGATAGCATTCCCTTCTATTTTTGGCTAAAAATTACCAGGCATTTCTAAAAACCTTAGTAGTCGGATTGGACCTAGCCTAAGAACATCTCATTAATTTAGTACAAGGCCTGTTTGGGATATTCCTAGCTTTCTCCACACTTACCCATTGTGGGTAAGTTGAAAAAGCATTGGGACTTAATCTCCAGGCCTTCACAATGGAATTTGTATTTTAACATGGTATGGGCTTCTTATATTAAGCCAAAGCTAGCTTTTATTGCTTGGAGTTTACTTTTTCAAGGTTTGCCTATGGGGCAATGACTAAAATACTTGGGCGTGGCTAATCCCAAATGCTATTTTTTCAATAAACTTGAAGATTGTACTCATTTTTTTTGATCGTGTCATAAAGATCAAATGGCTTGGAAGTGATTAGAATATTTCTTTTGACCTGATATGGCCACTTATTTTTATTGGCACCATTCCCTGCTATGCGACGCTCCTAATTTTTCTATTTCTCTTGTGTTTGTCTAGAATATTTTTAGAGTCAATATTATTTTTCACTTATGGAAGACTAGAAACAATATTTCTTTTTCCAAGGACATAGCTTTTGATTCCTTTTTCTTAGTTTATAAGTATGCTATATTTTTTAACTCTTGCCTTCAAATACAGGTTCAAGTGGAAAAAATCATATTGAAATTCAGTACCTGAGAACTCTCTTGGACCATTGAGCCAATATGTCATACACTATCAGTTGGCTCCCCCTAAATTTGACATCATAGCACTGTGCTGGCTATATTTCACAATCTTGTTGGGGATACAGGGCATTGTTGTAGGTGGGGATACACTGGTCTCAATCTCTATCGGTGACCAAATGCCATTACTCTAATAGTGTTGGTAATTCATGGCTGGTGAGTGGAAGGGATGTTCATCAAGAACCTTCACACCTGGTTGCGGGTTGGGGAGATGTGGTCATGGCAATGTCAATTAATGCTCTAGGTTGGCACAATGATGGACAAACCCCTCGCTCCCATGATATAAATGCATAAGAGTTTAATGATGTTGCTGATATAGGTGGTGTTGAAACTAATGATAATGGCTGGGATGCTCCTGTTGCTACGTCTCCCTGGCATCATGATAAAAATGTGGTCAATTTTATCCCTTACGATGTTTGGAAATGATTTTTTTCTATAGATGCATGCTTTTATTTGATTTTTGGCTAAGTGAATGATTTTAATTCCCTTATTTTGTGTTAGCCAGCTAAATTCTTTATATTGCTATTTGGTTTCTTCTACCGATTGCTGTTTGTGTGATTTTTGGGACCCTATTTGGGTGTGTGTATCCACCCACATTTTTTTTGTGATTAAGTTGTATTTTTAATATAATATAGCTTATTTAATTCAAAAAATATATTCAATAGCATAAGTGTTGTCATCAGTGAATTTTTTCTACTCATATGTCTAAGAGAGTTTTTATCTTAAATAGTATCTACTTTATTTTCAAGGAAAAGTTGATATCTTGTCTCATATGAAATATCTAGTTTCATCTAAGCTCCTAATTTGATATTCAAATATATGAAGAATATTATATGAAAAATAGTAATGGGGGAAAGTAGAGTCATCATATTACAAATAATTAGAAAAAATAGTTACTAGGGAAGTCCAATGTCTTTTATGAGATATATATAGTTATAAAATATCATGAAGACTCAATAGGATATATATAAAAAATAATATATTTTTATGCACCTATATTTCTACATCCATAAAATATCTATTTTTAAATTAATTTCACCAACCATATGATATCTAGTTCCCATGAGCTTATAAATATGGGATACCCCACGTCAATTAAATTAAGTAAAAATATTAAAAAGGTTATAAAGTATGAAGTGTAAAACAAGTAAGAGAGTAAAATCAGGGTGGAATATCTAGATAATGGAAGGGTTCCTAGGATAGTTTCCTTTGTGGACTTTTCAAATTAGTCATATATTAACACTTGGTGGAATTTTGAAAATCTAGAAGTCAATTTGAGTCGGACAAGAATCCAAATGAATAATTAAAATTAATAAGTAGCAATAAAATAGAACACAATTTTATAATAACATATTTTTCATTCACAAAAATCCATTCAAGTAGGAGATAAGAAATATAATTACATTGATAATTAAGAATAGATGAGACAAATACTTTAGTTATTTATTCCTATATTTTTGTGGCTTTGTATACTACATAAAGGTAACATGAATGTATTCTAATTATTTTATTCAATAATGGGTCTATTCTTATCCATAATATTAGCCTTAGAATACAATATAATCTCTATGTAGTTCCCTTGACCATAGGTTCATCTTAGACATAAATGTCAAAAAGTATGCTAAAATTCACCAGGTCTAGAAATTTCAAGTATGGCTAAGTGCTAGAAAATTCTAAATAGGGTCAAAATCTAGATTCTTCATTACTTATTTTTTTGGATATGAAACTATTCTCAATTATATTGAAAGCATACATTTATAATATGAACTTGCGTTTACATGCTAAAACTAAATGTAAATAATTTTCTACTATAATGACTACCTAATTATTTTTTGATAAGATAGGAAAAGAAGATGTTTTGAAATGATCCTCGAACCTTATTTGATGCAGGAGCATCCGAGGGAAGCAAAGCAATCGAGCATCAACCAAAATTTTTGTTGTTATATTTTTTCTAAGTGTTGCAATGTTATTTTTTCTAAGTGTTGCAAGAAAAATATGTGTCGTGATATCGCGACACAAAAAGTGTCGTGATATCGCGACCAAAATGGAAGATAGGGGAGCAGTGGACAGAATGTTGCAATTTCGTGACATATCGCGATTTCGCGACATCTCGCGAAATCGCGACCCAAGGCAGGGAAAGCAATGCCGGAAGACACAAGGTCACGAAATCGTGACCACCACAGTGGAAACAAAGGCACGGATACCAAAGGTCATGAAATCGCGACCACCGTAGGGGGAAACAAAGGCACGGAGACCAAAGGTCATGAAATCGTGACCACCGCAGGGGAAACAAAGGCACGGAGACCAAAGGTCACGAAATCGTGACCAAAGCCAGAGAACAAAGGCACGGAGGAACAAAGGTCATGATTTCGTGACACGTCGCAAAATTGTGACCAAAGCAAGGAGCAAAGGTGCGAAAGACAAAAGGTCACAAAATCGTGACATGTCTCTATTTCACGACCGAAATGGGAGAACGGAGGCCGATAGAAAAAATGGCACGATATCACAACATGTCGTGATATCGCGGCCAAAATGGAGAGAGAAGGCACAGAAAGGAAATGGTCATGATATAGCGACATGTCGCAATATCGTGACAAAACATAAAAACATGCACTCCCAATTTTCATAAAGACGTCCCTTCGTGCACGACAAGATAGTGACAGTGAAGCAGTAGTTTCAAAGGAGGATTTCAACGGGCATGTTGGCCACTCACACAGGATATCTGGAAGATGTGTTTAAAGCAACTAATAGCAAGCAACAGATCAAGAAGAAGATTTCATTAGGTATGGCAGCCAGTCGCGCACCTCACCTAGAGTCTCATCAATGCAACTTTTCAGAATTGTTCCAGGTGGCAATTGTAGATCGTGGGAAGTTTGAAAGTACAGAGGATCGGGACCTCGATAAAAAACCCATGGATTGTAATTAGAGGGGGTTGGCAAATGGCAGTTTGGCTATATATTATTGTAAAATTCTTTCAAAGTATTAAATTAGAAATTGTTGTCTCTTGTTTCTCTAGTTTTTTGTCTTGTGCAAGATCTGTTCTCCACCAAGTGGTATCAGAGCCAGTAGTTCTTGAGTGTGTAGCAGATCACCGGAGGAGAGGCAGTTACACCAAGATCTATGGAAGGGCTTGGAATTGGGTGAGCAGAATGCCTCCGAGGAGAAACCGGTTGGTAGGAGAGGCATGGCAGCAGTGAAATATGTTCGAGCTTTGCAGCGACAAATGCAAGCCCTGCAAGAAGAAATGTGCAGAATATTGGAGCCAAGAAGAGATGAAGGTAGTGAAGAGGAAGATGATGAAGAAGAAGACCAACCTGAGGAAGAAGAAGAAGCAGTAGATCCTACTCAGGACAGACTATACAAATCCATATCCCAAATTGGGAAGAGGCCAAAGATGGAGGTTTCCACATATTCTGAGAACCTTGATCCAGAGGAACTGATTGACTGGATCAACGACCTAGAAGAGTACTTTGAGTACGAAGAGGTTGAGGATCCTGATAGGGTCAGATTCGCAAAGACCAAACTAAAATGTCATGCTAGCATTTGGTGGAAGGGAGTGCAGCTAGAGCAAAATAAAAGAGGGAAAGAGAGAATAACTAAGTGGGAACGGATGGCAGAAAAGCTAAAGATGCAGTTCATCCCTGGGGATTATGAGTTAGACCTGCTAAAGAAAATGCAAGGATTGAGGCAATCAAGCAAGTCTGTGAAAGAATACACAGAAGAATTTCATAAAATAATGATTAGAACAGGCCACTCAAAGGCCAACAAGGAGAAGGTAGCCCGTTACATTAATGGGTTACAAGCAAGTATTCAGGAAGAATTAAGTCTAGTTCGGATGACCACCATAGAGGACGCTTACCAATTTGCCTTAAAAGTTGAAGAAAAGCTCAATAGGAGGTTTGAAAACAAGAAAAGAGGAAGAGGTCATGGTGGAAGAATCGACGGAAGGATTAGTGGAAGAAGAAATGAAGATTCTCAGAAAAATGGAGAAGGTAGCAGCAATCAAGACAAAGGAGAGAAAATGTAGACCGCCCCCGTAATTATAATAATGGTTATCAAGGGGGAAGAGGCAGATCTGGACATGGCCAAGGAAGAGGAAGATTCTATGGAACTTTCTTCCAGTGTGGGGAAGAGGGACATCACCAATATGAGTGCCCACAGCAATGAGAAAGAAATAATCGGAGGCCGAAAGGAAATGCCAGGGTAGCAGTCGCTGATGAAGATGCTGGATCTGAGCATTCTAAAGAAGCTGAGAGAGGAGAAGTAATGATTGCAAGAAGAGTCCTTCTGAATGAAGAGGGAGCTACAGATCAAAGGAAAATCTTATTCCGCACAAGGTGTAAATGTGCAGGTAAGATTTGCAACATTATCATTGACAATGGTAGCACATATAACCTAGTTTCAGAGGGAATGGTTATAAAGCTACAACTGGAAAGAAAGAAACACCCGCATCCATATAGAATCACGTGGTTGCAGAAAGACCATAAGGTTTTTGTCAATGAACAGTGCCTGGTAAAATTCAGGTCCTGTGTGACATTCTGCCCATGGATGCATGCCATTTATTTGTTGGGAAGGCCATGGCAGTTTGACAGGTGTGCGGTTCATGATGGCCGAGCCAACACCTATTTCGTGACCAAGAATGGAATGCGTCATAAGTTGAAACCCCTAAAGGAGGTGGAAGAAAAGGTATGTGGCAGTGCAAGAATTTGCTTGGTTGACGAAAGAAAATTTTTAGATGATTTAAAGCATGAACATATGTGTTATGCATTAATTCCTAGATTCAGGGATACAGAATGCAAAGATGCCCCAGTAGAAGTCCAAGATCTGTTGAAGGAATTTCTAGATATCGTATCTAATAATGTGCCTGAGGTTTTACCCTCAGTGAGAAAAATCAGTCACCATATTGATTTGGTGCCAGGGTCAAGCTTGCCCAATAAAGCTACACATAGAATGACACCTGTAGAAACTAAAGAACTAAACAGGCAGGTCTAGGAGTTCTTTGGAGAAGGGATTGATTAGGGAGAGTCTTAGCGTGTGTGCGAGTACTGCAGTACTAGCACCCAAGAAGGATGGAGAGTGGATAATGTGCACAGACTCTCGAGCCATCAACAAGATCACAATAAAATATAGATTTTCACTGCCAAGGATGGATGACATAATGGACTGTTTGAGTGGAGCCAAGTACTTCACCAAAATTTACCTTAAGAGTGGTTACCACCAGATCCATGTCAGGGAAGGAGATGAGTGGAATACAACCTTCAAGACAAGACAGGGCTTGTATGAGTGGTTGGTCATGCCATTTGCGCTGTCCAATGCACCAAGTACCTTCATGCGGCTGATGAATCAGGTACTGAAAGAGTTTTTAGGAAAATTTGTCATTTTTTATTTAGATGATATATTAATATTCATTAGAACCCTAGAGGAAAACCTGATGCACATCAGGAGGGTTTTTGAAAAGCTGCGGGAGGAGAAATTATTAATAAATTTGAAAAAGTGTAATTTTGTCAAGAAAGAGTTAGTATACCTAGGATTTGTAATCTCAGAAGAAGGTCTGAAAATGGACCCAGAGAAGGTGAGAGCTATCATCGAATGGCCTACCCCAAGAAGCACAACAGAGTTAAGATCATTTCATGGTCTAGCCAGCTTTTACAGAAAGTTCATAAGAAACTTCAGCAGCATTTGTGCACCCCTCACAGAAACAATGAGAGGGGATAAGAAAGAATTCAAGTGGAACTTAGGGGCTGAAAGGAGCTTTGATGCATTAAATAAAAGGGTCATAGAACAGCCTGTTTTGGCACTCCTAGACTTTAACAAAGTATTTCAGGTAGATTGTGATGCTAGTGGCAGTGCAATAGGGGTTGTACTGAGTCAGGAAGGCAGACCTGTTGCTTATTTCAGTGAGAATCTCAATGATGCTCGAAAAAAATATTCAATTTATGACCAGGAATTTTATGCTATAGTTCAAGATCTAAAGAGGTGGAGGCATTATTTGTTACCTAAAGAGTTTGTTCTATTTACTGATCATCAGGCATTGCAGTACATCAACAGCCAAACAAAACTGAATCAGAGGCACATGAAGTGGGTTGAGTTTCTCCAAAGCTATACCTTTGTGTTAAAGCATAGAAGCAGGAAATCAAATAGAGTTGCAGATGCCTTAAGTAGAAGGTAGAATTTTTTGATTGAAATGACAGTGGAAGTGGTAGGATTCGAAGAACTGAAGGGTCATTATCCTGAAGATCTCGATTTTGCGAAGCTCTGGATGGCTTGCTTGGCACCTGTTACTATGGACAGGACAAAATGGTTAGATTTTCTAATCCAAGACGAAATGTTGTTCAAGGGAAGTAAATTATGCATTCCAAGGAGTTCCATGCGGGAGAACTTGATCAAGGAAAAGCACAACGGAGGACTTGCTGGGCATTTTGGTCAGGATAAGACCATTGCCCTGGTGAATGAAAATTACTACTTGCCGCAACTTCAGCAAGATGTGAAAAATTTTGTGCAAAGTTGCAGAATATTCCAGATGGCAAAAGGCGTAAGGCAAAACACAGGATTATACCAGTCGTTACCTGTACCTGAGAGGAAATGGGAGGATATCAGCATGGATTTTATTCTTGGGTTGTCGAGAACATAGAGAGGGAAATGACTCTGTATTTGTGGTGGTTGACAGATTCTCCAAGATGGCACATTTTATTCCCTGCTAGAAAACAAGTGATGTAGTTCACATTGCAGGGTTATTTTTCAAGGAAGTGGTACGACTTCACGGTCTACCAAGAAGCATAGTTTTTGACAGAGATACAAAGTTTGTTGGGTATTTCTGGAGAACATTATGGAAGAATCTGAAGACAGATTTGAAGTTCAGTTCTACATACCACCCACAAACTGATGCACAGACAGAGGTGGTAAATAGAAGTCTGGGTAATTTATTAAGATGCTTGATAGCAGATAAACCCAAGGGATGGAATTTACTTTTGCCGTAGGAGGAATTTGCATACAATAATTCTGTCAATAAGAGTACAAAAAAAACTCCATTCCAAATCATATATGGAAATAGTCCGAGAAACGTTTTTGAGCTGAGAAAATTAGATAAAGGAGAAAAGTGCAGTGCAGAGGCTGAGGAATTTGTGAAGCAGATGAAAAACCTGCATGAAGAAGTGAAGAAACAAATTACAAAAATGAATACTCAGTATAAAGCAAGAGCAGACCAAAAGCGACAGTTCAAAGAGTTCGAAGTGGGGGATGAAGTCATGGTCCATCTCAGAAAAGAAATATTTCTAGCCAAAACTTATAACAAGTTGAAGATGAAGTTTGGGCCATGCAGAATACTGGAAAAACAAGATTCAAGCAATGCACATGAAGTGGAATTTCCAAGTGGACTTGAAATTTCACCTATTTTTAACATATTAGATTTAGTGGAATACCATGAGGGAAACAATACAGAGGCACCAAGTACAGAATTGTGGAGCATTCCAAAGTCTAACCCGACCACAGAAGAGATCGAAGAAATATTAGATACATGTGAAGGCAGAAGCACAAGGAACAAACAATATTCTAAATATTTGATCAAGTGGAAGGGCAGACCGGTAGAAGATGCAACTTGGGTGTCGAAGATAGAGGTTGACCACCTGGGTCTTCCTCCCAAATATCAGAAGTGAGGATCACTTCTCAATCCACCCCGGGTGTCTGATGTAGGAGCATCCGAGGGCAGCAAAGCAATCGAGCATCAACCAAAATTTTTGTTGTTATTTTTTTTCTAAGTGTTGCAATGTTATTTTTTCTAAGTGTTGCAAGAAAAATATGTGTCGCGATATCGTGACACAAAAAGTGTCACGATATCGTGACCAAAACAGAAGATAGGGGAGCAGCGGACAAAATGTCACGATTTCACGACATGTCGTGATTTCGTGACATGTCACGAAATCGTGACCACCGTAGGGGAAACAAAGGTGCGGAGACCAAAGGTCACGAAATTGTGACATGTCACGAAATCATGACCACCGTAGGGGAAACAAAGGCATGGAGACCAAAGGTCATGAAATTGCGACATGTGATTTCGTGACATGTCACGAAATTGCGACCACCGTAGGGGGAAACAAAGGTGCGGAGACCAAAGGTCATGAAATCGTGACCACTGTAGGGGAAACAAAGGCGCGGAGACCAAAGGTCACGAAATCATGACCAAAGTCGAAGAACAAAGGCATAGAGGAACAAAGATCGCGATTTTGCAACACGTCGCAAAATTGTGACCAAAGCAAGGAGCAAAGGTGCGAAAGATAAAAGGTCGTGAAATCATGACATGTCATGATTTCGTGATCGAAACAGGAGAATAGAGGCCGATAGAAAAAATGGTGCAATATCGTGACATGTCACGATATCGCGGCCAAAATGGAGAGAGAAGGCGCAAAAAGGAAATGGTCGCGATATCGCGACATGTCGCAATATCACGACCAAATAGAAAAACACGCACTCCCAATTTTCATAAAGACGTCCCTTCGTGCACGGCAAGATAGCGGCAGTGAAGCAGCAGTTTCAAAGGAGGATTTCAACGGGCATGTTGGCCACTCGTGCAAGATATCTGGAAGACGTGTTCAAAGCAACTAACAGCAAGCAGCAGATCAAGAAGAAGATTTCATTGGGTATGGCAGCCAGTCGCGCACCTCACCTAGAGTCTCATCAATGCAACTTTCCAAAATTGTTCTAGGTGGCAATTGTAGATCGTGGGAAATTTGAAAGCACAGAGGATCGGGACCTCGATAAAAAACCCATGGATTGTAATGAGAGGGGGTTTGTAAATGGTAGTTTGGCTGTATATTCTTGTAAAATTCTTCCAAAGTATTGAATTAGAAATTGTTGTCTCTTGTTTCTCTGGTTTTGTCTTGTGCAAGATCTGTTCTCCACCATTATTACAAGCAAGCTAAATCAGAAAAAACAATAGAAAAAAAATAAAACGAACAAACAAGCCAAAAAAAAGAGGTGATCAAGCCCAAAGAGTGGTCCCAAAACTTATAGCCATAGAGCAACCCAAAAAAAACATTAGAAAGAGCCCAAAAACCTTGAAGCCCACAAAAAAAAAGAATGCATTCAATACTCATAATAATAATTTTTAACCATATATTGATCCACCATCCAAGAGACTTATTTAACATATGTAGAATCCAACTCGATCGATCTAGTCATTTTTCTTGTCTACTCAAGAGTCTTTAGCATATCTTAGTTCTTCCATGTAGAGTTGTCCTTCTCAGCTAAATAGGGTAGAAGAAACAAATAGGCTAAGGCATCCATTTTCATTAGGTTTGTATATATTTTATACCTCCCAAGAGTACAACTAAAAATAAAGCACTTGACTAAGAGCCACCTCATCCTAGCGCACCAAAAAACATGAAGACTGATCAGGCTAGAGGAAGACTCCAGGACAAACCCCATAATACTAAGAAGAAAATAAGATTTGCTAGATTTGATATCCTTAGGTAATGATAACCACTTCTAGAAATAAGAGAGTAGGGTTACATGGAAAAGAGATAACATCCAACCTATGATAATAGTTTGAAAGAAATACCAAAAAAAGTAATTCATTTTTTTTTGCCAAGAGAACAAAAACTAGGCTTAAGAAACTTTAATACTCAGAGTAAAACTCTCTTCTAGCTAATAGAATCATATCCCATGGAAATAAATTCCTCCAAATAGCCAAATTTCTTGATGAACACCAGTATTGGTAAGAAAATCGATAGTCCTATTCCCTTCCATAAATATATGTCTACACTGAACACTTTAAAGGGAGTTAAGAATTATTCTAGCTTCATCCATAATGTTTCTAATGTTCTATCTATTGATATTGGTTCATTTGAGGGTATTAATTAAGTTTAAGGAATCCCCCTCAATGATGGTCTTCATAAAACCCAAGGATTCAAGAATGGTCATACCTTAAAATAAGGCCTTGGCCTCAGTGAAATGGTTGGATTGGAAACCAATATTTTTAGCATAAGACATGATGATTTCATATTTATTTTCTATAATGATCCTACTAGCTCATGCCAACCCAATATTTCATTTTAAGGCTCCATTAAAATTTAATTTTACCCATCCCATAGGTGGTGGGGTACATTTAGTTTGTAGTCTGCTTTGATAAGCCTAATTAGCTCCATCATCCATTCTAGAAAGGCTCAACTTAAATTCTAATCTTGCTTCAATAGATTTATCTTTTCTAGAAGAAAAGGAGAGGTGAGAGGTATTCTCAATAAGGAAATATAGAATCTTGATTCCCATAGAATTAAAGTCTCTAGAACAATTATTAAAGGCCCTATTATTCCTCTCCCTCCAAAAACCTCATAGGTAGTGCAAGAGGCTTAATTTTCAAAGAGTGCATAATCTAGGGCTAAAAAATGATGAAAAGGATCATTTATTAAAAATATCTATCGCCATATTAGGAAGGACACAACAAATTTCCAAAGAACTTAAGAGGAAATTAAGGACTGAAAGAGAAAAGGAGTAGTTCAAGAAGAGGTGTTGAGTAGTTTCTTCATGTTGACCATTAAGGTAAAATTGTTTGCAAAGGGCCAATTCTCTTTTTTCCAAATTTTTGACTATAAGGATTTTATATTGAATAACCAACCAATAGAAAAAGTTAACAATTGGGATCAAATATTTATTCTATATTTTCTAACAGGTAACCATATAAAGTTCTCCTCAACCTCAAGATGGTACGTAGACCTCATACAAAAATTACCTTTATTCTCTTCATTCCATATTAGAGAGTCATCACAATTGACCTATATTATAATTTTATTTCTCAATCTAAGGGATAGGAGGTTAAAACTATCTTCTTCCCCCCATACCACTTCAAAAGTTTGAAGATACTTCCATTTATTTTTGCCTCCAACTTCTTTGATATAATCAACAACTCTACTCCCTCATTTCTAAGCAATATTAGATCCAAAAAGTATGAAGGAGGGATTATTTAACAATGGAGAGTCTTCTATCCATGGATCTTGCTAGAAAATGATATTTTTCCCATTACCAAGGCTCCATTTAATCCATTTTTCTTAAAATATTTATAGCTTTTGCTAAGGTTTTCCAAAAGGCTAAGCCATAAGGTAGAAACTACTCAGGTAAGAAGTTATTTCCCTTTATTAAGTACTTGGATTTTAGAATTTTTGATCAACCATTATTGTCATCCTTAATCAAGTTCCAACATTATTTGACTAACAAATATTTGTTCATCTAGGATATTTTCTTCATCCTTAAACTTCCAACACCTTTTATACTACACAGTTGCTACTAAGAGACCCAAAAAAATATTTTTTTCTACTCCGAGCCAGACCACAGGAAGGATTTTTAGAAGTGTTCTAGTTTTTATGCAATTTTGGAAGGGATTATAAAAAGAGAAAGAAAGTAGATTGAAATAATTTGGAGAGAAACCTTGACCAATTGGGATTTTCTAGCTTGGCTAAGTAGATCTCCTTTTCAACCTGCTAAATTTCCTTGGATTATTTTTGGGACTGGATTCCACATCTCTTTGTTAAAGTGACCCTTGAAAAGAGGTGAACCTAAGTAGGTAGACAAGATGTCCGCAGTAACACAATTAAGAATGATGGCAATGGCTCTTTGTCTAGCTAGTGGGTTATTAAGAAAAAACATTACTATTCATAAAATTGATTAATTGACCCATAGCCAACTCATAGCAAATATATATATTTTTAATTACTTTGGATTGGGGTATGGATGGGATAGTCAAGAGGATCATATCATAAAAAAACTACTAATGTTATAGTAACTCTAAAGTGTTGGCTAGTTTGATCCCTTCTATGCATCTAGCAGCTTTAATAGATATCCCAAGGGTCTCCACAAGGATAATGAAGAGAGAGGGAGATAGGGGATCCATTTGTCTCAAGTCTCTAGCACTCTTTAAAAACCCAAAAGCTTCCCCATACAATAATAGATAAGGGGGGAAGGGGGTAGATAAGCATAGCTTAATGAGAGAAATCCAACTACAATGGAACCCAAAAATGATCATACCTTTTTACAAAATGGACTAGGAGACTCTTTCACAGGCCTTACTAATATCGTGCTTGAGGAACATACCTATTTTTCCACTCTGTCAAACATAATGTAATAGTTCATGGATTTTAATGACTCCATCAAGGATTTGCCTCCCTGGCACAAAACCACCATGATTTGAGTTGATAATAAGGGGAGAATAGCTTTCATTCTATTATCCAAAATGAAATCAACAATGCTTATCCTACCTAAAATTTGTTCTAAATTATTTCTAAAAATAATAATTACCTCTATAGCAACAATGTTTATCCTTAAATATAAGATTATTATTCTAAAAAAAAAGCAAAACCATAATATTTTAGCTCCTTTGGACTCTTTTAAATCTATTTATGTCATTTAAATTTGGAAATAAGGTCAAAATAAACACCTATAGTTTGTTGGGATTGTTTATACGATTGTAAATAAGTGGAGTATAAATAGTGTTTCAAGATAGTCATTATGGTTTTGATGATAGTTTAACGTGAATTATGTAGGTAATTCATTATTTTAGTAGATGCTTTTTTCTTCCTTCTAGTTTTAAACCACTTATAAAACATTTTGTGACTGCTTGGAGCATCAATATTCCTAATTGTAAAGTATCTTAGGAAGAGACAATGGATAATTGGCTCATTGCACTATTTATCTTTATCCCATAATATTATTTCACAAGTTTCATATTAGAACTTTCCAACCCAAGTCCTCTTTTCTCCTTAGCTAGTATTATTTCCCTTAGGATCCTATCCATAGCTCAAGGTCATTATAAGATACCATAATCCAAGAAAAATGTCTTGAATAAGCATTATAAATTGGATCTAAGATCATGGATCAAGGATATCAAGTTCTATCAAGTTCAATAACAAGTCAAGAATATTTCTAAGAGGTATATACATGTATTTCTTTAAACCTTACAAAGTTACTCTTTTATATTACTATAACTTTGTTTGCTTTGCATCTAGATTTTTTATTAATTGGTTTGTTTATATTGTACTTATTATATTTAATCCTCCTCATCATAGGTGTGTGCCTCTATTTGTATGTGTGTTTGTATGCAGTGAAACCTTTTCCTTTTGATCCTTTACCTTATGCATCTACCACCTATACTTCATATTATAATATTATCCAATTCTTCTATCCAAACTTTTTGGAATACAATAATCTAAACTTATTTTTCTTGACAAATGATGATAATCTAACATTGATGTGAGCTTATGGGAATTATTTATTTAAGTCTATAGGAAACATTGATATAAGTCTATAGGAAATACTGATGTGTTCACCCCTAGAGGAATTTATTATGTGTTCACTCCTAACAAGTCTGGATAAGCCATTTTTATGGTTAACCTTAACCTTAATTAAGAGTTTAGTAAATTGATTTAACCTTGAGCCTTTTGTTAGACTAGGTTAATGTAATATGTAATTATAAGTTAAGAATTAGGTATTAACTATAAATACCCCCAATAATTTATCCATTGTATTATTTTGTGTGATGTAATAATCATGGGGATGCCTATGGAAATGCATTTATTTTTCCTATTTTGAATAACTATAGTATTCTCCTTCACCTACTTGATATTTCTATTTTTGCTTTTACATTCTCTCATATATGACTTATGGTAAATGTTAAGATTCATTTTATTTCTAGAAATTATTATGAAATATAACATACTATCGAAGTGGATATGTAGAGGCATCACTTGGTTACATAGAGATATTATGTCTAAAGATGATAAGGAATATCATTAAATAAATTCACATGATGCATAATTGTCATCCAAATTCATATGATGCATAGTTGTCATACACTTAGCATTAAATAGTTTCCTACCTTCTTATCTATCGCTCATGGTTTTTCCCAAACTATGGTTTGGGATTAGGTACTTTTTACCTATAAATATGTACTATTGGTCAATGTAAAATCAATCAAATTTTTTTGATCTACATCAATGGTATCAAAACATCCTAATCCTCTATGGGTTTCTCATGTTTATATTTAAGGTACCATGTTGCCTATAAAGAGTCCCTCCTTGGAATATATCTCTCAAGGAGCCAAAGAACTCTCGAATGAAATTCTATTAATCCAAGTTTTCATGCTATAAGAAATGGTAGCTAAAGAAATGCATCTATTGAAGAGGAAATTGTTGAATATAATTTTTTTATTAGTGAAGTAGAATAAATTTTTCCTACTAAAAAAAAATGCAAATTATGTATTATCTCATGAATAATTAGCACCTATAATTGAATCAAGTTCTATGGGAAAATATCCCATTATCTCCCCATTAGACCATGCTCCTATTGAAGAAAAAGTTGAAGTTGAAGAACTCCTTGACAAATGTCTCTATAATGAAGTTGAAGAACTTATGCTTGTTGATTCTCTATGTGATGAAGCCCATGAACTTGAAGCTTAAATGATAAAAATATTATTATTTTTTCTATGATGGTAGATTTTGTGTTGTCACCTTGGTAGCCACAATTGATATCTTTACTAATGTTGAATCTAATTTATTTGATGCATTTTGAGCATGTGCCAACAAATCATGATGTTGCACTATGAGAATTTGTGGACGATTTTATCTTCCCCTCCTACAACCTATTTTATTTTCATTATTTTCCAAGCCACCAACCACCTCATGTTTCTTCAAATACCATTCATAAGAATTTTATTTTGGTGTTAAATTATTTCATATGGCCTCCATTATGACCTACCAATCCTTGTATCCCTAGATCACATCCAACTCGGGTGCATCATTACAAGATTTTCTACTCATTTTTTATGGTTGTGGATATTTTTTTTCTTTATTTCCTTACCTCTATAACCCATATTCTATAACATATTTCACCATATCAATTGCTATTTTTAAGTGTCATATTTGACTTTGCTAATAATTTTTTTTATAGCTCAAATGTAGCCATATGTTGTGTCATTTTTTATTGCTCTTCTTGTGCATTTTATGGCCACCACATTGGCCACCCTCCTTAATAGGTAAATTTTGATATAGAATTTTTTGCAATTGGTCACCCTCCATCCTACATTTTTTTCACATCACTTCAAAATTCTACCATGTCACCACATCACCTATGTACAATATCATTTTTTCATGGCATATTCTAGATTACTTATACCCTATTTATTCTAGATTAGTGATACATGATTGTTTCATTCTATTGTCACCTACCTCTATCATAGTGCTTATTTATTTTATTACTTTACCTATAATTATTTCTTCATTGCACCATGTTTTCTATCTTTGAGCACTCTCATTCCTAAACCTTAATATCCACCCTATAACATTTTTTTTTTTTGGTAGATAAGATACTATAGCATTAATACCGGGTTTTACAGGTTGATCCAAAACCTTTTATAAAAATCATCCCAGGGCTGTTGATGAACATATCCTTACTAAGGATCCTATATATGTAAAATATACATGCCGCCAAAGCCATTACATCCAGTAAGGAACATAGCCTGTTATCAAAAAGAAAATTCCCATACAACATTTTGGGTATACCTCGAGAAAACACACATGCATCATAATTACAAAAAAGAAACAGGCACAGATCCCTTCCTTGAGACAATGAAGAACCAAAAAGCTTCAGAAACACATAAGAGAGTCCTAAAAAAAACTTCCACAAGCTTTGTATTGACAGTTACTCTTAATAATTCTTTGGTAATTGATTTATTTTGTATATGACATACTTTGGTACCACATACTATATTGGCAAATTAGCCTTGGATAAGTGAACCTACTAGCTAGATTTATGGCGGTGGCTATCTGGTGGTCCATTTGGCTTTGGTTCGAAGTCTTATATTGTCATTTCTTTCCTTACCTATGATTATCAACCAACCCAAAATTACTAATACGACTAGGAGCCATGTTATCTGACATGTGATTGTCCCCATTAGTCTTTGTGGTATTTCCAAGAAGCATCCATGAAGACTAACAGCTCAGATAATTTTTATTGTGAATCCAATTCAAAAAAGAGATGGGAATACTCATAGCCTTCGAACTTACAGTGCCTTCCCTGTTGGTAAATTCGACTATCATTCTTGGCATTCTTGTTGAATAAGCTCCTCTACTTCACTCGGGACACCGTGTTCCCATTTGAAAATTCCATCACCATAGACACCCAAATTGGCCAGCTTATCAGTAATTTTGTTAGCTTCCCGAAAGACATGTTGGGATTTTCTGTTTGGGCTTCTCTGTAAAAGGATCCTAGCCTTTTCAACAATTGTTTTAATCCTCCAAGGAGGTGTTTTACAATTATTTATGAGATTTATAACATGCATAGAGTCTCCTTCTATGATAAAATTGCCTTCTAAGTCTTGAGTCATTTGAAGGCCTCTCCACATAGCTCTAGCTTCAGCTTTGTTGTTTGTCCTTGTTCTCAAATATTTTGAAAATGCAAGCATCATATTCCCATTATGATCTCACACAATACCACTAGTGCCTGCTCTGTGAGGATTTTCCTTAGCTGCTCCATAAAAATTAAGCTTAAACCAAGCCGTAGGAGGTGGAGACCACTTAACATTGGCTCTGGGGTTGACTACCCTAGGCACAGACTCATATAACAAGATTAAGCTTAAATATTGAGCAATCGTGGTCTCTTGCAGATGAGGTTTACGACTATCAAAAGGGATAAGGTTCACATTCTCGTTGAAAAATTATAGGATCATGGCAATGATAGTTTGATGATCATGGATAGACTCATTAAAGACTCTATGGTTCCTTTCTAACCACACTTGCCAAAGATAGTGATTGAGACAAATTTTCCACATGTATCTAAGTCTTTGGCTTGAAAAGGGGCAAGGCCACTAGATGAACAAATAAAGTACGATGGATGGTTTAACCCATGAAATATTGAAGGCCTAAAAAACCCCACTTAGGATAGTCAAGGAAAAAGGGCACTCAAGGAAAATGTGATAAATGGTCTCCCAATTAGCCCTGCATAGATAACAACGATTAGTGATACAAATACCTTTACACATCATATTATCAATGGTTAGAATTCTTCCTTGGATAACCAGCCATGAAAAGAGTACAATTTTTGGAATTAAATTTTTTATCCAAACTAAGTCCTTTTGCAGGACAAAATCCTCGTCATCAAGCAGAAACTTGTAAGCTGATTTAACAGTGAAAAACTTGTTTTTCATAGGAGCCCAGGTCACTTGATCTTCCTTGGGTCTCACGGGGATAAAATGTTGTCTGAGAATGTTACAAATATTATTTTATTTTGCTTGAAATACCTGAATTTTTATTTGTTTCCACTTCATTCTACCTCTATCCTCAACCATATAATCGGAGACTTTTCTGCCAATGAGTTCTTCCGTGATATCTCTGATTTGGGCTAAGTTAGGATATTGCGTTAGTGGTTCATCCTTAGCCCACCTGTAATTCTAGCAATTTATCCTCTCACCATTGCCTAAAACCCATCTTAAACCTTTTTTATGATTTCCTTACAATTAAGAATTTCTTTCCAAAAAGTGGAACCTCTGATTGGAACTGAGTCACTTATAAATTCCATATTTTGAAGATACTTTCATTTGATGATAGTTGTCCATTCATTTTCTTCACCATAAATGAGATGTCATGCCTTCTTAGCTAGTAAAGCTAAATTTATATGAGCAATTCTCCTCAGACCTAAGCCCCCATTTTCCCTGGGTCTGCACACTTTGGTCCATCCTACAAGGTGTATCATTTTTTCTCCTCTAATCCAGTCCATAAAAATTCTTTTTCGAGTTTCTCAATTTTTTGGAAAACCTTCACAGGGGCTTTGAAAATGGAGAGGAAATAGACTAAAATGCTCTGAGGAGAGACCTTAGTGAGGGTCAAGTTTCCTGCTTGATATAGAAGATGACCTTTCTATCCAACAAGTTTTTTTGAATTCTTTCAATAAACTTATCCCACATTGACTCTCTCGGAGAACCAATGAAAAGAGGGAGACCAAGATATGAAGTGGGGAGGTTTGCTATATCACACCCTAAAATTTATGCAATCCTTCCTTCCTCTGAATGGGGTTGTTCAATAAATATAACTTGATTTTACTGAAATTAACTTTCTTACCAACAACGTCCTCGTAGATTTGCAGGATGTATTTAATTATTTTGGCCTCAACCATTGATGCCAGTCAATATAAGGGTATCATCGATGAAATGTTGGTGATAAATAGCCCTAGTGAGAGATGTTGCCTTGATTCCTAATATTAACCTTGAACTACAAGAATTTTTTATGGTTCTGCCTAAAGCTTCTGCCACAATGATGAATAACATGGGGCTGATAGGGTCCCCTACCGAATTCCTCTACGACTTTGAAAGTAACCAACAGTTGTTCCATTAAATAGAATCGAGAACCATGCTTTAGAAATTCATTCTTTGATAAAATTATCCCATTGGTGGTGAAAACCAAACTTAAGGAGGACAACAATCAGAAAGTACCAATTTAGCCTGTTAAATGCTTTATTCATATCAAGCTTGAGGGCAAAAATAGACCTGTTAGTCTTATGAGTAGAGTGCAGAGCTTCATGAACTGTGATAACTCCATACAAGATTGACCTGCCATAGATAGAGGTTCCCTACCATGGATCTATGATGTGGGGCAGAATATCTCTCATTCTATTTGTAATGGCTTTAGTTAGGATATTGTAAGAAACATTGCATAGACTGATTAGCCTAAAGTCAGCCATAGATTCAGGGGTTTGCTTCTTAGGAATTAGATAAATAAAAGTACAGTTGATACCTTTTAGGATATGATTGCTTGCTTGGAATTCTCTGACAGTAGAAATTACATCCTCACTTACGATGTCCTAAAAAGCTCGATAGAAACAAGGGGAAAAGTTGTCAGGTCACAAGGCTTTGTCTTGCTCCATTCTAAAAAAGGTTTCCTTAAGTTTCTCATTATAAAAGGGATCTAGAAGCTTAAGGTTTATATCCTCATTTATTATGCTAGGAATGGATTGCAAGAGAATATCTTTGGTTTCCTCATTGCACTACGTTTACTGACCAAGGATAGAATTGAAATAAGTTACTGCATCCTTTATGATTTATGTTAAATCTTGAGTATTAGAACCATCTGCTTTTTAAAAAAAAATTATCTTGTTATTGCTTCTTTTTATAAGAGTGGTGACGTGAAAAAACTTGGAATTTGAATCTCCATATTTCAACCAAAGAGCCATTGATTTTTGCCTCCAATAGATTTCCTCACAGGCTAAAATGTTATGAAACTCTACTAGTTTTGTTCATTCCTCCTACCTAGTAGTTTCATCAGCATCACCATGTTGGATCCTATGATCAATTATATTCAAAATTTCAACAACCTATTTTTTATTTTTGAAGAGGTTCCCAAAGACCTCTTTGTTCCAAGTTTGAAACTTTTCCTTAACAAACTTTAATTTGCCAGTAAGTTTTAAAGCTGCACTACCCCTGACAGGCTGCTGCCACCACTGACTTAAGTTATCTCTAAAACTGGAATGTTTGATCCACATAGATTGAAATATGAAATGTTTCTTGAAGGAAAGAGAGTTAGGTATCTCCAAAAAAATGGGATTATGATCAGAGGCAATTTTAGGAAGGGCTTGCAGGGTAGAATCACCAAACAAATTTGTAGCCTCCTTTGATAGAAAAAACCTATCAAGCCTTTCTTGAATGAGATGACACCCTATCCACCAATTTCTCTAGGTATAATTTGCTCCTCTAAGTTTTACATCCATCAACATGTTGGAGTTCACAAAGTCATTGAACTCATCCATGCTCCTGATAGGTGGTCCATTTCCACCCATTTTGTCTAAAGGGTAAAGAGGAGTGTTAAAATCCTCAGCCAAAATCCAAGGGACATTATGGAAGATTTCACTTAGATTTCCTAAGTACTCCCACAATAGAGCTTTCCCTTGAATTGAAGTCGGGGCATAAATATTTGAAAGGATCCACGACCTGTTGCTATTTATTTCCTTAAATAAAACACTAATAACCCTATCATCTTTCTGAATAATGGTGCCTTCTACTATCCATGGATCCCACAAAGTCATAAGACCTCCAGATGATCCTATAGCTGATTTGCAAACCATTTCCCCTTGATTCTAGATTTTTTTTGCTTTTTTTTGGACTGAATCTCATCATTTTTTGTTTCTTGCAACATGATAATAGTTGGATTCACTTGCTTTCTTATTGCACTGACTTCCTTGTGTTTGGGTAGTCCATTGAGGCCTCTTGAGGCCTCTCACATTCCATGAGAGGAACTTCATTTATATTTTTTGGGATTTATTCCTCTCCCCCTCCCTTGAGGGGGTTTTCCTAATTTGTTGCCTTCAGAACTTGGAATAACCTGTTGAAACAAGGTTCTATGTTTTCCATTGGCAATGTCATTATCAGTTTTAATTTTTTGATGCTCAGCATTTGATATTCTCCCTCTTATTTTTTCACTGCCAAAATCTATAGGAGACTTCACAGTGCTCCTGGTTTTTTTAGGACTAAACTAAGGAGAGGTAATTTATTGTAGAACTGGGCAACCATATTCCTCAGTCTGAATAGTTTCACATATCTCCACCCCTACATCCAAATATTCTCCTTTTTTCTTGTATTCCCTTGGTCTGCGAGATGTCCCCTCAGTAGGATTCACTTGAATCCTAGTGATGATTTTAGGAAGATGAGATTTTTTATTTTCCAATGCCTCAACTTTCTTCCTAAGTTCTTCAATATTAGGGTTTGGCTTTGGGATGCCCATTGGGCTTGAAGTATTTATAGCATTGGGGTTTAAGGATCTTGACTTGGATGTGGATTCTAGAGATCGTGCATTAGGTTTTGGATTTGTGATGCCCATGGGGCTTACAGTAATTTTAGCATTAGGGTTTGAGGATCCTAATTTGGATGGGGATTCGAGAGAGTCAGAAAGGTTAGCCTAAAGGTGCTGGGCTTCCATGTATTCTGATAATACTTCTACTACCATATTGGATAGAATTGTTAATTTATTTGAAACTAGAGGATTGGAACGTACCTGAGTATTTTGGTTGCCAACAACCTGTTGTTTTCCTTTGTCTTACTAGGACCCTGCACCCTCTCTTTTATTTTTGTGGTAGACATATTTTACCTAATTAAAATCACATCTACTAGGGAAACTCCTCAAATTTCCTCTGTCTAGCATTCCCTACTTCTAATTTTCTCTATTCATTGCTAGGTTAGGGCACTGATTGCATAGATGTCCTTGATTTTTACATTCTACATAGAATGTTGGTCTGTTCTAGTATTCTACTGGCTATTTTCTATAGTATTCTCCATACTCTAGCTCCACAAACCTTGGCAATTCATTATTCAAATTAGCATTTACATAGATTCATGCATGAGTCATCCTTCTCCTGGCCAAGGTTGTATGGTCAATGGAGATCAGGTCCCCTATAGTTCTGGCTATGCCCTGCAGCCAATATTCATTTAAGAACTAGCTATGTAGACTTGGGAGACAAACCCAAATAGGGGCAATGTTAATATTTTGCTTTTTAGGATCAAAATATCCACCCCATCGTCTGAGAAAAAGGCTCATTTTGTAGTTAGCATCCTCCATATTGTTAAAACGGATAATGAATAACCCTCAAGTTAGATCTACCAACTCCAAGCTACCTACTAGTCACCATTTACCCATCGCCCAAGCCCTGATAGTCTCCATGTCCGGCCTACCTCCCAAAAACTTGCCTACTAGGGAAAATTCTTCCATTAAAAGAAAAGGGCTCATGGAACTTGCCGGGGCTGAAATTTTATTATTTATTGGAACTAGGGGCGGAAGAGAGAGAACCTCCTTTATTTTTCCTCTACGAGTCTCAGAAAAATATAGCCACTTATTGGGCCCCGCATTGTCCTTCGTATCATTTTTCTCGAGGTATTTCTGAGGAGGGTCAGGTCCCCATGCGATGCCTGCCTCCAAATATATCGTAGTCTAACTGCCTTCATCTGGATCCTCGCTTGATCAATGCTCAAGGTTCCCATCCGCCCCTTCCATACCTGCTCTACCTCTATCACCTTGGCTAATATTCCTACCTAGAAAATTCAAACACTCACTCCTATCGTACCCGCTAAACCTCAGATCACTCATTCCATAACATTAACCCTATAATGTTTTATGTTTGATCCATTCATGTTCCTGTATTCTTCCATACAGACTAGTTTTTTGCATCTAATTTGTGATGCCATCATCTCTAGCTATGCGCTCAATCCTTGTTTGTATATATTCATTTTTTATTTAGGCCTTGGTATGCATTTTTTTTTGTCTTCTCTTATCTACCACCATGTATTATTGCACTACCACATCCCCAAGTGGTTCCTCCAGATAGTTGCACTTTGCTATTTCCATAATAGTCCAACTCAAATTAGTGTTATCCCTCCTCTGATTATAATATCTCGTCATCATGCATCCCTATATGTTAGTCATCCCTCCTATTATTTCCAAACTTACATATTCCATATGATGGCACTATGTGATATATTTTTATATTATATACATGCATCCTAATTACACCATGACAATTTTTGCCATTCTACTAACATACAATTACCTCATGGGCTTATGGCTCTCGTTGCACTCCAATTATAGTCATTTATCCTAAATCCCATAATTATGTCATTCTTAATCAGCTCTTTGTCCATGATGGGTGTAAAAATAAAGGAATTAATTTGTAAAATACATCGACATGCATTCCTCATTTCTCTCATCATCATCTTGACATCCTTATGACAATTCCTCCTATATAATTCTAACAAGTATTATATAAAACACACCCAATGGAATATTTGCATCATCATTATAATTTGTAAGGGCCCACCTCAAGATAACACGGGTACCAAATTTCCTTCTAATGGCCTGTATGAATCATCCATTGTATACCATCAAGATCTTCTCCACTAATTCAATATTTTTGGCTAATCGAGTATGATTGCTTCATATTCTTCTCACAACAACCATCCCATTCCTACGTAAAGATTCAATAATTAAAATTTGGAGGAGATATTTGGTGTAGGTCAGACGTTATTGGATTATGTAACTACCACATTGTAGTAAGAACATAGATCTCACCTAGGCTTCACAGTCATCTAATAAGAAGTGTTTTGAAGCATAACCTCTTGAGTTCCCTTAGCACTAGGCACATGGCATCAAAAACACCATTGAGAAATACCAGTGCATGTCTTTCTCATCATTACCTTGATTACAACTTGGACATTACATTGCATGAAGTAACTAGATAACTTCCCTAAAGTAACCTAATATCCTAAGTATGTACAAAGGAAGGTATATTTACATGACCCAAATAATGTAATATTCTCTATTTATAACACCCCCTAGACTACAATATTTTGGTATTGAATACTTTAGTGTTTAATATGGATCTTCTTCCATATTATGGCTTTGAATTGGATATTTATTCTTCAAAAATAGTGTTAGCTTCTTTAGTAGTTACTTCAGTCTTCAAATGATGAAAAAATAGGCTGAAGTTATAGAGCCTTATTTTAGTTTACCATACACTATATTCCTCCTTAATTTATCTCCTTGTAGGTATCTTGGTTCTATCTTCATGATGACATATTTTTATTTTAATTTATCTTTTCTTTCTTTTCCTTCTTCTTCTTATTTTTTGGTTCTACAATGGTGTTGATGGAGTTTCTACTTTATGAAAAGTTAGTACATCATCACAATAAAAATATTCCTTTTTGTTGTTATCTTGTTTCTTGTGTTGATTAAGTACAAACACAATTAGAGGTAGATTCACCATCAAATATTCTTATAGTGAGAATATAACCAATAATTTTGAATTCTACCATGTTGTGAGGAGGATATCATGAAGATAGTTGATAAATGTTGTAAAGATATCTTCTTTAGATTTTTTAATAAATAGGGAGAACTTTTATTTGTCACTAGAGGATAGATACTCATATACTTCTAGAGTATCTATTAAGTTTTGAGAGTAGTATTCTACTTCATGAAATAATTCTTCATTATTGAAGTTATTTATGAAGATATTATCTGTTGATAGATATGATCCCTGATAAAAGTATATAATATTTATTTGATAAAACCTATATTAATCCTTGATACTTGTGGGTTTTCTTATGTTTCCCTAGTAATGAGAATGAGTACTCATAAGGATTTCTAGGTTTTTTAGATAGCTTATATATTGCCAATGGATTTGCAACTTGATAACCAATAGAATATGATATTACCAAGTTTAGTAGAATGCCTTATTACTCCCTAGTATGTTTTGGACAAGATATGAAGTGATTTTGTAAGATATAGTTCAATATTTGTTGATTTTGTAAAGTTATGAAAATTTTAAAATCAACTTCTATTTTCCTTATTGCTCGTATTGAACTAAGAACTTTTTCTAGATTTTAATAGGTTTTAATGTTGGATATTTTTTCTCTATTTGAGAGGAATTTGTGACAAGAAAATATTATAATTTCTAACTTCTATATGATATTGATAAAACTCTTATAATGTCCCTTTGATATTTGATTTCAATTTTTCTAATTTCCAATAAATCAATTTGTAGTAGTAGACCTTATGACTCCCAACTTTGGAAAATTTGAAAAGAAAATAATATTTGAAAAATATTTAAATGATTCAACCTAAGTATCAGACCTTATATCTCCTAGGTTAATTTACAAATAATATTCTAATTTTTGGTAAGTTATCTCCTATGTCTTTTGATTTCTCAACTTTAAAAATAATCCATAAAAATATAACCTTACATATCCTATGTATGAAAGCAATATTAATGAGATGTTTTTCTTACCTCAGCTCTCTTGAATTCACACTTGGATAGCATTGATGTTGACTAAAATATGATGGTCCTCTATGTACCCATATTTATGGTGCTTGACTTGATGAGGCCATGTAAACAAGTGTGGTATGGTTATAAAGCTTTCTCTTTGATGTTTGGAGAGTAGATGTTGGTCCTTTCAATGGAGTCTTACATTCTCCTATCCTCTCCTTCTTCCATGTTGTGGATTGAGTGGACTCTGCTTGATCTTCATACACTTTACGGATGCCAAACGTGAATTCTATCCCTTTTCTCTCTACATTGAATATATGGGTAGTATTTGGTAGACAAGTGGTATTATAATAACTTAGTAACACTACCTTCTATTCTTATAACATTGTTGTGCCAGTTATTACTCCTATGTAATTTATCCTTCTTCTTTGATGAATCTCAACATTCATCTCTTGAGCATTAGAGAAATGATAACCATGATGGAATAATGTGCCAAGTGGCACTCAATACGTTTTTATGGATTTTACTATGTAATCCCTCCAAGAAAGAGATTATAACTCCTTCAAATGTCTTTCTCCTTAGCTTGCATTGATTTCTTAAATAGAAAGCAATGTATTTTCTTTTGAAGGTAATCTGTGATCCACCTTGGAGCTTTGGATGAGTATGTGGTAGCTCTATTGCTACTGTTTGTTGATGTTACTACCAATGTAGCATCTAATTTCCTTCTATGCAACTATCCCTATGTTGTGCTCCATGTTCATGATGATAGAGGTGAAGCTTGATGCTTTTGAATGCTGAAATGTGCTATATATTTTATTTTACATAGATATATTCTTCTACCTTACTATGATTTACATAAACAATCATGATATATTTCATTTGGCTCCTTTATCTTACATAAATAGCCTTTGAAGGCTTGTTTTCACTTATGTAAAACTTTATTTATCAGCAAGTTCGATCTTGGATAGAATGTCCTTTCGGTTTTGGAGAACGCTCGATCCTTTGGTCCTTACTTTGGTTACTTTTTCCCTATACCTATTGTTCCTATTATGGTAGATTTAAATCTGATCCTTTACTTGATATTTATGTATAGTAAAAGTGCAAAACCATGTAACCTTTACATGTATATACAATTTTTTTATTGCACTTTTTACTTGCACTCTTTTGTAGGTCTAAAATTCTTATTTTTGTAACAGATTGATGAGTGTAAATTAAGGGTTTTAAGTATGTCTCTTTGGCTAGACTCCTTACCCTTTTTCTTGGATTATTTATGGTGAATTCAAGCCTTTTAAATTCTATAGAACATAAGCTTTCTCTTAGTTGCACTAACCCTAAGAGCTTTGGATTTGAGACTCACCCAGTCTCAATATTAGAAGCTTCTTTTTTGTTAGTTTTTATTTCTTTTTCCTTTGCTTTTACTAACCAATTTTTGTGGGTTCTATTGGACACTATGAGTTGTATATTTTTCTGTTTTAAAATGTCTTTAGATACTTGATATAAACTAGGTTTTGTAGCCTTTATTTCAAAGCACAAAACTAATTTCTTTTGAGAGTAATAATAGTGCAAAAAAATCTAAAAAATTCTAATTTTTTTTTGGTAAAGTTAAAAAAAATTTATTTATCAAAAGAGGCCATTTGAAAGGTGCACTAACATATTTTACAATAGTGAGACAATAAGTGGAACCTAATAAGATAAAAAAATGAACACAGAAGAGAGGCATTAAGCCTATTAAAATAAAAATGAATCAACTTTGAATATAAAGGAACAAAAAGAAACAATCTTGAAGCCCACAGGACACAACTATACCAAATCCTTCAGACCGAAGGAACAAAAAAGAACCAACAACATGTGAAACCCCATCCTCGCTTAGAGATGAACATTAGTAAGCATCGAAGAAGTGGCAATGGTTTGCAACAAATTATAATTTTAATGCACTAATAGATTACACCTTATCACTCCAATCTACTCTCAATAAAATGCATTTAATAAATTAACTGCAACTAATCAAGAATAATCTCAAATGAAATATTTATTCTACAAATTTCTTACAAGCAAGATATTAGGATATAGTCTTCATTTTCTTTAAAAAGTAGATAATAGTCTAGTTTATAGATTATTAAAATTCAAAAATCTAATCAAATCCTAATGTGCAAATGAACCTCAAAAAAAAAAAAAAATTTTTGCACACTTGAATACTGTAATACAAATCTCCTTTTTGCAACTTTAATCAAGATGAGGGTGCTTTAATAAATTTAATAAGTAATTCACCTAATGAATCTACTTGCACTGATAGTTTCTTACCTTTTTTCTGAATGCTTTTGTAGCTCTTTCTATGCTTATGTAGAGGATGTAGATCTTGGTACCTAAGAACACCAAGTTTTTGCCTTGAATAGGATTTTGCAGTTATTTGTAGACTATTTTGAAGAGTTCCTTTTTCACCAATTTTATGGTCTCAAATTTTTCTTTCATGAGCCTAGGATTTGGTGACTTTGATCTCCCCTTGTAATATCCTCCTTCTACTGTATATTTGGAGAATTTTGTATCTCTAAATCAGTGACATATTTTTGTAGGAGGTAATATTTAAATATTTTGGATTTGATAAGTGTATTCTACTTTCAAGTCTTCTTGTTGAACTTTGAATTCAAAGAGGATCTTCTCCTTAAGATTATGAATATATTGGGTCTTCATTGGATTCTTCTTCTACTTGGATTTGGCACTCCTTACCAAATTCTCCTCTCTTGGGCTTATTGTTAGATGGCAACAATTGTCCCAAGTCCTTCACTATCAAGGGCTTCTCCTTGGTAGTGGATTTCTCTAGTGGGTTATTCTTTGAGGATTTCTTAAACAAGGCTCTCCTAGCCTTTTACTATATGCTCTTTGAGACCTAGTCAAGGTCTTTGATCTTGCATCTTCTTTTAGTATTTCTAGAGACCTTATATTCAATATTCTACTTTTTAAAGTGTTGGCATTCATATATTCTCCTAGATATCTGATTCTCCTAGTCCTTCTTCTTCTTCCTATCCTAGAATTTCTTCAATGAGATATCCTCCTAATATATTTTTCTTTAAGTACTGGATTTATTTTGAAGAGGTTTTTCTTCCTAACTTTCTTGTAGGAAGCTTTCCCAACATACTGGATCATATTTACCTGCAACAAAAATATTAGTACCAAAATATTCTTCTGAATTAGATCCTTTTCTCTAGAATATTTTTCAAGATAAAAGGGATCTAAGGCTTATTTTAGTATTAAGTATTATGTGGCATATTATTCATGATTTTTCCTTTTCTATTCTATGGCCTTTTATTCAATATCAAGGATTCTATGGCTTTTTCTTCTAGATCAAGGCTTCTATGACATTTTATTATGTATCAAGACTACTATGGGTTTTTCTTATTGTGAATTTCTTCAATATATCAATGGATATATCCTATATCCAGACTTCACCATGATTATTTTTGAGAATCTTCTTCAAAAGTATTCTCCTTTCTACAACAACCAATCTCTACACTATGAAGGCACTCCAACCTTCAGGCAACAAAGTTGAGGTCTCCTAGATTTTTTTTGTAGGAGGTATCCCAATAATCTAAGTAATAATTACCTATAATAAAAGAAAATTTTAGGTAAGTATTTCCAAATCTCTTAGCTTCACTAGTTGATTCATCAACCTAATGGATCACATATTGAGTCCTAGTCTTCATGAGTTTTCCTTAAACTTTGTGGAAAGACTTTAGCCCTATGCAATCTTAGTATTTCTAAAACTAAGATTTCAGTCCTCACTTGTAACTCTACTTAATTCCACCATCTAGACTCTTATAAGAAATTTTGATAGTGACTGGTCCAATGGTGCGTCAGGTTCTCAAAAAACTTAGGATAAAAAAATAATGGTGGTTTCCCTATAGACCTACTGTAGCTTGATCTACCATAGCTCTGATACCACTGTTAGCTTTTGATACCACATACATTCAGATATACCAAACACAATATGCAAAAATAAATAAAATATATCTACGAGATGATTGAAATATGCTATAAATAGAAATGATGAAAATATTACAAACGTAGCCATAGATATAATGGGTACTCCATAATATATGCTACTACTCCATGAGGGAGCTTTGAGCTTATAGCTCAAACACACTACCCTATTACCTATCTACCACACACTGAATATGATGCTCCTCTATGATCCAATATCCTAATGTTATATCTATGTCCATTATAAAGGAAAATAAGTTCCTTGGTTGATACTCCTTCTAGTTGTACAAGTGGACACCTTGCACATTATAGCTTTCACATTGACACTTGTGCATTTATTACATTGCATGAAGTAACTAGATAAGTTACCCCTAAATTAACCTAATGTCCTAAGTATGTACCAAGGAAGGTACATTTACATGACCCAAATAATGTAATATGATCTATTTCTAACAAACAACAAGGTTATCATGTGCCACAACAAAGGTCACAAGGACAAATTGGGGGAGTGTAGGTTTTTTGTGCCATATGTAATGGACCATACACCTAGTGTTTGGTTTCTTAGGATGCAATATATGATAGATAAAGGTAGTTTTTGTGTTCAATAATGACCCATGTCATAGGGTTAAGGTATCCTTAAATATAAAAGTTCATGATTTCAATTTGTAGATACAAAATCCTAACCACTCACAAAACCTATTCATGCTGCATACCCCATAATAAAAATGTGCCTAAATATTGACTTAAGCTATTTTCTGCACATTATCCTATTTTATATATTTTACAAAATCTATAAAATACCCTCCAATATCCCTTGCCTCTCCACATGTTCTAAACACAAACACCCTTCCCATTGCCACATCCCTCACTGTCATCAATACCCAATTTGCACCCTTTTCCCCTAAGTGAGACACTCCATGTGACTCATTCTAACTACCCAGACCACTTGGCTATCTTGTCCTTACCACTTGGCTACATTTTTATGCCACCTATCCTTATACCCCTCATATCCCATGATTCTATAAATATCCCATAATTCCATTGACCAAAGAAGGATTGAACAAGTATTATGATACTACCAATAATTGCACTAGGAAGATCACATCTCACTCAAGGTTTGAGCCACTGAGTTCAAAGAGCACCCATATGAGTCATTCTACCTAGCTTCCCCAAATGCAATACCCTAAATTTATATAGTTTTAAATACAACCTACATTACCAAACATAGTTTTTTGTGTTTGACCAATCACAAATGTATCCAACGAGTCCCAAACATGGTTTACAAGTCCCAAACATAATCTTTTGCATTTGCATAGGACCATTCAACTAGCGTCAACTCAATATTAGCATAGATAACACATTAAGGTATAATAATTATTGTTTTACATCATGCATATCTTTTTGGTCTCTATAATCATTTCATTTCAAGGTTTTATTTCTATATTTACATCAATATGGGCCTTACATAGTGAAGGCCCCTCATATTCTATTGATCCTTTTTTTGCAATTATTTTGTGTGCTAGTGATATATTCTTGGATGGATGTTGAAGTGAGTATGGTCTAAAAGGATACTTAAACCCACCTAAATTTTTATTGTAGCACAAATATATTGGCATCCCATATTCATTGATATGCTGAAGAGGCTTCCCCCCCTCTCCATTATGTTCTAAAATAAAGCAACAATATTTTTAATATGATCCCTACACATTGAGGCACATTATTGTAAAAGGATACCAAGGCTCCAATATATTTCAATACAAATAAAAAATTCATTCTATTGCATTTGTTTTATATTTTATCACTTTTCATTGTTGGGGTGTGTTTTTGTGTCTACAAGTCTAGCGATCACGATGGGACCTCCAAAGGGTTTTTGTTTCACATTGTTGTGATTCATATATACTAATTCATGTCTATTTGATGATTATAGGGTTTTGAACCTTGATATCACAAAAGGTATTAGGAGTTTTAGAGGTTGATCGGGTTGTTTCTTACCCTCTACAAATGTAGCATGTGGGTGGTAAACGTAGCCTGTGGGTGGTAAACACATCTTATATTTGGTAAATGCAACACCCTATATTTAGGAGGTAGTAAGCATAGGAAACCACATTTGGATAGCCAAAGATAAATCTTAAGGCTTATGGGTAAGTGGTTTGGACCTATTTCAAGTTTAGATTTTTTTTCAAAAGAAAAACAAAAGAAAGAAATCTCTCTATTTCTATGTCGATTTTAGAAGATAGGCATTAAATTATAAGTGCATCCTAGATTATGTATTTATAGACATAAAACTATAATTTCATTCTTGGGTAAGGTTTATTGCTTGTCTCTCAAGATACAAAAGTGTTATTATTTGCATATGGGGGTTAATCCTATATTAGTAAGTACATCTAGGGCATATTTGGGCTTATTTTCTACCTTAATTTATTTCTGAGACACAATTAAAAATGTAGCCTATGTTTGTCAAATATAGACTGCATTTACCAAACATAGACTATGGGTCCTAAACACACCCTATGTTTGGACTTATGCCTCAGACCCATTTTGGGGGCTTTTGGAAGCATTATTTTTGCATTCTAGCTTAGGCTATTACTTTTTTTGCTATTTTTGTGTGTTGTTTTGTGACTTTTGTGTCTATAATCTACAAAAGTAGGCATTGAATTGAAATTGCATCATAGCTTTCATTTTTAGATCATATTAGATTTGCTTTAAAAAATTGCACTAAAAATCCATAAAACTCAAAATAAAAACCTCCACACACTGCATAATCATAATTTTGCACCTCTGTATTACACAAGTGTAAGTAAAACCTCCTCATGAGTTGGATTTCATCACCAACCATCGATCAAGCCCTAGTAAGCCCTAGTTAGCATGATAGTTTCTTGGAATTCATCACCAAGAGGTTGATCACTCTTGAGGTTAGCTTAGGGTGATTATTAGGTTAGATGCCCTTTAACCATAGGGCTAAATAATTAGTGGAGTGTAGCTATCGTTATTGTCCAAGCATACCCGAGTGTGAATAAAAATCTTGGTTGGGAAAGTAGTAGGACTCAGATAGTGCAACCTCTTTTAGGAGGTAATTTTAGTTCCCTTAGGATATACCCATTACCAATCCTTCATCTAGGAAGCCTTATCAATTGTTTGTGACTCATACTTTGACATAGGGGTGGGAATGGATACACCTTTCTAGATTCCACTTTGCCACCTACCATTCATAGTTCTTAGGTCTAGGTAACATCAAATACACCAAAACTATAAAAATACTTCAAAAAAAAAAAGATATAAAAAAAAAAAACAAAAATATAATTTGCAAAAATGAAGAAAAAGAGAGCAACACATTTTTCCATGTGTGATTCTTTACTTGTTTTTTTATTTTCACATTTGTCATTTTCACTACATGCCTAACATTCACCACCTTCACACCACCACAAATCCTTAGCTTATGGTATTGATCCAAAGTTAATCTAGAGCGCTAGCCAACACCCAATCCAACCTTCAAACCCAAACCCCTTCATCCATGGAGCACTACACTCAAGCCTCCCACACCTCGGTATCTCATGCAATCGAGCAAGGATGTGCATCATAGAACATCTATGTTAACTTTTCCATTGGCCCTTCCCATCACATTTCCTCTTTATTAAGAGAAAAATATGTCAATCTAAACCTAATGCAGTGGGCTACCCATGCCACTATTCTTGAGATCCTCTACATCGAACCACCAATGCCTACTAAACCATGTATCACATACTTGGATAGTGATACCCTTAGAGCTTATTTAAACCTAATTCTTCCATATTTACCCTCTATCAACATTCCACCCCATGTCATTCCTGCAATCCATTAGGAACTTGCATATTCACATCCTCAACACACCAACACCACCATCATCAACCCCCTCTTCAAACCCACATCCATGACCATATATCAAAACCATCCATCATCATCCAATCAACATCCCTCCATGCCATCAACCCACACCATAATTTATTCTAACCCACTTTATGAAGCACATGTCAATGCTTTCAATTACATGCCAAAATCCATTACCCCCACATCAATACCTCCAAATGAACACATTCAACATATTATCCTTTAATCAATTGTGATACCCTTTTCCACATACCTCCATACACATCCATCAATGTTGTTGCTACACCTAATACCAAATATTTTCTACCTCATTCAACAATTATGACTACATTAATGATCACCTTCCAACAAGCCTTACAAAATTTATAACAAGTACTTGTTGATAGTATTAAACAAGATGTCCAACCCATATCGCAATCTCAATTACAAGTAGCATATTTTAAGAATCCCCTAACATCGAACCAAAACACCTTTGTGCAAGATCCATCATGGGTATCTTGTCCATCCATTATTATTTTATGTACACCACCACTTCATGATATGTATTTTGTTGCATCAACACAACATGCCACCATTCTACCAACTCCTCATTAGAAACCCACACCTTATTAACAACCATCATTCCATAATCAATACTAGCAAAACATCACACATCAAAAAATCCCAACCAGCATTAACCCGCTCACCAACCAAAATCTAATTTCATCCACACAATTCATCACACAACAAGCACAACCACCATACATGCAAAACATAAATGTGGGCTTCCAACAACCGTTGGATGACCCAAAATTCCAATTTCTACAAAATTAGATTGATAGCTTGGCTATGTAAATGCCTAGATTTGCCTACCAAAATCCTACCTTGTGATAGCTAGTCAATCATCCCATTCATCCTTTGGTGCCCTCATTACTGTATCCCATTGGTTTTGAGGTGCTAAAATTAGATAAATTCAAAGGGGATGAGGACCCCTAGGAGCATGTAAGCACATTCATCAATGTGTGCTTTAGAATACAAGATCAGGATCCATTGATGCTCTGAATATTTCCCTAGAATTTTAAAGGAGATGCTCTAGAATGGTATAATCATCTACTACACCATAACATTTACACTTTTGAGCAATTAATAGATCAATTCCTAGAGAATTTCTCCTTAAATGTAAGAAATAAGACCACCTTAATTGACCTATTCAACCTATACCAATTTGAAGATGAGTTAGTTTATAATTATAGAAACTGTTAGAGGGCAGTCATCACCAAATTTCCATTCACCCTCCCTATGGTGGAACTTACATGAATGTTCATGAGGAGTTGCTCAAAACCCATATCCTTGTTATTACAATTGCAACAATATAGGACATTCAAAGAAACCCTCACCCAAGCTAGAGTCATTGAAGAAATTAAAATTCAAGAGGGCAAGATTAAGCTTAAAAATAAATAATGGCAAAACAAGAACTCAAGGGAGAATAATCATGGCTAGCTCAAACCTGGCCAAGTGAACCAAGTGGTCTTGAGTGCACCTCAACCACAAAATCAACAAGCTCAAGTCTAGTACCAACAACCCCCAATACAAAAACCATTACAACAATAGATATATCAAGAAGTACAACCCCCACCTCAACTGCAAAATCAAGCCAACATGATAGACAACCATCAATATTAACAATACAATCAACCAGATCGCAATTACACTCCACTCCTCGAACCACTTTCCACCATATTTCAATGGTTGTATGAGGTACAAATGATCACACTACCACAAATAAAACCAAAAGACCCCAACAAACCATGTGGTAGGTCATATAAGGAGTATCAATATTACACCTTTCATCACTAGAAGGGTCATGACATTAGTGATTGCTATTCTTTCAAAGATATCGTACAAGATTTGATTGATAAGGGAACTATCAATATTGATAATCCTTTAGCACAACAAAATAAAAACCTTGGTATATATCAAACACCTCTTCCTCATCATGAAGCCACACAACAAACAACTAGGGCATCAACTTCTACAATTTTCCCCAATCAAGTCAACCACATCCACAATGCTCAGTAGTACCAAGGTTTTGTAGGTGCTATCCATATAGTTACCTGAGGTTAGAGAGGTGTGAACTAAGCACAACAATTGAATGACCCAATGCAAACAATACTCCCTCCTACGACACCAATAACTATCATGCCTCTACAACTAGGTCAAGCCAATCCAGCTCCCCAAATCCATCTTCAAAATCCTCCACCAAGACCAACCATCACCTTGAGGATTCGGTTGAAACATAGCCTAAAATTAGCTTCTACCAAACTATTAATTTATGAGCTAATACAACAATCCCCCCCACATCATGAGGCATTGATGGAAATCCTTAAATCCATCAAATTTCAAACTCAAGATCCCAATGCCTTTGCAAAATTTGTGGGGAATATCCAAACATGCATGGAACCCTCAATTGCATTTTATGATTTTGAAATCAAAACCATGCCAGCGGAGATACCTAATCCTTTATTACACATTATAGCTCATATCGATCAAAAAGCCTTTAAACGAGTGCTAGTCGACACTAAATCCTCCATAAACATCATCACCACCACTACATTACAACACCTTAACCTACCACCTTCGCATATCACCAGCTCCACCTTCACCTTGTAAGCATTCAATGATATTTTATGCTCTACAATCAAAACTATTGTCCTCCCTATGTGGGTGGGGGTCAAAACAACTCATACCTTATTCCATATCCTAGAGGGTGCCATGCAATATAATATACTTCTTGGGTGCCCCTAGATCAGAGACATGAAAAGTGTTCCCTCAACATTACACCAATGCCTAAAATATGTACATGAGAGATAAATTCATTGCATACCAATGGATGAGGAACTATTCAAATACTACAACTTGATATCCAACCCATATGAGTCATTTCTACCATCCACTCACTTATCCATCACTCCATCAACTTCACATCAAAATACCTCATCCAAAGCACCCATTTAGGAGGCCCTCCCCATTACTGATCATGCCCCCACATTGTAAAATATCAATCCAAATCATGCTTCATCATCAACATCCTATCACTTTCCCATTACACCTCATCATCCAATGAATCATCCCTCATCTTCATCAAATCACATCCCATCATATCATCCAAATAATCAACTTTTAATTCATTAAACCAAGCCTCCACTTCACAAAGCCAACCACCTAACCTCTCATCAACATCCACAACCACTCATCACCCCCCATCATACACCACTCTAATTCTAGCTGCATCCATTACCCCCCACTCTCATCCTAAACCCCAAACTATTATCCACCCCATTCAACCACACCCACCTCCACCATCAATCATCTCATAGATAGATCTGGCTATCTATGAGGTACCCTTACAACATACACCATTTCCCCCATCTAAGCCATAGGTCACTCTTAAAGCCTCTACCTCCATATCTAACCCAAAATCACACCCACACAAGTTGCATTTCTTTACACCCATCCAAGTATTGGCGAGTACATCCTCCAAAATGTTGTAATCACCACACCAAGCATTGAGACTATTAGAGATTATGGTCACCCATGTGACCCACCCTTAGCTATTGGTGTGGTATATAATATGGGTTCTATGCCAAATCAAATACATTTTATGTATGAGGGGGTCGATTCCTCATTCGATCCACCTCCTCCTGCTGAACCCCAATAATAGTTTTGTACTAACATTGATTATCTATCCAATCCATCCTTCCCCATGCATTACTTTCAATGTGTTAATTGGTAAGGATATGGTTTAGGATGACATGAGTAGGGCATTCATGATATTTTTGAGCCTCACTTTTGAGATGTGCATGATCATGTGGGTTTGGGATACAAACCATGATTCTCCACAACCTCCTTCAAAGAAGCATTTCAACAACTCACCATAGATCTTAACGAGGATAGTGAGGATAGTGATGATAGTGAGGATGAGTATACAAACCCTAAATTCATGCCCCAAATACATGAGGATTTTCCTAAATTGTTTTTGTACATCTCCATGATCGACATAATTTTTTATGATGACTCTAAATAATATTATGATGAAACATTCGACACATTCTTGGTTGTATTTGATAGCTTAGAAGAACCACACCCATCATAGATAAATATGAGTTTTACATCCATATTTTCCCATCCTGTAATCCATATTTCACCTGCTTCTTCCACCCGAGAACCCTGACGAGCTTGTCGACCCACCACCTCCACCTTGGCCACCTCAAAAATATAATAATAAAAAAATTAAACCAACTACTTCCTCGAGAGCATGCACAAGAGAATCCAACCCCCATGCTGCAACTACCACATTTCCACCAAGTTAACATGATATTAGTTGACTTGTTTGTGCCCCTCCATAATCCATATGATCTAGAAAAACCAATTCCAATAGACATTAGCCTCATTGACATGGATTGGATTTCATCCCCTCCATCCACTTTCAAATTTATTCTTTCCAAAGAATTTTTAAGAGCTTCCAACACATATATCCCACCGTAATCATCACCTTCTCCATCCTCCATTTGCAACACTGAGGTGGAAGAAAACATGCTTGATATACCTAATAATATTTCTAATGAAATTCACCTTGTTCCTACTCCCCACTAGTTGGAGGAGGGTTCACACATGCTTATCAAGGAAACTATTGATGTGAATCTCAGTGCAAACCTAGATAATCTACAAATCATTGAACTTGAAAATTATCTATTTGCAGAAGAGCAAGAGTGGCTTACATCACTTCTAATAGAGAAGAAGGGTATTTTTGCATGGTCATATAAGGACATGCTTGGCCTTGACCCCAACTTGGTGGTCCATAATCTCACTTTGAGTCCTGATGCAAAATCGATCAAGCAAAAGTTATGAAAAATTCACCCTACCATTGCCCTCATGGTTAAAGAACTCTAAAAAATATTAGATGTGGGTTTCATTCAACCCATTGATTATCCTAAGTGGCTTTCAAATATGGTACCCATTTGCAAATTGAATGGGAGGATTCACATATGCACAAATTTTTGAGATTTAAACAAAGCATGTCCTAAGGATGATTTTCCACTACCAAACATTGATACTCTTGTAGACTCTACTATTGGCCATGAAATTCTCTCCCTAATGGATGGTTTTCTAGGATATAATAAAATTAAAATCAATCCTTATGATCAACACAAAACATCATTTACAACACCTTGGGGGTATTTTTATTACAAAGTCATACCATTCAACCTTAAAAATGTAGGAGCTACATACCAACATGCCATAATATATATTTTCATGATTACATGCATAATATCACTGAATATTATATTGATGATTTACTAGTGAAATATACAACACGTCTTGAGAACATCAATGTACTACGTAAATTATTTTATTGGCTTCTCGAACATAAGGTGAGATTGAATTCCAAAAAATGCATCTTTGGATTCACATTAGGTAAAATTCTAGGGTTTATTATCTGCAAGTGTAACATTGAAGTGGACCCTAATAAGGTCAAGGTCATTATTGAAATTCCACCCCCAAGAAACCTTAAATATTTTCATAGCTTACAAGAGAAGATTCAAGCGATTTGTCACTTCACTATGCAACTCTCTAACAAATGTAGGCCTACTACAAAAGGAGGTCACCTTATACATGGACAAAGGGGGTCACCTTATCATGGACAAAGGAGTTTTAGGAGGATTTTGAGGATATCAAGTGATATTTAACCTCTCTATCGATCCTTATTTTACCTCTTCATAGCATTTTATTTCATATGTATATCTTAGACATGGATTTTGCATTAGGATCAAATATCGCACAAAAGAATGAAAACAACTGAGAGCAAGCAATTTATTATATTAGTCAAACACTTGTGAGCTACGAAACATGATATGTGGAAACGTTTTGTCTAGCAGTGGTTTTTTCCACTAAGAAACTTAGAAATTACATGCTAAGTCACACCACTTATGTCATAGCTCATGAAAACCTTGTATGTTACATGATGATTCACACATACAATAAAACCCACACTATAAAACGGATAATGTTTTCAAAAAAAAAAAAATATTGAATTCATTAGTCCAAAAATCCAATGAAAATCAAGTGATAGCTAATTAGCTTGTAGAAGCTCTACTTCCTAAATATAAATATTTTTCATTGAGCTACCAAGTGATGCAGTGTTTAACATAACTGAATAGGAAGAATACATTGCCCCTAAAGATGATGTTCACATAACCCTGTTCTTTGATGGCTCTAAGTGCAAGAGAGGACAAGGTGTAGGAGTCATGTTTTATACACCACAAGGGATGCCCATCCCTTCATCATTCAAACTTGAATTCCCATGCACAAATAATAACATAGAATATGAAGCCTTAATACTAGGACTTTAGGCAGCTATCGCTATGGGAATCAAGCATATTAGAATATTTGGTGATTCCTAACTTGTGGTCTATCAACTAAAAGGAACTTACCAATGTAAATATCCAATATTAAAAGTTTATAAAGAAATAGCAATGAAGTTTAATGGTATGATATTGATAACATGCTTCATTTGACTAATTGATTTGCATATACAATGACCTATCTGGAATCATTGATACCAAATAACCTTTTTGGAGAGGTCCAACCACTCATTATCACAACATTTTTCCAATCTAAAATTTCATGAGCAAATCCTAAAGATGAAAAAGACGTTTTGTTCATTCAAGCACAAACATACGAACTATGGTTTAATCAAGTTAAATATTTTTTCAAGTTTGGCACTCTTCCTATAGGTTTATCAAATTATGTTAAACACACTTTCAAATAGAAAACAACTAGTTATAGTATTTTGGAAGATGTGCTATATCGACGTGGCTATGATGGGATCCTCCTCCATTTTCTAGAGCTTGTGGAGGTACAATGGGCCATAATTGAGGCTCATGATGGTACTTGTGGTGGTCATTTTAGTGGGATGGCCATTGAAAAGCATATCTTGTGCATGGGTTATTATTGGCCCACCATGGAAAGTGATTGTTGCCAATATGTCAAGAAATGTCAAAAATCTCAACAACATGCCAATTTAACTCATGTGCCATCATAGGCATTGCAACCAATTCAAAATCTTTGGCCCTTTTCGTAATGGGGCCTCAATTTTATTGGAAAAATATTTCCTCCTTAATCGAGATAACACACATTCATCATAACTACCATCGAGTATTTCATAAAGTGGGTCGAGACAATTCCTATGACTAGCACAATAGGACCTTGAATTGCAGAGTTCATACTCCAACACATTATCTATCATTTTGACATTCCCTCAAAAATCATTTTTGACAATGATAAGTATTTTAAGAATAAGGATGTTTGAGTGCTTTATGAGAAAAATAACATCCAACATAGTTTCTTGACTCCTTACTACCCACAAGCAAATGGATAAGCTGAGGCCACCAATAAGACATTGATAGCCATTCTAAAGAAAATCATAAAATATTGACATATTTAAATCCCCTTAGCATTATGGGCTTATCAAATGAGCATTTGTATGCCTACAGGGGTAACTCCATTCTCTCTTGTCTATGGGGCTAAATCAATCATACCTCTTGAGATCGAGATCCCCTCACTACACATTCTTTTACAAGAGTTCATGGATGATAATACCACTTGAAAAGTGCACCTTGATTAGATTATGCTCCTCAATGAAAGGTGAATCAATACCTTGGAGCATTTACAGGTATACCAAGATCATATCAAGCATGCTTATAATGCAAAAGTTCATCCACGTGAATTCCAAGTAGGAGATCTCATCCTTAAAGAGAATCAACAAAATACCAATGCCTTGTTGCACCTTCATGACAAATTTGTGGCTAATTGGCTTGGTCCATTCATTATTAAATAGAAGTTGGGACCTAGAACATATAATCTTATCAATATCGAGGGAATAGAAGAGCCTGAACCATTAAACATCATTCACTTGAGAGCTTTTTACACCTAATGCAATATATACATACAAAAATAATATAAATATATATATATATATATATATATATATATATATATATATACATGGCAAAAAACATAATAATATGCATCCATTCGTATAAAATAGTTGCATTCATAATTCATATATATTCCACTTTCATCTCACTTCACATTGCATATATGCATTCCAACCATCTGTATTCATACACTTCATCAACACTATCGGTTGTCATTTAGTTAAGTTTGGATAATTGTTAGTCCATTGAGTCTTGTTGCCTTAATCAGGGGCACCTTCATGTTAGTATTGGGCTTATTTTTCTATCTAAAAACAAATATGTATAATAAAACATCATTATCATTCGCATATTTCCACTTTGCATGAAACCTTATTGCTTTGGTAGTCTCTGGTTTGAGGAATATCTAGGTGCTTTCAGTCACTCAACCACTCCTAGTGTTTTAGATAACCTCCATTGAAGTTCAAATAGTCCTTAGGTGCTACAGGTTGTTCCTGGTTAAATCAAGTTTCCTCTTGGACCATGCACATCATCACATATTAATAACATTGTGATGCCTCGAAATGATAAACTCATGCATGGCTATTACCATAAAATAAATGGTTTTCCCTACTCATCCTATCATGCACATGGTCTAACCCTAAGAATTGGTAAAAGGACAAGCACAAAAGAAAAATATAAAAGTATTTAAAAAAAAAATAAAATATTGAATCCTTGGAATTCTCAAGTCCTTAGATCATGGGGTTAACCTCCATTAGGGCTATAGATATCTGACTGGTAGTGGAGTACACCTTACATGGTGATATGTCTATCACATTAGTGATCTTCTTTTGTATAGACCTATGTACACTTATGGATGAGCTAGATTATTGGAATAAGTTACAACTGATTAGTCTACCCTTACTCATGATTGGAAATAAATATTCATTGCACACATAATTGGTCCTTGAGATATTTGACTCCACTAGGACACCCTTAGTATCTTATGGATTCAAGAGATTAATAGATGAGTTTTTTTGAGATCACTAGGATGTTTGAGTCTTTGGAAAACAACTCTAGATTCTTTATCCCTAAGATGAAAAAACTGATAAGGGAGCACAAATTTTATACTACATTGCATTGCATCACACATATCTTACATTTCATTTCATTATCCATCACATAGTCAAACTAATATTATTATGTTGGTGTCCCTGATTAAGTAATAAAGATAAAATTTTGCTAAGAAATGGTCCATGACTTATTTGAATGACAATTAATGTGGCAACACCATTAGTTCATTTGCATACATAGTTACAATATAACATGCATCCATTCATAACACATTCATTTCATCACATAACATTTTTCCATCCACTCATAAAATCAAATCAACACATGTAAGACACAATAAATCTAATATGTAAATCCATGTATATATATCATAGGGTACATAAAAATAAAGCTCTAAAGCTCATATAATAAAAAAGATAAAATAAACTAAATGAGTACAATCAACAATGCAAACTAGTACCATTAGGAATACCTAGATGGTGATGATTCCTAGAACTATTGAAATATTGAATGAGAATTTCTAGGCCTTGATTCACTCCATCGATTGGATCTATTTCTCATTGAACTAGGACAATATGGTAGTGGGATATATTTCTCCATTAGTTGATCCTCTAGTGATCACAAATACACCATATTCTATTGCTACCATTGATCCTTCTTAGCCACCTATGCCTATAGGGTGGCTATCATAGCTACATCACCACATCCACCCTAGGTATTCCATAACTCCTCCACATCACTATGTAACCTTGTGATATTAGTATCTTAGACCTCCCTCTTAGACTCCATGATATTTACAACTCATAAAAGTCACTCTTGCTCCTTTTCTAGGTTATCACACTCTACTTGGAGCATCACCCACTCCTCAGCCTATCATGGATCTCTCTTCGATTCCTCACCTATAACTCCAATGCCTCCACAAACATCCATCCCATCCACATTTCCAACCTTTGTATGTGTATCAACATCAAGCCTCGAGGGTTTGGTCCCACTACTCAATCGATGACATCTCTATCATTGTGGAGGCTCCTCCATCATCACCATTGCATACCTATCATTCCCACTAATATCATCCACTGCATAACTAGGTGCTCAAGGTGGCTGCTTAACAAACCAGGTAGCATACTCAGGAGTCATCCCAATATCATCCACATATGGGATGTCCATCACTTCATCAGAATAATCATTCATAAACCAATCCTTAGGATACATCAAGCTCAATGCATCACTATGGTGTTTCTATATTACAAGATCATTTGGAACCCTATGCAATAGACCAAACTATCATTGAACATAAGATATTTGGATCAGCTCCCTCTCATAATGATTCCTAGCTACTCATCAAGTTCATAAAATATGTTGTAGTTGCACTCCATCCGTAGGCCACTCATCATCCCCTCTCCATCATCACCATAGCACATCATAAATCATCATCCCTTCCCAAATATCTTTGTAATCCTATATGTTGTGATGAGGGTAGCTATATTGGATCTTCTTATCCAACTACCACTTGAGTACATAAGAATGTGAGATATCTCTCTCATAAGTCAAGTCCAAAGGGTGACCCATGCTAAAGTGCTCCTACCCCAAAGCTATAGTAACATAATACAAATCAATCCCTTCTGCTCACACCTCTTCACGTCGTAAATATTTATATATGTGAACCAATAGTACAGGTTCCCAAGCATAAAATTGAGGTTCATTGATCATATCATACACCAATAAAATTTGGTTCCAAGGAAAACTTACTCATGTGCTATTCAATAATAACATATTAGCCAACATAAACATCACATAAGTAAGCAATGACTTCAAATCCCCATCCTATTACATATCTAGGTATTGTATCTCCCATTTTCTAACATCCACATCATCCCACCTATTTCCATAGATACACTTCATATTGTACTCCTTATCCCATATGACTCTAATAGGAAGCCTCAATAGGAATCCAAAAGATGTGGTACATGTACTCCAAGGTAATAGTCATATCCCCTATTGGGAGCTATAAATTCTTCCTATAAATATCCCACCTCTTTGCCAAAGTTGATAGGTACCCCTCATCTGCCCTAACCACCTCCACCCATGTAGTCCCTACTAATCCCACCCTCTCCAATCACTTAAAATTATCATCTATCAAATCCTTCCTAACCTGATGTAGAAATAGATAAAAGTGGTGTTGCGCAACCAATATCTTCAACTGTATTAAAAACGACAACAAAAGGCATCAATAAATCATCCATTCCATTTAAAAAAAAAAATTCCATCCCCTTCTTCTGTTTCCAAAAAGAAAAAAAACTTTTTTCCCCCATTTGAAAAAAATTAAATAAAATGATTAAAAACATAAAAAATACAAAAATATAAATAAAACACCTAAACTATGAGAAGGCTAACCATATGCTTACCTCTCCTACACACCCTCCTACTCCAGCCATGATGCCTACTACCAACATTGTAATGCAATCGTCTACTCTCTCAAATGGAGAAAAATAATTGATAAACACAAGAATGAAGTAAAAATGAGCCCTCCTACTGATTTATAGCCAAAAATAATACACCCAAATGTAGATCATGTTTCCAAAGCATGTCCAAACATAGGCTGTGTTTGCCAAATTTTCCCAAACGTAGCCTAGTTTTGGCCCCAAAAGTCTCCACAACATCCCAAAATTCCCCAAAACATATCCAAAAGGATCCAAAAAGTTCAAGAAATCACCAAATCAACTCATACATTCATGTCATACATCACCCCACTCTAACTCATCCTAAATCATATGAATTTGGTAACTTAGTTTTGGAAGGTGATTGCAATCAAAGAAACTTTCCTAAGGCTATCATCAAACTCTTTCTATGGGTTTGCAAAAGTAGAACCTTTAAAAATTATAAATTGATATGCACTATGCCATTTACAAAATGGTTCAAACATGCACCCTTATTGGCTGGTCCATATATCACATCAAAATTGTACATCATTATGCCAAAACCAAAGTTTTGATGACACACACCCATTCCAAACTTGGGATAATTAGCTTAATCTTGATTTATGATATTTGCACCCATCAAATCACATTACTACACCATTCAAATTGGTTAATCAGCTCATGGGTTTCATCTATTTCATCTTCCACCTATTCACCACTTAAGGGGGTAAGCCAAAAACCAAAATTTGTATTAATTATTCAATCCTTGCATCGGGGCAACAAAATCAATTCCTCTACCCAATAAACCAGGTGTCTCTTATTTTTGCACCGCATTGTGTTTCACGTAATACAATATAAAAAGGGGTATCTATAGATACCAAATCCTAATCACTCACAACAATTGATCATATTGCATACCCCATAATAAAAATATGCCTAAAGTCTAACTTAGGCTATTTTCTGCACATTATCCTATTTTCTAGATTTTATAAAATCTAGAAAATATCCCCTAGGATCCCTTACCTCTCCATTTGCCACATGTCCTAACCACCACTACCCCTCCCATTTCCACATCCATCACCCTCATCAATACCCTATTTGCCACCTCTTCCCCTAAGTGAGATACTCCAAGTGATTCATTTTAACTGCCCATACCACTTTGCTACCTTGTCCTTGCCATTTGGCTTCCTTGGCCTACCACCTATACGTACACCCCTCACCTCCTATGATCCTAAAAATACCCCATCATTACATTGACCAAAGGAATATTGAACATGTACTATCACACTACTAAAATCATGCTAGGAATATCACATCTCACTCAAGGTTTGAGCCATCGAAGTTGAAGAGCATCCATCTAATCCATTCTACCAAGATTCTTCAAATGTAGTGCCCTATGTTTACATAGTCTCAAATGCAGCCTACATTTACCAAACATAGCCTACATTTACCAAATATAGTTTTCTATTTTTGACTATTACCAAATGTAGCCCACAAGTCCCAAACATAGTCTTTTGTATTTGCACAAGCCTAGTCAACCAACATCAGCCCCAAATCAACACAGATGACACAACAAGATATAATTTTAATTGTTTTGCATCTTGCATATCTATTTAGTTTGTACAATCATTTCATTTCAAGGTTTTATTGCTATCTTTACATCAATACAAGCCTTCCATAGTGAATGCCCCTCATATGCTATTGGCCATATTTTGTTTGTAAGGATTTTTTGTGTAGGTAATAGGTTCTTGGATGTCTATTGAAGTGAGGGTGGCCCACAAGGATACTCAAGCCCACCTACATTTGTATTGTGGCATAAAGACATTGATATCCCATATTCATTTATCTACAAAAGGGGTGTTTCCCCCGTCTCCATTATATTTTGAAATAAAGCAAGCATATTTTGTAGTATGATCCCCACACATTAGGGCACATTGTTGTAAAAAGAGACAAGTCTCTAATATATTTCAATACAAATACAAAATTCATTCCTTTACATTTGCTTTGCTTTTTGTCACTTTCCATTGCTAAGGTACATTTTTGTGTCTACACAATTCAAGATGACATCACATTTTTATTATTTTTAGAGGATGCATATGTGCCAAAATCTATCTAATTGGTTTATTCTTAGGATTTAATGGAATGATTGTCTACGCAACCATCATCATGAGTGATAGCTCTTTCCAAGGTGAAGTTAGTCAATATTTCAAATTATGGTGGCATATTTTTTTATATTGATGGAAAGTCACTTTTGTATAACTTATAATCAAGAACTATGTGTCTCTTCATTATTATATAATATTCGATCCTTATTTTTACTATTATATTTGGCATCTAAATAGTGAATCATGACCAAGAAGGATGTGTGAGGAGTTTTTTATCAAGTGGTTTGACATCCTCCTAATTATTGTGACTTGTTTAAGAATCTTCTGGGAACCCGTTTAAAGCTTCAAAACTCTTACTCTTACCTTTTGGTATTTAGTTGCACATATTCTTAGCATACTATATCCCCTTTAGTGTATTCTTTTGTTTTGCCATTGTATCATAACAAGTAAGGTGTTTCCTTTGGTATTGATCTTAAAACACCCTAGATGTAATGATTTCTCTTTTTCATCCATAACATAATGGGATGGGTAGGGTGCTTAGATGGTTGAATGGACCTCATGTATGCAATTTATGCTTTATATATTTATTGTGCATTTTTTATTCTAAAAAGGCTAGTACACTATGTGGTTAGAGAACAATACATGAAGGATTCACACCATCTTGAGGACTTGGGTTCAAATAACTACCCCACCACTTTTATATTTATTGAGTTAGAGATCAATATGGTACCCAAGTTGTGACCATCTAATTATTTTCTACATATAGGATTCACATCAATCTAGATCAGAAACTTGTCCACTATCCCTACTTTTTATGCCATATCATCAAATGGAAATTAAATATCACAAAATATGAGTTATATATCCAAAAATTATCCCAATCAATAATATAATTGAAGAAAAAATGATTGTTTTACATTTTATAGATTCATGATACATGGAAACTTCTAAGTGGTTGTAGGTAAATTAAAAAAAAACAATTTAAATTTTTAATGGGTTTGTTAATGTATGGAGGGAAAAAGTTCTAGAAGCCATAGCTTTTACATACAATTTGAAGCACTTTTCTCAAATCACTTGATACTTTAAGCTCTTTGTAATAGTTGCATATGTTTTATTTTGTTTTTCCATTTAAATATGACAATTTTGCAGGAGCATCATGGACTATATATATTGCATTTGCCATAATAAATGATGAACTTGAACAAGATCATTCCTAAAGTTCTATTTGAGTAATTGTAAGAGCATCTTGTAGTAGCATTATATATCTTATGGAGGAATTGATAGTCCTTTAAATGGTGAGTATCATGGACTATATATATTGCATTTACCATGATAAATGACCAACTTGACCAAGATCATGCCTAAAGTTCTATTTGAGCAATTGTAAGAGCATCTTGTAGTAGCATTATATATCTTATGGAAGAATTTATAGTCCTTTAAATGGTTATAGAGTATAAAATCCTTGGCAACTTTACAATATTCCATATAATGTAAGAGGCTTAAAGGGTTAGAAATTCTCCCACCCAATCAAGCATTCATTGTGGACAAGATGATAATATATTTAATATATTTTTTTCTTGGACCCAATATTAGATTATAGGATGGTGTTGGAAGATGGTAATTTGACCTTCTAAGTATGGTAGTTGATTATGTAATCCTATGGGAAATATTAATGTAAATATTTGGGAACTAGTGATGTAATCCTATGGATAACCTTGAAGTAATCCTATGAGAAATCTTGATGTATTCACCCCTAAATATTGGTTAAAGCACATGTATTATTAACCTTAACAAGATTTTTATTTAGTGTTTAATAACTTGATTTAATATGCATTTATAATTTGGGGATTAGGTACAACTACTATAACAACATACAACCAATATTCCATTTATTAGTTTATAACTTTGTGTTGTGTAACAATTTTGGGGATGCTTACAAGCATCCACTCTTCTTCCTATTTTAGATATCTATATTATTCTCTTTCATATACATGATATTTCTATTAGGCTTATCTATTCTATTGTATATGATTTTTGATGAATATTACGATTCATTTAATTTCTAGAAAATATTATAAAATATAACAAACCTAACCTTTCCTGTTCAATATTTTAAGTTCTTTTTAGTCAATTTTGGCTTGTACTATTGTTACTTGGATCAATTGTCTAGTATATTCCTAAAATTGTTTGATTAAAAAAATAAATTTGACCACTTAATCATTGTAAAATAGAAGAATATTTATTGATACTTTATCGTAGGTCAAAACAATTCATTAATTCATCCAAATTATACAAAAAATATTTAACAAATTTTTTTGAAAATTTAAAAAATAAAGGATTCTCATGAAGAAAATTTAAGTAGCATTGAAGGAAATTTTTTTATAAAATACCTAATTAAAAGGATGCTATAGCTGGAAGTGTCAATGAAGAACATAATCTTATATTGAGAAGGGGGGTGAACAGTACAAGACCACTTTTTACTTTTTTTTTCCAATCAATATTATGCAATGTATCAATAGAAATATCAATACCAGTAATCAAAGCAATGCACAAATTTCAACACACAATAGAGACACCGATTTAATGTGGTTCACCCAATGTGGGCTAATCCATAGAGAAAATCTTTCACTAAAATTTTCTCAACAAATATCTTGGGAATACTTTCCCTATTACAATGTTTATGGACCTCTATCCAAAGGAGACACCAATCCTCTAATCAAGTTCATGGATCTCTATCAATAGGATAACTCCTCCTTTGCTTTGGCTAGTGATATTCTACAAGAACGATTGCCTCCATTGCACTGGATTATGGATCTCTATCCACTAAAGACTCCTGTCCTCACTTAGAAGACCTATCCTCACTACCCTGGCTAATGGACCTATATCCACTGGAGACTATTGTTCTCTATACTATATCACCTCGAAATATTGCTCTCAATTCTATCTCAAATCTGTACTAAACACAATCATTTGGTATAACAAAAATATGCTCAATATCTATCTCTCATTTGGTACAAATATATCCTCAAATATGTAACAAAATTTGTCCTCAAATATGTACTAAACACAATCCTTCAGTTTAGCACAAATTTATCCTCAATATTTGTCCTAAAGCCTTAACACAAAGCTTGACTTAATAGGAAATCAACTCTTCTAGATATTCCCCAAACCTTAGCCCAAGGTTTGAACAAATCAATCAATCAAATCTACTCTCAATTCTTCTCAAAGAATTACCTCAAATTTGCCTTGTAAGATTCCACAAAATCTCACACTAATCTATCCACAAGTCCTCTCTAGAACTTGTCCAATCTTCTCAACAATATTTATCCTCAAATCTATATTGTAAGATTCCACAAAATCTCGCACCAATCTATCCATAAGTCTTCTCTAAGACATGCCTCAAATATGCTCAACAAATTATCACTAGAACTTGTCCAATATCATAGAAAAATATAGAGAATTGTTAGAGACTCAATATGCTTCACATACACAATAATGCTCAATCACTTTCTCTCTCTTTTTTTTTAACAAAAAAAATATATAGAGAATTACCGAAGATTAAATATTTTTCACACTCAATCACTCTCAATCACTCTTAATATCATTCTCAAATCAATTTAGAATATAGAACAATTTATTTTATAGAACTTGAACTATCACTTCAACACTTGCACTTGACTAGGCTTAATCAACTCCACTCAATCAATCACTCAATGAAACAATCCTTTCTCTCAAACCCTAGTTCAAGCATATAAACACTCACTCAATTATTTCCAATAAATGCTTATCAAACAATTCACATAATAATGATACTCATGTTCTTTTACAAAACCTACTTCAATATAGTTCACAACTTCACATAACAGTGATACTCATGTTTTTTGCACAAACCCTAGTTGAAAACTTTACTCAATATTCTCAACAATGCTTATCAAATAAGGTTTCTAGAATTAACATTCATTCCAGAAAAACCAAACTCAACAATTCTTATCAAACAACCCTTTTAACTCCAATTTAGCATTCACAACATCCAACAATCACTCTCTAGGAAGATGTGCCCATACCTTTTTGTTTGATGTAGAAGTACCCTTAAAAACCTGTCTTAAACATTATTTTATTCTTTACCAATTTCAATGGTTAGATGACAAAACATAACACTATTACTCTCAAAAATATTTCTCAATTACAAAAATAATCAAACTCAAATACACCTTATTACTCCTTTGAAATTAGAAATAATCAAAGCATACATAAAAATAATTACTCAATTACTCCTTATAATATCCAATATTTAATTAACAACCTCCAAAAATCAAACCCTCAAAAATAATGTTGCCTATCCTTTTATCTCCCTCAAATACTCAATAATCAAATTTAAAAATAAACTTTATAACCATCCAAAATATTTCATTTTCATTCAACCTTAGCAAATCCAAAATACCTCATGTAACCTTGGCAATACTATAATGCATACCTTTTATCTCAAGCAAAATACCTCGATGGGTTTCGAATACGAGACCACTCCCAGTCGAGTGCCTTATCAAGGTGCTAGCCCACCACGTGGGCTAAGAGCCTCCACACGAAGGGGAAGGCTCAAGCCTTCCTCTTATCCCCTTATGATCAATGTGGCATGAAAACAAAATGTACTCCTCACAAAACTAACTCGACGGGTTTCGAAACCTGCTCTTCTAGCCTACCAAAAGTCTTAGCACCACCCACTATTGCCAATTGCACTACATAGTGTTGTGCAAAGATAAAGGATCCCCGCTCCTATTTGTCTTGTCCTCTACCATTGAAAGCCTTTTAAAACACATAAAAATATTTCCTCTTTCTTGCACACAAATTCTTGAAGCTTCAATTTAATCGATAATGCATGGTAGGTTTTTAACTAAGGTTATTGCCCTCTTTTATACATGAAGGCAAATGTCTTAGAGATGTCGGTGCCTTATTCGAAGTTCAAATTCGAATAAAAAATTACTTTTATAACCCAACCTTAGGGTAATTTTTATTAAAATAAATAAATTTTATAATTAAATTATAATTAATCTATAATTAACTTAATCACTTTAGAAGTTAATTAAATTAATTAATAAATTAATTTATAATGAAATTATTTAAATTAATTTATAATTAATTAAAATCTTCCCTTTGAGTATTATAATAAAATATTATAATATTATTTTTCTTAGTCCTCTTCATTGCTCTTTGAACCTCATATGACCACCTAGAACTGGATATGACCAACTAGAGGTGGACTTTCCTTTTGCACTAATTTTGAAACCGCTTCTTCTTGCACTACTCACTAAAATGACTTTTGACATCAATGACAACTCAATTACTCAAAATTTCCAAAAATATCCTCCTTTTTTATTGATGGTAATCCAATTACCTTTTACCATTTCCATAATCTTTTTCTATTCTTCTCCCCCTACAAAAATGCTCCCCCTAACTCAATGCTCTCTCCTTAAATCAAATATCTCCCTCTTAATCAAATCTCTCCCCTTTGACATCAATGGAAAAGGGTCACCTTTGGGGCTCGGGTCTAAGAATTAAAATATTAGGTTAGCCCCTCCCCAACCTCCTCTTGAGATGGTTAATTTGGGGGTGGAATTATTTCTTCTCCCAACATGCACTGATATTTACCTTTGTCCACTTTTCTTCTCATATGATCATTATGATTCCTTCGACTATTTTTGTTCTTGCTTGTCTCTGGAATTTTTGCTCTACATCACTTTGCTGTATGTCCATAATTATTGCACTTATAACACTTGATATTGTTATTACTTGGAGGTACAAATGTCTTGGGATTTCTCCTGGTGAAGCCATATCTATTCTTTTCATGAACCCTGCAATTCATTGCCTTGTGACCAAACTTATTACATGAGTAGCGATACCAATGAAAAATTTCCATGTTTCTAAAGTTCCCATATTCCTGTCTTTCATATGTCCTGCATTGTGAAGCCTTGTGTCCAAATCTATGACATAAGAAACATCATCCATTGAAATTTCCTTGCCTTGAACTCATTGGTCTCTTAGTATCTTTTACCCTGTGCTGGTTCCCATTCCCTTTGTTTCTTATTTGTGCATTGTTCCTTTCCTTGTTGAACTTTTTGTTGTCCAATTCATCCTCAAAAGTCTCACTTTATCTTACCCTAAATTCTTCTAAAGTTTTTTCTTCTTCAGAATGTGAGGTTGATTCCTCTTCTTATTTATTTTGTACCTGTTCAAAACAAATACCTATTTTATTTGTTGACCTTATTTATATCTTGATCATCATATCTACAATTTTTGAGCTCTTTTCAAACCTGTGTAACTTGTCCTTATACTCTTTTATTTCTTCCCTTAGTAGAGCCACTTCATGTTCTAACTTTTAATATTCTAAGACCTTTACTTCTAACTTATCCTTGAAATTCTTTGTCTTAGCCATTGACTTATTTAGATCCTCTATAAGCTTTCCTTTCTCTTCATCACATTATTGAAACTGAAGATTAAGTTAGCAATTTTGCTTTTTTACCTTATTTAATGTGTTAAGAGCATAAATAATTTCTCCCTGAAGATCAAATTCTCCTTTCTCTGATTCTTCCTCTATTTTTTTCCTTTGAAAATATCTTCATTCTTTTTTGACTTGTCTTTTATAGGATCACCTCCTTCTTCTTCTAGTGCTAATAGAATATTCTCTTTTTGTCCTTCAAGTGTATCTTTATATTCATCATCATTGAAACTAAAACCACTCTTTGTACAACTATATGGTCCTTCAAGTGTATCTTTATATTCATCATCACTGAAACTGAAACCACTCTTTGTACAACTATCTTCAATATTTCCAAAGTTACCACATATAAAAAAATTGAGAATTATTGGTGATATTTTCTTAACTTCTTATTTTTCTTCTATAAAAAATAGAACTTCATCTTTATCATTATATGAGGAAATATTATCACTATCACTTGAGTACTTACTTGCCTTGTCTGCATAGTAACTCTTATTTTGTCTTTGAAAGAACTTCTTTCCTTGTTTGCCTTATCCATCCTTTCCTTTATTTTGGTACCTATATTTTTTTGATTCCTTGTTCTTATGATCCTATTTTTCTTCATAATTACTATTTATAGATTCTTGAAAATCAATTGCATAGTGACCATACTTTCCACAATTGAAACATCTAACTGATTTTGCATCTTTAAATTTTATTGAATGACTCACTGCTTGTTCCTTCTGCCATAATTTGCTTCCTCATCACTAGATGACTCACTACTTGAATTTGACTTCTTACCCTTTGTATTATTAGTATATTTTAAGGCTACTTCTTTTTTGGGAATAGGTTCCTCTTTTATTCTTATCTCAAATGCTATGAGAATGCCATGTGATTCATCTCTTGTCAAATTATAAATATATTTTGACTCTTATATAGCTAAAATATTTTCACTAAACATTTTTGGGAGTGACCTTAGAATCTTATCACACACATCAGGTTTGAAAACATGAAGCCCAAGTATTTACATGGAGCTAACGACCTCATCCACACGAAGTAGATATCCCACAATATTTTCCTCATCCATAATTTTTAGGTCTTCAAATGCTCTCTTGAAATTTTGCAAATTTACCATTTTGACCTTTTTATCTCTTTCATTTATGCCTTGCGACTTATCCCACATATCCTTTGCTGATTTGAAATACATAATCTTTATAAAATATATTTCATGTTAGCCCTTTTGAATTGCATTCATTCCTCTTGAATTATAATGATGTAAAATCTTACCATCTTTATCTATAGGTGGAGTTGTTGGTGATGTGTATCCATTTTTAACTACTTTCCATACTTATTTTCCAAGTGCCATTAGATGAAACTTTATACTTGTGATCCATAGTTTATAATTATACCCATCAAAAAATGGTGCTAAATTTCCTGAGGATCCACTCTAAGAATCCATCTGTGTTCTTTTAAGCTTTTCATTAAAGTTGTTAAACTCTTCTGAAGGAACCCAATATTATACCAATTGAAGAACACAAGATTATACTAAGAGGGGGTGAACAGTATAAGATCGCTTTTTACTTTTTCTTTCCAATCAATATTATACAATGTATCAATAGCAATATCAAAAGAAGTAATCAAAGCAATGTACAGACCACCACACACAATAGAGACATCAATTTAACGTGGTTCACCCAATGTGGGCTACTCCATGGAGAAAATATTTCACTAAATTTTTCTCAAAAAATATTTTGGTAATCCTTTCCCTATTACAATATTTATAAACCTCTATCCAAAGGAGACACCAATCCCCTAATCAATTTCATGGATCTCTATCCATAGGATAACTCCTTCTCCTTTGCTCTGACTGGTGATATTTTAGAAGAACTTCTGCCTTCACTATACTTTCTTATGGATCTCTATCCACTTAAGACTCATGTCCTCACTCATAAGACCTATCATCACTATCCTAGCTAAAGGGCCTCTATCCATTGGAGACTATCATCCTCTATACTCTATCACCTCCAAAGCTTGCTCTCAGCTCTATCTCAAATTTGTACTAAACATAGTCCTTCAGTATAGCACAAATCTGTTTAATATCTATCTTTGGTCTGGTACAAACCTATCCTTAAATATGTACCAAATTCTATCCTCAAATCTACACTAAACATAATCCTTAAATCTAGCACAAACCTATCCTCAATATTTGTCCTCAAGTATTAACACAAAACTTGAATTAATAGCAAAAAAAATCTACTATATTTGCTCCAAATATTAGCTCAAAGTTTGAACAAATCAATCAATAAAATATTCTCTCATGTCTTCTCAAATACTTACCTCAAATATGCCTTGTAATATTCCACAAAATTTCACTCTAATCTATCCACAAGTCCTCTCTATAACTTGTACAATCTACTAAACAAACTTTATCCTCAAATTTGTATTGTAAGCTTCCACAAAATCTCATATCTATCTATCCACAAATCTTTTCTAAGACTTAACTTAAATTTTCTCAAAATATTCTCAATAGAACTTATCCAATCTCATAGAAAAATATAGAGAATTGTTAGAGACTCAATATGCTTCACACTCACAATAATGCTCAATCACTTTCTCTCTCTTTATTTTTACCATAGGAACATATAGAGAATTTTTAGAGACTCAATATATTGCACACTCAATCACTCTCAACCTCTTTCTCAAATCAATTTAGAATATAGAACAATTTATTTTATAGAACTTGAACTATCACTTTAACACTTGCACTTGACTAGGCTTAATCAACTCCACTCAATAAATCACTCAATGAAATAATCCTTACTCACAAACCCTAGTCCAAGCATATGAAAACTCACTAAATTATTTCTAATCAATCCTTATAAAAAAATATCACATAACAATGATACTCATATTATTTCACAAACCCTAGTTTAAGATAGTTCACAACTTCACATAACAATGATATTCGGATTCTTTGCAAAAATTCTAGTTCAAGCATATGAAATATTTAATCAATAATGCTTATAAAACATATTTCCAATAATGCTTATAAAACAAGGTTTCTAGAATCAACTTTCATTCCAGAAAAACCAAACTCAACAATGCTTATCAAACAATATTTTTCACTCCAACTTAGCGTTCACAATATCCAACAATCACTCTCTAGGAAGATGTGCCCATACCTTTTTATTTTATGTAGAAGTGCCCTTAAAAACTTGTCTTAAACACAATTTTTTTCTTTGCCAATTTCAATGGTTAGATGACAAAATATCACACTAACACTCTCTCAGAAATATTTCTTAATTACAAAAAAATTTAAACTGAAATACAGCTTATTACATTTTTGAAATTAGCAATCATCAAAGAATACATAAAAATAATTACTCAATTACTCCTTATAATCTCTAATATTTAATCAACAACCTCCAAAAATTAAACCCTCAAAAATAATGTTGCCTATTCTTTTATCTTCCTCAAATACTTAATAATAAAATTAAAAAATAAACTTTATAACCCTCTAAAATATTTCATTTTCATTCAACATTAGAAGAAATACCTCATGCAACCTTGGCAATACTATAATGCATACCTTTTATCTCAAGAAAAAGGTCTCGACAAGTTTCGAATGAGAGACCACTCCCAATTGAGTGTCTTATCAAGGTGCTAGCCCACCACATGGGATACGAGCCTCCACATGAAGGGGAAGGATCAAGCCTTCCTCTTATCCCTTTTTTATCAGTGTGGTGCAAAAACAAAACGTCCTTCTCATTGGAAAATGAATTCGGTGGGTTTCGAACCCTACTCTCCTATCCTACCGAAAGTCTTAACACCACCCACTATTGCCAATTGTGCTACACATAACTATGCAAAAATAAAGGAGCCCTACTCCTATTTGTCTTATCCTTTGCCACTGAAAGTCTTTTAAAACACACAAAAATATTTCCTTTTTCTTGTGTATGAATTCTTGGAGCTTTGATTTAATAAATAATGCATGCGGGGTTTTTGACTAAGGTTCTTTCCCTATTTTATACATGAAGGCCAATGTCATAGAGACGTCGACACCTTATTCGAGTTTCGAATTAAAATAAATAATTACCTTTATAACCCAACCTTAGGGTTATTTTAATTAACATAAATTAATTTTAGAATTAAATTATAATTAATCTATAATTAACTTAATAAATTTATAAGTTAATTAAATTAATTAATAAATTAATTAAAATCTCCTCTTTTAATATTATAATAAAATATTATAATATTATTTTTCTTGGGCCTTTTTATTGCTTTTTGAACCTCATCTGATCACCTGGAATCGGATCTGAAAAACTGGAGGTGGACTTTCCTTTTGCACTAATTTCGAAACCACTTCTTCTTGCACTGCTCACTGAAACTAACTTTTGACATCTATGACAACTCAATTACTCAAAATGTCCAATAGTCAATGGCCTAGTTTTGGACAAGAGAAAGAGTGAGTCTATGAAAATGTCTATCTAGATTGTAGATGTTACCAAAAGTGGTTATCAAGGTTAAGATGATTGAGAATGGTATAATAGCCTTTTACATAATTTTAATATAATTGAGATTAATTTTAATACTCTTTTTACACAATCTTTATTTATGGATTTTTTTTATATTAAAATTTGATTCACAAAATTTTTAATATAACAATTTCAAAATATATAAATAATTACACTTTATAAACATGGAAGAATAGACATTTTTAAATTTATCTTATAGAGATATTTTCCAAATCAATAAAAAATATGTTTAAACCAATAAAATAATAGCTATATACTTAAAATAAAAGCATGAAAAAAATAAGTTTGAGAAAAATATTTGTTATATTCAACACAAAATATTTTTAGGGTTCTAAACAAAATGATCATCTGACTAAAAAAAATCTTAATAGAGACAAAAATTATTTAATTTTATTTACTACTATAGAGTTTATGAAAAAATATAAGATGAAACAAATTCTTATAACAACTCAATTATTACAAAGATCAAAATTATTTTTTTAATGTTATTATTTTGAAAATTAATATACATATATTTAAAAATAAAATAATATTGAAAAACAATATGGATGATTATTATGATACAATTATTAATTAAAATAATTAGAACGTATTTTAAAAATAATATTATGGATTTTAGTTCATAGTAAAATCAAGACAACTAATAGGAAGTAGGAGGTGTGAGGAGGAAGTAAGAAGCAAAGTGCAAGCAAGGAATGAGTGTCACTGCTTCTTGTTCTTGGTCTTAGAAGAAACTCAAAAACTAAAGGATTTGTATGCATAAAATTTAGGTAACATGACAAGAAAGTCATTTTTGAAAGTCCTTACTAGAAGTAAGTATCCCTAGTTGGAAGTATGGATGCCCTTGTTAGAGATAATAGGAAGAGTGAATCTATGAATAATCCTATCTAGGTAGAAAATACTACACTAGAAGTTAATATCAAAGATGAGATGATCAAGCATGATATAATGGCTCTTAAAAATAGAGGTTTAATATGCAAGTTCAATGGATACTAGTCAAGTTTTTTTGAGATTCAAAATTGGATCAAGTGGTAGTGGGGATTAAATTCAAATTACTCCATAATTTTTCTTTTGAAATATTTTTCCCTCATTAAATTCTCAAATTCAAAAATAAGGGATAAAATAATCGATGGTGGAACTTGGTTTAGGAGTAAAGTTGCATTAATACCATGGAGTGAGAATGTTTCTATGGATACATAAACTATTAAAAGGCTTCCAGTATGGATTAGGCTTTTTAGACTTCCTTATAAACTCTTCAGTAAGGATATTTTGAAGAATATTAGAAATAATCTAGGGAGTACACCAAAGAGGGACCAATTACTAAGGATACAAGACATATTTTATACACTTGAATATGTGTTGCCATTAATATTTCAAAACCTTTATTGTAGTCTATTAGGATTAAATCTAAAGCAAGAGAATATGATCAACAAGCGGATTATGAAAATAATGTATTCTAATAACAAAAATTTCATAAGACCAAACACTTTGGAAAGATATTGCAAAGCAAAAGTGATGGAGAAAGGCATGAAAAAAATTGGGTATTAGGCAAACTTCAATATGAAATAGGGAGATTATATCATAGTAGAAGTTGGGTCAAATCAAGGCTTCTCCATTGTTAAGAAAGTGGAAATCAAAATTATTTCTTCATCATCAAATGGAAAAGGTAGTTATAGTTCACTCAAATAAAATATTAAAATAAAAAATGACAGAAGTGATGAGGATGTGCAATGCACAACTTTATATATAGAAGGGGTTAAATATGTGAAGGAATATGAGGAGGCAAATATTAAAGTGAATGAGATGAAGAAGGTCAAGGTTAATCCAAATAAATCATCTTCATTTTCCTCAATTAGAATAAAATATTATTTTTTCAATAAAAGTGAAAGTAGTATGGAGTGTATCTATTGCACTTTAGGATTTTATGATCAACATATTAAAGAAATATATACATATGATATCCACATAAATTTAGGTTTCCATGGTAGAATATGTTAGAGAATATTACATTATTTGGTAGAAATGTAAGTGTACCCATGGTAAAATTATAAATATGTAAATATTAGATTAGGGTGTGAGTTTGTAGTTTATAAGTGTGATTTATATTTTCCCTAATAAATGTGTCTATGTGTACCATGTGCACAAATGTCATGTAACAATGTGTGCAAGTGTGTAGAGTGAGAAAGTGTGCAAGTTTCATATAGTAGAGTGTGCAAGTGTCATAGAGTAATGTGTGCAAGTAGAATGCCGATAGTCATGTAGACAAGTAGAAATATGTGAAGCCAAGGTATATGAGAGAAATATCTTATGTGTGGAATAATAAAGTATGCATCTTTGAATATGTGATGAGTGAAATAGTAAAAAACTGAATAGTCACTTTTCTAAGGTTATATTATGGAGATAAAGCTCAATGTATACTCATAAAATATTGTATATAAGACTAATTAGAGAATAATGAAGATTGTATGCAATATTTTGAGCAATTATATTGTAAGTTTATTTCTACATATTTTTATTGATATTAGTCATTTTTAACCATATTATTGTTATTTTAATGAATGTTGTATTCAATTATGTTGGCCATTTTATATATTGAGTACTCTAATATTTGAGTCTATTTAAGATGGTATATTGGGAGCTATGATAATCTCGCTAAAAATCCAATAATGGTATAAGAGCTACTTCGAGTAGTTTATATGAGACCCACCTTGATTGGAAAGAGCTACAATCAAGCCAAGTATCATAGAGAATTATCTACATAATTGAAATTTAAGCCAAGCAAGAAGCTTGGTAGAATTGTCTAACAGATTAAAATTTAGGCCAAGATAAAGCTTGGAGAATTGTGTTATTAGACATACATTTATTCTCACCTTGGGTGGGAAGAATTTTAAGATTCTAGGGTAGAAGCTAGGATTAGATAATAAGTTGGTATGAATTTAAATTTATTATACATAATTGATTATTGATGGCTTGATTTATAAGAAGATTGGATATTTGTTTCCTAGCATATTTTATTGAAAGAAAAAATGAGTTGGGTAGTAAAAAGTCCAATATTGATAAGCCAAATAATAGTGAATTGAAAAATAGGTGTATGAACATGAAAAAATTGGTGTGAATATTGCCAAGATAAAGCATTGAAGAAGAGAGATGTTCTTATTGGAAATATTGGTTAGTATACCAAAGTAGATAGTGAAATATAAATCAAATTAGAGAAGACATATGGATTGAAGTGTCTCATGGAAAACTAGACCAATATAGTGAAAAGAAAGAACTAAAGTATATTTTAAAGAATCTACAACCTAGTGTGTCTAAAGTAATTCGAAGAACACATCTAAAAGCGTACACTCTTGGTGAAGATGACCGGAAGACTAAGCTCCTAGTTAAGAAATCCAAAATACTAAGCACCTAAATGAGCACAAGTGGACTAATATGCATTTGCAAAAACTATAGCAATCTAGAGAGAAAAGATAGAACTAAAGCATCTAAGCAAGCCTCTTGGCTGTCCATTCTATGGGATGTTTTTTTGACCATATTCTATTATTTTTATATGGGCACAAGCTACTCTGCATGGTGCTTGCATGATTAGTTTTTGTCTTTGTTAGTTCTATTTTGCGTCTTTCTTTTCTGATGGCCATAATATTAGGCTTCCATAGTTTAGTTTGGTTGTATTCTGTTGGAAGAGTAGGTCTTGGCCCTCTTTGTTGTCAGTTTAAACTTTTAGGGCTTGGCCTTTGTCCAGTTGGTCAGTGGACCCTATTTTGTAAAATGGTTTTGGGTCAACCAGTTAAAACCCGATGTTAATTATAATATTCTCTTACTTACCAAAAAAAAAAAAAAAGCATCTAAGCAAGCTATTAAATATAAGAGGTCTAAATTATCTCAAGTAGAATGAAATCTAAGCATTCAACTAATGCTTTCTAAGAAGGATCAATTTGCACTTGTCATAAGGAAATATCGCTAATAGAGGAATAATGTCCATTGGCATGTATATTACATGTGCTAAGGTACAAAATCACACTTTTTCATATTTCAAACTCATGGACATGCAATTTGAATTTAATGAATTTAAAATTTGGTTTATACTAAAGTTTAATATTTGGCATAAAGATCAATAAAGTGATAAGGTCATTAATGAATTATAATTGGAAAATAATTTGAGATAAATAAAAAATTTATTCAATATTAAAAAATCATTTGATTTTAAAATATTGATTTTTGAATTTTTTTAAAATTGATTGATTTAAAGTTTGGTGGAAAACGGATTTCTACTACAAAAGAGATTTGAAAATTGAAAATTTTGATTGATTTTCAAATAAAAATAGATTATTTGGGAGACACAAGGTCTTCTACGCCAAAAGGAAATTGGAAAATTTGAAATTGACTTCAAAAATTGGTTTTTTTAAAATTAAAAATTATTTATTGTCCAATTATAGAGACAAAAGGAATTAATTTATTTGAAGAATTTTGTTGAAATTAAAGATTTGGAGAACTAAGGTTTTCTACTATGAAGGAGGCAATTGAATTTTTATAAAGAAATGGATAGATCTCGAAGAATAATGAATGCATCAAGACATTCATATGAATTCAAAAAGAAAAACAATAGGATAAATTTTCAAATTTTTGTCAAATATGTGCAGTAAGACCACTTGAATCTCATTAAAATATGCGAAAAAAAATGATACTTGGTACAATTTTAAATATACAAATATTAGATTAGGGTGTGAGTTTAAATTTTAGGAGTGTGATTTATGTTTCTCCTAATAATATTTTTGTGTACGATGCACACAAGAGTCATGTAACAATGTATGCAAGTGTGTAGAGTGAGAAAGTGTGCAAGTGTCATAGAGTAAAGTGTGAAAGTAAATATAATTTCAAGAGTCCTGTATACAAGTGGTAAGATGTGAATTCCAGCGGAATGAAAGGTTTGTCTTATGTGATAGAAAATATGCATCTCCTAGATATGTGAGGTGTGCAATTATCAAGTAATGAAGATCACATTTCTAAATTTATAATATGGAGATAAATCTCCATGTATTATCATCAAATATTGTATTGAATCAAGTAAATTTTAAAATAATACTCATAAGAGAATATTGAAGCTTGTATACAATATTTTGAGCAATTATATTTTAAGTTTTCTTCTGTATATTGTTATTGATATTGGTCATTTTAATCCATATTATTGTTATTTTCATGAATGCTATATTCATTGATACTGGCCATTTTATATATTGATTGCTCTAATATTTTAGTCTACAAAAGATCCTAGTTATTGGGACCTATGATAATGTGGCTAAAAAGACATTAGAATAAGAATGTAATTTCTATGTCTAGGAGGCTATTTCTTGCATTTGAGGTTCTTTAGAGAAACACAAGACTTTAGAAGATAAGTGTCACTATGAACAATATGAAAAAATAGAAGCGACTTATAAATATGAAAGTCTTGGTGGGAATGAAGAAAGGAGAGGAAGGCCATCAAAGAATTAATAAAGAGAAAATAAACTCAAAGGCACATGGATTTGGGAAGCCAAGTAAATATATCATAGGTGTTAAAAAGAATTGGGACTAAGCCCACTAATAAAAATAAATTTTCGTGATGAAAATGATATCATGGAATATTAGGGTATGAATAATACCCCTAAAAATGAATTATTAAGGAGTTAATAGGTTTTTATAGTCCTGATTTTATTTTAATACAATAAATAAAATTAAGTAGTGATGAATGTAAGGATGCTTTTAAAAATATTTGCAAGATGGGTGATTGTCTAGTAGTTCCTTCTATAGAATCTTCCTACAATATTACAACAAAATGGATCAAACACAAATAGGATGGACAATTGCTAGAAGCAAAATATAATTGGGTTGTATGACTATTTTTTAGGGAAGAGAAAAAAATCAAAGTTGGGGTTATAAATATATATGCTCCAACTATAATTAATCATCATAAAATATTGGAAAAACCTTAGAATATTTTTTTAAAACACAATGATGATTCATAATTGTGATCTATGGATTTTTAGGGGAGAATTTAACATGACTCTGTCTCCTTTTTAAAATAAGGGTGGTACTCTAAGATGGTCTAAATCAATGTAAGTTTTTGCTTCATTTGTCAATTCAAATGGTCTTTGGAATGTTAGTATTTCAAGTTTTCAATGTACATGGGATAATCGATGCAATGGGTAGACTCATATAATAGAAATATCATATAGATTATTTTTATCCAACACATAGCGATAAATATAGTATATCGTATCTTTAGATATTTTATTGCAAGCAATATCAAATCACAAACCCATTATTTTGACTTATGATTTATCCAATAATGGTCATCCAAAGATAATTTTCTTCTAGTATATGTGCCTATAAGACCCATATCTCTTCTAGATGATAATTTTATGGTGGGATAATGCAAATTTTGATGGATCATATATGTAAAATTTTGTTGAAAAGATAAAATATTTAAAGAAGCACATGAAGATTTCAAATGCAAAGTATTTTAGTAACATTTTTAAATAAAATGAGGAAATTATATCCAAGCTCAAAATTTTAAAAGAGTTAGTAGAAATCAATGGAATGGATTAGGATTATTATGTGAAAGAAAAACAAATACTTTCTTATTGTCATAATGCTTTAAAAATATGTCATATTGGTTCCAAAAATTATCTAGGAAGAAATGGCTCAAGGAAGGAGATAGAAATACAAAATAAATCATGCTACAACAAAAGCAATTTTTTATTTATATTATATAAAACACATTTTAACTCCAAATGGAAGAAATATTGAGGAAGAAGAAGATATAAGCAAGCAAGCAATTAATTATTTAAAAAAACAATTGTCAAAGACTAGGCAAGATAAGCTTTTACAAAATATTCCATCAATTATCACATAGGGATAAAATAAAAGGTTGATAAAGAAGATATCTATGGAGGAGCTACATGAAATGCTTTTCTCTTTCTATAATAACAAAAAACCTAGCATTTATGGATTTTCTACAATTCCTTTCAAACCGTTGGGATTCATTAAAGAGTGATATGTTGGTTGTGGTTAAAGGGGCCCAAAAAATAAAGGCTACAATAAGTGAGATCAATGTAACTTTTATAAAATTAATTCCCAAGAAATAAAAGACAAATTATTATGAAATTTTTAATGCAATAAGCCTTTGTAATATAAGTTGTAATATCATTTTAAAATTATGAAAAATAGGTTTAAAGGTATTCTAGATTTTTTCTTAGAGGAACAAGTTAATTTTATTATTGGTAAACAATTTCCTCATGGTGTAATCCTTACACAAGAGGCCATAAAAACTTTTAATTCTATAAAATAACAATATATATTTATGAAAATAGATATGAATAAAGCATATGATAGGGTTTTATAGACTTTTCTACATAATATTCTCAAAAAATATGGTTTTGACTACAATTGGTGTGAATGGATTAAATGTTGTTATAGCACTACAAAAAATTCTATTTTTATTAATGGATCTCCTATAGGTTACTTAATTTATCTTGAGAACTCTTCCAAGGTGATCCACTATATCATTATTAATTTAGTATTCTTGTGGAAGAGTTAGGGAGAGCTTTCCAAAAGGCAAAAAGGGAAAGAAAATCAAAGGTATTCAAGTTACAAAAATTGATCCCTTCAAATGCCATCTCCAATTTGTTGATGATGGTTTTATTTTGGGTCCATACCTCAATCAATGAGGCCATGAAGTTTAAATAAATATTATCATGCTATGAGAAGGCTACTAAACAATTGGTTAATACTATAAAATATAATATTTTTTATTAGCACAACCCTAGATTTATAATGAATCATTGTATATATTTTAGGGTTTAAAATTAAAAAATTTCATCAACATACTTGGGTATTACTTTGTCTTCTAAAGGAAATAAAAAATAACTTTGGATCTCTTGTGTAGATAAAATTAAACCTCTTTTTGTGGGTTGGAAAGGCAAGTTCATAACTATGGCAATAAGGTTACAACTGACTACATTAAAATCCATCCCTATTTATATGATGTATCTTTCAATAATGCAAGTAGGTATAACATAATAAAATGATAAAATTAAAAGAGATTTTATTTAAAAAATATACAAGGAAAAGGTTAGGTTTCCTCTTTGTAAGTGGGATAAGGTTTACAAAGAAAAACATATTGGTGGAGCAGGCTTACAAAATTGTAAACTTATGATTTTGGCCATATGGGAAAAACTTGGAGATTATAAAGAGATTAAGGAAAGAGCTGGGGAAAATACTAATTCAAAAATATATAGGTTCTCTTGATGCAATACAATTATTTAGGAGAATAATCCTACCCAAAGGATCACCAACATGGAACTTCATATCATATCATTTGTAATTGATCAAGAAACATATTAGATCAACAATAGTTTAGGGAAATTTTACAAAATTTTGCTTTGATTCTCAGTTGAATACTTATTCTCTTATTTATAATTCAAAAGGGAAACCGTTGGCTTGAGCATGCCTAGATTATAAATGTTGAAAGGTCAAAAATTATATTAATGTGAGCAACAACTCTAGATTATGATTTTTTGTTAGTAACTTTGTACAAGGAGATGAATTCAAAAAATTTGTAGATGAACTTAAAAATATGCTTCAAGAGTTTCATTTATTGATTTTTACATGAAAGGATGAGTTGGTTTGGAATATATTGAAAGATGGTGGATACACATTCAAGTTGGAATATGAGGATTTAGAGCAATTAAAGTTTCCTACTCCCATATAGTTTTCTTAAAATAATGTTTGGTCACTATAGGCTCTCTCGAAGGCCTCAATATTACATTGGTAAAAATTTTAAAGTAATATTATTATAGAAGAGAGTCTACATACAAGAAGATATAATAGACCTTTCAGATATGCTTAATGTGAGAACAATTTAGAAACATCAAACCATTTACTTCTCTATTGTTCTTTCGCTTACACCATTTAGGGTGATTTTTCAAAAAATATGAAAATAAATTTGGTAGTTGAATTAAATGACCCAAAAATGAAGAGCACTGAAGTGCAACATAATAAGCAACAATAAAAATGTAGCAAAAATTATAGTAGTGCATGATAGTCTAAATATCAGGCACCAAAAACAATTAAAATTTGATAAAATTTTGAGAGCGAATTCTAAACAAAATGATCTTTCCAATGGTGTATCACACACAAAAAATAGAGCTATAAAGAAAAAATTATGAGATCTAAAATTTGTCTATAGGTTTCATAAAAAAGGGACAAAAAGCATGTTTTTCATATAATGAATGGAATAGAATGTTGTTTTTCATACCAAATAAACTCATAAGTATTACAATTTTTTTCATAATATAATACAACTGTAATACTCTATTTTACATTTAAAAAAGATAAAATGATGTTATAACACTTCATTTCACATTTTAGGAAGTCCAATAGTCATGGTGACTCTTCAAGGCCTGTAGAAATTTTTGGGCTTCTTCAAATTTGTGAGAGAACTTTTGGTTTTTTCTTTTTTATTCAGCATAAATATCCAATATACTTACCTTGATGCTGAGTGGTGAGACAAGTTTATCCCTTAATCTCAAAAGATGTTCTTTATTGAAACCTTTGCTAAACAGGTATGCAAGTTGTTTGGTGTTGCAATATTTAAAATCTACAACCTTCTTTTCCACTGTGCCTCTTATGAAATGAAACTTTAAATCAATATGTTTAATTTTACTATGATAGACTAGATTTTTTTGCAATCCTGATTGCACTTGCGTTGTCACAAAAATTATTTTTGGACTATTTTGAACTTCACCAATATCTTCAAGTACCTTTCTTAGACAAAGTGCTTATGTAATGTCTATAGTAGTTGTCACATATTCTGCATATACAGAAGATAAAGAAAAAATACTCAAATTCTTTGAGATCCATTTTATGACTCCTAAACCAAGTGAAAAACAATTCCTAAAAGTTGATTTTCTATCATTAAAGCAACCTCCCCGATCTGAGTCACTATACCCAACAATATTCATTTTGTTGTTAGCATCATAATGTATGCTAAAATTCAATGTACCTTTGACATACCTCAAGATTCTCTTGGCTACTCTCATGTGGTTTTGTGAAGGTTCATTCATGTACCTTGAAATAAGTGAAACTACAAATGAAATATCAAGTCTTGTTATAGTAAGGAACATTAATCTTCTAACAATGCTTCTAAACAATTTTTCATCAAATTTCTCTTCTCCATCATCTCTACACAACACTTCTCCATGTGACATAGGTGTCTCAAATGGTTTACAATTTTCCATGCCATATTTCATCAACACATATTTTGCATATTTTGATTGACAAATGAAAATTTTACCATCGTCTTGATGTACTTCCACACAAAGAAAGTATTGCATCAGTCTTAAATATTTAATATCAAATTCCTTCATCATAGTATGCTTAAAATCATTCACCATATTTGAAATACTTCACATGTAGATCAAATCATCAAAATATAGGCACACAAGAAGAATATCATCACCTTCATTCTTGAAATAAAGTGTGGGGTCATTCTTACTTTTCTTGAAACCATAATCTTGGAAGTACACATCAATTCTTGAGTACCTTGCTCTAGGTGCTTGCTTCAGTCCATATAATGTTTTCTTCAATTTATAAACATATTTTTCCTTTCCTTTCATTTCTTTAGGTTGTTGAACATAAACCTCCTCGTCTAGATAACCATTCAAGAATGCACTTTTCACATCCTTGTGATAAAATTTATACTATTTATTAGCTATTAATGAAAGAGCCATCCAGGTTGTATCTTATATTGCAACTAGATAAAATATTTCTTCATAATACAAACCATATATTTGAGTGAATCCTTTTACTAGCCTTGATTTGTATATTTTTGTATGCATAAAAACAACACCCTTGGAAAATGAAATGACAAAAAGGAAAGCAATGTGCAACACAATAAACTTTGTATTTTATATTTAAATATAATGGAGCCTTGATATACTTTTTACAATGATGTACCCTGAATTATGTAGGCGTATGATTAAAAAAATCTTGCTTACTTTTAGAGTACAATGGGAAAAAGGGAGAAAAACCCTTTTTGTATAGATCAAATGAAGGTGGATGTCATAAGTCTTTATGCTAAAATAAAAATATAGGGGTGGGCTTGTGTATCCTCATGGGTCATCCTTGCTTCAGTAGTTATTCAAAACCTATCACCTACACATAAAATCTTGTAAATGCAAGAGAGTCAGCAACACATGAAGGACCTTCATTGTGTAAGGCCTGTATTGATCTAAATAAAGCTACAAAACCCAAAATAAAAATATTTATAGAATCCAAAATATATTTATAAGCTAAAAAAATAAAAATAAAATCTTGTTATACTTACCTATTTTGATATTGGTCTAAAATTGGTCGATCTAGGCCTGCACACCCATAGGCTACATTTGGGATCCATAGGCTACGTTTGGAACCTACCATATGTATTTGGTAAATGTAGACTATATTTGAGACTGGTAAAACATAGGCTATGTTTGGGTCTATGTGGCAGAAGGGCTCAGGTTGAGATCGGCTCATGTGGCTTAGTCTCTAAGAAAGCTGTGAATCTCTTGACATGATTTTGGCAATGTGATAGTGCCCTTGTTTAGTCCTATTTTGGTTTATGGAATGATGAAGTATTTGTAGGATCATGAGAGATGAGGGTGTGGGGATAGGTGGTAGGCCAGGATAGCCAAGTGGCTTGGGCAGTTAGAGTGAGTCACTTAGAGTGTCTCACTTAGGGTAAGATGTGTCATGTGGTGTGTTAATAAGAGTGAGATACATGGCAAGGAAAGGGGTAGTGGTAGTTAGGACACATGGCAACATGAGAGCATCCTAGGAGATATTTTCTAGATTTTAGAAATTTATTTAAAGTGGAATAATAAATCCTAGGAAACCTTAGTGAGTGGTTAGGATTTGGTGTCTATAGATACCCCTTTTTGTATCATGTTGCGTAAAACACAATGCGGTGCAAAAATAAGAGACACCTAGTTTATTGGGTGGAGGAGTTGATTTTGTTACCCCAACACAAGGATTGAATAATCAATGAAAATTTTGATTTTAGCTTACCCCTCAAGTGGTGAATAAGTGAAATATGAAAAAAATGATACCGATGAGCCAATTGATCAATTTGGATGGCAAAGTAATGTGAATTGATGGATGAAAATATCACAAATAAATATCAAGTTAATTATGCCATGTTTGGAGTGGGTATGTGTCATCGAAACTTTGCTTTTGGTAGAATGATGTGCAATTTTAGTTTGGTAGATGGAATAGACAATGAGGGTGCATGTTTGACCCATTTTGAAAATAACCTAGTGCATACTAATTTGATTTGTAAAGGTTCTACTTTTTGTGACCCCACAAAAATGGTTTAATGATAGTCTTTTGCAAACTTTCTTGGATGCATGCTACTCTAAAATTGAGTTACCAAGTCACTCTGATTTAATATGAAATAGAGTGGAGTGATGTATGTGATGCATGGATGAGTTTATTTGGTTATTTATGAAAATTTTGGAGGCTTTTGGAAAATGTTGCCTTGATTGTGCAGGGGTTAGATTATAAAAGAAATGCTTGCTATCTTCAAAAAAATGGAGAGGGGAAAAATCCCCTTTTGCATATCAAATGAAGGCGGATGGCAAGATTATTATTTCTATAATCAAAAATTTTTTGGTGGGCTTGTGTATCCTTCCAAGCCACCCTTGCTTAAATAGCCTTCCATGAACCTATCACCTACACATAAATATTACCAAAACAAGAGGATCACATATTGATATGAAGAGGGCTACAAAATCCTAAAATAAAATGATTATAGAATCTTAAAATACAAGAGGTATGCCAAAAAATAAAAATAAAATCTTTTTGTATTTACCTATTCTAATCTAGGTCTAAAATTGGTCGATCTAGGTTTGCACATCCACAGGCTATGTTTGGGACCCGTGGACTGCATTTGACTAGTCTCAAATATAGCCTGTGTTTGGTAAATGCAAGCTGTATTTGGTACTAGTAAAATGTAGGCTATGTTTGGGGCTATATGGTAGAAAGTATTGGGTTGATACTCATTAGCTCCTATGGATTGATCTTCTCGAAATTTGTGATATTCCTAGAAAATTTTTGGCAGTGTGATAGTGCCCTTTTTTAGTCCTCTTTTGGTTTATGGAATGATGGAATATTTACAGGATCATGGAAGGTTATGGGTGTGATGATAGGTGGAAATATAGGGTAGGCAAGTGGTAGGGAAAAGGTAACCAAGTGGCCTGGGTAGTTAGAGTGAGTCACTTAGAGTGTCTCACTTAGGGTGAGAGATGTAGCAAGGAGAGATATAGTGGTATTTAGGATACGTGGTGACATGAGAGTATCCTAGGTGACATTTTCCAACTTGTAGTAATTTACGTAAAGTGGAATAATAAATCCTATAAAACCTTAGTGAGTGGTTTGGATTTGGTTTCTACAATTTCTATGCTTTCATAAATTTTAAAATTTATTTTGTAGACCCATTTGGATCCAAGAATCTTCTTGTCCTTGGCCAATTCCACAAGTTCTAAAGTGTTATTTTTTTAATGGAATTAATTTATTCTTTCATTACTTGCACCCAAAAATCATTAGTACAATCATATTCATAACATGAAGGTTCTAAATTAGCTTCAATAAATAAAGCATAATTCACCAAATCACGTTATGGTTCTTCTTCATCATTACCATGCATTTGGATATTTTTCAAAATTTTAAAAAATTGGTCCAACTCTTGTACTTGGCTTTTTGTTAAACTCCTTTGAAATTTCTTGTCCATCATTTGGTTGGCTAGATGTGCTTTGAGTATTCTGTTTCCTTTATTTGTATTCTTGGTGGTACTTGAAAATGAGTTGCTTGTGTTTGAACTTGGTGTAGTCTCCTTTGACCTTTTTGATTAGTTGTTATATGGGCTTAGAGGAGTATAGGGAATATTTAAAAGTTGTCCCCCAACTGTATTATCTTCTTCAACATCAAATTTTTTTTTGCAATTTTTTTATGATTGTGCACTCCCCCTTCATCACAAATTACATCTCTAGAGACTACAAACATGTGAGTTTTTAGATTATACAATCTATATGCCTTATGTATTTTATAATATCCCACAAGAATGCATGGATCACTCTTGGGGTTTAACTTTTTTCTCACTTCATCATTCACATGTGCATATGTAATACAACCAAAAAATATCAAATGGAGTACAATGGGTTTTATGTCATACCATAATTCATGTGGAGTATTCATGTGTAGTACTCTTATGGATCATCTATTATGAATGTACACTGATGTATTATCTGCATAATACCACTAAGAATTTTTCAAACATTTTTTCTTCAACATACTTCTTGCCATTTCTACAATGGTTCTATTTTTTCTCTCAACTACCACATTTTGTTGTGGTTTATAGGAAATAGTGAGCTACCTATTCATGTCATATTGTTTGCAAAAATCATTGAACTCATTTGAAAAAAATTCTCCTTCATGGTCAGTTCTTAAAAACTCTATTTTATATCCACTTTTATTCTCAACCAATGCTTTGAAAATATTGAACATGCCAAAAGCTTCATCCTATTGTTTTAAAAAGTACACCCAACACTTCCTTGAAAAATCATCATTGAATATGAGAAAATATGAATATTGAACCAAAATTTGTGTTTTCATAGGTCCACAAATATCAAAATGTACAATTTGGATTGGGTATGCGGCTTATCATACTTTTCCTTTTATAAACTCCTGCATTGCATGATTTCTAATCACACATACTTAACACACACCCTTGTACTCTCCAACTTGAGGTAGTTAATTTACCATGTCTTGTGAAGATAAAAAATCTATAATTTTAAAATTCAAGTGTTTAATCTGAGATGCCAAAGACAATTCTTATATTCAAGCGCTATGTGTGCCATATTCATACTCCCTTTTCCTCCAAAATTTAAAGGAAACATCCAGTTATTTTTCATAGGACCAATGGTGACCATACGATTCTTATTCTTCTTATCATAAATGATACATGTGTTGTTATCAAACACAACTTTATAGTTTTTTATACAATTTATGTAGCACTCAACAAATTATTATTCAAATTGGAATCATAGTAGATATCATGAATTTTGTTTGTGCCTTCTTTGATGCCAACCTCCATGGTGCCTTTTGTAGCCACATCCAAAGCATTTTTATTCCCAATAATTGCTTGGTATTGTAATTCTCATTCACATCAACAAAAAACTCTTTTCTTCTAGTCATGTGGTTAGAACAACCAGAATCTAGATACCAAACTTCTTGACTAAGTTATTTAGTCATGTTACTAGTAAAAACAATTACCTTATGCAACTTCATCCTCACATACATAGTGGGATCTTCTATATCCATTTGTGGTTTTCACTATACAATATCATGCAATGTAGCCCATTTTATGACAATTGTAGTATTCAAATCTTTTTTATAAATCCTTGTATGTCCTCTTCCTCCTCTACCCCTTGAGTAATTATGATTTATTCCTCTTCCACGTGCTTGTTTACTTATGCTTGGACCATATTTATCATTGTAAAAAAAAATTATTTTATAATTGAAAGCATTCTCCTCATTTTAATTACTAGTTTCTCTTAGTATTTCCTCCTATGACATAAGAGAACCAACTAGAAAATCAAATTCAAGTGTAGATAGAGTCCCAAACAAATGAGATGGTAGAATAATTTCATCCTCTAACAAGGTCCTTAATATGATGTTTGTTGTAAAAGCAATAATTTCTCTTGGGTTTTATCCAATGTGTAAGCCCTAACAATCCTCTTAGGCGAAGAGGTCTATGGGATACATTGAGTTAGATGAGGAGTGCTTTCAATAAAATCCCATGGATTATTGTTGGAGACTTCAACTCTCCCCTATTTCCTTCTGACAAGTAGGGAGGAAATTTTATTCCCAACAAGAGCATTGAGTATATTTATAACTTTTTTATTCAATGTGAGCTAATGGATGTTTAGATTAAAGGGGTAAAATCCACCTAGAGCAACAGTATAATTTGGGATCAACACGTCCAAGTAAAACTTGATATGGTTTTCTTATCCCAAGAAGCTATTCTGGTGATGGGTTATGACACACTTATTTGTCTTCCTAGAGTTAGATCTGATCATTACCCTTTACTTTTTGAAGCCGATAAAGGCCCTTGTTTCAAAATCCCATTAATATTTGAAGCTATGTGGATACAACACCTAAATTTACATGTGCAAATTGTTGATTGGTGATAATTTAACTATCAATGGTCTTTCAATTTTAGATTTTTTCAAAAAACTGTGTCAAAGAAAATCTCATATTGTGTAACAATTTTTTTTTTTGTAACATCTTCCAAAACAAGGAGCAGATTCTACAAAAACTAAAAAGTATTGAACTCCAAATTCAGAATGGGTGGCTCAATGATCAACTCAAAAACAAATAGAGACAACTTCTTGCAGACTACCATAATGTGCTAGCTAAAGAGGAGAATTTATGGAGGAAAAAATAAAGGGCCCTTTGGCTCAAGGAGGGGGACTTAAACACAAAATTATTTCATGCCACTACCCTCATGCACTGAAGTTCAAATAAAATTAAATAATTAATAAAAAATAATGTATCCATAATTAGGGATATTTTTGAGATTCAAAATGAAACTTCATTCTTCTTTGAAAATATTTTGGGAGCCAACCCCCAAATTTCTACCCAGGCTAGAATACTATTGCTCCATCATATCCCCAACATGGTCGCTTAAAATATGAATTTGGATCTTATAAAACTTCTCATTCTTGATGAAATTAAAGTGGCTCTCTTATCTATGCACCCTAATAAAACCCCAGACCTTGATGGAATTTCCCCTTGGTTCTATCAAATATTTTGGGATATAATTGGGCTTGACATATACAATTCCATTATTGAACTTTAGAAAACTAAATCCATACCTAGAAGCATCAACTCCACTTTCATTACCTTGGTTTCCAAAGGGTCTGTATGTAAATCTATGTCTAATTTCAGACCTATTAGCCTATGTAATGTCCTTTATCTTACTAAATCCATGGCCACAAGACTCAAATATATTCTTCCTTAGATAAGAGACCCTTGTTAAGAAACCTTTATCAAAGGAAGAAATATTACTGATGGTATCATCACCTTGCATCAAGTCCTTAATTTTTCCAAGCTTAATAAACGAGCTACCTTTTTTTTCAAAATGGATATGAAAAAGGTTTTTTATAAATTTAATAAGATTTTATTATTTTTGTCCTTATCAAATTTGTATTCCATAGAGAGTGGGTTGATATTGTTCATGGCTACATCTCTAATCTCTGGTTTTCAGTCCTAGTCAATGGATCTGTAGCATGATTTTTTCCAAGTAATAGAGCCTTAGATAGGGTGATCCTCTATCCCCCATACTATTCATAATATTGGATAAATACTTGGGAAGAACACTCAAAAATACCTACTCCAATGGCATAATTTTAGGCATTAATTTAGTTTCCAACTCAAGGGTCCGTTCTCACTAACAGTTCGTTGATGATACCATCATTGGTACTCATGCTTCTATGTGGGAAGCAAAAGCCATTAAGAGTATTCTTGATACTTATGAGGAGGCTGTAGGGAAAAAAAATAATTATGTTAGAGGAAAAATCTTCTTAATTAACACTCCTCCATAGAAATAAGCTAAGATCACATGCATTTTTTAATGTGTTATATCTCAGTTACCTACTCAATACTTGGGCCTCCCACTTTTCTCTAGTGCTCTGAAGGAATCCTTGTGGAGTAACATCATTGAGAAGATTAAAAAAAACTTACAGGTTGGAAAGGTATCCTCCTCTCTCAAGTAGCCAAAGACACCTTGAAAATGGCTTATCTCCAAAGTGTTCCTATTTACTTCATGTTAGTTTTAAAAGTACTAGCTATTGTCTACATGAAAATTGAACAAATTCAAAAAATATTTTTGTGGGTAGGTGCTAAGGATAGGAAAAGATTTCATCTGGTCAGTTGGGATAAGGTTTGTTCTCCCAAAATATAGGGGGTCCTAGGGCTCTAAATAATGTGTAATATGAACACAACCTTGTTAACCAAGCAAGCATGAAAGGTTTTCACCAATAGCAACCTTGAATGGGTTTCAATTGTCAACATAAAATATCTTTAAAATTGTTGTTTTTATAGATGAAGATATTCCCAAATATGGTTACACCTTTTGGAAATCAATTATCCAAATCATATCTATAATACATAAGGTTATCAGGTGGTAATAAAGCATAGGGAGTAAATTAATTTTTGGACTCACAGGTGGATCTCTAATCAATCGCTTTAAGAGAACACTAAAATTGTTGTACTACAACCATTTATAGATATCTTAATTGGAAAAAAGGTTGAAAATTTCATTGATATATCTTCTAATTCTAAGAACTTGAAATTTTTTCATATTCCTAATGCTAATGGCCAAATATATGATGCTTCAAAAGTTCTCAAAACCATCCTAAATGCAACTGTCATCCCCACTAGTAATTCCCTTGACTCCATATTTTGGAAATAAACTGATTCTGGGCTATTGATGGTTAAATATGCTCATTGTATGACTATTGATTATCAAGTGGTCCAAATTCCTTATGATCTAGTATGTATTAAATATCTCATTTTGAAAGTTTCTCATTTTAGCTATTTGGCCATCCAAAATAAGATTCTCATGATTGATAACCTAATGAAAAGAGGTATGGTTGTCCCTAGCAGATGCTACTTGTACATGGATACCTACGAATCTATCAATAATATCCTTCTATAATGATATATCACCAAGGCATCAATGGATAACCTCATGTCTAATTTTCATATCTCATGGGTCCCTCCTAATTCCTTGAGTAGTTTCTTTATCCAATGGCTAACTCTATTAAAAAATCCTAGAATATCTTATTTATGGAAAGTGTGCCTTCATCATATATTATGGCAATTGTGGCTTGAAAGAAATAATAGGGTTTTTTCTTCCTCTTCTAAGGATCCTATATTTGTTTCCAATAAAGCTATTTCCTAATTCTAGATTGGAGTTTGTTCTCTTATCATATTTAAAAATTCCCTACAACTCTAGTTATAGTCCTCCAAATCCCCATCCTACAGTGAGTGCTCACTGTATTCCTCCCCCAAGAGGATGGATAAAATATAACTTTAATGGTGATTCCGAAGGAAACCTAGGGGATGTAAGTGTAGGCAACCTAGTCAGAGATCATAGTGGTCAAGTTATCATGGCTTATGTTGAGTACCTGGGATGCCAAACTAACCACTTTGCTGAAGGGCATGTGATTTGGAGAGGGCTAGATATTCTCAAGGATTACAGAGGTAACATTTATGTTGAGGGAGATTCATTGAATATTATAAATGCTCTAAAAAAAATAGGGTGTCTTCATGGAATGTAAGAACTATTATTCAGGAAGCTAAGAAGCTTTCCCAAAATTTCAATGACATTTCAATCAGCCATGTGTACCATGAAGCCAACAGGTCTACAAATATTCTTACAAATTTGGGAGTACTCCATAAATATCTAACCAATTGAAAAGAAAGCTTTCTACAAGAATTTTTAAATGCTACTAATAATGATTTGGTTTTAAAGTTCTGGTCACATGTTTTGGTGGGTCAGCTTATTCGATGATGACTCTAGAATTTTTATCATGATTCTTTTCTTTTTTACAATTCTAATGGTGGGACATTTATGGTTAGCATGACTCTTTGTATTGCTATCAATATTGGTATTTGGTTCTCCCATTTTCCTTCTATGAAGTGTACAATTTTCCAGGGTAGGACCTATCAATGGGTTTCCATCATGGTGGTCTCCTCCAAGCATGTCAAGTCCTTAGTGAGACTCTCAAGCTACTTCTCAATAACCATGCTAAAGATGCTCCTACTAATGAATATTTTACAGATGTCTAGGATTGGCTCTGTTGAGTATACTATTTATTTTCTTGCTGGGTTTATCTCATAATTTTGGTTTTTTGATCCCCTGTGTGGTACTTTAATCACTTATTATGATTTCTATAATACCCCTACGTGGGTTTTTTGAGCCCTATGTCCATTCCTGCGTAGGCATCTATTATAGTTTCTATAGATATTTTTCTAGAAACCCCTTCATGGTTATTTTATTCTACCTCCTTTAAAATTTTCTCAGGTAGTCATCTCTTTTATGCAACCCCTACATCGATATTGATTGGCTTGTATCCTTCTATTTATGTTGTCATAAGACCATCCAACCTATTCAGTTGTTGTTTGGACTTCTTTGCTCTGGTTGTTGTTGGCCATTGTGCAGGCCTATTTCATTCTATGCTACTATTTTAGCTATCATTTTATGTACCTAGGTTTGGGGCCCATTTAATCCCTATATTTAATCATTTTTACTTGCCAAAAAAAAATCAAGTGTAGACAAATCTTTACTCTTATAAAAAATTATTGCAACATGATTCCATTTAGGGATAAGAGATATCAATACCTTCTTCACAACTACCTCTTTATTCAAGGTCTCTCCAAGGGTGGCCATATTGTTCACCACATCCTTTACTCTAGTGCAATAATCACCCATACTTTCAGCCTGTTTCATCAGTAGATTCTCAAACTCTTTCTTCATGGTCTGCAACTTAACCATTATAACTTGGTCACTTACTCGGTAATCCTATCAAATATACATCCAATCCTCTTTGGCTTATGTAGTACCATCAATACATGAAAATAAACTCTTGTTAAGAGTAAACTAGATATGGTAGAGGGCTAATAATTCTTTTTTATTTCCCTTTTTGTTGTCCTATTATTTCCTTGTAATGTGTTCCAATTTTTTCATAACCACTCTCTTAACAATTTTATCATATTTATGCTCCAATAATCATAATATTCATTAAATTTTAGAATGGGTAACGAGTTGTTAAATTTGTCCATTAGACACAAGTAGCAATAAATGAAGTATTTCTTCAATGAACATGTCCAAGAACTTGATCAATTGTTAGACTTAACATGAACCTAAGTTCACTAAAACTCAAAAACTAAACAATCTCTCATACAAAATGAAGTAAATGACCCAAAAACAAATAGCACCAAAGTTCAACAAAAAATATAGCAATAAAAAATTGTAGTAGTGCATGATAGTCTAAATTTTAAGGGCCAAAATTACTCAAAATTTTATAAAATTTTAGAATAAAATTCCAAACAAAAATACCTTTCCAATAGTGTATCACATGTAAAAAATGGAGCCATAAAAAAAGTTATGAGCTTTGAAATTTGACTGTAGGTTTCTGAAAAAAAAGACAAGCATATTTTTCACAAAATGAATGGAATCGAATGTTGTTTTTTATTTCAAATGAACTCAAAATACTATAAATTTTATTTCACAATATTCTATAGTTATAAAAATCTATTTTACATTTACAAGATTAAAAATATGTTACAATGCTTCATTTCACATTCTAGGAAGTCCAACAATCATGGTGACTCTTGAAGCCTAAAGAAACTTTTGGGTTTCTTCAAATTTGTGGAAGAAATTTTGGTTTTCTCTTCCTTTGTCAAAGTCAATCTCCAATAGTAACTCCATTAACATTAAAATATTTGATGAAATGTTGGATTAATTTTTTCAAAGCTAAAGCATTATGTATTGCATTGAGGATTGGTGCTACCATTATTTGTTGGAATTTATGGCTTGAATGGAATAATAGAATTTTAAAAAATAAATCTCAAATAATTCCCAAGTATGGAAGCATATTATTTCTCTTGCAAAATATTTATAGATATGCTGGTCATGATGGGAAGTCTCAAATGTGAAAAAATCTTGCAACTACTTGGTTATAAGATTTGAACATACATGGAAGAGTCATCTGTAATATTAAAATAAAAGACCTACTTTGATCTAGGGTGAAATAGAAATATATAAAATTTAGGTTTGTCAAAATAAATTTTGATGGTATTTCTAAAGGAAATCCAAGAAAACCTTGTGGAGTAAGTGCTTCATCAGAAGGGAAGATCAAAATTTGGGAAAATTTGATCCTAGGTGTGATGAGGGAATTTTTCTTGGATATTCCAGTAGAAGCAAGGCCTACAGATTTTTCAACAAAAGAACTCATACTGTTGTAGAAAGCATAAATGTAACAGTAGATGAAAAGACAGGGATAAAAGAACTAGTCAAGGAACTGGGTGATGAAATATGTCAAGAAGAATTCAGAGAGGCTTCAGATGAAGAAGATGAAAGACAACAACTGCTTCCCAAAACTCCTTCACGGTATGTTCAGAAACATCATCCCAAAGACTTGATCATTGGTGATCCAAACAACAAGCAAATAAGAAGAAGAGTCATTCCTTCACATGATTCTAAGAATGTTGCTTTATTGTCTCAGATTGAGCCAAAATATTTCAGTGAAGCATGTGCAGATAAATTTTGGATAAAAGCAATGGATGAAGAGCTAAATCAAATAGAGAAAAGTGAAACTTGGGATTTGGTTCCTAGACCTAAGGACAAGAATGTCATTGGCACAAAATGGATATTCAGAAATAAACTCAATGAGGACATAAATATTGTTAGAAACAAAGATAGGTTAGTTTGTAAAGGTTATTCTCAAGTAGAAGGTGTTGATTTCGAGGAGATGTTTGTGCCTATTGCTCATATTGAAGCTATTAGAATGTTTTTGGCCCTTTCTAGTTTCAAATATTTCAAGGTATTTCAAATGGATGTAAAGTCAGCCTTTCTAAATGGGGTGTTGAATGAAGAAGTCTACATAGAACAGCCACAAGGAGTGTCTCTCTCAGAACAACCAGACTATGTATGTAAACTGAAAAAGGCCTTGTATGGGTTAAAGCAAGCACCCAGGGCTTGGTACTCAAGACTTGATGGGTATCTTCATGAACAAGGTTTCAGGAAAGGCGTGGCAGATAGGAACTTGTATATTAAGAATGAAGGTGATGATATGTTGATCATAGTTTTCTATGTTGATGATATTATTTTTGGGGGAAATAATACTCAGATGTGCAAAGTTTTTGCCAACACCATGCAGAAGGAATTCGAGATGTCTATGATTGGAGAGCTGTCATTCTTTTTAGGGCTTCAGATTAAGCAATCAAAATATGGCATATTTCTCTCTCAGGAAAAGTATATCAAAGAAATGTTGAATAAATTTGGGATGATGGACAGCAAACCCGTGTGTACTCCTATTATTACAAGGTGCAATCTGAGTAAATATGATGAATCTCTAGTGGCATATCAGAAGTTGTATAGATCTATGATTGGTAGTTTACTATACAGTATAGCTACCAGATCGGATATCATGCAGGCCATTGGATTAGTTGCAAGATTTCAGGAAGCTCCAAAAGAATCTCATGTTATAGCAATCAAGAGGATATTTAGATATTTGAATGGAACTATGGACTTTGGGCTTTGGTATCCCAAAGGTGATGATTTCACCCTCACAACATATACAGATGCAGATTGGGCGAGCGATGCGATGACGAGGAAAAGCACTAGTGGTGGAGCATTCTTTACGGGAAAGAGTCTGGTTTCTTGGTTAAGTAAGAAACAACCTTCAGTTTCCTTATCTACAGCAGAAGCTGAATACATAGTAGCAGTGGCTGGGTGCACACAAGTTTTATGGATGAAAACCACCTTGGAGGATTTCAAAGTCAAGCATGAACAACCCATCTCCATTCTCTGTGATAATACAAGTGCCATAAGTATTTCTAAAAATCCGGTAATGCACTCAAGGACGAAGCACATTTCCATCAAATATCATTTTCTAAGGGAGAAAGTGCAAGAGAAGCAAGTCAAGCTAGAGTATGTGCCTACTAAAGAGCAGATTGCAGATATCTTCACCAAACCTCTTCCAAGAGATACGTTTGAGTATCTAAGGGAGAAATTGGGAGTTGTACTCTCACCTCAAAATTAATCACCTTATCAGGAGGTGGGGGACGGACCAAGCCAAGAGGCTCTTTCTTAGTCCCGAGTCCCAAAGGTGGCCCTTTGCCATTGATGATAAAGGGGGAGAGATTTGAGTAAGGGGAAGAGCTTCATAGTGAAGAAGAAAGATTCAAGTCGTGGGGAGAAAAAAATTCAAAGGAATATTCTCAGTTGATGGATCAGTTGGTTTTAGTTTTGGCTCTTGACTAGTGTTTTCAGTTAAGGTTTGCCATCAATGACAAAGGGGGAGATTGTTGGCAATTTTGGGTGCCTTGGGTACATTGCCTTTGCTCTAAGTGTAGATGTTGTCATTGATGTCAAGAAGGTCTTGAAGCAATATTTTTTGATGTCAAAGCAATTTTTTTGATGAAGGTTTCAGTTTGGACAGTGAGTTTCCAAGAAGATCAGAGTAGCCTAGTTGCAAAAATTTCAAGAAAAATACAAGTAAGAAAAAGTATGCAGGCAGCTGGAAAAAATGTCATGATTTCGTGACATGTTTTAGGAGAGAGAAAGTGTTGGCAAAACTGTTGCGATCTCGCGACATGTTTGAGGAGAGAGAAAGTTTGGGCAAAACTGTCGCGATTTCGCGACATGTTGGCAAAGAAGGAGAGCATGTTGGAAAGTGTCGCAATTTTGCAACATGTCGCATTTTTGCGACTCGAAAAGTGCAGGAAGGCAAAGAGGGAAAAGTGTCACGATTTCGTGAAACATTGCTAGGAAAGTTGTATGGACAAAAAGGTGTCACGATTTCGCGACATAATGCAGAAAAGAGAGTCCGCAGTATGAACTGTCACATTTTCGCGACAAGATCAAAGAGAGAGAAAGTTATTCAGGAACTATCACGATTTTGTGACATGATGCAAAATTCTAAGTGATGACTATCACGTTTTCATGACATGCTATAGAGGTCAAGTTGAGGACTGTCACGATTTCATGACATGCTGAAAAGCTCGAAGAGAGAACTGTCATGATTTCATGACATGCAGCAAATGGAAGAGTCTGAAAGGAGAAGCATTACGATTTCATGATAGGTTGCAAGGAAAGCTTTCGAAAGCTAAAAGCGTCATGATTTCATGACAGGCAGAGGTGAAGAAGCCAGTGGATGAAGTTGTAGCGATTTCGTGACAGGCTGAAAGAAAAGCGTACGGATGGTGAAAGAGTCACGATTTCACAACAAAAACTGGAAGCAGGTCTTCTATAGGATAAGTGTTATGATTTCACGACAGAAGCCGAGAGGAAGGCTATGAAGACAAAAGCGTCATGATTTCATGACATGTTCTAGTTTTGCGGGTGTAAGGCAGAAAGAAGCACAAGGCAGTAGAAGTGTCGTGATTTTGAAAAAAAAGCTGAGAGGAAGGCCTTGAAGACTAAAGTGTTACGATTTCATGATAGGAGTGAAGGTGACCTCAGAAAAAGATAGAAGTTTCGTGATTTCGCGACAAGGTCGTTATCAAGGTAGGCAAAAGCAAAAGTGTCGCGATATCGCAACAAAAGCCATAAGGTAGTGTATGGTTGCAAAAATGTCGCAATATCGTGACATGTTGTAATTTCACAGCAGAAGCTACAGGGAAGTGACAGAGGCAGCAGAGGCGGTTGAAGATGACAAAGTTAAATTTGGGCCGACAAAGGTTAGGGTTTTGCAGCCGACGATCTTTAGGGTAACAGCTGACTAAAGATTAAGTTTTTGATCATGAATTAATGCTATAAAAGGGGGACTATTTTTGAGTTTCAAGGCATCGAATGTGAGTATCAAATTTGTGCAAGTGAATTCTGCTATGCGCAAGAGAGTGAGTCGAGTCGAGTCGATTTGTGCGAAGTGTGCGAGATGCAGCCATAACAGCGTAATTAGCGCAGAAGTGGCGAGTTGATGTGCACTATGAGAAGTTCGATCACAGAGTGTTGTATGCTACTGTGTTTGTGTAGAGGTGCAAAGGTCGATGTTCGATCGAGTGCAGCTGTAATTGTGCAATAATATCGAAGGACTGTGTCTTGTAGAACAGAGGAAGAGGACAATTTGTACCAGACCGAAGGACTATGTTTTGGTGCAAATTCGAGGACCAGCTTTGAGGTGACAAAGTTGAGGACAGAGGTCTCCAGCCAGAGCAGGAAAGATAGGTGTCTTCTATGGATAGAGTTCCACTTGCTAAGGGCAGTAGAGGCAGACGTCTTCTAGAGGATCACCAACTAGAGCAGAGTTAGGGGAAGGTATCTCCTTTGAGGAGAGACTCATAAAAATTGTAATTGGGAAGGTTTCCCAAAGAATTTGAAATAAAATTTTAGAGAAAATTTTTGTGGATGTAGCCCAGCCTTTTTGGGTGAACCACGTTAAAATGAGTCTTCTATGTGTGATGCTTTTTGTCTTGTTTAATATCATGTTGATGCCACTGCTATCTGAATTTAAAATTATTAAATGGTTAAGTCTTATACTGTTCACCCCCCCCTCTCAGTATAATTTCATGTTCTTCAATATTTACTAATTATGCAAAGGAAACCCTTATGTTTGACACTTGAAAATAAGTGACCAATATTTGATATGAATCAACAATTATTCTAGGTATACTGGGTACTAAGGTTTTGTCTTCTACCTTTCCCCCAAGGTATTTAATATTACCTTCAATTCTATAATTTTATAAAAAAATTGCTTAATATGTTCTCCATATTGTACCCTCAATGTATAAATTTAGGATAGAAGGTGAAGAATTATGACTCTTGTATTCCCTTCAAACATAGCAAAAAGTATACCTATGCTTTTGTTGATCTCTTTACTTTATTGATGTGTGGTTGAGTTTCATTTGCTACACCAAGAGTGATGAGCAGTAGTGCCTTGGCATCTCCTTCATCAAAATTTTGTTGAGCTACAATCTCCTTAGGTCCTCATATTGATGTTCTAAGGTGTAAAAATTTGACCTTTGAGAAATTATGATTCTATGAGATAAAAAACTATGTAGTCATGATGAGGGTTTTAATCTCTCAAAATAGTTACCCTTTACATATACCATTATTTCAATATATCGAACCATTTTATATACTCATCGGTACATGGATGAATCTAGACCTCTCAATATACATGATCATATGTGAGAGAGTTTAAGGTACGTGAAAGAGAATGATACATGGTACTAAGGTAGTATTGAAAGGAATTCACCCTATGAATGACACCTATTTAAAGAAAAGAATGTTTATATGGATGTAACTTCCCTATATATTTAGAATTTCTTAATTTTAGGATTTACACCTAACAATAGTGATGAAAAGGATAAAAAATATTAGAAAATTTTACAAAATATATAATATCTTTATTTATTTCTAACAATTTATAGGGTTGATACCTAGACATTTTTATGGCAACTATATTAGGCTATAAACATATTAGCTTAATGCAATAACTTAACCTATAAATGCAAGCAAAATATGTCATTTATATTGAACATTACAAATTTTCTATATCATGTGTTTGATTTATCTCAAATACAATGTTTCTCGACCATAGACCAACCTTTGAAAAACACACCACAATTATTTTGGCAAATTAAAAACTATTTTTACTTTTTTTTTTTTAATTTAAAATTAAAATAATTTAAGGTAGTAGCTTTCTTTCAAAAATTTGTCCTATGTGAGAATTGAAATTTTGACCTTTCTTCTAAAAAGACTTATTATTTTTCTTAAATGCCAACTCTTCCACTCTTCATTGCATGACTTGGAAAATTAAATGGAACCATTAAAGTAATACCTTGTAGGAATATATTTTGTCTATTGAGTCTTCCATCTTCTAAAGACCTATGAACTTGTTTTTTGGGAGCTCCCTTTTTTGAATCTATGTACCTATATACTAAAGGTCTCATATTTTGGATATGTGTCTATTTATGACTTTTTGGAGGCTTGTTAGGTTCCAAGTGAGAAATTTATAAATTTAGGTTTTTATGGGATTTTCTAGATAAGGGTTCCATTTTTTAGAGCCTTCTAGATTTGTTGGTTAGGGTTTCATTTTTTGAAAATATATGGATTCATATACTAAGGGTTCTATTTTTTTGATATCTATGAAATTTTCTACAAAGATTCAATTTTCTAGAGATTTGTTTAAGATATGAATGTAAAGAGACTACTAATGAATGTAAATCTATAGAGTTTTGAATAAGGTAATTCAATATTTTAAATTAGAATTATGCATAAGGGGTTGAAATCTTAATGTACTTGTAAATAATGGTGAGTCCTAATCAAAATAAAAGTTAATAAAGACAAATCCTAAGCAAATCAAATCAATCATCTTCACACCACAATTTGGGATATTTGAAGCCCTAAAAATTAAGGTCATATTTGACAATAATTTTGACCTATTAAATTACCTTATAAATTCAGAAAAATACCACCATTAGATCAGGGTAAAAAATATATTTCCAATGAGTACAAATATACCTATGTTTGGATATATATTGTTGAAAATTATCCCTAAGAAAATATTGATATCAAAAATTTCAAGCGAATGGACAGATGTCGAGGGTCCTCATATTCATCAATTTTCAATTTTAGAAATCCTAATATTTGCCACTATGCATAACCTTGTTTTGAATAACTTGTATCCTTTAGAGATGAGTCTTTTGGGTTTGTAAGACTAGATAGACCAATCTAGGATTGTAAAAAGGCTTGGGCCCTTTCAAAAACCATAATTTTACCCTTTAAAAAAATAACTTTATGGACATATATTTTTTTGTTTTTATGTCAAGCTGATATACTTAGTCCACTTGGCATGAGTTATTCTAAGTTATACCATGCAAAATAATGGGTTTGTATATTCTATCATAAATTATTATATGATTCACCACATCCAATTTCCTTATCTTTTTGGAAGCACCTTTAAGAATGATATTAAGACCCTTTGCAAGATTTCATCATCTTTTGATTGGTTTTTCATTCACAAGTATCCTGCTAACTTGTGTTTCTCATTCACTGGTATATGCTACATATATAAACTCTACATTTTTACATCATTCATTGTTTGCATCTGCTTTGGTAGACAACCTCATGTCTACCAAAATAATCACCCTTGGAACATGTGTCAAAAAAAAAAACATGATAGTTTGACTTCACATCCTCAATTAAAGAACCTTTAATATTTGGGAAAACATCCTTCAGAGAAGCAAGCAGTTACAACAATCTCCAAGCTAAGGTCTCCATAAAATTAGCTCTCCAAGTTACAACAATCTACGTTGATGTCTAGAGATTGATAGGTTAAAAAGCACTCTCCAAATTTAAAAAAAAAACATCTAATCCTCTTACAAATTCATTAACATTTAAAAGTGAGTTTCATCCCATTATATTTTTTTCAATTATTCAAAAACTAAGAATCTATAGTCTAAGAAGAAGGAAATGGAGGTGACACCAAAAATATAATCTCAACAAGAATTGTGTATCAACCAAGCAGGTTGGGATTCGTAAGATAAGAGATATAACGGAAGAAGTAAAAAATACAATGAGAGAAAAATAAAAAAACTTCTTTCTCTAATACTAGATGATGTAAGTGACAAAAAAATATATTTCACGAAAATAAATCTTTATTAGTTAACAAAGCATTTGAAATGTATCGATATTTATATTGAGATGTCTTTTGGTTTCTCAAGAGACTCTTGGTGTTCCTTCTTCTCACACAAATCAATATGACACTTTGTTTCTATTTTATCAAATAATGTAATAATTGCCTAACACATCAATCACATACACTTCAACAATATATATTGATCAAAACTTGAACTTTAGAGATAAAATCAATTTCCATCCATTATTCATATATGTTTTAGACCTATATACTCATCATATCTTAAATTTCAAAGACAAACTCTATTTTTGATAAAACATTTATAGCAACTAACCATCCATCAACCATATATGTTTTTGGCCTATTTGCCAATATATTCTTAAATTTCTAGATAAATTTAATTTCTAATAAAATCTCCATCTATCATTCATATATATTAAGATAATATATTATTAAAAATTTACAGTTCCATCCATGGATCATATATATTTTTTTATCTAAATACCAAAATATTGTTAAAATTTTAAGCAAATTTAATTTTTAATAAAACATCCATCCATATTTCATATACATTAAAATTTTATACAAATAAAAAGTTAAAATTCAAAACAATCAATTTCAATCACATATAATTAGCTCAACATTAAAATTATATACTAATAAAAAGTTGAAATTCAAAGCAATCAATTTCAATCACATATAATTAGCTTAACAAACTAACCAAAACTACTTTTTTATGTGTATATACTCAAGTTACTTTAAGGCAGTTGCCCTAGTGGCTAAGATGATGGTTGTTTCTTAAGTGGTCTTGTGTTCAAGCCCCTTGAGGGTGATTGTTGATGTAATTTGTAGAGGTTCTCCTTTAATATATATATAATAAAAATGTAAGCCAATGTGTGAATGGGGTTTCTTGGTGAAAGAAGGTTCATAATTAGAAAGTCCATTAAAAAGCAATTTAAAAAAATAAATTAAAATAGAACACCATCATTGAATAATTAATAAATTTAAAAGTAGACCTGTTTTATTATTATTTTTATAATACTTTTTATACATATCCACTGTGGAAATTGAACCCGGATCACATCATTGATAATGCAAGTGGCATCGTTACCCGTAAACCTGTTTTATGCCCACTTTTGACTTTCCTTTTTAAATCTCAAATAACAAGAAACTCGATGGCAACCAGTTTGGTAGCATTTGTATGATAAGAACACCACATATACATACTATATATAGTGAAGATGACAATTATGCATATCCTGTGTTGTTCTGAATAATCAAGAATATTATCGATTTTTTTTTAATAAATATCTTACATAATAACAATAAAAAATAAAAAATAAAAAATAAAAAATAAAAAATAAAATAAAGAGGGTAGTTTGGTATGATTTGACTAAATCCCGTTCTCACATGCGAAGAACCAGCTCACAGATATCGGCATTTTTGTTAAATGACCTAAGATATCGTTGACGGAACTCATGTTTGCTTTTCACCGAGACTAGATTTTGGCAAATATCGAGAAACCAGAATCGTGGAAACTGTACAAGCTTAGGTGCTGTGGTTATCACCTAATGTTTTGGCGATCTTGGCAATTAAAGTGTGGCAGCAAATAGTTTAATAAAATTTGTTTTTATCCATTTTGCCAGCTCAATCAAGAAGTATACAATGTTGATTTTTTTTTAATGAATTAAGGGTGGCTTTTTTTTAGAGGTCATTTTCATAATAAAAATGTTTTTATTAAATTTTTAATAATTTAATTAAAGTATTATTTAATTTTGTTTTTTATTAAATATATATATATATATATATATATATATGAATATTTGACTTTCAAAATATAAATTATGTGAAGATGAGAATTCAATACTATGAATGATTAAAATATTTACTACCTAGCTTTTATATCTATCTATAACAACCTCACAATTTTTTGATACTTTTTTTTAGGGTTCATGTTCATTCCTTTAATATTCCAAGATATTGTTTTTCATTGTTATTTTTTTTTTGATTTGTGAGTTTAATCCCACTTCTTCTTAGTGCTTGTGATATTTACTTTTGTTAAATCATATTTACTTTTGTTAAACCCTCAAGGGCTAGGTGGATTGGTAAGTGTAGGTTCAAACCTTGGGGGATCGATGACATAGTATGAATCTGAGCGACCGGTGGTCTCTATTTCATGTCGGGTCAACAAGAACGAGACAAATAGGTTTGTTGGGAGCATTCCCTATACTAAAAATAGTGGTTGTAACCAACTCTCCTATGTAATCAAAATATATATGTGTGTGTTTTTGCTTTTGTTTTCTCATTTTAATATCATTTTGTTTTTTTTTTTTTGCTTCTAGGACCTTTTTTTCATTTCCATAAATACTTTCATCTTCATCAATCTTTCTAATCTTCTCAAACTATTCATAGCAAGACTTATCATTTATTGGTTTTATCTTGTTCTAAAAGATTAGAAGTGCAAGGAATAACCTCAAAAGCACAATCTTCTTTATGTTTCCCTAAAAACTCTAAAGTGCAAGGATGCTCTTTTATGGCAATTAGTTTTTTTTTTTTGCCCTAAAAAACCTAAATTGTTATGGGTTTCCTCCATCCTTATTTCTTTATTATGCTACCTTAAACCTTAATTAGAAGGGATAACATCTTCACCCCTTGGATTTTATACTACTTGAGAAAAATGAAGACTATTTACCTGGAAAAAACTTGACCTCTTTTGTAGTCCTTTTTTTTAGTATTTCTCTCCACATCTTCTTTTGCATCTTTATTTCCTTCTGAACTTGCTAAATGTTATTGTAGATAGGATTTATTTACCTCTTCTCTCGTAGTAGAATATCCATGATCTGATCTATTCTATTATTGTATGATTTTCTTGCTTTGTCTTGAAGTTTATCTCATGGCTAGAATTATTTTTTCTTCTTCATAGTTTTCACTTTGTAAACTATTTCCATGTATCCAATCTCATAACAATTGTGGCAACAAAATGCAATATTTTAATAATATACTTGTTGATCTCATTCTTGTAATTCAAATTTAATATTATTAGGTTTTGGTAAAGATTTTGAAATATTCATAACAATAGTATATATAACATGTTTTTGCTTCTTAGTAGTTAGTCCTTCTTGATGAACTCCCCTAGGGTATTTTCAATCTTTTTCAAAACATCCTTATTTATAAGTTGATATGGAAGTCCAAAAAACCTAACCCATATTAGAAAATTCTTAAAAAAATTTGTCTCAATAGAAAAAATTTCATTTCATAGTCTCAAATAAAGCATATCTCTTTTCAATGAGGAAAAAGCCTTTACCAAAAAAAGTCACAAAGTGATTTGAATAAATCCCCACTTTTGAATCTTCAAAAACACTAGCCATGATCTATGTAACTTACATATTAACCCTTTTTTTTAAGCACCATTATATCATGCTCCATCATATCATCCTTGATACTCATTTCTAGTGTAACATATATTACTTGGATGAAACTTGCCATGTATTCACTCTTTTTCTTATTTCCAAATTGGACATCCATACTTCCAACTAGGGCATCTTCACTTTCCTTCCATACTAGCTAATGGGGCTCTCTCTTGGCTTGCACTCCCTCTCAACTTGCACTCTATTCTACCTTGCCCTCACTTCCAACTTGCACTTCCTCTTGGCTCATACTAGCCCATATCTCTTCTTGTTCTTGGTGTTCCTTCACTCTATAAATTTTTCATGCATTCATGGTAAGGATTGTAAGCATTAATGCACTTTGAATGAACCCAATGTTTACATGGGCTTTTACGACTAAATTAACCCATTGTTTATATGGGCTTTTATGAGGGGTCTCGATCCCCTCATACCGATGTTTGAACTTGGGTCTTCTAAATGAAAACCCAATGACTTACCACTACAATATTCCTCAAAGGTTAAGAAGTATACAAATATACCTATTATAATGGTCATATGATCGTTATAATAGTGATATGAACATGTTTCATTTTTTTAAGTACAATGCAAAAATGCAATTGAAATTTATATAACTGAAATAATGTGAAAATACAATTAGGAGTTATATGATCAAAATAAGATGTCAACTAATTTATGTGTTGAGTACACCAAGGTTCAAATCTCAACTACACCAAATACCTCAATATGACTAAATCTATGTAAAAGAGAAATGATAACCCTTTCAAAACCCTATTTAAGATAAATATATATCAAATACAACTAGAGGTTATATAATCAAAATTAGAAGATAAATACAAAAAGTTCCCAATACAATGGGAGGTTGTATAATTAAAATTAGGTGGAAAATATAGTTAAAATTTATATGATCAAAATAAAATGAAGGTTATAAATTATAGTAAAAAAAAATTATATACTAAAAAAATAAAAAAAATAATTTACTTATAATAAACTTGACTTCTTCTATTGATCTTAGGTTTTCCTCACATCTTCCTTTATACATTCCATTCTTTTTAAATCTACACTTATACTCAGTGATTTTTTATATCCTCTTCTTTGTTCTTCTAAGTGTTGATCCAAACGAACTTACTCTCTTATGGTGGTTACATGTTTCATGCATGCTTTATCACATATGTTGCACCAAAAAAGTCTTTCTAGTTATCTCACTTATCTTAAAAGTGTGCTCTCTTCCAAAATTGCAGGAAAATAAACTAAATCGTCATCTTGAGGTTTAAGGGTTGCCTCAATAAATGGTATTATAGGATGCCTACAATATCTTTGTCCATCACAGTATATGGTAATGTCGAAGATGTTATATGATGAAGGAAATTATGAGAACTTCCCAGCTATGGACATAATTCCTATGCTTAGAATTGCAAGGGCGATTTATAAATTTGTTCTAAAAACATCATTGGCCATGATGTGTATGCCCAATGAAAGACGAGACAAAGTAAGACGAATCAATTCGTATAAGTACACCTCAATCATGTGTTGTGCTTTCCATACTTTCAATAAACTCGTTTGTGTAAAATTGAAGTAGAATAATAAATTCAAACTGCTCTGACTGCGTGGTAAGAAACAATAAACTCATGGTGATACACGATGCTTACGCTCCTCCGGGTTTTTAACTGTGAAGACAATATATTTGATGCATAACCATGGCTTTTTGCAAGAACTGACAGAGAAGGCCTGAATATGACTACTGTAGACATGGAGTCCAGGAAGAGCAATCTTGGAGGAATTGTTTGTCCAGAAGTTGTGGAAGGTGGTGGAAGCAATAGCCGTGCTCCGGCAACCTTGGCATCTTTCATGCCGTCTGTTAAATTTATGAAGATGGTAAGCTTGTCGATCGTCATATAAAAAAAAATTGATTATCTGGTCATTTGTTAATGGTAGTTTTTATTTTGTGCTTGAGTGGATTTCGAAAATCCATGTCAATTTGGATTTTGAAGAATTCTTCGAGAAGCTAAAACACTTTTGTTTTGGTTATAGGTTGTGTTATGCTCTGCGTAGGGCTTTCATAGGCATTTAGTTACAGACGATCTTTATGTCAATATGTAGGCAGTTCGATATTTAATAAATTTTATTTTGAATTTAAAAAATAGATAAACAGCAAACAGCCGTACCGATTACATAAATTAAAAAGATAGTAATTAGCTTTCATCGATCAGGTGCAGAATGCATGTTTCATAGTTGGTTTTAACAAATGTTTTTTTTCCAAAATGGCAAAATGATGGCAGGTGGGAGCAGAATTCATAGGAACCTTCTTCCTCATGTTTATAGGTTATGGGGCGATTGTCGTTAACGAGAAGACAGAAGGCTCCCTGACATCTCTTGGGGTGTCGCTTGTGTGGGGATTGGCAGTGATGATACTCGTCTATTCCCTCGGTCATATCTCAGGGGCTCATTTCAACCCTGCAATTACTGTGGCCTTTGCAACTGTCAGAAGATTTCCATTGATTAATGTCGGTATCTTTTTTTAATTATTATTATTATTATTGTTGGTGGAGTATTTGTTGGTCTTTTTAATTCTATGGAAGCCACAATGATACAGACTTCAATTGGGGGTGTTATTGCTGAACTGGCATGACAGATTCCGGGCTACGCAGGGGCTCAGTTTTTGGGAGCGATCCTTTCCGGGTTTGTCCTCCGTCTAATGTTTGGAAACATAATTCACGTGGCAGCAACCTTGCCATCAGAGACAGCCATTCAGTCCTTCGTCTTGGAGATTTTCGTTACATTTCTGCTCATGTTCGTCGTCTGTGCAATGGCCACTGATAATGAAGCGGTAAAAGTACGAATTCACAAATATATATTTTTAATCTAAATAGTTTTTTAATAGATAAATTAATATTTTTAAGACCTTAAGATAGGAAAGCTCGAAAAAGCCCAATAATTTGAGGATTGTAGAGAAGAAAAGCCCTGTAAATTCTTTTACTTAATTGATGCAGGTAAGAGAACTGACAGGAGTAGTAGGTGGCGCCACCGTTGTAATGAACGTGCTTGTAGCCGGGTATTTTTTTTGTTTTTTCGTTGTGTAAGAAATTTTTATAGGTATATATTTATTATAAAAAATAATTTTGAAATTGCTTTTATTTGATCATTTTTAAAGGTGATAAACCTCCAAAACATGGGATTGTTAAATTTGAATTTGTATTAATATTCATAGGTGATTAAAAGAGGTCAATAGAGTGTAAAGTAAGACATACAAAGCAACCACAGTGTTTAATGCAGCTTCAGAGAAAATAAAATAAGAAAAATAGTAGACAGGATGACATATGATATAGAAGATTTATGGATCAAGGATTACTCCCAACAATCAAGGCTGAAGATAAGTGAATGATGTAAGAGTTGGATCATCGTAGATGTTCTTTGTTGGATTCGACGACAAGTTGATATTGTTGTATCTGTGTGATCACCTTGGCGCTTTCTCGTCATGGCATTTTGAGGCTGGAAGAATGAAGTGACAAGTCGGGATCCTCTTATCTTATGCAAACTATTACTAAGTAGTTCTTTCATGAGATTGCGTAATTCCTGGATGAAAATGGTAAAGCATCTCTGATATTCATAATTAATCCAAGATTTTAGTGTATGGGTCTCTCTCAATAAGCAATACTATCTACCTCGTATTTTGTAGTAGATAGGATAGGTGAAAATGAAATACTCATTGGATTCCACATCAAGACTGCACAATCTCCAAATACGCTGATCTCTGAGGAGGTGATGATCTTTCTCAATACGCAGCTAGTGGGAGCAAACTCATAGCTGAGCTAGAGGAAACCTGAGGCTGCGCGACATGTGTATCAAGTTATATTTTGGAGTAGTGATCAATCCATTCTCTAGTTGGAGATAAAAGTGAGAGTAATGAAGCAGTTTAGATGAAGTGGTGGTCTGAGCATACCAACAATTCCTGACCCCTTCATTTACCAACTGTATTGATGATTGTAGTCCTAAATATGGATATCTTCTCATGAAATCTATGTAGTAAAGAGACAATAAGAAATATTGCTATTGTAAGCAATGGATGAGCACCAAACTCAACTTGAATTATGGGATGTGGACCAGTTATTTTGGAACGAATGAACTTGGACAACATTGATATAAGGAACCTTTCAATACGAGACCAATCCAACTCTCTAAGGCTAGGTTCCAAACTTCACAGCCATAGAGCAGTGTAGGGGTAACAAGAGTGTGGAAGAGTTTGATCTTCGTACTAATATCTTGAAACTAGAGCGGGAAGCATTGCTTATCCAAAGAGGCTAGGGCAGCACAATCTTTGTTTAACCATACTTGAGATGCAGAGATCAAGTTGAAGGTAGGTCCTGTGAAAATAACTCCCAGTATGTGTATGATGTGACAATCTCAACAACCTTCCCTTCATATGTGATGTGAATAGAAGAGAGATATTTCTTTGGTAGGTTGAATGTAATGATTTTTGTTTTCTGGAGATTAACTTCTAATCCATGCAAGTCAGAGTATGTGCCAAGTATGTCCAATTGTTGTTGAAGTCCTCATGCTGTATGTGACATTAAGATAATGTCATCAGCAAATAGCAAAATGACAATAACACTACCGAAAAGTAAGCAACCTGCACTCTTAGCCAGAGAGTCCATAATGAGCACCTCCAATTCATCAATATACAATCCAAAGAATGTAGGTGAAAGTGTTTTTCATAAATAATAAAACAAATATTATAAAAACATAATAATCATTTAATAATTTACATTTTATCTGGAATATTAAAATTATAAATTTTTTATTATGTTTATCTATTTAATATATAAAATATCATTGCATAGGAAGGACACAATCTTTGAGCTCTTTACATCATCTTCTACCTTATGATTATTCAACAACAATTTTTGTTTCAATTTCCTTGGAAATTTTCTTTGTTTGCAGGAAAGTATCGGGGTGTTCGATGAACCCGGCAAGGACTATAGGTTCTGCAGTATCGGGCAATGTATACAAGAAGTTATGGATTTATATGTTGGCTCCCCCGCTGGGTGCCATAGCAGGCGCGTGGTCATATCACATGATCCACCTGGGCGACAAGCCCATGTGCAATATTACCAAAAGCGGGTCGCTCCTCAAAAGCCTGCGTAGTCGCCACGACTTAGAGAATGGTTCCACGTAGTAGATATCTTTGCAAACAATTTAAGAAGCCTTTGTAAAAGTCTATGACTTTTTCTAAGCACATCAGTTTAAAAAAGTTAGGCAACAGATTGAATGCTTTCATATTTCGATCAACTTAGTAGAGATTCATGGAAAAAATGGTATCTGCACAGCATTTTGTGGAGAGTCTTATTTATTTATGATCTGAAGTCTTTATCATGTAAAAACTTGTATGATCTCAAGTCTTTATGTTGTTAAAACTTGTATGTACTATTTTTATTTAAAAAAAATTGTGTGTCATTTTTTCTTGTAGAGATCACATTCAAGTGTAAAATAGAACTAAAACATTCATGCACCCATGGCATATGCTGTGCATATTAGGAACAAACTAAAATTGTTTAATGTGTAGAGATCACATTCAAGTGTAAAATAGATTTAAAATATTCATGCATCCATGGCACATGTATTAGGGAAAAAACTAAAATTGTTTGAAGTAGACGTGAAAATTAATAAAAACTATATTGATTTCACATATCAGAAGATGTCTATAAGGTCAAATCTATGATAGTATTTTATGGAGAGAAACTTATGGCAAATATTGTCACTTTTAGGCACCAAAATTAGATTTTTTCCAAAGAAAAAAATGTTAAGTCCTTTGTGAATTAGCTTCTAGTATGAGCAAGCCCAAATGATATACTATAGATGATTCAGATATCTTAAAAAGTAAACCAATATAAATAATTGTTATTAGTTTTACATTAAAAATATTACATTTTAAAAGGTTCACCATGTTCTTCTTATGTGGATTGGAATGGAACAAATATGATTTAGCTTCTAGAAATTAAAGACAAACATTAACATCCTCTAATTCATGCATATACTCCTTGATTGTATTTATGAAATTATCCTCTTCTTGAATGGTGCCAGGAACAATGATAGATTTCATGGAAGTGTTGCGGTTACGGTGAGATTATCCCCTTTTGTTAACCACATAGAGAAAGCAACCATGTTGACTTTTTTTTGTTGCCTTATATATAGATTTCTATGTCATAAGCTTGTTTAAGCATAAAAGAAAAATGCTTTGCATCACAAGATCATCTATACATGCCAAAATGAGGATAGTAATAGAATGGATGTAGATTTGGAGTGTCAAGTTCTAATATCATGTTTGAGTGGATAATATTTGCATATAAATCAACTTTTGCACAAGATTTGACAAAGAATATAATAAAAATATATTTTTCATTAGTGTAAGAAAATAAAGTATTGAATCTTCTTTCCACCACATGATGAGATAAAATAAGCACCAAGGATACATCATTAAATCTACATTTACCCTTTTAATAAAGTGTGAGAAATCTCATATAAAGTTATGCTTACCAAAAAAGTACGAGAACAATTGGAGTTGTTGTAGGAAACAAAGACTAGAGTTACATTAGTAACAATTAAACCATATGATTCCTAAAAAATAGAATGATTACAACAAAATATACAAATATGCCAAAATTATTTGCCATCATATACCATTGTAAAATGGTCCTTCAATCCTATTTTGCAAAGCATGTTGGAGATTTACCTATTAGAATATTTTTATAATTTATTAGGAGGTTCTTCACAAAATTTCCTTGGTGAGTATTATCAACAAAGGCAATACTAAATTTACCCAAAGGATATCCCCTAAGCTTATCCAAATTGAAACCACCTCACTCTATTAAGTATGGGTTACAAAATTTTGGTTAAATACTTAGTGTTTAGTATTTTTATTTTTGCTTTAAATATTTTTTTTACTTATAAAGTATTTCATAAATATATCTTATTATTAATACTTACATTGACAAGCATCTTGATCAAATCAAATAGTCCATTATCTTGGTCAGGCTAAAAGTTCTTATATTTGGTGAATTTTCTATAGTGATTTTTTAAACCTTGATGTTTGATGTCAGTGACTATTGTTAATTGTTTTTAGTATGGATACTAAAGGAATCAAATAGATAGTGCATTGATATTATTCATATTAATATAAAATGTACAATATTTAAAAATATATATACAAAGTCGTGTCTCTTTGTTTCAAAAGACTCTTAATGTCTTTAAGATCAACAAGTCGTGTGCTTTCTATTATATGCCTTTAGTAAAGTGACAAAAATGTGTAATAATTAATGCCTAGCATCCTCCATTATTACATTATTTTGGTAAGTAAATAGAATTGTAAAATAATTTAAACTTGACTTGTCCAAATGTCTTCATGAATATATTTGCAAGTTGATCCCTAGTAGGAACATAAATTGAGCTAGATTTGGTGGTTATGAACTTGATCCTAAATGAAGTGATATTGTGTTTCAATGTTTTTTACCTTTAATGAAACATTGGTTTCTTTATTAATTTCATAACATCTTGATTATCATAATTTAACAAATTTTAATTACATATACCTATATCTGATAGAATGAATTGTAACCATAACGCTTCACATGTAGCTCCTCATGTTGTTTGATATTTTACCTCTATGGATGATAATGTCACTGTATGATGCTTTTTTATATGACACAATATAATTTTAGATCCTATATGAAATACATATCCTAATGTTGACTTCCTCTTATATACAAATCAAGCATGGTATGAGTCTATGTATCCGTATAAATTTTTTTTATCATTTTTTTATATTTCGGGCCATAGTCCACTTTACCACAAACATAATATAGTACCCTCTTTGTATCTTTCTATGATTATCCTTAGGATCATGTATAAATATTGAAAGGTAATTTATAGCAAACACCATAGTAGGCTTGTGTTTTTTAGATATATGAGACTCCCTATCAATTGATAATAATTAGTATTAGATACATATGATGATTTCTCATACCTTCATAATTTTAACCCTTGCTCCATGGTTGTTTCCTTAGGTTTATAATATTCCATCCTATAATTTTCAAGTAATGTCTTACCATATTTTATTTGTGTTATTATAATATGATTCTTCTTCCACTAAACTTGTAAACTAAGATAGTAGTGCAAAAGTTCTAGATCTATCATATCAAATGATTGTTTCAAATCATTATTCATATTATCCACCAATTTATCTAAACTTCCTATGATAACTAAATTATCAAAATATACCACAAGTATCACCACATAAAAACTAGTTTTCTTGATATAGATATTTGGATTGGAGGGACCTCTTGTAAAATGATACTACATTGATTTTGATATACTAGGCTTTGGGAGTATATTTCAACCAATATAATTTTTATTTTATTTTATAGAATTTTTGTTATTGTCCATTGAAAACAAAACCTTATGGATGGGTCATGTACATCTCTTCTTCAAGTTAACTATTGGGAAAGGTAATTTTTATATACATTTGATAATTTTTCCACCCAAACTACACTAAAAATGCACAAATTTTATGAGTAGTGATCATCTTGGTTGTAGGTGCAAATGTTTATACATACTCAATATATTTCTTTTATGCAATACCATTTGAAACAAGTTGGTCCTTATAATATTTAATGGAACAATATATCTAGTATTTAATATTGTATACCCATTTGTAGCCTATGAGATTATTTCCTTTAGGTAGATTGGTTAGGTCCCATGTTTCATTTTCCTCAAAAATGTATATTTTTATTCCTTTGCTTCCTTCCACTCAAGTAAACATATTGCATCTTTTACTAATATTAGTTTTGAGTTCTCCATTACTAATGTCATTAATCTCAATATTACTTCTTATCGTGTATTACTTTTATTATGAGGTCTAGTAAAATTTAGATCAGATGACATGTAAGATTAGTATATTTAAGAGTATTTATGATTTATTTCAAAGTCTTTTCTAATGTGGTGGTGCCACTACTAGTTCTACATTCAACTCATACACCACTTTTGATTCATCTTATAAAACTTATTTATAAATTTTCTCAGCTAACTCAATGCTCACAATTGGAGGTGTGATATCCTTAGATTCATTAAAATCTCCAACGATTGTCTTAAATTCTTTATCAAATACTACATATCTACTTACATGAATGTTCTTGGTGATTGGGTCAAGCAATTAATAGGATTTTTATATCTCATTATACCAAAAAAATATATAAGACATAGTTTTGGCATCCAAGTTTGATCTTTTTTACTTTAAAATATACAGATGCACCTTGCATCCAAAAATTCTAAGGTTTGCAACTAAGGGTTTCCTTCCAAATCATGCTTTTCTAGATGTAATATCTTGAAGATACCATCTAGGTGACATAGATTCTAGATACAGTTGAAGAATAAGGAAACTAATATATCCCTTGACATAGAAATTTTATACAAAGATACATAATCATTTAGAGTTACCTTGAAATAAAGAGAAGAATTAGGGACATTCAAGTAATATTGAAAAAAAATTGTAAAAGTTATAATAGAAGTGTGAGATGCTTCCTACAATAGATAGATAAGAGCTTCAAATTCAAGATGTAGAGAAGAAAAATTAGCAACAGATTGAGAAAGAAAAAAAATAAAGTTGAAAAAGAGAAACATATATCAGGTCTTGAGAATTATACATCTATATTGAGATATATATACCAGTCCTAAAGTAAGCTTACTTAAAGCAGTGGATCAATAAATATTAACTTTTAGGTCTTGAAAATAGACATGATATAAGGATAGTTTTAGGTCTTGAAGATAGATTTTGACATAAAAGTGAGATTTAGGTTATAGAAACCTTGACATTGGAGATTCAGGCCATAAAGACCTTGAAATTGAAAGCTTAGTTCATAGACTACTTGATAATAAAATTTTTAGATTATTAGGTATTGAGCTTGAAAAGTATTTAAGAGGCTTGATAGACGCAACCATATAGAGAAAACAAATAGATATATATAGATAATTATACTCAATATATATAATAAAGGAGAGGCTAAAGATCATACAAAGAATATAAGGTTCTATATTGTAGTCAAAACAACCATAGAAAAAAGTTTCCATAAAAGTAGGGTTATGCATAAGGGGTTGGACTCAAAATGTACTTGTAAAAAAATGGTGAATCCTAATCAAAATCAAGGTGAATCATAGATAATACTAAGCAAATCAAATCGAGCATCTTCACGCAAAAATTTGAGGTATTTGAAGCCCTAAAATGTAATTTCATCTTTGGGGATACTTTTGAATTATTAAATCATCTTACAAATTCATAAAAGCACCACCATTAGATCAGAGTTGAAAAGAGCATTTCAACGAGTACAAATATGCCTATGTTCGGATATATATTATGGCAAATTACCCTAAGAAAAAATTGATCCTTAAAAATTTTAGGCAAAGGGACTGACGTTGAGGGCCCTCATATTCACCAATTTTTAATTTTGGAAATCCTAATATTCTCCCAATTTATGAATATTCACCACTATGCATAATCCTGCATAAAAGAGAAAGACGACAAGTATAGAGTAGAAGAATAAAAATTCCATAATATGAAGTGATATATAGCATAAGTATAAAGTTTCAAGAGGAGGAGGCCCAAGCATAAAATAATATAAAGAAAATCCCATTCACTTCTTTAGTTCCAAAGGTAGAAGAGTACATTAGCCATCGGTTGTCACCTGCATTAGAAGAAAAATATTAAGAAATAATGTAAAATTCAAGGTTTATTATTTGTAGAGGCTAAGTATTAAGTGAGCATAAGAAAAATCTATCTAGCTAGTGTATGTAACAATTAAAGGAAGTTTAAGCAATTCAGAAGAAGAGTTAAAGCACTATAACCAAGAAGTGTTGACTATCCAAGCACTGTAACAAAGATGAGTTAAATACCTAGACATAGCAACAAAGGAGAATATTGAAGTGGATGACACCCAAGAAGAACATATCCAAGGTTTGATATACAAAATATGCCTAAAGCTGAATCTTAACAGATTATATCTAAGGTTTGAACTATAAAAGCAAGTGGACCAAAGTCTTAGCTGAAAGTTTCAAATGAATTTAAGGGTGCACTATATCTAAGGTAATGTAGTATTCTGAGTAGCATTTTAATATGAAAGGTAAGTTATTGCAATTTCTTACCCAAACAACATTGAACTAGATAAATATGTATGAATATTGCTTCATCCAACATCTTGAACTCATCAATCTACAATGCACCAAAATCAACATACAAGTAGAATATTGGCATAAACAATAACAAGCCAAGGGAATAAAGTATTGAACAACATTGTAAATAGAAATAACAATAAGCCCTATGAATTTTACCATGTCTATAGAGTAAAGAAGATGTGCAGTATAAACTTTAGAGACAAGCTTATAAAATCTATTTAAGTAGTGGAGAGAAAAGTGAAGCTTATGAAATTAATTTATGTTTTATATTATTAAATCTATATTTGGAGAAATAAAGATAGATTTTATTTAATATTTATTAAAGTTGGAGTAATAAGAATGTTTACAAACTAGTTAACTTGCTTATGAAGTTTTTGAAAAGTTTGTTTTGTGAGTTTTATAGAAATATTTGAAAGTAGTAGTGATAAGGTTTTATAAAAGTTTGGAACGATCAGGAATGAAAGTAGTTCAATTGGTTTTTAAAGTATTCAAAAAAATTTAAGTATATTTAATTTGGTTTTATTTTTGAAATTTTTAAAATTAATTTTTTTTGAGTGTTTTAAAAGTTATTTATTTGGGAGATAAAAGTTATTCAACACCAAACATAGAAAAATATAAATTTACAAATATTTATTTTCTAGTTTTTAAAACTAGGGAGACATAAGGTTTACTACCTCATAGGAAATAATTTATAAACTTTGAATTATTTATACTTAAGAGTTATAAGGTTGTCTAATTCAAAGGAAATAATTTATTATATTGCATATCGTGAAAGAGATTATTAAAAATATATCTAGTGAGGATAGTAATGAGATAATTCACAAACTTAAGTTTTATTCTCAAAATTTGATAGATATTTTTGATGGAAAGAAACAAATGACTAATAATTTGAAAGAGAAATTGTCTTTGTTTCTGGAGGATGCAGAAGAGGAAATATTTATAACTCTTATAAGCATGGTGGATTTCACAAAATTCCACTATACTTTCTTTATAAGAATTCTTAATGATGTATTTATCATTAACTAGTTTTAAAATTTTCTAAGAATATAAACAAACAAATAAGTATGACACATAAAACTTGAATGAAGCTTATGTTAGCTTCAATGAGGAATCATTGAAATAAAATATGTATTATTGTGATGATTTTCTAACTCATTGTTTTGAAGGTATATTTCAAATGAACATGCGGAAATAGAGAAGAAGAAAGAAGAAGAGAAGAAATAACATCAGGAAGGGTAGTAGAAAATATAAATTCAAAGACAAAGAAGAATATCATATTGAAGGTTTATATATTGATTTAAAAGAAGTTAATTGAAGACAAATATTAATACTATGATTGAATACTAAAGTCTTCAATAACTAAATAATATAATGCAGGGAGATGTTGGAGTATATTACATTCTTTGGTACATGCTAATGTACCCCCATGGTACCTTCATGGTCTAATTGTAAATAATAGATTAGGTTTGAGTCATAGTTTATAGTATGAGTATTATTTCCTCTTTATATAAGTGTGAATGTGTACGATATGCACAAGTATCATGTAAAGTTGTAATGTGCAGGAAATGCACAAGTGTCATGAGAGTGAGTGTGAAAATATAAGTTGAGTATGTGTGCACACGTGTCTCATATGTAAGAGTGTAAATATATTATGTAAATATGTGCACACGTGTCTTAGATTAGATTATGTAAGTTATAGAAGTGTAAGAGTCATGTTTAGGTGTGCATATAATATAGTGTCGAGTATGTATGCAAGTATCAAGCAGATAATCCAAGAGTCATGAAACATGGCATATGGAAAGGAATAGTCAAGTATCCAAGTCATTCTACTATGGCTATATAGTAATCCATAGAATAATAAGAGAATATTTTATTACAAATGATTCCATATTATCAATACTATCATATCATATTTGTAAGAGAAAGAGGAGTCATAAAGATTGCATACATTTTGAGCAATTAATATTGTAAGTTGTTCTACATGCTTTGTACATGTATGATTTAGGCTATTTACATTCATATTGTTGTTTATTTATAATGTTATTTTATATATTGTTAGCCTTTATTTACATAGTAATTTTCTCACATTGCTCTACTCATATCTTATTTTGACCTTATTATATTATGGCTACATTATATTAGATATTGTGATATTTAACCTATGATATTTGTGGTGGTATTAAGCACTAAGATGTCATCACTTACATGAATCATAAGAGGTAATTTATTACATATTTGATATGTGGCCTAGTGTATGTTAGGTAAATTAGACTTCTAACAACCTATTTATAGAGAGTTGCATTCGCTAGTGGAGAGGAGTCAAATCGTGAGAGATGTAGCCCTTGTATCATAGAATTCATCGCAAGATTATAATCATTCACTTGATATTTTTCAAAAAGTGTCTTGGCATATATTAATTGTGAGAAAAATATATAGTTATGTATCTACCATGCCTATAATCCTAGAAAATAGTGTAATAATCCAATATTGATCATTTTAAATGAGTTTTTCAAGTCATCATCTCTTGTAAGAATCATTTTCTTAGAACTGTATGTTGTTGGAAATTTGAGCTAATTTGAGGTATTTTATGTTTTTATTCATGTCACATGGATCATTGATGTCACATGGATCATATTTGGTTTTTGTGGTAAAAGCACTTCATAGATAATCATCTATGATATTTTGGAGAGCATGGCTATTTACAGGGTTTTTATGAAAACCAAGGCAGGAAAAATAAAAGGTTTTATTTAAAACCATGGTGGGATTATGTGGAAAGGGCTTTTCTTAAAAGCTAAGGTGGAATTTTTATTCATCAAAAAAGGACCTCCGGTGATGAAGATATTAAAGTTTAAATTTTAAGTTTAAATTAATGGAGGGCCAACCTATGTGCAATTAATGGAGGTTGGCATATATATACATGTAAAGGTTTCAATTTATTTTGGAAAAGTGGGCATATTATATATTTTCGAAAAGCTTATTTCGAGGGCTATTTGACTAACTTATTTAGAAGGAAAAATAAGGTGTGTTTAAATAGATATTTATTATTTTGCAAATGGGTTCCAAAAGTGGAGTTTGCCTTATTCTTTTTCAAGAGGATTAATTCTTTCATGAGGTGACAAGGTATGCAATATTGTGATTATTTTATTTTATGGTATAAGTGGTTTTGGGAGTGAAAAGGTTATGCAATGTTTTGATTTATTTTATTTTATGGTACAAGTGGTTTTAGGAGAGATAAGTAAGTTGTGCAATTAAAGGCCTTGGTGATGATTATTGAAAAGTTGAGTAATGTTGATTAGTTTTTTATCTACTAACCCTTGTGAAGATTGGTAAAAGAATTTTGTGATTGTGGCGTATTTACAAAGAGGTTTTTTCATCTTCATAAAAGGTATGGGCACATTCTCCTATTGATTTTTTATGGTGGTTGATTTATGAAATATCATTGGAAGGAAAAGGATTATTTGTGGTTTCTTTTTCGAAAGTGGTTGGTTGAATGCTTCAAGGTTTTTTGAATTGAGAGTTTTGTATAAACCTTGTGTGATAAGCATAGTCGTTGAAGCCCATTGGTTGTGAAATAACTTGAGTTAGAAAAGAACATGCGTATCATTGTTATGTGAGATTTGTGGTTGAGCATTTTTGGAAATATTTGAGTTTTTTGATACATACTTGGACTAGGGTTGTGTGATAAATAGTTGTTCCTTCTGATGATTGGTTGAGTTGAGGTTGATTTGAGTTGAGAGTGATATTAGAACATATTGATTCTCTAACAATTATCTTTATGTTTCTATGAGTTTATTTGAGTTGAGTTGAGATTGATTTGGGTTGAGAGTGATTTTAGAATATATTGAGTCTCTAACAATTCTCTTTATGATTCTATGAGTTGAGTTGAGATTGATTTGTATTGAGAGTGATATTAGAACATACTGAGTCTCTAAAAAATATATTTATGCTTCTATGAAGTTAATTTGAGTTGAGATTGCCATTCAATGTTGAGTTAATTTTTAGTACTACTTGAGAATGATTGATTGAGCCTTTGAGAAGGCCTTTGGGACATATTTAAGGATAATTTTGGGACAAATTTGTGGACAGCTTTGTGGAAAGATTTTTAGACTAGATTTGGGCAAGTTCTTAGTGAGATTGCTAGACCATATTTGGTCATGTTCTTGGTGAGCTTGCTAGAGAAGATTTCATAAAGTTCTTGATGAGCTTGCTAGAGCATATTTGGACAAGTTATTGGTGATATTTCTAAAGCATAATTGGAAAAGTTCATAGTGATCTTGCTTGAGCAGATTTGACAAGTTATGTGTGAGCTTATTAAGTAGGTTCTATGTGAGCCTATTGTGCAGGTTCTATGTGAGAATATTTAGCAGGTTCTTAGTGAGCCTATTGAAAAATCTTTGGAGGTTATAGAGTATAGAGGACAAAGTATTAGTCGATAGAGATCCAACAACCAGCATAGTTGAAGACATATCTAAGTGAGGAGTATTCAAGTGGAGAGAGGTCCACCAGTCAATGCAACAAAGAGACTATGTCTTCTAGAAGATCACATAGCCAGAGCAGAAGGGGAAAGAGTTCTCTTGTGGAAGATATCCACAAAATTGATATTAGGGGATCAACATCTCCTTTGGACAGAGATCCATAAACATTGTAATTGGGAGTGATTCTCAAAGATATTGATTGAGAAAGTTTTATTAAAATATTTTCTCCATGGAGTAGCCCACATTGGATGAACCACGTAAATTGTAGTGTCTCTATTGTGTATGGTTTTTGTGCATTGCTTTTATTACTGTTATTGATACTGCTATCTTTACACAACATAATATTGAATTGGAAGAAAAAGTAAAAAGTGGTCGTATACTATTCAGCCCCCTCTCAGTATAAGCTTGTGTTCTTCACATGTGATGACTAAATTATCTACATATACAATGATGATCACAACATCCCTCTTTGTAGCACAAATTTAGATCATATGGACTTACCTTGAAACCATGATTTTCAAAATTTTCATCTACTTTTATATACCAAGTTCAAGGATCCTATTTAATACCTAAAATAAATTTAATTAATTTATACACCTTTGTTTCTTATCCAAACGTAACAAATCTATTTGGTTAATTTATGTAGACTTATTCCTTTAGGTCTCCATTGAGGAAGTCTCTTTTGACATTCATATGATGAATTCTCCGTATGAACTATGTAGCTAGAGACAATATCATTCTAATGTTTTTTATTCTATCTATAAGTGCAAATGTTTCTTCATAGTCAATTTTATCCTTTCTCACATAGCCCTTGGCTACAAGTTACATCTTGTATTTATCAATACTAGCATATGAATTATCCATTTGCATCCAATGGTCTTCTTCCTTGGTGGGAGAATAACAAGAACTTAAGCCTTGTTATTCACAAATATTTAATATTTAATGTCCATAGCATCCTTCCATGACATAGAATGAAGAGCTTCCTAAATTGTGGATGATTTAATTTTTTTATAATAGTACTCATCAAGTCCATATTTACCTCATAATGATCCATGGTATATGTTCTTGGTCCTATGGAAGATGTGTTGGGAACTTCATTTATCTCTAAATATATTAACATGCTACTATATGATGGGAATTTTTTGTATGTAATGTGGTGGAGTATATTGATCCACAACACCATCATTATCATCATCATTATTTTCCCTAGAAACTTTCTCATTAACATCTTCTTCATATTTATTATTATGAATTACTATTAGAAAATAATTGTATGAATATTCCTATGGAGAAGATGAGAGCAAATCATTCTTTTGATAAAAAATGGTATCATGACTAATATACATTTTCTTGGTAAACTGATCAAATAATCTATAGGATTTTTATTCATCACTATAGCATGATACAATACATTGACAATACTTTTCATACAATTTTTATCTCTTCAACTTTGGTACATGCATATATAATATAAAACCAAAAATATGAAGATGAGAGATTGATGGATTGTATTTAATTCATGTTTCTTAAAAAATGATGTGATCAAGTTGTGTAGGGAGGCAATAGTTGAGTAAGTAAACTATAGTATATACTGCTTTTGCCTAAAAAGAATATGCAAGTTGAGAAATTTAGAACATGAAATAAACCATTTCCATGATGGTTTTATTCCTATGTTCAAAAAAACTATCCTACTATGGTGTGTAAGGTGTCAATTTTCTATGAAAATAATGTTTATTCATGAAGGTAAAAAATATTATTGGTAAATTATCCCTCTTGATCTAAGTGGAGTACATGGATTGAATGACTTGTAAATATCTTGACTTGAGCCTTAAATTTTTTGAACTATTAAAAGGCTTCGTCATTGTTATGCAAGAATAATGCCCACATTTTGTGAGTATGAGCATAAAAAAACTTGAAAAATATCAAGTCATTATAGCTTGGGGATATGGATCTACAAATATTGCTAGCTTTTGATGAATGAGACATGAGAGATAACAACAAGAAGATGCAAAATAATGTGAAATAAAGTAACTCTTCTAGATGACTGAAGTATGTTGAAATATAAATTATATAAAATATTACAATGCAGCTATGGAGGAAGTGAGCCCTCCATTAATAAAGGTACAAATCTACATCATATCCATCACCAACAAATGGTGTGGAACACAAAACTACAGTATCCACTAACCTACGCTATTTGACTATGTTCCTTAACTGTCTTGTCTTTCTATCTAAGAGGCCATACTTATATAAGTAAAATAGAATGTTTGGCCAACACTTTATCTAGTTGTGTATAAGACAAATTGCACATTGACACTTGTTCACTTATTACATTGCATGAAGTAACTAGATAACTTACATAGGAAGTAATATAGATATGTATCTTGGATGATACATTTACATAACCCAAATGATGGAATGGACACTATTTTCAAGACCCCTTTGTATTACATTATTTTGGTATTGAAGGCTTTAGCCTTCAATATGGATTTTATTCATCTTCTTCTTGATCTGGTTCTTGTTATACCTATAGTCTTCATATAATGCTTCTTGTATTTTATTTTCTCCTTGGTATCAAGTGTCTTTGGTGATTCATAGCTCTCATGATGATGCATGTATTTAGTGGATCTGAATTGACCCTTGTTGCATATTTTATGCCTTGATAGGACTTGTTTCTTTATTGTTCATAAGTACCAACCTTGAGCTCAATGTTAGTAGATATATCTGAAATAAATTTTTGAAGATAATAGTTTAACCTTTGAAGCAATATTATTTCATAGTCTGTATAATATCTATATTCGAAGTAATAATAAAAATATGGGTGATTTGTTTCATCATAATATTTGCATGGATGTAAACTCCAACAATTCATTTTTTCATGACCATGTTAATTGCAATGGGAGCACAATAGATATATCTAGAATTTTTGTGATCAATTTTTGGAATATCATGTTTTTCTATCTCATTAATAAGGTTTATAAACTATATGTGCACAATTGAAGCTATTCCATTTTGCATAAAATATTTTTGATCAATATTTCCCTATTTTGTTCAATTAATTCATAATATGAATCTTTCTTTGCATAGTTGTTGATTTCAGAAATTATTTCATATTGTAGAAGTTATTCCTTTTATTTCCTTTTTTTATCATTGGAGTCCATCAGGTTCTTGATCCACATTGGTGTTTTTATTATTCCACTTGTAGGAGCATTACCAAGTATTCCAATAAAAAATTTAACACCTTATTACTCATAATTGAAATAAGTACTTTCTCAATTTTGAAGAGGTTCTGATGTTCAAATTTTTTTATCCCCTTTTTAGAAATTTGAGACAAGTAAAAACATTTTTATCCAACCTTAATAAAAAACCTTAATAACCTCGTATATATCCCTTGTATTATTTCTAATTTCTAAATAAAAATAAATTTGATGGATAAATCCTTGTGACTCCCAAGTTTGGAAAATCAAAGAATGATAATAATATTTGCAATATAGTTTAATCCAAGTTGAATTCCTTATTACTCCTAAGTAATATTGAAAATATTAAATTAATAAGATAAGTTACCCCTTTAGATTTCAAAATATAAGTTTTAATCTTAGTTTATAACCCTTATAACTCCAACTTATAAAAGCAATAATAAATGACATTTATACCTTACCTTATGGATGCAATATCTCCTCAATATTCGGTGCTTTCTATGGTTGAGTATAATAGAGTATAAGAGGTACCTTGGGCACTCGGTTTAATGGATATTACATGGAATGGTAAGACTTGAATGCTATATGTATGGTGCTGAATGTTGACCTTTAGAAACAAGGAGCTTTTATTGCTCCTTCCCCTTGTCTTCCATACTACACTTTGAACGCTTTTGTTGTACTTATCTCATGCCTTGTCTATGCTACGTTCCTTCTTTGTGCATATTTGACTGTGCTTCACTCATCCATTTTGATATTGGATTTTAGAATACCTTTTAAGTACTATTGATCATAGACATTATGAAAAGTTTCATGTTAATTACACGTGAGAACTCCCTTCTTTACGTAACGCTCCAAAACCTTTGTTCAATACTCTTGGAGAAATTAGAAAATGTATGGGTACTTGTGTAAATATAGTGGAGAATACCAAGTGTCACGTATTTGCTTATAATTACTTCATGGGAGTTTCTATAATGTTGAGAGGAATGATGACCAGAATGCCAAGTGGTATTTCTATATGGAGTTCGTTCTTGTAATGCCTTCAAATATGGAGATTATAACTTCATGAACATTTTTCTTTGCAATGTTGCTTGGGTAGAAAGAAAGATTTTTTTTCTTAGGTGGATGGACAATGCGCTATGGAGCTTGGATGGTGATTTGAGGCTTCCCTTGGTGAGTGGTCTTCTCCATGTTAGATACCAAGAATATAACACCTTCCCTCTTTCTTTTATGCCTATAAACATATTGATTTTCTTGTAGATATTTTCACATATTTTTTGATATCGATATGCACTCACTTGTCTATGTAAATGTGGCTCATTAATGAAATGAAATGAGATTTGATTCTACAAGTATGTACATTAAATATGAGCCCTTCAATGACTCCTTCTAGCTTGGGAGGAAGAGTGATGATGCCCAAACCTTGATGGCTATTATTTCTCTATAGAAAACATGCCCTAATGTGGCACTTCCAAATATGCTCTTATGTTGTCAAAATCCAGATTAGAGTAGTGCAAGATAATGTATTATAATTCTATAAAATAAGGATTTTTAATATACCTTCTTTTGTAGTCTATTTCCATATTTTAAATTTTGGTGTTAAGGCAAATTTATTGCAATACAAGGGTTTGAGGTTGTCTTTAAAGAGTAAACACACCTTTCCCTTTTGGCTTGGACAATTTTTATAACACGACCGATTATCAATAATAGTAGATAGAAGTTTTTTAATTAATGCAAATTTTTAGCATTATTTTTTTTTTTGCATTCAACTTGTAATGCTTTTGATTTTGACACTCAATAAGTCTCACTTTTATAATCTTCTATTTATTTTTTTGGTTAGTTAAGTTATTCTCCAAATTTTGGAATATTCTAACCCTTTTTTGTGGCTTCTATTGGCTACTTAAAGTTTTTGGTTCTTCAATAGTCTCTTTAGACACTTGATACAAATCAGACTTTGTACCTTTCAAGAAACACTAAAACAATTTTATATTTGAGAGTGGTATAATAGTACAAGTTCTTTACTTTTAATGCACTAATATTACACCTTATCACTCCAATAAACTCTCAAAGTCATGCACTATCAATATATTGCAACTAATAAAGAATAACCTAAAATGAATCTTTAGGAGCTCTTTTGCAATTTTACTACAATCAATGTTTGTAGGACTTAGTCTTATTTTTAAAAAATAGATAATTGGTAGTTGATAGAAGCTAATATGAAATCTGATCAACTCCTAATAAATGTGCAATTGAATCATTAAAAATAATCTGTTATATTTTGTAATTCAGAATACTGTAATCTAATTTTCCTTTTACAACTTTAATCCAAATTCAGGTTCTCTAATAAATATGATAAATAATTTAATTAATGAATATTTTTGCACCATAAGTTGCATACCTTTTTCTGTATATCTTCTCTCACCTTTGTAGAGGATGTAGAACATGGTGTCTAAAAACACCAAATTGTTACTTCAAGTAGGATGTCCTGAACAACTCCTTATTCAGCAAATGATGGTATAAAACTTTCTTTCATGAGCCTAGTATTTGGTGGCTTGTTATCGTCTTGTGTTCTCCTCCTTTTTCTATATATTTAGAGAATGTTGTTTCTCTAGAGCAGTGCCTTCTTGTTGTGAGAGGTAATATTCAAATCTCCAATATTTGGTGAGCTTCTTCTATCTTAAAGTCTTCTTGTCAAATTTTGACTTCAAGAAAGATATTCTTATAGAATTTGGATTTCCTTGCCAAATTATCCTTCAAAAATTTGGTACTCCTTGCAAAATTATCCTCTTGGTATTTTTTTCAAATGTCAAAAATTGTCCCAATTCCTTCACTATCAAGAACTTCACCTGGATAGTGTATTTATCCAATGAGTTCTCAAAGAACTCTCTTGATCTTAATTAAGACTCTCCTAGCCTTTATTGGATGCTCGATAAGACTTTCACAAGGTCTTTGATCTGGTAGCTTCTGATGGTATTTCTTGAGACCTTTTCTTAAACCTTTTTCTCCTAGAAGTGTTGTTGCTGAGATCTCTTGGATATTCTAATTGTGTTGCTCCTGGGTTTTAGTAAGACTCTCCTAGTCCTTCTTCTTCTTATTCCAATACTAGAAGCTCTTAAATGAGATATTCTCATGATATCTTCTATTTTGATTCAGGATCAAGTTGATTTTGAAGAAGATACTCTTCCTAAATTTCTTGTAGGAAGTCTCCCAACTCATTGAATCTTTTTTCCCTACAAAAAATATAATAGTACTGAAATATTTAATGGACTTATTAATTATATAATATTGTTTAGGATCAAGGATTTTATGGCCTATTTCAATTTCAAGGTTCCTATGGTCATTTTCAGTACCAAGGCTGCTATGGTATTTTTTAGTATCAAGGCTTTTGTGGCCTTTTAGTATCAACGCTTCTATGGTATTTTTAGTATAAATACTTATGTGGCTTATTTTTCAAGGCTTATATGGCCTTTTTTTATCAAGTCTCTTATGGCCTAATCTACAATTGTAGAATTTTGCAATCCAACAATGGAGATCTTTAGCCTCCTATATTAACCATGATCCTTAAGTAGAAGTTTTCTTCCATAGTAGTATTCTCTCACATGATGAATTAACATATGTACTATGAGGGCACATCGACTGTCAAGCAACAAAGTTGGAGTCTCGTATATTTTTATTGTATGAGGAGTCCCAATCCTATAAGAATTAATTTCTTGCAACAAAAGAAACTTTAGGCACTAGTTAGAAAATTCCAGATAAGTTGGATGATATTCACTAGATGATTTATCAATCTAGTGGATTGAAATATTGAGTCCTTGTATTCATAAGTTTTCACAAACAACTTTGTGGAAAATAATCTAGGGGAAAATGATCTCAGTATTTTCAAAAACTAAGATTTATTTCAGTCCTATATTTGTGACTCTCCCAAAAATCTACCACCTAGATACTCCTGAGATATTTTGCTAGTGGTTGGTCCAATGGTGCATCATTTTGAAAAAAATATAAGGCTAACCAACAATGGTGGTTTCCCTATTGACCTGCATGGATTAGATCTACCGCGGCTCTAATACCATTGTTAGATTTTCATGAATGAGCCATGAGAGATAACAATCATAAGATACATAATAACATGAATGAAATTAAATCTGCTAGATGATTAAAGTATGCTAAAATATAAATCATATAAAATATTACAATATAGATATGGAGGAAGTGAGCAATCCATTAACAAAGCTATAGATCTACATTCTATCCATCACCAATAAATGGTGTTGAACATAGAACTACACTATCCACCAACCTATCTGACTATATCCCTCGATTGTCTTGTCTATCTATCTAAGAGACCATCCTTATATAAGTAAAATAGGATGCTAGGCCAACACTCTATCTAGCTGTGCATAGGATAACTTGCACATGTATAGCTTGCACATTTACATTTGTCCACCTATTACATCACATGAAGTAACTAGATAACTTGCACAAGAAGTAATCTAGATATGTATATTGGAGTTTACATTTACATAACCCAAATGAAGGAATAGACACTATTTATAATAAATATCAGTATGAACCAAATCAAGAGACCCTTCAACTCAAGATTCTAAAGAACCAAATAGAGCTTAATTTTGCTTTCTAGCAAACAAACAATGAAAAATTTAAGTATATTTATTCAAGGACAAATGACCTCAAACTATGTGCTTTTGAAATGCAACAAGATGACCAAAACTTAAATGAACATATAATTGATTCTAGAGTGATCTAAAATTTTTAGATTTAATAATTAATGTTTGATTGTCATGATGTATTATATGAAGTTCAAACGTTGATTTTATTCCTTTACCTTGTGCAATAATCATAGACTTTATAGACTTGTTGTGAATGAGACATACCTTGGAGTCCTATATTTTGTCAAAATCAACCTTTAAATTATTGTTTAGTAATTGGTTGACAAAGAGTACATTCTTTGTGAGTCTTGGAATATACAAGACTTTTTTTTATCTTGAATGTGTGTAACGCAAGTCATAAATTTATATGTCTATGCCTTTGATGTCATAGGATATGGCATCACATGGAGAGACTTATCCTATGTAATTTGAATAGTGTAGAGTCTAGAACTAGTGTTTTCAACCAATCATATGATTGGTTGCTCTAGAATTGGCATACCAAATATCCATGGGATGACTTGGTTTATCATGAGCAACATATACAAACTCTTATTTTCCTAATTGGTCATATTCTTCTTCTCTTTAGTGGTCATACTCTTTTTCTCTTAAGTTGTTATCTTTAACAATATTACCATGTTGATTATGTATTGTATTTCTTTTTCAATTTGAATATCTCTTGTCAATTGATGACTTATTTTGTATTTGTTTGAGAGGAGTATCTATTTGTAAAAGAAGTGTGACACTATTCCTCTAATGTGTTACAATTTTTTCCATAAAATACATGTCTTTTACATGTGATAATTGCTTCCTTGATGTTGGAAGTGTTATCGATATCATGTGTTTCTTATTTTACAAGTTTCTTCCTATTTTTATTTGAAATAAGAGCATGATCCTCATTTTGTGATTTATGAGAGGATTCCATTTTTTAAGTAGATTTATCAAATTTTCAAAACTTATTGTTTTCTTAATGGCATTTAGGATTGCCATAAATACATCATACTTTGAAGGAAAAGTTCTCAAAATAATAGAAAGAAGTATGACATAAAACATCATGTCTCCCAAGGCTTGTAGTGATGCATGCAATTTTACAACTCATCTAAGGAATAACTCAAGTTTTTTGCCATACATCACTTTTAGACAATGAAATTTACTTTGAAGGAACATGATTTGGTTCTTCTTCTTCATCTCAAATATTTTCTAGAGCTTGTATCATATTTTTTAAGATGTGGTTGAGTCAAGAATAAATGGTTGAACTTGATCAAAGACACTAAACATGATGATCAATAGATCCTTCCTATAGACTTTGTCAAACTTTATTTATTTATCATCATCTATGTCAAGATGGTTGGTGGACCTATTTACAACTTCCTATACTTCCTCAAATTTGCATTTTGAGCTTAGTTTCCCAAGAAAATTAATTATTCCCTCACAATATCAAGAAGCTGGATAATAGAAACTTTGGTGTCCGATTAGCCATGTTCAATCTTCATAAAACTAGAAAAAATTAATTCCACTAGATTGATCTTAAAAATAACTTCTCAACAAGTATATACAAGTCTATAATCACAAAAAAATAAGTTCCTCAAATTACAAGAAATCAACAATGTCTCACAAAACAGAAAATATATAAGAAGTTTGAAATCAAGTTCTTATCAAATCTTGTTTAAATAAGAGAATATTCCAATAAAAGATTTTTTTTTTTCATAAATATTTATATGATGATGAAGCACTCTACCATATTGTTTCACATTAACAAATCAACTTTAATTTTTTTTTTTTACTGATGAATCAATGTCCTCCCACCATGTATGTGGAATTAATGTGTTATTACCTTCAACCAGAAAATATGCCAAATAAACAACACGATGTTAGTTGACCGAGTTTATGGCTAATATCCATCATTAAAATAAAATATGATGGATAACGGTAGGAATATTTTTTTATCTTCAATGGTTGTTGACCATCCCAATCAAATGAATAACAATCATATGCAATAGATTTAAAAAAATCCAAATTGGTAAAATAGATCCCTTCAGAGTAGATCTAACAATAAACCATAATTAGACTACTCTTAATGTTGAGCAAAGTGTTGCAAGAGTTTTGTCATTGTTGTCAACACAGGCAGTTAGATCCAATGATGCAGTGGACAGGCAGTTCAGAAGTCATTCAGATGCAGAGGACAGAAGTTCAAAGGTTATTCAGAGCATGGACAGTGAGTTTCCAAGAAGACCATAGTTGCCTTTTTGCAAAAAATCAAAGAAAAAGACAAGTAAGAAAACCGTCGCGATATCGCGACATGTTTTCTGTCGTGATTTCGCGACATGTCGGAGGAGAGAGAAGGCGCAAAGAAAATTGTCGCGATTTCGCGACATGGACGAGGAGAGAGAAGGTGCAAAGAAAATTGTCGCGATTTCGCGACATGGCCGAGGAGAGAGAAGGCGCAAAGAAAATTATCGCGATTTCGTGACATGTCAAGAAGAAAAAGAAAACGTCACGATTTCGTGACATGTTGGAAGAAAAGGCAAAAAACTATCGCGATTTCGTGACATGTTCGGAAGAAAAGCGCTAAGGAAGAAAACTGTCGTGATTTCGTGACATGTTCGGAAGAAAAGCGCTAAGGAAGAAAACTATCGCGATTTCGCGACATGTTCGGAGAAAAAGCTCCAAGGAGGAAAAGTGTCACGATTTCGTGACATGTCGGGTTTTCGCGACCCGAAGAGGAGAGAGAATGTACGAAGGCAAGTATGTCACGATTTCGTGACATGTTATGTTTTCGCGAGAGAAAGAAAAGAAGCCAAGGTAGTGAAAGTGTCACGATTTCGTGACATGTTCCGTTTTCGCTGGTAGCTGAGAAGAAAAGCGTACGAAAGCCAAAAGTGTCACGATTTCGCGACAGGTTGCAAGAAAAGCCGTCGGAAGCTGAAAGCGTCGCGATTTCGCGACAGGATGAAAGGAAAATGTACGGATGGAAAAAGTGTCATGATTTCGTGACAGGCAGCAGTGAAGTAGCTAGCAGGATGAAGATGTCGCATTTTCGTGACATGTCGCAGTTTCGCGACTCTAGGAGGAGAGAGACTGTACGGCGCCAGAAATGTCATGATTTCATGACAAAAATGGAGAAGAAGGCCTAGAAGCAAAAAGGGTCACGATTTCGCGACAAGAGTGAGAATGACGTCAGCGAAAGTTAGAAGTGTCACGATTTCATGACAAGAAAGGTGGCAAAGCTATCAAAGGCCAAAAGTGTCACGATTTCACGACAGCAAGGACAAGAAGGCGTACGGATGTAAAAGGTGTCGCGATATCGTGACATGTTGGAGTTTCACGAGGAAAGCTACAGAACCAGAGGAACGGTTGAAGCCGATAGAGTTAAATCTGGGCCGACATTCATTAGGGTTTTTGAGCCGACATTTATTAGGGTTTTGAAGCCGACATTCTAGGGTTTGCAGTCGACTAAATTTAGGGTTTTTCAGTCGACTAAGTTTAGATCTTTGCTCATGATTTTACGCTATAAAAGGAGGGATACTTCGAATTTGAAGATGATGGAGTGTGAAGATAATGTGTGAATGTGAGTATAGTGTTTGCGCAAGTGAATTCCACGTCGAGCAAAGAGCGAGTCGTATCGAACTTGTGCGATTGAAGTGCACGAGGTGCAGATGTTGAGTCATATTGATTCGAACTGAGTGCAAAGTCATAGTTCATTTGAGTCGAAGCGAAGTGTGCGCATCGTGATTGCATGAATTAAGAGCACGAGGTGCAGAGGTTGAGTTCTAAGTGTGAAGTGATAGCACGCAGATAGCAGAAGTGATTGATCATCTGGTTGTAGCAGAGAGTGCGAAGAAATTCACAGAAGCAGTCAAATAGTGTGAAGCTTTTGCGCAGCAGAAGCAGAGTGCATATAAACTACAGACTGTGTGATAAGGTGAAAGTATTATTACTATAATTTTCAATTATTTCTATTGAAGTCCAAGTTGCAGCTTGGCTTAAGGAGTTGGTGCTCCTTCCAGTAGTTGCTGGTGAATTGGGGGTTGGTGCTCCTTTCTGTAGGTGCAAAAAAATTGAGGGGTTGGTGCTCCTTCCAGTTGGTGCTGGCAAATAAATTGTAAAGTTGTTGCTTTGCATAGGCTGGATTTGGATGGTAGTCCAAGCAGCCATTTTGAGGAGTAGCCACTTTGGTGAACCTCGTTAAATCTATGTTGTGTGTGATGCTTTCTTGTTGTATCTGGTTTAAATTTGCTTTATTTTAGTTTTTAGTATTGCAAGTTTAAATTGTTAAAAGATCACACTGATTCACCCCCCTCTCAGTGTCACTGTGAGTTCAACAATTGGTATCAGAGCCAAGTTCCTGTACAGGCTCAATCAGCTAGGGTGTTCCTGGTAGTGACGCTATGGCAGGTGGTGAAGGTTTCTCCTCAAACAAAGCACCATTGTTTGATGGAACAAATTATGTGTTCTGGAAGATCAGGATGCAGACATATCTTCGAGCTTTGGGATTTGACATCTGGAATGCAGTAGTCAATGGCTACATAGCTCCTGCCACTGCTCCAACCGATAGCACCGATAAAAAGGCTTTTGAAAATGACTCTAAAGCAAAAAATGCCATCATGTGTGGACTAGTGGACAATGAGTTGGTCAAAATCATAAATTGTGAATCAACAAAAGATGTTTGGGACAAACTAGAGAATATTCATGAGGGAGATGACAAGATCAAGGAAGCCAAGCTGCAAACTCATCGAGCTCAATTCGAATCTTTAAAAATGACCAACGATGAGAACATAGAAGCCTTCATGCAGAGAGTTAATGGAATCACTAATTCAATCAGAGGTCTTGGAGAAGAGTTGGATGATGCTACTATCATGAAAAAGGTTTTAAGATCGCTTCCCCAAAGGTTCGATTCTAAAGTCTCTGCCATAGAAGAAGCTAAAGACTTAAATCACTTTAGTATGGATGAGATGCATGGTTCTTTGACTGCTTATGAAATGAGAATCGGAAGGTCTAATCCCACAGATAGAGAAGCAGCATTTAAAGCTCTAAAAGGTAAAGACACAAAACAAGAATCTGAAGAAGAAGAAACTTCAGATGAAATGGAAGCAAACTTTGTCAGAAAACTGAGAAAGGGCAAAGGAAAATACAGAGGAAAACTACCTTTTAAATGTTTCAACTGTGGGGGTATTGGACACTTTGCAACCAAATGTCCTCTCAATGAGAAGGACAAAGGTGAGGAAACTTCACATCAAGAAAAAGGTGAATGGAGGAAGAAATCTAACTTCAGAAAAGGCAATTTCAAAAAGAAAAGCTTTATATCCAGGAATGCATATTCCTCAAAAGACAGTTCTAGTGAGGATTCTGAAGAAGGAACAGGTGAAGCTCTATTCATGGCATTTGAAGTAGAAAATTCTGAAGAGGCAGAAATCTCAGAGAAGAAAGAAGGTATGAACTCTAAAGTGTCTGTTGAAAAAACTGAGGCTGAAGTTGATCTAGAAGGTGAGCTAGTTTCTGCTCTTATAGAATGGAAATCTGAGAAAAGAAAGAATAAAAAACTGTCAAGAAAGCTTGAGGATGCAAATGACATTATAACCAGTTTAAAAACACAGACAGAAGAGTACAAGAAAATGTTCGAAGATCTTGAAGTTCAGGTAACCATGAAGATAGATTACTGCTGTAAACTGGAAGAAGAAAATGTTGGTCTTCGAATTCAGATACAAGAGCTGGATCAAAAAATTAGCTGCCATTACAAACGTGAAGAAAGTGCGATGAAGCTGGACAAAATCCTAAGCGATCAAAGACCCGCAGGTATCAAATTCGGTCTGGGCTTTATTGAAGGAGAATCATCAAACGGACCAAAAGCCAGAAATGTTGAATGTGTAAGGAGTGAAGACAAGGAACAGGCTGTTGAAAGAAAAACAAATCATGCAAAAGAAAGCAGTAATGCCAGGCCTGAAAGGAGAACTGACAATGATGGCTTTACCAAGGTCACACATCAAAAGAAAAGAAGATCTATGGCTCCTGCAACAACCTGGCAAAGACCTTCTTTCAGGTTCAATCATTACTTTTATGGTTTCTGTTTCAAATGTAATGGTTATGGACATAAAATTGCTGACTGCAAGTATAATGTAGGACCAAGAAGTTTCACTAGTAGAAATACTTTTGCTCCTCTAATAAGTTATGCAATAGAATGCTTTAATTGTCACAACTTTGGGCATATTGCTAGAAACTGTCATAGTACCTCTGTTTCAAATCAATCTCAGAAAAGAAGAGTTCAACCATATAGGGCAAAACAAAATAGAAATATTTCTGAAAGATATGTGCAAGATTCTGAAAAGGGGAAATCCAAGCTAGAGCCCAATACCATAGTCAAAATAGAATGGAAACAGAAAGAACAACTCAGGGAAGAAAAGGAATCTCTAATAGTACAGACAACTTTCAAGGCTCAGAATAAATGTGTTCCATGGATTCTTGATAGTGGTTGCTCGAGTCATATGACAGGTGATAAACAGAAGTTTGAAAAACTACAAAAATATGAGGGTGGCTCTGTAAAGTTCAGAAATAATGATGGAGCCAAGATAATCGGAAAAGGATCGGTCAAAATTAGTGATGGGAAAATCAAGTCAGAAGAAGTTCTATTTGTGGATGGTTTGAAACACAATCTGTTAAGTGTGAGTCAAATCTGTGATAAAGGACACGAAGTAGTCTTCAAGAAGCAGGGTTGTGAAGTCAGAAAAATAAACAGTGGGAAATTAATAGCAACTGGCTCAAGGACGTCTGGCAATCTGTACACACTCTCAAAATCTTTAGAAGGTATGTGTTTCATTGGACAAGAAGAAGAGAACTGGCTGTGGCACAAGAGGCTTGGACACATAAGTTTTGATAACTTGGTGAAAATCAGCTCGAAACAAGCAGTGAGAGATATTCCAATCATTAGAAAACCTTCAAATAGTGTCTGTGCCTCATGTCAGAAGGGAAAGCAAACCAGAGTTTCATTCAAAACAAAAGAGTACCACACTAGCAAGCCTTTGGAACTTATACATACAGACTTATGTGGACCCATGAGAACACAAAGCATAAATGGAGACAAATACTTTATGTTGTGTATCGATGATTATTCCAGAATGACCTGGATATTTTTCTTAAAAGATAAAACAGAAGCTTTTGAAATGTTCAAATCTTTCAAACATCTAGTTGAGAATGAAACAGGAAAAAGGATCAAATGTTTACGATCAGATAGAGGAGGAGAATTCATTTCGAATGAATTTTTAGAATACTGTGAAAAACATGGTATCAGGAGACAATATTCAGCAGCTAGAACTCCCCAGCAGAATGGTGTGGTAGAAAGAAAGAACAGAACTGTACAGGAAATGGCACGCACTATGCTGGCAAAAAATAAAATAGCAGATAGATTCTGGAAAGAAGCAGTTCACACAACAGTATACCTCCAAAACAGATATATGTTAAGAACTCATGAAAGCAAAACACCTTATGAGTTGTGGTTTGGTAGAAAAGCAACAACAAAACATCTCAAAGTGTTTGGCTGTAAGTGTTACATCAGAAAAACTGATGACAACCTTGGGAAGTTTGAAAATAGAGCAGATGAAGGTGTTTTTGTTGGGTATTCTTCAAAAAGCAAAGCTTACAAATGCTACAACAAGAGACTCAAGAAAATCATGGACAGTGCAGATGTTAAATTCGATGAAGGTGGGAAACAAATAGTTAACTTTGAAGAAAACTACCCAATCTACGAAGAAGTCATTGAAGGAGATGAGGTGAATGAAACAGAAAATAAATCTACGGTTGATTCAGATAACTTATTCGATGACTCAGAGGTGCAAGAAAACAAGAAATTCAAAATAGGCAGCTGGCAGAAAAATCATCCAAGAGACCAAATAATTGGAGATCCCACAGCTGGTGTTCAGACAAGAAGGAAAGTAATGAGTAATTACTCTCTTTTATCCAGCATTGAGCCCAAAAACATAGATGAAGCAAGCAAAGATGATAGCTGGATGAAGGCAATAAATGAAGAGTTAGATCAGATTGAAAAGAATAGAACTTGGGAATTAGTACCTAGACCTGCGAATAAGAATGTAATCGACACCAAATGGATATTTCAAAACAAATTAAATGAAGATGGACAGGTCATTAGGAACAAAGCAAGACTGGTTTGTAAAGGATATGCACAGGTCGAAGGCATTGATTTTGAAGAGACTTTTGCACCAGTGGCCAGATTAGAAGCTATTAGAATGTTTCTGGCCTTAGCAGTCCACAAGAACTTCAGAGTTTATCAGATGGATGTAAAATCTACCTTTTTAAATGGGAAACTCGAAGAAGAGGTCTATATTGAACAACCAGATGGCTTTCAAATTAGTGAAGATCCCAACCTTGTCTGCAAATTAAAGAAAGCATTATATGGATTAAAACAAGCACCACGGGCATGGTATGCAAGGCTAGACAACTATCTCTCTCAACAGGGATTCAAGAAAGGGTTGGTCGATAGTAATCTGTATGTGAAAACAGAAGGTGGGCATCTCATAGTTCTTGTTGTCTATGTCGATGATATCATATTTGGCAGCAGCAAAGATGAATCTTGTAAAGACTTAGCACATAAGATGCAGAATGAATTTGAAATGTCTATGATTGGTGAACTGTCTTATTTTCTTGGGTTACAAGTTAATCAAAATGAGAAAGGCATTTTCATTTCCCAAATCAAATATGTGAAAGAGATGCTAAAAAGGTTCACAATGGAGGACTGTAAGCCGAGTTAGCACTCCCATGACAACAGGTTGCAAGTTGAGTAAAGAAGACAAATCTCCACCTGTAGATCAAACCATGTATAGATCAATGATAGGAAGCTTACTATATTTAATAGCTACCAGACCTGATATTCTACAGGCAGTTTGCATGGTAGCAAGATTTCAGGCCAGTCCCAAAGAGACTCATGTGACAGCTGTAAAAAGGATTCTTCGGTATCTCAAAGGCACCATGGAGTATGGGTTGTGGTATCCAAAAGGCAAAGACTTCACTCTTATATCATATTCAGATGCAGATTGGGCAGGTTGTGTTGATGATAGGAAGAGTACAAGTGGAGGTGCTTTTTATCTTGGTGACAGGTTGGTTGCTTGGCACAACAAGAAACAAGAGTCAGTTTCTTTATCAACAAGTGAGGCAGAATATATTGCAGCAACAACCTGCTGTACACAAGTTTTGTGGATGAAACAAACTTTGAAAGATCTTGGTATTAATTTCAGTGAACCAATATCAGTTAAGTGTGATAACACCAGTGCAATTAACATCTCCAAGAATCCAATAATGCACTCACGGACAAAACACATTGCTATAAGGTATCATTTCTTGAAGGAGAAAGTTGCAGAAGGAGAAGTTAAATTGGATTTTGTCCCAACCACAGAACAAGTAGCAGATATTTTTACAAAACCATTGCCCAAGGAAGTGTTTGAGTACCTTCGAAGCAAATTAGGAGTAGTCACACTTCCCAAGAAGTGACTAGCTACAGGGATCACTTTCTCAGGGGGAGCATTTGAATATTTGCCTATTCCTTTGCTCATGATCATAATTTGTGCTAAGTGCAACAAATTGTGCCTGAGAATTGTATGTATGGACTCAGGGGGAGTCTGCAGCAGCCCTTTGGTATTATTGACAAAGGGGGAGAAGAGTTCCAAGAATTTACACAGGTGTTGCCAACAATTCCAAAGGGGGAGATTGTTGAGCAAGGTGTTGCAAGAGTTTTGTCATTGTTGTCAACACAGTCAGTTAGATCCAATGATGCAGTGGACAGACAGTTCAAAAGTCATTCAGATGCAGAGGACAGAAGTTCAAAGGTTATTCAGAACATGGACAGTGAGTTTCCAGAAGACCATAGTTGCCTTTTTGCAAAAAATCAAAGAAAAAGACAAGTAAGAAAACTGTCGCGATATCGCGACATGTTTTCTGTCGCGATTTCGCGACATGTCGGAGGAGAGAGAAGGCGCAAAGAAAATTGTCATGATTTCATGACATGGACAAGGAGAGAGAAAGTGCAAACAAAATTGTCATGATTTCGCGACATGTAGCGAGGAGAGAGAACGCAAAGAAACATTGTCAATTTCACGACATGTTCGGAGAAAAATCTCCAAGGAGGAAAAGTGTCACGATTTCTCCGTGACATGTCGGCACGACCCGAAGAGGAGAGAGAATGTACGAAGGCAAGTATGTCACGATTTCGTGACATGTTATGTTTTCAGGCGAAAGTCAGAAAAGAAGCCAAGGCAGTGAAAGTGTCACGATTTCGTGACATGTTTCATTTTTGCTGGTAGCTGAGAAGAAAAGCATACGGAAGCCAAAAGTGTCACGATTTCATGACAGGTTGCAAGAAAAGCCGTCGAAAGCTGAAAGCGTCATGATTTCGTGATAGGATGAAAGGAAAATGTACGGATGGAAAAAGTGTCACGATTTCATGATAGGCAGCAGTGAAGTAGCTAGCAGGATGAAGATGTCGCATTTTTGTGACATGTCACTTTTCGAGACTCTAGGAGGAGAGAGACTGTACGGTGCCAGAAATGTCATGATTTCATGACAAAAATAGAGAAGGCCTAGAAGCAAAAAGGGTCACGATTTCATGACAAGAGTGAGAATGACGTCAGCGAAAGTTAGAAGTGTCATGATTTCATGACAAGAAAGGTGGCAAAGCTATCAAAGGCCAAAAGTGTCATGATTTCATGACAGCAAGGACAAGAAGGCATACGGATGTAAAAGGTGTCGCGATATCATGACATGTTGGAGTTTCACGAGGAAAGCTATAGAACTAGAGGAACGGTTGAAGCCGACAGAGTTAAATCTGGGCCGACATTCATTAGGGTTTTTGAGCCGACATTTATTAGGGTTTTGAAGCCGACATTCTAGGGTTTGCAGTCGACTAAATTTAGGGTTTTTTAGTCGACTAAGTTTAGATCTTTGCTCATGATTTTATGCTATAAAAGGAGGACAGTTTGTTGAGTGTGAGTGAATTATCAAAGAGTCGATGATGTTGATAGGATGTTAGAAAGTGAAGTGTAGTTTTGAGTGAAGAAAGTGTATGATTATTAAGTATTATGCTGAAGTGATACATAATAAAGTTTGACTCATGTCTCAAGAAGTGCGAAAGGAAATTAGTAGCACTCGGATTGTGCGAAGCTTTTGCACAAAAGCAAAGTGCATATAAACTACGGACTGTGTGATAAGGTGAAAGTATTATTACTGTAATTTTCAATTATTTCTATTGAAGTCCAAGTTGCAGCTTGGCTTAAGGAGTTGGTGCTCCTTCCAGTAGTTGTTGGTGAATTGGGGGTTGGTGCTCCTTTTTGTAGGTGCAAAAAAATTGAGGGGTTGGTGCTCCTTCCAGTTGGTGCTGGCAAATAAATTGTAAAGTTGTTGCTTTGCATAGGCTGGATTTGGATGGTAGTCCAAGCAGCCATTTTGAGGAGTAGCCACTTTGGTGAACCTCATTAAATCTGTGTTGTGTGTGATGCTTTCTTGTTGTATCTGGTTTAAATTTGCTTTATTTCAGTTTTTAGTATTGCAAGTTTAAATTGTTAAAAGATCACACTGATTCACCCCCCTCTCAGTGTCACTGTGAGTTCAACACTTAGTTATGAAAATATTGTATCAAACTATATAAAACTAAATAATATCAAATATATTTGCAATTCACCTCCCAATTGCATGTGCATCAATGGGTCGGTGACCTATGTAGGTGAGTTCAATATTCATTTGCTAGACTATTCAGTAGTGTTCTTGTCCTCACTTCTAGGTAGTTTGTTATGTTGGTGTTATCTACAAAAATATTCTACATGGACCCTAGGTTATCCATGGATGTGAAAATGCCATATGCTATCCAATCACATAATCCTTATTTGGCCTATCATTGCATAGAAATCAAATATTTGCTCTTACAATGAGATTTTTTATTTTTTAGTATCCTCTTCAAAGGTATTGTATAGAGGAAAGTTTAACAACTTAAATCCTTTTATTTTGAGCTCCCATTTTTTTTGGAATTGGATCAAAGTTGAAATTTGATTCATTATATTTTTTCAATTATTCTAGCATGTCTTGAATTTCAATCATACCTAGTGGAATATCTATGTGATTCATCTCTCCATGTTTGGAAAATCCCATTGGTCATCTAATTGGAATAAATTATCATCAATTTTGGAAGACAAGAAATAAATTCCATAATATAGATCAAGGATTTTTTAGTCATATCACCTCTAAATTTTATGTTCTTATTGTTGATGATAGTTTTGTGGATATAAAATTATTGAATTACTCTTGATAAACTCTTCTTATTGAGGTAAACTTTACAAAATTATTGGAAGGTGTAGACACCAAAATCTAGCCACTTGTCATCCATCCATGTCCTCTGATCACAACCGTCCATTATTATATACGTATATATATTTACTTAATATATATTTAAATATTAATATTTTATATATTATATTTATATATATCTAATAAATATATATGTATTTATATAAAATAATCCTAGATTTCCACCACATTTTAATCGTAGTCATCCATCCACCTCAATCCATGCCACTTACCCAAAATTAATTTCCACGCTTACTCATGTTTTAATCTTGAGCACCCATTTGGTATCATCGAAACCCTAACATATATAAGGGTATATTAGAAAAAGTGTTTCATTTTTATGAATCAAGGTCCCTTAATTTTTCCAATTTTGAATTCTATTGATGAACATTCACAAAGAATTCTTAGAATATTTGGAAACCCTTAAGTGAAGATTCTTAGTCTCTAATAATTCTTGAACCTTAAGCACCTAAAAAATCCTCAAGCATTTATGCCCTAGCCACTTTGTCATCACTTTAATACCTCACCACTACCATTTGCATCTCCCACTTCTACCACCACCCATATCGCATGAACCAAATCTAGTTCTGCGACACTTTCCATAGTCCCCAAATACCCCACAAGCCACCAGAATGTCCTTGGAAATTTTTGAAACCTTTATGATGCATCTACCTCCATCACATAACACCTTGGTGCATATGCTACTATTATAGAATACCTTTGGGTGTTGTTTACAGTAGATATGCACTCATGTGACCCTCAGGCATCGTACGAGCATCTCTATAACCATCATTGATTGAAGCAAAAATAGAAATCACTGTGTTGATAAGGTAATAAATTTATTTGTATTTATTTCATGTTCCTACACTTTTATTTTTAGTATTACATTCAGCATCTAGGGTTTAGTTGATTTATATTTCTGAGGGCCTCACATTATGGAGCCCTCATAGGTGCTTCTAATATATTTTGTTATTTTTCTATCTACAAGTACAAGATCATATATTTGGAAGCTATTGAAGCTAGGGTGGCCCTTTTAGGATACACAAGTGCACCTATAACCTTATTTGGATCAAAGACAAGCACGAAGACACCAACTATTATTTTGAACTAGGGTTTCAAAGAACCCTAGTAACTATAAATTTGTATCACAAAGGTATTATAAAACCCCACATTGGAGTACATTTATTGTATTATTTTGATTTTTACCCACACTAATAAAATCCTATCTATCTTATGCAATATCATGTCATTACTATACTTTTGATTATTTTATATTTTGTTTTGGTGTTGCTTGATTTCAATTTACAAAATGGTGATCACAATGGGACCCCAAAAGGGTTCTTCATGTTAATTTATTTTATCACTAATTTTTTTTTCTGTTTCTATCTCGTAGGTTCCAAAAATCCGATCGTACAAAAGTCATGAAAAACTAGGATTTTCAAAGTTATAAAAATTTATTTGAGGTCATGCAAATGCCCTGTGACACACGAGGGATGCACTATAGCATTCAAGGAATGACCTATAGAATTCCAGTGGAACAAGATCATAATATTCAAGTATACTCCTGTATTTAGTGGTTCAAGGTAGAAGAACTAGGCAAACCCTCCATTGTTTGAATCACCTGATGATTTAGAGTGGGACTTAAACAATGTACCATAAGTTATTTTGAGGAACCTAGTATTGTTGTTTTTGAATTCTGATTTAGACCTATGAAATAGGCTATTTTTAACATTGTATGAACATAGTAGAGAACATAAAATATTAAAATGAATCACACACTATGCACATTTCACAATAAAAAATAGTGAGTTGGATTTCATCACCAACCATTGTTTGAGAATTGGCGATGGTGGAATTCATCTCCATCTGTAAAATATCTGCCCTTAGTAATCATACACACCCATGAGAAAATTGTTTGCATTTCATCACCAGGAAGAATCTCACTTTCTAGCCAACCATAGATTCCACATAATTCATATTAGCACATTCATAACACACAAACCTCACAAATATATATATATATATATATATATATATATATATATGAAAGAGAAAAAAATCAAATCAAAATATATTGCAAAGCATAGGGTTAAATTGCTTGTTTGATTTTGTGTGTTCTTCATTTTCATTTTTTTATTTGCACATTTTACACACTTCACCACTATCATTTGACTCATTATCTTATGGTTTGAACCTGAATCCAACTAAATATTTTGAGTCAAACCATTGTGAGTCAAAGCACTACATCAATGGAGTGTTCTACATATTTCGCTATCAATTCTATGATTAACCATATTAGTGTGATATAGACAAGCTATTCTAGATTATCTACGGATATATCACACACTGTGTATACTTAAAATGCTGATTTATTACATAGAGCCACCAATATTCCCATACCAGAAACTGACCCATCATCTCCCATAGATCATAACATTACCCACATAGACATGGCTAAAGTGGAAGATTTATGAATATCTGCTAACTATGTTCTAGAACAAATCCATAGTCGACCCAAGCATAACAATACTTATCAATAGAAAATTGCCTACTTGCATACTCCTAGTCACTCACACTATCAATCATCAAACAAATAAATGATGCTTAAGGTATAGAACCTTCCTCACAAAAAAAAAATCTCCAAAGGCACCTAACACCTTTGGTCACATTTCATTTCTAGAAAAAAAAAAAGGCTCCAAAGGAATCAAAATTCCTTTGGTAAAATTTCAATTTAAAAAAAAAGCACATAAGGTTACCAAGCTAGGGGAGTAGAAGAACCTGATCCACTGAACATCATAAACTTGAAATAATTACATGCTTATTGTTATTTATATATATGTATATATACATAGCTAATACACAACAATAACATTGCATTTCATACATTACATTTTATATATTATACTGCACGACATTGTATTTCACACATTACATTTTACATACTGCACTGCATAACATTGCATTTTACACATTACATTTTATGTATTGCACTACATAACATTGCATTTCACACATTACATTTTACATATTACACTACACAACATTGCATTTCACACATTATATTTTACATATTGCACTGCACAACACTTCACTACACAACATTACATTTCACACATTGCATTTCACACATTATATTTTACATATTGCACTACACAAAATTGCATTTCACACATTATATTTTACATATTGCACTGCACAATATTGCATTTTACACATTGAATTTTACACATCACATTTTACATATTATATTGCACATATTACATTTCATAAATTGCATTTCACACATTACATGCATACCATGTTCTTCATACATTACATTTCATATTAGGGGGCATTTACTCGGTTCATATAATAATTGATCCAATAAAATCATGTTGCCTTAATCACGGCATCCTCACATCATCATCCATTTCATTGCACCATTCCATAAAGTCAAATTATTATTTGCAAACCACATTTTCATAATCTCTACGTGTTTTTGGTTACTCAGCCATTCCTAGTGTTTTTAGCAACCTCCAATACATGTCAAGTTTTCTTTAGGAACAAGAAATATTTTCACTAAGAAAATCTTGAGTTTTTGGAATTGAATCTAACACTCTTGAACAAAACACAATCATAAATCTTAAAAACATATTGTGTTAAAGAGGAATAACACCATAATTGGTTTGAACATCAAAGTGAATAGGGTATTCCTTGCTTGTCCTATTATGCGAATAGTCCAAAAATAAAAAATAGCGGTTTTCACCACTATCACAATCATTTACAAACAAAATAAATATTAGTAAATATAGGGTTACATTCTCATCACACTTCGATTGAGAATATGATTTCCCAAAGCTCTAAATATTTAACATGTAACACACCATGGATATTTAGGTTGTAAGGATATAACCACATTTTCAGTTAGATGATTAGGTAGTTTGAATCCCCAAAGCTTAGAGATTATATTATTGGATTATAAATATAATCTCCTCTAGGGCTATAGATGCTTGAATGGTAGTGGAGTATACTCATGCGTGGTGATATGTCTCTCTTGAAGAGACCTATGATTGCACATAAGGACAAGCTAGCTTCTTGGTCTTATCCATGATATGTTTTATCTCAATTTACTTAAGATGGGTTAATTAAATAACTTGCACACACATTGGTTCTTTATTGCCTCGATTCATTACCTTACTCATGATTCAGTAAATGAATTCATTGAACACATATTTGGTATTAGAGAAATTAGACATATTTTAGTGAGTTTGATTGATATTACTAGCATGTCTGAGTCTCTGCAAAATAATTAGTTTTCGATATCAACATCCATATCATTACATAAGTCTTTCATTTCACATGCCACCATTTTGGTACCCCTAATTAAACAACAATGCTATAAATGGTCAAGTAAAATCTAAACTATGAATGATCATTAGAGCATTAATTCATTTGTATTCATACACATTATCATTGCATTATCATCCATAATACATATACACATGCATTCTCACAAAATCATTCACACACAAAAAATAAAATGTCATGTATATATATAAAATTCCCATATGCAAATATTTCTAGAAAGTTCTATACAACAACACAACTTAGGGGTGTTCAAGATATCACACCTTACCCCAATCAAACAAAAAAGCACACAACTTGGTGGTGTTCAAGGTATCACACTTTCCCCGAATAAAAAAACAAGCACATAACTTGGGGGTGTTCAACATATCACACTTTTCCTAAATCAATCAAATAAGCACACAACTTAGGGTTATTCAATGTATCACATCTTCATAGTTCAAACAAACAAGCACACAACTTGGGTAACTCAAGGTATCACATCTTCCCCACACATTTAAAAAAACAATTCAATCACTCAATCACATTCACATCATCAAAAATTCATGGGCCAGGTTCAAAATGTTGCATCCTTTTGTCAAATGTTGAGCTCTTTGCCTCATAAATATACATCAAAGTCAAAAATATCCAAAGGACCTAACCAATTTGTTCACATTTCAATTCAAAATTATCCAATGGAAACAAAATCCTTTGGTCACATACACATCACATCATCAACAAATAAACTACTAGGTTCAAAAGGTTGCATATTTTAGTCAAAGGTTGAGATATTTTCCTCTCAAACACAAATCAAAGTAAAAAATCTCCAAAGGACCTAACCACTTTGGTCACATTTCAATTCAAAAGGCTCCAAAGAAATCAAACTTCTTTGGTTACATACACATCACAACATCAATAAGTCAATTGCTAGATTTAAAATGTTGTGTCCTATTGTCAAAGGTTGAGCCCTTTGCTTCACATACACACTTAAAATTCAAAATGTTCCAAAGGAACCAAACTCCTTTCGTTATAATCACATCACATCATCAACAAGTCAATTTACAGGTTGAAAAGGTTGCATCCTTTTATCAAAGATTGAACCCTTTACCTCACATGCACACATCAAATTCAAAAGGCTCCAAAGGAGCCAAACTTCTTTGGTCACGTATACATTACATCATCAACAAGTCAAAAACCCCTTCATCTATTAGGTCAAAGACATAATAAATCATATACATATAAAAAAATCCATTCATCTATTGGGGCACAAACATAATCAATCATTTACATTTTCACAGACCCCTTTTCTGTTGGGGCAAAAATAGACTCAATCACTTACACTTTCCAAAAACTCCTTTTATGTATTGGGGAAAAAATAGAATCAATTACTTGCATATCCACAAAAGCCTTCATATTTTGGGCCAAAAACAAAATCAATAATTTATGTTTTCCAAAAAACCCTTCATTTATTGGGGAAAAAACAAAATCAATCACTTGCATTTAAAAAAAAAAACCTTTTTTATTAGGGCAAAAATAGAATCAATCATACACATGTCAAAAACCCCTTTTCTGTTAGGGAAAAAATAGAATCAATCATTCACATGTCAAAAACCCCTTCATCTATTGGGGCAAAAATAGACTCAATCACTTGAGTGGTGAGCGTTCAAGTGTAAAATATGTGGTACGATGGAGCTGAGGTTGATTTCTTGGAGGTTTCAAAAATCAATTTGGAAGACCCATTTTGGGAAGGTAAGTCGAGCGGTCAGGGTTTGTTTACCTCCTGGGACCCAGGAAAGGTCAGATATGGGGTGATTGGCATTAAGACATCCTTACCCTCCCTCTCCTATGTCGAGGTGGTGGTTGGCTAGAGTTATAGGGATGATTTTAGCCCTTGTGAGGTTGTGGTTGGGTCCTTTCAAATCCACATTCCTGATAGTATGGTGAATTCTCTGCTAGAGAAAGGCTTATTTGACCTCATTGGCAAGTTTTTGAGGGGAAGGCCAGACCTTGATGTGCTTAAAATATGGGTGTTAGCAAGATGGAAACCATGCGGTTCTTTGGATCTTGCTTATCTTCCCTAAAAAATTTCCTAATCAGGCTCTCTTGTGAAGTTGACTCAAGGAAGATTTTGGAAGGTGGCCCCTGGTTCTTCAAAAAGCGTGGCCTCTTCCTGAGGAGGTGGTGCTTAGAATTTAACCTGGCAATGCAGCGGGTAAATTTGATCCTTATATGGGTGCATTTTCCTAAATTCCCCACCTTTCTTTGGTATGAAGACATGTTTAAGGTTGTGGTAAAGTTGATTGGAGACTTTGTCTCCTTCGACTCGTTGTCTCTCTCATATGACAGGTGATAGTTTGTTAGAATGTGTCTTTTGGTTGATATAAAAAAAAACTCTCGAACTTGGTAGAGCTAGTCTCTCATCTTGGTTGTTGGTCTTAGTTGGTGGTCTATGAAAATAAGTTGATGCCTTGCAATGTGTGTGGGTTGGGGGGCATCATCAAAATTCCTACCCTTAGAAGGTCTCTCAAAAGCCTTCTACTCAGTAGTCCAAGCACCCAATATATCATGATGATATTTCAAGAGTTAGATCTATGTTTAAGAAGCAAAAGTTATGGCGTAAGAAACCTCAGGGTCCCCCTAAGGATAAAGGATTGGGTTCCCCTCCTAATTCGAAGAGTGCAGCAATGGGGATGTCTGAGGCCTCTCCTCGATCTGCTAAGTCTAGCAAAGCTAAATCTCCTAGGGAGGAACCCCATAGCAATTTGGAGGTGGTTCTCCGATCGGAGCCATTGGAGAAGGAGGTTGCCATTTCGCTCAGGAATTTGTTTGACTACCTTGAGATGGATGCATCTGAGGCAATTGATTTGGTTAAGGACTTGGAGTTATCTACTCCAAAGGCCAATAAATATTTATCTTCTCCCAAGGAGCTCATCACATCTCCATCTAGTGGATTAGGAAGCCATGTGGCTTCTCCTAAAATTATTTTGGAAAAAGGTTCTCCTGGCCCAAAAACTAGGAGCCAACGTAGAAAGGGTATTGACATTGGAATAGCAAAAAATCTAGGTAGACCTCTAAGCAAAGCTAGTAGGAAGAAGTTAATGGAGGATGCAATCACAAATGGTGGGCAGGCCTGCCTGGTTGTGGGGGAGGAAAATGGTGATAGGCAACTAAATCTAGGTAGTTGTAGATCCCCTCAAGCTGGTGGGGTGGGCAAGAAACTCTCCTTCTAACTTTTCCCATGAATATTTTCTCATGGAACGTAAGAGGGCTCAATAGATCCTTGAAGAAAAGGTTATTAGCTTCTCTAAGAAGGGAGAGAGGGCCTGATTTTTTATGTATTCAAGAATCGAAGTTGGAAGATTCATCTTGGGAGGTAGTTCATAATATTGTGTGGAAGAATTCTGGGTTCATGGTATAGCAAGGCGTAAGGCTCAACAGGGGGATTGCTTTTCTATTGGGACTCCTCAAAGTATGATGGTCATATCATCTCATCCTCTAACAGGGTGATTAATATTTTATTTTGGTGTAAAGCTACCCATAGAAGGTGGGTGATGTCAAAAATTTATGCCCCAAACTCTTATTCTGATAGACGTAAGTTTTGGCAGCTATTGCTTGATATGAGAGACACCTTCTAGGAAGAAGCTTGGGTTGTTGTTGGAGATTTCAATTCTCCTTTGTATCCATCGAAGAAGAGAGGTGGAAAAGGAGTGGACGTAAGGATTCTAAATAATTTTGCTGATTTTTTCAACTCAATAGGCCTTCAGGACTTGGATTTGAAAAGATCAAAATTTACCTAGAGCAATCGAAGGTTGGGTGCTAATCTTATCTTGAGTTGATTGGATATTTTTGTTTCTAATTCCACTATTAGCATTTTTGGAGATGCTTCATTGTCTACTCTTCCGAGTTGGTCCACCACAATCTATGCTCAAGTTCCGATGGATTACTGTTCCTACCACAACCATTCATATTTGAGATGATGTGGTGTTCCCACCCTAAATTTGAATCTCGTTTGAAGGAGTGGTGGTAGGAATATGTCTTTGGTGAAGTAATGGTTAAATTGACCAATAAATTGAGGAATTTAAGAGTCAAACTTAAACTATGGAATAAGTTTACCTTTAGCAATATCTTTAGAGAAAAGGAGATACTAGTGGAGCGGATTGACCATATTGAATTAGAAATAGATTCTAGGGGCTACTCTGATGAGTTTCTCAAGGAGGAGAGATCCCTGCTTTCTACTCTTCATAATAACCAGGCAAAGGAAGAGCTTCATTGGAAGTAAAAGTCCAGGGAATTATGGTTAAAAGAGGGTGACCAAAATTCATGGTACTTCCATGCCTCTACCCTGCATAGGAGAGGGTGGAATAGAATTAGAGAGATCAAATTGGGTGATGGGAGTGTCTCATATGATATTATAAAAATTAGGGAAGAGGTTGTGGACTTCTTCTCAACCCTGTTGTGCTTTGTTCTAGGCCATGATTGTGTTGTAAAGAATTTTATGTTAGAGTCCATTCCAAGATTGGTTTTAGATGATATGAATGTTGGGATTTTGGCTCCTTTCTCGGATGATGAAATATTTAAAGCATTAAATTCTATGAGCCCTCTCAAAGTACCAAGCCCGGATGGGTTTCCTCTAGCTTTCTTTTAGAGGTTCTGGAATATTTGTGGTAATGATATCTGCTCAATGATTAGAGAATCTTAGTATTCCTTGGTGATTCCTAAGGTTGTGAACTCCACCCTATTGGCCCTTATTCCTAAGAAATATTCGGTGTCATATTTCAATGATTTCAAGCCAATTAGCTTGTGTAATTCGGCTTACAATATTTTTTCCAAAGTCATGGTTAATAGGTTGAAGTCGATGCTCCCAATTTTGATTGATAATTCTCAAAGTGCATTCATTCACGGGAGATAGATCTTGGATGGTGCAATTGTTATTCATGAGCTTTTGCACTCTGTTAAGAAAAGTGGCAGAGTGGATTTTTTATTAAATTTGGATATTAACAAAGCTTACGATAGGGTTTCGTGGCCCTTTTTGCTCAATTTTTTGAAATTTTTTGGCTTTGATGACTCCTAGATTGGATTGGTTGAGGCTTGTGTCTCCATGACCTGGTTTTCAGTCCTTATTAATGGATCTTCGGTTGGGTTTTTCAAGTCCAATCGTGGTATTCGGCAAGGAGATCCATTATCTTCCTTCTTATTCATTTTTATGGTGGAAGCTCTTGGGAGATCGATCTCTCAAAGAAGTAGTGAGTTTGGACTTCGTCTAGCTTTACCTTACCCTCCAATTTCCCATTAGTAATTTGTTGATGATACTCTTATTTCTTGTGTTGCTTCAGTGATCCATGCTAGGGACATCAAGTCTCTCTTAGACTGCTATGAGAAGGCGGTTGGGTAGTAAATTAGCTTTGAGAAAAGTAATATATTTTTTGTTAATACCCTAGAGGCTCGGTAGAGAAAGATTGCTAATATTTTGAATTGCAGGATAGCAACTCTACTAGGCTACCTATTTGGGTCTCCCTCTTTTTTTTGGTCGTATGAAGGAATCACTTTGGATGTCGGTGGTTGAAAGAGTCCAAAGAAAATTGGCCTCTTGGAAAGGGGCCCTCCTTAGTCAGGCGAGGAAAGTTGTGTTGGTCCAAAGTACTCTGCAAAGCATCCTGATTTATTTTTTATCCCTTTTCCATCTCCCTAGCAAGGTGGTAGTGAAGCTTGACAATATATGCAAAGTTTTTTTGTGGGTTGGTCTAGAGATGAAAGGGAAATTTCATCTTGTCTCTTGGGAGCAGGTGTGCAGAAGAAAGGAGGGTGGTTTGAACTTGAAGAATATTGCTATGATGAATAAGGCATTGGTAGCTAATATTGGCTAGAAGTTTGCTTCTAACACCAATTGCCTATGGTGCAGTATTTTGAAGGTCAAATATAATTTTATTTCTTTTTATCAAAATTTCTCCCAAGTGGGGGTCAACATTTTGGAATAGTCTGATTAAGTCCCATGATTTTCTTAATTCCAATTGTATATGGATCATTGGTGATGGTAAGACAATGAATTTTTGGGAAGACCAATGGATCAAGGATCGACTACTTATTGAAGATCAAAGGTTTGGGGCTTTAATTTAGCATTCTCGAATTGGTGGCCTTCAAAAGGTGGTAGATTTTTTGGTAATTCGTAATGGTAGAAAATATTGGTCCAATCCCCTCCCAAGATTAAGGGATGATTCGGTCATACATCTATGGAGATATCTATTGGAGGATTTGAGGTTGATTGTGGTGCATCAAGAAGATGTAGATGATCGGTTGGTTTGGGGTGGGGACAGCGAGGGTTCCTACATAGTCAAGTCAACATATGAGCTATTGTATTTTGATCTGGTTGGTCATTTCCTAGTGAATTTAATCTGGCTTAAGAACTTAACATCGAATATCAACATGTTTTATTGGTTGGCGATGTAGAACAAATTTCTTACATTGGAAAATATCCTTAAAAGAGGTTTAATCTTGGTCAACAGATTTTTTTATGTAATAAGGATTGGGAATCAGCTTCTCATTTATTACTCAGATGCCAGGGCTTTCAAGAGGTGCTCTCATTTATTCTTTCATGGTTGGGTGTTGCATGGGTGCTGCCAAATTCAATTTTTGATTGTGTTTCTCAGTGGAGATCTTCATTTGCCTGCCTGAGGCTTAAATGTTTCTAGAAGTTCCTTCTTCCTCATGTGCTTTGGGGGGTTTGGAAGGAACATAATGCTAGAGCATTCAAATACATGGAGAGTAATCTAGAGCATGTTAGTATTAGAATTATTTGGAAGGTAGTGGAGAATGTTTCATTAGCATTCAAAAATTTGAACTCTCCTCAGGCTCACTCCTCGAGCAAAGCTAGGCTCGAGGAATGGTTAGGTTTTGTGTCGTTGGCTCGGCCTCCACCTACCCCTAACTTGAGAAGGCATGTTCGTTGGTCCCCACCACCTATAGACTGGTTTAAATTAAACTTTGATGGAGCTTCTAAATGGAATCCTGGTCTTGTTGGGGTAGGAGGAGTGATACGAGATAGTAATGGTGATCTTATTCTGACCTTTGCAAACTATCTTGGTACTCAATCTTCTATTTTTGTAGAGGCATGGGATGCCTTTGTTGGTGTGATGCATTTAAAAAATCTTGGTATCCATAATGCAATAATCGAAGGTGACTCTTTGTTAGTGATTAATATGCTTAAAGGGGTCTATCAACCTAGTTGGAAGGTGTCTAATATTATTAATGAAATGATTTGGAACTCTCGCTCCTTTGATAATGTGGCATTTGAGCATGTGCTCAGAGAGGGCAATGCGATGGTTGATTTATTGGTGAATCTAGGTGTTTCATCCCAGGGATTTTCTATTTGGTAGGAGGATTTCCCCATGGAGATCATTAGTCACGTCAGAGATGAAGTTCCTTAAATGTTGTCAGAGGTTTATTCATGGGCTATGTTCATGGTGGACCATTTTTTGCCTCTATAAATATTTGGTAGTGTGTTGTAGGTACATGGAATTTATGGTGTCATTTGTGTGTGATTGGCTCCGCTCTTATTTGTTGTACCTTCACCCTCCCATTGGGTATGTGGATCTCCTTACAACATGTGCCTTTGGAGATGTTGGTAATAATTGTTGTACCTTCACCCTCCCATTGGGTACGTGGTTCTCCTCATGGCATGTGCCTTGTGGAGTCATTGGTAATTTTTAAATTTTGAATCCTTGCCCTTGAAGCAATGCGGTGGACATGGGATTGATCCCTTGGTGCTTCGGAGTAGAACTTCCTCGGTTCTCTCTGGCCCTTTTGTTCATTCCTCTTGTCTGCTCTTGTCTCTTCGGTTGTTTTGTTGGTTCACCCTTGGGGTGTTTGTTTGTGTTCTTTGGTGGTGGTCCCTGGGGCTTATCTCTTGTAAAAGGTTGTGGGGTTCCTTTCAAAACCCTCTTTTTCTTAATAGTATATAACAAAAATAGACTCAATCACTTGAATTTGCACAAAACTCCATCTATTGGGGCAAAAATAGAATCAATCATCTGTATTTTCACAAACCTTTTTTCTATTGGGGCAAAATTAGAATTGATCATTGCACCATTTTTTGGAATGACATATTTTCCAATCACAAACCCATTTTTTTATTGGGGAAAAATCAATCATTGAAATTTTCATAGTCATCACATTTTCCCATGTCAAAAACCCTTCATCTCTTGGGGAAAAAATAGAATTATTACTTGTTTTATCCATACATTTTCATTCAACACCATCAATTTCATTTATCAGTACAACTTCATTCATAATTGTCCATGTACATTTGCAAGTACAAGTGAACCTTATATTTAGTGGTTTCCTGGAGATTTTAGCGACTAGTTATCCATGCAATTTGATAGGATGAATAGATAACCATAAGGACACTTATATTTTCACAAAATCCCTTTTCTATTAGGGCAAAAATAGAATCAATCATCCACATTTTAAAAAAATAAATTTCTTTTGGGGAAAAAAAAAAATCAATCATTGCACTTTACGTAGTCATTACATTTTCCCATGTCAAAAACCCTTTCATATGTTGGGACAAAAATAGATTCAATCACTTACATTTTCACAAACCCCTTCTCTATTGGGGCAAAAATAAAATCAACCACTTGCATTTTACAAAAATCAATTTACATCATTCATATCATCCATTTCATTCATCATTACACCTTAATTCAACATTTCTATTTCAACAACATAAAATCCATCAAAAATTGCATTTACATTAACAAATTTGCCAATTTCACACACTATTTCAAGTGAACCTCATATCTAGTGGTCTATTATATTTCCTTGGTGATTGCAGTGATTGGTTGTCCATGCAATTTTGTAAGATGAGTAAGTCACGATAAGGACACTTGGTCATCTTCATCATCCAGTATATCATTGTTCAAAAACAAAATCACTTTTGGTCCCTCATATTTTCAGTGCGACTATGCCAAAACCAATTTTCTCAACACCTTTCATTGATACCCTTTTCCATGGGATTCCCAACATGGATAAATTTCACCATTTAATTTACAATTACACCAGTCTACGATGATATAGGTCGAGTAAAGTGATTAAGAAACCATTTAGGAATTTTGTATGGGAATTATCTATAATCATGAGAGGTCCTGAAATTAGGCTATTTTATTATTTTTATGCATGTGCATTGTTGCATTTCAATGGTACCAAAAGACACTTTCTTCAATAGCTTGGAATCACCCCAAACATGGGATAACCAAATCTGAATTTTATTTTCCCACAATGGGATACATATTACATGATCATGGCATCTACACTTGGAAAAAACCCTTCATATGTTGGGATAAAAAAATAGAATCAACCACTTGAACTTTACAAAAAACTCTTTCTTTGTTGGATAAAATATGATATCAATTCACATCATTCATGTCATCAACATTTACATCATGCACTTGCACTTGCACCATTCAATTGCATCATTACCAACCATTCTATCAATTGTCTTGTGAGACTAATTTTTGCTCATTCACCAATTGAGGGGGTAAGTTATACCATACAAGTTCTTTGTGTCTTTAAAACTCTTCTTTGCGTTCCAAAGGAAATAAATCTGCTTCATCCTGCCAAAACTAGGTGTCTCGTATTTTTATACTGCATTGTATTTCACAAAATGTGATACAAAAATGGGCATCTGTAGACACCAAAATCTAACCACTTATCATCCATCCGTGTCCAATAACAATCATCCATTATTTATATACATACATACATATATATTTAATTAATATATTTAAATATTAATATTTTATATATTATATTTATATATATTTAATAAATATGTGTATTTATATAAATTAATCCTAGCCCTCTGCCACATTTTAATCTTAGCCATCCATCCACCTCAATCCATGCCACTTACGAAGAATTAATATCCACCATTCCTTATGTTTTAATATTGGCTGCTCATTTAGTGTCGTCAAAACCCTAACATATCTAAGGGTAGATTATAAAAAGTGATTCATTTTGATGAATCAAGGTCACCTAATTTTTGTAACTTTGAGTTCTATCAATGAAAATTTGCAAAGAATTCTCTCAATGCTTGGAAACCCTTGTCTTTAATCCTTGAAAATTCTTAATATTTGATAATTTTTTATCCTTAAGTTCCTAAGAAATCCTCAAGCGTTTGTGCTCTTGTCACTTCACTGGAAATTTCATCCCTCACTATCGTCATTCACATCCACTACTTCTACCACTGCCCATATCATGTGAACCAGTTATGGTTCTATGAAACCTTCCTTAGCCCTTGAATGCCCACTAGAACCACCAAAATTACCTTGCGCATTTATGGAACCTTTTTGGTGCATCTACCTCTATCATAGAATGCCCTTCTACATATGCTACCATCACATAATACCTCTAGGTAATTTTTGTAGTATATCTACCCTCCTACAACCCTCAAGCATCATTCAGGTTTTCCCATGACCATCATTGATTGAAGCATAAACAGAAATAACTATGTTTGTAAGGTAATAATTTTTATTTATTTATTTCATTTTCCTACACATATGTTTCTAGTATTACATTCAGCATCTAGGGTTTAGTTGATTTATATTTCTAAGAGCTCACACTATGGAGCCCTGACACGTGATTCTAATCTCTTTTATTATTTTTTTATCTAAATGTAGAGGATCATATATTTGGAAGTTGTTAAAGCTAGGGTGGCCCTTTTAGGATACACAAGCCCACCCACAACCTCGTTTGGATCGAAGACAAGTGTGAAGACACCAACTATTATTTTGAACTAGGGTTTCGGAGAACCCTAGTAATTGTAAATTTGTATCACAAAGGTATTGTAAAACCCCACATTGGGGCACATTGATTGTATTATTTTGAGATACACCCACATTAATAAAATCTTATCTATCTTATGTTATCTCATGTTATTATTGTGCTTTTGATTATTTTATATTTTATATTGGTGTTGCTTTATTTTGATTTAGAAAATGGTTATCATGGTGGGAAACCAAAGGGTTCTATATGTTAATTTACTTTGTCACTACCTCATGTTGTTTCTATTCTATAGGTTTTCAAAAATTTGATCACACAATTTTCGTAAAACTAGGGTTTTTTGAGTTGCAAAACTTAATTTGAGATCACGCGGATGCCCTGTAACACTTCAAGGAAACCTCGTAGTGTTTAGAGAATGCCCTACAATATTACAATGGTTTTGGGTGCATTTTATAGAGTGGGGAAGAAAAACGTATGCATCCTCGTAAGCCAATTTTAAATGCTAACTCTTTTCTACTTTCATTTTCTTGCTTTTTTCTACAGTAAAAAAAATATTCACTTTCTATTCAAAGCAAATGGTATTGTCATTTTCATATTAGGCATTTTACATTTCTCTTATAGTTTGCATATAAATTTACAGTTGTATCTATGCATTTGTCATAGTTCAGATTTAGATTTACATTGTTTTATAGTGTGTTTTATTCAATATTCTGTAGGTTATTTTCATGTGAAATTACAAAAGCATGAAATAGTTGCATAATAGGGTTAAAATTTTCTATTTTTACTTGTCTAAATTGGAACAAGATCATAATACTAATTTATACTCCCGCATTTGGTGATTCAAGGTGAAATAACTAGGCAAACCCTCCACTATTGAAATCATGTGATGATTCAGAGTAGGACTTAAGTGGTGTAACCTAAGTTATTTTGAGGAAATTTGTATTTGTATTTTTTTATTTTGATTTAGACTTGTGAAATAGGATATTTTTAACATTGTATGAACACAGTAGAGAACATAAATTCTTAAAATGAATCACACATTATGCACATTCCACAATAAAAAATAGTGAGATGGATTTCACCACCAACCATTGTTTGAGAATTGGCAATGGTCGAATTCATATCCATCCGATAAATATATACCCTTAGTAACAATATACACCCATGAGAAAAATTTCTATATTTTATCACCAAGAAGAATCTCATTTGCCAGCCAGTTATAGATTTGACATTGTATAATTCAGATTAGCACATTCATAACACACAAACCTCAAAAAACAAAAAAAATATAAAAGAGATAAAAAATAAAAAATAAAATAAAATCAAAATCTATTGCAAAACATAGGGTTAAATTAGTTGTTTGATTTTGTGTGTTCCTTATTTAATTTTTTTTTGCACATTTCACACACTTCACCACCACCATATAAATCATTAGCTTATAGTTTCAACCGTAAGGTGAGTAAATACTCTGAGTCAAACCCTTGCTAGCCAAAACACTTCATCCATGTAGTTTTCCACATATTTACCTACCACTTTTGTGGTTAACCCTATTAGTGTGATACATATAAGATGTTTTGGTTTGTCTGTGGGTCCATCACACATTGTGTATACTTAAAAATATGATTTAGTACATAGATCCACGAACATTCCCATACTAGAAATTGATCCATCATCTCGCATAGATCATAGCATCACCCACATAGATATGGTTAAAGTAGAAATATTTTGAATATCCACTAACTATGTTCTAGAACAAATCCACAGTCCACCTAGGCATAACACTACTTCTCAATAGGAAATTGCCTACTCGCATCCTCCCAATTAGTCACATCATAAATTATCAAATAAATTAGGTACGCTTAAGGTATATCACCTTCCTCATAAAAAAGGGCTCCAAAGGCACCTAACACCTTTGGTCACATTTCATTTCCAAAAAAAAATCCTCCAAAGGAATCAAAATTCCTTTAGTCAAATTTCAATTTAAAATAAAAATAGAGCTTTGAAGGAACCTAACACCTTTGGTAACATTTCAATTTCAAAAGACTCCAAAGGAACCTAACACATTTGGTCACATTTCATTTCCAAAAAAAAAAAAAGCTCCAAAGGAATCAAAATTCCTTTGGTCAAATTTCAATTTCAAAAAAACAAAAAAAAACTCCAAAGGCACCTAACACCTTTGGTCAAATTTCAATTTCAAAAGACTCCAAAGGCACTAAAATCCTTTGGTCACATACAATTCAAAAAGTTCCAAAGAAACCAAACACCTTTGGTCACATTTCATTTCCAAAAAAAGAGAAGAAAAAGCTCCAAAGGAATCATAATTCCTTTGGTCACATTTCAATTTAAAAAAAAAAAAGCTCCAAAGGCACCTAACACCTTTGGTCACATATCAATTTCAAAATACTCCAAAGGCACTAAAATCCTTTGGTCACATACAATTAAAAAAACTCCAAAGGAATCAAAATTCCTTTGATCACATTTCAATTTCAAAAAAAAAACTCCAAAGGCACCTAACACCTTTGGTCACATATAAATTTCAAAAATCTCCAAAGGCACCTAAATCCTTTGGTCACATTTCAATTTCAAAATACTCCAAATGCACTTAACACCTTTGGTCACACATCAACTCAAAAAGCTCCAAAGGAATCAAAAACCCTTTTTGTCAAAAAAAGAAAAAGAAAAATATCAACATCACATTTGCATAATTTTGTCATTTGCATTTATACATGTTGATTGTTGCTATTCAAGTTCACAAGATTCAAGGAACACATAAGATTAACAAAATAGGGGGAGTAGAATAACCCGGTCCATAAAGCATCATACACTTAAAAGTGTTTTATTCTTAACGTGATATATATGTGTGTAGATATACATGGCTAATTCACAAAAATAATATTGCATTTCACACATTACATTTTATATATTGTTGCAAAACATGACATTTTATAAATTGCACTACAAACATTACATTTCACACATTGCATTTCATACATTGCATTCCTAAACTCATTATTCACTTTCATATTTATGCATTCCATTTCATTTTAGGGATAATTTATTGAGTTTGGATAATATTTGCTCTAATACAATTTTATTGCCTTAATCAGGGGCACCCTCACACCATCATCCATTTCATTGCACCATTCCATAAATTCAAATTACCATTTGCAAAACCACATGTCCATAATTCCTATATGTTTTCAGTCACTCAACCACTCCTAGTGTTTCTAGCAACCTCCAATACATGTCAAGATATATCGAGGACAAAGATACATTTTCAATAATAAAATATTGAGTTTTGAGAATTGACTGTAACACTCTTGAACAAAACACAATGACACATACTAAAATCATCTTGAGTCAAAGAGGTATAATAGCATAAATTGGTTGAACCTCGAAGTGAAAAGGGTATTCCTTGCTTGTCCCATCATGCACACATTCTAAAAATAAAAAAATAGTGGTTTTCACCACTATCAAAATTGCTTCTAAATAGTGGTTTTCACCACTATTAAAATTTCTTCATAACATAAAAGTAAATTTGTCTTGTCCTCTACCACCAAAAGCCTTTTAAAACATGTAAAAATCTTTCCTCTTTCTTGCGCACGAATTCTTTAAGCTTCAATTTAATTGATAATGCATGGGGGGTTTTTGACTAAGGTTCTTGCCTTCTTTTATACACAAAGGCCAATGTCTTAGAGACGTCGATGCCTTATTCAAATTTTGAATTCAAATAAACAATTACTTTTATAACCAAAACTTAAGGTTATTTTAATTAACATAAATTCATTTTATAATTAAATTATTATTAATCTATAATTAACTTAATAACTTTAGAAGTTAGTTAAATTAATTAATAAATTAATTTATAATTAATTTGAATCTTCCCTTTTAATATTATTATAAAATATTATAATATTATTTTTCTTGGGCCTCTTCATTGCTCTTTGAACCTCATATAACCACCTGGAATCAGATATGACCAACTGGAGGTGGACTTTACTTTTGCATTGATGTCAAAACCGCTTCTTCTTGCACTACTCACTAAAACTAACATTTGACATCAATGACAACTCAATTACTCAAAATGTCCAACAATCTCCTCCTTTGTCATTGATGGCAACCCAATTACCTTTTATGATTTCTATAACCTTTTCTATTATTCTCCCCCTGGGAAACGAGTCCCACTAACACAATGCTCTCTCCTTAAATCAAATCTCTCCCCTTTGACATAAATTGCAAAGGGCCACCTTTGGGGCTTGGGGATGGGAATGAAACTCTTAGCTTAGCCCCTCCCCCACCTCCTCATGAGGTGGTTAATACTAGGGTGGGAGTATTTCTACTCCCAGAATGCACTGCTCTTTACCTTTGTCCACATTCCTTCTCATATGATCCTTCTAATTTATCTGACTATTTTTGTTTCTGCTTGTCTCTCAAATTTTTGCTATACATCACTTTGTTGTATGTCCATAATTATTGCACTTATAACACTTGATATTGTTATTCCTTAGACATACAAATATCTTGGGATTTCTCCTGGTGAAGCCATATCTATTCCTGTCATGAACCATCCAATTTATTTCCTTGTGACTAAACTAATTACATGAGTAGCAATACCCATGAAAAAGTTGCATGTTTCTAAAGTTCCCATATTCTTGTCTTTCATGTGTCCTGCACTGTGAAGCCTTGTGCCCAAATATGTGACATGAGAAACATCGTCCATTGAAATTTACTTACCTTGAACTCATTGGTCTCTTAGTCTCTTTTACCCTATGCTAGGTCATGTTCCATCTATTTATTATTTGTTCATTATTGCTTTCCTTGTTGAACTTTCTATTGTCCAATTCATCCTTAGAAATCTCACTTTCTCTTACACTATCTTCTTCTAAATTTTTTTCTTCTTCAGAACTTGAGGTTGACTCCTCTTCTTGTTTCTTTTGTACTTGTTCAAAACCAAGACATGTTTTATTTGTTGACCTTCTTTGTACCTTGATCATCTTATCTACAATATTTAAGTTCTTTCCAAACCTGTGTATCTTGTCCTTAAACTCTTTTATTTCTTCCCTTAGTGGAGCCACTTCATGTTCTAAATTTTCACATTCTAAGACCTTTGTTTCTAACTTATCCTTGAAATTATTTTTATTAGCCATTGAATTATTTAGATCCTATATAATATTTCCTTTCTCTTCATGACATTCTTGAAACTGAAGCTTAATTTGAGAATTTTGCTTTCTAACCTAATGTTTTAAGAGCATAAATAAGTTCTCCCTCAATATCAACTTCTCCTTTCTCTGATTCTTTCTCTATTTATTTTCCTTTGAAAATATCTTCATTCTTTCTTGATTTATCTTCTATAGGATCACTTCCTTATTATTATAGTACCATTAGAATATTCTCTTCTGGTCCTCCAAGTATATATTCATATTCATCATCACTGAAACTAAAACCACTCTTTGTACAACTATCTTCAAGATGTCTAAATTTACCACATCTAAAACACTTGAGAATTATTGGTGACATTTTCTTAACTTCTTTTTTTTCTTCTATTAGAAATAGAACTTCGTATTTATCATTATTTGAGGAACTATTATCACTATCACTTGAGTACTTACTTGCCTTGTCTACATAGTTACTCTTATTTTGTATTTGAAATAACTTCTTTCCTTCTTTGCCTTGTCCATCCTTGCCTTTCTTTTGGTACCTATATTTTTATGATTCCCTGTTCTTATGATCCTATTTTCTGTCATCATTGTGATTTTCTAGCTTCTTGAAAATTAGTTTCATAGTGACCATACTTTCCACAATTGAAACATCTAACTAATTTTGCATATTTAAATCTTATTGGATCATTGTTCCTTACACCATAATTTTCTTCCTCATCACTAGATGACTCATTTCTTGAATTTGAATTCTTACCCTTTGTCTTCTTAATATATTTGAAGGTTGCTTCTTTTATGAGAATAAGTTCCTATTTTATTCTTATCTCAAATGCTATGAAAATGCCACATAATTCATTTTGTGTCAAATTATCAATATCTTTTGAATCTTCTATAGCTGAAATATTTTCACTATATATTTTTGGGAGTGACCTTACAATCTTATCACACACATCAGGTTTTGAAACATCAAGCCCAAGTCCTTGCATGGAGCTAACAAAATCATCCACACGAAGAATATATCCTGCAATATTTTCCTCATCCTTCATTTTTAGGTCTTCAAATGCTCTCTTGAAATTTTATAACTTTACCCTTTTGACCTTTTTATCTCCTTCATATATGCCTTGCAACTTATCCCACATATCATTTGTTGATTTGCAATACATAATATTTATAAAATTTATTTCATGTAAGCCCTTTTGAATTGCATTCATTACTCTTGAATAATAATGATGTAAAATATTACCATATTTATTTGTAGGTGGAGTTGCTGGTGATGTGTATCTATTTTTAACTGCTTCCCATACTTTATTTCCAAGTGCCATTAGATAAAACTTCATCCTTGTGCTCCATAGTGTATAATTGTACCCATTGAACAATGGTGCTAAATCTATTGAGGATCCACTATGAGAATCCATCTATGTTCTTTTAAAATTTTCCTTCAATATATCAAACTATTCCAAAGGAACCCACTTTGATATCAATTTAAGAACACAAGCTTATACTAAGAGGGGGTGAATAGTATAATATCACTTTTTACTTTTTCTTTCTAATCAATATTATGCAATGTATCAATAGCAATATCAACAATAGTAATCAAAGCAATTCATAAACCACCACACACAATAGATACATCAATTTAACGTGGTTCACCCAATGTGGGCTACTACATGGAGAAAATATTTCACTAAAATTTTCTCAACAAATATTTTAGGAATCCTTTCCCTATTACAATGCTTATAGACCTCTATCCAAAGTATACACCAATCCGCTAATCAAGTTTGTGGATCTCTATACATAGGATAACTCCTTATCCTTTGCTATAACTAGTGAAATTCTAGAAGAACTATTGCCTCCACTACACTAGCTTATGGATCTCTATCCATTGAAGACTCTTGTCCTCACTCAGAAGATCTATCCTCACTATCCCAACTAATGGACCTATATCCATTGGAGACTATCATCCTCTATACTTTGTCACCTCCAAAGCTTACTCTGAGCTCTATCTCAAATCTATACTAAACACAGTCCTTTGGTCTAACACAAATCTGTTTAATATTTACCTCTAGTCTGGTAAAAATGTTGTCCTCAAATCTGCACTAAACACAGTATTTCATTCTAGCACAAATATATCCTCAATCTCTATCCTCAAGCCTTAACACAAAGCTTGACTTAATAGCAAACCAACTCTGCTATATTTGCCCTAAATTTGAGCCCAATTTTTGAACAAATCAATCAATCAAATCTACTCTCAAGTCTTCTCAAATACTTACCTCAAATATTCCTTGTAATATTCCACAAAAGCTCACACTAATCTATCCATGAGTCCTCCATAGAACTTGTCCAATCTACTCAACAATATTTGTCCTCAAATATGTATTATAAGCTTCCACAAAAACTCACACCAATCTATTCACAAGTCTTCTCTAAGACTTACCTCAATTTTTTCTCAAAAAATTCTCACTAGAACCTATCCAATCTCAAAGAAACATATAGATAATTATTCGAGACTCAATATGCTTCACACTCATAATAATGCTCAATCACTTTCTCTCTATTTTTACCATAGAAATATATGGATAATTTCTAGAGACTCAATAAGTTTCACACTCAATCACTCTCAATCTATTTCTCAAATCAATTTAGAATATAGAACAATTTGTTTTACAAAAATTGAACTATCACTTCAACACTTGCACTTGACTAGGCTTAATCAACTCCACTCAATGAAATAATCCATGCTCACAAACCCTAGTCTAAGCATATGAACACTCACTCAATTATTTCTAATCAATGCTTATCAAAAAATCTCACATAACAATGGTACTCATGTTCTTTCATAAACCCTAGTTCAAGATAGTTCACAACTTCACATAACAATGATACTCATATTCTTTGCACAAATCCTAGTTAAAGTATCAAATATTGTATTGAATCAAGTCAATTGTAAAATAAGACCCATTAGAGAATAATGAATCTTGTATGCAATATTTTGAGCAATTATATTGTAATTTTATTTCTACATATTGTTATTTATATTAGTCATTTTAAACCATATTATTGTTATTTTCATGAATGTTGTATTCATTTTTGTTGGCTATTTTATATATTGAGTACTTTAATATTTGAGTCTACTTAAGATATGGTATATTGGGAGCTATGATAATCTCACTAAAAATCCAATAATGGTATAAGAGCTACTTTGAGTAGTTTATATGAGACCCACCTTGATTGGAAAGAGCTAAAATCAAGCCAAGTATCTTAGAGAATTATCTACATAATTGACATTTAAGCCAAGTAAGAAGCTTGGTAGAATTGTCTAGCAGATTAAAATTTAAGCCAAGATAAATATTGGAGAAGTATGTTATTACACATACATTTATTCTCACCTTGGGTGAGAAGAATTTTAAGATTCTAGGGTAGAAGCTAGGATTAGATAATAATTGGTATGGATTTAAATTTGATTATGCATGATTGATTATTGATAATTTGATTGATAAGAATATTAGATATTTTTTTCCTAGCATATTTTATTGAGAGAAAAAATAATATGGGTAGTAAAAAGTTCAATATTGATAAACCAAAGAATATTGACTTGAAAAATAGGTGGATGAACATGAAAAAATTGGTGTGAATACTGCCAAGATAAAGCATTGAAGAAGAGACATGTTCTTGAAGTGTCTCATGGAAAACTAGAGGAATATGGTGAATAAAAAGAACTAAAGTAGATGTTAAAGAATCTACAACCTAGTTTGTCTAAAGTAATTCGAAGAACACATCTAAAAGGTTACATTCTCTGTGAATATGATCAGAAGTATAAGATCCTAGTTAAGACATCAAAAATACTAAGCACCTAAATGAGCACAAGTGGATTAACGCATTTGGAAAAACTATAGAAAACCATAGAGAAAAGATAGAACTGAAGCATTGAAGCAAGCAATTAAATATAAGAGGTCTAAATTATCTCAAATGGAATTAAGTCTAAGCATTCAAGTAATGCTTGCTAAGAAGGATCAATCTGCACTTGTCATAAGGAAATATCGGTAATAGAGGAATAATGTCCATTGGCATGTATATTGCATGTGCTAAGGTACAAAATCACATTTTTTCATATTTCAAATTCATGGACATGCAATTTAAATTTAATGAATTTAAAATTTGGTTTATACAAGAGTTTAATATTTGGCATAAATATCAATGGAGTGATAAGGATATTAATGAATTATAATTGGAAAATAATTTGGGAGAAATGAAAAATTGATTCATTATTAAAAAATTATTTGATTTCAAAATATTGATTTTTGAAAATTTTGAAAATTTATTGATTTAAAGTTTTGTGGAAAAAGGATTTCTACTACAAAATATATTTGAAAATTAAAATTTTTGATTGATTTTCAAATAAAAATAGATTATTTGGGAGATACAAGGTCTTCTACTCCAAAAGGAAATTGGAAAATTTGAAATTGACTTCAAAAATTGGTTTTTTAAAAATTGAAGATATTTATTGTTTAATTATAGAGACAATAGGAATTTTATTTCATAAGAATTTATTTATTTGAAGAATGTTGTTGAAATTAAAGCTTTGGAGAACTAAGGTTTTCTACTACAAAGGAGGAAATTACAAATTTTTAAATAAATTAATAGATGGCAAGGAAGAATGAATGCATCAAGACATTCATATGAATTCAAAAGGAGAAATAATAGGAGAAATTTTCAATTTTTTTGTCAAATAAATGAAGTAAGACCACTTGAATCTCATAAAAATATGAAAAAAAAAAATGATACTTGGTACATTTATAAATATACAAATATTAGATTAGGGTGTGAGTTTAAAATTTAGGGGTGTGATTTATGTTTCTCCTAATAATTTTTCTATGTGTAGAATGTACACAAGTGTCATGTAACAATGTATGCAAGTGTGTAGAGTGATAAAGTGTGCAAGTGTCATAGAGTAAAGTGTGAAAGTAAATAGAATGTCAATAGTCTTGTATACAAGTGGTAAGTTGTGAATTAAAGGGGCATGAAAGGTTTGTATTATGTGATAAATAGGAAAATATGCATCTCCCATATATGTGAGGTGTGCAATTATCAAGTATTTAAGACCACCTTTCTAAAGTTATAATATGGAGATAAAGCTCCATGTATTATCATCAAATATTGTATTGAATCAAGTAAATTTTAAAATAAGACTCACAAGAGAATATTGAAGCTTGTATACAATATTTTGAGCAATTATATATTAAGTTTTTTTCTATATATTATTATTGATATTTTTCACTATGATAATGTTTCTAAAAATTCATTAGAATAATAATGTTATTTCTATGTTTATGAGGCTATTTATTGCATTTGAGGTTCTTTAGGGAAACACAAAACTTTAGAAGATAAGTGTCACTATGAATAATATAAACAAATAGAAGAGACTGATAAATATGAAAGTCTTTATGGGAATGAATAAAGGAGAGGAATGCCATCAAAGAATTAATAAAGAGAAAATAAACTCAAACGAACATCGATTTGGGAAGCCAAGTAAAAATATCATAGGTGTTAAAAAGAATTGGGACTAAACCCACTAATAAAAATAAATTTTCATTATGAAAATGATATCATGGAATATTAGGGTATGAATAATACCCCTACAAATGAATTATTAAGGACTTAATAGGTTTTTATAGTCTTGATTTTATTTTAATACAAGAAATAAAATTAAGTAGTGAGGAATGTAAGGATGATTTTAAAAATATTTGAAAGATGGGTTATTGTCTAGTAATTTCTTCTATAGAAGCTTTCTACAATATTACAACAATATGGATCAAACAAAAATGGATGGAAAATTTCTAGAAGTAAAATATAATTGGTTTGTATGACTATTTTGTAGGAAAGATAAAAATACCAAAGTTGGGGTTATAAATATATATGCTCCAACTATAATTACTCCTCATGAAAAATATTGAGAAAACCTTAGCATATTTTTCTAAAACACAATGATGATTCATAATTGTGATCTATGGATTTTTAGGGGAGAATTTAACATGACTCCATCTCCTTTTGAAAATAATGGTGGTACTCTAAGATGGTCTAAATCAATTTAAGGTTTTACTTCATTTGTCAATTCAAATGGTCTTTGAAATGTTAGTATTTCAAGTTTTCAATGTACATGGGATAATAGATGCAATGGGTAAACTCATATAATAGAAATAATAGATAGCTTTTTTTTATCCAAAACATAGTGATAAATATAGTATATTGTATCTTTAGATATTTTAATGCAAGCAAGATCAAATCACAAACCTATTATTTTGGCTTGTGATATATCCAATAATGGTCATCCAAAGATATTTTTCTTCTAGTATATGTACCTAAAAGACACATACCTCTTCTATATGATAATTTTATGGTGGGATAATGTAATTTTTTATGGATCATATATGTAAAACTTTTTTGAAAAGATAAAATATTTAAAGAAGCTCATGCAGATTTCAAATGCAAAATATTTTAGTAAAATTTTTAAAGAAAAGAAGAAAAATATATACAAGCTCAAACATTTAAAAGAGTTAGTATAAATCAATGGAATGGACTAGGATTATTATGTGAAAGAGAAATAATTACTTTCTTATTATCATAATACTTTAATTCATATTGGTTCCAAAAATGATCTAGGAAGAAATGGCTCAAGGAAGGAGATAGAAATACAAAATAAATTATGCTACAACAAAAGAAATTTTTATTTGTATTATATAAATTACATTTTAACTCCAAATATAATAAATATTGAGGAAGAAGAATATATAAGGAAGCAAGCAATTAATTATTTAAAAAACAATTGTCAAATACTGGGCAAGATAAGCTTTTACAAAATATTCCATAAAATATCACATAGGTACAAAATGAAAGCTTGATAAAGAATATATCTATGGATGAGCTATATGAAATGATTTTCTCTTTATATACTAACAAGGAACCTATCATTGATGGATTTCCTACAATTCCTTTCAAATATTTGGGATTCATTAAAGAGTGATATGTTGGTTGTGGTTAAAGAGGCCCAAAAAATAAAGGCTACAATAAGTGAGATCAATGTCACTTTTATAAAATTAATTCCAAATAAAGACAAGAGAAATTATTATGATAATTTTAATCCAATAATCCTTTGTAATATAAGTTATAAGATCATTTTAAAATTATGAAAAATAGGTTTAAAGGTATTCTAGATTATTTCTTAGAGGAACAAGTTAATTTTATTCTTGGTAAACAAATTCCTCATGGTGTAATCCTTACACAAGAGGCCATAAACACTTTTAATTGTATAAAATAACAATATATGTTTATGAAACTAGATATGAATAAAGCATATGATAGGGTTTTATAGACTTTTCTACATGATATTCTAAAAAAAATGGTTTTGACTACAAATGGTGTGAATGGATTAAATGTTGTTATAGCACTACAAAAAAATCTATTTTGATTAATGGATATCCTATAGGTTACTTAATTTATCTTGAGAACTCTTCCAAGGCGATCCACTATATCCTTATTAATTAAGTATTCTTGTGGAAGAGTTAGAATTTCCCAAAGGCAAAAATGGAAAGAAAAATCAAAGGTATTCAGGTTACAAAAATTGATCCCTTCAAATGCCATCTCCAATTTATTGATGATACTTTTATTTAGGGGCCATCCCTGAATCAATGAGATCATGTATTTTAAATAAATATTATCATGCTATGAGAAGGCTACTAAAAAATTGGTTAATACTATAAAATATAATATTTTTTATTAACACGACCCAATATTTATAATGAATTATTGTAGATATTTTAGGGTTTAAAATTGAAAAATTCCATCAACATACTTGGGTATTACATTATCTTCTAAAGGAAATAAAAAATAGCTTTGGATATCTTGTGTAGATAAAATTAAACCTTGTTTGGTGGGTTGGAAAGGAAAGTTCATAAATATGGTAATACAGATACAATTGACAACATTGTAATCCATCCCTATTTATATGATATATCTTTCAAGAATGCAAGTAGGTATAACATAATAAAATGATAAAATTAAAAGATATTTTCTTTGAAAATATACAATGAAAATATAGGTTTCCTATTTGTAAGTGGGATATGGTTTACAAATAAAAACATATTGGTGGAGTAGGCTTACAAAATTGCAAACTTATTAGTTTGACCATATGGGAGAAACTTGGAGATTATATAGAGATTAAGGAAAGAATTGGGAAAAATACTAATTTAAAAATATATAGGTTCATGCAATATAATTATTTAGGAGAATAACCCTACCCAAAGGATCAACAACATGGAACTTCATATCATATCATTTGTAATTGATCAAGAAACATATTATATCACCAATAGTTGAGGGAAATTTTACAAAATTTTGGTTTGATTCTTGGTTGAATCCTTATACTCTTATTTCTAATTCAAAAAGGAAACCGTTGGCTTGAGCATGCATAGCTTATAAATGTCTACAGGTCAAAAATTAATATTAATGTGAGCAACAACTCTAGATTATGGATTTCTACTAGTAAATTTGTACTAGGAGATGAACTTAAAAAAATTGTAGATGAAATTCAAAATATGATTCAAGAGTTTAATTTATTTATTTTTACATGAAAGGGTGAGTTGTTTTGGAATCTATTAAAATATGGTGGATACATGTTCAAGTTGTAATATGAGTATTTAGAGCAATTAAAGTTTTCTACTCCCATATATTTTTGTCAAAATAATGTTTGGTTACTAGAGGCTCTCTCGAAGGCCTCAATATTACATTGGTAAAATTTTTAAAGTAATATTATTATAGAAGAGAGTCTACAAATAAGAATATATAATATACCTTTTAGATATGCTTAATGTGAGAATGATTTAGAAATATCAAACTATTTACTTATCTATTGTTATTTTGCCTACACCATTTAGGGTGAGTTTTCAAAAAATATGAAAATAAATTTGGTAGCTGAAGTAAATGACCCAAAAATGAAGAGCACTAAAGTGCAACATAATAAGCAACAACAAAAATATAACAAAAATTGTACCAGTGCATCGTAGTCTAAATATCAGGGACCATAAATGATTAAAATTTGATGAAAGTTTGGGAGTGAATTCTAAAAAACATTATCTTTCCAATGGTGTATCACACACAAAAAATAGAGCTATAAAGAAAAAGTTATGATCTTTGAAAGTTGTCTGTAGGCTTCAAAAAACAAGGACAACAAGTATATTTTTCACAAAATGAATGGAATAGAATGTTGTTTTTCATACCAAATGAACTCAGAAGTATTACAATTTTTTTCATAATACACTACAAATATAATACTCCATTTTACATTTACAAGAGATAAAATGATTTTATAACACTTCATTTCACATTTTAGGAAGTCCAAGTCATGGTGACTCTTCAAGGCCTATAGAAATTTTTGGGAGAACTTTTGGTTTTCTCTTTTTTATTCAGCATAAATATACAATATACTTCCCTTGATGCTGAGTGGCGAGACAAGTTTATCCCTTAATGTAAAAAATTATTCTTTATTGAAACCCTTGGTAAACATGTCTCCAAGTTGTCTGGTGTTGCAATATTTTAAATCTACAACCTTCTTTTCCATTGTGTCTCTTATGAAATGAACCTTTTCAATATGTTTAGTTTCACTATGATGGATTAGATTTTTTTGCAATCTTGATTGCACTTGTGTTGTCAAAAAAATTATTGTTGGACAATTTTGAACTTCACCAATCTCTTCAAGTACCTTTCTTAGCCAAAGTGCTTATGTACTGGCTATAGTAGTTGTCACATATTCTGCATATATAGAATATAAAGCAAAAACACTCAACTTCTTTGAGATCCATTTTATCACTCCTAAACCAAGTGAAAAACAATTTATAAAAGTTGATTTTCTATCATCCAAGCAACCTCCCTGATCTGAGTGACTATACCCAACAATATCCATTTTATTGTTAGCATCATAATGTATGCTAAAATTCAATGTACCTTTGAAATACCTCAAGATTCTCTTGGCTACTCTCATGTGGTTTTGTGAAGGTTCATTCATGTACCTTGAAATAAGTGAAACTACAAATGAAATATCAGGTCTTGTTATAGTAAGGAACATTAATCTTCTAACAATGCTTCTAAAAAAAAATTCATCAACTTTCGCTTCTCCATTCTCTCTACACAACACTTCTCCATGTGCCATAGGTGTCTCAACTGGTTTATAATTTTCCATGCCATATCTTTTTTTTTTTTTGTATTTACATGGTGGAATTGATAGCCGCCACGAAACCAGGCAAGCTATCCAGCTTTTATGGCCACCACAGTATTCTGTGTTGTCTGCCTTGGAAGCCGCCACACAGATCCTCGTGCAATCCGCCCCTATAACCACCATGCCACAATCATTTTAAACCTTTTATGCTATTGAAAGCACCAGGAAAGGGACAAGAATTTAGTCCGACGAGGCTCGAGATTTGAACCTTGGACTTCTGCCCCCTTATGGGGTTTGGATGAACCAATTGGTCTACACATCGGACCTGGAGATCAAGATGCCATATTTCATCAACATATATTTTGCATATTTTTATTGACAAATAAAAATTTTACCATCACCTTGATGTACTTACACACAAAGAAAGTATTGCATTGGTCTTAAATATTTCATATCAAATTAATTCATCATAGCATGCTTAAAATCATTCACCATATATGAACTACTTCACATGTAGATCAAATCATCAACATATATTGATGTAGGAGCATCTAGTAGCACCTGATGCAGAAGCATCTAGTGGTAGGAGAGCCACTTCTAAAAAGTTGGCTAAGGAGGAAAGACGTCGCGATTTCACGATGTGTCATGAAATCACGACAAAAGAAGCTGAAGGCAAGGAGAAAAATATGTCGCAATATCACAACAGAAAAAGTGTCTGATATCATGACATAAAGTGGAGAGAGAAGGCGTAGTGGAGAAATGTCACGATTTCGTGACATGTCATGAAATCATGACCGAAGTAGGATAGAGGTGTGCAGAGAAAATGTCACGATTTCATGACATGTCATGAAATCGTGATCGAAACAGAGGAGAGAGCAAGCGAAGCAAAGATGTCGTGATATCGTGACATGTCACGAAATTGTGACCAAAAGATGAACAAGGCGCAAAAGTGAAAAATGTCACAATTTCGTGACATGTCACAAAATCACGACTGAAGGGGCAGGAAGAAGCCAAGGTAGGAAACCGTCGTGATATCGTGACATGTCACGAAATCGTGACTCGAAGCAAGAAAGCGAAGGCGGAAGGCAAGCTGTCATGAAATTATGACATGTCATGATTTCATGACCTGAAGGAGAAGCAGACAGTGAGAAATAAAATTATTGTGATATCATGACATGTCATGATATCATGACCTGAAAGAGGAGGAGACAACGAGAAAGGAAAATCTCACGATATCGCGACATGTCACGAAATTGTGACCCGACAAAGAGGAAAGGCAATAAGGGGGAAGATGTCATGATATCATGACATGCTAAATTTTTAGGGGACCATTATAGAATGAGTTCATTGATTAACATGTGGCATCAAGTTACAGAATAAGCAGGTGAGGACAAAGAGTCACAACAGATGAAGAGGCACGGGAATCTGAAACGAAGGGCCACGAATGGAAGACAGATCGTCACATAGAAATTATAAAATGGCAAGCCGAGGCATGCACAAGGGGTCAAAAAACAATTACAGGCAGAGGGTTGCAGTTGCGAGGCTAGAGGGCCATCCTGGCCCTGTTGCGCTGTTACTTTTCTTCCAGAGGAGCTAGGGTCAGAAAACCACAAAATAGATGTGTCGAACGTGAGGCAGTTTCAGGTTGTGTGTTTCCTTTCAGAGATACCTCAGATTTCCTGGGTAGTGTAGGCAGATGCGTCAAGCGTGAGGCAGTCTACACCAGGATCGTGGATCATGCATGTCGGAGGATGACAAAGAAAGGTGGTGCGAGTATTTACTTCCAGATAGAAGATTGTAATGGTTGCGGTCATTGTCTGTATTTGTTAATATAGAACTATAGAGGGTCGGGGCCTCTAGAAAAACCCAGTGTTGTAATGAGAGGACATGGAGAGCCAAAGATTGCATATCAGTCTACGGACTGTTGCTGTAATTTAAAAATATTGAATGAAATTATAGTTTTTGTAGATTGAATTTTTTTTTTCAGTCCCCATCATATAAGCACACAAGAAGAATATCATCACCTTCATTATTGAAATAATGTGTGGGGTCATTCTTACATTTTTTGAAACTATAATCTTGGAAGTACACATCAATCCTTGAGTACCTTGCTCTAGGTGCTTGCTTCAGTCCATATAATATTTTCTTCAATTTGTAAACATGGTTTTCCTTTCCTTCCATTCCTTCAGGTTGTTGAACATAAACCTCCTCATCTAGATAACCATTCAAGAATAGAATGTTCACATCCTTGTGATAAAATTTATACTATTTATTAGCTACTAATGAAAGAGCCATGTAGATTATCTCTTATATTGCAACTAGAGAAAATATTTCTTCATAATCCACACCATATATTTGAGTGAATCCTTTTGCAACTAGCCTTACTTTGTATATTTTTGTATGCATAAAAATGACACCCTTGGAAAATGAAATGACAAAAAGGAAAGCAATGTGCAATAAAATAAAATTTGTATTTTATATTTAAATATAATGGAGCCTTGATATACTTTTACAATGATGTACCCTGAATTATGTAGGGGTATGATTACAAAATGCTTGCTTACTTTCAAAATACAATGGTAAAAAGGAGGAAAACCCTTTTTCATATATAAAATGAAGGTGGATTCCATAAGTCTTTATGCTACAACAAAAATGTAAGGATGTGCTTGTGTATCCTGATGGTTCACCCTTGCTTCAGTAGTTGTTCAAAACCTATCACCTACACATAAAATCTTGTAAATGCAATAGAGTTAGTAGCACATGAAGGACCTTCATTGTGTAAGGTCTGTATTGATATAAAATAAGATACAAAAACCTAAATAAAAATACTTATATAATCCAAAACATATTTAGAAGCCAAAAAAATAGAAATAAAACCTTGTTGTGCTTACCTATTTTGATCTAGGTCTAAAATTGGTCGATCTGAGCCTACACACCCTTAGGCTACATTTGGGATCCATATGCTACATTTAGAACACATAGTATGTGTTTGGTAAATTTAGGCTACATTGGAGACTGATAAAACATAGGCTATGTCTGGGGCTATGTGGCATAAGGGCTCAAGTTGATGCTCCTCAGCTCCTATGGCTTAGTCTATGAGAAATATGTGATCCTCTTGGCATGATTTTGGCAATGTGATAGTGAAGAACACAAGCTTATACTAAGAGGGGGGTTGAATAGTATAAGACCACTTTAAACTTTTTCCTTCAACTTTCAAATTAATATTATGCAGTGAATAGATAGTAGTATCAAAAATAGTAATCAAAGCAATGCACAAAATACCATCCACAATAGAGACATAACAATTTACATGGTTCACCCAATGCGGGCTACTCCATGGATAAAATCTTTCACTAAATTTTATCACCTCAAATTTTGGGAAACCTTTCCTGATTACAAATTTTATGGGCACCAACCCAAAGGAGACACCAATCCCCTAGATCTTCTCTGGCTGGTGATCCTCTACAAAACCTCTGCCTCCTCTGCCCTTAGCAAGTGGAATTCTATCCACAAAAGACACATGTCTTCCCTGCTTTGGTTGGAGACCTCTGTCCTCAACTCTTTCACCTCCAAAGCTGGTCCTCAAATTTGTACTAAACACAGTCCTTCGATTCAGCAAAAATGTCCTCATTCACTTCCTCTGTTCTGCACCAAACACAGTCCTTCGGTATGGCACAAATGTCATTGAAATTACACCTCTGCGCAATAACAATAGCACTCGATCAAACATCAATTTATGCACCTCTACAAAAATCACAATAGCATGATCTTCGCGCACTCTACTTCCTTGCAGTATCTCTCACTTAGAAGATTTGATGGAATGCACTCTGTACACTGCAATTGAATTTGCACTCTGCTTCATGACAATCAAACTTCTCCCCGCACTCTATCTGTGAAAGTCGCACTTTGAACACACACTTTGATCGATGCTATTTCTCTTCAAACAACCCTCCTCTTATACTAAAACTTTCAAGATTAAAACTTTGATCCTAGTCAGCTGCACAACCCTAAACAATGTCGGCTACAAACCCTAAACAATGTCGGCTACAAACCCTAATCTTCGTTAGCCCAGATTTAACTTTGTCGGCTCAAATTTAACTCTGTAACTTTTCTGTAGCTTCTGCCACAAAAATATAACATGTCATGATATCACGACATCTTTTGCAACTGAACACTACCTTATGGCTTTTGTCACGATATTGTGACACTTTACCCATTGACGACTTTGACTAAGCTCTTGTCGTGATATCGTGATGCTTCTCTCTTTGTCAGCAACAACTTTGCTTTTGTCACGAGATTGTGACACTTTTGCCTCTGCTGATGTCATCATCACTTTTGTCGCGAAATCGTGACATTTCTTGCATTATCAATCTCTTCTTGGCTTGCACTAGCGAAAATGAAACATGTTGTGAAATCGTGACACTTTCGCTGCCTTGATTTTCTCTTTGCCTTATACCCGCGAAACTGGAACATGTCACGAAACTGTGACATGTCGCGATATCGCGACATTTTTCCAACTTATTGATTTCAAACTTGTCAAGCCGAACTTTCATCAAAAACACATTATTTTACATCAAATCAAATTATTTCAAAAAGCTTCCTGACATCAATGACAACTTATTCACTTGAGAAAATGTAATGTACTCAAAGTACCCAAAATTTCCAACAATCTCCCCCTTTGTCATTGATGGCAACCATTTACTAAAAACACGTCTCAGGAGCTAAAACTGAAACCAACTGTTCTAACAGCTGAGAATCTCCTTTTAATGTTTTTCTCCCCCTGACTTGAAGCTTTCCTCTTCACATTAAAGCTCTCCCCCTTACTCATATCTCTCCCCCTTACTCAAATCTCTCCCCCTTTGTCATCGATGGAAAAGGGTCACCTTTGGGGCTCGAGACTAAGAATGAACTTCTTAGCTTAGTCCCTTCCCCACCTCCTGATGAGGTGATTAATTTTGGGGTGGGAGTACAACTCACAATTTCTCCCTTAGATACTCCAATGTATCTCTTGGAAGAGGTTTTGTGAAGATATCTACAATATGCTCTTTAGAAGACACATATTCTACCTTGACCTGCTTGTCTTGCACTTTCTCCCTTAAAAAGTGATACTTGATGGAAATATGCTTTGTCCTTGAGTGCATTAACATATTTTTGGAAAAACTTATGGCACTTGTATTATCACAAAATATGGAGATGGGTTGTTCATGTTTGACTTTGAAATCCTCCAAGGTGGTTTTCATCCATAAAACCTGTGTACACCCAGCCACTGTTGCTATGTATTCAGCCTCTACCATAGATAAGGAAACTGAAGGTTGTTTCTTACTTGGCCAAGAAACCAAACTCTTTCCCGTAAAGAATGCTCCACCACCGGTGCTTTTCCCGTCATTATTATCGCTTGCCCAATCTGCATCTGTATAGGCTGTGAGAGTGAAATCATCACCTTTGGGATACCAAAGCCCAAAGTCCATAGTGCCCTTCAGATATCTGAATATTATTTTAACTGTTATAACATGAGAATCTTTAGGAGCTGCCTGAAATCTAGCTACTAACCCAACAACATGCATGATATCTGGTCTGGTAGCTATAACATATAATAAACTTCCAATCATTGATCTGTACAACCTCTGATCTACCATTAGAGATTCATCATCTTTAATCATCTTGCACCCTATAGTCATTGGAGTACATACAGGTTTGTTGTCCATCATCCCATATTTTTTCAACATTTCTTTGATATACTTTCCTTGAGAGAGAAATATACCATCTTTTGATTGAGCAATCTGAAGACCTAAAAAGAATGACAGCTCTCCAATCATGGACATATCAAATTCCTTCTGCATGGTGTTAGCAAAATCTTTGCACATCTGAGTATTATTTCCCCCAAAAATGATATCATCAACATAGACAACTACAATCAACATATCATCACCTTCATCCTTAATATACAAATTGCTATGTGCCACACCTTTCCTGAAGCCTTGCTCATGAAGGTACCTGTCAATTCTTGAGTACCAAGCCCTAGGTGCTTGCTTTAATCCATACAAGGCCTTTTTTAGTTTACACACATAGTCTGATTAATCTAAGAGAGACACGCCTTCTGGCTGTTCTATGTAGACTTCTTCATCCAACACTCCATTTAAAAAAGTTGACTTTACATCCATTTGATACACCTTGAATGCTTTGAAGCTTAAAAGGGCCAAAAACATTCTGATAGCTTCAATATGAGCAACAGGAGTGAATGTCTCTTCAAAATCCACACCTTCTACTTGAGCATAACCTTTGCAAACCAACCTAGCTTTGTTTCTGACAATACTTCCATCCTCATTGAGTTTATTTCTGAATATCCATTTTCTGCCAATGACATTCTTGTCCTTAGGTCTTGGAACCAAATCCCAAGTTTCACTTTTCTCTATTTGATTTAGCTCTTCATCCATTGCTTTTACCCAAAATTTATATGCACATGCTTCACTGAAATCTTTTGGCTCAATATAATATAATAATGAAACATTTGTAGAATCGTGTGAAGGAATGACTCTTCTTCTAGTTTGCCTGCTATTTGGATCACCAATGATCAAATATTTGGGATGATGTTTCTGAACATATCATGAAGGAGTTTTGGGAAGTAGTTGTTGTATTTCCTCTTCTTCATCTAAAACCTCTCTAATTTCTTCTTAATAAATTTCATCACTGATTTCCTTAACAGGTTCTCTTATCCCTGTCTTTTCATCAACTATTACATTTATGCTCTCTATGACTATATGCATTCTTTTTTTGAAGCATCTATAAGCCTTGCTTCTGCTGGAATAACCAAGAAAAATTCCCTTATCACACCTAGGATCAAACTTACCCAATTTCTGATCTTCCCGTCTGATGAAGCACTTACTCCCGAACACTTTGAAATGTTTTATTGTAGTTGGTCTTCCTTTCCACAACTCATAAGGAGTTTTATGATGATTGACTCTAAGTTGGGCCCTGGTGATAATGTAGACTGTTGTACTGACTACCTCTTTCCAGAAACCATCTGAAAGTTTCAACTCATTTAACATAGCTCTAGCCATATTTTCAATAGTTCTATTTTTTCTTTCAACTACTCCATTTTGTTGAGGAGTCCTTGTTGCTGAATATTCTCTTTTGATTCCTTGTTGCTCATAGTATTCCACAAATTCATTAGAAGTGAATTCTCCTCCTCTGTCCGATCTTAAGCATTTGATTCTCTTGTCAGTCTCATTTTCAATCATTTCTTTGAAAGCTTTAAATTTTTCAAAAGCTTCAGATTTTTCTTTGAGAAAAGTAACCCAAGTCATTCTAGAATAATCATCTATAAACAACATGAAGTAGCTTTCTCCCTGAATGCTCTGAGTTCGGTAGGGCCACATAAATCAGTATGAATAAGATCTAATGGTTTTGAATAAGTATACCCTTTTGATTTAAAACTGGTTCTGGTCTTTTTTCCATGTTGACAAGGACCGCAAATGGTGTTATGGGGCATTTTTATTTTGGGCAAGTCTCTAACCGCTTCCTTGTTACTAATATTGACAAGATTATCAAAGCTCAAATGCCCCAATATTTTATGCCATAACCAACTCTCATCTTCTTGAGTTAGAAAACACTTTTCCCTTTTTATCTCACTTAGCATGTAAATATTGTTTGGAGTCCTTGTAGCACTAGCAATGAGTTTTCCATTTTTTTCTTTACGTATCTCACATCTATCTAAAAAGAAATATACTATGTGTCCTTGATCACAAAGTTGACTCACACTTAGAATATTATGTCTTAGGCCTTCTACATAAAGCACATTTTCTATTTTGGATTTCCCATCCAAACTAAGAGTCCCTTTACCACATATTTTAGCTGACCTGTTATCTCCAAAACTAACTGTTCCTTTGTTTGTGTTTTTTAAGACCAAAAAATTTTCCTTTTCACCAGTCATATGTTTTGAGAAACCACTATCAAGATGCCATTTCTCTACTTTGTCTTGAGCATGAAAAGCAGTTTGAACTATCATTGACTTAGATTTGATCTCATTTCTCCTTTTAGTGAACTCAAGGCTAGATCTATCCAAACTGCACATCCTTGCTATATGCCCAAAATTATTGCACTTGTAACACATGACATTTTTATCCATAAGAGGTGCAAAAGAGTTAACATTTTCCTTACTATGGCTATTCATGGATTTATTGCAATGCATAGCTTTGTGACCAAATTTCTTGCAAGAAAAATAGTAGCCATGGAAAGTATTATGTAACCTGTTTTGATGCCTTGGATGATTGTTCTTCTTGTGACCAACTGGAATCCATCGTTCTTCAGGATGAAGATTGATCTTGTTGTCTATTTTTCCTGTCATGATGCTTGAGAATAGAACTCTCTTCCCTGAAATTTTCTTAAAGCCTAGAAGAATTCACTTTTGAGATCGAACTTAACCTCTTCATCCTTTTCTGAATCTGTATGTTCTTCTGATACATCCTTCTCCAAGATGTTAGGCTTTTTTTGGAGAGACCTTATTTGATACCAATTGAAGAACACAAGCTTATACTGAGAGGGGGGGTGAATAGTATAAGACCACTTTAAACTTTTTCCTTCAACTTTCAAATTAATATTATGCAGTGAATAGATAGTAGTATCAAAAATAGTAATCAAAGCAATGCACAAAATACCATCCACAATAGAGACACAATAATTTATGTGGTTCACCCAATGCGGGCTACTCCACGGATAAAATATTTCACTAAATTTTATCACCTAAAATTCTGGGAAACCTTTCTTGATTACAAAGTTTATGGGCACCAACCCAAAGGAGACACCAAATCCCTAGCTCTGCTCTGGCTGGTGATCCTCTAGAAAACCTCTGCCTCCTCTACTCTTAGTAAGTGGAATTCTATCCACGTAAGCCATTTGTCTTTCCTGCTTTGGGTGGAGACCTTTTTCCTCAACTCTTTCACCTCCAAAGCTGGTCCTCAAATTTGCACTGAACACAGTCTTTCGGTTCAGCAAAAATGTCCTCATTCGCTTCCTCTATTCTGCACCAAACATAGTCCTTCGATCTGGCACAAATGTCCTCAAAATTGTACCTCTGTGCAATCACAGCAGCACTCGATCAAACATCAATTTATGCACCTCTGCACAAATCACAGCAGCATGATCTTCGCGCACTCTGCTTGCAATCTCTCTCACTTAGAAGATTCGATGGAATGCACTTTGTACACTGCAATCAATTTTGCACTCTGCTTCACGACGATCAAACTTCTCTCCGCACTCTATCTATGAAACTCACTCTTCGAACGCACACTTCAATAAATGTTATTTCTCTTCAAACAACCCTCCTCTTATACTAAAACTTTCAATATTGAAACTTTGATCCTAGTTGGCTGCACAACCCTAAACAACATCAGCTACAAACCCTAAACAACATCAGCTACAAATCCTAATCTTCGTCAGTCCATATTTAACTTTGTCGACTCAAATTTAACTCTACAACTTTTCTGTAGCTTCTGCCACGAAACTACAACATGTCACGATATCGCAACATATTTTGCAACTGAACACTACCTTATGGATTTTGTCATGATATCACGACACTTTAGCCGTTGACGACTTTGACTAAGCTCTTGTCGCGATATCACGACAGTTCTCACTTTGTCAGCAACAACTTTGCTTTTGTCGCGAAATCACGACACTTCTGCCTCTACTGACGTCATCGTCACTTTTGTCATGAAATCATGACATTTCTCACTTTATCAACCTCTTCTCGGCTTGCACTAGCAAAAATGGAACATGTCATGAAATCGTGACACTTTCGCTGCCTTGAGCTTCTCTCTGCCTTATACCCGTGAAACTGGAACATGTTGCGAAACTGTGACATGTCGCGATATCGTGACATTTTTCCAACTTACTGATTTTGAACTTGTCAAGCCGAACCTTCATCAAAAACACATTATTTTACATCAAATAAAATTATTTCAAAAAGCTTCCTGACATCAATGACAACTTATTCACTTGAGCAAATGCAATGTACTCAAAGTACCCAAAATTGCCAACAGATAGTGCCCTTTTTTAGTCCTATTTTGGTTTATGGAATGACAAAGTATTTATAGGATCATGAGAGGTGAGGGGTGTGAGGATAGGTGGTAGGCTAGGGTATCCATGTGGCCTGGGTAGTTATAGTGAGTCACTTAGAGTGTTTGACTTAGGGGAATATGTGGCATGTGATGTGTTAATAATGGCGAGGGATGTGGCAAAGGAAGGAGTAGTAGTAAGTTAGGACACATGAAAAAATGGGAGCATCATAGGAGTCATTTTCTAGCTTTTAGAAATTTATTTAAAGTAGAATAATAAATCCTAAGAAACCTTAATAAGTGGTTAGTATTTTGTGTCTATAGATACCCCTTTTTGTACGATGTTGCGTAAAATACAATGCGGTACAAAAATAAGAGACACCTATTTTATTGGGTGGAGGAGTTGATTTTGTTACCCCAACACGAGGATTTAATGATCAATGCAAATTTTGATTTTAGCTTACCCCGTCAAGTGGTGAATATTTGAAATATGAAATAGATGAGACCCATGAACCGATTTATCAATTTGGATGGCAGAGTAATGTCAATTTATAGATGAAAATATCACAAATCAATATCAAGCTAATTACACCATGTTTGGAGTGGGTATGTGTCATCAAAACTTTGATTTTGGTAGAATTATGTGCAATTTTAGTTTGGTATATGAACCAGACAATGAGGGTGCATGTTTGAACCATTTTGTAAATAGCCTAGTGCATACCAATTTGAGTTGTAAAGGTTCTAATTTTTGTGACCCCAAAAAATGGTTTTATGATAGTCTTTTGCAAACTTTCTTGGATGCATGTGACTATAACATTGAGTTACCAAGTAACTCTAATTTAATTTGAGATAGAGTCGAGTTATGTGTGAGATGCATGGATGAGTTGAATTAGTGATTTATGAAATTTTGAATGTTTTAGGAAAATTTTGTCGTGATTGTACAGAGGTTAGATTATAAAATAAATGCTTTCTATCTTTGAATACAATCGATAGGAAAAAAAGCCCCTTTTGCATATCAAATGAAGGTGGATGTAAAGAGTTTTATTTCTATAATAAAAAGAGTGTGGGTGGGCTTGTGTATCCGACGACGACCGGAAGATCAACACTTTCACCAATTCAAAATTTTCATTAAAATCTACTGAAAATATTTACATGCATCTAAATAAAATAGCCCGCAGGCTTTACAAAGGCCAGAGCTTCTTTGGTCTGCAGGACCTTCCTCCTTCTTCCAGTCCACCCCCTCTACTATTACAAAATTTCAAGTTTTTAACGAGGTCCCGGTCCTCTAGGCAATTAATGCCCCTGCCTAACAAAATTCAAATTCGACTTTCCCTCCGACCGAGTTTTTCAAATTTTTGCCATAAATGGGCAACTGCCCGATCCACCATGACGCTAGCATTGATGGCCTCCCTTAACCTGCACCGACCGCTTTGTTCTAACTGTACTCTGCACTGTTGCCTCCTCCATACTGTCCATGCCCTGCAACAGTTGTTTTATCGAAATACTTCCATAAGGTGGTTATCCCCGTTTAATGCACGCGGCTGTCAACTTTATTTTATGATACGTGGCCTTCATCTTTAACTTGATACACGTAGCTAACCGCATGTTAAATTTGGCTTTGCCCTCTCCTTATTGCACAATCTTCAATACACGTGCCCTCACAACTGTCTTAACACACGTGGCTATCCATGTGTCAAAAATTGGCCTTTCCTGGCCATCCGCTTGCTCACTTTTGGCTGTATCCTTACCTGGCCGCGATATCACGACAGGTCACGAAATCGCGACATGTCACAATATCATGACCAATAGCGCCTCCACTATGCCAAAGTCCTTTGGGGTCATGATTTCGTGACCCCCGCTCTCCATCTGCACCTTTACCTTGCCAAAGCTTCACCACGTGTCGGCATTTGACTGGCTGCGATATCACGATAGGTCATGATATCACGACCCGTCGCGATATCATGATGTCACTTTCCATTTCACATTTTCTTTGACTAAAGTCATGATATCGCGACGTCACGATATCACGACGTCGCGATATCGCAACGTCACCTTTCCTTCCACATTTTCTTTGACAATAGTCACGATATTGCGACATCACGATATTGCGACGTCACGATATCACGAAGGCTCTTCCCCTTCTGCCTTTGCTTTGTAAAATAGTCACGATATCGCGACGTCGCAATATCGTGACAAAACTGGCCGAGTCCTGCCCAAGCCTTTTGAGGTTGCGATTTCGTGATATGTCGCAAAATCGTGACATGTCACGATTTTGCGACCCCTCCCCATGCTTTAAGAAACTTATCCCCCTTGCTCCACGAAACTTCCCCTCTTGGAAAAGCTGAAAATAAATCAAATTCAGAGTACTTAGAAACTCTAAGAAATTTTTTTGGAAGATGCAAGACTGCTCTACTGTCACCGGATGCTCCTGCATCAGACACCCCGGGTAAAAAGGAGAAGTGACCTTCACTTCTATGCTGTTCGGTCCGCATCCCTTGCAATATCTCCGAACACTCATCGACCTTTACAACCTGCTCAAATCTCGTTTCCTGGCAAAAAAAATTTCTGCCCTCTACCAGAAAAATTTTGGCATTGCTGCACACCTTCTCATCCACTGTCTGCAATGGCTTCAACTTATGCCGCACTCCATCTTTCATCAAGGTGTAAGTATTTGCACGACCATCATGTACTACAATTCGATCAAACTGCCATGGCCTTCCCAACAACAAATGGCAAGCATCCATGGGGAAAACATCACACAGGACTTCATCCTGGTATCTCCCAATATTGAAAGTAACTAAGCACTGTTCATGGACCCATGCTCTGTGGTCCTTCCGCAACCACGCAATCCGGTATGGATGCGGGTGCCTCCTTCTCTCCAGCTGCAACTTAGTAACCATCTCCTCAAAAACTAAGTTATCTGTACTCCCATTGTCTATAATAACATTACAGACTTTGCCTGCACTTTTGCATCGTGTGCAGAACAGGCTTCTCCTCTGCTCAGATTTGTCTTCCTCAGTCAACATGGTCCTCCTTACTATCATTGCTTCTCCTTTCTCAGCTTCTTCTGAATGTTCTGAGTCAGCATCTTCAACTGCCACAACAGCTCTGGCAGGACCCACTTGTTTCTTGTTCATTCTCTCAGGGTGCTGGGGACACTCATATGCCCGATGCCCCTCTTCTCCACAGTGGAAACATGTTCCCCGAAACACCCCTCTTCCATACCCGCATCCAGATCTACCTCTTCCCCTTGGGTAGCCATTATTCTGAACTTGCGGTTTGGGTTCTTCATCTCCTTCTTTCTGACCTCGGCTGCTGCTAGTCTCTTATTTCTTCTCCTCTTTTCCTTCATCCTTTCTTCCACCGGTATTTCCTCTAGGTCCTTTTACTCTTTGCTTGCTTTCAAATCTCTTTTCAGTTTTTCTTCAACCTTTAGAGAAAACTGGTAAGCATCTTCAATGGTGCTCACCCGAACCAAGCTCAACTCTTCCTGGACACTAGGTCTCAACCCATTAATATAACAAGCCACCTTTTCCTTGCTTGATTCCAAATGGCCGGTTCTGATGGAGATTTTGTAAAATTCCTCTGTATATTCTTGGACAGTTTTATTCATCTGTCTCAAACTCTGCATTTTTCTTAGTAGATATAGTTCATAATCTATGGGAATAAACAACATTTTTAATTTTTCTACCATTCTGTCCCATCTAGTTATCTGTTCATTTCCTCTTCTGTTCCGTTCCAGCTGCACTCCCTTCCACCATATGCTGGCATGACCCTTTAATTTGGTTTTAGCAAACCTGACCCGCTCGGGATCTTCAACCTCTTCATATTCGAAGTATTCTTCTAGGTCATTTATCCAATCTATTAATTCCTCTGGATTCAAGTTCTCGAAATACATAGAAACTTCCATCTTCGGCCTCTTCCCGATCTGGGATATGGCCTTGTACAGTCTGGCTTGTGCCGGATCCATAGCTTCTTCTTCTTCTTCTTCAAACTAATTTTCTTCTTCATCCGCTTCATCCTCACTGTCTGCATCTCTTCTCGGTTCATGTCCTCTACGCAGTTCTTCTTGCAGGGCCTGAACTTGATCGCTGCAAAGCCCAAAAATCTCCTGCTGCCATGCCTCTCCCACCAACGGGGTTTCTTCTCGAAGGCATCTTCTCACACTTTCTCACGAGCCTTCCCACAGATCTTGGTGCGACTGCCTCACATCCGATGATCTATCACACACTCAAGAACTCTTGCTCTGATACCACTGATGGCGACCGGAAGATCAACACTTTCACCAATTCAAAATTTTCATTAAAATCTGCTGAAAATATTTACATGCATCTAAATAAAATAGCCCGCAGGCTTTACAATGGCCAGAGCTTCTCTGGTCTGCAGGACCTTCCTCCTTCTTCCAGTCCACCCCCTCCTATTACAAAAATTTTAGTTTTTAACGAGGTCTTGGTCCTCTAGGCCATTAATGCCCCTGCCTAACAAAATTCAAATTCGATTTTCCCTCCGACCGAGTTTTTCAAATTTTTGCCATAAATGGGCAACTGCCCGATCCACCATGACGCTAGCATTGATGGCCTCCCTTAACCTACATCGGCCACTTTGTTCTGATTGTACTCTGCACTACTGCCTCCTCCATACTGTCCATGCCCTACAATAGCTATTTTGTCATAATACTTCCATAAGGTGGTTATCCCCGTTTAATGCACGTGGCTGTCAACTTTATTTTATGATACGTGGCCTTCATCTTTAACTTGATACACATAGCTAACCGCGTATTAGATTCAAATTTTCCCTCTCCTTATTACACAATCTTCAATACACGTGCCCTCACAACTGTCTTAACACACGTGGCTGGCCACGTGTCAAAAATTGGCCTTGCCTGGCCGTCCGCTTGCTCACTTTTGGCTGTATCCTTACCTGGCCGTGATATCGTGACAGGTCACAAAATCGTGACATGTCGTGATATCGTGACCAACAGCGCCTCCACTATGCCAAAGTCCTTTGGGGTCACGATTTCATGACCCCCGCTCTCCATCTGCGCCTTTACCTTGTCGAAGCTTCGCCACGTGTCGGCCTTTGACTGGCCGTGATATCGCGACGTCACTTCCCCTTCCGCCTTTGCTTTGACTAAAGTCATGATATCGCGACGTCACCTTTCCTTCCGCATTTTCTTTGACAATAGTCGTGATATCGCGACGTCGCGATATCGTCTTCTGCCTTTGCTTTGTAAAATAGTCGCGATATCGCGACAAAACTGGCCGAGTCCTGCCCAAGCCTTTTGAGGTCGCGATTTCGTGACCCCTCCCCATGCTTTAAGAAACTTATCCCCCTTGCTCCACGAAACTTCCCCTCTTGGAAAAGCTAAAAATAAATCAAATTCAGAGTACTTAGAAACTCTAAGAAAAATTTTTGGAAGATGCAAGACTGCTCTACTGTCGTCGGATGCTCCTGCATCAGTATCCTTCCAAGTAACCCTTGCTTCAATAGCCTTCCATGAACCTATAACCTACACATAAATATTGCCAACACAAGAGGATCAATAGCATACGAGAGGTATTCACCATGTAAGGCCCGTATTGATCTGAAGAGGGCTAAAAAATACTAAAATAAAATGATTACAAAATCTAATAATAAAAGCGGTATTCCATAAAATAAAAATCAAATATTTTTGTGTGTACCTATTCTAATATAGGTCTAAAATTGTTTGATCTAGGATTTCACACCCACAAGCTATATTTGGGACCCGTGGATTACATTTGACTAGTCTCAAATGTAGCTTGTGTTTGGTAAATGTAGGCTACATTTTGTCCTAGTAAAATGTAGGCTATGTTTGGGGATATATGGTATAATATCTTGGATTGATGTTTCTTAGCTCCTATATATCGACCTTCTAGAAATTTGTGATATTCTTAGAATAATTTTGGCAGTGTGATAGTGCCCTTTTTTAGTTCTATTTTGGTTTATGGAATGATGGAGTATTTACAGGATCATGGAAGGTGATGGGTGTGATGATAGGTGGTAATATAGGGTAGGCAAGTGGTAGGAACAGGGCAACCAAGTGGCATGGGCAGTTAGAGTGAGTCACTTAGAGTGTCTCACTTAGGGGTAGAGTTTGCATGTGGGGTGTTAATGAGGGTGAGATATGTGTCAAGGGGAGGTATAGTGGTATTTAGGATACATGGTGACATGAGAGCATCCTAGTTGACATTTTCTAAATTTTAGTAATTTACTTAAAGTGGAATAATAAATCCTAAAAAACCTTAGTGAGTGGTTAGGATTTGGTGTCTACAATTTTTATGCTTCCATAATTGTTAAATTTGTTTTTTTAGCCCCATTTGGATCCAAAAATATTCTTGTCCTTTGGCAATTCCACAAGTTCCCAAGTGTTATTTTTTAATGGACTCAATTTCTTCTTTCATTACTTGCACCCAAACATCATTAGTACAAGCATATTCATAACATGAAGGTTCCAAATTAGCTTCAAGAAATAGAGCATAATTCATCAAATAACCTTTTGATTCTTCTTCATCATTACCATGCATTTTGGATATTTTTTTAAATTTAAAAAACTTGGTCCAACTCTTGTAATTGGCTTCTTTTTAAACTCGTTTGAAATTTCTTGTCCATCATTTGGTTGGATAGATGTGCTTTGAGTATTCTCCTTCCTTTATTTGTATTCTTGTTAGGACTTGCAAATTAGTTGCTTGTATTTGAACTTGGTGTAGTCTCCTTTGAACTTGCTGATTAGTTGTTATATTTGCTTAAAAGAAGTAGAGGGAATATTTAAAATTTGTCCCCCAACTGTATTATCTTCTTAAACATAAAATATTTTTTTTGGTAAATTTTTGATGATTGTACACTCCCTCTTCATCAAAAAATATATCTCTAGAGACTACAAACATGTGAGTTTTTGGATTATACAATATATATGCCTTACGTATTTCAGAATATCCCACAAGAATGCATGGATCACTCTTGGGGTCCAAATTTGTTCTAACTTCATCATTGACATGTGCATATGTAAGACAACCAAAAGCTCTCAAATGTCGTACAATGGGTTTTATGTCATATCATCCTTCATGTGGAGTATTCATGTGTAGTACTCTTATGGAGCATATATTATGAATGTACACTAATGTATCAACTACATAAGACCGCTAATAAATGTTCAAACCTTTTTTCTTCAACATAATTATTTCCATTTCTACAACGGTTCTATTTTTCTCTCAACTACCCCATTTTGCTATGGTGTATAGGCAATAGTGAGCTACCTCTTCATGTCATATTGTTTACAAAAATCATTGAACTCATTTGAACAAAATTCTCCTTCATGGTCAGTTATCAAACACTTTATTTTATATCCACTTTTATTCTAAACCAATTCTTTGAAAATCTTGAACAAACCAAAAGCTTCATCTTTCTGTTTCTAAAAGTACACCCAACACTTCCTTGAAAAATTAATATTGAATATGAGAAAATATGAATATTAAACCAAACCTTATGTTTGCATAGGTCCACAAAAATCAAAATGTACAAGTTGGAGTGGGTATGAGGCCTTTCATACTTTGCATTTTGGAAACTCCTTCATTGCATGCTTTCTAATCACACATGATTCACACACACCCTTGTGCTCTCCAACCTGAGGTAGTTAATTTACCATATCTTGTGAAGATAAAATTTCTACAATTTTAAAATTCAAGTGTTTGAATCTGAGATGCCAAAGATGATTCTTATCTTCAAGTGCTATGTGTGCCATATTCATACTCCATTTTCCTCTAAAATTTAAAGGAAACATCTAGTTCTTTGTCATAGGACCAATGGTGATCATACGATTCCTATTATTCTTATCATAAATGATATATGTGTTGTTATCAAACACAACTTTATAGTTTTTTTCTACAAGTTGTCTAGCACTCAACAAATAATTCTTCAAATTTTAAGCATAGTAGAGATCATGAATTTTGTTTGTGCCTTCTTTGCAACCAACCTCCATGGTGCCTTTTGTAGCCACATGCAAAAAATTATTATTCCCAATAATTACATGGTCTTGGAATTCTCATTCACATCAACAAACAACTCTTTTCTTCTATTCATGTGGTTAGAACAACAATAATATAGATACCAAACTTCCTGACTAAGTTTTTTAGCCATGTTACTAGTCAAAAATAAATTACCTTATTCAACTTCATCCTCACATACATAGTGGGATATTATATATCCATTTGTGGTTTTCACTCTACAATATCATGCAATGTAGCCCATTTTATGACAATTGTAGCATTCAACTATTTTTTATCAATCCTTGCATATCCTCTTCCTCCTCTACCTCTTGAGTAATTATGATTTATTCCTCTTCCATGTTCTTGTTTACTTATGCTTGGACTAGATTTATCATTGTAAAAAAAAATAGTTTAGAATTAAAAGCATTCTCCTAATTTTATTTACAAGTTTCTCTTAGTCTTTCCTCCTATGAAATAAGAGAACCAACTAGAAAATCAAATTCAAGTGTAGATAGAGTCCCAAAAAAATGATATGGTAGAATAATTTCATCCTCTAACAGGGTCTTCAATATGATTTTTGTTGTAAAAGCAATAATTTCTCTTGGGTTTTATCCAATGTCTAATCCCTAACAATCCTCTCAGTTGAAGAGGTCTATGGGATACATTGATTCAGATGAGGAGTGCTTTAAAAAAACTCTCATGAATTATTTTTGGAGACTTCAAATCTCCCCTATCTCCTTCCCACAAATAGCATTGAGGACTTTCATAACTTTTTTACTGAATGTTAGTTGATGGATGTTCAGATTAAAGGGGTAAAATACACCTATAGCAATAGGAGTTTTTGGTATCAACACATCCAAGTAAAACTTGATAGGGTTTTCTTATCCCAAGAAGCTAATTTGGTTATGGGTTATGACACACTTATTTTTCTTCCCAAAGTTATATATGATCATTACCCTTTTATTTTTGAAGTCGATAAAGGCCCTTGTTTCAAAATCCCATTAAGATTTGAATCTATGTGGACACAACACCCAAATTTGCATGTGCAAATTGATGATTTGTGGTAATTTTACTGTCATGGGTTTTTTATTTTTAGATTTTCTCAAAAAATTAAGTGTTTCAAAGAAAATATTCAAAAATAAGGAGCAGATTCTATAGAAACTAAAATTTATTGAACTCCAAATTCAGAATGAGTAGCTCAATGATCAACTCAAAAATAAAGAGAGATAACTTATTGTAGACTACCATAATGTGCTAGCTAAATAGGAGAATTTATGGAGGCAAAAATCAAGGGCCCTTTGGCTCAAGGAGGGGGACTTAAACTCAAAATTATTTCATGCCACTAACCTCAGGCACCGAAGTTTGAATAAAATTAAAAAATTAATCAAAAATAATGGATCCATCATTAGGGATATTTTTGAGATTCAAAATGAAACTTCATTCTTCTTTGAAAATATTTTGGGAGACAACCCTCAAATTTCTACCCAAGATAGAAGACTATTGCTCCATCATATCCCCAACGTGGTCACTTCATATATGAATTTGGCTCTTATCAAACCTCTCATACTTGATGACATTAAAGACGCTCTCTTATTTATGCACCCTGATAAAACCCCAGGCCTTGATGGATTTTCCTCCTGGTTATATCAAATCTTTTGGGTTATCATTGGGCTTGACATCTACAATTCCATTATTAAACTTTAGAAAACTAAATCCATACCTAGAAGCATCAACTCCACTTTCATTACCTGTGTTCCCAAAGGGTCTGTGTGCCAATATATGTCAAATTTTAGACATATTAGCCTATGTAATGTCCATTACAAAATTCTTACTAAAGCCATGGCCACAAGAATCAAAGATATTATTCCTTAGATCATAGACCCTTGTCAATAAAGCTCTATCAAAGGGAGAAATATTATTGATGGTATCATCACCTTGCATCAAGTTCATCATTCTGCTAACCTTAATAAATGAGCTACCTTGTTTTTAAAAATTGATATGAACAAGGCTTTTGATAGAGTTAATAGATATTTTTTTATTGTTGTCCTCAAATTTAGGTTCCATAGGGAGTGGGTTGATCTTGTTCATGGCTACATATCTAATCTCTGGTTTTCAGTCTTGGTCAATGGATCTATAGAAATATTTTTCCCAAGTAACAAGACCTTAGATAGGGTGATTCTCTATCCCCCATCCTATTCATAATATTGATTAAATCCTTGGGAAGAGCACTTAAAAATGCCTACTCCAATGGTATAATTTCAGGCATTAATGCAACGTGCAACTTAAGGGCCCTTTCTCACCAATAGTTCATTGATGATACCATCATTGGTACTCATGCTTCTATGTGGGAAGCAAAATACATTAAGAGTATTCTTGATACTTATGAGGAGGTTGTAGGGCAGAAAATTAATTATGTTAGAAGTAAAATCTTCTTCATTAACACTCCCCCATAGAAACAAGCTAAGATCGCATGCATTTTTCAATGTGTTATATTTCAGTTACCTACTAAATTTTTGGTCACATGTTTTGGTGGGTCAGCTTCTCCAATGATGACTCTAGCTTTTTCAACATGATTCTTTTATTTTTATTTATAATTCTAATGGTGGAACATTTGTGGTTAGCATGAATATTTGTCTTGCTATCAGTACTCATATTTGGTTCTCCCATTTTCCTTCTATAAAGTGTATAATTTTCCAAGGTAGGACCTATCATTGGGTTTACCTCATGGTGGTCTCCTCCAAGAATATCAAATCCTTAGTGAGACTCTCAAGCTGCTTCTCAAGAACCATGCTAAATATGCTCCTACTAATAAATATTTTATATATGTCTAGGTTGAGGTCTATTGAGTATACTATTTGTTTTCTTGCTAGGTTTATCTCATAATTTTGGTCTTTTGATCCCCTGTGTGGGACTTTAATCACTTGTTCTAATTTCTATAATTCTTCTACATGGGTTTTTTGAGTCCTATGTCCAATATTGCATAGACATATATTATAGTTTATGTAGAGATTTTGGTAAAACCCCTGCATGGGAATTTTATTCTAGCTCCTTTACAGGTTTCTCAAGTAGTAATATCTTTTATGAAACCCTTGCATCAGTATTGATTGGCTTGTATCCTTGTGTTTATGTTGTCGTATGACCATCCAACCTACTCAGTTGTTTTTTGGGCCTCTTTGCTTTGGTTGTTGTTGGTCATTGTGCGGGCATATTTTATTCTATGCTACTATTTTAGCTATGAGTTTATGTACCTAGGTTTTGGACCCATTTAATTTATGTATTTAAGCATTTTTACTTGCCAAACAAAAATCAAGTGTAGAAAAATATTTACTCTCCTACAAAATTATTGCAACATGATTCCATTTAGGGGTAATATATCTCAATACCTTCTTCACAATACCTCTTTCTTCAAGGTCTCTCCTAGGGTGGTCATCTTGTTCACCACATACTGTACTCTAGTGCAATAATCACCCATACTTTAAGCCTCTTTCATTAGTATATTCTCAAAATATTTCTTCATGGTCTGCAACTTAACCATTATAACTTGGTCACTTACTTGGTAAGCCTATAAAATATACATCCAAGACTCTTTGGCTGATGTGGTAATATCAATACATGAAAATTAACTGTTGTCAAGAGTAAAATAGATATGGTAGAGGGCTAATGAATTATTCTTCTTTATTTCCCTTTTTGTTGTCCTAATATTTCCTTGTAATGTGTTCCAATAAGGTGGTTTTTCATAACCACTCTCTGCTACCTCCCAAAGATATTTTCCAATTAACAAGTTTCTCATATTTATGCTCCAATAATCATAATCTTCATTAAATTTTAGAATGGGTAACAAGTTGTTGAAATTGGCCATTAGACACAAGTAGCAATAAATGAAATATTTCTTTAATGAACATGTCAAATAACTTGATAAATTTATAGACTTAACATGAACCTAAGTTCACTCAAACTCAAAAACCAAACAAGCTCTCATACCAAATGAAGTAAATTTCCCAAAAACAAAGAGCACCAAAGTGTAGCAAAAACTATAGCAATAAAAAAATTGTAGTAGTGCATGATAGTATAAATTTTAAGGACCAAAATTACTCAAAATTTTATAAAAATTTTAAAATAAAATTCTTAAACCAACAAACACTATCACCACATAATAATAAAACACCAACATAAATTATGTCCATAACATAAATTATGTCAATAGCATTAGTCTATAGGTCACTGCATTTTTTGTTTGTATATTACCTAATGTTGACTTGTTTTGTTTCTTCTTTAGTTAGGATAGTGCACTTTAAGGGGGAATGTTAGAGTTAAAGTGCACTATGCCTTCACCTTGACACTTGTCAGCTTCTCTTGACAAGTGTCATGTGTTGAATATAGGCTTATGCCTATATATTATAACCATTTTTATCAATAAAATAATCCCCTTCAGTTTAAGTCCCAACAATTTGTATCAGAGCAGGCTTTCCTTGCCCTGTGAAACCCCTTGAGGGGGGATTTCCCTCAGGGTGTCTGAAGGTGCCAAATTGCTTTCTGACCTTCCAAAATTACATCAAATCCATCCCACCCTGGGAAAAATTCAAAATGAGATCCACCCCACCCAGGGACGAATTTTGAATTCGCTCTGGTGTAGGACGAATTCTAGGTTCAACGGGAAAAAAGAGAAATATGCCTTCACCTTGACACTTGTCAGTTTCTATTGACAAGTGTCATGTGTTGAATATATGCTTATGCCTATATATTGTAACCATTTTTATCAATAAAATAATCCCCTTCAGTTTAAGTCCCAACATTTGGTATCAGAGCTCCAGGCGGTCTCTTGAGCTTGTGAGCTTGTGGGAGGATTTCCCTCATGGAAATCCTCCCCCCCCCCCATTTTTTTAATTAAAGTAATAAACGACAACTAAGGTGAAAAAATAAATGACAATCACCATTTTGTCATATCATAAATCAGTTGTCATTACTTGGCAAATCCACCACCTTTCACATTTTCCATTTTGAAAATAATACAGCAAAAATAAACGACAATCACCATTTTGCCATATCATAAATCATGTATCACTTATGGATTCTCGCAATTGCTTGGTCACTCCAAAATGCCCCAAAGGTGTCCATGAACCCTTTGGTCAACCCAAAAGAGCCCCAAAGGTACCCATAAGGTTAGCTAATTGGGGGCATTTTGGGAAGACCCAGATGGTCAGATTTCCCCAATTTGACCTCCATCAACGGAACATCACCATAAGTTCATTGCAAGTGAAATAGGATCAGTTTTTATAGCCACATAATCAGATTGATGTTGTTTTGGTGTCTATAGATGCCCCTTTTTGGGATGCGCTATGCATGGCGTAGCGTCGAGCAAAAATAGATAACCAAAGCACTAATGATTAGGGTTTCTTGGTAACCTAACCAAATTTTAATGCCCCAAACATGGAAAGGGGATGCATTCTTGAATCTTTGCTTTTGACGAGCTAAGGAATTTGATTTCAAGTATTAACCTATTTTTGTGAGGTATGACTTGAGCTTGGTCATTGATCAGTCATGAATAGGCAAAGGGCACAACCTTTTGTCCACAAGGCATCCCCTAAAAGGTTAAACATTGGTCCTAACAACTTTTACAACAATTTTGGAAGGTCAAAAAGCTAGTTCCAGATAGGCTATCAACCAAACCTGTACTGAGGATCACCTAATTAGCTCCACTACCTCCTTTGTTGTATTTAGTCAAATTAATCTGTGGTGAAATCTAGGATACCATAAGCTAGCTCATCCACATGCAAACATTGATCTGCACACAAGTTAATGCGGCAGATATATCATCATGCGGGATGTTTGCCATGAGTGACCGATAGGCTATCGACCAAATTGGTACTGAGGTTTATCTCATGACCTTCTGAATGCTAAGAGTTCCAGGGATTCAATTAGCAGAAAGCATAAAGACTTATATTGATACCCAAGATATAAAAGCAATATAAAATAGATGGCCATTTTTATTGATATGCTTTCAAAGTCGTGTTACAATATGTCTCCTTCCTTTTTAGGGGATAGGAGCATCAAATGTTGATCTTTTACAACTTGTTTTAGAATTCCTTCTTTCGTGTGTCCACATATAAAGTGGGCGGACCAAAACGTCACCGTCACTTGTATATATGAATGTTGATTCTCTGCTTCTCCTTTATCTCCTTATTTTTTAATTATTATGGTGAAATGGTGATTTCACTATCATACACACGTCCTACTGACTCTTTTTTTGTTTCTTTGAAACCTGCGTTTGTGAGTTTCACTATCATACATAGGTTCTACTAACTCTTTGTTTGTTTCTTTGAATGTAGGTTTCAGGTATCAAAGGAGAAGCAGAGAATCAACATTCATATATACAAGCGGCAGTGACGTTTTGGTCCACCCACTTTATATGTGGACACACGAAAAGAAGGAATTCTAAAGCAAGTTGTAAAAGATCAACATTTGACGCTCCTATCCCTTAAAAAGGAAGGAGATGTATTGTAACATGACTTTGAAAGCATATCAATAAAAAGGGCCATCTATTTTATATTGCTTTTATATCTTGGGTATCAATATGAGTCTTTATGCTTTCTGCTACTTGAATCCTTGGAACTCTCAGCATTCAGAAGGTCATGAGATAAACCTCAGTAACGGTTTGGTTGATAGCCTATCGGTCACTCGTGGCAAACCTCTCGCATGACGATATATCTGCCACATTAACTTGTGTGCAAATCTATGTTTGCATGTGGATGAGCTAGCTTATGGTATCCTAGATTGCATCGTAGATTAATCTGACTAAATACAACAAAGGAGGTAGTGGAGCTAATTAGGTGATCCTCAGTACATGTTTGGTTTATAGCCTATCTGGCACTGGCTTTTTGAACTTCCAAAATTGCTATAAAAGTGGTGAGGACCACTGTTTAACCTTTGAGAGGATGCCCCGTGGACAAAAGGTTGCGCCCTTTGCCTATTCATGAGTGATCAATGACCAAGCTCAAGTCACACCTCACCAAAATAGGTTAATACTTGAAATCAAATTCCTTAGCTCGTTAGAAGCAAGGATTCAAGAATGCATCCCCTTTGCATGCTTAGGGCATCAAAAGTTGGTTAGGTTACCAAGAAACCCTAATCATTAGTGCTTTGGTTATCTATTTTTTCTCGGTGCTGTGCCATGCACAATGCATACCAAAAAGGGGCATCTGTAGACACCAAAACAACACCAATCTGATTATGTGGCTGCAAACACTGATCTTGTTTCACTTACAGTGACCTTTTGGTGATGTTCCTTTGATGGAGGTCAAATTGGGGAAATCTAACCATCTGGGTCTTCCCAAAATTCCCCCAATTAGCTAACCTTATGGGTACCTTTGGGGCTCTTTTGGGTTGACCAAAGGGTTCATGGACACCTTTGGGGCATTTTGGAGTGACCAAACGATTGCGGGAATCCATAAGTGATGCAGGATTTATGATATGGTGAAATGGTGATTGTCGTTTATTTTCACTGCATTGTTTTCAAAATGGAAAATGTGAAAGGTGGTGGATTTGCAAAGTAATGACAACTGATTTATGATATGGCAAAATGGTGATTGTCGTTTATTTTTACGCACCATAGACTGTCATTACTTTAATATAGGCTAACCATTATCGTTTATGTTTTTTCGTTTGTCCCCTACTAAGATGCAAAATTACTCAAAATTTTATAAAATTTTAAAATATAATTCTAAACAAAAATACCTTTCCAAAAATGTATCACATGTGAAAAACGGAGGCATAAAAAAATATCTATGAGCTTTGAAAGTTAACTGCAGGTTTCAAAAATAAAGGACAACAAGCATATTTTTCACAAATGAATGGAATGAAATGTTGTTTTTTATTTCAAATGAAATAAAAAATATTATATATTTTATTTCACAATATTCTATAGCTATAAAACTCTATTTTACATTTTCAAGAGATAAAAAGATGTTACAATGCTTCATTTCACATTCTAGGAAGTCCAACAGTCATGGTGACCCTTCAAGGCCTATAGAAACTTTTGGGTTTCTTCAAATTTGTGGAAAATTTTTTGGTTTTCTCTTAATTTGTCATCATCAATATCCAATAATAACTCCATTAACATTAAAATATTTGATGAAATGTTGGATTAATTTTTTCAAAGCTAAAGCATTATATACTGCATTGAGTACTAGTGCTACCATTATTTGTTGGAATTTATGGTTTCAACGAAATCCTAAAATTTTTAAAAGTAAATCTCAAATCATTCCCAAGTATGGAACCATATTATTTTTTATTGCAAAATATTTATAGACATGTTGGTCATGATGGGAAGTTTCAAATGTGAAAAAAAGCTTGCAACAACTTCGTTACAATATTTGATCATACATGGAAGAGTCATATGTAATATTAAAACAAAACACCTACTTTGATCTAGGGTGAAATAGAAATATCTAAAAGTTAGGCTTTTCAAAATAATTTTTTATGGTATTTCTAAAGAAAATCCAAGAAAAACTTGTAGAGGTGGTGTTTTTCAAAATAATGAAGGAAACATTATCCTCACTTGCTCAAAATTATATGGAACCTCAACTAAAAAATATGCAAAGGCTAGGGCATTTCATACATGGATTAAAATTTATAATTAAAATAATATGGATATATATTTTAATTGAGGGGGATTCATAAATTATCGTTAATGCTATCAACAAAAACAGATGTGGTTATTGGATAAAATATAATATTATTATTGATTGACTAGGACCACTTTTGAAAGTTGTAATAGACTAGGTGTTTTTTAGTTTAATTTTTTTTAATTATTTTTAATGTCTAAAGTTAGTCAAAATTGAAAAACTCTACCAATATTGTAATGTCTAATATTTTGATGACAAGATATTTGAAAGAAATTTGGATTTATTAGCATACTTATATTATTGTTAGCATCTTAGCTTAACTATAGCTTATGGTTAATCATCTTTCACATTTGGAGGACTTATGGTTGTACAAATTCTATTTAAGCATATTTATGAATACAAATTTTAGCTTTTTTATCCATATTAGTTGGAATTAGAGCTAGAGATCAATCATGGATTAGATTTGATCAACCTGGTTTAGATATTACTCTTTTGGATTGCATTGATTCATGCAAGTCCTATAGGATATTTTTTGTTGCTAAGTTTGGTTTTAGAAAAAGTATTTGAAGTTCCAAATTTTGGATTGCTATATATTCTTAAAACCAGATTTGGGAGCTTGAAGCAATAGTTTAGTTCAATATTAAGTTAATATCTAAAGTGCTTCTTATATTTTGTATATGTTTTACTATTGGCGTTTTTGCCACATTGTTTTTGTTGTTGCTGTTCATGCAAAATAACCAAGTTTGTGCAAAAGTGAAACTATCGCGATATCGCGACATGTCACGATATCGTGACCTGTCGCAGTTTCACGGTGCCAAATGCAGAAAAGAGCTAAGTCAAGAAAGTGTCACGATATCGTGACATGTCGCATTTTCGTGACCTGTCGCATTTTCATGGTCAAAACAGTCAACGGAAGCAGAGAAGCCAAATTGTCGTGATATCGCGACATGTTGGTGTTTCGCGACTTGTTGCGGTTTGGGAGCATTAAAATGAAAGTTGTCGCGATATCGTGACATGTCGTATTTTTGTGACTTGCGGTGACCATAGAGCAGAACAATAGAAAATGTCATGATATCACGACATAAAGCAACAGAGGGCAATGTCAATGGAAAATGTCACGATATCGTGACATAAAAGTGAGAAAGGCGCAAACGGTACGGACTGGCGTGATATCGTGACATGTCACGTTATCACGGAAGAGCTAAAAGATAGACACAAGGCATGAAAGATGTCACGATTTCGTGACATTTTTGAGGACGAAGCTAAACAGGAGGAACTTGTCGTGATATCGCGACAGGAAGCGACAACGAAGGCGAAGGCAAGAAAATGTCACGATTTCGTGACATATTGGGGTGGAAGGACCAAGTGCGAAGAAATGTCACGATTTTGCGACATGTCATGTTTTCGCGAGGAGGAAGCAAGGAGGCAGCCAAATTGTACGGAATGTCACGACATCACGACATGTTGATTTTTTGTGGCCTAAAAGCATCAAAGTAAAGGAAGACAAAAAATGTCACGATTTCACGACATATTGTGGAGATAAAGCCAAATGGAGAAACATGTCACGATTTCGCGACATGTTCCATTTTCCCGAGGCAAAGATAGACATAAGGAGAGGATAGAGCCATGTCACGATTTCGCGACATGTTTGACAGGAAAGACCAAGTGCGGAGAATTGTCATGATATCGTGACATGTCACGTTTTCACGATGAAGGAGCCCGAAAGACAATGCTAAGTACGGACTATCATGATTTCGTGACATGTCCTATTTTCGCTCCTTGTAGGAAGAAAAGGACACAGAAAGAGAAGATGTCATGATTTCATGACATGGTGAAGTTTTCGTGACTTGGAGTAGCGAAGAAGGCAGGCGAAGGAGAATGTCGCGATTTCATGACATGTTGAGGAAGACAAAGCTAGACTAAGAAAAGATGTCACGATTTCGTGACATGTCACATTTTCGTGACTGGTGGCGGAGAGAGAAGGCAGCAAGGTAAAAGTGTCATGATTTCGTGACATGTCGCATTTTCATGACCTATCACATTTTCACGACCAAGGCAATAACAAAGGCTCGATATAGTTCTGTTTGCATTTTCCTTCAGGATTGCATAGGAGAACGTGCGGAGGAGATAAGGATCAATTAAAGGCTCTCCAATGGATTATGAGATCGTGGTCAAAGAGGCTCAAAGATTAAATGTTGCTGATTACCGATGTGCGCAAGATAGAAGAGCCTGAGGCAGTTTTCGATGCCACCAAAATTGAAGAGGCCTCCAACATTAAAAGTTATGTTCATGATCTCCTGACAATTTTTGGCTTGCTCTGATGATGGTCATTTAATGTGTGATTTCTCCGAGGCAGATTAAGGGGGATTGTTTCTCCTTTCAAGTGCACATTTTGCGGATCACCTCTTCGAAATCTGTTGTATGTTTTAAATGTTGTGATGCAAAAGAGAGAGGGAAGACCTCTATAAATATTCATGTATATCTAAAGCAAAGAAGGTTAGACATTTTGCAAGAAAACTCTCTAAGTTCTCTGCATCAATAGAAGAGACTCGGCTTCTGAGATTTGCAAGCATTCTTCTGTGTATGGTTTCCTTCTATTTTAAAGTCATTTTTGTTTATGCTCATGTTCCTGCTGTTAAGTTCTGAATTCTGCATTTTGGATTCGAACGTTGCTAGTTAGTGAGTAGATTTTGGAATGCGATCTGGGGGTTATCTCTACAAAGGTGTGAGTTTAATTTTGTTGCTTTCTTTCTTAGATGTTGTTATAAAACTTGGTGAAATTCCTGTTGTTAGTCTGCCCCAAATTATACACTTTGGCCTGTGGCCATATTTCCATCTCTTTCTTGTTATTTCCCTTCCTTTCTGTTATTTCCCATTTCTTTCCTGCATCTTTATCTTCAAAACCAGTTTAGATTAGTTTGGGAGCCAACCCTCTCTGGAGATTGGCCCGGGAGACTTCTCTCTCTCTCGGCCTTTCAATGTTGGCCAAGTCTAGGGCGCATATACATACAAAATCCTTTCCTATGGCAGATTTGTGACCAACAATTTTTGGCACGCCCGGTGGGACAGACTATTTCTGTCTCCAAAGATCCACAATCGGTGGGACAAGCATTATTTCAACTTGACAAACCCACCTGTGCCAATAGTTTTTGGCATGCCCGGTGGGACCCTAAAAGTTCCACTTCCAATAGTATTAAGGTTTAATGTTCACCTTCATGCTATATAATTAGAACATTTGGCGACTCAGCACTACCCAGAAGCCTCCGAACGTGGATACAGTGAAAGTTGTACTTCATGATCACAAGATCGAAGGCCAAAAAATCTAAAAATCCCATTGAGTTTTTTGAACTTGACAATCAAAGATTAAGCGAACACCCTAAGTTGGTCTCCCCACCACTTATATCCTCTACAACATCCTCACAAATTGCTAGTGTGTTCTCTGTTCCTTCAAATTCATCTAGTACTGCTACTAGTTTTCCACCTCTACAGCCATATGCACCAGTCCAAATGGCCCAACATCCTCCACCAAGGAAGTTCTCAGCATGGAATGATTCGGGAGCCTTGAATTTATCGACACAGAATCAAGTACCTCAAGCTACTTTGAAAGCTTTGTCGACCTATGATGGTACTAGTAAAACTGCCTATGAACATATTAATGATGTAGCCTCTTTGGTGGCTATCCATGACATAACCGACGAAGACGTGATGGTAAAATTGTTGGTATTATCACTGAGAGGAAAATTGTTGTATTGGTACCGAACATTGCAACCAGGCACCATTGCATCATGGGATCAATTAGGAGAACTGTTAGTCAAGAACTTTCATGAACAAGCTGATCCATACTCCTTGTTGCATCAATTTAATGCGATCCAAAGGCACCCATAGGAGGAGATAGCTGACTTCAATGTCAGGTTTACCAGAAGCTGGTAGAGAATTCCTGATGGTCTTCGGCCCGCTCATGAGCTAGCTACATTCTATTACCTCAGAGCCTTCAACATAGACATCGGCTTGGCTGTCTAGCAGTCCAACGTGACTACATTTCTAGAGCTGTTCGAACAAGCACAAAAGGTGGAAGCTGACTTGATTGCCATAGGTAGACTTCCTCCAAAGGTAACAATGCCCATCTTACCTGATCTTCCTAAGCATTTGTATTCTAGTTCATTTTCATAGCCTATGCCTTCCATGTATCCTATTCCATCATGGAGCTCAAGTGCACCTCAGATCGCACCTATTCCAGTTCCCCAGCTCCTTGCTCCAACTATTCCATAGTTTCCTGCACCAATCATTCTGTAATTACTAGCTCCCACTTCATTCCCAACATTGCCTGCACTTCCAGCACCTCTACCTCTATCGGCACCTCCTACGCCCTCAAACCCTGATCCTTTCGCAATCCTATTACAAGAGGTACAATCGGCTAATTCAGCTATAAGAGCGATGGGAAATAAAATCACAGTTCTTGAAAGAAAGCAGGCTGAGAGAGATTTCCAACCCAGGAGATTTCAACCTCTGCCAATCACTAGAGAACAAGTGGCCTCAACAAGTAAGGTGCCTAAAAAGAACCTGACTGTGTTGACGAATGAGGAAGCTGGCCCTACAAAAAGAACATATTGGTGCTCTACATGTAATGATCCACACGACGAAGACACTTGTATGGTTCATCTGAACTATGTGCAAACCTTGGCCGCAAGCTCTTTTGGAGGACAAGTTAATATGATTTCTGAGGTGGATCATAATTTTATGGTTCCATCTGAAGAACAAGTCTCAGTTCTCATGAGAACTGGGAAGAAGCCAGTCACTGTAGATCTAGCAGAGATGGAACCATTAAGGGTACCGACTGATCCAAAGATGTAGAATGAAAGAAGACAAGTACAAGTGAAAGCTCCTATTTTAGTACCAAATCCAGATTCACCTGTTCTATTGAAATATCTTTTGCCACCATGAGCAAAGGAAAGATTGCAAGAAAAAGCCTCAGCTTTACAGGCAAGAGCTGAAACAGAGGACCGAGCCAGAGAAAAGCTCAAGTACCCATATTTGACTAAAAGACTAAGGGTAGAAGCCACTCAGCAATATCGGAGCAAATATGAAGACATTAATGAAAAGAGGGAGTCTGGTGCATCTGCATACAATATTGTCAAAGAATTGAAGAAGATTCCAGCCAAGGTTAGTCTCTATGATACTTTACAATTACCTGGGCAAGTTGATCTATTACAAGAATCATTGAAGTCTATGAAAGATAGTGAGAAGAATCCTACCCAGATGATTTTTGCTCAAACATTAACTACTTCAGCCACTGGAAAAAATAGACCACCCCCATTTTATTTGTCACTCAGAATGGAGGGTTGGATAGTGCACAACTGCATGATTGACTTCGGTGCAGCAACAACAGTCATGCCAAAGGCGGTTTGTGAAGTCATGGGAATGGAGTATACAAGAAGTAGCCCCGGTGTCTTGCGGTTGGATGGGACTCCCATGAAAATAGTGGGTGTAATCAAGGATGTTCCTATTGCTCTACATAGTATGCCTCAGATTACGATAATTCAAGAGATAGTTGTGGTCGATTTGGAACCATATTTTAGTATGTGTTTGTCGAGAGAATTTACTGCCAAGCTGGGAGGTTATCTTTCTCTGGATTATTCTCACTTGGAAATTCCTTTCAAAGGAAGAAGAGTCCGGATCTACAATAAGAAGCCTTCTACTTTTCATGTAGAGAAGATAGAAGAAGAAGAAAGATCCAAACATTCTGTCAATCTGATCACTGAAGAGTTGCAAGATCCTGATTTGATGGATGAAGTCCTGGATAAGCTTCACTTGGAGGATGAGTTTTCAATGCTCGATTTTAATGCCATGGTGGAAACTAAGATTGGTTGTTATTCTATTCTCAAAACTGAAAAGGCTCAAGAACAGAATGATGGAAGTCAAGATCAGCTCTATTTCGATGGAGCACAATGCAGAAATGGCACTGGCACTGGGACTGTTCTAGTATTACCTTCTTGTACTTTGACCTGGAGCTGCATAGATAATACCGTAGAGGATGAGGCTTTATGCTTAGGTTTCAAGATGGCTGAGACACTTGGAGCGCGACAGTTGCAAATCTTTGGTGACTCTGAGCTGATTATCAATCAGGAGACCACTGAGTGTCTGTCCAAGGTCTGGGATCCAGGAGATCATAGAGCCATGTTTGGGTTCGTGTCTCTCCCGAGAGTTCACAGCTAAATTCGAGAGTTACCTTGTACATAGAAAAAAAAAAAGAAAAAAAAAAAATTTTATTAACTTTGGCTCTTTTTGCATGCGAGCCTGCAGGTACGTTTATTTCTCTTTCTTTTTCTTTTCCTTCCTTCCTAGCAGTTAGTGGCTTTCTCTCTACTTCTTTCTTCACTTCCTTACTTCATTCCCTTCCTCTTTTACTCCTTGTTCCTCTATACATAATCAAGCCACTACTGTTGTTTCTACTCCCCTCTCTGATGTTCCCATTTCTACTTTCCCTTTCTTCTAGTCCTTTGTCTTGTGAGTACTTCATCACAGCCACAGTTTCTACTATCATCTCCATTCCATCCACTTCCATTTCATTATCTGTTTCATAGCATCCCAGTAGCTGGTAGCATAGTAGCACCCTATTGTTGTATCTACTATTTCTACTCCTTCATCTTCCATCCTTCCATCATTCACCATTCCCGTTCTACGGCCTGCACATCTGCTGGCCATCACTCCATTCATTTCCCTTTTTGTAGTTCAGGTGCTTTTCACTACTGCCATGGAGATCCTTGCACAGCACCTGGTGATTACCTAGCTCATCCGAGCTAGGCAAAGTGTAGTAGTTCTCAAGAAATAAAGGAAGTTCTGTTCTTCCACAAATTTTTGTTGAAGGTCCTATTTTTTAGAGTCGAGTACCAGCAAGAGCTTGTTGCAGCAGCCTGCAGAGACGTCCAACATCAACCAGCACTAGTTCTTTCTGCTCCTCTAGTTGCTTGACTCTATTTCCCAATGGATAAAGGCCTGAGGTTCGTGCATACAGTAGAACTATATACCCCATGAGCCACCAAGAATGTTGGCATTTTTGCCACATTGTTTTTGTTGTTGTTGTTCATGCAAAATAACCAAGTTTGTGCAAAAGTGAAACTGTCGCGATATCGCGACATGTCGCATTGACCTATCGTAGTTTCGCGGTGCCAAATGCAGAAAAGAGCTAAGTCAAGAAAGTGTCACGATATCGCGACATGTCACATTTTCGTGACCTGTCGCGTTTTCATGGTCAAAACAGTCAACGGAAGCAGAGAAGCCAAATTGTCGCGATATCGCGACATGTTGGTGTTTCGTGACTTGTTGCGGTTTGGGAGCATTAAAATGAAAGTTGTCGTGATATCGCGACATGTCGCGTTTTCATGACTTGCGGTGGCCACAGAGCAGAACAATAGAAAATGTCATGATATCGCGACATAAAGCAGCAGAGGGCAATGTCAATAGAAAATGTCACGATATCGCGACATAAAAGCGAGAAAGGCGCAAATGGTATGGACTGGCGCGATATCGTGACATGTCACGTTATCGTGGAAGAACTGAAAGATAGACACAAGGCATGAAAGATGTCACGATTTCATGACATTTTTGAGGATGAAGCTAAATAGGAGGAACTTGTCACGATATCGCGACAAGAAGCGGCAACGAAGGCGAAGGTAGGAAAGTGTCGCGATTTCGTGACATATTGGGGCGGAAGGACCAAGTGTGGAGAAATGTCACGATTTCGTGACATGTCGCATTTTCGTGAGGAGGAAGCAAGGAGGCAGCCAAATTGTACGGAATGTCATGACATCACGACATGTTGATTTTTCATGGCCTAAAAGCATCAAAGTAAAGGAAGACAAAAAATGTCACGATTTCGTGACATATTGTGGAGATAAAGCCAAATGGAGAAACATGTCACGATTTCGTGACATGTTCCATTTTCGTGAGGCAAAGGCGGACATAAGGAGAGGATAGAGCCATGTCACGATTTCGTGACATGTTTGACAGGAAAGACCAAGTGCGGAGAATTGTCGTGATATCGTGACATGTCACGTTTTCATGATGAAGGAGCCCGAAAGACAATGCTAAGTACGGACTATCGCGATTTCGTGACATGTCCTATTTTTGCTCCTTGCAGGAAGAAAAGGACATAGAAAGAGAAGATGTCACGATTTCGTGACATGGTGAAGTTTTCGTGACTTGGAGTAGCGAAGAAGGCAGGCAAAGGAGAATGTCACGATTTCGTGACATGTCAGGAAGACAAAGCTAGACTAAGAAAAGATGTCATGATTTCGTGACATGTCGCATTTTCGCGACTGGTGGCGGAGAGAGAAGGCAACAAGGTAAAAGTGTCACGATTTTGCGACATGTCGCATTTTCGTGACCTGTCACATTTTCGCGACCAAGGCAATAACAAAGGCCCGATACAGTTCTATTTGCATTTTCCTTCAGGATTGCATAGGAGAACGTGCGGAGGAGATAAGGATCAATTAAAGGCTCTCCAATGGATTATGAGATCGTGGTCAAAGAGGCTCAAAGATTAAATGTTGCTGATTACCGATGTGCGCAAGATAGAAGAGCCTGAGGCAGTTTTCGATGCCACCAAAATTGAAGAGGCCTCCAACATTAAAAGTTATGTTCGTGATCTCCTGACAATTTTTGGCTTGCTCTGATGATGGTCATTTAATGTGTGATTTCTCCGAGGTAGATTAAGGGGGATTGTTTCTCCTTTCAAGTGCACATTTTGTGGATCACCTCTTCGAAATTTGTTGTATGTTTTAAATGCTGTGATGCAAAAGAGAGAGGGAAGACCTCTATAAATATTCATGTATATCTAAAGCAAAGAAGGTTAGACATTTTGCAAGAAAACTCTCTAAGTTCTCTGCATCAATAGAAGAGACTCGACTTTTGAGATTTGCAAGCATTCTTCTGTGTATGGTTTCCTTCTGTTTTAAAGTCATTTCTATTTATGCTCATGTTCCTGTTGTTAAGTTCTGAATTCTGCATTTTGGATTCGAACGTTGCTAGTTAGTGAGTAGATTTTGGAATGCGATCTGGGGGTTATCTCTACAAAGGTGTGAGTTTAATTCTGTTGCTTTCTTTTCTTAGATGTTGTTATAAAACTTGGTGGAATTCCTGCTGTTAGTCTGCCCCAAATTATACACTTTGGCCTGTGGCCATATTTCCATCTCTTTCTTGTTATTTCCCTTCCTTTCTGTTATTTCCCATTTCTTTCCTACATCTTTATCTTCAAAACCAGTTTAGATTAGTTTGGGAGCCAGCCCTCTCTGGAGATTGGCCTGGGAGACTTTTCTCTCTCTCGGCATTTCAATGTTGGCCAAGTCTAGGGCGCATATACATATCAAATCCTTTCTTGTGGCAGATTTGTGACCAACATTTACTGAGTTTAGAAAAAATCCTATTTTTAAAAGATTATTTTTAATATTTTAGTTTAATAAATTTTATTGAAAGTCAATTTTTTTTTTATATTATATAAATTTTAGTGAAGTTCAAACATTTTTTTTTTAATTTTAAAATTTATTTCTATATATATATATATATATATATATTTAAAAAAATTAATCAAGTAATAGTCCCCTTGATATATGGCCACCTAATTGTTTGGCAATCCACAACATCCAATGACTACCCATTTTCCTAGTAGTGCACACCCACTAGATAAATGTCTAGCTAGCCTTTTGGTGGCCTACTTCTATTCTAAAGCCATCGCAAATTAATGACATTGACTTACATTGTCCAATAGCCCATGCTCTATTAGTGGACAAGCACCTCAAAAAAACTTTATGGGATTTATCCCACATTCAGGACGATACTGGACTAGCGAGCCTTGAAATGGTGCTTTTCACAAAATTCCAATCAACTAGCTCCCCTAGCTAGTGATTGGTTCTTAAGGCCTCTACTAATGTGCCAAAAAGCACTTTATATTATCGAAAATTTGGTAGGATTTATTTTTGATAGGTTTACACTGTCTATTATTGGCAACAAAAGAAGTTACAATATTTTTTTATTATTTTTTGAATGAAGGATGTTTATCCCACATCCCTTGCATGGGAGGCACTAAAGTAGTTTAAATAATACTTTCCATGGAGAGGTTGGTGGAAAGCATTACGGGTTGGTAAATGAATCCATGGTGTATGTTGAGCGTGGTTGATTGGATCTCTTTGTGACACATGGTGTTGATATACACCATAATTGACCTCCACTTGGTTGAAACGTTGGTTGTCTATGTAACCTGAAAAGGTTAACGTATTTTGAATTATAATTAATTAATTTGTACCAATTTTTCAATCATTATAAACATAAAGTAATTGTTTTGGGAATAGGCACAAACTTTCAAGGTGGAACATTATTTTTGTAAATTGCTTCAACAAAAGAAAATTTTGTAATCCATCATTATAAAAGACACATATTTTGTAACTCTTAGAATTTATTTTTATAAAATTTTGGCTTCTACCCGATCCCAAATGACATCATATTTAGAAAATAAAATGAATTATTTATCCCAAATTATTGGTATATTAGGCAATAAATTTCAAGACGTTACAATCCAAAGTGCCCTTGATGTAAATATCTATAACAATGATCTAAGGGCAAATACAATATTTGATGTGAAAGCTTATGATGGGTCTAGGAATCTAGATGTACTAGGTAGTTGGATAATGGACATGGATATGTGATTCTCCTACATTGAGGTTCCTACTAAGAAACAAGTACCTTTTGCTAAAATTAAATTGTCAAAATTAGCCAAGCTTGTAATTATGGAAAGACAAGATGGAAAAAACACCATTGATGGTTTAGTCCAAGCTTTGAAGAAAATATTTTACCCTTCAAATTATGAATAGGAGTTGAATTTAAAATGGTATATATTAACACAAACCTATGATATTATTGTTCAATATTATGTATTTCTATTGATATTATCACTTTGTGTGAAGGATCCAACATAAATATTAATCATAAATTTACAAGTGAGCTAATTGAAACTTTATATCAAGAGTTCAAATATATCTCTTGACTATTTTAGATGTAGCATTCAATCATTCCCAATTGGAATAAAATAAGCTTGTTAGCCAATCAAGAGGTGATCGATATATAGGCCCTATAAATATGTTAAATCAACAACAACAAGTAAATAAAACATATTCATTTTCTTCTCCTTGCACTACTTCCTCTTCCTATTCTTCTTCATATTCTTCTTCTTTTTCTTCATCTATAAGGCCTTCTAATGCTTCTTATTCTCAAAAGTTTTTTTTTTTTTTTTTAAAGCAAGGACATACTACCCTCAATATGTTCAGTTACAAAATATGAAGAAGAAATAATTGGTTGTAAAGTCTTCCAATGAGGACCCAAAATATGGTCCCATTGAGATTGTTGGAGAAGGAAAAATGTGTCAAGAGTTAAAGGGTAAATTGAATATTTTAACTCTTATGCATCACAACTCTTCATTAAGTGGTCATGACAAATTTTTCACCACATGGGCTCACTTCACTCATGAATTTTTTGATAGATTGTATAATTGATAATGCCTCACAGAAAAATCTAATTGTAAGCTTCAATGTCAAAATATTGAAGCTTCCTTTGTGAGCTCATCCTTATCCTTATTATTTGGGATGGAAGGATAGTGGGATCACTTCTAACATCAAATACATTTGCACTATCTCGTTTGCATTTGGTCCTAAATTTGTGGACAAAGTGATGTCACTCCAATGGACTACTATGGATTGTTGCTTGGAAAGCCTTATCAATATGATAGACAAGACATTTATAATACATTCAATAAAACTTATAAATTTTATTTAGATAATAACTAATATATAATTAAGTACACTCAATAAATAAAAAACTTTGTTTTATGTTACAGGTAAGCATGCAAGGCTATAAATCAAGCATAGGATTTGGAAATTATATTTATAAGGCCATAACATGAAGATATACAAGTGCCACTTTACAAATCCAACATAAATGCTTCACTTAAAAATATTTTGTAATCTTATTCACATGTGTTTAAGGAACCTTCTAATATTCCTCCTATTATGGAAATAAATCATAGCATAGATCTTATTCCTCGTGCATTTCTTCCTAATGCACCCATATATAGAAAATCAATTCTTCAAATGAAATAAATTAAAAAGCAAGTTCATGAAACATTCTCTAAAGGATTTATCAAACCAAGTACCTCACCTTGTACTTCACCCATCTTACTTGTCCTCAAGACATATGGTACTTAACATCTATGCATTTATTTTTTGGGCCTTGAATAAAATCATTATAAAGAATAAGTATCCACTACCTAGAATAGATGGTCTATTGGATCAGCTACAAGTGGTAAAGTTCTTTTCAAATATAGATCTAAAAAGTAGGTATCATCAAGTCTAAGTATAGGAAAATACACATGGAATAATGTTCTTTTTTTTTACATGGTGGAAATGGTATCTACTATGAATTCGGGTAGGTTGTTTTACTATTATAGATACCACAATATTTTGTGTTGTCTACCCTAAAAGTCACAATATATATATTTTCATAGTACACCCCTATCACCACCATGTCATGACCATTTTAAACCTTTTATGCCATTGAAAGCACCAAGAAAGGGACAAGAATTCAGTCTAGTGAGGCCCAATATTTGAACCTTGGACCTCTACACCCCTTACGGGATTTGGGGGAACCAATTGGTCTACACATCAAACCTAAGACACATGGAAGATTATATTTAAGAAAAAATAAGGATTATTTGAGTGGATTATTATGCACTTTTGTCTTACAAATGCATCAACTACATTCATGAATGAGGTGTTCAGGAACAACTTGGACAAGTTTATGATAATTTACTTTGATGAAATTCTTATTTTCTTACACACTTGCAAGGAACACCTAGAACATTTAGAACAAGTTTTTAAAACTCTTAAAGAAAATAAATGGTTTGTCAACCTTCCAAATCATTCCTTTACTCAATACTCCATATCCCACCTTTGTTTTATTATTAACAATAAATACATTCAAGTGATTATAGCCAAATTTGAAATCCCTCTCTAATGTACAACTCCTTCTAACATCATAGAGTTAAGAAGTTTCTTGGGAATTTCAAACTTTCTATCACAACTTCATCCATAGTTTTCCACTATTGTAATCTCATTACACCATTTGAATAAAACTAAAGTTTCATTTTAGTGGACAAAGGGTCATTCTCGTTCCTTTGATACATTGAAATACAGACTATGTATAGATCCTATACTTGTCCTTCCTAACCTTTCTCATCCTTTTGAGATAGAGATAGATGCCTCATAGTTTACCCTTGGAGCAGTATTAAAGCAACATGGTCATCTTGTGGCCTACCATTCTGAGATATTCTTAGCTACCAAAAAGAACTACTCTACCTATGATAAATAGTTGTATTTATTGGTGCAAGACATAAAATATTAGAGATATTATATTCTTTGAAAGGAGACTATTGTACATACTAATCACATTCCCCTTAAGTTTCTCCAATCACAAAATAATATTGAAGAAATACACCATATGAAGTGAACAACTTATTTGCAATAGTTTTATTTAGTGATAGTGTACTAAAAAATAACTAATAACAATATATTTGATTATCTGAGTCACCTTCTAGTAGCTTCCACACTGACAATTGTGACTACATCTCATATTTATTTTTAAACATGGCCTACATAGTACACCCTTGATGTAGATTTTAGAAAATTTTACCAACACCTTTTACATCCTTCTTCCAATATAAGCCATTTTCAGGATTTTCATATGAAGGATTGTATGTTATATAAATTGGCTAAACTTTATGTACCTCAAGAGAAAAGTTTATCTCTTATAAAGAAGTCTCACTCTTCCCTCTATGGTGGACGCTTTGAAAAACATAAGACACTTCATCGCATACTACATTTTTTCTACTAGCCTCGTATCTAGTGCGATGTTTTGAGGTTTTTGAGATAATGTGTTGTTTGTTACCATTCCAAGCCAAAAAATTGAAAATTGGGTCTTAGTGTTCCTTTATCCATTGTCCATGGAATTCTTAAGTGGTTTTCCAATGACATTTTGACAGGATTATTATGCATTTATGGTTGTGGATCAATTAAAAAAAAGGGCTAAGTTTATTCCATGTCAAAATACCAGTTATACACCTGATTTAGCATGAATTTTCTTTGATATAGTATGGTGTTCATTTGGTCTACCTACTACCATTGTATCTGACAAGAATTCATATTTTTTGGGACAATTTTGGTGATTATTATGGAATATTTTAGGAGTTTATCTTAACTTATACATGGCTTTTCATCCCTAGTTAGATGGGTAGACAAAAGTACTTAATTGTACTCTTATTCAAAGTTTGAGGATTTATAATCAAACTTATCTAGAAAAATTATATTTTAGCCTCACTCACATAGAGCACACCTACAATAGAGCAGATAATACATCCATAAGACAATCTCCTTTTGATATTTGTCTTCGTTTTTAGCATTTGGATCCCTATGAGTTACTTTTATCCTTTCTCTCTCTAGCTACCATGCATGTTCAAAAAGATTAAGATAAGACATCTTCATTCATTCAGTATTTGTATATTCTTCAATCGAAGGTGGTTCAAATTGTATAGAAGACTCAATAGAAACAAAAAATCTATGGATAAACACCATATTCCTCATCCATTTCAAGTTGGAGATAAATTTTGGATTTACTTAGATAAACGATATTTTTTTGAAAAGGCACATAATAATATCAAACCACTTTCCTATAGGTCTTGCATTATTCTTCAATAGGTGTCTAAGAATACCTTTCATCTGAATATTCTAGCTCATCTTGACTTTCACGATATCATTAATGTGGATCTCCTGTCATAAGCCATCCTACAAATGTGGTACCTAATTTTTAGATTTCAGTTACTATAGATTGAGTGTTTAATATGAAGACTCATCAAACTCAAAAAGGTTCTTCCACTACATACATTGTTTCTTACAAAGGTCAACTTTACACCAGTCTCACTAGATATCACACCATCAACTATCTATGATTTTCCACCCCTTCTATAGACATTGGAGTCCAATTTTTCTATGGTGGGGAGGGATGACAATGACCACTTTTCAAAGTTGTAATATACTAGGTGTTTCTTAGTTTATTATTTTTTATTATTTCTAAAGTCTAAAGTCATCCATAATTATAAAAATCTACCAATATTATAATGTTAACTTATTTTGACAAGGTGTTTGAAAGCAATTTGGATTTGTTAGCATAGTTATATTATTATGGTTAATCATCTTTCACATTTGGAGGATTTATGGTTGTAAAAATATAATTTAATCATATTTTTGGATGCAAATCTTAGCTTCTTTTTTATCCATATCATTGATGTTCATCATCTATTATTTGAAGCAATCTCTTGTAAATGTGAGTATATCTATAGAGAAGGAAATCATGTAGAAAATAACATAACCAATCATGGTGTTGATCTTCATCTTGGTGAAATTCAAATTTTAAAAGGCAACTAGCCAAGTGATATTTTATCATTTAACAAAAATGATGTCAAGGAGCTAATTGTGGAAAAAAAACACTTTGGGAAAGATGAAGAACATATTTGATAGAAAAAAGAAATAAAAAATATTTGTGATAAAAAAGAATGTTGGATATGGTTTAATTGACCTAAGAAAAAATATAATAATTTGGTATTTGATGTAAGTGGCCCTTGATAGATACCACATAAAAATGATTAAAAAATCAAGATAACTAAATTTTCATCATTACCTCTACCTCAAGGATTACCTCTTTGCCTTTGGATCTCCCTCTAGGTTATTACCTATTGGCATTGCCTTTGGGTTTTCCTATGGATCATCACATCTAGGTTAGCCTCTAGGTCATGGCCTTTAGATAATATACCTATGGATCACCTCTAGGTCAGCCTTGTTTAAAAATACACCACACATTTATAATATTTCATATGATTTTTTACTATATGACTTGTTACTACAAAATTTTGGAGCACTTCTTGGGTCACATATATAAATTTAGATGTAGAATTCATGCATATATTCTCCTAAATAATCCCAAGATTAAATTTCTCTATGGAAAAAATATCATTGTTTTTTATCTCAACCACCAAAATTTTTCTTATCGTTGCACTCTTCTAAGGATAAAACCTTCTCTTTTAAAATACATTCAACATTTTTTCAATATATTTCATTGTATCACATTCATCCATCCATAATCAACATGTATTTTTTTGGCCATTTATTTTTGTTCCAAAAATATTTTTTAGAGTGATTATTACCACCACAAATCTCACAAGGATGAAAATTTCAACACCTAGTTATCACGTCTAGATCATCCATAATGACTACAATAGTTTATTTAAGGAGTTTCATTACTTAATAGGTTTCTCTTTTAACAAACTTGGTCTCACTACTTCATATTGGACAATCATAACAATGCCTTCATTCTTTGGCATTACATTTCATATAATGGGATCTCTCATGCCTTACCTATACTTTTTGAATCTTGTGATTTTGTAACCCATTATTTTCATTAATTTTGAACCAATTCCTTTGGTGTAATTTTCAAAGCATACAATTACTTCATAATAATTATGGTTTTTAGCAATATAGTCAACACTAATTTCACCAAAAAAATTTAGACACCTAAACCTTTTATCATTATTATTATTTTTAGCAATATAGCCTTTGTCATAAACAACACAATCAACAAGATTGAGTATGAAATCATGATGCTCATATTTACTACTATCATAAACAATGACATAAAATGTAAATAAAATATTCTTATACAAACCAATTCCAATTAAATTACATTTTTTTTGTGATGAAATAATTTTTTCCATCTACAAAAATTCAACTAACATTTCTTGATCTAGAATCTGTGAGATGGATAGCAAGTTGTTTGCTAGTCTAGGTATGTATAGCATATTCTCAATTGTGTATTTGATATCAGTTAGATTGGCAAGAATATTTCCCTCTCCATCAACTTGATAGGTCATATCATCAGTAATTGTGAGTAATTTTCCATATTTTTCTTGTAGAGAATCAAAGCACATTTTATCTCTAGTCATATATTTTCTAGCACCTAAATTAGTATATCAATAATCATCCTTTGGTTTTGTTACTACCTTGGTCATCAATATATTGTGTGCTTGTTCATAGTATTTTTCACAATCAAATTTTAGTTTTGCATGTGCAACATGCCGTCATTGTTGCTTGGGATATGATTTGAATTATATTTTATTTTTAGGAGGCATATGGACTTGATCCCTTAAAGTCAAAGAATTGTATATACAAAACTAAGTATCATGTCCTTTTTATCACAAATATGATAGTATCTTATTTATTTTTTAGATTTTTTTTATGATGATGAAGAAGTGGAAGGATCCGTTTATGGTTTCTTTGTAGATGTGAGTACATTGTATGAAAATTAATTTCTTAGGTGATTGTGTGCTTCCTCTTATCGAAGCATATTTACTAATTCTCCAAAGGAAACCCTTATGTTTGAAACTTGCAAATAAGTGACCAATATTTTATATGAATCAATGACTATTCTAAGTATAATGGGTACTAAGAGTTTGTCTTCTACATTTTCCCCAAGGTATTTAATATTACCTTCAATTCTATAATTTTATAAAGAAATTGCTTAATATGTTTTCCATATTGTACCCTCAATGTATAAAGTTGGGATAGAAGGTGAAGAATTATGATTGTCTTATTCCTTTCAAATATAGCAAAAAGTATATCTATGCTTTTGTTGATCTCTTTACTTTATTTATGTGTGGTTGAATTTCATTTGCTACACCAAGAGTGATGAGAATTAGTGCCTTGGAATGACCCTCATCAAAATTTTATTGAGCTACAATCTCCTTAGGTCAAGATTTTTCTTATATATTCTCAACCACTAGGATGGTCCTCATCTTGGTGTTCTAAGGTGTAAATTTTTTACCTTTAAGCAATTATGATTCTATGAGATAAATAATTATGTAGTCATGATGAGGGTTTTAATCTCCCAAAGTAGTTTCCCTTTCTATATACCATTATTTCAGTATATCAAACCATTTTATATACTCATCGATACATGGAATAATAGAGACCTCTCGATATACATGATCATATGTCAGAGGGTTTAAGGTACGTGAAAGAGAACAATACATGGTACTAAGGTAGTATTGAAATGAATTCACCATATGAATGATACATATTTAAAGAAAAATATGTGTATATGGATGTAACTTCACTATATATTTAGAATTTCTTAATTTTAGGATTTACACCTAACAATAGTGATGAAAAGGATAAAAAATACTAGAAAAATTTACAATTTATAATGTCTTTATTTATTTCTAACAATTTATAAGGTTGATGCCTAGACATTGTTATGGCAACTATATTAGGCTCTAAACATATTAGCTTAATGCAATAACTATACCTATAAATGCAAGCCAAATATGTCATTTATATTGAATATTACAAATATTCTATACCATGTGTTTGATTTATCTCAAACACAATGTTTCTCAACCATAGACCAATATTTGAAAAACACACTACAATTCTTTTGGAAAATTACAAACTATTTTGACTCCTAAAAGTTTGATATGCTCTCTTTTTTTGCTTTTTTTTAATAAGTAGTTTTTTTAACTTCTTATTTTTTATTTATTTAAAATTAAAACAATTTAAGGAAGTAAATTTCTTTCAAAAATTTGTCCCATGTGAGAATTGAACTTTTTACCTTTCTTCTAAAAAGGCTTATTATTTTTCTTAAATGCCAACTCTTTCATTATTCATTGCATGACATGGAAAAGTAAATGGAACCATTAAAGTAATACCTTGTAGGAATATCTTTTATCTATTGAGTGTTCCATCTTATAAATACCTGTGAACTTGTTTGTTGGGAGATCCATTTTTTGAATCTATGGACCTATGTACTAAGGGTATCATATTTTGGAGATGTGTCAATTTGTGGATTTTTGGAAGCTTGTTAGGTTCCAAGTGAGAAATTTATCGATTTAGGTTTTTATGGGATTTGCTAGATAAGGGTCCCAATTTTTAGAGTCTTCTAGATTTATTGGTTAGGGTTTCATATTTTGAGGATCTATGGATTCATATGCTAAGGGTTCTATTTTTTGGATATCTATGAACTTGTCTACTAAGGATTCCATTTTCTAGAGATTTTTTAAAGATATGAATGTAAAGAGACTACTAATGAATCTAAATATATAGAGTTTTGAATAAGGTAATTCAATATTTTAAATTAGAATTATGCATAAGGGACTAGAATCTTAATGTACTTGTAAATAATGGTGAGTACTAATCAAAATCAAAGTGAATCAAGGCAAATCCTAAGCAAATCAAATCAATCATCTTCACACCAAAATTTGGGGTATTTGAAGCCCTAAAAATAAAGGTCATATTTAGAAATAATTTTGACCTAATAAATTACCTTATAAATTCATAAAAACACAACTATTAGATCAGGGTCAAAAATATATTTCCAATGAGTACAAATATGTCTATGTTTGGATATATATTGTGAAAAATTATCCCTAACAAAATATTGATATAAAAAATTTTAGGTGAATGGACAAATATCGAGGATCCTCATATTCATAAATTTTAAATTTTAGAAATCCTAATATTCACCACTATGCATAACATTATTTTTAATATATTGTATTCTTTAGAGATGAGGCTTTTTGATTTGTAAAACTAGATAGACCACTCTAGGATTGTAAAAGGGCTTGGGACATTTCAAAATACCTAATTTTACCCTTTAAAATTTTAATTTATGGCCATATATTTTTTTATTTTTATGTGAAGCTGATATACTTAGTCCACTTGGCATGAGTTATTCAAAGTTATGCCATGCAAAATAATTGGTTTGTAGATTCTATGGTAAATTATTATAGGATTCACCACATCCAATTTCCTTAGCTTTTTGGTAGCACATTTAAGAATGATATCAAACTCTTTATCAGATTTCATCATATTTTGATTGGTTTTTCATTCACAAGTATCCCACTAACTTGTGTTTCTCATTCACTAGTATATGCTCGACATATAAACTCTGCATTTCTACATAGTTCATTATTTGCATCTGCTTTGGTATCCAACCTCATGTCTACCAAAAGAATAATCCTTGGAACGTGTCAAAAACACAAGCATGATAGTTTGACTTCACATCCTCAATTAAAGAACCTTTAATATTTGAGAAAACCTCCTTTAAAGAAGTAAACAGTTACAACAATAGACAAGTTGAGGTCTCCAAAAACTTATCTCTCCAAGTTACAACAATCTACATCGATGTCTAGAGATTGATAGGTTAAAAAGCACTCTCCAAATTAAAAAAAAAAGCATCTAATCCTCTTACAAATTCATTAACATTTAAAAGCGATTTTACTCCCCATTATCTTTACTTCAATTATTCAAAAACTAAATAAGAATATATAGTCTAAGAAGAAGGAGATGGAGGTGACACCGAAAATATAATCTCAACAAGAATTGTGTATCAACCAAGCAGGTTGGGATTCCTAAGCCACTAAATATTGGTTAAGGATAGTGCAAAACTAGAGAGATAAAATATATAATGGAAGAAGTAAAAAAAATACAATATTGGTTAAGGATAGTGCAAAACTAGAGAGATAAAATATATAATGGAAGAAGTAAAAAAAAATACAATGAGAAAAAAATAAAAAAACTTCTTGCTCTAATACTAGACGATGGAAGCAACAAAAAAAATATATTTCACGAAAATCAATATTTATTAGTTAATAAATAATTTAAAATATGTCTTTTGGTTTCTCAAGAGACTCTTGGTGTTCCTTCTTCTCACACAGATCAATATGACACTTTGTTTCTATTTTATCAAATAATGTAATAATTGTCTAACACATCAATCACATACACTTTAACCATATATATTGATCGAAACTTAAACTTTAGAAATAAAATCAATTCCCATCCATCATTCATATATGTTTTAGACCTATATACTCATCATATCTTAAAGTTCAAAGATAAATTCAATTTTTGATAAAACATTTATAACAACTAACCATCCATCAACCATATATGTTTTTGGCCTATATGCCAATATATTCTTAAATTTCTAGATAAATTTAATTTCTAATAAAATCTCCATCTATCATTCATATATATTAAGATTATATATTATTAAAAATTTACAGGTCCATCCATCGATCATATATATTTTTAATCTATATACCAAAATATTGTTAAAATTTTAAAGAAATTTAATTTTTAACAGAACATCATCCATCTTTCATATACATTAGAATTATATACTAATAAAAAGTTAAAATTTAAAACAATCAATTTCAATCATATATAATAGATCAACATTAAAATTATATACTAATAAAAAATTGAAGTTCAAAGCAATCAATTTCAATCACATATAATTAACTCAACAAACTAACCAAAACTACTTTTTTATGGGTATATACTCAAGTTACTTTAAAATATGTAAGCCAATGTGTGAATGGGATTTCTTGGCGAAAGAAGGTTCACAATTAAAAACTCCATTAAAAAATAAATAAAAAAATAAATTAAAATAGAACACCATCATTGAATAATTAATAAATTTAAAAACAATTAAAAAATAAATTAAAATAGAGCACCATCATTGAATAATTAATAAATTTAGAGGTAGACTTTTTTATTTTTTAAATAATATTTTTTATATATATTTATCGTAACCAAAGTTACATCACCAATAATACAAGTGACATCCTTACTAGTAAACCTGTTTTATAAATCTATATTATGCCCACATTTAGCTTTCCTTTTTGAATCTCAAATAAGACGAAACTCTAAAATAGGTTACCGGATGACAACCAGTTTGGTAGCATTTGTATGGATAAGGACACCACATTTACATACTATATTATTGAAGATGACAATTATGCATATCCTGTGTTATTCTGAATAGTCAAGAATATTATCGACTTTTTTTTTAATAAATATCTCACACAATAAAAATAAAAATGGTAGTTTGGTATGATTTGACTAAATCCCGTTCTCACATGCGAAGAACCAGTTCACAGATATCGGCATTTTTGTTAAATGACCTAAGATATCGTTGACGGAACTCATGTTTGCTTTTCACCGAGACTAGATTTTGGCAAATATCGAGAAACCAGAATCGTGGAAACTGTACAAGCTTATGTGCTGTGGGTATCACCTAATATTTTTGCAATCTTGGCAATTAAAGTGTGGCTGCAAATAGTTTAATAAAAATTGATTTTATCCATTTGGCCAGCTCAATCAAGAAGTATACAATGTTGATTTTTTTTAATGAATTATGTATGCCCTTTTTTAAGGTCATTTTCATTGTAAAAATGTTTTAAAAATATTTTTAATAATTGAATTAATGTATATTTAATTTTTTTTATTAAAAATATATATATTTTGTTTTTTATTGAGATATTTTCATTTTTTTTCAAATTGTTAAGTTTCTACAATCAATTTTTTTATAACATCTGTCTTTCAAAGTATAAATTCTTTGGAGATGAGAATTTAATACTATGAATGGCTAAAATATTTACTACCTAGCTTTTATATCTATAAATATTCTCCCTATAACAACCTCACAATTTTTTAATATTTTTTTAGGGTTTATATTCGTTCCCTTAATATTCCAAGATATTGATTTTCATTGTTATTTTTTTTTTTTTTTTTTGATTTGTGAGTTTAATCCCACGTCTTCTTAGTTTGATACTTTTGTTAAACCATATTTGCTTTTGTTAAACCCCCAAGGGCTACGTGGATTGGTAAGTGTAGGTTCAAACCTTGGGAGGAAGCCAACCTTGTGCAAAGGTAGTAGTTTGCAGTGCGTTTCCAACTATTCTAAAAATAGTGGTTGTAACCAACTCTCCTATGCAATCAATAAATATATATAAATATAAATATATATATATATATATATATTTTGCTTTTGTTTTCTCATTTTAATATCTTTTTTTTCTTTGTTTTTGTTTTTTAGGCATTTTTTTTTCATTCTTAAAAGTACTTTCATCTTCATTAATTTTTTTCAATCTTCTCAAACTATTCATAGCAAGAATTATCATTTTTTTTTTGGTGTGTCTTATTTTAAAGGATTAGAAGTGCAAGGAATAACCTCAAAAGCACAATCTTCTTTATGTTTCCCTAAAAAATCTAAAGTGCAAGGATGCTCTTTTGTAGCATTTACCATTTTTTTTTTCTGGCCTAAAAAACCTAAATTATTATGGGATTCCTCCATCCTTATTTCTTTATTATGCTACTTTAAACCTTAAATTGGAAGGGATAACATCTTCACCCCTTGGATTTTATACTACTTGAGAAAAATGAAGATGATTTACTTGAAAAACACTTGACCTCTTTTGTAGTGTTTGTTTTAGTATTTATCTCCACATCTTCTTTTGCACCTTTATTTCCTTCTGAACTTAGCGTAGGCTTGGGGTTTGCATGCTTCATTTCATCCGCAGGTGCTATTGATCATCTTCTACTTCTTTGAACACAGGATCGGAACATTGGAGGAGTAGCAAGGAATCAACATTCATAGACACAAGCGGCGGTGACATTTTGGTCCTCCCATATTACATGTGGGCACGTGGAAGAAGGAAGGCTATCCATGGATGTAACCAAGAGATGAATCTAACGCTCCTCGCCCCTGAAAAGGGAGGATGCGAATTGTAACCGAGTTGTGAAATACATCAATAAAAAGAGAAGGGCTATTATTTCATTTCGAGTTTCAATTCATGCTTTCTCCATTTCATGCATTTTTAATTCGTAGGATTTAGCGTTAAGCTTAGTTTCAATTTTGCATCGTGCTTGGGGAGTTTTTCCTTTTTTGTTTTCGTATCCTCGTGCTTTCAATATCCAAAAGAAATAATGGATGATTGAAAAATATATGCCAGGCCTTTATATCAAGTGCCTCGAAAAACCCACCCTTACATGAGGGAAACTATAAGTTTTTAGTGGTAATGATACATGGAACGTAGGCAAATATATTTTGAGGAAGAAGACTTTAACTTTTTAGGTTTATGAAATATTTATGAAAAATTAATGTGTTGAAATTTTAAGAGATTAACACATATTTAAAATATTTTTGTTAAGGTTAAAGAAATAACAACTATGAATATGATAATTGAAAAGAATATTATATTCAACAATAACACCTTCTAGTTACTTAAGTATAACTTAGTGAAGTAGAAAAGGTTTATAAAGCTCTTCCTTAAAAAATTAATTTGAATAAATTAATAAACATTAAAGGAGATAAAAGAACTAATATGAATTTAAAAAAAAACTAGAACTTCTTTTTGGAAAATTATTATTTTAACAATAACAACTTATTTTAGAAGAAGATAAGTAGAATATAGCTTTTCCTTAAATATTAATTTGTGAAAAAATTAATAAACAAGATAGGAGTGTATTTTTAATTAGAGAGTGTATGCATATGAAATATTTTATCTAAAAAATTCAATAATTACACCTCTATTAAAATATAATACCTAAAAGGAAAAATACTTTGAGGAGAAGATAGAGAAAATTATACAACCCCCCTTAAAGAGACACAAATGTGCATTAAATTGCACATAACCCCCCCCCAAAAAAAATTATATAATGGTTACAATATGACTACGACTTATCAAAGGCCCTTTTAAATAATTAAAAGGCTCTTTGAGAAGGAGTCAAAATTAATACTTCGAAATTGAAGTTAAATAACCTTTATAAAAAAAGGAAGGAATATTTAAACAAAGCCTTACGGTGTCTAAGAATTAGATGCACCTGAAAATTACAAAAACATGAGCTCTTTTACTAATATGCATAGCTAGTTCATACCAGGTGGAGGTAAATAACAGAAATGCGGTTCCAATTCAAATGAGGTTCTGAGGACATCGAGAAACCCAACACACCACCTGCGTAGACAATAGTAGAGAATCCAAAGAATATATAAAGTATATTTTAAAAAAAAATATTGACCTTCCTGTAGATATAGAATGTCAGGAAGAAGAAGACGTCGACTATAAGCAAAACAAAAAAAATGTGAGCTCTCTTCTTTAGATGCATCACTGGTTCAAACCAGTTGGAGGCAATTAGTAGAAAGGAGTATCTGAGGACACCGTGAAACCTAAGATGCCACCTGCATAGACAATTATACACTTTAGATCTCTATTTTTTGATATTTTGAGACGTGAGCTCAAAAGGGCCATAGAGGGGAGCGGTCTACTAGAAGATAACAGTAAAATAGTTGGGCACTGCCTCTAAAAAAATCCTTGCAAAACAAGTTATATAAATAAAAAATTGCCAAACTTTAGACGAATCACGAATTGAAAGACTCGAACTAGAGATGATGAAAATAGTAGAGAAATTGTGATTTCTTCTATCATGTGAAGAGTATAAATGTAGTTTCTTGCTATTGAGCACCAGATTTATTTTCACCTAGTGAGAAGATATGGAGTTATGTGGAGGTCATCAAGAGCCACATCGAAGGTGGTGTGCCAAGTCTTAACATAAAAAAAAAACACATAGATGATATAAAACTTACGGATTTGGTTAGAGACAAGATTGGTTCGCTGAATATGTTAACATTAAAATATATATTTTAAAAAAAACATCACCATTCTTAGAGTCAAAAGTGGTGCCATGTATTAAGATGTAGCGCCAAAAAATAGTTGGGGCTACAAAAAATGACGCAACTCCAATCAATGATTTGGGCCACAAAAAAATACGTAGTGCCTCTCTAAGAGGTTAAAGACAAAGACGCTATCTAAGCATTGATTGCTATATTGATTTGAAATGAGGGTTGAGCTTTTGAAAAATAAAAAAGGGTTCTTCCTTTAGAAATTACAGCTGAAGGCATACAGAATGTAAGCCCCGAAATGAGTAAAGGAAGAGCGGAGAAAATTAAAAAAAAAACCTCGAGCCTGAAACAATATCAGATTTTTTTTAAAACTATACATATATTACCAACAACAAATATTTTGTTGAGAAAAAAAATATTGATAAAGCTGACTACTGCATATATCAAGAAAGTTAGTTAATAAAAATACCCAAAGCAAATGAACCAGATCCAAGAACCTTGAAGAGAGAATGCTAGAAAAATCTATCCTGCTTTGGTACCATGTTAGAATTTCATAATAATAGACATGCAAAGCATTACACAAAAAATGAAGAGAAGAGTGGAATTGATTGATTTATTTCAAGGATCAAGTTTGTATAAATAGCAAAGTTGATCGTTGAGAGCCATTGGATTACAACTCATCAGACCTGATGAAGACACCACTAAGAGTTCTCCTAACACATGGAGGAGTGTAAACTCAACTGTGTATCCTAGTGGAACTTAATATAATATTCACTTATTCTAGCAGAGACACCATAAGAACCAAGGATACATCATAAAACCTACATATACCATTATAATAAAGTGTGAAAAATCTCATATCAAGTTATGCTTACCAAAAAAGTAGGAGAACAATTACAGTTGTTGTAGGAAACAAATACTAGAGTTACATTAGTAACAATTAAACCATATGATTCCTAAAAAATAGAATGATTACAACAAAATATACAAATATGCCAAAATTAGTTGCCATCATATACCATTGTAAAATGGTCTTTCAATCTCATAGGATGATTGATAAGAGAAATAATACCCTTTATGACTAGTTAGAGGTTATTCCCATCAAGGATTCCTCTACTAAAAGGGTAATACACAACACATTATTCATTCTAAAGAGTGTTATAAAGCAATGCTTCAAATAGCTAAAGATAAGTATGTTGGTTGTAGATGATTTTTTCTGTGGATTTTGCAAAGCATATTGGAGATTTGCCTATTAGAATATTTTTATAATTGTTGGACATAAATCTGCCTAAGTACAAGATTTCATCACTTGTGCACCCTAGACTCGGCCAACATTGAAAGGCCGAGAGAAAGAAGTCTCCTGGGCCAATCTCTAGTGAGGACTGGCTCCCAAACTAGTCTAAACTTATTTTAAGATAAGGATGCAGGAAAGAAATGAGAAAATGCAAAAAGAAATGGGAAATAATAGAAAGGGATGTAAATATGGCCGAAGATGATCATTGATGGGGAAAAAACCTAGATAGTAAATAATCTCAAACCAGATCCTAAAGCTTGAGCAACAACATATTATTAGGCATATACAAAAATTGGATCAAGCATTAGCCGTAGGTTTGCCTTCAATTATACTTCAAACATTCAGATGAAAAATACAGCCAAATTCAGGGGATCAAAATTTAACTTATATTAACACTGGATGAAATAGAAGTAAATCACACAGAAAGTAAAACATGGACAACAGTTTGGATCACAGACTCAAAAGACACTAAGAATGGAGCAAAATGCCTCTAGGATTTCTGTTTTAATTTTTTGCAAAAAGGTTCTCCTCCTTTTGCTTGATATTTTACATTGGAATTTATAGAGGCCTTCCCTCTTCCTTTCGTATTACAACATTTAATACATAAAATAGATTTTGAAGAAACGATCCCCTTAATCTGCCTTGGAGAAATGATAGTCCCTGTTTTAATGGATCAAAACTGAAAATGAAATAGAAACAAGGGCCCATATTTCTTCATTAAATGACCATTATCAGGGGAATTTGGAAGTTGTTAAGATATCACAAACAGGAGCTCTTAATATTGGAGGCATATTTAATTTTGGCAGCATCAAAAACTGCCTCATGTTCTTCCATCTAGCACACATTAGTAATCAACAACATTTAATCTTTGAGCTTCTTCGACCACAATAGCAAAATCAGTTGGAGAGATTTTACTTGATCCTTATCTTCTTCTCACGTTCTCCTATGCAATTCTAAAGGAAAAATGCAAACTTAACTGTATCGGGCCTTTGTTGTTGCTTCTGTCGTGAAAATGTGACAGGTCACGAAAATGCGACATGTCGCGATATCACGACATTTTTCATACTTAGCTAATTTTTGCATTTGACGTCGCAAAACTGCAACAGGTCGCGATATCGTGACATCTTTCATTTACTTTGCTCTAACACAAAAAATTATAGATATTTTTACATTTTCCCTTTCAAAGTGCTTAGAGGGACAAACAGAAGAATTAGTATCTCTACAATTTATGCATTATTTTACATGAACAGTAACAACAAAAACAATGTGGCAAAAATGCCAACATTCTTGGTGGCTCATAGGGTATACAGTTCTGTTGTATGCACGAACCTCAGGCCTTTATCCATTGGGAAACAGAGTCAAGAAATTGGAGGAGCAAAAAAAATCTAGTGCTGGTTGATGTTGGATGCATCTGCGGGCTATTGCAACAAGATCTTGTTGGTAATCGACTCTCAAAATAGAACCTTCAGAAAAAATTTATGGAAGAACAAAACTTCCTTTATTTCTTTAAAACTACTGCACTTTGCCTAGCTCGGTTGAGCTGGGTAATCACTAGGTGTTGTGCAAGGATCTCCATGGCAGTAGTGAAAAGCACCTGAATTGCAAAACAAAAATGAATGGAATGATGGGTATCAGATGTGCAGGCCATGGAACAAAAATGGTGAATGATGGAATGGTGGAAAATGGAGTAGAAGCAAGAAATACAACAACAGGGTGCTACTATGCTACCATCTGCTAGGTTTTTATGAAAATAGATAATGAAATGGAAATGGACGGAATGGAGGATGTGGTGGGAAGTGTCGAGAAATGCTCAAAATACAAAGGATTAGAAGAAAGGGGAAGTGAAGAAAAGGGAACATCAGAGAACGGAGTAGAAACAATAGTAGTGGCTTGATTATTTACAGAAGAAGGAGTAGGAGAGGAAGGGAATGAAGTAAGGAAGTGGAAGAAAGAAGTAGAGGGGAAGCCACTAACTACTGGGAAGGAAGGAAAAGAAAAAGAAAAATAAATAAACGTACCTGCGGGCTCGTGTGCAAAAGGAGCCGAAGTTAACGAATTTTTTTCTTTTTTCTTTTTTTTTTATGTACAAGGTAACCCTGTGTCTTCCATCAAGAAATGTAGGATTTCAAATGAAAGTCATTAATTGAAATGGGAAGTGGATTACCATCCAAATATTCAAGATAAAATGAATTTGTTGAACTTGCACGAACAATCTGGAATGGACCCTCCCACAGAGCATCAAATTTCTAGTGCATCCCTGGCTTGGCCTTCTTTTCATTCCACTTTAAGACTAAGTCACCTATTTTGAATGTGTGTTCAGTAGAACCCTTGTGAAACCATTTTGATACCCTTTGAATGCTTCACAAACTCATCATAGGCCAAGGAATGTTGCTCTTCCAGCTGCAACAACTGAGCCAATTGTATGCTCATTGGATCCATATTTTCTTCATCATCCTGGAATTCCTTCAATTTTTGCAATGCAGGTAGTTCTAAATGAACAGGCAATCTTCCCTCTTTCCTATATACCAGGGCGTATGGTGAAGTCTTGATAGATTTCTTGATTGAAATTCTATCTGCCCATAATGCCTGATTCAGCAGAAGGTGCCAATATATCTTATTATCCCCCAAGGATCTCTTTAAAATTTTCAATAAGTTCTTGTTTGTAGACTCTGCCAAGCCATTAACCTGAGGGTAATAATTGGAGGATGTCTTCAGAAAAATACCGTACTTGTTTGCAAATTCACCTAACTTGGCTCCAATGAATGGAGTTTTGTTGTCCATGATAATGGCATCAAAAATGCCAAAATGCGTGATCAGTCCTTCAATGAAAGTGATTACCACATCGTGATTCACAACCTTAGTTGGAATGGCCTCAGACCATATTGTAAAGTAATCAGTAGCCATCAGGATGTACCTGTGTCCTACTGAAGAGTTCAGATCAATGATCCCAATAAATTCCAGCCCCCATTGCTGAAAAGGTGCTTCAACTTGAATTTGATGTAGGGGAATGGTACATTTCTAATCCATCCTGTATACCTTTGGCATTTGTCGCAAGCTTGAGCAATCTTGAAAGTATCTACAAACAAAGTTGGCCAAAAGCAACCATCCCAAATAATCTTTAAGGCCATATGCCTACCGACGTAATGTCCTCCTGACATGCCAGAATGAAATTCCTTTAGGAGTCTAACCTTCTCAGGTTCCTTTACACACCTTAGGAGAACTCCATCAATATTTTTGAAGAACAATACCTCAGGCAACAATACATACCTAAGATATTGTAAGCAAAACTTTCTCCTTTGTAAAGCATTTAATTGTGGGGGACATCTACCCGTTGAAAAATAATCCATAAGGTCATCTACCCAATATTGGCCTTGTGAAAAGATGGTCATCTACCCAATATTGGCCTTGTGAAAAGATATTCATTAGATTCCATTCTTTAGCAGGATCGTTCACTTGATGATCAACTATCTTAGAGGCCGTAGTTTTTGCTAATTGCTAACATAAGGCCCGACCCCGCACCAACTTGGTTGGATGGATCTCACAATTGAACTCTTGAATTTTAGTGATCCAACCAGCACGCTTATCACCCATATCACCCTGAATGATAAAATTCCTTACATCGGGGTGGATGACATAGATGATCGTCTTGCTCTGAGATACAAAATGCTTGAATTTTTTCTGAGACTTCATGACAACATAGACCTACTTCTCAATGAAATTGTATTTCTCTTCATGGGGTAAGATAACCTGGCTAAGGAAAGCAATGGGTATTTCATCCCCATCATCTCCTTCTTGTGTAAGCACTGCAGCATAACTTTCATCCTCTCCAACTGCATACAGAATGAAGTCCTTAGAATAATCTGGATTGATCAACATAGGGGCTTTTACAATTCTATATTTAATATCCTAAAATGAGTTCTTCCTCTGAGATGTCCACTTGAACTATGCATATTTATTTAATAGCTAAGTTAGGGGCTTAACTACTCGGGCAAAGTCAGAAACAAATTTTTTGACAAAATCAATTTACCTGAAGAAAGATTGCAACTCTTTCTTATTGGTAGGGAGTGATAGTTTCTTCAAAGCTTCAGCTCTTGATGGATCAATTGCCAAACCGTTCTCTGAGATGACATGTCCCAAGAGCTTACCTTCCTTTACTACAAAAATGGACTTCTTTGGGTTGATGGAAATGCCAAACTCTTGACATTTCTCAAATATCTACCTCAAATGAAAATAGTGTTCTTCTCGTTTGTGTGAAAAGACAGTCATATCATCGAGATAGATGACAATAATATTGTTTAAGAGCTCCCCAAATGCGATGTCCATGGCCCTTTGAAATGTAGTCCCAGCATTGGACAATCCGAAGGGCATGCGCTGATAGGCAAAGGTACCCCACTTGATTGTGAATGTAGTTTTGTCCTGATCCTCATCCCTAACCCAAATTTTATTATATCCAAAGAATCCATCTAGCAATGAAAAACGTTGAGCCCCAACAACAACGTGAAGGATCTGATCAATGCGAAGCAATGGGTAGTGATATTTCAAGGATGCTTAGTTCAAGTTTCAAAAATCCACACATAGCCGTATATCTCCATTCTTCTTATGAAATGGAACCAAATTAGCAACCCAAGTCGAGTGCTTGATCGAATATATCATTTGGGCCTGCAACATCTTTGCAAGTTTTGCCTTCATGAGGGCTTTAATGTTTGGGTTCACCAGTCTTTGCTTCTGCCTGAAGGGTTTGACTCCTTCCAGCTCGATAGTGTGCTGAATGATCTCTTTATCATATCCCCTCAGATCCTCATAGCTCCAAGACACAATGTCAAAAAACTCCTGACACAATTGTCTGATCTCTTGCAATTCAGTAGGAGTGGAATTAGTTCCAATTTTGATGACCTTATTAGCCTCCAACTGAAGCTCCATGTATTCTTTCTTATCAACTTTGATCTGATGCTTCTTGAACCGATCATTCTGATAAAACAAGCTTTCTAGAGTGATGAGGCCTTTGGGAATGTGGTTATTCCACAACTGAATCAGACCTTTAGTTTCTTCATGCTCCAAGGTCCTTCCCTTAATGGTGGCAGCTTCTCGAACCAAAAAATTAACAATTTGCTCATCGCTATCGAAGACTTTCCAAAAGGTTTCCTTATATGGGATAGAGGACCTATACACCATTCTCACTATTCTTGGACTTCTCATCCCCTGTTCAATTGGTGAAAAATTCACTCCCATGGAAGCCAGGAGGTCTGCATGTTTATTTTTTTCTCATGAAATGGAATGCATGCTGAGAGTAGATACCGATTCAAACAGGTCCCAAAACTTGTTGCGGTAGTTCTTGAGATAATGGTGCTTGGAAACACACTTATTGGTCACCTGATTGATAATCAACTCGGAGTCACCAAAAATTTGCAACTGTTGCACTCCAAGTTTTTCACCCTTCTTGAGACCTAGGCATAAAGCCTCATATTCTATTGCATTATTTGTGTAGCTCCGAGTCAAACAATATGAATAGGATCGTTGAATCCCAAAAGGTAATACTAAAACAATCCCAGCTCGAGCGCCATTTCTGCATCGTGCTCCATCAAAATAGAGCTTCCAGAGCTGCTCTTGACTTTCATAATTCTTTTCTTGAGCCTTTTTTGTCTTAAGAATGGAATAACACCCCAAGTCAGTTTCCATCATGGCATTGAAATTGGCCATGGAAAATTCATTTTCTGGGCGGAGCTCTTCCAAAGATTCTTCCATTAAGTCAAGCTTGCCAAATTCTTCGGACATCATGTGCACTGAATTTGCTAATCTGTCCACTTCATCTATTCTCTCCACATGAAATGTGGAAGGCTTATCATTCAAAATCTTCACCTTTTTACCTTTATGGAGTACCTCCAAATGAGTAAAATACAAATAAAGGTAACCCCTGAGTTTAGTCATGAATTCTCGGGAGAGACACATACCAAAGCATGGCTCCAGGTCCACTACTATGATCTCATGGATCACAGTAATCTGAGGCATGGCGTGCAGGGAGATAGGAACATCCTTAATTACACCCACTATTTTTACTGAGGTACCATCTAGTTGCAAAAATCCTATACTAGTTCTTGTATATTCCATGCCTATGACATCACATACTGCCTTAGGCATGACAGTAGTAGCTACTCCTAATTCAATGAGGCAATTATGCACCACATGTCCCTCCATTCTCAATGAAAGATAAAAAGGTGGTGGTCTATTTTTTCCTGTGACTAAAGAAGTCAGAGTTTGAGACAGAACTACCTAGGCTGGAGCCTTCCCCTTACTTTGTGTGGTCTTCAGGGATTCCTGTAATATATTTACCTATCTAGGCAGTTGCAAAGTTTCATAGAGACTTACCTTAGCTGGTATCCTTTTGAGTTCTTCAACTATGTTGTACTCCAACGAGATCAACTCTCTCCCTCTGCTGGTAGATTCAAATCTACTTCTATACTGTTGGGTGGCCTCCACTCATTGTCATTTAGTCAATGAGGAATACTGCAATGTCTCTCTAGCTTGTTCCTTTTTTTTTTCTTGCGGTTGAGAGATAAAAGCTTGTTCCTTCACTTTTTCTTATGGTGGAAGCAGATCCTTCAGCAAAACAGGTGGGTCTTGTTGCGAAGATTTTGCTTGTAGGTATTTGGTGCTTTGTTGCTTGTGCAGGAGGCACTTTCAATGGATCCATCTTAGCCGAATCTACCAACATTGGTTTCTTGCCGTTGCGTGTCAATTCTGCCATGTATTCCTCAGGAGACATCACGAAACACTGATCCACATCTCGAATCATGTTTACACGGCTTCCCACAATAACTTGCAAATAATTTTGGTGAACCATGCAAGTGGACGCGTCATGTGGGTTGTTGCATGAAGAACACCAGTAAGATAGATCATGTGTAACTTTAGAAGGGCTAGCCTCTTCACTTACCAGGATCGCTAAGTTCCTCTTAGGTACTTTCTCTATAGCCTTTCCAGGAGTAACTTGCTCTCTGGTTACCGTCGAAAAAAATCTTCATGGCTGATAGTTCCTTTCTGCCTCTCTCCGCTCCATAGATGTCATCTTGTTAGTGAGAGATCTCATGGCCGACTGCATTTCTTGCAAAATAGCCAATTGAGGATCTGAGCTTGAGGACATAGGCAATGCAGGTAGAGGTAATGGAGCTGGTGGAGAAGGTAATGCATGAATTGGAAGTGGAGAGGTTATATGTGGAGTGGGAATCATAGGTACTGAAGGTATGGGAGGATTCCATGAAGATGAAGGATATATGGATGGAGCAGTGTAAGATGTAGGGGCTGCACCTATATGCTGGTATTATGGAAGCTCGAGATAAATAGGGATAGTCATTTTCGAAGGCAATTTCCCAGAGGAAATCACATCAGCCTTAGCCTTCTGTGCTTGGGCATACAGTGTAGGAAAGTTTTGAACACCAGACATCCTAATATTCATACCAATATATGAATGGAAAGCCCTAAGAAAATACAATGCTACTTGTTCATGAGTAGGGTGAAGACCTTCAGGAACTCTCTGCCAATTTCAAGAAAACCTAACATTGAAATCCACTATCTCCTCTTGAGGATGCCTCTTGATATTATTAAATTGATGCACTAAAGAAATGGGTTTGCTTGCTCATTGAACCCTTGGATTAACATATCTGCTAATTGATCACATGAATTTATAGAGTTGGGAGGCAAGGATCTATACCAGCACAACAACTTACCTCAGAGTGATAGGATGAGCAATTTGATCATGACATCTTTGTCTGTGATATTATGAATTGAAGCCAAGGTTGCCATATTCGACACATGCTCGTACATTGTCTTTGCAGTACCATCGTATGTAGGCAAGGATTTTATTGCTGTAGTAGGAACTGGATTTTGAAAAGGTAGGTCCAACGCTCCCAAATAGTTCCAAGCAGGAACTCACAGTGGCGGAGGTTGTTGACCAGCCATGTACACTGTGGGATTTTGATCTACTAGCAAGCTTGTAGCAGTATTGGGAGGAGTCAGAGATGGCACAAATTGAACCGTTGCCTATGAGGAAATAGAAAATGATGAGTTCACAGGACTTACCAATCTTGAGTGCTCCCTCCAGTTCTAAACATCAATCTCGAAGAATTAGACTAGATCTTCTGATTCTTTGGCACTTTATCTCGTGATCATGAAAAAAAGATGCAAATATTTTCACCTACTTCAGGATTAGAAATTTCCAGGTACTATATAGTCACCTTTAGTAGAGTCACCAGATGAACTTACAATCGCCGCTTTGAGGTCAAGACAATTCATCAAAATCTTGATTCCTCCAGGTGTCAAAAAATGGGACTTGTGAGTCCCACCGGGCATGCCAAAAACTGTTGGCATAGGTGGGTTTATCAATTTGGAATAACACTTGTCCCATCGATTATCGATATTTCTGAGATAGAAACAGTCTGTCCCACTGCACATGCCAAAAACTATTCAACACAAATATGCCTAAGTACAAGATTTCATCATTGAAATGCCGAGAGAAAGAGAAGTATCCCAGGATAATCTCCAAATAGGGTTGGCTCCCAAAATAGTCTAAACTTATTTTAAGATAAGGATGTAGGAAAGAAATGGAAAAATGCGAAAATAAATGGGAAATAACAGAAAGGGATGTAAATATGGCCAAAGCTGATCGTTGATGGGGAAACAACCTAGATAGCAAATAATCTCAAACCAGATCCTGAAGCTTGAGCAACAACAGATTCTTAGGCATATACAGAAATCGGATCAAGCATTAGCCGTAGGTTCGCCTTCAATTATACTTCAAACATTCAGATGAAAAATACAGCCAAATTCAAGGGATCAAAATTTAACTTATATTAACACTGGATGAAATAGAAGTAAATCACACAGAAAGCAAAACATGGACAACAGTTTGGATCACAGACTCAAAAGACACTAAGAATGGAGCAAAAGGCCTCTAGGATTTCTACTTTAATTTTTTGCAAAAAGGTTCTCCTCTTTTTGCTTGAGATTTTACATTTGTATTTATAGAGGCCTTCCCTCTTCCTTTCGTATTACAACATTTAATACATGAAACAGATTTTGAAGAAATTATCCCCGTAATATTCCTTAGAGAAATGATAGTCCCTGTTTTAATGGATCAAAATCGAAAATGAAATAGAAAAAAGGGCCCATATTTCTTCATTAAATGACCATTATCAGGGGAAGCTGGAATTTGTTAAGAGATCATGAACAGGAGCTCTTAATATTGAAGGTATCTTTAATTTTGGTGGCATTGAAAACTGCCCTAGGTTCTTCCATCTAGCGCACATCGGTAATCAGCAACATTTAATCTTTGAGCTTCTTCGACCACAATCGCAAAATCAATTGGAGAGCTTTTAATTGATCCTTATCTTCTGTTCACATTCTCCTATGCAATTCTGAAGAAAAAATGCAAACTGAACTGTATCGGGCCTTTGTTGTTGCTTCTGTCACGAAAATATGATAGGTTGCGAAAATGCGACATGTCACGATATCACGACATTTTTCATACTTAGCTAATTTCTGCATTTGACGTCGCGAAACTGCAACAGGTCGCGATATCGCACCATACTTCATTTACTTTGCTCTAACACAAAAACTTATAGATATTTTTACATTTTCCCTTTCAAAGTGCTTGGAGGGACAAACAGAAGAATTAGTATCTCTACAATTTGTGCATTCTTTTACATGAACAGTAACAACAAAAACAATGTGGCAAAAAATGCCAACAATAATATATTAGGTGCTCCTTCACAAAATTTCCTTGGTGAGTATTATCAACAAAGGCAATACTAAATTTACCCAAAGGAGATCCCCTAAGCTTATCCAAATTGAAACCACCTGACTCTGTTTAGTATGTGTTACAAAATTTTGGTTAAATTCTTAGTGTTTAGTGTTTTTGTTTATGCTTTTTATTTATTTTTACTTATAAAGTATTTTATCAATATATATTATTATTAATATTTACATTGAAAAACATCATAATAAAATCAAATGGTCCCTTATCTTGGTCATGCTAAAAGTTCTTGTATTTGATCAATTTTCTATAGTGATTTTTTAAACCTTGATTTTAGATGCCAATGACTATTGTTATTTTTTTTTGGTATAGAAACTAAAGGAATCAAATAGATAGTGCATTGATATTATTCATATGAATATAAAATGTACAATATTTACAAATATATATACAAAGTGGTGTCTCTTGGTTTCAAAATACTCTTAATGTTTTGAAGATCAAAAATTCATGTGCTTTCTATTCTATGCCTTTAGTAAAGTGAAAAAAAAAGGTGTAATAATTAATGCCTAGCATTCTCCATTATTACATTATTTTATAAGTAAAGATAAGTGTAAAATAATTTACACTTGACTTGTCCAAGTGTCTTCATGAAAATATCTACAAGTTGATCCCTAGTAGGAACATAAATTGAGCTATATTTGGTGGTTTTGAACTTGCTCCTAAATGAAGTGATATTGCACTTCAATGTGTTTTACCTTTCATGAAACATTGGATTCTTGATTAATTTCATAACATCTTGATTATCATAATTTAACAATGTTGATTTTCATATACCCATATCTGATAGAATGAATTGTAACCATAATGCTTCACACGTACCTTCTCATGTTGTTTGATATTTTACCTCTATGGATGATAATGCCAATGCATGATGTTTTTTCTATGACACAAGATAAATTTAAATCCTATATGAAATACATATCCTAATGTTGACTTCCTCTTATCTATAAATCAAGCATGGTATGAGTCTATGTATCCTTATAAGAAAAATTTATCATTTTTTTATATTTCAGGCCATAGTCCACTTTACCACAAACATAATATAGTACCCTCCTTGTAGCTTTCTATGATTATCCTTAGGATCATGTATAAATATTGAAAGATAATTTATAGCAAACACCATAGTAGTTTTGTGTTTGTTAGATATATGAGACTCCCTATCAATTGATAAGAATCAATATTAGATTCCTATAATAATTTCTCATACCTTCATAATTTTAACCCTTGCTCCATGGTTGTTGCCTTAGGTTTATAATCTTCCATCCTATAATTTTCAAGTAATGTCTTACCATATTTTGTTTGTGTGATTATAATATGATTCTTCATCCACTAAAATTCTAAACTAATATAGTAGTGCAAAAGTTCTAGATCTATCATCTCAAATGATTGTTTCAAATCATTATTCATATAATCCACCAATTTATCTAAACTTCCTATGATAACTAAATCATCAAAATATAACACAAGTATCACCACATAAAAACCAAATTTCTTGATATAGATATTTGGATTAGAGCATCTTCTTGTAAAATGATACTACAAGAGGAGATCATTTATTTTGATATATTGGGAGCATATTTCAACCAATATAGAACTTTTTTTAGTTTATAGAATTGTTGTTATTGTCCATTGACAACAAAACCTTATGGATGGGTCATGTACATCTCTTCTTCAAGTTAACTATTGAGAAAGGTACTTTTTATATACAATTGATAATTTTTCCACCCAAACTACACTACAAATGTACAAATTTTATGAATAGTGATCATCTTCGTTGTAGGTGCAAATGTTTCTACATACTAAATATATTTCTTTTATGCAATACCATTTGAAAAAAGTTGATCCTTATAATATTTAATGGAACATTATGTCTTGTATTTAATATTGTATACCCATTTGTAGCCTATGATATTCTTTCCTTTAGGTAGATTGGTTAGGTCCCATGTTTCATTTTCCTCAAAGATGTATATTTTTATTCCTTTGATTCCTTCCACTCAAGTAAACAGATTGCACCCTTTACTAATATTAGTTTTGAGTTCTCCATTACTAATATCATTAATACCAATATTAATTCTTCCTGTATATTATTTTGATTATGAGGTCTAGTAAAAGTTATATCGAGTGACATGTAAGCTTAGTATCTTTAAGAGTATTTATGATTAATTTCAAAGTCTTTTCTAATGTGGTGGTGCCACTACTAGTTCTACATTCAATTCATCAACCACATTTGATTCATCTTCTAAAAAATCTTTATAAACTTTCTCAGCTAACTCAATTCTCACAATTGGAGGTGTGATATCCTTAGATTAATTAAAATCACCAATGTTTGTCTTAAATTCTATTAGAATTTCCCAAGAGTAGAACTACAAAGCATTACAAGATTTTAAGGAATAAAATAGAACTGATTGATTTATTCCATGGATCAATTTTTATAAATAGCAAATTTGATCATTGAGAGTTGTTGGATTACAACAACTCATCAAATTTGATATAGACTATACTTATATTTCACTTGACTCATAGAGGAATGAAAACTCAAGTATGTATATCCTAGTAGAAATTAAGAGAACAATTACTTATTCTAACACAACCCTTAAGTGACACTAGGTGTGTATGATACAAATGAGTCCTGACAATAGGGCCTGATGAGGTACTCATTTACAATATGTAGATGGTGAAAAAACCTCTTGGATAAAACCATATGTTGGTAAAATAAATATAGAGGCATGTATTTGGATGGCGAATATTGTCCTCATGAAAAAAATATTCTAACACCCCCCCTTAAGTGATACTAGGGGTGTATGATACAAATGAGTCCCAACAATAGGGCTTGATGAGGTACTCATTTACAATATATAGATGGTGAAAAAACATCTTGGGAAAAACCATTTGTTAGTAAAATATAGAGGTATGTATTTGGATGGTGAATATTGTCCTCATGAAAAAATAATGTCCTAAAAACTTGGACTGATGAGGTACTCATGAATAATTTATACTTTAGGAGTGATGATATGAAAACCACATGAGAAAAAACCATCCTCCAAAGAATACAATAATAAGAAGAAAGGAGATGTGAAAGACCTTTGTTGTTTTAATGCAGTTATTTTACTCCAAGTTTCTCTCACAAATGAATGTAACGCGGAGAATGAAATGACTTGGTGAATATGTCAGCTATTTGATTTTTAGTGGGAATATAATCTAAGTATATTTCCCTTCACTGAATATGCTGCCAAATGAAGTGCATGTGAATCTCAATGTGCTTGGTGCGCTGATGCTCAACTAGATTTTGTGCAATATAAATTGTGCTTTGATTGTCACACCAAAGAGTAATAGGTTTTTCATGTGTAAAACTAAATTCTCTTGGTATTTTACGAAGCCAAAGGGCTTCTTGAATTGCCAAAATTGCTACCCTGTATTCTATCTTTGTAGATGATAAGGCCACTGCCTATTACTTTTTGCATAACCAAGCAATTGGTGAAGAACCAAGATAAAATACATAGCCAGAAGTTGAACATCTATATTCTATTGAACTTGCCCAATCAGAATCCATGTAACCAATGATATCCACTGATTTTCCCCCATATAAGAGCCTAAAGCGAGGAGTTTCTTGAAAGTAGTAGAGGATTATTTTTGTTGTTTGCAAATGACTAAAATGAGGTTGATTTAAGAATCTGGATATCAAGCCAAAAATATACAAGATATTTAGGCGAGTATGAGTAAGGTATAACAAACTCCCTACAAGATGATAGTATAGAGTTTCATTACATAGAGGGCATGTGCAGGAAGTACTTAGAGTTACACCAAACTGAAAAGGTGTAGGATAAGGTTTGTAATCTGATGGCGGATGGAAAATTCACACGTTCTCAAACCTTACTTTTTCATTCAAAAATCTAAAAATAGTTATAGAAACAGCCCGCAGGCTTACAATAACTAGCGCTCGGCTTGGTTTTCTCCCACACACACTCTAACTACGATCTTCCTAAATCTGCCACCACATCTATTACATTAAACTAGGTTTTTATAGAGGCCCCAACCCTCTAAAACACCTTACACAAAAATCGGGACACCAAATCGATTTAATACTCCACTCCGCATGGCCCCTGCCATCACCGCTCCCTTTTAGATTACCCTGCATGACCCATCCTTTTTTTTTCTCGTTCTTCTGGCTAATCGCCTGCTTTTACTGCACCTTGTGCCATTTGTCATCCGTAACAATCCTTGAAAATACCGCCTACCATGATTTCATGCCATTTATTTCTTCTTCTTCATCTTCTTCTCTTCCCGTTGCGATATCGCAACATGCCGTGATATCGTGACATTTCACGATATCATGACATTTTAGCTTCCCTGTGCTCCTTTCCTCTTTTGGTCACGATATCATGACATGTCACGATATTGCAACGTCTCCTCTTCCTCTTTACATTCTTTGATTTTGAGCCGTGATATCGTGACATGTCGTAATATCATGACGTTCTCCTTCCTCGCCTCCGCTTCTCTGCTCCAGTCGTGATTTCGTGACATGTCGCAAAATCATGATAATTCCTTCGACATCTACTTTTCTCTTGTTGGTGGTCACAATTTTGTGATAGTCATGATTTCGCGACATGTCACAAAATCATGACATTTTCTTTAGTGCCTTCCTCGGTCTTCTCCTTGTTGTGATTTCGTAACATGTCGTGAAATCATGACATTTCCATATTCTCTGCCCCAGATCTTTCTTTTGTCATGATTTCACGACGGTCACAATTTTGTGACATGTCGCAAAATCATGACAACTCCCACTACTCTGCTTTGGCTTCATTTTTGTGTTGCGATTTCATGACAGTCACGATTTCGCGACATGTCACAAAATTGTGACATTCCCCCACTTCCTTCTGCTCTCCCTTGATGGTGTCATGATTTTGTGACACCCTCCTCTACTACCTTTGCTCTACCCTAATGGTGTCATGATTTTGTGACATGTCATGATTTCATGACATGTCGCGATTTGTCATGATTTCATGACATTTTTGTGCCTTTGCATTCTCTCTCCTACCAACTGTCGTGATTTCATGAAATAGCAAAATTATGATAGTTTTTGCTCTACATTTTCTCCTTGCCTTCTTCTTCTTCTTCCTTAGCCGACTCTTCAGAAGTGGCCCTCCTGCCACTGGATGCTTCTGCATCAGGTGCTGCTGGATGCTCCTGCATCAAACACCCGGGGTTGGTGGAGAAGTGATCTTCACTTCTGCACGGTTTGGTTGCTGCCCCCTGCAACATCTCCAAACATTCCTCTGCCTTTGCAGCCTACTCCAACCTCTTCTCTTGGTCCATATAACTTATGTCTTCCTCTAGACATATTCTCCCACTGCTACATACTTCTTCTGCAGCCTGCCTGCACTCCTCTTCTTGGCCAGTTAGATTTTTGCCTTCTTCTAGGAAGATCCTGGCACTGCTGCACTCTTCTTTGCATGTAGCCTTCTTCAGCTTCAGCTTCTGATGCACTCCAACATCTCTCTTTTTTTGTTTCTCTTCATGCCTTTTGCGCTGCTCCTCTTGCTCCCGCAATCTTATGCTGAGCCACTCCTCTTGTAGGGCTTTAAACTGCCGCTGCAAAGCTTTGAACTCTTCCACCAGCACCACATCTTCCTTACTATCATGACTTCTTCATGGAGGCATATTTCTTTGCTTTTCTCCAAAGCTTGACCGATCTTGGTGTAGCTTCCTCACTATCGGTGATCTGCTAACATGCTCCAGGATCTTAACTCTGTCTCTCTCTCAGAACCCTACCATAGATCCTCATGTAACTGCCTCACGTCCAGAAATCTGTTACACACTCATGAACTTCTATCTCTGATACCATTTGATGGCAGACAAGAAAATCACAAGTTCTCAAACCATGCTTTTTTTATTCAAAAATCTAAAAATAGTTACAAAAATAGCCTACAGGCTTACAATAACCAGCGCTCGGCTTGGTTTTCCCACACACACTATAACTACGATCTTCCTAAATCCACCACCACATCTATTACATTAAACTAGGTTTTTATAGAGGCCCCGACCCTCTGAAACACCTTACGCAAAAATCGGGACACCAACCCAATTTAATACTCCACTCCGCACGGCCCCTGTCATCGTCGCTCCCTATCAGATTACCCTATGTGACCCATCCTTTTTGTTTCCCATGCTTCTGGGTAATCGCTTGCTTTTACTGCATCTTGTGCCACATGTCATCCATAACAATCCTTGAAAATACCACCTACCATGGTTTCATGCCATTTCTTTCTTCTTCTTCATCTTCTTCTCTTCCTGTCACGATATCATGACATGTCGCGATATCGTGACATTTTAGCTTCCCTGTGCTCCTTTCCTCTTTTGGTCGTGATATCGCAACATGTCACGATATTGTGATGTCTCCTCTTCCTCTCTACCTTCCTTGCTTTCAGGCCGTGATATCGTGACATATCGTGATATTGCGACGTTCTCCTTCCTTGCCTCCGCTTCTCTACTCCGGTCATGATTTCGTGACATGTCGCGAAATCACGACAATTCCTTCGACATCTACTTTTCTCTTGCTGGTGGTCACGATTTTGTGATAGTCATGATTTTGCGACATGTCACGAAATTGCGACATTCTCTTTAGCGCCTTCCTCGGTCTGCTCCTTGTCGTGATTTCGTGACATGTCACGAAATCGTGACATTTCCATCTTCTCTGCCTCGGCTCTTTCTTTTGTCGTGATTTCATGACGGTCATGATTTCGTGACATGTTGCGAAATCGTGACAACTCCCACTACTCTGCTTCGGCTTCGCTTTTGTGTCACGATTTCGTGACATTTCACGATTTCATGACATGTCACGATTTCGTGACTCGTCACGATTTCGTGACAGTCATGATTTCGTGACATGTCACGAAATTGCGACATTCCCCCACTTCCTTCTGCTCTCCCTTGTTGGTGTCACAATTTTGTGACACATCATGAAATCATGACATGTCACGATTTTGTGACACCCTCCTCTACTGCCTTTGCTCTACCCTAATGGTGTCGTGATTTCACGACATGTCACGATTTCATGACATGTCCCGATTTCATGACATTTCTATGCCTTTGCATTTTCTCTCCTACTGACTATCATGATTTTGCAACGTAGCGAAATCGTGATAGTTTTTGCTCTACATTTTCTCCTTGCCTTCTTCTTATTCTTCCTTAGCTAACTCTTCAGAATTGGCCCTCCTGCCATTGGATGCTTCTGCATCAGGTGCTGCTGGATGCTCCTACATCATAATCTATCATTTTAACCTTTAAAGAAGGTCTAGAGTGTATTTGTTTTGACACAATGAAATTCATGTATCTATTTGATTTATTTGAATTCTAAGGAAGTAATGAGCTATACCCAGATCAGTCATTTCAATTTTTTTAGAAAGAAAGTCCTTGATAGTCTGAACGTGATTGATGTCACTACCAGTGAGTAGTGGGTCATCAAAATAGAGAACAAGGATGGTGACTTTTTCTTCATCTCTCCAAATGTAGACTATGGCATCAGACTCACAATGAGAAAAACTTGAGGAAAGAAGGAAGGAGTCCATTTTTCATACCAAGCTCTAGGAGCTTGTTTCAGGCCATAGAGAGACTTCCTTAGCCTAAAAATGAGGGAGTCTTGAGTTAAACCATCAGGTTATTACATGAATATATCTTCCTTTAATTCCCCATGAGAGAAAGTACTTTTTACATCCATTTGAAAGACATGCCACTTTTGGGAAGCAGCTAGAGAAAGAACTAGTCTAACAAAATTAATTTTGAAAAATAGTGCAAAAGTTTTAGAATAATAAAATCCTTCAATTTGAGATAAACCTTTGGCTACAGGCAGGATTTGTGTTTGTCAATTTATCCATTAATTCCATATTTCATTATGTAAATCCATTTATAGTGAACTAATTTCCTTCCTTTAGGTAGGGGAAATAAATCCCAAGTTTTATTTTTTATTAATGAAGAGAATTCATTATCCATGGCATCATCCCATTATTTAATACCAGCTTTCTTCTTTGAAGGATTAAGGATCTATGGAAATGGATCGATGGACAAGACCAAGTGCCCTACGAAGTTGCCTAATCTGGATAATGGAATATTTTGTATGTAAGGAGTAGCCTATTTAATAATGGTGTGGGCCCATTTTGCAATAGTGGAAGGAGTAGGAGTGGAAGTATTTTGAGTTGGAGTTATAGGTTCCTCATATTGATAATTAATATATAATTTAATCTCTAAAGTTGGTTCTTCATTATATTGAGGCTCTAACATTGGAGAAGGATCAAGAGAATCAATGGTGGAAGATGATGGTTGAGGATATTTATGAGGAAATGTTTCATCAAATTGGATATTCCTATGAAAAAAGACCTCATGAGTTGTGGGATCAAAGAGCCTATAAGCTTTTATTTCCTCACAATAACCAGCAAATATGAGCTTTTTGATTTTATTATCAATATCCTCACTTTTCTTCTTTGGGATATGCACTCAAGCAGTACATCCAAAAATATTGAAGAAAGAAACATCAGGTTTTGAGCCAGTCCATGCTTCCTCAAGATTCAAATGGCCAAGATATTTATGAGGTGTGCGATTTTGAATATAGTTTGCATAGTTAATTGCTTCTACCAAAAAAACCTTTGGAATATCTCTTGAGTGGAGCATACGGTTTGCCATTTCCTTTAGAGTTATGTTTTTCCTCTCTACAGTGTCATTTTTCTACAGATTATGGGAGACAAAATTTTGATGAATTGTGCCATGAATTGATAGAAAATTTAAGAACTCATTACTGAAGTATTCACCTCCAGTATTTGTACGAATTTGCTTTATTTTTCAAGAGGCTTGATTTTCAACTAAGCCTTTGAAGATTTTGAAGTGGGATAGAACATCACTTTTGTATTTTAGGAAGTATACCCAAGTTATTATGGAAAAATCATCAATGAATTTTAGAGCATATTTTACTCCTTTGAAAGAAGGCTCTAGGAATACCATTAAGTCACTATGGATTAAATCTAGAGGGATGAGACTTTTAGAGAACCACTTGGGTGGAAAGCATCTTGATTTTGATTTCCAAGAGCACATCAAGGAAATACTCCATCAATAGAAGAGACTTGATGTAATCATGTGCACCATTTCATGGGTGTTCAATTCCTTTAGGAAGTTATAACTTAGATGACCAAACTTTTCATTCCAAATTTTGCTTTCAATATCTCCATGTGCAAGAAAACAGGAGGTCCCTTCTAGATTTTTGAATCCTTTGAAGTGAAATAGGTAAGTGATGTGATAAATATCTCCTTTGGCTATGAGATATTTGAGGTCTTGAAAGTCTCTTATCTTAACTCCTATTTGTGAGAAGAGAAATGATTTTCCCTTTCCTAAAGTACAAATCTGATAGACAGAGAGGAGAATTGTTGCAATGTTTGGAACATAGAGAACATTATTGGTAGAACCACAATAAATAGATATGTCACATTTTCATTTGATTAGGATAAAGGATGATTCACCAAATTCTATGCTACATGTTGAACTTGAGGAGATTGAAGTGAATGACTCATCTAAGGCAGCCATGTGATGAGTTTCTCCAGAATCAAGAACCCAATATTTGTTAGAATTTCCTAAAAAAAACATGCAAAGTATTACGTAAAATATGAAGAAAGAGCAGAACTGATTGATTATACCATGGATAACCATTGTTCAAATAACAAAGTTGATCACTGGGAGTCTTTTGATTACAACAACTCATAAAATATGATGTATACTATAATTGAGAGTTCACCTAACTCATGAAGGAGTGGAAACTCAAGTAATTCTATCCTAGTAGAACTTAATAGAATAATTACTTATTCTAACACCCCCCCTTAAGTGATACTAGGGGTGTATTGTACAAATGAGTCTCGATAATAGAGCCCTATGTGGTACTCATGTAAAATGGTTTCTTTTTTGAATAGATGATAAAAAACCCATGGGAAAAACCATCTACAATATATAGGTACTAATTTACAACATATATGAGAGATGGTGAAAAAACCATATGGGAAAAACCATCTGCTATGAAAAAAAGAGTTATGTCTTCGGATGGTGAAGATTGTCCTCAATAACAAAAAAAAGAGTCTCGCAAACATGGCCTAATGAGGTACTCATGTATAATATATAAGGGAGAGATGATAAAAAAAACCACATGGGAAAAAACCATCCTCTAAAGAATACAATAATAAAATGATAGGTGAAAAGACCTTTGTTTCAATGTAGTTGTAATACTCCATGTTTCTCTCACAATTGTAAGTAACACGAAGAAGGAAATAACTTGGTGAAGATGTTTGCAACTTGATTTTCAGTTGGAATATACTCCAAGTATATATCCTCATTCTGAATATGTTGTCAAATGAAGTGCATGTGTATCTCAATGTGCTTGGTGTGCTGCTGCTCAATTGGATTACGTGTAATATGAATTGTGGTTTGATTGCCACACCAAAGAGTAATATTTTTGTCATGGGAAAAACCAAATTATTTTAGAATATGATGAAGCCAAAGAGCTTACTAACTTTCTAAAACTATTACCCTATATTCTGCCTCTATAGATAATAAGGCCACTACTTGTTGTTTTATGCATAACCAAGCAATTGGCAAGTAACCAAGACAAAAGACATAGCCATAAGTTGAACATCTATTTTCTACTAAACCTACCCAAACTAAATTTGTTTAGCCAATGATATCCATGGATTTTCCCTCATATAAGAGCCCAAAACAAGTAGTTCCTTGCAAGTAGAGGAGGATTTTTTTTCTACCTACTAGTGATTGAAATGAGGTTGATGTGAGAATCTGGATACTAAGCCAACAACATATGAGATATCTGGACGAGTATGAGTAAGGTATATCAGACTTCCTACAAGCTGATGGTATAGAGTTGCATCACATAGAGGGGATGTGTAGGAAGTACTTAGATTGAATCCAAACTAAAAAGGTGTAGGAGAAGGTTTCCAATATGTCATTTTAAACCTTTGAAGAATATCTAGAGTGTAATTTTATTGACACAATGAAATTCCTGCATCTATTTGATTTATTTGGATTCCAAGGAAGTATTGAGCTAGACCTAGATCAACCATATCAAATTTTCTAGAGGGAGTATTTTATAGTCTGAATGTGAGTTAAGTCACTACCACATAGTAGTAGATCATAAACATATAGAACAAGTATGGTGATTTTTCCTTCATATCTCCAAATGTATACTGTGTTACCAGACTCACAATGAGAAAAAACTAAGGAAATATGGAAGGAGTCTATTTTTCATACCAATCTCTAGGAGCTTGTTTGAGGCCTTAGAGAGACTTATTTAGCCTACAAACAAGAGACGAGTCCTAAGATGAACCAACAGGTTGTTCCATGAATATATATTCCTTTAAGTCCCCATGTAAGAAAGCACTTTTTACATCCATTTGAAAGATAGGCCACTTTTTGGAAGAAACCAAAGCAAGAACCAATCTAGCAGAATCCATTTTGGCAACTGGTGCAAAGGTTTCAACATAGTCAATTCCTTAAATTTGAGAGAAACCTTTGACTACTAGGTGATATTTGTGTTTGTCAATTTCTCTATTAGACACATATTTTGTTTTGTACATCCATTTACAACAAACTAATTTCCTTCCTTTAGGTAGGGGAACTAAATCCCAAGTTTTAATTTTTATTAAGGAAGTGAATTCATTTTCCATGGCATCATCACAGTCTTTAATACTAGTTTCTTATTTGAAGGATTGATGATCAAAAGAAATAGATTGAAAGACAAGACTAGTGCCTATGGAGTTGATTAATCTGGATGATGGAATAATTTGGATGTAAGGAGTAGCATATTTAACAATGGTGCAAGACCATTTTTGCATAGTGAAAGGAGTAGAAGGAGGGGAAATACTTTGATTTGGAGTTATAGGTTCCTCATATTGATCATCAATCTCTAAATTAATATCTAAAGTTGGTTCTTCATTATATTGAGGTTCTACTATAGGAGAAGGCTCAATAGAGGAAGAGGATGGTTGAGGATCTTTCTAGGGAATGTTTCATCAAATTGGAAATTCCTATGAAAAATACCTCATGAGTTGTGGGATCAAGGAGTCTGTATGCTTTCATTTCCTCACAATAACCAACAAAGATGAGTTTTTTGCTTTTCTTATCTAGAGCCTTCCTTTTCTTATTTGGGATGTATGCCCAATCAGTACACCCAAAAATATTCAAGAAGGAGACATCCAATTTTGAGTCATCCCATGCTTCTTCAGGAGTTAAATGGTCAAGAGCTTTATGAGGTTTGTGTTTTTGAATATAGTTTACATAGTTAATAGATTCTACCCAGAAATTTTTTGGAAGATCTCTTGAATGGAGCATATAGTTTTCCATTCCCTTCAATGTTCATTTTTTCCTATTTTTAATATTATTTTACTACAGATTATGGGAGAGAAAATGTTGATGAATGATGCCATGACTTGATAGAAATATTGAGAACTCATTACTACAGTATTCCCCACATTATCTGTGTGAATTTTCTTGATGTTGCAAGAGGCCTAATTTTCAACAAAGGTGGCCCTTTTAGGATACACAAGCCCACCCGAAACCTCATTTGTATTGAAGACAAGTGTGAAGACACAAACTATTATTTTGAACTAGGGTTTTATAGAACTTTAGTAATTATTAATTTATATCATAAAGGTATTGTAAAATCCCACATTAGGGCACATTGATTGTATTATTTTGAGATCCACCCACATTAATAAAAGCTTATCTATCTTGTGCAATATCATGTTATTATTGTACTTTTTATTATTTTATCTTTTGTATTGGTGTTGCTTGATTTTGATTTACAAAATGGTGATCACGGTGGGACCCCAAAGGGTTCTATATGTTAATTTAATTTTTCACTAACTCTTGTTGTTGTATATATTATATAGGTTTTCAAAATTTTGATCATACAATTTTCATAAAACTAGGGCTTTTGAAGTTGTAGAACTTAATCTGAGGTCACGTGGATGCCTTGTAGCACTCGAGGGATACCCTATAGTATTTAGGGAATGTCCTATAGTATTTCAATGGTTATGGGTGTTAGAATAAATAACAATAAAATTTTATTAATCAGCAGATTAAATAGACATTATATGCCCTATTAAGCCCGAAGGTTACAAAACCACCCATGGCTGAAATAGGCACTGTTACAAAAATAATGTAATAATAGTGCTAACAATAATATGCGCTAACATCCCCCCTTATTACATTATTGGGGTAATAATATAACTACTAGCTATACTAACATCCACCCTGATTACATCATTTTGCAATACAAAGAGAGCTACAAAACAATTCAAATTTGACACGTGCAAGTGCCTTAGAGAAAATTTCTGCAACTTGAGCATCAGTGGGAATGTGCTGAAACTAAATTCGGTGCCTCGAAACTTCATATTGAATGAAATGACATTGTGTGTCAATGTGTTTTGTTCTTTCATGATGGACTGGATTCTTGACTAGGTTCAAAACACCCTGATTGTTGCAAAACAAGTGTATTGGAGATTTGGATGGATGACCCATACTTGTCAGAATGCGATGCAACCATATCACTTCACACACAGCTTCACGTGCGGCATGATACTCTACCTCTGTTGATGAAATAGCAACCACCTGTTGCTTCTTGTCGTGCTAAGAGACAGGACTAGATCCAAGATGAAAAATATATCCTGAAGTTGACTTGCGATCATCAAATGATCCGGCATAGTCGGAGTCCATGTATCCCTGTAAGAAGAATTTATTGTTCCTATTGTATTCTAGGCCATATTCCATTGTGCCACGGACATAGTGAAGAACACATTTTGCTACTTTCCAATGAGTGGTTTTAGGTTCCTGCATGAACCTCAAAAGATAGTTCACAGCAAATATGAGATCTGGCCTAGTATTGGTCAGATATATGAGACTCCCAATCAACTGTCGATAGAGAGTACCATCTATCTAAGGTGAATCATCATATCGTGATAACTGAAGTCCAGTCTCCATCAGAGTTGCCATTGGCTTACAATCGATCATGTGATATTTTTCCAAGCAATGTCTTGGCATATTTTTTTCTGAGACACTTTGACAGAGTGCTCCTTCTGGCTGAATTCCAGACCAAGACAGTAATGTAGAAGTCCGAGATCTGACATCTCAAAATATTGACACAAGTCTCTTTTGACAGTAGAGATCATAGTTTCTAAACTCCCTGTAATGAGCAGATCATCAACATAAAGTACAAGCAACACTATCTCAGAACCCTATTTCTTGAAATAGAGGTTTGCATTTGATGGACATCTCTTAAAACCATGTTGTAGGAGGTGATTGTCCATTTTTATATACCAAGCTCGAGGAGCTTGTTTCAAGCCATATAAGGATTTGACCAATTTGCAAACTTTTTGCTGTTGGCCTTCCATTGCAAATCCTTCTGGCTGAGTCATATAGACTTCTTCTTGGAGATCACCATTCATAAAGGCACTTTTGACATCCATCTGATGAACTTTCCACCCAAACTATGCTACCATAGCACAAATAACTTGAATTGTTGTCATCCGAGCGAGTAGGTGCAAAAGTTTCCTCGTAGTCAATGCCTTCCTTTTGAGCATAGCCCTTTGCAACAAGACGGGCCTTATGCTTATCAATTGTCCCATATACTTTGTACTTGACTTTATACACCCATTTGTAGCCAATGGGCTTCTTTCCATGTGACAGATCGACAAGCTTCCAAGTTTTGTTTTTCATCAAAGACTTATACTCTACATCCATAGTAGCCTTCCACTGAGGCTCATCGAGAGCAACTTGTACTGATGCAGGTTCAAGATCATCTATGGAAGACATAAATACCTTATCACTATCAATATCCATATCTTCTGTATCTCTCTCTAGATCTACATAAAGTTCTTCAAAATATTGACATAGATCATCAACCCTAGTATTCTCTATTGCAGCTTTCTCCTGTCGAGCCATGCTACGAGTACGAGGCCTATCCAAAGTCAAATCTAGTGGAGTAGATAGCTTAGAGTATTTTATTGTATTTGTATACCACTTTGGATTCTTCTTCTTAGGTGTTGAAGAAGATCCAGAAGAACCTCCAACCTTTGATGAAGGAGATTTAACAACTTGAGTTTCCACAATGTCTAGGTATACATCCGATGTGTTTGTTGATGTGAAAGCCTCATCAAAAACATCTCTACTTATGTGAATCTTCTTGGTTAAGGGATAAATCAAACGATAACCCTTAGAGTGCTCATCATACCCAAGAAGAATACACTTCAATGTCTTCTCATCTAACTTCTTCCTTTTCTCTTTTGGTATGTGCATGAAAGCCTAACATCCAAAAATGCGTAGATGAGAAATGGAGGGTTTCCTACCACTCCATGCTTCTTGTGGAGTAATTCCTTGTAGGGCCTTTGTGGGTGCCCTATTCAACAGATATACTACTGTGGTGATAGCTTCGCCCAATATAGTTGCTCAAGTCTAGCTCATGTGAGCATGCAACGAACCATTTCCATGATGGAACGATTCCTCCTTTCAGCAACTCCATTTTGCTGAGTATAAGCAGTAGTTAACTGTATTGTGATCACATTTTCTTTCAAGAATGCAGAAAATTCTTTAGAGGTGAACTCCCCCCTCGATCTAAGTGGAGGGTCTTTATAGAAGTCCCTGACTCCTTCTCAACAGATTTCTTGAATTTTTGAAAGAAGCCAAATGCTTCAGATTTTAGTTGAAGAAAGAATACCCACATCTTTCGTGAGTAATCATCCACAAATAACTAAAAATACCTCTTACCCCCACAATTGTTGGGAGTGAAGGGACCGCACAGATCAGTATGAACCAACTCCAGAGGTTTCTTTGCTCTAGTAGAGCTCTTTTCAAAAGGCACTCTATGCTGCTTTCATGCCAAGTAGTCAGAGCAAACTGGTAAAGTGGTATAAAGGGAAGGAAGACCCTTAACCATCTCATACTTACTTAGCTCAAGTAAGTAACCAGAACTCAAATGTCCATATCTCTTGTGCCATAGGGAAGTTGCCTCCTTTGTAGAGACTATCATGGCAACATGTGGAGTAGAGATAGTATCTAAGGCAAATAAGCCATGCTTATATGAAGTGGTTGCAATGTTCTTACCCCTCTTGGTAATAGAACAACACTTCTTACCTCCATCAACACTAAAGTTCACAACCATATCTTTGTCTAGAATTTGTGTGACTGACAACAAATTATTTGCCAATCCCGGAACATAGAGAACTTTGTCAATCTGAAACTTGCCATCAGGAAGGGTGGTCGAAACGAGTGCCTTCTCCTTGAACCTTGTAGGTTTTATCATCAACAATAGTGACAGGTTTGCCCTCTTTGGCCTCAAAATACTCAAACCATGATTTGTCACCGATCATGTGCTTATCGGCTCCGGAATCAACATACCATATAGGATCCGTCTGCTTGGACACTATGTTAGTCATGAGAACTTTGTGAGCTCTCTCAGAATCTGTGTCAAATTCTTCAACAACAACATTCACTTGTTGTTTGTTCTTTTGTGGTTTGTTTCGGCCTTTCTGTTTTGATTGCTTATTCTTATGCCAACATCTGTTTGTATCATGACCTTCTTTGTCACGAGATCTTGCAATATCTATTTTTCTATTGAGGTTGTTGAGTTTGTTTCCATTTTGAATCCTTTTGTGAATTCCCTCCCTTCTAAAAATTACCCTTCTTCTAGTTCTACCCTTTCCTGTTGATGTAGAGAGCAGGTTTTAGAAGAATCATCTCTCTGTAGTTGGCATGCTTCCTCCTCTTGAAGCATATTAACCAATTCTACAAAATTAACTTTTCATTGTGATACATGAAAGGAAGTAATCAACACCCGATAAGAATCAGGTAAAGCTCTCAATACAACTGAAGTAAGGAGCTTGTCTTCAACTGGTTCTCCCAAAGAATTCAACTTTGCTATCAATTCAGAAACTCTGCAAAGAAAGAATTCAACTGTCTCACCCTACTTCATTCTCAGACTGTGTAATTGAGATTGAAGAAATAGAATGGTGGAATCATTCTTTCCCTCATATATAGTATTAAGGGCATCCCATGCCACTTTACTAGTTGCATAGTCAGTAATATGGGGTTGGACTTCATCAGAAACATCAAGCAAGATGAGCACTTTTGCTTTACTGTCTAGCTTATCAAAGTCTCTTTGAGCATTAGATGGAGCTGTAGCACCAGCAACAGGTGAAGGTCTGGTTGTTTCTCCAAATACAACATCCCATAAATCATCCATTGCTAGGATGACCTTCATATTATTTTTCCATGGTGTGTAATTAGGACCTTTCAACAATTGATGAGAATCAGTCATTAGTTTTGCGAGACATGGTGAAGGTTCCTTATAACACCAATTGGTCCCCATTTCGATATAACTTTTTCTAGGCTGTTATACCATACAAAATACCCGCCCTTACGTGAGAGAAACTATAGGTATTTAGAAATATCAACAAAAATCACCCGCCCTTACGTGAGGGAAACTATAGGTGAGTTTTAGAGATCATACGATACGTGGAACATAAGCAATGCGAAAGGGAATCGCCTTGTTGATGGCACCTACCATAGAAGATTCTTCTCATGCGTGGGGCGTAACTTCCCCTAAACACTATCAAGAATACTTCGTCAGGATTTACGCCTAAACACAAGAACGATTAAGGGTAGTGGATGGAGTAAAAAAATGCAAAATGACAAACTTATCTCTCCTCGATGATTTATAGAGAACAAGCTCAGACGTCATTGTAGTAGCTATATTAGGTGGCGGATACAGTAGCACAATCACAAGAAATTTACCTATAAGTAATGGCCGGAGGTATCACAAATACCGAATGTTGTAGTGCAATAAATTACATGGATGGGTTTTAATTATTTCGAAGACTTAGGGAGTGAATTTGATTTTAATTTTTAATGTTATAGTGCAAGAAATCAAATATGCAACATACAACAAAGAAAAGTGCCCTCAAGAATAACCCACTAGGTGTCGGGCGCAGCCGAAAATGCACCTTTACAATAATGCCAAATTTGCTTTTCAAAAATTACTCACTTTCCCCCTTTGATTTTTGAAAAAAAATACCCCCCTTATTTTAAAAAAATAAATAATATTTCCTCAAATAATTTTTCAAAAATTATTTTATAACTTTAAGTTAAAAAAAATATATTAATTATAATTTATATAGTTTGTAAAAAACCTTTAAAAAAAATTAAAATCAAATTAAAAAAAATTAATTTTAATTTATAAAGGTTAAACTATAGAAAATAAATTAAAATCAAAAATTTAATTTTTAACTTTAGGAAATATAAAATAATTGAAAAAAAAACGTCGGAAGAAAAAAAACCTTTTTTTACCTTTGATGAAGGGGAGTCGGCGGGATTGGAACCCACGACCTGTAGGCTCCCAGAGCCTTACCGCAGCTAGAGAAAGAACTAGTCTAACAAAATTAATTTTGAAAAATAGTGCAAAAGTTTTAGAATAATAAAATCCTTCAATTTGAGATAAACCTTTGGCTACAGGCAGGATTTGTGTTTGTCAATTTATCCATTAATTCCATATTTCATTATGTAAATCCATTTATAGTGAACTAATTTCCTTCCTTTAGGTAGGGGAAATAAATCCCAAGTTTTATTTTTTATTAATGAAGAGAATTCATTATCCATGGCATCATCCCATTATTTAATACCAGTTTCTTCTTTGAAGGATTAAGGATCTATGGAAATGGACTGACAGACAAGACCAGTGCCTACGAAGTTGCCTAATCTGGATAATGGAATATTTTGTATGTAAGGAGTAGCCTATTTAATAATGGTGTGGGCCCATTTTGCAATAGTGGAAGGAGTAGGAGTGGAAGTATTTTGAGTTGGAGTTATAGGTTCCTCATATTGATAATTAATATATAATTTAATCTCTAAAGTTGGTTCTTCATTATATTGAGGCTCTAACATTGGAGAAGGATCAAGAGAATCAATGGTGGAAGATGATGGTTGAGGATATTTATGAGGAAATGTTTCATCAAATTGGATATTCCTATGAAAAAAGACCTCATGAGTTGTGGGATCAAAGAGCCTATAAGCTTTTATTTCCTCACAATAACCAGCAAATATGAGCTTTTTGATTTTATTATCAATATCCTCACTTTTCTTCTTTGGGATATGCACTCAAGCAGTACATCCAAAAATATTGAAGAAAGAAACATCAGGTTTTGAGCCAGTCCATGCTTCCTCAAGATTCAAATGGCCAAGATATTTATGAGGTGTGCAGTTTTGAATATAGTTTGCATAGTTAATTGCCTCTTCCAAAAAAACCTTTGGAATATCTCTTGAGTGGAGCATACAGTTTGCCATTTCCTTTAGAGTTATGTTTTTCCTCTCTACAGTGTCATTTTTCTACAGATTATGGGAGACAAAATTTTGATGAATTGTGCCATGAATTGATAGAAAATTTAAGAACTCATTACTGAAGTATTCACCTCCAGTATTTGTACGAATTTGCTTTATTTTTCAAGAGGCTTGATTTTCAACTAAGCCTTTGAAGATTTTGAAGTGGGATAGAACATCACTTTTGTATTTTAGGAAGTATACCCAAGTTATTATGGAAAAATCATCAATGAATTTTAGAGCATATTTTACTCCTTTGAAAGAAGGCTCTAGGAATACCATTAAGTCACTATGGATTAAATCTAGAGGGATGAGACTTTTAGAGAACCACTTGGGTGGAAAGCATCTTGATTTTGATTTCCAAGAGCACATCAAGGAAATACTCCATCAATAGAAGAGACTTGATGTAATCATGTGCACCATTTCATGGGTGTTCAATTCCTTTAGGAAGTTATAACTTAGATGACCAAACTTTTCATTCCAAATTTTGCTTTCAATATCTCCATGTGCAAGAAAACAGGAGGTCCCTTCTAGATTTTTGAATCCTTTGAAGTGAAATAGGTAAGTGATGTGATAAATATCTCCTTTGGCTATGAGATATTTGAGGTCTTGAAAGTCTCTTATCTTAACTCCTATTTGTGAGAAGAGAAATGATTTTCCCTTTCCTAAAGTACAAATCTGATAGACAGAGAGGAGAATTGTTGCAATGTTTGGAACATAGAGAACATTATTGGTAGAACCACAATAAATAGATATGTCACATTTTCATTTGATTAGGATAAAGGATGATTCACCAAATTCTATGCTACATGTTGAACTTGAGGAGATTGAAGTGAATGACTCATCTAAGGCAGCCATGTGATGAGTTTCTCCAGAATCAAGAACCCAATATTTGTTAGAATTTCCTAAAAAAAACATGCAAAGTATTACGTAAAATATGAAGAAAGAGCAGAACTGATTGATTATACCATGGATAACCATTGTTCAAATAACAAAGTTGATCACTGGGAGTCTTTTGATTACAACAACTCATAAAATATGATGTATACTATAATTGAGAGTTCACCTAACTCATGAAGGAGTGGAAACTCAAGTAATTCTATCCTAGTAGAACTTAATAGAATAATTACTTATTCTAACACCCCCCTTAAGTGATACTAGGGGTGTATTGTACAAATGAGTCTCGATAATAGAGCCCTATGTGGTACTCATGTAAAATGGTTTCTTTTTTGAATAGATGATAAAAAACCCATGGGAAAAACCATCTACAATATATAGGTACTAATTTACAACATATATGAGAGATGGTGAAAAAACCATATGGGAAAAACCATCTGCTATGAAAAAAAGAGTTATGTCTTCGGATGGTGAAGATTGTCCTCAATAACAAAAAAAAGAGTCTCGCAAACATGGCCTAATGAGGTACTCATGTATAATATATAAGGGAGAGATGATAAAAAAAACCACATGGGAAAAAACCATCCTCTAAAGAATACAATAATAAAATGATAGGTGAAAAGACCTTTGTTTCAATGTAGTTGTAATACTCCATGTTTCTCTCACAATTGTAAGTAACACGAAGAAGGAAATAACTTGGTGAAGATGTTTGCAACTTGATTTTCAGTTGGAATATACTCCAAGTATATATCCTCATTCCGAATATGTTGTCAAATGAAGTGCATGTGTATCTCAATGTGCTTGGTGTCTGTCTTGCTCAATTGGATTACGTGTAATATGAATTGTGGTTTGATTGCCACACCAAAGAGTAATATTTTTGTCATGGGAAAAACCAAATTATTTTAGAATATGATGAAGCCAAAGAGCTTACTAACTTTCTAAAACTATTACCCTATATTCTGCCTCTATAGATAATAAGGCCACTACTTGTTGTTTTATGCATAACCAAGCAATTGGCAAGTAACCAAGACAAAAGACATAGCCATAAGTTGAACATCTATTTTCTACTAAACCTACCCAAACTAAATTTGTTTAGCCAATGATATCCATGGATTTTCCCTCATATAAGAGCCCAAAACAAGTAGTTCCTTGCAAGTAGAGGAGGATTTTTTTTCTACCTACTAGTGATTGAAATGAGGTTGATGTGAGAATCTGGATACTAAGCCAACAACATATGAGATATCTGGACGAGTATGAGTAAGGTATATCAGACTTCCTACAAGCTGATGGTATAGAGTTGCATCACATAGAGGGGATGTGTAGGAAGTACTTAGATTGAATCCAAACTAAAAAGGTGTAGGAGAAGGTTTCCAATATGTCATTTTAAACCTTTGAAGAATATCTAGAGTGTAATTTTATTGACACAATGAAATTCCTGCATCTATTTGATTTATTTGGATTCCAAGGAAGTATTGAGCTAGACCTAGATCAACCATATCAAATTTTCTAGAGGGAGTATTTTATAGTCTGAATGTGAGTTAAGTCACTACCACATAGTAGTAGATCATAAACATATAGAACAAGTATGGTGATTTTTCCTTCATATCTCCAAATGTATACTGTGTTACCAGACTCACAATGAGAAAAAACTAAGGAAATATGGAAGGAGTCTATTTTTCATACCAATCTCTAGGAGCTTGTTTGAGGCCTTAGAGAGACTTATTTAGCCTACAAACAAGAGACGAGTCCTAAGATGAACCAACAGGTTGTTCCATGAATATATATTCCTTTAAGTCCCCATGTAAGAAAGCACTTTTTACATCCATTTGAAAGATAGGCCACTTTTTGGAAGAAACCAAAGCAAGAACCAATCTAGCAGAATCCATTTTGGCAACTGGTGCAAAGGTTTCAACATAGTCAATTCCTTAAATTTGAGAGAAACCTTTGACTACTAGGTGATATTTGTGTTTGTCAATTTCTCTATTAGACACATATTTTGTTTTGTACATCCATTTACAACAAACTAATTTCCTTCCTTTAGGTAGGGGAACTAAATCCCAAGTTTTAATTTTTATTAAGGAAGTGAATTCATTTTCCATGGCATCATCACAGTCTTTAATACTAGTTTCTTATTTGAAGGATTGATGATCAAAAGAAATAGATTGAAAGACAAGACTAGTGCCTATGGAGTTGATTAATCTGGATGATGGAATAATTTGGATGTAAGGAGTAGCATATTTAACAATGGTGCAAGACCATTTTTGCATAGTGAAAGGAGTAGAAGGAGGGGAAATACTTTGATTTGGAGTTATAGGTTCCTCATATTGATCATCAATCTCTAAATTAATATCTAAAGTTGGTTCTTCATTATATTGAGGTTCTACTATAGGAGAAGGCTCAATAGAGGAAGAGGATGGTTGAGGATCTTTCTGAGGGAATGTTTCATGAAATTGGAAATTCCTATGAAAAATACCTCATGAGTTGTGGGATCAAGGAGTCTGTATGCTTTCATTTCCTCACAATAACCAACAAAGATGAGTTTTTTGCTTTTCTTATCTAGAGCCTTCCTTTTCTTATTTGGGATGTATGCCCAATCAGTACACCCAAAAATATTCAAGAAGGAGACATCCAATTTTGAGTCATCCCATGCTTCTTCAGGAGTTAAATGGTCAAGAGCTTTATGAGGTTTGTGTTTTTGAATATAGTTTACATAGTTAATAGATTCTACCCAGAAATTTTTTGGAAGATCTCTTGAATGGAGCATATAGTTTTCCATTCCCTTCAATGTTCATTTTTTCCTATTTTTAATATTATTTTACTACAGATTATGGGAGAGAAAATGTTGATGAATGATGCCATGACTTGATAGAAATATTGAGAACTCATTACTACAGTATTCCCCACATTATCTGTGTGAATTTTCTTGATGTTGCAAGAGGCCTAATTTTCAACAAAGGTGGCCCTTTTAGGATACACAAGCCCACCCGAAACCTCATTTGTATTGAAGACAAGTGTGAAGACACAAACTATTATTTTGAACTAGGGTTTTATAGAACTTTAGTAATTATTAATTTATATCATAAAGGTATTGTAAAATCCCACATTAGGGCACATTGATTGTATTATTTTGAGATCCACCCACATTAATAAAAGCTTATCTATCTTGTGCAATATCATGTTATTATTGTACTTTTTATTATTTTATCTTTTGTATTGGTGTTGCTTGATTTTGATTTACAAAATGGTGATCACGGTGGGACCCCAAAGGGTTCTATATGTTAATTTAATTTTTCACTAACTCTTGTTGTTGTATATATTATATAGGTTTTCAAAATTTTGATCATACAATTTTCATAAAACTAGGGCTTTTGAAGTTGTAGAACTTAATCTGAGGTCACGTGGATGCCTTGTAGCACTCGAGGGATACCCTATAGTATTTAGGGAATGTCCTATAGTATTTCAATGGTTATGGGTGTTAGAATAAATAACAATAAAATTTTATTAATCAGCAGATTAAATAGACATTATATGCCCTATTAAGCCCGGAGGTTACAAAACCACCCATGGCTGAAATAGGCACTATTACAACAATAATTTAAGAATAGTGCTAACAATAATATGCGCTAACATCCCCCCTTATTACATTATTGGGGTAATAATATAACTACTAGCTATACTAACATCCACCCTGATTACATCATTTTGCAATACAAAGAGAGCTACAAAACAATTCAAATTTGACACGTGCAAGTGCCTTAGAGAAAATTTCTGCAACTTGAGCATCGGTGGGAATGTCTTTGAAACTAAATTCGGTGCCTCGAAACTTCATATTGAATGAAATGACATTGTGTGTCAATGTGTTTTGTTCTTTCATGATGGACTGGATTCTTGACTAGGTTCAAAACACCCCGATTGTTGCAAAACAAGTGTATTGGAGATTTGGATGGATGACCCATACTTGTCAGAATGCGATGCAACCATATCACTTCACACACAGCTTCACGTGCGGCATGATACTCTACCTCTGTTGATGAAATAGCAACCACCTGTTGCTTCTTGCTGTGCTAAGAGACAGGACTAGATCCAAGATGAAAAATATATCCTGAAGTTGACTTGCGATCATCAAATGATCCGGCATAGTCGGAGTCCATGTATCCTTGTAAGAAGAATTTATTGTTCCTATTGTATTCTAGGCCATATTCCATTGTGCCACGGACATAGTGAAGAACACATTTTGCTACTTTCCAATGAGTGGTCTTAGGTTCCTGCATGAACCTCAAAAGATAGTTCACGACAAATATGAGATCTGGCCTAGTATTGGTCAGATATATGAGACTCCCAATCAACTGTCGATAGAGAGTACCATCTATCTAAGGTGAATCATCATATCGTGATAACTGAAGTCCAGTCTCCATCAGAGTTGCCATTGGCTTACAATCAGTCATGTGATATTTTTCCAGCAATGTCTTGGCATATTTTTTCTGAGACACTTTGACAGAGTGCTCCTTCTGGCTGAATTCCAGACCAAGACAGTAATGTAGAAGTCCGAGATCTGACATCTCAAAATATTGACACAAGTCTCTTTTGACAGTAGAGATCATAGTTTCTAAACTCCCTGTAATGAGTAGATCATCAACATAGAGTACAAGCAACACTATCTCAGAACCCTATTTCTTGAAATAGAGGTTTGCATCTGATGGACATCTCTTAAAACCATGTTGTAGGAGGTGATTGTCCATTTTTATATACCAAGCTCGAGGAGCTTGTTTCAGGCCATATAAGGATTTGACCAATTTGCAAACTTTTTGCTGTTGGCCTTCCATTGCAAATCCTTCTGGCTGAGTCATATAGACTTCTTCTTGGAGATCACCATTCATAAAGGCACTTTTGACATCCATCTGATGAACTTTCCACCCAAACTATGCTACCATAGCACAAATAACTTGAATTGTTGTCATCCGAGCAGTAGGTGCAAAAGTTTCCTCGTAGTCAATGCCTTCCTTTTGAGCATAGCCCTTTGCAACAAGACGGGCCTTATGCTTATCAATTGTCCCATATACTTTGTACTTGACTTTATACACCCATTTGTAGCCAATGGGCTTCTTTCCATGTGACAGATCGACAAGCTTCCAAGTTTTGTTTTTCATCAAAGACTTATACTCTACATCCATAGTAGCCTTCCATTGAGGCTCATCGAGAGCAACTTGTACTGATGCAGGTTCAAGATCATCTATGGAAGACATAAATACCTTATCACTATCAATATCCATATCTTCTCGTATCTCTCTCTAGATCTACATAAAGTTCTTCAAAATATTGACATAGATCATCAACCCTAGTATTCTCTATTGCAGCTTTCTCTTGTCGAGCCATGCTACGAGTACGAGGCCTATCCAAAGTCAAATCTAGTGGAGTAGATAGCTTAGAGTATTTTATTGTATTTGTATACCACTTTGGATTCTTCTTCTTAGGTGTTGAAGAAGATCCAGAAGAACCTCCAACCTTTGATGAAGGAGATTTAACAACCTGAGTTTCCACAAGGTCTAGGTATACATCTGATGTGTTTGTTGATGTGAAAGCCTCATCAAAAACATCTCTACTTATGTGAATCTTCTTGGTTAAGGGATAAATCAAACGATAACCCTTAGAGTGCTCATCATACCCAAGAAGAATACACTTCAATGTCTTCTCATCTAACTTCTTCCTTTTCTCTTTTGGTATGTGCATGAAAGCCTAACATCCAAAAATGCGTAGATGAGAAATGGAGGGTTTCCTACCACTCCATGCTTCTTGTGGAGTAATTCCTTGTAGGGCCTTTGTGGGTGCCCTATTCAACAGATATACTACTGTGGTGATAGCTTCTGCCCAATATAGTTGCTCAAGTCTAGCTCATGTGAGCATGCAACGAACCATTTCCATGATGGAACGATTCCTCCTTTCAGCAACTCCATTTTGTTGAGTATAAGCGATAGTTAACTGTATTGTGATCACATTTTCTTTCAAGAATGTAGAAAATTCTTTAGAGGTGAACTCCCCTCCTCGATCTAAGTGGAGGGTCTTTATAGAAGTCCCTGACTCCTTCTCAACGATTTCTTGAATTTTTGAAAGAAGCCAAATGCTTCGTATTTTAGTTGAAGAAAGAATACCCACATCTTTCATGAGTAATCATCCATGAATAACTGAAAATACCTCTTACCCCCACAATTGTTGGGAGTGAAGGGACCGCACGAGATCAGTATGAACCAACTCCGGAGGTTTCTTTGCTCTAGTAGAGCTCTTTTCAAAAGGCACTCTATGCTGCTTTCATGCCAAGTAGTCAGAGCAAACTGGTAAAGTGGTATAAAGGGAAGGAAGACCCTTAACCATCTCATACTTACTTAGCTCAAGTAAGTAACCGAACTCAAATGTCCATATCTCTTGTGCCATAGGGAAGTTGCCTCCTTTGTAGAGACTATCATGGCAACATGTGGAGTAGAGATAGTATCTAAGGCAAATAAGCCATGCTTATATGAAGTGGTTGCAATGTTCTTACCCCTCTTGGTAATAGAACAACACTTCTTACCTCCATCAACACTAAAGTTCACAACCATATCTTTGTCTAGAATTTGTGTGACTGACAACAAATTATTTGCCAATCCTGGAACATAGAGAACTTTGTCAATCTGAAACTTGCCATCAGGAAGGGTGACTGAAACAGTGCCTTCTCCTTGAACCTTGTAGGTTTTATCATCAACAATAGTGACAGGTTTGCCCTCTTTGGCCTCAAAATACTCAAACCATGATTTGTCACCAGTCATGTGCTTACTGGCTCCAGAATCAACATACCATATAGGATCCGTCTGCTTAGACACTATGTTAGTCATGAGAACTTTGTGAGCTCTCTCAGAATCTGTGTCAAATTCTTCAACAACAACATTCACTTGTTGTTTGTTCTTTTGTGGTTTGTTTCGGCCTTTCTTTTTGATTGCTTATTCTTATGCCAACATCTGTTTGTATCATGACCTTCTTTGTCACAGATCTTGCAATATCTATTTTTCTATTGAGGTTGTTGAGTTTGTTTCCATTTTGAATCCTTTTGTGAATTCCCTCCCTTCTAAAAATTACCCTTCTTCTAGTTCTACCCTTTCCTGTTGATGTAGAGAGCAGTTTTAGAAGAATCATCTCTCTGTAGTTGGCATGCTTCCTCCTCTTGAAGCATATTAACCAATTCTACAAAATTAACTTTTCATTGTGATACATGAAAGGAAGTAATCAACACCCGATAAGAATCAGGTAAAGCTCTCAATACAACTGAAGTAAGGAGCTTGTCTTCAACTCGTTCTCCCAAAGAATTCAACTTTGCTATCAATTCAGAAACTCTGCAAAGAAAGAATTCAACTGTCTCACCCTACTTCATTCTCAGACTGTGTAATTGAGATTGAAGAAATAGAATGGTGGAATCATTCTTTCCCTCATATATAGTATTAAGGGCATCCCATGCCACTTTACTAGTTGCATAGTCAGTAATATGGGGTTGGACTTCATCAGAAACATCAAGCAAGATGAGCACTTTTGCTTTACTGTCTAGCTTATCAAAGTCTCTTTGAGCATTAGATGGAGCTGTAGCACCAGCAATAGGTGAAGGTCTGGTTGTTTCTCCAAATACAACATCCCATAAATCATCCATTGCTAGGATGGCCTTCATATTATTTTTCCATGGTGTGTAATTAGGACCTTTCAACAACTGATGAGAATCAGTCATTAGTTTTGCAGACATGATGAAGGTTCCTTATAACACCAATTGGTCCCCATTTCGATATAACTTTTTCTAGGCTGTTATACCATACAAAATACCCGCCCTTACGTGAGGGAAACTATAGGTATTTAGAAATATCAACAAAAATCACCCGCCCTTACGTGAGGGAAACTATAGGTGAGTTTTAGAGATCATACGATACGTGGAACATAAGCATTACTGAAAGGGAATCGCCTTGTTGATGGCACCTACCATAGAAGATTCTTCTCATGCGTGGGGCGTAACTTCCCCTAAACACTATCAAGAATACTTCGTCAGGATTTACGCCTAAACACAAGAACGATTAAGGGTAGTGGATGGAGTAAAAAAATGCAAAATGACAAACCTATCTCTCCTCGATGATTTATAGAGAACAAGCTCAGACGTCATTGTAGTAGCTATATTAGGTGGCGGATACAGTAGCACAATCACAAGAAATTTACCTATAAGTAATGGCCAGAGGTATCACAAATACCGAACGTTGTAATGCAATAAATTACATGGATGGGTTTTAATTATTTCGAAGACTTCAGGAGTGAATTTGATTTTAATTTTTAATGTTATAGTGCAAGAAATCAAATATGCAACATACAACAAAGAAAAGTGCCCTCAAGAATAACCCACTAGGTGTCGAGCGCAGCCGAAAATGCACCTTTACAATAATGCCAAATTTAATTTTCAAAAATTACTCACTTTCCCCCTTTGATTTTTGAAAAAAATACCCCCCTTATTTTAAAAAAATAAATAATATTTCCTCAAATAATTTTTCAAAAATTATTTTATAACTTTAAGTTAAAAAAAATATATTAATTATAATTTATATAGTTTGTAAAAAACCTTTAAAAAAAATTAAAATCAAATTAAAAAAAATTAATTTTAATTTATAAAGGTTAAACTATAGAAAATAAATTAAAATCAAAAATTAAATTTTTAACTTTAGGAAATATAAAATAATTGAAAAAAAAAATCGGAAGAAAAAAAACCTTTTTTTACCTTTGATGAAGGGGAGTCGGCGGGATTGGAACCCACGACCTGTAGGCTCCCAGAGCCTTACCGCACAGTCCACCACTAGGTGGACTAGCAGGCTGATCCAACAGGATCAGGGACCCCCTCGTATTTGAGGAGGGTCCCCAGTCCGCTGCCCGAGCTCGACCACCTGGCCGTAGCTCCCTCTGTGGATGCCTCTGCCAGGTGACCGTAGCGTCCTCCTCCATAGCGTCCTCCTCTACTGGTCACGTCGGTGACCACAGCGTGCTCTCCTCTGTTGCATGGTCGTGACGGCGGTCGCAGCTCGCGGTTGCAGTAGGCAACCTATGGCTGCTGTTATGGCTGCGGTTGTAGCCCACTGTAGTGAGCCATGGCTACAGCTCACTGCACGTCATGCACACGGTGCACAGATGACGTCGCGGCTACTATTGTGGCTGCGGTTGCAGCTCGCTGTAGTGAGCCACGGCTGCAGCTCACTGCGCAGTGTGCAGACGACGCAGGGAAGGGGAATGGGGGGAGGGATGTGAAAGGCGGCCATGTCGTGGTGGCGGGAGGTGGGGGGGCGAGAGGGGTGCCACACGTGATGAAAATCACGTCGCGATGGGGGGGAAGGGCCGTCGCGCAAATTTTTATTTTTTTAATTAAATCGCGGCTGGGGGGGGTGGCGTCCGCAAAGATTTTTTTTTTTAATTCGTGTTCAATTCAATCACGCGATTGGTAAAAATAATCACGTCGTGAAAAAAAAAAATTTAATCTCGCGGTGCTTGGGAAAAAAAATCAGACCAGCACTGGGAAAAAAAATGCATAGGTCTATATTTTTTTAAAAAACTATGCGTTCAGAAAAAAAACGCATAGTCCAGCACTGGGAAATTAAAAATTTTCCAGACCAGCACTGGAAAAAAAAATTGAAGCCTTCCGCTTCCTACAAAACTTTCTCCAAGCAAACAACGTCCGCCTCCTCTCTCTCTTCTCACGCTACTGGCTCTGATGCCATGTTAGAATAAACAACAATCAGATTTTATTAATTAGCAGATTAAATAGACATTATATGCCCTATTAAGCCCGGAGGTTACGAAACCACCCGTGGCTGAAATAGGCACTATTACAACAATAATGTAATAATAGTGCTAACAATAATATACGCTAACAATGGGTGTATTTTATAGAGTGGGGAAGAAAAACGTAGGCATCCTAGTAAGCCAATTTCAAATGCTAACTCTATTCTACTCTCATTTTCTTCCTTTTTTTTAAGTAAAAAAAAAACATTCTCTTTCTATTCAAAGCAAATTACATTATCATTTTCATATTAGGTATTTTACATTTCTCATATGGGTTGCATATAAATTTAGATTTGTTTTTGTGCATTTTTTGTAGTTCAGATTTAGATTTACATTGTTTTATAGTGTGTTTTATTCAATATTTTGTAGGTTGTTTTCATGTGAAATTACAAAAGCATAAAATAGCTGCATAATAGGGTTAAAATTTTCCATTTTTACTTGTCTAAATTTGAACAAGATCATAATACTAAATTATACTCTCGCATTTGGTGATTCAAGGAGAAGTAACTAGGCAAACCCTTCACTATTGGAATCATGTGATGATTCAGAGTAGGACTTAGGTGGTGTACCCTAAGTTATTATGAGGAAATTGGTATTTTTATTTTTGGATTTTGATTTAGACCTATGAAATAGGCTATTTTTAACATTGTATGAACACAGTAGAGAACATAAATTCTTAAAATGAATCACACATTATGCACATTTCACAATAAAAAATAGTGATGTGGATTTCACCACAAACCATTGTTTTAGAATTGACGATGGTGGACTTCATCTCCATCCGAAAAATCTCTACCCTTAGTAACCATTGACACCCATGATCAAAATTTATAAATGTCATCACCAATAAGAATATCATTTTCCAACCAGTCATAGATTTCACATTGTATAATTCATATTAACACATTCATAACACACAAACCTCACAAAAATAAAAAAAATTATAAAGGAGATAAAAATAAAAAATCAAATCAAATCAAAATCTATTGCAAAAAATAGGGTTAAATTAGTTGTTTGATTTTGTGTGTTTTTCATTTGATTTTTTTTTTACACATTTCACACACTTCACCATCATTATATAAATCATTAGCTTATGGTTTCAACCTAAATCCATGTAAATATTTCGATTCAAACCCTTGACAGCAAAAACACTTCATCGATGTAGTGTTCTGCATATTTCCCTACAAATTTTGTGGTTAACCCTATTAGTGTGATATAGATAAGATGTTTTGGTTTGTCTGTGGGTCTATAACACACTATGTATACTTCAAAATATGATTTAGTACATAGAGCCACCAACATTACCATACTAGAAATTGAGCCATCATATCCCATAGATCATAGCATCACCTAGATAGATATGGTTAAAGTAGAAATATTCTAAAGATCCACTAACTATGTTCTAGAAACAATCCATAGTCCACCCAAGCATAACATTGCTTCTCAATAGGAAATTGCCTACTTGCATCCTTAGATTCACTCACACCATCATTTATCAAATAAATCAGGGACGCTTAAGGTATAGCACCTTCCTCGTAAAAAAAAATTTCCAAAGGCACCCAACACCTTTGGTCACATTTCATTTTCAAAAAATAAATGCTCTAAAGCAATAAAAAATTCCTTTGGTCAAATTTCAATTTCAAATAAAAAAAAAAGAACTCTAAAGGCTCCTAACACCTTTGGTCACATTTCAATTTTAAAAGACTCCAAAGGAACCTAACACCTTTGGTCACATTTCATTTCCAAAAAAAAAATGCTCTAAAGGAATTAAAATTCCTTTGGTCAAATTTCAATTTCAAATAAAAAAAGAGCTCCAAAGGCACCTAACACCTTTGGTCACATTTCATTTCCAAAAAAAAAAAGCTCCAAACGAATCAAAATTCCTTTGGTCAAATTTCAATTTCAAAAAAACAAAAAAAAGCTCCATAGGCACCTAACACCTTTTGTCAAATTTCAATTTCAAAAGACTCCAAAGGCACCTAACACCTTTGGTCAAATTTCAATTTTGAAATACTCCAAAGGCACTAAAATCCTTTGGTTGCATACAATTAAAAAGGCTCCAAAGAATATAAACACCTTTGGTCACATTTCATCTCTCCCCCAAAAAAAAGCTCCAAAGGAATCAAAATTCCTTTGGTCACAATTCAATTTCAAAAAAAAAAAATCTCCAAAGGCACCTAAAACCTTTGGTCACATATCAATTGCAAAAGACTCAAAAGGCACTAAAACCCTTTGGTCACATACAATTCAAAAAGCTCCAAAAGATTCACAATTCCTTTGGTCACATTTCACTTTCAAAAAAAAAAAAACTCGAAAGGCACCTAACACCTTTGGTCACATATCAATTTCAAAAATCTCCAAAGGCACCTAACACCTTTCATCACATTTCAATTTCAAAATACTCCAAAGGCACTTAACACCTTTGGTCACACGTCAACTCAAAAATCTCCAAAGGAATCAAAAACCCTTTTGGTAAAAAAAAAGAAAAAAAAAATATCGGCATTGCATTTGCATAATTTTGTCATTTACATCTATACATGTTGCTTGTTGCTATTCAAGTTCATAATATTTAAGGAACACATAAGCTTACCAAACTAGGGGGAGTAGAAGAACCTGAAACACTGAATATAATACACTTGAAAGTGTTCTATGCTTAATGTGATATATATACGTAGATATACAAGGCTAATTCACAAAAAAAACATTGCATTTCACAAATTACATTTTATATATTGTTGCAAAACATGACATTTTACAAATTACACTGCAACAATTACATTTCACAAATTGCATTTCATACATTGCATTCCAAAACTTATTATGCACTTTCATATTGAAAGCACAAGGATACGGAAGCCCATAGGTGTACCGGGTGTGGTGCAAACAAAAGCATACGAAACGCTAAGTCCTACAAATGAACAAAGGACTAAAGTGCATGAAAAAGGGAAAACAAATGAACTGAAATGAGATATAAAGCAAATGTAAAGTGCAGCCCTTATTTTTATTAATTTTTCTTTGATATTAGGTTACAATATGTCTCCTTCCCTTTTAGGAGCTAGGAGCGCTAGATATAGTTTTGTTACACCACGAATGGTACGCTTCCCTTCGGGATATTCCGCGTGCCCACATTTGAAATGGGCAGGCCAAACATCACCGCCTATTGCATGAATGCATCTGTAGTTCCTTGCTTCCCATCCGGTGTTGATATCCTACATTCAAAGAAACATCAAACGATTAATAGCACCTGCAGATGGAGGGAAATATGAAATCCCCAAGACCTCTGGTTAATGCAGGCATGAAATAATTAAAACGGTAATCAAAATATGTCAGAATAAGATGAAATTTCAGAAGAAGCATGTAAACACTATTGGGAACACACTACAAAATTAATAGTCAAGAAATCTACTGTATATTTCTAATCGCTCCGGGGTGGGACGATTAGGACTGTCATAAAATATCAAAAAGCAACCTCCTAAATGTCCCATCCATAGGCCTCCAAAACACCTTAAGAGTTGGTGTTAGGAAAAATAAGGCATTTTGAGACGACCGAGAAGGTTAGATTCTGCATATTCGGCCTCGATCGCCCTGTATTCAAAGATGCTCCCTATATGTTAGTGAAGGTGAAAAGCAATGAAAACACAGTCAAAACTCATTAGAATGGCATGAAATTTGAATGGCAGAATATATGAATGACATAAAATAAAATGCAAAATAAATAGTAGATAAATCTGCTACATATTTCTAATCGCTCTAGGGTGGGGTGATTAGGACTGCAGCAGTGCGGGGGGCGCTCAGGGGCAGGACACCCACCATTTGGGGCTTGGTTTCGAAACCAATACACTTGGGATGGGTCAAAAACCTCCTAGGGGGTTGTGTCAGCAAATTTGGTGGGGTATTGTGGCCAAATGTTTGGGTTTTGGGTCAGGATTGTGCTTCCAAGGTTCACCCAATAACCTCCCTTCCAAAAGAGAGATCAAGGATGTAAGAAGCACAAGTGAGGGGTGAGGATGTAATTCGGAAGCACTCCATTGCTCCAAATTCTCTTGATCCATTTTTTTTGGGGGTGAGAAGACTCACCATTTTATAGACCTGAGGGTCTCTTGTGAATGAGCATGCAGAGGTGCCACTTGGCCATCATGCCTTGTCAAGGGAGAGAAGATTCCTCCCTGATTAAGGGTTCCATGACTGCCTCTATGACTGCCTATTTGAGCTCAAAAAATTCTTACTCGCACTCCCATGCATTGAAGGTGGAGTTGAGTGGCAGATATAAGCTACCATTTGTCAAGGTTTGACCTTTTGGTCGTCAAACCTGCTATTCACCCCACCCTGGAGCGAATGCTGCTAATCATCCAGGGGTGGGATGAGTACCAATTTTTAATCATCCCAGGGTGGAATGAGTAGGGAGCAGAGTTCTTGAAGTGTGCCAAATTGACCTATGAACTTCCAAAACTGTTGTGGGTGTGGTTAGGACCACTGTTTAACCTCTAGGGGCTGCCCTAGGGGCATGTATGTCAATTCGGTTAGTGCTTGTAGTCACATAATCGAATTGGTGTTGTTTTGGTGTCTACACATATTTATAGATTCCATTTCATTTTAGGGATCATTTATTGATTTTGGATAATATTTGGTCCAATACAGTTTTATTGCCTTAATCATGGGCACCCTCACATTATCATCCATTTCATTGCACCATTTCATAAAGTCAAATTATCATTTGTAAAATCACATGTCCATAATTCCTAGATATTTTTAGTCACTCAACCACTCCTAGTGTTTCTAGCAACCTCTAATACATGTCAAGTTTTCTCTCGGACAAAGATACATTTCAATAATAAAATATTGAGTTTTGAGAATTGACTCTAACACTCTTGAACAAACCACAATGACACATCTTAAAATCATGTTGATTCAAAGAGGGATAATAGCATAATTTGGTTGAACCTCAAAGTGAAAAGGGTATTATTTTCTTGTCCCATCATGCACACAATCTAAAAATAAAAAATAGTGGTTTTCACCACTACCACAATTGCTTCTAAATATAAGAATGAGTAATAAGGATAGGTTACAATTCTCATCACACTTTGATTGAGAATATAACTCCCAAAATATGAAAATATTTTACATCACACTCCATAGATTCTCAAGTTGTAAGGATATAACTACATTTCCAGTCAGACGGTTAGGTAGTCCAAATCCCCAAAACATAGATATCATATTATTGGACTTTGGATCTAATCTCCACTGAGGCTATAGATGCTTGATCGGTAGTGGAATGTGTTCATGCATGGTGATACGTTTTTCTTGAAGAGACTTCAAATTGCACATATGGATAAATTATCTTCTTGGTCTTCTCCATGACAAGTTTCATCTCAATTTACACAATATGGGTCAATGAAATCACTTGCACACACATTTGTTCTTGATTGCTTTGAGTAATTACCTTACTCATAATTCGGTAAATGAATTTACTGCACACACATTTGGTCCTAGAGGAAATTAGACAGAATTTAGTGAGTTTGGTTGGTATCACTAATAAGTTTGAGTCTCTAAAAAATAATTAGTTTCTATATCAACATCCACTTCTTCTACTATATTAACATTCATATCATTACATGATTCATTCATTTCATATGCCACCATTCTAGTACCCCTAATTATACAATAATGTTATATATGGTCAAGAAAAATCTAAACTATAAATGATCATTAGAGCATTAATTTATTTGCATTCATAACATATTATGATTTGCATTATCATCCATCACACATATATACATGCATCCAAACAAAAGCATAACTTAAAATAAAATTGGTTTTGTCCTCTACCATTGAAAGCCTTTTAAAATACGTAAACATATTTCCTCTTTCTTGCACATGAATTACTGAAGCTTCAATTTAATCGATAATGCATAGGGCATTTTTGACTAAGGTTCTTGCCCTCTTTTATACACGAAGGCCGATGTCTTAGAGACGTTGGTGCCTTATTCAAATTTTGAATTTGAATAAATAATTACTTTTATAACCCAAACATAGGGTTAATTTAATTAACATAAATTAATTTTATGATTAAATTATAATTAATCTATAAATAACTTAATAAATTTAGAAGTTATTAAATTAACTAATAAATTAATTTAAATCTCCCCTTCTAATATTGTAATAAAATATTATAATATTATTTTTCTTGGGCCTCTTCATTGCTCTTTGAACCTCATCTGACCACCTAGAACTAGATCTGACCAACTGGAGGTGGACTTTTCTTTTGCACTAATTTTGAAACCACTTCTTGCATTGCTCACTGAAACTAACTTTTGACATCAATGAAAACTCAATTACTCAAAATATCCAACAATCTCCTCCTTTGTCATTTATGGAAACCAAATTACCTTTTACCATTTCCATGACCTTTTTTGTTTTGCTTCCCCTGGGAAACGGCTCCCCCTGACTCAATGCTCTCCACTTACATCAAATCTCTCCCCCTTACTCAAATCTCTCCCCTTTGACATTAATGGAAAAGGTTCACCTTTGGGGCTTAGGGATAAGAATGAAACTCTTAGCTTAGCCCCTATCCCACCTCCTATTAAGGTGGTTAATTATGGGGTGGGAGTATTTCTACTTCTAGCATGCACTGAGATTTACCTTTCTCCACTTTCCTTCTCATCTGATCCTTCTGATTCCTCTGACTGTTTATGTTCCTGCTTGTCTCTGGAATTTTTTCTCTACACCACTTTGTTGTATATCCATCATTATTGCACTTATAACACTTGATATTGTTATTCCTTGGAGGTATAAATATCTTAGGATTTCTATTGGTGAAGCCATATCTATTCCTATCATAAAACTTGTAATTAATTTCCTTGTGATCAAATTGATTACATGAGTGGCAATACCCATGAAAAAGTTGCATGTTTCTAAAGTTCCCATAGTCATGTCTTTCATGTATCTTACACTATGAAGCATTGTGACCAAATATGTGACATGAGAAACCTCATCCATTGAAATTTCCTTACCTTGACCTCATTGGTCTCTTAGTCTCTTTTACCATGTACTGGATCTTGTTCCATCTATTTCTTATTTATTCATTGTTCCTTTCCTTGTGCAACTTTCTATTTTTCAATTCACCCTCAAAAGTATCACTTTCCCTTACAATATCTTCTTTTGAAGTCTCTTCTTCTTTAGAACTTGATGTTGATTCCTCTTCCTGTTTCTTTTGTACCTATTCAAAACCAAGACCTATTTTATTTGTTGACCTTATTTGTACCTTGATCATCTTATTTAAAATATTTGATCTCTTTCCAAACCCGTGTAACCTATTATTACTCTTTTATTTCTTCCCTTAGTAGAGCCACTTCATGATCTAACTTTTCACATTCTAAGACCTTTGCTTCTAACCTATCCTTGAACTTTTTTGTCTTATCCATTGACTTATTTAGATCCTCTATAAGCTTTCCTTTCTCTTCATCACATTATTGAAACTGAAGCTTAAGTTGGGAATTTTGATTTCTTACCTTCTTTAATGTGTTAAGAGCATAAATAAGTTCTCCCTCAAGATCAACTTCTCCTTTCTCTGATTCTTCCTTTATTTTTTTCTTTGAAAATATCTTCATTTTGTTTTTACTTGTCTTTTATAGGATCACCTACTTCTTCTAGTACCATTAAAATATTCTCTAATTCTCCTTCAAGTGTATCTTCATATTCATAATCACTGAAACTAAAACCACTCTTTGTACAACTATCTTCAAGATGTCCAAAGTTACCACATCTAAAAAACTTTAGAATTATCGATGACCTTATCTTAACTTATTTTTTGCTTCTATCAGAAATAGAACTTCATATTTATCATTATCTAAGGAACTATTATCACTATCACTTGAGTATTTACTTGCATTGTCTGCATAGTAATTATTATTTTATATTTGAAATAACTTCTTTCCTTGTTTGCCTTGTCCATCCTTGCCTTTCTTTTGGTACCTATATTTTTATGATTCCTTGTTCTTATGATCCTATTTTTCTTCATCATTTTTTTTTTCTAGCTTCTGTTGGAACTTGCACAAAATGAGCAAAAGGCACAATTATATTTATAAGTTGTTTTATAATATATAGGCATGAACCCTATGAGGGAGATATGACAAGTGTCATAAGCTCCACTCCAAGTGTCAAAATAGAAGACACAACTCCAACTCAAACTGAAACTAAAAACATGACAAGTGGCATAACTGTAGAAGGGCATAGTGCACATTATAATAATATTCTAACATTATCTCTTAATGTGCACTATCCTAAAAATATAATTCAACATTATATAACATTGCCCCTTAATGTTGACATCTATTACATAGATATAGCAAATTGCTAAACTGAGAAAACTTGTATTTCCCAAGTGACTTGGTGAATATGTATACCACTTGATATTGAATTGGTACATACTCCATGTGTATAATGTCTTATTGGACCATTCTATGATGAAGTGATGATGGATATCAATGTTCTTTGTTCTAGTATGTAAAATTGGATTTTTGGTCATCTTGATGGTACTTTGATTGTTACAATATATATATGTTGGACCATGTATGAGTAGCCCAATATCCTAAAGTAATTACCTCAACCATATTGCCTCCTTAGTTGCCTCAACTGCAGCTCTATATTATGCTTCTACTGAAGATAATGAGATTGTGTTCTGCTTCTTTGTCCTCCATCAAATAGAGCCTTGGCCTAATTGAAAGTAATAACCTGGTGTAGATCTTCTATTTTCAAAACAACTGGCCCAATCTGAATCTATGTATCCAATCAAAGAAAAATCATCACTTGATGTATACATAAGGCCATGATGAGGTGTGGCCTTGAGTAATCTCTTAGGGTCTTGCATGAATCTGGAAAAATGCCAACTGAATAGAAAATATCTGGTCTAGTTGAAGTTAAGTAGATCAAACTTCCAACTAGTTGCCTGTAAAGGGTACTATCAATGCTTTCTTCTTCATCATTATTGACCAATTTCAATATAATTTCCATGGGAGTTAGAGAGGGCTTACACTCCTCCATGTGAAACCTCTCCAAAATAGACTGAATGTATTTACCCTGTGAGATAAAAATCTTACCAAGTTGTTGCCATACCTCTATACCTAAGCAATAGTGGAGGAGGCCTAAATCTGTCATCTCAAAATTCTTGCATAAGTTCTCCTTGAGAAACCTTATTCCTTCTGCATCATCACCTGTAATGAGAATATCATCCACATACAATGTAACCATAATGATGCGATTCCTCCAATGTTTCACATATATAGTAGATTCTGTTGTAGATCTAGTGAAACCAAGGTTGATAAAATAGGAGTCAATATTTGCATACTAATATTTAGGTGCTTGCTTCAACCCATATAGATATTTATTCAATCTAAGGACTTTGTTTTCTTGACCTTCAACTGTGTACCCTGGTGGTTGTTTCACATACACTTCTTACTTCAATTGTCCATTGAGAAATGCACTTTTGACATCCATTTGATATATGGGCTAATGCTTTTGAGCTGCCATAGCAATAATTCTCCTGATTGTAGTCATATTTGCCATAGGAGAAAAAGTATCCTCATAATCAATTCCTTCTTGTTGCTTATATCCTTGAGCTACTAGGCGAGCCTTGTAGCAATCTAGTGAGCCATATGCTTTATACTTTGCCTTGTATACCCTTTTTGCTCCAATGGTATATTTTCCTTTGGGTAAATCAACTAATTCCCAAGTGTGATTCCTTTCAATGGAATCCAATTCTTGATTCATGGCATGAACCCATTTAGGATCACCAAGCGCTTCCTTGATATTATAAGGTTCAAGTTGGCTAAGGAATTTTTCCATTAGGGCATAATTCACTTGGTGTATTAGGGTTGAAGGCCTTTTACCTATATATATGGGTAAATTATTTTGAGCTTCATCTATTGTGCCTTGAACCCACTTAGATAAAGGATTGAATGATGTTGGTTGATCATTATATGGAGGACTAGGAGGAGATGAAGGACATGGATCATTTGTAGGAAGTTATTCTTGTGGATGCATTTCTTTATTTATGAGTGAAGGGGAAGGACTAAATGATATTGTATGTATGAATGGAGCAACCATTTCATTAGTTATTTATAAAGTGGGGCTCTTAGGAGGATTATATGAGGCATAATCATGAAAGGTAACATCCCTAGATAAAACAGTTTTCTTGTAAATAAGCTCATATAACTTATATGCATTGGCACTATCACTATAGCCAACAAAGATGCATTTTTTACTTTTATCATCAAAATTATTCCTTTTCTTATGAGGAATGTCAGCATAGGCATCACACCCAAAGACTCTCAAATTCTCCACATAGGACGTTCTTACACTCCATGCTTCTTCAGGTGTTATTTCATGTAAGGCCTTTGTATAGGACCTATTAGTCAAGTATGCAACAATGAGAACAACTTCTCCCCAAAATGAGTTAGGCAATGTAGCGGCATGTAACATTGACTTTGCCCTATTTGTGATTGTTTAATTCATTCTTTCAGCAACTCCATTTTTTTGAGGGGTATAAGGAGTTGTGAATTACCTCCTTATCCCATGGTACTTACAAAAATTTACGAATTCATTGGAGATATATTCTCCACCATTATTTGTTCTTAAGGTGGAGATTTGGTAGCCACTTTATCTTTCAACAAATGCCATGAATTCTTTTAAATTATCAAGGGCTTACCACTTGTATTGAATTAGGTAGATCTATACCTTTATGTTATAATCATCAATGAAAGTGATGTAGTATTTAGCCCTAGTATAATATTGAATAGACATTGGCCCACAAATATATGAATGAACCAATTGCAAAGGTCTATTGGCTCTCCATACCTTTCCTGATTCAAAAGGTTGCCTATGGTGTTTGGCTATTACACATGGCTCACAAAAACATTTTGAGTCCTTAAGATATGGAATATCTTTAACTAATCCATTCCTAGCCATCATTTGAAGATTATTAAAATTTAAATGTCACAATATTTCATGCCACATATAATCCAAAGAAAAAGTAGTAGTTGTATGCAAAGATTTTTGTGTTACAGATTTTTTAAGGAGGTAGTAAATACCATCCTTTTTTACTCCCATGGCCTTGGCATTGCCATTGGGTTCCTTAATGTATCATTTGTCTTTTTCAAAATAGACATTATAGCCCTTATATGTAAGCTGCCTAATAGAAATAAGGCTCCTTTTAAGACCAGGCACATACAAAAAATATGTTGTAGGAACATTATTCCCATCATGCAATGTAAGTGGTGCATTCCCAACACCTTCAATGGGAAGAGCACTTTCATCACCAAAACTAATGAATTGATTTAAAGTAGACTCAATATTTTTCAACCAATATTGCCTTCCTTTCATGTGCTTTGATGCTCCAGAATCAATATACAAACATTCTTTATCTTCAACATTAACTTGATTGGTTGCATACAATGTGTTCATATTATTATTTTGTGGTTTTCCATTTTCTCTATGCCTTTGATAGAAATTAGCAACATTATGATTCTATTTTCCACAATATTCACATCCTTATTAATTATTGTTTTGACCCCCTTGAGATCTTGCTTGCCATATTTTTTTATTATACTACTGTGGATATTTTTGACATGGCTACTGCTGGTACTACTGATGTTGTTGTTGCTACTACTACTAACATGGCTACTGCTAGTACTACTGACGTTATTGATGTAGGTATTTCTAATTATTTCAACCTCTTTGATTTTGCTGATTTTGACCCTTGTTTTGTTGTAAGGATGCCTTGGTGGCAAAAGCTACTACAATTGATTCAATTTCTTCATCTTTTATTAAGTCTTGCTCATATTTCTTCAATAGAATCTCAATTTCCTCAAGTGTGGAACCCATTGTTTTTCTACTCATATCTAACATGGTAGCATAATAATGAAACTTTGAAGGAAGGCCATGCAACATTATTGGAATCAATTCATTATCTTCTAGATTTTTACCAGCAGCTAGGAAATCATTATTAATAGAGATCACTTCCATAAGATAATCGGTAAGTGACCCTTTCATACATGAATTATGTAATTTTTATTTGAGATACAAGATATTATCTTATCTTGGCCTATCAAACAATACATTGAGAGCATCCAATGCTTTTTTAGGTGTTTTTGTAGCCCTTACAGTTTCTTTGCATTGAATTGTTATAGCTAGCTTGATTAGACTTAAAATTATATTGGAATTCTTCTCAAATTATGTTTTTTATTTAGGATCTATAGGTGCAATGAGTGGATCTTCATTAGCCTGCCTATATCTCACAAAGTCCCACATGTCATTCATAATTAATATTTATTCCATCTCAGACTTCCAATTTGCAAAATTTTGTGCTCCTTCAAGTTTTTTTGTGAGTCCAATTAATATATTTGTATTAGCCATGATTTATAAAAAGGATCAAAATAAAATGGAGCTCAACAAAGAATGAAGTAAGAACCACAAATTCTAAATTAGACCCCTAAAAAAATCTAGGGTAAACCACTGAATATCCATAGGATAGTTCACCTAGTTTTTCCACTATGAATATTCAAGTGATTCCAATAGTGGGAGGTTTAAGTTGAACACAAGTGCCATTTTCTATCCAAAGAGAGTAAGAATTGAAATTTTGCTAGAACTTTATACCAAAATTCTCAATATACCCTCCCTTACATGAGGGAGACTATAGGAATTTGAGTAGTTGATAAGTGGAATATAGGTGATTCTGAAAGGGAGAACACTGCCAGGCCTTTATACCAAACTACTCAATAACCCACCCTTACATGAGGGAGACTATAAGTTTTTGAGCAGTTGATACATGGAACATAGGCATTTTTTGAAATGGAATAACCTGCCAAACCTTTATACCAAACTACTCAATAACCCGCCCTTACGTGAGGGAGACTATAGGTATATGAGCAGATTGATACATGGAACATAGGTGGTTATACAAATGTGATGCTTGCTTGCTTGTTTTAGAATTGTTACAATAGATGTTCCAATGTATTATTGCTTTATGAGAAGATGCTTGTATGTGTTTGCTTGCTTGTATATGGCTTAGTGTCAAGTGTGTATGCAATGGAACTACACTTGTTTACATTTATAAAACCCAAAGTCATGCAAGGGTAATAGAAAGCATAAAATGTACACAAAGCCCAAATAGAGGATGCAAGCAACAAACACCAAGTGGCCAAGAGAGTGCCACAAAATGACTCCACCAACAAGGGACAAGGGGCCCTAAATCACCCCTTCAGTTAATGATTTTATTAGGAATTTTGGCTAAAAAAAACTAGCCCCAAATGTGCCTCCAAAAGATGATACATGATCGATACCTCCACTTTAAAGATTACCTTCAAACTTGCCAAATTCAATGAATAACTTGGGCTAGAGTCCCCTCAAAGACTTAGAATTGAGCTCTTCATAATTTTGCCAAATTATTAACCAAGAGTGTTGGATGCAACCGAAAATGTACTCTATTTTTAAAATCTCACCTTTGAGTCACAATTTAGTTGAGTAAATGATCTCCAAACTGAAAAAAAAAAACACGAATGGATCTCCCTCAAAATTCTCTTTCGAACGACTATATATAAGCCTATAATCGGATACAAATTGATGCTTGAACAAAACAAAAAAAACAATGACCTTCACAAAAGGTGTGCAGCTTTGGGACATTTCCAAATGGTCACCCCTCCAAGTTGTAATATGGAAACCTTGCTTGAATTGAGAGTTTTAATAAAACTTGCTAGCAGAAAGCCAGCCTTAAAACTTGGGATCAAAATATAAACCAAAGCATAGTTACTATATATCAACAACAGGCCAATTGCTTATATATGAAGGTTAATATTAAAATGAGGGCCCCCTTTTTTCCAATCTATTCAAATGATATGCCCACCAAGGCAAAAAAACTGTGCCAACCGAGTGAGGGGGTGTCACGAGTATTCAAACTCGTTGTTACATCCGACAAATGTTTAAATTGTTTCCACTCACCGGCTTTCTCGTAGAAGCTCTCAACACGTGTCCAAGATTATTCCTCTCAGATGAAATAATTTTTAGTTCTTGTTTATTGAAGCCTCCACACACTTACTTTGGAGATGCACTAGAGATTCCATGCATTTAAAGGACTATAGGTATATTTGGCATATGCATATTTCATGAAATCGCGGCTTCAAACAACATTAGCCATAAAAAAAACTTTAAAATATACAAGAAAGAAATATGCGAAATCAACCTCCGAGCGGAGCGGCGGTAAACTTTAGGCATTTTTGGTGTCGGATTTGCTCCGAAGACGCTGTCGATGGCGATCATGCATCCAGATCACGGGTCGGCAATCGATGTTCAACTGCGCCAACTCGAACCGCTTGCGCCTGCGCTAGTGTTTCCTTCTACAGAGATGGCTCCTTCTACTAGTTCGGGCGGCTTCTGGATGGTGGGACTGCACCACTACTTTCTAAGAGTGCTTAGGACTGCATTCGCGTGCATTTGATTTGATTTGAAGAAACTGGATGACAATCGTAGTAGCTCTATGGCATCTCGGCTCGACCTGGAATCGGGCAGTGGGTGTTTAAGCTAGGCTCAAACTAGAGCGGCAGTAAAAAAAATGGGGACAATGCCGCACGCACGAAAGAAAACACAAGATTGTGCTAGAGATGGCACTGGGTGAGTATCGTGGCCCGCATAGTAATGACGACTCTGGCAGTGGAGCTCCCAAATCTTCACGCGGATTCAGCAGTCCACCAAATGACCGCTACTATTTTGTCATCCATGGCTAGGTAATGGACCTTCAGACTACTGGAATCCACGTTACACGAGAAGAGACCTTCCACAACCAAGTTCAATGGTGTATCAAGCAAAATCAAGGAAGTATATAGTGGATTGGTGGTTTGTTACCACCAAAGTGAGCAAACAAAGCAGCAACATAAGAGCAAGTGCTCTTTTCAATAACAAATTGGTACACTGCGCTACACAAAAGTTGAAACTGAGGAGTTCTCTTCAACCTTGAGAGGTTTCTTCTGACTCAAGATGCTACTGTTTATTTACCTTGCAGTCAATCATGCTGTGCAGTTTGTTTTGAAGTGCGCATGGCTTCTAAAATTTTCAGTCTGTGAATGGTGTCTGTTATAGACTAAAATTTCCATAACAGATTGGATGAACTGTACTCATATTCAGACTTTTCCCTCTTTTTGAAATACACTTGGGTCGTTAACAAATAGGCAATAATAGAGTTTTCAGATTAATGGCAAAGTCCTCCTCAGACTTAAAAAAAAACTTTGAATGGCAGAAATTTCTTTTCCTTTTCTCATTCATAAGATTTACTTAGCAAGTGAAGAGGATAATAAAAAAAGAAAATTTAATGCCAAAACAAAATCCACAAACCCTAAACAAAAAAAAACATAAACCCTAAGAGTCCCAAAGGCGGATCTCACCACTCTGATACAAGATGTTGGGACTTGCACAAAATGAGCAAAAGGCACAATTATATTTACAATTTGTGTTACAATATATAGGAATAAAGCCTATGAGGGAGATATGACAAGTGTCATAAGCTCCACTCCAAGTGTCGAAACAGAAGACACAACTCCAACTCAAACTGAAACTGAAAAATAGGACAAGTGGTAGAACTGTAGAAGGGCATAGTGCACATTATAATAATATTCTAACAACTTCTTGACAATCAATTGTATAGTGACCATAATTTCTACAATTGAAACATCTAACTGATTTTGCATCTTTAAATCTTTTTGGATCCTTGTTCCTTCTACCATAATTTACTTCCTCATCACTGGATGACTCATTGCTTGAATTTGACTTCTTACCCTTTGTCTTCGTAGTATCTTTGAAGGCTTCTTCTTTTTTGATAATAGGTTCATCTTTTATTCTTATCTCAAATGCTATGATAATGTCATGCAATTCATCTCTTGTCAAATTATCAATATCTTTTGACTCTTCTATAGCTGAAATATTTTCACTAAATCTTTTTGGGAGTGACCTTAGAATATTATCACACACATTAGGTTTTGAATCTTCAAGCCCAAGTCCTTGCATGAAGCTAACGACCTCATCCACATGAAGTAGAGTTTCCTTATCCTTCATTTTTAGGTGTTCTAATGCTCTCTTGAAATTTTACAACTTTACCCTTTTGACCTTTTTATCTCCTTCATATATGCCTTGCAACTTATCACACATATCCTTTGCTGATTTGCAATACATAATATTTATAAATTTTATTTCATGTAAGCCCTTTTAAATTGCATTCATTGCTCTTGAATGATGATGATGTAAAAATCTTACCATATTTATATGTAGGTGGAGTTGTTGGTGATGTGTATCCATTTTTAACTGCTTCCCATACTTCATTTCCAAGTACCATTAGATGAAACATCATCCTTGTGCTCAACAGTGTATAATTGTACCCATCGAATAATGGTGCTAAATTTCTTGCAGATCCATTCTAAAGATCCATCTGTGTTATTTTAAGATTTTCCTTCAAGCTGTTAAACTCTTCCCAAGGAACGCGCTTTGATACCAATTGAAGAACACAAGTTTATACTGAGAGGGGGGGTGAACAATATAAGATCACTTTTTATTTTTTATTTCCAATCAATATTATGCAATGTATCAATAGCAATATAAAAAATTGTAATCAAAGCGATGCACAAACCACCACACACAATAGAGACATCAATTTAACATGGTTCACCCAATGTGGGATACTCCATGGAGAAAATATTTCATTAAATTTTTCTCAACAAATCTTTTGGGAATCCTTTCCCTATTAAAATGTTTATAGACCTTTGTACAAACGAGACACCAATCCCCTAATCAAGTTCATGGATCTCTATCCATAGAAGAACTCCTTCTCCTTTGCTCTAATTGGTAATATTATAGAAGAACTACTACCTCCACTACACTCGCTTATGGATCTCTATCCCCTAAAGACTCATGCCATCACTCAGAAGACCTATCCTCACTACCCTAGCTAATGGATCTCTATACAATGGATACTATCATCCTTTATACTCTATCACCTCCAAATCTTGCTCTCAGCTCTATCTCAAATATGTACTAAATATAGTCCTTCATTCTAGCACAAATATATTTAATCTCTATCTCTAGTCTGGTACAAACCTATTCTTAAATATGCACCAAAATCTATCTTCAAATCTACACTAAACATAGTCCTTCGGTCTAGAAAAAATCTATCCTCAATATATGTCCTCAAACCTTAACACAAAGCTTTAATTAATATCAAATCAACTCTGCTAGATTTACCCCAAATCTTAGCCCGATGTTTGAATAAATCAGTCAATAAAATTTTCTCTCAAGTCTTCTCAAAGACTTACCTCAAATTTGCCTTGTAATATTCCACAAAATATCACATTAATTTATCCACAAGTCCTCTCTAGAGCTTGTCCAATCTGCTCAACAATCTTTGTCCTTAAATTTGTATTGTAAGCTTCCCTAAAATCTCACACCAATCTATTCACAAGTCTTCTCTAAGAATTACCTCAAATATTCTCAAAAATTTATCAGTAGAACTTATCGAATCTCATAGAAATATATAGAGAATTGTTTAAGACTCAATATGCTTCACACTCACAATAATACTCAATCACTTTCTCTCTCTTTATTTTTGCCATAGAAACATATAGAGAATCATTAGAGACTCAATATGTTTCACACTTAATAACTCTCAATATATTTATCAAATCAATTTAGAATATAGAACAATTTGTTTTACAGAACTTGAAACATCACTTCAACACTTGAACTTGACTAGGCTTAATCAACTCCACTCAATCAATCACTCAATGAAACAATTCTTGTTCACAAACCCTAGTTAAAGCATATGAACACTCACTCAATTATTTCTAATAAATGCTTATCAAACAATCTCACATAACAATGATATTCATGTTATTTCACAAACCCTATTTGAAGATAGTTCACAACTTCACATAACAATGATACTCATATTATTTACACAAATCCTAGTTAAAGCATATTAAAGCTTTACTCATAATTTCCAATAATGCTTATCAAACAAGGTTTCTACAATCAAATTTCATTCCATAAAAACTAAACTCAAAAATGCTTATCAAACAACCCTGTTCACTCCAACATAGCATTCACAACATCCAAAAATCACTCTCTAGGAAGATATGCCCATACCTTTTTGTTTGATGTAGAAGTGCCCTTAAAAACTATCTTAAACACAATTTTCTTGTTTGCCAATTTCAATGGTTAGATGACAAAATATCACACTAAAACTCTCAAAAATATTTCTGAATTACAAAAATAATTAAACTCAAATACACCTTATTACTCCATTGAAATTAGCAAATCATCAAAGCATACATAAAAATAATTACTCAATTACTCCTTATAATATCCAATCTTTAATTAACAACCTCCAAAAATCAAAACCCCATAAATAATTCTGCCTATCATTTTATCTTCCTCAAATACTCAATAATCAAATTTAAAAATAAACTTTATAACCCTCCAAAATATTTTATTTTCATTAAACATTAACAAATCTGAAATACCTCATGCAACCTTGGCAATACTATAATGCATACCTTTTATCTCAAGCAAAAGGCCTCGGTGGGTTTCGAATGCGAGACCACTCTCAATCGAGCGCCTTATCGAGGTGCTAGCCCACCATGTGGGCTCCGAGTATCCACATGAAGGGGAAGGCTCAAGCCTTCCTATTATCCCCTTCTGATTGGTGCGATACAAAAACAAAACGTACTTCTTACAAAATGAACTTGGTGGGTTTCAAACCCTGCTCTCCTGACCTACTAAAAGTCTTAATGTCACCCGTTGTTGCCAACTTTGCTACACAATATTGTGGGAAAAAAAAGGATCCGCACTCCTATTTGTCTTATCCTCTACCATTGAAAGTCTTTTAAAAGACGTGAAAATATTTCCTCTTTATTGCACATGAATTCTTGGAGCTTTGATTTAATCAATAATGCATGGGGGGTTTTTGACTAAGGTTCTTGTCCTCTTTTATACATGAAGGCCAATGTCTTAGAGACGTCAATGCCTTATTCAAATTTTGAATTCGAATAAATAATTACCTTTATAACCCAACCTTAGGGTTATTTTAATTAACATAAATTAATTTTATAATTAAATTATAATTAATCTATAATTAACTTAATAACTTTAGAAGTTAATTAAATTAATTAATAAATTAATTTATAATGAAAATTTTTAAATTAATTTATAATTAATTTAAATATGACCTTTTAATATTATAGTAAAATATTCTAATATTATTTTTCTTAGGCCTCTTCATTGCTATTTGAACCTCATTTGATCACCTAGAACCAGCTCTAACCAACTGGAGGTGGACTTTCCTTTTGCACTAATTTTGGAACCGCTTCTTGCACTGCTCACTGAAACTGACTTTTGACATCAATGACAACTCAATTACTCAAAATGTCCAACAGTCAATGGCCTAGTTTGGTACAAGAGAAAGAGTGAGTCTATGATAATGTCTATCTATATTGTAGATATTACCAAAGTTGTTATCAAGGTTACGATGACTGAGAATGGTGTAATAGCTCTTTACATAATTTTAATATAAATGAGATTAATTTTAATACTTTTTTTACACAATATTTATTTATGGATTTTATTTTTTATATTTAACTTTGATTCACAAAATTTTTAATATAATAATTTAAAAATATAAAAATAATTACACTTTATAAACATGAAGAATAGATATTAAATTTATCTTATAGAGATATTTTCCAAATCAATAAAAGATATGTTTAAACCAATAAAATAATAGCTATATACTTAAAATAAAAGCAAGAAAAAAATAAGTTTGAGAAAAATATATGCTATCTTCAACATAAACTATTTTTAGGGTTCAAAAAAAAATGATCATATGACTAAAAAAAAATTAATAGAGACAAAAATGATTTATTTTTTTAATGTTATTATTTTTAAAATTAATATATATATATATAATCTTGAAAAACAATATGAATTATTATTATGATACAATTATTAATTAAAATAATTAAAACGCATTTAAATTTTTTTATTATGGATTTTAGTTCATAGTAAAATCAAGACAACTAATAGGAAGTAGGAGGTGTGAGAAGGAATTAAGAAGCAAAATGCAAACAAGGAATGAGTGCCACTGCTTCTTGTTCTTGGTCTTATAAGAAACTAAAAAACTAAAGGATTTGTATGTATAAAATATAGGTAACATGACAAGAAAGTCATTTTTAAAGTCCTTACTAGAAGTAAGGATCCCTAGTTCGAAGTATGGATGCCCTTGTTAGAGATAATAGGAAGAGTGAATCTATGAAAAATCCCATCTAGGTAGCAAATACTACCTTAGAAGTGATTATCAAGGATGAGATGAACAAACATTATATAACGACTCTTAAAACTAGAGGGTTAATATGCAAGTTCAGTGGATACTAGTCAAGTTTTTTTTAGATTCAAAATTGGATCAAGTGGTAGTGGGGATTGAATTCAAATTACTCCATAATTTTTCTTTTGAAAGGATTTTTCATCATTAAATTCTCCAATTCAAAAATAAGGGATAAAATAATGGATGGTGGAAATTGGCTTAGGGGTAAAGTTACATTATATTTAATACCATGGAGTGAGAATGTCTTTATGGATACATACACTATTAAAAGGCTTCTAGTATGGATTAGGATTTTTAGAATTCCTTATAAACTCTTCATTATGAATGTTTTGAAGAATATTAGAAATAATATAGGGAGTACACCAAGGAGGGACCAATTACTAAGGATACAAGGCATATTTTATACACTTGAATATGTGTTGCCATCAATATTTCAAAACCTTTATTGTAGTCCATTAGGATTAAATATAAATCAAGAGAATAGGATAAACAAGTGTATTATGAAAATAATGTATTCCAATATCAAAACTTTCATAAGACCAAACACTTGAAAAGATATTGCAAAGCAAAAATGATGGAGAAAGAAATGAAAAAAATTGGGCATCAAGCAAACTTAAATATGAAACAAGGAGATTATATCATACTAGAAGGGTCAAATCAAGGCTTCTCAAGTGTTAAGAAAGTGGAAATCAAAATTATTTTGTCATCATCAAATGGAAAAGGTAGTTATAATTCACTCAAATAAAATATTAAAATAAATAATGGCGGAAGGGATGAGTATGTGCAATGCACAACTTGGATATAGAAGGGGTTAAAGATGTGAAGGAAGATGAGGAGGCAAATATTAAAGTGAATAAGATGAATAAGGTTAAGGTTAATTCAAATAAATTATCTTCATTTTCCTCAATTAGTATAAAATATTCTTCTTTCAATTAAAGTGAAAGTAGTATGGAGTGTATCTATTGCACTTTAGGATTTTATGATCAACACATTAAATAAATACATATAGATGATATCAACATAAATTTAGGTTTCCACAGTAGAATATGTTAGAGAATATTACATTATTTGGTAGAAATGTAAGTGTACCCATGGTAAAATTGTAAATATATGAATATTAGATTAAGGTGTGACTTTGTAGTTTATAAGTGTGATTTATATTTCCCCTAATAAATGTGTCTATGTGTACCATGTGCACAAGTATCATGTAACAATGTATGCAAGTGTGTAGAGTGATAAAGTGTGCAAGTGTCATATTTTAGAGTGTGCAAGTGTCATAGAGTAATGTGTGTAAGTAGAATGTCAAGAGTCATTTAGACAAGTGGAAATTTGTGAAGCCAAAGGATATGAGAGGTTTGTCTTATGTGTGGAATAAGAAAGTATACATCTTTGAATATGTGAGGAGTGAAATAGTCAAAAACTAAATAGTCACATTTCTAAGGTTATATTATGGAGATAAAGTTCCATGTATAATCATCAAAGATTATATTGAATCAAGTCAATTGTAAAATAAGACTCATTAGATAATAATGAAGCTTGTATGCAATATTTTTAGCAATTATATTGTAAGTTTATTTTTACATATTGTTATTTATATTAGTTATTTTAAACCATATTATTGTTATTTTCAAGAATGTTGTATTCATTTATGTTGGCCATTTTATATATTGAGTACTTTAATATTTGAGTCTACTTAAGATATGGTATATTGGGAGCAATGATAATCTTGCTAAAAATCCAATAATGGTATAAGAGCTACTTAAAGTAGTTTATATGAGACCCACCTTGATTGGAAAGAGCTACAATTAAGCCAAGTATCTTGGTGAATTATCTACATAATTGACATTTAAGCCAAGCAATAATCTTGGTAGAATTGACTAATTTGCATTCAAGTAATGCTTGATAATAAGGATCAATTTGCACTTGTCATAAGGAAATATTGGTAATAGAGGAATAATGTCCATTGGTATGTATATTGCATGTGCTAAGGTACAAAATCACACTTTTTCATATTTCAAATTCATGGACATGCAATTTGAATTTAATGAATTTAAAATTTGGTTTATACTAAAGTTTAATATTTGGCATAAAGATAAAAAAAGTGATAAGGTCATTAATGTGAAGAACACAAGCTTATACTGAGAGGGGGGGGTGAACAGTATAAGACCACTTTTTACTTTTCCTTTATACTTCAAAACAGTAAAGCAACATATCCAAAGCAATATCAAAACAATGCACAAGATCATCCACAAAGTGACACAACAATTTTAACGTGGTTCATCCACAAAAATTTTCTCTAAAAGTTATCTCAAAGTTCTTTGGGAAACCTTCCCAATTACAATGTTTATGAGCCTCGGCTCAAAGGAGATACCTTCCCCCAATCTGAATTTATGAGCCTCTGCTCAAAGGAGATACCTTCCCCTACCTCTACTCTGGTTGGTGATCCTCTAGAAGACCTCTGCCTCCGCTGCCCTTAGCAAATGGAACTCTATCCACAGAAGACACCTGTCTTCCCTGCTTTGGCTGGAGACCTCTGTCCTCAACTCTATCACCTCAAAGCTGGTCCTCGAATTTGCACTAAACACAGTCCTTCGGTCTAGCACAAATTGTCCTCAAGTTCTTCTCATAGAACCAATGCACCTCTGTCCTCAAGTTCTATGATAGAACTATCAAACTCAGCTTCACAAGTCCTCTGCTAGGACTTGTCCAAATCTGCTCACAAGTCCCCAATGGAACCTGTCCAAAACCTCCTCACAAGTCCCCAACGAAACCTGTCAAAAACCTGCTCACAAGTTCATCAAGAAAACTTGCTTGGCATGAACCCACAAAGAGAATTGTTAGAGACCCAATGTGATTCATCAACCTCATAGAAGCATAAAGAGAATTGTTAGAGACTCAATATGTTCTATACTTAACTCCCAATCTCAATCTCAACTCAATCTCAATCTCAACAGAATAAGATAGATGTAGTATGCTTTTCTCAAGAACATGAAACACAACCCAACAATTGCCAACCAAGCAATATCTCATATAACAATGATACTCATGTTCTTTCCAACAACCAATATCTTTTCTCAACCAATTAGGGCTTCAACAACAATGCTCAAAGACAAGGTTTAACCAACATCATTCAACTCAACATTAACCTTGAAGCATTCTACCAATCATCACAAGAAAAGGAAACAAGTAGAAATCCTTTTCCCTCCAAAGATATTTGAACAAAACAGCCACCCACACAATATCACCAAATGCAAAGAATAACTTGTTCAAATCAACTCAATGGAGTAAGCCCAATATCATGAATCAAGTAAAAGCAATAACTTGATCAAACAACCTCTATGGAAGCAACTCAACCATCAACCTCAAAACAGCCATCCAAGGGTTTCACCAACTCAAAGCAAGTAGCAAGACTCACAACCATAAACCCTAGTGCACAATGCTTCCACTACCTCAAACCAGAATTATGCATTCACCAAAACTCTCATCAATGATAACAATGCATAAGTAGTCTTCAACAAACCAGAAAATAGGATTTACACCCAACCAAAGGAAACCTTGTAGTATACCTTTTCACTCCAATATTATTTCAGGAAATAACATACACCAATCATACTTATAAGAAGAAAGTGCCCATACCTTATTGAAGTGAAGGAACCCCTTTGGAAATCTGCCACAATCACAAAATTCTTTTGCCAATCTTCACAAGGGTTAGTAGATCACAAAATAATCAACATTACTCCACTTTTCAATAATCATCACCAAAGCCTTTAATTGCACAACTTCCTTATCTCTCCTAAAACCACTTGTACCATAAAATAAAATAAATCACAACATTGCATAACCTTATAACTCCCAAAACCACTTATACCATAAAAGTAAAATAAAATATTTTATATCATTCATAAACATTCCACACTCTAGTTATGACTCCCCTAAACCTTTGATGTCTACTATACTCTTCAAACAATCAAATAAAAAATATATTTTATTTCCCTTCACCTTATAACTCCCTAATTAAATACCCAAGGATAAAATGATAATATTTAACTTGCCTTGTGCAGCAAAAACTTTGGCACCCACGACACCTCATGAATCTCCAAGGGATTCGGCACGATTTGACCCACCATATCCTCTAGCCAAGACACTTGGCTAAACCGCATGGGCTATACGCTCTCTTGAAATATTTACAGCATACACTTTTGTTTGAATCCGCCTCGAACTACGAACAACAAAAAGCCGAAACACAAAAACGCTCTCTCAGCAGTCTAACATCAACAACCACCAGCGCTGTGCTTCGAACGATATCACAAGAAATCGCACAAGGAATTTCCACCATCTGTGCTAGGCATCGAACGATATCACAAGAGCAATAATTCTGATTTGATGTCCTCTGTCCTTGGAAAATGCAACACCTCTGTTACGCACGACCCAAACACCAATCATGCTATCCATTAGACTTTAAACTGAACACACAGTGCACTGATTTAACACTCTAAGCACTATCTTTTTGGCATTAATACAGTGAGATATCCCCTCCGTTTACTTCGAACATGTGCTCACGTTATATCCTTTTTTATTATCGTGCAACTCTTAGAATTCGACAAGCGCAGGTATCGTCGATCTTATATAATTCGAGCACTTCACATCATATTATCGCATGATCTTCTATTAAGCACTCTTCTCTGCTCCTTCCGAAATCGAATTGATTTCACTTAATATTAAAACACCATCCCACCAACTTAATGAATTTAATTGCCTTATTTTATATGCACTATGATGCATAACCAAACACGTCGGCTCTTTTAATTTAAAATTTTAATTTTAATTTTAAATAAATAAAATTTAAACTAAATATTTAAAATTAAATATCTTCATCACCGGGGCACCTTTTTCAATGAAACGAAGAGCCAACTTGGGTTTTAAGAAAAACCCATTTCAAATCTGTTGTCCATGGTTTTAAATAAAACCTTTTATTTTGTCTGCCTTGGTTTTCACAAAAACCCTTCCGCTTCTTGACATCAATGACAACATCAATACTTGAGCAAAGGCAATGTACCCAAGGTACCCAAAATTGCCAACAATCTCCCCCTTTGTCATTGATGGCAAACCTTTACTAAAAACACATCTTTAAGAGCCAAAACTGAAAACACTCTCTTTGAAGTTTTGCTCCCCCTGACTTGAAGCTTTCCTCTTCACTTGAAGCTCTCCCCCTTACTCATATCTCTCCCCCTTTGTCATCAATGGCAAAGGGCCACCTTTGGGGCTCGGGACTAAGAATGAGCCTCTTAGCTTAGTCCCTCCCCCACCTCCTGTTGAGGTGATTAATTCTGGGGTGGGAGTAAAACTCCCATTAGGCACTGATCATCATCAGCATCTATAACTTCCTTGCCGGGCCTTCTCTTGAACTCTTTGTCCATATTCCTGTTCCTGTCATTGTTCTTGTTCTTTTTCTTATCCTTGTTCTTTTCAATGCCTTGATCCTTGGACCTGATCATGCCACTTTTCTTGTTCCTATATTCTGGAATTTCAGCTCTACACTGTCTGACTGTGTGACCTTCATTGTTGCACTTATAACAAGTAACAATGTTATTTCTTTTAGGCATACTTGTTCTTTGAATCCACAAGTTTTGACCAAACCAGTTTTGACCAAACCTGTTCTGACTAACCCAGTTCCTGATATTTGCCTTGCAAAAAATTGCTTTATGCCCAAACTGATTGCAAGAGTAGCAATACCCATGAAAGAAATTACCACTTCTGAAACTGTCATTTACCTTCTTCACTTGAGCCATGCAATGTACAGCCATGTGACCAAACCTGTGACAAGCAAAACATCTGCCTTGAAACTTTCCTTTATTTGACTTCTTAGGTCCTGAAAACTTCTCCTTCTTCTCATTCTGAATTCTGTTTTCTGTTTCTATGCATCTATCATTCAAGGACTCATGATCTGAAATACTTTCCTCATAAGAACTCTCTTCCTTTTGGAGTCTCTTACTAGACTCTCCAACTTGATTCTTGTGTGGCTTAACAAAACCAAGACCTATTTTATCTGTTGTCTTTCTTTGACCTTTGATAAGAGATTTAACCTTTTTGGAGCTTTCTTGAAACCTGTACAGCTTATCCTTGTACTCTTTATTTTCCTCTTTCAACGAAGCCATTTTCTGTTCTAATTCACTATACTCAAGCACCTTAGATTCTAACTCATTCTTGAGTTCTTGTGCCTTAGCCATAGAGATGTCAAGACTTTCTATAAGTTCATCTCTCTCCATACAACATTCATCTAACTTATCCTTGAGTCTAGCATTCTTCTTTCTTTCCTTTTTCAAAACACTAAGAGCATTAGTAAGTTCACATTCAAGATCCTCTATTTGATTGCACTTTGAATTATCAAGGCCTTTTTCAGATTTCTTATCACTAGAGGTGCTACCCTTTTCAAAAACCATACATGCATCTTCCTTATCATTTTCTGAAGCATCCTCATACATACTAGCAACCAATTCATTATTTGTGCAATCATCCTCAAGGTGACCAAAATTTCCACATCTAAGACATTTCATGATAATGAATCTATGTTTCGGTTCTTCCTCTTTTTCTGATATGAACAACATCTCATTTTCATTATCACTTGAAGAACTTTCACTATCACTACTAGAACACTTACTTGCTTTGTCTAGGTAGAAACTTTTCTTGTGTTTGTGAGAGTACCTCTTTCCTTGATTGCTTTGCTCATCTTTGTTCTTCCTTTGATGCCTATGCCTTTCAGAATCTTTGCTCTTACAGTCCTGTTTATCTTCATCACTTTCATCCTTGGCAATAGTACAATCAGTAGCATAATGGCCAAATTTTCCACAATAAAAACATCTTACGTTTTTCATATTTTTGTGCTTTCTAGAGAATTTGCCTTTCTTGCTGTAATATACCTCTTCATCACTAGAAGACTCATCACTATCTTGAAGCTGATTACCTTTGGAATAATCCATTGTGTTCTTTACTAGCTTTTCCTTCAAGCTGTCAAACTTTTCGAAGGAACCCGCTCTGATACCAATTGAAGAACACAAGCTTATACTGAGAGGGGGGGTGAACAGTATAAGACCACTTTTTACTTTTCCTTTATACTTCAAAACAGTAAAGCAACATATCCAAAGCAATATCAAAACAATGCACAAGATCATCCACAAAGTGACACAACAATTTTAACGTGGTTCATCCACAAAACTTTTCTCTAAAAGTTATCTCAAAGTTCTTTGGGAAACCTTCCCAATTACAATGTTTATGAGCCTCGGCTCAAAGGAGATACCTTCCCCCAATCTGAATTTATGAGCCTCTGCTCAAAGGAGATACCTTCCCCTACCTCTGCTCTGGCTGGTGATCCTCTAGAAGACCTCTGCCTCTGCTGCCCTTAGCAAATGGAACTCTATCCATAGAAGACACCTGTCTTCCCTGCTCTTGCTGGAGACCTCTCGTCCTCAACTCTATCACCTCAAAGCTGGTCCTCGAATTTGCACTAAACACGGTCCTTCGGTCTAGCACAAATGTCCTCTTCCTACTCATAGAACACAATCGCACCTATCTGTCCTCAGGTTCTTCTCATAGAACCAATGCACCTCTGTCCTCAAGTTCTCTGATAGAACTATCAAACTCAGCTTCACAAGTCCTCTGCTAGGACCCGTCCAAATCTGCTCACAAGTCCTCAACGAAACCTTTCAAAACCTCCTCACAAGTCCCCAATAGAACCTGTCAAAAACCTGCTCACAAGTTCATCAAGAAAACTTGCTTGGCATGAACCCACAAAGAGAATTGTTAGAGACCCAATGTGATTCATCAACCTCATAGAAGCATAAAGAGAATTGTTAGAGACTCAATATGTTCTATACTTAACTCCCAATCTCAATCTCAACTCAATCTCAATCTCAACGGAATAAGATAGATGTAGTATGCTTTTCTCAAGAACATGAAACACAACCCAACAATTGCCAACCAAGCAATATCTCATATAACAATGATACTCATGTTCTTTCCAACAACCAATATCTTTTCTCAACCAATTAGGGCTTCAACAACAATGCTCAAAGACAAGGTTTAACCAACATCATTCAACTCAACATTAACCTTGAAGCATTCAACCAATCATCACAAGAAAAGGAAACAAGTAGAAATCCTTTTCCCTCCAAAGATATTTGAACAAAACAGCCACCCACACAATATCACCAAATGCAAAGAATAACTTGTTCAAATCAACTCAATGGAGTAAGCCCAATATCATGAATCAAGTAAAAGCAATAACTTGATCAAACAACCTCTATGGAAGCAACTCAACCATCAACCTCAAAACAGCCATCCAAGGGTTTCACCAACTCAAAGCAAGTATCAAGACTCACAAACATAAACCCTAGTGCACAATGCTTCCACTACCTCAAACCAGAATTATGCATTCACCAAAACTCTCATCAATGATAACAATGCATAAGTAGTCTTCAACAAACCAGAAAATAGGATTTACACCCAACCAAAGGAAACCTTGTAGTATACCTTTTCACTCCAATATTATTTCAGGAAATAACATACACCAATCATACTTATAAGAAGAAAGTGCCCATACCTTATTGAAGTGAAGGAACCCCTTTGGAAATCTGCCACAATCACAAAATTCTTTTGCCAATCTTCACAAGGGTTAGTAGATCACAAAATAATCAACATTACTCCACTTTTCAATAATCATCACCAAAGCCTTTAATTGCACAACTTCCTTATCTCTCCTAAAACCACTTGTACCATAAAATAAAATAAATCACAACATTGCATAACCTTATAACTCCCAAAACCACTTATACCATAAAAGTAAAATAAAATATTTTATATCATTCATAAACATTCCACACTCTAGTTATGACTCCCCTAAACCTTTGATGTCCACTATACTCTTCAAACAATCAAATAAAAAATATATTTTATTTCCCTTCACCTTATAACTCCCTTGTATATACCCAAGGTAAAATGATAATATTTAACTTACCTTGTGCAGCAAAAACTTTGGCGCCCACGACACCTCATGAATCTCCAAGGGATTCGGCGCGATTTGACCCACCGTCTCCTCTAGCCAAGATGCTTGGCTAAACCGCATGGGCTATACGCTCTCTTGAAATATTTACAGCATACACTTTTGTTTGAATCCACCTCGAACCACGAACAACAAAAAGCCAACACACAAAAATGCTCTCTCAGCAGTCTAACATCAACAACCACCAGCGCTGTGCTTCGAACGATATCACAAGAAATCGCACAAGGAATTTCCACCATCCGTGCTAGGTTTCAAACGATATCACAGGAGCATTAATTCTGATTTGATGTCCTCTGTCCTTGGAAAATGCAGCACCTCTGTTACGCATGACCCAAACACCAATCAAGCTATCCATTCGACTTTAAACTGAACACACGGTGCACTGATTTAACACTCTAAGCGCTGTCTTTTTGCCATTAATACAGTGAGATATCCCCTCCGTTTACTTCGAACATGTGCTCACGTTATATCCTTTTTATTATCGTGCAACTCTTAGAATTCGGCAAGTGCAGGTTTCGTCGATCTTATATTATTCGAGCACTTCACATCATATTATCGCATGATCTTCTATTAAGCACTCTTCTCTGCTCCTTCCGAAATCGAATTGATTTCGCTTAATATTAAAACACCATCCCACAAACTTAATGAATTTAATTGCCTTATTTTATATGCACTATGATGCATAACCAAACACGTCGGCTCTTTTAATTTAAAATTTTAATTTAAATTTTAAATAAATAAAATTTAAACTAAATATTTAAAATTAAATATCTTCATCAATGGGGCACCTTTTTCAACGAAACGAAGAGCCAACTTGGGTTTTAAGAAAAACCCATTTCAAATCTGTTGTCCATGGTTTTAAATAAAACCTTTTATATATATTTTTTTTATTTGTGGAAAACATCCCAAAAGGGATGCCACTTTTGGGTAAGACCCAAGGAGGCAGGGGTATCCATTCCACCAAAAACGCCGAGGACTCAGACCTGGCCTACCATATTTGACACACTCAAGGAGCAAAAAAACACACAAACCCAATTAAAAATAAGAAAATAACAACAAACATAATAAAATAAAATAAAAAACATGCTCCTTGAATGTGTCGAAAACAAAAGCACAACCAAACACGCACAATAAGATAAAAGAAACCACAACACAAACCACATAGAAAAATACAAGAAACACATAACAAAACACAGACAAGACAAAAACAACAGAACACTACAAAGACATAACCCCCCAAAAAATAAAAAATAAATAAGAAAAATAAACACAATCAAAACCTTAAAAATTAAAAAATAAAACAAAAATAAAAATAAAAAACAACCAACAAAAGACAATAAAAAAAACAAAAAATTTAGAAAACACTCACCCATAAAAACATGAAATAACACAAACAAAGAGAAACCCAAGAACAAGAACGAAAAAAAACACAAGAACAATAACAAAAAACATAAATAAAAAAAAAACAACAAAAACACAAGAAAACAAAAAACAACACAAAGAACACAAAAACAAAACAAAATAAAAAAACCCACCCACCTTAAAAAACTAAAAAAAAAAAAAAGGAAAAAAGATATAAAAAAAGAACAAAACAAAGACCTATCTAGACCATAAGACTATTAAGGCAAGAATCAACAGAGGAAACAAAATAAAGAATAGAATGAGCTAGGGAACTAAAAAAAAACTGAATTAACCAAAGAGAAGCAAAAAAAAAAAAACAAGAAGAAACTAGGTACCTTCATAACTAGAGCCATCCAAAGAAATGATAGAAAGAAGAGCTTCTCTAATTTGAGAAGCCCACCATATAGGAGGGTGGCCATAAAAAGTAAGATCACCTTTTTTCAAAGCCCAATTAGCTAAAGCATCAGCACTCTTGTTTTGATCTCTGACCACATGATTGTAATCAACTTTCAAAAATCCCATCCGGATTAACTGAATCTTCTCAATAATTCTTTTTATTCTCCAATCCACCTTATTGTTATTAGAAGGATTCTTCAAGAGATTAATCATAAGTTGAGAGTCAGACTCAACTAACACCTTTTCCCATCCAACCTTTGTAGCCTCCTGAAGACCTCTGAGGATACCATACCCCTCAGCAAGGTTATTGGAAAGAATACCCAAATTCTCAGCAAAAGTAAAAACCAGGGAGCCATTTGAAAGTCTACCAATTCCTCCCACACTGGCTTTTCTAGGGTTCCCTCTAGAGGCTCCATCAGTATTGACTTTTCCAAAATCCTTAGGAGGAGGTTGCCAATTTCTATTCCTATCCAATTTACTAATACTCACATTCCCTTTAAGATGGTTGCCCTTAGAAGGTTTAATCTTCAATCTTTGCATCACTTGATCCTATATTTGGTGGGAGTTTTCAGGGTGATTAAGGAGATGATGGACTTATTCAACTAAGTTGGCTATGGTCTTTTGCTAAATATAGTGAATATCCTTCCTATCTTGATTAAAAATTTGGTTGTTCCTTTCATTCCAAATATTCCAAAGAAATATGGTAGGACCCATCCAAACTAATTGCCTAATAAAATGATCAACGCCCTCTTGATTAGGCCAATCCCTCCAAATCTGTTCAAAAGTAAAAAAATTGGACCACTGTAAGCCAAGTAAAGTGGCCATTCTCCTCCACAACTCAAAGGCTAAAGTACACTCAATAAAAATATGGTTGATATTTTCTACATTCTCTTCACACATTTCACATCTAAAAGGGCCATGAAAACCACGCTTCATAAGTTGCTCACCAGTAAGCACCCTACGATGCAATAAAAGCAAATTAAAGAACATCACCTTAGGCCAAAGCTTTTGAGCCCACAATTGAGAAAATATGTCAGAAGAATTGTTGGGATTATTATGGCATAAGGTCAAATAACCTTGAGCAACTAAATACTCACCCTTAGTAGTGTTGTTCCATCCAAAACAATCTTTTTCATGGGACCAAGAGAGGGATCTCATATGAAGGATGCCTTGGATATCTTGTATTTGCCTTTCTAGGATTTGTATAGGCCAGTCCTCAATAGGGATCCAATATCTACCAACATTTGAATTACCAGTATGGTACCGACAATAATTAGCCACCTTTATCCAATTAGCTCGGTGAAGCTCCTCCATCCAAGGCATCCAATCGGGAAACTGAGTTATCAAAGGCTTGTGACCATCCCAAAAATCTGTCCAAAAATTTACATGTTGACCATTATGAATGATCCAAAATAATTTTTTCTTAATCAAATCCTCACCAGTATTAAGAACTACTAAAATGGAAGAACCTTTGGAAGGAAGTTGATAGCGAACAAGGTCTTCAAGATTTTTGTTCTCAGCATATTTAGCACAGAGATTATTGGCCCAAAGAGCATTGGGGTTATGCAACATCCTCCAATATAATTTAGCAGCTAAAGCTTTGTTGTTATTAATTGAAGACCGTAAACCTAACCCCCCTTCACTCTTAGGAAGACATAAAGTATCCCATTTCACCAAGGCCCATTTTATTTTTTCCTTAGTACCACTTCAAAGGAAACGATGACTGATTTGATCCAATACTCGAAGAACAGCCTTTGGAATATTCAAAACGGAAGAAACATAAATAGGAATAGCTTGAAGGACTGATTTTACCAAGGTGATTCTACCCCCATAAGAAAGCCACTTGTTGGTCCACTTTCCAATTTTCTTCTTGACTTTGTCCAACAACCAATTCCAATCTTTATTTTTTTGCCTTTGAATATTTATGGGAATACCTAAATAAGTGCTTGGAAGAGAGGTCTTCTTATATTTTAGCTTATACAAATATTATATTAGGGTGTGAGTTTAAAGTTTAGGAGTGTGATTTATGTTTCTCCTAATAATATTTCTATGTGTAGGATGCACACAAGTGTCACGTAACAATGTATGCAAGTATGTAGAATGAGAAAGTGTGCAAGTTTCATAGAGTAAAGTGTGAAAGTAAATAGAATGTCAAGAGTCTTCTATACAAGTGGTAAGATATGAATACAAGGGGCATTAAAAGTTTGTCTTATGTGATAAATAGGAAAATATGCATTTCCCGGATATGTGAGGTGTGCAATTATCAAGTATTGAAGATCACCTTTCTAAAGTTATAATATGGAGATAAAGCTCCATGTATTATCATCAAAGATTGTATTGAATCAAGTAAATTTTTAAATAAGACGCATAAGAGAATATTGAAGCTTGTATACAACATTTTGAACAATTATATTTTAAGTTGTCTTATGTATATTGTTATTGATATTGGTCATTTTAATCCATATTCTTGTTATTTTCATGAATGCTATATTCATTGATACTGGCCATTTTATATATTGATTGCTCTAATATTTTAGTCTATAGAAGATCCTAGATATTGGGACCTATGATAATGTGGCTAAAAAGTCATTAGAATAAGAATGTAATTTCTATGTTTATGAGGCTATTTCTTGCATTTGAGATTATTTAGGGAAACACAAACCTTTAGAAGATAAGTGTCACTATGAACAATATGAAAAAATAGAAGAGATTGATAAATATGAAAGTCTTGGTGGGAATGAAGAAAGGAGAGGAAGGCCATAAAATAATGATTAAAGATAAAATAAACTCAAAGGAACATCAATTTGGGAAGCCAAGTAAAAATATCATAGGTATTAAAAATAATTGGGACTAAGTCCAATAATAAAATTAAATTTTCATGATGAAAATGATATCATGGAATATTAGGGTATGAATAATACCCCTAAAAATCAATAATTAAGGAGTTAATAGGTTTTTATAGTCCTGATTTTATTTTAATACAATAAACAAAATTAAGTAGTGAGGAATGTAGGGATGCTTTTAAAAATATTTGCAAGAGGGTGATTGTTTAGTAGTTTCTTCTATAGAAGCTTCCTACAATATTACAACAATATGGATTAAACACAAATTGGATGGACAATTGCAAGAAGAAAAATATAATTGGGTTGTATGACTATTTTGTAGGAAATAGAAAAACATCAAAGTTGGGGTTATAAATATATATGCTCCAACTATAATTAATCCTCATGAAAAGTATTGGGAAAACCTTAGCATATTTTTTTAAAACACAATGATGATTCATAATTGTGATCTACAGATTTTTAGGCGAGAATTTAACATGACTCTGTGAATTTAACATGACTCTGTCTCCTTTTGAAAATAAGGGTGGTACTTTAAGATGGTCTAAATCAATGGAATGTTTTTCTTCGTTTGTTAATTCAAATGGTCTTTGGAATGTTATTATTTCAAATTTTTAATGTACATGGGATAATATATGCAATGGGTAAACTCGTATAATAGAAATATCAGATAGATTATTTTTATCCAACACAACGATAAATATAGTATATCGTATATTTAGATATTTTATTGCAAGCAAGATCAAATCACAAACCTATTCTTTTGACTTGTGATTTATCCAATAATGGTCATCCAAAGATATTTTTATTCTAGTATATGTGCCTAAAAGACCCATATCTCTTCTAGATGATACTTTTATGGTGGTATAATGCAAATTTTGATGGATCATATATGTAAAACTTTGTTGAAAAGATAAAATATTTAAAGAAGCACATGTAGATTTCAAATGCAAAATATTTTAGTAATATGTTTAAATAAAAGAAGGAAATTATATCTAGGCTCAAAAATTTAAAAGAGTTAGTAACAATTAGTGGAATGGACTAGTTTTCTTATGTGAAATAAAAACAATTATTTTATTATTATCATATTGCTTTAAAAATGTGTCATATTGGTTCCAAAAATTATCTAGGAAGAAATGGATCAAGGAAGGAGATAGAAATACAAAATAAATCTTGCTACAACAAAAGCTAGGCAAGATAAGCTTTTACAAAATATTCCATCAATTATCACATAGGGAAAAAATGAAAGCTTAATAAACAAGATATCTATGGAGAAGCTACATGAAATGCTTTTATATTTCTATACTAACATGGAACCTAGCATTGATGGATTTCCTACAATTCCTTTCAAATTGTTGGGATTCATTAAAGAGTGATATGTTGGTTGTGGTTAAAGAGGCCCAAAAAATAAAGGCTACAATAAGTGATATCAATGTCACTTTTATAAAATTAATTCCCAAGAAAGGCAAGACACATTATTATGATAATTTTAGTCCAATAATCCTTTGTAATATAAGTTATAAGATCATTTTAAAATTATTAAAAATAGGTTTAAAGGTATTCTATATTATTTTTTAGAGGAACAAGTTAATTTTATTCTTTATAAACAAATTCCTCATGGTTTAATCGTTACACAAGAGGCCATAAACACTTTTAATTATATAAAATAACAATATATGTTTATGAAAATAGATGTGAATAAATCATATGATAGGGTTTTCTAGACTTTTCTACTTGATATTCTAAAAAAAAATTGGTTTTGACTATAATTGGTGTGAATGGATTAAATGTGGTTATATAACTACAAAAAAAAATATTTTGATTAATGGATCTCCTATAGGTTACTTAATTTATCTTGAGAAATATTCCAAGGTGATCAACTATATCCTTATAAATTTAGTATTCTTGTGGAATAGTTAGGGAGAGCTTTCCCAAAGGCAAAAAGGAAAGGAAAAATCAAAAGTATTCAGGTTATCAAAATTTATCCCTTCAAATGCCATCTCCAATTTGTTGATGATACTTTTATTTTTGGGTCATCCCTTAATAAATGAGGCCATGGAGTTTAAATAAATATTATCATGCTATGATAAGGCTACTAAACAATTGGTTAATACTATAAAATATAATAATTTTTATTAACACAACCCTATATTGATAATGAATCATTGTAGATATTTTAGGGTTTAAAATTAAAAAAATCCATCAACATACTTGGGTATTCCTTTGTCTTCTAAAGGAAATAAAAAATAGCTTTGGATCTCTTATGTAGATAAAATTAAACCTTGTTTGGTGGGTTGGAAAGGCAAGTTCATAACTATGGCAATAAGGTTCAAATGACTACATTGCAATCCATACCTATTTATATGGTGTATCTTTCAAGAATGCATGTAGGTATAACATAATAAAATGATAAAATTAAAACATATTTTCTTTGAAAAATATACAAGGAAAAGGCTAGGTTTCCTATTTGTAAGTGGGATAAGGTTTAAAAAGAAAAACATATTGGTGGAGTAGGCTTACAAAATTGTAAACTTATGAGTTTGGCCATATGGGATAATCTTGGAGATTATATAGAGATTAAGTAAAGAATTAGGGAAAATACTACTTCAAAAATATATAGGTTCTCTTGGTTCAATACAATTATTTAGGAGAATAACCCTACCCAAAGGATCACCAACATGGAACTTCATATCATATCATTTACAATTGATCAAGAAACATAATAGATCAACAATAGTTGAGGGAAATTTTACAAAATTTTGTTTGATTCTTGGTTGAATCTGTATCCTCTTATTGCTAATTCAAAATGGAAATCATTGGCTTGAGCTTTCCTACCTTATAAAGTTAAAAATGTCAAAAATTATATTAATGTGAGCAACGTCTCTAGATTATGGATTTTTGTTAGTAACTTTGTACAAGGATATGAACTAAAAAAAATTGTAGATGAACTTCAAAATATGCTTCAAGAGTTTCATTATTGATTTTTACATGAAAGGGTCAGTTGGTTTGGAATCTATTGAAAGATGGTGGATACACATTCAAGTTGTAATATGAGGATTTAGAGAAATTAAAGTTTCCTACTCCCATATATTTTCTAAAAATAATATTTGGTCACTAGAGGCTTTCTCGAAGGCCTCAATATTACATTGGTAAAAGTTTTAAAGAAATATTATTATAGAAGAGAGTCTAGTCTACAAAGAAGAAGATATAATAGACCTTTTAGATATGCTTAATGTGAGAACAATTTAGAAACATCAAACCATTTACTTCTCTATTGTTCTTTTGCTTACACCATTTAGGGTGAGTTTTAAAAAAATATGAAAATAAATTTGGTAGCTGAAGTAAATGACCCAAAAATGAAGAGCACTAAAGTGAAACATAATAAGCAACAACAAAAACATAGAAAAAATTGTAGCAATGCATGATAGTCTAAATATCAGGGACCAAAAATGATTAAAATTTTATGAAATTTTAGGAGTGAATTCTAAACAAAATGATATTTCCAATGGTGTATCACACACAAAAAATAAAGCTATAAATAAAAAGTTATGAGCTCTAAAAGTTGTCTGTAGGTTTCAGAAATTAGGGATAACAAGCATGTTTTTCACAAAATGGATGGAATAGAATGTTGTTTTTCATACCAAATGAACTCATAAGTATTAGAATTTTTTTTTTCATAATACACTACAATTATAATACACTATTTTATATTTACGAGAGATAAAATGATGTTATAACACTTCATTTCACATTTTAGGAAGTCTAATAGTCATGGTGACTCTTCAAGGCCTGTAGAAATTTTTGGGCTTCTTCAAATTTATGGGAGAACTTTTGGTTTTCTCTTTTTTATTCAACATAAATATCCAATATACTTCCCTTGATGTTGAGTGGTGAGACAAGTTTATTTCTTAATCTCAAAAATTTTTCTTTATTGAAACCTTTGGTAAACTAGTCTACAAGTTGTTTGGTGTTGCAATATTTCAAATCTACAACCTTCTTTTCCACCATGTCTCTTATGAAATGAAAATTTAAATCAATATGTTTAGTTTTACTATGATGGACTATACTTTTTTGAAATCTTGATTACACTTGTGTTGTCAAAAACAATTATTGTTGGACTATTTTGAGCTTCACAAATCTCTTCAAGTACCTTTCTTAGCCAAAGTGCTTATGTACTGGCTATAGTAGTTATCACATATTCCGCATCGTTAGAATATAAAGAAAAAACACTCAAATTATTTGAGATCCATTTTATCACTCCTAAACCAAGTAAAAAACAAATTCTAAAAGTTAATTTTCTATCATCCAAGCAACCTCCCCGATCTGAGTCACTATACCCAAAAATATCCATTTTTTTGTTAGCATCATAATGTATGCTAAAATTCAATGTACCTTTGACATACCTCAAGATTCTCTTGGCTACTCTCATGTGGTTTTGTTAAGGCTCATCCATGTACCTTGAAATAAGTGAAACTACAAATGAAATATTAGGTCTTGTTATAGTAAGGAACATTAATCTAATAACAATGCTTCTAAACAATTTTTCATCAACTTTATCTTCTCCATCATTGCTAAATAACACTTCTCCATGTGCCATAGATGTCTCAACTGGTTTATAATTTTCCATGCCATATTTCATCAACATATATTTTACATATTTTGATTGAAAAATGAAAATTTTACCATCACCTTGATGTTATTCCACACAAAGAAAGTATTGCATCGGTATTAAATATTTCATATCAAATTCCTTCATCATCGCATACTTAAAATAATTCACCATATTTGAATTACTTCAGATGTAAATAAAATAATCAACGTATTGGCACACAAGAATAATATCATCAACTTCATTCTTGAAATAAAGTATGGGATCATTCTTACTTCTTTTGAAACTATAATCTTAGAAGTACACATCAATTCTTGAATACCTTACTCTAGGTGCTTGCTTCAGTCCATATAATTTTTTCTTCAATTTTTAAGCATGGTTTTCCTTTCCTTCCATTTCTTTAGGTTTTTTAAAATAAACCTCCTCGTCTATATAATCATTCAAGAATGCACTTTTCACATCCTTGTGATACAATTTCTACTATTTTTTAGCTACTAATGAAAGAGCCATACAAATTGTCTCTTATACTGCAACTAGAGAAAACGTTTCTTCATAATCCGCACCATATATTTGAATGAATCCTTTTGCAACTAGCCTTCCTTTTTATATTTTTGTATGCATAAAAATGAAACCCTTGGAAAATGAAATGATAAAAAGAAAAGCAATGTGCAATGGAATAAACTTTGTATTTTGTATTTAAATATAATGGAGCCTTGATCTAATTTTACAATGATGTACCCTAAATTATGTAGGGGTATGATTATAAAATGCTTACTTACTTTCAAAATACAATGGGAAAAATGGGGAAAAACCCTTTTTTATAGATCAAATGAAGGTGGATGCCATAAGTCATAATTCTACAATAAAAATATAGGGGTGGGCTTGTGTATCCTCATGGGTCACCCTTGATTTAGTAGTTGTTCAAAACCTATCACCTACACATAAAATCTTGTAAATGCAAGAGAGTCAGTAGCACATGAAGGACCTTCTTTGTGTAATGCCTATATTGATCTAAATAAAGCTACAAAACCTTAAATAAAAATACTTATAGAATCTAAAATATATTTCGAAGCCAAAACAATAAAAATAAAACCTTGTTGTGCTTACCTATTTTTATCTAGGTCTAAAATTGGTCTATCTAGGCCTGCACACCCGTAGGCTACATTTAGGATCCATAGGCTAGGTTTGGAACCTGTAGCATGTGTTTGGTAAATGTAGGCTACATTTGGGGTTATGTGGCAGAAGAGCTCAGGTTGATGCCCTTTGGATCATATGGATTAGTATCTGAGAAAGTTGTGATCCTCCTGGCATGATTTTGGTAGTGTGGTAGTGCTTTTTTAGTCATGTTTTAGTTTATGTAATAACAGAGTATTTTTAGGATCATGAGAGGTGTGGGGTGTGAGTAAATGTGGTATGTCAAGGTAGAAAAGTTTCCTGGGAATTTAGATTGAGTCACTTAAAGTGTCTTAATTAGTGGAATATCTAGCATGTGGTGTGTTAATAAGGGTGAGAGATGTGGCAAGGGAAGGGGTAGTGGAAATTTAGGAAATGTGGCAACATGAGAGCATCCTAGGAGTTATTTTCTAGCTTTTAGGAATTTATTTAAAGTGGAATAATAAATCCTATGAAAATTTAGTAAGTGGTTAGCATTTTTTGTCTATAGATACCCATTTTTGTACCATATTGCGTAAAACACAATTCAGTGCAAAAACAAGAGACACCTTTTTTATTGGGTGTAGGAGTTTATTTTGTTACCCCAACATGATAATTGAATGATCAATTGAAATTTTGATTTTAGATTACCCCCTCAAGTGGTTAATAGGTGAAATATGAAATAGATGAGACCCATGATCCGATTGATTAATCTGGATGGTAAATTAATGTGAATTGATGGATGAAAATATCACAAATCAAGATAAAGCTAATTACACCATGTTTGGAGTGGGTATGTGTCATCGAAACTTTGCTTTTGGTAGAATGATGTGCAATTTTAGTTTGGTATTTGGACCAGCCAATGAGGGTGCATGTTTAGCCCATTTTGTAAATAGCCTAGTGTATACCAATTTGATTTGTAAAGGTTCTACTTTTTGTGAGCCCACAAAAATAGTTTGATGATAGTCTTTTGCAAACTTTCTTGGATGCATGCGACTCTCAAATTGAGTTACCAAGTCACTCTGATTTAAGATGAGATAGAGTGGAGTGATGTGTGGGATGCATGAATGAGTTTATTTGGTGATTTATGAAAATTTTGGAGGCTTTTGGAAAATTTTTCCTTGATTGTGTAGGGGTTAGATTATAAAAGAAATGCTTGCTATCTTCAAATACAATGGAGAGGGAAAAAATCCCCTTTTGCAGATCAAATGAAGGTGGATGACAAGAGTCTTATTATTATAATCAAAAGAGTGTCGATGATATTGTGTATCCTTCCAAGCCACCCTTGCTTCAATAGCCTTCCATGAACCTATCACCTACACATAAATATTGCCAACAAAAGAGTATCAATAGCATATGAGATGTCTTCACCATGTAAGGTTCGTATTGATATGAATAGGGCTACAAAATCCTAAAATAAAATTATTATAAAATCTAAAAATACAAGTGGTATGCAAAAAAATAAAATTGGTTGATCTAGGGTTGCACACCCACAGGCTATGTTTGGGACTCGTGGACTACATTTGACTAGTCTCAAATGTAGTCTATGTTTGGTAAATGCAGGATGTATGTGGTACAAGTTAAATGTGGGCTATGTTTGGGGATATATGGTAGAATGTCTTGGGTTGATGCTTCTCAGCTCCTATGGATCGATCTTCTAAAAATTTGTGATATTCCTAGAATAATTTTTGTAGTGTGATAGTGCCCTTTTTTAGTCCTCTTTTGGTTTATGTAATGATGGAGTATTTACAGGATCATGGAAGGTGATGGGTGTGATGATAGGTGGTAATCTAGGGTAGGCAGGTGGTAGGGACAGGGTAACCAAGTGGCCTAGGTAGTTAGAGTGAGTCACTTAGAGTGTCTCACTTAGGGGGAGAGGTGGCATGTGGGGTGTTAATGAGGGTGAGAGATGTGGCAAGGGGAGGTATAGTGGTATTTAGGATACATGGTGACATGAGAGAACCCTAGGTGACATTTTATAACTTTTAGTAATTTACTTAAAGTGGAATAATAAATCCTAGAAAACCTTAGTGAGTGGTTAGGATTTGGTGTCTACAATTTCTATGCTTCCATCATTGTTAAAATTTGTTTCGCAGACCCATTTGGATTCAAAAATCATCTAGTCCTTGGGAAATTCCACAAGTTCCCAAGTGTTATTTTTTAATGGACTCAATTTCTTCTTTCACTACTTGCACAAAAACATCATTAGTACAATTATATTCATAACATGAAGGTTACAAATTAGCTTCAAGAAATAGAGCACAATTCACAAAATCACCTTTTGGTTCTTCTTCATCATTACCATGCATTTGGATATTTTTAAAATTTTTAAAAACTTGGTCAAAATCTTGTAATTTGCTTCTTATTAAACTCCTTTAAAATTTCTTATACATCATTGGTTGGCTATGTGTGCTTTGAGTATTCTCTTTCCTTTATTTGTATTCTTGGTGGGACCTACAAATAAGTTGCTTGTGTTTGAACTTGGTGTAGTTTCCATTGAACTTGTTGATTATTTGTTATATGGGATTAGAGGAGTAGAGGGAATATTTAAAAGTTTCCCCCAACTATATTATCTTCTTCAACATAAAATATATATTTTAAAATTTTTAATGACTTTACAATCCCCCTTCATAAAAAAATACATCTCTAGAGACTACAAACATGTCAGTTTTTGGATTATACAATCTATATGCCTTACGCGTTTCAGAATATCCCACAAGAATGCATGGATCAGTCTCGAAATCCAACTTTGTTCTCACTTCATCATTCACATGTGCATATGTAAGATAACCAAAAACTCTCAAATGGTGTACAATGGGTTATATGGCATACCATCCTTCATGTGGAGTATTCATGTGTAGTACTCTTATGGAGCATCAATTATGAATGTACACTGATGTATCAACTGTATAAGACCACTAAGAAATGTTCAAAAAAAAATTATTCAACATACTTCTTGCCATTTCTACAATGATTCTATTTTTTCTCTCAACTACCCCATTTTTTTGTGGTGTATAGGCAATAGTGAGCTACCTATTCATGTCATATTATTTGAAAAATCATTGAACTTATTTGAACAAAATTCTTGTTCATGGTTAGTTCTCAAACACTCTATTTTATATCCACCTTTATTCTCAACCAATGCTTTGAAAATATTGAACATGCCAAAATCTTCATCCTTCTGTTTCAAAAATTACACCCAACACATCCTTGAAAAACCATCATTGAGTATGAGAAAATATGAATTTTAAACCAATATTTGTGTTTACATAGGTCCAAAAATATCAAAATATACAAGTTGGAGTGGGTATGAGGCCTATCATACTTTTACTTTTGGAAACTCCTTCATTGCATTCTTTATAATCACACATGCTTCACACACACCCTTGTGCTCTCCAAAATGAGGTAGTTAATTTACCATATCTTGTGAAGACAAAAATTCTGGAATTTTAAAATTCAAGCATTTGAATCTGAGATGCCAAAGAAAAATTACAAGAAAAATTTATCCCTTATACACCTTATTTCTCACTTATAGTCTTATTAAAAATAAAATTTATCTCTCATAAGAATGCAATAAGATATTTCAAACAACACCTTCAAAAGAATATTTTATCAAAATAAAACAAGCTTTAAACTCCTTATAACTCCTAAGCTATTTTTCCCTCTAATAAACTTCCTCCATCCGCAAAATACACTTAGCAAAAATTAATTTTGAAAGTACCTTGGCCAACATCAAAAATCATGCTATGGAGAAATTGCGCATGAATTCTAACACCACCTACTGTGTCCACTTCATGATGTAAAACCCTTTCACGTTATTCGAACGTGGAACCTCCCGTTCGGGTAGCGCGCCAATAGCCTAGCTGCTACCGATGCGCCAAAGGCACCCGATGAGGTTTAAAACTCAAGCTGTTAGCCTTGTTCATTCTGCATTGGGGATTAAATAAAACAACAGTGCATCCCTTTCTTCTGACGCGAACACGAAGATGAAAATATTATGGCGGATTTACGACAAGCGGAGAGTACAAAAAATGAACAGCGGATTCATGAAAACGGTGAAGACACAATCGGAGAAGAAATCCAAAAAGCGGATCACCAAATCACAGCGAGCAACTCTTTTCAAAAAGTGGATGGGATAATTCTTGATTTTCATCGAGGGAGATTTATATGCATTTTTACCATAAGCTCTTGATGTCGGCGATGAGTTTAACACATCGACGGAGGTCTTGGCTAGCGCCCACAATCTTAAAACATAGCGCCATGGGTTGGGATAACCCATTGCAAACAATAATTTAATATTTATTTAAAAATAATTAAAGGGAACCTTAACAAGGTTTTTAATTATTTAAATAAATACTTCCTCTTGGACCCAAATGCATTAAACTAATGCATCCACCTGTAATATTTAAACTTGCCAACTTGGGGTTTACAAAAGACCTTTGAAACTGTCATGTCATAACCTTCATAAAAAAAATTATTTGACATCAAATCAAATTCCTTCAAGAGATTCTTGACATCAATGACAACTTATACACTTGAGCAAAGGCAATGTACCCAAAGTACCCAAAATTACCAACAATCTCCCCCTTTGTCATTGATGGCAAACCTTTACTAAAAACACTTCTTAAGAGCCAAAACTGAAACCAACTATGCTAACAACTGACCAACTGTGCCCACAACTGAGAATATTCCTTTGAATTTTTGCTCCCCTTGACTTGAAGCTCTCCTCTTCACTTTGAAGCTCTCCCCCTTATTTATGTCTCTCCCCCTTTGTCATCAATGGCAAAGGGTCACCTTTGGGGATTGGGACTAAGAATGAGCCTCTTAGCTTAGTCCCTCCCCCACCTCCTGATGAGGTGATTAATTTTGGGGTGGGAGTAAAACTCCCATTAGGCACTGATCATCATCAGTGTCTATAACTTCCTTCTCAGGCCTTCTCTTGAACTCTTTCTCCATATTCCTATTCTTGTCACTATTCTTGTTCTTGTTCTCATCCCTGTTCTTGTCCATGCCTTGATCCTTGGACCTGATCATGCCACTGTTCCTGTTCCTGTAAACTAGAATTTTAGCTCTACACTGTCTTATTATGTGACCTTCATTGTTGCACTTGAAACACTTGACGATGTTGTTTCTCTAAGGTAAACTTGATCTTTGAATCCACCTGTTCTGACCAAACCTATTTTGACCAAACCTGTTCTAGCCAAACTTGTTCTGACCAAACCTGTTCTGACCAAACCTGTTCTAACAAAACCTATTATGGCCAAACCTGTTCTGACCAAACCTATTCTGACCAAACCTATTTTGATCAAACCTGTTCCTGTTATTTACCTTGCAATAGACTGCCTTGTGCCCAAATTGTTTACAAGAGTAGCAATACCCTTGAAAGTAACTAGCACTTCTGAAACTATCATTTACCTTCTTCACTTGAGCCATGCAATGTGAAGCCATGTGACCAAACCTATGACAAGCAAAACATCTGCCTTGAAACTTTCCTTTATTTGACCTCTTGGGTCTTGAATACTTCTTCTCATTCTGAATTCTATTTTCTATTTCTGTGCATCTATCATTCAAGGACTCCTTTTCTAAAATAATTTCCTCATCAGAACTCTCTTCCTTTTGGAGTCTCTTACTAGACTCTCCAACTTGTTCCTTGTGTGGCTTAACAAAACCAAGTCTTGTTTTATCTGTTGTATTTCTTTGACCTTTGATGAGTGACTTAACCTTTTTAGAGCTATCTTGAAACCTATAAAGCTTATCCTTGCATTTTTTAGTTTCCTCTTTCAAAGAAGCCATTTTCTATTCTGACTCACTATACCCAAGAACCTTAGACTCTAACTCATCCTTGAGTTCTTGTTTCTTGGCTATAGAGAAGTCAAAAATTTCTATAAGATCATCTCTCTCCATACAACATTCATCTAACTTATCCTTGAGTCTAGCATTCTTCTTTCTTTCCTTTTTCAAAGCACTAAGAGAACTAATAAGTTCACCTTCAAGATCTACTTCACCTTCCTCTATTTGTTTGCTTTTTGAATCATCAAAGCCTTTTTCATATTTCTTATCACTAGAGGTGCTACCCTTTTCAAAAACCATACATGCATATTCCTTATAGTTTTTTGAAGCATCCTCATACATACTAGAAACCAAATCATTATTTGTGCAATCATCCTCAAGGTGACCAAAGTTTCCACATCTAAGACATTTCATGATAATGAATCTATGTTTTGGTTCTTCCTCTTTTTCTGATATGAACAACTTCTCATTTTCATCATCACTTGAAGAACTTTCACTATCACTACTAGAACACTTACTTACTTTGACTAGGTAGAAAATCTTCTTGTGCTTGTGAGAATACCTCTTTTCTTGATCGTTGTGCTCATCTATGTTCTTCCTATGATGCTTGTGCTTTTTAGAATCCTTTCTCTTAGAATTATGTTTATCTTCATCACTTTCATTCTTGGGAAGAGTACAGTCAGTAGCATAATGACCAAAATTTCCACAATTGAAACATCTTATATTTTTCATACTTTTGTGCTTTCTAGAGAACTTGCCTTTCTTGCTGTAATATGCCTCTTCATCACTAGAAGACTCATCACTATCTTGAAGTTGTTTACCCTTGGATTTCTTGGTAGCCTTGAAAGCTACCTCTTTCTTGACATCAACCTTCACTTGAGTTCTCAACTCAAATGCTGCAAGTATACTATGGAGCTCATCCTTTTTCAACTTATCCAAATCTTTAGCTTCCTCAATAGCAAAAATATTTTCACTAAATCTATTAAGAAGAGATCTTAAAATCTTATCACAAACATCATTTTCATGAAAGCTCAAGACCTAAGTCTTTCATGGAGTTAAAAACCTCATCCATACGAAGCATGTAGTCACTAATATTTTCATCATTATTCATCTTGAGTTGTTCAAACATACCTTTGAAGTGTCTCAACTTTGCCTTTCTGACATTTGTATCACCTATATGAACCACCTTCAACTGTTTCCACATTTCACTAGCTGTCTTGTAGTGAATCACTTTGGTGAGATCTGCTTTCTATAAGCCTTTCAAGATTGCATTCATTGCTTTTGAATTGCTATGATGTAGGAGCCTTTATTCTTTAGTATTAGGACCATGTTCAGGAATAGTGTAATCATCTTCAATCACTTCCCAAACCTTATTCCCAAGTGCCATTAGATGAACCTTCATCCTTGCACTCCAAAGACCAAAATCTAACCCATCAAGAATAGGTGTTGCATTGCCACTTGAATGATCCATTGTGTTCTTTACTAGCTTTTCCTTCAAGTTGTTAAACTTTCCGAAGGCACCCGCTCTGATACCAATTGAAGAACGCAAGCTTATACTGAGAGGGGGGGTGAACAGTATAAGACCTCTTTTTATTTTTTTCCTTTATACTTCAAAATAGTAAAGCAATATACCCAAAGAAATATCAAAGCAATGCACAATATCATCCACAAAGTGACACCAATTTTAACATGGTTCACCCAAAATGGCTGGGCTATGTCCACAAAAATTTTCTCTAAAATTTATCTCAAAGTTATTTGGGAATCCTTCCCAATTACAATGTTTATGAGCCTCGGCCCAAAGGAGATACCTTCCCCCAATCAGAATTTATGAGCCTCTTCTCAAAGGAGATACCTTCCCCTCTACTCTGAAAATGATCCCTTAGAAGATCAAATGCCTCTACCTCTTGCCAGCATGTGGAACTCCTTTCCATCGAAGACATCCTATCCTCAATGCTTAGCCTAAGAGACCTCTGCCTTCTATGATCATGTCCAAAGCAGCTCAGCAACCTGTACCAAACACAGTCAGTCGGTCTAGTACAAGTATTCCTCTGTCTGTTAGATCTTTCCAATGCTTGAACAAATCAATCCTTTGCACACAAGCCTTCTCAAAGACTTGCCAAATATGTCCTCAGGTTCTTCTCAAAGAACCAGTGCACCTTTGTCCTCAAGTTATCTGATAGAACTACCAAACTCAGCTCACAAGTCCTCTGCTAGGACCTGTCCAAATCTACTCACAAGTCCCCACCGGAACCTGTCCAAAACTGCTCACAAGTCCCCACTAGAACCTGTCCAAAACTCAGCAAGCTCACCAGGAAAAAAAACTTTCTTAGTAGGAAATCACAAGGTGAATTGTTAGATACCCAATGTGATTTTTCAAACTCATAGAAGCATAAATAAAATTGTTAGAGACTCAATATGTTCTATACTCAACTCCCAATCTCAAAACTCAACTCAAATCAACTCAGCTCAAACTCAATCTCAAATCTAAAAACTCAACTCAATATCTGAAATGGATAGGATAGAATGCTTTCTTTCAAGAACATGAAACCCCAACAATTTCCAACTATACAAAGAATCACATAACAATGATACTCATGTTCTTTTCACCATCAATTAGGGCTTCAACAACAATGCTCATCAAACAAGGTTCAATCAACACCATTCAGCTCAAAACACAACCTTGAAGCATTTCACAATCAACATTAGAAAAGGAAACAAGTAGAACTCCTTTTCTCTCCAATATTGTTTGAACAAAAAGCATCCACCAACTCAAATCACAATAGCACAAAACAACTTTTCAAATCATCAACAAAGGAGAAAGCCCAACACTTTAACCAAGTAAAGAATAGCTTCATTATTACCAATTTAATGAAAGCAAATGTCAATCTCAAAGCTGCCCACTTAATGTTTCACAACTTCACACAAGAAGCAATTTTAACCTTAAAACATCATGCTTTCATTTCCATAATCAACCAAAAGAACTCTCAACATTACAAGAAAAATTTATCCCTTATACACCTTATTTCTCCCTAATAGTCTTATCAAAAATAAAATTTATCTCTCATAAGAATGCAATAAGATATTTCAAACAACACCTTCAAAAGAATCTTTTATCAAAATAAAACAAGCTTTAAACTCCTTATAACTCCTAAGCTATTTTTCCCTCTAATAAACTTCCTCCATCCGCAAAATACACTTAGCAAAAATTAATTTCGAAAATACCTTGGCCAACATAAAAAATCATGCTATGGAGAAATTGCACATGAATTCTAACACCACCTGTTGCGTCCACTTCACGATGTAAAACCCTTTCACGTTATTTGAACACAGAACCTCCTGTTCGGGTAGCGCGCCAACAGCCTAGCCACTACCATTGTGCCAAAGGCACCTGGTGAGGTTTAAAACTCACGTTGTTAGCCTTTTTCCTTCTACGCCAGGGATTAAATAAAAAAATAGTGCCTCCCTTTCTTCTGACGTGAACATGAAGACAAAAATATTATGGCAGATTTATGACAAGTGGCGAGTACAAAAAATGAACAACGGATTCACAAAAACGGTGAAGACACAATCGAAGAAGAAATCCGAACAGCGGATCACAAAATCATAGTGAGCAACTCTTTTCAAAATGCGGATGGGATAATTCTTGATTTTCATTGAGGGATATTTATATGCATTTTTACCATAAGCTCTTGATGTCGGCGAGGAGTTTAACATGTCAACAGAGGTCTTGGATAGTGCCCACAATCTTAAAACATAGCGCCATGGGTTAGGATAACCCATTGCAAACAATAATTTAATATTTATTTTAAAATAATTAAAGGGAACCTTAACAAGGTTTTTAATTATTTAAATAAATACTTCCTCCTGGACCCAAATGCATTAAACTAATGCATCCACCTGTAATCTTTAAACCTACCAACTTGGGGTTTACAAAAGACCTTTGAAACTATCATGTCATAACCTTCATCAAAACAAATTATTTGACATCAAATCAAATTCCTTCAAGAGCTTCTTGACATCAATGACAACTTATACACTTGAGCAAAGGCAATGTACCCAAAGTACCCAAAATTGCCAACATAATTATTATATTCAAGTGCTATGTGTGCCATATTCATACTCCCTTTTCCTCCAAAATTTAAAGGAAATATCTAGTTATTTGTCATAGGACCAATGGTGACCATACGATTCATATTATTCTTATCATAGATGATACATTTGTTGTTATCAAACACAACTTTATTGTTTTTTCTACAATTTGTCTAGCACTCAACAAATTGTTCTTAAAATTGGAAGCATAGTAGATATCATGAATTTTTTTTGTGCCTTCTTTATTTCCAACCTCCATGGTACCTTTTGTATCCACATACAAAACATTGTTATTACCAATAATTACTTGGTCTTGGAATTCTCATTCACATTAGAAAACAACTATTTTATTCTTGTCATGTGGTTAGAACAACCAGAATCTAGATACCAAACTTCTTGACTAAGTTGTTTAGCCATGTTACTAGTCAAAACCAAATTACCTTATGCAACTTCATCCTCACATACATAGTGGGATATTCTATATCCATTTGTGGTTTTCACTCTACAATCTCATGCAATATAGCCCATTTTAAGAAAATTGTATCATAAAACTCTTTTTTATCAATCCTTGCATGTCCTCTTCCTACTCTACCTCTTGAGTAATTATGATTTATTCCTCTTCCATGTGCTTTTTTACTTGTGCTTGGACCAGATTCATCATTGTAAAAAAAATAGTTTAGAATTAAAAGCATTCTCCTCATTTTATTTACTAGTTTTTCTTAGTCTTTCCTCCTATGACATAATAGAATCAACTAGATAATAAAATTCAAGTGTATATAGAGTCCCAAACAAATGAGATGGTAGAATAATTGCATCCTCTAACAAGGTCTTTAATATGGTGTGTTGTAAAAGCAATAATTTCTCTTGGATTTTATCCAATGTCTAAGCCCTAACAATCCTATCAGTCGAAGAGTTCTATGGTATACATTGAGTCAGATGAGGAGTGCTTTCAAAAAAATCCCATGGATTATTGTTGGATATTTCAACTCTCCCCTATTTCCTTCTAACAAGTAGGGAGGAAATTTTATTCCCACCAAGAGCATTGAGGATTTTCAGAATTTTTTTATGGAATGTGATATGATGGATTTTTATATTAAAGGGATAAAATACACCTAGAGCAATAGCAGAATTGGGGATCAACACATCCAAGTAAAACTTGATAAGGTTTTCTTATCCCAAGAAGCTATTCTAGTGATGGGTTATGGCACACTTATTTATCTTCCTAGAGTAAGATATTATCATTACCCTTTACTTTTTAAAGCCAATAAAGGCCCTTGTTTCAAAATCCCATTAATATTTGAAGCTATGTGGACACAACATCCAAATTTACATGTGCAAATTGTTGATTGGTGGTAATTTTATTGTCAGGGGTCTTTCATTTTCAGAGTTTCTCAAAAAATTAAGTGTGTCAAAGAAAATATTAGATTATGGAATAAAGAAGTTTTTTGTAACATTAAAAAATGAGCAAATTCTACAAAAACTAAAATGTATTGAACTCCAAATTCGGAATGGGTAGCTCAATTATCAACTCAAAAACAAAGAGAGACAACTTCTTGTAGACTACCATAATGTTCTAGCTAAAGAGGAGACTTTATGGAGGCAAAAAATCAAGGGTTCTTTGGCTCAAGGAGGGGGAATCATACACAAAATTATTTCATACCACTACCCTAAGGCACCGAAGTTTGAATAAAATTAAAGAATTAATCAAAAATAACGGATCCATCATTAGGGATATTTTTGAGATTCAAAATGAAAATTCATTCTTCTTTGAAAATATTTTGGAATCCAACCCTCAAATTTCTACCTAGGATATAAGACTATTGCTCCGTCATATCCCTATATTGGTCACTTCAGATATGAATTTGGCTCTTATCAAACCTCTCATACTTGATGAAATTAAAGAGGCTCTCTTCTCTATGCACCCTTATAAAACCTAAGGCCTTGATGAATTTTCCCCTAGTTCTAACAAATATTTTGGGATATCATTAGGCTTGACATCTATAATTCCATTATTGAAATTTAGCGAACTAAATCCATACCAAGAAGCATCAACTCCAATTTCATTACCTTGGTTCCCAAAGGGTTTGTGTGTAAATCTATGTCAACTTTCATACCTATTAGCCTATGTAATATCCATTACAAAATTCTTACTAAAGCCATGGCCACAAGACTCAAAGATATTCTTCCTCATATCATAGACCCTTGTCAAGAAAGCTCTATCAAAGGGAGAAATATTACTGATGGTATCATCATCTTGCATCAAGTCCTTCATTCTTCCAGCCTTAATAAACAAGCTACCTTGTTTTTCAAAATTGATATGAAACAAGGATTTTGATAGAGTTAATAGATATTTTTTTATTTTTGTCCTTCTCAAATTTGTGTTTCATAGGGAGTGGGTTGATCTTGTTCATGGCTACATATCTATTTTTTTGTTTTTAGTCCTATTCAATGGATCTGTAGCAATATTTTTCCCAAGTAATAGGGCATTAGATAGGGTGATCCTCTATCCCCCATCCTATTCATAATATTGTCTAACTTCTTGGGAAGAGCACTCAAAAATGCCTACTCCAATGGCATAATTTTAGGCATTAAGGTAGAGTCCAACTTAAGGACCCTTTCTCACCAATAGTTCATTGATGATACCATAATTGGTACTCATGCTTCTATGTGGGAATAAAAAGTCATTAAGAGTATTATTGATACTTATGAGGAGGCTGTAGGGTAGAAAATTAATTATGTTAGAAGTAAAATCTTCTTCATTAACACTCCCCCATAGAAATAAGTTAAGATCACATGCATTTTTCAATGTTTTATATCTCATTTACCTACTCAATACTTGGGCCTCCCTCTTTTCTGCAGTTCTACGAAGGAATCCTTATGGAGTAATATCATTAAGAGGATTAAAAAAACTTGTAGGTTGTAAATATATCCTCCTCTCTCAAGTAGCCAAAGCACCTTGAAAATGACTTGTATCCAAAGTGTTCCTATGTACTTCATGTTAGTCTTCAAAGTACCAGCTATTGTCTACATGAAAATTGAAAAAATTCAAAAAATATTTTTGTGGGTAGGTGCTGAGGACATGAAAAGATTTCATCTGGTCAGTTAGTATAAGGTGTGCTCTCACAAAATTTAGGGGGGTCTAGGGCTCTAAATAATTTTTAATATGAACAAAACCTTGTTAACCAAGCAAGCATGGAAGGTTTTCACCCATAGAAACCTTGAATGGGTTTCAATTGTCAACATAAAATATCTTTAATATCATCGTTTCATAGATGAAGATATTCCCAAATATGGTTACACCTTTTGGAAATAAATTATCCAAATCATATATCTAATCCAAAATGGGATTAGGTGGCAATTAAGCACAAGGAGTAAAATTAAATTTTGTACTGATAGGTGGATCTCTAATCAATCACTTTTAGAGAACAATGAAATTGTTGTACTACAGCCATTTCTAGACATCTTAATTGGCAAAAAGGTTGAAAATTTTACTGACATATCTTCTAATTCCGAGCACTGGAAAATTTTTCATATTCCTAATGCTAATGGCTAAATATATGATGCTTCAAAATTTCCCAAAACCATCCTAAATGCAACTGTCATCCCCACTAGTAATTCCCTTGACTCCCTGTTTTGGAAAGAAACTGATTCTAGGTTGTTTATGGTTAAATATGCTCATGGTATGACTATTGATTATCAAGTGGTTCAAATTCCTTATGATATAGTATGGATTAAATATCTCATTTTTAAATCTGCTCATTTCAGCTAGTTGGCCATCCAAAATAATATTCTCACGATTGATAACCTTATGAAAAGAGGTATGGTTGTGCTTAACATATGCTACTTGTGCATGGATGCCTAGGAATATATCAATCATCTCATTCTAGAGTGATATTACATAAAGAAATCAATGGATCACCTCATGTCTACTTTTCATATCTCACGGGTCCCTACTAATTCCCTGAGTAGCTTCTTTATCCAATGGCTAACTCCATTAAAAAATCCTAGATTATATTCTTTATGGAAAGTGTGCCTTCATCATATCCTATGGTAATTGTGCCTTGAAAGAAACAATAGGGTTTTTTATTCCTCTTCTAAGTATCCTATATCCGTTGCCAATAAAGCTATTTCCTTTGCTATTAAAAACTCCTAGCTCTTCCCATACCCCAAATCACTTGATTCTATATTGGAGTATGTTTTGTTCTCAGCTTTAAAAATTCCCTACAACTCCAATTCTAGTCCTCCAAATACCCATCCTAGAGTGAGTGCTCACTATATTCATCCCCCACGAGGATGGATAAAACATAACTTGAATGGTACCTCCAAAGAAGACCTAGGGGATGCAGGTGTAGGAATCCTAGTCAGAGATCATAGTGGTCAAGTTATCATGGCTTATGTTGAGTACCTGAGGTGCAAAGCTAACCACTTTTTTGAAGGGTATGTGCTTTGGAGAGGGCTAGATATTTGCAAGTATTACAGAGGTGACCTTTATGTTGAGGGAGATTATTTGAATATTATAAATGCTCTCAAAAACAACACGATGTCTTCTTGGAATTTAAGAAGTATTATTCAGGAAGCTAAGAAACTTTCCCAAAATTTCAATGACATTTCAATCAACCATATGTACCATGAAGCCAATAGGCCTACACATATTCTTACCAATTCAGGAGTACTCCATAAATATCTAACCATTTGGAAAGAAAGCTTTCCCCAAGAAGCTTTAAATTATACTAATAATGATCTAGTTTGAAATTTATGGTCGCAAGTTTTGGTGGGTCAGCTTCTTCAATGATGACTAACTTTTTCAGCATGATTATTTTTTTTACAATTCTAATGGTGGAGAATTTATGGTTAGCATGACTCTCTATCTTGGTTCACTCATTTTCCTTCTATAAAGTGTACAATTTTCCAAGGTAGGACCTATCATTAGGTTTACCTCGTGGTGGTCTCCTCCAAGCATGTCAAGTCCTTAGTGATACTCCTAAGATGCTTCTCAACAACCATGATAAAGATGCTCCTACTAATGAATATGTTACATATATCTATAGTTGGGTCTGCTGAGTATACTATTTGTTTTCTTACTGGGTTTATCTCATAATTTTGGTCTTTTGATCCCCTGTGTGGGACTTTAATCACTTGTTCTAATTTCTATAATGCCCCTGCATGGGTTTTTTGAGTCCTATGTCCATTCCTACGTAGGCATCTATTATAGTTTACGTAGAGCATTTTCTAGCAACCCCTGCATGGGTATTTTACTCTATATCCTTTAGAGGTTTCTCACATAGTAATATATTTTATGCAACCCCTACATCGGTATTTATTGGCTTGTATCCTTGTGTTTATGTTGTCAGATGACCATCTAGCCTACTCAGTTATTGTTTGGGCCTCTTTGCTCTGGTTGTTTTTGGTCATTGTGTAGGCCTGTTTCATTCTATGCTACTATTTTAGTTATCAGTTTATGTACCTAGGTTTGGGGCCCATTTAATCTCCGTATTTAAGCATTTTTACTTACCAAAAAAATAAAGTGTAGAAAAATATTTACTCTCCTAAAACATTATTGCAACATGATTCCATTTAGGGGTAAGAGATCTCAATACATTATTCACAACTACTCCTTTCTTCAAAATTTTTTGTTTTCTCTTTTTTTGTCATCATCCATCTACAATAGTAACTCCATTAACATTAAAATATTTTATGAAATGTTGGATTAATTTTTTTAAATCTAAAGCATTATGTATTGCATTGAGGATTGGTGCTTCCATTATTTGTTGGAATTTATGGCTTGAATGGAATACTAGAATTTTTCAAAATAAATCTCAAATCATTCCCAGGTATGGAACCATATTATTTCTTTTGTAAAATATTTATAGATATGTTCATCATGATGGGAAGTCTCAAATGTGAAAAAAATCTTGCAACAACTTTGTTACAAGATTTGAACATACATGGAAGAGTCATCTGTAATATTAAAACAAAATACCTGCTTTGATCTAGGGTGAAATAGAAATATCTAAAAGCTGGGTTTGTCAAAATAAATTTTGATGGTATTTCTAAAGGAAATCCAAGAAAAAGTTGTGGAGGTGATGTTTTTCAAAATAATGAAGGAAAAATTATCCTCACTTGCTCAAAATTAGATGGAACCTCAACTAACAAATATGCAAGGGCTAGGGTATTTCTTACATGGATTAAAATTTATAATTAAAATAGTATGGATGTATATTTTAATTGATGGGGATTCATAAATTATCATTAATGATATAAACAAAAATAGATGTGGTGATTGGATAAAATATAATATTATAATTGATTGACTAGGACCACTTTTGAAAGTTGTAATAGAATAGGTATTTTTTAGTTTACTTGCTTTTAATTATTTCTAATATCTAAAGTTAGTTATAATTCAAAAACTCTACCAATATTGTAATGTTGAAATATTTTGATGGTAAGGTGTTTGAAAGAAATTTGGATTTGTTAGCATAGTTAGATTATTGTTAGCATATTAGCTTAACTATAGCTTATGGTTAACCATATTTCACATTTGGAGGATATATGGTTGTACAAATTCTATTTAATCATATTTATGAAAACAAATGTTAGCTTTATTATCCATATTAGTTGGTATTAGATCTAGAGATCTATCATGGGTTGGATTTGGTCAACCTGGTTTAGATATTACTCTTTTGGATTGCATTGTTTCATGCAAGTCCTATAAGCTCTCTTTTGTTGCTAAGTTTGGTTTTAGCAAAAGCATTTTAAATTCCAAAATTTGGATTGATATCTAGTCTCAAAACCATGTTTGAGAGCTTGAAGCAATAGTTTAGTTCAATATTAAGTTAATATCTAGAGTGATTCTTGGATTTTGTATATGTTTTACTCAGTTTAGAAAAAATCCTATTTTAAAAGATTGTTTTTAATCTTCTATTTTAATAAATTTTATTGAAAGTCAATTTTTGTATCATATTATATAAAGTTCAGTGAAGTTCAAAATTTTTTTATTTTATTTTAAACTTTATTTCTATATATATTAAAGAAATTTTAATCAAGTTCTAGGCCCCTTGATATATGGGCACCTAGTTTTTTGGCAACCCACAATATCCAATGACTGCCCATTTTCCTAGTAGCCCACGCCTACTAGATAGATGTCTATCTAGCCTTTTGGAGGTCTACTTATGTTCTAAAGCCTTTGCCAATTAATGACATTGAATTACGTTGTCCAATAGCCCATGCTCTATTAGTTGAAAAGCACCTCAAAAAAAAATTATGGGATTTATCACACATTTAGGATGCTACTATACTAACAAGCCTTTAAAAGATGATTTTCACAAAATTTCAATCAACTAGCTCTCCTACCTAGTGATTGATCCTTTAGGCCTCTACTAATGTGCCAACTAGCACTTTATATTATCGATAAGTTAGTAGGATTTATTTTTGAGAGGTGTACACTGTCTACTCTTGGCAACAGAGGAAGTTACAATATTTTTTTATTATTTTTTGAATGATGGATATTTATCTCACATCCCCTGCATGGGAGGCCCTCAAGCAGTTTAAATATTACTTTCCATGGAGAGGTTGATGGTCAACATTAAGGGTTGGTGAATTCATCCATGCTGGATATTGAGTGTGGTTAATTGGAGATCTTTGTGACACATGGTGTTGATATACTTCGTGATTGACCTCCACTTGGTTGAAATGTTTGTTGTCTATGTAACCTCTAAAGGTTAACATATTTTTTATTCTAATTAATTAATTTGTGCCAATTTTTCAATCATTGTAAAATTAAAATTGTTTTTTTGGGAATAGGCACAAAATTTCAGGGAGAAACATTATTTTTGTAAATTTCTTCAAAAAAATAAAATTTTGTAATCCATCATTATAGAAGGCACATCTTTTGTAACTCCTAGAATTTATTTTTGTAAAATTTTGGCTTATACCCGATCCCAAATGACATCATATTTAGCAAATAAAATGAATTCTTTATCCAAAATTATTGCTATATTTGGCATTAAAGTTTAAGATGTTACAATCCAAAGTCCACTTGATGTAAATATCTATAAAAATGATCTAAGGGCAAAGACAAATTTTGATGTGAAAGCTTTTGATAGGTCTATGAATCTAGATTTCCTAGGTAGTTGGATAATGCACATGGAGATGTGATTCTCCTACATCAAGGTTCCTACTAAGGAACAAATACCTTTTGCTAAAATTAAATTATCAAGGTTAGCCAAGCTTGTAATTATGGTAAGATAAGAGGGACAAAACAACATTGATGGTTTAGTACAAGCTTTGAATAAAATATTTTACTCTTCAAATTATGAATAGGATTTGAATTTAAAATGGTATATATTAACACAAACCTATGATATGATTTTTCAATATTATGTCTTCTGATTGAGATTATCACTTTGTGTGAAGGATCCAACGTAATTATTAATAATAAAATTTACTAGTGAGCTAATTGAAACTTTATATGAAGAGTTTAAATATATCCCTTGACTACTTTAGATGTAGCATTCAATCATGTTCAATTGGAATAAAAGAAGCTTTTTAGCCATTCAAGAGGTGATCGATCTATAGGCCCTATAAAGATATTAAATCAACAACAAAAAGTAAATAACATATATTCAATTTATTCTCCTTGCACTACTTCCTCTTCCTATTATTCTTCTTCTTATTCTTCTTTTTATTCATTTATAGGGTCTTCTAATGCTTCTTATTCTCAAAAAAATTATATTTTTTGTAAAAAGTAAGGACATATTACCCTCAATATTTTTAGTTACAAAATATGAAGAAGCAATTGTTGGTTGTAAAGTCCTCCAATGAGTACCTAAAATATGGTCCCATTGAGACTGTTGGAGAAGGAAAAATGTGTCAAGAGTTAGAGGGTAAATTGAATAATTTAACTCTTTTGGATCAAAACTCTTCATTAAGTGGTCATGACAAATTTTTCATCACATGGTCTCACTTCACTCGTGAATTTTTTATAGATTGTATAATTGATAATGCCTCACATAAAAATCTAATTGTGAGTTTCAATGTCAAAATATTGAAGCTTACTTTGTGCCCTCATCCTCATCCTTATTATTTTGGATGGACGGATAGTGGAATCACTTCTAACATCACATACATTTGCACTATCTCATTTGCATTTGGTCCTAAATTTGTGGACAAGGTAGTATGAGATGTCACTCCAATGGACTACTATGGATTGTTTCACAAACCTTATCAATATGATAGACAACCCATTTATAATACATTACATAACACTTATACCTTGGATTTATATAATAATGAATATATAATTAAGTGCACTCAACAAAAAAACAACTTTGTTTTATGTTACAGGTAAACATGCAAGGCTATAAATCAAGCATAGGATTTGGAACTTATATTTATAAGGCCATAGCATTAATATATACAAGTGCCACTTTAAAAATCCAAAATGAATGCTTCACTTAAAAGTATTTTGTAATCTTATTCACATGTGTTTAAGGAACCTTCTACTCTTCCTCCTATTAGAGAAATAAATCATAGCATAGAACTTATTCCTGGTGCTTCTCTTCCTAATGCACCCATGTATAGATAGTCAGTTCTTCAAATGGAAGAAGTCAAAAAGCAAATTCATGAACTATTGTCTAAGGGATTTATTAAACCAAGTACCTCTCCTTGTGCTTCACCAAGCTTGCTTGTACTCAAGAAAGATGGTACTTGGCATCTATACATTGATTTTAGGGCCTTGAATAAAATCACCATCAAGAATAGGTATCCACTCCCTAGAATAGATGGTCTATTGGATTAGCTACAAGTAGTAAAGTTATTTTTAAATATAGATCTAAAAAGTGGGTATCATCAAGTATAAGTATAATCAAAATACACATGGAATAATATTTTTTTATTTTACATGGTGGAAATGGTAGCCGCCAAGAATTCAGGTAGGTTGTTTGGCTATTATGGCTACCACATTATTCTGTGTTGTCTACCACAAAAGTCACCATATAGATATTTGTATAGTATGCCCCTATAACCACCATGTCATGATCATTTTAAACCTTTTATGCCACTAAAAGAAACAATAAAGGGATAAGAATTCAGTCTAGTGAGGGCTAAGATTTGACCCTTGGACCTCTACACCCCTTACGGGATTTGGAGGAACCAATTGGTCTACACCTCGAACCTAAGACACATGGAAGATTACATTTAAGAAAAAATTAGGATTATTTGAGTGGATTATTATGTAATTTTGTCTTACAAATTGATGGCAAGCCGAGATTCACACAACAGAGCTTCAAATTAATCCCCTGCAAATTGCTTAATACAGTCTTTTAATACAACTTCCAGGCATACTTCTTCTTCCCCCTCGATCTCGAACTCACCATCCTTATCTTACATTTTTTTCGAGTTTTTATCGAGGCCTCGATCCTCTAGGCAATTAATGCCTTGCCTAACCAAATCTCCAGTTTGTTTTCCCTCCGGCAAAGTTTTTCAATTTTTTTGCCATTAATGGGCAACTGCCCAAACCACCATGACGCTTGCATTGATGGCCTCCCTTAACCTGCACCGGCCGCTTTGTTCTGACTGTCCTCTGCACTGCTGTCTCCTCCATCAAGCCATCACCTGTAATTGCTGCATTGCCAAAAATATAAATAAATAAATAAAAAAAGCATAGCCGACACCTCCCTTATCAATTTGCATGACTCTCATCTTGGTTTTCATACACGTGGTCGACCGCGTGTAAATATGGCCATGCCTTCTCCTTGTCACAACATAATTGATACACGTACCCTTCACAACTGTTTTGGTACACGTGGCTATCCACGCGTCAAATTCGGCCTTGCCCGGTCATCGGCTTATTCTCTTTTGGTCTTGTTTCCACCTGGCCGCGATATCGCGACAGGTCACAAAATCACGATATCACGACCAAATGTGCCTCTCATTAGCTGAAGCTCTTTGGGGTCACGATTTCGTGACCCCCACTCCCTGCCTTTGCCTTGTTCACTTTCTTTAACTTCTGATGCTGTCGGACCACATGCCACGTGTCGGCCTCCAACTGGCCGCGATATCGCGACAGGTCACGATATCGTGACCTATCATGATATCACGATGGCACTCCCCCTTCGCTTTAGCTTTGAAACCCTATCATGATATCACGACATCGCGATATCGTGATGTCACGATATCGCGATGACTGTAGCCTTTTGTCTCCACTTTGAAACCCTGTCGCGATATCGCGAGATCGTGATATCGCGACGTCGTGATATCACGATGACTGTAGCCTTTTGTATCTACTTTGAATTACTGTCATGATATTATGACGTCATGATATCACGACAAAACTTGCCAAGTTACGTTGCAGCCTTCGGAGGTCATGATTTCGTGACCCCTTCCCCCTTGCCTTACAAAAGTTCCCCCAAACTGAAAATTGCTTTACAAAACTTCCCCCCAAGCTGGAAATAGATAAAATAAAATGCAAAGTACCTAGAAAATCTGGAACAATTTTGGAAGATGCAAGATTGCTCTACTGTCGTCGGATGCTCCTGCATCAGACACCCGAGGTAATTAAAAAGTGATCCTCACTTCTGTTTTGTTAGGGGAAGACCTAGGCGGTCAACCTCTATTTTTGACAACCAAGTTGCATCTTCAATAGGTCTGCCCTTCCATTTTATCAAATATTCAAAATAATGTTTGTTTCTGGTGCTTCTGCCTTCACGAGTGTCTAATATTTCCTCGACCTCGTTTGTAGTTGGAGTAGATGCTGGAATTGGCCAAACTTCTGTACTTGGTACTTCTGTACTCTCTCCCTCATGATATTCCACTAAATCTAAAATATTAAAAATAGGTGAAATGTCAAGCCAATTTGGCAATTCCACCTTATATGCATTTCCTGACTCCCGTTTTTCTAGTATTCTGCATGGCCCAAACTTCTTCATCTTCAATTTGTTATAAGTTTTGGTAGGAAACCTTTCCTTCCTGAGATGGACCATGACTTCATCTCCTATTTTGAACTCCTTGAACCACCTCTTCTGGTCTGCTCTTGCCTTATATTGGGTGTTCATTTTCAGACCTTCTACTGAGATTACAAATCCCAGGTATACTAACTCCTTCTTGACAAAATTACACTTTTTTAGATTTATTAATAATTGCTCCTCCCACAGCTTTTCAAAAACCCTCCTGATATGCATCAGGTGTTCCTATAGGGTTCTACTAAAAATTAATATATCATCTAAATAAACAATGACAAACTTTCCCAGAAACTCTTTCAGCACTTCATTCATCAGCCGCATGAAGGTACTTGGTGCATTGGACAGCCCAAATGGCATGACCAACCACTCATACAAGCCCTCTCTTTTCTTGAAGGCTGTCTTCCACTCATCTCCCTCTCGGATACGGATCTGATGATAGCCACTTTTCAGGTCAATATTTGTGAAGTACTCAGCCCCACTTAAACAGTCCATGATATCATCCATCCTTGGCAACGAGAATTTGTATTTGATAGTGATTTTGTTGATGGCCCGTGAATCTATACACATTCTCCATTCTCCATCCTTATTTTGTGCCATCACTACAGGTACTGCGCATGTGCTCAAACTTTCCCGAATCAATCCCTTCTCCAATAATTCCTAGACCTACCGATTTAACTCAGTCTCTACAGGCGTCATTCTGTGTGCAGCTTTATTTGGCAAGCTCGATCCTGGCATCAAATCAATATGGTGGCTGATTTTCCTTACTGGGGGTAAACCCTCAGGCACATTATCAGACACAATATCTAGAAATTCCTCCAGCAGATCTAGGACTTCTGCTGGGGTATCTTGGCATTCCTTCTCTCTCTAACTCTAGGAATTATTGCATAACATAAATGTTCATGCTTCAACCCATACAGAAACTTTCTCCCTTCAACTAAACAGATTCTGGAGCTATTACATACCTTTTCATCCGCTTAATTTAAGGGCTTCAGCTTGTGGTGCACACCATTATTCGTCAATGAGTAGGTGTTGGCATGGCCGTCATGCACTGCACTCCGATCGAACTGCCAGGGCCTTCCCAGCAATATATGGCAAGCATCCATAGGTAGGATTTCACACAGGACCTCATCACAATAATTCCCAATATTAAATTTAATGGAGCACTGCTCACTGACCAAAGCCCTATGGTATTTCTATAGCCATGTGACCCGGTATGGATGCGGGTGCTTCTTCCTCTCTAACTATAGCTTGGTAACCATTTCTTCTGAAACCAGGTTATCCGTGCTACCATTATCAATAATAATATTGAAAACCTTGCCCGCACATTTACATCTTATGTGGAATAAACTTCTTCTCTAATTTGTGTCCTTCTCTTCATTCAGCAGGACTCTCCTCATGATCATTGCCTCCCCTCTTTCCGCTTCTTTTGAATGTTCAGATTCAGCATCTTCCTCTGCCACAGCAGCTCTGGCCGAACCCTCAAGCCTCTTGTTCGTTATTTCCCGGTGTTGTGGACACTCAAATGCTCAATGTCCTTCTTCACCATAGTGGAAACATGTCCCATGAAATACTCCTCTTCCAAACCCTCTTCCCTTTGATCTTGGTTACTACTGGCTTCACCAATTTTCTTTGGGTCTTTCTACTTTTATCCACTAGTTCTCCAACCAGTTCTTCCACCACGACCCCTTCCTCTTTGCTTGCCTTCAAATCGCCTATTCAGTTTTTCTTCCACCTTTAAGGCAAACTGGTAAGCATCCTCAATGGTGCTTACCCGAACTAGGCTCAGCTCTTCCTGGATGTCGAGTCTCAACCCATTCATATAACGGGCTACCTTTTCTTTTTTTTCCTCTAAATGCCCAGTTCTAATAGAAATCTTATAAAACTCCTCGGTGTATTCTTGGACAGTTTTGTTTGTCTATCTCAAACTCTACATTTTTCTTAGCAGATCCAACTCGTAATCTGTTGGAATAAACTATATTTTTAGCTTTTCCACCATTCTATCCCATCTTTTTATTCTCTCCTTCCCTCTCCTATTCCTCTCCAATTGTATTCCTCTCCACCAAATCCTAGCATGACCCTTCAACTTGGTTTTAGCAAATTTGACCCGATTAGGGTCTTCAACCTCCTCATATTCGAAATATTCTTCTAAGTCATTTATCCAATAAATCACCTCTTCTGGATTAAGGTTTCTCGAATATGTAGAAACCTCCATTTTTGGTTGCTTTCCAATCTGAGAGATGGCTTTGTACAACCTGGCTTATGCAGGATCCACGGCCTCTTCTTCTTCCTCAGACTGGTCTTCTTCTTCAACTTCATCATCACTCCCCTCATACCTTTTAGGCTCGTGCCTTCTGCGTAACTCTTCTTGCAGGGCTTGAAATTGTCTCTGTAAGGCCCGGAAGTCTTCGGTCGACACCACATTTCCTACTCCACCATGGTTTCTTCATGGAGGCATCTTTCTTTCTTCCCCTTCAAATCCTTCCACAGATCCTGGTGTAACTTCCTCTCTTCGACGATCTGTTACACGCTCAGGAGCTCCCGCTCTGATACCACTTGATGGCAAGCCGAGATTCACACAACAGAACTTCAAATTAATCCCCTGCAAATTGCTTAATACAGTCTTTTAATACAACTTCCAGGCATACTTCTTCTTCCCCCTCGATCCCGAACTCACCATCCCTCTCTTACATTTTTTTTGAGTTTTTATCGAGGCCTCGATCCTCTAGGCAATTAATGCCTCGCCTAACCAAATCTCCAGTTCGTTTTCCCTCTGGCTGAGTTTTTCAAAATTTTTCCCATTAATGGGCAACTGCCCGAACCACCATGACGCTTGCATTGATGGCTTCCCTTAACCTGCACCGGCCGCTTTGTTCTGACTGTCCTCTGCACTGATGTCTCCTCCATAAAGCCATCACCTGTAATTGTTGCGTTGCCAAAAATATAAAAAAAAAATGCGTAGCCGACACCTCCCTTATCAATTTGCGTGACTCTCATCTTGGTTTTCATACACGTGGCTGACCGCATGTAAATCTGGCCATGCCTTCTCCTTGTCGCAACATAATTGATACACGTACCCTTCACAACTATTTTGGTACACGTGGCTGTCCACGCATCAAATTTGGCCTTGCCCGGTCATCGACTTATTCTCTTTTGGTCTTGTTTCCACCTGGCCACGATATCGCGACAGGTCATGAAATCGTGACATGTCACGATATCGCGACCAAATGCACCTCTCATTAGCTGAAGCTCTTTGGGGTAGCGATTTCATGACATGTCACGAAATCGTGACATGTCATGATTTCGCGACCCCCACTCCCTGCCTTTGCCTTGTTCACTTTCTTTAACTTCTGATGCTGTCGGACCACATGCCACGTGTCGGCCTCCAACTGGCTATGATATCGCGATAGGTCACGATATCGTGACCTGTCACGGTATCGTGATGGCACTCCCCCTTCGCTTTAGCTTTGAAACCCTGTCGTGATATCATGACATCGCGATATCGTAATGACTGTAGCCTTTTGTCTCCGCTTTGAAACCCTGTCACGATATCGTGACGTCACGATATCACGATGACTGTAGCATTTTGTCTCTGCTTTGAATTATTTTCATGATATCGTGACGTTGCGATATCATGACGAAACTTGCCAAGTTACGTTGCAGCCTTCGGAGGTCGCGAAATCGTGACATGTTGCGAAATCGTGACATGTCGCGAAATCGTGACATGTCGCGATTTTGCGACATGTCGCGAAATCGTGACATGTCGCGATTTCGTGACCCCTTCCCCCTTGCCTTACAAAACTTCCCCCAAACTGAAAATTGCTTTACAAAACTTCCCCCCAAGCTGGAAATAGATAAAATAAAATGTAAAGTACCTAGAAAATTTGGAACAATTTTGGAAGATGCAAGATTTCTCTACTGTCGTCGGATGCTCCTGCATCACAAATGCACCAACTACATTCATGAGGCTTATGAATGAGGTGTTCAAGAACAACTTGGACAAATTTATGATAATTTACCTTGATGACATTCTTGTTTTCTCACACACTTGGAAGGAACACCTAGAACATTTAGAACAAGTTTTTAAAACTCTTCAAGAAAGTAAATGGTTTGTTAACCTTCCAAATTATTCCTTTACTCAATCCTCCATATCCCACCTTTGTTTTATCATTAACTATAAATACATTCAAGTAATTCTAGCAAAATTTGAAATCCCTCTCTATTTTCCAACTCCTTCTAACATCATAGAGTTAAAAAGTTTTTTGAGAATTTCAAACTTTCTATCACAAGTTCATCCATAGTTTTGCACTATTGCAATCTCATTACACCATTTGACTAAAACTGAAATTTCATTTCAGTGGACAAAGGATTATTCTCATTCCTTTGATACATTGAAATACAAACTATGTATAGATCCTATCCTTGTCCTTTGTAACCTTTCTCATCCCTTTGAGATAGAGATAGATGCCTCATAGTTTAACCTTGAAGAAGTATTAAAGCAACATGCTCATATTGTGGTCTACAATTCTGAGATATTATTAGCTACCAAAAAGAACTACTCTACCTATGATAAATAGTTCCATTCCTTGGTGCAAGCCATCAAATATTGAAGATATTATATTTTTGAAAAGGAGACTATTGTACATACAAATAACATTCTACTTAAGTTTATCTAATCACAAAATAAGATTGAAGAAATACACCATATGAAGTGAGCAACTTATTTGTAGTAGTTTTATTTAGTGATCAAGTACAAAAAAGGAACTAGTAACAATGTAGTCGATTGTCTGAGTCACCCTCTAGTAGCATCGACATTGACAGTTGTGACTACTTCTCATATTGATTTCTAAACTTGGTCTGCATAGTACGTCCTTGATGTAGATTTTAGAAAAGTTTACCAACACCTTTTACATCATTCTTCTTCCAATATAAGTCATTTTCATGATTTTCATATGATGGATGGTATGTTATATAAATTGGATAAAATTTGTGTCCCTCAAGAGAAAAGGTTATCTCTTATTAAGGATTCTCACTCTTCCCTCTATGGTGGACACTTTTGAAAACATAAGACGCTTCATCACTTACAACAATTTTTCTATTAGCCTCGTATCTAGTGCAATGTTTTGAGGTTTTTGAGATAATGTGTTTTTTGTTATCATTCCAAGCCAAAAAATAGGAAATTGTGTCTTAGCGTTCCTTCATCCATTCCTTCTTGTCCTTAGAAAATAATTTCCATGTACTTATTAAGTGGTTTTCCAATGACATTTTGACAGTATGATTATGTATTTATGGTTGTGGATCGATTCAAAAAAGGGCTAAGTTTATTCCATGTCAAAAGACCAGTTTTGCACTTGATATAGCATGGAATTTATTTGATATTGTATGGTGTTCCTTTGGTATACCTACTACCATTGTATCTGAAAAGGATTCATATTTTTTGGGATAATTTTGGCAATCATCATGGAATATTTTTGGAGTTTCTCTTAAATTTTGTATGGATTTTCATCCCTATTTATATGGGTAGACAAAAGTACTTAATTGTACTCTTAATCAAATTTTGAGGATTTATAATCAAACTTCTCTAGGAAAATTATATTTTAGCCTCACTCACATAGAGCACACCTACAATAGAGTAGTTAATACATCCATAAGACAATGTCCTTTTGATATTTGTATTGGTTTTTAGCCTTTGGATCCCTATGAGTTAATTTTATCCTTTCCCTCTCTAGCTACCATGCATGTTCAAAAAGAGTAAGATAAGGCAAATTCGTTCATTCAATATTTGTAGATTCTTCAATTGAAGGTGGTTCAAATTGTATATAAGACTCAATAGCAACAAAAAAAATCTATGAATAAGTACCATATTCCTCATCCATTTCAAGTTGGAGATAAATTTTAGATTTACTTTGATAAACGATATTTTTTGAAAAGGCACATAATAAGATCAAACCACTTTCATATAGATCTTGCACCATTCTTCAATAGGTGTCTAAGAATATATTTCATCTGAATATTCTAGCTCATATTGAATTTCATCATATCATTAATGTGGATCTCGTGAAGCCCTATGATGATTCCACTTTGGAACTTGCTCCTGTCATAAGCCATCCTAAAAATGTGGTACCTACTTTTCAGCTTTCACTTAGTATAGATTGAGTGTTTGTTATGAAGACTCATCAAACTCAAAAAGGTTCTTCCACTTCATACCTTGTTTCTTACAAAAGTCAACTTCACAACAGTCTCACTAGATATCTCACCATTAGCTATCTATGATTTTCCACCCCTTATACAAACATTAGAGTCCGATGTTTCTATGGTGGGAGGGATGACAATGACTACTTTTGAAGTTGTAATATACTAGGTGTTTCTTAGTTTATTATTTATTTATTATTTCTAAAGTCTAAAGTTATCCATAATTATAAAAATCTACCAATATTATAATTTCAACATATTTTGACAAGATTTTTGAAAGCAATTTGGATTTGTTATCATAGTTATATTATTATGGTTAAGCATCTTTCACATTTGGAGGATTTATGGTTGTACAAATATAATTTAATTGTATTTTTGGATGCAAATCTTAGCTTCTATTTTATCCATATCATGGATGTTCATCATCTATTATTGGAGGCAATATCTTGGAAATGTGAGCATATATATAGAGAAGGAAATCATATAGCAAATAACATAACCAATAATGGTGTTGATATTTATCTTGGTGAAATTAAAATTTTAAAAGGCAACTAGCCAAGTGATATTTTATCATTTAATAAAAATGATGTAAAGGAGATAATTGTGCAAACCTAACACTTTGAGGAAGATGAAGAACATATTTGATAGAAAAAGAAATAAAAAATATTTGTGATAAAAAAGAATGTTGGCTATGGTTTAATTTACCTAAGAATAAATATAATATTTTGTTATTTGATGGAAGTGGCTCCTGATACATACCACATATAACTTATTAAAAAATTAAGATAACTAAATGTTCATCATTACCTCTACCTATAGGATTACTTATTTACCTTTGGATCTCCCTCTAGGTCATTACCTATTGGCATTGCCTTTGGCTTTTCCTATGGATCATCACCTCTAGGTTAGCCTCTAGGTCATGGAATTTAGATCATCTACCTATGGATCACATCTAGGTTAGCCTTGTTTAAAAATACACCACATATTTATAATATTTCACATGATATTTCATTGCATGATTTGTTACTATAAAATGTTTGAGCATATCTTGGATCACATATATAAATTTTGATGTAGAATTCATGCATATATTCTCCTTAATAATCCCAATATTAAATTTCTCTATGGGAAAAACATCATTGTTGTTTCTCTCAACCACCAAAATTTTTCTTATCATTGCGCTCTTCTAAGGATAAAACCTTCTCTTTTAAAATCCATTCAATTTTTTTTCAATATATTTTATTGTATCACATTCATCCGTCCATAATCAACATGTTTTTTTTTGGCCATTTATTTTTGTGCCAACAATATTTTTTAGAGTGATTATTACCACCACAAATATCACAAGGATGAAAATTCCAACACCTAGTTATCACATGTATAGATCATCCACAATTACTAAAATAGTTTATTTAAGGAGTTTCATTTACTTTATAGGTTTCTATTTATACAAACTTGGTCTCACTACTTACTATTGGACAATCATAACAAGGCCTTCATTATTCCAAGGGCTTTCTCATGCCTTACCTATACTTTCCTAATCTTGTGATTTTGTAACCCATTTTCTTCATTAGTTTTGAACCAATTCCTTTTGTATAATTTTCAAAGCATACAATTACTTCATAATCACTATGGTTTTTAGCAATATAGTAAACTAATCTCACCAACAATATTCAGACACCCAAACATTTTATCATTATTATTGTTTTTAGCAATATAGTCTTTGTCATAAACCACACAATCAACAAGATTGAATATGAAATCATGATGCTCATATTTACTAGTATCATCAAAAATGACATAAAATATAAATAAAATATTCTTATACAAACCAATTACAATTAAATTACCCTTTTTTGTGATGAAACACTTCTTTCCATCCACAACCCTAAATTCAACTAACATTTCTTGATCTAGAATCTGTGAGATGGATAACAAGTTATTTGCTAGTTTAGGTATGTATAGCATATTCTCAATTGTGCATTTGATATTAGTTATATTGACAAGAATACTTCCCTCTCCATCAACTTGATAGGTTATATCATTAGTAGTTGTGACAAATTTTCCATATTTTTTTGGTATAGAATCAAAGCACATTTTATATCTAGTCATATGTTTTCTAGCACATAAATTAGTATATCAATAATCATCCTTTGGTTTTGTTATTGCCTTGGTCATCAATATCTTGTGTGCTTGTTCATATTCTTGTCCACAATCAAATTTTAGTTCTACATGTGCAACATGCCCTCATTGTTTCTTGGGATATGATTTGAATTATATTTTCTTTTTAGAAGGCTTATGGGCTTGATCCCTTAAATTCAAAGAATTATATCTATAAAACTTTGTATTATGTCATTTTTTCTCACAAATATGATAGTATCTTATTTATTTTTTAGATTGTTTTTATTATGATGAAGAAGTGGAAGGATCCTTTTATGGTTTCTTTGTATATGTGAGTGCATTGTCTGAAAATTAGTTTCTTAGTTGATTGTGTGCTTCCTCTTGTTGAAGCATATTTACTAATTCTTCAAAGGAAACTCTTATGTTTGACACTTGCAAATAATTGATCAATACTTGATATGAATCAATGACTATTCTAAGTATGATGGGTACTAAGAGTTTGTCTTTTACATTTCTCCCAAGGTATTCAATTTACTTTCAATTCTATAATTTTATAAAGAAATTGCTTAATATATTTTCCATCTTGTACCCTCAATGTATAAAGTTGGGATAGAAGGTGAAGAATTATGGATCTCTTATTACCTTCAAATATAGCAAAAAGTATATCTATACTTTTGTTGATATCTTTACTTTATTGATGAGTGGTTGAATTTCATTTGCTACACCAAGAGTGATGAGCATTAGTACCTTGGCATCTTCCTCATAATTTTTTTTTTGAGCTACAATCTCATTAGGTAAAGATTTTTCTTTGGTGAGTATGTCCTACAGATTTTAAACCACTAGGATGGTCCTCATCTTGGTGTTGTAAGGTGTAAAATTTTGACCTTTAAGCAATTATGATTCTATGAGATAAAAAATTATGTAGTCATGATGAGGGTTTTAATCTTCCAAAATAGATCCCCTTTCTATATACCATTAATTCAGTATATCGAACCCTTTTATATACTCATCGGTACATGGAAGAATCTAGACCTCGATATACATGATCATATGTGAGAGAGTTTAAGGTACGTGAAAAATAACAATACATGGTACTAAGGTAGTATTGAAAGGAATTCACCCTATGAATGACACATATTCAAAGAATTTTTTCTTTATATGGATGTAACTTCCCTATATATTTAGAATTTCTTAATTTTAGGATTTACAACTAACAATACTGATGAAAAGGATAAAAAATCCAAGAAAAGTTTACAAAATGTATAATATATTTATTTATTTCTAAAAATTTATAGGGTTGATGCCTAGACATTGTTACGACAACTATATTGGGCTATAAACATATTACCTTAATGCCATAACTTCACCTATAAATGTGAGCCAAAGATGTCATTTATATTGAACATTACAAATATTCTATATCATGTGTTTGATTTATCTCAAATACAATGTTTCTGACAATAGACCAACCTTTAAAAAATACACCACAATTATTTTTGCAAATTACAAACTATTTTGACTCCTAAAAGTTTGATATGCTCTCTTTTATTTATTTATTTTTAATAAGTATTTTTTTAACTTTTTTTTTTTTTAAATTTAAAATAAAAACAATATAAGGTAGTAACTTTCTTTCAAAAATTGGTCCTATGTGAGAATTGAACTTTTGATCTTTCTTCTAAAAATACTTATTATTTTTCTTAAATTCCAACTCTTCCACTATTTATTTCATGACTTGGAAAAGTAAATGGAACCATTAAATTAATACCTTGTAGGAATATCTTTTGTCTATTGAGTATTTCATCTTCTAAATGCCTATGAACTTGTTTGTTGGGAGCTTCATTTTTTTGAATCTATGGACCTATCTACTAAAGGTCTCATATTTTGGAGATGTGTCAATTTGTGACTTTTTGGAAGCTTGTTAGGTTCCAAGTGAGAAATTTATCAATTTAGGTTTTTATGGGATTTGCTAGATAAAGGTTCCATTTTTTAGAGTCTTCTAGATTTGTTGCTTAGGATTTAATTTTTTGAAGATCTATGGATTCATATGCTAAGGGTTCTATTTTTTGGATATCTATGAACTTTTCTACTAAGGATTCCATTTTCTAGATATTTTTTAAAGATATGAATGTAAATCTATAGAATTTTGAATAAGGTAATTCAATATTTTAAATTAGAATTATGCATAATGAGTTGGACTCTTAATGTACTTGTAAAGAATGGTGAGTCCTAATCAAAAGTGAATGAAGGCAAATCCTAAGCAAATCAAATCAATCGTCTTCATACCAAAATTTGGGGTATTTGAAGCCCTAAAAATTAAGGTCATATGTGGCAATAATTTTGACCTATTAAATTACCTTATAAATTCATAAAAATACCACCATTAGATCAGGGTCAAAAAATATTTCCAATGAGTACAAATATACCTATGTTTGGATATATATTGTGGAAAATTTTCCCTAATAAAATATTGATATCAAAATTTTCAAGCGAATGGACAGATGGCATGGGTCCTCATATTCATAAATTTTCAATTTTAGAAATCCTAATATTCGCCACTATGTATAACCTTGTTTCGAATATCTTGTATCCTTTAGAGACGAGGCTTTTTGGTTTGTAAGACTAGATAGACCAATCTAGGATTGTAAAAGGGCTTGGGCCCTTTCAAAAACCCTGATTTTACCCTTTAAAAAAATAACTTTGTGGGCATATATTTTTTTTTTATGTCAAGCTAATATACTTAGTCCACATGGTATGAGTTAAGCTAAGTTATGCCATGCAAAATAATAGGTTTATATATTCTATCGTAAATTATTATAAGATTCACCACATCCAATTTCCTTAGCTTTTTAGGAGCACCTTTAAGAATGATATCAGATCCTTTAGAAGATTTCATCATGTTTTGATTGATTTTTCATTCACAAGTATCCTAATAACTTGTGTTTCTCATTCACTGGTATATTCTCCATATATAAACTCTATATTTCTACACCATTCATTATTTACATCTGCTTTGGTATCCAACCTCATATCTACCAAAATAATCACCCTTGGAACATGTGTCAAAAACACAAGCACGATAGTTTGATTTCACATACTCAATTAAAGAACCTTTCATATTTGGGACAACCTCCTTTAAATAAACAAGCGGTTACAAAAATCTCCAAGTTGAGGTGTCCAGAAACTTAGCTCTCCAAGTTACAACAAGCTACGTTGATGTCTAGAGATTGATAGGTTAAAAAGCACTCTACAAGTTAAGAAAAAGAAAATATAATCTTCTTACAAATTCATTAACATTTAAAAGTGAGTTTCATCCCCATTATCTTTGTTTCAATTATTCAAAAAATAGATAGGAATCTATAGTCTAAGAAGAAGGAGATGGAGGTGACACCAAAAATATAATCTCAACCAAGCATGTTGGGATTTGTAAGCCACTAAATATTTCTTAAGGATAGCGATAACTAGAGAGATAAAATATATAATGGAAGAAGTAAAAAAATACAATGAGAAAAAAATAAAAAACTTCTTGCTCTAATACTAGACGATGGAAGCCATAAAAAAAATATATTTCATGAAAATCAATATTTATTAGTTAAGAAAGCATTTGAAATGTATGGATATTTATATTGAGATGTATTTTGGTTTCTCCAAGAGACTCTTGGTATTCCTTCTTCTCACACATATCAATATGACATTTTTTTTCTATTTTCTCAAATAACCTAATAATATGACACATCAATCACATACACTTTAACCATATATATTGACAAACTTGAACATTAGAGATAAAATCAATTTCCGTCCATCATTCATATATGTTTTAGATCTATATACTCATCATAACTTAAAGTTCAAAGACAAATTCTATTATTGATAAAATATTTATAACAACTAACCATCCATCAACCATATATATTTTTGGCCTCTATACCAATATATTCTTAAATTTCTAGATAAATTTAATTTCTAATAAAACCTCCATGTATCATTCATATATATTAAAATTATATATTGTTAAAAATTTATAATTCCATCCATCGATCATATATATTTTTCATCTATATACCAAAATATTATTAAAATTTTAAAAAAAATTAATTTTTAATAAAACATCCATCCATCTTACTTATACATTAAAATTATATACTAATAAAAAATTAAAATTCAAAACAATCAATTTCAATTATATATAATTAAGTCAACATTAAAATTATATACTACTAAAAAGTTGAAGTTCAAAGCAATCAATTTCAAACACATATAATTAGCTCAACAAACTAACCAAAACTACTTTTTTATGTGTATATACTCAAGTTACTTTAAAATATCTAAGCCACAGGATTTCTTGGCCAAAGAAGGTTCACAATTAGAAAGTCCATTCAAAAAATAATTTAAAAAAATAATTTAAAATAGAATACTATTATTGAATAATTAATAAATTTAAAAGTAGATTTGTTTTTTTATTTATATATATTTTTTAGAGTAATGTTTTTTATATACTACCTTGAGGATTGAAACATTATGCAAGTGACATCCTTACGGGTAAACCTGTTTTATTAACTCATATTATATCCAATTTTGACTTTCTTTTTTACTCTCAAATAACAAGAAACTCTATAATAGGTTAAACTCTATAATAGGTTACCGGATGACAACCAGTTTGGTAGCATTTGTATGGATAAGGACACCACATATAGATACTATATATAGTGAAGATGACAATTATGCATATCCTGTGTTGTTCTGAATAATCAAGAATATTATCGACTTTTTTTAATAAATATTTATTACAATAAAAAAATAAAAAATAAATTAAAATGGTAGTTTGGTATGATTCGACTAAATCCCGTTCTCACATGCGAAGAATATCGGCATTTTTGTTAAATGACTTAAGATATCGCGGACGGAACTCATGTTGGCTTTTCACCGAGACTAGATTTTGGCAAATATCGAGAAACGAGAATCGTGGAAACTGTACAAGCTGAGGTGCTGTGGTTATCACCTAATATTTCGGCAATCTTGGCAATTAAAGTGTGGCTGCAAATAGTTTAATAAAATCTGATTTTATGCATTTTGCCAGCTCAATCAAGAAGTATACACTGTTGATTTTTTTTAATGAATTATTGGTGGCTTTTTTAGAGGTCATTTTCATTGTAAAAATATTTTTATTATATTTTTAATAACAGTAATTAAAATATATTTAATTTTGTTTTTTATTATTTATATATATATATATATATATATATATATATATTTTGAAATATTTTTTATCTTTTTTAAATTGGTATGTTTCTACAATCAATTTTTTTTTATAACATTTATTTTTCAAAATATAAATTATGTCAAGATGAGAATTCAATACCATGAATGGCTAAAATATTTACTACCTAGCTCTTATATCTATAAATATCTTGGCTATAACAACCTCACAATTTTTTGATACTATTTTTAGGGTTCGTATTCATTCCCTTAATATTCCAAGATATTGCTTTTCATTGTTATTATTTGTTTTGATTTGTGAGTTTAATCCCACTTCATTTTAGTGCTTGTGATATTTACTTTTGTTAAATCCTATTTGCTTTTGTTAAACCCCAAGGGCTCGGTGGATTGGTAAGTGTAGGTTCAAATCTTGGGGGGAAGCCAACCCTTTGCAAATATAGTAGTTTGTAGTGCATTCTAGACTGATCTAGACTGATCCCGAGTGATGAGTGATCCCCATATCATGTCGGGTCAACAAGAACGAGATGAATAGGTTTGTTGAGAGCATTCCCTATACTAAAAATAGTGGTTGCAACCAACTCTCCTATGTAATCTCTCTCTCTCTCTCTCTCTCTCTCTCTCTCACACACACACACATATATATATATATATATATATATATATATATAATTTTGTTAATATCATTTTTTTCTCTTTGTTTTTGCTTCTTGGGTCTTTTTTTTTTCATTCCCAAAAATAATTTCATCTTTATAAATATTTTCAATCTTTTCAAACTATTCATAGCAAGACTTATCATTTTTTGGTTTGTCTTGTTTTAAAGGATTATAAGCCCAAGGAATAACCTCAAAAGCACAATCTTCTTTATGTTTTCCTAAAAAATCTAAAGTCTAAGGATCCTTTTTTGTAACATTAACATTTTTTTTTCTCCCCTAAAAACCCAAAATTGTTATGGGTTTCCTCCATCCTTATTTCTTTGTTATGCTACTTTAAACCTTAAATTAGAAGGGATAACATCTTCACCCTTTAGATTTTATACTACTTGAGAAAAATGAAGATGATTTACTTGGAAAAAGCTTGACCTCTTTTTTATTCTTTGTTTTAGTATTTCTCTCTACATCTTCTTTTGTACTTTTATTTCTTTTTGAACTTGCTAAATGTTACTATAGATAGGATTTCTTCACCTCTTCTCTCGTAGTAGAATATCCATGATTCGATCTATTCCATTACTGTACGATTTTCTTGCTTTGTCTTGAAGTTTATCTCATGTCTAGAATTATTTTTTCTTCTTCATAATTTTCACTTTACAAAATTTTTCCATATATCCAATATCATAATAATTATGGCAAAAAAATGCAATATTTTCATAATCTACTTGTTGATCTCATTCTTGTAATTCACATTTAAACTTAATAGATTGTGGTAAAGGTTTTAAAATATCCATAGTAATAGTATATATAGCATGCTTTTTCTCATTAGTAGTTAGTCCTTCTTGATGAATTCCCCTAGGGTATTTTCAATCTTTTTCAAAACATCCTTATTTATAAGTTGATATGGAAGTCCAACAAACCTAACCCATATTGAAATATTCTTATTAGTTTTTGTCTCAATAAAAAAAATTTCAATCCATAGTCTCAAATAAAGCATATCTCTTTTCAATGAGGAAAAAGTCTTTATGAAGAAAAGTCACAAAGTAATTTGAATAAATCACCACTTTCATTTGATCCAATTTTGAATCTTCAAAAACACTAGCCATGATCTATGTAACTTATATATTAACCCTTTGTTTTAAGCACCATTATATCATGCTCCATCATCTCATCCTCGATACTCATTTCTAGTGTAACATATATTACTTGGATCAAACTTGCCATGTATTCACTCTTTTTCTTATGTCCAACTTGGACCTCCATACTTCCAACTAGGGCATCCTCACTTACCATTATATATTTCAAATACAACTTTCCTTCCATACTAGCTAATGGGGCTCTCTCTTGGCTTGCACTCCCTCTCAACTTGCACTATTTTCTACCTTGCACTCACTTCCAACTTGCACTTCTTCTTGGCTCATACTAGCCTCTATCTCTTCTTGTTCTTGGTGTTCCTTCACTCTAGCAATTTTTCATGCATTTGTGGTAAGGATTGTAAGCATTAATGCACTTTGAATGAACTCAATGTTTACATGGGCTTTTACGATTGAATGAACCCATTGTTTACATGGGCTTTTATGAGGGGTCTCGATCCCCTCATATAGATGTTTGAACTTGGGTCTTCTAGATGAAAACCTAATGACTTACAACTATAATATTACTCAAAGGTTAAAAAGTATACAAAGATGCCTATTATTATTGTCATATGATCATGTTTCATTTTTTTCAAGTACAACGCAAAATACAATATAAAGTTATATGATTAAAATAAGATGAAAAATACAATTAGAAGTCATATGATAAAAATAAGATGTCAACTAGTTGATGTGTTGAGTACACCATGGTTCAAATCTCAACTACACCAAATACCTCAATATTACTAAATCTATATATATCAAATACAACTAGAGGTTATATATCAAAACCCTATTTAAGATAAATATATATCAAATACAACTAGAGGTTATATAATCAAAATTAGATGGAAAATACAAAAAGTTTCCAATACAATTGGAGGTTGTATAGTTAAAATTAGGTGGAAAATATAACTAGAAGTTATATAATCAAAATAGGATGTCAAATATAACTGAAGTTATAGATTATAATAGGAAACAAATTTATACTAAAAGAAAATAATTACTTAGAATAAACTTGACTTCTTCTTTCGATCTTGGATTTTCCTTATCTTTCTTTAAACGTTTCATTCCTTTTAAATCTACACATATACTTACTGATTTTTTATATCATCTTGTTTGTTCTTCTAAATGTCGATCCAAATGAACTTACTCTATTATGGTGTTTACAAATTTCATTCATGCTTTATCACATATGTTTCACCAAAAAGTCTTTCTAGTTATCGCACTTATCTTAAAAGTATGCTCTCTTCAAAAATTGACAGAAAATAAACTAAACCGTCATCTTGAGGTTTAAGGGTAGCCGCAATAAATGGTATTATAGGATGTCTGCAATATCTTTTTCCATCACCAGAATATGGTAATATCGAAGATGTTAGAATTATGAGAACTTCCAAGCTATGGACATAATTCAAAAGCATCATTGCCCATGATTTGTAAGACCAGTGAAAGACGAGAAAAAGTAAGACGAATCATATTGTATCACTAAATCTCAATCATGTGTTGTACTTTCCATACTTTCAATAAACTCGTTTGTGTAAAATTGAAGTAGAATAATAAATTCAAACTCCTCTGACTGCGTGGTAAGAAACAATAAACTCATGGTGATACACGATGCTGACGCTCCTCCGGGTTTTGAACTGCGTAGTCTATATATTGATGTAAAAAGCCCAATTCAGCATCACCATGGCTTTTTGAAGGAAAAAAAAAAATGAAAATTATTGTTTAAAGAACTGACGGAGAAGGCCTGAATATGACTACTGTAGACATGGAGTCCAGGAAGAACAATCTTGGAGGAACTGTTTGTCCAGAAGTTGTGGAAGGTGGTGGAACCAATAGCCATGCTCCGGCAACCTTGGCATCTTTCATGCCGTCTGTTAAATTTAGGAAGAAGGTAAGCTTGTCGATCGTCATATAAAAAAAATTGATTATCTGGTCATTTGTTAATGGTAATTTTTATTTTGCGCTTGAGTGGATTTCGAAAATCTATGTCAATTTGGAGTTTGAAGAATTCTTCGAGAAGCTAAAACACTTTTGTTTTGGTTATAGGTTGTGTTATGCTCTGAGTAGGGCTTTCATAGGCATTTAGTTACAGACGATCTTTATGTCAATATGCAGGCAGTTCGATATTTAATAAATTTTATTTTGAATTTAAAAAATAGATAAACAGCAAACAGCCGCACCGATTACATAGATTAAAAGGATAGTAATTAGCTTTCGTAGATCAGGTGCAGCATGCATGTTTCATAGTTGGTTTTAACAAATGTTTTTTTTTCCCAAAATGGCAAAATGATGGCAGGTGGGAGCAGAATTCATAGGAACCTTCTTCCTGATGTTTGCAGGATACGGGTCGATTGTCATTAACGAGAAGACCAATGGGTCCTTAACTTTCTTTGGGGTGGCCTTTGTGTGGGGAATGGCAGTGATGATACTCGTCTATTCCCTCGGTCATATCTCAGGGGCTCATTTAAACCCTGCAATTACTGTGGCCTTTGCAACTGTCAGAAGATTCCCATTGATTAATGTGGGTATCTTTTTTTTAATTATTATTATTATTATTGTTGGTGGAGTATTTGTTGGTCTTTTTAATTCTATGGAAGCCACACTGATACAGACTTCAATTGGGGGTGTTATTGTTGAACTGGCATGACAGATTCCGGGCTACGTAGGGGCTCAGGTTTTGGGAGCGATCCTTGCCGGGTTTGTCCTCCGTCTAATGTTTGGAAACATGATTCACGTGACAGCAGCCTTGCCATCAGAGACAGCCATTCAGTCCTTCTTCTTGGAGATTTTCGTTACATTTCTGCTCATGTTTGTCGTCTGTGCAATGGCCACTGATACTCGAGCAGTTAAACATCTAATTCACAGCTATACTTTTTAATCTAAATAGTTTTTTAATAGATAAATTAATATTTTTAAGACCCTAAGATAGGAAAGCTCGAAAAAACCCAATAATTTGAGGATTGTATAGAAGAAAAGCCCTGTAAATTCTTTCACTGAATTGATGCAGGTAGGAGAACTGACAGGATTAGTGGCTGGCGCCACCGTTGTAATGAACGTGCTTGTAGCCGGGTATTTTTTTTGTTTTTTGGTTGTGCAAGGAATAATTTTTTGGTAGGTTGAGAAAGATTTAATTACAATTTGGTTTTGAACAGAAGTAAAATCAAAATCAGTAAACCTTTTACCAGGGTCTCCAAGAATCTGTAAACATAACTAATATAAAGATGGAGGCCCCTTAAACCTTATTACAAAAATATGATGAGAGGTCCCCACACTACACTTCAAATAGAACAAGAACCCTATACTGTAAACATAACTAATATAAAAATGGAGAACAAGAACCTGTAAAAGGCCTCAGACGAAAAAAAACAAGAGTAAAAAAAGACTACAAAAATCCTTATAATTTTTAAGGTATATATTTATTATAAAAGATAATCGTGGAAGCGTTTTTATTAGATGATCATAATTTAAAGGTGATAAACCCCTTTTAAAGGCAAAACATGGGGTTGTTAAATGATGAAATTAAGCTTATAAAAACTTAATAATCATTTAATGATTTTCTGTTTATTTAGGATATTGAATAGAAAGGACTCAATCTTTGAGCTCTTTACATCATCTTCTACTCATCAATCCATAAAACCTTATGATTATTCAACGATTTTTTGTTTTAATTTCCATCGAAATTTTCTTGGGTTTGCTTGCAGGAAAATATCGGGATGTTCGATGAACCCGGCAAGGAGCATAGGTTCTGCAGTGTCGGGCAATGTATATAAGATGTTATGGATTTATCTGTTGGCTACCCCGCTGGGTGCCATAGCAGGCGCGTGGTCATATGACATGATCCGCCTGGGCGACAAGCCCGTGTGCAAGATTACCAAAAGCGGGTCGCTTCTCAAAAGCCTGCGTAGTCGCCACTACTTAGAGCATGCTTCCACGTAGTAGGTATCCTGGCAAACAATTTAAGAAGCCTTCGTAAAAAAATTTAGTCTATAACTTTTTCATAGCACATCAGTTTAAAAAAATTAGGAAACAGATTGAATGCTTTCATATTTCCATCAACTTAGTAGAGATTCATGGAAAAACGGTATCTCCACAGCATTTTATGGAGATTCTTATTTATTTATTTATTTATGATCTCAAGTTTTTATGATGTCAAATCTTGTATGATCTCAAATCTTTATGCTGTCAAAAATCTTTTATGTATTACTTTTATTTTTAAAAAAATGTGTATAATTTTTATGTGTAGAGATCAGACTCAAGTGTAAAATAGATCTAAAAGATTCATGCACCCATGGCAGATGTTGTGGAACAAAAATCTGCAAATGGATAAAAACCTACATATTGATTTCACATATCAAAAGATTTCTATAAGGTCAAATCTATGATAGTATTTTATGGAGAGATACTTTTGGCATATATTACCACTTTTAGGCATCAAAATTGTAAAATTTTTAAAGAAGAAAATGTTAAGTGCTTTGTGAATTAGCTTCTAGTATGAGTAAGCCCACATAATATATCATAGATGACTTAGATCTCGTAGAAAGTAAAACATTAGAAATAATTTTTATTAGTGTTACATTAAAAATATTACATTCTAAAAGGTTCACCATGTTCTTATTATGTGGATTGGAATTGAACAAATATGACTTAGCTTCTAGAAATTAAAGACAAAAGCTAAAATCCTCTAATTCATACACATACTCCTTGATTGTATTTATAAATTTATCCTCTTATTGAATGGTGCCAGGAACAATGATAGATTTCATGGAAGGATTGTGATTATGGTGAGATTAGTCCCTTTTGTTAACCACATAGAGAAAGCAATCATATTGGCTTTCTTTTGTTGCCTTATACATAGATTCTATGTCAGAAGATTGTTTAAGCATAAAAGAAAAATGCTTTGCATCACAAGATCATCTAGACATGCCAAAACGAGGATAGTAATAGAAAGGAGATTTGGAGTGTAAGTTTTGATACCATGTTTGAGTTGATAATATTTGCATATAAACCAACTTTTGCACAAAATAGAATGAAAAAGTATTATTATTTAGAATAAGCAAATAAAGTATGGAATCTTATTTCCAACACATGATGAGATAACATAAGGACCAAGGATACATTATAAAACCTACTTATACCCTTCTAATAAAGTGTCAAAAATCTCATATCATGTTATACTTACCAAAAAAGTAGGAGAACAATTGGATTTGATGTATGAAACAAAGACTAGAGTTACATTAGTAACAATTAAACCACATGGTTCCTAAAAAATAGCATGACTACAACAAAACCTACAAATATGCCAAAATTATTTGTCATCATATACCATTGTAAAATGGTTTTTCAATCTAGTAAGATGATTTCTAAGATAAATAATACCCTTTATGACTAGTTAGAGGTTGTCCAATCAAGGATTCCTCTCCTCAAAGGGTAATGCGCAACACATCATTCATGCTAAAGAGTGCTATAAATAAATGCTTCAAATAGATAAAGCTAAGTATGTTGGTTGTAGGAGGTCCTTCACAATATTTCCTTGGTGAGTTTTATCAACAAAGGCAATACTAAATTTACCCAAAGGAGATCCCCTAAACTTATCCAAATTGAAACCACCTCACTCGGTTAAGTATGGATTACAAAATTTTGGTTAAATGCTTAGTGTTTAGTGTTTTTGTTTTTTATTTCTATATTTTTTTACTTGTAAAGTATTCCATCAACATACCTTATTATTAATATTTACATTGAAAAGCATTATTATGAAATAAAATTGTCCTTTATCTTGGTCATGCTAAAAATTCTTGTATTTGATCAATTTTCTATAGTGATTTTTAAACCTTGATGTTTGATTCCAGTGACTATTATTGATTATTTTTAGTATGGATACTAAAGTAAACAAATAGATAGTGCATTGACATTATTCATATCAATATAAAATATACAAGCTTTACAAATATATATACAAAGTGGTGTCTCTTGGTTTCTAAAGACTCTTAATTTTTTGAAGATCAACAAGTCGTATGCTTTCGTATTCTATGCCTTTAATAAAGTGAAAAAAAGATGTAATAATTAACTCCTAGCATCCTCCTTTATTACATAATTTGGTAAGTAAAGATAAGTGCAAAATAATTTAAACTTGACTCACCAAGTGCCTTCATAAAAATATCTTCAAGTTGATCCCTAGTATGAACATAAATTGAGCTATATTTGGTGGTTTTGAACTTCTTCCTAAATGAAGTGATATTGTGCTTCAACGTGTTTTACCTTTCATGAAACATTGGGTTCTTGATTAATTTCACATCTTGATTATCATAGTTTAACAATGTTGGTTTACATAAACCCATTTATGATAGAATGAATTGTAACCATAATGCTTCACACATAGCTCCTCATGTTGTTTGATATTTTACCTCTATGGATGATAATTTCACTGCATGATGCTTTTTTCTATGATACAAGATAATTTTATATCCTAGATAAAATACATATCCTAATGTTGAATTCCTCTTATCAATAAATCAAGCATGGTATGATTCTATGTATCCTTATAAGAAAAATATATCATTCTTTTTATATTTCAGGTCATAGTACACTTTACCACAAATATAATGTAGTATCCTATTTGTAGCTTTCTATGATTATCCTTAGGATCATGTATAAATCTTGAAAGATAATTTATAGCAAACACCATAGTAGGCCTATGTTTGTTAGATATATGAGACTCCCTATCAAATGATAATAATCAGTAGTAGATACCTATGATGATTTCTCATACCTTCATAATTTCAACCCTTGCTCCATGGTTGTTGTCTTAGGCTTATAATATTACATCCTATATTTTTCAAGTAATGTCTTACCATATTTTGTTTGTGTGATTATAATATGATTCTTCTTCCACTAAACTTCTAAACTAAGATAGTAGTGCAAAATTCCTAAATATATCATATCAAACTATTGTTTCAAATCATTATTTACATTATCCACCAATTCATATAAACTCCCTATGATAACTAAATCATCAACATATACCACAAGTATCACTATATAAAAACTGGTTTTCTTGATATAGATATTTGGATTAGAAGGACTTCTTGTAAAATTATACTACAAGAGGTGATAATTGATTTTTATGTACTAGGATTTGGGAGTATATTTCAACCAATATAGATTTTTTTTTTAGTTTATAGACTTTTTGTTATTGTCGATTGAAAACAAAACCTTATGGATGGATTATGTACATCTCTTCTTTAAGTTAACTATTGATAAAGATAATTTTTATATACATTTGATAATTTTTCCACCCAAACTATAATACAAATGCACAAATTGTATGAACAATGATCATATTCATTTTAGGTGAAAATATTTCTACATACTCAATATATTTCTTTTATGTAATACCATTTGCAACAAGTTGATCCTTATAATTTTTAATGGAACAATATGTCTTGTATTTAATGTTGTATACCCATTTGTAGCCTATGAGATTCTTTCCTTTAGGTAGATTGGTTAGGTCCCATGTTTCATTTTCATCAAATATGTGTATTTTTCTTCCTTTGCTTACTTCCACTCAAGTGAACAAATTGCATCCTTTACTAATATTGATTTTTAGTTCTCCATTACTAATTTTATTAATCCTAATATTAATTACTTCCCATGTATTACTTTGATTATGAGGTCTAGTAGAAGTTAGATCAGGTGACATGCAAGCTTAGTATATTCAAGAGTATTTATGATTCATTTCAAAGTCTTTTCTAATGTGGTGGTGCCACTACTAGTTCTACATTTAGTTCATCAACCACTTTTGAATCATCTTCTAAAACTTATTTATAATCTTTCTTAGCTAACTCAACACTCACAATTGAAGGTGTGATATCCTTACATTCATTAAAATCATCAATGTTTGTCTTAAATTCTTTATCAAATGCTACATATCTACTTACATAAATGTTCTTGTTGATTGGACCAAGAAATTGATAGGATTTTTATGTCTCATCATACCAAACAAATATATAAGACATAATTTTGGCATCCAATTTTGATCTTTTCTATTTTAAAAAATGCATATACACGTTGCATCCAAAAATTTTAAGTTTTGTAACTAATGGTTTCCTTCCAAATCATACTTCTTTAGGTGTAATACCTTGAAGATACCTTCTAGGTGACATACATTCTAGATATAGTTGAATAATTAGAGAACTAATATATTCCTTGATATAGAAAGTTTATATAAAGATATAGGGACATTTAGAGTTACCTTGACATTAAGAGAAGAATTAGGAACATTCAAGTCACCTTGAAAAGAATTTGTAAAAGTTACAATAGAAGTGTGAGAAGCTTCCTATAACAGATAGAGAAGAGCTTGAAATTGAAGGTGTAGAGAGGAAATATTAGCAGCATATTGAGAAATAAATAAAGAAAGTTGAATAGGAGAAATATATATCAGGTATTGAGAAAGATACATCTATCTTGAGATAGATATATCAGTCCTAAAGTAAGCTTACTTCAAGTAGTGGATAAGTAAATATTAACATTTAGGTCTTGAAGATAGATCTTGACATAAGGATAGTTTTAGGTCTTGAAGATAGGCCTTGAAATAAAAGTGAGATTTATGTTATAGAAACCTTGACATAAAAGTGAGATTTATGTTATAGAAACCTTGAAATTTAATATTCAAGTCATAGAGACCTTGACATTCAAGGATCAGGTCATAGAGGCCTTGATAATAGAAATTTTAGGTTATTAGATATTGAGCTTGACAAATATCCAAGAGGCTTGATAGAAACAACCATATAGGTAAAATAAATAGATATAGTAAAAAGTAGACTCAATATATAGAAGAAAGGAGAGGCTAAAGATCATACAAAGAATAGAAGGTTCTATATTGTAGTGAAAATAGCCATAGAAAAAAGGTTATCATAAAAGCGAAAGAAGAAAAGTATAGAGAAAAAAATAAAACGTATATAATATGAAGTGATAGATAGCCTAAGCATAAATTTTGAAGAGGAGGAGGCCCAAGCATAAAATAATATAGATAAAATTCCATTTACTTCTTTAGTTCCAAAGCTAGAAGAATATTTGAGCCATCGTTTGTCACCCACATTAGAAGAAAAAGATTAACAAATAATGTAAAAGTCAAGGTTTATTGTTTGTAGAGTCTAATATTCTTAATGAGCATAAGAAAAGTCTATCTATATAGTGTATGTAACAATTAAAGGAAGTTTAAGCAATTAAAAATAAGAGTTAAATCACTATATAAAAGAAGTGTTGGCTATCCAAGCACTATAACAAAGATGAGTTGGATATCTAGACATAGTAACAAAGAATAATATTAAAGTGGATGACACCCAAGAAGAACATAGCTAAGTTTTGATATACAAAATATTCCTAAGGATGAATCTTAACAAATTATATTTAAGGTTTGAACTATAGAAGCAACTGGACCAAATTTTTAGCTAAGAGAAGACGTCTAAGATTTGATTCGATTGCTGAAAATTTCAAATGAATTTAAGGGTGAACTAGATATAAGGTAATGTAGTATTCTAAGTAACATTTTAATATGAAAGGTAACTTATAAAAGTTCCTTCTCCTAGTAACGTTTAACTAGGCAAAGATATATGTAAATATTGCTTCATCTAACGTCTTGAACTCATAAATATATAGTGCACTAGAATAAACATACAAGTAGAATATTGGCATAAAAAATAACAAGCCAAAGGAATAAAGGACTTAGCAACATTATAAATAGAAATAACAATAAGCTCTATGAAATTTATATATAGAGCAAATAATATGTGTAGTATTTCAAGCAGTGTAGGACTAAAGGAGCCTAAGAATCAAGAGTGATAGTAGGATGAAGTCCAAGCATTGCATAATATTTATAGGGTTATGATTCAAACTTGAGAGTAACATATAGGAGCCACATGATAATACACCTGAGAGCAACTTCTAAGAGTCACACAATGTTAACCTCTAGGAGTGACACCTGAAAGACACATATCCATAATATATTATAGTTGAAGCATGTCAAATTTTGATTGTTGTTTGTGTTACATAAGTTGGTGAGTGCAATAATATTTAATGTAGTATAACAAAGGCCAAAAGCATTATCTTTTGAAATATTTCCTTTCCCCATTAAAACATACAAGTGGCAGAAGGAGAACTATATCCTAAGATCTTTAAAGGAGTACAAGCTAGAGTGGAAAGTATTAAGCACACACACGGAGTAGTATTAGTAAGTCTGAGATGTTCATGCATAGCAAAGCAGAGGTTAGGTTTTCTAAATTAATATTTAGAAACCTAAATTTTATAAAGTCATTTTAAAATTTAGAGAGACAAGCTTATAAATTTTATTTTATTGGAGAGACTAGTGAAGCTTATGAAATTAATTTATGTTTTTGATTATTAAATCTATATTTGAAGAAATAAGTTTAGATTTTATTTAAGTTTTATGTAAGTTAGTTGGAGTAATAAGGATGTCTACAAACTAGTTAATTTGCTTTAGAATTTTTTGAAAAGTTTATTTTGTGAGTTTTATAGAAATATTTGAAAGTAGTAGTGATAAGGTTTTATAAAAGTTTGGAGTGATAAGGAATGAAAGTAGTTTATTTGGTTTTTAAAGTTTTCAAGTTTTTTGAAGTATATTTAGTTTGGTTTTATTTTTGAAATTTTAAAAATTAATTTTTTTTAGTTTTTTCAAATTTATTCATTTCAGAGATAAAAGGTATTCAACACCAAACATAGAAAAATATAAATTTGCAAATATTTATTTTTTAGTTTCTAAAACTAGGGAGACAAGGTTTACTACCTCATAGGAAATAATTTAGAAACTTTGATTTAATTAAACTTAGGAATTATAAGGTTGTCTACTTCAAAGAAAATAGTTTATTATATTGCATATCATGCAAGAGATTATTAAAAATATATTTAGTGAGGATGGTAATTAGATAATTCAAAAACTTAAGTTTTATTCTTAAAATTTGATAAATGTTTTTGATAGAAAGAAACAAACGACAAATAATTTGAAAGAGAAATTATCTTTATTTCTCAAGGATGCAAAAGAGGAAATATTTGCAACTCTTATACGCATGGTGGAATTCACAAAACTCCACTATACTTTATTCAGAATAATACTTAATGATGTATTTATCATTAACTAGTTTTGAAATTTTCCAAGAAGAGAAAAAAACAAATAAGTATGACACATACAACTTAAATGAAGCTTATATTAGCTTCAACGAAGAATCATTGAAATCAAAGATGTATTATTGTGATGATTTTATAATTTATTATTTAGAAGGTATATCATCAGGTATATCTCAAATGAAGATGCAAAAATAGAGAAGAAGAAATAAGAAGAGAAGAAATCACTTCAAGAAGGGTAATAGAAAATCTGAATTCAAAGACAAAGAAGAATATCATATTGAAGGTTCAGATATTGATTTAAAAGAAGTTGATTAAAGATAAATATGAATACTATTAGTAAATAATGAAGTCATAAATAACTAAATAATGTAATGCAAAGGGTGTGTTGGAGTATATTACATTATTTGGTATATTCTAATGTACTCCCATCATACCTTCATGGTACAATTATAAATAATAGATTAGGTTTAAGTCATAGTTTAGAGTGTGAATATTATTTCCTCTTTATATAAATGTGAATGTGTAGTATATGCACAAGTGTCATGTAAAGTTATAATGTGCAGGAAATGCATGAGTGTCATGTGAGTGAGTGTGCAAATATAAGTTGAGTCTGTGTATATACGTGTATCGTATGTAAGAGTGCAAATATATTATGTAAATATGTGCACAAGTGTCTTAGGTTAGAGTGCATAAGTTATAGAAGTGTAAGATTCATGTTTAGGTGTGCATATAATATAGTATCATGTATGTATGCAAGTGTCAAGTAGATAAGCCAAGAGTTATGAAATATGGCATATGGAAAGGAATAGTCAAGTATCCAATTCATTCTAATATGGATATATAGTACTCCATAGAAGAATAAGAGAATATTTTATTACATCTGAATACATATTATCAATAGTATCATATAATATTTGTAAGAGAAATAGGAGTCATAAACATTGCATACATTTTGAGCAATTAATATTGTAAGTTGTTCTACATGCTTTATACATGTATGATTCAGGCTATTTAAATTCATTTTTTAATTTTATTTGATATATTGTTAGCCTTGATTTACATATTAATTTTATTACATTGCTCTATTCATATCTTAGCTTGACCTTATTATATTATGGCTACATTATATTAGATCTTGTGATATTTAACTTGTGATATTTGTGGTGGTATTAAGGCTTAAAAAACCATCACTTACATGAATTGTAAGAGGTAATTTACTACATAGTCAATATATGGCCTAGTGTATGTTACGTAAATTAGAATTATAACCACCTATTGATAGAGAGTTGCATTCAATTTTGGAGAGCAGTCAAATCATGAGAGTTGTAGTCCTTGTATCATAGGAGTCATCACAGGATTATAATCATTCATGTGATAGTTTTAAAAAAGTGCCTTGGCATATTTTATTTGTGAGAAAAATATGAAGTGATGTATCTACCACACCACTAATCCTATAAAATAGTACAATAATCCAAGATTGATTATTTTAAATAAAATTTTCAAGTCATCATATCTTGTAAGAATCATTTTCTCAAAATTGCATGTGATGACTAAATTATCTACATATACAATTATGATCTTAGCATACCCCTCTTGTTATTTATAGCATAAATTTAGATCATATGGACTTGCCTTGAAACCATGATTTTCAAAATATTCATCTATTTTGATATACCAAGTTCAAGGATCCTATTTAAGACCTAAAATAGATTTAATCAATTTATACACCTTTGTTTCTTATCCAAACATAACAAATACCTTTGGTTAATTCATGTAGAATTATTCCTTTAGATCCCCATTGAGGAACTCTCTTTTTATGTCCATACGATGAATTATCCTTATGAACTATGTAGCTAGAGAAAATAACATTCTAATGGTTTTTATTTTAGCTATAAGTGCAAATGTTTCTTCATAGCAAATTTTATCCTTTTGCACATAGCCCTTGGCTACAAGTTATATCTTGTATTTATCAATACTACCATATGACTTATCCATTTGCATCCAATGGTCTTCTTCCCGAAGGATAAAAAGAACTCAAGTCTTGTTCTTCATAAATGTTTAATATTCAATATCCATAGCATCCTTCCATGACATAGAATTAAGATATTCCTAAATTGTGGATGATTCAAATTTTTTACAATAGTACTCATCAGGTCCATATTTACCTCATCATGAACCACAATATGTGTTCTTGGTCCTATGGAAGATGTTATTAGAACTTAATCTATCTCAAAAGATCTTAATATGCTACTATACCATGGGAATTTTTTGTATGTGATGTGGTGGAATAGATTCATCCATAAAACCATCATTATTATCATCATCATTATTGTCCCTAGAAAATTTCTCAAGAACATATTCTTCATCTTTATTATTGTGAATTACTATTAGAACAAAATTGGATGGATATTCCTATGGAGAAGATGAGAGTAAATCATTTTTTTATCAAAAATGGTATCATGACCAATATAAATCTTCTTGGTAACCTGATCAAATAATCTATAGGATTTTTAGAAAGTAGTTGGACCAGTTTGTGCTCATGTTTCTAGATAATATATTGATCTATTCCATTAAAAAGGAGGAACATGATCAACATATGAAAATTGTACTCGAGATTCTTAGTAAGAATCAATCATATGGAAAGATTTCAAAGTGTGAATTCTACACTCCACAAGTATAGTATTTGGGACATATTATATCTACTAAGGGGATTGAAGTTGATCCCAAGAAAATAGAAGCAATTATTGATTGGCCTACATCTACTAATGTGAGTAAGGTGTGAATCTTTATAGGTATTGGAGGCTATTATAGGTGATTTTTTAAAGGGTTCTCAATAATTTCCCAACCTATTACAAACCTTCAAAGGAAAAGTGAATCCTTTAAATGGATAGAGTAGTGTGAAGAGGCTTTTTGAAATTTGAAAGAAAGGTTGACAACAGTACTAATTTTATAGCTACCTAATCCTACTAAGTAGTTTACAGTGTAAAATGGTGCCTCAATTGAAGGATTAGGAGGAGTTTTAATCCAATATTATGTGGTTATTACCTTTTAATGAAGAAAACATAAGAGGTACGAGATGAATTATGCCACTTATAACTTGGAGTTGGTATTTTTTGTACATGCTCTTAATATTTGGAGGTACTATTTATTAGGGAAACCATTTGAACTCAAAATAAATCGCCAGATTTTATGATACATTTTAACTCAACCCTTATTGAATGCTAGGTAGTGAAACTTTATGGAGTTTCTAGCTAAGTATAATTTTGACATCGAGTATATTATGGGTAGGAGAAAAAGGTTGTTGACACTCTAATAAGGAGAGGATGTATTGTTGCAATGATAAAATATCAATATGATTTGCTAGATCAAATTAAAATTCTGAAAAAAAATGATAAATTTTGTTAGTCTTATAATGTTCATATTGAGCAAGAACTTTGAAAGGATAGAGGTTTTGTTTTTAGATATGAATTGATATATTATAAGGATAGTTTGGTTGTTCAAAATATAGGTGGATTGAGAGAAACAATCCTTAGATATGAACACAACACTCCTTGCTCAGCGGACCTAGGAGGGGTAAAGATATGTGAGAACTTGAGAAAGGCCTACTATTGTCCAGGTATGAAGGAAATGACTAATTATGTGACCAGATGGTTGGAATACCAAAAAGTAAAGGTGGAGAATTTGCATCCAGTAGGTATATTATACCTACATGAGATACCTAAAAAAAAATGGTTGGTGGTATCAATGTACTGTATAGTGGGTTTACCTAAAACAAGGTTTAGGCATAACACAATATTGGTAGTTGTGGATAAGTTAACCAAGGTTGCATATTTTATACTAGGTAATGTGTAAGATGATGCACTTGAAATAGTGAGCAAGTTTGTCACGAAAGTGGTAAGACTACATAGATTTGCAGAAATCATAATCTCTAATAGAGATTCTCACTTTACTTCTAAGTTTTGGTAGGCTTTGCATGAAGTATTGGAAATAAAATTGAACATTAGTACCACCTATCACCCTGGGAAAGATGGGTAAACTAAAAGGGTGAACTAGGTATTAGAGGATTTGTTAAGAATATATTGCATGGATCAGCATACAAAGTGGGAAGACTATTTATATCTAGTTGAATTTGTATACACCAATAGTTATCATCCATCACTAGGTATGGTACCTAGGGTTATGCATAAGAGGTAGGACCCAAAAGGTACTTGTAAAAAATTGGCTAATATATTGTGAAAAACTAATGAATCCTGGAAAAGTGCATGTATGATGGCATGGCGAATGTCCTTATTTTAAAAAGCATGGCAAAAAATGGTGAATTTCAAAGTTCTGATTGAACCAGGTGAAAAAGGAGTTTGGCGATGCAAGCCACTTTACAAAACTTGATCCTATACCTAAACGGATGAGTAATAAGATCCAGTAACATACCAAATGCATAATATCATCCAATCACAGACCAGATGCATAATATGATCCGATTGTAGACTAAATGCATAATATAGTTTTGTAACAAATCGAATGCATAATATGATTCCGTTAGGTACCAGATGCATACATGATCCAGTTTTGAACTGAAAGCATAAAATGATTTGTACAACAATCAAATGCACACTATGATTCGATCTTGGACTGGATGCATAATCTAATCTGTATATTAATCAGATGCATAATATGATCTAGTTTTGAAACGTAAGCAAAAAATGATCCAGTCACCAAATTGGATGCATAGTATGATCCAGGTTCGTATCGGTTACATATTATGGTCCAGTCATCCATCAGGTGCATAATATGACCCAGTATCAGACCGTGTGCACAATATGTTTTGGTCACTGACTGGATGTAGAATAATATATGATCCTACATTGTAGTGTAAGCATAAAGACTCTAGTTCTTCTACCACATGTCACACATTAAATCAACAACACTGCATGTCGAATACAATGCTACCACATGTCAACCATGTTTCTTCAATCTATAAAAGGGTGTCAACTATCATTTTTTTCTATTTTGTTTCTGTCATTACTACAACCAGAGCTAACATTTCTAGTAAATATTTTGATTTCCAATCCTTTTTCTCTGACTTACAACTTGTTATGGCTGCCCCTTCCACCCCTACACCAAAATTCAAGAATTTTTTGTGCACTTTGATTTCAAATTTTATAAAAACCTCAGGGATGGACTTTAGGTGGCTTAATAATGTAATTTTAAAAACCCTCATTTCCATGCCATAATTTAGAATAGATAAAGTCCTCCTGCAACATATTATATCCGGTTAGGGCTATGGTGAATATTAAAGTATGAAATACAAATTTATTTTTTAGCATCACCCTTGGAGATATTAACATATTGACAATTCTTCCATTCATTGGTTTTCCATAAGTGTTGATGAGGTTGCAATTGTATCCAGATGACAAAGCACACCTCAAAATCAAGTATGGTCTCTCATCAAAATATTTGGTAGGTATAAATATTGTTAATTATATTTTACTAATATTCAATGTTTCAAATTTGTAAAATGACATCTAATATTTTTATGCAGCTTCTACCACCAAATAAAAAATAGGTTTATGAATCAGTGATGTTAACCATCAAATGCTAAAGACCATTATCAAATTTTTGTAGGCCAAACTAATTTTGATGGGAAGAACAAAAATTCCATTTTGGGCACTTGCTTATATTGGTCAGTCTGAGCACAATCAAAAGTATGATTGATGCACTTATATTTCGGATCAAATTAGGTATGAGTTGCATACGGTGCAAATGGAAACCAACAAGACACAACCCATTATGGGCACTATTAATTTTTTTTTAGATCTTTATTATGAGTCTTTTCATAATTTTTAGACTACTTCTATACCAACTATAGTGCATGCAACACTATAGGCAATTGCTCTGTTAGTAGAGGAATTGAAGGTAATAACTACATCATTGAACTTGACATACTATTTTATAGTTTATCACATTCCTTTTTTTATTTTTCTTTCCATCTATATGTAGGGAAAGACATACAATACAAGGAGTAAACAGATTACTACCACAAGGGGTCATAGGCTAGAATAAGTTGGTGATTTTGAAAACATGAACTCTAAAGCAACACCTTTAGAAAGGTCACACAAACGTTCTAGGAAAGAAAATACTCCTGGGGTTTCTCTTACACCTAGGTATGCACAAAATATGCAAGCCAAATCTAGTGTGGCCAAACCCTCCCCCAATGCAACACAAATTCAACATTTTTCATCATCTTTAGGTAAATCTATGTGTAGTTAATTTAAATTAAGATTTTTTTTATTTTCAAAAGAATTTTAACAAAATGGTATTGACTATTTTTGGTTGATTCTCAAAATAAAAAAGTAATATCACAAGTTAGAGGTCAAATTCCACCACCGCCTCCATTACAGCAAACGGTTGCATCACGCTCCTCGGTTTCACCATAGCCACCACTTCCACCAAATCAATGAGAGGCACCAACACAGCCTTTGATAATGTCAATGCAAGGGTAAATCAATTTTGGAAAACATTTGTTTTCACAAATATCATAGGGCACTACACTAAGTTATGGATATGGGTTTTCACACCCACAGAGATCACACATACCAGCCTCAAGTTCTGGGTATGGATGGTATTAATTTACATTTTCAATAAATTCATAGGCACCAAAATTTTCTATAGAGGGATTGGATAATATTCAACTTGATGTGTATTATCTTTTGTAGGGAAACATTGAAGGCTTTAAGGCAACAAATGTGCTAAGAGGTGAAGGAGATCAAGGAAAAGTCATTGACCGTACAGCTTAGGAGACAAAATTACCATCATCTCAAGGAGCCAACCCTCCTCAGTGTCCTCCAACTAGGGATAATGTTGTTGTTTTTAATTAAACTATTTCACTAGATAGAACCATAGAAGCTACAATTAATCAATTTGTGTTAAAATATTTGAAGGAATTGAAGGAATGGGAATATCGGTAAAGGTCCTTTTAAGGGAAATAAATAATCGATATAAAAATTATGTAAAAATATATTTTCTTTATTCTTTGGTTCAATTTGAACCAGAAAATCTTGAGGGCCTTCTAAAATAGGCCACATCAGGATCTGTTCAGTCTGATTTTATTTATGATGATGATATTTTGAATTTTGATGTTGGTAGATTGAAGAACTTTAATGCTGAATCCTAAGCATTTTATAACCAGTGGGCTTCATATAAGGAGAAATTTGTAGTTGTTGAGGCTACAAGGAATATGGATGAGGTAAGAAAACCTTTTATGTTTCTATTTTATATTGTAGTAAATTTTTTATATTTCTTGAAAATATTTAATAATTTCAATATAACCCTTTTAATTATGTTTTCAATTTGTTATTGCAGTTAAATTTTGAACACTTAAAAATACAAGTTAAGATCATGGATGTCAATATTAAAATGATGAAGACGTTTTTGAATCATGTAATGGAAATGAAAAAGAAAATGCAATAAAAAATATTACAAAATAATCATTTAAAAAAATATGTCAAGGAGAAGCTCAAAGAAGATCCAAAAATGGTGCTTGAGAAAACAAAGGAAATGCTTCCAAAAATACTTTAATATCCAAATAAATAAGAAGCGCAATTGGTGTCAAGTATGGTGAAAGTATGTGATAACCTCATGAGATTTGGACAACTCTAAGAAGAGAATGACACAAATGTCGATAAAGGAAAATAAACGACAACTCCAACAGATTGTGAAGCAACCAAGCACTAATCAAATATTTAAAAATTTGAAAATGTAATATGCTATCAAGTTTATTGTAGTCAAAATTTTTGTACAATGTAATATGTTTCTTTTTGAACTAATGATAATGACATTTTCTCATTTTGGGTTTTCCATCATTCATTGTTTGCTTGCATTTATAAATATGTGTTGTAATTTTAGTTTATTTCTTTCTAATATTGTTCACTATGGTCACCTCAACAAAAAAAGCATTATAGATAACATTACAGATCAATATTAATATATCAATAATAAAATTTAAAACATGAAACATAGATATTTATAAATGAAGAGAGTTTATACATCATGAAATAAACATACAATTGTAAAAACTACAAATAGATATAAGACATGTAATTTTTGAAACACTAATGTGATATAAAACAACAATTTTGTAAAATATTATAAATCATGAACAATATTGTGAAATATTCTATGAAGATTATGAAATCAAAATATTATTGTGTTTATTAGTGTCAATGAAATCATGGAAAATTATCATTATCTCATTTTGTGTTTTTCGTAATTCATAGTTTGCTTGCATTTATAAATATGTGTTGTAGTTTTAGTTTATTTCTGGCTAATATTGTTCACTATGGTCATCTCAAGAAAAAAAGCATTATAGATAACATTACAGATCAATATTAAGATACCAATAATAAATGTAAAACATGAAACATACAAATTTATCATTGAAGAGAGTTGAGACATCATGCCATAAACATACAATTGTAAAAATTGCAAAAATATATTAGACATGTAATTTTTGAAACAGTAATGTGATATAAAACAACAATTATAAATATTGAACAATATTGTGAAATATTCTATCAATTTTGTGAAAGTAAAATATTACTATGTTTATCAATGTCAATGAAATCATGAAAAATTATCATTATGGAAGCTAAAACATTTTAGCTTGTCCAAAATCATTATGAAGCATAGCAGAAATTTATCTCCACCATATGATCACTGAAAGCATCATCATCATAATTATAAATCGTATTCAAAGTTCCTCTTCTATCTGCCAGGGAACTCCAGAGTGCCAAAGCTTTATCATACATAAATATATCAAACTGATATGAAGACACATAAATTCTTAAAAAAATTTCTAATTTTTTGTCGAGTTTGTCGTGGAGTGTAGATTTAAGAAAATAAAGTGCACTAAAAACTCTTTCATCTTCGACTGACCCCAAAATCATTGTTTCACATAATTCATATAAACAAAAGTATTCACTTATTGTATCTTGTAATATTGTGCTTGGATACAATTTTTACCACAAACGTGTAGTGGAACCAATCTCATGGACACTTGTCATAAGTGATGTTTGCACAACCATTTTTCTTCCAAAATGCGATGATTGTTCTTTCAAAATATCACTATTGAGTAAACCTTTTATTTCAACATCATTGACTTCCACACTCTTAATGAAATGGTCAATGAGGTTACACATATATTTAATAAACAACTCATTTACAATATTGCATCTAGTATAAGGTCCCCAAAACATGGGATTAACCACACCCATTGCCTCGAGCAACTCATCTCTCTGAAATCATTCTCTTATCTCACTTATCAAATATTTTTCTATTTTTGACAAATTACACTTTGTTTTATGTATAATAACATGAAATATACTGTGTGTTATAGGAACTTATTCAAAATCTTCCACAACTACACTTGATTACCTTTCAAAACAATAAACAGGTACCATATTTTCATGAACATTAATACAAATATGATCATGTTTGTCAAACTTTAAGAAGATTTTTGGATTGTTCACGTTTATCAATGTATTCCAAATTTTAAATAAAGTTTCTGTAAAATCTGCATTAGACACATATAATGTATCTATAAGCATGCATATATGTTTTCTCATCCTCATAAAATCAACGATATAGATGGATCTCTCTTATGCAAGATTAATTAAATTGTTCATTTATTTTAACATTGTAAAAATACCACATAAGGTCAAAAGTGTTTTCAAGTCAGTCAAACGAAATAGCATATATTTTGCCTTATCAACTATGCTGTGATTTGCATGCATAAACCCCGTCAATGATTGATATTCTACAAAAACTCTTTGAGCAAGTTGATATAGTGAAATCCATCTTGTATCCACATATTTTAATAATTTTCTCCCTTTTGTAACTCCTAGTGCAAATAGTTAAAACTTTGTAAACCTTTTTGGACTTAATAAGAAATAATAATGAATTTCTCAAATAAGGTTTTCCACTTTAGAAATATTTGAAAATGTCTTGACAATTTTATATGCAAGATTAACTCTATGAGCCATACAATGAATGGGAATCATATATGGGGCAACTATGGTTTGGAGTCGAACACAATGACCAGACCTGTGACCTTGCATAATAGTAGCTCCATCATCTCCAATTCAAATTAACTTTGTTTCTATATCTATATCATTCATCCCCGTAATATTTTTTAAACTTTTGACAAAAACATTATAAATGTTTTCTGTATTTGAACTTTCCAACATCTTATGTATTTCCAACAAAATAGGTCGTATAATATGATTTTTAAATGTGTACACATGCATGCAAATCCAATATGTGTTGTCCATAGCTATTACCTCATCAATAGAAAGTGAAATGAATCTAACAAATTTTACTTGCTCGCTTAGGTCTTCTTTCTCAACCAAAGATAAATATTTTTCCATTTCCCAACCACTTTGGTCTGACCAATGAGAACTAGGATTATTTTACATATTAAATAGACGCAATAGGTGCTTATAATCAATAAAATTGAATATTGGTCTACCTTTCTTGAGAATATTGTAATCAACGACAAACTACATAATTTTTGAAGTTAAGATAGTCTTCTATATTTTATGAAATTGGGCTACAATTATTCCTCCTTTCTCAAAAAGATATTGTTATTGCTTTAAGTTATTGTCATATTCTATAGCATATCTTTAATGTGGATATTATGATGCATCCTTCCACTTAACTTCTTTACTAACTTCACCATTACTTTTTATAACTTTTACATAAGCTTTTCTAGTATGTTTTTCAATTGTATCAATCTTGTTTTGAAGCCTATGATCCTTACCAAGTATCTAACCACAAATTTTGCATCTACATTATTTTTCATCAATTTGGTTATCTGTAGTCATGACAGGCTCAAGCCATAGAAATATTTTTTCCCATTCATTACTAAATCCCCTTCCAAGTATCAAGTTAGATGTTTTTCTTTTTTTTAAATTTTTGCTTGAAGATTCAAATGAAGCTCATAATGATTTCGATTTATCACTTTCATTTTCAATTGTGATTTCATTTTGAGTGTTGTCTTCAAGTGTTTGGTGGATGCCATTTTCAAGGGAATTTTAATTAAAAGACATCTCTTCTTGGGGAATATATTCAAGTGGATGTATATCAGGATCGATAGGATCGACAGGGTATTCTGCATAGTAGCATACCATACTATTTTTATCATTCTTGCATAAAACAAATTATAGAAAAAATTTCAAATTGTCAATCAAGCACATACTAGGAAGTAAAAAATTATTTATACCTTGAATTTGTACAGATGTGGTTGGCTCGTTGCATTTCAAATTTTGGCTAAAATATTTGAGGATACTCTTTTCAATAGAAGATTTGGTGTCCTTCTTTCCATCACTAGGTAACGTTTCACTTGTTACAAAAAATATTTTCAATTCATAAGAGTAATAAAATGTTGAAGATGGTGTAATTTTTGGAGGCCTTAAGATAATATTGTAAATAGAATAAACAATTGTTTGGGTGGTAGATTATACATACTTGTTTCTTGCAATTCTTTATTGTGATTTTATTAGTTTATGCCACTGGTTCATTTTCTGTTGAAAGAACTTTAAATAACAAGAGCACAAAGATAATTAACAATCAAATTTAAATCAATTTGAGAAAAATATTCTTTAAGCACAAAATAATTGGTGATACGTATGTCAAAAAATATCATGTTATAGCATAGAATGGTCTAGAAACAGAGAACCAAATTGTGTTCCAAGAAATAGAGCATCAATATATGTTCAAATAACCAAAGCATTTACTCATGTATAATAATCGCAAGGAAAAATATCTGAATTGAAATTAAGAATCAAAGAGTTTTAAAACATTCAGAACAGGAAAAAATAGAGAAAACATGGGAACAGAGTAATGACCATCCAAATGTAGAAGAGGGCTTGGATATAAGATTTAATAAAAAGAGAGAAAAGAGGGGATAAAATGCAAAATATGGTAAAATAGAGAAAAGCATGGCAAGCAGAGTAGTGATAGAGAACTTGGTGTAGAAAGAGGTCTAGTGTAGAATAGGATCCGGTCAAAAATGTTTTGATTGTAGAAATGGTTTCGATTGAATGTAGAACATGTTCCATTTGAAAAATGGATACGTACTATTATAGAATAGGATCCGACTACAAAAGTGGTTTCATATGGTTGCATAATAGGTTTCAACTATAGAATTGGTTCAAGATGATTACAGAACAAGGTCTGGCTACACAAGTGGTTTTGTTTGGTTGCACAACAAGTTTTGACTGTAGAACTAGTTCAGGATAGTTTTAGAACATGATGTAGCTATATAAATGGTATCGTCCAATTGTAGAAGAGGTTCCTTCTGTAGAAGATGTTTCGAAAGGTTTCAGAACATGTTCCAACTATAGAAGTTGTTCCATCCGATTAGACAAGAGGTTCCAATTGTAGAAGTGGTTTAGGACAGTCGCATAATAGCTTCTAGTCACAAAAGTGGTTTCGAATAGTTGTAGAAGAGGTTCTATAAGGTTGTATAATAGGTTTGGATGGTTACATAATAGGTTCTAGATGGTCACAGAAGAGGTTTCATCTGAATGCAGAACCGGTGGCGGTCGATCTCAAAAAAGGTTTCGATATTGTACAAAATTGTGTCAGAATATTTGTTGGATGTAGAACACATTATAAAAATGAAAATATATCCGTGGATGTTAATTATATATAGAGGTATACTTGGCGAGTTGGGTGGGATAATTTAGAAATTTTAAAATTTTAGGGTGAAAAGGGTACTTTATTCAGGTGGGATGGCTTGCGCATTTTTTAAAATAACCATGATACTCTCATCAAAGCATGGTGAACCGAATCCTAAAATTTATTATTTTTTTAATTTCCTGTTAAATGGCCGACGTTCGGGTCCCCCAAATATTGCAAATTTGAATTTTCAAAAATTGTACTTTTCATCCAAATGGTAAAGTTTCACCGCTATGCATAACCCTAATGGCGCATTTTCAAGATTTGTATCGAATAAGATGTGGAACTCCCTTATCATGGGATAATCAAAAATATCAGGTAGTGATAGGACCGAAAATTATAAAAGAGATGGAAGATTAATTGAAAAAAATTATCAAAAGTTGAAAGATGTCGTAGACCGCCAAAAGAGCTATGTGGACCTCAAAACGACACTGAGATAATATTCTATGGGAGATAGAGTATTCTTAAGGGTGAATCCAACAAAAATTTCCATAAAATCTTCTAAACTTGACTCAAGATATGTGGGTCCAATGGAAATTATGGTTAAGATAAGCCCTATTGCATACAAACCTACTCTACCACTAAGCTTATCCAAAATCCATGTCTTCCATTGGTCCCTCTTTAGGAAATACATTTCTAATCCCACTCATGCTTTGGATATTTTCAAATTACAGATGACCAATACACTAAAAAAGAAGTGTGACTTGTTCGTACACTTGGATATATGACCAAGAACCTAATAAAGAGGGATCTAGGGCAATTCTAGGTCCAATGGGACCTCTACTCGGATAGAAATGTCACATGAGAGAAAGTGGCAAAAATGTAGGAACAATTTAGCTTTTTTTTTTTAGTAGACATAGATATTTTAAAATATTTTATATGGTTTGATGATATATGTATATATGTATGTGAATATAAGACTAGATACTAAGTTGAGTAGCTTTGTATATGTTTTGGGATACCAAGTAGAGTAACTTGCTTATGTGATGATGTATGTTTTGGATTATCCATAGGTATTTGTGAAATAAAATATGAAACACTATATGGATAACTCAGTTTCCAAGTGTGAATGATTTATGATTCAATGTTGAGTTGTGATAAAATGAATTGGCATGATTAGTTTGGCATATGTGAAAGACTATATGTAAATGTATTTACTTCCCTTAACCATGCAGTAAACAGAAGGACTATGTTTGTTTCTAGTGGAGAATGTAACGACCCTCCTCACATGAATATTTATTGTAGATTAGGTGATGAATTGCATTTACCTATTCCTATAGAGCGTGGTACTACTGATGTCCACGGTGTATGAAGGACTAGGTATATGCTTTCGACAGAAAGGGTTAGTCAACGAAAAATGTAAGAGGGAAGTGATGATTCAGCTCATGAGTACATGGATGATCAAACAAATTTGCATATCATATAGGTGCATTGTGGAAATATTGCATTATGTGTGTGTTTGCATTTTTTATCACTTTATTTTTTTATGGTGATGGAAGTGTTGGGAACATGGGGGCCACACCTTGCAAAGTTATGTGTTGAAATTAAAAATTATTTATTTGGTTGATATTTTAAATACAAATATATATATAATATAAAATAATAATATAATATCAAATATATAAATATGAAATATAAAATGAAATAATAGTATTTGATCTTATTAAAAGTAAATTCTATGTTGATTAATGAATCTTGAAGTGACATCTTCAATTATCATTAAAGAGCTATGGTGTTGTAAAGTAATGAAAAACAAAAAATCCAAAAATCTTGGTTTTGTTATGATGATTGGAAATGTGCATAGAGTGGTTTTTTAAGCTCCATATATACCTTGCATCATGCATGAAAATGAGAGAGATAACTTACCATAAATGTGGGGGTAGTAAGGAGAGTGAGTATTTTTCTCTCTAGTTTTTGGTACAAAAAAAAGTAGGGTGTATACTTTACATGGTTTTGAACAACACTGACATGGGAAGACATGGAGGAAAACATAATTGCACTTGGAAAGTGAAAGTTACAGGTTGGATGTCATATATTTTCCCATATATGCAATGTATTGTGTTGTGAAACTTATTTGCAAAAGAATAATTGTTTATATTTACAAAAGTGAAATAAAATCATGTTTTCTGATCTATGTATAAATGAATAGAGATTTGACATGTATCTTGTTAAATAATAAGCTTTACATTGATTTGTATGAAACTAGGAGGAAAAACTTGCCAAAATACATGTGAATATCATGTATGTTGGGGAAATTGTATCTCTATGCGTACTGTCAATTACTAGTTGGTATCAATGGAAATTTTGATAGTTCTACCTATGTATTTAGTAGAAATGGTAGATGTGAATAGAAATTTTGGGACTTGGGAAACACAATCTGGAAGTTAGACATATATTTCCTTTGCATGCATATTTGGATTTTTGAAATTGTCGTGAACTGTTTTATACAATAGATATAGTATACATTTTAGTGTGCATATCATACAGTAGAAAAGCCATTTTTGATCCCTGGAATTATCTCTTCAGACCTTGAACAAGGATGAGGATGCAAAAGTTCTTTTTCAAGTCAAGAGTGAACTGGAAATTATTGTAAAATATTTGTGTCTGAATTTGTAGAGTGGTTGTGCTACGATATTGCCTAAGATATCCTTATGATTGTACTATAACATAGCTCAAGAAGTTTACCAATTCATTATAGAATGTAAAATTTTTATTACCTAGAGTGTCAATTCATTTTAGAGATTAGAATTTGAGATATGTCTTGTTAGTGCAATTGAGTCTATAGTTGAGTGCAAAATTTGATGACTGCCATGAAAATAAACTTGTTGAAATAATGTAGCTATGTGACTTAAAGCTATAGGAATATGTAAATTATTTTACTCTTGCTCTTCAAATTGAGTAAACTTAATGTATAGAGTCCCACCTTAGTTGGGAACGAGAATTTTGAAACTGAATTCATATTTCATAGTATTTGACCTATGTAATTTATAGATTAAGGCATTTTTGTAATGTATATCTTTTTATAATAACTTAACAAAAAATTACTAAAAAAAATGACCTTGTGGGTATTTGTTTATGTTTCCTACAAAATAAATAATTGGAATGAAACATTAATATATTGTTAGTTTTCTTAATATGGTTTCAATTAAGGTAATGTCGAAAATAATATATAGTATGAATTTTTAACTAGAATGAAATACATGCTTAGGTTTATTTTTTACCTTTAGCTAATGGAAGGGTAAGTTATGTTCAAACTTCATTGTGTTTGTGTTCACTTCAATAAATTTTAGATTTAATAAACAATAGTAGTACGGTCGCCTAAGATTAGTTGTTATGATAATGGAATGTTGTTTGAAAATTGGGAATTCCAATATATTACAAATAAATAGGGAATAGAGTTTTTACTGAAATTTAAAGCTTGTAACAACGAACTATTGTACCTAGGTTTTTAAAATAGCCAAATCTGCCTTATTATACCAAGTAGAATTGAACCTGGGTTGTCCTAAAAGTGTATTTGTATTTTAAAAAGTCATTATTATGTTTAATTGGATAGTGGTGAAAGTAAAATTTGGATTTTTTAAATGTGGTTAGCTTTGGTGAAGAGATCATAGGGGTAGTGACATTTAAACCCAAATATGGAGTATTTTAGTTTGATAAACTAATAAGCTATGGAATCTTGACCATGGTTGTTGAAAAGTGGTAAGTCGTAAGAATTGGGTTAAAGAGTTTGAGGTCTGTTGTGTTAATTAAGTGAGTATTATAAAATTTTTTATATCAAAATTTATTGATAAATTTTAAGGTGTAAAGGAAACAACTTATAGAAGGGATTGTAAAATAAAGTGCCAAAATAAGGTTCAAGTTATATAAGATTATTTCTTGTCAACCCATATTGGAAACATTTGGATAGGAAGTTTAAACAAAAAAATTCCATTATTGGAGAATAAAGGCCCAAGTACGGGTAATGGTACCTCATGGAAAGTCTTATTTGAATGCTTGATTTAGAGAATATATCTAAAGTAAACAATATTTTTTATGTGGAAGAATTTTTTACATAAAGAATATTAATATTTACAAGGTAGAATTGTTAAACTAAGGAAAAAGTATAATGTACTGAGATAGATTACTAATATTTTCTTGTAGCGTGTTTTCTTAAAGAGAATTAGCATAATAAAGGTTGAGTAGATATTATTTTATGAAAGAATTTATTAACTATTATGCTTGGATATTGCAAAATTATTAAATACAATGGGCTATGAGAATCCCATTAACAATTTGAAATAATTATATGTGGAGCTAGTTGAAACTTTCAATATAGGGTACACAACATGATTCGAGAGCAACTGTAATACGACAAAATTGGTCAGAACTAGAGACTTGGTCAAAAATTGTAATAAGAGGAGGTATGGTATGCCATCTCTAGTTTTCTATCTAAGAAGTATTGTGATAAATCCCATGTTCATTTAGCTTAGCTAGTTTAACCATGATGTTTGGTATGGGACAAACGATCATGAGTCATAATGGATATGAGTGATCAAATCGAACTTTAGGGTATTGAAATAGCTCTAGCTAACTTTGGGTAGGGGATAATCATCTAGATACTAGGCATATCCTTTAATGCATTTATTAGAACAATTCAATCAGTTAGTCGAAGGTTTAGTGTGACAAGGAATGGGGAAGTATGCATCCACTCTTTAGATGTTATGGGCCCTAAATGATAACCCAAACCTTGGATCGACCCTCATGCTAGAAAAAGAGGATGTTAAATGAGATAAGTCAATTTTATATAATGGAATATTTTATAGGATTTGGTCAATCTCGTACAATTGGGTGGCTGTATGCAGTAGTCCCGATCCCAAAAGTGGTTTGATATGTCTATATTGATTAAAAAATATTTTTCAAAGATTTATTGGGTGAAGTAAAATGCTATGAACTTGAAAGCATATGCTATGAATATGAAAGCATTTTTAGAAATTGAAAAATTAAAATTAAAAAATATCATGAGAAATTACTTGGCTTATTTTTGTAGTGCAACCAGGTTAGTAGACTTGGATTGTCATATTGAGGAAGATGAAGAGTATATTTTATAGAAAAAATAAAAAATATTTATGATATAAAGGCATGTTAGATACATTTTCTTTATATTATTAAAAATAAATAGGGTTTTGAAAGGGACCGCACAACCTTTTACATCAACTCCAAAAAGGAGAAAACCAGAAGAAAAACACCACTACTAAGATACCAAAAACCCCCCATGGGGACTAAAAGAGATGCAAAACACAAAAAGTAAAATCTAACCAGAAAGGAGGGATAGAAGACAAGAAGGGACAAGAGGAGAATCGATAAAGTTCTACATCAACATATCAATCTCTTAAATTACCTTACCCAAAATCTAGGATACCTCTAAATAATCTAATAAAATATTTATCGAACTTCAGATTTATCATAGTTTACCAAAGGTGGAAGTCATAGTGATCTTAATCACCTTAACCATACCTTGAAAGAAGGCATTATGGACGAATCAAAGAAACTACCACACCTTATAATCACTACATAAAACCACCTCCCAATAGAAGAAGACAAATGACAACCTGGCAAACATCCATCAAAGTTTTGAAGCAGTCTTCCACGACGACAAAAAAATGACCAAAAAGAGAAATAAAATAAACCAACCCAACATAGATAAAATGGAAAGGATGATCCCCCTCACTAAATATAAACCTCGAGACAAGACTCAAAAAATTGAAGCAAATATTGACAAATATAAAATGAACTTTGGGGAGAAAACCCAAAACTGATACACAAAAAAAAAGAAACAAACATCAAACACCAATGGAGGTACTAACATAAAGGATTTGCAACTGAAACTTGAAATTGAAAATGCTCCACCTAACTCGGACAACACCATAAATTCCTCATGACCCTAAGAAAATAAATCCTAGTACGATCTAAAATAACATCATACTTAGGACACCAATGAACTAACTAACAATTAAAATCTCATTCCTGGCTTAAGCGGTAGACTAAAATATTCATACCACCAAACCCCATAAAGCACTACTATAAACCACCAAATGTACCAAGCATACCTCCTCTAGAGTGTCACTCTATCAACCTTATAACAATAATTATGGTTTTTCTTTATTAGAATGTCTCATTACCTCGATCAAGAAATCACTCTACCATACCAAAAATCCTTGCTAAGAAGCTTCGAGATTCACCATTAAGTTTACCATCACCTTGCCTTCCCTAAACACATGATAAAATGAAACATTATCAAGGGAATGAATGTTCTATTTCACTTCATCAATCAGATTAAACACCTTCCAGCTAACCTGGTTGGCATAATTGAGCATATTAATCACATTTAAAGAATCACCCTCGATAATAGCATTGTGGACCCCAATATATTTGACAAAAAAATCCTTTTAAATTTCACTCTCACATTTGTAAACTACAATGTTTGATAACCAAGGTTTTCCACGTACACTAGAATCAACATTTTATTACTTTCATGAATTAACCCCCTAGAATTACCCATCCCTATGTTTACGTTATATGCACCATTGAAATTTAATTTAAACTAACCTTCTAGCGATGGGGACCATCACACCGAGATTCTTGGGTTAGGAACAAGAAGAGCCTGGGCCACCAGACTAAAACCAAGTCTATCCTCGAGCCTAACTTCACTAGGGCACCGGGATGATAAAATATCTAAATCCATAAACAAGGACATAACATTCTCCACCACCTTCCATAAAATTCTATCACTTATTATTTTGACCTCCCTTTCCTTATTTTTGAAGAATCTCACATTTCAATCCTTTAAAACACCTAGAGAAGGTGAGGTAATAGGAATTTTCAAAAGTACCTAAGCCGAGGTGAGGAGAAGGGTAACACCCACTGAGTTACACATTTTGAAACCAAATTTTGCAACACCCAAGCCACACCAAGCAATTTAAGAATAGATGAGTAAAATTCCTAAAAAACCTGGCACTTGAGCAACATATGAGACATCGATTCCCAATCCACCTTACAAAGGAAGCATATGTTGACCATATTGAAACCTCTTTTAAGTAAATTTTTAAAGTTAAAATTTTATTCTGCATCGTAATCCAGAAAAATATATTGATCTTTGGGATCACATTCTTAACCTAAATCTTCCCAACAGGAAATTTACAGACCAATCCTAAGCTCAGAATCTCATACGCTGACTTCACTGAGTAAGATCCCTCACTATATCCATCCCACACCAAACGACCTTCAACATCATCTTGTCTCATAGCATAAATATTAATTTCCTCCAACAAAATACTCCACACATGAAGAGCATCTTCGTTCCTTGCAAATGGAGGGGGATTGCACTAGTATTTTTTGCCATCACAAACCTCGAGAAAATCAACCACCATGTAGAAACCCCTATTTTTTAAAATCAAAATTAACTCCCTAAAACATAGATCTTCAGAAATTGAATGCTCTCTAAGCCAAGAGTCCTTCCAAAATTTAGCTAACCTACCATTGCCTATCAACCATTTGCAATTTTCATTAAGGAAATATTTGGATTTTTCTAGGCTTTGCCAAAATGATGATCTACCATTCGGAAGGAAATCTGATAAAAAATTCAAAGTTGTACTTGCCACTCAGGATCTTGCACCAAAGGCGATAAACACTAGGAGAAACCTTCTAGCAAATATTTACAACCAAAACCTTATTCATCTTGGTTGCACTCTTTAAATTCAATCCCCCCTCATTTCTTCTACAAATTTAATCCCATGAGATCAAATGGAATTTCCATTTCAACTCAGGACCTGCCCAAACAAAAGCCTTACAAATACTATCGAATTTCACTGCAACTCTTCTTGGGAGATTAAAATGGGATAGAAAATATATAGGAATACTCTACAAGGTACTTTGAACCAACACAACCTTACCATCCTGACTGAGGAGTACCATTTTCTAGAAATACAACTTCCTTAGAACTCTTTCAACCATCGAAGTCCAGAAATAATATCTGATATGACCAACAAAGAGCACGAGTCCCAAATAGGAAGCTGGAAGAGAAGCTAACCTGCAATTCTAAATTATAGCTATTTTTTGCTAATGGTCCATGAGGGTATTGATAAAGTAGAGGTTAGTTTTAATGAAGCTAATATGTTGATCGACCACCCTATCACAGTATTCTAAGAGGAACTTAATTTATCTAGCTTCCACAACCAAAGCTACATATGATAGAAGGGTATCATCAAAAAACTATTGATGAGAAATTGGATTACAAGGTAGGGTGAGATGGATGCCAATATCATGTTTTCTCCACAATAATGATCTCCCCAAGGCTTCTACGATCAGAATGAATAAGAAGAGGGATAAGGGATCACTTTGACGAATTCTGTAATAGGATTTAAAGAACCCAATAGTAGAGTCATTGACAAGGACTGAGATCAAGCTATCAAAACATAGGCCTCTACCAACTTTAAGCAAGCATCATTGAAGACAAATTTCCTAAGCACTCTAAATAAGAATGACCAAGATGCCTAGTCATAAGCCTTATTCATATCCAGTTTTAGAAAAAATGCAACCCTCCCACTCTTGTGGACAGAATGCAATAACTCATGAATAGCAATGGCTCCATACAAGATCTATCTCCCAAGAACAAACCCACTTTGGTCATCGTCAATCAAAAATAGGACAAGAGTCTTAATCCTATTGACCATCACTTTGGATAGAAATTTACACACCATATTACATATTTTATTGGTCTAAATTTGATGAAATAAGATGGTCTAGCTTTATTCGTAATGAGGGCAAGAAGGGTTGAATTCAACTCCTTTGAAATCACTAAAGATCACAGGGTATATTTTATCACATTGCACAGATCTTCTCCACAAATATGATAGAATATTATGAAAAATATGGGAGGAAAAACATCCAAACTAGGATCTTTGTGAGACCCTATCGAATTTAGCACTTTTTGGGTCTCATTATTTGAGAAAGGAATTGAAATCCTATAATTCATCTCATTGAAAATGATCCTTGGAATAGCCTCTACCAAAAAATTATTTTCTTTGACATCTTGATCAGGAACCAAACACAGTAAAGAATTAAAAAAATCAATAGCTTCCTCCCTGATTTCCAACACATCCAACGTGACACCTCCAACAAACTTTACAATATCTTTGATTCTATTTTGACTTCTACGATGCAAAGTTGAAGCACAAAAGAAACAAGAGTTGTGGTCACCCTCTTTAAACCAAAGCTCCCTTCACTTTTGCTTCCAAAAAATATCTTCCTCCACTTGCTTATTGTGCAACTTAGAAAGAAGGGTTTTTTCCTCCCAAAGCATCTCCTCAGAGCAACCTCGAGATTCCACCAAGGCTTATATATTATTAAGTTGAAAAAATGGGTTTTTTTTTCTCCAAAGATGTTACCAAAGGTGATATTATTCCACATATTGAGATTAAGCTTGAGCTTCCTTAATTTTTCAATAAGTTTATACATCCCTTCCTAAGGATGGGCTTCCTTCAAGTGAGTTTCAAAATTCAGGTGGGAACACCACATAACCTCAAACCTGAAAGGTCTCAGAAGGAAAGGGAGATTAATTGGAACTTCAAGCCATAAAGGATTATGGTCAGACCCAATCCTGGGTAGCTTTGATAGCAATGCATCACCAAATAGATTGACACTAGAATTGGAGATAAAAATCCTTTCTAATATGCTTAAAAAAAGACTGCTACCTAGTTTGCAATTACTCCATGTAAACTTTGCTCCTTTCAAGTCTAGATCACGTAGTTAAACATTATTAATAAATTCAGCAAAATCATTCAGACTTCTTTCATCAACCACATTACCACCTCACTTCTAAGATGGGTATAAATGGTAATTGAAATTACCCACTAACACCCATGCTTCATGCAAGAAGGTTTCGATCATCTCAAGCAAATAAAGCCAAAAAATATGCCAGTCAAGACAAGAATTTGGGGTAGAAATATTCTGCATCACCCACCTCCTTCTTGTATATTTGCACCAAAATAAAATATTTATTACCTGGTTGGATGATGAAATAACATGGCCATCAAAATTTGAAGAATCTAAAAAAAAATGCAGACCTCCTATCGAACCAGAAGCTTCACTAGCCATGAATCCTGAGTCTTTCCACACAATATTATGCATTGACTCCCAAGAAGAAGCTTCTAACTTTGATTTTTGAATACAAAAAAAATTAGGGGACCTCTCCCTCCTCAGAGAAGCTAAAAATAATTTTTGGAGGAGCTATTAAGCCATATGACATTCCAGGAATACACTTTCATTGAAATTTTTTAAAATAAAGCTTCTTTCCTAAGCCCCCAAACTAAGGATATTTGAAACCATCAAGTTTTAGCTATCTATCCTCATTCTCTTCCTCCACCACAAGAAGATCCTAACCACCATTGGCAATAGCCTCCTCTGTGGCTTTATTTCTCCTTGATATACTTGGGGGTCTATCCACTTTTCTTACCACCCCGATATCAATTCGATTTCAATGATGGCTTCTAGTCTTTGGGCCTAGTGAACCATTTTCCAGGTTGGGCTTGGAAGATACCGTAGGCCTATTCATACCAAGCATTAGGGAGCACAAAAATCCCTAGGGAAATATGATTATCTATTAGCCCTAGGAGTCAAGATCCCTCATTACCTATCCATATGTTTGACCTTAGGCTCGTTCGACCCAAGGCACTCAAAAGAATGCTTGAGAGGGAGATCAAACCCACTCTCTAATAGTTTTAAGTGTAAAATAATTTCCATATTATGAAGGGGTTCCATCCCAGGCTCCACCACATTGACCAGGCCATTATCCCATGGAGAAGCAGTAAGTTCCACACCACGGGTACCCCCATATGGTTGAGAAGAAATAATTTCTTTGCCTTTTGAACCTCCTTGGGTCTTCTTATTCTAGAATGGCTTGACTTTCTAACTCTTATATGAGGTCCTCCTTACAGTCGAGTCAGCGTGGTCCATTGATTTCAAATCCTAGAGGATAGTTAGCATTGGAGCCTTCTTCTAAGGGCATAAATTTTGATGATGACCACTCATCCCACACACTTGACATGGCTAAGGTTTTTTTTCATAAACCACAGCCCGAGCCTAGCTTCCAAGGTGAGAAATGAGTTCCACGAAGCTCAAGATTTCCTTTTCAATATTCATCATGATACACATTCTAAAAAAATACCTCCAAGTAGTCAAAAAAGAAGCCCTATCAAAGGAGACAAAGTCCCCAATAGACTTTGTCACTGCCTAAATACTTTTTCATGCCAAATATACATAGGAAACTTAGGTAAACAAACCCAAACTAGAACCAAAATGACCCTCTACAAGATCAGGTTGAAATATGAGCCCCACTTTCTAAGGAAAATGCCACGTTTACCAAAGAACCACACATCTCCCTCTAGAATCCTCCTTCAATCATCTTCATAGGAGAGCCTAATAAAAAACAATTGCAGAGGATAATAGCAAGGTTCAAAGAGCCACTTGGCCTCCACCTAGACATTACCCAATGTTGAAGGACATCTAAGTCCGATCTCTTACCAACAAACTTGCCAACCAGATCCCATGATCCCTTCCCTAGAAGAGATTTTGATCGTACTATCCCAGATGCAGATCTGAAAAGACTCCAAGTTAACTTCACAGGTAGTAAACTCTTCATCCCACTCTGGACCAAACATTGCTTTGGCATAGGAGAGCGAAGGGGGAGAAAACCCCACCTTCACCAACCCATATATAATCTTCTCAGGATCCAAAGAAGGGAAAGATCCAGCAACTCCATACTTACCTATCCAAAATGGATCACCCAGATTAATATCTGCTACCTCCACTTTTGTATCCTCACCGATCGCACCAGGCTACCACATCCTCGCTCCTCGCACATGTTAAATATGATTTAATTAACCTCACAAATGTAATATTATAATATTTGATGGGAGTGACCCCAATAAAAAAAACAAGAAAACTAAAACAATTAAATGTCATCACTCATATACATTCTAGACCTAGATTAACTAAAACTTGAAATTAAAAAACAAATTCAATTTTTAGTAAAACATCTATAACAATTAAACATCCTCATGTATATACATTTAAGACCTATAGTAATTAAGACTCAAATTCAATAAACATCTATATGCATCTTAAACCTATATATTTAAAGCTCTTTCATAAATTAAATTTATAATAAAACATCTAATACATTATTGATGCACATTAAAACTGTATACTAATAAATTTGTGAAGTTCAAAGCAATCCATTTCAATCACATAAACTTAGCTCAAACAAAAAACACTTTACTTTTTATGTATATACATTCAATTTACTCTCTTTTATTATAGTTTTCGTAACTTTAAAATATGTAAGCCAACATGGGAATGGAAGTTCGCAGCGAAACAAAGTTCACAATTAAAAAGTCCATTCAAGAAAATAATTTAAGAAAATAAACTAAAATAGAACACCATAATTATTCAATTAATAAATTTAAACATATCATATTCACTTTGACCGGTTTTATTAACCCCTATTGTGTCCACTTTCACTTGTCTTTCTGAATCTCAAATAACAAGAAACCGTAGAATACGTTACCGGACGACAATCAGTTTGGTAGCATTTGTTTGGATATGGACGCCATTGAATCTCAAATAACAAGAAACTGTAGAATAGGTTACTGGAAGACAATGGGTTTGGTAGCGTTTGTTTGGATATGGATACCATATACCATTATTATTTAATTATTTAATTAAAATTTATAGAGGTTGCATTTATATAAAATAAAGATGACTATTGAAATCTTCTTCACATGGTTTTTAATAAGTTCCTTGAAGATGACAATTTGACTAAATTCCATCCTCACATCTGAAGAACCAGCTCACAGATACCGCCATTTGTTTAACTGATATAAGATATCGTTCACGAAACTCATGTGTGCTGTTCACCAAGACTAGATTTTGGCACTTATCCAGAAGCACACGTTTTCACAGAATCCCACTTTAACCAGAATCGTGGAAAATGTACAAGCTTAGGTGCTGTTGTTATCACCTACCATTTTGGCAATCTTGGCAATTAAAATGTCAATGCAAAGTGTGGAATAAAATTTAATTTTATCCATTTTGCCAGCATACAAAGTTGACTGTTATTATGGTCATATAACGATATAAATAAGATGAAAAATATAACCGAAGGTTATATAATAGAAGGAAGATGGCAAACACAATCGGAGGTATATGATTGAAATAAAATATATAGGAACTTGAATTTTTATTAAAATTAAATATAATCCGAAGCACAACGTAGATCACTCTTCCTATGATTAAATTTTTTTAATTACAAGGTGGAAATTGAGATTTAACACTGGCCAGGGCGGAGGCTTTTGAGGAACGACCCGCTCTTGGAAATCTCGCGCACGGGCTTATCGCTTAAACGGATCGCGTTATATGACCAGGCGCCTGCTATCGCACCCAAAATGGGAGCCACCATGTATATCCAGAAGTGCTTGTATTCGTTGCCTGCCACTGCAGACCCTATGCTTCTCGCCGGATTCATCGACGCCCCTGATATTGGTCTGCACAAAGAGAATAGTTTAAAAAAAAAAAAAATTAAAAACTCAAATTCCATAGTTATGAAATACTAAAATATCATTGAATGATTGATGAATAGGAGCCAGTCTGTATACCCAGCCACAATCACGTTCATTGCAACCGTGGTTCCCACCGCCAATCCTGCCAATTCCCCTATCTGCGTCAACATAAAATTCAATTGCACCGAATTTCCTTTCAGGTCTTCAGTATGGGACATGCAATTTATATATATATATATATATATAACTAGAGAGGTTATTATACAAAATTCATAATTTCTATCACAGACCCCACCATTGCCTAGAAGCCTCCGGAATTGTCTTTGGAGCATACGACATGGAGGTATCTACAAGATCTAAGGTTTGAATAGAGTAATTTTACAGACAGTAAGGTTAAACACTGTATTCCTATGAGGAGCGTTTAGATAAACACATAGTGGAGGGGATAGGGTATAGGTTGCATTAGAGGGGTAAGGTTAAACATACTAATGAAAAATTGATGAAGTAAATCTATGGTAAACAAAATTGTTTCATATAACTTATGTTTATGAATTCTTTGTATGAATCGAATGTATGCGGATATGAGAATATGTTTAAAACAATTTTAATGGCGATGGCGATGAATTCGAAGCTTTACCGCTCGGGTGTCGGTAGCGACTGCGCAGACCACAAACATAAGCAGAAACGTAATGATGATCTCCAACACGAAGGACTGGATGGCCGTGCCTGCCGGCACGGTTGCTGCCATGTGTGATATGTCTCCGAACATGAGACGGAGGACAAAGCCGGCAACGATCGACGCCATAACCTGAGCCGCTATGTAGCCTGGAACCTGTTATTCCATCTTAACACTGTCAATCCACCCAATTCATATAAGGAAATGTTAAAGCCAAAATATATATATAGATAGACGAGGATACAGACGTTATTCAATGGAAATTTCTTGAGGGTTGAAAAGGCCACTGTAACGGAAGGGTTAAAATGAGCCCCAGAAATATGACCAAGGGAGTAGACGAGTATCATCACCGCCATTCCCCACACAAGCGACACCCCAAGATGAGTGATTGAGCCATCTGTCTTCTTGTCGATCAAAACCGATCCGCACCCTGCAAATATCAGGAAGAATGTCCCTATGAATTCTGCTCCCACCTAAGGAAAAAAAAAAAAGCAAACAAAACATTAGTAAAAACCAGACTAGAAACCATGAAAATGCTATTGAGGATTGGGATTCAAAGATACAATTCAAAGGGTAGGATTGACCTTCTTAACAAATTCAGATGACACGAAAGATGCCACGGTTGATTGAGAATGGCTTTCGATTCTACCGCCCTCCACATCTCTTGGACTGAAGTTTCCTCCCGAGTTGTTCTCTGTAGTAGCCATATTCAGCCCTAGATCGCACCCTCTCCAAACAAGATCTCTCTCTGTCACTGACGTCTAAGTCTTTGTCTTCTTTAAAGGATATGAAAAATGACAGGCAGTTCCGAATCTTTCTCTTCTTTCGCCAGAGGACAGTGGATTTCGCCTTTGACATTGTCAGCGATGCCTAAAATCTTCATCGTTTATATCCATATGGTTCCTTGCTATGCAAGGTTCGTTGCTTGAATTTAAAACACACAGGGTTAGGGAATTCTTGACTTGACTTCCTCTTGACTTGATTGCTTAAGCTTCCCGTGATTTAAATAAGGCTTTCAACATTTTCAAGGCGACACATAACGTACATAACATCAAAACCTCCTATAACACACGTACACGTGATTGAGATTTGTTATTCGAATTGTTTCGTGTCCTCTATCACACGGCAGAGATTTGTTATTTGAATTGATTTGTCTCCTCTTTCAGGCGGCTTATGGTTTCATGATGCACGTCATCGTCTTATTCATGTCTTTAAAATATTATTATTTTTCGTTTTGTTTTTTAAGCTTAGTCCTATTTCTGGCTATGTTTTTGTTTCTATATCAATATTTTGTAGGTCTTTTTTCCTCTTTTTAGTTTTATTTTTTATTCCCATCGATACTTTTATTTTCATTAATTTTTTCAATTTTGTGATGTTTGATGCACATTATTTTCTCTTTCATGTATTTAAAATATTATTATTTTTTGTTTTCTTTTTTTAAGTTTAGTTTTATTTTTTTTTCTTAAGTTTTTGTTATTTATATCAATATTTTTTTAGGTTTTTTTTAGTTTTTATTTTCATTCCCATCAATACTTTCATTTTCATTTTTTCAATCTTGTGAGGTGGTTTAGAGTAAGACTTATAATCTTTAGGTTTATTTTTACTAGAAAAGATTTAAAATGTAAAAAATAACCTCAAAACCACGTTTTTGTTTTTTTATATATATGTTGCATGTGAAACTTTAAAGTGCAAAAATGCTTTTTTATAACACTTGCAAGCTTATTACGACTTTCACGTAGGAGAGAATTCTGTATTACTTGAAGATCATTATCCTATGAATAATCTTGATATATTATGTTATCCTTGTTTTAGGATTTTCTTTCACATCTTCCGTTACATCTTTAATTCCTTTTGAACATGCACTTATGCATTGTATTTTCCCAACACTTATATCCTTCTATGTTTCTTCTAACAGTTGATCTAAGTGAGCTACGGTGATGGATGATGTTGTAGATAGGTTTTCTTTACCTCTTATTTTCGAACAAATATCTTTGAACTAACTTAACTTCAATTACTATATGTTTTTCTTGCTTCATCTTGAATTAAAGCTTATGACCAAAATTTTTTCTTTTTTCATAGATTTCACTTTGAAAACTTTGCTCTTATTTAATTAGTCCTTCCTTGATGAATTTCAAAAGCGTTTTTCTAATATTATTCAAAATATCATTGTTGATAAACTAATGTGGAAGTTCAAAAAGCCTAACCCATTTTTAATATTATTCAAAATATCATTGTCAATAAACTAATATAGAAATCCAAAAATCCAAACTCATACCAAAGCTTCTTGATAGTTTCTATCTTAATATAAAAAAATGTATTCCATGGTCTTAAATAAAGGACATCTCTCTTCAAATCTTGCCAAGGGATACATGGATAAAATCCAACCTTGGTTGTAAACCACTATATGGTGTTGATGTAATACGGATGGGGCCCATTCTAATCCCATATAACCAATTGAAAAAAAAACATCTCTCCCTAAACCATGGGCCACTACCCATTATTTTATCCATGATTTCTAAATTAAAAAAGATGAAAAAATATTTAAGAGCAAAAGTCATAGCATAATTTGAATTCAATTCCCACTTTCACTTGATCTAAGTTTTAATCTCCAAAAATCCTAACTAAGATCTATGGAACATACATATTAACCCTCTTCTTTTAAGAACCATTATATCATGCTCAATCATCTCATCGCTAATAGTAGAACTTTCCATGTGCTCACTCTTTTGCTTATCTCCAAATATCATGCTCAATCATCTCATCACTAATAGTAGAACTTTCCATGTGCTCACTCTTTTGCTTATCTCCAAAATGAGCCTCCATACTTACATTAGGGTATCCTTACTTCCCATTAGAGATTTCAAATGCAATTTTATTTCCATACTAGATTGTGGGACTCATTGGCTGGAGCTCCATACCTAACACTTGCTTCTATCTCACACTCCCTCAATCATCTTTGAGTCACTCCTAGCTCGTAGTTGATCCTATCTTGTACTCCCTCTAGGCCGGCACTAGCTTCTATCTCTTCTTTTCCTAGACATGTTTCACTTTAATGACTTTCCAAAACCAAATAAGAGTTTGAAATATTAATATACTTTGAATGATTCCATTATTTTTTCTATAACTAAAAATATATAACTTTCATACTAATCCCCTTTAGTTTATTGTATACTCCATAACATTCCAAGTCTTCTCCCAATAAACTCTTTATAGTTAACCTTTTTTATTTAACACATAAACTTTTTAAAGAGATGGTCACAATCACACTATTTTATAGTTACTTACAAAATTAGGGTTCAAACCATAGGGACTGCTTCCATCAAACCTATTCTACTTCGTTATTGTTGATTGTATATGAAGGGGACTATGGTGGGGTGGGGTGGGGTTTGGAGACTAGTACGATCATCATCGGTCTAACACACACTAAGAAAATTCAAACTACTACCTTTGCAAACAGACTACCTCGAACATAGGTTAGTCAGTGCCTAACCAGACAAACACTTACCAATCCACTAACCCACAAAAACTGAACTTTGTGAGTTAATGATGGAGCCATCGGTCTTTCTTGTGGATCAAAACCGATCCGCACCCTGCAAAGGAAGAAAGTCCCTATGAATTCTGCTCCCACCAATTTAAAAAAAAACAAACAAACAAAACATTAGTAATAACCAGACTAGAAAGCTTGAAAATGATATTTGAGGATTGGGATTCAAAGATACAATTAAAAGCCTAGGATTGACCTTCTTCACAAATTCAGCTGACACGAAAGATGCCACGGTTGATTGAGCATGGCTTTCGATTCTACCGCCCTCCACATCTCTTGGACTGAAGTTTCCTCCCGAGTTGTTCTCTGTAGTAGCCATATTCAGCCCTAGATCGCACCCTCTCCAAAGAAAATCTCTCTCTGTCACTGACGTCTAAATCTTTGTTTTCTTTTAAGGATATGAAAAATGACAGGCAGTTCCGGATCTTTCTCTTCTTTCGCCAAAGGACGGTGGAATTCGCCTTTGACATTGTCAGAGCTGCCTAAAATCTTCATCCATTGTATCCTCTGCCTAAAATCCTCATTGTTTATATCCATATGGTTCCTAGCTATGCCTTTTCGCTGCTTGAATTTAAAAAACACAAGGTTAGGGAATTCTTGGCTTCCTCTTGATTTGATTGCTTATGCTTCCCGTGATTTAGATAAGTCTTTCAACATTTTTAAGGCGACACATAACGTACAAAACATCAAAACCTCCTATAACACACTCACAGATGATTGAGATTTGTTATTCGAATTAATTCGTCTCCTCTCACACGGCAGAGATTTGTTATTTGTTATTTGAATTGATTCGTCTCCTCTTTCACACGGCAGAGATTTGTTATTTGTTATTTGAATTGATTTGTCTCCTCTTTCACACGGCAGAGATTTGTTATTTGTTATTTGAATTGATTTGTCTCCTCTTTCACGCGGCTTATGGTCTCGTGATGCACGTCATCGTCTCATTCATGTATTTAAAATATTTTTAGTAATACTTTTTATTCATGCATTATCGATGTATTTAAAATATTATTATTATTATTATTATTATTATTATTAATATTAAGTTTAGCTCTATTTCTTGCTAAGTTTTTGGTTTTTATATCAATAATTTTTTAAGATTTTTTTCCTTTTTGTTTTTTTAGTTTTTATTTTCATTTCCATCAATACTTTCATTTTCATTAATTGTTTCAATCCTATGAGATGCTTCATAGTAAGATTTATAATTTTTAGGTTTATCTTTACTAAAAAAGATTTAAAATGTAAAGAATAATCTCAAAACCATGTTCTTCTTTCTTTTTTATGTTGCTTGTGAAACCTGAAAGTGCAAAAATGCTATTCCATAGCACTTACAAGCTTATTACCACTTTCATTTTTATTAGTACGAGAGAATTCTATATTACTTAAAGAAAATGAAGATCATTGCCCTAGAATAAACTTGATCTATTATGTCGTCCTTGTTTTAGAAATTTTTTTCCACATATTCCTTTACACCTTTAATTCCTTTTGAACATGCACTTATGCATTGTACTTTTCCAATGCTTATATCCTTCTTTGTTTCTTCTAAGAGCTACGATGGTGGATGATGTTGTAGATAGGTTTTCTTTGTCTCTTATTTTGTAACATAGCTTCTATTTTTATATGATTTCCTTGCTTCATCTTGAATTTCAGTTTATGACAATTTTTTTTTCTTTTTTCATAGTTTTCACTTTGAAAACTTTGGTCTTATTTAGTTTGTCCTTCCATGATGAATTTCACAAGATTTTTTCTAATATTATTCAATATATATATATATATATATATATATATATATATATATATATATATATATATATATATATATATAAGCGAAAAACCCCTTGCGAGGCCGCCTTGGTCTGAGAGACCACGAACAGGGGGTTCTACATCGTCAAAGTCACCCGGGAGTCGCACCCGACCCTACCAAGCACCAACATTATCAATTGGATTTTGGATACTCAATTCAGCTTTTTGGTAGGATGGAGATTTGAACCTGGGACCTCCCTTGAAGGATTGCCCTCTCCTCTCCAACTCACCTACAACACCGGGTTTATTCAAAATATTATTGTCGATACAAAAAGCCTAATCCATATCGAAAGCTTCTTAATAGTTTTTATCTCAATAGAAAAAATATATTCCATGGTCTTAAATAAATGACTTGCACTCCCTCATGTTTTACACTTGATCCTAGCATGCACTCCCTCTAAAAAAAATTATTCCATGGTCTTAAATAAAAGACTTGCACTCCTTCATGGTTGAAACTTGATCCTAGCTTGCACTCACTCAAGGCTGACTTCATGCTCACTTTTATCTCTTCTTTTTTTAAATATTTTTCACTTTGATGAATTTTCAAAACCAATATTTGACACATTCTTGATAATATTTTGAAATATTAATATATTTTAAATGAACCCATTACTTTTTCTTATCAAATGACATTTATATATAATAATCAAATTATTGTAATACTAATGTAATAAAACTTGTATTTTTTATTTTTTTAATAACAATGTATACATATACATAAAACCTAAACTTGTATTAGATTTGTATGCTTATTAAAAATGAAATCTTGCTTCTCATTTAGAGCACCTCTATTATTCAATTAATTATGATGTTGCATATTTAGATCTAAAGTTATATTTTTAATGAAAAATCTTACTTCTCATATAAATTACTATTTCTGACCACTTCACCAAATCTCTTTATTTTTTTAATTATTAGGATACTATTATTTACAAGTTGGAATAGCAAGAGCACTTGTTTCATCTTTTTAACTTTCTAAAAAATATTCTTAACTCTAAAACACAAGATTCAAAGAACTAACCATTTTTTGTTACAATAGTAAAAGAGCATTTAAACCAAATATCCTAAATTATATGTTTGTATTGGTTGTCCAAATTAGTCAAAATTTAGATTTACTCACCAACCTACTCAATTCTTTCAAAAACAGTAGCCATGCCACTATACCACTATACCCCTACCTCCTTCTTGGCACCCATATTAGCTAGGAAGTCTACCATTGTATTTAAAGCTCTACCCACATAAATTGGTATCACATCATCTAATTCACTCCATAACTTTTTAATTTGAGTGATAAGAATCTGCAACCTGCATGTCTCCAAAGGAAAGTTCCTTATGCAATCCAGAGCTCCTACCAAGCTCCTACCAATATTTGGGAATCATATTTTATAAATATCTTCCTATAGCCTTGTCTTATTGTCTAGATAGAATTAAATTTAATAGTTAAGGCTTCTGCTTTATTATTCATGGCATTTCCTAGGACCTATAGTTCCTAATGGAGTATTTTCACACAATTATTCTAATAGATCACTTCAATTCTAATTCTACTTGGATTACTTTTTACAACTCCATAAATAGTTTTTTTAATATAACCTTTTAGAGGTGTTTTCTAACTAGATTAATCCTGCCTCCTGTATTTTATCTTCCTTCTCTGTTGTCCCTATATCATCCTTAGTTTCTTCTTTAGCATACAATGCCATAGTTTTTTTGACTTTGCTCAAAATGACTTACCAAATATCATCCAAGGATGATAAAGTTTCTCTAAAAATTTTGTTGTTTCTCTCTAGCCATAGTTATCACCAAATATTTTTTAATTTAAGCTTCCCTCTGATATGAAGAGCTTTAATTTAAATTTATCCCTCTTCCATATTTTCCAAATATTAATTTGTACCATTGGATCAAATTTTATAAGCTAAAATGTATCTCTCCTAAATCTGAGATGTAAACAGGCACTCAAACATCGGACAGTCATATGTTTCCTCACTTTTGTAGCATGAAATATACCAGGATGGAACAACGATTCTCCTACACATTAGATTATCAAATGTAAGAATTATATTATGCATGAACTACCAGGCAAAAATATTACTTTTGGCTCACCCATAAACTACCAAATATTTCTCAATTCTCAACCTAATATACATAAATAGGTTCTAAAAATATTTTTTAATTAATTATATATATATAAAATATTGTTTTCACTATGTGATTTAAAAGAGAAGAGAAAATTTTAAAAATTCCTTTGTAATCGTGCAATGTTTGTTTGAAGATTATTGAATGCAATTTATATCATTATTAATATTTTTATTTTTAAATAATGGTGATGTCTAGGTGAACTCATTCTATTTTTATATTAAAAATTTGTTTCATAGAGTTTAACAAAAGCAATTTATGTTATTAATTCAATGTTCATTACACATTATATTTTATAGCTTTTATTGGCATGATTAATTCTTTTTAATATATATATTTATATAATATAATAAAAATTTGTTTAAACTATGTTAAGAAAAGATGATTTTGGATTTGTCTCAAGGGTTCAAAGGCTCTTTTTTGGCACGATTCTTGGGATGGTTTCCCTATAATTTTATCTATGTTTCCTCATTTTTAGTAGCTATGTAATTGTTCCTTGGTTGTTGGTTGGTACAGGGTGATGGATTATAAAGTTGCCAAAAGAGTTGGGTAGGTGGAGGTAGTTAAGTGGAAATATCCTAGAGATTGGCTGGCAGGTGTTTCTGTTCATGATAGAGAAGAGTTGAATCATATTTTGTCTGCTAGGGAGTGCTCTTATTTACAGGATGATGATTTTTTGGCTTGGAGTCTGTACCCTAGAGGGGTTTTCATAGTGGCTTTTGGTTACTGTATTTTAGATAGATAGCATTTTAGGGATGATGGGGTTCCTTTGTGGAAACAAGTTTGGATACATTTTTTTGGCCCAAATGCAATTTCTATTTGTGGTTGGTTACTAGGAATAGACGTCTTACCAAGGATAATATGTAAAAAGATTTTTTCAGGGTCTTTCATTTTGTTTCCTTTGTGAGAATAGTGATGAATATTTAGGGCATTTTCTCTTATAGTGTTCATTTACATGGGAAATATGGCATATTTAGTGGAGGGTGTGGAAATAGTCTTATTATTATGCCTTTTCTCTTGTTGAGTTTTGGAGGAGTTTAGGAAGACCTCATGCTAAGGCTTTTTTCTTTAATTTAAATGGAGTATTGGGCCCTCATGTATTATATGGCAGTTTTGGCTTGAAAGAAATCGAATAATTTTTCAAGGTAGAAAGTTAACTTTTTATCATATTTGACAGAGGATTATTGGTATTATTCAAGAAACTATTTCTTCTAAATGTCAAATCAGTCTTCCTTTGGAGCAGTGTGATATTTTGATGATGTAGAAATTGGGTTTAGTGGAGAATGACCCTCATCCTCCTTTATCAATCGGGAGAAGAGGCCTCAATCAAAAAGTGGAGAGATATGAGAGATGACATCCTCCACCTCTAGGGGGTTTTAATATTAATATTTATGGATCTTCTAGAGGGAATATTGGATATGCAGGTATTGATGGTGTTGGGAGAGATAGTAGTGTTGTAGCTCTTTTCATTTTATCCTTTTATTAGGGAAATCAAACTAATAATTATATGGAGGCCCTTGATATTCGTTTTGCTTTAGAATAAGGTTATGCTCTAGGATGGCAGAAGATAATCTATGAGTTGAACTCTTATATTATTATTAATTTTTTGAAGATTCATAATATTTCTAATATTTATTGGTAGTTGACGTTAGTGGCTCGATATATCATTCAAATTTATCAGCATCTAGAGTTTATTTTATTTGTTCATATTCCTAGGGAATGCAATAATGTGGTTGATTGTTTGGCAAAATGGGCTTTTGAGTTTTAGAGAGACTAGAATGTTAGGGAATAGGATCAGATTCCATTGGATTGTTCTCATCATCTTGCTAATTTGTTTGCTACAAATATGCATGGTTGAGACTATTGTTTGTTGGGTGTCTTTTGGTCGGGTGGTCGGTGGTGTTGGAAGTATCTTTCTTTTGGAACATAAGGGGTATTATTTTGGTATTATCTATTTCATGTATAGTTTTATTGATTCAATAAATTTTTACCAACATAAAAAAAAATTATAGGTATGACAATATGTGGTAATTATAAAATAAGAGTATAGATTTATTTATTAAGTGTATTTATTTTTCAATTGTTTTTATATAACTTGTATCATAGTTTACTTCTCTATACCATTTATTTATTAGCAGAGCAAACCACTATTAGATTGATTTCAATATGAACAAATATTAAAATAAGACCAATAATAGCCTATTGATATAGGATCATGAAATATATTCTAACCGAAATTATATGCTAACAATAATATATTCCTAGCACCTAATAATACTCCACAAATTAAATAATGGAATAAAAAGTTGGTATACACTAACATCCCTCCTTATTACATTATTTTGAAATACAAATGAAGTTACAAATAACTCAAATTTAACATGTGCAATGTCCTTAGTAAAAATATCCACAACTTAAGAATTGGTGGGAACGTATTGAAGCTGAATTTGGTGCCTTGGAACTTCATCTCAAATAAAGTGATATTGAGTATGAATGTGTTTGGTGCATTCATGATGCATTGGATTATTAACGAGTTTCAAAACACCCTGGTTATCACAAAACAAGTGAATTGGATATTTGGATGGAAGACTCATACTTGTCAAGATGTGATGCAACCATATCGCCTCACACACTGATTCACGTGTGGTGCGATACTATACCTCTATAGATGAAATAGCAATCACCTTTTGCTTCTTACTGTACCAAGAGATAGGACCATATCCAAGATGAAAAATATATCCTAAAGTTGACTTTCAATCATCATATGATCTGGCATAGTCAAAGTTCATGTATCCTTGCAAGAATAATTGATCATTTTTCTTGTACTCTAGGCCATACTCAATAGTACCACGAACATAGTGAAGAACACATTTTGCTACTTTCCAATGAGTGACCTTAGGCCCTTCCATGAACCTCAAAAGATAATTTATAGTAAAAACGATATATGGCTTAGAATTTTTTAGATATATGAGACTCTCGATCAGTTGGTGATAGAGAGTACTATCTACCTACGATGAATCATTATTACCATGATAACTGAAGCCCTGATTCCATCGAGTTACCATTGGCTTACAATCAGTCATGCGATACTTTTCTACCAATGTCTTCACATAATTTTTCTATGACACCTTGATGCGGTGCTTCTTGTGGTTCACTTCCAAGCTAAGTCAATAGTGGAGAAGTTTCAAATCTATCATCTCAAAAAATTTGCACAAGTCACTTTTGAAGGAAGTTTTCAATGTTTTTGAGTTGCCTATGATAATCAGATCATCCACATACAGTATAAGTAACATTATTTTAGAATATTATTTCTTGAAATAGAGATTTGTATTTGAAGGACTTCTCTTAAATTTATGTTGCAATAGGTGATCATCCATCCTAATGTACCATGCTCATGGAGATTATTTCAAACCATACAAGGACTTGAATAATTTTTAAACCTTTTGCTCTTGGCCTTCCACTTCAAATCCTTCAGGTTGTGACATATACACCTCCTCTTTGAGATCACCATTCAATAAGGTACTCTTGACATCCATCCAATGTACTTTCCACCCAAACTATGCTATCATAGCATAAAGAACTAGAATGGTAGTCATCCGAGTAGTAGGTGTAAAAGTTTCCTCATAGTCAATGCCTTCTTTTTATGCGTAACCATTTACAACAAGATGGTCCTTATCCTTATAAATTGTTCCATTTGCCTTTTAATTTATTTTGTATACCCATTTATAGCCAATGGACTTCTTTCCATGCGACAGATCAACAAGCTTCTAGGTCTAATTTTTCTTTAGAGACATGTACTCTACATCCATAGCAGTCTTCCATTGTGGCTCACTAAGAGCATATTATACTATGATGGGTTCATGCTCATAAAGTGAATATATAAAAACCCTATCATCATCCACTTTCGTATCATTTATTTCTCTCTCCATATCTATAGAAAGCTCCTCAAAGTATTGACAAAGTTCATCAACCTTAGTAGTCTATGTTGCAGCTTTCTCTTGTTAAGCCATACTACGAGTACAAGGTCTATTCAAATTCATATCTGGTGGCATGGATATCTTTGAGTCTTTGATAGTACTTGTATACCACTTAGGAATATTTTTCTGTAGGGAAGAAGAAGAAGAAGACTTCTCAACTTTAGACTCCTCAAAATCTAGGTATACATCGGATGTGTTTTATGACATGAAAGATTCATCAAAAACAACATCCCTACTGATATGAATCCTCTTGGTCAAAGGATCAATCAACCGATAACCCTTAGAATGCTGATCATATTCAATAAGAACATATTGCAAGGTCTTATCATCTAGCCTTTTTTCTTTTGGTATGTGCACAAAAGCCTTACATCCAAAAATATGTAGATGAGAGATGGAGGGTTTCCAACCACTCTATGCTTCCTATGGAGTTATTCCTTTTAGCGCATTTTTGGATGCCCTATTCAGAAGGTACACTATGGTGGTGATAGCTTATGCCCAAAATTGTTGCTCTAGATGATATCCTATAAGCATACAACAAACCATTTCCATTATGGAACGGTTCCTCTGCTCAACAACTCCATTTTTCTATGGAGTATAAGTAGTAGTGATATATCTCTTGATACCATGTGTATTCAAATATGTAGAAAATTCCTTAGATGTGAACTCCCTCCTCAATCTGAGTGGAGAGTCCTTATAGAATTTCCTGACTCCTCAATATATTTATTGAATTGATGGAAGTAACTAAAAGCTTCTGATTTTATATGAGGAAATAAAAACCACATTTTCTATGAGTAGTCATCTAAAAACAACTAAAAGTACCTCTTCCCCCCATAATTGTTTGGTGTGAAAGGTCCACACAGATCGGTGTGAATTAACTCCAAAGGTTTCTTTGCTTGTGAAGAGGTTTTTTTAAATGGTACTCTATGTTGCTTCCCTGCTAAGCAATCAGAGCACAGTGGAAATATAGATAAAAGGGAAGGAAGGCCCTTTACCATCTCATATTTATGTAGTTCAAGTAAATATCCAATACTTAGATGCATGTATCTCTTGTACCAAAGTGAAGTTACCTCCTTTATATAGGTTATCATAGCAATATGAGGGGTGGATATAACATCTAATGTAAACAATCCATGCTTGTATGAAGCTATTGTGATGTGTTTATCCCTATTTGTGATAAATAAATACTTCTTTCCATCCTCAACACAAAAATCAACAACCATACTCTTATCTAAAATTTGAGCGACTGATAATAAATTGTTCGTCAATCTTAGAATATAGAGGACTCGCTCAATCTGACATTGGCCATTTAGAAGGTTGATTAAAACCATACCCTCACCTTGAACCTTGTATATTTTATCATCAGTAATAGTGATGGGTTTACCTTCGTTGGTTTCATATGTCTCAAACCACAATTTGTCACCAGTCATATGCTTACTAGTGCTACAATCAACATACCACACAAGATACTTTGGTTTTGAGGTTGTGTTAGTCATGAACACCATGTGTACCCACTAAAAATTTGAATCTAATTCTTTAAAAGCAAAATTCACCTTGGATTATTTTTTTTTTTCTATGGTTTGTTATGGCCCTTATTCTTAGGTTGTTTATTCTTATAGCAACATCGATTGGTGTCATGGGTATATTTCTCACAAAATTTACAATATATCTTCATTTATTCAAGTTGCTTTCCCTTGGAATCCTTGAAAGAATTTCCTCCCTTATAAAAATTACCTTTCTTCTTGGAACCCTTATTATTGGAATTAAGGGTTGTATTATAAGCTTCATCTTTGTGTAGTTGGTGGGCCTCCTCTTCTTGAAGCAAATTGACCAACTCAACAAAGGTAACTTGTCTTTATGACACTTGAAGGTAAGTTATCAATATTATATATGAATTAGGTAAACCTCTCAAAATAACTAAAGTTAGGAGTTTATCTTATACAATCTCTCCCATAGAATTCAACATTGAATTCAACTTAGCCACTCTACAAATAAAAAGTTCAACTATCTCTCCATGTTTCATACTCAAACTATGAAGTTGATATTGAAGGTGAAGAATGGTGGAATAATTATTACCATCATAGATGGTCTTAAGGGCATCCCATGACTCTTTACCATGTTATTTGTTAGCTATGTGAGGTTGAACTTCATCTAAAACATCAAGTAAGATGAGCATTCGTGCCTTACTAATTTTCTTGGCAAATGTAATATGTTCTGCAATTGTTCATGTAGGTTAAGTTGTATTGGCTTATGGTGAAGCTTTTGTTTTTTATACCAAAGAAAACATCCCACAAATCCTCCATTTTTAAAATAGCCTTTATCTTTGTTTTCCAAGGTGTGTAATTGGAACCTTTGAGTAATTGAGAATATTTCAGGTACTTGTGGATAGCAATCATAATGAGAGTTCCTTATAACACCAAATGGTCCCCATTTATTTATATCTTCTAGGCCTTTATGTCGAACCTCTCAATATACCCTCCCTTATGTGAGGGGGACTATATGTACATGAGAGCAGAATGATAAGTGGTACATAGACGGAACTGAAAGGGAATCATTTTGTTTATGACACCTACCATAGGTCTTCTCTCATGCATGGTATGTAACTTCCCCTAAACACTTTGGAGAGAACACTTCATCAGGATTTACGTCTAACAACAATAATGATTAGGATAGTGAATGGAGTGAAAAATAACAAAATGGCAAAATTATATCTCCCCAATAATTTATAGAGAATAAGCTCAGATGTTGTTGTTGCAGCTATGTTAGGCAATATATACGGTAGCCCAAATCATGAAAGCATTACCTGTAAGTGTGGACCAGAGGTACCGTGTATACCAAATGCTACTATGAAAATAAATTGCACAAATGGGTTCAGTTTTTGGGGACTTAATTGTACTTGATTTTACTTAATGATGTAGTGCAAAAATAATAATTAAATGTAAATGCAACTAACAACAAAAAGTAATCATAAAATTTAAAATTTTTAGGTGTCGGTGTCCACAAAAAATGCACCTAATTACAATGTCAGATTGCTTTTCAAAATTGAAAATTCACTCTCTTCCCCCACTTTTCATCATGATTTTTATATTAAAATAAATATCCCCCTCTTGTTTTGCAAAAATAGAATAGGATGAGATATTTCTATGGAATGCAAAGGTAATTTTTATTTTTATTTTAAAGCAAAAAAAATTAATGAAAATTTGTTATACTAATTAAATATAATATAGCTCTTAATTTATTTTTAAAAATAATTAAAAACAAAAATATTTAACTAATACAAAAATAAAACTTTAAAATTAACTATGCTTAAAAATAAATAATGATAAAAACTTACCTTTTATAGCCTCCGCGGGAGTTGACCTTGCAACCTCCCGACGAGTAGCTTAATGCAGGTAGGTCGACCACACCAGCTATCATGTTGGTTGAAACTTAAGGGAGAAATCCCTTATTTATCTCCTCCCATTTGTGCAAGGATGGGTGGTAGCTCTCCACTTGGGTGGCATTACCAGTGGCGATCACCTCCAGCTAGGTGGTGTGACCGAGCTTCGTTTGAGCACCATCTCTATTAGACGATGCTACAACTGCTTCTTCAAGCGATGTGACCACCATGTGGTAGGTATCTCTCTAATGGTGCACCTCCATCGAGCGATAACAAGGACTTTTTTTTTTTGCTCTCTATGTGTTCTCCTACGAAACTGATCGTATCATCCACAGGAACCTAAATAAAATGAAATTGATCATTCGAGAGTGATATTTGTACTATGATAGATCCATACCATTAAGAGTAATGACAACAATTATCTATGTGATGTCTACAAATTTTTTCTTTTCCACCCATTTTGGACAATAAATCATCGTCTCTGCAAGTGTTCAGGTCGATTGGTGAAAAACAAAAAAATAGATGTCAAAACTATAAGGGGAGACCAAATTTTGTGGGTATATTTCTCACAAAATTTACAATATATCTTCATTTATTAAAGTTTCTTTCCCTTGGAATCCTTGGAAGAATTTCCTCCCTTATAAAAATTACCTTTCTTCTTAGAACCCTTCTTATTGGAATAGAGGGTTGTATTAGAAGCTTCATCTTTGTGTAGTTGGTGGGCCTCCTCTTCCTGAAGCAAATTGACCAACTCAACAAAGGTAACTTGTCTTTGTGACACTTGAAGGGAAGTTATCAATATTCTATATGAATCAGGTAAAGCTCTCAAAATAACTAAAGTTAGGAGTTTATCTTCTACAATCTCTCCCATAGAATTCAACTTTGAATTCAACTTAGCCACTCTACAAAGAAATAGTTCAACTATCTCTCCATGCTTCATACTCAAACTATGAAGTTGATATTGAAGGTGAAGAATGGTGGAATCATTCTTACCCTCATAGATGGTCTTAAGGGCATCCCATGACTCTTTACCATGTTATTTGTTAGCTATGTGAGGTTGAACTTCATCTAAAACATCAAGTAAGATGAGCATTCGTGCCTTACTATTTTTCTTGGCAAATGTAATATGTTCTGCAGTTGTTCGTGTAGGTTAAGTTGTATTGGCTTATGGTGAAGGTTTCATTTTTTATACCAAATAAAACATCCCACAAATCTTCCATTTGTAAAATAGCCTTCATCTTTGTTTTCCAAGGTGTGTAATTGGAACCTTTGAGTAATTGAGAATATGTTAGGTACTTGTGGATAGCGACCATAATGAGAGTTCCTTATAACACCAAATGTTCCCCCTTTCTTTATATCTTCTAGGCCTTTATGTCGAACCTCTCAATATACCCTCCCTTATGTTAGGGGGACTATATGTACATGAGAGCAGAATGATAAGTGGTACATAGACGGTACTGAAAGGGAATAATTTTGTTTATGAAACCTACCATAGGTATTTTATCATGCATGGTATGTAACTTCCCCTAAACACTTTGGAGAGAACACTTCGTCAGGATTTACGTCTAACAACAATAATTATTAGGATAGTGAATGGAGTGAAAAATAACAAAATGGCAAAATTATATCTCCCCAATAATTTATAGAGAATAAGCTCAGACGTTGTTGTTGCAGCTATGTTAGGCAATATATATAGTAGCCCAAATCATGAAAGCATTACCTGTAAGTGTGGACCAGAGGTACCGTGTATACCAAATGCTATTGTGAAAATAAATTGCATAGATGGGTTAAATTTTTGGGGACTTAATTGTACTTTATTTTACTTAATGATGTAGTGCAAAAATAATAATTAAATGTAAATGCAACTAACAACAAAAAGTAATAGTAAAAATTAAAATTTTTAGGTGTCGTTGTCCACAAAAAATGCACCTAATTACAATGTCAGATTGCTTTTCAAAATTGAAAATTCACTCTCTTCCCCCACTTTTCATCATGATTTTTATATTAAAAGAAATATCCCCCCTTTGTTTTGCAAAAATAGAATAGGATGAGATATTTCTATGGAATGCAAAGGTAATTTTTATTTTTATTTTAAAGCAAAAAAAAATTAATGAAAATTTTTTATACTAATTAAATATAATATAGTTCTTAATTTATTTAATAAAATAATTAAAAACAAAAATATTTAATTAATACAAAAATAAAACTTCAAAATTAACTATGCTTAAAAAGAAATAATGATAAAAACTTACCTTTTATAGCCTCCGTGGGAGTTGACCTCACAACCTCCCGACGAGTAGCTTAACGCAGGTAGGTCGACCACACCAGCTATCATGTTGGTTGAAACTTAAGGGAGAAATCCCTTATTTATCTCCTCCCATTTGTGCAAGGATGGGTGGTAGCTCTCCACTTGGGTGGCATTACCAGTGGCGATCACCTCCACCTGGGTGGTGTGACTGAGCTTCGTTTGAGCACCATATTTATTAGACGATGCTACAACTTCTTCTTCAAGTGATGTGACCACCATGTGGTAGGTATCTCTCTAATGGTGCTCCTCCATCAGGCGATAACAAGGACTTTTTTATTTGCTATCTATGTGTTCTCCTACGAAACTGATCGTCTCATTCACAGGAACCTAAATAAAATGAAATTGATCATTCGAGAGAGATATTTGTACTATGATAGATCCATACCATTAAGAGTAATGACAACAATTATCTATGTGATGTCTACAAATTTTTTCTTTTCCACCCATTTTGGACAATAAATCGTCATCTCTTCAAGTGTTTAGGTCGATTGGTGAAAAACAAAAAAATAGATGTCAAAACTATAAGGGGAGACCAAATTACCATGCTGCATCACTACTTTTAGAAAGGAGAGACCAAATCTCTAGATACCAAGAGACCATATTGTTGAATCGAGTAGATCTGCTATCCCACAAAGATAATTTTTGATTCCAGTGAGCAAGAGATGTTTGTAAACAAAACTGTTATATGCCTAGTTTGGATATTATCACCAGGGATCCTCCGATTTTAGTAGCAGTTTTTCCAGCATCAGTTTTTTGGAACTTATGTCATGGGAATAAAAAAAATTATCCCACATGCATGGATCAGGAGAGATTTTGGAGTTTAAAATGAGCCACAGTCACTTAAGATAATGACTACCTTCGGGTAGTCTAGCCAGGGAAATATTTACTTGCATGCCTTGTCATAAATTGTAAAACTCTTACACGACATGCTTAAAACTAAATTTCATCCTCATCCACCATCAGATTTGCTACCTATGTCCTCTATCTAATCACCAAAATGGTCTCTAAATCATACCACCTAGGAAATCCATAGTCAAGGTCCAATAGGCTAGCTCCTGTGCATCCATATCTCCAGCATCAGTGTATGTGTTCAAGATGTCCACCTAGGTCTAGCTCTCTATATTAGATCCACTAGCATACTTGATAATCGATCTGCTGGTCCAATTGATAAATCTAGTCAGATCGTAGTCTCTAGATAAAAAATAGCAGGAACCTTTGGAAAAAAGCCAAATGGAAAAAATTCCAATATGTAAATGGAGTGAATCATCAATCATTTAATGAGCCCTGATCCTAATCCCTGACGATAGTTGAATGCTCTGATACCATATTAGCAGAGCGAACAACTATTCTATTGATTTCAATATGAATAAATATTACAATAAGGCCAATAATAGCCTATTTATATGGGATCATGAAACATATTCCAACCCAGATTATATGCTAACAATAATATATTCCTAGCACCTAATAATACTCCACAAATTAAATAATGGAATAAACAACTAATATACGCTAACATTATTTACATGTTGTCCATATTAAATACAAAGTAAAGATGATAAATTTCTATGGATACAAGAATTATGAAAAAAAATATATATATATATATATATATATATATATATATATATAATACATAAAATATAATCCCTAGGCTTAGCCTTGGTTATTGTCACTTTTTTTTAATATTATATTACTTCAACATCACCATTAACATCAATAGTCATCCACCTAGTGTTTTATGAGTATGCATGGTCATTACATTCTTTGCCCTCTAGACCACAAATATCATTAGCCACTATAAACCACACAACCATGACTTATGGGTCAAGGTGATTATTTTGAAAGTGTCAAATCTTATTTCATATTATATCATGGACAATAGGAGGATGAGTATGAATATGATTAAGGTAAGGATACATATTAGAGTTGTTAAAATCACATCTACTTATTTTATATTTTATTGTATATGCTTCTAATTATAGGGTATACCTTTTGGTGCTCATTGTTTTTTATATAATTCATAGTAGTAGAAAATGTAGAATAAGAACAATGGCATTGAGTATCTACATATCTTATTTTCATAGAGAGATTTTTTATGATACTAAAGGTATTGGATACAATAATTTAATCGATAGCTTTCTACCTCTTGTTGTTACTATATTGTAAGTGGCATTCATTCCCACTTATTTATGTGTTTTTGAGCCATGTATCTATTTTTTTCTTTATTACACATATGCATTATATAGTATACAAGGAAACCTTCTTCCTATGTAATATACATATAGTGGAATTGTCCAACACTCTTACAAGAAAAAAATTATAAATATTCTTGAATCTTGGGCTTGATCCTGATCCTTTTATATTTTTTGTGGGTATTTAGTTGATAAAATGTCATATTTACCTACTTATGTTGTAGAGAGAGTGAAATAATCATATTACGCTCATAGGATCATAAGTGCATATGCAAGTGGAAGATGAGATCCTATGGGTATGTCTTGTTTTATCTTGAAATCAAATTATTTGGTTCTCTAAAAGGAGTAAAGTTGGAGAATTTCAAATTTAGAAGATATTATAAGGGTAAGTTATCGTAGCATACTCTTGAACTCCATAATATCTATAAAATAATATGGTTGATGACACCATTGGCTCACTTATTATAGTGTGTCTCTCATTATGATTCATTGGTTAAAAATATAGTTATAACATTTTTCCTTTTCTCATACTGTAGTCCTTCCTTCACCAACTGAATAAGTAAAATTCTTGGATGACTTATTTTCTAACTTTTAACCCAAGAATTATAGTCCTTAGGAAATATGAATCATGCTTCAAGGGGTATAGTATTGTAACCACAAGGGATAACTTACAGAGCCACATAGTGGTGCTTGTAAATTTTAGGTAGAGTGATATTGCAAAACCTAGGGTATAGTGACTTTATTGTTCTACAATAGAAGAAATACATAGATGTACTATGACAAAGGTCTTAGCTACATCACAAAATCTTATAATACTAATACTACATCAATATCGTTGAGATATTGATGTAAAATTTGTAAAGCACCATATGAACATGACATGATGTAAAGTGTAAATTAAATGTAAATATATAAGAGATTATGAGAATTTAAAAGAAGGCATCAAAGCCATAGTCTATTATTTTACTGACATTGAGAACTATAACATATTATTAAACATGTAAAAGAACACAATAGAATTCATACATTAAAAAATGAACATAAGAAGATAATCGTGAAGGGTAATAATCTTGTATTATAAAAGAATATTACAAAGGATCTCCATGAGAGGAGGAGATTAAAAGATAACTTTTACATTATAAGTGAATGTTACATTTAACCTCCATGAGAGGGACCTGTATATATATATGTGTGTGTGTGTGTGTGTATGTGTATGTGTATGTGTGAGTGTGTGTGTGTAGAGAGATAGAGAGAGAGAGATGCTCAAAAGCATAAGTAAAAATGTAAGAAGACATGGGTTGTATCTATGTGTGGGGATTTTAATATTATGAAGGTCATATCCTTGAAAAGAAATGTGATGGTGTTATTCAAATCCTTGTATAAAAATCTAGTAATGTTGATCTCATCTCTAGATCCAACCATGATCTTAGTTGGTGAGATGTGGTCTATTGTTGCTCTATTGATCTTAGTCGATGAAATATGGCCTGACATGTGAGAATACAATTGATGATCTTGAAAATAATATTATATAGATTGATGAGTCACTTATGCTTGCTCTCTTAGATACTTTGTGCTTATTCCCCACTTTGAACTAGCATCTTGTATAGTGTACTTTCCCTAAGTTCATTTGATAATTAGTTTAAAAATTTATAGAATATGTAAAGTTATGTTAGGACTAGGAGGAGATGATAGACTCCAATTATTCTTAGTAGAATCAAGAAATAATCAAGAATTTATTTCTTACACATTAAAAAAAACCATGTGTTAGTTCCTAAAGTTGACAAGTGGTATTAGGTATTGCAACAATAATCATATAATGACATGGCCCTGACATCAACCTTTTTTGTATTTGTATCCGTGCCAATGACTTTTTTTATCTTTGGATGAGCACCAAACATGTGGGTATCATATAGTTGGTGTTGATATAAATGTTGGAGAGTGTGCTAATATGCAAAGAATCCAAAGTCTAGAGTGTGTTAAAGGTGTTGAGCGTCCTTTTGGAGTTTAGATTTTGGACTTTGAACTTTAAATTTTATACTTAAGTTGGAAGTCGATGATAGTATAAACACTTCTATATGGTGATAAATGTTGATGTCACCACTAACACTATAAAGTGGTATTGGTCCTAGATGATAGATTCCTTCTTACGTTTATGCATGGGTACCCTTGTGCTCATATCAAAATAAATCCTCAAATATTAGATGATAGACTACTCTCTAATTATGATGGTCATGGAAGGAAAATGGTAGGTTCCTCCACCAACAATGGTATTAGTATCATCATATGTAGCATGAAAGAGGCCATAATGCATGACAAAACTAGAGAAAGATATTGTAGTAGAATTCTATAAGAAGCTTAGAAACTACAAATTATATGATGATATCATCAAGCATTAATGCTTTACCTTTCAACATGGACATTTAGAAAATGCATGTATTTGATTAAATCTTGGTAATGGAAAAAACATAAATAATTTTGGTTATTAGAATTAAATAACATTATTATCTATATAATTTATTAAAATAATTATAAATAAAAATGCATAAAAACTTTAAAATATTTAATGTGCCTATAAAAACTCAATTATAAATAATTAAAAATACCTTAAAGAAATGATATATACATGTATAATAGTATACTTATTATTTTTGTGTAATTTTCTAAAAATAAGAATAAGTTATTTTATATCTTAAATAAATTATTAAAACATACTTTTACATTATGATAAACTTAATAAACCATATGATATGAATGATATCTATGTTATTGCTCAAGAAACAAGATAAGATAAATAAGTTCAAAATGCTAAAAAAAAAAATTCATAATATAAATTTTCTATTATCAAATGGCATTAGGTCAACCGATTAGGTTAGATTTCTTAACATTTAAGGAGGAGGTCGAGGTTCAATCTTGTCAAATGATACATAGATAAAATCCAAGCTTTGTTGTAATATCATTGTGTTATGGTGATGTAATATGGGTGGCACCCATTTAAATACCATATAACCAGTTGATGATGTAATATGGGTGGGTCTAGTTTCGATCCCATATAACCAATTGAAAAAATATAAAGTTTTCAATAAATATTTTTAGATTTAATTTTTTTCCTCTCCATTTCATATTCATGCAACATACTAATTAATTAAAATAATTCCAACAAGGACATCATAGTGGTTAGGGATTTGGCCTCTCTTTAGAAGGTCCAAGGTTCAAACTACGACATGCCAAAATGGATAGGCTAGATGGTAGATATCGAGTATTTATCGATTGGCTACCCTATTTTGATACCCTTGAGTTTTGAGGTCTCATTAATTTCATCTAATATAGTGGGCTAGGGTTGTTATTTTGGATGGTAACACTCGAGTGTTTACTAGTTGGCTACCCTAGTTCGATGCTCCCAAGTGTTGGGGGTCCCATTAAATTTATCTAATCTAGTAGGTTAAGGTTTATAGTGGCAGCACCCAACATTGGTAACAATTTCCTTATGTATTAAAAATTTTTTAATTAAAAACAATAATTAATCCTTTTTAATAATATTATAATTAAAGGAAAATTAGAAATTTTTGAAGGGAAAACTAGGCCATCAATTACGTACATGAAGTACTTTCTAGTTGCTATAGAATCAAAGACAATATTACTACCCTAGGATGTCCCAATGGGAACACCTCCACATCCTCTTTTATAGAGATAGAGTTTATTTATAGATTTGTTGATGAAAAATCTCTAGCAAAGAATTAAGAAGCACACAAAACTGCACTAAAAATGCTCTTAATAGTTGCTAGAAAAATATCAATATTTCAAAGAGACAATGGATGCTTTCCATAGTCAAATTCAATGCCAAATATTTTTATTGAATAAAGGATGGTAGAAGAAATAGTATTATATACATCTAATCATGATCTGATCTTTAAATTTATGGGTATTCACCCTACAATGAATTTTTTGCATTTATGGGTTCAACAAAACTAGGAACCTCTTGGTGAGTATTCTTTGTGGTTTATAAGTAATAGATATTTTTTTGTTAGTTTTTCCTCACTTGCCAAAAGAAATAGGGATTTCCAATAGAAAAAGAGAAATCATGATCTAGCAGGATTACTTGTTTAGATTTGAAGAGTGGTATTTGATCCTTGAATTGAACCCACTATTATCTCGATTTGGATGTATTTGTATGCAATTCTAATGGATTTATAGAGTGAGAAGGTATTGGAAATCATAAATAATTCCCTTGGAATATATTTAGGTGTTTATAGAGACACAATGGAAGGAAACATAACCGTTTATTCTATATTATGCATGGAAATGGATCTCAATCATCCTTTGTTGATAGAAGTGGAACTTAAACTTGTAGGACTATCATGGATTCAACAACTATATTATGATATTTCCACAAATATGGGTATTTGGTCTGATCCTACCTAAAAAATATGAACATAAAATGGAGACTCCTCTAGGAATTTCAAATATTCTTAAGGATGGAAATTCAACAGTAGAAAGAAACAACCAACATTTGTTAAAATTGATAAGCACGAGGAGATGGTTTTGAATAGCCCAAAAGAAGAAGAAGGAAAATAAAAAAATGTGGTAAAGAGTAAACCCAACTCAAGCTGTCAAATAGATATGAGATCTTCAGGACACTAGTGGACTAGGAAAATAAAGAATTCATGGAAGGAGTGGATGGGAATAATAAAAATAATAACCATGTTCAAAACCCTCTTTTAGGTCCTCCTATCATAGATCAGGTAATAGACTACATTGAGTTACCATAATCAAAGATTTCAAGGGCTATTATAGTGCATAACCAAGATTAGTTGATAATAAATAATGTCATCATGGATATGGAATAAAAAACAAAGGAAATCTAACTCTAGGTATAAACTAGGTGGAGAAGAAATAAAAAAATATCATCTCTCAATAAGAGGGTAGAAAAAAAAATAAGGAATTGATAGCAGTTCAAGGAGACAAATTTATCACTAGGATATTGGTGAGGCCAATATACTCTTATTGATCCCAAGGTAACTAGTGACTATACAATCATAGAATACTAGGGGTTTAAATAATAGAATCCATTAATCTATTATTTGAAGACTCTTTGAAAAAAGTACAACAATTTTTTTCTTATCAAGGAGACCAAAATATCATTGGATCTTATATGTAAAATAGTAAATAGAGTTTGGAGGGGTGTTGGTCATATGGAAGTGGCTATCCAAGGGGTCTCAATGGGGGTAGTTATATTTTATAACTCTATTAAATAAAAAAAAATAGAACAAATAGCATAGAGGGGTATCCTCACATCATATTTTAGGATCAATGCTATAGTTGACCAAGTTTTAATCATAAATTCTTATGGGGCTCAAAACCTAGATGGTAATATTCATCAATGGAAAGCGATGCATAATATGAGAGTCTCGAGGGGGACTTAGACTAGATTGTTTCTAGGGATTTTAATGCTAAATTATCATCCAAATATCAATAAGGGGGAACCCCAATTTTGGACCTAATTGATCAGCTTATTATTTCCTAGGTCCATACATTACACTTGATGGATATTAATTTTCCTAGAAAAAACTATACTTGCACTAATAAGAGGAGGTAGCCACATAGCAGGAAGGTGAATTTAGACCCTTTTTTTATTTTAGAAGAGACATATGTGAAATGGAATCTAAAATTATATTTTGGAGGTTCCAATTTTGGATCACTTCCCCATTTTGTTGGAAGGGTATATCAAGATAAGGCACCATTGCAAACCATTTAGATTTAAAAAAAATTGGTTACAAAAAGAGAAGGATTGAAATAAAATATCATAGTGGTGGGAAGAGGTATTCCCGACATATGGGGCAATAATTTTTAGATTCCACAAGTAGCTTCATTATGTCAATGATCAACTAAACAAATGGAGGTGAGCTATATGAACATCCAAGTCCAAATAGCTCCATTGGTGGCTAGGTGGGATGAGGTGCAAAAATGCTTCAGGGAAGGAACAATTATAAAGTAGCTCAAAGAAAAGGATGATGCATTACGTAAAGTGGTTGAGGACATTGACAATCAAGAGAAGATCTAATGGAAATAAAGAACACTTGGTTATTGGAAGGTGATAGAAACACCAAATTTCTCCATCAAGATGATTGTGCTAAGAGATAGATGAACAAGATGGAATCTCTTTAAAATGAGAAAAAGAACTCCTTTGATACAATCCTAGGTATGTGTTTCCATTCAATGGATTAATTTGCTAAGTTGTTTAAAGAAATTATGATGCAAGATGAAGAGGCTCAAAAAGAAGTTCTTGTTTTCATACCCTCTATAATATCTGAAGAAAAAAATCAAGCCTTACTTAAACCCATTGATAAAGAGGAACTAAAGGAAGTAGTCTTTGGATTGAGTACAAGAAAAATACAAAGTCCAAATTGATTTTTTTAATACCTTCTAGGACAACTTGGAGGAGGATATAATGGTTGTTATAGACGATTTCAAGGGTAGTAAAATAATTTTTAAAGCATTAAATCATACATTCATTGTCTTAATTTTGAAATGGGAGGAGGGGGTGCATATTTTATTTTATAGACCTATTGCCTTATGCAATGCCATTTATAAAATAATCATGAACGTAATGGCTAAGTGGCTAAAATATCTCCTGCATAGCATTATCTCCTCAGAGCAAGGGGGTTTCGTAGAGGGTAGGCAAATCTTGGATGGTGTGGTTCTAGCTTAGGAGGTAATCTACTCAATGCAAAAATATGGCAATAGAGGAATGTTCATAAAATTGGATATGTCAAAAGCTTATGATAAGGTGGAATAGAGCTTCTTGTCAAGGATGATGGCAACCTTTCATTTATCTCAAGATTGGATAGAATGGATCATGAGTTGTGTTTCTACTTTGACATATTTAGTGTTAATTAAAGACCTTTCCTTGCAACTATTTGGAGTCAATTGAGGCATTTGTCAGGGAGATATATTTTTCCCTTATATTTCTCTCATATTAACTAAATACTTGGGTAGACTCATCTTTAGGAGAAGGCAATAGGGTTTGCTAACAAGTATTAAGGTGGATTAGGAGATTTTGACTCATCTATAGTTTGTGAATGACATAGGATTGATGGTAATGGCCAACTTTAGGAAAGTAAGAATGATTAGAGATACTCTTAATGTTTACATTAGGACCACAAACCAAGTCATCAATGATAAAAAATATAAAGTGGTATTATTCAATCTTGATTGAAGGCTTTAGGATAAAATTTTAGAGATATTGGGATTCACAAGGACTTGTCTCCTAGTGGTTTATTTGGGGACCATTTGCATTTAAAAAAAAAACTAAAGATAGATATATAGAGGAATATTTTATATTGTATTAAAAAAATAATTAAGCATTGGTCTCACAAATGGTTAACCTTTGGGGTAGATTAACTTTTTTACAGTCAATATTTGAATCCATGCAAATGTATAAATTTTCTATTCGTACTACCCCACATACCATATGGAAAGTGTTGGACAAGATGGCTAGAATTTTTTTTAGGGAGGAGTAAAAGAAAAGAGGAAATATGTCTCAGTAGGTTGGGAGAAAGTAAGCCAACCCAATGTAAAGGGAGGTTTGGGAGTAAAGAGATCAAATTTAAATAATAAATATTTGGATGGAAAGATTTATTGGATGTGGATATCTTAACAAACTTCTTTATTAGTAGAGTTTTAACTAGTAAATATTTGGGATAGGTAAAATTGAATGAGGCGATTCATTTCCCTTAGGATGGTAATACTAATGGGTCCTCAATGTGGCAAACTCTAAATTTAGGATCTCAAGTAGTGAAAAATAGAATATTTTGAAAGTGGAAAGGTGGGAGAAGGTATTATTTTATATAAATTCATGGAATTAATGCCCACCTATTATTATTATATTTCAAAAATCACTAGTAAAAACAACCATGGAAAGCAAGGGTTATATCCAAATTGAAAGTTATTTTAACACTAGTTAGCTAGGGGATTATAGGTTTAAGTAGTTTAATAAGTTGTATAGGTGGTCAATTTTAATCCCTCCAGAATTAACACCCATCATGAAAAAAATCTTGGCAAAAATATTTCTCACAAGTGGAGATGAGGAGAATGAATTAGCTTGGGGATATGGGATCCTTGGAGTATACACAATGAAGGATGGATATGATAAGATATTTGCATAACCTCCTCCTCATGCATATTAGGATGAGTATTGGAGAAATATTTTGTAGTCCAAGGGTCGGCCAAAATTAAACTGCTTTGCCTAGTAGTTCATGCTTAATGAAATTCTTACTTTTGATAATTTAATATTTAGGGGAATTTTTGCTCCATATCAATTTATTTTATGCTACAATAGCAAGAAAAAATCTGAACAGTTGATGTTTGAGTGTCTATTCATGCACCATATCTAGGAGCGATGGTTTTTACCTTATAAAATCTTATCCATTGGTGATTTAAATGAGATTAATATTTGGGAAAGATGGAAGAGAGGTATATTTAAATATAAAGCTTTGCGTATTGAGTGGAAGCTTGGATTAAACTTCATTTGGTGGCAAGTGTGGTTGGAGAGAAATGGTAAATATTTTAGAGAAATATTTTTATCCTTGGATGGCATATGGTAGGTCATTAAGAGCAAAGTCATGAAAACTATGACTGCTAAAGAGGAAATTCAAGCTAATATAGAGACAATGGATAAGGAAGCCAAAGTGCAAGAGGGGTAGGAAAGATCTAGTTGGAAACCACCCCTAGAAGGTTGGATTAAAATTAATACTAATGGAGCTACAAAAGGTAATTCAAGTAGAGCTAGAATTGGAGTGGTTTGCAAGAATCATGTTGGGATAGTGCTCTATTGGGAACTACAAGTCCTAGACAACGCCACTAACAATGAAGTAGAAGCCTTAGTTATGAAATCAAATCTAGGTGGTAAGACAAGGTTATAACTTATAGGAGGATAATCATATAGAATCAAATTCTCAAATCTTGGTAGGAGCTCTAGACTGCATGAGGAAATTTTCCTTGGAGACATGGAGCTTGAGGATTATTATCACCTGAATTAAGGAATTGTGGAGGGAAGTAGATGATGTGATTCCAATTTATGTGGGTATAACTTTGAATAAAGTGATAGAATTTTTGGCTAAAATGGGTATCAAGATGGAAGTAAGAGTTGAATGACACAGTGGCATGGTTATTGAGGATGATATGATTAGGCAAGTTAGTGAGCAAATCCAATGTTTAGGTAATTTGAATAACTAATGCATCTTATTTTATTGTTGTAAACATGTATTTTCATTAACTAAAATTAAATATCTCATCCTAATTTATAAATGATCAAGTTTTAATATAATTTTTTTATATTCTTTTTTATTTATATATATTAAATTTAATTTTTTTATAAAATATATCCTTATTAAAATTTAATATATTTTTAATAATTTAAAACTATTATAATTATTATTTTTAAGAAGATTCTAAAACTCATTTAAATTTAAAATCCAATATGATGATATTAAGTGAACCTGAAATACTTAACCAAATTAACTTTTTTAAAATTAAATTTCAAAAGAGACTAAAAATTAATAGAGCTTCTTTGGTATTGACATAAAATACTTGTGTTCTTTTCTCTTCTCTTCTCATAACATATTTGACCTCTTCATAGTTAATAACTCCGCCAACCACTCCTTCGAGATTTTTACTTTTATTTTGTTCTATTTTTTTTTTTGAATTTTGAATTTACATGGTGGAATCCGTAGCCGCCATGAATCCGGGTAGGCTGTCCAGCTTTTATGGTCATCACAGTATTCTTCGTTGTCCGCCCTAGAAGCCGTCACACAGATCTTCGCACAGTCCGCCCCCATAACCACCATGCCATAATCATTTTAAACCTTTTACGCCACTGAAAGCACCAGGAAAGAGACAAGCGTTCAGTCCGACGAGGCCCGAGATTTGAACCTTGGACCTTCACCCCTTATGGGGTTTGGATGAACCAATTGGTCTACGCGGACCTTTTTTATTTTTTCTATTAAAAACTTTAAAATTTATGTATAAATTTTTCTCTATCATTTATTTTTATTTATTATTTTTCATATAATATTTATTTTTTATCTATTATTTCTTCATATAATATTTATTTTTATCTATTATTTCTTCATATAATATTTTTTATTGATTTAAAAAGTTTTGAAAAAAACTAGAAACCTCTCTCTACAATGTTGACTTTATATTAGCTTCGTGTCCTTAAGATTAAAATAGGGTTTCGTGTCGTTATCTTGCTCATGAGATAAGTCACAATTTAAGAAGCTAATACACGTATTAGCTTTAAATTGTGACTTATCTTATGAGCAGGACACGAAACGTTATCGTTGTAAGATTAAAACAAAATTAACGGCTTCCATTTTTGCACGTGAAAAACCAGGAAATAGACAGTGGCACTTTTTAACTGGCCAAAGTCAGGTAAATTTCTAAATTTCAGATACATTTTCACGGAACTCTTTTGTTGTTCACTGAGATTAGATTACACGTAAGCATAGGATTAGATGCCCTCACAAGGATGTGAGTTAATGTGTGAAGATCAGAAGTAAATAATTTTGACTAACAGTTTCAGCATTTATTAAAAAACGGTGGAAATGGAGATTCACGTGAAGCGTTCCGCCATTTTGATCGAAAGCTATTTATTATGACACCATAATTCGTCGTTGGATTATGTTGTATGGAATTAGACATGACAGCATAATCTATTATGTGGATAAAATTGTATGAAATTCCAATAACAGTTGGATTATGTTGTACAGAATTAGAGATGACAGCGTAATCTTCTCTCTTTATTATGAGAGCATAATTCGGCATTGAATTATGTTGTATGAAATTAACGATGACAGCATAATAATAAAATTGTATCCAACTGCAGTAACAGTTGGATTATGTTCTAGGAAATTAGAGATGGTCTTCTATATTGATAAAATTGTATGAAGTTAAGATGTTTACTAAAATTGTATGAAGATGTTTACCAGAAGCCTAAGAAATGAAAATATCTATAACTAAAAGAATTTACCGTTACAATCCACAAATCAGTGTATGAATTGAATGTAAATGGATATAAGAATATCTAGAGCTTATTTTTTTTGCGGTGATGAATTTGATGCTGTACCATGGTTTTTTATATTTTTATTTAGATTTAAATGTTATTATTATAAACTTTAGTTTGTTATCTAAAAATTTAGATGTTATTATTATGAACTTTAATTTATTAAATAAAAATGAAGTTAAAAAAAAATTAACTGTTAAAATGAAAATAACTTATTAACAAATACTTTACAACCAACTGACCATTGATGGTTTTTATTCCATATTTGTAATAAGAGTTATTATAATTTAGCATTGTATTAAAAAAAAAGCTACATTGTTTGAAATAAATAATATTTTTTTTTAAATAAAATTTTTTAAGAGAGAAAATCATTTTTTTTTAAATTCAAACAATCCATTCCTATTCCGCTGATTTCAAATAACTTGAAAATTTCAAACAGCTCGTCTCTATTTATTTTGATTGATTATTTAAATTATATAAACTTAAAAATATATATGAAACAGTTCATTTATATTAAAAAAATTCAATTTATGTGTAAAATATATAATCATGAATTTATGTCACAGGCAAACATACACCACCCTAAGTTGGCCCTAGTTTAAACCTGAATCTGAACTTCGAATCCCTTGTCTTTAAGATTTATTAAAGTTCTCCATGGAAAGGAAAAAATAAGTGCTGGTCCTAGTTTAAACCTGGAACTTCGAATCCCTTGTCTTTAAGATTTATTAATGTTCTCCATGGCGAGGAAAAAATAAGTGTTGTGCTAGTATTTATGACTACAAATTAATAGTAGTTATGCAAAGAAATAAAAATAATGTCCTATTCAAAACTCAAACCTGTGATCAAAAGGTCTTTTGTGCATGTCGAGTGTGGTCTTTGATTTGCATTTTTGCAATCCAATAAAATAAAAACAACGAAATCCATAGTCAACCCAATCATATAAGATGTCATCTAATTTAATAATTAAGATATTGTGTTATCCAATAAAATAAAAATAATGAAATCCATACTCATGTAGACACCAAAACAGCACCAATCCGATTATGTGACTGCAAACACTGATCACTTTGACAAACACAGCCCCCAGGTTAGCCCTCAGAGGTCAAACAGTGGTCCTAACCACTTTCATAAGCAATTTTGTAAGGTCAAGAAACAATTTGGCACATTTAAGCACTTTGTCCAGTATTCATCTCACCCAGGGACGAATACTAACTGGGATTCATCTCACCCAGGGACGAATTCTAAAATCGTCTCTGGTCAGGACGAATTCCAGGTTAAACGGGCAAAAAGAAAAATGCCGCCAAGTGGCAGCCAGGGACAGTCAATTATTGCCCCCTACCATGCATGCGCGTGCAGGTGGGTAGGTTGGCAGTTGATGGACTGTCACAAGGGCAGTCATGGAAGCCCAAGTCAGGGAGGAGTCTCCTCCCTCTTGGGAAGGCATGGCCGCCACATGGCATCCCTACATGCCCCTCCAAAGAGACCCCATGGGTCTATAAAATGGTGGCCTTTCCCACCCCAAAGAGAACAGATTGGAGGCGATTTCAAGCAACGAAGTGTTGTCCAATTGAACACCCACATTTGCACCTTTTCAATTCACCTTCTCACATCCACTAATCTCTTTCGCAAGGGAGGTTATTGGGTGGCTTTTGGAAGCGTGAATTCAACCCAAATCCAACATTTGACCACCTTATACCACCAATTTGCCGACACCCCAATCCTAAGAGGTTTTGGGCCCATCCCTAGTGGATTGGCACCGAAATCAAGTGCCAACGGTGGGAGGCCCACTTGGGCACCCCCGCATTTTCGAAGTTTTGTTCTAAAAGCATTCTAGAATACTAGTTCATGTTGCATTTCATTTTATTCGGTTTAATTAACTCATAGCTATATTTCCATGATGTTTTGATTAGATTTCACCATGCTTTTTGTCGCCATGTGTTCCTTCTAACTTGCAATTAGCGACATTGAATTCCCAAGGATAGAAGCCAAATTGGGAGAATCCGACCATCTGGGTCATCCCAAAATGGCCCCAATTACATAACCCCTCTGTTTGCAGGTGTTTTGGAGGTCCCGAGGTTTGACATTGGAGCGGTGGCAACTCGGCGCTTTAACACAGTGGAATTCGTCTCACCCAGGGACGAATAACAGTAGAATTCGTCCTGCCCAGGGACGAATTTCAGTCAAGAGCAGATTGGCCGATTGTTTCAATGGCAGTGGCCCTCTGGAGGAACAACAAGAAGTGAGGATTTACCAACAACAGTGGCGGAAACACCTTGGCCCGTCCATTTTGCATGTGGGCATGCGGAAGGAGAACACTTACCAAGATTGTAACCGAATCCATTTAACGCTCCTAGCCCCTAAAAATGGAGGAGGCAATTTTGTAACCATGGTTGACAAGTTTAATAAAAGGGCTGTGACTTCTCTCTAAATCCTTGTAACTCGTTTCAATCTATTTGCCTCTTTCGTTTAATGCATTTCTTGTTTTAGGGCTTAGGCGCTGTTTTGATTTGAATGCATCTAAGTAGTTGTTCTTTCTGAAAAGATTTTGGAATCTCGTGCTTTCAATGGCGATCATGGTGGGACTCTGTCCCCTGATTTTTAGATCAAATAACTGATCCCTTTTGTGTTTTTTTGCTTGATAGGTACAAGTTTTTAACACAGACTGCTATTCGTCTCTGACTGCAATGAATACCTAACTGTAATTCGTCTGACCCTGAGACAAATTTTAAATTCATCTCTGGCAGGGACGAATTCTATCTATAATTCATCTCACAGAGGGATGAATTCCTATCTGTGAATTTTCAGAACAGAAGATCAAAAACAGCAAGTTCATGCAGAAAAGAGGTAAAGTTCTAAATTGTCTTTGTCATTATTTTTTGATTTTTTGCTTTCGATTTTGTCAATTCTTGCGTGCTTAAAGAAAATAGTGGTTGATTGCATGTTTCATTTTTTTAAGTAAAATAAACCACACACACGGCATGTGGCACATTTTAAACCAAGGAGCTGGTCGTAAGACCCCAGCCCTTGAGCAAGACCAACGGTGGGTTCATCACCACCTTGGCTTAGCTTTGCATCCATTTCCCTGATTGTCACTGTTGTTAGGCATAAATCCTGACGAAAGCTGACCGAGTGTTGCTAGGGTGATTCCCATGCGTGCGAGGATAAGTCTTCTATGGTAGGTGTCATTAACAGGACAATCCCCCTTTTTTACCGCCTATGTTCCACGTACCATCTGCTCTCACATACCTATAGTTTCCCTCTCGTAAGGGCGGGTATATAGAGAGGTTGGTATATCGGTCCAGCAATGGTATATTGAAGGGGCGACCATTTATGGGAGTCATATGAGCCAACATTATGCATTTAAACGTTCTTCCAAACTTGCAAAAACAACATAAAACATCAAAATGCACTAAACTAGTTTAGGACACACTATTAATCCTTAAAAGAGATAATCACGATTTTTTGTATGTGTGTGTTCATTTCTGCTTAGTGTAAACAAAAAGATAAATCATCATAAACGAGATAAAATCTACTTAGATAGTAGAGAAGCACCACAATGGTGTACACCCGTAGCCAAGCCCAATCAAGGGCGGACGCTGCGGAAGGTGCACAAAGAGAGGGCGCTGGTCGCCTTCGCTTTAGCCCTGAGGATTTGGCCATACCGCCTTGGCGGTCTGGCCTACAAGAAAGTCCACATCAGGCCACTTCAAAAAGGACCTATTGGGAACCTCCTCATTGGGGTATGCCCATTCAACACAGCCCCTTTCGGGAAGATGCTTTACATGTAGATCTTAATGTAAGTAGACAACCGCCTCTTGAGGCTAGATCTGAATGGCTACAGCACGATGAAGTGCTAGAGAGGCATAGTGTCCATGAGGAGAGACAGCGTGAATACGCTACCTCTTCTTTGCCTCACATTCGAATAGAAAGACAAAATCCAGAGCACAGGGCTCTTTACACAGGGCGAGCCAACTCCGCCCGCCCCTTTCAAACCCATGAAAGGGAGTACGAGGAAAGCCATCGCATTCCTCGAGGACAACAAACAACGCGGGAACCTTGCGTCTCCGCACCCGCTAGGTATCATGATCATACATCGAGGCCACAGCCTCAAGTAAATGTCGCCTACCTTGACAGAGGGAAGCAACCCATTGAAATTTCAGATCATCAAGATCAAGGCAAACACATAGGAAAAACATTTAAGCCTCCTAAGCAAAAGAGGGCAGATCAGATTGACCCGACAGTCGCCAGACATGCCGCTCGCCAAGCCTGAATCTCGCAGCTTGAGCAGGGTCATCAGGAGTTAGAGTACTTATACCGCTTGAATAAAGAGTGTATGCAACACGAAGTGGATGAGTTACGCTATAAACTACCTGAGAGGGTGCCAACCCCTTGCACCCAAAGAGCTGAACAGTATGAGAGGCATAATCCGTTGGTGCATGATAGGTCTCCGCGACCTTGTCAAGCTTTGCCTCCGAGACCTTATAGACCCAAGAGGGAGGCTACTCCCTAAAACAATGAAGGGTACCCTCAGCGGGGACTCGATCAGGGTCATAGGCCTCGCCCGGAGACTCCTCAAGAATTATACGAACCAAAAATAGAACGGGTTGAAACGCCCCATCAATGCGGGAGGGCTGCCACTCGACCACCCCCCCATAGGCCTCCAGTCTCCCATAACTCGCAATGGGAGAAAAAAAAAGAGGAAGAAATAAAAGCTTTCGATGCATACAAGGCGCTATTAGAGCGTTTGGAGTCTGTGGAGACAAAAGCTTCTGGGCATCAAAAACCCACGTTGCATCAACTTTGTAGTCATCCAGTGCATCCCTCAATGCCTACACCTCTTTACCCTGAACACTTCAAGTTGCCTCAATTGGTAGTTTTTAAAGGTGAAGAGGACGCACAAGAACACGTCACAAGGTTCCTAAGTCAATGCTTCGGCATCCAAGATAATGATGCATTGTTGCTTAGAAATTTCATAACCACATTCGCAGGCCCTGCCTCGGATTGGTTCACACAACTACCCAAACACAGTATAAACAACTTAGATCAATTAGTAGATGCGTTTCTTGAACGCTTTGCCTTCAACACAAGAAAGAAGGCATCACTTAGTGATCTAGCCAACCTCAGGCAATATGAGGAAGAAACAATGGCATCATACGAGAATCGATGGAGGGCTTTTCTTTCTAAGCTACCCTACCATCCCCCTATGTCTGATCTAACACAGATGTTTGCACGAAGTTGCTTAAAATCAATCTCTGGTCTATTGTTGATGTAGCAATACGACAGCTTAGAAGAAGCTTTTGCGCAAGCCAGAGTTATAGAAGAGATTAAGATAGGCGAAGGCGCAATCACCAAGCCTAAAAAGAAAGAGTGGAATAAAACCACTAAGACCGGGAATACGCAATCACAACCCACTGCGGTTAACCAAGTTGCGATAAACATTCCCAAGCCTATACAAGAAATGCAGCCCCAAAAGGCTAATTACCAGGCAGTGCCTCCTAGTTATGAAAAATATAATAAGAAACAGGAGCAGAATCAGCAGCGTCGCCCTAGGCGACAATTCACCCCTTACATAGAGTCTAGGGACTCCTTATTTGACCACTTGTCAGCGGAAAAATTAGTCACCCTTCCAGAGATTCAAACTATAGACCCTAGTGCTCCCAAGCCTAAGGGATATAGAGAGGAATTGTATTTTAGATTCCATAGGAGAAGGGGACATGATTTAAATGGATGCTAGAAATTTAAAGGAGTAATCCAATATTTGATTGACAACAGAACATTGGTCGTGGACAACCCCATAGCGCCAAACAATCAACAAATGGGGGTATTCAAGGACCCATTTCCTGCCCACGAGGCACAGGCAAAACCTCTCCAGATTAACGAGGTGCGATAGAATCTTCCCATGCAAGGATTTGTGGGAATGATTAGCATAGTGACACGGAACAAAAAGTACCCAACAACTACCCCCGAGGTAGCCACGATGGAAGTTCCAACGATGTCGCAGCCTCAGCAATGCCCTATGCAAGTACCTCCGCCTAGACCAGAGGTCACGATACGGACCAAACTCATGCAGAGTTTGCGGACCACATCGGCTAGGCTATCCATTTACGAGCTTATTCAATAGTCAACACCTCATAGAGAAGCTCTTATGGAAATATTAAAAGCCATTGAATTACAGCCTCACAAAGCAAATTCTTTCAACAACTTCGTGGGACATGTGAAGAGATGTACGGAGCCGGTCATCACCTTCAGAGAGGATGAATTCAAAGCAATATCGAATGACACGGCAGATCCACCCCTGCATGTTGTTGTGCGGGTCAATGGGATCCCGTACAAGAGAGTGCTAGTAGATACTGGCTCGTCCAGTAACATCATTACCACTGCAGCACTAAAACATTTAAAGCTGCCAGCCTCTCATATCATAGCCTCCACGTACACATTGCAAGATTTCAATGATGCAATATGCTCGATAGTCCATACAGTTGTTCTACCTGTCCAGGTAGGACAAAAGACAATACCAACATTGTGCCATGTGTTGGAAGGCGAGATGGCCTACAATATACTGCTAGGGCGGCCTTGGATCAGGGACATGAAGTGTGTCCCTTCGATCGCTCACCAGTGCTTAAAGGATGCTTTTGAAGGAGAAATACATGTAGTCCCGATGGACTTAGAACCCTTCAAGTATTGCAATGCGGTGCAACTAATGCCTCAACCGACCCTCCCTTCAACGCATTTGGATTTCCAGCTAAATCCATCTAAACAGGGTCCAACACCGCAGGCACCACTGGTGACCAAAATAGCAAAATCCCAGTCAGGTGAATCTTCATCATATGCTCCTTCATTATCAATGCCACTTGCCATGGACAAACATAAGGACAAGGGAAAAAAAATCATGGAAGAGGCTCAGCCCCTCGAAGAGGGTTTGCCCACAATATCAACAATATCAACAGAGGAAACACCTAGCACTACGGAAGCTGAGATTCCTAAACCACCAAACATGGAATGGAATCAGGAAGGACTCTCATTCCCTCCCTCCCAAGCATCAACAATCACTATTGAAATGGCCAGTACAGGCCTGGGGGAGTACATAGTGCAGAATGTTGTGGCAACGCCCGCATTAGAGTCAGTACAGGATATGGGGAGACCTCGCCTTCCCATAGGAACAGTTGTTCCTCTAGGTCACCCACCCAACCAGAAAAATTTTGTGTATGGGGGCCTTGATCATGGTCTGGAACCATGCAAGCAAAAGGAAGTAGACGAAGAGCCTTTTGTTGAAAACATCAACTATCTATCAAACCTAGACTTTGCCCTAAAATATCTTGGCCAATGCAATTGGCATGGATACGGGCTAGGCAGATATGAGCAAGGGATGCGAGTCCTTTGCCAACCAAGATATCAGATGCCATATGATAAGTCAGGAGTTGGGTTCAACCACCCCCGCCCTTAGACATCTTGGTCGAAAATATGCAAGGCCTAGAAATAGGCAACAAGGGGGGATTGGCACCAGATCTTTATGCCAACCCAAATACAGAATATACATTGGGAGACTACCTCCCATGGTCAACAAACACCCTTGGAAACAGTAGTAATCCCTCTCCTTTGCTAGAGAGAGGCGAAAGTTCGGACATTAATCCTCAAAGAGAACATCAACGGCTTTCGGACATCTTTTTGAAGCTATTCCCCTTAGAGGTTCCAGTTGAATCAGTACAGTGTCAAGAGAATCAGGTCCCTCCACCAAGAGTGGAACAATCGCAATGGGACCAGATTAACTTACTGGAACAAGGAGAGTCCTCAACGTTGTAAGTAACAATTGCTGAAGAGAATGAACATTTTTGGGTCTTTGAAAGTGATTCGGAATATGAGACTGAGATGATCTACCTTAGACATGCACAATGGAATTATCACCCTTTAACTCATGAAGATCTGATGGGACAGATGGGCATAAGGTTAGGGCATGAATGGTGGGTAGACCCAACGAGGTGGGACCAAGTGTTGGATCCATGGCTCCAAATTCCCGATGAGCACCATCCACCTCGAGACCCTATCATAACAATAGTGCCGAGGGAAGACCCCGTCCTCCTTTTTGCACATAGGGCCGATCCGTTCGTGCCCGTTCCCCTAGAACCAGATCCAGAGTATAGGGAGCATCTAAAAGAATCAAGTTATCATACCCACGGTAATGGAGACCAAATTCATTCCATCCACATGATCTCCATTGATTTGACCACACCCATCCACAATCCGGCCGATCCAGCATGGTCATTGCATCTAGACATAGATGCCATCGATCGGGATCACGTCAATTCACCTTTATCACCATCGTAGTATCGGCCTTTCGATGAAATACATCATTTTACCCCAGGGACAACTCAGGATATTTTTCAAGCTGAAGAGGAACCCGAGGTTCCCAACGCAGATCTAAATTCAGCTAATGATATCCATCTGATCCCGACTCCACATCAGTTGGAGGACGGATCCCACATGTCAGTCGAGGAGACGACTGATGTAGATATCGGCATAGATCCAATGAATCCATAGATTCTAAAGCTAGGGGTAAGTCTTTCCCCCGAAGAGCAAGCCGACTACATTGCCCTTCTCAAAGAGAAGAAGGAGGTTTTTGCATGGTCATACAAAGATATGCCAGGACTAGACCCGTAGCTAGTCACGCATAATTTAACGCTTGATCCGACAATCAAGCCTGTAAAGCAAAAACTACGTAAGATGCACCCAACAAGTGGCCTTAATGGTCAAAGACGAATTGCAAAAGCTGTTGGATGCACAGTTTGTCATCTGCATGGATTATCCGCCATGGCTATCCAACATGGTTCCCGTCAAGAAGCCCGACGGGAGGATTCGCATATGCACCGATTTTTGAGATCTAAACAAAGCGAGTCCTAAGGATGATTTCCCCTTGCCAAGCATCGACGCGTTGGTAGACGCTACAGCAGGTCATGAAATGCTCTCCCTAATGGATGGTTTCTCAAGATACAATCAAATTCGTATCAATCCTGAGGACCAACTAAAAACGGCATTCACAACGCCTTGGGGGACATTTTGTTATAAGGTCATGCCTTTTGGCCTTAAAAACGCTGGCGCTACCTACCAACGTGCCATGACATATATCTTCCACGATTACATGCACAAAACTTTGGAAGATTACATGGATGATTTTCTAGCCAAGTCTCTCTTGCGCTCAAATCATATCGACGACTTAAGCAAGATCCTCGATCGCCTCATGGAGCATAAAGTTAGACTAAACCCCAAGAAGTGCGTCTTTGGCATCACATCTGGAAAACTCTTGGGTTTCATAGTCTCAAAGCGAGGAATCGAGGTGGACCCAAAGAAAGTCAAGGCAATCCTTGAAATGGTTCCCCCAACTACAATCAAGTAGCTCAGAATTCTACAGGGAAAGGTCGCATCGATTAAATGCTTCATAGCACAATTATCTGACAAGTGCCGACCCATGAACAAATTATTGCACAAGGGGGTTACATTTCATTGGGATGACGAGTGCCAATCAGCCTTTGACGAGATCAAACAATACCTGGTTTCGTCGCCAGTATTGGCACCACCTAGACCAGGAGTGTCGTTCTACTTATACATCTCAGATACTGATGTGGCATTGGGCGCCATGCTAGCCCAGAAGAATGAACTTCACAAGGAATAGGCTACTTACTATCTTAGCCGCACCCCGGTCGGTTATGAACTTAACTATGCATACGTTGAGAAACTCCGCTTGGCAGTGGTGTTTGCTACCAAAAAGCTACGCCACTACATGCCGAGCAACACTACGTATGTTGTGTCTAAGGAGAATCCATTGCGATACATGATGAGTCGTACTTATCATAGTAGTCGCACGGCGAAATGGATCATGTTGTTGATGAAATTTGACATAGAGTTTATTGGACAAAAATCTATCAAAGGACAAGTCATAGCCGATCAACTAGCAGAGGCTCCTCTTGAAGATGATCAGCCTCTAGTCATAGAACTACCCGATGATGGGGTCTTCCATGTCTCGTAATCGCCAGATTCTGATGAGCCTGAGTCATATGCCGACATAACCCTATTCTTTGATGGTTCTAAATGTGAGCAAGGTGGTGGCACGGGAATTGTATTCTTCACACCGCAGGGTGCTCCAATGCCCCTGTCATTTAAATTAAACTTCCCATGCACCAATAATAATGCAGATTACGAAGCCTTGCTCCTAGGTCTTCAGACAAAAATCGCCATGAACATCAAACGACTGAATATCTTTGGTGATTCACTGTTAATAGTCAATCAAGTCAAATGGGTATATCAATGCAAATGCCCAGTCCTGCAGGCTTATAAAGCCCTCGTGGACAAATTCCTGGCAAAACTTGAGTGGTATGACATCGAGGCACTCCCTCGATCATCGAATCATTTTGCGGACACAATGGCCTCCTTGGGGTCACTAATTCCGCAAGACCTTTTCGGTGATATGACAACCATTCAAGTCAAAACCTTATCGCAATCCGTGATGGAGCGTGCAAGCTCAGACTTGACGCCAGGAATCCACATGATCCAGATTGAACCATCCTCGGATAAGTTCTCTCGAATCCGAGATCGTCTAAAACATGCCAACTGGGGGTCCTTGTTCTCCCCTACTCCCATTAATAGCAACACAACGCTATTCTTACAGGTTCTATCCCATTCAGTGTTTGCTAGGGATGAACTTCAAGAGGGATTGGTCGTTCATACTTTCGAGGTTTCTGATCAACAAGATCGGTATTTACCCATCCGAGACTACCTCAAGTTAGGTAATCTCCCACTTGGATTGACTCATGCCACAAAATGAGCACTCAAGAAGAAAGCGGCTAAGTATGTCTTGATAGGAGACATTTTGTATCATCGTAGCTATGAAGGAATCCTCCTTCGTTTCTTGGACCAGCAAGAGTCCATTTGGGCAATCACCCAAGCGCACGATGGTACATGTGGTGGCCACTTCAGTGGTATGGCCATTGCAAAGCGCATTCTTCGCATGGGCTATTATTGGCCATCTTTAGAGCGAGATTGTTGCACCTATGTCAAGAAGTGCGTGAAGTGTCAACATCATGCCAATTTGATGCACGTACCTTCTCAAGCCTTGCAGACAGTCCAATCGCTTGGCCATTCTCGTAGTGGGGCTTCGATCTAATTGGAAAGATCTCCCCTGCGTCGTCAGGCCGTCACACATTTATCATAACGGCCACAGAATATTTTACCAAATGGGTGGAAGCAATTCCGCTTACCTCTACGATAGGACCCCGCATTGTGGAGTTCATTTTGCATAACATCATATGTCATTTTGGTATTCCATCCAAAATATTCTCGGATAATGGGACGCCTTTCAAGAACAAATACGTGCATGCTTTGACCACAAAGTACAAGATTCAGCATAGCTTTTCAACTCCCTATTATCCGCAGGCGAATGGGCAAGCAAAAGCGTCAAACAAAATGCTAGTTGCCATCCTTAAAAAGACCATCGTAGACAGTCATAAGGATTGGCACATTCAAATCCCACTTGCCCTATGGGCCTATCGCACTAGCATTTGGACACCCACAGGGGCCACTCCGTTTTTGCTTGTGTATGGTTTCGAGGCAGTCATGCCTTTAGAGTTGGAGATTCCTTCCCTACGCATATCAATGCAGGAGTTCATCGATGATGACTCGCGTGGCAAGCCCGGTTAGACCAGCTTACGTTGCTTGATGAACGACGCGTTAATGCTCTTGAGCATTTACGTATTTATCAAGAGCGACTTAAGAAAGCTTACAACATGAAAGTTCACCTGAGGGACTTTCGGGTTGGTGATTTGGTTTTGAAGGAAAACCAACAAAATTCTAGTTTGCCATCCCACCTAAGGGACAAGTTTGCGGCAAATTGGTTAGGTCCATATGTCATTGATAGCAAAATAGGACCCGGGACATACCGGCTAGCTTCTCTTGACGGTATCAAGGAAAAAGAACCCTTGAATATCAGTCATTTGCGACCATTTCATATCTAAGAGAGCTATATCCCAAAAATGCTCCAAGGATTCATAAAATCGCTTGGTCAATCCCAAAATGCTCCAAGGATCCACAAAATCGCTTGGTCAATCCCAAAATGCTCCAAGGATCCATAAAATCGCTTGGTCAATCCCAAAATGCTCCAAGGATTCTTAAAAATCGCTTGGTCAATCCCAAAATGCTCCAAGGATCCATAAAATCGCTTGGTCAATCCCAAAATGCTCCAAGGATCCATAAAATCGCTTGGTCAATCCCAAAATGCTCCAAGGATCCATAAAATCGCTTGGTCAATCCCAAAATGCCCCAAGGATCCACAAAATCGCTTGGTCAATCCCAAAATGCCCCAAGGATCCACAAAATCGCTTGGTCAATCCCAAAATGCTCCAAGGATCCATAAAATCGCTTGGTCAATCCCAAAATGCTCCAAGGATCCATAAAATCTCTTGGTCAATCCCAAAATGCTCCAAGGATCCATAAAATCGCTTGGTCAATCCCAAAATGCTCCAAGGATCCATAAAATCGCTTGGTCAATCCCAAAATGCCCCAAGGATCCATAAAATTGCTTGGTCAATCCCAAAATGCCCCAAGGATCCACAAAATAGCTTGGTCAATCCCAAAATGCTCCAAGGATTTCCACAATCGCTTGGTCAAAAATCAAGAAAATTCAAAAACAACAAAAATCATCAAAAACAACAAAAATTTGCATCTCATTTCTAGGCATACTCAAATTCATCAATAGAGAGTTATTCTCGCACTTCATCTTCATATTCACAAAATCAATCCATCAAAAATACAAAAATACATAGTTGTATCAAAACATTGCATCCATACATTGCATATTTGTGGTCGTACAGGTCAAAGGCACCATAGGCTGTAATTACTCGCTAGTCCATCTTGTTCCACACCTGCTCCATTTTACAAAAACAACAAAAACACCATGCATTGTTTTTACCACACTAGAGTCAGTGGTCTTTTAATGTATCAAGAGTTTTCATGATTCAGTCATCATTTTGCTCTTTAGCTCCATAATGTACCAAGTCAAACAGATTTTACGAAGGTAGAGTCATACTTGAAATACACCTTGTTACGTAACATCCCAACACAAATTAAAACACATAAAACAATTCCTAAGTCGTGTGAACGAAAGATGAAACCTGCATAGTAATCCAGGTCACCATAAGCGAAACGGTTATCTTGCTCATCCCCCCGTGCGAATGACCCCAAGAATGCTGAGAGTTGGCAAAAGGACAAGCATCCTCCCTACCCAATTCCCTAAGAATCCCTAGTTCTCAACAGTTGCAAAACATCAAAAATTTGCAAAAAGTCAAAACATCAAAATTTGACATCCTACAGTGCACACATCAAAAGGCACAAACAATAGTGATTATCGTCACTCCATTTCCCCAATCCCTTGCTCAAAAGAAAAAACAAATCAAAATAAACAAGTGATCTTATCACTACAAACGAGCAAGTATCCCAATACAATTGAAGAAAATAAGGGAGTTGAACTTGAATCCCTGGAACTCTCAGCATTCTAATAGGTCATGAGGCAAGCCTCAGTACCGGTTTGGTTGATAGCCTATCGGTCACTGGCGGTAAACCTCCCGCATGATGATATATCTATCACATCAACTTGTGTATAGATCAATATTTGCATGTGGATGAGCTAGCTTATGGCATCCTGGATAACACCGCAGACTAATCTAACTACATACAACAAAGGAGTTAGTGGAGCTAATTAGGTGATCCTCAGTACAGGTTCGGTTGAAAGCCCATCTGGCATTGGCGGTATCCTGACAAATACCACATAAATGAACTCAATTGCACACACAGGGATGTGAAATAGCTTGGTCAAAAACAAGTCCGATTCATACCTTTTTCAAAAGTCTTGTAAGATAAAGTACAGTCGTGGCTAGTGAACTAAAACTGTCTGAGTCTCAGAAAACCTTAGCTACATTTCTAAACCAACTGCACTACTTTTCATCTGTACAATACCATCAGAAAATACAAAAAGAGAAAACCACATGTATACATACAAGAGTCATACATCATAGCAATCGCCTAAAAGAGAAATAAAGAGTGTCTTAAACAGTCTATGGTGCCATAACCAATCATCACAAAATTCCATTCATCCATTTTGCATATCACATAAAAATCAAAAACATTTGCATTCATCATAACATCTGCATTCATCAAAATAAATAAACATGCATACATCAATAGTCATTAGCCATCATGCATCAAAATCAAATCATCACATGTACACAACCAAAATAAAACCGGTATATATATATATCGTCAAAAAAAAAAAAATGCCCGCAGGCTACAAAACTGGTCCTCAGACCCCGCAATCATATATCAAAACCCAACCTAAGGTGTCGACCACCATGATCACGTAGGATCGGTGTGACGGGAACTACCCCCCGTGGTGTGGGTCCTCTGGGACCCTGTAGGGCGGCTACTACTAGCCCCCGCATCACGCCTGCTACCGCCTCCCTCATCCAATCGCCTACGATGAGATGATGCTGACTGCTCAGTCACACTATCCCTCGTCCGACGTGAAGATCCACTACCCGAGGGCTCAGGTAGCCGCCCACCAAGGTGGATGACCTCCCTCTCCAAGTCTAGCCGATGTCGAAACCACTCTACCTCCCACCGATGGTAGTAAGATACCGCATCATCGCGCTGTGCCAGAACCCTATCCCGCTCTGCTAGCTGGGCCCGCAGGAGATCCCTCTCCCGTAGCACGTCCCCCAACTCTAGATCTCGTATCCACAGCAGCTCTATCAATCGTGCATTTTCAGCGCGTATCTCAGACTCCATCTCCTCTGTATCTTCCTGACGTACAGGACTCTCTAGAACAGCAGCATGCTCTGGCTCCCACTGCTCCTCCACGTCCTGCATGTCCGGCTGATCCGGAGCGCCCAAATCCACATCCTCATCCCCCACATCCACCATGTCCGCATCATCCAACGGACCTCCCCAATCATCCCCTGCTGCCTTTGCACCCTCCACTACCGCCTCTGTGCCTCCTAGTGGCCCCTCTCCTCTCCATCGCCGCAGCACCCACCACGAGTCATACTCAGTGGTAGTCCCGACATCATCTACGTCCGGGACATCAATCACCGCATCTGACTCCTCGCCCAATGGCACGGTGATCGATGGATCTAGAGCCCTCTCATCTCCCCGATGCTGATAGACCACGGGCTCACCAGGCAACCCTTGGCACACCCCAAACTGTCGGGTAACCCAACCATAAGAGAATAACTCATGCTCGGTCCCGTGCCGCCCAGTCAACCACCGCTCCTTGTGTACCCGTCGGAGCCACTCTCCAACCTCCGGCCATGCTGGACAGTCCCGATAAGGACGCCAAACCACATCCCCTGGAGTGAGCCGAGAGAAGGCATCAGTATAGTGCTCTACAGCACCTGCCCATCGCCGACTCTGCCCCTACTCCGCAGACCGCCGCCACAGAGCTACGTAGCCTATCTCCTCATCCTCCATCGCCGCTCGAGTCGTCCATGGTAACCTGGTTGGCCTCTCAACTACTATGTGCTGCCAACCCCAGCACTGCAGCAGATAGCTACAGCTGACCCCCTTTCGCTGCCGACAGCGGACCCCGTACAGCTCCCCATAAAGTTGTGCCAACAGTGTCTGTCCCCATCTCAAAATCAGTGGTGCCTCTATCGGGCACTCTACCAACTGCCATACCAAATCCAGCAGGTTCCACGGGAACCTCGAACCAGACGAGTCAGGTAGTAGCATGTTAGAAATGAGGCCCATCAAGAATGCGTGCCTCACTCCTAACACCCCCCTCTCCTGCCACCATCCAACCAAAATCCCGCCAGCCTGGCAGTCCACCTCGGCTGTCTCCATCGGGTTCGCCACACCCAGCCGCCCCCCATGCCCAAAGCATCTCGTCAGCATAGCAGTCCGATGATCACGCGGCGATGTCCTAATAGGCAGTCCATCTATCAAAATTCAAAGCAGCCTATAGACATCCTCCAGAGTCACAGTCATCTCCCCGGTTGAAATATGAAATGTGTTGGTCCACGAATCCCAAAGCTTGATCAGGGTCGTCAGATAGGCCTGATCCGGGACCACAGGCTCCAGTCGAGCCACCTGCTTGAGCCCAAGGGCATCAAGCCATTCCCAGTCATCATCATACAGTGCTCCCCATGCCTCAATAAAAGCAGCAGGTACATGGTACCGGCTCCTAACCTGCAAAAGAAAATAATTCAACAAAAAAATTAATTAAAATCATAGAAAAAGAAAACTGTACAAAAAAAAAAACAACAAACTTACAACTTTAAAAACAAAAATAAACTCTAGGAGGCACTTACAGGTTTCGCTTCGGCTCCGCCGCTCGAACCAGTTTGTGCACTCATGATGGCAGGAAAAATTTCAGCAGTGCTTCGCTTCGCAGAATTACCTCCTCCTCCCAGAGCTCCAAAATCGCAAGAAAAATTTGACACAAATGAGCCCAAATTCAAGTTTTGGCCCTTAAATAGGCCTTTTGAGCTGGAATTCGTCCCTGACCGGGATGAGCGCTCGGTTAGCGCTCGTCCCACCTAGGGACGAATTCTATAGCTGGAATTCGTCCCACCCTGGGACGAATTCAGGCCAGAAAATTCAAAAACATCAAAAAATGAACAAAAATGCACTAAAAACCAACAATAAATTTGCCTAATAAGAGTGTTGTTGCACTTGACATCCCGGGCATACAAAATAGATGTTGGGGTCATAAATTGTCATTATCCTAATCCCTAAGAAGGCTACTTTAGCCGGACCGCTCCACGGGAAGATGGATTTTTGCCAATTTCATCTCCAGACAGCGTCGCAAAAAGGGTTAACACCCACCAAAAATAGGTCCAAATGTTGGAAAAATTGCACATGCTTAATGATAAAACATCTAAAGGCACCCTCACAAGTCATCTTGGGTCAAGCGACTCGTCGCTTTTCTCACGAAGGTCATTCCCTCATCGATTCGTCGCTTGAGGGGGTAGTCACACTTAGTCACCAATCAACAAGCACACACCCAATTAAGGAAAACGACATGCATTCAAAGAATCATTGACAAAGACAATTACACTCCTACTTGGGGCAGTAAACAAGCAACAATCAAATTGATCAAACACTTGGCATTCGTGAATCATGAACACAAGGTTCCCCTGTGGACAAAAGGTTGCGCCCTTTGCCTAATCATGACTGATCAATGCCCAAGCTCAAGTCACACCTCACCAAAATAGGTTAATACTTGAAATCAAATTCCTTAGCTCGTCAGAAGCAAGGATTCAAGAATGCATGCCCTTTCCATGCTTTGGGCATCAAAAGTTGGTTAGGTTACCAAGAAACCCTAATCATTAGTGCTTTGGCTATCTATTTTTGCTCGACGCTGTGCCATGCACAGTGCATCCCAAAAAGGGGCATCTGTAGACACCAAAACAGCACCAATCCGATTATGTGACTGCAAACACTGATCTCTTTGACAAACACAGCCCCCAGGGCAGCCCTCAGAGGTCAAACAGTGGTCCTAACCACTTTCATAAGCAATTTTGTAAGGTCAAGAAGCAATTTGGCACATTTAAGCACTTTGTCTAGTATTCGTCTCACCCAGGGACGAATACTAACTGGGATTCGTCTCACCCAGGGACGAATTCTAAAATCGTCTCTGGTCAGGATGAATTCTAGGTTAAACGGGCAAAAAGAAAAATGCCGCCAAGTGGCAGCCAAGGACAGTCAATTATTGCCCCCTACCATGCATGCGCGTGCAGGTGGGTAGGTTGGCAGTTGATGGACTGTCACAAGGGCAGTCATGGAAGCCCAAGTCAGGGAGGAGTCTCCTCCCTCTTGGGAAGGCATGGCCGCCACATGGCATCCCTGCATGCCCCTCCAAAGAGACCCCATGGGTCTATAAAATGGTGGCCTTTCCCACCCCAAAGAGGACAGATTGGAGGTGATTTCAAGCAACGAAGTGTTGTCCAATTGAACACCCACATTTGCACCTTTTCAATTCACCTTCTCACATCCACTAATCTCTTTCACAAGGGAGGTTATTGGGTGGCTTTTGGAAGCGTGAATTCAACCCAAATCCAACATTTGACCACCTTATACCACCAATTTTCCGACACCCCAATCCTAAGAGGTTTTGGGCCCATCCCTAGTGGATTGGCACCAAAATCAAGTGCCAACGGTGGGAGGCCCACTTGGGCACCCCCGCATTTTTGAAGTTTTGTTCTAAAAGCATTCTAGAATACTAGTTCATGTTGCATTTCATTTTATTCGGTTTAATTAACTCATAGCTATATTTCCATGATGTTTTGATTAGATTTCACCATGCTTTTTGTCGCCTTGTGTTCCTTCTAACTTGCAGGTAGCGACATCGAATTCCCAAGGATAGAAGCCAAATTGGGAGAATCCGACCATCTGGGTCATCCCAAAATGGCCCCAATTACATAACCCCTCTATTTTTAGGTGTTTTGGAGGTCCCGAGGTTCGACATTGGAGCGGCAGCAACTCGATGCTTTAACACAGTGGAATTCGTCTCACCCGGGGACGAATAACAGTAGAATTCGTCCTACCCAGGGACGAATTCTAGTCGAGAGCAGATTGGCAGACTGTTTCAATGGTAGTGGCCCTCTGGAGGAACAACAAAAAGTGATGATTTACCAACAACAGCGACGGAAACACCTTGGCCCGTCCATTTTGCATGTGGGCATGCGGAAGGAGAACACTTACCAAGATTGTAACCGAATCCATTTAATTCTCCTAGCCCCTAAAAATGGAGGAGGCAATTTTGTAACTGTGGTTGACAAGTTTAATAAAAGGGCTGTGACTTCTCTCTAAATCCTTGTAACTCGTTTCAATCTATTTGCCTCTTTCGTTTAATGCATTTCTTGTTTTAGGGCTTAGGCACTGTTTTGATTTGAATGCATCTAAGTAGTTGTTCTTTCTGAAAAGCTTCCGAAATCTCGTGCTTTCAAATAAATCCCATCATATAAGATTTCATCTCATTTAATAAATTTTATAATAAGCATATTGTGTTATGCTCACATAGGCAAAGTTAATTTTATCAAAAATAAGTAGTAAATATTAATGAATGACTGTTGTTTTTTTTATTAGACAGATGGAGTTTTGAAAGAATCTTCAAATATTATACAAAAGAGACTAATCCTCATCCAGAAATAGGAGCCAACATTACTTACATCCATTAATAATCAAGGAATGACCAATTAGAGGAGTTACCCCTTGCAAAGCCAAACTAGTACATAGGTAAGATCATACATTGTTTAAAACTTAAAAAAAAATTGAAACCAAATCAAGAACTCAAGAGATAACTAGCTAAACACAGATCATTAGTAGACCTGAACCACGAACCTAGCCATGCACCAGTCTCATTCTCCCCCATGAGGTCATTGCTTTCCCAAGCCTACCATCTCATTAGGGTAAGAATTTATTCTGCATTGGAGATTGTGGATTGCAAGGAGGAAATAGTAGCTTGGAGATATGAAATTTGGTGCAAAAACTCAAAATCAACAAGCACCCCTAATTAAGCACCCCTAATTTTTATAAATAAGTCATCAAAAACTTAATCAAAGTGGAGCAAAGGCTAATTGTGTATGATGTCATTATATATAGAAGCAATATCCACTGAGAAATTATCCCACCACACCACTAAACCATTTTGAATAACTCCTTTGTTAGCCAATAGACCAGTCACTCAATCACCTTCCTTGTATGTATACTTAAACTGAACCTCTTCCAGATTTTGGATGTATCCTTGGACTTCCATAATAAGGTTAAAAATAGTCCAGGTAGGATATTGAGTCTCTCTTGCCATATTTATAATATTAAGGGAGTTCCCTTCAATGATTAGTTTCTTGCAACTTACATAATCCAATAGAGAAACTCCTTGGAATAGGGCCTTGGCTTCGATAAAGTAACTAGTTTGATGGCCCATATTATCAGCAAAGGCTAAAATTATCAAGTTATCATGGTTCCTTCCAATCTCTCCAATACCTGTAAGACCCATATTCTCTTTAGATGCACCATCGAAATTCAACTTCAACCAACCAATTGGAGGTGACTCCCATTTAACCCTGGCTTTGTCTAGAGGTATAGTAGGTATGACTAGTTGAGGATTGGTATTGAATCCAAGAGATATCTCCACTGATCATTCCTGCTTTGTAGTCATAAAATTAATATTTAGGGTTCTAATATTCTCCATGGAAAAATAAATCACCTACAAAGCCATAACTTTAGATGAATGAGCAGCATCCTTAAACATCCTTGATTTTCTTTCCTTTCAAATCCACCACTAGATATGAGGAAGGTTAAATTTTTAAAACCAACAAAGGTGGAGATACAGGAAGGGAGAAACCCATTGGGTCAGCACATCCTCTAGGCTATTTGGAAACGCCCATTGTATGTTTAAATTTTTGAAAAAGAAGCTAAAAATATCCTATGAGAAAGGATAGCTGAAAAGAATATGGAGTGGGGATTCCTCCATATTTTTGCACAAGAAACAAGTATTAGGTAAAATCATACCTCTTTTTTGAGATTGTCTAAAGTTAGAAATTTTCCTTGTATGACCAACCAAAAGAAAATGTTGATTTTTGAAGTCAATACTTTTAGCTAAATTTTATCTACCAGAAACCAAAGATCAGAAGGACCATCTACTGCTAAATAAAATCATTTTATAGAGAATTTCCCATCCTTCTCTAATCCCTAGATGAATCTATCCATAATTTCTCTTCTGGGAATTATGATCCATTTAATGATATTGAAAATTTTATCAAATGACCTCCTTTCGTCCACCAAAAGTCCTAGGAAGTCAAATGGTTTCCATCAGGGGTAATATTAATCACTTTCATGGAAATCACAAATCTTATTCCCCCAAAAATGATTTGTAATTTATTTGACTAAAGCTAAATCTGATCTTGACTCTAGTGAAACCCCAATCACCTACACATCACTCTAGAATTCGATAAATCTACCATATCCCAAACACCACCTACCTCCTCTAGGGATATCCAATCTGCATCGTATCAAGCTAGACTAGAAAGCTAAACCTTGGATGGCTAGTGAGTCTCTAATAAACTGCTTTCCATCATTTATATATTTGGGTTTGATAATACCAACCCATACCACTTTATCCTCTTGAACCAATATCTAACCCTTCTTGGAAACAAGGGCTTTGTTCATGGATTTCAATCTTATAAGACCTAAACTACCCTCCTCCTTCTTGATGCATACTTGGTCCCATGCCACTAGATGTAATTTTTTTTCTCACTTGCTCCTGACCAAAGAAATGAGTGTTGTATTTGTTCTATTCTTTCAAGAATCTTAATCAGGATTTGAAATAGAGAAAGGAAATATATCAAGAATATTTGAAGAGTGGCCTTATCTAACATAACTTTTCTTGCTTGGATCAGGAGAGCCCCTTTCCATCTTGTAAGCTTTATCTGTATACACTCCACAATTGGTTCCCATAGGGATTATCTTGAAGCCCCAAAAATCATTGGCATCCCTAGGTAGGCTGAGGGAGAGACCTAATATTACATCCTAGAATATCTACAATCCTCAAATACCTTGTTGAACGAGTATTGAAGAAAAAAAACACTTTTCCTAAAATTAACCTTATGACCCACTGTATGTTCATAATATTCCATAATACTTTTGATTAATTTTGCTTGTGGAATTAAAGCTTGAAATGACATATGAGTATCATCGGTAAACTCATGATGAGATATGGAATTGATAAGCGTAGTCGACTTAATACTTACAATAGAACAGTTAGCTTTGATGGCCTACCCCAGAGATTTTTCTAGCAAAATATAAAGGTATGTGGACAAAGGATATCCTTGATGAATTCCCCTATAGCTCCTGAAATATCTCATAAAACATTCATTCACAAAAATCAAGAACTTGGCTAAAGAGACACGTGATTTGATAAAACTTATCCACTCCTAACTAAATTCAAACTTATGCAAGACTTTAAAGAGAAACTCCCAATAAACCCTATCATAATATTTGTTCATATCCTACTTGAGCAAGGTCCCAAAATTATGGATTTTTGTCACCAAATGGATGATTTCATGGACTACAATGATTTCATCCAGAATTTGTGTCCCAGCCACAAAACCACTTTGTGGGATATCAATGATGGCTAGTAATAAAAGTCTTAATTTGTTCACCAGGGTCTTCATAAAAAATTTAAAAATAGTATTGCACAGACTGATAGACCTATAGGATGCAAAATCCTTAGCATCAGCTATTTTAGGGATAAACACAAAAAATATAGAGTTAACATCTGAATAGATCTATTTCAAATATTGAACATCTCTAATGATATAACAAATCTCCAACCTCAAAATATGCCAAAATTTGTAAAAAAATATTGCAAGAAACACATCAGGTCCTAACACTTTGAGCCTACCCATTGTAAAAACCGCTTTACTGATTTTATAATTTAAAAATGGAGTATCCAAAATATTATTCATATCTACAGAGACCAGAAGTGGTATGTTATTTAGTAAGTGATCTTTAGTTTATTGATTTTTTGTTGATGTGGAACACAAGAGGTCCATAAAAAAAATCATTGTCTCGGATCTAATCTCTTTGATGTCTTTAGAGACTTCTCCATTTGCTTTCGTAATCACCTTGATCGTATTTTTACTCCTGTGCCTCAGTGTAGTGGAGTGAAAAAATTTGGTGTTCTGATCACCCTCTTTAAGCCACTGGGCCCTAGCTTTCTATCTCCACATAATTTCTTCCCCTACCAGAACATTATGGAGCTCTATGAGAATAGACAGTTCTTGCCTCTTTAATTTTATAAAGTAATCCTAAGTTTCAACTATCTGCTCAACCTCCTACAACTGGTTGTGAATATCCATATTTCTAGCAACAACATTTTCAAAAAAAATGCTTATTCCAATCCTTCAACTTAGCCTTTAAAAATCTCAACTTAGAGGCTATTTGTGCCATTCAAGAACCTAAAAACCTTTGAATCCTCAATTCCTTAATGTTGGATTATATACTAGGGTGTTGAAGCCACATTGATTCAAATCTAAATTGTCAAAGAAATAAGATCGAATCATGTGTCTTGTTAAGAAAAAATTAAATTGTTTTAGAGAAACTCCTCAGAGATTGGAGTCTCAAAAGTTAAATCTTTATTTTTGAGCACTAGTAGGCCAAAATAAGTACTTCACGATAGCATACACCCATTTTGTCTTTTGTTTGAAGCTATTTATTGAATATCTTCCTCAATAAATTCCTTCAGGTCAAGAGCCTTGCCTAAGGGACCTGCATATCATATCCTACCTTCTTTTATAGGAGTTGGTCTCGATTTTGCTCTGGATTCCTTTTATCCCAATTCTACTTGAAATGGGCCTTCCTATTTTGGATTGGATATAAGGTAGGGGTATGGTCAAACTGATTACAGACTAAATATTTCACTGGTTGATTCTCATATACAATAGGTTGAATCCATGGCCCAAACTTAGAAAGCATCTTAATGTGATCTGGAAGATTAGCTTTAGGGTCCATCATACAACACATACAGGAAAATATTAATCTATATTTGGCCCTATTTACCTATTCAATTAGGACTAGTTCACCTATGGCTTTATCTATGCCTATGAGAATATCATTATGCCAAAGGTGAAAGAGTATATGGTAATCTGATCCAAAATGAAACCAGATTAAGTTTTTGGGTTTTGGGATTAAAATCGGATCCCCATTTTTGTAGAAAGAGTCACCACTTTCCAAAGAACTAGCGCCCCTTTCCCAAAATCTTCTTTGAATCCTCCTCGCAATTAATATTAATAAGGAAAAAATTGTTGGAAGCTCCCTTAGGCTTCTACTTAACCAGGGCCCAACATCTTATGACATCAATGTTGAGCATATTCCCTTGAAATTTATCAACTAGGTTCCAAAAATCCTCTTCCATGGTGATGAAAAAAAGCTCATTAGAAATCTGTAAAATATCCTCCGAAAGAAAAAGGTTAAAGAGAATCGGTGACTTTCCAGCAATAGAACCAAAAGTGGTAACCACAAAATATGAACCCTTACTTGGAGATGAAAATTTCCATAGGGATTGGGACCCATTGAAAGATCCAACAGTTCGAGCCCCAAGAGCTCCTGATTTAGGAGAAATCATGACCACTCCAACCACCTCATAAAATTGCACTTGTCGAACCGAGACTCCAGAACATTATACCACTTGGGATTGAATCCTGCTCCTAGGGATCTCCACCTGATTTCCAATCTTCAAACTATCGGGTATATTCTCTTGCAGAATTCTTACCTCCCCATCCATGACCACTCTCTCCAAAATATACACCTTCTCACCATCGTCCATTTCAAATTCCCCGTCTCTCATCCTCCCTTAAAAATGTATATTATAATTTCCAAATTATATTATCAAATAAAAATATTTTACTTTGCTTCCCTAGCAATGTTGCACTCACCTTCATTGCCGTAGTACTTCTGAAACACTGTTAAAATATTTTCTTCATTGTCTTAGCACTACTGCACTCACCTTCACTACCCTAGCACTGATGTGTACTGTTAATTTTTTTTTTTTCTGCCCTAGGACTACTGCAACATTGTTAAAGTTTTTTTCTTCATTGCCCTAGACTACTGCACTCACCTTCACTACCCTAGAATTTCTTTGACACTAATAACATATTTTTTTCATTGCCCTAGCAGAACATTGTTAAAATATTTTTCTTTGGTGTCCTAGCACTAATGCAACACTGTTAAAATAGTTTTTTCAATTCCCTACCACTACTGCACTCACCTTCACTACCCTATCACTACTATAGAACTGATAAAATACTTTTATTCGCTACCCTACCACTGTTACGGTACTATTAAAATATTTTTCTTCGTTTTCCTAGCAATTTTGCACTCACCTTCACTGCGACACTGATAAAATATTTTTATTTTTTGCCCTACTACTACTGTGACACTATTAAAATATTTTTCTTCATTATCCTAGCTCTACTACGACATTGTTAAAAATATTTTTCTTTGCTTCCCTAACACTGTTGTAACACTATTTAAATATTTTTCTTCACTGCCCTAACACTACTGCACTCACGTTCGCTACCCTAGCACTACTGTGATACTGATAAAATATTTTATGTATTCCCCTAGCACTATTGCAACACTGTTAAAATATTTTTCTTCTTTGCCCTAGCACTACTGCACTCTCCTTCATTGTGATACTGATAAAATATTTTTCTTTGTTGCCCTAGAACTACTGCACTTACCTTCACTACCCTAGCAGTGTTGTGGCACTCATAAAATATTTTTCTTCACTAAAAGGGCTTCTATTATTTTATTTTTTATATATAATAATATTTTTTTTTGAATGAAAAAGCCAAAATTGTATTAATAAAGCTTAATCATACAAAACAGTGTGGGTGGGATTAACACACCCCAATCAACCAAGAGAAGTTATAATAATATTTTTTTAATATGATGTGTTAAAATTTTATTACAAGTTCAACCTTTTCTTATGAGAAGTTATGATGGATGGAGATTTTCATCCCTCAACATGATCTAAAAATTTCTTACACTAACCAAATCAAAAATTAAAATTAAAATTAAAATTAATTATTATTAATCTGCGACACGGGCGAGTGTGTGAGGGGGTGGGTATGTGGTGGCTTTATGTTAAATTCTCTATTGATAAGTACAACTCTCGACTTTATGAGGGATCATGGTTGGGAGGAGACTACTCAACCCTATGCGTCGGTCATAGAGGTTTCTCACAATAACCAAATCAAAAAATATATATATTATTATTAATAATAATTTTTAGTTTATTTAATAAAATTTATGACATAGATATGGTGTTACTTAATATTAAATTTATCCAAAAATTAAAGAAAAATAGAACAACTTATTTATATTCATTGGAACTATGGTTTAATTTAAAAAATAAATAAGGTGTTATGTAACCATTAATTTGTGCAAAAATTAAAGAAAAAAAATAGATAGGTTATCAATATTCATTGAAACTATTATGTAATTTTAAAAATAAATAAATAAATGCTAATTATTAACTATTGTTCTTTAATAAATTATGCTCCGACTACTATTTTCTAGGAAGGGTGTAAACCCTAGGTGCATTTTAGCCATAAACAAAGCCATAAATTTGGCTACAATATTCATGAAAGGGATGTAAACCTTGGGTTCAATCAAGGGTTAAAGGAAGAGGGTTGTTCATAGATGGTCTCTTCAATATGTGAGAAAGCTTCCTCATTTAGAAGAAATATCTCTCAAGGATATTTGGGTTCATGGGTGCATAAACCTATTACCACTATTATGATTTTGAAGGATGAATTTGGGTTGGATTTAATTGATTATAAAGTCTGAAAAAATATCTGCAAACTCAAGGGAAAAATACTAGGTTGGAGGAGTTCAGAGAATACATTAAATATTGGTGGACTAGTTCAAAATTCCAAGTAACTCTCTTACCCAAAAATTTCTTTTATGTTTTACTTTATAATTTAGTGGATAAATATAGAGTAATAGATTATAGATATAATTGGTTTTTCGGACAAAGGAGTGTCTATATAAAACCTTAGACTTCTAATTTCAATCAGTTTACAAAATAAGTTAATGACTTTCGAGCCTAGGTGAATCTTTAGTAAAATTAATATAACTAAAGAAAGATTGACTATTTGGATGGATGTTTTAATTCTTGGACCTCAATCCATTACTATTACCTCAAGAAAAGGGAATTGAATTCAAAATATTCAATATGAAAACTTCTCCCTAAGATGTTATGATTGTTAGCAATATGGTCACCCGAAGAAAATATTCTACCTGAAGAAGAGATGTTTGATCAATTGATCATTCTCTACTTCCTCCTTGGTGGAGAAGAAGTCCCTACATGCAAATGATTCAAAAGCTTCAAATGTTCCAGTTCAAAAGAAATAATCTCATCCTCCATATGCACCAATTATCCAAGAGAAATTATACGAGCAATAGAAGACTCAACCCCAAAAGGAGAATTTGAATCAAATCTTTGATAAAAATCAAATGGTTACCAAAGACCATCCAAATGGTTTTATGGAAAACATTAGCACCTTATATGGTATTCTTGAAGCTAATTATGAAACAATGGATGATGGTTATGTTGTAAATATTGAGTTATCATTGGTTGTCATTGATGTCAAAGGCAGAAATATCTTCAAGGATAAAATCAAAGGTAAAAATATCTTCAAGGATAAAATATTGAAGGACAAGGTAAATATCTTCAAGGTGATTTAATGTTGTCAAAGAAAAAGTGATAATATTCAAGAAGGAGGTTTATATTTAAATAAAAGGATTTAAATATAGTGCAAAAGTTTAAATATTTAAAATTTAAATATTTAAATATTTTTAAAAGTTCAAATGTGGGCAACCTCCTAAATAGCACCATGCAAAAATAAATTAAAGGATGACCATGCAAAAGGTGGAAAATTAAAATATTAAAAAGCTAGTCCGACTTCATTGAGCATATAATAAAGCATATAAATAAAAATCCTAAGTTCACCTTGAAAATAATAATCTAGAGATGCAATTTGAATATAATTCGATCGAGCAAATAAGTTACAGCATGAAGGAAGGAGGAGTAGAGCATGGGTCATTTGGCAGCGATGTAGCTAAAAGCAAAAATTAAATTTAGTTTGTACTATATCTATCTTAACTGATCGGGTAGACCATTCGATAGCTAGGCTTATGCTAAGGTACTATGTTGCATGAGGTCACAGGGTCGAAATTGGTTAACGTCCTTTTGTTGAAGAGTGAAGGAAAATTTTTGAAGGAGGTAAATATACTTTTTGCACTTGTTGATTTAAGAATTTCACAATAATAGATATGCACAACATTACAAAATATGAAGAGAAGAGTGGAACTGATTGATTTATTCCAAGGATCAACTCTGTATAAATAGCAGAGTTGATCATTGAGAGCCGTTGGATTACAACAACTCATCATACCTGATGAAGACACCACTGAGAGTTCTCCTGACACATGGAGGAGTGGAAACTCAAGTGTCTATCCTAGTGGAACTTAAGAGAATATTCTCTTATTCTAACACCCCCCTTAAGTGATACTAGGGGTGAATCATACAAATGAGTCCTGGCAACAAGGCCTGTTGAGGTACTCATGTACAAAGACTTATTTTTGAAGAGATGGTAAAACCCAATGGGAAAAAACCATCAATCAAAAGGAAGTTAGAGGCTTGTCTTCGTATGGCGAATATTGTCCTCCTAATACAATAGATAGTTGGTGAAAAAACCCCTGTGGGAAAAAACCAACTATGAGAAGAAGAGAGGCATGTCTTCGTATGGCGAAGATTGTCCTCTTTATGCAAGAAAGAAAGATGAGTCCCGACAACTTGGCCTGATTAGGTACTCATTTACATAATATAGTTGGTGAAAAAACCCTTGTGGGGAAAAACCAACTATGAGAGGCATGTCTTCGTATGGAAAATATTGTCCTCTTAATACAAGAAAGAAAGATGAGTCCCAACAACTTGGCCTGATTAGGTACTCATTTACATAATATTGTTGGTGAAAAAAACCTTGTGGGGAAAAACCAACAATTAGAGGCATGTCTTCGTATGGCGAAGATTGTCCTCTTATTACAAGAAAGAAATATGAGTCCCAACAACTTTGGCCTGATTAGGTACTCATATACAATAAATAGTTGGTGAAAAAACCCTTGTGGGAAAAAACCAACTATTAGAAGAAGAGAGGCTTGTCTTCGTATGGTGAATATTGTCCTCATAAATCCATTCAATGTAGCTGAATAACTCCAAGCTTATCTCTCAACTGAAGGTAACGTGGAGAAGGAAATGACTTGGTGAAGATATCTGCAATTTATTCCTCAGTTGGAATATATTCCAAGTGTATGTCCCTGTTCTGAATATGTTACCTTATGAAGTGCATGTGTATCTCAATGTGCTTGGTTCGTTGATGTTCAACTAGATTACGTGCAATATGAATTGTGCTCTGATTGTCACACCAAAGAGTTATAGGATGGTCATGTGTGAAACCAAATTCTCTCAGAATTTGATGAAGCCAAAGAGCTTCTGACTAGCCAAAACTGTTACCCTGTATTCTACCTCTATAGAAGATAGGGCTACCGCTTGTTGTTTCTTGCATAACCAAGCTATTGGTGAGGAACCAAGGCAAAATACATAGCCTGATGTGGAACATCTATCTTCTACTGAACCTGCCCAATCTGAATCTATGTAGCCAATGATATCCATGGAATTTCCCTTGTAGAAGAGCCCAAAATGAGTAGTGCCCTGCAAGTAATGGAGGATTCTTTTTGCTGCCTACCAATGACTGAAGTGAGGTTGATGAGAGAATCTGGATATGAGGCCAACAACATATGATATATCTGGGTGAGTATGAGTAAGGTATAGCAAACTTCCTACAAGTTGATGGTATAGAGTGGCATCACAAGGAGGGGATGAGCAGGAAGTACTAAGATTAATGCAGATTGAAAGGGGGTAGGAGAAGGTTTACAATCTATCATTTTGAATCTTTGTAGAAGATCTAGAGTGTACTTTTATTGGCACAAAGAAATACCTTCATCTGTTTGACTTATTTGGATTCCAAGGAAGTAATGAGCTTTACCTAGATCAGCCATTTCAAAATTTTTAGAGAGAGAGTCTTTTATAGTCTGAATGTGAGTCAAGTTACTACCAGTGAGAAGAAGATCATCAACATATAGAACAAGAATGGTGATGTTGCCTTCATTTCTCCAAATGTAAATTGTATTATCAGACTCACAATGAGAAAAACCTGCTGAAAGAAGGAAGGAGTCCATATTTTCATACCAAGCTCTAGGGGCTTGTTTGAGGCCATAGAGAGACTTTTTAAGCCTACAAACCATAGAGGAGTCTTGAGTAAAACCAGTAGGTTGTTCCATGAATATTTCTTCCTTTAAATATCCATGTAAGAAAGCACATTTTACATCCATTTGATAGACAGACCACTTATGGGAAGCAACTAGGGCAAGAACCAATCTTACAGAATCCATTTTAGCAACTGGAGCAAAGGTTTCTGCATAATCTATGCCTTCAACTTGAGAAAAACCTTTGGCCACTAGACGAGCCTTGTGTTTGTCTATTTCTCCATTAGGCCCATATTTAGTTTTGAAGATCCATTTACAATGAACTAATTTCCTTCCTTTAGGTAAGGGAACTAAATCCCAAGTCTCATTTTTTATCAAGGAAGAAAATTCATTTTCCATGGCATCATCCCATTATTTTATACCTGAGGCTTCTTTGAAGGATTGAGGATCAGAGGAAATAGACTGACATACAAGACTAGTGCCTATGGGGTTGGATGATCTGGTTGAAGGAAGATTTTGGATGTAAGGAGTAGCTTCTTTAACAATGGTGCGGGCCCATTTTGGCATAGAGGAAGGAGTTGAAGGAGTTGAAAGACATTGAGATGGAGTTACAGGTTCCTCATCTTGATTATCAATAACCAAGTTAACTTCAAGGGTTGGCTCTTCATAATATTGAGGTTCTACTATAGGAGAAGGCTCAATGGAGGAAGAGGGCTTTTGAGGATCTTTTTGAGGGAATGTTTCATCAAATTGGACATTCCTATGAAAGAAGACCTCATGAGTTGAGGGATCAAGAAGCCTGTATGCTTTCAATTCTTCACAATAACCGATAAAGATGAGCTTTTTGCTTTTCTTATCAAGAGCCTTCCTTTTCTTCTTTGGGATGTGAGCCCAAGAAGTACACCCAAAAATATTGAAATAGGAAACATCTGGTTTTAAGCCAGACCATGCTTCTTCAGGAGTTAAATGGTCAAGAGCTTTATGAGGTGTGCGATTTTGAATATAATTTGCACAGTTAATAGCTTTTGCCCAAAAAACTTTTGGAAGATCTCTTGAATGGAGCATACAATTAGCCATCTCTTTTAATGTCCAGTTTTTCCTTTCTGCAATACCATTTTTTTGAGGATTATGGGAGACAGAATGTTGATGTATTATACCATGACTTGAAAGAAATATGGAGAACTCATTACTGCAGTATTCCCCCCATTATCAGTGCGAATCTTCTTGATTTTGCAAGATGCCTGATTTTCAACTAAGGCTTTAAAAAATTTAAAGTGGGATAACACATCACTTTTATATTTTAGGAAGTAGACCCAGGATCTTCTAGAGAAATCATCAATAAAGGTAAAAGCATACTTTGCTCCTTTGAAATATGGTTCAGGAAAGGTCATTAAGTCACTATGGATTAAATCTAGAGGGGATGAGGCTTTTAGAGAACTACTTGGGTGGAAAGGATCTTGATGTTGCTTTCCAAGAGCACATCCAGGACAAAATCCATCACTAGAAGAGACTTGGGGTAATCCTGTAACCATATCATGGGTGCACAAATCCTTTAGGTAGTTGTAATTAAGATGACCAAACCTTTCATGCCATATTTGACTTTCAAGATCACTATGAGCCACAAAACAGGAGGCTCCTTCTGGATTTTGAAAACCTTTGAAGTGAAAAAGATGAGAGTTATGATCAATATTCCCTTTGGCTATAAGAGAATGAGGGTCTTGAAAATTTCTTATCTCAACTCCTGTTGGGGAGAAGAGAACAATTTTCCCATTTCCAGAAGTACAAATCTGATAGACGGATAGGAGATTGGTGGCAATGTCTGGAACATAGAGAACATTGTTTATAGAGCCACCATCAATGGTTATATCCCCTTTTCCTTTGACAGGGATGAAGGAAGAGTCACCTACTTCTATGCTACAAGTAGAGCTAGAGGAGATAGAAGAGAAAGACTTATCTGAAGTAGTCATGTGATGAGTTGCTCCATAATCTAGGACCCAGTAATTAGAGGAAGAATTGGAGGTTTTTCCTTGAACATTAAGGGATTTTCCTATTTGTTTTTTATTTTCTATCTTTTGATCCTTCATAGCTGCCTCTAGTTGTTGTAATATTTTCTAGCATTTGTTAGTAGAGTGACCATTATTTTTAAAGTGAGTACAGGTTATGGGAGTCTTTTCCTTATTTTTGAATTTTTCTTTAGAAGAGGTGGAGGCTACTAAGGCTTTTGAAGAAGAGGAAGAAGAAGAGATTTCATATCTAGCAAGTTTGGTTTCTTCCCTAGTTAATCTATCACAAAATTCTTCTAAAGAGGGCATTTTAAAGGTTGCACCAAGAGCATCTTTGGTAGATATAAAGGTGGTAGCAAAAATTTGAAAAACACCATTTAGCTTAGAAAGGATTAGATAAATGTATTCTTCTTCAGTCTTAGTCTTCCCACTACCTTTGTATTGAGTGAGGACTTCTTTGAACTTAGTGAGGAAGTCAACAATACTACTAAAATATTCAGGGGACAAAGAAGTTAGTTCGGCTTCTAGTTGCATTGATCTCATCTGATCTACTTTCCCAAACAAGGCCTTCAGTTTCTCCCAACTTTCATGAGGAGTTTTACAATCTGTAATATGAAACCATAAACTTTCATGAACATTAGAGCTAATAATACCCATTGTTTCGTGCATTTTTCCCTTATGAACAAAGATTTCATATTCTTTATCAAATTTTGGTTGCTTTTCTTCTAACAAATGAGTAAGACCTTTTTGAGAGATAAGATTTAAAATTTTAGGTTTCCAAGTGTGAAAGTTATGAGGGGTGAGAGGTTCAATTGAATTCATCATTTTAAACACAAGAGAAAATTGAAGTTTTAATTAACCAATAAATCCCCCCTTAGAACTTCAATTAATTGATTAATGCAATTGTTACAAGGAAAAGATATGAAGCTTTTCAATATTAGAAAACTCAATATACCCGCCCTAACGAGAGGGAAACTATAAGTATAATGAGGTTGTAATATTGTTTGCTTTAGAGTGCCAAATCCTCTTAGTTCCTCACAATACCCGCCCTTACTTGAGGGAAACTGTAAGTATAGAGAAGAATTTGTCAAGGGTGTTTGGCTTGAAATGCAGAGATATCAACCAGATTAAATTGGGTGTTCTCAATACTTGCCCTTACGAGAGGGAAACTATCAGTGAGAGAGAGTCCCAAAATAAAGAGGAAGATTGAAAAATATTTTCCAGGCCTTTATACCAAGTGCCTCCAAAAACTCGCCCTTACTTGAGGGAAACTATAAGTTTTTAATGGTTTTTGTACATGGAACGTAGGCAAATATTTTGAGGAAGATAAGTTAAACCTTAGGTTTATGAATTCTTTAAGTGTAAAAAAAACTATAGAGATTCTCAAATAAAATTTAATTTTAATAACAAATATTAAGAGAATAATTATAGCACCCTTAGAGAAAAGAATTTGAAAAATCTCTATCTTAAAGAAAATAAATAAATAAGATTAGAGAATAATTAAAAAAAACTAGAACTTCTTGATAAGTTTATTATTTAGATAAAATAATGAGAAGAAGATAGTTTTTGTTAATAATTTTGATAAACAAATTAGGTTTTAAATTTTAAATAGAGAGTGTATGCTAAAAAATATATATTAAGTATTACACCTCTATTAACTTGAAAACCTAAAAAAGACTTTGAGGAAGAGATAGAAAAAAAACAACCCCCCTTCAAGAGACACCAATGTGCATATGGTTGCACATAAAACCCCCCAAAAAAACTTTTTATATTAAGGTTACAATAGACTACGACTTTTCAAAGAGCTTTTTGTAAAAAAAACTTTGAGAAGGAGTCAATATTTTACTTCAAAATTGAAGTGAAAATAACCTTACAAAAAATAGGAGGAACAAAATAAATCGTGCATCTACTGAGAAATCAGAAGCACCCTGAAGGACAAAAAAAATGGAAACTCAGACTTTATATCCGTCGCTGGTTCGAGCTAGGTGGAGGAAACTGAGATGCCACCAAAGCCTTGAGAATCCTATGAAGATAAACTATCCAGAGAATAGATACTTTTCGAATACTATGAGAGACTAAGACGCCACCAAAGCCTTGAGAAACCTACGAAGATAAACTATCCAGAGAACATATATATATATATATATATATATATATATATATATAAATATATATATTTCATCACTAGTAAGAGTCAGGCGAAGGCTACGAGAAACCTGAGACACCGTGAAAGACCACTTAGAAACCTGCATAGACAAAACAATCAGAGAACATATATATATCTAAAATAACTCATCTTTGATTTTATACTACGAGGGAAAAAAACTTCTTTTAAGAAAAAAAAGTATATAAATGATTTGAAGCACCCGAGGAAGAGGTTCCCCTCTGATTCATCACTACTTGGAACCAGGTGGAGGTAGGAATGGTTGCCGAGGATACCTAAAACTAGTGAACACCTGCAGACTAGTTAGGAGGTAGGAAAAAAATTAAAGAACTATAGTTTTTCTCTGATCTCGTAGACTAGAGCTTTGTAGAGCTTCAGGGGAGATGAGTACAGAAAAGAACAACAAAAATGGAGCATTGTCTTTGATAACCTTCCCTGCAGATGAGTTAGAAAAAAAGGAAATATATTTTGAATCATGAAATGAAAGTCTCGAACCAGAATAGAACAGAAGAGCATATGTGATATTATTCTCAGGTGAAGAGAATAAAAAAGGAGTGATCGGTATTGAGCATCGGATACAGAGATATTTCTCAATGATGGATTGGAGCACTCCGAGAGCCACGTCGTGGGTGGTGTGATTAAAAAACACACACATTGTACAACTTGCAATAAATGTTAGAGACAAAGGTGATTCGCATATAAAAAAATTATTATTTTTTTAAAACAAACACCAACTTAGAGATAATCATTGGGGCCACTATAAGTGGTTGCACCAACGAAGGCAAGGGGCTATGAAAAGGATGCATGCCAAATAATATTTGGATGATGAGTTAATATCGCAACGCCTCTCTAAGAGGTAAAACCACTATTTAAAAAAAAATGAGGGCGGATCTTTCAAAAAAAATCGTTCTTCTTTTAAAAGGAGAGCGCTGAAAAAATTCAAAATATTACCCTCGAAACAATAGCAGTATATTTAAAAAAACAATACATATATTAGCAATAATAAGGATTTTTTTGAATAAAAAATGGATAAAATTGACTATTGCATAAATTTAAGCAAGTTAGTCAAAAAATATATCCAAAGCAATGAACCAGATCCTAGAACCTTCAAGAGCGAATGCAAGCAAAATCTATCCTACTTTGGTACCATGTAAGAATTTCACAATAATAGATATGCACAACATTACAAAAGATGAAGAGAAGAGTGGAACTGATTGATTTATTCCAAGGATCAACTCTGTATAAATAGTAGAGTTGATCATTGAGAGTCGTTGGATTACAACAACTCTATATATTCATGAAGATAAAAAAATTGGGTAGAATATGTCTAAATTGTTTTAGTTGAGAAAAGTACATTGAAGAATAGATGAATAACTTGAAGACATCATTATGCAATATTTGTGAATAGATGAGCATTATTTTATATGCAAGATTTGGGAATAGATGAGCATTGTTTATGAGAAGATTTGAGTAGGTTTTGTGATCAAGTTTTTGAATAGGTTTGAGCAGGTTTTGATGATAGATTTGAGCAGGTTGTGTGAGAAAAATTTAGTAGTTTTTGGAGCAGATGTGAGCAATATTTATGAGTAAGTTATGGAGCTGATTTGAGCAGCGTTATGAGAATTTTATGGAGCTTATTTAAGCAGAGTTGTGAGTAAAATTTTGGAGCAGATTTGAGAGAAGACTTGAGTAGATTTTGGAACAGATTTGAGAGTAGAGGGGATAGGTGCCTCCTATTGATTGTTTTCCACAAACTAGAGAAAAGAAGATTGGTGTCTCTTGTAGAGTGGAGTCCAAAAAACTAGAGCATAGGGTATTGGTATCTCTTTTGGAGTGGTATACAGAAAACTAGAGCAAAGGGTATTGGTGTCTCCTATGGAGTGGTGTCCACAAAACTAGAGTAGAAGAGATTTGTGTCTCCTATGGAGTGGTTTCCACAAAACCAGAGTAGAGGGTATTGGTGTCTCCTATGGATAGGTGTCCACAAAATTGAGAGGATATTGGTGTCTCCTATGTATTGGTGTCCACAAACATTGTAATAAACGATTGGTGTCTCCTTTGGGTTGGTTCCCATGAAATTTATTGAGAAATATATAAAAAATATTTCTTCGTGGATGTAGCGCATATGGGATGACCCACGTTAAATTTATCTCTCATATGTATGATGATTTATGCATTATTTTATTACTGCATTGATATTATTGTTTGTTATCATTTGGATTGAAAAGTAAAAGGTTTTATCTTATACTGTTCACCCCCCTCTCAATATAAGATTGTCTTCTTCAAATGGTATCAGAGCGGGTTCCTTCATAAAAGCCTAAAATTTTGAAGAAATATCTTACAAGAACACAAATGGTTCCATTATTTGATGTGACTAACTATGCTTTATGGAGCATAAATATGAAGACAATAAATATGGGATAATTTACAAAGAACATATAAAGGAGACGACAAGGTTAAGATGGTAAAAATCCAAACCCACAGGAGAAAGTTTGAAGACTTGAAGATAAAATATGAGGAGGATATTGCTAGATATTTGCTTTGTGTTGATGATTTTGTCAACACCATTCATGGATTTAAGAAAGTATTGAAGACTCTAAGATTGTTCAAAAAATCTTGAGGTCACTTCCCATGATATTTGATGCAAAGGTTTCAACAATTGAAGAAATGAAGGATCTAAAAACTTTGAGCATGGATAAGCTACATGGTATTATGAGATCCTATGAGATGAGGACAAAGAAATATCAAACATACAAAATGGAGGCAACATTCAAATCTTCAAAGACAGAATAAAGAACCAAAATCAAGTGAAGAATCAAGCAGTGGAGAAGAAGCTAATTTTATGAGAAGGAATAAGAAGGGTTCAAGAAAATACAAATATATGCAGTTTGTGAAATTTTTTAACTATGGTAACTTTGGTCACTATTCATCTAATTTCCCACAAGATAGAAGTAGTAGTAGTGAAGAAGAAAATAAATATGAGAAAAAATAAAGAAGGAAAATTTTATCATGAAAGGAAAAACATGTATGGTCAAAAAAAACATGACAAGAAGATCTTTCAAAGACACAAGAAAAGTTTTTATGTTGAAGAAGCAAGCAGCTTTTCTAGTAGCAATGATGAAAGCCTCATCGATAGTGGAAAAGAAGAGGTCCTATTTTTGGCCATAGAAGAGAATGAAGATGCTCCTGTTGTAAAATATCAAGAAGAAAAAAAATATTTAGAAGATAAATAGGAAGCCACAATCAACATAGAAGAGGACCTTATTGTTGCTCTTGAAGATTTGAAAAGGGTTAGAAAGAAGAACTCAAGATTGAAGGCTCAAGTACAAGAGGATGAGGAAACAAAGGCAAAGCTTCTACAAGATCTCACCAACTTAAAATATAAGTTTGAAGAGGTAAGGAGAACTAAAGAAGGTATGGTTAAAGAAGGTATGGTTGAGTAGTTAAAGGTAAAATAGCTAGAGTGTGAAAGACTAGAACATGAAGTTGTCATTCTAATGAAGGGACTTGAAAAATTTAATGATAAGATATATCAGTTGACGAAAATCTCAAAAAAATTATATGATATTATAAAATCACAAATATCTCCATTTATGAAGAATAGACTTGGTTTTGAATAAGGTCAAGAGAAACAAAAATGGGAGTCAAGATCAAAATATATAGAAGCATCAAAGAAAGAAATTAAATAAGAGTCCAAGACCTATGATGATATGATGAAAAATGGAAGCATAAATTAAATAGAAAATAATCAACCACCAAGGAATGAATTTCATCAAAGGAATATCAATGAGAGAACCACACAACAATATCCTCCAAGAAAATCAAATATGTTTCACTATCTCTTTCATGGTTATTTTTTCTTATGTAACCATTTTGGTCATAAAGCTGTAAATTGTAGGGTCCATACTATGAATGATTTTGGCTTTATCAAGAATAATTTCAATTCATTTGCACCTCCTATGGACTACAACATCATATGTTAGAGATGTAACAATTTTTGACATACATCTAGATGGTATAGAATAGTGTTCCCTAAATTTATGAAGTCAAGCAGAAAGGAAAATGGTTAAAATATTCAAAAGGGTATGATATCCAAAGTTTGGAGAAAGAAAATGAAACAAGAAGGGGAGCATAACAATTTGGGAGTCTTACTCCCATCCCGAAATTGGTCACCTCAAGACAAAGAGGTGGTAAGGGGAATGTCCTTAGTGACTTGTCTTACAAGACCCAAGGAGCACTTTGCCATTGATGTTAAAGGGGGAGATTTTTTAGTCAGGGGGAGCAGCTAGTCAGGGGGAGCAACTTGTGATCTTGTTTAGTAAAGGTAAGTTTAATTATAGGGTTACTATAAATGACAAATGGGGATATTTTTGGAAATACTAAGTTGTCATTGGTTGTCATTGAATTCAAAGGCATAAATATATTCATGGATAAAATCAAAGGCTGAAATTTTTCCAAGGTGATTTAATGTTGTCAAAGAAAAAGTGATAATATTCAAGAAGGAGGTTTATATTTAAATCAAAGGATTTAAATATAGTGTAAAAGTTTAAATATTTAAAATTTAAATATTTAAATGTTTTTAAAAGTTCAAATGTGGGCGACCTAAATAGCACCATGCAAAAATAAATTAAAGGCCAACCATGCAAAAGGTGAAAAATTAAAATATTAAAAAGCTAGGTTGAATTCATTGAGTGCATGACAATGCATATAAATGAAAACCCTAAGTTCACCTTGAAAATAATAAGATAGAGATGCAATTCGAATATAATCTAATCGAGCAGAAAGTCACAGTGCGAAGGAGGGAGGATTAGAGCGCAAGTATTTTGGTAGCGATGCAAAAAAAAGTGAATATTAAATTTGGTTCATGCCCAATATATCTTAACCGATAGGGTAGACCAGTCAGTAGCCAAAACTGTGCTAAGGTGTTGTGTTGCAAGAGATAACAAGGTTGAAACTGGTTGATGTCATTTTGCTGAAGAGTGAAGGTAGAGTTTTGAAGGAGGTAAACATATTTTTTATGCTTGTTGATTCCATATGATGGGGTAGCCTAGACATTCATTGAGCTTGTGTGGAATCACTGTTGCACAAGAAGTTAAGGGATCAAATTCCTTTGTCATCATTTTGTTTATTGATGATAAAGCATCTAAGGAATAAATACTATTTTGCATGGTTTAGGTTTCATGTATTGTAGTAGCACACCTGGTCATGAGTGCTTGTGAAATCACTATGCTCCTAGAGGATAGGGAATCGAATTCCATCACGACTATGTAAGGTATTTAAAATAATTTTTGTTTTATTAAATTTATTAGAGGGAGATATAAGGGTAAATGTGCCATGGTAAGGTTTTAGTTTTTACAAAATAATAAAAGGATATGTTATGTTGTGATTTAATTTTTGCAAAATAAATAAAAGGAAAAATAAGAGTTTTGATGTTAGCATAAGGTTTCATTTTAAAAAAATAATAAAAAGAGATATAAGGGATTTAGTTGTTAATAAATCTTGATATAGCGAGTTTCAAAAATGGAGATATAAGAATTTATTTTTAAGCTTTATTGTGTGTGTTTTTGATAAGTTTTTTTTTAGTGGATGATTTGATATTCAATCAAGAAAAGAAAAAGATAATTGCTAACCAGTTTTTGAAGGCACAAACAAAAGGAAAATTATTTTTTTAAGGTAAGTTTGGAAAGCTCATGCAAAAAGAACATCATCATTGAGGCATATTTAAAGGTATGGTGATTTAATTCCTTTGTCAAGGTGGTTTTGTTTGAGGATAATATTTTTGTTGTCATATGATTGGAGATATAAGGAATTATTGGATGTGCATTGCTTTTTTCTTGAAATTGGGGCAAGAGTTATGGATCAGATTTGAGAACAAACTTGTGCATTGGTTTTGATTGAAATTGTGAGTAAATGTGCAAAGGTGATAGATCATATTTGAGAAGCAAATTTGTGCATTTTTCATAATTATTTTTGGGAGTAGATAAAAAGGATAGATTTGTGCATTGTGATAGGTTTTAAAGTGAAGGTGGAAACCAACAATTACAAGGTCAGTTATCAAGTGCTAGACTAGAGCTACCTTTTTATGTAATAAATGTGAGACATGTGAAAGATATAGACTTAATGAATGTGAATAACATATTGGACATTTTTTTAGTGCATGTCATTCTCTATATGTTCATAAAGATAAAAGAATTTTGGGTAGAATATGTTTGAATTGCTTTAGTTGAGAAAAGCACATTGAAGAATAAGTGAAGAATTTTAAGATAACATTATGCAATATTTGGGAGTATATGAGAATTATTTTGTATGCAATATTTGGGAATATATGAGTATTGTTTAAGAGCAGACTTGAGTAGGTGTTGTGAGCAATTTTTTGAATAGGTTTAAGTAGGTTGTATGAGCAAGTTTTGGAGAAGATGTGAGCAACATTTATTAATAGGTTATGGAGATGATTTGAGTAGAGTTGTGAGTAGGTTATGGATCTAATTTAAGTAGAGTTGTGAGCAAAATTTTGGAGTAGATTTGAGAGAAGACGAGCAGATTTTGGACCAGATTTGAGTGTAGAGAGGACAATTGTCTCCTATGGATTAGTTTCCATGACCAAAAGCATATAATATTAGTGTCTCCTGTGGATTAGTGTACACAAAACCAAAGTAGAGGGGATTGGTGTCTCTTGTGGAGTGGTGTCCACAAAACTAGAGTAGAGGAGATTGGTTTCTTCTGTGGAGTGGTTTCCACAAAACTAGAGCAGAGGAGATTTGTGTCTCTTGTAGAGTGGTGTCCAAAAAAATAGTGTAGAGGGGATTGGTGGATAGGTGTCCATGAACTTGAGAGGGGATTGGTATATCCTATGGATTGGCATCCACAAATATTGTAATAGGGGATTGGTGTCTCCTATGGGTTGGTTCCCACAAAATTTGTTGAGAAATTTATAAGAAATATTTCTCCATGGATATAGCCTATATTGGGTGAACCACATTAAATATGTCTCTCGTATGTATGATAATTTATGCATTATTTCATTACTGCATTGATATTATTGCTATTATAATTTATATTGAAAAGTGAAAAGTTTTATCTTATACTATTCACCCCCCTCATTATAAGCTTGTGTTCTTCAATTGGTATTAGAGTGGATTCCTTTGTAAAAGCCTAACAACTTGATGAAATATATTACATGAACATAAATGACTCCATTGTTTTATGGGACTAACTATGCTTGCTAGAGCATAAGGATGAAGACAAAATAAACATGGTACAAGTTATTGAGAACTTATAAAGGAGATGACAAGGTTAGGATGGCAAAACTCCAAACCCACAAGAGGAATTTTGAAGACTTGAAGATGAAATATGAGGAATATATTGCTAGATATATGCTTTATTTTTATGAGGTTTTCAATGACATTTGTGGACTTGAATAAAGTATTGAAGTCTCTAATATTGTTCAAAAAATCTTGAGGTCACTTCCCATGAGATTTGTTGCAAAGGTTTTAGCAGTTGAAGAAATGAAGGATATCAAAAATTTGAGCATGGATGAGCTACACGAGATTATCATAGTCTATGAGATGAGGACAAAGAAATATCAAACATCAAAAATGGAGGCAACAATTAAATCTTCAAATAAGACAAAGAATAAATAAATAGAATCAAGTGAAGAATCAAGCAGTGGAGAAGAAGCTAATTTTGTGAGAAGAAACAAGAAGGGTCCAAGAAAACACAAATATATGTAGTTTGTGAAATGTTTTAACTATGGTAACTTTGGTCACTATGCATCTAATTACCCACAAGCTAGATGTAGTAGCAATGAATAAGAAAAGAAATATGAGAAAAAAAAAGAAAGAAAAAATTAACATGAAAGGAAAAACATGTATGGTCAAAACAAGCATGAGAAGAATATCTTTCAAAGACAAAATATTTTTTTTATGTTGAAGAAGCAAGCATTTCTTCCAGCAACAGTGATGAAAGTCTCTCTGATAGTTGAAAATAATAGGTATTGTTTTTTTCCATAGAAGAGAATGAAGATGCGCCTGTTGTCAAAGACCAAGAAGAAGAAAGAGATTCATAATATGAAGAGGGAGCCACATTCAACATAGAAGAGGAATTTATTGTTGCTCTTGAAGAGTTGAAAAGGGTTAGAAATAAGAACTCAATATTGAAGGCTCAAATACAAGAGGATGATGAAGCAAAGTCAAAGCTTCTACAAGATCTCACCAAATTAAAAATTAAGGTTGAAGAGGCAAGGAGAATTGAAGAAGTTATGGCTAAGAAGTTAAAGGCAAAAGAGCTAGAGTGTGAAAGACTAGAACATGAAGCTATCATTATGAGGAAGGGACTTGAAAAATTTAATGATAAGATATATCGGTTTAGTAAAATCTCAAAAAACATGGATGATATTATCAAAGCACATTGACCTCCATTTATGAAGGCTAGACTTGGTTTTGAATAAGGTTAACAAAAATAAAAAGGGGATTCAATATCAAAAGAAATAGAAGCAGAAAACAATGCAACATCAAGGAATGAAATACATCATAGGAACAATGATGAGAGAACCATGCGGTAATATCCTCCAAGGCAATCAGACAGGTTTCACTATCTCTTTCATGGTTATTGTTTCTCATGTAACCATTTTGGTCATAAAGCTATAAATTGCAAGGTCCATGCTATGAATGATTTTGGCTTTATCAAGAAGAATTTCAATTCATTTGCACCTTATATGGACTACAACATCATATGTTAGAGATGTAACAATTTTGGACATACAACTAGATGGTGTAGAATAGTGTTACTTAAATTTCCAAAGTCAAGAAAAAAGGAAAATGGTCAAAATATTCAAAAGGGTATGATCTCCAAAGTTTGGATAAAGAAAATGAAACAATAAGAGGAGCATAGCAAATTGGGAGTCTCACTCCCATCTCAAAATTGATCACCTCACAACAAGGTGGTGGTAAGGAGGTTGTGTTTAGTGACTTATCCTACAATCCCCAAGGAGCCCTTTGCCTTTGATGTCAAATGGTAAGAGTTTTTTGTAATGGGGAGCAACTATTCAGGGGGAGCAACTTGTGATCTTGTTCAGTAAAGGTCATTTTCTTTATAGGGTTGCCATCAATGACAAAGGGGGATATTGTTGGAAATATTGAGTTGTCATTAATTGTCATTGATTTCAAATGTGGAAATATCTTCAAGGATAAAATGTTGAAGGACAAATCAAATATCTTCAAGGTGATTTAATGTTGTCAAAGTGAAAGTGATAATATTCAAGAAGGAGGTTTATATTTAAATCAAAGGATTTAAATATAGTGCAAAAGTTTAAATATTTAAAATTTAAATATTTAAATATTTTTAGAAGTTCAAATTTGGGCGACCTCCTAAATAGTACCATGTAAAGATAAATTAAAGGTTGACCATGCAAAAGGTGAAAATTGAGTGTATGACAAAGTAGATAAATGAAAACCCTAAGTTCACCTTGAAAATAATAAGCTAGAGATGCAATTCGAATATAATTCGATCAAGCATAGAAGTGGAAGTGTGAAGGAGGGAGGACTAGAGTGCAGGTATTTTGGCAGTGATGTAGCAGAAAGCAAACATTAAATTTGGTTCATACCCCACATATATTAATCTATCGGGTAGACTAGTTGGTATCCAGGCTTGCGCTATGGCACTGTGGTGCAAAAGGTCACATGGTCGAAACTGGTTGACATCGTTTTGTTGAAGAGTGAAGGTAGAGGTCGAAGAAGGTAAATATAATTTTTGTGCTTATTGATTCCATATGATGGGGTAGCCTAGATGGTTGTTGAGCTTGTGTGGAAGCACTGTTGCATGGGAGGTTAAGGGATCGAATCCCTTTGTCACTATTTTGTTTGTTGATGATAGAGCACCGAAGGAATAAATACTATTTTGCATGGTTTAGGTTTCATGTGTTGTGGTAGCACAGTCGGTCATGAGTGCTTGTGAAAGCATTGTGCTCCTAGAGGACAGGGGATCGAATCTCATCATGGTTGTGCAAGGTATTTAAAAGAATTTTTGTTTTATTAAATTTATTAGAGGGAGATATAAGGGTAAAGGTGCCATAGTAAGGTTTTATTTTTTGCAAAATAATAAAAGGAGATGGCATGTTGTGATTTGATTTCTGCAAAATAAATAAAAGGAGAAATAAGGGTTTTGATGTTAGCATAAGATTTCATTTTGAAAAACTAATAAAATTATATATAAGGGTTTTAGTTTTTAATAAATATTGATATTGTCAGTTTCAAAAAGGGAGATATAAGGAGTTATTTTTAAGCTTTATTGTGTATGATTTTGATAAGGTTTTTTGAGTGGATGATTTGGTATTTAATAAAGAAAATAAAAAGAGAATTGCTAACCAATTTTTGAAGGCACAATCAAAAACAAAATCATTTTGTTAAGGCAGGTTTGGAAAGCTCATGCAAAAAGAAGATCATCATCATTGAGGCAGATTTAGAGGTATGGTTATTTAATTCTTTTTACAAGGTGGTTTTGTTTGAGGAAAATATTTTCATTGTCATATGGTTGGAGGTATAAGGAATTATTGGATATGCATTGTTTTTGCTTGAAATTAGAAATAAATTGGAAAGAGTAATGAATCATATTTGAAAACAAACTTGTGCATTGGTTTTAATTGAAATTGTGAGTAAATGTGCAAAGGTGACAGATTATATTTGAGAAGAAAATTTATACATTGTTCATAATTTTTTTGGGAGTAGATGAAAAGGATAGACTTGTACACTGTGATTGGTTTTGAAGTGAAGGTGGAAATCAATAATTTCCAGGTTAGTTATCAAGTGCATGTGGAAATGAGGAATCTTTCAAATGAGTTATCTCAGGAGTGTATGTGGAAATGATGAATCTGACCCATTTATAATTTATGGATGACACAAGGTTACTTGGAGTGATTAATATCAAGGAGTTAAGAGTGATCAAAGTTACCTTAAATACATATCTAGAAGCCATAGGCTAAGAAGTGAATGTAGCCATTTCAAAGTTAGTGTTCTTTAATACTAAAAGGGAGATCCAAGATCAAATTTTAAACATATTAGGATTCTCTGAGGGCTCCCTCTCAATGGAATACCTAGGGTTTCCACTCCACTATAAGAAGTTGAATGTTGTAGGATGGAAAAAACTAATGGATAAAATTGGTGCAAATATAAATTATTTTATGCATCTATGAATTTCTTTTGGAGGAAGAATTAATATACTTTAGTAAATGGTTCAAGCAATGATAGTTTATAAGTTCTTTATTTTTATTGCTTCGATTGGAATCATGAATGACATGGACTTGTTCATGCAAAAAATATATTTGGGATGTCCCAAGGATGGGTAAGTGATGGGCTCTAGTAAGTTGGAAAAAATATACCAGCCTAAAACAAGTAGAGGATTAGAAATTTGAAAATCGGTATTGAATAACTAATCTCTAGTAGGAAAGTTGTAGGAAAGTGGGTAGAGGATGAATTTTTGGACCAATACCCCCCTTAATTTCATAATTTTTGTAGTTGTATCCCCTTCAATAGATGCTTTAGGCTAGATGTTGAATCAAGATAGCATATTATCTACATACAAGGTAGATTGGGATCTTCTCTCTTATGCAACTAAAGCAGTGGGAAAAGCATCCAGTCCCAATCCCTCTAACTTTAATGCTGCTATTAGAGAGGATATCAAAGCAATGCCATAATACAAGAGAGGATGAAGAAGACAATATAGCTTGGGATCATGGAAATTTATGTAAATGTATAGTTCAAGAAGTTTATAATGAATTTATCCCTCCCCCATTGATTTTGTTAGATGTTCCATGGAATAGAGTATGGTTGGCAAAGAGCTAGCCATAAATTAATTTCTTTTCCTGGAATATTATGCATCGAAGCTTCCTCACGTATGATGACTTATATAAGAGAGGTTTTCATGGCCCCTCTAAATGTATCATGTGCAATACCTAGGAGGATATAATATATAATTTTCTCTTTTAGTGTGACTTTTCCCTAGAGCTATAGAAAAAATAGGTTGATCTCTTCAAGGCCCATATCAACTTGTAGTTAAAATCTACTAATATATGGGAGGTCTATAAATGAAGAGGTTTCAAAAATAAATTAGTTCAGCGGGGTTGGTCTTTGGGTATGAGCTTTATTTGGTGGCACATATAGCTAGAAATAATTACCAAAAATTTTATGGAGGAATACACTTGATAGAGCTTGTTTGACAAAAAAAAATTAAACAGGTTACAAAAATAGTAAAATATCATGCAAAGGAGCAAAGGAACAAGGGGGGGAGAATATTGTGAAGAGGTACTCTCATGGGACTTGGAAAATGCCACCCCTAGTCTAGGAAAAAGTCAACACAAATGGAGCATCCAAGGATAACCAATGGGTAGTGGGCATTGGCTTTATTATAAGAGACTACAAGGGGAAGCTCCTTAATTAGGAGTTGGAAGGACAAATAGTAACAACAAATAATGAAGCAATTGCTTTTAAAATCATACAAGGCTATCTTAATGCTTAGGATAATGAATTTCAAAATATCATAGTGGACTTCAACTCACAAATTTTGATGAGGTTGTTAGATGAGATTAGAGATTTTAGACTAAGTGTGTGGTAGATCAAGAAATAGTGAGTTAGATAAAAACCATACGATAATATTTTGAGGATGACATCTTAATTCACGTAGGCAGAGGCAAGAATGTTGTGACTAAATTTTTTGCTAAAAAGGAAAGCAAACATCTTATTGGTTACTTGTTAAATTTGATTATAATAGGGATAATGTACATTGGATGAAGGTGAACCAACAATTTTTATTACTAGTCAATAATATTTTAGCAAATGAAATATGTAGGATAAAGGTATATGATTATTATTATTAGCCTCTAGTCTAACCTCATATTGTTTCTTATAAAGATCTTAGTCCCAATTTGGGGTAGCCCTAGAAGTCTTGGTAGGAGGGAGAAGCTAATTTGGGATCTATAGAATAGTATTAACCAAAAATATAATTAATATAGGAGTTTATGTTCTTTGGATCACACTAAGAAAATGTTAGAATTAGTTTTATTAGGATATTGGGACTTTAAAAGTGGTAAACCAATTATTGTAACTTTGGGTCTATCTTAAATAAATTTTCACCTTTTCCAAAAAAAATCTTGAAAATAATAAAAATGGGTCATTCAATCTATCTCTTCCTTTTAGTTTAGTCATTTTCCATAATCATATGAATACAAGGAAATAATTATTTGTATTTAATTCCCTTTATCAACATTTATTAATATACAATGAATAAAATTATTCAATACAATTTAAATTCTTTCCCTTTTGCATAACATGAATAAGGAACTAATTGTCTTGAAATACCTAGGAACATATATAGTAATATAATACAGTGGTTCTTCACCATAAATAGAGGGTTTCTTCTTTGTTACATAATAAATTATATTTCATGACTTTCTATTTAAAACTAGAAATTTTTTCCTACTAAAAAGCAATTGTCATGACTTTTGTGTTTGTAGTAAACTTGTCCTATTGAGGGATAATATTATTAGGATGATTTTATGTCCAAAAAAATTATGTCCCACCAAACATCCTTATCTCATATCCTTTCTAGATTTATGAACCTTCAATGAGAGGGTGAAAACATAAAACCAATAAATCATACAGGGAAAATTATACTTGTAAATCTATCTCATCCATTCCTACTCAAATACATGCATCTTTACAAAATGAACATAGGGGTATAAGCCCATAACTAGATCTAAATTTTAGTACATGGTTCAATTTACACATAAATAATACCACTACTATGTATCAACACAGCACCCATCCACTCTTGGTCATATAATTACGTAAACACAATATCCTTAAGAATGCACCCATCCATGTATAATAAAATCAACATGTTAATCAATATGTTCAATTACACATGACAAATACATGACATCATCTATCTCTTAATTATTCTTAGTTTTAATATTTTACAATTATACCAATTCAAAAATTATTCAATTGTGTTTAACATACCTCATGAAAGAGTACCTATTTTATTTTATTTATTCTTAATTTACAACTTAATTCTAACATAATTATACTTGAAAGTATTCATATTTTATAAAATATATTTGAGTAATTAAATTATCATAGACAATATGGTGGCATTCATCCATTTAAATTTATGCACCTTTTTAATTAAAAAAAATCAATAGATATCCATGTAAGAGACAGAGAAAGTATATTTTCTTAATAAAGCAATAACATCTTCTACCTTTAACATCAACTCCAAGCAATCAAAGTAGGATATTAAATTAAAATTCAATAGCAAGTTCAACTAAGCTTTAACAATAGTCATATGAAGAACAATAAACTAAATGTACTTCCATAAACATGTTACATATCATGTTTGACTTTTATGTAGAACCATCCTAAGGTTTTTCAAGAACTAATCACACAAAATCAAGAATCCAAGCATGTCCCATCCTCATTGTATTTTTAAAAAACACCGTAATAATATATTTTTAGAGATTTTAACTTCATATTGAGTCATAATAAAAAAATAATTGTACAAAATTACTATCTAGACCAAGCATGATACAAAAATCTCTTGTCTTCACTATGGTCCCATATTATAAGGCTAATTTGGTTCTTAGGTAGTATGGAAATAATTTCAAAACTTTCCTTTCCCTAGTATACCTTATTTGTTTTTTTTTTATGGAAAACATCCCAAAAGGGATGCCACTTTCGAGTAAGACCCAAGGAGGAAGGGGTATCCATCCTGAGTATACCTTATTACGGTATACAAATTTTCTTACAATAACAAGTCCATATAATAGAAATGGACTTTAAATTTTCATGTAGTAACAAGTGTAACAAATTGAATTTAATACTCGCACAATGAAAATTCCATAATGGACTTCAAATACGCATCCAATGATAAATCTAACATATGAAATGTGATAATCATGCAGTGACATTCCCATAATAAACTCCAAATTTTCATGCATTGGTAGGCCCATAGTGGACTAGAAGTATACATGCGACGACTAGCCCATATGATACCTTGAAGTGGGTTTATTTCTCTTTATATTTGTCCTATAAAAATAGATACAATTTCAGTATAAAAATTTCTTCATATGCTTCCACATGAGTAGGAAGCAAACTCAATAAAGGTTTAAAATACCCAACTAGGCCAACTCTTCCATGTTCAAATTAAAGCAAGAAGAAACACATTCCAACATAGAAAACCCCAAATTCTAAATATCCATATAAATGAAACCTAATTTCCTTAAAAAAATTTGTATTCAAATGGTTTTCTACCCAATAAAATGGATCATCTCTTATATTTTCATTCATATAAAAAGAAAATTGAGCAACATTTATTTTATTTGGTTTTAGAGAGAAAGAAATATGTGAATAACCTAATTTTCTCTTGTAGTGAATTCTCACTACACCTCAAAGTTTCCTTGAGTAAAATATTAAGCAAGGGAGAAACAAGTAGGAAGCAAAGAATCAGGTGTTAAAAAAAGTACAAACAATAAGTCTTGATATGTGCAAGTAAGCGAAAGTATCCAAAAATTAAGTTATAAAACTCTCAACCAAGATATAAAGCAAAATATCTAATGCAATCCCAAGGTCATAAAAAAAAAAATGTTCAATATTGAAATATGATGAATACACCAAATTCATATGATGATGGCCAAGGCCATGGTGCTAAGGTGTCCAATATTTTGAGATAAATAGTTCTTTTCTACAGATATCAAAAATTGACCCAACCAAATAAATCATTTTTTTCCTAGAAACCTAAGTGACCCTTCAAAGTTATCAAATGCAATTTCTATGTCCTTCAACCCTCCATTTTGAGATGTTTCTTAGTTTCAATGGTTTTATACTTCACTTTGAAAAACCATAAAATCACATTATCCCATTATAGACCTTCTCAGTTTCAAATATTTTTTGCCCCATAATCATGGACCATAAAATCATGTTTTACCCTTTTTTTGCTTAGTTTTCAAGGAGACAACTGATGCCACCTTACATGACCCACAAATATTATGTTAACGAACTTAAGATTGACTATTATCAACCATAAAATAATGTCCCTAGAGAAAAATCCAATATTTTTGAATTTTTGGCCCACCTAGGAATTTTGGTTAGTTATGACTCTATACCACAAATCCTCCCAACCTATTACCAATGTCTAGGTTCATCCCCCATACTTTACTAGACTTCAAATTCAATTACTTCCACTTCCTTTCCATTAATACCTTTTCCCTCTCTCCCTCCATGCCCCAAAACTCTATAAATAGAGGCATTCAGTTCCCATTTCCATAACACACTCTCATGGTAACAAGACTCTTGCATTTGCATTGGCTACTTTGGAGAGTATTTGGAGGAGTTTTTTGACTAATTCTTATAGGACCACTCCTCTATTGGTTGTAGCCTTATCCCTTTATTTTTTTTTTCCTTTTGTATTATGTTATTTAGCATAATTTTTATAACTGCATAAGGTCTCTCTAGATTTGAATTTATATGTCTATCCTAATCATTTTTGCTCCCAAGCTTTTGTGTAGTTTTAGGTTAGGCTTATCTTATCCTTACTTCACCCCCCAACCCTTGAAGCATCCTTTTTTGATAATATCTAGTCTCGATACTTTACACAAAATGATTTTATGATCAACCTATATAGACCATGAATTCACCACAAGTTAGAGAAGGATCAAACCTTGCTTTGTTTTCTACATATTCTTACCTACTATACCTTTCATCATACCTCTTTGGTGTCATAGCCATATTAAAACCATGTTTCATCATTATTCTAAATCTTTATCTATTAATAGAGAAAATTTGTGGTTTGCTATTATAAGGTGCAAATTCATCGTGAGTCAAAAGGGACCATTTTTATTATGTCTCATACCCTTCCTTAGCTTACCCTTAGGTCCTTATCCCTCTATTCATCCTTCTAAAACTCTTTTACTAGACATTTTGCTTTTTTTTTTGTTTCCAAGCTAATAGTATGATTTTGTGATCGAGTCCTACTGGCCATGAATTCATGTAAATAGGCTTGGAGGAAATTTTTATTCTACCTCCTATGTTTCACCCTAATCCCTATCCTCTTTCTAGCCTTTGCATCAATTATTTTGTTTACATTGACTCTATTTCTCTAGCCACCCGTATTTGATCATAATGTGCCTCTAACAGAATAAATTCATGATCAATATTTGTGGATTGCAAAATCGCTCTAACCATAGATTTGTCTTCATAAAAAATATATTATATTTTCTATCCCTTTTGCTTCATCAATTATTTTGTGCTTGATCTCTAAGGAGTAAAAATTTGTCCCTGCAACTAAAAGCTCATTTATTTTACACATTTATTTTGTTTAACTTAAAGGACCAAAGGGATTTTATTGCCCATACTATGAGCCCTACCTCCTTAGTGATAAAAATCGATCTCCAAAGGTTGATCATCATTTTCAAGTTGACATTTTATTGGTTCTACGAATTCATGGTTTTTGTTTATAGGGCATGAAACTATATTCACAGTCACTATGTCCAGGGCTTAAAATTATGGTAAACACCAATATAGGTAATATTATTAGGCATATCTCCAAATTTTGTTCTCTGCTATTTTTTGTCTTTGCTCTATTTTTTGTTAACACATAAATTAGAAAAGACCTAAAATGAATCTTAGCTTCTTTTAGTTTTAAGTCACTAACCAAGGAGAAATTATGGAACCTAGTCATTTAATTTGTTTATCTCTTCTCTCCCTTTACTCAAGTACTTAAATCTAAATTGCATGTAGTTTATACATTTAGGTCAGATTGTTTGTGCATCTTTCTTGTGCCCTTGCTAAAAGAGAAATATTTACTTTTTGTACCTTAAGGTTAGTTTTCATACAAAGAAAATAATCATCCTAGGTTATTTTTGTCTTATTGCATATCTTATTTCATTGCATCCTAGTTAGTTAGTACTCTTAATTATTTGGCTTAGATCTCAAAAAATAAACTTAGGTGTTTGTTTAATTTACACATCAAACCCCTTATAAATACTTGGAGTGAGTCCTAAAAACCTTTTAGTGAACCCCTAAAACCCAAAACACACCAGTTGAGGTGAGGTCAACCCCACAGGGATCTTAGCCCCCAAAGATCTACTAGGATATTCATAGGTACCTCCTCACATTTTTATGAACCTGACATGAAAACCTCCTTATAACTTTCAAAACCTTTCACGTAATTAATAAAAATAATTTATTTAAACTTAAACAAGAACAATTAATTTTGTTTGTATAAATTAGATCATAAATAGATATTTAGTCAAGAGTAGTTAGCTTTAAATGTAATCACCCTCTTCAAACATACCTCTATGTAGTAAGAACATGATAATAGACCCAAATAAGAATCTCTTATGGGATGATAATGACCAAATTGATAGAGAAAATTCAAATTTATATTAAGAAGATGATGATACTTCAACCAATGGTTCTATTGACCCTATAGAAGGGATTTATGGACAACTTACCTTCAAATCTCACAATAATATCATGAACTTCTTATGAAAAAATAAGCATATCATGGCAGAAATTCTAGAAATGGATATTCACTTCAATGAAGTTGGACCATCCAACAACCAAAAAAATTCTCATTCAAGTTCCATATCAATTCATAATTCTCATTATAATCCATTATTTAATCAATATCCTTTGAATCCAAAATGTTAATCCACTTGCTTCTAATTTTGTCTATGCTACAACAACCACAACCCATGTGGAGGGTTTTTATCAACCACTCCTAGGTAATAACATTCCTCCTATCAATAATATACTTTTTTCTAACATTCCTAAAAATAAATATTCTTCTATTAATTCAAATTCCAATAATATCTCCTCAATCCCACCAAATATTAACAATTTTTCTTCTCTTTCTCCTAATTACTTTTCTATTCCACCAAATTTTCATTACATTACAAGATACTACACACTATCGTCCCTATTCTAACCCTTATAATAATAATGTGACCCCTTAAAATATGAATCTAATTCCTATGACAAACAACTATAACCCTCCATTAGGTAATTTTGAGATAAACATACCAACTACCCAACCTTTGATATTGCAAAACTACAACCCTAACATTCAAAAATTAACCTCTTTAGTTAAGCAATTTGCCCAAAGAATAGACACTATTCATGTTATATTTTAATGCTATATATTTAATGAAATAATTACCACAAGGAATAAAAAGAGCGTGTAATATTACATATATGGAAATGGTAATATACAAAGCATTTGAATATCATGAGAAAATTCTAAAAATACTCATAAATGATCCATTAATAAAAGCTCATGAAAAGAGTACATTACTTTAAAATGGATTTCTCAATCACTTCATATTGAACATATGCTCTACATTGTATCTACTACTATTCTACCTTGTGCACTCTAATATTTCTCTCTTTGTTATCACATAATAAGGCCTATATATAAAGAGACATGACTCTTGGATTTCTATATTCCTATGATTCTTCATATTCCTATTATTAAGGACTCATGTACATGTGGACTACATGCATATTTACATCATTGCACATTCTAATAGTACTTGTGCATTTATTCCATTGCATAAAGTAAATACTCAAGTTCTAATCTAAGATAAAATCCTAATCTAAACATGTACCCATGATGGTACATTAGCATGTACCAAATAATGTAATATATTCTAACACCCCTTGTATTACATTATTTAGGTATTTAATACTTTAGTCTTCATTATGATATTCATATTGATTTCGAAACTTGAGCTCCTCTTTTCTAGTTTCTTCTCTGTACTCTCTATTTGTATCTTGATCAAGTAAATAATTAGTATGTCCATTTTATTCCTTTGGTTCAATTTGGTCTGTATTCAACTTCAAAGTATTTTCTTTCATATTCATATTTTTTTATCATGCTTCCTCTTCTTTCTTCTTCTTCTTCTTCATTTTTGTATTTTTTATTCTTGTATATGCTATGCACCAAGCTTGACCTGCATTAAATCTACAACTTGGACTCAAACATGACTTCTATATTGTTGTAATAAATGCATCTCCTTGCTCATTCAATGTTGTCTCTTGAGGTTTGACTCTCCTCTATGCTTTTCAACTTCTCCAAGGAACTCGACTCTAATTTCCATGCACTTCCTTCATTGTTCATAAGCTATTTTCAGCCCATGAACTAAATAGGTTCCCTTAAGATTTTGTGCATCCTTTAATCATAACAAAGATGATGAGTATCAAGTTCCAAGTAGAACCAAATGTCTTTGCACTCTCTTTTAACATATCCTATGGCATTCTACTAAAATTTTCTTGCTTAACACTTGCCAAGAGCATTATACTTCATGGGTATGAAGGTATTATGTCTTATTTAATGTTACAAATGTAACATAGCTCTCCTCAATAGAATATGTAACACCCTCCAATGGAATATGAAACTTTCTCCATGTGGTGGATGACTCCTTAACACTTGGCCTTCCTTTTCATGCACCTTATGCACCCTAATTTTAGTTCTTACTTATCACTCATAACTCCTTTGTGCTTACCAATGTTCACTATGGTTCTTTCAATTGTTACTTCTCCAACGCTTATTCTTCTATGGAAGTTTCCATATAATGGAGTTTAGCGCTTTATTCAACTTCTTGGTGGTATTATGGTGGTGCTAGTGGCACTTGTTTTTCAATGCTCGCTCTGAAATATTGATTGTTCGTATACCACAACCTATGATGCTAATTTTGGTAGTGAGATTATAATTTTCTCCTTACGCTAGTGGTGCAACCTTGGTGGCTCAATCGTGCTTCTTCTCCTCACACTAGTGGTGCAACCTTGGTGGCTCAACATTGAAATTGATGATGGTTTCCAATGCTTTATGTTGGCCTAATAATGACTATTACTCAACGCTCTACATTGCCTTCCTTGGTTGAAGTGGCTATCTTCAAAATGATATCATTTCTTATGGTAGTTTTATCTATGCCTTTGTTAATATTACCTTCAACAAAGGCTTTTTAATACTTGGCACACCTCTTAGTGTCTTTAGATACTAAATATTTGTTTTGCCTTTGTTTACTATTGAGTCTCCTTATTTTTCTCAATAGACCTTTGAAAAATCTGCACTTTGATGAGTCTAAAGCATGGTTTTGAAACTTATGCTTTCTTTGTTTATAAAAACTTAAAGCAATATTTGATTTTCTTTATGTTGTTTGAAATGTGCAAGTTTGATGATACCGAGGATGCCTCCCCTTTTACCTTGGAGACACTAATCTTTAGAGATCTATTTTGTTAAATTTAATGGCTCTAATGTGGTGCTCTTGTAATATTAAAATGAACTAATTTATATGCTTATAATACCCTTTATAGCACCAATGTAACTAAAACTTGAGACCTTTCCTTTTGCTACTTAAATATGGTGTTAAATATTTAAATCATACTCAAATAATGAAACTATAATAACACCAAATTTTCAAACATTATTTTGGCCTCATTTGTTGCAATTTTTCTTAGTGATTTGATTCACCTATTTTCTACCTCGGATTTGTAAGTTTTGCAGCTCCACTTCCTTGTGCTTTGCTGATTTATTTTTCTCCCTTTTTAACATTTAATGTTTTATACAAAAATCTATTTTTTGGGGCTCCAATTCTCCTCCAAATTGCATCTCATACTCTCAAATTTGTAGCTATCAATGCTTCCTAATATGCTACCCTCTTGCTGTCCTAAACCTCTATAAATTTAAACTTCTAATGCAGCCAATTACTCCTTCATTTGGTTGTCCTTCACTCTCTCCAATTTGGTAGGAAACTCCTCCAATTCACAGCTTTCTTTATTTTCAAAATTTTATTCAAGATGGCTTTCAATGGTTCTTCAAAATGTGACCAAATATCCTCTAACTTTGCCGCTCTGTCACCTTGATTTTGCTATCTTGTGACTCTTTAACTTATGCTATAAAAATAGAAATATTTTCTTTTATAAATCAACCTTCAATGATAATCTTCAAATATCTCAAATCTAGTGGCCTCTTCTAGCTCCTTTCTCCTTCAACCTCCTTGTAAAATTTTGACTTCAATATTGGCCTATTTTTTGGCCTTCTTTTCAAGAATCTGAATGTCTTAAGTTCTTTAAAAATATCTTCCAAATTTTGGCAAACTTCCTTCCAAATCCTTATTTATTTTGGTATTTTTAATGAATGGAAATAATTATCCCTAATTACTCTTTTCAGGTGTTTCTACCTCTTGCAATCTTCTTCAATGGGATTACCTAGACTTATTCTTATTTCTTATTTCAACATTTTCTTGAGACCTCTACTTTTGGATTTTCAATTTTTGCAGCATCTCTAATCTTCAATATGACTTTTCCTAGTACTTTATATTCAATATTCAATCTTCCAAATCTGAAATTTTTTTAGTGGGACCTTTCTCTTGTATGTCATCCTTCTATATATGTTTTATTCTTTCGTCAATATAAAGTTTTCAATATTCAACTCTCTATGAGGACCTTCGTCTTGGTTCTCCTCAATCCTCAATCTTCTATGGAGATATCTTTTATGAGTCTCCCCAATATTATGTCTTCAATATGCAACAATACCTTATTCCTTAGACCCCCTCCTTGATTTGTAATATTCAATATAGTTCCTTTGGCTTCTTCTTATCTTCTCTATATTCTACTTGGAATCTTAAATATGCAAATCCTGCAATAGGACCATTTTCTTTATGCCTTAAAATTATTCAATCTTCAACTTATTGCTTTAAGTACTAGATAAATTTCAAAGAAAATATTCTTCCTAGATATTTTAGGAAGCTTCTTAAATTTATTTAAATCTACTCTTCTCTACAATAAGGTATTAGAAAATGATACTAAAAATTCTTTAAATATAAATAAAATGAACTTCACTAGTTGATTTTTCAAACAAGTGGAATCAATGTTGAGTCCTAGTCTTTAAAAGTTTTCCTACAACTTTGTGTTTATAATCTAGCCTAATAGTAATTTTAGAAATTCTGAAAATTAAATCTCCTATCTTCTTTCAATCTTCTTGTGGCTCTCTCTATATCCTATCAATATACCTTGTGAATTTGATACCACTATTAGCTTTTGATGTTATATATTTAATGAAATAACTACCATAAGGTATAAAAATAACATGAAATATTAAATATATGGAAATGGTAATATACTAAGCATAAGAATATGATGAGAAACTTTTGAAAATACTCATAAATAATCCATTAATGAAAGCTCATGAAAATAGTACATTGCTTTGAAATGGAGTTCTCAAGCACTCCATATTGCATATATGCTCTACATTGTATCTACTACTATTCTACCTTGTGCACTCCTAAAATTTTCTCTTTATATCACCTACGAAGGTGTATATATAATGATACATGACTCTTGGTTTTCCATATTCCTATGACTCTTCATATTCTTATTGTACATATGGACAACATACACATTTACAAAATTGCACAATCTAATAATAATTGACCATTTATTCCATTGCATAAAGTAAATACTTAAGTCCTAATCTAAGACAAACTTCTAATCTAAACATGTACCCATGTTGGTACATTAGTATGTACCAAATAATGTATTATATTCCAACAATTCAAAATTTCAAGCACCTAGTTTTACCTATTCATAGAGATAAATGTGCAACCAACCTTTGGATCCTATGGTGGCTTGTTGATCATACCCAAAGAACGTTTATGCACCCAAAATTCCAATATACAAGGGTACATATGATCCAATTGAACACATAAGGATGTTTTGGACTGCTTGCCATGATATTAATTATGATGATATTATCTTATTAAAAACCTTCTCTTAAAAGTCTTAGAGGATCCACACTAAAATGGTATTATCAACTACCTTCTCATTCTCTCAAATTTTTTTAAGAAACTATCAAAATGTTTGTTCACCATTTGGGTGCCTATGTGAAAAGGAGAGTAAGCCTCCAAGGCCTCTACCTTCTTATACAAACCAAATATGAGAGTTTTATAGATTTCCTCTCCTAATGGAGAGGATTTGTGGGAAATTTGAAATATACCCCACCACCTAAGGATATGTTGGAAATATTTATCAACAATTTACAAGAGCAACTATCATATGAACTAGATACTGTAACTATAACTTCTTTTGATCAAGAATTTGACTTGGAAGGAAGAGTAGAAAAAACTTTCATAAGAAGAGGGTAATTAAAACATAAGAAGGAAGAATATAAATAAACCAAATCTCAATATAAAAATAAACATGTGATGGGTGATGGAGTCACCAACAACCGAAAAACCAACAATGTTAACACCACAAACACCATATAAAATTTTGTTGTCAATAGAGATCAAAAACCACAAAGGAACTTCACCAAACTCAATCAACCTCTATCGTCAATTCTCCAACAAATTTTGAATGCTAAAATGATTTAGTTTCCCAATATTTGATAACCCAACACCATTACCAATTTGTTTAGCCCCAATCAAAACTATGAATTCCATAGAGTGTATGGACATCTTACAAATATATGAAAAAGGTTTAAATATGTTATCCAAGATATGTTAGATGAAGATCACCTTGTCCTAAGTGATTCTGAACATACCCAATACACTAATAAATACATAATAGACATCAATCTCAATATCAATCATATCAACAACCCCAAAATTAAGAAAATACACCATCTAATCAACCTTCTAGACCACCCTTAATTTTTTAGAAACAATAATAAAAAACCACCAATGTTGATAAGCCAACCTTAGTTATAGAACCGCAATCAAAAAAATATTTTGATCTCAAATAACAACTTGCAAATACACCAACCAAAATATCCATTCTAGAGCTTCTCCAAACTTCTTGCACCCATAGATAAGTTCCAATCAAATTAGTGAGCCAACAAACAATTCCCCAAGATCTTTCACCAAATAATATTACCAATATTATTAGACCTCTTGTGATAATCCACATCTTTTTCTATGATGTTGATGTTCCTCCATCAACCTTACAAGGGGATTCCCCCATCTATATTATAGTCTACATAGGGTATAAATTTATCAAAATAATTTTGATAGATAATCGATCATCCCTAGATATATGTAGTTTTCAATTTATCCAAAAAAAAATAAATTATAAAAATAAAACATTGAAAAAATGGATGTGATCATAAAACCCTTCAACAATGAAGCCCGAGAATTTTATAAAAATATCATCCTTCATCTAAAATTCAAGCCTAAAGTTATCAATACTCTCTTCTATGTAGTATCTTATACAACCTCTTTCAATTATCTTCTTTGATGCCCTTGGATACATGCCATGAAGGTTGTCCCATCAAGTCTTCACCAATGTATGAAGTATGAACTTGAAAACCAACTTGTAAACATCCTTGATGACCCTCATCCATTTCAATATTATTCAATGGTTGAGGCAGACCAATCCAAGGAAAATGTTTGTCCATCTACATCTCTATATGTGTTTCCTTTTTCTTCTATTTCTTCCTCTCCTCAAATCATAAAGAATATTAAAATCATAAAAATCAATGATGAACCTCAAATCATTCATTCTAATAATCACATCAATCAATGTATTTAAAATACTCTCACCAATATTTCTATACTACCATGTTTACCTAGAACTCTAGGATTACCTCACAAAAAATATGTAGTACACATTGGCATGTATACCTTTAATTATGCATGTACATCCCACATCGAAAGGATTAGTGGTAGTGATTCTTTACCCATTCAAAAACCATTACAACTTGCTATATATCTAAATATTATCCCCTAACCAAGAAAATCTTGACAAATATGGGATATCAATACAAAGAATTAGGTCCTCAACAACAAGGAATTAGATAACCTTTAGAAGTCGTGATTTGACCTAGGAGATGCGGCATTGGTTATATATCTAGTAAAGATCAAGCTTTACTGACTGACTTGAAGGATTATCAAATTGTAACTTTTGTGAAATGTATAAATAATCATGGATTAGATTTGGACAATCAAGATGAAGAGACTTTTGCCCCATATAAAATTTTATTTTGGAACCTAATCACTATTGTCCATCCTAAGTTAATTGTAATCCAAGGAGAGTATATCGAAGGAGATACCTTTTGTGACATTGATCATGAGGATATTCTCCAAAATATCTTATTTATTGATGGGTAAATCCCATGTGTTGCCCATGTTGAATCCATTAAATCTCAAGATGACCAAGTTCCTATATCACCCAAAGACCTTAAGTAATTAGGATTCATTCCCACCCCACCTCATTGTGAAAATAAATCCTATATCCTCATTGAAGAAACTATAGATATCAATATTGGAACTTTCGAGAACCCTAAAATTATTAAATTAGGGCAATCTCTCTCTATTGAAGAGCAAACACAATTGAACAATTTATTGAAGTAATTTTAAGATATATTCACTTGGTTATATGTTGATATATGTAGGCTAGACCCTTTTTGGTTATGCATCACCTAGTGGTCTGACCAAATGTTAAGTTCATCAAGAATAAGCTTAGAAATATGTATCCTAATATTGCCTTGTTAGTCAAATAAGAGAATTAAATGCTTCTCGATGTTGGTTTTATCAAAGCCATCAACTATTGTAATTAGATATCTAATATCATTCCTATTACCAAGAAATAAGGCACGATGAGAGTATGTACCAACTTTTGATATGTCAACTTATATTTTCCCAAAGATAATTTTCCTTTACCCAATATAGACATGATTGTATATTTCATCATTGGATGTGGAATTATATCCTTAATGGATAATTTTTAGGATATAACCAAATCAAAATTACTCCTGAACACCAATCCAAGACTACTTGCATCACTTCATGGGGCACATTTTGCTATCAAGTTATACCTTTTGGCTTAAAGAATGCAAATTCCATATATTAAAGGGCTATGACCTAAATTTTCCATGACTTAATGCATAATATTGTAGAATATTATATGGATGATCTCCTTGGTAATTCCATTCATTGTGAAACTCATACACAATATTTAAGGTGTATCTTTGAGCAATTAATAGAATACAAAGTTTACTTTAATCCCTTTAAATTCATCTTTGGAGTCACATATGAAAAGCTTGTAAGTTTCATTGTGTCTAGGTGAGGCATTGAGGTAGATCCCCCCAAGATCTTGGCTACTATTGACATGCCTCCTCAATGCAACCTTACTGAGTTGTGTAGTTTATAAGGTACACTTCAATCTATTAGGTATTTCATATCCCAATTAGTGGATAAGTTTCAACCTTTATTTAGCCTCCTCCACAAAAATTTGGAATATAGTGGTACAATGAATGTCAAAGAGATTTTGATGAACTCAAAAGATATCTCACTTCCCCATATATCCTTATAGCACACAATCTAGCCAAATATTTATTTCCCTATATAGAAGTGATAGCCCAAGCCTTAGGGGCTATGCTAGCTCAACATGATGATCAAAATAAGAAAAGAGAAATTTTTTACATTAGTAGAATCCTTGTCAGTTATGAAACTTGTTACACTCCTTTAGAGAATATTTTCCTTGCTATAGTGTTTATATCTCAAAAATTATAACATTACATGCTTAGTCATAAGACATTGGTAGTCACAAGGTTTAGTCCCCTTCACTACGTAATGTCAACGCCTCATATTTTAGGTTGGGCTTCCAAGTGGGTTCTTGCAATTAATGAATTTGATTTAAATTTTATTATTCAAAAGGCCATAAAGGATCAGGTTATTGTTGACCAATTAGCTTCAACACCCCTAGAGTCTGCCTATCCCTTAGTTGTATCATGATGAATACAGCTTCAACCTTGATGTAGAACCTCAAGATTCCTAGACATTGTATTTTTATGGAGCACATTGCTTAAATAACGTAGGGGCTAGAATCATTATAATTGCTTCACAAAAGCAAATGACCCATATTTCCTTTAAGTTGTGATTCTCCTACACCAATAATACCATACATTATGAAGCATTGATCTTAGGTCTTATAGTTTTCCTACCCTTAAAAGTCAGATCCTTTCTATCTTTGGTGACTCTAAACTTGTAGTCAATGAAGTTAATGATATATATCATACTAAAGATGAAAATTAGAATCCATACAAAGACATAATTGCAAAGCTTATTTCAATGTTTGAGAAGATAACTATAGAATCCATTCCTAGATCCTCTAAACATCATGAAAATGCAATGGCTATAGCTAGATCCCTCATACCTTTGGAGTTAGAATATGATTCAGATATAATTAGGGTTATGCATAGTGGCAAATATTCGCCAATTGGGCGAGTATTAGGATTTTCAAAATTGGAAATTGGTGAATATGAGGACCCTCGATGTTGGCCTATTTGCCTAAAATTTTTAGTATCAATTTTTTCTTAGGGTCAATTCGCCACAATATATATCCAAACATAGGCATATTTGTACTCGTTGGAAAGCTTTTTTTCAGTCTGATCTAATGGTGGTATTTTTATGAAGTTATAAAATGATTTAATAGGTCAAAAGTTGCCCCACATATGACCTTACATATGTAAAATACCCCAAATTTTGGTGTGAATATGCTCAATTTGATTTTCTTAGGATTCTCCATGATTCACCTTGATTTTGATTAGGATTCACCATTTATTTTACAAGTACATTTTGAGTCCAACCCCTTATGCATAACCCTAGATATAATTATCATTCGACAACTTTACAAACCCATATCCTATAGTTCCATCCAACTTACCTTAGATATATTGAACATCATAGCTTCTCCTTATGAGCCTTGGTATAAGGATACTTTTGACTTATTAAAATATGCACAATGCCTGAAGGCTTATAGAATACAATAAGCAAAAGTTATTACATAAAAAAGCATGTAGGTTTGTCATGATCAATGATATATTATATCAACACTCTTTTTAAGGTATCATTCTATGATACCTTACATCCAATGAAGCAAGACATGCCCTTCAAGAAGCCCATGAAGAATTCTATGGAGGAGATTTTAGTGGTACTGCAATTGTAAATAAGCTCTTATGAATATGATATAATTGGTATTCTATGGAGAAGTATGCATGTGACTATGTTTGACACTATGAAAAGTACCAATATCATCATAATATTTTCCATCCACCTTCTCAAAACCTTTACGTTATTTCTTCCCACTTCTTCTGATGATCTTAAGTTCATAATCATAACCATTGAGTACTTTACTAACTGAATAGAATCCATATCATTATCCATGATCACTGGAGTCCAAGTGTCTAATTTCATTCTTAACCAAATCCTGTGTTGATAGTGAATCCCTTCTATTATCATCTCTAACAATGGAACTCCCTTTAAGAAAAATGATGTCCATAAGTTTTATGATAGATATAAGATTTAATATAGGTGGTCAATCGCTTATTACCATTGGGGTAATAGCCAATCTAAAACCTCTAACAAATCCTTAAGATCTAGTTAATAATACTAGTTGTGACTGGTATATTTAGCTCTATCCTACCTTGTGGGCTTATCATACTAGCATACATACACCTACATGTGCAACCCCTTATGTCTTAGTCTATGTGATTGAGGTTGTTTTCCCTTTTGATTTATAATTCTCTTATTTGCATATTTTATTGCAAGGTGTCTCTATCAGTGAACAATATTGTCTTGCTTATCTAAACCAATTAGAGGTGTTGGATGAAAAGCACATTCATGACTTAGAGTATCTTTGAGCCTAGAAAAATAGTATCAAATGATCTTAAACCAAGAAATTTCATAATTTTTATTTTGAATAGGGGACCTTGTCCTCAAATAAAATCAAAGGAACACCAATGCTCAAACTAATTTGAAAGGGATATTCTAGCAAAATTGGATAAGCCCCTTTATTGTGACAACAAAGTTTGATTTGGGAGCCTATCATCTATCAAACCTATATGGAAAAGAGCTTAAGAAGCCCATATAAATTATGCATCTCAAAATATACTATGCTTGACTTTATTCCTTCTTCCTATCACTCTAGTCTAATATTCTCAACATATTCTTGACTATAATATCCTTTCTCCTCATATTAACCATTCTTCTATACAAAACAAGCACTATAAATATCTAACTAGTATAATACTTAGCATTGGTATTCAAATATAGCATAAGCAAGAGTTTGATAATCATAACCTTGAACTCCTTAATATTTTCTCATCCTTTCTTGTCTCCTAATCCTCCTTGCTTCCATAGTCCTCATGTTTTCTTCCAGAGCTCCTTCAAAAGAAAAATCCCTCCTAGAATTTATATTTCCCAAAGCAAGTTCTATCCAAAAAATTTATACCCCCCAAAAGCTCTTCTGTTTTCTCCCCCCAATATTGTTATTTCCTCCCTTCTTCTTAGTCTCCTTTTTAATGGAGATTCCTTTCTCTCCCACCAACCAAATAGTGGTTTTATTATTTTAATATTAAAATATACCTTTTTCAAATAATACATTTCAACCCTTGTGGAGGGGAAATTAAAAAAGTAGAAAAGGGTCCACAATACAGATAAGGTAGGTGGCCCTATTTTGTTATGTGTCTCTGCTTTCTAGAGATAAATACAACCCAACACTATTTGAGAATAGGTTAGATGCAAAAATAGGACTATTAGTGATAAGAATCTCCACCTAATTTCCACTAATGAAAATAGGCCATGTAGGAGGTATGGATAGTTTTTCAAACAATAGGATAATTCCTACATTAATTAATAATTCTATGGTCCTTTTTAGTTCAATCAAAATTGGAAAAACTTGGTGAGTAACTAATTGTATTAAAATTAGGTTATTTATGCCTAATTTACTATATTGTAATAAAGTTTTGCAAAAAAAATTTCTAATTCATATTTCACCAAGGCTCTATTTATATTCTAATTAAATTAAATTATCTTCTTTGAAAGATAATAATCCTTCCCTAAATCCTCACAAAATCCTTTTGCTAGAATTTGTAGAGTTCTTTACGGTTTATGCCCCCTTTTTTTGATCATTAATTGATCCCAATAATTAATTAATAGTATTTTGAAAAGGATCCATGGGGACGGGCTGTGACATACACCCCACCTTGGATTAAACACAATCCTCTATGTTTCACACAGTTCCTAACTTAGCGAGTGCATAAAATTACTAAATTGGTATTTATTATTTACAAAACAATTTTATATATCAACTTTTCTTAATTCCTAAGTCTTGTTCATGATGGTAAGTAGTATCTTCCATCCACAAGAGTATATGGACCTGCAAAAATAAAAAATATTAGCAGTACCATGTTCTTGGAATAATAAATCATCCATAAAGCATAACAATAAGTATTATAAATATCATCAATACCAAAAACACATCATAAGATCACAACTTCAAAATATCTATCACTACATAATCGATAGAATTAGTGTACTACAATAATATATTTTACAAAATATTTTCATAGATATGACATTAAATTATATTTTTGTATTAGGTTAGACACAACAAATTCCATTAGCTTTATCCAAACTCCCACAAAGGAGTATCACCCTATGATTTATCAACCCTTACCATGAGTTAACCTATCAAAAGTAGGTGTCATCAAAGGAAAAATATAATGTCATAATCTCACTTAGGATATTCACATATCCTAAAATTTGTTTTAGCGGACCTAATTGCCATTACCAGTGCATCCACCTAGATGTCCCTTGGTTTATATCAACATAAAATCATATACTTGTTCCATACCTTCTTCAAGAATGGACTCCAATCCATCCTTCTTAGATATAGAAGCTTTACATTATTTTTTTCTAGTTTAAATAATTTCGTTTATCATTTTTGCCATGAACACATACTATTTTGTAACCTATTTCTACTCAAAATCTTAGGAAATACAAAAAAAGTATATAATCTAAATATTTATTAATTACATTCTTGCCAAACTCTTTGGCATACCTACTATACATTCATATAGCTTACAAAGTGGTGGCTTTATGCCCAATGAATGGATCTTAAGGTTGTTGTTCATCGGTCCTTTCACCACTTTGTGTTGTGCCTATACTTTCAACTGGAGAAGGTGGTGGAGCAGTTGTTACAATGGCTTCTTGTCATCTACCATGGGTTGTTCTCTGAGCTACATGTACGGTTCTACCTCACCCATGTTGTGCACTAACAATGGGTTGTGTTGGGGTGAGCAAACCATGGTTCACCAATATATCAAAATAGGATACCAATAATGTAGCACTATATTCTTCCCTTTCTTGGTGTAGTTGTGTATTTTCTATATATAAGGCTGCCATTGCTATTGCTCTCCAATTATTTCTTTGTGCTATCTCTAGTTTGATCATATATCTTTCTAATATGACAACATCTCTTTCAAATTATAGTTTCATTCTTTCTTGTGCCCATATATATTCTTGGTCATGTTCTCCTTATACGTGTTATATAGGATAATCCGTTGCATTATTTATAGTCTTTATTGCTCTACTAGCTTCTACCCTAACTATATATTTATTTAAAACTGTATTTTCATCTTGATTAGATTCAGACCAACTAGAAGCCATCTCATTTTCTTAAGGTAGATGTACCAATAAATAAACAAACATAAACAAAAGAATCATGAAGCACACAATGGGATTTACTCCACTCATAACCAATATCATCCAAGCAAATCCTGACATAAATATAATCGTATTAGGCATCATATGTAATTGAATTGTTTTTTTGATCGGTTAAAAATTTTAGATTAAAAACGGGTTTTATCAAGGACCCAAAACCTGAATACAGAAGCAGGATAGAAATTTGAGAACCCATAATAGATTAAAACAGGAAGTAACCTTTTAAAATATAAATACTACTAAGGATTTCCATGAGATATAGCCAGTAAAACATAACATAACATAGAGGAAATCCTTAAGCAGTAAATATAAATAGTAGATAAAAGATGCATCAGGTGTCAAAATGACTGCGCATAACAAAACCTCATAGTAAAGGATGCCCTTAAGCTTCTTAATACAGTTTCGCTCCAACCTCATGAAGCTTGTCATTCAGCGTGTCCATATCCACATCCTTGTACTCACCTTTTTCTTCTGTGGGAGCAGCAATGACCTTGACATCCTCGATAGGGGCTTTGACACCGTCCTCAAAGAAATATTTCCTAAAGAAAAATAAATTTAATGCATTACGTATATCTGTCGTTTGAGACATACAATTGGAGAAGGATTAATTATAAATTGTTGCATGCACTATTCTGGGGCATCCTTCTTATAATCCTAAAAATCAATGATTAAGGATTCCCATTTTTGATCCAGCTTCTTCAAAAAACATAGGAACAAACACTTTTTGACTCTAGCTCAGGGGATTCACTCTTGGCTCTTTTCCTCAGTAAATGGACCGTTTCGACCATCGCTCTCTTTTTAGCTTAAAGCACATGAGTGGAAGAGGATTGAGGAGTGGTATGAGATGAAATGGGATTTATAGTGTTAGGTTTGTATTTAGGAGCAGGAGTCAATATGACGCCTTGACGGTAGTGGATTAGCCAATGACTATATAGGACTTTAAACAAACCCTTATGAGTAGGAAATTCAGCGCAATTTTTCTTTTGGTTATTATGAGTTGAAAATTTTAGTCCTTTCTCTGGTGTTGGATTAAAATCCTATAAGCTATTATGTGCACTCAACCCATTTTCTCTATATCATCGAGTTAGAGTTACTTCATCATTCAAAGTGATTATCTAGTTCAATTTTTTAGACATCAATCTTGTCCATTCATTTAGTCAATCACATCTTGATGATATTGAGATGGATCATTTAACTTCCATGATGCATATCTTATTCGGCTTGATTGTCTTACCAATGATTTTATTTTGACTAATCAAAGGCTCATTATACCTCTTCAATTCTTGAGGTAATGTGTGTCCCTTCATCACAACCATTAACTTTACATAAAGTCCCATCACCATTCCTTCGATGACTTCATCAATCAACTTCATACACACTTATTCGGTTATTTTATCCTTTGGTGTCATTTTCTATTTTGGTCATTATTACTTTTTGACATTGGGCATATTACTGAAAAGGAAGAGATCCTCATAACTTTTCTCAGTAGACAACCAGGTCATAAAGTAATCATTATGTTTAGTTATGAAAAATATTGATATGAGTTTTATGACTCCTTTGTCTAGATTCCCTGAAATATTCTTCATCAAAAATAAGATTTGTAGAATTCACTATAAGGTCAAGCTATTGAATCTCGTAATGCTCTCATATACATGGATCGTATCTATTGTGACACCTCTATTCGAGACTCACACTATGATGTTTGGATAAGAAATAATTCACAAAATTAATTTGCTAATGAAAGTCCTTTCAGTCATTTTGCATGGTTTGAAAAATTCTTTAGTTGGCCAAACTAGACTTTCCATGTCCATTTTGAATATTTTTGGTTCTCCTATAAGTGATCCTTTAAATATTCCATTTGAGTTTCAGTATCAATGTTATCAGGAGGTTGTCAATAAATATGTTCTTACTGGAAAATCTATATTGGATAGTAAGTTATCAAATCCTTCTTTATCAGAGATATGTGTAAACTAACTTATCATGGGAGATTCAGAATAAACTTTCTCAGGCTCGATGTATGAAAGAAATGGATATTCTTATATATGGACGTCATGGTACTCCTTGGCCATATTATGTATTAAAAAAATATATAAAAAAATTGTTACAGTGTTCCACCTCCACTTATCTATTCAGAACATGACTTTTCTCCAGTTGATGATTATGATAACTCATATTCTAGCTAAAGACATGGTAGTTTTCAATTCATCTTGCATTCTTTTACCATGGCTGATATGTCCAACTCCTTGCTCTAGCCAATGACCATGTTTATATTTAGATATTGCTTAGTCTATTTCATCAATAATATAAGATATTATTTTATCATTTACTTTATTATTTTCATGTTCTAAATTCAAGCTTAACCTCTATAGAATTCCTCAAAATATTTCTCTTAGGGGTTACTATAACCTCTATATTCATATTTATAGTAAGTATGGAGCTTAGCTTAAGAGTTTAAAATGCCAAATGATATCCTCAAAAGAGTCTAAGGTACACCACTTAAGACCCACATACATGGAGGGTTTGCTTAGCTCTTCCACTTGGATACACCAATGGTTCCAATAGTGGGAGGAAATACTTGCACATAAGTAATCTCCAAACATTTGCTTCTTACTTACAAATTATATATTGATATTTTTACTAGTCCTCACTCACGTTGTCACTAACTAGGCTTGACATTCTTGTGGTCATTCCCTACCATATTTCTACTCCATATATCTCCAACTAGAATCCCTGTTTTCCTTTTTTATATACACAAAGGGTTATCTGTGTTTCAACTAACTATTGAAGATTTATACTCTAGTTTTCTTATCATAATAATACCACATGTATGGTGTAGTGGGTAGTCCCTTGTTTAAATAGCGTAGGACACCCTATTAAACATGACCACCACCCAGGTGGTCAAGTGGCATACTTTTCTACAAAGTCGGGACACATGGAATATCAAAGCTGTTTGGTAGAGTTTTGAAATAATTTGCACCAAATTTTCATATCAAGAAATTTATGATGATAATCGGTGATTATCATGCTTAATTACGTAGTCTCACCTTCCTTGCTCTCCTTCACCATACCAGGGTTTCATTCCAGAATATGGTTCTAGTGATTGTGGATGGTTTCCATGTTCAATAATGGTTCCACCATTACACCATAGCCTCTGATTGGAAATCCCTTAGTGTATTGTAACATTGATCAAAAATATAAATAAAGAAACATTCTTTTTTTATCTCTTTATCTTATCCAATAGTTAGTTTTCAGTATCTATATACTAACTTGTATGGTTATCTTCACAATCTTATTCCCCATAAGGTTCTAACCATTCAATTTTTAATCACATAATATAGTTATAGCCATTTAGCCTAGAATTTTAACAATTAGCAAGTTGTCCTTAATAATTTAACAACCATAAATCAAATGAGCAATCATTATATTTGAACCAACCTATGGTTCTTATCGCTCATATATTTTGCTACTCTGATCTAACTATAATCCATTAGTTATCCTGGGCTCTAATACCAACTATAACAATCCCAATCGTTACTACTCATCCACTTCAAATATTTATTTTTATTTATTTATATTCCAAGAGTAGAGTACATAAGCATGATCTAATATGGAAGTATTCCAATTGGATTTTAAGTTAACAAGGTAATAATTAACAAGATATATTAAGACTTGGTCAGAGTCACTCTTGAGTATAAGTGACCAGCTTCTACAAAACCTTCATGTTGCACCGATGGTATGAATACATGCCTTGAATATTGAGTAACCACACCAATGGTTAATCATAAATCTTTATTACTTAGTTATTCACCCCATATCCGTGATGGGGAAACTAAGATAAATATCAATCCATGTGATAAAATTACACAAGCCTTGGAATAATTATCTTAAGCATGATTATATTCCCTTCTCATTCATAAAATTTATTTGATCTTAATACTTATTGGATACCTTTCTCATCTAAGATATCCATTTGGTTATATATCTTATTTGATCAATTTTATTACCATGAGGTATTTTGCATTAATATGGGATCACCTACTCCACATATACATTCAAGATACTACTAAAAATGTGAGGCTTGTTTGAGCTACAACTCAAGCATAAAATTCCATCCATGGGCTTCAACCTGTCTAAGCTCCTACTTGGATGACCTTAAACTAAGTATCAATTTATATTTCATTAATATGATATTTTTGGTTAAAGCATCCATAATTGTTTATGATCACCAAAAAAATTCCATTCACATTACCCTTATAATAATAATCATATACATCCATTAAGGCATAGAACCCATTACATTATAATCTTTGAGACTACATATCAATTATACATAAAACCAGCTTCTCATTGAAAGCTAAATAACATGTGATAACCATTAAAGTAAAGCATGTAATCCATTGCATCATACTTTCTGAATCTACATACTAATTATACAATAAATTAACTTCGTATTGGAAAGTAAATAACAATTATTAAGCATTCATATTAATTGATTTCCAACATTCATAATCCATTTAATCAACCCACAAAAAAATAAATGCATCATCATCAACATAGACAAACCATAAAATACATTGACACCATATTTATCTTGTGAACCCTCAATGGAAATAAAATTAGCCTCACAAAATATGTCTTTCCTCTTATTTCATAAACTTAGAGTGTCATAATTACAATATAGAAAGGCATCTCATGGATCCTTTTCTAAATCAATTATACAATTACAAGAGATCAATTCGTCTCTTATCAAATCAATATGCAAATAAGGAAACACCAATTTCCTTTCTCTAAGCCATCAATATAATACATAAGAATCTCTCAAATTCTTATACCTCTATGTTTATGAATGATCCTCGGATACATATTAAGGAGAAATCTCTTTGATTATCAAAGAGGGAACCCCATAAATTCCCTTGAGAATGAATTCCAAATCCATTCTCCAGGATTGATACACATTCAATCCCTCGTTCAATGAATTAAAGTCCCATACCATTAATTCATGAACAATTATTATTTCCTTATTAAGTAATCTAAATTAATTTCCTTTTTAATCTAATCTAGATTATCTACTTATAGCATAATTATATCTTATTTGAAACAACCCATGTCAACAACCTTTCTCCCTATTGTTAAATTTAACTAAAATCCCTTTCATGAGAACACCCCAAAATATGTTATATATCTATAATAATCATAATTTACTTCTCTGTATTAGATTCACTTATTAGGGAACTTACTTTTTAGTAGTCCAAAGCTTTCATAAAATAAAATGGTAGTTTGTACGTATTTCAAATTTGATGGTTGTAATAAAAGTATAGATTGTATAAAACCTAATGCCCATATTTAGTTTTGGTCCAATGGTCATCTAAGTGGTTTCAAACAAATAGTTACAAGTGAACTATCATTCCCTAAAAGGTGGTTAGCTTGCCAAAGTACCTCAATGGTCTAGATGAAATAACCCAACCATAATTTCAACAACTAATTCTAATGGTTATCTTTTTTTCTTGATTATCCAAATGGTCCTTTCATAGCCTAACATCATATTAGTGGTATTTGGTCATAACAAGCCACCAACTAAATTTTTTTGTGTATATGAATACCTAAATTTGTAAACACAAACTATATACAACCCTTCAAATGTTATCATATGTTAAACATGTAGCGATCAATATTTCAAGGTACAGAGGATCAAGCCAATGGATAGATTCAACCTTGAATAGGACCGCTAAATAATCAATGTACAATAATTACTTCATGCCCACCATGGCCACTTGACATGATCATTAACTAAGGCAAGTGTTTATCCTTGTACTATCTCCATTGCTCCACAACAACAATGTGGGATAATATCACTTGATAGTCAAAGGATGTTACTTCATAATTACACAAGTGGTCGATATAGAAGTGTCAATATAGTCAATAACTATCATTTATATGGTAAAATATAGTTTCATAGGTGTCAAATGTAATTCCATTACTATCGCTTAATGGTCGAAATTATTAGGGAGCCAAGCTCCCTTTAGACCTTTTTTGGATCAAGAATGTCCCATGTGGGACTATGCTCATGGATGGATTTGTTGAAGCCATCCACATGGGTGGACTAAGAGCTTAGGCCACTAAAGGGTGGACTCACTAGAGTTCAAACCTTATTTGATACTTACCAAAACCATATGCTAGTTATTATACAACTAAATAGGTTGCTATAGGGTTAAGGTGAATGCCTACATCGGTGTCTTAGAGGTTTTGTCAGAGATCCAATTCATCCATGCGCCTTGATTTCCACAAGAGTTGGGATTGTTGTGCGGAGTGCTAAACAATAGATTTAAGTCTTCCTAAAATGTAGATACCAAACCACCTTATTATGTGTTGCTTTGATTTTGAATTATTCGTGTTTGGCATAATCCTACTGTCGATAGGTTTGTCAACATGCATTCTCCTATCCAGAGTCTAACGACAATGGAATTTAAGTGAGTTTGATATGAATATAAATTTACAATAGGAAAGGCCCCAATATTAGCAGCAATCCTATTATCTAGCATGCAACAACTAGTTTGATTGAGTCTAGGTAAAGACATGAATAGTCACTGAAATACCAAGGTACTAAATAAGATATATGCACCCAAAACCTATATCAATATAATTGGAAAAAGGATTTTCAATATGGATTATAGGACTATGGTTCATTGATATTCGGCCGTAGGATAACACATTGGTTTAGGTGCATTATATACACATAAATAACTGCCACTGGGGTATTTTGCTCAACTAACATCTTCTCCTCCTAGCGCTACATTCCTAACATGTGATTAAATGCTCTAGTTAAGGCAACACTTATCGAGATATTTTCACTATTATTCATGATATTTGTGAGGTAAAATAGTTAAAGGTAAATGGTTTGTAACTATGAATATAAGGTAGATCGCTATCCCTAGTAGGTAAATTAGTAAATTGACATCTCATGGGGGAAGTCATTTTGAGGTTTTACTAAATATGTCCATATTTAATCGAAGCCAAATTAATCCACATATGAAACCGAAGGTAGCCAATATAAACTTAGGTAGCTATCTATCAAAGTAATAAAGAAGCTTACAACTTCTATTAAAGTATTTAATACCATTTATAGAACAAGAACTATAAATATCTAACTAGTATAATACTTAGCATTGGTATTCAAATAGAGATTAAGAAAGAGTTTGATAATCATAACCTTGAACTCCTTAATATTTTCTCGTATTTGCTTGTCTCCTAATTCTCCTTGCTTATAGATTCCTCATGTTTTTCTTCCAGAGATCCTTCAAAATAAAACTCCCTTCTAGACTTTCTTTTTCCCAAAGTTAGTTCTATCCAAATATTTTCTACCCACCAAAAGCTCTTAATGTTTTATCCCTCCAAGATAGTTATTTCCTCCCTTCTCCTTAGTCTCAATTTTTAATGGAGATACCTTTCTCTCCCACCAACCAAATAGTGGTTTTATTATTTTAATATTAAAATATACCTTTTTCAAATAATACATTTCAACCCTTGTGGAGGGAAAATTCAAAAAGTAGAAGAGGGTCCACAATAGAGATAAGGTAGGTGGCCTTGTTTTATTTTGTGTCTCTACTTTCTAGAGACAAATACAATCCAACACTATTAGAGAATAGGTTAGGTACAAAAATAGGACTATTATATTAAAAACTGAATCATTAGATTGCTCTTCATATTTCTGAAAAATATATAAGATTTACATAAACTCCGTTGAGGCAGTTTCCAAGCTGGGTGGTTCATAAACTGAATAAAGAAAACTACGAACCACTCCTATAATGCTTAATTAATGTAATATAATATATGCTAAATATTCTAACATCCCCCCTTATTACATTAATGTTGACTACACATAGCATTGCGAAACAATTCAAATTTGACTCGAGCAAGCGCTTTGGTGAAGATGTCCGCTATTTGCTCATCTGTGGGAATGTAGTGGAGCTGGATATGATGCTTTGGAATCTCATCTCGAATGAAATGACACCTAGTGTCAATGTGTTTGGTGCGATCATGAAATATAGGATTCTTGACAAGATTCAGAACACCTTGATTATCACAAAATAAATGTAAAGGAAGTTTCTTTGGAAGGCCCATATTTGTGAGGATGCGACATAACCATATGATCTCGCAGACTGCTCCACTAGCTGCTTGATATTCTGCCTCAGTAGAAGAGATAGCAACAACATGTTGCTTCTTGCTATGCCAAGAGACAGGACTAGATCCAAGGTGAAAAACATAACCTGCAGTTGATTTTCGGTCATCTATGGATCCAGCATAATCAGAGTCCGTATACCCTTGAAGATAGAACTTGTTGTTCTTTTTGTATTCCAGGCCGATATATGTCGTACCACGAACATAGTGAATAACTCTTTTTGCTGCTTTCTAGTGGCTAACTTTAGGATCTTGCATGAATCATGAAATATAACCCACAACAAAACTAAGATCTGGCCTAGTGTTTGTGAGATAGATGAGACTCCCAATCAGTTGACGATAGAGAGTACTATCTATTTTAGGAGATTCATCGAATCGGGATAACTTAAGTCCTGCTTCCATTGGTGTGGCTTTGGGCTTGCAGTCAGTCATCCGATACTTATCAATTAGAGTCTTGGCATATTTCTTTTTAGTAACTTGTATGCAATGCTTGTATTGAGTTACTTCTAGACCAAGACAATAGTGGAGAAGTCCAAGATCTGTCATTTCAAAAGAGGTATTGAGATCTTTCTTTACTATTTTTATCATACTCTCTGAACTGCCTGTTATGATCAGATCATCCACATATAGTACTAGAATTACTATTTTAGAACCATTGTTCTTGATATATAGATTAGGATCTGCAGGACTTCTTCTAAATCCATGTTGCACTAGGTGACTATCAATTTTGATATACCAAGCTCGAGGAGCTTGTTTGAGTCCATATAGAGATTTGATCAGGTTACAGACTTTCTAGTCTTGCCCTTGAACTACAAAACCTTCAGGTTGAGTCATATAGACTTCTTCTTGTAGGTCACCATCTAAGAAAGCACTCTTTACATCCATCTGATGTAGCTGCCAACCAAATTGAGCTGCCATTGCACATAGAACTCGAATAGTGGTCATTTTAGCAGGTAGGAGCAAATGTCTCTTCATAGTCTATGCCTTCTTTTTGTGCATAGCCCTTTGCAACAAGTCGGGCTTTATATTTATCTATTGCACCATTTGCCTTATATTTGATCTTGAATACCCATTTGCAACCAATGGGTTTCTTTCTTGAAGGCAAATTCACTAACTTCCAAGTTTGATTTTTCATTAGAGATGTATGTTTTGCATCCATAGCAGTTTTCCATTGATCTTTACTGAGTGCATCTGAGACTCATGTGGGTTCTTTTTCATCTAGTATTGTTAGATAGACTTTTTCATCTTCCATATCTATATCCTCATCTTCTTCTACATTCATAGATAAATCATCAAAATTTTGACAAAGGTCATCAACATCTGTTACTGATGTTGCATCATCTGCTCTTTTGTGTTGAGTCATACTGCGAGTAGTGGGTCAATCTAGAGTTAGATTTGGAAGTGATGTCAATTTTGAATCTTGCAATGTACTAGTATACCATTTAGGAACCTTCTTCTGAGGAGGTGCTGCTTCTTTCTTAGGTTCATCTTCCTTAAGGTATACAAGTGTGTTATTTGATGTGAAAGTTTCATCAAATACTACATCTTTGCTGATGTGTGTTTTCTTGGTTATAGGATCAATCAACCGATATCCTTTTGAATACTCATCATAACCAAGAAATATACATTTTTGAGTTTTCTCATATAGTTTCCTTCTTTTCTGTTTAGGAATATGCATAAAAGCTTGGCATCCAAAAACTTTTAGATGAGAAATTGAGGGTTTCTTACCACTTGATGCAGGAGCATCCGGCAGCACCAGCAGCAGAAGCAGCAAAGTTCGAGAAAAATCGTGTTGAAGAGTCGGGAGAAGAAGAAGTAGGAAGTAAGAAGGAAGAAAAAATGACCAAGTCAGAAAACCGTCACAATTTCGCGACATGTCACGAAATCGTGACAGAAATTGGCAAGGAGGAAGTGCAGCAGAAGGGGCCACGATTTCACGACATGTCGCGAAATCGTGACAGTTTGCCGGAGAGGGACGAAGGCACAGAAGGGGGCACGATTTCGCGACATGTCGCAAAATCGTGACTCGCAATTTTGCAACATGTCACGAAATCGCGACAGGTTGCAGAGCAGAGGAGAGAACGAGAAAATGGTCGCAATATCGTGACGTTGCGATATCGCGACGTCGTGAAATCGTGACGCAAATTGGACAAGCGGGTGCGGAGGAAAAATGGTCGTGATATCGCGACATGTCGCGATATCGCGACCAAAATGAGAAGCAAGTGCAGAGAGCCAGAAACGTCGCGATATCACGATGTCACGAAATCACGATGTCGTGAAATCGCGATGAGTTTCTCAGTAGAGGGGCAGGAGGCAAAATGGTCGCGATATCGTGACATGTCGCGATATCGCGACCAAAATGAGAAGCAAGCTCAAGGAGCCAGAAACGTCGCGATATCGCGACATGTCGCGATATCACGATGGAGAGAGAAGATGGCGCGGGAGGAAGAGAAAGAGATGGCGGGAACGGTGTTTTCGAGGACTGTTCAAAATGGACACGTGGACTGCCACGTGTATCCTCGAAGTTGTAAAGGGCACGTGCCTTGAAGATTGTGCATTAAGGAGAGGGCAAGCCGAATTTAAACACGTGGTTAGCTACGTGTTTAAATTAAAAAGTGGAGAGCACGTATTTGGGTTGTTGAGAATAGCCGTGTGCATTAAAGGAAGAGAACCACCATTTGAAAGTCTTTTCGACAAAAAAACTGTAACAGGGCATGGTCGGTATGGAGGAGATGGCATTACAGGGTACGACGATGGCTGTAGGTCGAGGAAGACCATGAATGTGAGAAGTTGTGCAGATCAGGCGGTGGCCCAGTTATGATCGAGAATTTTGAAGCTTCGATTAGGCATTAATTGTGTGAGAGGGTCAAGGCCTCTATAAAAACCCATTTTATTGTTTTAATCGGGACGGCGGACCGGAGAACAGAGGAGTGGTACCGAGGTAGTACCAGAGCCGAACTCGGCCATTGTAAGCCTGCGGGCTGTTCCATTCAAGCTTGTAATTTTTAAATTTTAATGAAAAGGCAAGTTTGTTGAAGTGTGGGTTCCCGGTGCCCCGTCAATGGTATCAGAGCGGGAGTTCCTGAGTGTGGAAACAGACCGCCGGTCGTGAGGCAGTTTGCGCCAGGACCTATGAGAGGGTTTTGAGAAAGAGAGAAAGAGAGAGTTTAGCATCCCCGAGCGTGTTAGCAGACCACCGGACATGAGGCAGCTACACCGGGATCAGTTAGAGCTCTGTGAGAAGAGCAAAATGTATTCCCGAAGAAGACAGGACAGCAAGGAGGAAGACATGGTGTCGGAAGAGGAAGTCAAAGCATTACAACGGCAATTAAAATCCTTGCAAAAGGAATGGTCCGTAATGAAATTATGAGAGAAAGAAGAACGACATAAAATGCAGGAAGAGATACGGAGAAAGAAAGAAGAGAAGATGAAAGAGGTTGTAGAGGAGTATAGCAGTACCGGGACCTTCCCGAAAGAAAGCATAGATTTTTCTATGCAAGAAGAGGAAATACCGTAGGCTACAGCAAAAGTTTACAGCAGTGGAGAAATCTGTCCGGTTGAAGACAGAAGTGTGGGCCCGGAGCCAAGGTCGAAGCAGTTTGCAGAGACAGAGATGAGTCCGAAAGTGTTGCGGGAGGTAGCAACCGAACCTAGCAGAAGTGAAGATCACTTCTTCACTTACCCCGGGTGTCTGATGTAGGAGCATTCGGCAGCACCAGTAGAAAAAGCAGCAAAGTTCAAGAAAAATCATGCTGAAGAGTCGGGAGAAGAAGAAGTAGGAAGCAAGAAGGAAGAAAAAATGGCCAAGTCAGAAAACCGTCACGATTTTGCGACATGTCGCGAAATCGCGACAGAAATTGGCAAGGAGGAAGTGCAGCAGAAGGGGCCGTGATTTCGCGATGTGGCGACGTGTCGCGAAATCGTGACCCGCGATTTCGTGACATGTCATGAAATCATGACAGTTTGCTGGAGAGGGACGAAGGCGCAGAAGGGGGTGCATTCTCGTTCTCTCCTCTGCTCTGCAACCTGTCACGATTTCGCGACATGTCACGAAATCGTGACTCGTGATTTTGCAACATGTCACGAAATCATGACAGGTTGCAGAGCAGAGGAGAGAACGAGAAAACGGTCGTGATATCACAACATCGTGATATCACGACGTCGTGATATCGCGACATCGTGAAATCGCGACACAAATTGGACAAGTGGGTGCGAAGGAAAAATGGTCACGATATCGTGACATGTCAGGATATCGCGACCAAAATGAGAAGCAAGTGCAAAGAGCCAGAAACGTCGCGATATTGTGACGTCGTGAAATCGTGACGAGTTTCTTAGCGGAGGGGCAGGAGGCAAAATGGTCGCGATATCGCGACATGTCGCGATATCGCGACCAAAATGAGAAGCAAGCTCAAGGAGCCAAAAATGTCGCGATATCGCGACGGAGAGAGAAGATGGCACGGGAGGAAGAGAAAAATATGGCGAGAACGGTGTTTTTGAGGACTATTCGAAATGGACACGTGGACTGCCACGTGTATCCTCAAAGTTGTAAAGGGCACGTGCCTTGAAGATTGCACATTAAGGAGAGGGCAAGCCGAATTTAAACATGTGGTTAGCTACGTGTTTAAATTAAAAAGTGGAGAGCACGTATTCGGGTTGTTGAGAACAGCCGCGTGCATTAAAGGAAGAGAACCACCATTTGAAAGTCTTTTCGACAAAACAACTATAACAGGGCATGGCCGGTATGGAGGAGACAGTGGTACAGGGTACAGCGACGGCTGTAGGTCGAGGAAGACCATGAATGCAAGCAGCTGTGCAGATCGGGCGATGGCCCAGTTATGATCGAGAATTTTGAAGCTTCGACAAGGAGGGAAATTCGAGTGTGAAGGTTGGTAGGTGGAGGCATTAATTACGTGAGAGGGTCGGGGCCTCTATAAAAACCCATTTTATTGTTTTAATCGGGACGGTGGACCGGAGAACAGGGGAGTGGTACCGAGGTGGTACCAGAGCTGAACTCGGCCACTGTAAGCCTGCGGGCTGTTCCATTCAAGCTTGTAATTTTTAAATTTTAATGAAAAAAATTGGAATTTTTCTAAAGTGTGGGTTCCCGGTGCCCCGTCACCACTCCAGGCTTCTTGTGGAGTTTTTCCTTGTAGAGCCCTTATAGGTGCTCTATTTAGTAGGTAATATGTTGTGTTTACTGCTTCTACCTAGTATTGTTTTTCTAAGTTTGCTCCTTTTAACATAGACCGACTCATTTCTACTATGGAACGATTTTTTCTTTCTGCAACTCCATTTTGCTGTGGTGTATATCTTTGTAGTGATTTGTCTCTTGATCCCATTTTTTTCCAAAAATGCTAAAAATTCCTTGGAAGTGTATTCCCCCCTTAATCTAAGCAGAGGGTTTTGATGGAACAACTTGTTTCCTTCTCAACTTGTCTCTTGAACTGACGAAAGTAGAGAAGAGCTTCTGACTTGAGGGCAAGGAAGAAGACCCATATTTTGTGGGAGTAGTCATCAACAAATAGCTGAAAATACCTCTTTCCACCATGACTGGTTGGGAAAGGACCGCACAGATCTATGTGGATTAACTCCAAGGGTTTCTTAGAGCGAGAAGAACTTGTATCAAATGGAACTCAATGTTGTTTCCCTGCTAGACAATCTGAGCACACTAGAAGAAAATATGAAAGCGGAGGAAGCCCTTTGACCATGTCATATTTTCTTAATTCGAGTAAATACCCGGAACTGAGGTGCCCGTATCTTTTATGCCATAAGGAAGTAGCTTCTGTTGTAGTGGCAATGAGGGCAGTATGGGATGTAGAAACTGTATCCAAGATGAATAACCCATGTTTGTAGGAGCCAGTGGCAATGTTGTGACCTTGGTGACTGATGAAACATCTCTTTTTTCCTTTTTCAACTTGAAAAAAAACATCCATATTTCTATCTAGCATTTGTGGAATAGATAATAGATTTTTGGCAAGGCCAGGAACATAGAGAAATTTCTCTATGGCACAGTCACCATCAGGGAGTGTGACTGTAACATCCCCTTCACCTTGTACTTGATAGACCTGATTGTTTGCAATAGTGATAGGTTTGCCTTCTCTTGCGTGAAAGGTTTGAAACCAGGACTTGTTCCCAGTCATATGTTTGCTTGCTCCAGAATCAATATACCAAAAAACATCTGATTTGGAGGAGGCAGTATGGGTCATGAGCACCTTGTGTGCTCTTTCGGAGTCATTATCTGAAGATGAATGAGAATCATCTGAATGAGAATCTGCATAAGCAACATGACCCTTTTGTTGTTTGCGATCTTTGGGGATATTTTTTCTTCCCCTTGCCGTTCTTATTTTGTGAGGGATCATTCTGTTGTTTTTTTTTAACCAACATCTATTGGTATCATGATTGTTCATATCACAGATCTTGCAATATTTATCTCGCTAGAGATTGGGCTTGCCTTTGCATTTGGAAGAAAACCCTCCCTTCTGCAACTGTCCTTACTTGTGACCCTTTTGATGGGTGGAAAGAGCAGTGGCAGGTTCCTCATCTTTCTGTACTTGATTGGCTTCTTCTGTTTGAAGCAAATTAACCAATTCAACAAAAGTTAATTTTTTGCCAGAAACATTGAGTGAAGTGATAAAACTTTTGTAAGATGGTGGGAGTGCCCTCAAAATAATAGATGTCAAAATATTTTCATCTATGGGCTTTCCCATAGTATTGAGTTTAGCTTTCAATTATGCCACTTTACAGAGAAACAATTCAACAGTTTCCCTCGAATTCATATTGAGATTGTGAAGCTGGGTTTGTAGGTGAAGGATAGTAAAATTATTCTTTCCTTCATACACAGTAATCAATGTTGCCCAAGCGTCCTTACTGGTCATGGCATCACAAATATGAGGTTGAACCTCATCTGTTATGGCAAGTAACAAAAACATAAGGCCTTTCCTGTCCTGATCATCAAATGTATCTTGATCTTTCCCTGCTGTGGTGGGACGAGAGGTAGTGCCACTGACGACATCCCATAATTTTTTGACTTGAAGAATGGATTTCATTTTATGCTTCCATGGCATAAAATTGGTGCCTTTGAGCAATTGGGCATCTGAAAGATACTTGTGGACTATAGCCATTGTTTAGGGTTCCTTATAGCACCAAATGGTCCCCTTTTTGATATACCGTTGCCAGGCCAGTTATACCTGAACTGAATCAAAACAATACCCACCCTTACATGAGGGAGACTATAGGTATTATGAATATCAGAATGGTACGTGGAACATAGGCAGTACTAAAAAGGATTTCTTTGTTGATGGCACCTACCTTAGAAAGACAGGAATCCGCATGCGTGGGGCGTAACTTCCCCTAAACACTTTGGAGTCCAAGACTTTCGTCAGGATTTATGCCTAAACACAATAGCAATGGGGGTAAAAAAATTCACTCAAAGAGATTTTAATGACACCTGCCTGAGAATCTTCGAAAGAAGAATAATCAGTTGGAGGTAATTAAGTCAAAAAACAAAACTAGGAGAAAATTAGTGTTGGTGAGAGAACATCAAGGAGATGATCAATGAAGATCCCTGTGCAAAGAGATAACTGCTTTTGGAGAACCTGTGCAACATGTGCTAAGAGAAGTAGTGGATGCTTTGATGTAGATGATTTTTAATTACAGAAAAAAAAATGCAATAATCAAACAAGCATGCTCACAAAATGCTTCTCACATAGGTGTCGGGTTCAACCGAAAATGCACCCAAATTTGACAAAAGAAGGTGTCGAGTAAAATCAAAAATGCACCTTTGAGGTGCTATCTAAGTCTTTGTCGAAGGGTTTGAAATTTTGGAATTCCCCCCTCTATCTTGTAAGAAGTGAGGGCAAAATAGAGTATAATGCCTTTGAACAATTGCTTTTGAAAGAAAAAAATAATAATTTACATGTCTAAAAAGCAATGACAACAAAAACAAATGTGTCACCAAAACTTCTTGGGGTGTCAAAATGCCTTCCTTGGGCATCACCGGGCCCTCGAGGTGTCAACAGGATTGGCGGGGCATCAAAATGCCCTCCTCGGGCGTCATTTTGGCAGCAATTCTTGACCTCCACGTAATTTGGTGGATTCCTGCACAATCTCGACACTGGCTTGACAGGTATGACAAAAATGTCTTTGGCGGATTCCCGCACAATCTCAGAATTGGTCTTGATAGGTAGGACAAAAAAAAAAAAAACCATTGAATATCTCCACAATCTCGGTGCGGTTCGCTTCCGATGCGACGTCTGGACCTCTCATCCAACAAATGTCTCCTCCACGGTTTGCGTCCGCTGCTACTTCTGGACCTCTCATCCAACAAATTTCTCCGCTGCGGTTTGCTTCCACTGCAACTTCTGGACCTCTCGTCCAACAGATTTCTCCTCCGTTTGAACAGCTCACACTGCTCGCATAAGCCGCTTACACTGGTTACTGCAGAGCGTGTAGGGAGAAACGCATTTGGTGGACTTTACCATACAACATAGATTGCTTCGAATCGACGATTGCAAATATTCCCAGGCGGCCAACACCAGACACAATGGAGCACAACACGTGCGTATGGCTTGATTATCCCTGTGATGTGATGTCCTTCTGACGTGTTCGTCGAGCCAAATCATAAAATCCAGTGCTTGATGTATCTTGGACTTTGTGAGCGGTCGTGTTTGAAAGTGACTTGCCAGCAGACGTGGTCAAGAAACCCTACGACGTGGTGGTTTCACCCTTGGCGGCCATCCCCTTGGTGATGAAGTTGCTCGACATTTTTTTTTCTCATAGGCTGCGCGCTCAACCACGTCGTGGTCGATGGCACCTCTTTCTAGTTACACTTCAACTCGTGGGCCGAGATCCGTATATACCGCAAACAAACAGAATGTGATTGTTTGACACGGTTGGATTTACACAGGTACAAGGCACTGAATATTGTAGGAGATAGTAGATAGCATGGAAGGGCTGCCACTATATAAAAAAAATGACAAATGCAATGACAAATGAAATTTGTATATCTACTGCAACAACAAAAAAATAGCCGTGGATCAATTTTTTTCAGAGTGCATTGGAATGGCTGTGTACCATCTTATCCTTGCACATTATCGAAAAAAATAATGATTGCTCTGATGCCATATTAGAAACTGAATCATTAGATTGCTCTTCATATTTCTGGAAAATATATAAGATTTACATAAACTCCGTTGAGGCAGTTTCCAAGCTGGGTGGTTCATAAACTGAATAAAGAAAACTACGAACCACTCCTATAATGCTTAATTAATGTAATATAATATATGCTAAATATTCTAACATATTAATGATAAAAATCTCCACCTAATTTCTACTAATGAAAATAGGCCATGTAGGAGGTATGGATAGTTTTTCAAAAAATAGGATAATTCCTACATTATTTAATAATTTTAGGGTCATTTTTAGTCCAATCAAAATTCGACAAACTTGGTGATAACCTAATTGTATCAAAATTAGGTTATATGCACTTAATTTATTATATTGTAATAATTTTTTGCAAAATAAAATTTTTCTAATTCATATTTCACCCATGGCTCTATTTATCTTCTAATTAAATTAAATTATCTTCTTTGAAAGATAATAATCCTTCCCTAAATCCTCACAAAATCCTTTTCCTAGAATTTTTAGATTTATTTAGGGTTTATGCCCCCCTTTGTTGATTATTAATTGATACCAATAATTAATTAATAGTATTTTGAAAAGGATCCATGGGGACGGGCCATGACATGATAGGTGTCATGTAGGTCTATGGTCTTTGCATGCATAGTTATGTGATCTTTGCATATGCAATCCTATGGTCTTTCTAAGTGCAATTTTGTGGTATTTACATATCATAGTTTTGTGGTCTTTACACACATAATTCTATGGTATTTGCATGCGTATTCTATGGTATTTGTGTCATGCAATTTTTGTGGTTGACATGACTGTTGCATTAGGGTTCCTTAGATTAGAGTTCCCTATATTAAGATTTTCAGGATTAGGGTTCCCTAGACTAGGATTTCAAGGATTAGGTTTCCTTGGATTTAGGTTTCTTGTATTAGGGTTCCCTAGATTCATGATGTGAATAATATATGTAGTGTCTTGGTTCATTAAGGGACATAGGATTACATTTGGGTGAGATTTTTATTTTGAATAGTTTTGGGTAGAGTTTTAGATTATATTGATTGTAATGTAGAGGAAATTTGATATAGATCTACATGTATTTATTGTAATATTTCCTTCCTTATAGATGAAACAAAAAATATTTTTTACTTCCATTGATTCATCCCACTTCTATTATGTACTCCTATACCCATGTGCCTATTGTTAATTCAACCCATATACGATGCTACATCAGTTGGTACCAGAGCTTATGCATGTATTTCGTGGTGTTGTATTGCAAGATATATTCAATCATAAGTATTCATGTGGTTGTTGTTGAGCAAGGTGTAGCAGGAGTATTGTCATTATTGTCAACATAGTCAGATAGATCTGTTGATACAGTGGGCAGGTAGTTCAAAATACTTTCAGATGCAGAAGACAGAAGTTCAAAGGTTACTCAGAGTATGTACAGTGTTTTTTTAAGAATACCAAAGTGGCCCATATGCTAAAAATCAAAAGAAAATCACAAGGAAGAAAACTATCGCGATATCACATGTTGAGCAAGAAAGAAAAATTGTCGCGATATCACGACATGTTGAGAAGAAAGCAAAACTGTCGTGATTTCGCGACATGTTTGGAGAGAAAGCACAAGCAAGAAAAAATGTCACGATTTCATGACATGTTCAGAGAGAAAGCGCAAGCAAGACAAACTATCGCGATTTCACGACATGTTGGAAGAAAGAAAGGCAAGTAGAAAAAGTGTCACGATTTCATGACATATTGCAAGAGAGATAGTATAGAAGAAAAAGTGTCATGATTTTGCGACATGTTGGAAGAGAGAAAGGCAAGTAGAAAAAGTGTTACGATTTCACGACATATTGCAAGGAAGATAGTATGGAAGAAAAAGTGTCATGATTTCGTGACATGTTGGAAGAGAGAAAGGCAAGTAGAAAAAGTATCACGATTTTGCGACATATTGCAAGAGAGATAGTATGAAAAAAAAAAGTGTCACGATTTTGTGACATATTGCAAGAAAAAGAGTAAAGGAAAGAAAGTGTCGTGATATCGCGACATGTCATATTTTCGTGACCAAAAGGCAAGAGAAAGAGCAAAGGAAAGAAAGTGTCATGATATCGCGACATGTCGCATTTTCGCGACCCGAAGGCAAGAGAAAAAACAAAGGAGAGAAAGTGTCATGATATCGTGACATGTCACATTTTCATGACTAAATAAGGAGAGAGAAAGTAAGAAGGCAGAAGTGTCGTGATATCGCAAAAAAAATAAAGAGGAAGAGTACGAAGGCGAAAGTGTCACGATTTTGTGACATGCTATGTTTTCGCTGGTACAAGCCAAGAAAAGAGGCAAGGAGGCGAAAGTGTCACGATTTTGTGACATGCTATGTTTTCACAGGTACAAGCCAAGAAAAGAGGCAAGGAGGTGAAAGTGTCACGATATCGTGACATGTTGTGTTTTCACGGGTACAAGCCAAGAAAATAAGTATGACGACGAAAGTGTTGCGATATCGCGACATGCTAAGTTTTCGTGAGTACAATCCAAGAAGAGAAGCAATGAGGCAGAGGTGTAGCAATATCATCACATGTTGTATTTTAGTGGTCCAAGCAAGGAGAAAGAGAGAGAACAAAAGTGTTGTGATATCGTGACATGTTGTATTTTCGGGGACCAAAGCAAGGAGAAAGAGAGAGTAAGCAAAAGTATCGTGATATCACGACATGTGGCTTTTTCATGATTGAGTTGAAGCCGACGAAGACCTATGATAGCCAACTAAGATTAGGGTTTACAGCTGACTAAGATTAAGGTTTGCAGCCAACTAATATCATGGTTTACAGTCGACTAAGACTAGGGTTTTGATCATGAAAATATTGTTATAAAAGGAAGGTTGTTTGAAGAATTAAGCATGTCGATGTGTGTGAAGTTCAGTCATAGAGCGTAGAGTGCAAGTCATTTCGAATCACGCTAAGTACAAATTTCACAAAGGAAGCAGTGTGCGCAAAAGAGAGAAGACAATCGTTTGACTATGACACAGTAGATTGTGCGAAGTGATTTCATAGAGAAAGCAGAGTGCACAGAGATCACAAAGGTGAAGCAGACTAGTCGGGGTCTTGTGATGCCGAAGCATCTAGCAGCACCTGCAGCAGAAGCATCTAGTTTTGGGAGAGCCACTTCAAAAGAGTCAGCTCAGGAAGAAGAAGAAGAAGGCAGGGAAAATTTTGCTAAGGTAGAATAAGAAAGCAGCAACGAAATTATGATGTCGTAGCGAGGAGAAAGCGAAAGTGGAGAGTTATAGTGAAATCATGATGTCGTGATTTCACGATGTCACAAAATCATGACATCTAGGTGAGGTCGGGGCAGAGGCAAGAGTTTTTCATGATATCGCGACGTCGCGATATCGTGATGTCGTGAAATCATGACAAGAAGTGGAAGTGAAGGCGAAAATGCAAAAGGGTAGCGAAATCGTGACAGCACAATTTTGCGACATCGTGAAATCATGACGTTGAAGTGAAGACTCAGCGGAGGAGTAGAATGGTAGCTAAACTGTGACAATGCAATTTCGTGATGTCGTGAAATTGCGACATCAAAGTGATGCCAAGGCAAAAGGCAAAATGGTCATGAAATCGTGACAGCAAGGCAGCAGCGGAGGAAAGCAGTTGAGTTGTCATATCACAAAATCATGACCAGTGCAGGCGGATGAGGGGCAGTCGAAGGCAAAGGTCACGATATCATGACCTGTCGTGATATCATGACAAAAATCAAAGCAAAAGGCTGGAAGGCAAAACGGTCATGATATCATGACGTCGCAATATCGCGACGTCATGATATCGTGACATGAATAAAAACCATGGGGCTCAAGAGCGGAGCGGTCGTGATATCGCGAAATCTCACGATATCGCGATGAAGAGAGAAGAAGGCAAAGAAGGAGAAAGAGATGGCGAGAACCCATGGCAGGTGATGTTTTCAAGGGTGGATATGGACGACACATGGCACAAAGTGCAGTAAAGGTGGATGAGAACCTAGAAGCATGGGGAACGAAGAGGATGGGCACGCAAAATTTTTTGATGGATTCAATGGTGACAAGGACCATGCGGAGTGGGATCTTAAATCAGGTTGGTGTCCTAATTTTTTGTGTTAATGTTCGAGAGGGTCGAGGCCTCTATAAAAACCCAGTATTTGTAATTAATCAGGTTGGTACCCCGATTAAATGCGTAAGAGGGTCGGGGCATCTATAAAAACCCAGTTAAATGTGTTAATCGGGGGTGGTGGATTGGAGATTGCACATAGAGGATAGAAGTGAAGAAACCAAGCTGTAGCTGCTGGTTAATGTAAGCCTGCGGGCTATGTTTGTAAAGATTTTAAGATTAATGCATGAAAATTTGGAAATTATGTAAGTGTGTCTGCATGTGATTTCTCGGTCCCCCATCAATGGTATCAGAGCTAATGTTCCTAAGTGTGTAACAGATCGTCGGACATGAGGCAGTTACACCAAGATCTGTGGTAGGGTTCTGAGAGAAGAGTGAGTTAGGGTCTCAGAGTGCGCAAGCAGATTCGTCGAACGTGAGGTAGTTTATGCCAAGACCCAATAAAAAAAAATGCATCCCCGAAGAAGTTGGGACAACAAGGAAGATATGGTGCCAGAAGAAGAGTTCTTGGCATTACAGTGGCAATTTCAAGCCCTACAAGAGGAGTGGCTCAACATAAAATTATGGGAGCAATAGGAGCGGTGTAGAAGGCGTGAATAAAGACAAAAAAATAAAGATGTCAGAGTGCATCAGAAGTTGAAGCTGAAGAAGGTTGCATACAAGGAAGAGTGCAGTAGTGCCGGGACCTACCCAGAAGAAGACCGATTTTTCTATGCAAGAGGAGGAGTGCAAGCAGGCTGTAGAAGAAGTATGCAGTAGTAAAATCTATCTAGAGGAAGACAGAAGTTATGTGGACCAGGAGAAGGGTTTGGAGCAGTCTGCAGAGGTAGAGAAATGTCTGGAGGTGTTGTAGGAGGCAGCAACCAGACCTTGCAGAAGTGAATATCACTTCTCCACTTACCTCGGGTGTCTGATGTCGGAGCATCCAACAGCACCTGTAGCAAAAGCATCTAGTTTCGGGAGAGCCACTTCAAAAGAGTCGACTCAGGAAGAAGAAGAAGGTAGGGAAAATTTTGCTAAGGTAGAAGAAGAAAGCAGTAGCAAAATCACGATGTCGTAATTTCGCAACGTCGTGAAATCGTGACATCATAGCAAGGAAGAAGTGAAAGTGGAGAGTTGCAGCGAAATCGCGATGTCGTGATTTCATGACATCACAAAATTGTGATGTCTAGGCGAGGTCGAGGCAGAGGCAGGAGTTTGTCATGATATCGTGACGTCACAAAATCATGATAGGAAGCGAAAGTGAAGGCAAAAATGCAAAAGGGTAGCAAAATCATGACAACATGATTTTACGACGTCATGAAATCGTGACATCGGAGTGAAGAATCGATAGAGAAGCAGAATGGTAGCGAAATTATGACAGCGCGATTTTGCAATGTCACAAAATCGTGACGTCGAAGTGATGCCAGGGTAGAAGGCAAAATGGTCACAAAATCGTGACAGCAAGGCAGCAGTGGAGGAAAGCAGTTGAGTTGTCATGATTTTGTGACATGTCACGAAATCATGACTGTCGCAAAATTGAGACCAGTGCAAGCGGATGAGGGGCAGTCGAAGGCAAAGGTCGTGATATCGTGACCTGTAATGATATCATGACAGAAATTGAAGCGAAAGGCTAGAAGGCAGAATGGTCATGATATCACGATGTCATAATATTGCGACATCACGATATCGCGACATGAATCAAAACCAGGGGGCTCAAGAGCAAAGCGATCGTGATATCACGACATGTCATGATATCGTGATGGAGAGAGAAGAAGGCAAAGAAGGAGAAAGAGATGGCGAGAACCCACGATAGGTAATGTTTTCAAGGGTGGATATGGACGACACATGGCACAAAGTGCAGTAAAGGCAAACAAGAACCCAAAAGCACGAGGAATGATGAGGATAGGAACGTAGAGTTTTTTAACAGATTCAATGGTGACAGGGACCATGTGGAGTGGGATCTTAAATTGGGTTGGTGTCTCGATTTTTTTTTTTAATGTTCCAGACAGTCGAGGCCTCTATAAAAACCCAGTATTTGTAATTAATCAGGTTGGTGCCCCGATTAAATGCGTAAGAGGGTCGGGGCCTCTATAAAAACCCAATTAAATGTGTTAGTCGGGGGTGGTGGATCAGAGATTACACGTAGAGGATAGGAGTGAGGAAACCAAGCCGTAGCTGCTGGTTAATGTAAGCCTGTGGGCTGTGTTTGTAAATATTTTAATATTAATGCATGAGAATTTGGAAATTGTGTGTGTGTCTACGTGTGATTTCCTAGTCCCCCATCATCTTGTAAAAGTGAAGGTATTTTTCTATTAATCTTCTAGATTCATAATTCAAGTCTAGGTTATAGCTTGGCATCATGGGTTGGTGCTCCTTCCAGTAGGTGCTGGTAAATCAGGGGTTGGTGCTCCTTTCTTTTTGTGCAGATAAATAAGGGGTTGGTGCTCCTTCTAGTGGGTGTTGGTAAAGTGATTGTAAAGTTGTTGCTTTGCAAAGGCTATATTTGGATGGTAGTCCAAGCAGTAATTTTTGAGGAGTAGCCACATTGGTGAACCTTGTTAAATCTTGTGTTGTGTGATGCTCTTTTGTTGTTCTTGTTGTATCTTGTGATAAGTGTTAATTGCTACTGTTTTAAGAACTATAAATTCAAGTGTAAAGAGCTACACTGATTCACCCCCCCCCTTAGTGTCATTGTAAGACTAACAATTGGTATCAAAGCTAAGTTCCTATACAAGCCTAATCGGCTAGGGTGATCTTGGAACTAACACAATGGCAGGTGGTGAAGGTTTCTCATCAAACAAAGCACCATTGTTTGACGGATCTAATTACGTATTCTAGAGAATCAAGATGCAGACATATATCTGTGCTTTGGGATATGACATCTGGGATTCAGTAGTTAGTGGATACACAATACCCAGCACTCCTCCAAAAGATGCTGACGAAAAGAAATTATTTGAGAGTAACTCAAAAGCAAAGAATACTATCATGTGTGGATTAGCAGATAGTGAACTAGTAAATATCATGAGCTATGATACTACAAAAGAGATATGGTACAAACTAATGAGTATTCATGAAGGAGATGATAAGATCAAGGAGGCCAAATTACAGACACATCAAGCTCAGTTTGAAGCATTGAAAATGAACGAAGATGAAAACATTGAGGCATATATGCTGAGAGTCAATGGAATCATTAATGTGATCAGAGGGCTCGGCGAGGATATTGGAGACTCTGCCATCATGAAAAAGGTACTAAGATCTCTTCCCCAAAGGTTTGATTCCAAAGTCTTAGCGATAGAAGAAGCTAAAAATTTAAATTATTTCAGTATAGATGAGATGTATGGCTCTTTGACTGCATATGAGATGAGGATAGGAATATCTAAACCCACAAACAGAGAAGCGGCTTTTAAAGCACTTAAAAATAAAAACACAAAACAAGAGTCCGAGGAAGAAGAGACATCAAATGAAATAGAAGCAAACTTCATTAGAAAACTAAAAATGGAAAAGGAAAATACAGAGGGAAGCTACCATTTAAATGTTTCAACTGTGGAGGCGTTGGGCATTTTGCGACTAAATGTCCACTTAAAGAGAAGAACAAAAATGATGAAGGATCACACCAAGAAATAAATTACTGGAAGATGAAAATGAATTTCAGAAGAGGCAACTTCAAGAAGAAAAGTTTCATATCCAAGAATGTCAGTTCATCAGAGAACAGCTCCGATGAAGAGTCTGAAGAAGAAAAGGAAGGAGTGACCTCTAAAGTTTGTGGTGAAAACCTTGATGCTGAAGTAGATCTAGAAGGTGAGTTGATCTCTGCACTTGAAGAGTGGAAGATAGAAAAGAAAAAGAATAAGAAACTTTCAAGAAAGCTTGAGGATGCAAATGGAATCATAACCAACTTGAAAGTATAGATAGAAGAATCTAAGAAAATCTTCGAAGATCTCAAAGTGCAAATAACAATGAAAATAGATTATTGCAGCAAGCTAGAAGAAGAGATTGTTGGTTTAAGAATGCAGCTAGAAGAGATGAATAATAAAATTAGTTGTTATCACAAATGTGAAGAAAGTTCTATGAAGCTGGATAAGATCATAAATAACCAAAGACCTGGTCTGGGTTTCATCGAAGGAAAATCATCAAGTGGATCAAAGGCCAGAAATGCAAAATCCATAAAGAATGAAGATAAGAGACAGGTTGATCAAGGAAAAATATCTCATGCAAGAGAAAGCATTAATGCCAAGCACAAAATGAGAATTGACAATGATGGATTCACCAATGTCACACATCAAAGAAGAATAAGACCTATGGCTCCTACGACAACATGGCAAAGACCATCACCCAGGTTCAATTATCCCTTCTCTGGTTTTTGTTTTAAATGCAATGGCTATGGACATAAAATATCAGATTGCAAATATAATGTAAGACCAAGGAATTTCACCAGTAGAAATGTTTTTTCTCCTCTGATGAATTATATAGTAGAATGTTATAACTATCATAATTTTGGGCACATTGCAAGAAACTGTACATCAAATCATTTTTAGGGAAGAAAATTTCAACCATACAGGATGAGACAAAATAGAAAGCTTCCCGAAAAACATGCTCAAATTGATGATAAGGGAAAGGCAAAACAAGAGCCCAAAACTACTATCAAAACAGTGTGGAAAGGAAAAGAGCAACTGAAGGAAGAAAAGAAATCCTTAATCGTACAAACTACATTCAAAGTACAGAATAAATATGTACCATGGATACTTGACAGTGGATGTTCTAGTCATATGACAGGTGACAAACATAAATTTGAGAAGTTATAGAAATATGAAGGAGGTTCAGTAAAATTTGGAAATAATGATGGAACCAAGATAGTCGGCAAAGGCTCAGTTAAAATCAATGATGGAAGGATTAAGTCAGAAGAAGTCATGTTTGTGGATGGGTTGAAACATAACTTATTAAGTGTAAGTCAGATTTGTGATAAAGGTCATGAAGTAGTTTTTATGAAGTAGGGTTGTGAAGTCAAAAAAACAAACAATGGAAAATTGATAGCAACAGGATCAAGGACATCTGGTAACCTGTACACGCTCTTAGAGACTTCAAAAGGAACTTATTTTATTGGATAGGAAGAAGAAAATTGGTTGTGTCACAAGAGACTCGGTCATATCAGTTTTGATAATCTAGTAAAAATCAACTCAAAAAGGGCAATGAAAGATATTCCAACCATCAGCAAACCTGCAAACAACATTTGTGCTTGGGAAAGCAAACTACAGTCACATTCAAAACCAAAGAGTACTACACAAGCAAACAGTTGGAACTCATACACACTGATATATGTGGTCCCATGAGAACTCAAAGCATAAATGGTGATAAATATTTTATGTTGTGTATTGATGACTATTTTAGAATGACATGGATATTTTTATTGAAGCATAAATCAGAAGCTTTTGATATGTTCAATATTTTCAAAAACCAAGTTGAGAATGAAATAGGGAAAATGATCAAATGTTTAAGATCAGATAGAGGAGGATAATTCAATTCAGAGGAGTTTTTAGAATACTGTGAAAATTACGATATTAGGAGATAGTTCTCAGCAGCCAGGACACCTTAGCAAAATGGAGTGGTAGAAATAAAGAATAGGACAGTGCAGGAAATGGCACGGACTATGTTGGCTAAAAGCAGAGTAGCAGATAGATTTTGGAAAGAAGCAGTCCATACTACGGTGTATATCCAAAATAGGTACATGCTGAGAACACATGAAAGCAAAACTCCTTATGAATTATGGTTCGATAAAAGGGCAACAACAAAATACCTCAGAGTTTTTGGCAGCAAGTGCTATATCAAAAGAACTAAAGATAATCTTGGTAAGTTTGAAGATAGAGCAGATGAAGGTATTTTTGTTGGTTATTCATCTAAAAGCAAAGCTTACAAATGCTACAACAAAAGGCTAAAGAAAATTGTGGACAGTGCTGATGTTAAATTTGATGAAGGTAAAGAACAAGTAATTAGCTATGAAATAAACTACCCAATTTATGAAGAGGTTATTGAAGGAGATGAGGAAAACAAAATGGAAAAGATACAAAAAATTGACTCAGATGATGTAAGTTGTGATTCAGAAGTGGAAGAGAATAAGAAATTCAAAACAGATAGCTGGTAGAAAAATCATCCTAGAGATCAAATAATTGGAGACCCCAAAGTAGGTGTTCAAACAAGAAGAAGAGTAGTAAGTAACTACTCTCTATTATCCAGCATTAATCCCAAAAATGTTGCTGAAGCAAGCAAAGATGATAGTTGGATGAAGGCAATAAATGAAGAATTAGACCAGATCAAGAAAAACAAAACTTGGGAGTTAGTACCTAGACCTGCGAACAAAAATATAATCGGGACTAAATGGATCTTTCAAAACAAATTGAATGAAGATGGAAAAGTAGTCAGAAATAAAGCAATATTGGTATGCAAGGGGTATGCACAAGTTGAAGGCATTGAATTTGAGGAAATGTTTGCACCAGTAGCTAGACTAGAGGCAATCAGAATGTTTCTGGCTTTAGCAATCTACAAGAATTTCAAATTTTATCAAATGGATTTGAAATCAGCGTTTTTGAATGAGAAACTTGAAGAAGAGGTTTATATTGAGCAACCATATGGGTTCCAACTTGGTGATAATCCCAACTTTGTTTGTAAGTTGAAGAAAGCATTATATGGCTTAAAACAGGCATCTCGAGCATGGTATGCAAGGCTAGACAACTATCTCACCCATCAAAGGTTTAAGAAAGGTATGGTGGACAGTAATTTGTATGTCAAAATAGAAAACAGGCATCTTATTGTTCTTGTTGTATACGTAGATGATATCATATTTGGCAGCAACAAATATGAGTCATGTAAATATTTAGCAAATAAGATGTAGAAAGAATTTGAAATGTCAATGATTGGTGAACTTTTGTATTTCCTCGGGTTGCAAGTTAATCAAAATGAGAAGGGCATATTTATTTCTCAAGTTAAATATGTGAAAGAGATGTTAAAAAAGTTCACAATGGAGGATTGTAAGCCAGTTACCACACCCATGACGAGAGGTTGCAAGTTGAGCAAGGATGACAAATCTCCAACTGTTGATCAAACCATGTATAGATCTATGATTGGAAGCTTAATATACCTGACAGCTACCAGACCAGATATTTTGCAGGCAGTATGCATGGTAGCACGATTTCAGGCCAATCCCAAGGAGACTCATGTGACAATAGTGAAAAGGATCCTTCGGCACCTCAAGGGTACTATGGAATATGGTTTATGGTATCCGAAAGGTAAAGACTTCACCCTTATTTCGTATTCAGATGCAGATTGGATAGGCTATGTAGATGACATAAAGCGTACCAGTGGAGGTGCATTCTATCTTGGAGACAGATTGCTCACGTGGCACAGTAAGAAACAAGAATCAGTTTCATTATCGACAGTAGAGGTAGAATATATTGCAGCGACAACATGTTGTACATAGGTATTATGGATGAAACAAACTCTGAAAGATCTTGGTATTAGTTTCAGTGATCCAATATCAGTTAAGTGTGATAACACTAGTGCCATTAACATCTCCAAGAATCTAGTTATGCATTCACGCACAAAGCACATCACTATCAGGTATCATTTTTTGAAGGAGAAAGTTGCAGAAGGTGAGGTTAAGTTGGATTTTGTTCCAACTACAAAGCAAGTAGCAGATATCTTCACAAAACCATTGCCCAAGGAAGTTTTTGAGTACCTTCGCAACAAATTGGGAGTGGTCACACTTCCCAAAAATTGACTAGCTACATGGCTCACATTCTCAGGGGGAGCATTTTAGTATTTGATTATCTATTTGGTCATGTTCATGATCTTTGATAAATGCAATAGAGTGTGTCTAAGAATTTTGTGCATGGACTCAGGGGGAGTCTGCAGCAGCCCTTTGGTATTATTGTCAAATGGGGAGAAGGGTTACAGGAAATTGCACATGTGTTGCCAATAATTCCAAAGGAGGAGATTGTTGAGCAAGGTGCAACAGGATTATTGTCATTGTTGTCAACATAGTCAGATAGATCTATTGATGCAGTGGGCAGGTAGTTCAAAAGACTTTCAGATGCAGAAGATAGAAGTTCAAAGGTTATTTAGAGTATGTACAATGTTTTTTCAAGAAGACCACAGTGACCCATATGCTAAAAATCAAATGAAAATCACAAGGAAGAAAAATGTCGCGATATCGTGACATGTTGAGCAAGAAAGAAAAACTGTCACGATATCGCGACATGTTGAGAAGACAACAAAACTATCATGATTTCGTGACATGTTCGGAGAGAAAGCGCAAGCAAGCAAAATTGTCGTGATTTCATGACATGTTCGGAGAGAAAGCGCAAGCAAGCAAAACTATCGTGATTTCATGACATGTTGGAAGAAAGAAAGGCAAGTAGAAAAAGTGTCACGATTTTGCGACATATTGCAAGAGAGATAGTATGAAAGAAAAAGTGTCACGATTCGCGACATGTTGGAAGAGAGAAAGGCAAGTAGAAAAAGTGTCATGATTTTGTGACATATTGCAAGGAAGATAGTACGGAAGAAAAAGTGTCATGATTTCACGACATGTTGGAAGAGAGAAAGGCAAGTAGAAAAAGTGTCACGATTTCGTGACATATTGCAAGAGAGATAGTACGGAAAAAAAAAGTGTCGCGATTTCACGACATGCTAGAAGAGAGAAAGGCAAGTAGAAAAAGTGTCATGATTTCATGACATATTGCAAGAAAAAGAGCAAAGGAAAGAAAGTGTTGTGATATCATGACATGTCACATTTTCACGACCAAAAGGCAAGAGAAAGAGCAAAGGAAAGAAAGTGTCGCAATATCGCGACATGTCAAGTTTTTGCGACCCGAAGGCAAGAGAAAAAACAAAGGAGAGAAAGTGTCGCGATATTGCGACATATCGCATTTTTGCGACTAAATAAGGAGAGAAAAAGTAAGAAGGCAGAAGTTTCACGATATTGTGACAAAAGTAAAGAGGAAGAATACGGAGGCAAAAAATGTCACAATTTTGCGACATGCTGTGTTTTTGATGGTACAAGCCAAGAAAAGAGGCAAGGAGGCAAAAGTGTCACGATTTTGCGACATGCTGCATTTTTGTGAATACAAGCCAAGAAAAGAGGCAAGGAGGCGAAAGTGTTGCGATATCGCGACATGTTGTGTTTTTGTGGGTACAAGCCAAGAAAATAAGTACAGCGGCGAAAGTGTCGCGATATCACGACATGTTGAGTTTTCGTGAGTACAAGCCAAGAAGAGAAGCAAGAAGGTGGAAGTGTCATGATATCGCGACATGTATTTTTGCAGTCCAAGCAAGGAGAAAGAGAGAGAGAACAAAAGTGTCACGATATCACATGTTGTATTTTTTGGGACCAAAGCAAGGAGAAAGAGAGAGTAAGCAAAAGTGTCGTGATATCGCGACATGTTGCTTTTTTGTGGTTGAGTTGAAGCTGATGAAGACCTATGACAGTCGACTAAGATTAGGGTTTGCAGCCGACTAAGATTAGGGTTTGCAGTCGACTAAGATCAGGGTTTACAGTAGACTAAGACTAGGGTTTTAATCATGAAAATGTTGTTATAAAAGGAAGGTTGTTTGAAGAATTAAGCATTTCAAGGTGTGCGAAGTTCTGTCATAAAGCGCAGAGTGTAAGTCGTGTCAAATCATGCTAAGTGTGAAATTTGCAAAGGAATTAGAGTGCACAAAAGGGATAAGATGATCGTTCGACTGTGACACAGCAGATTGTGCGAAGTGATTTCACAAAGAAAGTAGAGTGCGCAAAGATCTCAAAGGTGAAGCAGACTAGTTAGGGTCTTGTAAAAGTGAAGGTATCTTTCTGTTAATCTTCTAGATTCATAATTCAAGTCTAGGTTGTAGCTTGGCATCAAGGGTTGGTGCTCCTTCCAGTAAGTGCTAGTAAATCAGGGGTTGGTGCTCCTTTTTGTTGGTGCAGATAAATAAGGGGTTGGTGCTCCTTCCAGTGGGTGTTGGTAAAGTGATTGTAAAGTTGTTGCTTTGCAAAGGCTGGATTTGTATGGTAGTCCAAGTAGTCATTTTTGAGGAGTAGCCACATTGGTGAACCTCATTAAATCTTGTGTTGTGTGATGCTCTTTTGTTATTCTTGTTGTATCTTGTGATAAGTGTTAATTGTTGTTGTTTTAAGAGCTGTAAATTCAATTTTAAAGAGCTACACTGATTCACCCCCCCTCTCAGTGTCATTGTAAGACTAACAGTTGTGGCAACATTGCAAATTAACTATAGAGATGGATCATATACTTGGAAGAGGATGTGGTAGAAATAATCCTCGCCCACATATCATTGATCTAGCTGATATGATGAGAGCCATTATATATATACTAGATGGTATTGAGGCTATACAATGCAGAGGTGTTATAGTGGTGGATGATATCAATAAAAATTAGAGGAATAATTGCAACAAGAGCGATGGTGCTAAGGATAAGGGTGAGGCCATGCAAAACCTCATGAAGGAAAAAAATTATGATTGTCATAGTGAAGTCTTGAAGCAATTTGAGGTTTGATATTCTAAGATATGTAAGGATCTTGAATCCAAAATACTTTGTGTATTAGATCATTGAAGTGCACTACCAAAAAGTTGAAAGGGTATACTTCCTTGTGGTGGGACTCATTCTAGAAGAGTCATGTGTAGAGGAATAAGCATAAAATATGTACTTGGGATAAGATGGTGGTTAAGTTTAGAATAAAGTTCCTACCATATAACTATACATATGATTTGTTCAAGAAACTCCAAAACCTACACCAAAGAGAGACCATCATGCAAGCATACACAAAGGAATTCTATAGATTGTGCATTCGTGTATGAAAATAGAGGATGACACAAAAAAGGTGTCGAGGTTGTCAGAGTAAGCAGTAATTTATTAAATATAAGGCTATAGTTATATAGCAATATGAATAGCTAACAATAGCTCAATACGTGAGCTAATAGCGCTAACGTATAACAAAAACATGCTAACATAAATAACAAACTAACCTAGGATAGTAAACAAACTAACTACCTAGAATAAATAGAGATATTACCAAATAAGGTAATAATACTCTAACATCCCCCCTTATTACATTATTTGGGTAATGAAATAACTACTAGTTATTCTAACATCCCCCCATACAACAATATTTGGGTAAAGTATATAACTGCCCCAATATAGTGAAAGAAGAAGAAGAGAAATGAAAGAATGATGGCTCATGCTTTGTCTTCGGCTCTTGCTCTGGCTCATGGCTCTGGCTCTGGGTCATTATCTCTGGGACTGCCCCTCGGTCTGTCATTGGATTTGCATCGGGGTCTACCATAGGTTTTACCTTTTCGGTAGAAGCCATACAACATTTCTTTCATCATGGTCCATTGTGTGAGATCTGTCCATCCACAATCAATATGAACCTTGCTGGCCATTTTCATTTTGTAACAACAACTAGAAGAAGAGTGATTTGTACATCCACATGAATCACAAGGATGTAATCTCCAACACTTAGCTGCAACATGTCCTATCTTTCTACAGTGACTACAACAATGCTTTTTAGGAGTTGTAGGAGATTTAGGTTTTACAAACATAGAATTACTGGTACTTGCATGTCCAGTATAGACAAGGCCTTCATGCTTTGCCCTGACACTTAGCATTATTGGAGATTTAATGTCTTGTTCCTGTTTACCTAATCTCTCACCATTGAATCCCATTTTCTTCATTATTTTAGAACCAAATCCTTTGGTGTGTTTTTCAAAACATCCAATTTCATCATCTTCATCAATGCTTTTAACTATTTTGCATTTTTCATTATTGATGAGATTATGGAGATCTTTTTGAGGAGGTTCAGTTTTTAAGTCACTAGTGTCATAAGCAAAATCTGCTACTGAAATGAGATCACCTGTGCTACAACTGATATCTACTATATAAGGTATGAGATCGCTTGTATCACAACAAGCATGTGCCACAATGGGTTGAATGTCACTTGTATCACAACAAGCGTTCACCTTTAGGACCTCGTTTTCCTCATTTATTTCCAATTTACGTTGGGCATGATCAAGTGCAACAAAGACCAGGTATATGCCCCTTAGAACGCCAATAGGAACTTGAGCACCATTTGTCTGAAGGTTTATGCAAGACTTAGAATCATCGAGGAGAGCTACTAAACCATTGTTTAGTGTGAGGAATGTGCCCTCCTCATAAAAGTCCAACCCATCCATCTCTGGTGGAAAGTATGGGTCTTTAACTAATTTAGCAACATCAGTTTTTAGGGCTATCTTTTTCTTTGATCTGCCCATTTTTAAGGTGTCGATCACTGCCGAAAATGCACCTTTTACAATGAATTTTGCAAAAATAATCTGACTAAGGTGTCGGTCACTGCCAAAAATGCACCCTTATAAGTCTTCCCCCCTTGGTTTTGCAAAATTATATCCCTCCTGTTTGCAAGATAGGAGATGGTGGAGAGAAAAAAGTTTATCCCCCCCTTTCAGTGCAAAAAATATGCAACTATTAAGCCTCAAAGGGCTCTTACAAAGCTTGCCTCGTAGGCAGATTAGCACAAAATATCACCAAAAAAATCCCCCCTGTGTGAAGTACTTCAAACAAACAAGTTGCTATTTATGAAGCCTAAAAAAAACAGGGTTTGAGGTTTGATGATTTTATGCCTCTGGTTGTTTGTCTTTAACAAGGTTTATCTCCCACTTATGTATCAAAAAAGATGCCCCCCACAATTGTCCAATATGTAGGATGAAAAGGTTCTTAATGGGACAAAGGTATTTAAAAAAGTTATTTTGAAAACAAAAAGTTGATTGAAATGAAGAAAAATTTTGAATTTTAATTAAATATAATAAAAGTTTCTTAATTAAATTATAAAAATATAATTAAGAAAATTTATATTTAAAAAAAATAAAACAAAAAATTAAATCATTAAAAACAACTAAATGTTAAACAAAAAAAACTTTTAATTAAAAATATACCTTTTCGTCTTTTTCGGGTCAAGGGGAATGGAACCCGTGCCCTGTCGTTTGGCAGTGACTAAGCAGTTGTCCGCATGCCAAATCAACTACCACTGTCGGTACGATCTGAAGGGTATAAATCCCTCTTTGAAGCGGTGCATTCTCCTCATGCTCGACGACTTCTCCGCTTGGTGGATCTTGTCGGCATCACGCCTCTCCACTCGCGGTGGTGCCACTTGGCTCTACTTGGGCGGTGCTCCTCCTCTAGTGAACTCCGCACAACAACAAAAATCACATCAGAGAACGCTGTCTGCTGCATAATTTTTTTTTTTTTTTTAACAATGCAAAGATTGGTGCATTTTCTATCAAAAAAAAATAGTGAAAGTTGCTATCACGGCAAATCACGAGACGCTGCAAATCATGGGTGATTCTTCACGCTTTTAGACACTATGATTCGTCGTCTACTGCAATCTGTTTTGAAATTTTAGAAAATCTTTACAATTTCAGTTTCACTGATTGGTGGCTTTCAACCTTTAATTTTTCCTCCGACTGAACGAGATCACGCGGGAGTAGTAACCCACAACATTGCAACTAGTCGGCTAGTCGGTATTGACGTTGGCAGCTAGCGACGTCAAACGCTGGCCGAAATATTTCTTGGACTGCAATGGGTTAACATAAATGCAAACCAAAAAAACAATGAAATTTCTTGTTGCAAATAGGTTCACTTCACTGTCTGCTAGAAAAATGATCACCATCTACAAGTGCGCTGTGAACTTGGGCCTTCAAATGCCATGTTCTCTCCTCGATCGAGCCAATGATATCTGTCCACTAAAGCTTTGCGTGAATGGATTAGATTTGAAATCAACCTGAGTCATCCAAATTTCCATGCTCAGATCGCCATGCTCAAGTTTGGCTATCGAGGCCTCTCGATTCGGTAAACTTGGCTGCCCCCGATGCACACTGTGTGCAACGTTGGGTTTAAAACAAGCTGGAAACACGTTTCACAATCAAAAAATTTTGCTTGCACTTCTCAGAGAGCCTTTGATCTACACAACAGCATGACCAAGGTCGGGAGTCAAATCATCCTCTCGATTGAACAACATCGATGGTTAAAAAAAATATCGGGATCAATTCCAGTAGCCGTGTTCCTCCATTGCTTATCGTCGCAATTTTTCATCTGTAGCAAACTCAAAAAATCAAAGCCTCCACAATCTGCAACTAATTTTCTCTCACCGAAATGTGCATGTACGCATCTGCGTAGCACTGTAAATGATGACAGCAATGCCTGAAATTAGTCTCCAAATCTGAAGGTGGACAAAGCCTTCCGTCATCCCCCACGGTCCCTGTCTCATTGTCTGTGTCTGTTCAGCGGGCATTCAAGATCACCATTCAGTTTAAGTCTGATTTACATCAGGTCTACAACGCATCCTACCAGGTCTGCTTGATGTCACCGACTGCTGTGCAACCAGACTAAGTCCAGTCCTTATCACCTCCCAAATCGAAGTGCTCGCACCCGCTCTGATACCATGTCAAAGTAAGCAGTAATTTATTAAATATAATGCTATAGTTATATAGCAATATGAATAGCTAACAATAGCTCAATACGTGAGCTAATAGCGCTAACGTATAACAAAAACATGCTAACATAAATAACAAACTAACCTAGGATAGTAAACAAACTAACTACCTAGAATAAATAGAGATTACCAAATAAGGTAATAATACTCTAACAGAGGTATATGAACGGTTTATACATCTTGATTCAATATGAGATGTATTTGTAGACAATAAAATCCATAAAATAAACCTTCTAGTTGGTGCTACATAAATAGAAGTTGTCTTATAGACAACACGGTATGTGAAACAATAGTGGTATGGGTAAGGATGGCAAACAAAGCAAGCAAAGGGTAGGGTAGACCATTCCATGCAAGGAACTGATGCGAGTGGTAGTGTACAAGATGTTGATTGTAAATAAAACTATGATAAAGGTAGAGATAAATCTTAAATTTATGTTAAGGTTTTTGGAGTAACCTACTTTAGATGTTGTCAAGTAGGGCATCAAGCAATAGAATATCTAAAAGCATGAGATGAGGATCATGCAGAGAAATGCATGCATATAATACAAGAAAATAGTGGTGAGTTGGGTAGTGAAGGAGAAATCACATACCTATAGGATAGGGGAAACTTGATGGTGTGTAAGGTACTACCAAATCCCACATATAAATAGGAGTTGTGGTTAAAGAGGAGACTCTTCTGTAGCAAGTGTAATTCAGGAGGAAAGTGCTACAAGTTAAACATTGATAGAGGTAGTATAGAAAACTTGGTCTCCATAGAGATGGTGCAAAAGTTGACATTGAAGAAGGTTGTGCGTCCAATGTCATACAAGATATCTTGGTTGTAAAAGGGCCAATGACTAACTATTATAAAGTAAATCTAGTTGACTTCCATATAGGAGGATATAACAATTTACTTTGGTGTAACGTGATTCCAATGGATGCATGCCATATATTGTTGGGAATGACTTGGAAATCTGATGTTAACACTATCCATGATGGGAACAAGAAAACATTCATCATTAAGAAGGATGAGAAGAAGTTTGAGTTGAATCGAATGAGAATGGAGGAAGAATGTGCATAGAATTTTGAAGTGATGATGTTGTTAGAAAAGAGGTTTCTCAAGGAGGTGGGAAACTTGCAAGACTACTATGTGGTAGTAGTCACACCTATGCAAGTAGAGCAGTTAGAGTTGTGCAACTTTGAGGATCCAGATATTGGTGCACTACTAGAAGAGTTTATAGGAGTAGTTGCTGAAGGAATTCCAAATGGATTATCATTCACACATGTAATATCACATTGCATTGATCTTATTCCAAGTTCTAGTTTGCCTAGCAAGGCACCACATAGAATGAGTCCTGACATGAGTGTAGGAGTTCAACAAGCAGGTAGAATATATAGAGGGATATTATTTTGTGTAGAAGCATCACATAGGAAGTATGAAAAAGGTCATAGATGGTTTGAGTAGAAGGTACACATTGTTATCTAAAATGATAGTTAAACTAGTGGGCATAGAGGGGATGAAGTATTTGTATGGTGTTGATATAGATTTTTTTGATGCATGATGTCCATGCATGAAGCCATGGGTTGGAGATAGAGGTACATTTGAATATTTATTTGTGCTAGAGGGATACCTATTCAAGAGAAAGTATTTGTGCATCCTGGACAATTTGATGAGGAAGAATCTCATCTAGGAATTACACAGAGGTGGACTCAAAGGGCACTTCAGTGTGGATAAGACATAGACGATGGTGCAAGAGAGGTACTATTGGCCTAGTTTGTACAAGAATGTATGTAGATTTGTTGAAATGTGTAGAATATTCTAAAAAAATAAGGGAGTGGCATAAATCATGAGGTTGTACAATATTTTGAGCATGCTAAACAACCTATGGGAGGAACTATCTATAGAATTTATTCTTGGGTTTGTTGCACACATAGAGAGGTTATGATTATATCTTCATAGTGGTGGATTAATTTTCTAAAATGACATATTTTTTTCCTTTTTAGAAGTCGAATGATGCATCCAAGATAGCATATTTGTTCTTCAAGGAGATAGTGAGATTGCATGGGTTACTGCATAACATTACATTAGATCAGGACATAAAGTTTCTTAATAATTTTTGGCACATTCTTTAAAAAATATTGGGTGTGAATCTCAACAACAGTTCAATGTATCATCCTTAGATGTATGGATATACAAAGGTTTTCAATCGAAGTCATGGTAATCTATTGCAATGTCTTGTAGGGGAGCACCCTATACAATGGGACTCTAATTTTGTGCAAGTAGATTTTGCATAAAATAATTTGATGAATAGGTTGATTGGAAGGATTCCATTTTAAGTGGTTTATGGATTATATCCTTGTGGATTCAAAGATCTATTTGAGGTGGAAGTTGGTACCCATATTAGCATTGATATGAAAGACTCCATGCCACATGTTTAGGAGGTGCATGCGTAAGTAAAGAAATGACTTGAGGATCACAATGCTAAGTATAAGGAGTTCACAAATATTCATCATAGATAAAATACCTATTCAAATGGGGAGTTATTCATGGCACATTTGAGAAAGCATAGGTTCCCACACAAAATATATAACAAGTTGAAACCTAAGAAGATTGGTATTTGTTGTATTTGCATGATTTTTGAGAATATCTATGAAATTGAATTGCTTGAAGGGTTGGATATCTCATAAATATTAAATATATATGATTTGTACTCATTCTATGTGTACAAATATTCTAAGGATGCATATATGGATGAAGCACTAGATTGGAGGAGGGAGATACCTGAGAAGTAGTGAGAGGAAATAGCACAAATATTGTATACGTGCATTGGCAAAGAAAACCAAGTGGAACAAGTACAAAGAATATATGATTTTCTAGAAGGGTAAATAACCTAAGGAAGAATCATGGATTTATAAAACTAAAGTAAGCTAACTTAGGTGGACAAATCAATCATTCACATAATCATAATGTGAGTCCCAAGATTACATTCTTTTTTAGCAAGGGTATTTGATGTAGGAGCATCCTTATGTTTGTGCAATATTGCACAAATAAAAAATATTTATAGTGTTATGATAGGTATCATGCAGTTCTATGGTATTTATGTGTATAATTATATGGTCTTTGCACATATATTTCTATGGTATTTGCACATGTAGTTCTATGGTCTTTGCACCACATAATTATATGGTCTTTGCAAATTCCATACAAGGATGAAAAGGTTTCTGTAAAAATTATGCCATTATCTCCAAACACACTTGCCACCAAATGAAGTTTAATACAAGATTCCAATCGATATGAAGAGTTAAAAATATAAATCTTTTTAGGATCCTACTATAAAATAAACTTAAATAAACACTCTCTCACACAATTGCTTGGAAATAAGCTCACATAAACATCATATTAATATTCAGAAAAAAATACATATTATAACAAAAATTTGCATAAAGGAAAAATTTCACAATAAGATAGAATCACAGACCTCTTCGAGGGGGCAACCTCCTTCAATACTTCATTAACTTACAAAAATATGAATACATTGGTGCCTTCTCGGGTATTTAAAGAGTTCCCTTCCATGGTTGGCTTACATGCAAAATGCCACCTAGATTACATGCATAATGCCACCCAAATTACATGCATAGTGCCACTCGAATTACATGCACAATGCCACTCGAATTACATGCACAAGGCCACCTTACATAACCTATCTACCATGTGTTACACAAAAAGGGTGCCATTTGTCATAGGCACTACATAAGCTAAAACTTAGAATATTACAAAATATTAATCATGGGTACTACCCATGTTATTTAGGAATTATTACATCATGGAAGTTATTACATTAAGGGTTAGGATGGGATCCTAACATGTCCTTACCCTTGAAGAAGCTTTGTCCTCAAAGCTAAAATGAGGAAACTATTGCTGGACTTGGTGGAGAGACTCCCATGTAGCATCTTCAGGTTGAAGCCCATGCCACTGAACTAGGATCTCTGTAATTGTACGGTTGTGAAGATTGCAAGTATGAAAATCCAACAACTGCTTAGGTTCAAGTAAGATGGAGCCTTCTTCATCCAATTTAGGAAGTGTGGATTGAACCTGTACCTGTGTGCCCACAACTTTCTTGAGAGCAAAAACATGAAAAATAGGATGAAGCTTGGAAGTAGGTGGGAGCACCAATTTGTAAGTTGTGGGGCCAATCCTTTGTAGAACCTGGTAAGGACCATAGTATTTTGCAGCAAGATTTTGGCACCTATGAATTTGTAGGGATGATTGTTTGTACGACTGCAAGTGAAGGAAGACCATATCACCTACATAAAAACTATGCTTAGAATGATTTTGATCAACTTATTGGCGCATCCGATTCTGGGCCATGTTCAAATTCTACTTAAGTTGGCAAAGGACCTTAGTGTATTGACTCAAAGTGTTGTCGACAGCCTGGAACTTGGAGCTGCCAAGAATGTAAGAGGAAGGCATAGGTGGAAGGCACCCGTAGACTACTTCAAATGGTGTGAGTTTGGTTGCGGTATGATAGGAAGTGTTGTACCACCCTTCGGCCAAGGATAGTCATTTTTCCCAGAGTGGGATGATCTAAGACAAAGCAATGAAGGTAGATTTCCAAGAATTTATTAACTTCTATTTGACCATTCATTTGCAGAAGGTAGGCTAAACTCATTTTGAGCTGAGTCTTCTACAACTTAAACAATTCTTGCAAGAAATGACTAGTGAAGGTGGGATCATGATCAGATACAATGGAGGCGGGCATGCCATGAAGGCAAAATATGAACTCAAGAAAAATTTGTGCAACAATGGATGATGTATAAATATGGGCAAGGGCACAAAAGTGAGCATACTTTGGAAGGCAGTCCACTACCACAAAAATAATTGACTTACCTCTAGATTTAGGGAGCCCTTCTATAAAGTCCATGGAAATGTTAGTCCAAACCTGATCCGGGATAGGCAATGGCTGAAGAGTGCCCGGAGAGTGCACTATTTCACCTTTCATCCTTTGACATGTGTCACAGGCAACAACAAAAGAGCGGATGTCACATTTCATACCTTTCCAAAAGAAGGTGCGCTTGAGTCGCTCATATGTTTTAAGGAACCCTAAATGGCTTGTAGAGGGAGTGGCATGCAATTCCTTCATGAGGAGCTCTCAAAGTGGGGACTTATGAGGTAGAACCAGGAATTTATGGTAGTGCATATCATGGCAATTCCAATTATACCCTAGTGCATAATATGAATCATCCATAAGTGAGGCTATCAAAGCTTGCAAATCTGCATCCTGACATGCTTTTTGATTTAAGGAATCAATCCATTGGGGAGGTGGTTCTGAGATGGCACACAACATACTTATGATCTCCATTTGGTGAGAAAGAGCATAAACCACAATATTATCCTTTTCCTTTTTGTAGGTGATATCATAATCATAGCCCATGAGTTTAGACACCCAATTTTGTTGGTCAGGCATGGCAAATATTTTTTCCAAAAAATATTTGAGACTTTGATGGTCGGTTTTTATGGAGAAGTGATGCCCAATGAGGTAAGGTCACCAATGTGTGACTGCATGCAATATGGCTAACATTTCCTTAGCATATGTGGATTTCTCCAGATTACGATCAGAGAGTGCCTTGATAGTAAAAGCCATAGGTCATCCTTCTTGCATCAATATTATCCCAATACCATGACCAGAAGCATAAATTTCAATGACAAATGGTTTAGAGAAATATGGCATCGCTAAAACGGGAGTGGTGGTCATAGCATGCTTGAGTTCAATGAAGGCTTGGTCAGCAGGCCCTATCCAAGTGAAGGAATATTTTTTCAACATGGAGGTGAGGGGGGCAACTATCTTCCCATAATTGCAGAAAAATTTGCAATAATAGCCTGTAAGCCCTAAAAATCCTTGAAGTCCCTTGAGGGTGCGAGGTTTTGACCACTCTTGAACTGCTTGAATCTTCTTAGGGTCAACCTTGATGCCATCCTGTGAGACAATGTGTCCTAGATACTCTACTTCAATCAGACAAAAGGAACACTTGGACCTTTTGGCAAAAAGGTGATGGGTTACCAACAGCTGTAAAGTTTGATCCACATGATTGAGGTGCTCTTCCCTTGTGCTGCTATAAATCAAGATGTCATCAAAGAAAATAAGGATGAATTTCCATAGAAAGGGCCAAAAGATGTTGTTCATAAGACTTTGGAATGTAGAAGGAGCATTTGTGAGACAAAATGGCATTACCAAGAATTCATAATGACCTTCATGAGTGCGAAAGGCAATTTTGGGGATGTCCTCATCCTTGAGCCAGATCTGATGGTACCCAGAGCGGAGATCAAGCTTGGTGAAATACATGGTCTTGTGTAGTTCATCGAGTAATTCATCAACCACTAGAATAGGAAATTTATCCTTGACCATAGTCTTGTTGAGTTCTTGGTAGTCAATACATAGGTGCCATGAGCCATATTTCTTGAAAACAAGTAGGACAGGCGAGGAGTAGGGCTAGTACTAGGCCAGATGACACCAGCATTGAGTAATTCCTATACCAATTTTTCTAGTTTTGATTTCATGGCATGAGGGTACCTATATGACCTGATATTTGGTGGTGCACTACCTGGAAGAAATGGGATAGCATGGTCGTGAGAGCGATACGATGGTAGTGTAGTTGGTTCTGCAAAGATAACATCATGTTTGTATAGAACTAGTTGTAGGTCTAATGGAAATTTAGACATTAGTGAAGTGGTTGGTTGGATGGAGAAGAGTTGTGCAATGACGCCACGTTTTGATTTCTTTAGCACTTTCTCCATATGATTGGAACTAATGAGGTGAGGTGTTCCTGGAGGGGAGCCCTTGAGTAAGTGTGTCTATCCATTTTGGGAGAATTACATCCATATTTCTTCAAAGTTCCAACTAATAGTGCCCAATGTACTCAACCATTGAGATCCCAAAACCATATCACATCCTCCCAACTAGAGGGCAAACATGTCCTACTTGAGTTCATAGTCCCCTATCCTAATATTGACATTGCGACATTTTCCTTTACAAGGTAATGTTCCCCCATTGGCTACCATGACCTCGAATGAATTACAAGTGTGGATATAGCAATTTTTTTGCTTAGCAACTCGAGGATCAATGAAGTTGTGTGTGTTGCCTAAATCAATAAGGATGGTAAGACGTTGGCCCTTGAAAAATCCCACAAATTTCATGGTTTGTGGAGTGGTAATGCCTACAAGAGCATGGACTGAAATCTCTGCCTTAGACCCATGTGTATCTTCTTCCTATGGATAATGTGTTTCAGGAGGGTCCTCATCCTCATCACTCTAGTCAGTGTTAGCAGGTTCCTCAATATCTATCAAGAATAGTATTTTGTTTGCACACTTATGTCCTTTAAAAAACTTTTCATCACAATTATAACATAATCCTTGGTCACGATGTGCATCCATATCCTCTGTAGTTAGTCGCTTGGGTGTAGTAGGTTCACTATCCACTAAATTTTAGGGTCAAGAAGGAAATAAAGGTCAATTTTGAGGAAACTACGGTGGGCACCTTTGGTTTGAGAGTTTAGATTCAGACAGATGGGCCAAATTGATAGCTTCCATAATGGACTATAGTTTCAACATCTTTACTTCATCTTGGAGATCCTCTTTTAACCCAATGATAAAACAACTCATGAATAACCCTTCCATCAATCCTCTTGTCTTATTGGCCAAATTTTCAAATTGATTTTGGTAGTCACGGACTGAGGATGTTTGTTGCAGTTTGGTCAAGGCCCCTATGAAGTCCTCATACTCACTAGGCCCAAATTGGGTCAGTATTTGGGACTCAAAGTCCTCCTAAGAGATATTTGGGTTGGAATTACATAACCACTAGAACCAGTGTAGAGCCTCAGATTCCAAATTGAAGGAAGCCATCTGAACTCGATGATATATGGGAACATTATGAAGTCTAAAGAATTGATCAACCCTACATAACCACCCATCAACATCATTTCAATTAAATCGATGGAAGTCCAATTTTGGAATTTTAAAGGATGGGTCACGGTCATTCCTTGTAGAGTTTTCAGCCTGATGTTCTGTTTTGAGTGGTCCCTTATGTAACTTGCTACCCACTTCTATCAGTGTTTCTTCTAAGCGAGCGATAGTGGCCTCATCATCTAGACGAAGAACTTGGACCTCTTACCTTATGGAGAAAATTACCAAGTTCAAATTCTCAATGGCTTTTGTTAAGGAATCCATTTGTTCTAGCTCTTTTTGATGTCCATGGGTACCCTGGGCCATTTTGTAACCTTTTGTGACTAGTTACTAAAAATAGAATTGGGTTTCAGGACTTCCTATTTTTAGTAAGTGTCTAAAAAAGTGCTTGGGTGCTATATATCAAAATGATCAGCTCGAAGAGGTGGTCACAATGAGCTATATCCCACAACACTACTTTTTGGAACCCCATACTTTTTTTTTCTCCTATTTTTTTGAGTCTAACGGTGTTTACAGTTTTGGATTTAGAGCTACAGTGCAAAAGTTGGGTATTGGAGCACTATCTATAATTGGTCTCTAGTCACTCGCTCAATGTTTTACTCAGCCCTGACAGTCTCTCTGACACTGGTTACCTAACTAGTCTAAAGATTCTTTGTATTGTGTAAGTTACTATTATGACAGTTCTATTCTGACACTGAAAACTATAATTTATGACCTAACTGTGTTGACCTGACTGACTTGACTGCTACTACCACTGTAAATCTGATTGTTATTCTCCAGACTATCAACTTAACTATCACCCTCATATTCTATCCTAAATTCATGCAATTTATGCTATTTTTTTGGTAGAGGATTCCTTTCTCATATGCTCACTTTTGGGAATTTGGAATGCAGGATTAAAAACAGAGAGTTTTGGTTTGTGATTTGTTACAGGTTGAAGTTTTAACAGAACCAGGGTATTTTAGGTAAAGGAGTATGTAACACCCATAGGCCCTATGTTATACTCTAGTGATGAACAATAGAGCTCAGACCAATATTTCAGGCCACTACCGAAGGAGGATTCCACACATACCCTTGAGCACACTATCTACCTCTCTGATAGTACGGGAGGGTAACCGTTTGGGATGTTGTGTCTTGTGGACTATGGATGATACAAGGCTGATAATATTCCTACTAGATAAATTTTTTTTAACCCTATAATGGTCTCCCGATACACCCGAAGATGCGTGGGAGCTCAAGTCCATGCGTGAGTTTTGTCTAAGGCCTGGTTATTGGAGTCTGATCGTCCCTCACTTCACTAGACGTTGTATGGGTTATCTAGCTTAGCCAATAACAATATATTCTTCATGATATTTTAAAACCCCCAGTACAGGGTTTCTACCTACTCAACTAAAAAGACTATTTTTTTTTACTGGTCTCTGTAATTTTTTTTTTTGATAATAGTAAAAAAAAAAAATTACACGAAAATAATAGGGGATTATACCTAACAAGAAAGAATCGTTACTGTAGCAGTAGAACTTGGCCTTGGAAAGTGCTCTAATACCACTTGTTAGGATCCTACTATAAAATAAACTCAAATAAACACACTCACACAATTGCTTGGAAATAAAATCACATAAACATCATATTAATATTCAGAACAAAATACACATTATAATAGAAATTTGCATAAAGGAACAATCTCACAATAATATAGAATCACAGGCCTCTTCGAGGGGGCAACCTCCTTCAACACTTCATTAACTTGCAAAAATATGAATACATTGGTGCCTTCTCGATTATTTAAAGAGTTCCCTTCCATGGTTGGCTTACATGCAAAATGCTACCTGGATTACATGCATAATGCCACCCGAATTACATGCATAGTATCACTCGAATTACATGCACAATGTCACTCAAATTAAATGCACAAGGCCACCTTACATAACATATCTACCATGTGTTACATAAAAAGGGTGCCATTTGTCATAGGCACTACATAAGCTAAAACTTAGAACATTACAAAATATTAATCATGGGTACTACCCATGTTCTTTAGGAATTATTACATCATGGAAGTTATTACATTAAGGGTTAGGATGGGATCCTAATAAATTTACCCCTCTTCCATCCTTCCTAAATATTAATCTAATTTAAATCACCATTAGCTTATATTTTTTAAGTTAAAAACCATCACTCCCATATCTGGTATGTGAATGGGCACTCAAAAATCAAGTGGTCATATGTTTCCTTGATCTTTTTGTATAAAACACATTGATATGGACCAATAATTCCCCTTCATATTAGATTATAAAAAAGTAAGAATTCCTTTATTAATGAACTGCTACACACAAAAGTTTACTTTTGGCCAACCCTTGGATTGCCAAATATTTCTCCAATCTACAACCCAATATGCATGAGGGGGAGGTTATAAAAATATCATGTCATATCCATCCTACATTATGTAGACTCCAAGGCTCCCATAGCCCCAACCTAATTCCTACTCCTCATCTCTACATGTGAAAAATATTTTTGCCAAGATTTTTATCATGATGGGTGTCGATTCCAGAGAGATTAGAATTGGATATTCATCCAATTTATTAAATTGATTAAACCTATAATCCCATATCTATCTAGTGTTGAAATATATTTCAATTTGGATCCAGCACCTACTTTTCATGGTTGTTTTTATGATTTGTAGTTCTAGGAATTCAACAATGATAGGTGGGTATTCATACCATGAATCTATCCAAAATTATGCCTTCTTCCCTCTCCCCACTTTACAAAATAATATTTCACTATCTAAGATCCTAAATTTAGAGCTTGCCACACTAAGGACCCATTACCATTAAAAGGTAAATGACTCATCTCATTCAAGTTAACCTATCCCAAATATTTACTAGTTAAAACTCTACTAAATAAAGAAGTTGGTTGTGAGATCTACCTCTAATAAAGCTTTCCAACAAAATATTTATTGTTTAAATATTATCTCCTTTGTTCCAAACCTCCCTTTACCTTGGACTAGATTACTTTCTCCCAACCTACTAAGTCCCATTTCCTCTCTTATTTTTGATGTAGGAGCATCCTTGTGTTTGATCAATCTTTCACCGACCAAAAAAGGAAATATCTATAGTGTTATGATAGGTATCATGTAGTTTTATGGTATTTGCATGTGCAATTTTGTGGTCTTTGAACATGCAATTCTATGGTCCTTGTACACATAATTATGTGGTCTTTGCAATGCATAGTTATATGGTCTTTGCACCACATAATTCTATGGTATTTATGCATACGTTTTTATGGTCTTTATCCACATAGTTCTATGGTATGTGCTCCACCAGTTATAGTGGCCGACATGACTGTTGCATTAGGGTTCCTTGGATTAGGGTTCCCTAGATTAGGGTTTCCTAGATTAGGATTCATTGGATTCATGTCATGAATAATATATGTAGCATATTGGTTAATTGGGAGACATAGGATTCCATTTGGATGAGATTTTGGTTCAGGATAGTTTTGGATGGAGTTTTAGATTGGTTTTATTGTAGCGCATAAGGTCTTGGCTATAGATCTACACACAATTATTGTAATATTTCCTTATAGATAAAAATAAAAAATATTTATTTTTCAACTTTCATTGGTGCTTCCTACTTTCAGTATGTACTCCTATGCCTACATGCCTATTTTTATTTTGACCCACATACAATGTTGCATCACTTTTAATACTCCCCATAAAATTTTCTAGCCATCTTGTCCAACTCTTTCCATATTGTATGTGGGGAATAAGAATATAAAAGTTATAAACTAGCATGTATTGAATTAATTACTATAAAAAAGTTAATCTACCCCCAAAGGTTAATCATTTGTGAGAACAATGATTAATTCTTTCTTTTGTATGATCCAAAAGATTCCTCTAGATATCTATCTACAATTTTTTAAAATGCAAAGGAACCCCTAAATAAACTACTGGGAAAGAACTCCTTATGAATCCCAATATGTTTAATATTTTGTCCTAAAGCCTTTGATCAATATTGAAGAAGACCACTTTGGAATTTTTATCATTGATGACTTGGTTTGTGACACTAAGGTAAACATTAAGACTATATCTAATCATTTTTGCTTCCCTATAGTTGGCCACTCCTACCAATTTTGTGTCATCCATAAAATGTAGGTGAGTCAAAACCTCCTCACCCATCTTGATACCTATTAGTAAACCTTGTTGTCTTCTCCTAAAGATGATTGTACCCAAGCCTTCAACCAATATGAGAAAACCATAAAGGGAACAAGGATATCCCTGACAAAGACCTTGAGTGGATCCAAATGGTTATGAGGGAAGACTTTTGATTAAATTTGAGTATGTCAAAGTAGAAACACAACTCATGAGCCATTCTATCCAATCCTGAGAGAAATAAAAGGCTACCATCATCCTTGATAATAATATCCACTCCACCCTATCATAAGACTTTGATATATCAAATTTTAAGAATATTTTTCTATTACTATATTTTTACATTGAGTGGATTGCCTCTTGATATAGAACCACATCATCCAAGATCTACCTACCCTCACAAAACCCCCTTGATCTAAGGAGATAATTCTATGTAGGATAGGTTTTAGCCACTTAGACATGACCTTCATGATTATTTTATATATGACATTACATAAGGTAATAGGTTTATAATATGAAATATGCACCCCTCCTCTCATTTCATAATTAAGACAATAAATGTATGATTTAATAATTTAAACATTTTTTTACTACCTCTAGACTCCTCTATAAAAACCATTACATACTCCTCCAAGTTGTCCCAAAAGGTCTAAAAAAATTAATTGGAAAACCATTTCCCTGTGCTTATCCATCCTAAGAAATATCGGTTGTTTCTTTATTGACTGATGAATTGCCCTCTTTAGGAAGATTCAAATTTATTAGAGGAGTCTCCATTTTTTTTTTCATATTGTTTGGGTATGACCAAGCCAAATTACCATAGCTGTAGTAAATTATACACCTAAAAGGAAATATCTCATAATATAGTAGCTGAATCCAAGTTAGTTCTACAAGTTTGAGCTCCACTTATGTTGAAAAAGGATGGATGAGATCCATTTCCATGCATAATCTAGCATAAATGACCATGTTTCCTTCCATTGCATATATTTAACACCCAAATATATTCCAATGGAATTATCAATAATTTCCAATACTTGCTCACTTTAGGATTCCTTTGGAAGTGCATACAAATGGATTCAAACTAGGACAATAGTGGGTTTAATTCGAGAATAAAATCCCACTCCCTAGGGATAAATACATAATCTTTCCAGATAATGATTCCTATTTTCCTATTCAAAATTCCTATTTTTATTGGCAAGTGAGCAAAAAATAACATAAAAATATCCATTACTAATAAACCATAAAGAATACTCACCATGAGGCTCCCAATTTTGTTGAACCCATGAATGCAAAAACATTAGGGTAGGGAAAATACCCATGAATTTATATATTATATCATGATTATCTCTATATAAGGCTATTTTGTCTACCATCCTTTACTCAATGAATTTTTTTCGCCTTGATTCCAACAATGGAAAGCATCCATTGAATCTTTGAGATGTTGATATTTTTCCAACAACCGTAAAGAGCAAGGTTATGCATAAGGGTTTGGACTCAAAATGTACTTGTAAAAAAATGGCGAATCCTAATCAAAACTAAGGTAAATCATAGAGAATCCTAAGGAAATCAAATTGAGCATATTCGCTCCAAAATTTGGGGTATTTGAAGCCCTAAAATGTAAGGTCATATTTGGGGCCAATTTTGACCTATTAAATCATCTTATAACTTCATAAAAACACCACCATTAGATCAGTCTTGAAAAGAGCTTTCCAACAAGTACAAATATGCCTATGTTTGGATATATATTATGGCGAATTGACCCTAAGAAAAAATTGATCCATAAAAGTTTAGGCGAATGGACCGATGTGGAGGGTCCTCATATTTGTCAATTTCCAATTTTGAAAATCCTAATATTTTTACAATTTGTGAATATTCTCTACTATGCATAACCCTGGTAAAGAGCATTTTTAGTGCTTCTTCAGCCTTTGTTAGAGATCTTTCCTTCAAAATTTTTATGAATAAATATTTTCTATCTAAAAGAGGATCTAGAGGTGTCCCCATTGGGCTCTCCTAGGGCAACAATATTGTCTTCAATTCTATAAAAACCAAAATGTTATTTGTATTAGCTTTTTAGGATGTATATTAAAGGAATGCAACCATAAGATGTAAAATAAGCAAGCTATGATAACTATATGATAATGGCACTATAATATGTAGGAAAACTAGATGATAAACTTTTGTAATAACTCAATAATATACTATTAATAAAAGATCATGAAAATAGTATAGTGCAATGTAATGGAGGACTTGAACACTCCAAATTTTTTAATGAAGAACTACATTATACCTATTCACTACTCTTTATCTTGACATCATTCCTCTCACTCTCACTATCTCATACTATCAAAGGTCTATATATAGGAAGATACATTTCATGACCTTTACTCTACCCATGACTCTTCATCTACCTATCCTATGACTCATGTACATGTAGACTACATGCACATTTACATAATTGCACGTTCTAACACTTGTGCATTTATTACATTGCATGAAGTAACTATTTAAACCTTGATCTAAGATCAAATCTTAATCTAGAAATGTATGCAAAGTGGTATATCGATATGTACCAAATAATGTAATATACTCTAACATCCCCCTATATTATATTATTTGGGTATTGAAGACTTTAGTCTTCAATATGGATCTTCATCTGGTTCTAGAATTTTTACTCTCTTTCTCTGCTTTCTTTATTTTATTCATTGTCTGTATCCTATTAAAGCAAGTAGTTAGAGTCTTCATAAAATGATCACTTTGCTAAGAGAGCTTTAAATTCATGTTCTTTTGTAGGTTCTTCTAGTTCTTGCATTTCTTGGATCTTGTGAACTAAGTGCCCTTTTTTATTCCTTTATATTGTAATTGAGGATAATTATATTAATTATGAGAAGGATATGGATGCTAAAATGTTTCTAATGAGGATTATTTTGAAATTGATATTGTCTTGGTTGGAGTGACCTATTTGATTGGCTTCTATAGTTTATCTAATTTCCTTGATTTTGTTTTCTAGGATTGAATATGTAGTAATTAGTACTATGTCCTTTCCTCCTGCATGCACGATAATATCTATTATTCCATGGTATTTGTCCTTTTGATGATGAAGCAATATTTTCCTATGGATTATCTTTTGAAACTAATTCATTGTTAGCAATTTCATATTTTATTGTATTTTCCACCTTATATTCTTGAACAATATTTTACTAACTCATCAAAAGATGTATCTTTACTTAGGATTTTTAAATATGGAACTAAGTTCTTGTAGATTTTTTGAAGTGCTATCAAGGTTACTTGAACAAGAAACTTATCTTCAAACTCTTCTCCTAAGGTTAATAATTTTCATTTTATATTCGCTAAATTCCTTAGGAATAGTTCTATGCTTTCACCACTATTCACTTTTAGAGGATGTAATTGAGTATGAATATTTAATGTAGTGGATTTATTCTTCCCTTCAAATATTTTTGCTAAGATTTCCCATGATTTCATAGATGTTACTGCTGAACTAATGTAGGGTTGTATTTCATATATAATGGCAAGAGTTATTTTTTTTTTTAAATGAAAAATATATTATATTTATAAAAACTGTATTACAAAGTAAAATGAGTTGGATAAGAAATATGGGAGAACAAAAAATCCTCCACCAATCCCTCCTGTCTCAAAATTTACCCATCCCTCTATATTCATGTTGTTTCACTTCATGGCCTAAATATGATAGATTCATTAGAATCACTAGTTGTTCTTCCTATTTTGCTATCCGTTTATACCACCTATTTCATCCCTTAGATTCTTTGGTAGCAACTTATTCCACATATTGCCCTTCCCCCAGTTCTTTTCTCCATTTTGATAAATAATATACCACCCTATTTCCATCTCGCTCGATATGTGTAATAAAAACATCCTAAAAAACCTTTCAAATGTTTTGAACTGCTTCCACCTTCCTTCTCTCACCAATTCCTAGCACCTAAAAGGGTCTTATAGGATCCAATATTATAGCCCATATCTAATAGTCTATCTCTATTCGTAGCTTATGTAAATGGATATTTGTAGCTATCATTGATGCTGAAAAGATCACCTATCCTTTTACTTCATTATTTATTATCTCCCCCATACCTTCTACTCTTTAGTACACCTATTCTCCTTTCCAATTTTATATGATAAATCCAAAACTAGCCTTTCCAATATTTTTAGTAGAAGCCTCATCTGTGTTTTATTTCACCCACTCTCTGGGAGGAGGTCTCCACTCTATGTTATTTTAGGAGATATCACCTGTGCATCCAACCCTTAGTTATTTTTATTTTATAGTGATTCCAAAGATTTAATCTCTTTCTCTGCATTCTTTATTTTACTCCTTGTCTGTATCCTATTAAAGAAAGTAGTTAGAGTATTCATAAAATGATATCTTTTCTTAGAGAGCTTTAAATTCAAGTTTTTTTGTAGGTTCTTCTAGTTCTTGAATTTCTTGGATCTTGTGAACTAAGTACCCTTTTTGATTCCCTTATATTGTAATTGAGGATAATTATATTAATTATGAGAAGGATAAGGATGCTGAAATTGTTGTTGATGAGGATTATTTTGAATTTGATATTGTCTTAGTTGGAGTGGCCTATTTGATTGGCTTCCATAGTTTATCTAATTTTCTTGATTCTGGTTTCTAGTATTGAATCTGTATTAATTAGTACTATGTCCTTTCCTCCTACATACATGATAATATATATATTTTTTTATTGGTAGAAGGGGTCTTGAAAGGTCCTCGAACCTTGTACAAGAGGAATTACATGAATTCAAGCTTGACCGAGGTGGTCCAAGAAGAAAATATTAAAGAGCGGGCAAACCTCCACACGAGGAAAGGTGTCGCGAAATCGTGACCAAAATGGTGATGTCGCGAAATCGTGACAAGATGCGCCGATGCTACCAAGAGAAGAAAGGAAGTCACGAAATCATGACAAGAAGCACCGTTGGACTCGAAGGAGGGAAGAAGTCGCGAAATCATGACATAATGCAAGGTTGCTGCTCGAAGAGAGGAAGTGTCGCGATATCGCGACAAGTTGTTGGGTTGGAGCCGAAAGAGAAGAAGAGTCACGAAATCGCGACAAGAAATAAGACCGCTGCCGAAGAGAAAAGGTGTCACAAAATCATGACAAGAAGGAAGACCGCAGCTGGAGAGAAAAAGTGTCATGATATCGCGACATTCATGGAAGCCCGCTGTCGAAGAAAAAAGGTGTCGCGAAATCGTGACAAGATGAAAGACGTCAACCGTAGAAAAAAAGTGTCACGATATCACGACAATATGGAAGACCGCAGTCGAAGAGAAAAAGTGTCGTGATATCATGACAATCTGGAAGACCGCAGCCAAAGAGAAAAAGTGTCATGAAATCGCGACAATCTGGAAGACCGTTGCCAAAGAGAAAAAGTGTCGCGATATCGCGACAAGATGGAAGACCACTGTCGAAGAGCAAAAGTGTCACGATATCATGACATTATGGAAGACTGCAGCCGAAGAGAGAAAAAGTGTCACAGAATCGTGACAAGAAGGAAGACCACTGCCAAAGAGAAAAAGTGTCATGATATCACGACAATCTGGAAGATCACAGCCGAAGAGAAAAAAGTGTCGCGAAATCGTGACAAGATGGAAAACCACTGCCAAGGATAAAAAGTGTTGTGAAATTGTGACAATATGGAAGCCTGTAGCTGAAGAGAAAAAGTGTCACGAAATCGCAACAATCTGGAAGACCGCAGCTGAAGAAAAAAAGTGTCGCGATATCGCGACAATCTGGAAAATCGTAGTCGGAGAGAAAAAGTGTCACGATATCGCGACAATCTGGAGGACCGCAGCCGAAGATAAAAGGTGTCGCGATATCGCGACAAAATGGAAGGCCATCGTCGAGGAGAAAAAGTGTCGCGATATCGTGACAAAATGGAAGACCTCCGCCAAAGAGAAAAAATGTCGCGAAATTGTGACATGATGCAAGAAAGCGCCTGAAGAAAGAAAGTGTCGCGATATCGTGACAAGTTGCAAAAAAGCACCCGAAGAGAAAAAGTGTCGCGATATCGCGACAAGTTGCAAAAAAGCACTCAAAGAGAAAAAGTGTCGCGATATCATGACAAGTTGGAAGACCGCGTCCGAAGGAGAAAAAAGTGTCGCGATATCGTGACAAGTAGCAACCTCATGGCCAGAGCAAAAAGGATGTCGCGAAATCACGACAAGCTGAAACTTCATGGCCAATGGTGAAAAGTGTCACAAAATCATGACAAGTTGCCAAAACGCAGCCGAAGGGAGAGGAAGGATGAAAGGATGTGAAGACTCGTCCATATCCGAAAGCAAACAAACCCGATGCCAAGTTAACTCCTCACATTGTGCAGACATTGGAGATAGTAGGAGCGTCCCTTAGGCCAATGGGAAAGGAATCTCTCCAAACATGAATGTCCGTTTCATCAACTCCCTTGTTAGCAAGCCAGTTAGCAGCTTTGTTTCCTTCTTGGTACTGATGCTTAATGATTAATTCTGGGTAAATGCCAATTAGTGCCTTGCATTCTTGGAAGATCAAAACAAGGGCCTAGGGAGGAACAAAGGTCCCACTGAGCTAGTTGATGCAGTGCAAAGAATCTCCTTCTATGATAAGTTTGTTGATGGTCAAGCCTTCCAAGAGAATCAAGCTTTGTAGCAAGGCCCGAGCCTCTGCCATATTGTTAGATTGAATTCCCAGGTTCTGAGCAAAGGCCAAAATTATTTCTCCTCTATGATTTCTAAGAATTCCTCCTTTTCCAGCCGCTCCTAGGTTGCCCTTGGCTGCACCATCGAAGTTAAGCTTGTGCCACCCAGTAAGAGGTAAGACCCACTTGATAACAGACCTGTCAACAGAAGTACGGGGTGTAGCAGAGAAATTGGAAAGATTGAAAAGTTTTGTTAGATCCGATTCAAGGCCATGATGGGGGGGTTTGGAATATGAGACAAGAGAGACATTATCCGTAGCAAGGGCCAAGATTTTAGCCACAAAAATCTTCTTATCGGTGGCATGGTTTTTGAAAATTTTGGTATTTCTCTCAAGCCAAATCTGCCACAAGAAAATGAGAAGGCAAGCTTGCCACATGAATTTAAGTTGACTGCTCTTGAAATGCTGGGGCCATTGTTGAAAAATGAGGGGAATGGAATGAGGGATTGGGTGATGGCGATGGCGAGAACGGGTGCGGGTGCAGGTTTGGACGATGGTGATGGTGATGGCGATGTTGGAGGGTCGTTGGAGGATGCTGGTCTGGCAAGTTTGTCATCGGGCCCTGTAGTTGATTTTGGGCCTACTACAGGCCCACTCAATAAATTTCATGGTGAAGACCCAAACGGCATTATGAAACTGGCATCTGATAAAGTTAGGGTTTCACCCTCCTCTCCTTCAAAAGCTCGACCTTGGTCTTTGTCCTTTACGGATAAAGTCAAGTCTTTGTCAGGAGCTTTCTCTTTTCAAACTCCTTTGCCCTTCTCTATTTCAAGTACTGAAGTTTCCTTTCCAAGCGAGGTTATGGAGTCACTAATATTCCAAGAGTCCCTCTCTCTGGTTGGGAAATTTGTCGATGCCTGACCTGATATGGAAACTATCCGCAAGTGGGCTATTTCCAAATGGCGGCTGTCAGGCAGCTTGGAGTTAGTGGCCTTTCCTAGGGGGTTCTTTATGATAAGGCTAAACAATGCCCTCGACACCCACTGCATTATTACTGGAGGACCTTGGTTTTTCAGTCATCGTAGTCTATTTTTGTAGAGATGGGGGGAATATTTTGACCCTGAAACTCAGTCTATCAACATCGCTCTAATTTGGATCAAACTCCATGGGCTTTCCCCATAGTTCTTATACAATGATGCACTCAAAGGCATCACTCAACCGATTGGAGATTTAGTCGCCATCGACCCTGCTACCCGAGCCAGAACCAGAATGACCTATGCTCGTGTCTGCATCATGGCTAATCCGGATTCGACTCGCCTACCGCATTGGCATCACCTACAGGAGCTACAGAAGACGTCAAGGAGTTGAGTACGAGAACAAGCCTACTTTTTGTGTGGAGTGCAACACTCAGGGCCACCTGGCTTCTCAATGCCCTTCTAAAAAAAAATATATCCCTAGCGATTCAAGCAGGAAGAAGGATTCCCAGATCCCCAACACCCAAAAAAAGGCTTCTGGCAGGGGTCGTGGCCATTCTGCTGGCCCCCCTAAAACTTTTGCTCCCAACCATGTAAGTGCTCTGCCTTCTTGTTCCAATCAATTTGCTCCCTTAAATAATCTTCATACTAGAGAGGACATCTCCGATGACCTTCCCATAGATTCAAACGTATTATCCACACCCACTGTGATTCAGTCTCCCTTGTCCAAGGGTAAGGCTGCAATGACCTCCCCAAACTCACCCTCAAATTTTGGTCCCTCTCACCTTCCTCTTCCCTTCCCACCCCTTCCCCCAACTCAGAATCGTCCTCTTCCCCTCTCCCCTCAGTCTGTTGCCCCATGCCAGTCTCCCCGCTTGCCATCCCCCCATCGGCCTATCCCTGGGACTAACACCAATGAAATTCTCCAAACTTCCAGCCTGTCAAAATCTCCCATTCCTGCTCCCAAAGCTGATGTCAACAAAGAATAGAGAAGGGGAAGACCATCCAATGCAGAAAAGCTTTCCAAAGAAGCTGAGATTGAAATGGCTGATGGATCTGTGCCTACCTCCTTGGGCCCTATTTTAGAACAATCCACCCACCTAGATTTGGATGAGGTTAGACCTAAACTTACTCTGTCTCAAGGAAGAGGCAGAGGTTGCAAAGCAAACCCCAAGTCAACTTGATGAAGTTTGTCTCCTGGAATGTCAGAGGCCTCAATAGAACTGCTAAACAGAGGACTGTCAAATGGATGAGAAAAAACCTAAAACCAAACATCATGTTTCTTCAAGAATCCAAACTGGATGAGAATAACAGCACTCAAGTTTGCAAGCTAATATGGGAAAACAACAATTTTGCCTTTTGTCCCTCCTTAGGGGCTTCTGGGGGTCTCCTTTGTTTGTGGGATCCATCAACTATTGAGGGGAGAGTTATTTCAGTATCTGATAGAACCATCAAAATTTTGTTCACTAATAAAGTCACTAACCTTCAATGGATTGCCACCAATGTTTATGGACCAAACAGTCCTGTCAACAGAAGATTGTTGTGGGACAACATTTTTGCAATGCGTAATAACTTTCTTGACTTTCCATGGATGCTTTGTGGTGATTTCAATACTCCTGTTCACCTGTTTGACAAGCAAGGAGGCAATCCGATCACTAGCAGCAGCATTGAAGACTTCAGCGATTTTGTCAACCTCAACGAGCTAATGGACATGCCGCTCCAAGGATCCAACTACACTTGGAGCAATATACGGGTGGGAATTCACCACATCCAAATTTGGCTTGATATATTTCACTTATTCAAAGAGCTCATTCCTATTTTTAGCGATGCCAGGCTTCATAGCCACCCAAAAATTGGATCTGATCACAACCCTCTCATTCTGGATTGCTCCCGCCCCCAACAAACCTTCAAAACCCCTTTCAGGTTTGAAAAGATGTGACTCACCCATCCAAATTTAGGTCAGTGTATTCGACAATGGTGGCACCAAAACCTTAGTCCAAAGCGGTCAAGCTCAAGCTGAAATGCTAGAACAGGGAGGTTTTTGGAAACCTCTTTACTAAAAAAAAGCATCTAATGGATGAGCTCAAAAGGGTGGAAAATCTGATTCAGGGAGGGGATCAGAGGGTCGAAACTTTCATGGAAGAAAAAAGCCTCCTTTCAAACTTTCACAATGCCTTGGCTAAGGAAGAGTCCTACTAGAGGCAAAAATCCAAAAGCCTCTGGCTCAAAGGAGACACCAACATGAAGTTTTTCCATGCTTCCACTATGCACCACAGAGGTTCAAATAAAATTTTTGAGTTGACCAAGGCTGATGGTACCATTGCCTCTGACATCCATGCTATCAGACAGGAAGTTGTGCGCCACTTCCAGGACATCTTAGGTCCAAGTGTTGACTGCAACCCCGCACAGCAAGCTCTCTGCTTTAGAACATACCAAAGTTGGTGTCTAATGATGATAATGGGAAATTGCTTCAATTCTTCACTGAAGAGGAAATAAAATATCCTCTATTTGCAATGGAACCTGACAAGGCCCATGGACCTGATGGCTTCCCACCCTATTTTTTCCAACACTTTTGGGATATTGTGGGCCCTGATGTTGTAGTTGTGGTTAAATTCTTCCAGAGAGCCAAAAATATGCCAAGAGAAGCCAATTCCACATTCATTGTTTTAATTCCCAAGTCCAATGATCGTGCTTCTCTCTCTGAATTCAGACCTATTAGTATCTGTAGTGTCATCTACAAACTTATCACCAAAGTCATGGCAAACAGATTGAAAGACATCCTTCCCTCCATCATCGACCAATGCCAAGGGAGCTCATTCAAAGGCAGATTCATTGCTGATGGAGTGATAATTGTCCATGAATTGGCCCATTCAGCATCTAAAAATAAAAAACCTAGTATGTTCCTTAAGCTTGACATGAACAAGGCTTTTGATCGGGTTTCCTAGAAATTCCTGTTCGAAGTCCTTGAGAAGTTTGGGTTTCACAAAGAATGGGTCAAGATGGTTCATGAATGTATCTCGGCTACTTGGTTCTCTGTTATTATTAATGGTTATCCTCCTGGCTTCTTTCAAAGTTTCAAAGGCATCCATCAAGGGGACCCTCTATCACCCTTCCTCTTCATCATTCTGGCCGAAACCCTTGGAAGAACCTTCATCGCTGCTTGCAACAGTGGACTTGTCTTCGGGATCAAACCAACATCAACAACCAATGCCATTTCCCATAAACAGTTTGTGGATGATACTATTCTATCCTCTCATGCTTCTGTTCCCAAAGCAAAAATCATTAAGAACATTCTTGATTCTTATGAAGAGGCGGCTGGCCAAAAAGTCAATTATCACAAAAGCAAGCTATACTTTCTCAATACTCCCATCCACAGGAAAAACAGGATTGCTGAGATCCTTGGGTGTACCATTGGGAACCTTCCAACTACCTATCTTGGATTACCACTGTTCCACGGCAAATCGGTCTCGGCTATGTGGAACCCTGTTTTAGATCGCCTCAACAAGAAACTTGTAGGTTGGAAAAGTTCAATGCTCAGTCAGGCAGCCAAAGCCACTCTGGTCCAGGTTTGCCTACAAAGTATTCCTATTTTTTTCTTATCTATCTTCAAAGCTCCAGCTTCCATCTGCCAAATAATTGAGCAAATTCAACACAGATTCCTTTGGGTCGGAAATGAAAACAAGAACAAATTTTCCCTTGTTTCTTGGGATAGGGTTTGTTCCAAGAAAAAGGATGGAGGACTCGGGTTCAGGGACATCAAGTGGATGAACATGGCCCTCATTGCCAAGCAGTCCTAGAGACTTACCATCAATGAAAAATTCACTTGGATTGACATCATCAAAGCTAAGTACCTCCATCAGGTTCCCTTTCTTAGAGAGCATAATCTACCTAGCGGATCTCATTTTTGGAATGGTGTCACCAAAACAAGGAAGATCATTATGGTAGGCTTAAGGTGCTGTCTTGGAAATGGAACGATCATTCACTTCTGGGACAACCCATGGATCCATGAAAAACCTCTCAGCCAAGACCCTCATCTTGCAGTGCTCAAGACAGTTATCGAAGCCACCTTCGAAGATAAGGTGTGTCATTTTATTAACTCAGGTCTTCCAAGACCCGAATGGAAACACCTAGTGCTTAATGGGCCTAGGCATATCACCGAGGTACTCAGGCGGTTACAAAACCTGTTGAGGACTTGCATCATCCCCAGCTCTCACAAAGATGACACCATGGTTTGGAACCTTGAAGATTCAGGGAATTTCACTGTTAAATATGCCTACTACAGCCAAGAAGCTCTTGGTGATGGCCAAGACTTATCTAACTAGGTCTAGGTCCCCAAGATCATTCCCAAGGTCAAATTCTTCTATTGGTTAGCCATCCAAAATAGAATCCTCACCACTGACAACTTGATAATCAGAGGGTTACTCATTCCCAATTGGTGCATCCTGTGTAAAAATGCCTGTGAATCAACTTCACATGTTTTTTTGGAATGTCCCTTCTCTCTTGCCGTGCTCAACCAGGTTCTCAACACCTTCGCTCTCTCTACATGATAATATATATTATTCCATGGTATTTTTCCTTTTTATGATGAGGCAATATTTTCGTATGGATTATCTTTTGAAACTAATGCATTGTTAGCCATTTCATATTTAATTGTATTTTCCACCTCATATTCTTGAACAATATTTGACTAACTCATCAAAAGATGTATCTTTACTTAGGATTTTTTAAATATGGAACAAAGTGCTTGTAGCTTTTTGGAAGTGCTCTCAAGGTTCCTTGAACAAGAAACTTATCTTCAAACTTTTATCCTAAGGTTAATGATTTTCATTTTATATCCACTAATTTCCTTAGGAATAGTTCTATGCTTTCACCACTATTCACTTTCAGAGGATGTAATTGAGTATGAAGATTTAATGTAGTAGCTTTATTCTTCTCTTCAAATACTTTTGCTAAGATTTCCCATGCTTTCATAGATGCTACCGCTGAACTAATGTAGGGTTGTATTTCATCTATAATGGAAAAAGTTATTTTTTCTGAAAAATGAAAAAAATATTATATTTATAGAAACTATATTACAAAGTAAAATGAGTTGGATAGGAAATACATGAGCAAAAAAAATCCTCCACCAATCCCTCCTAGATCAAAATTTACCCATCCCTCTATCTTCATGTTGTTTCACTTCGTGGCCTAACTATGATAGATTCATTAAAATAACTAGCTGCTCTTCCTATTCTACTATCTGTTTGTACCACCTATTGCATCCCTTGGATTCTTTGGTAGAAACTTAGTCCATATATTGCCCTTCGTCCAGTTCTTTCCCCCATTTTACTAAATAATATACCACTCTATTTCCCTCTCACTTGATATGAGTAATAAAAATATCCTAAAAAACCTTCCAAATATTTTGAACTGCTTCATCCTTCCTTCTCTCACCAATTCATAGCACCTAAAAGGGTCTTATAGGATCCAATATTCTAGCCCATATCTAAGACTATATCTCTATCTGTAGCTTATGTAAATGGATATTTGCAGCTATCATTGATGCTGACAAGATCACCTATCCTTTCGCTTTATTATTTATTATCTCCCCCATACCTTCTACTCTCTAGTACACCTATTCTCCTTTTCAATTTCGCATGACAAGCCAAAATCAGCTTTTCCAAGAACTTTAGTAGAAGCCACATCTGTGTTTGCCTTCACCCACTCTCTGGGAGGAAGTATCCACTCTATGTTATTTAGGATATATCACCTGTGCATCCAACACTTAGTTGTTTTTATTTTATAATTATTCCAAAGATTTACTCTCTTTCTTTGCTTTCTTTATTTTTCTTCTTGTTTGTATCTTATTAAAGCAAGTAGTTAGAGTCTTTATAAAATGATCTCTTTTTTGAGAGAGCTTTAAATTCATGTTCCTTTGTAGGTTCTTCTAGTTCTTGAATTTCTTGGATCTTGTGAACTAAGTGCCCTTTTTATTCCCTTATATTGAAATTAAGGATAATTATGTTAATTATGAGAAGGATATGGATGCTGAAATTGTTGTTGATGAGGATTATTTTGAATCTGATATTTTCTTGGTTGGAGTGGACTACTTGATTGACTTCCATAGTTTATCTAATTTCCTTGATTCTGGTTTCTATGATTGAATCTGTAGTAATTAGTACTATGTCCTTTCCTCCTGCATACATGATAATATCTATTATATCATGGTCTTTATCCTTTTGATGATGAGACAATATTTCCCTATGGATTATCTTTTGAAACTAATGCATTGTTAGCCATTTCATATTTAATTGTATTTTCCACCTCATATTCTTAAAGAATATTTTACTAAATCATAAAAATATGTATCTTTACTTAGGATTTGTAAATATGGAACTAAGTGCTTGTAGCTGTCTGGAATTGCTCTTAAGGTTACTTGAACAAGAAACTTATCTTCAACCTTTTCTCCTAAGGTTAATAAATTTTTATTTTATATCAGCTAATTTCCTAAGGACAGGGTTATGCATAGCGGCAAAACTTTGCCATTGGTGCAAAAAAAAGCATTTAAAAAAATCAAATTTATGAAATTTTTAGGACCCGAACGTCAGCCATTTTGTCAAAATTTTTAGGAAAAAATAAATTTTAGGTATCGATTAGCTGTCCTTTGATGAAAGTATCATGAATATTTTGAAAAATTTGCAAGTAATCCTTCCTAAATAAAGTTCCCTCTTTTCCTTAAAATTTTAAAATTATCCTGCCAAACTCACCAGGTATATCTCTATATATAATTAACACCCCAGATATACATTTTTTATTTTCAAACCTTGTTCTATACCTGATAAATATATTTTCATTTTCTGTGATCGACCGTATCCAATTTTGTAATCGAACGGAACCATTTTGGTAACCATATCAGTTTCTACAACCTATCGTATTCCAAAACCATTACTAAAATTGAAAGGACAACTTTAACATTCAAATCTTGTTATACAACCGAACGAAACCACGTCTGCAACTAGAACCTATTCTACAACTGTCTTGAACCACTTTTCAGTCAGAACCTATCATGCACCCAGATGAAAACACTATTTAGTTGGAACCTATTGTGCACCTTGGCGTAACCACTATTTATCCAGAACCTGTCATGCACTTGGACAAAACCACTATTCAGTCGAAACCTTCCATGCACCTGGACGGAACCATTATTCACTCGAAACATTTCATGCACTCGGACAGAACAAAGCTCTACAACCAAAACATTTTTAATCGGTAAACTCAAATCTCAAATATCATTTTTAGATATCATCAAATTATGGTTGATTTTGTGAGACATGTTTAGATAGCATGAATTAAGGTTACATGTTTTCCTTGCTAAATAAGTCCCCATCATTTGTGATCTATGTTTATGTAGATAGAGTGAATTAAGGTTATATCTCTATGACCAATTGTATCCAATTCTGCAACCCAATGAAACAAATTATATAGCAGGAACCTCCTTTGTAGCCATACAAAACCACTTCTACAGCTGGTACTTGTCGTTCAAATGAACGGGTCTATTTTTACCTGGATCTATTCTTGCATTCGACCGAAACTAGTTCTATAATTGGAACATTTTTAATCAGATCCTAGATTGCAGCGGATCTCTTTTCTCACTATGTTCTCTATCACTACACTACTTGCCATGTTTTTCTTTATTTTGCCATATCTGCATTTTATTTTTCCAGGTTATGCATGTTTTTCTTTATTTAATGATTTTTCAATCTTGTCCACACCAATATTGGAGCCGTCTTATGCATCTAGAACGTCATTGCTTTATTCCCATGTTTTCTCTGTTTTGCCATGTTCTAAATGGTTTAAAAATCTTTGATTCTTAGTTTCAATTCAGATTTTTTTCCATTCTAAGATTATACATGAGTAAATGCTTTGGTTCTCTAAAGATATATTGATGCTCTTTTTCCGAGTTAAAGTGCTTTCACCAAAAAATGAACCAGTCACATAAACTAATAAAATAACAATAAAGAATGGCAGGAAAAAGTATGTATAATCTACCACCCAAACAATTGTTTATTCTATTTACAATATTATCTTAAGGCCTCCAGAAAGTACACCCTCTGTACAATTTTATTTTTCGTAACAAGTAAATTGTCACCCAGTGATGGAAAAAGGGCACCAAATATTCTGCTGAAAAGAGTATCGTCAAATATTTTAGCTAGACTTAAAAATGCAACGAGTCAACGACATCCATGTAAATTCAAGGTATAAATTATTTTTATCTTCTTAGTATGTTCTTGATTGACGATTTGAATATTTTTTTGTAAATTTTTTTATCCAAGAATGATAAAAAATATTATGGTATGCTAATATGCAAAATACCCTGCCGATCCTGATATTGCTCCACTTGAAGATATTCCCTAACAAGAGATGATTTTATTGAAAATCCCATTGAAAATGAAATCCAACAAACACTTGAAGACAACACATAAAATGACTTCATAATTGAAAATGAAAGTGATAAATTAAAATCATTACAAGCTTCATTTGAATCTTTTACCAAAAAAAAAAAAAAAAAAAAAGCATCTCTCTGGATACTTGGAAGGGGATTTATGAAAGAATGGGTAGAAATATTTCCCTGGTTAGAGCCCGTCATTACTGAGGATAACCAAATCGATGAAAAAATTTAGATGCAAAATTTGCAGTTGGAGACTTGGTAAAGATCATAGGCTTCAAAACAAGATTGATACGATTGAAAAACATGCTGGAAAATCTTATGTAAAAGTTATAAAAAGTAATGGTGAAGTTAGTAAAGAAGTTAAGTGGAAGGATGCATCAAAATGTATGCATTTAAGATATGTTATAGAATATTACAATCACTTAAAGCAACATCAATCTCTTTTTGAGAAAGGTGGAACAATTGGAGCCCAATTTCATAAAATATAGAAGATTGTTTTAGCTTCAAAAAATATGCAGTTTGTCGTTTTTTACAATATTCTCAAGAAAGGTAGACCAATATCCAATTTTGTTGATTATAAGAAGCTATTATGCCTTTTTAATGTGCAAAACCTTCATAGTTCTCATTGATCGGACCGAAGTGGTTAATAAATGGTAAAAAGTTTATCTTTGGTTGAGAAAGAAGACCTAAGGGAGCAAGTAAAACTTGTCAAATTCATTTCACTTTCTATTGATGAGGTAACCATTGTGGATAACACATATTTGATTTGCATGCTTGTGTACACATTTCAAAATCATATAAGAAGGTCTATTTTGTTGAAATTATATAAGATGTTGGAAAGTTCAAATGCAAAAAATATTTATAATGTTGTTGTGAAAAGTTTAAAGAATATTGTGGGAATGAATGATATTGACATAGCAACAAAGTTAATTTATGTTGGAGCTGATGGAGCTGCTATTATGCAAGGTCACAGGTCTGGTCTTTGTGTTCGAATCCAGACCACATTTTTTCCATATATGATCCCCATTCACTGTATAGATCATAGAGTTAATCTTGCATATAAAATTGTGAGAACATTTTCAAATGTTGCTAAAGTAGAAAACCTTATTCGTGATATTCATTCTTATTTGTCATTAAGTCCCAAAATATTTACAGAGTTTCAAAAGTTTGCACTAGGAGTTACAAAAGGCAAAAAATTGTTAAAAGATGTGGATACAAGATGGATTTCATTGTATCAGCCAGCTTAGAGAGTTTTGGCAGAATATCAATCATTGACTTGGTTTATGAATGTAAATCGTAGAATAGTTGATAAGGCAAAAGATATGTTGTTCCATTTGAATAACTTGGAAACACTATTTATCTTATGTGGTATTCTTCCAATGTTAAAATAAATGAACAGATTAATTAATCTTGCACAAGAGAGATCCATCTATATTGTTGATTTTATAAGGATTAGAAAACAAATATGCATGCTTCTTGATACATTATATGTGTCTAATGTTGATTTTACAGAACCTGTATTTGATAGTTGGAATACATTGATAAATGTGAACAATCCAAAAAGCTTCTTGAAGTTTGACATCAATGTTCATATTTGTATTAATGTTCATGAAAATGTGATACCTGTTTATTGTTTTGAAAGCCAATCAAGTATAGTTGTGGAATATTTTGAAGAAGTTCCTATAAAACACAATAGATTTCATGTTGTAATATAAAAAACAAAGAGTAATTTATCAAACATAGCAAAATCTTTGATAGGTGAGATAAGAGAACGGTTTTAGAGAGATGAGTTGCTCGAGTCCATGGGTGTGGTTAACCCCATGTTTTGGGGACCTTGTACTGAATATAATTCTACAAATGAGTTGTTTATTAAATATATGGGTAACCTCATTGACCATTTTAGTAAGGGCATGGAAGTCAATGGTGTTGAAATTAAAGGTATACTCAGTAGTGATCTTTTGAAATAATAGTCATCACATTTTGGAAGAACAATGGTAGTGTAGATATCACTGATATCAAGTGTCCATGAGATTGGTTCCACTACACGTTTATGGTAAAAATTGTATCCAAGCATAGTCTTAAAAGATATAATAATTGAATACTTTCATTTATATGAATTATGTGAAACAATGATTTTGGAGTCAATCAAATATGAAAGAGTTTTCAATGCATTTTTTTTGTTAAATCTAAACTCCACAATAGACTCGACAAGAATTTAGAAAATTATTTAAGAATTTATGTGTCTTCATATCAGTTGGATACATTTTCGTATGACAGAGCATTGGAACACTGGAGTTCCTTGGTAGACAAAATAGGAACGTCGAATACGATCAATAAAAACGATGTTGATGCTTTCAATGATCAAATGGTGGAGACAAGATTTTTGCTATGCTTCATAATGATTCTGGACAAGTTGATATGTTTCAGCTTCCATAGTGATAATTTTCCATGATTTCATGGACAATGATAAACATGAATTGATTTGATAGCATATTTCTCAATATTGTTCCAGAATTATATGATTTCAAATAATTGTTGTTTTAAATCACATTATTGTTGTAAAATTACATGGCTTATATCATTTTTGTAGATTGTAAAATTGTATGTTTATGTATTAATGTCTCAACTCTCATTTCATTGACAATGATAAACACAAATTGATTTGATAGCAGATTTCTCAATATTATTCTAGATTTATATGATTCATAGAAATGTTGTTTTAAATCACATTATTGTTTTAAAATTACATGGCTTATATCTTTTTTGTAGATTGTAAAATTGTATGTTTATGTCTTAGTGTCTTAACTCTCATTTCATTGACAATGATAAACATGAATTAATATTATAGCAGATTTCTCAATATTATTCTAGATTTATATTGTTTTAAAATTACATGGTTTATATCATTTTTGTATATTGTAAAATTGTATGTTTATGTCTTAGTGTCTCAACTCTCATTTCATTGACAATGATAAACACAAATTGATTTGATAGCATATTTCTCAACTCTCATTTCATTGACAATGATAAACCCATATATTACATAATATTTTCAAACTCCAATATTACATAACATTTTCAAACCCAAATTAGATATTGCAATCTTTTTAAAAAATTTCAAACAAAAATTACATTACTTTTTCAGACAAAAAATTTCATAGTAACTAGTTCAAAAAGACATATATTACATCGTTCAAATATTTTTAAACCCAAATATTACATAACATTTTCAAACTCAAATATTACATAACATTTTCAAACCCAAATTAGATATTGCAGTCTTTTACTAGTTCAAACTCAAATATTACATAACATTTTCAAACTCAAATAACATAAAACTCAAATATTACATAACATTTTCAAACATAAATTACATAACATTTTCAAAAAAAAAAATTCATATTAACTAGTTCAAAAAGAAATATATTACATCGTCCAAACATTTTTAAACCCCAATATTACACAACATTTTCAAACAAAAATTACATAACATTTTCAAACTCAAATATTACATAACATATTCAAACCCAAATTAGATATTGCAGTCTTTTACTAGTTCAAACTCAAATATTACATAACATTTTCAAACAGAAACTACACAATATTTTCAATCAAATGATTGAAAATATATTTAAAATACTGTAATATAATTTGTGTTTGAAATTGATATGTAATATTTGAGACTTCAGTTGGAAAATGTTTTTAAAATACTGCAATATTTAATTTCTATTTGAAAATGTTATGTGATATTTGTGTTTAAAAATGTTTGAACGACATAATATATTTCGTTTTGAACTAGTTAATATGAAATTCTTTGTTTGAAGATGTTATGTAATTTCTGTTTGAAAATGTTATTGAATATTTGAGTTTGAAAATGTTATGTAATATTTGAGTTTGAACTAGTAAAAGACTGCAATATCTAATTTGGGTTTGAAAATGTTATGTAATATTTAAGTTTGAACTAGTAAAAGATTACAATATCTAATTTGGGTTTGAAAATGTTATGTAATATTTGAGTTTGAAAATGTTATGTAATATTGGGGTTTAAAAATGTTTGACTAATGTAATTGTAGACACCAAAACAGCACCAATCCGATTATGTGACTGCAAACACTAATCGCACTAACACACACAGCCCCAGGGCAGCCCCAGAGGTTAAAACAGTGGTTCTAACCACTCACACAGCAGTTTTACAAGTCAGAGATCAATTTGGCACCTTTTAGACACTCTGCTACTTATTCGCTCCACCCAAGGGACGAGTGCGGATTGGTACTCGTTTCACCCAGAGACGATTACCAGCGCTCGCTCCGGGGTGGGACGAACGCCAGGTTTGACCGACAAAAAGTCAAACCTCGGCGCATGACAACTCAGAACTGCCACTTAGCTCTCCCTTCATGGCATAGGAGGGCGAGTGAGTTCTTTTGACAACTCATATCTGTCAATTAACTCTCCATTCACTGCATGGGAATGAGAGTGAGCTTTTTAGGACAACTCAGATATGCCACTTGACTCTCCCTTCATTGCATGGGAGTGAGAGTGGGCTTTTTCATGACAACTCAAAATAGCTACTTAACTCTCCCTTCATTGCATGGGAGTGTGAGTGAGTTCTTTTGGACATGCAACAGCAGTTACAGAAGCAGTTATGGAGCCCTTGATCAGGGAGAAGTCTTCTCTTCCCTAAAAAAGCATTCATGCTAAGTAGCACTTTTGCATGTTATTTCAAAGAGACCCCTTGGGTCTATAAAATGGTGAGCTTCCTCACCCAAAAGATATACAGAGAAGGAGCATTTTGAGCGACGAAGTGCTGCTAGTTTACTTGCGATTTGTGCTTTCAACATCCATAATCTCTTAATCGAAAGAGAGGTTATTGGGTGACTTTTGAAGGCACGAATCAAGAACCAAAACCCGATTTTTCTGACCACAATATCCTACCAATTTGTCGACAACACATCACACCAGGTTTCGGACCCATCCCAAGCGGATTGGTGTCGAAACAAAGTTTCACCCGCGGGTGGTTTGCCTTCGGGCACCCCCGCCTTATTGCCTTTGGTGACTATTTCTTTTGTAGTATTTAGCTAGTTACATGATTAAGCTTTTGTCAAGTTTTCAGTTTATTTGGACTCATTTTAACCATCATTACATTTATCTTTTACGGTAACCTTTCATATTCGTTCTTTTATTTTTCATACACAAGTGCTACTGATTCTTTGTTTGTTTCTTTGAACGCAGATTTTCAGCATTAGAGGAGCAGCGAGGAATCTACTTTTACCAACACAAGCGGCGACAACGTTTTGGTTCGCCCATCTTATATGTGGGCACGCGGAAGGAGGAATTCTGAAACAAGTTGTAAAAGACCAACATTTAACGCTCTCCTATCCCCTAAAAAGGAAGGAGACGTATTGTAACACAAATTTGAAAAGGATATCAATAAAAGGGCCGTATTTTATATTGCTTTTATATCTTGTGTTCATGTTCATTTGTGTTCATTTCCTTTTAATGCAATTTTGTTTAGTCTATCCTTTTTCTTCCAGAATCTCGTGTTTTCAATGGCGATCACGGTGGGACCTCTGTCCTCTATTTTTTTTTAGGTTAGATTTCTGATCTGAAATTGCTTGTTTTGATTACAGGTACTTATTTTTTAGTCGGCAGATTGTTATTCGTTTCACCCAGGGACGAGTATACCATTCGTCTCACCCTGGAACGAATACTTTCTGATATTCGTCTCACCCAGGGACGAATAGCTTTCTGTACATTTTTCAGAGCAGCAAATCAGAAACATCCTGTTGGGCAGAGAAGAGGTAGGGGTTTTTAACAAGCTTCTATCAAATTTTTATTTTCTATTTTCTGGTTTTTAGTTTTGTATGGCTTAGGGAAAGTTTCCTTTTTGTTTGCCTATTTCAAATTTTTGCAAATTAAAATGAACCCCACACATCACGTGGTTACTTAAACCAAGGAGTTGGTCGTAAAACCCCAGCCCTTGAGCAAGACCAATAGTGGATTCCATTATCACGTTGGCTTGGATATTTGCATTCATTTACCCTGATTGTCACTGTTGCTCGACGTAAATCCTGACGAAAGCTGACCGAGTGTCGTTGGGGTGATTCCTAGCACATGAGGATAAGTCTTCTATGGTAGGTGTCATAAACAGGACAATCCCCCTTCTGTACCGCCTATGTTCCATGTATCATCTGCTCTCACGTACCTATAGTCTCCCTCACGTAAGGGCGGGTATATAGAGAGGTTGGTATATCGGTCCGACAATGGTATATTGAAGGGGCGACCATTTTGGGAGTCATAAGAGCCTTCATAATTGCATTTAAATGGTTTTCATAAAAAGTCTTCAAAAACACAAAAACAAACAACAAAAACACACTAAACCAGATTTAGGGCACACTATTAATCTTTAAAAGAGATAATCATTGCTTGTGTGTGTATGCTATTTTCTGTTTAGACAAAAAAAATCATAAAAAGAAAAATCATAAAAAGAATTTTTGCATCTTTAGGGTAACATTACCATGGTGTTTACTCGTAGCCAAGCCCAATCACGGGCAGAAGCTACAGAGAATGCACCAAGAGAGACAAGTCGTCTCCGATATAGCCCTAAAGACTTGGCCATCCCGCCTTGGCGGCAGGGTACACAAGTTAGTCCACACCATGCAGTTACAGAACATGGCTCTAGAGGCACCTCCTTGAGGGGCACTCCAACTCATGCCATCAATAGACAAGACTATAGAGGCACCTCCTTAGGGGGTACTCCTAAGCAACAAAAATCTTTTCAAGAAAATAACCAACATGTAGCACTTGGCCTAGATACAAGGCCCCCCTTTGAAGTTCGTTATGGGTGGCCTAGTGATGAAGCGCTATATACTGCTCTAGAACAACAAAAGGTCCACAAGGAGGAACCATATGATTTTGTTACTCCTAATTTACCCCTGATCAATGTCAAACACACGAGACCATATCCAGAATATCAGGTTCTCCCGGTCGGGCAAGGCAACTCTGCCCGCACCTTTTATGAATATAACAGAGAATGTGAGGAAGATCAATACGTTCCTCAAGGACAGTACCTAGCATGGGAACGATGCACGTCTGCACCCGCTTTATATCCAGATCGCTCATTGAGACCAGAGCTTCAAATCAATGCTGCCAACCTCGACAGAGGGAAGCAACATATAGGGGTCTCAGAGTACCAGGATCAAGACAGGTATGTAGGGGAGGCATCTAGGCCCCCTAAACAAGAGACGATGGAACAAAATGACTTGGCATTTGCCAAACTAGCCGCCCGCCAAGCGCAAATCACGCGGCTTAGGCAAGACCAACAACAATTAGAACATTTGTGTCACCTTAATCAAGAGCGCATTCAGCGTCAGACAGCTGAATTGCTTCACAACAATGCGCTTGAGAAGGCCCCAGTCCCTCGTGCACAACAATCTGAGATGTATGTGAGGCACAACCCCTAGTGGAGGGTGACTTCATCAAGCACTCGCCTCTAAGACCTCCTAGACCTGAGCGGGAGGCCACTCCCCATAACCGTGATGGGCATCCTCCATGGGCACCCATCAATGTTTACAAGCCTAGGCCGGACACTCCTCAAGAAGCTTATGAGGATTATGCCAAGAAGAAGAGTGGGCTGAAATGCCCTATCAAGGAAGGAGGGATGCTACCCATTTATCCCTCCAAAGGCCTCAAGTTCCCCGCAACCCACAACGGGAACAAACCAAGGAGGAGGAGATTATGTCCTCCGATGCATACAAAGTGTTGTTAGAACGCTTAGAGACTATGGAACTCAAGACTGCTGGGCCCCAAAAGCCTACTTTATGCCAACTTCGTAGTCATCCGGTGCATCCATCAGTGCCAGCACCTCCATACCCCGAACATTTCAAGCTGCCCTAGTTGGCACTCTTTAGAGGGGATGAAGATGCTCAAGAGCATGTGACTCGATTTTTGAGCCAATGCTTCGGTATACAAGACAATGATGCATTGCTATTAAGAACATTCATAACCACATTCGTAGGATCTGCCTCGGATTGGTTTACCCATCTACCGAAGCATAGCATCTACAACTTGGATCAGCTAGTGGACGCATTCCTAGAACGTTTTGCTTTCAACACAAAGAAAAAGGCGTCACTAAGTGATCTAGCTAGCCTCAAGCAGTATGAGGAGGAATCTATGGTGGCATATGGGAATCGATGGAGGACGTTGCTTTCAAAGCTATCCTACCTCCCTCCTATGTCCGACCTAACTCAAATGTTCGCAAAGAGCTATTTGCGATCGATCTCTGTGCTATTGCAGCTGCAGCAATACGCCACTTTAGAAGAAGCTCTGGCGCAAGCTAGAGTTATCGAAGAGATCAAGATACAGGATGGCAAAATTGCCAAGCCTAAGAAAAAAGAGTGGAACAAGAGCACCAAAATAGGGAATACGCAACAGAAACCCACTGTGGTCAATCAAGTTGCTATCAATGCCCCTAAGCCTGCCCAAGCAACACAACCTCCAAAGGCTAATTATCAGGCAGTGCCTCACAATAACTATGAGAAAGATAATAAAAAACAAGATCACAATCAGTAGCGTCACCCTAGGCGGCAATTTACACCATACACCGAGTCTAGGGACTCCTTGTTTGACCGTTTGTCAGCGGCAAACTTGATTAATCTACCAGAGATTCAAACAATCGATCCTAATGCGCCAAAGCCTAAGGGCTACAGAGAGGATCTTTACTGTAGATTCCATAGAAGGAAAGGGCATGACCTTAATGTCTGTTGGACGTTCAAAGGTTTAGTGCAAGACCTCATTGACAATAACACATTGGTAGTGGATAACCCCATCGCACCCAACAACCAACAAATGGGTGTTTTCAAAGATCCTTTACCCACACATGATGCACAAGCAAAACCTCTTCATGTCAACGAAGTGCAACAGAATTGCCCCATGGAGGGGTATGTTGGGATGATTAGCATTGTGACAAGAAACAAGAGACACCCAGGAGCTGCCCCCGCGATAGCCACCAGGGAAGTTCCATCCACGTCACAACCTCAACCGAATCCTACACAGTTGCCCCCGCCTAGACCAGTGGCCACGATTCGAACTAGACTTACTCAAAGTCTACGGACCACATCGGCTAGGCTCTCCATCTATGAGCTTATTCAACAATCGACACCCCATCGGGAAGCTCTCATGGAGATATTAAAGGCAATTGAGTTGCATCCCCACGAAGCGAATTCGTTCAACAATTTTGTGGGGCATGTCAAATAGTGTACCGAACCAGTCATCACCTTCAAGGAAGATGAATTAAAAATGGTGACTGGGGATGTAGCGGATCCACCCCTGCACGTTATTGCATGGGTCAACGGGACTCCGTACAAGCGGGTGTTGGTAGACACTGGTTCGTCTAGTAACATTATTACAACTGCTACACTGAAACATTTGAAGCTGCCAGCCTCTCACATTGTACCTTCCACTTATACTCTTCGAGCATTTAATGATGCGATATGCTCGACAGTTGGCACAATTGTCCTACCCATACAAGTGGGACAAAAGACCATTCATACATTGTGCCACATTTTAGAAGGTGAGATGGCTTACAATATCTTACTTGGGCGGCCTTGGATCCGGGATATGAAGTGTGTCCCTTCAATTGCTCATCAATGTTTAAAGTACACATTTGAAGGACAAGTGCACGTGGTCCCCGTAGATTTAGAACCTTTTAAATATTGCAATTCAGTGCAACTCATGCCGTAGTCGACCCTCCCTTCAACGCATGTGGATTTCCAGTTAAATCCATCTAAAAGGGGTCCGACTAAGCAAGAATCTCCATTACCAAATCAATCAAATTCCTAGGCGGGTTCATCTTCTTCATCCGGTCCTCCCACAATGATGCCACCTACGGTGGCCACACCAACGGACAAAGGAAAGAAGCCCCTGGAAGCGGAACCACCTCTAGTCTCCAACATCTCTACAGAAGAGATGCCTAATAGAATGGAAGTTGAGACGCCTAGTTCACCCCACATGGAGTGGACTCAAGGAGAACTCCCATTCGCTTCCTCTCAATCACCAACGATTACTGTTGAGATGTCTAACACGGGCATGGGGGAGTATATAGTGCGCAATGTTGTTGCAACGCCCACACTTCGATCTATGCAAGACATGGGAAGACCTCGACTCCCCATAGGCTCTGTGGTTCCTTTAGGCTACCCACCTAATCGGACAAACTTTATTTTTGGGGGCCTGGATCATGGCGTTGAACCTTCCCGACAAGAAGAGGAAGATGAAGATCCCTTTGTGGAAGATGTCAATTATCTGGCTAACCCGGACTTCGCATTACGATATCTTAGCCAATGCAATTGGCATGGATACGGAGTTAGGCCGGTATGAACAAGGAATGCATGTTTTGTGCCAACCAAGATACCAAATGCCTTATGACAAGTCAGGAGTAGGGTTTAATCACCCTTTGCCCCTCGACATCTTGGTCAAAAACATGCAAAGCCTAGGGATAGGCAACAAGGATGGGTTGGCATCGAGATCCATATGCCAATCCAAATACAACTTATACATTGGGGGATTATTTCCCATTACAAACAAATAACCTTGTTGACCTCAACAACCCTTTCCCTACGGCCGAACAAGGAGAAACCTCACGGACTCACCCACAAGGGGAAGATGGACAAGACCACGAAGGGTCTTCGAAGATGAGTCGGAGTACGATCATTCGCACGAATATCCAATGAATGATGATCAGGAAAGCTTCCTGATGATGTTCCCATTGAATGATCCCAGTGAGCATAGGCTACCTCAAGAAAATTAGGTCCCCCCATAGAGGGCGGGACAACCTAGATGGGACCACATAAATCTGCTTGAACAAGGTGAGCCCCATGTGTCGCAAGCAACCATTGGAGTTAACGAAGGCCTGTGGTTCTCCAACAGTGATTCGAAAGATGAAACTGAGATGGCCTATCTCAACCACATGCGACAAAGGCAACAAATGCAACAACAATATCCTTTGGACATAGATGACATGTTTGAACACTTACACATAGGTCCAAGACATAGGTGGCATCTCAACCCGGTGCAGTTATAGCAATTATTGCACCCGCCACTCTAGGTATACAGAGAGCATCTTTCCCTGGAGACCCTATCAAACCATCAGTGCCTAGGGCAGACCCTATTTGCAGGTCCACGCATAGGGCTGATCCCTTTGTGCCAGTGCCTACAGAGCCAGATCCAACGCACCAAGAGCATCCCGAATGTCAGAGTTATCACACCTGCGGTAATGGAGGTTACCATCATTTCATAAACATGATCTCCATTGACTTGACCACCCCCATCCATGATCCAGCCAATCCAACATGATCATTGCATCTAGACATAGAGGCTATAGATTGGGATCGCGCTGACACACCACCATCTCCATCAGAGTATTGGCCTTGCGGTGGGATGTTTCATTTCACTCCGGGACAGACTCAGGATGTCTTCCATGCTGAAGAGGAACTTGACGTTCCTAATGATGATCTTAATTCAGCAAACGATATCCATCCGATCCCAATTCCACACCGGTTGGAAGATGGATCCCATATGTCGGTCGAAGCAACGACTGATGTAGACATCGGCACAGATCCAATGAATCCATGGATTCTCAAGCTAGGGGTAAGTCTTTCCCCCGAAGAGCGAGCCGATTATGTTACCCTTCTTAAGGAAAAGAAGGAGGTTTTTGCATGGTCATACAAGGATATGCCGGGACTAGACCCACAGCTAGTCACGCATAATTTAACGCTTGATCCGACAATCAAGCCAGTAAAGCAAAAACTACGCAAGATGCACCCAACAGTGGCCTTAATGGTAAAATATGAGTTACAAAAGTTGTTGGATGCCCAGTTTGTCATCTGTGTGGATTATCCTCCATGGTTGTCTAACATGGTTCCCGTCAAGAAGCCCGATGGGAGGATTCGCATATGCACCAATTTTTGAGATCTTAACAAAGCGAGTCCTAAGGATGATTTTCCCTTGCCAAGCATCGACGCATTGGTAGACGCCACAGCAGGCCACGAAATGCTTTCCCTTATGGATGGTTTCTCAAGATACAATCAGATTCGTATCAATCCCGAGGACCAACTAAAAATGGCATTCACAATGCCTTGGGGGACATTTTGCTATAAGGTCATGCCTTTTGGCCTTAAAAATGTTGGCGCCACTTACCAACGTGCCATGACGTACATCTTTCATGATTACATGCACAAAACTTTGGAAGATTACATGGATGATTTGTTGGCCAAATCTCTTTTGCGCCCAGATCACCTCGGTGACTTGAGCAAGGTCCTTGATCGCCTCATTGAACATAAAGTCAGATTAAACCCCAAGAAGTGCGTCTTTGGCATCACCTCTGGAAAGCTCTTGGGTTTCATAGTCTCCAAACGAGGAATCGAGGTCGACCCAAACAAAGTCAAGGCAATCCTTGAAATGCGTCCCCCAACCACCATCAAGCAGCTCAGGAGTCTACAGGGAAAGGTTGCGTCGATCAAGCGCTTCATAGCGTAGTTATCTGACAAATGCCGACCCATGAATAAATTATTGCATAAGGGGGTCACATTTCATTGGGATGACGAGTGCCAATCAACCTTTGACGACATTAAATAGTACTTGGCTTCACCGCCAGTATTGGCACCACCTAGACCAGGAGTGCCATTCTATTTATACATCTCAGCCACTGAGGTGGCACTGGGCGCCATGCTATCCCAGAAAAATGAACTTCACAAAGAACAGGCTACATACTATCTTAGCCGCACCACGGTCGGTTATGAACTTAACTATGCATACGTTGAAAAGCTCTGCTTGGCGAGTGGTGTTTGCTACCAAAAAGCTATGCCACTACATGCTCAGTAATAAGACGTATGTTGTGTCTAAGGAGAATCCATTGCGATACATGATGAGTCGTACTTATCATAGTAGCCGCACGACGAAATGGATCATGTTGTTGACGGAGTTTGACATAGAGTTCATTGGACAAAAATCCATAAAAGGTCAAGTCATCGCCGATCAACTAGCTGAGGCTCCTCTTGAAGACGATCAGCCTCTGACTTTCGAACTACCTGATGATGGGGTCTTCCATGTTTCAGAATCGCCAGATTCTGATGAGCCTGAGTCACAGGCTGACATAACCCTATTCTTCGATGGTTCTAAATGTGAGCAAGGGGGTGGCATGGGAATTGTATTCTTCACTCCGCAAGGTGCTCCAATGCCTTTGTCATTTAAATTAGACTTCCTGTGCACCAACAACAATGCAGAATACGAAGCCTTGCTCATAGGTCTTCAGACAACAATCACCATGAACATTAAACGTCTAAACATCTTTGGTGATTCGTTGTTGATTGTCAATCAAGTGAAGGGGATTTTTCAATGTAAATGTCCAGTTCTGTAGGCCTACAAAGCCCTTGTGGACAAATTCCTGGCACAACTTGAATGGTATGACATCGAGGCACTCCCTCGATCATCAAATCATTTTGCGGATACTATGGCCTCCTTGGGGTCACTAATCCCGCAAGACCCTTCCGGTGAAATGACAACCATTCAGGTTAAAACATTATCGCAATCTACGATGGAGCGTGCAAGCTCTGACCTGACGCCAGGAATCAACCTGATCCAGATTGAACCATCTCCGGATAAGTTCTCTCGAATCCATGATTGTTTGACTCAAGCCAATTGGGGGTCCTTGTTCTCCCCGACCCCTCTTAATAGCAACACCACGTTGTTTTTACAAGTTCTTTCCCGCTCAACTTTTGTTAGGGATGGACTTCAAGAGGGATTGGCCGTTCATACTATCGAGGTTTTTGATCAGCAAGATTGGTACACACCCATTCGGGATTACCTCAAGCTAGGTAATCTCCCACTTGGATTGACACAAGCCACGAAAAGATCATTCAAACAGAAAGCGGCAAAGCATGTCTTGTTAGGAGACATTTTGTATCGTCAAAATTATGAAGGAATCCTCCTTCGTTGTTTGGACCAGCAAGAGTCCGCTTGGGCGATCACCCAAGCTCACGATGGTACATGTGGTGGCCACTTCAGCGGTATGGCCATCGCAAAGCGCATTCTTCGCATGGGTTATTATTGGCCATATTTAGAGCGAGATTGTTGCGCATATGTGAAGAAGTGCGTGAAGTGTCAGCACCATGCTAATTTGACACACGTACCTTCTCAGGCCTTGCAGCCGATTCAATCGGTTTGGCCTTTTTTGCAGTGGGGCTTTGATCTAATTGGAAAGATCTCCCCTGCGTCGTCTGGTCATCACACGTTTATTTTAACGGCCACAGAGTACTTTACCAAGTGGGTGGAAGCAATTTCGCTGACCACTACGACTGGATCCCGCATTGCGGAGTTTATTTTGCATAACATCATATGTCATTTTGGTATTCCATCCAAGATCCTGTCAGATAATGGGACACCATTCAAGAATAAATATGTGCGTGCTTTGACCACAAAGTACAAAATTCAGCACAGCTTTTCAACACCCTATTATCCGCAGGCAAATGGGCAAGCAGAGGCGTCAAACAAAATGCTAGTCGCCATTCTCAAAAAGATAGTTGCAGACAATCATAAGGACTGGCACATTCAGATCCCGCTTGCCCTATGGGCTTATCGCACCAGCATTCGAACGCCCACTGGGGCAACTCCATTTTTGCTGGTGTATGGCTCCGAGGTAGTCATGCCTTTTGAGTTGGAAATCCCTTCCCTATGCATTTCAATGCAAGAGTTCATCGATGATGACACTGCATGGTAGGCCCGGTTAGATCAACTGACGTTGCTCGACGAACGACGCGTTAATGCTCTTGAGCATTTGCATATCTATCAAGAGTGACTTAAGAAAGCATACAACATGAAAGTCCACCTTAGGGAATTTTAGGTTGGTGACTTGGTCTTAAAAGAGAACCAACAGAATTCTAATTTGTCATCCCATCTACGGGACAAGTTCACAGCAAACTGGTTAGGTCCTTACATCATTGACAGTAGAATAGGACCTGAAACATACCGGCTTGCCTCTCTTGAAGGAATCAAGGAAACAGAACCCTTGAACATCATTCATTTGAGGCCATTCCACATCTAGAGAGCCATAGTCCAACTAAAAGCTCCAAGGATTATCATAATCGCTTGGTCAACCCTAAATGCCCCAAAGGTATCTATAAACCCTTTGGTCAAGACAAAAGCTCCAAGGATTATCATAATCGCTTGGTCAACCCTAAACTGCCCCAAAGGTATCTATAAACCCTTTGGTCAACCAAAAGCTCCAAGGATTATCATAATCGCTTGGTCAACCCTAAACTCCCCAAAGGTATCTATAAACCCTTTGGTCAAGACAAAACTCCAAGATTATCATCTTTCAACCCTAAACCCAAAGGTTCTATAAACCCTTTGGTCAAGACAAAAGCTCCAAGGATTTTCATAATCGCTTGGTCATCCCTAAATGCCCCAAAGGTATCTATAAACCCTTTGGTCAACACCAAAAGCTCCAAGCGTTACCATAACTGCTTGGTCAACATAAATATTCAAAAATAAACAAAAACAATAAATAATTCAAAAATCACAAAAACAATTGCATTTCAATTCCATGCATACTCATAAAAAAAAAAAAAAAAAAAATCACAAAAACAATTGCATTCCAATTCCATGCATTCTCATAAAAATCAAAATACAAAAATATAGGTTGCATTAGGCATTGCATCCATACATTGCATACTTTGCTAGGTCATACAAGTCAAAAGCACCATAGACAGTCATTACTTGGAAATTCCATCCTTTTCCACATCAGATCCATTTTCATAAACGCCTACATCTAGAATAGCACCATCGCCATTTTTTGCATCGTCAGTTGTCTCCTAATGTATATAGGGTTTTCGTCATTCAGCTATTTTTAAATTTCTAGCCAAAAACTGTACATAGTTAAGCAGATTTTACACGGGAAAGTTTTACTTGGATCATGCCTTGTTACGTAACATCCCAACACAAATTAACACACATAAAATAATTCCTAAGTTGTGTGAATGCAAGAGAAACCTACAAAGCAGTCTAGGGTACCATAGGTGAAAAATTAGCCTGTTCATCCCTCTGTGCGAATGGTTCCAGAATGCTGAGAATTGACAAAAGGACGAGCTCTTCCCCATCCATTCACCATAATAAACAGTGGTTTTCACCACTCCCACAAATCCAAATCATAGTTGGTCCCCAAAGTTGTAAGGATTCGTACTACACGTCCCTGCCAAGGATGGGTAGTCATCCCCAAGACCTAAAAGGATCAACGCCCTTCACAAACAAAATTCCAACGAACCATCATCCTAACCTTTCCATTCACCTTTGATCTCCAAGTTGTAAGGATTCGTACTATCCGCCCCTAATCAGGATGGGTAGTCATCCCCAAGGCCTAACAGATCAATGCCTTTACTTCATACTCTCCATTCTCCCTTTGGTCTCCAAGTTGTAAGGATTCATACTATCTGCCCCTAACCAGGATGGGTAGTCATCCCCAAGGCCTAAAAGATCAATGCCCTTACTTCATAATCTCCATTATCCCCTTGGTTCCCAAAGTCATAAGGATTCATACTACACGTCCCTGCAAAGGATGGGTAGTCATCCCCAAGACCTAAAAGGATCAAGGCCATTCACAAGTTCAAACTTACAAAGCTCAAAATACAAAATCAAATAACAGTGGTTATCACCACTATTCAAAATCCTTGCTCAAAAAGAAAAACAAAGTGAAAAATAAATAGTGATTTTCATCACTATATAGACGGGCAAATCTCCCAAATCATTCCACCACACAGCCTGAACTTGAATCCTTGGAAATTCTCAGCATTCAAAAACCATCTAGGTGATCCTCATTACAGGTTTGGTTGATAGCCTACCTGGCAATGGTGGTATCCTACCCGCATGACGATATGTCTGTCACATTAGCTTTGCATGTGCGCAGACCAATGTTTGCATGTGGATGAGCTAGCTTATGGTACCTTAGATTGTCACGTGGATTAATCTTGCTAAATACAACAACGGAGTTAGTGGAGCTAATTAGGTGATCCTCAGTACAGGTTTGGTTGATAGCCTATTTGGCACTGGCGGTATCCTGACAAATACCACATAAACGAACTCAATTGCACACACAGGGATGTGAAATAACTTGGTTAAATTCAAGTCGGATTTAGACCTTGTTCAAAAGTCTCATGAGATAAATGTACAGTCTTGGCTAGTTAGTTAAAATATCTGCATCTCAGAAAAGCTTAACTACATTTTCAAACAACCGGTACATTTCATTCCGTACATCACCATCAAAAAATAGACAAAATACAAAAACAAAGTTTTCACATGCACAAGCATTCCACAAAGTTATCCCATTACTATAGCAAGCCAGTCAAATCTTGTACGATCTATGGTGCATTGACAAATCATCAACAATTCATTTCATTCATTCCATATGCATACATCATACAAATTAGAACCATCGCATTCATAATCGCATATGCATACATCAATATAAAAACATGCACATAAAAATAAATCATGAAAAATGTACAAACACCAAAAAGAGTCATCTATATATATATATATATATATCATAACAAAATTGCCCGTAGGCTACAGTGAACTGGTCCTCTGACCCCGCAATCATACACCAAAATCCCCAAAGTCTAGGGCATCGTCCACCATGATCACGCAGGATCGATGCGACGGGAACTACCCCCCATGGTGCGGGTCCTCTGAGACCTCTCAGGGCGGCTACTGCTCGCCCCTGCACCATGCCCGCTGGCCTCTCCCTCATCCCGTCGCCTCTGCTGCGAGGATGTTGTCTGCTCCATGTCGCTCCCTCTCGAGCGTCACGATGATCCACCTCCAGAGAATGCAGGTACTCGCCCACCAAGGTGGATAACCTCATCCTCCAGCTCGTCCCGCTGTCGCTCCAAGTCCCTCGCCCACTGACGGTATGTCGCAAGGTTAGCCTCGCGCTGCCCTAACTACGTCCGCAAGAGATCCCTCTCCCGCAGTGCATCCCCAAGCTCCTGATCTCGCCTCCGCAATAACTCCATCAACCGTGCCACCTCCGCGTGCAACCCCGCCTCTGTATCCCCCAGCACGGCCGGCTGCGTCGGCCTCTCTGGCGCATCGGCCTACTCTGGAGCATCCTGCATCTCTGGCTGCTCCTCCTCACCAAAGTCCTCTCCCGCATCTGCCACCTCCACCATGTCCACATCAGCAAGAGCTCCCCAACCCTCTCCTGGTGCCTCTGCACCCTCTTCGCCTCCCGTTGCCTCATCCCCTCCCAATGGCCCCTCACCTCGCCATTGTCGGAGCGTCCACCACTCCTGGTACTCGATAGTAACTCCAACGTCATCCACGTCTGGAGTGTCCAGTACTATATCTGCCTCCTCCCCTAGCGGCTCGAGGATCGACGCAGCTAGAGTCCTCTCATCGCTCCGGCGTCGATAGACTACGGGTTCCCCAGGCAACCCCTGGCGTACCCCAAACTGTCGTGTCACTCGGAGATAATGAAAGTATTCCTGCTCCGTCCCGTGTCGTCCAATGACCCATCTCCCCCTTCGGACCCGTCGAAGCCACTCATCAGCCTCTGGCCATGCGGGACAATCCCGATATGGCCTCCACACCACATCTCCTAGAGTCAGTCATGCCAATGCATCTATGTAATGGTCCACGTCTCCCGCAAACCGTCGACTCTGCCCTCGCTCCTCAGATCGATACCATAAAGCACCATAACCAATATCTCTATCCACCATGTCAACCCGTGTAGTCCAGGGTAGCCCTCGTGGTCGCTCTACGGCTATATGCTGCCATGCCCAGCACTGCAACAAGTAACTGCAGCCAATCCCCTTTCGCTTCCGACAGCGGACCTCATACAACTCATCATATAGTTGAGCCAACAGCGTCTGGCCCCATCTCATGATCACCGGCTCTGTCACAGGACAATCCACTAACTGCCACACCACCTCCAATAGGTTCCATGGGAACCTCGCCCCCGAAGAGTCTGGCAACAGCATGTTGGAAATGAGGCTCATGAGTAGTGCATGCCTCACTCCCAACACTCCCCTCTCATACCACCATCGCACTAGGATACCACCCACCTGACAATCCTCCTTCGCCTTCTGCACCGCGTCCTCCCCATCCAAGTCCCCATGTCCAAAGCATCGGGTCAGTACAATCGTCCTCTGGCCTCGTGGCGTCGTCCGGATGGGAACCCCGTCTATCGAAATTCGAAGAATCCGATACACATCCTCCAAGGTAACTGTCATCTCCCCTGTCGGGAGATGGAAGGTGTTCGTCCGAACATCCCATAGACTGATCAAAGCTGTCAAGTACGCCCGATCCCCAACCACTACCTCCAATCGAGCCACATGCTTGAGCCCCAAGGCGTCAAGCCACTCCCAGTCCTCCGCACTCAACGCCTCGTGGGCACTAGAAAAAATAGTCGGTACCCGATGCCGACTCTTCACCACCTGCATATCACAAAACATAAACACATCAAAAACATGCATCAAATCACCATCACATATTCAAAAATGCATCAATATACAGTAACAACATTCATTCACATGTACATCTGTTACAATTTACAAACATAAAAACAAAAACAAAAACAAAAACAAAAAATAACAAAAATTTGACATGGTTTACCTACGGTTTCGACCTAAGTTTACCATTTCAAAAAAAAAAAATTCATCCATTTTTTTAATCTAGGGTTTCATTTTAAAAATAGACAAAAATGGACATGGTTTACCTACGGTTTCGACCTAAGTTTTACCATTCACATAAAAAAAAAACATTTTTATAACCATGGTTACCCTAAAGTGTTACTCTAAGTTTCATTTGGGTTTATCCTACGGTTTTCCATCTAGGTTTCCATCGGTTTGCATACACGTTTTATTTTGTTTCAGGGTCTTTAAATCAAATTCGTTCACCTTTTAATTGATTAATTAGGGTTCCATGTCTTAAACAAAAGAAAAACACAATAAAAACACATTTGCATTTTTCAAATTCAAACTCGAGGAGATAGTTCACTTACTGGTCTCGCCTCGGCTCCGTCGCCTGACGACCCGGTCTGTGCACTCATGGTGGCTGGAAAATCCGGCAGCGTTTCGCGTCAGAAAATCTACCTCCTCCTCCTCAGAGCTCCAAATCGCAATCGATGAACAGTGCAAATGAGCAAAATCCATCATTTTTGCCTATTTATACCTTTTTGCTTGCTGGTAATCGTCCCTGCCTGGAACGAGCGCTTTTTCCTCGGAGGCGCGCTCGTCCCACCCCAGGACGAGTACCATCATGGAGTTCGTCCCCCGGAACGAATACCCAAAAAAAAAAAAAAATCAAAAACAACCAAAATATAAAAATGACAAATGCCAACAAAACCACTAAAAATTGCCGGACAAAAGTGCTCTTGCACTTAACCTCTTGGCATAAGAAAATTGATGTCGGGGTCTACCTTGTCGCTATCCTACTCCCTAAGAAGGCTACCATAGCCGGACCGCTTCACGGGAAGATCGGATTTTCGCCAATGTTAACCCCAAATGGCATCCCAAAATGGGTTCACACCCACCAAAAATAGGTCAAAACAATCGGGAAACTGCTCGAGCATGCATCGGATAACATCTGAAGGCACCCTCACTTAAGTCATCTTGGGTCAAGCGACTCGTCGCTTTTCTCATGTCGGTCATTCCCTCATCGATTCGTCGCTTGAGGGGGTAGTCACACTTAGTTGCCAATCAACAACAATATACCCAATCTTGGAAATGACACGCATTCAAAGGATCATTGCAAAAGACAATCGCGCCACTGGCTGGGGCAGCAAACAAGCAATTATCACAAACTGATCATATACTTGGCATTCGTGAATCATGAACTCAAGGTTCCCACAGACAAAAGGTTGCGCCCTTTGCCTATTCATGACTGATCAATGTCTAAGTTCAAGTAATACCTCACCGAACCAGGTTAATGCTTGATTTAAGTTCCTTAGCTCGTCAGAAGCAAGGATTCAAGAATGCGCCCCCTTTTCCATACTTGGGGCATCAAGAGTTGGTTAGGTTACTGAGAAACCCTAATCATTAGTGCTTTGGTTATCTATTTTTGCTCAACACTGCACCATGTGCAGCGCTTTCCAAAAAGGGGCATCTGTAGACACCAAAACAGCACCAATCCGATTATGTGATTGCAAACACTAATCGCACTAACACACACAACCCCAGGGCAGCCCCAGAGGTTAAAACAGTGGTTCTAACCACTCACACAATAGTTTTACAAGTCAGAGATCAATTTGGCACCTTTTAGACACTCTGCTACTTATTCGCTCCACCCAGGGACGAGTGCAGATTGGTACTCGTTTCACCCAGAGACGATTACCAGCGCTCGCTCCGGGGTGGGACGAATGCCAGGTTTGACCAAAAAAAGTCAAACCTCGGCGCATGACAACTCAAAACTGCCACTTAGCTCTCCCTTCATGGCATAGGAGGGCGAGTGAGTTCTTTTGACAACTCATATCTGTCAATTAACTCTCCATTCACTGCATGGGAATGAGAGTGAGCTTTTTAGGACAACTCAGATATGCCACTTGACTCTCCCTTCATTGCATGGGAGTGAGAGTGGGCTTTTTCATGACAACTCAAAATAGCTACTTAACTCTCCCTTCATTGCATGGGAGTGTGAGTGAGTTCTTTTGGACATGCAGCAGCAGTTACAGAAGCAGTTATGGAGCCCTTGATCAGGGAGAAGTCTTCTCTTCCCTAAAAAAGCATTCATGCTAAGTAGCACTTTTGCATGTTATTTCAAAGAGACCCCTTGGGTCTATAAAATGGTGAGCTTCCTCACCCAAAAGATATACAGAGAAGGAGCATTTTGAGCGACGAAGTGCTGCCAGTTTACTTGCGATTTGTGCTTTCAACATCCATAATCTCTTAATCGAAAGAGAGGTTATTGGGTGACTTTTGAAGGCACGAATCAAGAACCAAAACCCGATTTTTCTGACCACAATATCCTACCAATTTTCCGACAACACATCACACCAGGTTTCGGACCCATCCCAAGCGGATTGGTGTCGAAACAAAGTTTCACCCGTGGGTGGTTTGCCTTCGGGCACCCCCCGCCTTATTGCCTTTGGTGACTATTTCTTTTGTAGTATTTAGCTAGTTACATGATTATGCTTTTGTCAAGTTTTCAGTTTATTTGGACTCATTTTAACCATCATTATATTTATCTTTTAGGTAACCTTTCATATTCATTCTTTTATTTTTCATACACAGGTGCTACTGATTCTTTGTTTGTTTCTTTGAACGCAGATTTTCAGCATTAGAGGAGCAGCGAGGAATCTACTTTTACCAACACAAGCGGCGGCAACGTTTTGGTTCGCCCATCTTATATGTGGGCACGCGGAAGAAGGAATTCTGAAACAAGTTGTAAAAGACCAACATTTAACGCTCTCCTATCCCCTAAAAAGGAAGGAGACGTATTGTAACACAAATTTGAAAAGGATATCAATAAAAAGGGCCGTATTTTATATTGCTTTTATATCTTGTGTTCATTCATTTGTGTTCTTTCCTTTTAATGCAATTTTGTTTAGTCTTTCCTTTTTCTTCCGGAATCTCGTGTTTTCGAGTAATATATTTCTTTTTGAACTAGTTAATATGAAATTTTCTAGGTGCTTGGATGCTTCACTAGTGGTTGGAGTTGTCATTTCTTTTCCTTTATCAGCTTCTGTGACACTCTCTTCTGGCAGTTCTACAACTCTAACAAGGTTGTCACGTACTTTCACAATACTTGATACACATGCTACTTCTTATTTATTTGGATCTTCAAGTATTGTTGGAAGGGTTTCTTTCATTTTCTCAAGCACCTTATCTAGATCTTCCTACAACTTCTCTTTGATGTATTTTTTTATATGATTGTTTTCTAAAACCTTTGCCTACATTTTTTTTCATTTCCATTGATTTCATCAAACATATCTTTGTTGTATGAATATTGACATCTATGCTCTTAACCTGTGTTTTGCAAATTTTTAAAATTTGACTACAAAAAAAAATTTAAAACTTAATTTGAAAGGGATATATTGAAATTATTACAAATTTTGAAGAAATATAAAAATTTAAATGCAATAAAAAATTGAAATACATTTAAATTTTTTACCTTAGCCAATTCTCTTGTAGTATTAGCAACTGCAACCCTATCCTTATCAGAAGCCCATTGGTTGTAAAATTCTTGGGCTTTAGCATTAACATTCTCCAATATACCAACAACAATATTTAACACATCATAATCATAAGTAAAATCAGATTTAACTATTCCTGATGTAGCTTGTTTTAGGAGGCCATCAAGCTTTTTAGGTTCATATTTGACCAAAGAATAAATAGATTTCATTTTTTCATAATATTTATATCGGGTATTAATTTACCTAATAAGGATCTTTACCCGATAATCCCATTATTTCAACTCTTGCAAATATTTCAACACAAAATCCTTAATTGTTGACTCGGTACTTTAAGCCAATGCAAATTTTCATTAAAATTGACAACATCTTCCTTAGTTTGAGGACCCTAAGGATGAGGGTTGTCTCATTGAGTAGGTGGTACTAATTTCTGCTCAACTACAAGAGCTTCTTCTTCTTGTGTTATATATTTAAGCATATATGTTGCCTTGAAGCCTAAAATGTTGCCCTACAAAAGGAAATCCTCATCAAGTGGAATATTATCCAATCCTTGTCCAGAACATTCTGGTGCTTGTGAATTTGTAGAAAATGTAAATTGAGACCATCCATGCCCAAAAATTTCTACTGGCATGTGTGATCTCTATGGTGTGAAAATCCACGACCAGAACTTCGTGTAGTGCCTTGTGATCTCTGTGAAAACAATCATTTTCCAACACCAAATTGCCCTCACATAGGCATTGTCGGAGGATGTGATGGTTCCTATTGTTGATTTGGTAGAAGTGGTGGTTGTGGTGAAACCGATGAGCGTGATGCATATGGAGGTGTTGGCATAATATGCCCTCTAACTTGTGATGTTACTACTTGAACATGAGAATCAACTGAAAACAATCAAAAACATTTTGTTAGAATTTTGCTTAAAATAAAAAAAATCTTAATTTAAATTAACTACACATAGATTTACCTGAAGATGATGAAATGTGCTACAATTGTCCTATATTGGGGGAGGGGTTGGCAACACTACATTCAGCTTGCAAATTTTATGCATACCTAGGTGTATGAGAAACCCCAGGAGTAACTGCTTGCCTGGAATGTTTGTGTGACCTCTGCATAGGACCAGGTGTTGCTTCAGAGTCTGTGTCTTCAAAATCACCTACTTGTTCTGGTCTATGATCCCAAGTGGCAACAATATGTTTACTCCTTGAATTTTCTACCTTCTCCTACATATATATGAAAATAAAAATTAAAAATGAAATGTGCTAAACTATAAAATAGTATGTTAAGGACAATGATATAGTTATTACCTTCAATTTATCTACTGACATGGCAATAGACTATAGTGTTACATGCACTACAGTTGGTATAGGAGTAGTAAAAAAATTATGAAAACACTCAAAATATAAAACTTAAATAAAGTTTACAGTGCCCACAATGGGCTAAGTCTTGATGGTTACCAGTTGGACAATGTGCAACTCGGACCTGATTCGATCCGAAATATAAGTGCACCAATAAAACTTTTGATTTTTCTTAGACTTAACAATATAAGCAAGTGCCCAAAATGGAATTTTCGTTCTTCCCATTAGAATAAGTCTGCCCTATAAAAATTCGATAATGGTCTTCAAAGTTTTATGGTTCACATCATTGATTGATAAACCTCTTTTTGATTTGGCAACAGAAGCTGCATAAAAAAAATTAGATATCAATTTACAAATTTGAAACATTAAAAATTAATAAAATATAATTAACAATATTTATATCTGCCAAATATTCTGATGAAATACTGTAATTTATTTCAAGATGTGCTTTTTCATCTGGAGAAAGCTACAACCTCGTCGACACTTGAGTAAAACCAATGAATGGAAGACCTATCAATCTATGAATATCTCCAAGGGTGATGTTGATTACCATATTTCTATTTTGTACTTTAAGGTTCACTGTAGCCATGTTGTGGTCATAACTAGATATAATATTTTGTAGGAGAACTTTATCTATTCTAAATTATGGCATGGAAATGAGGTTTGATAAACCTGCGTTATTGATCCACTAAAAGTTCATCCCTGGAGTTGTTATCAGATCTAAAATCAAGTGCATAAAAAATTCTTGAATTTTGGTAGGATTGTGGAAGAGGTATCCATCGTAAGAAGTTGTAAGTCAAAGAAAAAGGATTTGGAATCAAAACAAAAAGGTTAATCATAAAGGTTATCTCTGGTTGTAGTAGACGTAGAAAGAAAATGGAAAAAATGACAGTTGATGCCCTTTTATAGATTAAAAAATAGGGTTGACACATGGCAGCATCGTATTGGATATGCGATGTTGTTGATTGAACATGTGACACATGGTAGACGAACCTTTCTGCATCTGATACAATGTAGTACTAGATTCTATTATGCACTTGATTTTAGATCGGGTCAAATTATGCACCCGGTTGGTGACTGTATCTGAGTATGTATCCGGCCTAAAACTAGAGTAGATTATACATTTGATCAAAGAATGGATAATAATATGCATCTGATCGATAGCCAGAGCATTTTATGCTATCGATCAATATCTAGATTATTGTATGCATCCGGTAGGCAGCCATACCAAACTATGCATTCAGTCGTGACTAGATAGTATCATGCATCTGGTCTGTACCCGAATGCATAGTATGATCTGGTCCATAATCGGATGCATAATATGATTCGGTTATGGATCGGATCATATTATGCATCCGATTATGGATCGGATCATATTATGCATTCGAGTACAAACCAGATCATATTATGCATCCGGTTACAAACTAGATCATATTATGCATTTGGTCCGAGCCCAGATTAAGATTTGGAAAATGTCTTACATTGCCAAACTCCTTTCTCACCTGGTTTGATCAGAACTTTGAATTTTACCATTTTTTACTAATTTTTTTTTAAATTTGAGGTAATTTGCCATGTCATCATACATGTAGTTTTCCAGGATTCATCGGGTTTTCGGAATATATTAGCCATTTTTTTACAAGTACCTTTTGGGTCCTACCTCTTATGCATAACCCTACCTTAGGAATAGTTCTATTCTTTCACCACTATTCACTTTTAGAGGATGTAGTTGAGTATGAAGATTTAATCTAGTAGCTTTATTCTTCCCTTCAAATATTTTTGCTAAGATTTCCCATGCTTTCATAAATGTTCGTATTGAACTAATGTAGGTTTGTATTTCATCTATAATGGCAAAAGTTATTTTATTTGAAAAATTAAATAATATATTATATTTATAGAAACTATATTACAAAGTAAAATGAGTTGGATTGAAATTATGGGAGAAACAATTTCCTCCACCAATCCCTCATCGCTTAAAATTTATTGGTCTCTCTATATTCATGTTGTTTCACTTTGTGGCCTAAATATGATAGATTCATTAGAATCACTAGCTACTCTTCCTATTATGCTATCTATTTGTACCACCTATCACATCCCTTGGATTCTTTAGTAACAACTTACTCCACATATTGCCCTTCCTCTAGTTCTTTTCTTTATTTTGCTAAATAATCTACCACCCTATTTCCATATCGCTTGATACGTGTAATAAAAAAATCCTAAAATACCTTTCAAATATTTTGAACTACTTCCACCTTCCTTCTCTCACCAATTTCTAGCACCTAAAAGGGTCTTATAGGATCAAAGATTCCAACCCATATCTAAGAGTCTATCTCCATCTGTAGATTATGTAAATGGATATTTGCAACTATCATTGATGGTAAAAATATCACCTATCCTTTTGCTTCATTATTTATTATCTCCCCCATATATTCTACTCTCCAATACACCTATTCTCCTTTTCAATTTCATATGGTAAAGCCAAAACCAGCATCCCTAAGATTTTTAGTAGAAGCCCCATATGTTTTTACGTTCATCCACTCTCTAGGAAAAGGTATCCACTATGTTATTTTAGGAGATATCACCTGTGCATCCAACCCTTAGTTGTCTTTATTTTATAGTTATTACAAAGATTTGCTCTCTTTCTCTTCTTTATTTATTTTAATCCTTATCTGTATCCTATTAAAGCAAGTAGTTAGAGTCTTCATAAAATGATATCTTTGTTGAGAGAGCTTTAAATTCATGTTCCTTTGTAGGTTCTTCTAGTTCTTGAATTTCTTGGATCTTGTGAACTAAGTGCCCTTTTTTATTTCCTTATATTGCAATTGAGGATAATTATATTAATTATGTGAAGGATATGGATGCTGAAATTGTTGCTGATGAGGATTATTTTGAATTTAATATTGTCTTGGTTGGAGTTTCCTATTTGATTGGATTCCATAGTTTATCTAATTTTCTTGATTCTGGTTTCTAGGATTGAATCTATAGTAATTAGTACTATTTCCTTTCCTCCTGCACACATGATAATATCTATTATTCCATGGTCTTTGTCCTTTTTATGATGAGGCAATATTTTCCTATGGATTATCTTTTGAAACTAATGCATTTTTAGACATTTCATATTAATTGTATTTTTCACCTCATATTCTTGAAGAATATTTGACTAACTCATCAAAATATGTATCTTTACTTAGAATTTATAAATATGGACCTAAGTGCTTGTAGTTTTCTGGAAGTTATCTGAAGGTTACTTGAAAAAGAAACTTATCTTCAACCTTTTCTCCTAAGATTAATAATTTTCATTTTATATCCGCTAATTTCCTTAGGAATAGTTCTATGCTTTCACAACTATTCACTTTTAGAGGATGTAATTGAGTATGAAGATTTAATATAGTAGCTTTATTCTTCCCTTCAAATATTTTGGCTAATATTTCCCATGCTTCCATAGATGTTCTTAACAAAATAATATAGGGTTGTATTTCATCTCTAATGGAAAAAGTTATTTTTTCTAAAAAAATAAAAATATATTATATTTATAGAAACTGTATTACAAAGTAAAATGAGTTGGGTAGGAAATACGGGAGAAAAAAATCCTCCAACAATTCCTCCTAGATCAAAAGTTACCCATCCCTCTATCTTCATGTTGTTTCACTTCGTGGTCTAACTATGATAGATTCATTAGAATCACTAGCTTCTCTTCCTATTTTGCTATCTATTTGTATCACCTATCACATCCCTTGGATTCTATGGTAGCAACTTATTTCACATATTTCCCTTCCTCCAGTTATTTTCCCCAATTTTCTAAATAATCTACCACCCTATTTCCTTCTCGCTTGATATGTGTAGTAAAAACATTGTAAAATACCTTCCAAATATTTTGAACTACTTCCACCTTCCTTCTCTCAATAATTCCTAACACCTAAAAGGGTCTTATAGAATCAAGGATTGTAGCCCATATCTAAGAGTCTATCTCTATCCGTAGCTTATGTAAATGGAGATTTGCAACAATAATTAATGCTGACAAGATCACCTATCCTTTTGCTTCATTATTATTATCTCCCCCATACCTTCTACTCTCCACTACACCTATTCTCCTTTCCAATTTCGTATGATAAAGCTAAAATCATCTTTTCCAATATTTTTAGTAGAATCCCTATATGAATTTTCCTTCACCCACTCTCTGGGAGGAGGTCTCCACTCTATGTTATTTTAGGAGATATCACCTATGCATCCAAACCTTAGTTGTTTTTATTTTATAGTTATTCTAAAGCTCCATAAAATAGTCACTTACTCCATTTCTATGTTTATTTTCTCATGTGATCTAATAGACAGTGTTTCTATTACCTTACTCATAATCATCTCCCATACTTGCTCTCTTGTTCTATGCTCTGATATAAATATGTGTGCATTTAATTCTATCTATAAATTCCACCATATGAAACTAGGCTTCAACTTCCATACTATTTTCATTATTTGTCTTAAAGTTGCTCTATTTCATTTTTCATAAGAGCTTTCCCAACTCTAAAGAATTTACCAATATTGTCTCATATGCCTCCACAAACTGATACATATGTATTTACTAAACGAACACCCAAAAAAGAAGTGATTCAAGGCTTCTTTTGATTTTCCACACTTAACATATTTTTATGGCCCGTAGAAACCTCTTTTTTTCAGATTATCAAATATCAAGCACTTTCTATGGTTAATCAGCCATGAGAAAATGTTAATTTTTGGCCATCCTTCCTTTTTAAAAATAAATTTCCATTGAAGTGGTGTTGGGGTAATGTAATATCCACAAAATACCTTGTATACCTCCATTGCATTATAGATTTCCAACTTGCTTCCTTCCCATCCAAGAATATTCATCGTAGAACCATCCTAAATTAGGTATCTTTGGGGATGTCTCCATAGTTTTTCATTAGTTTCTTTGTCCCCCTCACTGGCAACTCTTAGGGATATTTCCATTGTAGTAAGTATGTTGAATACATGATTTCATATGGGAAGAGGTTTTCCACCACCCTACCTTTTGGAGCTTTGATTTCCAACTCTCCATCTATGGGGATGTATGAATAATTGGTTGAGATTGGTTCCATGAATCCTCTCAAAATAGAGCATCCCTTCCATCCCCTAACTTCCAATATAGATATGGGTTTATTAACTCCTGGTCTGCTTCCATTATTCTCCATACTATAGATCCATCTCCTTCCACTTTGTGTATTAGGATGTATTTCTCAACCACTCATGGGTAATATTTAGCTTGTAATTGTCTACTCCATGAGCCTCATTAGCTATAATCCATATAGAACATAACTTCCTTGCTAGTACCTTGCTACTTTGGGATACTGATATTATTCCAAATCCTCCTTGTTTTTTTGGTTGACATATCTCCTCTCACCCAACTAGTGCTAAATTTTGTTCTTCCTTTGAACCTAACAACAAAAAATATCTTATGTGTTTATCAATATCTTTCAGAATTCTCTTTGGAGCCTAAAGTATGGAAAATTTATAAACTAGGAGATCTTGTAGCACAACTTTAATCATTGTAAGCTTTCCCCTAGGCTTAGCCATTTGTGTGTCCAATTGCTCAACTTAGATTGAAGTTTGTCAATCATCCCTTTCCACTCCTTGTTTTTTGTTTTCTTTGCAGATAGAGGTACTCCTAAATACTGTATGGGTAAAGGAGTTTCCATGAAGTTCAAAAATAAAATAATTTTATCTCTCACCCTATTTGTTGTATCGAAAAAACTATTTGATTTTTTTCATTTAAAGTTTACCCTGTAGCTTGAGTATACCCATCTAAAATTTATTTTATTGTTTCTTGCAACTAGAAGATTGACTTGACTAATAATATTTGTATCATCCACAAATAGAGGTGATTTATCTCAATATGAGATCTGATTTTCAAACCCCTTAGCTTCCCCTCTTGTCTCTCTTTTTTTAACAATATCCCTAGAACCTTTACATAAAGGATAAAAAGGTAAGAGGAAATAAGGTCTCGTTGCCTCAACCACCTTCCTGCTATGAACATGAGAGAGGGACTACCATTTACCATAAATGAGAATGATGTGGTCTATGTAAAATTTTTACCTAATCCCTCCACTCCTCTGCAAAGTCCATTTTTTATAATATCCTTTACAAAAAATACTAGTCTACTCTATCATAGAATTTAAAAATATCTAATTTAATAAACATACATGGGTCATTTTTCTTGGACATTGTGTGTATCACTTCCTGTGCCACTACTATTCCATCTATGATTTGTTTGCCTTCAACAAAACCACCTTGCTCACTTGAAATTATATTTGGTAAAAAATGTTTTAACCTCTTTGCTATAATATTTTATATCACTAGGTGGGCCATTAGGAATTAAAGTGACAAAAGTATGATTCAAATATTTTAACATTTTCTTACACTATCCAATTTCCTCCAGTTCCTCCACCACTGCTTGGCCCACAATATCCCATAATTTTTAATAAAATTCAATGGGGAATCCATTTGGTCTTGGGGTCTTTCCTGTTTGCATTTTTTGTATGATCTACGATGTTTCTTCTAGAGAAATTTCCTCCATTAATAATTTATTATGTTCTAGTTTGACTAATTGTAGAATTGCCTCTAGTATCTTCTCCTTCCATATTGCATTCAAATTTTCATTTCTACTAAAAAGAGTATGGAAGTACTGATTTGTTATAGTTTTAATTTTACTTCCACTAGTTTTTACCCGATCCATCATATCTATAAGACCTGTAATTCTATTTTATTGTCTTATATCTATTTTTGTCTTATGAAATAAAGTTGTGCTTTGATCCTCCTCATTTAACCATGTAACTTTGGCTCTTTTCCTCCAATAGATCCCTTCTTGTTCTCCCAAATATTCCCCTCTCCTTATAATTTCTGCCACACATTGCAATAGATATTCCGTAATAGTTCTTTGTCTTATCTCCTAAGTAATATTCTCCTTATAATCCTTTATTTCATTATTTTGGATTCTAGTGAGTTTATTCTTGTGTTTACTTCACTCCTTTAGTTGGGTCCTAACATATTTTAGTTGTTTTTTAAGTTTGAATTAGGTTGTCACAAATATTGGTTTCCCTATTTTCCACCACTCCTTTATGTGGTGCCCCAACTCCTCATATTTCACCCACCATAGCTTAAACTTAAAATTTCCTACACCTTTATGATTATCTTATTCTATGATAAGGCTTACTGGAAAATGATCTGAATAAAGTATATCCATTACCATTGATTGATGATTGGTATGCATGTATAGTTGCTCTCCCATGAAGAAACAATCCAAGCAATATTTGATTGTATCCTATTTATTTCTTCTATATTTCCAGGTCATGGAGCTATCCACAGTTGGGATATCTATTAGATTCATTTGACATGTTATTGATGAAAAAAACCTATCCTTTTCCTCCAACATGGATTTGCCTCCTTATTGTTCCTCTATTCTAAGTTTTGCATTGAAGTATATTCCCACAGTCCATTGGTACTTTGGGTACTTGTCTCTAAAAGTTTGTATGGTTGCCCATTGATACCTCTATGCTCTGACTGTCTATGCTCCATATAAATAAACTATAGTCCATTTTTTCCTACTTTCCATTTTGTAACTTGACCATCAACACCCCTCTCGTAGAGGCCCTCCTATCACTAGGAATAGTTAGGGATTCCACATAGTGGTCAATCCACCTAATTTTCCCTATGAAAATTGAGTAAGGATCTCTCATTTTTTCCATATCCTCTTATTTAATTTTTGTAAGCATTTTCCTTGCATTTTGGTTTCCCATAATAAAACTATACCTAGACTCATATCTATGATAATGTTTTTGACTACCTTTTGTATGAGGTGAAGGCCTAAACCCCTCACATTTTAAGTGATTAATATCTTTGATAATTAGGAGAGAAAAAACTATCCATCAATTTTACCTTTCCATTCTAGCTCAAATCTCTTCCTTGTTCCTCCATATTTTCCTTGTTTGACTTACTCATTACATATTGGTTCAGTTTTTGTTTCTTATCCACTTGATGAATCCCTAAAGTAGGGTTATATTTGTTCTTACTTTCTTCCTTCATATATACTTCCTAATTTAAAACTATCCCTTACTCTATTTCCCCTCCTTTTGTCTTCCTCATGGGCTGAATCTCCTCTTCGATGAGAGAGGTTGTGTTTGGTTCTGCTCCTTGTTTATTTAATGACACTCTACTAGAGTATTATTCCTAATATACTAGTATAACTTGATCGGTATCCTCCTATAATACTTCTATTTATAAATCTCCTTCAGTTTCCAAGCTTTCCAGTTGTTTGAATATCTCATATCTATTGTTTGTTCTTCCCACTTTTTCTCCTTTCTCTAGTTGTTGTGCTGATTTCTTTTTTTAGGCCTTATGATTAATTTTTATAATCCCTCAAAGCTTGTTGGGCATTTTCCTTTTTTATTTATTTATCTTCTTCTAAGGATATTGGCCTACCATGTTAATATTTTCTCTTGTCCCCTCTTGTTCAAATTGATGATCCTTAATTATTGGGTACAATCTAGCTAGATTTCCATGAGTGTGGTACACCTACAATTTAAATGGAGTAACCTCATAATCTAGTTGTTGGCACCAGAAAATATCCTAATTTTAGGTCTATCTCTATTGGAAGAGGTTTACTAAGATCCATTTCTACATAAATCCTAGTAAACATTATTGATTCTCCTAAAATTTCTTCTCTTGATCTACCCTAATAATGACCTATTAAGTTGCTTATTTCCTCAAGTACCTCCTCTTTCCAATAGGAAATTTTGATAGTTGATTTTTTTTGGAATATATTCAAAGGAACAAAAGATAAACCTACTTCAAGTGATAGTGAGATTCAAAAGTTTGAAGAAAATGAAGCAAAAGCATTAATGATAATAACTTTTACCATTAGGGCAGAGGCCTCGATAATAATTTCATGCAAAAAACACCATCAAAGAGGATTAATATCATTGGAGTGTCTTTCAATAGTACAGATCATGGCCAAGAATCAATTTCAAAATCTAGGTGAATAGTGTCCAAATCCGGGAGAGGATTTATATTGTTGGAGGCTATTTCTTGGGTAATGCACTCTTTGTTTGCTTTTTGGTTTTGTATGGTGTACTCTTGTAACTTGAAATTCATTTTTATTTGTACTATTATTATTATTTTACATTGGACTTGCAATGGTTGTAATGCTACCTTACTTAGGTTACTTCTCTTATACTAATTGTAGGTGTTTTTTTCATGATTCAAGTGGTACTAGATTTTGTGTCTTTAGACACCTTAAAACTTGACCATTCAACCTTTCATTCACTCTATTTACTCCTTTAACTTTATGATATGGCCACTTTGTAGATGAAATAAGCTTGCTATTGTAGTGTCTTAAGACACTCTAGATTTTGTCCTCTTTTTCCTATGTAGCATAATAGAAATATGCTGCAATAATGCAATGCAAATATATTTTCAATAGTTATAAAAATACCTTAACTTCTACCTATAATTTGAGATCTTTAAATCTCTCTTTTTTCAAGATTTCTCTCTTCCTTGATGAGGCAACTTCTTGCTCTACTACTTGATGGAAAACAATGATTTGATGTTGCCTTCCTTACTAGACAACTCTCTTCTATAATTCCTTTGCTTGGTTAAATTTACAATAATAAATCCATACCTTTAATAATGCAACTAATATGCCCTTTTTTATGGCTTAACTTTGCACTAATTTTCCACATTAACTTAAATACTTAATGCACCTTTAATACCTAGTATGATGCAATAGTAATTTATCCTTATTAATCCTTTTAATTAATGCTTAATCAATGCAACCTTCACTTAAGAGTAATATCTTCTTTGCTTCTAATAGATAATAGGAAGTTGATATTCTTATTTTTCATGAAAAATATCTAATTCCTATTTTTGATGTGCAGATCTTAACCTTATAAGAAACTATATTTTGCGTTCCCTTGAAGAATTTAATATGTAACCTAAACCTTGAAATTTTAAACTCTAAATGATGTTTAATAAAACTTGATAATGAACCAAGTAACTAATATTAAAGTAATGAACCTTTTGCACCAAAGTTGCTTACCTTAATGACCTCTGTAGATGATGGAAATATTGGTGATTAGATTCACCTAAATGCGGCCCTATATTAGATGAAATCATAGCTCTTCCTTATTGTCAAAAAAATTTATTTATCCCACCAATTTGTAGATTTGAAATCCTCAAACTTGCTGCCCAAAAGTTTAGTTTGTTGGATTTAACTCTCCTTCAGGATACTCTATTGAAATCTGAAACTTAGCAACTAATAATGTTGTCCTTATTGCTGCCCTTTCATAGTCAATTTCTCCTTTGAAATGATATCCTTGAATCTCCCAAAATTGGTAGGAAACTCCTCCAAATCACAACTAAGACTGGTCTCCTAGAGGCTTTCAATTTTTTGTTGTAAAATAAACAAACTCCTTTCTCTTAAATAACCTTCAATCCTTCAATGTCAATTCCTAAATATCTCAAATTTTGTGGATTTTATACATCCTTTATCCTTCAACCTCCTTTTCAACTTTTGAATTCAATATTGACCTATCCAATGGCCTTATTCTCAATATTTTGACTATATTGATATATTCACTATTCTCCTCTAAAATTTTGCAAACTCCTTTCCAAATTATTATCCTTTTGGGATTGTTTTTGGATGCCAATAATTGTCTCAAAAACTCCTATCAAGAACTCATTTCTAGTAAATTTCTCCAACGAGTTCTCCTAGAAAATCCTTCAATGGCCTTCTTTAAATTCTTTAATGAGTATTTCCTAACCTTATTACTTGAGACCTCTTCTCTAGGGTCTTCAAATTTCTATAGCTTATCTAGTCTTTTCAATGGAAAATTCCCTTCAATCTTCAACTATAAAGTCTTGCAATGAGATATCCCCTCTTGGATATTTGAAATATACTGGTTCTAAAATCTGGAATATGAATTTTTCTAGTCCTTATCTATCTCAATCTTCCAAAATTGGAAGTTCCTAAATGGGACCTCTTGTTTATCTCTTCAACTTATTGAGTTGTTTTCTCTTATTCATTTAATCTACAATCTGCAGTATTCAATATTCAATGGAGATCACCAACCTCTAATATTATTCTGGAATATTCTCTGGAGTCTCTTATTCTTCAATATACAATAAGGCTCCTCTATATTTTTTTCCTCTTTTGTAATCTACATGTTTGTAATATTGCAATGGGACCTTTTCCTTAGGCCTCGAAATATTGAATCTTTTATTTTTTGCTTCAGGTACTGGATTGATTCCAAAGAAGATATTCTTTCTAGCTCTTTGTAGGAAGCTTCCTAAATTTATTTGAATCTCCTTTTCCTACAACAAAGTAATAGGGTTGTAATGGATGAAACTCTAAATATAGAGATAATAAATCTTGTGGAAAGACTCTAGGCAAATGTAATTTTTAGAAATTTTTAAAATGAGATTTTTGATCTCCTCTCAATATTTCTTGTGGTTCTATCTCTATTTCATATTGATCTATTGTGGCTATGATATAACTATTAGCTTTTAAGGATGTATTTTAAAGCAAATGCAACCACAATAAGTAAAATAAGAAAGCTATGATAACTATATGATAATGACACTATAATATGCAGGAAAACTAGATGATAAACTTTTGTAATAACTCAATATTATGCCATTAATAAAATAAAATGAAAATAGTATAATGCAATGTAATGAAAGAATTTAACACTTCATTTTTTAATGAAGAATTACGTTGTACCTACTCACTAGTCTCTATCTTGACATCATTCCTCTCACTCTCACTATCTCATACTATCAAAGGCCTATATATTGGAAGATAAGTTTCTTGGCATTTACTCTACCCATGATCCTTCATCTACATATCCTATGACTCATGTACATGTTTCCTACATGCACATTTACATCATTGCATATAATAACACTTGTGCATGTATTACATTGCATGAAGTAAATACCTAAAACTTAATCTAAGATAAACTCCTACTTTAGAAATGTATCCAAAGTGATACATTGGCATGTACCAAATAATGTAATATAATATAACACTTCGTCTATCCAATTGATGCACTAGTTTTCCCTTCAAAAAGGCCAAGTCCTCCTTAATTATAATATTTAAAAAAAGGGTTAATTATTTCTTTTAATTAATTATTTTTTAAATACATAGGGGAACTGGTAAAACCATTGGGTTTTGCCACTATAAACCCTAACCTACTAGGTCATATGAATTTAATGGTACCCTTGACCCATGAGGGTCTTAAAATAGGGTAATCAATCAACAAACACTCAAATGCTACCATCCAACCTATCTACCCTAGACCACTAGTTTAAATGAATTAATGGTATCTTGACACTCATGGGCATCGAATTGGGGTAGCCAACCAACAAACTCTCGACTGCTACCATCTAGCCAACCTATCTGGGTATGTTGTGGTTTGAACCTTGGACCTTTCAAAGAGAGGCCAAATCCCCAACCACTACACTATCCTTGTTGGAATTATTTTAATCAATTGTTATATTGCATGAATATTGAAGGGAAAGAAAAAATTTGAATCAAAAAATATTTAATGAAGACTTTATATTTTTTCAATTGGTTATATGGGATTAAAATTAGAACCACCCATATTACATCATCAATTGGTTATATGGGATTGAAATGTTTCCCACCCATATTACATCATCACCACATAGTGGTATTACAACAAAGCTTGAATATTATATATGTATTATTTGACAAGATTGAATTTCGGTCTCCTCCTTAAATGCTAAGAAATCTAACCTAACTAGTTAAGCTAATGCCATTTGATAATGGAAAATTTATATTATGAAGTATTTTTTTTAGCATTTTGAACTTCTTTATATTATTATGTTTCTTGAGTAATAACATAGAGATCATTTATATCATATGGTTTATTGTAGTTCATCATAATGTAAAGGTATTTTTTAATAATTTATTTAAGATTAAAAATAGCTTATTCTTATTTCTAGAAAATTACACAAAAATAATAAGTATACTATTATACATGTGTATATCATTTATTTAAAGAAATTTTAATTATTTATATTTAATTTTTTCATAGGTGCATTAAATATTTTAAAGTTACTATGCATTGTTATTTATAATTGTTTTAGCAAATTATATAGATAATGGTTGTGATTCAATTCTAATAACCAAAATTATTTATGTTATTCCATTACCAAGATTTAATCAAATACATGCATTTTCCAAATGTCCAAGTTGAAATGCAAAGAATCAATGCCTAATGATACCATCATATCATTTGTAGTTTCTAAGCTTCTTATAGAATTGCACTACAATGTATTTCTCTATGTTCATAATATATTATGGTCTCTTTCATGCTACATATGATGACACTAATGCCATAATTGTTGGAGACACCTACGCTTTTCCTTCCATGACCATCATAATTAGAGAGTATTCTATCATCTCATATTAGAGAATTCATCTTAATATGAGTGCAAGGGTACCCATGCATAAGTGTAAGAAGGCATCTATCATCCTCCTCCAATATTGAAGCCAAAATTATCTACTAGGACCAATGTCACTTCCTAGTGTTGGTGGCAACATCAACATTTATCACCATGTAGAAGTGTTGACATTAGAACCAACTTCCAACCTAGGTATAAAATTTAAAGTTCGAATTCCAAAATCTAAACTCCAAAGGGCCTCTCAACACCTTTAAAACACTCTCGACTTTGGATTATTTGCATATTAGGACACTCTCCAACATTAACATCAACACCAACTATTTGATGCCCATATGATTGGTGCCCATCCAAAGATAAAATAACTCATTGGCACTCATACAAATAAAAAAATTGTTGATGTCAAGGCTATACCATCATCTCATGATTGTTGCAATACCCAATACCACTTGTCTACTTTAGGAATTCACACATGGTTTTTAATGTCCAAAAACAAATTCTTTGTTATTTCTTGATTCTACTAAGAGTAATTGGTAGCTATCATCTCACCTATTATCTCTAACACAGCCTTAAATATTCTATAAATGTTTAAAATACTTCTTAAATAATCTTAGAGAAAGTACACTATACAAGACACTAGTTCAAAGTGGAAAATAAGCACAAAGTATCCAAGACAGAAAGCAAAAGTGACTCATCAACCCATATCTTCTTTTTGATATTATTAATTGTATTCTCACATGTCAGGCCATATATCATCGACTAAGATCAATAGATAAATAAAAAATAACATCTCACGAACTAAGATCATAATTGCATCTAGAAGTGGGATCAATATTACTACATCTTTGTACAAGGATCTGACCAACACCATCACATTTCTTCTCAAGGATATGACCTTCATAATATTCACATCCCAACACATAGATACAATTCATATCCTTTTACATTTTTTCTTATGCTTTTAAGTATCTCCTCCTCCCTCTCTCTTTCTTGATATATATATGTATATATATGCCCCTCTCATGGAGGTTCAATGTAACATTCTCTTGTAATGTAAAAGTTATCTTTTAATATCCTCCTCTTATGGGTATCCTTTGTAATATTCTTCTATAATACAATATTGTTAACCTTCACTATTATATTTTTATGTTAATTTTTGAATGTATGCATTCTATTGTGTTCTTTTATATGTTTTATATTATGTTATAGTTGTTAATGTGATTAAAACAATATACTATAGCTTTAATACCTTATTTTAAAATTGTACAATATCTTATATTTACGTTTAATTTATTCTTTACATTATGCCATGTCTACATTGTGCTTTATAAATTATACATCAATATCTCAACTATATTTATGTAGTATTAGCGTCATATAATTTTTGTGATGTAGCTAAGTTCTTTGTCATAGGAAATTTGTGTCTTCCTTCTATTGTAGAACAATCAAGTCACTATGTCCCAGATTTTGAAATGTCACTCTAACTACAATATACAAGATCCACTATTTGGATTTATAAGTTGTCCCACGTGGTTACCATCCTATATCCCATGATGCATGATTCACATATCCCAAAGACTATAATTTTTGGGTTGAAAGTTGGAAAATAGGACATCCAAGAATTTTACCTATTTAATTGGTGAATGAAGGACTACACTACAAGAAAAGAAAAAAATGTTATGACTATATCTTCAACCAATGAACAATAATGATAGATTCACTATAATAAGTGACACAATGGTTTCAAAAACCATATTATTTTATAGATATTATTGAGGACAAGACTATGCTACAATAAATTTCCCTTATAATATCCTCCAAATTTGAAATGCTCCAACTTTACCTCTTTAGGGAACCAAATAATTTGACAAAACAAGACATTCCCATAGGATCTCATATTCCACTTGCACATGTACTTATGACCATCACACAATTATTTCACTCTATATCCAACATTAGTAGGCAAAGATGATATTTTATCAACTAAATCCCCACAAGAACTATAAAAGTATTGGGTTCAAGCCCAAGATTCAAGAATATTTATAACTTCTTTTTTTGTAAGAGCATTGGAATGTTCCACTATATGCATATTACATAGGAAGAAGGTTTTCTTGTATACTATATAACATATATGCATAATAATATAATAAAAAAATTATTATATATATAAAATCAACCATGATAATAAAAGTTATAAATTATAATGGGTAAATAATGTGTTTTTGATAAACACTAAGAAAAAATGTATAATATGGAAAGGAATTGAGTTGGTATGGTAGCCACAGGTGGAATCCAAAACGAAGCTGAATTCTTTATTATGCAGTACAAATATATAATAATACATCAACAGAATCAAGTGAGAGCGTTATAACAAAGTGCCCAACATGGACAACGCTCGATCACGATTAAATGCACACTACCAAAATAACCAAACTGCCTCCTATCTGTGGAAAACAATAAATCGTGAGGTATACTATACCTTCACGTGTACAAAGTGCAAAATATAAAAATAAATATGAATGGAGGACTTAGGCTAAAATGCAGTTCCTAAGTATCCTCAACACTCCTCCCAACCATAGAAGCATTGGACCCCAATGCTCTCAACAAATCTGGAAGGTCACGAGCCATCTGATGGTGAGAGATCCAGTGTGCCTGGTGTGGAAGCTGACCGCGACGGGCGACAAGGTAGGAAGTGGTCGAACCCTATCGAGTCTGACGAGTCTTCATGTCAAAAACTCTATCTGTATCAAGCGAAAGCTGAAAGTCAGGTACCACATCTGCTGGATGGTTGATGACAGGTGCAGTCTCCAAAGTCGAGTCCTGATATGGCTTCAAAAGATCCACATTGACAACATCATGGATGCCAAGATGTGAAGGAAGGTCCAAACGAAATGCATTCTCAGAGATCTGTTGAATGATGGTGTATGGCCCATAGCGGAGAGGCTTGAGCTTGCTATGTGCCTTCTCTGAAAAGCGTCGTTTGTCCAAGTGAAGCCAAACTCTGTCACCAACCTGAAAAGGATGAGGAACGCGATGCCGATCCATCGCTTTCCTCTGCTGCTACTGAGTCCTCTGTAGGATCTGTGTCACCTTAGCCTGGAGGCTCTGCAAATGTTGTATGAAAGAGGTTGCCTTATCTTGCTCCTTCTCCATGTGTGCAGTGGTGGGAGAGGGCAAAGCAAGAGGCAACTCATAAGGTGCAAGTGGCTGAAATCCGAGACAAACCTCAAAAGGTGAATGTGATGTGGAGCTATGAACCGCTCTATTATATGCATGCTCAATGTGAGTGAGGCTCAAATCCCACTTAGCCGGTGAGGTGTGGTGGTAGATCCTCAAACTCTGTACTAGTGTGCGATTCACAACTTCAGTCTGCCCATCTGACTGAGGGTGGAAAGCCATGGAAAAATTAAGGGAAACTCCCAAAATTTTCCACAAGGATCTCCAAAAGTGACCCACAAAACGTGGATCTCAGTCAGAAACAATGCTGGTGGGAAGACCAAAGGATCGCCACACTATCTCAAAGAACAAATGTGCCAAATCAGGTGTTGTACTAGTCTTCCTGCATGGAATGAATTTGGCCATCTTACTGAATCGGTCCACAATCACAAGAACACTGTCATGTTGTCTCACAGTCATGGGAAATCCACTCACCAAGTCCATGGATATGCTCTCCCAAGGACGTGAAGGAATGGGCAAAGGAACACTCAAGCCCAACTTCCTATTTGTTGATTTGGAGCGACAACATACGACACACTATCTCAAAAATCGTAGGACATCTCTCTACATGTGAGGCCAGTAGAAGAACCGCTGCAAGTGGTGGAGTGTTTTCTGTTTCCCAAAATGACCTCCATAAAGAGTTGAGTGGGCTTCTTTTATGAGAGAAACCCTATGCTCCTGTGGTACACAAAGTTTGTCTAGCTTGTACAAAAGTCCATCCTTCAAGTGATAGTCCTGAAAAGGAGTGAGGTTGGAAGATGAAGGGTGTACAAGATGATGGTGCACCTTGCTGAAATCTGTATCAAGAGCATAAAGAGGTGGCCAAGTCTGAAATCCAATATGGGAGGTAGTCACAATTGTTGTCAAGGTTTGAGCCATGGGTGGACGACTCAAACAATCAGCCACTGTATTAGTTGTTCCTTTCTTGTACTTGATGACCAAGTGGAACTGCTGCAAGTAAGTGGCCCACTTCATGTGTCTAGCCTCTTCAATCTTGGTTTGTGACTGAAGAAACTTGAGTGGCATGTGATCTGTGTGGACAATTGTTTCTTTCCCAAGAAGATAGTGTCTCCAATATTTGATGGCTTGGACCAAAGCATACAACTCTTTGTCATATGTGGAGTAGTTTCTTTTGGCAGCTGAAAAGGTCTCGGAATGATATGCCACAGGGTGTCCATCTTGCTTCAAAACTGCTCCCATCGCAAACTGTGAGGCATCTGTCTCTATCTCAAATGGATGAGAAAGATTGGGGAGTACAAGAACAGGGGCAGTGCACAGTTTGTGTTTCAAGGTCTCAAAGGCTTGATCATGTTCCTTGAGCCAATGAAATCTAACTTTGGCTTTCGTGAGATGATGCAAGGGATGAGCAATGGTAGAGTAGCCAGGTATGAACTTACGATAGAAATTTGCAAGTCCAAGAAAACTCCTAAGATCAGTGACAGAGGAGGGAGTTGGCCAATTTTGAAGTACTTCTACCTTTGCGGGATCAACATTGATTCCTTGCTGATTTATTATAAATCCAAGATAGGAGATTGAAGTTTGAGCAAATGAACACTTAGGAAGGTTAGCAAAAAGTTGGTTCTTCTCAAGGGTGTGGAGAACCTGATCTAGATGCTGCAAGTGTTCCTTCCAAGTAGTAGAATATACAAGGATATCATCCAAGTATATGATCACAAAGTTGTCTAGGCAATCCCTAAACACTTCATTCATCAACCTCATGAAGGTTGCAGGTGCATTTGTAAGACCAAAGGGCATCACCAACCACTCAAAGAGCCCAAATTTAGTCTTAAATGTTGTTTTCCAAGTGTCTTCTGCTTGAACCCTTACTTGATGATAACCACTCTTAAGATCAATTTTAGAGAAAAATTTTGCTCCTTGAAGTTGATCTAGCAAGTCATCAATGCGAGGGAGAGGATATCTATTTTTTATGGTTATTTTGTTCAATGCACGAAAATCAATACAAAGTCTCCATGAGCCATCCTTCTTAAGCACCAAAAGAATGGGGGAAGCACAAGGGGAAGTGCTAGGCTGAATGAATCCTTTTGCCAACAAGTCCTCAATTTGACGTTTGATTTCATCCATTTGTATTATTGATTGCCTGTACATAGGTGCATTTGGAAGTGAAACTCCTGGAATTATGTCAATGTTGTGATTGATATCTCTCTCTGGTGGTAGAGTGGTGGGTTCATTAAACACAACTTGATGTGATTGCAAAATATTTTGAAGTGAAGCATTCTTTGTGTGGAACTTAGAAGTTTTTGTTTGACCTTCTTTTTGTGTGGGTCTTATGAATATGAGTGCCAACTCTTGTGCTTGATTTACTGCTTTGCGAGCTTGCCTACAACTTAGCACTAGATTAGATGTGTCCTTAGTGCATTCCACCAGATATTGTTTGTTATCCAGTTCCAATGTGTAGGTGTTCTTTTTAGCATGGTAGATGGCATTCCTATCATATTGATAGGGTTTACCCAACAACATTCCACAACAATCCATGTCTGTGACATCACACTTAACCTTATCCACAAATTTGTCACCAAAGGCAAAGGACACGGTGCAAGTGTGTGTGATGTCTGAAGTAGAGTCAACATCCTTCCACCCAAGTGCATAGGGTTGAGGATGTGGTTTGGTGGGGAGCTTCAACTTCTTTACAACGGATCTCGCAATCAGATTTTTCTGCGAGCCGTTGTCTATGATACAATCAACAGAAACATTGTGTGTAAGGTGGGCCTTAGTGACAAACAAATGGTCACGACCCCCATGAGCAGAAACATTTGTCATAAGGGTAACCTTATTGAGTTTACCCTTTAATGCAGGATATTCTTCTTCTCGCCCTGTAGCCACAATGGGACCATCTTGTGTGTCCTCATTTGACTTTACAAAAAGGGCCTTCTTCTTTTTTCTTGCAAGTATAAAGCATTTTGCTTTGGTATGACCATTCTTTTTACAATAAGTACAATACAATGTGGAAGAAGAAGAATTTGTAGAACTAGAAGAGGAAGAGTGGGATTGCAAAGAATGGGGAGGAGTAGAAGAATTGGGGGGTGAGTTAGAGTTCTTCACCTTTTGTTGTTGCTGATTTGAACCCTTGGATGAGCTCTCTTGTGCCTGTCGTGCTTTGTAGGAACCACCAATTTTCTCCTCCGCCAAGCTGGCATGTTTGAATGCTGATGACAATGTGACAAATGGAATGAATTTCAACTCCCTCATTATAGGATCATGCAACCCACTTACAAATTTCTCAATAAGCTCTTCGATAGAAGAAGTGATACCAGAAAGAACTCTAAGCTTATTGAACTGAAAAATGTAATCAGAAACTGGCATATTAAAACCTTGCTTTAACCTATACCATTTGATCCTTAGATCGGCCTGGTAGTTAGGTGGAAAAAATGTATCCTTCAAAAGTGTGACTAACTCTTTCCAGTTTGTTACCTTAGCTTTCTCATCTGAAACAAGCATCTTTGCTAATCCTGTGAGTTTTATCATGGAAAAAGGTACTCTTTCATCTTCAGGAACCTCGGCATACTCAAACCAAGTTTCCATATCTAGGATCCAAGTGGACAATACGTCAGGATTCCTGGATCCATCATAAGGTTTTATATCACACTTTGCTTTGTTGGAGTATTTGTTGTTGTAGATTGTGACATCATTTTTGACAGTAATTTCTTTCACCCTATCCATCAAATCTCCTACTACAGTGGCGATGTTTGCCACTTGTGTTGCAAGATCATTTGCCATTTGTTGTCTAGTGTATGCCAGTATATGAGGGGTTTTCAAAAGAATTCAAACACAATTGTTTTTTTTTTTTTCAAAATTTGCAATTTAGGGTGAGTTTAAGTGCAAAAGAATCAACTTTTATCTCCCACTCTTAAAAAAAAAATAGCACTTTAAAACTCAAAATATTCCCCTTAAGCAAGTATTGTTGGCCAATTTTAGTGAAAATAATAATCTTTTGCAAAAGATGAAAATGCAAAAAATTAAAGGACAATTTTCACCTCCAATTTCTCAGCAAAAATTAGGGATCTGGTGGTCAACAGGTCGTCAAACTGTCAATCTAGACTGTCAAACAGTCAATCTGGCCCGTCAAATTGGCAATCTCAGTGTCAAACAGCATCGAGAGGCGTCAAACAGGTGTCGCGGGCATCAAACAGGTTTCGCAGACCGTCAAATATCGTTGCGAGCCGTCAAAATCATCGCGGGGCGTCAAACCGCGTCGCGGGGGCATCACACGGTTTCGCAGACCGTCAAATAGCGTCGCGAGCCGTCAAAATCATCGCGGGGCGTCAAACCGCGTCGCAGGGGCGTCAAACGACGTCGTCGGGCGTCAACTGGGGCGTCACCGGCGTTGGGGCGTCAAATTTTTTATTTTTTTAATTGCCGTGCATCTGCTTTCCACACAGTCCAATGTATGGTTTAATTTTTTGAAACCTTAGTACATTGGACGCGCACCCAAATCATTGGCCCCCTTTCACCGACAATGAAAAAATGAATTTTTTCTTCGCGAATGATTTACGATCCCTTCCAATGGTTTACCAACACGGCAAGGAATAATATGCAGCGATTAACCCAACATACAGCTCTTCGCAGTGGATTACGCAAACGTGGAAATTATCACGCAAAACTGCAACTGACGTCTCCACTCTCTCAGATGGTGTCCGTCGGATTTTAACAACCTTCGCCAAAATAGCTTTGACGTGGTTTTACTTTCCTTTTCTTGCCTGAATATCCTGCCATTTGGAGAACACGTCGGCCGACAATAAAAATCAAAATGAAAACCTTAGTGTTACTTAAGGTTCCGCCTCGGCGTAAAGTGTTTTACGCTGAAAAACTTTCAAGCTCGCAGGTGAGCCGGATCTGTGCGATTCTATGCCTGCAACGAGGCAAAGGAGGTTACCCGTCTGGGTCAACCCTCTGACGTTTCTGTCAGGAAAAAGTGTAACACGAAATGTTTTCTTGAGCTTCGCCAAAGACGATGCGATTGGCAATGAAACCAAATTCACGCAATCGCCAACAACAACAACAGGATCTTTTCCTTGTCTCTGAATACCACTGATATGGACAGGACCAGCAAGAGAACCCAAACAAAGCTGAATTCTTTATTATGCAGTACACATATATATAATAATACATAAACTGTAATCAGGTGAGAGCGTTATAACAAAGTGCCCAACATGGACAACGCTCGATCACGATAACATGCACACTGTACTATCTGCCAAGGAAATCAAAACTGCCTCCTATCTATGTAAAACAATAAATCGTGAGGTATACTATACCTTCACGTGTACAAAGTGCAAAATATAAAAATAAATATGAATGGAGGACTTAGGCTAAAATGCAGTTCCTAAGTATCCTCAACATGAGTTGACCTAGATATCATCCTTATTTAAAAATAACAATGTTAATAGTGTTTTATGTTACAAAAATGAGGAAAAACATGGTCATCTAATGTTTGAGTGAAAATCTACGTATCAAATTTTGGAGAGATGGTTTTTAGCTTATAAAATTTGAGCCTATTTGGAAAATATAGAAGAGGAATTTTTTTAATATTAAAGCTCTTCATATGAGGTGGAAGCTTGGATTAAAATTTATTTTATGACAATTACGGGTAGGGAGAAATGGTAATTTTTTTTAGAGAAACATTTTCATCCTTGGATAACATTTGGCAAGTCATTTGGAGCAAAGTCACAAAAACTATGATAGTTAATGCTAAAAAAGAAACTCAGGATGATATAGGGATGACGGAGAATGAAGCTAAAGTGTAGGAGAGGTAGGACAAAGGTAGTTGGAAAACATCCCTAGAAGGTAAGATTAAATTTAATATTGATGGAGTTGTAAAAGGTAATCCTAGTAGAGTTGAAATTGAAGTGATCTGGTGGAATCATGTTGTGACAATGCTCCAATGGGAACTATAGGGCTTGGGCAATGCCATGAAAAATGAAGCAAAAACTTTAGTTGTTAAATCTGCTTCTATTTGGGCAATAACACAAGGCTATAGGAAGATAATCATAGAAATAGATTCTCAAATCTTGGTAGGAGCTCTGAATTGCACGAGGAACTTTGCTTTGGATACATGGAGGTTACGGATTCTTATCACTCAAATTAAGGAGTTGTGGAGGGAATTTTATGATGTGATCCAAATTTATGTGTGTAGATATTTGAATACAATGGTAGACTTCTTGGCTAAGATGGGTGCTAATAAAGAGATAAGGGTTTAGTGTCATAGTGGCATGACTATTTTAGGTGAAAGGACTAAGCAGGTTGGTGAGAAAATCCAACATTTGACTAATTTGGACAACCAATGCAAACATATGGTTTAGGAGATTTGGTTCCAATGCAAATTTTATTTTAGTGTTGTAACAAAAAGTGGTTAGTTCTTAGGATCTTGGGCTTTAGAGTTATTGAAGTTTTTGGGAAAGTTAAAAAGAAGAAATAGGTGCTCTTGTTGACTAAGGTTGAACAATCTTGTTCCAACTTGTAAGTGTTCTAATATAATTAAAAAAAACAATGAGGTTTGGTAAAGTAGTGAGCAATAGTAAGATATTTTTTATTAAAGATACAACTTTGGTTTTAAATATGCAACATCATAATTAAATACATAATAGAGGTGTTCTAAATGAGATGCAACATTTTCTTTTTATTAAGCATACAAGTCTAGTACAAGTTTAGGTTTTATGTATATGTATAACATCTTATTAAAAAAATTAAAAATACATGTTTTATTACATTACATCGTGGTATTATAATAGTTTGATATATATATATATATATATATATCATTCAATAAGATTCAAACCTTGTTTTCTTTTTTAAAAGTCTAATGACTTTTAATTATAAAACTATATGTTTTACTGTATATGTTTTCATTTATTACTAAAATATAATATACAACTTTATTTTATTAAATTCAACCTTTAAACTTTTCAAGTAAAATCTACTAGAATCTATCAGTTTAATATACTATACTTTTTTTATCAATTAAATATATTATATTAAAAAGGGGTTTTGATAGGATCCAAAACCTGATTACAAAAGGCAAAATCAGCCCACAGGAGCACTAACAAGAAGCAATGAAGCAGCATAAGGCAACATAAAAACAAAATTTGAGGTAATCCTCAACCTGGATTTAGAGCAAAAGCAAACTAAAGGCTATCCTCATCTATCTCGAAGAGAAGGAAAACAGAAAGCATAGAGAAAAAGGAAACTCAAACACTGAAGAAAAAACCACAACCATCAGTTTTTATCAAAAGCAGGCTTTGTAGTGAGGTCATGCAGGCTTGCAGTGAAGAAATTCATTTCAGCATCATTGCCATTAATAGGAGAAACCTCAACCTTGACCTTCTTATTCCTTTGTTTGGCATCAGGCGCATTAACATCACTTTCAGAGAAAGATATTCTGAAAAAAACATAGACTCCGGACATTGCGTAAATCAACAAGTTGGACAAAATTATTAGAAGTGGATTTGATAATATACTCCTGCAAACAAATATTAGGGTCATCCTTAGTATCTTCATCAGAGTCAATGACCATAGAATGATGTTGCTTTACTTTGTTCTTCAGCCACACAAAAACACGAAGAGGTTTTTGCTCAAGTTCAGTCTCCTGATATAGTTCATGATCACTATCACTCTCTGTGTTAGTGGGAGCTTTTCTAACCCTTTTTTTCATTCTAGCCACTTTCTCAGCAATTTTCTGTTTCTTAGCAGAAAGTTTAATGTACTATACTAATGATGATCATTTAATAAAATAAATGCATGCAAGATTCAATTTTATTGGAAAAACTTTGATAAGTTTAAATACCATTTATGATCATCGTTAATAAAAAGTCGCTTATAAGTGTAGGTTCTATATACATGTAACATCATTATTATCTTAAAAAAAAATAGTAGCAGTTGGACTACGTGGGATGCAAGATTCCGTCTTATTGTATTTTCTGCCACCAACGCGTATGATCTTAATCCAATAAAATAAAATAAGAATATTAAATGGCAAACATCATAAATTGTACTCTATGGTTAGACGAACTGAAAGTGGGTAGAGGATGAACTCTTCCAAGGCGTATGATCTTAATCCAATATAATAAAGTGAGTAGAGGCCGAACTCTTCCATGTCTGCCATGTCTGCGACAATCCCTTTGATATAAATATACTAGCTGCTAGACCACCATTCTAGATAATCAAGGAAATTATTTAAGAAAGGACTTTCATGTCATATATTTTTTTTAAGCATACAAAATCAAGTTTATATGTGTTAAATAAAAAGTCTTAATTATAAAGGGTTTATTGGCATAAGAGCACAAGACTCCACATAGGTTGAATGCGGCAGAAGTGTAGGGAATTAGTACGAAAGTTACAAATCATTAGTTATAGTGGTTTATTATAAGGGTATTAGTGTTTCCAATGTCTCAAATAGTGTCTTTTCACTCTTTCAAAAGTATATAAGTGAAAAAATATCAAGAAGCTAGTTTCGAGTATAAGTCATGAGTATGAGTGTGAGTTAAATGGAAGTGTTAGTTTGAGCCTTATTAGTTAGTATGGAAGGAAAGTCATATTTAAAAACCCTAATGGAAAGTAAGGATGCTCTAGGTAACGAAATATCTTAAAAGTCTTACTATAAACAATATGATTGAAGAGATTAATGAAGATGAAAAGTGTTGGTGGAAATGAAAAAAAGAAAAGAATACAAAGCAAAAATTGAAGGTGAGATGCAACAAAAACTCAACAATGAAAAATATTGTAGTTTCGGAAGACTCGGAAGTTTTTATTAAAAAAACATTGTTGAAAACTGTTACGAAATCATGACCACTCAGGAGCAAAGGTACGAAGGTCCTAAAATGACATGAAATCACAACCAATGATTTAGCATCAGTTGTGCAAGTCAGCTTGGTTAATAAGGAGTAGAGGTCGAAACTGTCGCGATATCACGACTCATAGAAATAAGGATTTTTTCCAATCAAACTTGCTGACCATGCACTTTAATAAAGACGATCGTGCAATTGTCACAGATTCTAACACAAAAATTTCACGGATTTTAACTTTTCAACAAAGGAACATGAGTCAATGTCGAGTCTTATGCTTCAAATTCTGGGACCCACGATTTATATAAAGAACACGAGAGTCTCTATACATGCATTAAACAAAGATGATAAAAGGAGAAACTAAAACTGTATTTTAACCTTGCTCTATTAATCAACAGGAACACTCGTAGTGCTCTCAAATGCAAAATATATTTCATATATTGATTAAAATACAACAGACTGCTATTGTAGTGTTACAATGCCAAATAAAAACTTATACCCGTGTGCTTCTACTCTGGAAGCTTACATACATCTGCAAATAATATTGCAGGATGAACACACACACAGGAATGTTGAAGACTATGGCTTCAGCTCCTTGTACTTCAAAGTTGATTTTCTTCTCCTCTGCTCTTCTCGGCTTCTCTGTTCTTCTCCAACCCTCTGCTCTGATTTTCTCTAACTATGACAAAATACCAGCGACACAAATATATAGCTGGGTTTTTAGGAGAGAAGCGAGAAAACTGCACCAACTGTCTGACAATCATTAAATGCAAAAATATAGTGCCAGAAGACTTTCCATACGACTATAATTAAATGCGAGCTACCAGTAATTAATACGAATATATCAGGATCCGATGAATGGTGTAGAAGATCAATTATGTCAGAAGGTGTCAAATCTGGTTTAATTTTCTAACACCCTCCTTTAAACCATATTTCATAAAAACTTTGACATCGAGCATTTCTCTCAACCTGTTGAAGTCTTCCTCCTTCAAAGGTTTTGTGAAAATATCTGCAACTTGCTCTTTGGACTTGCAAAACAGTAACTCAATTTCATTAAATTTCACCAGCTCTTTGATGAAATGGTAGCGGATGTCAATATGCTTGGTTCTACCATGAAACACTGGATCCTTTGATAGTGCTATGGCAGAATTGTTATCACAAAATATAGTTGTTGCCCCTTATGGTGGATGATTTAGTTCACTCAAAACTCTTCTCAGCCAAACGGTTTGGCATGCAACTGAGGTGGCGGCAACATACTCTACCTCAATAGTTGTTAATAGTATAATAATTGGTTGTTTCTTTGATGACCATGACACAACACCTGATCCAAGATGGAATGCATATCTGGAAGTGCTCTTCCTATCATCTATACTAGTCCAATCGCTATCTATGTAGCCAACAAGTTCAAGTTGGTCTTTTCTGGCATAGTAGATTCCATGGTTTCTAGTCCCATTGACATAATGTAGAATTCATTTTCCCTGCTTTCTAGTGAGTGTCCTTTGGTGACTCCATAAACCTGCTTATTAAACTCACTGCAAACATCAAATCTGGTCTGGTTGTAGTCAAATACATCAGGCTTCCAACTAACCTTTTATAGAGAGTTGGATCAATACTTTTACTGTAATCAGTTTTGCTCAATTTCAGGCCTGTTGCAACTGGAGTGATGGCAGGTTTGTTGTCCTCCATCTTAAACCTCTTCAAGAAATCCTTTGCATACTTTCCCTAAGAAATGAAGATACCTTCCATAGATTGGGTAACTTCAATTCCAATAAAATACTTCATCAGCCCCAAGTCCGTCATCTCAAACTCTTTCTTCATGGTTGTTCTAAACTGTTCAAATAGCACATTGCTATTGCTAGTGTAAATCAGATCATCTACATACAAGCAGACTATCATCATCTCCCCCTCTATATTTGTTTTCATGTACAAAGTATGCTCATATGGGCATTTTATGAACCCATTCTCTTGAAAGTATGCATCAATGCGGTTGTACCAAGCCCTGGGTGCTTGCTTCAACCCATACAAGGCTTTATTCAGCTTTAGGACCTTGCCTTCTTGTCCCTCCAGCTCATAGCTGGGTGGCTGGTCTATGTAGACCTCTTCTTCCAACACTCCATTCAAGGAATGTAGACTTAACATCCATCTGGTAAACATTCCAACCTTTTTGGGCTGCCAATGCCAGAATCATTTTGACTGTGTCAAGTCTTGCTATAGGTGCATATACCTCATGATAGTCAATCCTTGACTTCTGTTTGTAGCCTTTTGCAACTAATATGACCTTATGCATTTCAACTTCACCTTGGGCATTAAACTTTGTTTTGTATACCCATTTGACCCCAATGGTCTTCTTGCTTGGAAGATCCATTAATTTCTAGGTCTAATTTTTCTCTATTGCCTCTATCTCATCATCCATAGCTTTCACCCATTGTCTATTCTGAATTGCTTCTTCAAATGTAATTGGATCACACTTAGAAAATAAAGCAAAATCAGAATGTTCTTCATCAGTTTCATTTCTAGTTACCTCATAAATATCTTGCAAGCTCCTTGTCTTTGATGGTGTCTTCAAGTTGGAGATTCTTGTTGCAAGTGGAGGTGACTGGGATGATGAGGTTGTGCTACTGCTAGCACCACTGTTACTGCTTGAAGCTATAGGTGGATGTACTCTATTTTCTTCCACGTCCTTGGACTCAATAATTGTTGGCTCTAGCTGGCCAGTCTTTGATTTCTAGTTCCATGCTTCATCTTCTAGGAACTTCACATCACGACTTATAACCAGTTTCTTTGTGATAGGATTATACAACCTGTAAGCTTTTGATTGTTCACTATAACCAGTGAAGATGCATTTCTCTGCTTTATCATCCAAATTATTTCTCTTCTCATCTGGAACATGTGCATATGCAATGCACCCAAAAACTCTTAAATGAGCCACATTGGGCTTCTGGTTGCTCCAAGCTTCTTGAGGAATTTTGTCCTTCACACTTTTGGTGGGACATTTGTTTAGCAGATAAATTGCACAGCATACAACTTCTGCCCAAAACTCATGTGGAAAATTCTTTACCTTCAACATACTCATTGCCATCTCCATTATGGTTATGTTCTTCCTCTCTGCAACACCATTCTGTTGTGGTGTGTATCTAGTTGTAAACTGCCTTCTAATTCCATTTTCTTTGTAGAAATTATGAAATTCATTGGAGATGTATTCACCTCCTCCATCTATTTTGAGAGTCTTCACATAGTAACCGCTTTGTTTTTCAACCAAAGCCTTAAACTCCTTGAATTTATTGAAAGCCTCTAATTTTTTTTTTATGGGATACACCCATGTCCTCCAATTGAAATCATCTATGAAAGTCAAAAAATATTTATTTTTGACAAATGTGCTGGTTTGCATAGGTCCATAGATATCTGAATGCACCAACTCCAATGGTTGTGAAGCTCTCCAAGACTATCCTATAGGGAATGCATCCCTATGTTGCTTTTCGACTAGACAACCTTCACAAACTTGATTGGGTTGCTCTATGAGGGGTAAACCCTTCACCATCTATTTCTTGTGCAACAGGTTTAGGCCACTAAAACTTAGGTGACCAAATTTGAGATGCCACAACCAGGTAGCATCTTTCACAACTGCACTAAATGAAAGCAATAGTTCATTTTGAATTTGCAAGGGAAATATTTTGTTCTTTGTCATGGAAATTGTTGCTACGAGCCCATTCTCTTTGTCCCGAATGATACAAGATCCATTTTTAAACTGCATAGTGTGCCCATTCTGCACAAGCTGTCCAACGCTTAGCAGATTATGTTTCAACCCAGGCACATAGTACACATCAGAGATGTTCTTTATTTCACCATGCTTGGTATGGATAATGATCTTTCCTTTGCCCATGATAGGTACCTTGCTATTGTTCCCCATTTTCACTTCATATTTAATGGTTTCATCAAGCTGTGAAAACATATCTCTATTCCTAGACATGTGGTTACTACACCCACTATCAAGATACCAGGTGTTCTTTTGGCTCTCTTCATTAGTACTGCAAGTTAACAACATATTCCCACACACATCTCTACTTTCTACATTTTCATTTTCATTTGTGTAGTGGGCTTGTTGTTTATTATCCTTGGCCAATTTATTTCTACACTCATAACTAAAATGGCCAAATTTCTTGTAGTAATAACATTGAATTTTTTATTTATCATACCTCTAATTTGATCCTCCTTGCTGATTTCTACTATTGCCTCTTCCTCTGGCTTGATGAAAATTGCAGCTGGTCTCTCCATAATTGGAGTTTGTCCTTCCTCCTCTCTTGTGGCCTCTTCCATGCTTTCCTCTATTACTCTGTCCTCTTCCTCCTTGAGAACTTGAGGTGCCTTGGTGAGATTCATCTCTTCTACTATTGTCTCAAAATGAGACCTACGATTTGAAGGCTTGCTCCAATGAGGACTGAGATGATCGACTTAGTCTCTGCTCATGTGTTTGTAGAGAACCCATGAGCTCATATACAAAGAGGGTTGTCAAATCCCTCGATTCTTCAATCGCTATCACAACTGAGTCAAACCTTGCTAGTAGGCTTCTTAGAATTTTCTCCACAATTCTCTGATTATCCATGTTCTCCCCATTCAACCGCATCTGGTTGATGACATCCATGGTCCGGGTGAAGAAGTCACTCATGGACTCTGATTCACTCATATGCAAATTTTCAAACTCCCTTCTTAGCATCTGTAACTTCACCAACTTCACTTTGTTGGTGCCCTGGTAAGATTTGACAAGTATTTCCCATGCCTACTTTGATTTTGTTGCTGCTGTAATTCTCGAGAAAATGATCTCTTCAATTGCTTGCATTATATAAAATAGTGCCTTCTGATCCTTCTTTTGATTCTCCTTTAACAAGTCTGAATCTACTTGGGAGAGAGCGGCCAATGTTGTTGCATCTGTTGGTTTTGGATAACCACTCCACCAAGTCCCATAGCTCCTGAGACCCAAATAAAATCTTCATTTGAATGCTCCAGTAATCATAATTTTTACCATTAAATCATGGGATCTGCAACTATAGAAAATTCCCTATTGAAGCCATTGTTTTTTATCTTCCATGGGTAGGGGCTAGCTCTGATACCAATTTGAAGGTCAAACATAGTGAAACTCAATAAAAATGCTACATTTTCAAAAGACTCGGGAGTTTTTATAAAAAAAATAAGTTTTTAAAACTTTCATGAAATCGTGACCACTTAGGAGGTCCCAAAATGACGTGAAATCATGACCAATGATTTAGCATTAGTTTTGCGGGTCATATTGGTCAATAAGGAGTAGAAGCTGAAACTGTCGTGATATCAGGACTCGCAAAAATAAAGATTTTTACCAGTCAAACTTGCTGACCATGCACTTTAGTAAATATGGTCATGAAATCACAACTGATTCTAACACTTAGAAATTTCATGGATTTTAACTTATCAACAAAATAACAAGACTCAATGTCAAGTATTATGCTTCAAATGCTAGGACCCATGATTTATATAAAGAACACGAGAGCCTTTATACATGCATTAAACATAGACAATAAAAGAAGAAACTGAAACTGTACTTTAATCTTGCTCTATTAATAAAAAAGGAACACTCATAGAGATCTCAAATACAACATATTTTTCCTATATCGATTAAAATACAGTATATCTGTGTGCCTTAAACATAGACGAGAAAAAGAGAAAAGGAACTGTACTTTTATTTTGTGTTACAATGCCAAATAAAAACTTATATCTGTGTGCTTCTACTCTGGAAGCTTACATACATCTGCAAATAATGTTGTAGGATGAACATAAACACATGAATGTTGAAGATTGCAGCTTCAGCTCCTTGTACTTCTAAGTTGATTTTCTTCTCCTCTGCTCTTCTCAGCTTCTTTGTTCTTATCCAGCTCTCTGCTCTAATTTTCCCTAACTACGACAAAATACTAGCAACACAAATATATAGCTGGGTTTTTAGAAGAGAAGCAAGAAAACTCCACCAACTGTCTGACAGTCATTAAATGCAAAAATATAGCACTAGAGGACTTTCCATACAACCGTAATTAAACGTGAGCTACCGGTAATTAATATGAATATATCATGATCCGACAAATGATGCAGAAGATCAATTATATCAAAAGGTGTCAGTTTAATTTTCTAACAAAAACAAAGAAAAAAATCATAAAAATATTATTATGAGAAAACAAAATGAAATAACAAGTATTAACAAGAAACAAAACTATCAAATGGCAGCTCAACTGATTAGATTCCTCAATATTAAAAAATGAGACCAAGGTTCAAATCTTGACAAAAAATACATGAATAATATTCAAACTTTGTTGTAACAACACTATATAGTGGTGATGTAATACACCGGAGAACATTTCAATCTTGATAATATATTAATATAACTGAGACTGTTTCAACCCATATAAATTAAATAATGAAAATATGACGTGGATAATGAAACCATATGCCGCCATGAAAGAGGAGACAAACAAAATCTATGTCGTCTGAAAGAGATTCGAATAACAAAGGTTTTGATGTGTTATACTTTTTATGTCGGCCTTAAATGTCAAAAGCCTTATCGAAATCAGGGGAGAAATACGCAGTCAAGTCAAGAATTCCTTAAGATTTTAGGCAGCAATTTAAAATGCGAAATCCATCGTAATTTGGCGAAAGAAGAGAAAGGTTCGAAACTGCCTGAGATTTTTCATGTCCTTAAAAAGAAGAGAAATTTTTAGCAGTGACAGAGAGAGATCTTCTTTGGAGAGGTTTCGATTTAGGGCTGGAAATAGCTACTACAGAGAACATCTCGGAAGGAAACGTCAGCCCAAGAGATGTGGAGGGTCATAGAATCGAAAGCCATGCTTCATCAACAGTGGCGTCTTTCATGTCAGTTGAATTTGTTAAGAAGGTCAATCTTACCCTTTGAATTGTATCTTTGAATCCCAATCTTCAATATCATTTTCATGGTTTCTAGTCCGGTTTTTTATAGTCTGGTTTTTTTTTTTTTTGAAATAGGTGGGAGCATAATTCATAGGGACTTTCTTCATGATATTTGTAGGTTGCGGATCAGTTTTGATCGACAAGAAGACCGATGGCTCCATCACTCATCTTGGGGTGTAGCTTGTGTGGGGAATGGTGGTGATGATACTCGTCTACTCCCTTGGTCATATTTCTGGGGTGAACGATTTCACAAATTCTTCTTTTGTCGAAGTCTGTCAACACAAACTGCGCAGGGCGGACGGCCAGCTCCAAGCTTCGAGAGCGAAGTGCGGACGGCGCCGACCCACGGGCGAAGTCCATCACTCTTGAGTGCAGTGCGGACTATGCTGGGAAATGGGCGAAGTTTGTCACTCGCGAGCGTAGTGCGGACTGCGCTGGGAAAAACAATGAAGTGCGGACTTCGCACGAAGTACGAACTTCGCAGTTTCAATATGTGAAGTGCGGATTGCATAGCAAAGTACGAACTTTGCTGGATGATGAACTTCTCTTGGCGATGAACTTTGCTTGCGCACTCGGGCTGTGCTCGGAACTCGGGTGCAGTCAAACTTCGGCAGCAAAGTAGGAAAGGTTTCTCTGAGACTTGCCCAATTTTGGCCTTGTAGTATTTTCTTTACTGTAGTCTTGCATGGCTGCCACTGGGTTTGCCTGGCTTGGCAAGACCCGTATGAGAGGAGATAAACGTCGAAATAGAGAACAATAAACTTTAGCACAATAAAACTGTAAACCCTAAAGATTCCACAAACAATAGCAAAGTTTATTTATATGAAACTAGGGTTACAGTATTCCTCAACCGAGGAAATAACATCTGTAGGCTAAGTTGCAGGATAAACCAAAAATGGAAATGTCGAGTCTGCTACTCGAACATTAATTAGCTGAGCCACACTACTCACTGAATCACTCGCATTTCTTTCTTTGTTCTATTCTCTGCTTCCTCTTTCACGAACTTCTCTCTTTCATCCTTTGTTTTTCTAAAGACCCGAAATGACTTTTATAGCCACGGGGAGATGAGGATAAGGGTTATCCTCTGATAGGTTCAGATAAGGGTTATCCTCTGACAGGCCCTCAAATAGGGTTTCTGACTAATCACTGACTTGGCATTAACTCCTGCGGAGATCAAATCTGTCAGGTGTCAAATCTGTCAGAAGGTAGGTGCGACGTCATGTCACACTTTTGCCGAGATCCCAGACTGTGGGAGCGCAGTCCGACTTTGCCCATGTCTGGAGCACAATCCGGTTTTGCCCAAGGTTCGGAGTGTAGTTGGGCACAGACATGAAATCTGGGTTAATTTTTCTAACACCCTCCTTTAAACCTGATTTCACGATCACTTTGACTCCAAGCTGCTCTCGCAATCTGTTGAAGTCTTCCTCCTTCAAAGGCTTCGTGAAAATATCTTCCAACTGCTCCTTGGATCTGCAAAATTGCAGATGAATTTCTTCGGACTTCACCAAATCTCTGATGAAGTGATAATGAATATCAATGTGCTTTGTTCGGCCATTGAACACAAGATCCTTTGAGAGTGCAATGGCCGAATTGTTATCACAAAAAATTATTGTCGCATCTTTTGGAGGATTGTGCAGTTCACTCAGAACTCTTCGCAGCCAAACTGCCTGGCATGCGGATGTTGTGGTGGTGACATATTCTGCTTCGGCTATGGACAACGCAACTATGGGTTGCTTCTTGTGTGCCCATGATACTGCCCTTGATCTAAGATGGAAAGCATACCCGAAGGTGCTCTTTCGATCATCGGTGCTGCCAGCCTAGTCACTGTCTATGAAGCCCACTAGCTCCAACTGGTCTTGTCTGGCATAAAATAGGCCATGGTTTCGCGTCCCGCTGACATAGCACAAGATCCTCTTGCCTGCTTGCTAGTGCGTGTCCTTCGGAGTCTCCATGAAATGGCTGATGAGACTGACTCCGAAAATCAGATCTGGCTGAGTTGCAATCAAATACATTAGACTGCCAACTAGCCTCTTGAACAAGGTTGGATCTACATTCCTCCCTGTATCCAACTTGCTCAACTTCAAACCTGTGGCTACAGGTGTGATGGTAGGTTTACTATCCTCCATATTGAAGCGCTTCAGGACATCCTTTGCATACATGCCCTGAGAAATGAAGATGCCATCTGCTGATTGGTCAACTTCAATGCCGAGAAAAAATTTCATTAGCCCCATGTCAGTCATTTCAAACTTGGACTTCATGGCTGTTCTAAACTGTGCAAATAAGCTGCTACTATTGCCAGTATATATCAGGTTGTCCATGTACAGGCAGACGATGATGAGCTCACCTACTGCATTTGTCTTCATGTATAGTGAGTGCTCATATGGGCATTTCTGAAACCCAATCTCCTGAAAATAGCCATCAATACGACTGTACCATGCCCTGGGTGCTTGCTTCAACCCATACAGGGCCTTCTTTAGTTTCAGGACTTTGCCTTCTTGCCCTTGTATTTCATAACCGGGTGGCTGGTCTATATAGACCTCTTCTTCCAACACTCCGTTGAGGAAGGCAAAATTGACATCCATCTGGTACACGCTCCATCCTTTCTGATCTGCCAGTGCCAGAATCATTCTGACTATGTCAAGTTGGGCTACCGGTGCATACACCTCATGATAGTCAACTCCCGACTTCTGCTTGTAGCCTTTCACCACTAATCTGGCCTTATGCCTGTCAACTTCTCCTTGGGCATTAAACTTCGTTTTATATACCCACTTGACCCCAATGGTCTTCTTTCATGCTGGAAGATCTGGTAGTTGCCATGTCTCATTCTTCTCAATGGCTACTATCTCCTCATCCATCGCATTTACCCATTTGCGATTCTGACTTGCCTCTTCAAACTCCATTGGATCACATTCAGTAAAGAGAGCAAAATCAGAATAATCTTCATCTAACTGATTACGGGTTACCTCATAAATGTCTTGCAAACTCCGAGTCTTCGCAAGAGTCCTCAGGTTTTGAATTCTGCTTGCAAGTGGAGGTGAACAGGATGACGAGGTTGTGCTACTGCTGGCACCACTGTTGCTACTTGAAGGCACAGGTGGTTAGACACTGACTTCCTCCAAGTCTACAAATTCAACAGTTGCTGGTTCAGACTGACCAGTTTTTGACTTCCAGTTCCAGGCTTCATCCTCCAAGAACTTCACATCTCGGCTGATGACAAGTTTCTTTGTCACAGGATTGTACAGCTTGTAGGCCTTTGTTGGTTCACTATACCCTATGAAGATGCACTTTTTAGCTTTGTCATCCAGCTTCTGCCTTTTCTCATCTAGAACATGTGCATATGCTATGCACCCGAAAACTCACAAATAAGCCATACTTGGCTTCAATTTGCTCCAGGCTTCCTTTGGAATTTTGTCCCTCACACTCTTGGTGGGACATCGGTTCAGCAGATAAACTGCACAACTTACAGCTTCTGCCCAGAACTCATGTGGTAAACTTTTTGCCTTCAGCATGCTCTGTGCCATCTCGATGATAGTTCTGTTCTTTCTCTCAGCTACACCATTCTACTACAGTGTATATCTGGTAGTGAACTACCTTCGAATTCCATGCTATTTGCAAAAGTTGTGGAATTTGTTGGAGATGTATTCTCCACCTCCATAAGTTCTGAGAGTCTTCACATAATGACCGCTCTGTTTCTCAACCAGAGCCTTGAACTCCTTAAACCTTGCAAATGCCTCTGACTTCAACTTGATTGGATAAATCCAAGTCTTTCGACTAAAGTCATCAATGAATGTCAAGAAGTATTTGTTGTCGTCAAACGTGGTGGTCTGCATTGGACCACAAATGTCTGAGTGCACCAGCTCCAATGGCTGTGATGCTCTCCAAGACTGTCCTATAGGGAATGCGTCCCTGTGCTGCTTGTCGACCAAGCAACCTTCACAAACTTGGTTCGGTTGCTCAATAAGGGGTAAACCCTTCACCATCTGCTTCTTATGCAGCAGATTCAGGCAATTGAAACTTAGGTGACCGAATCTGAGATGCCACAGCCAGGTAGCATCCTTCTCAATTGCACTCAGAGACATCAAAGATTCATTCTAAATCTGTAGCAAAAACATTTTGTTTTTCGTCATGGACACAGTTACGATTTTTCCATGGACTTTGTCTCTGATGGAATAGACACCATATTTGAACAATACAATGTGCCCATTCTGCACAAGCTATCCAAAACTTAGCAGATTATTCTTCAACCCAGGCACATAAAAAACATCTTGAATTGTTTTTATTTCACCGTGTTGGGTTCGGATGAGGATATTTCCTTTCCCCATCACAAGAACTTTGCTGTTGTTTCCCATATTGACTTCGGATTGGACTGTTTCATCCAGTTGTGAGAACATCTCTCTGTTCCTAGTCATGTGGTTGCTGCAACCACTGTCAAGATACCAGATGTTTTTCTTGCTCTCCTTTTCAATACTACAAGTTAGCAATACATTTCATCCTACCGCATTTTTGGGTTCCTCCATATAATGGGCTTGTTGTTGATTCTCGTTTGCCATCTTCTTCTTGCACTGTGAGGCATAATGGCCGAACTTGCTGTAGTAGTAGCATTGGACCTTTAACATGTCCTCCTTCTACTGAGAGCTTCCTTTCTGATTTTTGCCAGTGCCTCTTCCTCCTTGCTGATGAAAGTTGCAACTTGGATCAGCGTCCTGAGGGTTTGATCTCCCTCCTTGCTTGTTACTTCTCCCAATGCCTGATTTTGCCTCTTCTTCTTTGAGAACTAGAAGCGCTGTGGTGGGAGTCTTGTCTGCTGTTGTCTTGGACTGAGACTTGCGCTTTTAATGCTTGCTCCAAAGAAGACTAAGTTGAGCGGCTCAACCTCTATTCATGGGTCTGTAGGGAACCCATGAGCTCGTTTGTCAAGAGGGTTGTCAGATCCCTTGACTCTTCGATTGCTATCACAACCGAGTCGAACTTGGCAGGCAAACTTTTGAGAATCTTCTCCATGATTCTCTGGCTCTGTACACTTTCTTCATTCAACCACATCTAGTTGATAATGTTAGTCATCCGAGTGAAGAAGTCGCTCATCATATCGGAATCACTCATCTGCAAGTTCTCAAACTCTCTCCTGAGCATCTATAGTTTCACCAACTTCACTTTGTTGGTGCCCTAATACGAACTTGCCAGGGTTTCCCAGGCCTACTTGGCCTTGGTGGCTGATGCAATCCATGGGAAGATGGTCTCCTCAACCACTTGCATGATGTAGAAGAGGGTCTTCTGGTCCTTATTCTTGTGCTCTTTCAATAGATCCTTGTCTGCTTGAGAGAGGGCAGCCAGTGCTGCTACATCTATTGGTTCTGGGTAGCCGTTCTCAACTAACTCTCATAGCTCCTAAGATCCGAACAGGATCTTCATCTGGATGCTCCCATAATCGTAGTTATTGCCATTAAATTGCGAAATCTGCAACTACAGGGAATTCTTTTCGTAATCCATCTTCTATCTCCGTGTCATGGCTCAATCAGCTCTGATACCAATTTGAAGGAACGATTCGACAAATTCTTCTTTTGCCGAAGTCCGTCAGCACAGACTGTGCAGGGCGGACGGCTAGCTCCAAGCTTCGGGAGTGAAGTACGGACGATGCCGACCCATGGGCGAAGTCCATCACTCGCGAGTGCAGTGCGAACTGTGTTGGGAAATGGGCGAAGTCTGTCACTCATGAGCGCAGTGTGGACTGTGCTAGGAAAAACAGTGAAGTGCAGACTTTGCGTGAAGTATGAACTTCACAGTTTCAATATGCGAAGTGCGGATTGCATAGCGAAATACGAACTTCGTCGGATGACGAACTTCGCTTGGTGATGAACTTCGCTCGTGCACTTGGGCTGCGCTTGAAACTCGGGCGCAGTCAAACTTCGACAGCGAAGTAGGAAAGAATTCTCCGAGACTTGCCCAATTTTGGCCTTGCAGTATTTTTTTGACTATAGTCTTGCACGACTACCGTTGGGTTTGCCTGGCTTGGCAAGACCCATATGAGAGGAGATAAATGCCGGAACATAGAACAATAAACTTTAGCACAATAAAACTGTAAACCCTAAAGATGCCACAAACAATAGCAAAGTTTATTTATATGAAACTAGGGTTACAGTATTCCTCAATCGAGGAAATAACATCTGTAGGCTAAGCTGCAGGATAAACCAAAAAGGGAAATGTCGATTCTGCTGCTCGGACATTAATCAGTTGAGCCACACTGCTCACTGAATCGCTCGCTTTTCTTTCTCTATTCTATTCTCTGCTTTCTCTTTCACGAACTTCTCTCTTTCATCCTCTGTTTGTCTGAAGACCCGAACTGCCTTTTATAGCCACGGGGAGAGGAGGATAAGGGTTATCCTCTGACAGGTTTAGATAAGGGTTATCCTCTGACAGGTTCGGATAAGGGTTATCCTCTGACAGGCCCTCAACTAGGGTTTCTGACTAATCGCCGACTTGGCATTTATTCCTGCGGAGATCGGATCTGTCAGGTGTCAAATCTGTCAGAAGGTAGGTGCGACGTCATGTCACACTTTTGCCGGGATCCCGGACTGCGGGAGCGCAGTCCGACTTCGCCCATGTCTGGAGCGCAATCCGGTTTCGCCCAAGGTTCGGAGCGTAGTTGGGCACGTGAAATCTGGGTTAATTTTTCTAACAATTTCAACCCTGCCGTGACAATGGCCTTTTCAACCCTCAAGAAATTCCCATTGAATAACGTCTGTATCGTCGTCTACCTATATATATTTTTTTGGCTTTAACATCTCCTGGTATGAATTGGATGGACTGAAAATGTTGAGATGGAATAACAGGTTCCGGGCTACATAGCGGCTCAGGTTGCGGCGTCGATCGTTGCCGTCTTTGTCCTCCGTCTCATGTTCGGAAACATATCACACATGGCAGCAACTGTGCCGGCAGACATGGCCATCCAGTCTTTCGTGTTGGAGATCATCATTACGTTTCTGCTTATGTTTGTGGTCTGCGCAGTCTCTACCGATACTCGAGCGATAAAGCATCGAATTCATTGCCATCGCATTAAAATGGTTTTTAATATATTTTTCATTTTAGGTTTGTCTTCTTGTGAGTATGTGGGGATGGTTTTCTTACAGATTTATTAATCAATATGATAATACAAATTTAATAATATATTTCCTAATTAAAAATTTCCATATTCAAATACATTAATTCATACATAGTTATATAAAAGTTCATATACAAGAATTATATGGAAGGATATTGTTTGTCATTCAGATTTATTTAATTAATTTTTCGAATGAGACTCTGCTTATAAAAATATAGTGTTTCACCTTACCCATCTTATACAACCTATTTCTTCCAAAATGTCTTTGTCTAAACTCTTGTTATAGGAATACTGTGTTTAACCTTACTAATGATCTGTTTCGAAAAAAATACTGAAAATCTATTTTCAGATAAATATCTTGGTGTTGTAAATTTGTGTAGTTGTAGATACCTTCATGTCGTATTCTCCGAGTATAGACAATTCAGCAGGCTTCTAGGCAGTTGTGGGGTCTGCGATAGAAATTATGAATTTAGTATAATAATCCCTGTGATTTTTTTAATTTTCTTTTTATTTTTTACTAAATTGATGTGTCCCATACGGAAGACCTGAAAGGAAATTTGGTGTAATTGAATATTATGTTGACGCAGATAGGGGAATTGGCAGGATTGGCAGTGGGAACCACCATTGCAATGAACGTGATTGTGGCTGGGTATACAGACTGGCTCCTATTCTTCAATCATTCAATCATGTTTTATTATTTCAAAACTATGGGTTTTGAGTTTTTAAATTTTTTTTTTTAAACTATTCTCCTTACCCACAGACCAATATCAGGGGCATCGATGAATCCTGCGAGGAGCATAGGGTCTGCAGTGGCGGGCAATGAATACCCTCCCATTTTGGGTGCGATAGCACGCGCCTGGTCGTATAACACGGTCCGCTTGAGCGATAAGCCCGTGCGAGAGATTTCCAAGAGCGGGTCGTTCCTGAAGAGCCGGTCTTAAATCTCAATTTCCACCTTGTAATTAAAAAATTGAATCACAGGAAGAGGAATACGAAGAGGAAAAGTGGTCTAAGTTTTTTTTTCAATTTAAATTTAATAAAAATTTATAGTTTTTATATATTTTGTAGTTTTTATATATCTTATTTCGTATTTTAGCATCTTTTCAATTATATAACTTACAGTTATATTTTCCATTAATCATATAAATTTTTAATTATATTTTACATTATTCAATAAAATTTGAAATATGGTTATATAACCATAACTTTGTATGCTGGCAAAATGGATAAAATTAAATTTTATTATGCTCTTCACAGTCACATTTTAATTGCCAAAATTGCCAGAATAGTAGGTAGGTGATAACAACACCATCTAAGTTTGTACAGTTTCCACGAATCTCGTTAACGTGGATTTTGTGAAAACGTTGGCTTGTGGATAATTGTTAAAATTGTTAGAAATTAAACTTGACTTCACATCTGATATATATCTGGCAGATTTTATTGTTCAAATCCGTTCACCCTATTTTAAGTGCAATTATTATTACTATAAGTGCAATTATTACTAGTAGTTGAAACTGTTAGTTTGTTCGGCGATTGGAAGTAAACCCTAAATTTGAGTTAAATGCATGTTAGAAAAGTTGGTGGAATTTTTCCTACTCCTTCCCTGAAAACCTAGCTATATATTTCAATCGGTGTTCTATTTTGTGAGGTTAGAGTTGTTAGAAAAAATCAGAGCAGAGGAAAAAGAACGTAGCAACATGGAAGAGCAGAAGAGATACAAGGCTAGTGAAGCTGAAGAGTGAAGCAACCAAGTCTGTTTTTCTTCTGTGATTGTATACTGCATATTTCAAACTTGCAATCATGTGGATGTATTTCCAATATGAGCTTTTGTGGATGTATTTCCAAAGATAAGTAATATATAATTATTTGAATGTGTTTATGCCTTTCGTGTATTGATTGGTTAAACATAAAATAGCTTAGCAAAGCTTGTGTTTATCTTAGTGTTATAAACCTCATTTTGGATTAATATCTTTGTCAAGACTTTTGGATTTGATTCCCTTCAATTCCACTCAAATAATTTGTATTATTTTATGGATTCTCTCAAATCCGCCCTAGCTCAAGGTTAAACTACATTCCAGACTAAACCTTTGTTATTCCTTCCGGATTAGATTTTCTTTAATTTCACTCACTTCCTTTGGAACATTTCGTGGAATTTAAAACTAAATGAAATCCTATGAATTCCTTTATTTTTCTATTCCACTCCAACTTTATCTATTTTCCAACGGATTGCATTTCCTTATCTTTTCTAGCGGATTGTCATTTCGTACAAATTTCTTGGCATAAATGATGTCATACTCAAACTTATCTGGATTGATAATTCGCACCTCCTTTCGTGCATTTCCAAGCATATTCCATTTCGCTCTCATCTCTTATTTTGTGTAGTGGATTTCTATTCCACTTTGGGACTTCATCAAACGTGATGTCAGCTTAGTTAGTTTTACGGTCCACAGTTTTTCCCATTTCGCTCCTACTACCAAAGCAAACGCTCTGGATTCAATTATGCTTTCACTGGTTTTAAAACTTTCAAATTGGTATCAGAGCTCCAGCCTACCCGTGGAAGATAGAAGAAATGACTTTCAAAAATAACTCTTTGCAGTTGCAGATCCCATGGTTCTCAGTGGCAAAAATTATGACTATTGGAGCATTCAAATGAATATCCTATTTGCATCGTAGGAGCTATGGGACTTGGTCGAGAGAGGTTATCCATAACCAACAAATGCAGCAATATTAGTTGCTCTCTCCCAAGCAAACTCAGATTTGCTAAAACAAAATCGAAAGGACTAGAGGGTATTATTTTATATAATGCAAGCGATCGAAGAGACCATCTTCTTATAGATTACAGCAGCAACCAAAGCAAAGCAAGCTTGGGAAATACTTGTCAGTTCTTATTAGGGCACCAACAAGGTGAAGTTGGTGAAGTTGTAGATGTTGATAAGGGAGTTCAAGAACCTGCATATGAGTGAGTTAGAGTCAATGAGTGATTTCTTCACCTGAACAATGGATGTCATAAACCATATGTGGTTGAATGGGGAGAACATGGAGAACCAGAGAATAGTGGTCCAATATTGGATATATTCATAGCCCTTGGAGTTGGTGCATTCAAATATTTATGGTCCAATGTAGACCAACACATTTGTTGGAAATAAATATTTTTTGACTTTAATTGATGATTTCAGTCGAAGGACATGGATATATCCCATCAAACAAAAGTTAGAAGCATTTTCCAAATTCAAGGATTTCAAGGCTCTGGCTGAGAAACATAATAGATATTATGTGAAGACTCTTAGGATAGATGGAGTATTTTAATACATCTCTAATGAATTCTAAAAATTTTGTAAGAAAAATAGAATTTGAAGACATCTCACTGCTAGATATACACCATAGTAGAATGGTGTTGCAAAGAGGAAGAATAGAACCATAATGGAAATGGCATGAAGTATGATGAAGGCAAGGGATTTCCACATGAGTTATGGTTAGAAGATATAGCTTGTGTAGTTTATATTCTGAATAGATGTCCCACCAATAATGTGAAGGACAAGATTCCTCAAGAGGCTTGGAGCAACAAAATGTCAAGTGTGGCTTACTTAATATTTTTTGGATGCATTGCATATGCACATGTTCTAAATGAGAAGAGGAAAAAGCTAGATGAAAAAACTGAAAAGTGTGTCTTCATAGGGTACAATTAACAAGAAAAAGATTACAAGTTGTATAATCTTGCAACAACGAAGTTTATCATTAGTAGAGATGTGAAGTTCCTAGAGGATGAAGCATGGAACTAGAAGTCAAATACTAGCCAACCAGAACCATCAATTATTAAATCTAAGGATTTGAAAGGAGATAGAGTGACTACTCCTATAGATTCTAGCGATAAAAATGGTGCCAGCAACAACATAGCCTGATCATACCGATCACCTCCACTTGTAACAAGGATCTCCAACTTGAAGACATTAGCAAAGACAAGAAGCCTCTAAGATATCTTTGAGGTAACTAGAATTGAAACTGATGAAGAACATTATGATTTTGCTTTATTTTTTGAGTGTGATCCAATTACATTTTAAGAAGCAATTCAAAATAGAAAACGGGTGAATGCTATGGATGATGAGATAGCAAAAATAGAGAAAAATAAGAACTGCGAGTTAACGGATCTTCCAACAGGTAAGAAGACCATTGGGGTAAAATGAGTGTATAAAATTAAGTTTAATACCTAAGGTGAAGTAGACAAGCATAAAGCCAGATTGATGGCAAAATTCTACAAGCAAAATTCAGGGATTGATTATCATGAAGTTTATGCATCTATAGCCCAACTTGACACAGTTAGAATGATCCTAGAATTGGCATCCTAGAAGGGTTGGAATGTTTCCTAGATGGATGTCAAATTTGCATTCCTAAATGGAGTACTGGAAGAAGAAGTCTATATAGACCACCCACTTGGATATGAGCTGAAAGGGTAAGAAGGCAAGATCCTGAAACTGAAGAAAAATTTGTATTGGTTAAAGCAAGCATCCAGAGCTTGGTCTAATAAAATTGATGCTTACTTTAAGGAGAATGAGTTCATAAAATGCCCATATGAGCACACTCTGTACATAAATACAAATGCAGAGGGTAAGATGATAATCGTCTGCTTGTATATAGATGATATGATATATACTAGCAATAATAATATGTTGTTTGAGTAGTTTAGAACATCCATGAAGAAGGAGTTCGAGATGACGAACTTAGGGCTGATGAAGTATTTTCTAGGCAATGAAGTTGACCAATTTGAGGAGGGCATATACATCTATCAAGGCAAGTATGCAGTTGATGTCTTGAAGAGGTTTAATATGAAGGACAAAAAATCTATCATCACACATGTTGTCATAGGTCTAAAGTTGAGCAAGAAATATTGTAGCAGAAATATTGATCCAACTCTCTATAAAAGGTTAGTTGGAAGCCTGATGTATTTGACTGCAACCAGGCCAGACTTAATGTTTATAGTGATTTTAATTAGTAGGTTTATGGAGTCACCAAAGGACACTCACTAGCAATCAAGCAAAAATATTTTGTGTTATGTCAATGGAATAAGGAACCATGGAATATTTTATGTAAGGCAAGACTAGCTTGAGCTTGTTGGCTACACAAATAGCAACTAGGCTAGTAGTATAGATGATAGGAAGAGCTTTTTCAACTATGCATTTCATCTTTATTTAGGTGTAACTTAATGGTCATAAAAGAAGCAACCAATTATTGCTTTATCCACTGTTGATGCAAAGTATGTTATCGCCACCTCAACCGCATGCCAGGCAATATGGCTACGAAGAATATTGGGTGAGATAAATCATCATCAGGAAAGAGCAACACCAATTTTCTATGATAATAATTCCACCATAGCACTGTCAAAGGATCCAGTGTTCCATTGCCTAAGAAAGCACATCGATATCCACTACCACTTCATAGGGGAGCTGGTCATTTTAATGAAATTGTGTTATTGTTTTGCAGGTTCAAATACCAAGTTGCAGCTATCTTCACAAAACCTTTGGAGGAGGAGTTTAATAGATTAGGGGAGCATCTAGGTGTCACATCCTTTGTGAAATATCGTTTAAAGGAGGATGTTAGAACTTAAACTTGATTTCACATCCGATAGATCTCTGATAGATCTTATTGTTCAAATTTGTTCACCGTATTTTAAGTGCAGTTATTACTAGCAGTTCAAACTATCAGTTTGTTCGAAAATTGGAAGGAAACCATAAATTTTATTTAAATGCATGTTAGAAAAGTTGGTGGAATTTTTCTTGCTCCTTCCTTGAGAACCTAGCTATATATTTCAATAAGGATTCTATTTTGTGAGGTTAGAGTTATTAGAAAAAATCAGAGCAGAGGAGAAAGGAACACAACAACATGGAAGAGCATAAGAGATACAAGTCTTGTGAAGTTGAAGAGTGAAGCATCCAAGTCTATTTTTTTTCTATGATTGTACACTGCATATTTCAAACTTGTAGTCTTGTGGATGTATTTCCAATCTGAGCTTTTGTGGATGTATTTCCAGAGATAAGTAATATATAATTATTTGAATGTGTTTTTACCTTTTGTGTATTTATTGGTTAGACATAAAATTGCTTAGAAAAGCTTATGTTTATCTTAGTGTTATAAATCTCATTCCAGATTAATATCTTTGTCAAGACTTCCAGATTTGATTACCTTCAATTTCGCTCAAATAATCTGTAAATTTTTATGGCTTCTCTCAAATCCATTATATCTCAAGGTTAAACTTCATTCCAGACTAAACCTTTGTTATTCCTTCTGGATTAGATTTCTTTTGATTCTGCTCACTTCATTTGGAACATTTCACAGATTTTAAAACTAATTGAAATCCGTCCACTTCCTTTATTTTTCTATTCTGCTCCAACTTCGTCTATTTTCCAGCGGATTGCATTCTGCTCTGTTTCCTTGTATTTTCTAGTGGATTTCCATTTTGCACAAATTTCTTGGTATAAGTGACGTCATACTCAAAATTCTCCGGATTGACATGCATTTCCAAGCGGATACCATTCTGCTCTCATCTCTTGTTTCGTGCAACGGATTTCTATTCCGCTTTGGGACATCATCAAACGTGACGTTCGCTTAGTTAATTTTGTGGTCCAAAGTTGTTTCCATTTGCTGCTAATGCAAACGCTCTGGATTCAATTCCACTTCCTCTAGTTTTAAAAATTTCAAAAATCTAGTCTTGATAATACATGGGCTGCTAGATAATTGCCAAAATCTATTCATGGTGAACAACAAAAATGAGTTCCATGAATGGCGGTATCTTTGAGTTGGTTCTTCACATGTGAGGATGGAATTTGTAAACCCTATTTTTTTTATGGTCGTTTTGGTAAGGACATTAATTTTTTTAAATAGAAATTTAAGTTTAGTTTATTAGAAGGGTGAATACTGATATATTTTCATTTTCCAACCTTAAAATTAAAAAAAAATTGATGATTATCTTCATTTTATATGATATATATGTAATTTTCTTATTCATATAAATACAACTTCTATACCCAAACAACTAAATAAAAAAAAAATTAACAGAACTTTATAATCTTCTGCCATTTCTTGTTAGTCAAAGTGAACACAATATGGGTTAATAAAACAGGTCAAAGTGGATATGATATGTTTAATTTTTTAATTATTTAATGATGGTGTTCTATTTTAGTTTATTTTCTTAAATTATTCTCTTGAATGGACTTTTTAATTGTGAACCTTCTTTACCTGCCAACTCCCATTCATACATTGGCTTACATATTTTAAAGATATTACAATTTTTTTTTTCTAATATCTTTAAAATATGTATGCCAATATGAATGGGAGTTGGCGGTATATATATTTTGGTTAGTTTGTTGAACTATATTATTAAAATTGATTTTTTTGAATTTCATTTTTTTCGATAATATGGACAAAGGAGTTTTGAAAGAATATTCAAACTTTTTACTAAAAGATATTACTCACCAATCTAAAACAAAAAATATGGCAACAAACATAAACAACACACAAACTTACTAGCTTTGGAATAAAACCACTCCGGTAACCAAACAACCTAAAGAGAAGGAGGAAAACCTAAACCACCAAAATAAGGAAGCCAAAATCCACACAGGGGTGGAGACGAAAACAAAGAGGCTCACTGGTCAACAAATTTAAAATAGAAAAAAACTAAATAAAACACATACACAAGGGGAACGTGAAACTAAGCAAAGAGAAGCCAATACCCCTACCATACCAATCAAAATTTGGTACCGCTGGGATCATACCATTCTCCTCTTTGTTTTGAATATAAAAAAATTATTAGTATATAGGTTTAATATATATGAATGATGTATGGATGAATTATTAAAAATTAAATTTATCTTTGAACTTTAATAATATATAACCCTAAAATGTATATGAATGATGGATGTTTAGTTGTTGTAGATGTTTCGCTAGAAATTGAATTTGTCTTTGAAATTTAAGTTTCAATAAGTATATAGGTTTAAAATGTATATAAATGATGGATCTTTTACTAGAAATTGATTTCTCTTAACTTAAGTTTCAATTAATATATAAGCCTACATTCTATACAAGTGATGGACATTTATTTGTCTTGATTTTTTTAATAGGTTATATGTGGCTTCTATTGTGAACCACTACCATCAAAAACCATAATATTACATTTATTTCTAGGTGAATTAAACTATATATTGGATGTATTTCTAGTGCTATGTTTCCACAATCAGCTCCTTGACATCATTATTATGAAGAGATAAAATATCACTTGGCCAATTACCTTTTAAAATTTGAACTTCATTAAGATGAAGACCAACACCATTATTGGCTAAGTTATCTACTACCCGATTTTATTCTCTATAGATATTCTCATGTTTTCAAGATATTGCCTCCAATAAAAAATGATGAGCATCAATAATAACAATATTTTTTATCCAATCTCCATATCCATTTTTGTTGATAGTGTTTATGATAATTTGTGAATCCCCCTTAATTGAAACTTTCATATTTTTTAATTTGTAATTTCAATCCACCCAAGAAGTTCCCTAGCCTTTGCATAGTTGTTTGTTGAAGTTTTATATTATTCTCAGTAAGCAATGATAACTTATCTTTCATTATTTCAAAAAACACCACCTTCACTACATTTTCATAGATTTCTATAAGAAGCATCATCAAAATTAGGAAAGACTTTTTTTGAAAGAAGCACTTGTTATGAAACTTTATTCTCATCAAACAAAAAATATTCATCAATATATAGAAATATAAAATCACTCATCGACAAACAATTACCCAAAATAATAATCCATACAATGAGACAAAGATAAATAATACCCTTAGGGTAGGACAACACCAACAATACTCTTTATTGAAGGAAAAATCCACAATATCTCCCAAAATGAGAGTGCCACTTTAGGAGGAAAAAGTCTCATAAGCCACTTCATGGGTAAATATGATTACAAGTAATATTTCATATGAATGATCTCTATGATTACAATGACAATATCCCTTCTTTATATACCCATATTATAAACCCTCATCCTACTCATTATTATAATATAATATGATAATATAATCAACCTTAGGTTATGTGTGGTCCATGCCAACTATCCATAATATCCATATACAATATAATATCATATCCCCATATACCTATTCCTAGGTACCATATCATTCCACCCTCACAAATATTTCATCCTCAAAATATGAGAAGAAACTAAATAATATGATCTTCTAAACAATGTTGATAACTAATACCAATCTTGATCATCCACCCATCCAAGTGAAATATTGATTGGTGGTGGTCTCTGATGATGCCAACATACCGTTATACCACTTGAATATCAGTAACTTCTTTGTTGGATCCATGTTTATACTACTCTACTGTGATATTTTGAATGAATTGTCATATTATTCCTCGATGCTACTACACCCCTTTGAAATCTAGAATCACTATGTTTTTTATTCCAAACACTACCATACTTGATGCCTTTCTAACTCCTTGTAGATCCATAATAATTGTGATGCCCTAAGCCATACCTCCAAGATTTATGTCACTTAAGGTGGTCTGGGTAGCAATATGATACAACCTTAACTTGATATTTTGTTTTCTTTTATTCTTCAACATTGTTTTTCTCTATTTTAAATTCTACTTCATGCTTTTCTCTCTTGTGTCCTTCTTTTGGCTTGTCGTTGTGTGCTTCTTCCATGAAATTTGCTATCAAATTTTAATTCTTTTTTTGATTCCTTAACTTATTCCTTTACCATAGTTGCTTCCTTGCTCCTTAAGTTAAGAAATATCCTATAGTGGTATCTTATTTTTCCTATACAATAACTTTATAAAATTATTTTGCATATTATTGTTAATAACACCAAAAGAATACAACTTAGGATAACCAAGAACTATATCCACATCATCCATATTAATAGCATGAAAATATAATGTAAAACATATTTATCCATGGTCATCTTCAAATTAAAAAAAAAATCTAAACATTCTCACCATCAAGTTGTATGCCCTAAATTTATGTTGCTTGAAACTTGCAACCTCTTAGCTAAAGCACTATTAACAAAATTATATCTACTATTAGGGTTAATGGAAATAATAACCCTTTCCTTTTGAATTCATCTATGAACATACAAAATAGAATTTTTAGATGAATTTAGATCCTTCTCTGGATTTTGTAAATTCAAATATGTGGCTTCTTCATTTTTCTCATCATCTTCCTTCAAATTTTTCTCTTTCTCATTCTCGATTAATTTAATTTATTTTTTTCTAGTCTTCATTTAGTTTCTTAAAACATTCCCACTCACTTTTTATTTCATTTCTCCTATTTTGAGTCCCTTGTAGTTTCTTTTTGAGGTATTTGATGACATCCATCAAGCTATCTATATTTTTATCCCTTCCCTCAAGATATCTTTTCAATTTATTTTTTTCTTTACAAAGCATGTTTATTTCTTCCACATAACCTTTGAGTGTATCCTTTAAACTAGCTATCTTTTTATATGGGTCCTAATGGATTAAGAATGCATGCTCCACTTCTCCCCTATTTTACCCATTATTATTTTTAGTCATAAAAATTAACAATCATATTGTACCTTACTTTTCTAAAAATGTATTAAGGTGGAATTTCCAATAAGGATCAACAAAATATAAAGACTTAAAATATGTCCACCATTTTATAGCATCAATATCATTTTTTTGAAAAAACTTTTAAAATTTCCATGAGATCACATCCAAAAAATAATAATGCAAACTAGGGTATTACAAAAATATATATCTCCTTATTTATTTAAAGTTAAAATTCCACATAAATAATATACCCAAAAAAATAATAGATGAGTTGCTTACCCCAATTGACAAATATATAAAATTTTTGATTGCCCTTAATTTGTATGACTAATTTTAGAGGGTTGTATCTCCCTCAATATTTCTTAGAATCCTTTATATGACCACATATTTTAAAGATATCCAATTTTTGAATAAAATGACATTAAAATCATTTAATTTGGATAGCTAAGCTAACAAATATCTCAAATTCTATTTAGTTTTTTAAAATCACAATTTAAAAGTTTACCATTGTCCTTGTTCTATATGACTAACTTCACAAAGTTGTATCTCCCTCAATACTATTTGAATTCCTTCATATGACCATTGATTTTAAATCCCTTCAAATTCCAAAAAAAATGGTTCAAGAATCATCTAAATTAAACAACTTTGGACAAATACATGGCTCTAAAAAAATGAGATATTTTTTGGAAAAGTTTTTGCCCTAATTTGGCTATCCATAAAAACTAATCCTTACTTTGCCAAGATTATTGCTTTGATACCACTTGTTATGAAAATTTATTTCTCATTACTATAAATCATTCCCCAATATGTAAAAATATTAGATCACTCATCCACAATTAATTATCCATAGTAATAATCCACATAATGAGACAAATATAGTTAATACCCTTAGGGTAATATAACACCAATAATAATCCGTAAGGAAGGAATAACTCCACAGGATATCTCAATATGAGAGCACCACTTAGAAAGGTTAAAGTATCATAAACCACTTCATGGGAAAATACAAATACAATTAATACTTCATATGATGATGGTCTCTATGATGATTACGATGATAATATCCCTTGTTTATATATCCATCTTATAAAACCTCATCCTACTCATTATTATAATATAATATAATATAATAATATACTATAATCAACCCTAGGTTATGTGTGGCCCATTCCAACTATGCTTAATACCCATATACAATATAATATCATAGCCTCATATACCTAATCTTAGCTACCATAACATTTTTGATCAATTACAAACTATGTGATATAAAGTTTTATGTTGGTGATCCCTTGGGTAGGGTTCTTTTCTAAAATAATTTCACTGTATCAAGAGAATCTAAATATTTTTTTAGTAACAATTTTTTCAATTCCTTCCATGATCTATGAATAATATCCACCCAATTTTTTCCCCTAATCCCAAACTCATAAGTCTACAATTTTTTAAGTATTCTCCTCCAATATTCTTTCCTTTACAAACCTTATCCCAGTCACAAAGAGGAATCCTAAATTTTTCCTCATATCATTTCAAAGATATTATATTTAAATTTGATCAATTTTTGATGTTATTCCTACTAGAAATATTGAAATAGACATTATATAAATAGGGATGGATTGAAATTTAGTCTTTAGTAACCTTCCTACCATGGTTAAGAATGTACCTTTCCAACATATAAAAAATATTTTATTCTATTTAAACAAGAGACTCAAAGCTCCTTTTTATTCCTTTATAAGACAAAGGAATACCCAAGTACTTAAATGAAATATTTTCAATTTTAGACCTTAAAGTACCCATAATAATTCATTATAAATTGAGGGCAATGTTAAGAAAAATATCCTAGATTTTGTATTGTTAAAAAACCGATTTAAAATCCATGGCCTCACTGATTGAGGGCTGGACCCCAAAGAAAAGTATCATCAACAAATTGCAGATGATATTCGAAGGGATCATTTTTTGTAACCTGAATAACTTTGATTTTCTATCACTTTTCGACTTTGAGAAAGCTCTCCCTAATTACTCCACAGGGATAATATATTGATAAGGAGATAGTGGATCACCTTGGAAGATCCCTCAAGATCTCTTAAAGAAATCAATAGTAGAACCATTAATAAAAATATAATATTTTGCAATGCTTTAACAACATTGAATCCATTCACACCAATTGTACTCAAAACCAAACTTTTGATAATATCATGCAAAAATCTCCAATAAACCTTATCATATGATTTTTTCATATCTAGTTTCATAAGTATACTTAGATTTTCATGGAATTAATAGAATTTATGACATCTTGTGTAATGATTACATCATCAAGAATTTATTTACCATGAACAAAACCACCTTGTTCCTCTGAGGACATAATCTAGAATACCATTCAACCTAATTTTCCATAGTTTTTAAAACGATCTTAGAAATCATATTACAAAGGATTATTCGATGAAAATTATAAAAATATTTTATCTTGTGTTTCTCAAGAACTAATATTATAAAAGTGATATTGTTCTCTCATATTGTAGCATTCCCTTTCTAGTCCTTTTCAACCACAACCAACATACCACTCTTCAATAAATTCCAATATTTTTGAAATAAAATTCTATGAAATCCATCAAGGTCAAGTACCTTGTTAGGATACAAACAAAAAAGTATTTCATGTAGCTCCTCCATAGATATCTTATTCATCAATATTTTATTTTTGTCTTTATGTGATAATTGATGGAATATTTTGGAAAAGCTTATCTAACCTAGTCTTTGATAAAACATTTTTGAGATCACTAATTACTTTTTTTCTTATATTTACTTCTTCCTTAGTAATTCTTCTATTTCGTGCTAAAATATTTTTTATGTGATGAAAAGAAAATATATTTTTGCTATAGCATATATATATATATATATTTTATATCTCTGTGAGCCATTTCTTCCTAGATTTTTAGAATCAATATGACTCCTTTTTCAATACATTATGATAATAAGAAAGTATTTTTTTCTTTCACACAAGAATCCCAATCCATTCCATTGATTTCTACTAGCTCTTGTAAATTTTTGAGCTTGATTTTAGTTTTTTTCTTTTCTTTAAAAATATTACCAAAATATTTGGCATTCCAAATATTCATATTATCCTTTAAATATTTCATGTTTTAAACAAAGCTATACATATATGATCCTTCAATATTTGCTTCATTCCACCATCACATTACTATATAGAAAAAATCAAGGTCTTGGAGTTACATAGACTAAAAGCAAAATGGATTTGGATGACCATTATTGGTTACATCGTAAGTAAAATGGAATGGGTCTATGATCTGATCCTACTTGAAATAAAATATCTGAAGATATTGTATACTCTATTTGCAACCTTGTGTTGGATAATAATAATTTATCCAATATTTTTGCTATGAGTTTTCTCACTATATCTATTATCCCATGTACATTGAATACTTGAAGAACTAACATCTCAAAGGTAGTTTGAATTGACAAAGGAAGCAAAAACTTGCATTGGTTTAGACCATCTTGGAGTACCACCCTTCTTTTCCAAAGGAGATAGGACTTCATTGAAGTCTTTCCCAACAATCCATAGATCACAACTATGAATCATCATTATGTTTGAAAACATATGCTAAGGTCCTTCCAAAATATTTCACAAGGAGTAAGTATAGTTAGAGAATATATATTTATAATCCCAATTTTGATATTTTTCTCTTTCAAACAAATTAATATGATAACCCAATTAATTTTTTCTTCTAATAATTATTTTTCCCATTTGCATTTATCCCATATTGTTGTAATACTGCATGAAGCTTCTATAGAAGAAACTACTATACAATCACCCATCTTGCAAATCCTTTTAAAATCATCCTTACATTGCTCACTATTTAATTTTGTTTCTTGTATTAAGATAAACTTAGGACTATTAAAGCCTATTAATTCCTTAATATTATTTTTTTACGGGTATTATTCATACTCCTAATATTCCATAATATCATTTTCATAATCACTTTTTATTTTTAATAGTAGGCTTAGGCCTAGTCCTTGTTAACACTTGTTATATTTTTATCTGGCTTCCCAAACCAATATCCCTTTGAGTTTCTTTTTTTCTTTCTTAATTCTTTAATGTCCTTCCTCTCCCTGTTCCTTTCCTACCAACTCTTACATTTTAATAAATATGTTATATTTTTCCGTATTGCTCCTAATTAGAGTTATCTAGTAAATACTTATGTTTCCATAAAAATTTGAAATGCAAGAAATAATATCATAAACACTTTTTTTATTTATGGTACCTTGAAAACTTGTTATGAAATTATTATCATCATAGTTTGTTAGTGTCATAATAAGTTGAGTGGTTGTAACCACTCAATGTAGGGTTCATATGTTAACTATTAGTTACAAATTTTTGTAGGTAGTTATTATCTTATTTTGTTATTCCATATTAGAATACCTTATGTTATTAAATAACCTCTAATCAGTGAAGGGAATCTAAGAACCATTTTACATTAGTGGTATCAGAGCAAAAAGTTAAAGGTATATCCAACTCTTCTTTTGATAAATTGGTTATTGATACCTTTGATAGGAAGAGTACCAAGTCCTCCTCTTACTTCAATATGGAGGAGCTTCAAATAACTCCATTAGTAAATCTACAAATGAATGTAATCAAAGCACAATATCTGAAGCCCTATTACAAGGGACACTACTAGGAGCTTCGTGTCAGGACCTAGCTCAACGGTCATATATTTAGGACCCAACATTCCAATATTTTTGTAAATATTACCTTAATAAGAAGAGTTTCTCAAGAGACATTCAATAATTTTCTATCCACAACATTATCATAAACAACGAGATTATAAATTTCAAAGGTGGTTTGATTGAAAAATCCTTATTCTATATTATCCAGTTTCAATAAATCCAACTGCATAAATTGACCATGCTGACATAAAGAAACTTTGTTGCTTGTCTTCCAAATTTGATGGTAAGTTATTCCAACTAGATGACCAATGCGATTTGCATACATGGATAGATAAATCACCTAGAGATGCCACTAAATATTATTCAAATTCAACACATGTTAGAAGAATTGATGGAATCCAATGACTTAAATTTCCTCTTAGATCCAATTCCCCAACAAATGAGAGCCCAAAAACACATAATTTAAGCTGTCAAACTTCCCTCTAGCTAATGCCTTTGAAGAGAAAAATTAAAATTTAAAAATATCATTATATGAGAAAATCTTCAATTTCTACACAATGATAGGCTAAAAAAGGATGAGATGTTCATATGGGATATGACATTTTCTCATCCACAAAGAGACTAGGGGCAATGTGGTAGACTATCATATCTAATAGCAACAAATCAAGATGCATGTATGTGAGCATAAAAACAATACTCAATAATCTACCAATTAGATAATGAACCCACCTACACATGTCATTGACCCATCGATGCACATGCAACAATGAGGTGAATTACAAGCATATTTGACATCATTCAAACTTGCTAAGAATTTAGGTCTACAAGGATGGGAGTTATGATTTATAGGTGACTTCAATATGCACATTTTTAGTGGTAGTCAATGGTTTGTGGTAAATGAGTAGAGGCATTCACTAGAGGTGATGACCATAGGGTATGGCTAAGGTAGAGGAATGGAGGTAACAACATTGATAATTATTTTGACCTTGGTACCATTTGTGTTTTTTAGGTATTGCAATGAAATATTCCTTTCACTTTGCCATAAAAAACTTTCTTAAATTTCTATGGTCATGTTTCCTTTAATTTCTATAGGTGTGCTTTATATTGTTTCTTTTAGGTATAAACTTCAATGGAAAATTGCAATGCCATAGTTTGGTTATATCCTACTTCATAACAATTATTTTTTAAAACACTCCACCATACATAAAAACTAAGTTGTCCTCTCCTAATCGTCTAAAAATTACTTTCTAGACGTTCATATTAATTCAATGTAGATGCATGAGATTTTTGAATCATGGATGTTGATATTTGTTTTATCTCTTTTTGAGTCCTCTCTTGACTATAGGCTGATGACTAATGGAGTTGAGTGTCTCAAAATCCAAATACCTTGGTTCACTAATTTGTTTCTATTGTTTTATATTTTTCATAAGACCATTTTAATAGGTTGAATGAAACACGCATAATGATCTTACCCAATGAATTGTAATAGAGTATCATAGCTTGGATGCTACTTCCATTAATTTGTTAATATTGTGCAAAATTGGGAGCATAAATGATCATTTTATTTATGTTGTGGTAAGTAAATGGAGTTCATGGTTTACTACTGCTTGCTAAATTTATCAGCTTACTTGCAACAAATATCTTGGAAAAGTGTGATTTTGGACTCACATCATGGCTCTTCCAGTCGCTCAGGATTATGGTGCTATGATACCAATTGTTGTGATTTAGTCTACCATTTTATTATAAAAAATCATTATTTATACAAAGCTGGTTTCCTATAATATAAACCATATGTTCCCTGTGATTTTCTAAATATGGAAATCATAAGGGACATATCTACATGGGAAATTACAACTAACTTTGACCTCTATCCTTATGTAATAAATTTTCTAACATTTCTCACCCTTGGTAAGGTAACTCAAGGGTAAACATTTACTATAAATAGGGACCTAAGGTCCTCATTGTAATTATCTTATGGCCATGATATTTTAGAGCTACATTCTGTGAAACCCATATTGTGCTTTGTACTCTTGAGGTTGTAAGAAATTGGTAAGTCCTTAGGAATTCCATTTGTGGAACTATCCTATTGGTTCATCAAGTGTATGATGGTTGTGGAATGGTCTTTGTAGCCCATCTTGTCATTTGCTTATCAATTTTATAATCTAATGAATGGGTGGCTACTAATGTTATTTGGCTTCCCATGCAATAATTGATCACATGCTCTCCTTGCTATGGTTTTATGACCATATTTTATTAAATATCGTTCACTCTTAAACGTCCTAAATTCAATCTTATTTCTACACTTTACTTTTATGCATTTTTATTTCATGCAAGTTAATTTAGATTTAGTGTAAAATATCTTATATGGGGATAATAGGGAGTTGAACTAAATCTAGATGTTAGGATAAGCTATTGGGAATCCCTTCCAACTTTGTTGAAAATTGAATTAGAAGCACAAAATTGTATTTAAAAGTTAGGAAAATTTCTCGCTCCAACAATTAAATATGATTTATTTCATTTTATTTTAATTATGTTGACATGAACATTTTGACTACAATAAATTGGCCAATTTTTTTAATGTCATCGTGAATACTTTACACCACCTAAATAAGCAAGGGAGGATATCGTCAAGATAAGAGTAAGCCAGTGTGTAGCATTGATGAATGTAAAAAGTAAAAATATACAAACACATAGCAAATTAGTGGCAATTGTATTTGGATATGATGCTAATATTAAAATATATACATTGAAATCTTGTTTATTGCATTACATTTGTTACAAAAAAAATTATTGGAATTACAAAATGAATTATGTTAAATATTTGAAATTGATAAAGGAAATATTTTGTGTGTATGATATAAAATATTTCATTTAAAATAAAACTTAAACTGAGGGAAACTATTTTCACCACCATGTTGACCATTTTGAGGCTTGGTGCTACTTAGCTCCACTAAGTTGCTTATAGTTTGACTAGGTTTGATTTGATTGCTTGAAATTAAGGTCAATATTTAAAACCTTTAGTGCTTCCCCCATGACATGTGATTTTAGGGTTCATATTGTTTTATTATTTTTAATGGTAAACAATGTTAAGGTTTTATCCTAGGGCCATTCCATTATGAAGGATATCGTTTCTTGAGAGGATGAGATCATTATATTTATTTTTTATTGAGCATTATGTAGAATAATCTTTCCTCTTTCCTTCTATGAGAGTTGGGTGAGGTTTATTTACTTGGTGGAGTAAGAGTTGGATCATGATGAAAAGAGATTAAAAATAATGCCATGGAGAGTTTTCTCTTCTCTCTTTTATAAAGGATATGGCAATTTCACAAGGCATTATTACTGAAAATCTCTTATGGGTCTTGATTTTCTTCTTGGATGGTTTCTTGGAGGAGAAGGTTGGTTGACTTGTCCATGGAGGCTTCAAGAGAATAAGGTTAGAAACCTTTTGGGATAAACTAAACTAGGCTAGAAGCAAGAAATAAAAATCTATAAGTCTTAAAGGATATTTGGAGGGAGGAAAGTATGTCATGCATTGATTTATTTCTCTCTAAAATTGAATAAATTAATTATTGCTTAGTTTTACTTTTACATGAATGAATATATAAAATATGATCCATTTGCTTGGGTATGAAACCATTTGAATACAAATTTTTATGATCATTTAAATTGGTTTTCACAATTTAGGTTTTTCTATGTTGGAATGTGTTTCTTCCTGCTTTACTTTGAACATGAAGTATTTGGTCTAGTTGGGTATTTTAAACCTTTATTGAGTTTTCTTCCTGATCATGTGGAGGTATATTAGAAAAAATTTGTAATAAAATTTTATTTATTTTTATAAGAAAAATATAAAGAGAAATATACCCACTTCAAGGTATCATATGGACTAGTCATTGCATGTATAATTCTAGTCCACTATGGAACTATTAATGCATGAAAATTTGGAGTTCATTATGGGACTATCATTGCATGATTATCAAATTTTATATGTTGGATCTATCATTGCATGAATATTTTAAGTCCATTATGGAATTTTTATTGTGTGAGTATTGAATTTGATTTGTTGGACTTGTTACTGCATGTAGAGTTAAAGTCCATTACTATTATATGGACTTGTTATTGTAAGAAATTTTGATGTCATAATAGAAAATATTAATAAAATTAAAGTTTATAAATTGTTTCCATACTACCTAAGATGTAAATTAGACTTATAAATGTTATAATATGGGACCATAGTGAAGACAAGAGATTTTATTGTATTTAAAATAGAAATTTGTTGATCATTCTTGGTGTAGGTAGTAATTTTGTACAATTTATGTTTTCCTATGACCCAATATGAAGTTAAACTCTCTAAAAACAAATTATTATGAGTTATTTAAAAAATCCAATGAGGATGGGACATGCTTGGACACTTGATTTTGTATGATAAGTTATTGAAAAATATTAGTATGGTTCTACATGAATGTCAAAAATGATATTTAAATTGCTAATGGAAGTATATTTAGTTGATTATTCTTCATATGACTATTGTTAGAGTATGTTTGAAATTGATGTTACATTATAAGTTATTGTTCTACTTTTATTGCTTGGAGTTGATGGTAAAGGTAGAATATGTTATTTCCTTATTAAGAATACATAATTTCTCCTTCTTGTACATGGATTCCTATTGATTTTTTTAAATAAAAAAAGGTGCATATATTAGAATGGATGAATGCCACCATATTGAATATCATACTTTAATTACTCAAACGTATTCTATAAAAGATGAATACTTTCAAGTATAATTGTGTAAAAATTAATTTGTAAATTAATAATAAATAAAATAAAAATAATAGGTTTCTTGTGGTACTCCTTCATGAGACATGTTAAACACAATTGCATTGAAGAATACAATCTTATATTGAGGGGGGGTGAAAACTATAAGACCACTTTTTACTTTTCTTTCCCAAACAATAATATTTAATATATAAATGGCAATATCAACAACAACAATCAAAGCATTTCACAAATCACCACACAAATAGAGATACCAATTTAACGTGGTTCACCCAATATGGGATACTCCATGGATAAAATCTCTCACTAAAATTTTCTCAACAAATATCTTGGGAAACCTTTTCCTATTACAATATTTATGGAACTCTGTCCAAAGGAGACACTAATACCCTAATCAAGTTTGTGGATCTCTATCCACAGGAGACAACAATCTCATCAGGTGGTTTGTGGATGTCTATCCATAGGAGAACTCCTTCTCCTCTGCTCTGGTTGGTGATCTTCAAGAAGACTACTACCTCAACTGCTTTGGGTTGTGGATCTCTCTATAGTGAATACCTTTATTCTCTATACCCTGGATAATGTATCTCTATCCACTGGAGACTATTGTACTCTACTATGTCACCTCCAAAGCTTACTCTTAGCTCTATCTCAAATCTGCACTAAACATAGTCCTTTAGTCTAGCACAAATTTGCTCAATATTTGTCTCAAATTTGCACTAAACATAGTTCTTCAATATAGCACAAATATGCTCAATATTTATCTCAAATTTAAACTAAATATAGTCATTTAGTCTAGCATAAATCTTCTCAATATCTATCACAACTCTACACTAAACACAATCCTTCAATATAGCACAAATATGATCAATATATGTCTCAAATCTGCACTAAAAACAATCCTTCAGTCTAGTACAAATTAGCTCAATCTCTGTCCTAGGTCTATCATAAAACAATCCTCAAATCTGCACCACATACTATCCTCAAATATATCCTCAAGCCTTAACACAAAGCTTGAATCAATCACCAATCAACTCTCCTAGAACTACCCCAAACATTAACTAAAGGTATGAACAAATCAATCAATTAACTCTACTGACAAGTCTTCTCAAAGACTTACCTCAAATCTACTCCACAAATCCTCACTAGAACTTGTCCAATATACTCAACAAGTCTTCACCAATACATTCCTCAAATATTCTCAACAAGTACTCACTAGAACTTACTCCAAATCTGCTCAACAAGTCCTCACTAGAACTTTTCCAATTTGCTCAATAAGTCTTCACTATAAATTGTCCAATCTACTCAACAAGTCTTCACTAGAACTTATCCAATCTGCTCAACAAGTCTTCACCAAGATTTATCTCAAATTTGCATTGTAAGATTCCATAAAATCTTATTAAACTCAACTCACTCTATTACAAAAAACCTCTTCAATCACACAAATAAGCTTCATACAAAATCTTGTTTTAATCTCACATAAACATATAGATAATGGTTAGATACTCAATATGTTTCACACTCAATCACTTTCAATATTTCTTATTTTATCATAGAAACATATAGAGAATGGTTAGAGACTCAATACAATTCACTCTCACACAAAACTCAATTACTTCCAAACTCTCCTCAAATAAATTAATAATAAAGAACAATTTGTTTCACATAACTTGAACTATCACTCCAACACTTCCAATCAACTAAGCTTAATCAACTCCAGTCAACCAATCACTCAAAGAAAGCTTAGTCAACAATGCTTATCAAACAATTCTCACATAACAATGATACTCATGATATTTCACAAACCCTAGTTCAAGATAGTTATCAAAATAATCATACTTATGATATTTCGCAAATCCTAGTTCAATATAGTTCTCAAATTCACATAACAATGATACTCAATATTTCCAACAATGCTTATCAAACAAGGTTTCTAGTATCAACTTTCATTCAAAAAAATCCACATCAATCAACATTGAAATTCTCAAAACCAAAACTCAACAATACTTATCAAACAATATTTTTCACTCCAACTTAGAATTCACAACATCCAACAATATTTCACTCACAAGGAAGATATGCCCATAACTTTATTTTGAAGAAGATTTGATTCTCAAAACCTGTCTCAATTACACTCACTCTTTTTGCTAATCTCAAAGGGTAGATAGGAAAAAATTTTCCTTAATATTTTCTTTCAAAAATATTTTACCAAGTCAAAATATCAAAAACCAACTATGCCTTATTTCTCCTTTCAAATCAATTTTTATAGTATAACTTTATTTCAACAAAAATATCTAACACCCTCGACACCCTTATTACTCCTTATAACCACTTAAAAATTAAACACACAAATTAAAAAAATTTATACCGTTCTATCTACCTCTTGTAACTGGTAAAACCTTTTAACTATGCAAATTTTAATTTACAAGACCTTAGGAAATTAAAAAATTTATTTCCACCTTTGTAATTTTTGGATGCAATGTTTAAACCCTAGTAATAGCGCATACCTTGTAATCTTACCCAAAAATACTTTGGAGGGATTTGATCTATTGATTCCCTTATACCAAATATCTCCACATAATGCACATCCATCAAGTGGGCTATGTACCTTCACATGATGAGTAAGGCTCATGCCTTCTTCTTTAATATCTCTGATTGTGCAAAAGTCAAATCAAACTTCTACCTTCCAAAACCACTGTCACATGGATTCCAACCCATGACCTATCAACTTCAAGATACTTACCACTACCTTGGTTGCCAATCGCACTACCAACACTTCTACATTGTAATTAGCATTCCTCTCTCCCTTGTTCCTTGGTCTTCCTCCTAAAAGGATTAAAATCACATGTGATTTTCTTCCTTAGACCTTGGCGCACGATTTCCTTTGCATTCAAATGGATCGCATGGATACCTTCCTAAGGTGGAACTTACCACCTTATATATGCTTTACCAATTTTTATAAGACGTCGATGCATTTACTTATTTTGAATTTGAATTTCGAATTATGGTGCTTTTAAATTAATTTAAATTTAAATTTTACCTTAGGGTAAAATATTTAAATTTAAATAATTTAAACTTAGGACTTTATAAACCTTTACATGGGTCTTTTGGGAAATAATAATTTTATCACTCCACAACCTTTTTTTCTCTTCACATCAAACTATAAATAAAAAATATTATAATATTTTATATTATAATAATATTATTTTTATCAACCTGCTTCTTGCCTTGCTAGAAAAACCATTGAAGGACATTAACAACACCGAAATTTGGACATTAGCCTTTTGACATAAATGCATGGATGACATTGAAACTTGGTAATCATCCTCATGACATTAATGATGGTAAACCTTTCTTTATTCTTGACATCAATGACAACAAACCTTGCTCATATTTCCAACAATTGCCCCCTTTTTCATTGATGGTAACCCATTTTTATTTTACCTCCTTTTGTCCTGCTCCCCCTGAGAAACTACTCCCCCTGACTGAATTCTCTCCCCCTCACTCAAATATCTCCCCCTTTGACAAAAATGGCAAAGGGTCACCTTTGGGGCTTGGGACTGAGAATGAGACTCTTATCTTAGCCTGTCCCCCACCTCCTCTTGAGGTGGTTAATTCTGGTGTGAATGTATTTCTACTCCTAGAAACCACTGATCTTTACCTTTGTCCACTCTCTTCTTTAATTTATCCTTCTAATTCCTCTGACTATTCTTGTTCATGCTTATCTCTGGAATTTCTACTCTACACCACTTTTATATAAGCCCATAATTATTTCACTTATAACACTTAATATTGTTATCCCTTTAAGGTGAAACTATATTGAACTTTCTTCTAGTGAAGCCATATCCATTTCTATCATGAACCCTGCAATTCTTGCCTTGTGACCAAACTGATTACAAGAGTAGTAATACAATTGAAAAATATGAATGTTTCTAAAATTCCCATATTCCTGTTTTCCATGTGTCCTGCACTGTGAAGTCTTGTGTCCAAACCTATAGCATGAGAAGCATCATCTATTGTAACTACCTTGCCTTGACCCCAATGGTCTCTTAGTCTCTTTTACCTTGTGCTACTTCCTGTTTCATTTGTTCTTCATTTTTGCATTATTCTTTTTCCTATTGAACTCTTTATTTTTCAACTCATATTCAAAAGTCTCACTTTCTCTTGCACTCTCTTCTTATAAATCTTCTTCTTCAGATACTGAGATTGGCTCCTCTCCTTGTTTTCTTTGTTCCTGTTCAAATCCAAGTCCTATTTTGTATGATGAAAGCCTTTGTACTTTGATAATCTTATCTATGGTTTTTGAGCTTTTTCCAAACTTTTGTAGCTTATCTTTAGACTCTTTTAATTCCTTACTTAGTGAAGCATTCTAAAACCTTAGCTTCTACCTTCTCTTTAAAGCTCCTTGTCTTAGTTATTGAGTTGGTTAGATCATCTATAATATTTTCTTTCTCTTCATCACATTCTTGAAATTTTAGCTTGAGTTTTGAGTTTTACTTTCTTACCTCCCTTAATGAATCAAGGGCAGAAGTAAGTTCACATTCAAGATCAAATTCTCATTTCTCTAATTCTTCCTCTATTTGTTAGCCTTTGGGATTATCTTCATTCCTTTTTTTTTTATTTCCACTAGAAGTACTCCCTTCTTCTTCTATTTCCATAAGAATATTTTATTCTGGTCCTTCATGTGTATCTTCATATTCATCAGCACTAAAACTGAATCCATTTCTTGTATAATTATCTTCAAGATGACCAAAATTACCACATATAAAATACTTGAGAACCATTGGTGCTCTTTTCCTAACATCATCATTTTATTTTTCTAGAAATGGTACTTCATATTTATCATCATCTGAGGAACTTTCATCATTATCACTTGAGCTCTTACCTGTCTTGTCTACATAGAAACTCTTCTTATGCCTTTGGAAAAAAATATTTCCTTGCTTGCCTTGTCCATACCTACTTTTATTTTGGTACCCATATTTTTCTATTTCCCTGTTCTTATGATCCTATTTTTCTTCATCATTGCTATTTCCAGACTTGGACAATCAGATGCATAGTGACCATATTTCCATAATTGAAACATCTAACTGATTTCATACCTTTATAATTTCTTGAGTCTCGGTTATTTCTACCATAATTTGCTTCTTCATCATTAGATAACTCATTTATTGAATCTTACTTCTTACCCTTTGTATTCTTAGTAGCTTTACAAGCTGCTTCTTTCCTGGTATTAGATTCCTCTTTTATTCTCATATAAAAAGCTATGAGAATGCCATGCAATTCATACCTTGTTAAAATATCAATATCTTTTGACTCTTATATAGCTAAAATATTTTCACTAAACCTTTTTGGGAATGATATTAAAATATTATCACAAACATCATATTCTTGAACTTCAAGTCCAAGTCCTTGTATGGAGTTAACAACCTCATCTACATAAAGTAGATAAGCATCAATGTTTTCCTCATCCTTTATTTTTATATATTCAAATATTCTTTTGTAATTTCACAAATACCCTTTTGAACTTTTTATCTCCTTCATATAGGCCTTGCAACTTATCCCAAATTTCCTTTGCTTATTTATAGTGCATAACCTTTATGAACTATGTTTCATGTAAACCTTTCAAAATTCCATTCATTTCTCTTGAATGGTAATGATTTAGAAGCTTACCATATTTATCTGTAGGTGGAGTAGTTGGTGGTATGTATCCATTCTCAACTACTTCTCATACCTCATTTCCATGTACCATCAGGTGAATCTTTATTTTCACACTCCAAAGTACATAATTGCTTCCATAAAACAATGGTGATGAATTCCCTGAGGATCCATATTTAGAATCCATCTATGTTATTGTGATATTTTCCTTCAAGTTGTTAAACTTTTTTGAAGGAATCTGCTCTGATACAAACCAAATAACATAAGGTTATACTAAGAGGGGGGGTGAATAGTATAATACCACTTTTTACATTTCTTTCCCAAACAATAATATACAATATATCAATGTAAATATTAAAAACAATAATCAAAGCAATGCATAAATAACCACACAAATCAAAGACACCAATTTAACATGATTTACCCATTGTGGGCTACCCCATAGAGAAAATATTTCACTAAATTGTTTTCAAAAAATCTCTTGGGAAACATTTCCCTATTATAATATTTATGGAACTTTGTCCAAAGGAGACACCAATCCCCTAATCAATTTCATGGATCTCTATCCATAGGAGACACCAATCTCCTCAACTAGTTTGTGGATCTCTATCCACAGGAGAACTCCTTCTCCTCTACTCTGGCTGGTGACCTTCTAGAATACTACTACCTCCATTGCTCTAGGTTGTGGATATTTCTCCACTAAATACCTCTATTATATCTGCCCTAGCTAATGTATCTCTATCCACTAGAGAATATTATCCTCTACTCTGTCACCTCCAAATATTACTCTTAGCTCTATCTCAAATCTACACTAAAAATAATCCTTTGATCTAGCATAAATCTGCTCAATATCTATCTCAAATATGCACTAAACATAGTCCTTCGATCTAGCACAAATTTGCTCAATCTCTATCTCAAATCTATGCTAAACATAGTCTTTTTGTCTAGCATAAATATACTCAATCTCTATATCAACTCTGCACTAAACACAGTCCTTTGATCTAGCACAAATCGACTCAATATCTATCTCAAATATATACTAAACATAGTCCTTCGGTATAGCATAAATTAACTCAATAACCTATCCTTAAATTTGTACCAAACACTATCATCAAATGTATCCTCAAGCATTAACACAAATCTTGAATCAATCACCAATCAACTCTGCTAGATTTACCCCTAACCTTGACTCAAGGTTTGAATAAATCAATGAATCAACTCTGCTCACATGTCTTCTCAAAGACTTACCTCAAATCTGCTCTATAAGTCCTCACTAGAATTTGTTCAATATACTCAACAAGTCTTCACAAAGTCTTACCTAAAATATGCTCAACAAGTCCTCACTAGAACTTGCTCCAAATTTTCTCAACAAGTCCTCACTAGAACTTGTCCAATATGCTCAACAAGTCTTCACTAGAACTTTTCCAATATGCTGAATAAATTTTCAGCAATATTTGTCTCAAATATGTATTGTACGCTTCCACAAATCTTACTCAACTCAAATCACTCTATTATAGAAAACCTCTTCAATCACACAAACGGGCATCACACAAAATATTGTTTTAATATCATAGAAACATATAGAGAATGGTTAGAGACTCAATATTCTTCTCACTCATAACAATGCTCAATCACTTTCAAAATCTCTTGTTCAACCACATAAACATATAGATATTGGTTAGAGACTCAAGATTTTTCAAACTCAATCACTTTCAATCTTTTTGATTTATCATAGAAACATATAGAGAATGGTTAGAGACTCAATATGTTTCACTCTCAAAAAACACTCAATTACTTTCAAACTCTCTTCAAATCAATTAAGAAAAAAGAATAATTTGTTTCATAGAACTTGAACTATCACTCCAACACTTCCAATCAACTAATCCCAATCAACTCCACTCAACAAATCACTCAATGAAATATTAGTCAACAATACTTATAAAACAAATCTCACATAACAATGATACTCATGATCTTTCACAAACTCTAGTTCAATATAGTTCTCAAAACAATGATACTCATGATCTTTCACAAACCCTAGTTCAAGATAGTTCTCAAATTCACATAACAATGATACTCAATATTTCCAACAATGCTTATCAAACAAGGTTTCTAGTATCAACTTTCATTCCAAAAAATCCACATCAATCAATATTGAATTTCTCAAAATTAAAACTCAACAATGCTTATCAAACAATCCTTTTCACTCCAACTTAGTATTCACAACATCCAACAATATTTCACTCACAAGGAAGATATGCCCATATCTTTATTTTGAACAAGATTTGATTCTCAAAACCTATCTCAATCACACTCAATTTTTTTTCTAATATCAAAGGTTAGATAGCAAAAATATGTCCTTAATATTTTATTTCAAAAATATTTTACCAAGTCAAAATATCAAAAACCAAATATGCCTTATTTCTCCTTTCAAATCAATTTTTTATAATATAACTTTATTTCTTCAAATAAATTTTTATAATATAACTTTATTTCAAAAAATCCATCTAACACCCTTGACACCCTTATTACTCCTTTTAAACACATAAAAATCAAACACACAAATTTAAAATTTCCATACCCTTTTATCTCCCTCTTATAACTCATAAAACCTTTTAAGTATGCAAATTTTAATTAACAAGACCATAGGAAATTAAAAAATTAATTTCCACCTTTACAATTTTGGGATGCAATGTTTAAACCTTAGCAGTAGTGCATACCTTGTAATCTTGTCCAAAAAGTCTTCGGTGAGATTCGATCTGTCGATCCCCTTCTCCCAAATGCCTTTGCATAGCACGTGCCCATCAAGTGGACTATGTGCCTTCACATGACGAGTAAGGCTCACACCTTCATATTTAATCTCTCTAATGGTTCAAAATCCAAATCAAAATTCTACCTTCCAAAACCACTATCGCGTGGATTTGAACCCATGACTTATCACCTTCAAGCGACTTGCCTCTGCCTTGGCTGCCAACCATGCTACTAGTACTTCTGCATTGGTGTTCCTCTCTTTCTTTTTCCTTGGTCTGCCTCCTCAAAGGGTTAAAAGAAAATGTCATTTTCTTCCTTATACCTTGGCGCACGATTTCCTTTACATTCAAATGGATCGCATGGATACCTTCCCAAGCTAGAAATTGCCACCTTATATATGCTTTATCAATTTTTAGAACACATCGATGCATTTACTTATTTCAAATTTGAATTTCGAATTATGGAAATTTTAAATTAATTTAAATTTAAACTTTACCTTAGGGTAAAATATTTAAATTTAAATAATTTAAAGTTAGGACTTTGATGAGGGTTTTGCTCTGCAACTCATCCTGAGGAGCCGAGCAGACTTTGCGTTCATCGTTTGCATGTGTGATTTTTGGCCTCGTCACAGTGCTGCATGTGCCAGTGGATGGGATCTGTTGCTTTGTCCTTCCATTATTGATCCGCCTTGGGTGGAATTACTATGTTTTTTTTAATATGTCACATTTGGTTCCTCCTGGTTCATCGTCTGGTGAAGCCGATGGAGAAAAGGATGGCGGGCAAGCAACCTCGAAAGTTCATTCCCACGGTGTTCCACAAGGTAATGTGCCAGACATTTCTATTCCCCTCGATAGTTTCAATAAATCTTGTACTTGGCTAGAGAAAAATACTATCATAGGCTACTTCTTGGGCCGTATCCCCTCTGATGCAATTCTAAAAAACTGGTTTCAAAGCTATTGGAACCCATATGGTATCTTTGTAGAGTCTGTGCAAAACCTAACCAAAGGTTTCTTTCATATTCGGTTCTCTGATCCAGAGTGTGTCAAAAAAGTTCTCGACAAGGGTCCTTGTTATGTTCATAGCACTTTGCTTATTTGTCAACTATGGCACAAGAATTTCCAGGTGGCCAATGGTGTCTCTCTTGTTGTCCCTATGTGGGTTGAATTCCCAGGTTTTCCAATGGCATTGGTACCATTTATTTGTGATGTTGCCATGAAAGTTGGGGAATTTGAATGTGAAGAGCATCAGCGCTTCTATAATTCTCGGCCTACCCGTCGGCTCTATGTGAAAATTGATTTGGCCAATTCCCTCAAGGAATTTATTGATATTAAGGTAGGTGATACTAATATCCACCAGAAAGTGGTGTATGTCAATTTTCCAAACACTTGTTATAGATGCCAGTCTACCGCACACAAGATTAAATATTGTCCCTTAATGGAAAATAAGTTTAAATCCAAGGGCCCAACCCCTATTAATCAAGCTTCTAATGAGAAAAACCAGCCAACCAAAGATGGGTCTGACAGTGACTAGAAGGTGGTCTCCAAGAAAGGCAAGCATGTCCCTGGTAAAGGCCCTCAAGGAGGCCAGTCCTCTATCCATAATACTTAGGGGGGTCAACTTTCTGGCTCCTATGCTCAAGCCACAGCGATGAAACCGCCCTTACATGTCCCAGTTCCATCCTAGAATGCTTCCCCAAGTACTCAAATCCTTTCCAATTCAGCAGTTGTGGCTAAAGATATGTCGATGGCTCTTAAAGATGATGGTATCCTCTCTGTCTCCATGGTTGCTCACCAGTTGGAGCAAAAAGAAGGCATGAATGTCCAAATACAAAGGTATCGTAGTCCAGTGCAGGGTCTGCATGTAGACAAAAACCGACAACTGGGAAGCTTTTCTAGCAACTCGTTTCAGTCGCTTGCTATTCTGGGTGACTCTGATGAGGTCAGAGGAAGTTTGATCCTCGACAGGTTAGAATGATTTTTCTATCATGGAATGTTAGAGGACTGACGGACCCAGTTCGAAGATACATGGTCCGCGATGATATTACTTTCTGTGCAACCAAGTATGGGGGCCCAAATATTGTTTGCTTGCAAGAAGTTAAAATTACTGAGTTCCAATTGCAGTGTGCCTGTGCGCTCATTTACCCTAATAGTCAACTTTTTTCCACCAAGCACCCTCCCGGTCGTGGTGGTGCTATTATTCTCCTGGCAAATATATGGCATGGGAATTTTGTTGATTGGGGGGTTGACCCTTCTAACCAAGTTGTTTGGATTTTGCTTGAAGTTGATGAAATGTCCTTTGGAATTTTAAATGTATATGCCTACAATAGTGCTTCGGAGCGCTGTTTGCTTTGGAAATGGTGTGCCTTTTCTTTTCCTCCTGCAGTTTGGCTCGTCTATGGAGATTTTAATATGGTTGAGCATGCTTCTGATAAAATTGGGGGTCTAAACCACAGGTGGGCCCTTGGTGAGCATGAAGCCTGGTTTTTTATGAAAAAAAATTATGTTTGTCTGACCCTAATTCCTGTCTTTCTCCTGCTTCTTTTGATGAGCACCTTTGGTTTACCTGGAATAACTTTCAAGTTGGGCGGGCAAGGATTCTCAAATGTTTAGATAGAGCTATGTTTTCAGACCATACCCAATTTTATTTTCATCGAAAGCATGTTGATGCTCCAGTTGTGGAGGTTATTACTGGTACTATTGGGTCTGATCATTCCCCAATTATGTTCACTGTTTTATCTTCTGTGGTACCTAATCAGGGTATTAAGTCTCAATTTTTTCTTAACACATCCTTTCTTCAGCATTCTTCCATGATGTGTCATATTCAGAGAGTCTGGAATTTGGCGGACAGACCTGTTGGTGAAGAAGTATGGATTGAGTGGTGGAATGATGCTATATCCCGAACCACAACCCTTCTTCATAGTTTGGGCAAGAAAGTTGCTCAGTTTAGAAAATATTCTTTGCTTTCTTTATGCACTGAACTGACAAAAGCCTCTTGTAGGCTTGAAGCCAACCCTCTCTATCCTGTTTTGCATGGGCATGTTGCTCAGGTTCGTCATGAGCTTAAGGTGGTAGAGCTCTATGAAGCTAAAGGTGCTCAGATCAAGGCCCGCTTACATTGGCTTAAAATTGGGGACAGAGTTTCTAAAGAATTCTTCCAAAAGTTATGTCCTCCTTGCAATGCCACTAAATTCAAAGCCATTGTGGACAATGGTATTCGTCATACCTCTCTACCTAGTATTGCTGACATTTTTGTTAAGCATTACACTCAAGTTTTTGCTGCTCAGTATTCTTCTCCAGAGAGGGATGAAGCTCTCAAGCTTTGCATGGATGTCGTCCCTAACAAACTCTCTGTAGCTCAAAGAGAGAAGTGTGAAAAGTATTTGTCTGTTGATGACCTTGCCTCAGCATTAACTCAAATGGCCAATGAGAAGGCCCCAGGCTTGGATGGATTTCCTTGTGAATTCTACAAGGCATGTTGGGACTTTGTTGGTTCTGATTTACACAAAGTCTACCTTGAAGCCATGCACAATGGCTCTCTTGGAGCAATTTTGAACTAAGGTAATATCAAGTTCATTCCAAAACAAGGGGATCCTGAATGTATAACAAATTGGATGCCAATGACCTTGCTCAATGTCAGCTATAAGATTATTGCCAAAGCCCTAGCTCTGAAACTCTGGCCCCTGTTGCCTCTTATTGTTAGGTCGGAGCAAATAGGATTTATTAAAGGCAGATATATATTAGATAATGTCATTGCAGTTTTGGAAGGTATGGAATGGGCTAGGCAGTCTGGTCAGCAAGCCCTCTTCTTGAAAATTGATTTTGAAAAGGCCTATGATAGAATTGAATGGAACTTCATTCTTTCCATGTTTATAGTCTTTAGGGTTTGGGCCTGTGTTTGTTCAATCTGTCAATATTCTTTTTTAGGATGCTTTGGCTGTTTTATCTTTGAATAATCATCAAACTAGGCCAATCGGTTTGTTCAGATCTGTTCGACAAGGTTGTCCCTTGGCTCCTTCTCTGTATATCCTTGTTGCTAAAGCCTTTGGATATTTTATTGCTAGGCATGCTTCTTTGGGCAAAATTAAGGGTATTTCTCTCCCTGATAACCAAGGTCAGCTCATTAATGGTCACTTTTATGATGACTCTTTTCTCACTCTTTTAGAGGAGGAACACTCAGTGAAGGAAGCACTCAGATGTTTGGAAGTTTTTTGTCAGGAATCTGGTTCTAGTATTCAGTGGAGAAAAACTTCTTGTTATCGACAGTCCCCTACCCCGCTCCCTCCTTGGATAGAACAATTTCAATGGCATTGGATTTTTCCAGGAGAAGTGTTCAAATTTCTAGGGATCCATTTTTGCCTTTTATGGTTCCCTTGTTCAGTTATGGAACTATGTTTTGTAGAAAGTTGAGAAAAAGCTTGAGTATTGGATTACTAAGAAGATGTCTCTGGTAGGAAAATTCTAGATTTGTTCTAAGATCCTTGCCTCTACTCATGTGTATTACTCTTCTTGTTGGGTCCCTTCACAAGCATGCTACCTTAAGCTTGAAAGACTATTGAGGAATTTTTTGTGGGCAAACTAAGCTGAGAAGAAAGGTTTTCACCGGGTTGCTTGGGATATGTGTTGTTTACCTAAAGCTTCAGGAGGAATGGGCATGGTTGACTGTAAAAGACAAGGCACGGCTCTCTGTGCCAAATGGATCATACGAGCCCTTAAAGGCTTAGAGGCCTGGAAAATCCTCATCAAACATTGTATTTCTTCAGGGCTGCATTTGAAAAAACAATCCTGGAGAGGAATTGACCTCCCTTCCCTAATTTTAATGCCAGTCTTGGTGAAAATATCTGGTTCTTTTGTGATTAAAAGTATTTGGAAATCATGGTAGCAATTCACTCCTTGGCTTAAGTGGAAAGGGAATAGAGGCCATAAAGGACTTTCCATCAATTCTTTAAACATCTGGTGGTCTTCGGTGATTAACATTCAGGGAACTCCTCTTGCTCAGGTCCCGTGGATTCATGCCCAAAAGTTTTTAAAAAAAGGTATATCTACAGTTTCTGATTTTTATTCTCAAACATCGAGGGATTGGATCCCTTGGCCGCTTTTTAAACAACAATTGCAGTTGAGCACTGGTGACAAGCTCACTTATGACTCAATAATTGAAATTATCCCCTTTTCCATGTGGCACAAGTGTGGGCAGCACTCTCAGAGGCCATGGTGGAAAGATTGGTCCTGGTGTTCGGATATACCATTGTTGAATTACTCAGCTAAATTGGGTTACAAGTGGCTCTCACCAATGTTGCTAATGGTCCCTAGACTTAATGATAAATGGGGAGATCTAGTGGCAGTTTCTGGTTGGAAGTCTCGATTTCAGATATTTTGGTCTTCTTTTCTTGAGCCAAAGCAATCTTTTTTTGCTTGGAGCCTTCTCTTTCAAAGTTTACCCTTAGAAGACAGACTCAGGCACTTGGGAGTTGCAAACCCTAAATGTGCATTCTGTAATGAGGATGAATCTTCTCCTCATATTTTCTGGTTTTGCACAAGAGCAAGGAGTGCCTGGGAATGGGGATGGTCTTTTTTTTCCCAATTCCAGGATGAATCCCTTACATGGCAGCAAGCTCTGTTAGGGGATAAGATTAAATTTGTTCTTCCCTTGTCCAAAGTGTGGCACATATTTTGAATTAGTCTTCTTTTTCACATGTGGAAATCTAGAAACAAGATAGTTTTTCAGCATCAAACTCCTTCTGATGAATTTTCTCTAGCTGACAAAATAGAGGTGTTTCAAGATACATGGTTCCAAATTTGCAATCAGTAGGCTAAACTTGACATTGAGCAGGTGCACATGAAGGCACTTTTGGATGACTGGAAAAATGCACCTTGCTCAGTTATTAGGGTTTTTCCAAACAATGCACAACAGACATCCTGTTCCCGCTCGAGGTCTCATCAACTGCCACGTCTGGTGCATGCACAGGGAGGTTGGGGACATGACAGTTTTACTTACAATGATGGATGGAATGCATAGCCAATTCAATCACCATCATGTTCTCCACCCAGAGGTTCCGGGGATGAGCTAGTGGAAGTTAATGGTGGCACACAGGATCATGCCTGGAATGCAGGGGATATAAGTGCACATAATCGCCAGCTTGATAGATCTCAAGGACAGGGCTGGGGAGATTCAAATGTTCATGAGTATCAGGAACACATAGATGGATTACCGCATACCTTGGCCATTCCATGGGACTCCAACGTAGACGTGCAGCCACAAACTTTCTGATTGCAGGCAAGTTTCACTGCCTGTTTTATTGATGTTGCCTAGTTTGTAGTGAGCTCTGGTTTGTGGTTTCCCAACCCATGGTTAGGGTTGGCTTGTTTATTCCAAGGGTGTGATAATTGCCACCCACCACTTTTTTCATGTTAAACTTTATTATTAATATAATTTAGATTTTCATCAAAAAAAAGTTAGGACTTTATAAACCTTTACATGGATATTTTGGAAAATAATAATTGTATCACTCCACAACCTTTGTTTCTCTTCACACCAAACTATAAAAAAAAAATATTATAATATTATATATTATAATAATATTATTTTTATCAACCTGCTTCTTGCCTTGCTAGAAAAACCATTGGAGGACATTAATAACACGAAAATTTGTAAATCAACCTTTTGACATAAATGCATGTATGACATTGGAACTTGGTCATCATCCTCATGAAATTAATGATGACAAACCTTGCTTTCTTCATGACATCAATGACAAAAAACATTGCTCATATTTCTAACATGCATAATTCTTGTATTGGTTGTTATATGTACTCTAATAATGAGGACTCCCCAAAATATATATAACTATAGAATCTTAAAACTAAAAATCATTAAGAGATAAATGATGTCACATATTTGGCCTATGTAATTGAGCATATTGATTTTATTATAAATTGATGGATGTATTATTAAGATGATGTGTTTACATAGTGGCAGGATTAAGTGTGGATGGGTGTTTGATATGCCATTGATTTTATTATACACTAATGGGTGAATTGTTAAGTATGATGTATTTACATAATGGTATGATCAATATAAATTACTTTTAGAAGGAAATGAAGCTGAGAAATTAAGCAAGTATATAAGGGATTTGACAAGGGCTTGTATAATACTGAGTCAAGAAGAAGACTCTTTAGTATGGTTAAAGAACCCAACTAGTGGATAATTTATATCTAAATAAGGATGCGAGGCAATGTTTGAAGATATTAATGAGGAGGCCCTTTGGTGGTGGAGCAGTATTTGGGAGGTGAAATCACCCTTGAAAATTAGATTTTTTCTTGGTTAGCTTTAGCATTAACATGGGATGTTCTAAAAAATAGGTACTTTTAGGGTCCATTATGGATATCCAAACTTTCTCAAACCAATTCTCATTCAAAAACTTGGAAATATTCCCCATAAACACTCATTCTATGGCTATATATCCAAAAACCCTAAAAAATGAAAATGAGTTGGATGGGGCCCAAAATTGGGGTGTGCATCCCTATTACAATAGACAAGCCAAAAATAAATTTTTGAGTCCTAACTCTAAATACATTAGGAGATATTAACCTCCGAACAACTCAAAAAGCATAAAAAACTAGGTAAGTAATTTTAAAACCTAATTTCGGGGCACTAGATGATGGAATTTGACCCCAAAAATTGGATTTTTTGGGCAAATAGGACTCTAAGGAGTTGTATTTGCTTAGAAATATCCCAAATATTTCCATGTCAAATTTCATGTCATTCAAAGCTACGGTTGAGAAGTTATGGCCTCGAAAAAAATGCACTAAAATTTAGGAAAGAAAAAAAAAATTCCAAATTTCATTGGATGCTCCTGCATCAGACACCTGGGGTGGATTGAGAAGTGACCTTCACTTATATAATGTTAGAGGAAAACCCAGGTGGTCAACCTCTATTTTGGACAACCAAGTTGCATCTTCTACAGGTCTGCCCTTCCACTTGACCAACTATTCTAAATACTGCCTGTTCCTGGTACTTCTGCCTTCTCGAGTGTCTAGTATTTCCTCTATCTCATCTATGGCTGGAGTAGATCTTGGAATACTCCACAAATATATACTTTGTGTCTCACTACTACCTCCTTCATGGTATTCTCCAAGTCTAAAATATTAAAAATAGGTGATATATTCAGCTCACTTGGCAGTTCCACTTCGTAGGCATTTCTTGAATCTATTTTACCTATGATCCTGCATGGTCCAAACCTCTTCATATTTAGCTTGTTGTAGGTTTTGCTAGAAACATTTCCTTTCTCAAGTGAACCATGACCTCATATCCCACTTGGAACTCCTTGAAACACCTCTTTTGATCTATTTTGGCCTTGTACTAAGTATTCATCTTACTGATATGTTGTTGTACCTCTTCATGTAAACTCTTTATATGCTCTGCAAAATCTTCAGCCTCAGCACTGCTCTTTTCTCCTTTACCCATCGTTCTCAACTTAGAAGCATTCCTTGGGTTGTTCCCATACACAATATGGAATGGTGATTTACCAGTACTTCTATTGATAGAATTTTTGTAAGCAAATTTTGCCTATGGCAAAATCAAATCCCATCCCTTGGGCTTATCTCCTACCAAGCATCTTAGAATATTACCCAAATTTCTGTTCACCACCTCTGTTTTTCCATCAGTCTGTGCGTGGTATGTAGAACTAAAATTCAAATATGTTTTTAGCTTCCTCCACAAAGTCCTCCAGAAATAACCCACAAATTTGGTATCTCTGTCAGATACTATACTCTTGGGTATACCATGAAGGCATACCACCTCCTTGAAAAACAAGCTTGCAACATGAACTACATCACTCATTTTTTGACATGGAATAAAATGAGCCATCTTTGAAAACCTGTCAACCACAACAAAAATGGAGTCATTCCCTCGTTGTGTCCTTGGTAGGCCAAGAACAAAATCCATACTGATGTCCTCCCATGGTCTCTCTGATATAGGTAATGTCTGATACAATCATGTATTCTATCTCACTCCCTTAGCCATATGAAACACTCTGCAACCCTGCAAAAATTTCTTCACATCCTGCTGAAACTGTGGCCAATGGTAGTTTTCACTAACAAGGGCAATGGTCTTATCTCGACCAAAATGTATAGCTAGTCCTCCACTATGCTTCTCATTTATTAGATTCTCCCTCATTGAACTTCTAGCAATGCACAATTGGTTCCTTCCGAATAGCATCCCATCTTGGATTATAAAATCCAACCACTAGTTCTATCCAAAGTAGTAGGAGACAAACATGCCTTCCAAGCCTCTGTAAAATCCGGATCCTTTGGATACAAAATCTTGAGTTCTTCAAACCCAACAACTTTCGCTTTCATCTCTATCAACAAATTTTACCTTCTACTCAAGGCATTTGAAACTCTATTAGACCTCCCACTCCTATGCTTCAAAACAAAGGTATAACTCTATAGGAATTCAACCCACTTCAAATGTCTCTGATTCAGTTTTCCCTAACTATTAATATACTACAAAGCTTGATGATTAGTATATAAAACAAAATATTTTGCTAACAAATAGTGTCTCCATTTTTTAAGAGCCTAAACTATAGCATAAAATTCCTAATCATAAACAGAATATTTCTTCCTATCATCATTTAACTTCTCACTAAAATATGCAATAGGTTTACCTTCCTGACTCAACACAGCTCCAATGGCACTGGCACTAGCATCATAATCAACCTGAAATACTTTATTAAAATCTATAAGTACCAAAATGGGTTGTTCTGTCACCTTCTTTTTCAACATCTCAAAACTTGCACCTGCCTTTGTAGTCCACTTAAACTCCTTCTTATCCCCTCTCATGGTTTCTTCTAGGGGTGCACAAATACTACTAAATTTTCTAATGAACTTTCTATAAAAACTTGCAAGACCATGGAATGATCTTACCTCTGTTATGTTCCTTGGAGTAGGCCACTCAATGATAGCCTTCACCTTCTCTGGATCCATTTTTAGACCCTCATATGAGATGAAAAATCCTAGATACACCAACTCCTTCACAAAACTACACTTCTTAAAATTAATCAACAACTGCTCCTCCCTCAGATTTTCAAAAACTATTTGAACTTGCATCAAATTCTCTTCCAATGTCTTACTAAAAATTAGAATATCATCCAGATAAACAATAAAAAACTTCTCTAGGAATTCTCTCAACACCTCATTCATCATCCTCATGAATGTATTAGGTGCATTGGTTAACCCAAATGGCATAACCAACCACTCATACAAACCCTCATTGGTTTTGAAGGTTGTCTTCCACTCATCACCCTCTCTGATGCAAATATGATGATACCCACTCTTTAAATCAATATTTGTGAAGTATTTAGCTCCACTCAAACAGTCCATTATATCATCCATTCTAGGTAATGGAAATCTATACTTAATGGTAATCTTATTTATGGCTATGGAATCAGTACACATTCTCCATTCTCCATCCTTCTTCGGTGCTAGTATTGCAGGTACTGCATAGGGACTCAAACTCTCTCTAATCAACCCCTTCCTCAACAACTCTTAAACCTATCTATTCAAATCTTCACTCTCCATGGGAGACATTCTATGGGCTGCCTTATTGGGTAAACTAACTCCTAGAATCAAATCAATTTGATGGCTAATATTTCTGACTGGTGGCAAACCCTCAGGCACATTATCTGACACAATATCGGGAAACTCTTCTAACTGATTTTCAACCTCTCTCTGGAATATCCATATATTGTTCCTTCTTAATAGTAGGAATTAATGCATAACACATAGAATCCCTCTTCAGGCCATCCAAAAATTTTCTACCATCTACCAAACAGATTCTAGCACTACTGCATACCTTTTCATCCACTTCCTTCAATGGCTTCAACTTGTGACGCACTCCATATTTTGTCAGAGAGTAAGTATTCGCATGCCCATCATGCATCACACGTCTGTCAAATTTCCATGGCCTCCCAAAAAATAAATTGCAAGCATCCATAGGTAAAACATCACACAGAACCTCATCTTGATAATTTCCAATATGAAATTTAACTAAACACTGCTCACTAACTAATGCTCTATGATATTTCTGCAACCACACAATATGATATGGATGCGGGTGCTTCCTCTTCTCCAATTTCAACATAGCAACCATTTCTCCTGAAACTAAATTATCTATGCTACCATTATCTATGATAAAATTGCAGACCTTACCTGCACATTTGCATCTTGTGCGAAATAAGCTCTTCCTCTGATCCACATATTTCCCTCTTTTCATCAATTCTCTTCTTGTCATCAACACTTCTCTTCCTTCTACTTCTTCAGAATGTTTTGATTCAGCACCTTCATCTACTATAGCAGCTTTGGCATGACCCTCAGGTCTCTTATTCGTCCTCCCTTGGTGTTGGGGATACTCATATGCCCTATGTCCCTCTTCCCCATAATGGAAATAGGTTCCACGAAATCCTCCTCTTCCATACCCATGTCCAGATCTACCTCTTCCTCTTTGGTACCCATTGTTCTGATCACGGGGGTGGTAGGTATTCTCCTATTTCTGATCCTGGTTATTACTTTTTTCACCAGTCTTCTTATGATCTTCATATTTTCCTCCACTGGTTCTTCCACCAGTTCTTCCACCATGACCTCTTCCTTTTTGCTTGCTTTCAAATATTCTTTTCAGCTTCTCTTCAACCTTCAAGTCAAACTGATATGCATCCTCAATGGTGGTCATCCTGACCAAAATGAGTTCTTCTTGGATATTCATTCTTAACCCATTTATGTAACAAGCTACTTTCTCCTTATTATCCTCGAAATGGCCAGTTCTGATTGAGATCTTGTAAAACTCCTATGTATATTCTTTGACAGATTTGCTTGATTGTCTCAAACTCTAAATTTTCCTCAATAGATCCAATTCGTAATCTATAGGAATAAATTGCCTCTTAAAATTCTCTACCATTCGATCCCATCTGGTTATATTTTCCTTTCCTCTTCTATTTCTTTCTAGCTGCACTTCTTTCCACCATATTCTAGCATGGCCTTTCAACTTCATTTTTGCAAACTTGATTCGATATAGATCTACAACCTCCTCATACTCAAAATACTCATCCATATCATTGATCCAATAAATCAAATCCTCTGGATTGAGATTCCCAGAATACGTGGAGACATCAAACTTTGGCCTCTTCCCGATCAGAGATATGGCCCTAAATAATCTAGCTTCTATAGGATCCATTGCTTCTTCTTCATATGATGGATCATCAACCTCCAAAGATTCATCTTCACTACGGTCTTCTCTCCTTAGATCAACCCCTCTTCACAAATCCTCTTACAGGGCTTGCACTTGCCTTTGCAAATCTCTAAAATCTCCTTCAGGTACCACATTTCTCCCACCACCACGGTTTATTCATGGAGGCATTCTTCCTCACTCTCTTCTCACAACCCTTCCATAGATCCTGGTGCAAACTTCCTCACTTTCGGTGATCTACTCACACACTCAGGAACCCTAAGATCTTATACCACTTTATGAAGAGACAAACTTGCTCAAACCAATTCTCATTCAATAACTTGGAAAGATTCCCCACAAACCCTCATTTTGTGGCTATATAGCCAAAAAACCCTAAAAACTAAAAATGAGTTGGATGGGGCCCAAAATGGGGGTACACATCCCTATTACAATAGACAAGCCAAAAATAAAGTTTCAATTCCTAACTCTAAATACATTATGAGATATTAACCTTCGAACAGCTCAAAAAGCATAAAAAACTAGGTAAGTAATTTTAAAACCTAATTTCGGGGCACTAGATGATGGAATTTGGACTCGAAAACTGGATTTTTTGGCAAATAGGACTCAAAGGAGTTGTATTTTTTTAGAACTCTCCCAACTAGCTCCCTGTCAAATTTCACATCAATCGGAGCTACGGTTGAGAAGTTATGGCCCCGACAAAATGCACTAAAATTTAGGAAAGAAAAAAAAAAAATTCCAAATTTCGTTGGATGCTCCTGCATCAGTCCAATTCAATGCAATTTTTATAAAAAAGGAAAAATAAATAATATATCACCTACTTGATCATTGTGATTTTTAAGAGAAGTGTGGAGGTATATTCTACCCATGACTAAGGGAAAGGGATAGTGAAGAACAAGGGATATACTGGATAATATGCAATAATGGTTCAAAGTGCATTCAATTAATAGTGGTATGGGGTTTGTGGTTGACAATAAATTCTATGTTGTTTGAGAGCAAGGAAATTCTGTCTATAAAAGTTCAATATCATATCAAATATACTTATAAAGGGAAAAAAAACCCTAAAATTAAAGGCTAAAATATAGGTTGGAAGTTTAGTAGTGGATATTACAAAGTCTTGGGTTTTTTAATGGAGCTTTTCAAGACAATCCAAATAGATGTGGGGCAAGAAGAGTGTTATTTTAGAATGAAAATCATAAATTCACTTTCAAAGTAGGTATTGGTGAAGATAAAAATAATGTGGTAGAATGGAAGGCTTTGCTATTTTTGTTAAGAATGGTAGTGGAACAATGAATAATAAAACTTCAAGTATTTTGTGACTCAAAATTGGTGGTGGATTGGGATTTAGGTTTAGTAGGGATGCAAAATTTTATACTTAGGCCTTATTATGAGAAAAATAAAATTACTAGAAGCATCATTTACAAAGATATATTATAAATAAATTTACAAAAACTAAATGAGGAAGCAAATGGTCTATCAAAATCTACTTTGTATATTCTAATTTATACTTTGTTAAATTAAGTAGCGTATGGGACTATGATTCCATCACATTATATATCCTTTTGATACTTTTTTCCTTTTTATAGAAGTTGTGGTTTAGTATACCTTTCATGTTTTTTTTTTGTCTTTGGATCGTATATGAAAGATGACTTATGGCTATAGTGTTAAAGTAACAAAATAGAGTTGTATAAGATGTATAAAGGTTTACAACAAGCTATTATTATTGTAACACATCTAATTTAGTAAGGCTTATATGAGGGTATAAAATACCCATCTCTTTGTAATATTTTTCAAAATCTAAAATGAAAGTTACAGATTCTTTTCAAGGAAAGAAAATGTTGTTTAACAAATCTCAAATTGCATATTCCAATATATGATGGTAAATATCAAACATGTTGTAGTAATACAATATTTAAACATGTTGTAATATCAAATTAGATAGTTAAGAATAATTTAATTACTAGATTGATATGGAGGAAAAGCTTTTATCAAAGTTTGTTTCATGTTAACTATTGGATAATGCTTGCTATTTCATCTCATTTGAAAGTCAGTATCATTGATATAAATGGACAATAAGATCTAAAGAACCATAGCCTAGACTTTAAAGCTAATTTTATTCTTCATGTTTATTAGTAATTAGGATTATTAACTACTAATGGGGAATTTGAGAGGTATATTTTTTCTTAGATTCTCAAGTTCACATATGTCCTAAAAGCAACCCATGTTCATGTTATCGTCATGAATTAATAAATTAACCAACCACATTTACCTACCGTTGAAAATGTCTATTCTTCATGTTTCTTAGTATTTAGTATATTAACTACTAATGGGGATGTTGAGAGGCATATTTTTTTCAGATTCTTAAGTTCATGGATGGCCTAAAAGCAACCCACGTTCATGTTATCATAATTCAATTAATAAATTAGCCAACCAAATTGACCTACCCTTGAAAATGTTTGGAGGGCTCAATAGGGAGATTGATGTTGGTATTCTAGACCAAGTGGGTAGACTAAATATGCTCTATGTCCATATAAAGAACATGAATCCAAGCTTGAAGAGGATGTGATTTCCTTATTGCATGCTCCAAATTATATTTTTATACATTCTCATGATAGTTTTATAGTACCTTTTTTGCTTGTGTCTTTTCATATAGGTTTACATTGAAATGATTGCTAAGGATAGCATTAAATTGGAAAAAATTTAAAAAATGTATGCACCTTAATTTTTTTGTCCTTTGGTATAGGTTGACCTCACAACAATTGCTAAGGATACAATGACATTAGAGCAAACAAAAAAAATTATGCTTTTCAATGCATTGGAGAAAAATATTATTGGATTAGAAGATGTTTTGAATGATGACCAAAATCTTAATGCTATTGGTAGCCACCAATTACAACAAATCCAGAAAAAATTCTTTACCAAAAATAGTTTAAATTAACAAGAAGAATATGCAAATCCATCCTTCATGGTTTACAAGTCCACAACATGTAAAATGAAAAGCAACATAGTGATGGTGAAAATGTTGTTTTATATTTTTAAAATATGTGAATATAAGTCTAAAATTTACTTCAATAAATGGATTTGCTTATCTTATAATTTTAGGTTTACCAAAAGAATGCCAAAATTGGTGCTTCTTAAAGACTTAAAAAAAAACTAATAGTGATATATTTGTTGGGACCTCTTTCTTTTCTTTTTGTAAAGTTGTAGTTCCAATGAATATAGATAACCTGTTCTATTTTTATTTTAAAATTTGGATAAAGTAATAATTACATAATACCATACACTTATTGCAATTTTTTTCTTTCAATGAGTTTACATAGGTTTTTATGAGGGGTCTTGGTCCCCTCATACCGAGTGGGGTTTTAACCTTGGATTTTAACCTTGAACCTTTCTTCAATGAGTTTACATGGGTTTTCATGATGGCTATTGATCCCCTCATACTGAGTAGGGTTTGAACCTTCGATCTCTCAAAAAGAGGCCAAAGCCCTTCTCATTGCAATAAGCTTGCAACTATACTCTTCTTGTAAACTTTATTATATAAGCTAAAAATTATTAGAATTTTGATTTAGGAAGTCAATATTTTCTTGACAAGGTCTTTGTATTTATTGTATGAGGGTTTCATTTGTGTTGAGTGCAAGTGGCTCTATAGTTTTTTTGGGTCTTTGGGCCCTAGCAGCCAAGACTTTTTTGGGGTCTTTCAATAAATATTCATGTGGTGAACTTGTTTGACAACAACTTCCAATTTTTTGCACAAAAAAAAATTGAAAATCATGCCTTTTCTCGACATCCAAGGCATGGATTAAAAAGATCTCGAAATAAGTTTCAAGCAACTGATCAAAAAATGGTTTAGATATCAAGTGAATCTAGCACTAAGGAGCACCCCCAAAATAAATCCACTATGGAAACCCCTTTCAAGGGTAAGGATTTCAAATACTTGGACCCAAAAATGAATTTTAGGGATGCCCTTCGTGGTGGACAACCTCAACATAATGTTAATATTAATCTTAGGGTTTTTTGTAAACCTATGAGAATGCCTAAGATTGATATTAGAAAAACTAAGTCAGAATGTCTTAAGGCAGTTGATGAAACTTCGATTATTAATCTAGATATGGACGTCATCCAGACTATCATAGAAGATCTAGAAAAAAGAGGACTAGTTTGTCATTTCTTGTGTTTTTGTTTGAGCCTATATGCTTTCAAATTTTGGGTTACAAATAATTGGAAAATAAAAGGTGAGTTAGAAATATTTATTTATCCAAATTATTATTTTCTTTTTTTATTTGCTAATAATGAAGATAGAGAGAAAATATTTCAAGGGGGTCCCTATTTTTTTGGAAGGGAAGGGCTTTTCATGAAGCTTTAGCATACTAAATTTAAAGCTGAAGAAGATATACCTTCTACAAGTCTTGTTTGGGTTAGACTCTTTGGCCTCCCAATTGAATTCTAGAATACGACTATTTTTTCTTCAATTGGAAACTCTTTGGGAATTTTTATGATGACTTTTGATTGTACTAAAAAAGTGAACATATTATTTATGCTCAAATTTGTGTTTTAATGGATTTTGACAAACCCCTACTTGAAAATATCTCATTAAAATTTGGGGAGGACACTTCGGAGAAAGTGGTGGACTATGCGAACATTCCTTTTCGCTGTTGAATTTTCCATGAATATGGTCATTTGGCTAGTGTCTGACTAAATAAAATTCTATATCAAAAGAAAGAGGATACAATATTAGCAGGTTTTTGAATGCCTAAGAAGAACACTGAAAAACTAGTTATGAAGGATCACTCAAAGTTATCAACTAATATGTTTGAAATTATTTCCACAAATGATGTCCTACGTGAGAAAGAGGAAATAATGGAGACAAAAATATTAGAAATAGAATTTAAAAATGCAAGGAAAAATCAGAGACAAACCAACAAATTAAAGGTTTTCAACAAGAAAAAAAAGAGGAAATATATACAATAAAAACAATCTTTTAAATGTTGAGACATTAAATAATACAAGTCCCAAGATAGACTATGTTGAAACTTCTAGTAACACTTTGGCTTTATACACACAATATTCAAGGTTAGAAGCCATCTCAGATTTAATTAGAGTAAGTCAAGAAATGGGAAAAAAAACTAAATATGGATTCCAACCTAAAGGTAGGTTGCAAGATCAATCAACATCATATGGTAAAAGAAGGTGAAAATATTGTAGAGGAAGGTAAGATTACTGCTCTTACCATTTTTTTTAGCTCTGGTATTATTGAAGATCACTTGGAATATTAGAGGACTCAAAGGGAGTCTTTCAAAACAAAACAAAATTAGAAGAATGATTCAAACAAACCATCCACATCTTGTTTTCCTTCAAGAAATAAATATTTCAATAGAGGAAATGGATTCAATTTCTAGTAAAAATTTTCCAACTAGAAAAGTTGCTTCCCTCAGTTACCAAGGGAATTTTGGTGGCATTGCTTGTCTTTGGGAACCAAAATAGGTTGTTATTCACCATATAGTTGGCATCTGGGGCATTTTGGCTATAGCTATTCAAAGTAGACATTCTAACCAAATTATGCTTTGTATAATTATTTATGCTCCAACTACTTTGAAGGAAAATAAAATATAACAGAAGGATATAAATTATATTATCTCTTATTTTCCTGAAGCTTGGACCTTTATAGGAGGATATTTCAATACCTCTCTTTGGATGAGAAAATATGGGGAAATAAAAATTTGGACAAAAGCACTGACCTCATGAGTGAATATATTGCAAACCTTCATCTTGTGGACATCCAACCAGATAATGGCCTTACGACTTGGTCTAACAGAAGATAAGGATTAGGTTGTATTATGGAGATATTGGATAGGTTCTTATTATTTGATAATTTATTAATCCATTGTCACATTCCTAAGGTGAATACTCTTAACAATGCTAGTTTGGATCACTGGCTAGTCGTGGTGGAAATTTGGAAAACCAATGTGAGTTTCTCACTTTTTTTATTTTAGTTAATGTGGATTAGAGATAGTTCCTGTAGACCCTGAGTGCAACAATGGTGGAAGGAAGGTAAACCAAGGTATGGAACTAGGATGTTTTGTTTTTCCAAAAGGTTGCAATATATTAAATCTAAAATCAAGATTTGGATTTGGAATAATCTTGGAGATGTTCAACAAAAAAATATGAATTTATCGCTCAACTTGAAAATTTGAATAAGAAAATCCATTTAGATGGCCTCATGGAGAGTAGAAGTATAGATGAAATTAGAATCATTACTCAGTTAGAGGAATGGAAAAAAGAGAACTCTTATGGAAGAAAACATCTAGGATCCAATGTCTTAAAGGAGATTAAAACATAGATTTCTTCCATAAATCTCTTCTATCTTGAAGATATCACAACATTATTTTTTCCCTAAAATTTTATTCTAGAGATCTTGTCTACGCTTGGGATGGCATGAACTCTATTGTTATCAATTACTTTTCCAGTTTTTTTGTTGCTACTCCTCTTGACTTGAATTCTCAATAGAATATTCTTCAAACCACCCCTACTCTTATCACTTTTGAGGAGAACTCAATTTTGATTGCTCCATTTACTATCAATGAGCTTCAATAGATGGTTTTTAAAATGCAAAAATAAAAAACCCTAGGTCTTGATGGTTTTCCTATTGATTTCTATCAAGAGTTTTAGAATATCCTTTATGTTGATTATTATAGGTAGTGGAAGAAGCTACAAAAAGACAAAGAAATTTTGAAGATTATCAATAAAAATTTTATAGCTCTTGTCCCAAAAGCTCAAGAGGTATATCATATTTTAGATTTTAGACCTATAGCTTTATGTACTACTCTTCTTAAAATCATTACAAAGATCATGGTATAAAGAATGAAGCCTTTTGTGCATAAGATTATTTATACTGAATAAATGGGGTTATGTGGAAGGGCATCAAATAGTGGATGAGATATTTCTTTCTCAAGAAGCCATCCATTCCATGGAATTTCAAATATCTTCATCTATGTTCATTCGTTTAGACTTATCTAAAGCTTATGACAAAGTGGATTCACACTTGTCAAAGTTTAAAGGTAATTTAGCTTCTCTTAGGATTGGATGGACTAGATTATGGGATGTATATCTTCAATATCCTACTCTATTATTATCAATTACAAGCCTTCTTAGCTATTCTCTAATTTGAGAGGTATTAGGCAAGGTGAATCTCTCTCCCCTTATTTATTCATCATTCTTACTAAATGCTTGGGTAGGACTATAACCAAAAATAGAGAAAATATAATCTTTGAGGGAGTTACCATTGCTTGTGGAGTTGGGCCTATTTCTCATATTTGATTTTTTGATGATTCTACTCTATTAGGTAAAGCTAAAATTAAGGAAGCTTCTAAAATTAAGTGAATCATAGATTATTTTTCTAATTCTACTGGGCAACTAATCAATTAAGATAAATCTAAAGTCACTTTCTTTCACTGCTCTCGTAGATAGAAATTAATAGTCTTAGATAAATTGAGATATATGACCTCCCTTCCAATAACTTATTTAGGCATTCCTCTCAACATTCAAAAATAAGAAAAAATAATGACTAGAATTGGTTATTAAATAGAGTTAAGAAGAAAATTGCAAGGTGGACCAATAGGTGGTTTTCATTTGGAGGTAGAATCACCTTGGTAAAATCAATCCTTCAAGTTATACCTATTTATGTTTCTACTATGTTGAATATTCCAAAGGATTTTCTTCAATAATTAGATCAAATTAATCATCGGTTCCTCTGGAGTGGTACTAAGGAGAAAATAAAATGGGCCTTGGTGAAATGGGATACTTTATGCCTTCCCAAGAATGAAGGGGGTTAAGTTTTTGGTATGCTATTAATAACAATAAGGCTTTATCTGCTAAAATGTATTGGAGGATTTTACATAACCCCAATACTCTTTGGTCCAAGAATATTTACGTTAAATATCATGAGAACAAAATTCTTGAAGACCTTGCCCACTATCAATTGCCTACCAAATGTTCTCCTATTTTTATGGTTATCAATATTGGTAAGGGTTTGATTAAGTAAAAGTTATTTTGGATCATTCATAATGGTCAGTAATAAATTTTTTGGATAGATTCTTTGGATGGTCACCAGCCCTTGATAACTCAATTTCTTGATTGGAGGTCTTGGATAGGGGAGCTTCATCAAGCTGATTGGATAAAGGTTTATAATTACTATAAATACCATATTGGTAAGTTAGAGGTTAATATATATTGGATCCCTATTGAGCAGTGGTCTATTAAAATTCCATAAAGGTAAAGAAAAGATATCCAAAGCATCCTTCATATGAGATCTCTTTTGGTCCCACAATAAAGACTATTTTGGATGCAACAAAACTACTAAGGGTGAGTATTCAATTGCTTAAGGTTATTTGACCTTATGCCATAATAATCCCAACAAATCATATGACATATTTACTTATTTGTGGGATAAAAATCTCTAACCTAAGGTGAAGTTCTTCACATGGATTTTATTACATCGTAGAGTGCTTACTAGTGAGTTACTTATGAAATGTGGTTTTCATGACCCGTTTAGATGCAAAAGGTGTGGAGAAAATATGTAAACTCTCAACCATATTTTTATTGAGTTTACCTTAGAGTCTAAGTTATGGAGTAGAATGGAAATCTTACTTGGCTTACAATGGTATAATTTTTTACTATTGAATAGCTTTGGAGGAATTGACCTAATCAGGAGGGTGTTGATCACTTTATTATGTAGCTAGTTTGGATGGGTTCTACCATCCTACCTTGGAATATCTGGAAAGAAATAAACAACCAAATTTTCAATCAAGAAATAAAGGATATTTACTATATCTAGAAAAATACCATTGTCAACTTAGTTGAATTGGTACAACTCCTTAAACACCCCTATAACACCGATAAAATATGAGATCAAGTGATCCAAATATTGAAGATTAACTCTTTTAAGGAAAACCAGCTAAAAGGGAATGTGAGTAATTAAAATATGGATAAAATTAGGAATTGGTAGCCCCCTCCTAAGAATTTTGGAATAGTAAATATCAATGCATCTTCTAGGGGGAATCCTAGAAAATCTAGTGCAGGAGGAATTGGTAGAATTTAAAATGGTTCCTTGGTTTTCACTTTTGCTAAGAATTTAGTTATCCTTTCCAATAACCTTGCTAAAGTATATGGTATCCTTAGAGGCCTTCGAGAGTCTACTAAGGTCGGATGAATTTTTTTTTTGGTTAAATAGGACTCTCAAGTCATGATTAATTTGTTGAATACTCCTTATAAGAATCATAAAGTTGATTGGAGGATAAAACGAATTGTCGAAAAGATTCAATTAATCTAGATGGACTTTTGGAAAGTTGAATACAATCATGTGGTTAGAAAGCATAATAGGAGTGTTGATGCTTTATATAAATGGAAATTGGACAAATATGATCTTACTTACTATGACCACCCTCCCAGATGGTGGGATTCACAAATAAAGAAAGCTCTTCTTTCTATCTCTTCTTTGGATGGCTCCAGTACTAGAGGCACCTAGTTTATTTTTTCTTTGATTTTGCTTCTCTTTGATTTGGTCAGGGTATTTTAGTTCCCTTGCTCATACTGATCATTATTATGTTTCCTTTGTTGGTTCTTGCATGCAGAGCCTTTTGGCATATAAAAGCCAATATTATTTTATGTTTTTTTCTCATTTTTTATTTTTTTATGTGTGTGTTGTTTTGTATTGTTTTTGTATTATATTATTTTATGTTCTTTGTGTTGCTTTTGGTTATTTTGAATTTTTTGGTGTTTTACATTTTTGTTCTTTTTGTGTGTATTTTTTTTGTTTTGTTTGTGTGTTGTTTTTGTGGTTTTTTTGTTTGTGTTTTTTTTTTGTTGTTTGTTGTTTTTATGTTTATTTTACGTCTTTTGTCGTCTTTATATTTTTGTGTTTTTTTTGTGTTTTTTGTTGTCTTTTACTTTTTTTTGTGTTTTTGTTTTTATTGTTTTTGGTTTTTTTTTTTTTTGTGTTTGTTTATTTGTATTTTTTTGTTATTGTATTTGTTTGATTGTGTTTTTGTTTTCTTAGGCATGCTCTTTGAGTATGTCGATGGAGGTAAGCTAGGTGCAAGCCTTAGATATTTTTAGCAGTTTAGATACCCCTGCCTCCTTGGGACATACTCGAAAGTGACATCCCATTTGAGATGTTTTCCAAAAAGAAAAAAATTATTATTATTAAAAAATAAAACAATAATTATTAATTAACATTTATTATTTATTTTTTTAATTACATCTTAGTTCCAATGAATATAACTAACATATTCTATTAAAAAATAACTTTTAAATAAAATAATTACATAACACCATGCAAATGGTGCCTTAGTTTAATGGTTGAGACAAATAAACGATGTTGCCCACACCAAAGTTCACATATTGATACCATCAAATAAGCTATATAACTCAATATGCTTAAATTAATGTAAAAAAACAAATAATAACCTTTTTAAATCATACTAAAATAAACTTTATTAAATAAAATAATAATAATGACAGCAACCATATATTAGTATTAACTAGTTCTTTTAAAAATAAATTAACTTTGCCTATGTGCACATAACCCAATAAATGAGATGAAATCTTATATGGTGGTATCGAGTATGGAATTAATTATTTTTAGTTTATTGGATTTCAAAAATGGCACGTCAAAGACAATTTTATTACATGTTTGAGATTTGAGTAAGAATTTTTTTTTTATTTCTATTTTATCATGCCTCCAATCATAAAGACTAGCACAGTCTGTCGTGGTCTTTTTTTTCACTTTTGTGTTATGTTTTTACTTTATTAAAATATTAAAATCATGGTTATGTATTTCATGTATAATAATATTTTGATATTTTATAAAAATATGTTATTCTATATATTTTGAATTTATATAATTGTAATAGGATGGATATTAACAATAGTGTATGGTAAAAACTACTCTACTAGGGGTTGATGAGGAAATAAATGTTTTATAGGGATGGTAATAGTTTTTGAAGGAGGTCTAAAGAATTGGAGGAATATTGTGATGGCATCGGGTCTGTCATAGAGATTGCATGCTAGTGATGTTTTTCATATAAAAATGATTGGAATAAATAGGATTTCCCATTGCATGTTAGGAACCGCTTGTTAAAGAATAATGGATTTATGGAATGATGTGAAGCCATGGCAGTTCTAGTGGTTCAACCAGACTCAGTGGCAAAATATGTGGAGTATTTAACAAAACATGTGCTTATTGGTAAACTTTTGGACATCCAAATTTCTCTTCCCTTTTTGGAGGTTTGAGTCAGGATGACTTGGAACCCTGAAGGTGACGTGGAGGTGATGCTGAGTATGAATAGCTATTTTATGGTGGTTTTCTCTTGTCTTGTGGATCGTAATAAAATATTTTAAGGGTTTTCTTATTTCTATAACCAAGCGGGAATATTTATTAAACCATGGCATATGGGTTTGAACCCTATAGAGGAGCGGTCATCGTAGGTTCCAGTATGGGTTCAAATTTCATGGCTTCCATTTGAATTCTAGAGAAATGACGTCTTGCATATGATTGCCCTTCTTCTTGGGAATATGGTTGAACCATCACAATAGACTATGGATAAAAGGGTAATATCCATTACCCATATCTATTTTGAAATTTATTTAAATAATATTATTCTAGATTCTGTTGAAATACAGTTTGGATCGATTACATGGGTTCAAAAACTTAACTATGAAGCTCTTCCATTTTGCTACCGGATTTACCATGAATATGACCACATGCAAAGAAAATACCCTAAGTTTATCTTGCCCATGGCTTCAAATCCTGGGCCATCTCAGTCTGTTCAAAATTTGGATAAAGGAAAAGCATCAATAAAGGAAGGGGAATAGGATAAGAAAGGTTTTATTCTGGTAAATCCCTGAAATAGAGGAAGAAGGGCAAACAAAGACCTTAAGGATAGCCAGTTAGATTCTCTAATCAACCATTTTGAAATATTAGATGATCTTAATCAGTGAATATAGATACCTAAAATGTCACCACCTGATGCAAATATAATAGGGCCGAATCATATGTCTCTTCTTGAGGTGGAACTTAAGGAATCAAATCTAGGGGGTTTAAATGAAGAACAAAGGGCTTTGGATATGAGTATAGATGATATGGTTGGACTAGCCCTAGAAGGGAAACTATTTTGTAAAGTGGCACAGATTAGGTTATGCCCTCTCCTACTCAGGTACTAATGTAGTCATCCTTGGACTATAAAAATCCTACGGTGTTGGTATTGTAGTAGAAAATAATTAAAAATTGTGCTTCGAAAAAGAATATGAAGGTGGGTTGAAAGAAGGGCAAGGATAAAATTAAGTTAATGGGGGAGACTTTGGTGGAGTCAGGATTGGTGAGAAAATTGGACTCCCATTTTTCTAACACCCAAAAATGATTATCCTTCCATGGAATATAAGGGGTTTGAACAACATCCCAAAATAAAAATTTATTTGTGATTTGGTTCATGTACATTCTCCCAATGTTGTGTTTATTCAGGAGACTAAATTGAAAAATGATAGTATGTTCAATATTTATCGCAAGTTGTGTATAAGGGGGCAATTCTAGTGTATTTGTGCATGTGGATATGCTTATGACATTGCTTTTTTATGGGATCTAGTTAAGATACTCCTTCTTACTTGGATTTCCAATAGATGGTCTATTTATATGATCGAGCAAGATAATGAATCTAGTGAAACCATCCTACTTACAAATGTGTATGCTCCTATTGATTACAATGGTAAAGTTAATTTGTAGGAGCACATTTTATTTGTAAGAAGTCTATCTCCTTTGCACCCATGGATTTTGGCTGGATACTTCAACTCTATCACTTGTATGGAGGAGAAACGTGATGGGGTTGATCATCTCAAGCCTTTTTCTTCTGTATTCAATGCTCATATCTATGCCCTATACTTGTTTGAAATAAAGCCAAATAATTGGATATTTACCTGGCACAATAGAAGATGTCGGGAAGACTCCCATCTTAGAGAGACTAGATAGGTTTTAGTTCTCTAGTTTTTAGATGGATAATAATAGAATTGCTAGTTCTATGATTCTGGAGGGTAGGGGATCTGATCATTGGTCTATCAAAATCTTTGATTTGGAGTTAGGGCTAAAGAAGAAGGGCTAAAGAAGAATACTTTCTTTAATTTTTAATTTATGTGGTTTCATGATACTATGCTTCATGATTTCATGTGAGGTTGGTGGATCAGTGCTAAACCTCCTCATGGAACTGCTATGTATTCCTTTATGAAGCAACTATAGTTTTTTAAGCATAAATTGAAGAAATGGAATAGAATAAATTTTAAAAACCTTTCCTTGGCTAAGTTGGTGACTCTTAGGAGGGTTGAAGAAGCTTCAAGGAAGATTAGATATCAGGGACTCATGGAGGAGCTTCTTGTTGATAAATATAATGCTAGGAAAGACCTTACTAAATGGGAACTGAGGTAAGAACTTTTTTGGAAATAAAAAGCTCGAGTAGATTGGCTTCAGGAAGGGGATAGGAACATGACCTTATTTTATAACTCAGCTAAGGCTCACCATAATACTATCCTGATTTCCTCTCTTGTGAATTCTAAAGGTACCCTGCTCTCTTCTTTTAGGGATATTTCAAAACATACTAAGAGGTATTTTTCCTCTCTCTTCATGGAGGACTCCCTCTCAGATGATGAGGATGAAAATATTATTCTAAACTGTATTTCCTCGATTGTTTCTAGAGATATGAATGAGCACTTGATGGGTCCAATTTTTCTTGAGGAGTTGGAAAATGTTGTATTCAAGATGAAAAAAAGGGAAAGTCTCGGGCCTAGATGGATTCCTGATTGATTTTTATCAGGAGTTTTGGGAGTCAATCAAATTTGATCTTTTGGAGGTGGTCCATGAGTCCAAAAATAACAAATTGATGTTGAGGGTACTAAATGCTACCTTTGTGGTACTTATTCCCAAAAAAGAGGGAGCAAATTCCTTGGATATGTTCAGGCCTATTGCTCTCTCCAATGTTGTGTATAAAATCATCACAAAAATTATTACTGAGAGGCTGAAGATATGGTTGAGAAAAATAATCTCTGAGTATCAAGGAGGGTTTTTTGATGGCCGAAAAATATTGTATGGGGTTGGTATTGCTATAGAAGCTATTCACTCGATGGAAATTTCTAAGGATAAAACTATGTTCATTAAGTTGGACATGGCCAAAGCCTATGATCGGGTCATATGGTCCTTTCTTCAGAAATTTCTTGCTACTTTTGGATTTGAGGAGGAATGGATTAGATGGGTGATGAGTTGTGTTTCTTATTCCTCTTTATTTGTTCTTGTTAATAATGAGCCATTAGAGCTATTTGAGGCCTCAAGGATATTGATGCAAGGAAACCCTTTATCTCCTTATTTGTTTATCATTATAGTGGAAGGTTTGGAAATATTTCTCAAGTATCAGGTTAGGAAGGGTCTCATTTAGGGGTGTAACTGGGATAGTAGTTTGTCACTTCTTTCCCACCTTCAATTTACTGATGATACTACTTTGTTGGGAGTTTCCATTATTAGGGAGGCTAGTAATATTAGATAATATCTTGACATATATCTTGGTGCTTTTGTACAATTGATTAATGAGGACAAGTCTTCTATTTTCTTCTTCAATACCCCTCCTCTTATTCAATTCAAGATTTCTCGTATTCTAAGATTCCAGGTCGGGACTCCCTCCTTCATTTATATTGGTAATTCAATTTCATATCCTCCTTTACCTAGATCTTCTTGGAAGTCTATGCTTGATAAGTTTATAAGGAAGGTGAATCATTGGACCGTAAGATAGCTATCCTCTATAGGTAGGGTGTTGCTTTTAAAATATGTTGTTCAAGATTTACCCATTTATATATGTTTTGTACAAAAATATCCCTCTCATTTCATCAAGGACATGGATGCTTTATCAAGACAATTTTTATGTTTTGAAAAATGTGATCAAACTAAATAAATTTTGGTTAGGTTGGAATCTATATGTATTTCGGTTCAAGAGGGAGGTCTTGGGTTGTGATAGATAGCTCTTTTTGGAAAGGCTTTGGGTGCAAAACATTATTGGAGATGGTGTACCTCTCAAGATAATATTTGGGCTAAAATATTATCTTGTAAATACTTGAGAGGTAATTCTAAGGCTGAGATCCCTAGAGTCAGCTTGGTTGGAAAAGGTTCAGTTATCTGGGACACTCTGAAAAGAGGAGCTAATTTAATCGAGCAGGGTTTGTTTTGGATGTGCAAATGGGGATCATATGCTCTTTTTTAGGAGTATTATTGGGATGGCCATCCTCATATATAGAATCAATATCCTAGGTTACATTCCCTAAGTATTTTTTTCTTAGAAGCGGGATGGTTTCAACTACACTTCATTCCCCCTTGAGGATAACTTCACCAAACCAAGTGAGTCCCTCAGCTTACAAAACTACTCCTTGGGAAGAGGTTTGGTGAAAAAATCAACAGAATTAGAAGATGATGGGAAATACTCCAACTGAATAGTCCCATCCAATACCTTCTCTCTGATAAAGTGGGATTGGATTTAAACATGCTTTGTACTTTTATGCATTACAAGATTTTTAGCCAAGGCAATAGTTTATTGATTATCGGAGAGCAAACGTGAAGGACCAAATTGCTCAAATCCAATTTCCTTCATGAGGATACGAAGCCAAACTAATTCTTGTGTAGCTATTGTCATAGTATTATACTCTGCTTCCATTGTAGAAAGAGCAATTGTATATTACTTCTTGGAATACCAAGAGATAGCTACAGACCCAATACTAAAAACATATGTTTAGGTAGACTTTTTGTCTATTCTATCCCCTCCAAAATTAGAATTAGCATAGCCAAAAATAAAAAAGGAAGGAAGGCTAGAATACTTGAGTGCCAAATCTCTAGTACCTAAAAGGTACTTCAGAATCCTCTTGGTAGCTTGTAAGTGCTCAATATAAGGTTTCTGCATGAACCTAGACATCATACCAACTGCAAAAGTAATATCTAGCCTTGTGATGGTAACATAAAGAAGACTACCAATGATCTACCTATACAATGTAGCATCAACCAAATGAGATTATGTACTTACTTCCAACTTAACCCCTATATAAATAGGAATGGAAGTAGGATTGCCATCCTCAAAATCAAACCTCTTAATAAGATCTTCAATGTACTTGGATTGACTCAAAAAGGTACAATCCTTATGCTGATAAACATTCATGCAAAGATATTAGTGTAGAAGACCAAGGTCAGTCATTTCATACTCTAACTTTAATTTGGAGATGAAATCAAAAATGGCATTCTTATTTCCATTCATAACAAGGTCATCAACAAATAGAGCAATTAAAATGACCAAGTTATCCTTCCTAAGCACATAGATATTTGTATCTGAATAGCATTTATCAAAACCAAGAGACAAGAAGTAACCTGAAATATTCACGTACCATGTTGTAGGTGCTTGCTTCAGACCGTACAAGGTTTTATTTAGTTTACACACAAGTGTTTCCTTACCTTGTACAACAAATACTTGTGGTTGACTCATGTAGATATCCACATCCAAATCACCATTTAGAAAGGAACTTTTCACATCAAGCTGAAAAATCTGCCAACCTTGAGTAGCAAAAATAGCAATGAGAAGCCGAATAAGGGGAATTTTGGCAACTGGTGCAAATATTTCATCATAGTCCATGCAATATTTTTGAGCATAACCCTTAGAAACCAATCTAGCCTTATACTTTTCTATCTCTCCATTAGAATTGTACTTCATTCTATATACCCACTTGTTCCCAATAATATTTCTCTTATTAATATAAGGCACTAGATCCCAAGTTTTATTCTTTAGAAGATAATCCATCTCAACCTTCATGACATCAACCCAACAAGAGTGTTGTGAAGCTTCTTGGTAAGAAGTAGGCTCATGATCAATCTCTATCTTAGCTAGAAGATACATGTTAAGGGTCATACTTCTAATTATCCTTTGGCTAACTGAATTCTACTCTTTAGGACCCCTAGAATGATCCAACCACTTGGTCATTTTGATGCAAGGCCCACCCTTTTCTAACTCAAGAATGTCTTCATTGAATTTGACATCTCTTGAAACAAATACAATGCATGAAGAAGGTGAGTATAACCTATAGCCCCTATGTTTTGCATCATAGCCAAAAAATATGCATTTTTGATACTTTTTGTCCAATTTATTCCTCTTTTCTGAAGGAATATATGAAAATGCATCACATCCAAACACTCTTAAGTGTGAAAAATTCAGCTTCTTACCATTCCAAACCTCATAAGGAGTCTTCCTCTCAACTGATATTGAGGAACACCTGTTAAGAATGTAGATTTTTGTACTGGCTGCTTCACCCCAAAGAAATTGAGGTAAGTGGTCACCAAGCATGAATCTTACCATATCCATGATTGTCCTATTTTTCCTCTCTGCAACACCATTTTTTTTAGGAGTGTATGGACAAGTAAACTGCCTTTTGATCCCATGAGAAGAACAAAACTCATTGAAATCATTGCTATTGTACTCCCCTCCATTGTCACTTCTAATCATTTTGATATTTGCTCCCTTTTAATTTTCTACCAAATCTTTGAACTCCTTGAATGTCTCAAAACAATCTGATTTATTCTTAAGTAGATACCCAAAGATCATTATTGAATAATCATCTATAAAGGTGAGAATATAGGATGCACCACCAAGTTATCTAACATGTAATGGACCCATAATATCTGTATGAATGAGTTGAAGAATTTGTGTGGCCCTTGTTGACTTGTCCTTTGCAAATTTTGTTTGCTCATCTTGCCTAAGATGCATGTTTCACACAAACCATGAATAGGTGAAATGTTAGGCAAGCCTTCAACCAAATTTTTGGACTTCATAATTTGAATATTTTGATAGTTTGTATGGCCTAACCTTAAGTGCCAAAGTTTGCTACTAGGAGAAACATTAGTTGCTAAACACACTTTAGGAGGAGCATCACGTAACACATAAATATTATTCTTCACATAACGTGTAATGATTGGTAGCATGCCTTTCCTAATGCTCCATGAAGTTTCATTGAACTCAATAGTGTGACAACTTCTAGCAACTTGCAAAACTGAAATTAAATTTCTCCTAAGGTTAGGCACATATAGAACATTATTAAGTAATTTCCCTTCAATTACAACATTGCAAACACCTTCTACTTGAAGTCTAGTATTATCACCAATGACAACTGAATCTGAAGAGTGCTTATGAAAGTCCATAAAATTATCCTTTTCAAAACACATATGGTTAGTTCATCCAAAATCTAACACCCTTTCATTAGAAGTAGATGAATCAATGGAGTAGAGGGCACAAACAAAGGCATTTTTATTAGAATTTTGCTTTACATTGTTGTTATTTTTCTTTTCCTTGCCAAATCATTTCTTAGGTCCTTTTCCCTTAACCTTTTCTTGATCTTCCTTTTCTGCAATATTCTTCTTCTTAAATTTTTTTTATTCCTTTTGGCCTTTCTTGCCACAAAAGTTGCAAGTGAAATCAACTCTAGGCTTGTTGGGTTGGAAATTTTGATTTTTTCTTCCCTTGTATTTATTTTTGAAGGAAGCCTTAGTGTCACTCAAGGCAAAATTATTCTCCTTGACAACTTGACCATTCACTTTGTCTCTATTAAGAGACTCTTCATGTTGAATCAATAATTGTGAAAGAGTGTTGAGAGGAATACCATCCTCTTCTTGCTCTAGCTTAGTCTCAATAATGGTGACACAATTCTTGGACTTGCTTGAAAAGTTCATCAAAATGATAAAGCTTAAGATCTTCTCACTTATCCAATCACAATTACAAGCCAATAGTTGAGCTCTCATGTCTTTCATATTTGAGAGGAATATCAAGGTACTTTCTTCTTCACCTTGCATAGTGCTAAGAATTTTGGACAATAAAGTGAATTTACTTGATGTGTTGGACCCTAGATGGAATTTTTTTAGTAAATCCCATGCATCTTTAGCATGCTCACAATGGCTTATAGTGAGCAATATCTCATCACTCACACTATTGATAATCTTGAAAAGTGTAATGTGAATCTTGTTGTTGTATGTCTCAAGTGCCCTTTCCTGGGTTGGGATTGCTTCATATCCATTCACAATGAGCCATAACTTTCTTTCTTGAAATTTAGACCTCATCCTTGGTTCCCATATTCTAAAATTTGATCCATCAAGGATGTGCTTAGGTGTGAAGGAGATTCCATAATCAGCCATTCTTAATGAGTTTTTTACCTCAAAATATTGAAGACACTTGATGGAGATCCCAACCGCTATGATACCATATGTGAGACAAGAAAAGTCTCCCCAAGATCGAAGAATGCTCCACAAGATAAATCAGACACAAAATATGAAAACCCACAACACCAATATTAAGTGGTAAAATCCTACTTCAAATGAAGAAGGGAAACATCCACTATGAATCTCACTATATTACTCAATGATTCAACAATACAAGAATACTTCAATGTTATGCAATAATATGCATCAACATGATATGACCAGATGTAGTAGACAACACACCTATTTAAAGAAAAGCTTTTGTACTACAACCCTAAAATTACCCTAATCTTATCACAATCTTATATTGAGATGTGTGACAAATCTTATCACAATCTTATATTGAGACGTGTGACAAATCTTATCACAATATTATATTGAGATGTGTCACAAGTGGCATCTATATAATATTAAAAAGTTATTGGTTACTTTTTAATATTTGCTAGAAAAGGGAAAATAACTTTTTCACTAAAATTAAATATTTCTAGCACCCTTATTTTATTTATTAATTGGGTGGGAATATTTTTACATAAAATAGAATCATTTTCTAATTCAAATATTATTATTTAGACTTTATATTTTATTCTAAGAATAATTTACACAATATTCCATTACATATTCCAACAATATTAGAATAATTTTTAATATAACATTTAATACAGGTTTCACAAACCACATTGTCCCATACAATATTGGAGTAGCAATCAAATCAATCAATAAGAGAGTATGTTTACTCCTACAATTATTGAAAGAAATATTCAACATGTACATTCTTGATATCTCTACCGATCGCAATCAATAGAAAGGAATATTTTCCTAAAAATTATCTAACATAAAGCATAAAACAGTTTCACACAAAAATCCAAATATCAAATATATCATTTCCAAAATATTTCATCCCATTTCCATTTTCAAAAGAAATAAATCATCACAAGAAATAAATGAAATCCCAACTTGTTAGTCTCTGGTTTGCTATTCACAGCTTCTCCTATTTTGCAATAAATACCCTCTTTTTTATCAAGCACACAACAAGATATTATTCACCTTTTTCATAGCCCTTTCTCTACTCGATGCCTGGCATAATATGTCAACCACCCTCTGAATAAAATCCCTACTTCCTTTCCTCTTTACTGGATTGAGGGAAATAATTACATTAGGTGGTTCTTCATACAATCTCCTATCACATCTCCCACCACCTCACAAGACCACTATGCTCTTTTACAAATAAAAAATAATATATATTTTTGTTATATTTTTATTTTTATTTTTATTTCTAGTGCTATTTATTAATTTATTTAAATAACCTTTATAATTTTCTTTTATTTAATTCATACTAGCTTACAATTCAAAAAATATAAGAATACAAATAGTTTTTTATTCTTTTAAACGATTTAATGAAAAGTGTCTCCCATGCCCATGGCACTTTGATTACCATCCCAAAATATATGAATATACCATCTCTCCTCAAGAAAAAAGTAGACATTTAAAATAGAGGACACTTATAAATCAATTCATTCCCATTGCATCTACATGGAACATAATTATGTGAGTTTTCATGTACTCATGAGTCGAATCATCACTTCTCTCTTACCTTCTTTTTCAACCTTCTTCTATCCATCGAAGGTATATACGTGGTCGTGCATGCACAACAACCATCAATAGTACCATATTATAGAAAAGTTAATTATAAACCATTAACTTTATCTGTTATCAATGGGTGTGCGAGGAGGGTTGTTACATCCTCCCCCACTAAAAACAAACACAATCCTTGTATTTTTAAACAATTCAAATATATTCATATATATCCTTTTACATATCCATCAATAAAAATATTCATTCATTAATCATACATTATTCATCATGTCCATAAATCATAATTTAACCATAAATTATTCAATAATTCAAACCTGGTTACTTAATATATCCACATAGTGATTCATTTTGCATACAACTACATATCTATGCATAAACCAAAATATATACAAAATCAACTCTACTTAGTATCTAGTTATACATCCACACATATATACATATACATCATATATCCGTATAAAAAGTTTTAATTATTCTTGTTTACTCAAACAAATAAGGAAATTGGTTCTGCATATTAGCCACATTCTTCCATGTGGAATTTATATCTGAGTAGAGGTCCATTAGACTTGACACTGCTCAAAGTTCCTTTTTCTCAAGATCTTGGTCCTAAAGCCAAATATTTTTATAGGGCACACTTTAATTCTTATTGGGTCTGATATTTACAAATTAGAAATATCCCAAACATGAGTATGGTTAAGAATGTACTTCCTAAGGAGGTACGCATGTAAGACATTATGGATTTTGAATAAGCTTGGTGGAAAAGAAAGTTTGTAAGCAACAAGACATATTTTTATCGTAATTTCAAATGGACCCACATATCTAGGGTCAATTTTGGAAGATTTTATAGAAATTTTAGTAGGTTTCACCCATAAAAACACTCTGTCACCTATATATTATTCTCGTAGTGTTATTTTGAGATCCATGTAGCTCTTTTGGTGATCTGTAGCTTCATTCAACTTTTGTTGAATTCTTTTTAATTGATATTCATTTTTTTTATAGTATTTGGTTCGATCATTACTCGATCTTTCATATTGTCCCATTACAAGAGAGTCCTATATATTTTTCCATATAGGACTTCAAATAGTGCCATATCTAGTGATTCATGATAGCTTTTAATGTATGCAAACTCAACTAGGTATAAATAATATTTCCATTTAGTATGATGATCCATATAATATATTCTTAGCATATCTTTTAAGACCTAATTTACCCTCTCAATATATCCATCCATATCAGGGTGATAGGCTGAACTTATATTAAGTTTGGTACCCAAAAATTCATGCAATGATTTCCAGAACTTTTATGTAAAACTTGAATCTCTATAGAAGATTATAACTTATGGAAATCCTTGAAATATCACTATCTCCTTGGAAAAATTACTTGCTATAGTAGGTGCATCATCTTGTATATTTCTAGGTATGAAAAGTGTAACCTTGGTTAATTTATCTACTACTTCCAGCATTATATCATGCCTAAATCTTATTTTAGGTAAACTAACCATAAATTACATCGCCACCACCTAAAATTTCTTCGTAGGAATATCATGTGGGTATAAATGACCTACTAGGTTAAATGCTCAACATTGACTTTCTAACATTCCAAGCACCTAGCCACATAATCAATAATATTCTTTTTCATTCCTGGCTAATAATAGGTCTTCCTTAGACTCTCGTGCATCTTCACCCCTCCTAGGTGTGTGAAATAAGGATTATTATGTGACTTATTCAATATAGTTTATGTCAATCCATCTATATTTGGAACAAAAAATCTATTCTTATAGTATAACAAATCATCTCTATAAACAAATCCATTATATTTTCTTAGTTGCACAATTTGAGCACTACATTCCTGATAGAATTAATCCTTTTGTTGTATTTACTTAACCTGATCTATCAAATCATAATGTCATTTTGTCATTGCAGCAATTCACCATCTTCTACTCAAGGCATCATCAATCTTGTTATCCTTACCCTTTATGTATTCAATGCCAAAATTATACTTAGCTAAAAACTTCATTCAAAATTTTTATTTGCATTCAATAAGGGTTGAGTAAAATTATACTTTAAGCTTTGATGATCTATCTTAAGTTCAAATGGTTTCCCTAGAAAATAGTACCTCCAAATCTTAAGAGCATGCACAAAATCTACCAACTCCAAGTCATTAGTGGCATAGTTTACTTAATGTCTATTAAGTTTTCATGGTTTTAAGGTAATGATCTCATCTTCCTAGGAAATAATCCCTCCTAATACCTCAATAGATGCATCAGTGCACATTATAAACTTATTTAAAGGGTCAAGTAACTATACAATTTGTGTGGTTGTCAACCTCTCTTTCAAAGTTTGGAAGACTTTCTCACACTATTTTATCCACTTAAAAGCCTTTACTTGTCTTTTAAGGTTTGTGATAGGTTGAGAAATTCCTAATAAACCTCTAAAAAATCATTTGTAATAGCCTACAAACCCCATAAAACTACACATCTCAATTACATTTGTGGGTGTAAGCCAGTCAAAAATAACTTCAATTTTCTTGGGATCGATAACAATCCCCTCAGCAGATAATATGTGCCCCAAATACTATACCTAATAAGTGTAGAATTCACACTTTGATAGCTTCTCGTATAGTTGATTCCTCCTAAGGATTTCAAGTATAGTTCTCATATGTTGATTGTTCTCCTCGTTATTTTTGGAATATATCAATATATCATCAAGGAACGTGAGCACAAAATAGTCTAACTACTCTAAAAAAATACTATTCATGAGATTCATGAATGTGTCTAAGTTGTTAGTCAACCCAAAAGGTAGGATAAAAAACTCATAGTGTCCATACCTTGTCCTAAAAGCAACTTTATGTGTGTCTTATTCTTGAATTCTTAGTTTATGGTAACTCAATCTATGATCAATTTTTGAGAAGATGGTAGCTCATTTCATGTGATCAAAAAGATCATATATTCTTGGCAAAAAATATCTATTCTTTATGGTAACCTTATTTAGCATCTGATAGTCTATGTACATTCTCAAGGATCCGTATTGATTTTTTAAAAATAATATAGGAGCACCCCACAAAAACACACTAGGCTTGATAAGACCTTTCTCTAACAAGTCCTGAAGTTGTGTCTTGAGTTCTTGTAACTCTATAGGGGTCATCCTATATGGTTCCCTAGCAATGGGTACAACTCTAGGTAACAACTCTATAGAAAAGTCAAACTCTCTTTGGGAGGGTAAACTTGGTAGGACCTCCAAAAATACATCCTTAAATTTATCCAAAATAGGATGCTTTTGGAAGAGGTCAGAAGTAGCTTCAGCTTCTTCTTTCTTCAAATTAACCACATAGATCATTCCCCTATTTCTTATTACCTTCTTAATTTACATTGCTGATAAAATGTGTGGCTTAATACTCCCATGGTCACAATGAATTCTAATTATCTGTTAGACATATCCATGAAATCTAACCATATATCCTTAAAATTTAGAAGGGATTTGTGGAATTTCAACCAATCAACACTAAGAATGATGTCAAAGTTATGTAGAGATTCCACATACAAAATATAATTGCTTCTACCTTGGGGTAAGATAATGTGAGGATCAAACAAATACATGTTAACTTGATAGGTATGCCCTGACCCATACTCTACTTTCCAACTATCAACTATAAATATAGGTATTTCCATTATGTCCCTCACTAAACTAGTGGAAATAAAACAATCAGTAGATCCACTATCAATTAAAATGTGAACATCCTTATCATAAATTTTACCATTTAATAGAAAAGGGATAACTTTCCCATTAAGTATGAGACTATCTGTTATTGTAAAAATCTAGTGGGTAGTCTCTTCTGGTGCCTTCTAGTGAAGATCAGCTCTATGGGGACACTTGTTGGCAAAATGGGGGTCTCTGCAAACATAGCAACCATTTGGAGGATGTTTTCTACCATTGTTGATATCCTCATTCTTTCCTTGCAGTGAAACTTCCTTTACCTTCTCTTGACCTAATGGTATTTGATAATTCCTTCTACGATATACCTTACCATCCCTTCTAAAATTATTGCCTTGGAAGTTAGTTCTATTGTTATTTATTGGCTTGCTTTGGTCCTATATTTTAATATTTTTACTCTATTCTTTTTTCCACTTCATAAATACTATGCTCTTATGCTTCTTAAGCTCATCCTTATATTTTTTAAATAGCTTTTGGTAGTTGAAATATATCCTTTTTTTTCTTGATTTAATTCTTCTTGACAAGCTAAATCAAAAGCTTTAGGAAGGTCTTCAAGATTATGCATATTTACCATAGTTTAGAAATTGGGTTGAAGCCCAGTATGAATTTTTTAACCTTCATCCCTTCATTTTTCTCATATTGGGTTGCATATTTCAGCAGTTGGATAGATTTTTGATAATAATCTTGGACTATCATTTATTCTTGTTGCAAGTTAGTAAATTCTCCAAATTTATCCACATATCATTGCTTAGTTAGAAATGTTTTTCTAAAATTCTTAATAAATTCCTCCCATTTGAGGTCTACAACTTTGATACCCTACTCTCTCTTAAAATTTTTCCATCAAACTAGAGCTACTTCTACCATATTCATGATAACCAATGTGTTTTAGATTCTGACAACAAAACCATCAAAGAGAAGTATGATTCAAGCTCATTCAACTAAATTTTCATTCCATCTCCATCATACTTCCCATTAAATTTAGAAATGACAATATTTTTTAAGTTCTTGGCCAACTCCATGCTCAAACTAGCCCTATTAGTTCCCACAAGCTCATTGGATGCTCCCTATAATTTACCTATAGGTTCCCTACCCCTGTTTAAGTCCTCTTTTATTTTTTGGTGATGGTCTATTAACTCTTGTTGTTGGGCCATGTGGGCAATCTGTTTAACCATTTCCTGTATTTTTTTTTCCATATGGGTTTGTAATAGTTGTACTACTTTTGCCAAACTTCCCTCCTCCCTATTAGACTCATTTTATGGAGGCTCATTTATTTGTTTAATTCTTCTTTCTCTTATAAGACCTTATTTCCCATCCCCCCTCCGTGGTTCCCTTGGAAGTCTTAAGGTCGTCTCTTCCTACCTAACTCCTATGATATTCCTTGAAGAACCACCTCACAACATTCGTGACATTAGACTTGTGGTAAAGGAAAGTAAGTTAATTGATTATTTTTAATTTGTTAAAACAAATCATTATTCAAAGTACTACAACATAAGGATTTGTTATTCTTTGATACTGCATGTAACAACCCAAGTCTACTCACTTGGTTGTACCAAATAATACTGGTTCAAAAGTGCATAATTTTTTTCATAACATGGTTCAACCTACAATTAAGGTTTAAGATTATTGTTTCAGTGTTCACCCAAATTAAAATTTCTTTTTCTTTTTAGAAGTATGAGGTATATCATACCAATTTTGGGAACCATGACTATTTTATATAATCTCCCAAGTCGAAGATATTGGCTAAATCCCATGAAAGGTGCCATTTTATGAATTCAACTTTCTCATTTATTGTCCTCTTGATCTGGCATGAGCGTTGCTCCATGACTAGGGTTATCCTCCAGGTCTCATAACACCTATAGGGTGTACACATACTCTCCCCATACCTTAGAATAATGAACCTCGACCTAACTGATCAACTTGTTAATATTAAGTATCCAAGCTGTTAGCATTCACATGCGTGTGTCTAGCTGATTATCCTCGTTCCAAGATTCAGCTAGAGTCATGTCATTACCCTGACACTAGTCTTAGTCTCTATTGTTTATTATGACTCATGATAGTTTATACCATACCAAACATCATGAAAATATTAGCTTTCAATGTCATGCTAGACCCCTTTTAGTCAAAATAATACACAGAAATATCATTGTACTCCTAGGCAATGACCTAGAGGTGACGTCCCATATCATCTCTGATTACTAGTTCTGACAAGGTCTCTTATTCCAACCTATTCCATAAAAAAAATGATCATTTTTGAGTCAAAGAAGTCACCAACTCGTAACCACCAAATTTGGGTGCTTCTATTCTAATCACCTACCTCGTGATTAATAATTATAATATCTTGGGCAAAGATTTAAATTTGGTCATCCTAAGTTTAATTGCGTTTCCTAATTCACACAATATTTACGTCAAATAAAACTACATTCAACGATTTCTCTTCAAATGTCATAATCATTATTGGTACTGATATATCAGTTACAACTAAAGTAAGAGCTAACATCAATATTTATAGGCCTAAAGCAATTGCTATGATTCATTTATATATTTACATAGATATGCCTATTTATACATTTATTTAATTACACATGTTTATCCTAACAACTTAAAATGCTAGCTCTTTACGACCCATATCATTGGGGTAAACACATTCTCTTTGTCTCACTAAAAGAAAATGTACAGAATCCCCTTCTTCTTTTCTCGAGGGTACTTTCCTTACTCATAAATACTCTCATTACCATTAACTGTTTTATTTAATTTATCTCAACCTTATTTTATATATATATATATTCTTATTGGATTCGTTAATACAAATCCGCATTTGTATTTGCTTAATTTTGGAAAACACACCTCCTCAATTTTGCATAAATGCTAGTTGACCATAGGCCCCTTATTGGTGTTACAAGTACTAGGTTTCAGTCAATTCATAGGCCCATTTTGTAAGGATATTAAATATTTTATTTATTAATAAATTGAATTTAAAATTTACTCAATAAACGGAGGAAGAACTTAAACAAGAATGATTCCACTAATGTTCCTTAGCCTTCCTAGTATTAAAGTTCAATTCATATTATGTTTTCTTTCCCATTTAAACCCTACATTTCTTATTAGTCACCGTAAGTTGTTAATGCTCAGCAAATATAGGGAAAGCATTCACTCAATTGTTCCTAGCAGGATAGTAATTCAATCATGCAAATTATGGTTGGAAAAAAAAGTGCAGTGCCAAAGTTCGTTTACTATAATTAAGAAATTCTATGTTTGTAAGTATAAAAGATCACAACTTAATTTAATTCCTCTCTTTAATATTGCAACCAAACAGTTTTGTGTCTGAACACATGCACGCTTCAGATCGAGTATTATATAAACATGACCAAGTAGGGCATTTTTTAAAATGTTTTAAAGAAAATATTCTTTGTTTTCCAGAAAATGCCCAACATTAAGGATTAATGTTCTATAACAGATAAACATTTCTCACTTAAAAGAATTATATACAATTTTAAGTGGACCACTCTTTTTATTTTACATTTTAGAAAAGATACAACGTCTGTCTATAATAGGAAACACTTTGCTATAAGATTCTCATAGTCACCGAATCAATCTTAACTCATTTATGGGTAAAACATGGTTTTGTGGAGGGTGATAATAGAAATATGTTTTCCATTGAACATAAAATTACGGTGAAGATGACATTTCCATCATTATATGAAAAACTCAACAACCTATCCGTGTGTTTAATTCGAAGCTAACTATCACAACAATCAAATAACTTTCTGCTTATACAGGGTCTCACCCATAGACATCACATGCAATTGCACACAGGACTAAGGCTCAAAGATAAAATAGTTTAGTAAAAATGAGACACGGTTACAACAAATACTCATTCCCTCTGAACTGAGATGAGCGCTCATTATGCCATACTTGACCTTACATTACAACAACTCCCATAAACACGTCTAAGTACTCAAAAGAACATTATTATTCCGGTAAAAACATCAGACATCCATAGCTAGAAATAAAATTCCAGAACATTGTTAAATAATAGTTTGTTTTTTTTTTAAAGAAAACAAGGATATCTGAAGAAGTGTTTATGGGCACAACCTTCACATTGCTTGGTGCTACCTTCATTGAGGTGGTTTTTCTCTTTACATTCAAACCTCATTTTCAGTTTCAAATTGCATGTTGCTTTCAAGGGATTAGAAATGGCTCAAAGGACTCTTTGTATGCATTTACCATGCCATGCAATCTTATTATCCTATTCAAATGCATTCATTCCACCCGAATATGAATACATACTATTCAACCAAATCTTTTTCCTATATTAGAATCATTTTCAATATAAAGTTTAATACATCTTCCATAGATCGCACAATCCTATACAACATTGTAGTAGCAATCAAATCAAATAAATAAGAGAGTATATTTACTCGTACAGTCATCAAAAGAGATATTCAACATGTACGTTCTTGATATCTCTATCAATCACAATTAACAAAAAATATTTTTCAAAAAAAAATTATCTACCATAAATCATAGCACAATTTCACGCACATAACTAGATATTAAACATATCATTTCCAACACAATTCATTCCATTTCCGAAAGAAATGAAATCCCAACCTGTTAGTCTTTGGTTTGCTATTCATAACTTCTCCTATTTTGCAATCAACACCCTCTTTTTTTGTCAAGCATATAGCAAGATATTCTTTACTTTTTCATAACCCTCTCTCTACCCAATGGTCAGTAAAAGACGTCAACCGTCCCCAGATAACTTCCCCCCTTCCTTTTTGCTTTAATAGATTGAGGTAAATAATTACAACAGGTGGTTCTTCATACAATTTCCTATTACACCTCCTGCCACCTCACAAGACCACTATGCTCTTTTACAAATAGAAACTTTTATATATTTTTATTATATTATTATTTTTATTTGAATTTTAGTGCTATTTATTAAATGATTTAAATAACCTTATAATTTTATTTTATTTAATTCATACTAGCTTATAACTCAAAAAACATAAGAATACAAAAAGTTTTTTATTCTTTCAAATGATTTAATGAAAAGTGGCTCCCATGCCCATGGCACTTTCATTGCCATCACAAAATATATGAATATACCATTTCTCCTCAAGCAACAAATAGACATTTAAAACAAAGCATATGCATAATGAAATTCACTCCCAATGCAACATAATTATGTGAGATTTCATGTACTAATGAGCTGAATCATCACTTCCCTCTTACCTTTTCCATCAACCTTCTTCTATACATTGAAGGTATATACCTAATCTTGCATGCACAAAAACCATCAATAGTACCATATTCTAGAAAAGGTAAGTATAAACCATCAAATTTATCTGCTATCTATGGGAATGCGAGGAGGGTTGTTACATCTACCCAAGCCTTCAACAAATATGAGAAAAATATAAAGGGAACAAGGATCTCCCTGACAAAGGCCTCAAGTGGCTCCAAATGGTTATGAGGGAAGTCCTTTGATTAATGTTGAGTATGTCACAATAGAAACACAACTCATAAGCCATTCTATCCAATACTAATAGAAACACAAGGATACCATCATCCTTGATAAGAAGCTTCACTCCACCCTATCATAAGCCTTTGACATATCTAATTTTAAGAATATTCCTCTATTGCTATATTTTTGCATCGAGTGGATTGCCTCTTGATCTAGAACCAAATCATTCAAGATCTACCTACCCTCACAAAATCCCTTGCTCTGAGGAGATAATGTTATTTACGAGAGGTTTTAACCACTTAGCCATTACCTTCATGATTATTTTATATATGACATTGCATAAGACAATAGATCTATAATATAAAATATGCATCCCCTCCTTCCCTTTCAAAATTAAGGTAATGAATGTATGATTTAATAATTTAATCATTATTTTAATACCTCTAGTATCCTCCATAACAACCATTACATCATCTTCCAAGTTTTCCTAGAAGGTTTTGAAAAAACTCTCTTGGAAATCCATCTTGACCAAGTGTTTTTCTTGTACTCATTCCATAGACTATTTTCTTCAATTTCTCTCTATCAATGGATTTATGTAAGGCATGGTTTTATTTTTGAAAGATAATAGAGGGTATGACAACAAGAAATTTTTGAGCCTCTTCGTCTTGCACCATAATTTCCTTAATTTAAAAAATTAATCCAGTGAATGGAAATGCATAATTGGGATTGTATCAATGGAGTGCTTGTTCTCATCCTCAAGAGATTCTATCTTGTTCATCTATCTCCTAGCACAAGTATATTGATGGAAAATTTTGGTGTTTCTATAACCTTCCAATAACCAAGTGGTTATTGCTCTCTATTTTTTGTAGATCTTCTCCCAGTTGTTAATATCCTCAATTGCTTTACACAATACATCATCCTCTTCTTTGAGTTTCTCTATAATTTTTTCTTCCTTTATGTGCTTTTGCATCTCATCCCATCTAGTCACCAATGGAGCTCTTTGGACCTAGAAGTCCACCTTGTTAGATCATATCTAGTGTTTTAGTTTATCCTTGACATCATGAAAATACTTGTGGAATCTAAACATTTTTGTCCCATATGTTGGGTGTCTCTCTTCCCACCAATGTGGGATTTTATTTTAAATTAACTCTTTTTGTTTGCAAGGCTGCCTTGTCTTGATCCCCCCTTTCAAAAATATGGGGAAGTGATCCAAAGTTGGACGCTCCAAAATCTAAAATTTTAGATTCAATTTTACAAATGCCTCCTTTGAATCCAAAAAGGGGTCTAACTTCACCTACTTTCTATGTGGCTCTATCCTCTTATTAGTCCAAGTATAGTTGATTCTATGCATTTAATATCCACCAAGTGTAATGCATGGACCTAGGAAATCATAAGTTGATCTCTTGGGTCCAAAATTGGGGTTCCCCTTTCTTTATATTTGGATGATAATTTTTCATTAAAATCCTCAAAAACAATTTAATGTAACTCCTCCCTTGACAATTTTATATCATGCATCGTTTTCCATTGACAAATATGACCATATATATTTTGAGCCCCAAAACAATTATGATTAAAACTTGTTGAGTTGTCACATTGTTCCTAAAATACAATGTGAGGACACCCCTTCAAGAAGTATGTTCTATTTTCATCCTTTAAAGAAAGTTCCTAAAGATAAATATTTCCCTTGAGGCCCCTTGGGCAACCACTTCCATATGACCAACACCCCTCCAAAGTCTATTTACTATTTTACACATAAGATCTAGCAATATTTTTATCTCTTGGATAAGAAAAAAATCTATTTTACCTTTTTATAAGTCTTCAAATAACAAATTAATGGGTTCTATTATTTAAACCCATAATATTCCATGATTGTATAATCATTGGTTACCTTGAGACCAGTAAGAGTCTATTGGCCTCACCAATTCCCTAGTGATCAATTTGTCTCCTTGAACTACTATCAATTACTTATATGATTTTATACCCACTCCTTGAGAGATAATATTCTTTGATCCTTTCCCAACCTAGATTATCCCTAGATTTAGATTTTCTTTACTCATTTTTGCTATACCCATGATGTCATATTTTATTATTGGTTTCTTTTAGTAATGCACTATCAATGCCTCTACAATATCTTATTGTGGTAACTCACTACACTATTACCTACTATAGGATAGGAGGAGATAAATAAAGGGTTTAAACATGGTTTTTATTTTTTCATTATTCTCATCCACTCCCATCCACTCCCATGAATTGTTCTTCCTAGTCCACTAGTGTCTTGAAGATCTCATACCTATTTGAGGGCTTGATCTAGGTTTGCTCTTTACCATATTTTTTTCTTTTGCCTTCTCATTCTTTTGGGTTGTTCAAAACCATATCCCTATGCTTATAAACCCTAAGAAATATTGGTTGTTTCTTTATTGACTATTGCATTACCCTCCTTAGGAAGATTCAATATTCTTAGAGGATTATCCATTTTTCTATTCATATTATTTGGGTAGGACCAAGCCAAATTCCCATATTTGTTGTAAATCTAAACCTAAATGGAAACACCTCATTCTATAGTTTTTAAATCCAAGATAGTCCTACAAGTTTGAGTTCCACATTTGTTGACAAAGGATGCATGCGATCCATTTCCATGCATAATATAACATCAATGACTATGTTTTCTTCCATTCTATGTCCAATAAAATCCAAATATATTCCAAGGGAATTATTGATGATTTATAATACTTGCTCACTCTAGAACTCCTTTGGAAGTTCATACAAACGGGTTCAAACTGGGACAATAGTGGATTCAATTCGAGAATAAAATCCTACTCTCTAGGGCTAAATAAATAATCATCCCAGACCATGATTACTATTTTCCTATTCAAAATTCCTATTTTTTTTGGCAAGTGAGGAAAAGCTAACAATAAAATATCCATTACTAGTAAACCATAAAGAGTTCACTAAGATGCTCCTATTTTGTTGAATTGATGAATGCAAAAAAAATAGGATAGGGTAAATACCCATGAATTTATAGATTAGAACATGATTGGCTCTTTGTAAGCCTATTTTTTCAACCATCCTTTGCTTAATGAAAATCATTGGCCTTGATTCCAACTATGAAAATCATCCATTGATTCTTTTGAAAATACTTAATGTCTAGGGGTTGAAGACCCTTCTTTTGTTACTTTACCTATTTTACCTACCTGCATTAATGCGTGTGCTTTGCATCAATGCTTGAGATATGATTTGATCTGATTTTCCTTCTACATCAGATTTGTTTTGATCTTAGATATGGGCATCAGTATCTTTACTTTGTCTTTATGGTTGCTCCATGTTTTATTTATGTACTTAGATAGTGCATTGTTTAGAGGGTGTATGGTTTGGGATATAGTGCCTCATTATATTATATATTGTATGGATGTAATTATATGATATATGTTAAAAACTATTCTTGGTTTTAAGTATCCAGTTTTTCCCTCACCATGTGGTTTTGTCTGGATGTTGTTTGTGTGTATATTTACCATTTCTTCTATTTTTTTTTTGGCTACATATATTTTGTATTACCATTCTTTACATTGGTATCAAAGCGGGTAGATTTGCTTGTGTTTAATGTACCCAAAAAATAGAAATATGATCTCATTGTAGATTCTTGTTTTCAATGGTGAGCATTACGAATACTGGTGTATTCGTATGAGGACCTTCTTGATTTCTCAGGATCTGTGGGATCTGGTTTCACAAGGATACACTAAGGTGGATGTTGTTGCTTTTGCAGCCATGACCACTAATGAGAAGAAGGAACTCTTGGATACCCAAAAGAAATATGTGAAGGCTTTTTTTGTCATTTTGTCTAAGATAGATGTCATCATTTTTCCCAAAATAGTTGAGTGTAAGACTTCCAAGGAGGCCTAGGATATTTTAGAGGCTGCATACAAAGGATCTACCAAGGTTCGTGTGGCAAAAATTTAGATTTTGTGTAGAGAGTTTGAATCCCTTCGAATGGCTGAGGAAGAAACCATTGAGGTTTTTTTTACCAAGGTTCAGGACTTGGTTAATAGTTTGCACTCTCATGGGGAGGAGCTCGGTAACACCAGAGTAGTGGAGAATATTCTTATAAGTCTATCGAGATGATTTTATCCTATAACTATCACCATAAAAGAAGCAAAGGACCTATCCTAGCTCACTCTCGCTGATCTTCTAGGCATCTTGACGGATTACGAGCACCGACTGAGGGAGTTCTATGATGGTCTAGAGCAGGTATTTCAAAGCAAGTTGAAGCTTAACAAACCAACCTCGTCATCTAGATGCACTTATCATAGTTGTGGTAAATATATGCATGGTCGAGGTCGTGGTAGAGGCCAATGTGGAGATTGTAAACCTGGTGGTAGATCTCAAACACCATCTCAATATTTATCTCATCATCATTATGAATTTTGCAGAAAAGATAACCATACTGAGCAGTATTGTTGGCAAAAACAAAAGAAAATGAAGTCACCAACTACAAACTATACATAATATGAATGTAATAACATTTTCCTAATCAATCACACCAATTTTGAGGCTATAGATGATAGTGTGTGGTACTTATATAGTGGCTATTTCAACCATATATCTGGGAATAGGAATCTATTTGTTCACCTTGATGAATCTAAAGGGGGTCATGTTAAATTTAGTGATAATAACCAGGTGGACATTGTTGACAAAGGGACCATTGCCTTTAGATCTAGGTCTGGTCAAATCCTGCACATGCATGATACCTTTTATGTCCCTAGTTTGAAACATAATCTTTTGAGCATTGGCTAGTTGCGCCTTAAGAATTATAAATTAGTGTTTGAATTGAAATCCTACAAAATCACAAACAAAACCAGAAATAGGGTGATTGCCACTCTTCTTATGACTAAGAATAGAATGCACATGTTGAGGTTACCACCCGTTGTGAATTTTTTGAAGGGAACTGAAGATCCTGCTTGTTTGTGGCACAAACGGTTTGGTCATATCAATTTCAACTCTCTGAAATGCTTGCAGAATATGGTTCATGGTTTACCCTCCCTTTTCCATCCCTCTCATCCATTGTGTGAAAATAACATTATAGGTAAACAACACAGGGAGTTTTTCCCAAAGCATAATTATCCTACAAAGTCTCCTCTTGAGCTGGTGCATGTTGATCTATGTGGGCCAATGTAGACCCCTACTCTTTGAGCTAAGTACAGATATATGCTATTATTCACTAATGACCACTATAGAATGAGTTGAAGTTATTTAATAAAAACTAAGTTCGATGCATTTGATTGCTTTCTTAATTTTAGAGCTTATGTTGAGAAGCAATATGGTTATTTCATTAAGAAATTCAGGACTGGTAGAGGGGGCAAGTTTATATCCAATACATTTAAAGAATATTGTAGTAAAAATGGGATTCAAATATACTATACAGTTTCTTACACACCACAACAAAATGGGGTTGTTGAACGAAAGAATCGAACAATTTTGGAGATGGCTCACTGCATGATCAAAGAAATGCATCTTCATAACAATATTTGGGGGGAATCTATTCATACTGTGGTGTATATTCTTAACCACTGTCCTACACAAGCTCTCACAAATTCCACTCCATATGAAGCTTGGTTTGGCCAGCAACCAACCATCTCCTACTTTGGTTCCACTTGCTATGCTCATGTTCCCAAAGAGAACAGAAAGAAACTTGATGAAAATTCCATCAAATGTATTTTTGTTGGATACTCTGATGATTCTATGTTATATCGATGTATTGAACCTGTTACTGGTAAGTTATATGTTAGCAGGGATGTGATTTTTGATGAAGGGGGAGTCTACAAGAAGGGGGAGAGTACTGTTATTCACAATCCTCCTACATTTATGCTTGATGACGATGTTTCTTTTGATGCTTCTAATTCTGCCTCTCAACCTCAGCCTTCATCACAATCCATCCAAGAACCACCCTCACCACAACAAGTGCAGCCAAAAAGTCCTACTACACCTAGGTCTACAACTACAAAGAATAAATGGCTCAATGATCGCTATCATCCTCCATCTCTAATGTTGGATGAAGAATTCACCAGGAGGGTAACACGGTCTCAATAGAGGGGAGTGATCAGGAGGTAAACATTACCTATGCCCTCATATCACCTTCCTTTTATGAGCCTTCTAATTTTAACAAATTTGTGTCCATTGAGGAATGGAAAGCCTCTACGCAAGAGGAGATTGATCGAATCACTAAGAATGATTCCTGGGAGCTTGTTGTTGCTCCTAAGGATCGAAAGGTGATCGATGTTAAGTGGGTGTACAAGACCAAGTGGAATACATATGGATCTATTTATAAGCACAAATCTTGGCTATTCGCAAAGGGATATGTGCAGAAGGAGGGCCTAGACTATGATGAAACCTTTGCACTTGTCACTCTATTTGAGACTGTCTGATCATTAATAGCCTTGGTAGTACACTTGGGATTGAAGTTCTACTAGATGGATGTCAAGTAAGTGTTCCTCAATGGATACTTGAAGGAACAAGTTTTTGTTCACCAGCATAAGGGATTTGTTGTTCCTGGGAATGAAGAAAATGTCTATCAATTCAATAAAACCCTATTTGGGCTCAAGCAAGCACCTCGAGCTTGGTATGCCCGCATTTATGGATACCTTTGTTATAATGGGTATCATATGTGCACAATGGAGAGCACTATTTACACCAAATTAGTTGGACATGACTTTATTATTATGTGCTTGTATGTTGATGACATCATATTTATGAGTATGTCAGACCTGCTTTACCAATAATTCAAAGATGCTATGACTCGGGAGTTTGAAATGTCTGATCTTGGTGAAATGAATTATTTCTTTGGAATGTAGATACAACAGACCTATAGTAGTATTTTTATTTCTCAGTCACAGTATGTTGTGGATCTCCTTAATAAATTTGGGATGACGAATTGCAAACCAGTTGCCACACCTACAGTTTTTGGTGAGAAACTAAAAAAGGAGGATTCCTCTTCCCTTCTAAATGCAACTTTGTATTGGTCGCTTGTTGGTAGCTTAATGTATTTAATGGTGACTAGACCTAATATTATGTATGCTGCCAGCCTTGTCGCTCGATACATGCATGCTCACCATGATTCTGACTAATGTTTTTCTAAGAGGATCATGTGCTATATATGGTACTAAAAATTTTGGACTGTGGTATAGGTCTACAGATAAATCTCAGCTCCATGCTTACACGGATGTCGATTGGGCCAGCTCCCTTGATGACCGAAAGAGTACTTTTGGCTATGCTTTCTTTTTTGGTGATTTCTTGATTTCTTGGAGCAGTAAGAAGCAGGTGATTGTCACCCTCTCAATTGTCGAAGCCGAATATATAGCATCTTCTTTTGATTTTACTCAAGTGCTTTGGCTTGATCACCTACTTTTTGAACTTGATCTGTAAATGTCTCTACTCATTCTACTATATTGTGATAATATCAGTACTATCGCCATGACTAAGAATCTAGTATTCCATAGTTGGACAAAACATATTGATATACGACACCATTTCATGAGAGATCTCATTGAGGATGGCTTCATTCAATTTCACCATTGCCCAACTAATGAACAACTTGTCGATCTCTTCACCAAGGCACTGTCGACTGACCGTTTCACTTATCTTCGAGACCGAATTGAAGTCCAACCCATAGCCATTAAGGGGGAGATTGAAAATAGTTAATGTCTAGGGGTTGACAACCCTTCTTTTGTTACTTTACCTATTTTACCTACCTGCATTAATGCATGTGCTTTGCATCAATTCTTGAGATATGATTTGATTTGATTTTCCTTCTCCATCAGATCTATTTTCATCTTAGATATGGGCGTCATTAGATTTACCTTGTATTTACAGTTGCTCCATGTTTTATTTATGTACTTAGACAGTGCATTCATTCAATTTGGTGGGTGGATGGTTTGGGATATAGTGCCTCATTATATTATATATTGTATGGATGTAAATTATATGATATATGTTAAAAAAACTATTCTTGGTTTTAAGTATCCAATTTTTCCCTCACCCTATGGTTTTGTCTGGATATTGTTTGTGTGTGTATCTTTATCGTTTCTTCTATTTTTGTTTGGCTACATCTATTTTTGTATTACCATTCTTTATATCTTTGAGATGTTGATATTAACCCAAAAACCATAAAGAGCATTTTTAGTGCTTATTTTGTCTCAATTGGAGATTTTTCCTTAAAAGAATTGAAAATAAACATTTTCTATCTAAAATATGATCTGGAGGTGTGCCCATTCAGCCCTCCTAGGGCATTAATATCATATTCGATTCTATAGAAACCAAAAATTCCTTATTCTACTCAATTTATGCCATCCCTTCAAAAAAACCAAATCCCCCTTAATTATAATTTTTTTAAAAAGGGTTAATTATTTATTTTTAAAATACATAGGGGAATTGGTAGTACCATTGGGTGCTATTAGAGTAGGTTTTTTACCTTAGCTCATGTTCACCTACTTAATTTATTTCTCTTTATTTAGTATTCCATGTATTTTCCCACCCACTTATGTGTGGATATTTCATTTATCTTATTTAGATATTATGAGATGTTACATATTTATTTCTTAGATATTGTGGGGGTAGTTTTAGGTTTGACTATTCCTAGGTGTTATGGGGATATCTTTAGGTATATTTGGAGGGTTGATATTCTTTCTCCCCATAGCGGTTACAGATCTATGGACCATATCACTTATTGCTTTTGTACAGTGGATATTTGTCCTTAGCTTGATCCTACCGCTATGGTTGATCATCCTTGCCTATATAAGTAAGACACATTCATTGTACTCATCATAGTATAGAGGACTTTATTATTCATATATAATATATGATATTGTTTCTCATTGTTTTGCATATCCATTTGTAGGCTTATGCTATCAATTTGCTTTTAGATTCCTGTTTTGGTTGAATGTAGTGTTATATTAACACTTGAGATCCTTGTATCTTGGAATGATCTGATTATCATTATTTTCATGGTATCAGAGCAATAGGTGTTGCAGTCATCCATTTGATAGTGTTGTGCATTTTTTTCTCTTATAGGTTCAAAGATTGTTGTGGAAGCTTCATTTTTTGTGATCGGGTCCTTGGTGGAGTTGTTTGGCCAATTTGTGTCTCTCCTTCTATTTTCAGATCATCACAAGCATCCTAAAATTTTTTCTATCAATATTGCAATAACCCCATTCCCTTGGATCTGTCCTAAGCATTTTTTTCTTGAGCATTTCATTTTTTGGCAGGGTCACCAACCCAACCTATTTTTATATTTTGCATTTATATCCTAATATAAATATAATTTTTTGATAAAAAATTGTGGAGGTCTGTAGATGCATTCATGTGAGTTATATACAAAATTTTAGCTCATTTGGATAAGTAGTCTTAAATATATCTTGATTGTATTAAAAACTGCACTTTTTTAGTAATATGCATATATATTCATCCAAACTTTAAATGTTTTCCATATTTTTATACAGAATGTGTAAAATATGATAATGGACCTTCCCATAAAATTTTATAGAATTCGGAGTTGTTTTTTGACTGTTATAACAATTTTAGTAAACTCATCCTTTTAGAAGAAATATTGGGAGTTTCTCATTGAAATTTGTTCCAAGCCTATAAAATCATTTTCCTGACATGTCTGTAAAATTTCAGATTTTTTGGATCTCTATTTAGATATTTACAATGATTTTATAACTGCACTCTCAATATTACATTATGAAAAAGGGTTTTGCACTTGAACCGGTATATGGACTATTGTTATAAAGTCTTATCTTCCTTCATTTGTTATTTATCCACTTAGTTTGGAACTTTGTGATCAGCTTACTTGGTGTTAAGTATAGGTGGAACCTACATTTTTTTGTTCTTTAGGAGTCCTTTATCTTTTACTTCCCTTGGTTTGTTGTGGTGAATCATCTTGTGCCAATCTTCCTCATTGACACACTTAGTTTGAAGGAGGGGATTCTTTTGGGAATTCCTTTGGAGATTTTTTCAAATTTCAGAAGCTTCATTTGTGCATTGATGTGATTTTGTGGTATTTTGCACCACCTTGTGACATCACACTAGAAATTTCACATTATAATGACACTTGATTTTTTGGGGGGCTCTTCTACTTTTGAGGATATTTTGGAAACTTCTTTTTTTAAACTTAACATAGAGGCAAATGCTAAAACTTTTGAATAATGGTTTAAGGTACTTTCTTCATTATGTCAAAGTGAAGGTTTGTATCCTTTTTTCATAACTCCAAAACCCAAACCAATGGTGAATGATAAGGAGTATAGGACATGGTTCATGAATAATTTAAGGATCTCTAGCATGCTTTATTATTCAGTTTGTGAGGAGCTTCAAAATTTTATTAGAGTTCACAAGAACACACCTCACATTGCTTATCATATGTTGAAAATGAAGGTTTTATCCAAGGCACCTTCTCTGACAATTGCTTGCATGGAGGACATCATTTATGTCATTGCATATGTTTTTTTAGAGTCATTATCTCATGATGTTTTGGATGATGAGGTTGATGCTATAATACTTGCTTCATATATTTTGCAGGATACATTTCCACAATTTTTTTCTATGGATAATCATGTTGATGTTGCAATGTATACAACAGAGATTTCATGGCATGTTACATCCTTACATTTATGTGACTTCTTGGATGGTGTTGTCTATCTCTTCATTGAGAGTCACACATGTGATTTTTTTGACATGTATGAGGACCTCACTCATTTATTTGATGATGATGTATACATTGTATCTCCTCCATGTACTTCTTCCTTTGTGGACTCTTTTTTGGTGTGCCTTCCCTCTTTGAGTGAGCCACATTGTCCACCATTTTATTCTTATGTTTCTTTCACATTGGATGATGTACTCATACATAAGTTGGATACAAATATTTTGTCTTCAGTTGGACTCTCACTTGGATATCCTGAAGACCATGTTGATTCTTTTGAGGCTTCTAAGCCTCCACTTATTTTTCTTACTGCTTACATGGGCCCATCATATCTTATGCAACAAGAAATTGGTGATTCTTCCTTGATGGATGCTATTCAAACATCTATTCCACTTTTGCACACACATGGTTTTCTGAATATTGATATTTTATATGTTGATTGAGACTATATTCTACCCTATTTTTGTGTTGTTTTGGGCTTCTACATTCTTGGAGATTCATTTCATAATTCATTGGTGACATCTTCTTCACTTCAGCTTAGTTTTGAGAATTCTACATCATCATTATACATTTTTTTCCCATATTATCACACTCACTTGGAGTGGAAAGACATTCGAAGGATTATTTATGGCTACTTTCTTCCTTATGAGAGACACATTGTTCATCACAGAGGCATCCACTTCTTCATATGACATATTCATGGAGCTCGTTGTCCTAGGGGGTGTTGGGAGAACTCCTTGGCTTCATTCCCACTTCTTTTCTCTCTTTCTAGTTGGATGGTTTTTTTCACATGCTTTTCCACCTTCTAGTTTAGGAACTTATGGATACACATTGTACATTAGTACCTAATCAGGCCTTGTTGTCGGGACTCATATTGTGGATATGCCACTTTACTTTTTGGTACCTAGATTAACTTGAGGGGAGGTGTTAGAGTAGGTTGTTTACCTTAGCTCATGTTCACCTAAGTAGTTTATTTTTCTTTATTTTGTTATTCCATGTATTTCCCCACCCACTTATGTGTGGATATTTCATTTATCTTATTTAGATATTATGAGATGTTACATATTTATTTCTTAGATATTATTGGGATAGTTTTAGGTTTGACTATTCGTAGGTGTTATGGGGATATACTTAGGTATATTTGGAGGGTTGATATTCTTTCTCCCCATAGTGGTTACAGATCTATGGACCATATTACTTATTCCTTTTGTACGGTAGAAATTTTTCCTTAGCTTGATCTTATCTCTATGGTTGATCATCCTTGCATATATAAGCAAGGCACCTTCATTGTACTCATTGTAGTATAGAGTATTTCATTATTCATGTATAATATATGATATTGTTGCTCATTGTTTTGAATATCCATTTGTAGGCTTATGCTATCAATTTGCTTTCATATTCTTTTTTTGGTTGAATGTGGAGTTATGTTAACACTTGCGATCCTTGCAACTTGGAATGATTTTATTATCATTACTTTCAGGTGCTGCCAATATAAACCCTAACCTACGATGTTAGATTAACTCAACGAGACTCTTTACATTCAAGGATATCGAACTAGGGTAGACAACCAACAAACACTCGATCACTACCATCTCGCCTACCCATCTGGCTATGTTGTTTTTTTAACCTTGGACCTTTCAAAGAGAGACCAAATCCATAACCCCTATGTTGTCCTTGTTGGACTTTTTTTAATCAATTATTATATTGCATGAATATGAAATAGAGAGGAAAAAATTGAATCCAAAAATATTTAATGAAGACTTTATAATATTTTTCAATTGGTTATATGGGATTAAAATTAGACCCACCCATATTACATCATCACGACATACTGGTATTGCAAAAAATGTTGAATATTATCTATGTATCATTTGACAAGATTAAACCTCAGTCTCTTCCTTAAATGTTAAAAAATATAACGTAACTAGTTAAGCTAATGTTATTTGATAATGGAAACCTTATATGATGAAGTATATTTTTTGTATTTTGAACTTCTTTATTTTATTATGTTTCTTGAGCAATAACATAGAGATCATTTATATCATATGGTTTATTGTAGTTCATCATAATGCAAAAGTATTTTTTAATAATTTATTTAAGAGAAAATAACTTATTCTTATTTTTAGAAAATTACACAAAATAATAAGCATACTATTATAAATGTATATATAATTTCTTTAAAGCACTTTTAACTATTTATATTTGAGTTTTTCATAGGTGCATTAAATATTTATAAGTTATTACGTATTTTTATTTAAACTATTTTAGTAAATCATATAGATAATTATTATGATTTAATTCTAATAGCCAAAATTATTTATGTTTTTCCATTACCAAGATTTAATTAAATACATGCATTTTACAAATGTCCAAGTTGAAATGCAAAGCATCAATGTGTGATGATACCATCATATCATTTGTATTTTCTAATCTTCTTCTAGAATTGCACTACAATGCATTTTTCTAGTTTTGTAATGTATTATGTCCTCTTTCATACTATATATGATGACATTGATGCCATCATTGTTGGAGACACCTACCATTTTCCTTGCATTACCATCATAATTATATAGTAGTATATCATATCTTCTTGGATGATTCATCTTGATATGAGCACAAGGGTACCCATGCATAAGTGTATGGAGGCATCTATCATCATCCTCCAACATTGAAGCCAAAAGTAGCTACTAAGACCAATATCAATTTCTATTGTTGGTGGCAACATCAAATGTTATCACCATTTAGAAGTATTTATATTAGAACCAAATTCCAACTTAGATCTAAAATTTAAAGTTCAAAGTCTAAAATCTAAACTCCAAAGGGTATCTCAACACCTTTAACACACTAGAATTTGGATTCTTTGCATATTAGCACACTCTCCAACATTGACGTCAACACCAACTATTTGATGCTCATATGATTGGTTCCCATCCAAAGATAAAATAAGTCATTGGCACTCATAAAAATACAAAAATTGTTGATGTCAAGGCTATGCCATCATATGATGATTGTTGCAATACCCAATACCACTTGTCTACTTTAGGAATTGACACATGGTTTTTAATGTGTAAGAAATAAATTATTTGTTGTTTCTTGATTCTACTATGAATAATTGGTATCTATCATATCACCTCTAGATATAACATAGCCTTGCATATTCTATAACTATTTAAGCTACTTAAATAATATTAGGGAAAGTACACTATACAAGATAGTAATTCAAAGTGGAAAATAAACACAAAGTATCCAAGAGAGAAAGCAATAGTGACTCATCCATCCATATCTTCTTTTTGAGATAATCAATTGTATTCTCATATGTTAGGCCATATCTCAATGACTAAGACCAATAGATCAACAACAAACTACATCTCTATACAAGCATCTGACCAACATCATCACATTTCTTCTCAAGGATATGACCTTCATAATCTTCACATCCCTACACATTGATACAATTCATGTCCTTTTAGATTTTTGCTTATGCTTTTGAGCATCTCCCTCTCCCTCTCTCTTTCTTGCTAATATATATATATATATATATATATATATATATATATATATATATATATATATATATATATATATATATATATATATATATAACATTCTCTTATAATGTAAAAGTTATCTTTTGTTATCCTTCTTTTACGAAGATCCTTTGTAATATACTTTTCTAATACAATATTGTAAACCTTCATGATTATTTTCTTATGTTCATTTTGGAATGTATGCATTCTATTGTGTTCTTTTATATTTTTTATATTATGTTATAGTTCTCAATGTGATAAAAACAATAGACTATGGCTTTAATGCCTTATTTTAAAATCCCACAATATTTTATATATTTATGTTTAATTTATTATTTACATTATGTCATGTGTACATTGTGCTTTATAAATTCTACATCAATATCTCAACTATATTTATGTAGTATTAGCATCATAAGTTTTTGATATGTAGCTAAGTCCTTTATCATAGTACAACTATGTCTTCCTTCTATTGTAGAACAATCAAGTCACTATGCCCTAGTTGTTGCAATATCACTCTAACTACAATTTACAAGTTCCACTATTTGGCTTTATAAGTTGTCCCACATGGTTACCATCCTATACCCCATGATTCATGATTCACATTTCCGAAGGACTATAATTCTTGGGTTAAAAGTTGGAAAATAGGTCATACAATAATTTTACTTATTTAATTGGTGAAGTAAGGACTACACTACGAGAAATGAAAAAATGTTATAACAATATATTCAACCAATGAATCATAATGAGAGATTCACTATAATAAGTGATACATTCGTTTCAAAAACCATATTATTTTATAGATATTGTGGAGGCCAAGACTATGCTACAATAAATTTCCCTAATAATATCCTCTAAATTTGAAATGCTCCAACTTTACCCCTTTGAGGGGACCAACTAATTTGATTTCAAGACAAAACAAGACATGCCCATAGGATGTCGTCTTCCACTTGAACATGCACTTATGACCATAACACAATTATTTCACTCTATATCCAACATTAGTAGGTAAAAATGATACTTTTCAACTATATCCTCACAAACCCTATAAAAGGATGAGGTTCAAGCCTAATAGTCAAGAGTATTTATAAATTCTTTTCTTGTAAGAGCATTGGAAAATTCCACTATATGTATATTACATAGAAGGAAGGTTTTATTGTATACTATAACATATATGCATAATAATTAAATAATATATAGATAAAATCCATGGCTTAAAAACACACAAATAAGTGGGAATGAATGTTGCTTACACTATAGTAACAAGAAGAGGTATAAATATCTCGATTACATTATTTTTTCCAATACCTTTACTATCATGATGAATATCTCTGTGAAAGTAAGATATGTAGATACTCAATTCCATTGTTCTTCTTGTACCTTTTCTACTACTACGAATTATTAAACAATGATTACAAAAAAGACATACCTTATAATTAGAAGCATATACAATAAATTACAAAATAAATAGATGTGATTTTAACAACCCTAATATGTATCTATACCTTTCTCATATTCATCCTCATACTCCTCTTCTCCATGATATTCTTTGATAAAATGTTTGACTATTTAAAAAATAATCCCCTTGACCCATAAGTCATGGTTGTGTGGTCTATAGTTGCTAATGATATTAGTGTTCTAGAGGAAAAAGAATTTAAAGACCATGTATAATCACACAACACTTTGTGGATGACTATTGATGTTAATAGAGATACTAAGGAGATAATATTAATGAAAAATACCAATAACCAAAGCTAATCCTAGGGATTATATTTTAATTATCATATATAGATTTTTTTTCTTTATTTGTGTTCTCAAAATTCTTGTATCCCTACAAATTTACCATCTCTAGTTTGTATTTAATATGGACAACATGTAAATAAAAGTTATGGAAAAGTAGGCTAAAATAGAAGTTATATAGGAATGATTGAAAAATAAATACACTTAACAAATAAATCTATACTCCTTTAATTTTATAATTACTACATATTATACATACCTATAAATAAAATCAATTTTACAATAACCTCAATCAAAAAATAAAATTAATTTTAATTCATATATACATTAAACAATTTTTTATTAATTTATAAATTTTAAAGAATAGGTAAAGAATGTTGAATTAATCACATAAATTATTTTTGATAAACACTAAGAAACAAATGTATAATTTATAAAGGAAATGAGTTGACCTAGACATCACCCTTGTTTAAAAATAAAAATATTAATAGTATTTTATGTTACAAGAATGAGGAAACATATGGCCATCTAATGTTTGAGTGAACATCTACATATCAGATTTGGGAGATATGGTTTTTAGCTTATAAAATTTGAGTCAACAATTTAGATTAATATTTGGAAAATATGGAAGAGGGATAAATTTAAATTTAAATCTCTTCATATGAGGTCGAAGCTTGTATTAAAATTTATTTGATGATAGTTATGGCTAAAGAGAAATGACAATTGTTTTTAGAGAAACATTTTCATCCTTGGATGGCATTTGGCAAATCATTTGGAGCAAAGTCACAAAAACTATGATATTTAATGCTAAAAAAGAAACTCAAGATGATATAGGGATGACGAAGAATGAAGCTAAAGTGTAGGAGAGGTAGGACAAAGGTAGTTGGAAAACATCACTAGAAGGTGAGATTAAAATTAATATTGATGGAGTTGTAAAAGGCAATTCGAGAGTTGGAATTGAAGTGATATGGTCGAATCGTGTTGTGACAATGCTCCAATGGGAACTATAGGGCTTGGGCAATGCCATGAACAATGAAGCAAAAAAACTTTAGCTATTAAATTTGCTTCTATTTGGACAATAAGACAAGGCTATAGGAAGATAATATTAAAAATAGATTCTCAAATCTTGGTAGGCGCTCTTGATTGCATGAGTAACTTTTCTTTGGAGACATGAAGGTTGCAGATTCTTATCACTCAAATTAAGAAGTTGTGGAGGGAATTGGATGATGTGATCCCAATGTATGTGTGTAAATATTTGAATACGATGACAAACTTCTTGGCTAAGACAAGTGCTAAGAAGGAGGTAGGAGTTTAGTGGCATAGTGGCATGACTATTGTAGGTGAAAGGATTGAGTAGGTTGGTGAGCAAATCTAACATTTGACTAATTTGGAAAATCAATACAAACATATGGTTTAGGAGGTTTGGTTCCAATGCAAATTTTCGTTAGTCTTGTAACCAAAGTGGTTAGTTCTTAGGATCTTGGGCTTTAGAGTTATGAAAAGTTTTTTGGAAAGTTAAAAAGAGGAAATAGGTGCTCTTGTTGGCTAAGGCTGAACAATACTATTAACTTGTAAATAATTGTGTTCTAACATAATTAAAAAAAAATAAGGGTTGGTAAAGTCGTGAGAAAATAGTAGTTTATATGAGATGTAAGATTTTTTTCATTAAAGATATAACTTTGGATCTAAATATGCAACATCATAATTAAATAAATAACAGGAGTGTTCTAAACGAGATGCGAGATTTCCTTTTTATTAAGGATACAAGTTTAGGTTTTATGTATATGTATAACATCTCATTAAAAAAATTTAAATTACAAATTTGATTGCATTACATCCTGATATTATAATAGTTTGATTATTATATATATATAAATAAATATTATTTGGTAAGATTCAAAACTTGATCTTATTAAACCTGATTTTTTTTTTTAAAGTTTAATAGCTTTTAATTATAGAACTATATTATTGCATATGTTTCCATTTAATAGAATAGATGCATGCGAGATTCAGTTTTATTAGGAAAACTTTGATAAGTTCAAATACCATTTATGATCATCTTTAAAAAAAAAATCGCTTATAAGTGTAGTTTCTGTGCACGTGTAACATCATTATTATCTTAAAAAAATAGTAGCAGTTGGCCTACGTGGGATGCAAGATTCCGTCTCATTGAATTTTCTGCCACCAACGTGTATGATCTTAATCTAATAAAATAAAAATAAAAATCTTAAATGGCAAACATTTTAGCTTGTACTCTATGGTTAGACGCACTGAAAGTCGGTAGACGACGAACTCTTCCAAGATGTCTGGGACAATTCCTCTGATATAAATATACTAACAGCTAGACGACCATTCTAGATAATCAAGGAAATTTTTTAAGAAAGTACTTTAATGTCATATATATTTTTTAAGCATACAAAACCAAGTTTATGTGTTAAGTAAAAAGTCTTAATTATAAAGAGTTTATTGGCAGAAGAGCACAAGACTCGGTATAGGTTGAATGCGGCGGAGGTACAGAGAATTAGTATGAAACTTACATATCGTAAGTGTACTAATGTTTCTTAAATAATGTTTTTGAAAAGTTATAAAAGTGAAAAATATCTTGGAGTAAAGTCATTAGGAAGAGTGTGAGATAAATGAGAACGAAAGTTAAAAGTGAGCTCTGGGAGAGTTATATTTAAAAGCTTTAATAGAAAGTGAAGTATTGGTGGGAATGAAAAATAAAAATAAAAAAAATTATAAAAATATTGTTATAAGAAAACAAAATTAAATATAATAAGTATTAACAAGAAACAAGTCTATCAGAATGTATTACTTTATAAAATTTGAATCTTGCAATATGATTATATGGTTATGATGCAATACACCTGAAACCATTTCAATCTCATATAATGATAATGTAATACACTGAGACCATTTCAATCTAATTTCATATAATGATGATGTAATACACACCATTTCTATTTTATATAATGATGATATAATATAACTAGAATCAAACAAAAACTAAATAAAATATATAATGTATGGTTATGAGGTAATACACCTGAGACCATTTCAATGCCATAATGATATAATAGACACCATTTCGTAATATAACTGAAACCAAATAAAAACTAAAGAAATATGACGTGGATCATGAAACCATAAACCGCGTGAAAGAGGAAACAAACGAATTCGAATAACAAAGGTTTTGATGTGTTGTACTTTTTATGTCGGCCTATAATGTCAAAAGCCTTATCGAAATCAGGGGAGGCATACGCAGTCAAGTCAAGAATTCCCTAACCTCGTGTTTTTTAAATCTAAGCAGCGAACAATTCATAGCAACGAACCATAAACTCACATGGATACAAAAGATGAAGATTTTAGGCAGGAATTTAAAAGGCGAAATCCATCCTCCTTTGGCGAAAGAAGAGAAAGGTTCGAAACTGCGTGAGATTTTTCATGTCCTTAAGAAGAAGAGAAATTATTAGAAGTGACAGAGAGAGATCTTCTTTAAAGAGGTTGCGATTTAGGGCTGGATATGGCTACTACAGAGAACAACTCGGGAGGAAACGTCAGCCCAAGAGATGTGGAGGGCGGTAGAATCGAAAGCCATGCTCCATCAACAGTGGTATCTTTCGTTTTGGAGATCGTCATTACGTTTCTGCTTATGTTTGTGGTCTGCGCAGTCTCTACCGACACTCGAGCGGTAAAGCATCGAATTCATTGCCATCGCATTAAAATGGTTTTTAATATATTTTTCATCGTTATTAACATTTAGTTGGGTAGCTTTCCTTCTTTTTAATGTAATATGGGTTTGTTCTTTTATATTATAATGCAAATTTAATAATATATTGTATAATTAAAATTTTGTAATATTTATATACATTCAATTCTCATATTATAATACAAATTTAATAATATATTCTATTATTAAAATTTTCTCATATTCATATACATTTAATTCATACATAGTTATATAACAGTTCATACACAAATTATACGGAAGGATATTGTTTGTCATGCAGATTTATTTAATTAATTTTTCGAATGAGACCCTGCTTATATTTTGTGTATATGGAAGGATATTGTTTGTCATGCAGATTTATTTAATTAATTTTTCGAATGAGACCCTGCTTATAAAAATACAGTGTTTCACCTTACCCATCTTATACAACCTATTTCTTCCAAAAATGTCTTTATCTAAACTCTTGTTATAGGAATACTGTGTTTAACCTTACTAGCCATGAATGATCTGTTTAGAAAAAAATATTGAAAATCTATTTGGTGTTATAAATTTGTATAATTATAGATATTTTCATGTAGTATTCTGAAATTTCGTTTTACTTTAATATCTCTGTCATATTCATATACATTCGATTCATACATAGGTTATATAAGAGTTCAGGAAATTATTTGTCATTCAAATTTATTTAATCAATTTTTCGAATGAAAGCCTACTTATAAAAATACAGTGTTTAACCTTACCCATCTTATACACCCTATACCTTCAAATGTATTTATCCAAAGTCTCGTTATAGGAATACTGTGTTTAACCTTACTACCCATGAATGATCTGTTCCGAAAAAAAATATTGAAAATCTATTTTCAGATAAATATCTTGGTGTTGCAAATCTGTGTAGTTGTAAATACCTTCATGTCGTATTCTCCGAGTATAGACAATTCAGCAGGCTTCTAGGCAATGGTGGGGCCTGTGATAGAAATTATGAATTTAGTATAATAAGTCCTGTAATTTTTTTTTTGTTTATTTTAATAAATTGCATGTGTCCCATACGGAAGACCTGAAAGGAAATTCGGTGCAATTGAATATTAGGTTGACGCAGATAGGGGAATTGGCAGGATTGGCAGTGGGAACCACGGTTGCAATGAACGTGATTGTGGCTGGGTATACAGACTGGCTCCTATTCTTCAATCATTCAGTGATATTTTATTATTTCAAAACCATGGATTTTGAGTTTTTAAATTTTATTTTTTTAATTATTCTCCTTGCGCACAGACCAATATCAGGGGCATCGATGAATGGCGGGCAATGAATACAAGCACTTCTGGATATACGTTGTGGCTCCCATTGTGGGTGCGATACGGTTTGTTAGGAATGCAGCCTAATTATCAAGAAGTTAAATAGAGAATGTTTTTGGATTTATTTCAGGACGGGCATGGAAAGTTTCCAGATTTACAGTTTGTTAGCTTACCAGAGAAAGTTTCTGGATTTACAACAGGACAGCCAGGGAAAGTTTATCACCAAGGGATAAACTTTGTTTGTTTTTATCCCGAAATTAGGTGCTGGGAACTCAGTGTTAATCTTAGAATGTATTTGAAAATGACAATTTTTTTTCCTTCTGTTTTTTCTTATATATAGTTGTGAGGAAAAATAGAGTATGCATGAAATTACTGTGTGGATTCCTTGTAAGTATTGAGAGGAAATTACAGCAGATGTTTGTTGTAGGTTGTATCCCTCTATTGCTTGGATTGATCGAAGAAAGGACTGGAAATTCTTGGTGGATGTAGCCCATTGGGTGAACCACGTTAAAATCGTTGTCTCTTCTACTGTGTGTTTGTATTATTTGTTAATTCTTCTGTTAAAGTTTGAAACACTGAAATTACTTTTCTATATTTTATATAGTGATTTACTAACAAGTGGTATCAGAGCATTTGTTTTGTTGGGTGCACTTGACATAAGGAGAATTTCTGGATCAAGTGGGAGCAATGGCGAAAGAATGGAGGTTTAGATTTGAAAAATTTAATGGTCAGTAATTTCAATTCTAAAGATGTAGATGCAGGATTACTTGTACCAGAAGGATATTTACTTACCTCTTGAGAGGGCAACAAAGAAACCTTCAACTATGTCTGATGAGGAGAGGAGTCTCCTTGATAGAAAGGCATTGGGTACTATGAGGCTATGCTTAGGAGCCACCGTAGACTTCAAAATCTCTGATGAAAAGACTACCAAGGGAGTTATGGATAATTTGGCCAAGATGTATGAGAAACCATCAACATCAAATAAGGTATTCTTAATGAACAGGTTATTTAACATGAAAATGAGTGAAGGAGGATCTATGTAGGATCATTTAAATGAATTCAATACTGTCATTAATCAATTGCATTTAGTAGGATTGGATTTTTATGATGAGATTAGGGCCTTATTAATCTTATACTCTCTTCCAGAAAGTTGGAACAGTTTGGTAATGACAGTAAGTAACTCTGCTTCGAGTTCAAATAAATTAGTATTTGATGATGTTGTTGGTGTAATGCTCAGTGCAGACATGAGAAGAAAAACCACATGAGAATCATCTTCCACCGCCTTAACTCTTGAGAATAGACGAAGAGAAAAAGAAAGAGGTAAGATTTCACATCGTGGAAAATCCAAAGGTAGATCCAAATCACGTGGAAAAGGAAAGCTACAATGTTGGCACTATGGCAAAAAGAGTCATCTCAAGAAGGACTATTGGCAAAGAAAGGGTGATGGAAATGAAGCTAATGAAAATAATGGTAACACTTCAGAAGCCAATATTACTAGAAAAATTCTACAAGATGCTTTAATCTTATCTCTTGATAGAAATAATGATTATTGGGTAATTGATAGTGGTGCTTCATTCCATGCTACCTCACATAAGGAATACTTCATAGATTATGTTTTTGGATATTATGGACAGGTTCTATTGGGAAATGACCAACCATGTAAAATTGTGGGTATTGAAAAGATTTTTATTAGATCCCCAAATGGATGTCATTGGGCTCTTAAAGAGGTCAAACACATACCAGAATTACAGAGAAATATTATATCGGCAAGTAAGCTTGATGGTGAAGGATACACTGTTGCATTTAGAGAAAATGCTTGGAAAGTTAATAAAGGTTCATTGATAGTAGCTAGAGGTAAATTGGTGGGTACTCTTTATTTACTTACTAATTTTTCTAATTGTTCCTTGAATTTAGTTTCTACAGGTGAAAGTGCATCTTTGTGGCACCAAAGACTTGGCCATATGAGTTGAAAATGTATGGAAATTTTATGTTCAAGAAAGTTAAAAGAGATTGATTTGGAATTATGTGAATTGTGTTTATGGTAAAGCAAGGAGAGTTTGATTTCTCAAGGATGGCAAGGAAAGGAAGAAAGAGAAATTGGAGCTTGTGCACTCAAATGTTTGGGGCCCAGCTCAGGTAACTTCTCTTGGAGGTTCCTCTTACTATGTACTTTTTATTGATGATGCAACAAGGAAAACATGGATATATTGCATTAATAATAAAAGTGATGTTTTAAATACGTTCATGAATTGGAAAGTATTAGTTGAAAATAAAACTAGAAAAAGGTTAAAGTATCTAAAGTTGGATAATGGTGGAGAATATTACAGTAGATAATTTGATGGATTTTGTTCTAAAATAGAATTAGAAGAATCAAGGTAGTTCCAAGAACACCTCAATAAAATGGGGTTGCAAAAATAACGAATAGAACCATCATGGAGCGTGCTAGGAGCATGAGAATACATGCAAGCTTACCATTATTTTTATGGGATCATGCTATTGATACTGCAATATATCTGATTAACAGGGGACCATCTAGTGCCTTGGATAGAGGAATTCTAGAAGATCTTTGGACGGGTAAACTAGTAAATTATTCTTTCCTTAAGGTATTTGGATGTGAGACCTTTATTCATATAGACAAAGAGAATAGAAATAAGTTAGATTCTAAGGCCTAAAAGTGTCATTTCATTGGTTATGGTATTGATGGCTTGGGTTACAGATTATGGGATTGTGATAACCAAAATTTCATTAGAATTAGGGATGTCATATCTAATGAAAAATGTTTGTATAAAGATCAGTTGTAGGGAAAGAAAAAAGAAGAGGAAAATACTTAATACATAGACCTTGATGGACACACAAAAAAGGTAACTCCAAAAGTGGTAGAAAATCAAAATGTACAATAGCAGCAGCATCAAGCACCTCTATCTCCAGAAAGTGTTGTTAGATGATTTACCAAGATAAGTAGAATTACTCAATGTTTCTTTGATTATGTTCTGTATACTGATGTTGGTGAGCCAGAATGTTTTTAGAAAGCATTACAGATGGATACCAGGAATAAGTGGGAGCTTACAATGAATGAAAAAATTGACTCTTTATTCCACAACCAAAATTGGGATTTGGTTGAGCTACCCAAAGGTAAAATAGCTTTGACTAATAAATGGGTGTATAGGATTAAAGAGGATAATTAAGTACATAAGAGATACAAAGAAAGACTAGTGGTCAAGGGATTCACTCAGAAAAAAGGTATTGATTTTGATGAGATTTTTTCTCCAGTTGTAAAAATGACCTCTATTAGAGCTATTTTGAGTCTTATAGCTATAGAAAATTTGTACTTGGAACAACTGAATCTGAAGACAACATTTCCTCATGGTGATTTGGAGGAGGAAATTTATATGCACCAACCAGAAGGCTTTCAGGTGAAAGGTAAATAAGATTGGGTATATAAACTTAAAAAGAGCTTGTATGGGTTAAAACACGCTCCTAGATAGTGGTATTTAAAATTTGATAAGTTCATGGCTAATCAAAGGTTTGAAATATGTCAAAGTGATCACTATGTATATTTTAAGCAAACTGGAAATGGTAACTATGTTATTCTACTATTGTACATGGACGACATGTTGGTTGTAGGAACAAATATGCAAGATATAAACATGCTCAAGAAGAAGTTGGATAAATCCTTTGCCACACCAAAGCTCCTTCAAATCTTATTTATTATACCTTTTCATGTCTTTCTTCATCCACCACCACTTTATCCTGATCACCCTCTTCCAAACCTATTTTCTACCTAAATGTGAGGTTTTCCTTTTTTATTGTGAGGAGCACACAATATTGACCACCATAGCTCTATGATTTGATTGCATATCTAGATACCACCACATCATTCCTTCTATTATTCATGGTACCATGCCATCGCATATTTACTACCTCAGGAAATTTTATTTCAATGGAAAAAAAAGTAGCACAAACTAAGCCATGTCATGTCCTTCTTCCTCAATGCAGCTACCCAACCATGCATGTATCCATTAGGTGTGTCATGCACAACCTACATAGTATACAATTTAGATTCTTTGATCATAGTTTTCATACCAGTTTGGTATCAAAGTGGTTGATCATCCATGGATTTCACTCTTACATTTGCATCTAAATTTTATACCATATTGTAGAATTCAAAGCTTTTTCTAGATAAGATCTCTCACTATTGTAGAGACCTCTATGTAGAAATCTAGTAGATCTAAGTTGCTAGGCTGGTAAAAATCACCGACAAGGATCTTGTTGATGAAGTTCTTCTTACTAATGAATAACATGTTACCACTCATGAAGCAACACTTGTAATTGAACCAGGGTCTATGGGCTTGAGGCCCATAATCCTTCCATTGGAAAATGTTTCTACTAATGAAGACCTTTTGTTTGATGCATATTTGGCCAATGAAATACCTATTTTTGATGATATTTTGCTACAAAAAACATTGATGTAGTCTCCAATCATGCCATCATATATTAGTCCATGGACACCCTCGTAGCTAATGACATGGAAGATATAATTCCTATTGTTTATGATCTATTTTTCAAATACCATGATGATGAAAAATTTGATAAAATTGATGTAGTTTTGATGGATTTCAATTTGGATGAATCGGATATGATTGCTACAGTTGAAGCTATCATAGTTGATGCACTATCATCCTCTATTTATCATGATCTATGTGTGCCCTTCTCCTTGAAAATTAAATTTTAAAGTAATATACATATGTATATTTGAGCCTATGTGTACCTTTTGGTACACCGTGTTGCAAAATATGGTCTCTATGAGCCATGTCACAAAGCTAGACCTTGTAGAATACACATGCATTCCTACTACATGAGCCACACACCCCTGTTATACAATATAGCATACGGTAGCTATGTGCCCCTTGGCTATGCAGTGCACGGTCTATGTAGTACCCCACGTGCATAGCCTACACAATGTAGGGATACCACATATATTAGGGTAGTGCACCCCTGTAGGCCTATGCATAGTCATCCTACACTAACCATTCATAATGTGTGCCACATGCCAAACCTCTCATGCAAATCAAGTGCATCTAGCCCACATTGATGGCGCATCACAGGTGAAAATGTTTATGATGTGTGCATCAATAATTAAACGCACATATCCTCATTAATAAAAAATTTAAATTAATAAAAAAAAAATAGCATCTTTTGTATAATATTTTATCAAAATATTTCTTGTGTACAATCACCTATTATTTTCTCCTCCTACCACATCATGCGACCATTCAACTATCCACCAACATAAGAGTGTTTATAGTCATTGGGAAGCATTTTCTAAGACCAAATCATGTTAGCCTTTGATTTCCATTTTTTGAATATCTACTATAGTTCTTTAGTCTTTTTCTATTTTGTATCATGAGTACACTTTTGGTTGTACCTAATACTTGTATGCATTTTCCTCTTTCTCTTCCACATTTGTACACATTGAGTACTAATGCATCTTCAGCGAGGATAATTATAGGGATAAATAAATACATTTAGATAAGGTTACACTTGCCATTCAATATTGTACAACATATTAAATATTGTACGCATATGGTATTTTTAAGACCATGGTATTGTAAAGGAATCTAATACCTATAAATGTACATGTTTGATCAATGAAATACAATTCATATTTTTGAATGCTTATCAAGTTTAAACCTTGAAACTTTTATTAACGAGTTAACCATGATCCCCTCATACTCAGTGGGATTTGAACCTTAGACCTCTCAAAAATAGACCAAATCCCTTACCATTGGAGTAATCTTACAACTATACTAGGTGAGGGTTTCATCTATATTGAGTGTAGTGCAAGTGGCTCCAAAGGCTATATTTCAAGGCCTTTAGGTCCTAGTGGCCAACATTTTTGTGGTTTTCACTCAAGATTTTAGTGGGATATGTTATAGGGGACCCAATATGGGTTAGAAATATATATTTCAATAGATTTTCATTTGATGAACTTGATTGAAAATGACTTTCAATTTGCTGCACAAAATAAAAGTGAAAACCATACCTTTTCTCGATTTCCAAGGCATGGATTAAATAGATATCAAAATACGTTTCAAGTGGCTGATCAAAAAATGGTTCAGATCTCAAGTGAATCAATTACTAAGGAGCACCCCTAGAATAAATCCCCTATAGAAACCTCTTTGAAGGGTAAGTATTTCAAAGAATCAATCCAAAAAATAAATTTTATGGATGCCCTCCATGGTGGATAGCCTCAACCTAATGCTAACATTAATCTTAGGGTTTCTCGTAAACCTCTAAAAATACCTAATATTAATCCCAAGAAAACTAAGTCAGGATGTCTTAGGGTAGCTGATGGAACTCTAATTGTTAATCTAGATATGCATATCATTTATACTGGCATAGACAATCTAGAAAAAAGAGGACTAATTTATTGTTTCTTAGGTTTTTATCTGAGTCTTTCTGCTTTCAAATTTTAGGCTACAAAAAACTAGAAAACAAATTATGAGTTACAAATCTCTATTTATCCAAATGGTTATTTTCTAGTTTTATTTTCTAATAATGAAGATAGAGAGAAAATATTTCAAGGGGGTCCCTAGTTCTTTGGAAGGGAAGGGTTTTTCATGAAGCCTTGGCATACTAAATTTAAATCCAAAGAAGATATGCCTTCTACAAATCTTGTCTAGGTCATACTCTTTGGCCTCCCAATTGAATTATGGAATTTGACTATTTTTTATTCAATTAGAAACTCTTTGAGAACTTTTATGATGATTTCTTATTGTATTAAAATATTTGAACATATTATTTATGCTTAAATTTGTGTTTTAATGGATTTGGACAAACACCTACCTGAAAATATCTCATTACAATTTAAAAAGGACATTTGGGAGCAAGTGGTGTACTATGAGAACATTCATTTTCATTGCTGAATTTACCATGAATATGGTCATTTGGATTCTACCCAAATAAAATTCTAGATCAAAAGAAAGAAGATACAAAATTAGCAGATTTCCAAATGCCTGAGAAGAAGAACACTTAGAAAAAACTAGTTATGAAGGATAAATTAAAATTATTAGCTAATATGCTTGAAATTCTTTCCATAAATGATGTCCCAGGTGAGGAGGATGAAAAATGGAGATAAAAATCTTAGTAACACAATTAAATATGCAAATAAATACTCAGAGATAAACCAACAAATTAAAATTTTTCAACAAGAAAAAATGAGGAAATATACACAAGAAAAAATGTTTTAAAAGTTGAGACTTTAGATAATACAATTCCCAAGATAGACTATGTTGAGCTTTCCAGTCATACTTTGGTTTTATACACGCAATATTCAAGTTTAGAAGCCAACTTAGATTCAATTAGAGGAAGTCAAGTATTAGGAAAAAAACTAAATATGGATTCCAACCAAAAGGCAGGTTGCAATACCAATCAACATCATATGGTAAAAGAAGGTGAAAAACTTGTAGAGGAAGGTAAGATTACTGCCCTTATAAATTTTTTTAGCCTTGGTATCAATGAAGATCATCAATTGGAATATTAAAGGAATCAAAGGGATTCTTTCAAAACAAAATGAAATTAGAAGAATGATTCAAACAAACCATCCACATATTATTTTCCTTTAGGAAACAATAATTTCAATAGAGAAAATGGATTCAATTGCTAGTAAATTTGGCCATCTAGAAAGGTTGCTTCCCTCAGTTCCTAGGGGACATATGGTGGCATTGCTTGCCTTTGGGACCCAAAAGAGGTTGTTATTCACCATATGGTTGGAATCTGGGGTCTTTTGCCTATAGCTATTCATAGTAGACATTCTAACCTAATTATGATTTGTATAATTGTTTTTGCTCTGACTACTTTGGAGGAAAATAATAGACAATGGAAAGATATATCTTATAGTATATCTCATTTTCCTAAATCTTGGATCTTGATCGAAGGATATTTCAATACCATCCTCTATTTGGATGAGAAAATAAGGGGAAATAGAAATTTGGAAAAATGTGCTAACCTCATGAGTGAATATGTTATAAACCTTCATCTTATGGACATCTAGCTAGATAATGACCTTATGACTTGGTCTAACAAAAGGCAAGACTTAGCTTGTATTATAGAGATATTAGATAGATTCTTATTCTTTGATAATTTCTTAATCCATAGTCACATTCCTAAGGTGAAGACTCTTAAAAATGTTGGTTCGGATCACTAGCTAGTCATGGTGGAAATTTAGAAAACCAATGTGAGTTTCTTGCCTTTCTGATTTTAGTTAATGTGGCTTAGAGATAGTTCCTTCAGACCCCGAGTGTAGCAATGGTGGAAGGAATGTAAACCAAATTATGGGACTAAGATGTTTTATTTTTCCAAAAGGTTGCAATACATTAAATCCAAAATCAAGATTTGGAATTGGAAGAATTTTGGGGATGTCTGACAAAAAAACATGAATTTTTTGCTGAACTTGAAAATTTGAATAAGAAAATTGATTTAGATGGCCTCACAAAGAGTAGAAGTACAGATGAAATTAGATTCACTGCTTAGTTAGAGGAATGTAAAAAAAGAGAATTACTCTTATGGAAGAAAAAATATAGGATCCAATGACTCAAAGGAGATTGAAACACATATTTCTTCCACAAATATCTTCTAGCTTGAAGATCTCACAACTTTATTTCTTCCCTAGATTCTGATTTTGGGGATGTTGTCTACTCTTGGGATGACATGAACTCTGTTATTGTCAATTACTTTTACAATTTATTTGTTGCTCCTCCTCTTGATTCAATTTCTTAATAGAATATTCTTTAAGCCATCTCTACTCTTATCACTTTTGAGGAGAACTCAATTTTATCTGTTCCAATTATTAGCAATGAGATTCAATAGGTGTTTTTTAGAATGTAAAAAAGGAAAAACCCTTGGTATTTATGGTTTTCCTATTGAGTTCTATCAAGGGTTTTGGAATATCCTTCATGCTAATTTATTATAGGTGGTGGAATAATCTAGGAAAGCCAAAGAGGTTTTGAAGGTTATCAATAAAACTTATATAGCTCTTGTCCCAAAATCTCAATATATAGATCATATTTCAACTTTTAGACATATAGCTTTATATAATATTCACAAAATCATTACAAATATCATGGTATAAAGGTTGAAGCCTCTTTTGCATAATAATATTTCCCCTAAACAAGGGGGTTATGTGGAATGGCATCAAATAGTGGATGAGATAGTTCTTTCTTAGGAAGCCATCCATTCCATGGAAATGCAAAAATCTCCATCTATGTTCATTTGTTTAGACTTATCTAAATCTTATGATAGAGTTGATTGGCACTTCCTTGTCAAATTTTTAAGGCAATTTGGCTTCTCTTAGGATTGGATGGACTGGATTATGGGATGTATCTCTTTGGTATCTTACTCTGTTCTTATCAATGATAAGTCTTCTCAGTTTTTACCTACTTCCTGAGGTATTATGCAAGGTGACCCCCTCTCCCCTTATTTATTCACCATTGTTGCTTAATGATAGGAGAATATTAAAACAAAAAACAGAGAAAATATAACCCTTGAAGGAGTTACCATTACTCGTGGAGTTGGGCCTATTTATCATCTTATATTTTTTAATGACTATAATTTATTAGGTAAAGCTACAATTAAGAAATTTTCTAAAATTAAGCAAATCATCAGCTATTTTTCTAATGCTACTAGGAAACTGATCAATGAAGATAAATTTAAAGTCATTTTCTTTCACTACTCTCCTAGATAAGAATCCATGGTATTGGATAAATTAATATATAATAAGGCCTCCCTTACAATCACTTATTTACGCATTCCTCTCAATATTTAAAAATAAAAAAGAAATACTAGAATTGGTTGTTGGATAGAGTTAAGAAGAAAATTGGAAAGTGGACCAATAGGTGGCTTTCATTTGGAGGTATAATCACCTTGGTAAAATCAGTCCTTAAAGCTATACCTATTTATTTTTCTACTATGTTGAATATCCCAAAGGATATTCTTCAAGAATTAGATCAAATCAATCATTTCTTCCTCTGGAGTGGTACTAAAGAGAAAAGAAAATGAACCTTGGTGAAATGAGATAATTTATGCCTTCCCAAGAATGAAGGGGGTTTAGGTTTTCAATCTGCTATTAATAACAATAATATTTTAGCTGCAAAACTATGTTGGAGGATTTTGCATAACCCCAATGCTCTTTGGACCAAGAATATTTGTGCTAAAAATGCTAAGAATAAAAGTCTTTGAGACCTTGTTTGCTATCAATTGCTTACAAAAGGTTCTCCAATTTTAGCGGTTCTTAAGACTAGTGAGGATTTTACTAAGCAAAAATTATTTTGGATCATTCATAATGGTCAATAAGTAGATTTTTTTTATATATTCTTAGGATGGTCACTAGCCTTTTATAATCCAATTTCTTGATTGGAGGCCTTGGATTGAGGAGCTTCATTAAGCAAATTAAATAAAGGTTTCTAATTACTGCTGGTACCATACTAGTAAGTCAAATGTTGGTAGATATTGGATCCTTATTGAGGAGTGGCCTATTCAAATGCTATAAATCCAAATAAAAGATATCCAAATAATCCTTCATATGAGATCTTTCTCTTGGTCCCATGATAAAGACTATTTTGGATGGAACAACACTACTAAGGATGAGTATTTAGTTGCTCAATGTTATTTGGCCTTATGCATAATAATATAAACCAATCATATGACATATTTAATCAGTTGTTGTCTCAAAATATCTAGCCTAAGGTGAGGTTATTTAGATGGCTTTTATTGCATCATAGGGTTCTTACTAGTGAGCAACTTATGAAACATGGTTTTCATGGACTATTTAGATGCAAAATGTGTAGAGATAATGTGGAAAATCTCAACAATTTTTTTATTAAGTGTACCTTAGCCTATAAGCTATGGAGGAGAATGGCCATATTACTTGGCTTATAGTGGTCCAAATTTTTTACTTTTGAATAAATTTGGAGGTATTGGCCTAATTAGGAGGGTGATGATCACTTTATTAGGCAACTAATTTGGATGGGTTCTACCATCCTACATTGGAATATCTGGAAAAAAAAAACAACCATATTTTCAATCAATAAAGAAATGACATTCACTATATTTGATAAAATATCATTGCCAACTTAGTTAAATCAGTACAACTCCTTAAAAACCCCTAGAATGCCCACCAAAGATGGGATCAAGTGATGCAAAGATTGAAGATAAACTCTTTTAAGGGAAACCAACTTAAAGGGAATATGAGCAATTAAAATATGAATAGAAATTGCAATTGGCAGCCTTCTCCTAAGGATATTGGAAAATTCAATAGCAATGAAGCCTCTAGGGGGAACCCTAGAAAATATAGTGTGAGAGAAATTGGTAGACTTTTAGATGGTTCATTGATTTTCAATTTTGTTCAGATTTTGGGTATCCTCTCCAATATCATTGCTGAGGAATATGGTATCCTTAGAGGCCTTTGAAAGCCTACTCAGTTCAAATGTAAAAATATGTTGGTTGAATCTGACTCTCAAGTCATAATTCATTTATTAAAGACTCTTAAGAATCATAAGTTTGATTAGAGAATAAAAAGAATTGTTGAGAATATTCAATTAATATAGATGGAATTTTTGTAACACAGTGGTGGAGTATTCCCGATGGGGAGGTATCTTCTGATGGTCAGAATAATCCCTAGGATGAGCTTGATCTTAAGTACCAAATTGAACAATCTTCCAAGTACCCAAACTACCCTCGTATGGACTATCAATCTCTTGTACGACCTTCCACACATACACTGTACGATCCGAGATTGTATAGTGGCCAAGATGGTATGATATTACACTCAATGAAATTGATGGATGTTGTTTTGGAGGCTACCATACACAATTTTGTAATCATTCAAGTCGATTACCAAAACTGCCAAATCGGGTAGGTTTCTATTAGTCGTTTGTTTTACCAAATCGGGTAAGGATTCTATGTAAGGTTTCTACGATGTATGATATGTACGATCAAAAGGTACAATAAGATAGTATTTGCAATGCTCTTATACTCCAATCTCTCTTTGAAAGGTTTTGTAAGGTTTTAACAGTCCATATAATATGATTCTACACATAAGCAAAGCATCTAATCTGGGATTATAAGTGATTTTGTTCAAGCAATTACACCCAAAAATCATACAGACTGCTTCAATACATCCTTAAAAATATCCTCATTCTCCTATATAATTCTCCATGATTCCCACAAGTAGCAATATGCTCACAACCTGCAATGAAGCCTAAAACTAATATATGACAGTAAGGAAGAAACTCAATCACACAATAATCATCCACAATGCATCAACCATACACACAGGATTGTACAGTATCATCCACAACATCTGTTATTTATTATGAATGGTGATCAACTTAGTACAATGTGGAAATTCTATCCATACTATAGTAATAACTCAGAAATATGGCTAACTCTCTATCATATCAACTATGAACCAGTAAACTAGTAGCCAGACTCATAAATTCAAAAATGGGGGCTTATATAAGGTTGCCCAAGCTATTCCAAAGTGGTTCCTAAGACAATTTGTTATTCAAAACTGCCCAATTACAACCGAATACATTATTTTGACCTTTTACTAAGTTTACACCTTCGGTTAGCAAATCCATGCGACATTTCATCCCGAAATTGCATTTCCTTTACATTTCAATGAATTTTGGTGCACCCTGTATGGTTTGCCACAGATCTATATGGTTTACCACTTTAGTTGTACGATATTATGTATGATTTTCTCCCTACTATACGGTTTCACAAAACTAGAGCAAATCATATCCAAAATAGTCAAAACATTAGCAAATCACTTCTTTCTCTGGGAGGTGGATTTGTTGCCTACACTTTTTGAAAGTTGAATACAATCATGAGGTTAGAGAATAGAATAGGAGTGTTGATGCTTTAGCTAATTGGACATTGGACAAATATGATCTTACTTACTATGACCACCCTCTCGAATGGTGGGATTCCAAATAAAATAAGCTCTTCTTTCTCACTTCTTTGGATGACTCTAGTATTAGAGGTACCCGGTTCTTTTTATATTTTTTTTTGCTTCTTTTTAGTTTGGTCAGGATATTTTAGTTCCCTTGATAAGACTGATCATTCTTATGTTTCCTTAGTTGATTCTTGCATGAATAGTTTTTGGCCTAGAAAGGCCAAACTTATTTTCTATTTTTCCTCCTTTTTTGTTTTTTGGTGTGTCTGTTGTTTTGTATTGTTTTTATTCTATTTTATTTTTGTGTTTTATGTTGTTTTTGGTGTTTTTAGTGTTTTTTTTTTAATGTTTTGTGTTTTTGTTCTTTTGTATGTGTGTGTTTTTTGTTACGTTTGTGTGTTGTTATATGGTTGTTTTTTTTTGTGTGTGTGTGTGTGTTTTTGTTATTTGTTGTTTTTATGTTTGTTTTGTATCTTTTGTCATATTTATTTTTATGTGCTTTTTGTTATCTTTTGTTGTTTTTTATGTTTTTTTATTTATTATTTATTATTGTTTTTTGTTATTTTTTTGTTTTTTGTGTTTTTGTTGTTTTAGGCATGCTCTTTGAGTGTGCCAAATGGGTAGACCAGGTGGTATACCTAGATATTTTTTGTAGAATAGATACCCCTACCTCCTTTGGACTTACCCAAAAGTGGCATCCCATTTGAGATATTTTCCATAAAGGAAAATAATAATTAAAGAGCATTTATTATTTATTTTTTAACTACATCATATTTTCAATGAATACAAATAACCTATTGTATTTTAAATAATCTTTTAGATAAAATAATAATTACATAATACCATGCCAAAGATAGTTTTAATGGTTGGTACAAGTAAATTATGTAACCTACACTAAGGTTCACATATTGACAACATCAAATAATTTATATAGCTCAATATAATTAAATTAATGTGAAAGGCAAAGAACAACCTTTTTAAAATCTTACTAAAATAAATGTTATTAAATAAAATAATAATAAAGACAAGAGCACGATGGTGAGTGCATGATGATGAGCGTGGAGGTTGTAGTGAGCGCACGATGATGAGTGCAAAGGCTACAATGAGGATGGACATGGGCAATATGGCTTCTGAGGCCATGTGGAGGCAGGTGAGTGTGAAGACCATGGGGAACCAAAGTGCCAATAATGGCAATAACACTTCTCTTTGTGAAATAGGTGTAAACCCTAGGTGCAGTCAAGCAATGGAACAAAATAATAAATTTGGGTATAATATTCATAAAAGAGATGTAAATCTTTCCTGCAATCAAGCGATGGAAAAAAATAGTAAATTTGGGTATAATATTCACAACAGAGATGCAAACCCTAGGTGCAGTCTAGAGGGTTGTTCACAAACCATCTCTTCAGTTTGTGAGAAAGATTCTTTGACCATAAGAAATATTTATCAAGGTTCTTTGGGTTTGCAAGTGGATAAAACCATACCCTCTATCAATATTTTAGAGGATGAATTTGAGTTGTATTTGATTGATGATGAAGCCTGAATAATTGTTTGCAAAATCAAGGACCAGGCCTGGAGGAGCTCAAAGGATACATTAAATATTGGTGGAGTTCAAATTTCCAAGTAACTCTCCTACCCTTTTTTTTTTTCTATTTCCTTTTTTGATTTAGAGGATAAATATAGGGTAATGGATTATATATATAATTGGTTTTTCATACAAAGGACTTGGACTCCTAATTTCAATCCCTTTACAAAATAAGTTAATTGCTTTCTAGTTTGGGTGAATTTTTATGCTCTCTCTATGGATTTTTGGGGAGATAAGGTATTCACCAAAATCAGTAATGTCATTGGTTCATTCTAGTATATGGATACCCAAAGTAAGGAAAATTTGCCAATAAAATTAATATGAGTAAAGAAATATTGGTTATTTGGATGGATGTTTCAATTCCTGGTCCTCATCCATTACTATCTCCTCGAGCAAAGGGGAATGGATCCAAAATATTGAATATGAAAACTTTTCACTAAGATTTTATAACTATCATTGATATAGCCACTTAAAAAAGAGATGCACGAACATATGATCGTGCTTTGATTCCTCCTTAGTGGAGAAGAATGTGAATGATTCAAAATCTTCAAATGTCCTAGTTCAAAATAAATAAGCTCATCCTCTAGATGCACCAATCGTCCAATAGAAATCATGCAAGCAACAAAATACTCAACCCCAAAAGGAGAATTTGAATTAGATCATTGAGAAAATCCAAATGGTTACTAAAGAAGAAGCTCATCCTCCAAATGCACCAATTTTCCAATAGAAATCATGTGAGAAAAATAATACTCAACCCCAAAAGGAGAATTTGAATCAGATCATTGAGAAAATCCAAATGGTTATTAAATACCATCTAGACGATTCCATGAAAAATATTAGCATCTCAGATGGTATACTCAAAGCTAATTATGAAATAATTAATGACGGAGAGTTTTTTAAAAGTTAAGATCTTACAAAATGTGGTAATACTAGATATTACCTTAGGAGCTTGAAGTGCAAAAATGCACTCTCAAATCTTGCCACTCTACAGGAGGAAGAATATTTGCTACAGAAGAAACATAATCAAACTGATTTTCCCTTTTATGGATGACTATTATGTTTGTTTTTCTTCTATCTTTTGGACTTATGTGTCATGTAAGGGTTGTTCTTGTTGAGTTCCTTCAAAAAAATTATTATGGAACCTTAGCAGTTTTAGGAAGATAGAAAATATATTTGATAGAAAAGCAAAGGTAGGTATACTTTAATTAATTTCTTAGAGTGCAATGTATCATTTTGTTTTTATAATAGGAGTGGCCCCCAATAGAAGCTACACATAGCTTATTCAAAAAATAATAATAAAGACAACAACCATGAGGTCCAATTTTAGACCAATTGGTTCCTCCAAACCCTATAAGGAGGTGGAGGTCCAAGGTTCAAATCTCGAGCCTCATCGGACTGAACGCTTTTCCATTTCCAAGTGCTTTCAACAATGTAAAAGGTTTAACATGATCATGAAATGGTAGTTATAGAGGTAAACTGTGTGAAAAATTGTGTAGCGGCTTCTAAAGCAGACAATACAAAATATTGTGGCAGCCATAAAATTTGGACAACCTATCCGATTTCATGATGGCTACCGATTCTACCATATAAAAAATCTAAAAGAAAAAAAACAATAACCATTATTATTAATTAATTTTTTAAACTAAATAATTTTGCCTATGTGGAATATGCTTATTATAAACTTTATTAAATGAGATGAAAACGGGGTTGAGTATGAAATTCAATGCTTTTAATTTATTGGATTGCAAAAATGGCATATCAAAGAAAATTGGATTACATGTTTGAGATTTGAATAAGACATTCTTTTTTATTTCTTTCTATTTTATCATGTCTCCAATTATTTGGTGACTGCTATTGATTTTTTACTTTCAATCATAAAGACCAGCGGAGATTGTCGTGGTATTTTCTTTACTTTTATTTTATGTCTTTACTTTATTAAAATATTAAAATCATGGTTATGTATTTATTGTATAAAAAGATTGTGATTATTTTAAAAAAATAAGTTTTTTATACATTTTAAAGTTTATATAATATAAAAAATTAATCATATGAGCTGTTTGAATTTTTCAAGTTATATTGAAGTCTAATCTATAGGTAATCATCTCAATAGAAATGAGTTGTTTGAATTGTAAAAATTAAAACTTACAATAATACTTCCAAATAAAAACAAAAAGTCTTACTTAAGGAAAAATAAAATAAAAATACAGCTAACCGCTTATAGCATAAAATTCATCACCCCTAATTTCATAATAAATAGATTACGCTGCCATCTCTAATTTCATTGAACATAATCCAACTGTTACTGCAGTTTCATACAATTATATCCACATAACAGATTGTGTTGTCATAATAAATAGAGAAGATTACGCTGTCATATCTAATTTTTTATACAACATAATCCAATTGTTATTGCAGTTTCATACAATTTTATCCAGATAATGTCATCTTTAATTCCATACAACATAATCCAACGGTGAATTATGCTGTCATAATAAACAGCTATTGGTCAAAATGGCGGAACGCTTCACGTGAATCTCCATTTCCACCATTTTTTAGTAAATGCTGAAACTGTTAGTCAACATTATTTACTTCTGATCTTCACACATTAACTCACATCCTTGTGAGGGCAACTAATCCTATGCTTACGTGTAATCTGATCTCAGTGAACAACAAAAGAGTTCCGTGAAAATGTATCTGAAATTTAGAAAAATTACGTGACTTTGGCCAGTCCAAGTACTGTCTATTTGCTGGTTCTTCCTGCAAAAACGGAAGTTGTTAATTTTAGTTTTAATCTTATAACCGATAAGGTTTCGTGTCCTTATCTTGCTCGTAAGATAAGTTAAAATTTAAGAAGCTAATATAAAGTAACATGGCAGGTTTTAAGAATTGGAATGGTTCAGGAAGGTATTTTTTATATAAGTCAAACAATGAAACTTATTTTGCTCCTAAGATCAAGATAAAATTTAAGAAGTTAATATAAAGTTAACATCGGAGGTTTTACATGTGAGGAAGAATTGAAATAGTTTAAGAAGGTGTTATTTATGTAAGTTAAACAATAAAATTATTGATCATTTATTTATTCCTTTATCAGGTAGGTTTGGAGGGAAGTTATAACTATGTACGAGCATTCTTCAAGGTTAGAAGACATTTCAGATTCAATTGGAATAAGTCAAGAAACAGTGAAAAAAAAAACTGAAGATGGATTCTAATCATAAAGCTGGTCACAAGACCAATCAATATCATATAGTAAAATAAGGTGAAAAGCTTATAGAGGGAGGTAAGATTAATGCCCTTCCCAGCTTTTTTAGCCCTGGTATTAATGAAGATCATCACTTGGAATATTAGAGGACTAAAAGGAAGTCTTTCAAAACAAAATGAAATTAGAAGAATGATTCAGATAAATCATCCACATCTTGTTTACCTTCAAGAAACAAAGATATCAATGGAGGATATGGACTCAATGATTTGTCCAGTCGGAAAAGTGGTTTCCCTCAGTTCTCATGGGATTTCTGGTGGCATTACTTGTCTTTGGGACCCAAAAGAGGTAGTTATTCACCATATGGTTGGAACATGGGGTATGTTGGCTATAGCTATTCAAAGTAGACATTCCAACCAATTTATGCTCTACATTACTATTTATGCTCCGGATTATTTGGAGGAAAAAAGAAGATAGTGGAAGAATATAACTCATATTATCTCTCATTTTCCTGAATCTTGGATCTTGATCGGAGGAGATTTCAATACCATCCTCTCTTTGGATGAGAAAAGGGGGGAAATAGAAATTTGGACAAAAGCATTGACCTCATGAGAGAATATATCGCAAACCTCCATCTTGTGGACATCCAACCAGATAATGGCCTTATGACTTGGTCTAACAGAAGGTAATGCTTAGCTTGTATAATCGAGAGATTGGATAGGTTTTTGCTCTCTGAAAATTTCTTAATTCATGGCCACATTCCTAAAGTGAAGACTCTTAATAATGTTGGTTCGGATCATTGGCCAATCATGGTGGAAATGTGGAAAACCAATGTGAGTTTCTCTCATTTTATTTTTTTAATTAATGTTGCTTAGAGACATTTCCTTTAGACCTTGTGTGCAATGATGGTGGAAGGAAGGTAAACCTAGGCATGGGACTAAGATGTTATATTTTGCCAAATGTCTACAATACATTAAGTCCAAAATCAAGAGTTGTAACTGGAAAGAGTTTGGAGATGTTCATAAAAAAACATGAAGTTATTGCTCATATTGAAAATTTCAATAAGAAAATCCGCTTAGATGGCCTCACAGAGAAGAGAAGTGCAGATGAAATTAAACTCACAACTCAGTTAGAGGAATGAGAAAAAAGAGAAGAAATCTTGTGAAAGAAAAAATCTAGAATTCAATGGCTCAAAGAAGGAGATTGAAACACAAAATTAATCCACAAATCTCTTCTAGCTCGAATATCTCACAACTTTATTTCTTCCCTGAAATTAGATTCTAGAGATGTTGTTTATACTTAGGATGGCATGAACTCTATTGTTGTTGATTACTTTTCCAATCTTTTTGCTTCTACTCTTATTCACTCAACTTCTCAACAAAATGATCTTCAAGAAATCCCTTATCTTATCACTTCTGAGGACAACTCTATTTTGACTGCTCATGTTACTATCAATGAGCTTCAATAGGTACTTTTTAAAATGCAAAAAGGGAAAATCCTAGGTCTTTATGGTTTTCCCATTGAGTTCTACCAAGATTTCTGGGATATCCTTCATTTTTATTTATTAGAGGTGGTAGAAGAAGCCAGGAAAACCAAAAAAAATTTGAACGTTATCAATAAAACTTATATTACTCTTGTTCCAAAATCTCAAGAGGTTGATCATATCTAATATTTTAGACCTATTTCTTTATGTAATGTTCTTATCAAAATCATTACTAAAATCATGGCAGAAAGGTTGAAGCTTCTTTTGCGTAAGATTGTTTTCCCAGAGCAAGGGGATTATGTGGAAGGGCGTCAAATAGTATATGAGATAGTTCTTGCTTAGGAAGCCATCCATTCCATGGATATGCAAAAATATCCTTCCATGTTCATTCGGTTAGACTTATCCAAAGCTTATGACAAAGTGGATTGGAACTTCCTTATCAAAGTTTTAAGGCAATTTGGTTTCTCTAAGGATTGGATGGATTGGATTATGGGATGTATATCTTGAGTTTCCTACTTAGTTCTTATCAATGGTAGGCCTTCTCAATTGTTTCCAGCTTCCAGAGGTATTAGGCAAGGTGACCCACTATCCCCTTATTTATTCATCATTCTTGTTGAATGCTTGGGTAGGACTAAAACCAAAAAGAGGAAAATCAAAACCTTTGAGGGAGTTACCATTTCTCATGGAGCTAGACCTATCTCTCATCTTCAATTTGTGGATGACTCTACTCTTTTAGGTAAATATACAGTTAAGGAATATTCTAATATTAAGCAAATCATTAGCTATTTTTCTAAGGCTACTGGGCAGTTGATCAATGAAGACAAATCTAAAGTTATTTTCTTTCACTACTCTACTAGACATGAATCCATGGTCTTAGATAAATTAATATATAAGAAGACCCCCCTTCCAATCACTTATTTAGGTATTCCCATAAATATTCAAAGGCATAAAAATAAATATTGGAATTGGTTGTTGGACAAAGTCAAGAATAAAATTGGAAAGTGGACCAATAGGTGGCTTTCTTTTGGGGATAGAATCACCCTCGTAAAATCAGTCCTTCAAGCTATTCCTATTTATGTATCTTTCGTGTTGAATATTCGAAAGGTTGTTCTTCGAAAACTAGATCAAATCAGTCATCGTTACCTTTGGAGTGGTATTAAGGAGAAAAGAAAATGGACCTTGGTGAAATGGGACACTTTATGTCTTCCTAAGAATAAAGGGGGGTTAGGATTCTAGTATTCTATTAATAACAACAAAGCTTTAGCTACTAAATTATATTGGAGGATGTTGCATAACCCCAATGCTCTTTGGACCAATAATCTTCATGCTAAATATGCTGAAAACAAAATTCTTGAAGACCTTGTTCGCTATCAACTTCCTACCAAAGGTTCTCTCGTTTTAGCAGTTCTTAAGACTAGTGAGGATTTGATAAAGAAAAATTATTTTGGATCATTCATAATGGTCAATAGGCAAATTTTTGGACAGATTCTTGGGATGGTCACAGGACTTTGATAACTTAGTTTCCTAGTTGGAGGTCTTGGATGGAGGAGCTTCACCGAGCTAACTAGATAAAGATGGGTAATTACTGTTGGTACCATACTGGTAATTCAAAGGTTGGTAGATATTGGATACCTATTGAGGACTGGCCTATTCAAATCCTAGAAAGGCAAAAAAAATATATCCAAGGCATCCTTCATATGAGATATCTCTCTTGGTCCCATGAAAAAGATTGTTTTGGATGGAACAACACTACTAAGGGTGAGTATTCAGTTGCTCAAGGTTATTTGACCTTATGCCATAATAATCCCAACCATTCTTCTGACATATTTTCTCAATTGTGGGCTCAAAATCTCTGGCCTAAGGTGAGGTTATTTAATTGGATTTTATTGCATCGTAGGGTGCTTACTGGTGAGCAACTTATGAAGCATGGTTTTCATGGCCCTTTTAGATGTGAGATGTGTGAAGAGAATGTAGAAAATCTCAACCATATTTTTATTGAGTGTACTTTAGCCTTTGAGCTATGGAGGAGAATGGCCACTTTACTTGGCTTATAGTGGTCTAATTTTTTTACTTTTGAACATATTTGGAGGTATTGGCCTAATCAAGAGGGTTTTCATCATTTTATTAGGCAGATAGTTTGGATGGGTTCTACCATTCTTCTTTGGAATATTTGGATTGAAAGGAAAAGCCAAATTTTTAATCAAGATAGGAAGGATATTCACTATATTTGGCAAAATACCATAGCCGACTTAGTTGAATTAGTCCATCAACTCCTTAATCACCCTTAAAACTCCCACCAAAGATGGGATCAAGTGATGCAAAGATTGAATATTAAATCTTCTAAGGGCAACCATATTAAATGGAATGTGAGTATTAGTAATATGGATAGGACAAGAAATTGGCAACCTCCTCCTATGGATTTTAGAAAATTCAATATTGATGGAGCCTCTAGAGGGAACCCTAGAAAAGCAAGTGTGGGAGGAATTGGTAGGCTTTCATATGGCTCCCTAGTTTTTACTTTTGCTGAGAATTTGGGTATTCTTTCCAATAACATTGCTGAGGGGTATGGTATCCTCATAGGCCTTTAGGAGGCTACTAAGTTTGGATGGGAAAAGGTGTTAGTCAATTCTGACTCTCAACTTATGATTAATCTTTTGAAGACTCCTTCCAAGAATCATAAGGTTGATTGGAGAATAAAAAAAATTATTGAGAAGATTCAATTAATCTAGATGGGATTTTTGAAAGTTGATTACAATCATGTGGTCAGAGATAAAAACAAGAGTTCTGATGCTTTAGCTAATTGGGATTTGGAGAAAGAAGGTCTTATTTGTTATGGCAACCCTCCTAGATGGTGGGCTTTGCAAATTATGGAAGCTCTTTTTTCTATCATTTCTTTGGATGGATAAAGTTTTGAAGGCACCTAGTTTCTTTTTCCTTTTTTTTTGCTTCTCTTTGGTTCATTCAAGTTTTTTTAGTTCCCTGGCTCAGTCTTTTCTTTCTTTTGTTTCCTTTGTTTTTTCTTGCCTTAATAATCTTTTGGTCTAGATAGGTCATTGTTATGTTCATTTTTTTTCTTTTTAATTTTTTTGATTAGTTTTTAAAGGTTTGTGTTCTTTTAATTTGTTTTTATGTTCTTTGTGTTGTTTTTTTGTTGTTCTTGTGTTTTTTTTGTTTTGTGTTTATTTATGTTTTTTGTTATTGCTCTTGTGTTTTTGTTGTTCTTGTTCTTGTGTTTATCTTTGTTTGTGTTAATTCATATTTTTTTGTGTGAGTGTTTTCTATGTTTTTTTTTTTTGTTTATTGTCTATTGTTGGTTGTTTTTTATTTATTTTTTTCATATTTTAGGTTTTGGTTGTGTTTATTTTTCATGTTTTTTTTGAGTTATGTCTTTGTAGTGTTCTGTTGTTTTTGTCTTGTTTGTGTTTTTTTATGTGGTTCTTGTGTTTTTCTTTGTGGTTCGTGTTGTGTTTTCTTTTATCTTATTGTGTGTGTTTGAGTGTACTTTTGTTTTTGACACACTCAAGGAGCATGTTTTTTATTTTATTTTATTATTTTTGTTGTTATTTACTTATTTTTGAATTAGTTTCATGTGTTTGTTTGCTCCTTGAGTATGTCAAAGGTGGTAGGTCAGGTCCAAGCAGGTCCGAGTCTTGGGCATTTTTTACAGAATTGATACCTTTGCCTCCTTGAAACTTATCCGAAAGTGACATCCCTTTTGAGATGTTTTAAAAAAAAAAAAAATTAAATTCAATTCATACACTAATTTGTGATTGTAACCGTAAATTCTTTTAGTTAATTGGTGTTTTCATTTCTTCTAGACGTTGTGTAGGCTCCAGGTAAACATCTTAACTTCCTACAATTTTATCACTAGAAGATTACGCTGCCATCTCTAATTTCATTGAACTTAATCCAACTGTTATTGCAGTTTCATACAATTTTATCCACATAACGGATTATTATGTCATAATAAATAGAGAAGATTACGCTGTCATCTCTAATTTTTCATACAACATAATCCAACGGCGAATTATGCTATCATAATAAATAGCTCTTGGTCAAAATGGCGAAACGCTTCACGTGAATCTCCATTTCCACCTCTTTTTAGTAAATTCTGAAACTGTTAGTTAACATTACTTACTTCTGATCTTCAAACATGAACTCACATCGTTGTAATCTGACCTCAGTGAACAACAAAAGAGTTCCATGAAAACGTATCTAAAATTTAGAAAAATTACCTGACTTTGGCCAGTTCAAAAGTGTCACTGTCTATTTGCTGGTTCTTCACGTGCAGATGTTAATTTTAGTTTTAATCTTATAACGATAAGGTTTCGTGTCCTTATCGTGCTCTTAAGATAAGTCAAAATTTACGAAGTTAAGTGTCCTTATTGTGCTCCTAAGATAAGTCAAAATTTCAAAATTTACGAAGCTAATATAAAGTCAAACATGGGAGGTCAAAATTTACGATGCTAATATAAAGTCAACATGGAGGTTGAAAAAGAATTGGAATGGTCGAGGAGGGTGTTAAACAATGAATCTTATCTTGCTTTTAAGTCCAAATTTACGAAGTTAAAATAAAGTCAACATAGGAGGTTTTACACATAAAGAATTGGAATGGTTCAAGAAGTTGTCATTTATATAAGTTAAACAATACGACTATTGATTATTTATTGGTTGTTTTCTCTTTTACTAAACAGATTTGGAGGGAGGTTATATCATAGTTAAAGCTTTCTATAATATGGCAAGAAGATTCTTGAGGAGAGTGCTAAAAATCTTTGTTTGAAAATAGGTCTTACAAAGGTTTTAAAGCTTTCCCGTTGTTTGTGTTTTGGGGAGTATGGTTAACTAGGAATGTTTTAATTTTTTAGGATCAAGAGAAGCTTAGTATCCTCCCAAATCATTGGCATTTTCAAAAACTGTAAGGTTTCGACAACAACAAAGGTAAACATACAAATCATCCCTCCAAAGATTGATAAATCAAGGGCTTAGGTTTTTTTGATGGGGCTATACAAGGGTCCCTAGATTATGTGGAGAAGGAGGATTACGATATTTTATAAGTCTCATTATTTTAAATTTAAAGCTGGATTGTGAGAAGATTCTAATAATTATGCTAAATTTATGGCCCTCAAATTGTTCGTTCAGTTGATAGATTCAAAAGGATTACAAAAATTCAAATTTATGAAGACTCGTAGATGGTAATAAACTGGATTCTTGGTGTTATTATTATGGAAAACATGATTCTACAACCCATTTTCTCTTAAATAAAAGAATTAATTTTTGGCATATTTATAGAGAACTAAATAAAGAAACAAATGAATTATCAAAGGAGGCACTTCAGATTGATCTAGGTATGTGCTTAGTATAAGAATTCAATTAGGGCAATGCATTGCATCTGGTCAAAAACTCTATTTGGGGGATTTATACACTCTAGTTAAAGCAAACACAGATGAAACAATTTAAAAAAAAAAAAAATAGAAATTAGAAATTTAAAGGATATTGTTTGATAAATTAGAAAGGTGCCTAAGTCTAAAACTTAGCATGATAGAGACAGCTACTTATGTTGTATAAATGATCTAATTCACTATGAAATTTTTGAAGAAATGCCAAAGAGGCATATGAAGAATGTAACTTCATATAAATTACTACTTTTTCAATATATATATAAAGTCAATATTGTATGTAGAGATAATAGATTAAAAATAAATGGTAAAGAAAAAATTAAAAATAAATTTTAGTTTTTAATAGAAAAATAAAAATAAAAATCTTGAAGGAGTGGTAGGTGGAGTTATTAGCTATGAAGAGGTCAAATATGTTCATGGTCTCATAAGATAAAGGAATACAAATTTTATATTTCAATACCAAAGAAGCTCTTTTAATTTTTAGTTTCTTTAGAAATTTAATTTTAAAAAATAATAATAATTTGGTTAAGTATTGGAGGTTAAATTATTATCATTATATTGGATTTTAACTTTAAATTGGTTTTTAAATATATTAATTAAATTATTAAAAATATATTAAAACTTTTATAAGGACAATTTTTTTTAAATCTTTAAATTTAATTATAATATTAAAAAAAATGAATTTGAAAAAGTTATATTAAAACAAAGATTATTTACAAGTTGGGATGATACTTTTTTCAGCATTAGTTGGTGAGAATACCTATTTACAATAGTAAAAATATATATTGCATTGGCTATCCAAATTAGCTAAACATTGGATTTGCTCACCAATATATCTAATCCTCTCATATTTAATAGTCATGCCATTGTGTGATTGAACCTCTGCTTCCTTTTCAATACCCATCTCAGCCAAGAAGTCTGCCACTTTATTTAGAGCTCTACCCACATAGATAAGAATCACATAATCTAATTCCCTCTACAATACCTTAATTTGGGTGACAAGAATCATTAACCTCCATGTCTCCAAAGCAAAGTTTCTCAAGTATTCCAAATCTCCTACCAATATTTGAGAATCTAATTCTATGTTTATCCTCCTATAACCTTGCCTTACCATCCAAATAAAAGCATATTTTATAGATAAGGCTTATGCTTCATTTTTTGTGGTCATACCTAGGCCCTATAGTTCCCAATAGAGCATTGTGCCAATATGATTCTTGTAAACCACTCCAATTCCAGTTCAACCTAGATTACCTTTTGTAGATCCATCAATACTAGTTTTGATCCAACCTTTGGGAGTGCTTTCCAACTAGCTTGATCTTACCCCTCTTGTAGTTTGGATTCTTTCTCCATATTCCCTATATCACCTTGAGTTTTTTTTTTAAGTGAAAAACCCCTTGCGGGGCCGCCTTGGTCTGAGATACCATGAACAGGGGGTTCTATACTAGCAAAGTCACCTGAGAGTCACACCTAGCCCTACGTGCACCAACATTATCAATTGGATTTTGGGTACCCAATTTATCTTTTTGGTAGGGTGGATATTTGAACCTAGGGCCTTCCTTGGAGGATTTCCCTCTCCTCTCCAACTCACATACAACACATGGGTATCACCTTGAGTTTTATCTTTAGCATATATTGCCATAATTTCTGTGACTTTGCTCCATATGGCCTACAAGACACCATCCAAGGATGATAATGTTTCTTTAAGAATTATGTCATTCTCTCCAACCACACTTTCTATCTAATAAAAAGAGCTAAAAATTTAAATTTACCCCTCTTCCATATTTCCCAAATATTTATTTGATTTTAAATCACCATTAGCTCGAATTTTATATGCTAAAAACAATCACTCCTAGATCTTATGTGTGAATGAGCACTTAAAAATCAAGTTATTAGATGTTTTCTCACTCTTGTAGCATAAAATACATTGATATGGACCAACAATTTCCCTACATATTAGATTATCAAAAGTAGGATTTCCTTTATGCATAAAATACCAAGCAAATAATTTTAATTTTGGTCAACCCTTGGACTACCAAATCTTTCTCCAATTCACAACTTGATATGCATGAGGAGGAGGATTTGGAAAGATCTTATCATATCCATCCCTCATTATGTAGACTCTAAGGCTCCCATAGCCTTAAGCTAATTCATCCTTCTCATCTCTACCTATGAGAAATATTTCTACCAATATTTGTATCATGATGGGTGTCAATTCCAGGGGGATTGAAATTGGCCACTCATTCAACTTATTAAACTACTTAAACTTATAATCCCCTGGTTGACTAGTGTTGAAAAAAATTTCAATTTGGATCCAATCCCTGCTTTCCATGTTTTTTTTACTAGTTGCAATTCTGGAAATTCAATAATGATAGGTTGGTATTAATCCCATGAATATGTTCAAATTCATGCCTTTTCCTCTCTTTCCACTTTCCAAAATAATATATCAATACTTGAGATCATAAAATTAGAGCTTATCAGATTGTGGATCAATTGTGAGACAATCACTTTAGAAGAGGAGAGAATGGAGATAGTAACAATAGTGGACCTGAGAAAAGGTGGCAACATTGGTGAAGACTCATGAATGAATGCCACAATGATGGATCTAGAATGATAAAAACCTTTTTTCCACCTAGCATTATTGGAGGTATAGATGGATTGGTGAAAAATAATGTTGCTTTGGTAGAAAATATAGCAACTTTATATGGAAACGATGATACAAAATCTGCCATGTTGATATAATGTGGATATATTTACTAAGGTTCAATGGTAGATTTTGTCATACAAACTTAAGATGAACCTAGAAACCCTTCAAAATAAAAATCTAGGCCCAGCTCTAACGGTTCGGGCCCAATGGTGCCAATTAGATCGATAGGTCACGAAGAAAATTTTATGGTGGTCAATACCCCTGTAGATGTAGGGAGATATTCCTCAATGATCCCTAAAGTGATTGGGTCTCCTTAAGGGACACCAATGATAGAGGAGGTATCAAGAGAAAGTATTCCTAAAAGGTTGTTTCATTCATGGATATGGTGAAAAACACCTCTCCAGTAAACCCTAGTTCTCCTAAACCTAGGGCTAACTTGCATCCTTTTGATGGATCCCTAAAAATTCTAGATGATATTATTTCCTCTATGGTTGATCAAAATTTCCAATATCTAGTCGTTCAATTTTTTGAGGCTCAACCTAACATGGAATCAATCCACAGGTGGGCTCTTTCCATTAAGAACCCCTTAGGATCTATGGATTTGGTTTCCCTCCCAAGTATTTTTTTATCATTTGGCTTAATAACTTCATCGATGCTAGCTAAATTCTCAATGGTAAACCTTGGTTTTTTAGAAGATGAGGAATTTTTCTTTGGAAATGGAGCATAAATTTCAATCTAGCTACACAAAACATAAATTTTACTCCCATATGGGTATACCTCCTCAACCTCCCTATTGATTTATAGCATGAGGATATCCTCAAATAAATTATGCGTAACATTGGAGATATTATTTCTTTCAATATTGCAACAAAATATGGAACCCGCATGGTCCATGCCTACATGTGCATCAATGCAAATATTGAGTTTTCCCTTACTAATACAATCAATATCATCTTGGAGCTTAGCACCATTTCTCAAACTATTTAATCTAAAAATAAACCCGCATTTTATAGTGTGTGATCCAAATAAGGCCACCTCCATTTGCAATGCCCTAAAGTGTCCAAGGTGCCTATGAGCTCTCCCAAGTATGGTCCTTGTCAACATTATATTTCTAAATGGTGATCCAACTCTTCAACTTCCATCTCATTTACAACTTCAACTTTGGTCCCAATTCATTCTCAAGATGTCCCGATGCCCACTGAAGCTCAAGGAGCACCTAAGAATATTGAATTTACCACTAACGCGGGCTCCCCTGCTCATCCTTTGGAGTGCATATATCTCTCTTATTTTATTAAGGTATGCCCTCCTATCCCTATTTCAAACTACTTTTTCTTCTCTTTCTGAAGATGACCCCATCATGGTTTCTCATGATAACCCCTCGAGCCCTTTCATATCATAAGAGCCTTATTGGATCTTCCACTAGTAACCCTTATCTAAACAATCCTTTCTCCCCTAGCCTTTTTTTCACTTGAACCCAAAAATAGCTTCATGTTGATGTTGACTCCGATAATAAATGAGGTCTCCCCTTAGTTTAGGACCTCAAAAATAGAGAAATTTTTAAAGAGATTACTAATGGCACTCAACTCACCCTTTGTTCTTCTTCCAAACCCTATGAGACCATTATTGATAATAGATCCTAATTTCCCCCTTCACTTGGAAGAGGGAAGTGAACATCCTCCAAAAGTAACAAATGAAGATCCTCTCATGGAATGTGAGAGGTCTCAATGGTCACAAAAAGCTACTCTTGGTCAATTCCATGAGGAAAGATATTAGACCCACCATTTTCTTATTACAAGAAACCAAATTGGACATCCAAAATACTACTTGCATAACCAAATACATATGGAAGGACTATGAGTTCTTTGTAAGCCCGAAAAATGGTGCTTCAAGTGGTTTACTATGCATGTGAGACCCCAAATAATTTGATGAGACTCTCTTATATAGAACCAAGAACTACATGAATGTCTTGTTTTTTAGAAAAAATGACAACGATTGTTGGGTCTTATCCAACATCTATGCACCAAACTCCCCTTCCAGGAGATCACACCTCTAGAGCACTCTTAGTCAACTTCGGGAGGTTTTCTCTATAGAGGCTTGGATGCTGGCTAGAGACTTCAACTCTCCTCTTATTCCCTACTAAAAACATAGGATCATAAATTACATTCAATTCCTATGAGTATTTTATAGTTTTCTTAGATGACAATGAACTCATGGATGTTGATTTGAGAGGACCCAAATTCACTTGGACCAATTGTAGACAAGGGGATAAGCTCATCTAGATTCTTCTTAACAGTTTTTTGATGTCCACTAATTCTATTCTAGTATTTTGTGATGTTATCCTCTACTCATTTTCCAAGATTGGATCATATCACAATCCCCTCCTCATGGATTATGCTTCTCAATTTTCTCCTTTCAAATATCCTTTCAGGTTTGAAGTAATGTGGCTTCAAGACCTAGACCTCAAGTCACTTATTTCCATATGGTGGTCTCATATATTCCATGTAACTATGGCCTCTCAAGTCAATAATAAAAACAAATATTAAAAAGTGGAATGAAGAAGTCTTCAACAACATTTCCCGTAAAGAACAACAAATTCAATCATAAATTTTTAGCATTGATCTTTCATCTCAACAAGGGGACCTTGATTCTAATATCTATGAAATTGAAAAGATCCTCCTGTCATATTACCACAATATTCTAAAAATGAATAAGTATTCTAGAAGAAAAAATCCCATGTCACTTAGCTAAAAGAGATGGATTCAAATACAAAATCCTTTCATACTACCACCATAAGAATAAGAGGAAGAAATGGAATCAAAGAACTCATCAAGGAATATTGGATAGTCACAAAAGATATCTTTGAGATTAGAAATGAAGCAGTTAGCTTCTTTGAAGATTTTCTTGTATATATTCCCGATTGTGATCAACAAACATTTGAGACCTTATTGTAGAATATCCCAAGGTTAGTAAATTTAAAACTCAATGAGATGTTGCTTAAACTTTTATTGTCTAAAGAAATTTGTGTTGTTATTTTCTCAATACAATGTGGGAAAGTATATAGTCCTAATGGCTTCCCTCCTATCTTCTTCCAATGTGATGAGTGTCATCAAATCTTCATCATTTAATCATTATGTGTCAATCTAGGGCGGTGTCCAAGGATATATATGAAAGCAGAGGTTAACAGACTGATTTTTAGTTCATCTAGATCATGGCCTTATTCATGGAATAGTTAGTATTTGGGGGTTTCAGGTGTCCCTTTTAATCTCCTAGAAACTAAAACCGAGTGACTACTTATCCTTGCATAATTTAAATTCACACAATTTCAAAAAAGCAGATCTAAACTATTAAAAATGACATAATTTAGTTGACAAAATTTAAAATAACAAAATTGAAATCACAGAATTAACTATAACAACAAATGAAATTTTTTTAGAATTGAAACTTCACACCTACATAAAATGAATCCTAAGACAATGATGAAATTCAAAGGTTGGTAAGAAAATATTGCAAATCTGGAGCAAACTGAATTAACAAGAAATTCTCTAATGCAAACTGGAAATACAGAATGGAAATGCTAAAGCTAAAATAGAAAATGTTATGCTATAAAATCTATTCTAGATGACTTAACTATAATTAATTCATGTGCCACATGTTGTATGAATTTTAATTCAATATTAACCATGCAAAAAACTATCAGATTCCTGATGACCTGCTATAGAAAAAAATTAGCAAAATTCTGGCAGAAATAATCCCTCTTCTGGGCCTAGAGGTGGCCCTTGCTTCCTGAACCAAAAGAGGGAAAAATTACTTGCTCTACACTATCAATTCGTCACACTAAACTCAAAATCAAACATGAATGATAAAACTACACCTTTATTCAATTTGCAGTAACATAACAACAGTGCAAGGGAAAATCCTACAGAATACTGTTCTGCTACAATACAAGGCTACAACACTTAAAATTCTACTAATATCTATCCTCTAGATCCTATATCCTTTTTCCTATATGCTCAACCAAATGGGATTACTTTATTTATACTAGCAAGGTACAACAGTGATAAGGTTTGGTGCTTCAATACATGACTATTACAACTGTTGCAGGATCATGTTTCCCAAAAATGCAGGGATCTGATCCATTAAACCTTATCCATTCCATATGTTGGCTTTATCTGGTGAGGGACAGGTGTTGTAAAGGATAGCGATGTCCCTATAATAGTTGCAACCATTGTTTACCTCTCTTTTACTATAATTAAAGATGCATTTGACCAAATTTATGTCTTCTACGCTTATTCTAAAGTTGCTCCAAAATATTAGGTAGCAAAACAACGTTGGCATTAATTCATGCAATAGAAGCATGTGTGACTAGTTGTGATGACAGAAATAATATCTATAGGTACCCAGATGATTGATTCCGCCTTTTGTATGAGCTGGAGTGGTCAAATTCCAAGCCATGTTGTATACGTACAACTAGCTGGAACTTGTATAGAAAAATTCAATTTTTTTGTATAGTCAATTGTTGACAAAGTTATTGGTGCATTTTTGGTTATTCAAAGTGAGTATATGGTGAGAAAATATTGTGAAAGAAGCACAAAATCAAATAGATAGCAGCACCTTAATATTACAACATTAATTTAATGCAAAATATACTAAATAATACAACTGAAACAGATTATAAAACATAGATAAATTAATCAAAATAGGTCATATACACTCTATCATTCCAATATGTAAACATCATCATATAATGCATAATATCACTAAAATTAGTACAAAAACAGATCATAAGTAGTTCCAAATAGTTTAATAAGTTATCAAAAGCAGTCTTTGTATGAGGTAATATTTTACCTCATAATTTCCCCCCAACCTATTGTAATGCATGTCCTCATGCATTCTATTTTGCTACATCAACACAAATATCTATGTCAAGATAGTGTTCCACATATTTCTATAGTCTACTTCCAAATTTGTAATATCCTTTATGCTCTTTGATTTCCCTGAGCCACTCCTAGAATTGATCGTCTGATTGAGGGTCATTATCAAAGAAATATGGAACATGGATGATAATTGTTGGATTCATGTACCTGAAACCTATCCACTGCTCCTTTACCTCAAATATGGTTTATATTATACATTATGAACTTCTTATAGACCACATAAGTTTATTTTATGATATGGGTTCTCTCTTCTACAGTGATATAGGTAACGCTCCCCATCTATTTTTGTAATGATAAAGCATCAACAAAAGATGCTACATAGAAGGCTTGAAAACCACCTATGCATTTCTGCAAGTTCCCTATATACATTTTTCTTACTATGTCATCCCTCATTAGAGTATAGTGCTCACTGGTGGAAGTCCTATGGTTTAGGTGAATAGGCCTAATGCGTAAAACTGCCTGTAATTCCATGGCTTTGCTTATTTTCTTTCCTACTCCCAATATATTTGATTGTGGAGTGTAGACTAAAAAGCCCTAAGTTGAAGATCACCAGTGAAGACATTGGGAAGGAAGATAACTTTAGTTGGTGAAAATAAATTAGGTAGGAATAATTCACATAGCAAATTCTGGTGTTCTACAGAATTTTGTCAAAAATCTTCCAAAAACTCACTAGGTGTTTCCAATTTGTGAGAGAGTCCAGAGGTGATCTGCATCATTTTCCAATGGAGGTAATTTTATTTCAACATTAATCTATATAATCTGGATTGCTTCCGAAACTGAACCATACACTTTGCAATCTAGCATACATCCTGCACTTGTTCCTTCAATTTTTCAATTTTTCAATTTTTCTGTTCTAGCTCTTTTGTTAAGGTCTGTAATGATGAGACCTTTCCTTCTAATTGATGACATATTGCCATACAATATGCCACATCTTCATTATATTTTGCTAATGTAATTGTTTTTGGTGACCTAACTATTGGTTGTATTTGTGGAATGACATTATCTTGGATGCCTACATCCACCTTTTCAATTCCATGAGGCTCTGTATGTGTTCCAATTTCTACTAGTTAAATCTCAGGTGCATTCAAATTAACAAGATTTTTAGGAGACAATGGAATTACCTCTTCTTGTACTATTATTTCTCCCTCTATAGGTGTTACTAATTCGATTATCTACTATGTCCCTAGATGCTCATCCCATGGAATCTGTTGTACTTCTTGTGCAACTTCTTCTTCTTCTATTGCAATTCTACCAGGTGAGTTTATTTATGGATTTCCTACTAATTTAAGCAATATACTAGCTAATTCATCCCCTGAATAAGTCTAAGGAGGTTGATGTTCTAGAAGTGTGAGTCTAGCCTTTACAGCCTCTATCTCTTGCCATAACTTAGCAATAATATCATATTTTTCTTTCAAGGAAGCTTCACTTTGTTCAATCCATCCTGTTTGAGTTTTTATGACACTCCTAGCTGCATGCAACTGAGTCTTTATGTCTATTTCTTCTTCATTTTCAGTGCTCAAATCATCTTTCCCTTCCTCCACTGCCTTAGATTCTTCCTTAGAATCTGAATAATCTATAAGTGGTGCAGACATTTTTGCAATATTGGTGTGTCCCTTTTCTTCTTCTATTATGGTTCTATCTTCTGAATCTGGTGGGTAATTGAGGGAAATTGTAGGCATAGCCATATTTTCTTCACTATCCATGCCATTGGTACTTATATCTTCAAATTTTTCCATAGTTTCTTTCACCTATAGGGTATCAACATGTGCAGTTCCTTCTTCCCTTTCCACATCACCTATGTTGGTGGATTTCTGACGTCTTGAAGACCTTCTCAATCCCGAAGCTGATTACTTTTATTTCTTTTTAGATTGTGAAATAGGGCTTTTTAAGCCTAGGGAAGGGTCTGCTTTAGGTGTTCCCTTATCCATCTGCCCTTCCCTACTTGATCTTCAAAATTGCTTAGTGGACTGAGTGGGAAAAACAATTACATTTTTAGAAAATGTAACCTTCATCCTCTTTCCTACAAGATCAATCTTAGACTATTTATTTCTTTTCTTTCTTGTCATGGAGGATGGAGGTCCCTGTGGTGAGGAGGGAATTTATTTTTTAGAGGATTCAACTTTAATTTCATGTTCAAAAATTTTAATTTCCATTTCTACTTTAGATTCAAGTCCTTCAACCTCTAACTCTTCTTCAGATATAGGGCTTTCAATTGCATCTTCCTAAATCAACTCATTCCATGCATGAAAAAACCTATCAAATATTCTAGGGTTTCCCCTGAAGTGATGTCTGCATATAATCTTGATTAGGCCATGGTGTTTAGGAGACCCTTTTCCTGCTTGGTACTTTTTGGACATATTTACCAGCTCTTGATACAAATAGAGAGGAAGGTTTATCCTAAGATCAGGGTTTGAGTTTTCATGATGAATATGGGTCCGAATTCTCATGTGATGTCTAGATAGGATAGGGAATTGCCCATCGTAGGTCAAAAACCTAATGACCCATACTGCAACTTCATCCGAAGGAGGTTGTAAACTTGTTATTTGGACCCCCTTGTAGATATTATTACTCAATACAAAATCAATGGCCCTATTCTCATTTCCTCTGAACTGGTTTACTAGTTTAATTAAATTATTCTTTCCATATTTCCCAATTTGAACCCCATGTAGCGGCATTTCAATAACTTGACTAAGAATTTAGGGGCTTACTTGGATTGTCATGCCGCTAATGTGGATTTGATTGTTGTGAAAGGTGTGTCCGAACTCAACAGCCAACCCTTCAAAATACCCATCAAACTTGTGCAAGAAGGGCATAAATCCCCATTATGTAAAAATTTGCATGGACTCCTCATATTTCTACAAAAATTCTATGTTATCTGGTTCAATTTTGTTCTTCTATCTGCCCATTGTTAATTTCCTATGTGCAGAGTATCTCAGGCTTACAAATTTTGAACAACAGGGTTTTTTAGTTTTTGAAATGCTTAAGTTTGTCAATGGTAATGCTCGAGGGTGAGGAGTAAATAGATGCAGTGCCAGAATGACTTCAAAATGTGCTAGGAACATGAAATTGGAATGTGATGACAAGTTATTGCACACAGAAGCCATCATTAATTTTTACTGCATGTTATAGCTATCGGGAGTGGCATGGCATATTTTACGAAAGTTCTTCTTTTAAACATATTTTGAATCATGTGCCAAGTGGTCATGTGCTGTAGTATTCGAAACTCCATGCCCTCCTCAAAATTTTGCCTTGGAACTCGTACTTGAAACCTGCGTCCCAAGTGCTATTTCCAACCCAATTGGCACAAAACCTTAGGAACTCACAAAAAATTTGATTTATTTGACTTTTTAGCCATGTGGTTCTGGAGTAAAATGAATTAACCTTTTGTTAATTCATTTAATTGGTTTTATCGCAAAGTTCATTCCTGAGCAAAGACCCTTTTCATTCCAAAGCTAATTCTAAAACTCCCTTATTCCGAAACTATTATGTGCAGTAGGTTCATTCTAGAGCAGTACCATTCAAATGCATTTGAAGATTCTTTTCTGCCTTAGACTATCTTGATAACTTTTTGGAACCAGACCTTATGTATGCCTTATACTAATAGGGATATCATACACTACATAATAAATATTTACAATATTAAAATAGAAAAAGGCACATACCTGAAGAAACCATTCTATTTATATTTTGTAAGATGTTATTTTTTGCTGATTTTAAATTGACTCCTAACAGAGTGTAACAGGTGCAATCTAAAAAGCCATGAAATAGAGGTGAGAATGACTGGAATGGTAAATAGTGAAACAATGATGAAAATGAATGGAATGGTAAATAGTGAAACAATTGTAAGAATGAATGGAATGGTGGTGGGTCCGTGAGGCAAACATGCCAAAAAAATGAGTTTTCATGTAAGACTAATTTAGATGCGCCTCAAAGAGGTTTTCACATTCTGAATTATTATTATTATTTTTTTAATATTTTGGTTCATGTTACTTAATTGAGTCCATATTGGAAGAAGTGGTTTCTTCCAATACTGATATACCTAAGTTTCTTAATTGAGTCCTTTTTGAATCATCTATTGGTGAAATACGTACAACTCCATTTGCAAATACCTCCTCAACCTGATAAGGTTCGAGCCACCGAGTCTACAACTTTCTAGGATAGTCTTCATATCGTGAGTTAAACAACAAAGCCCAATCACCTTGATGAAACTTCCTCTACTGAATGTGAATATCATGCCACAATTTTTATTATGCTTGGATCATCTCAGTCTAGTGCAATGCATCCTTCTATAGCTCATCCAATACATTGACCTACATAATTCAGTCTGTTTGTGCCTATGGCAAATAAATACCAACTTCTAAAGTAGTTTGAAGATTTAGTAATTCAAACTCAATAGGCAAAAGAGGCTTTTTGCCATAAACCAATTCATAGGGAATAAATCCAGTAGTGGATTTCCAAGTGGTGTTATAAGCCCCAATTTCATTAGGTAACTTCTCCACCCAATTCCTCGTATGGGTTGCTATAGTTTTTGTTAAGATCCTCTCTAATTTCCTATTTGTCACTTCAATTTGGCCATTGGATTGCAAATGGTAAGGTGAGGATTTTCGGTGTTTGATTTCATACAACTTTGTAAAGGCTTCAACAACTTTTGAGGTAAACTGAGGTTCTTGATCAGTGGTGATGGATTGTGGGGCCCCAAAATGCAAAAAAAACTATGAATATAGGAAATCAACAAATTTTCTTCTCGAGCATGATTAAAATCATAGGCTTCTACCCACTTGGTTACATAGTCAGTACATACCAAGATATGCACTTTACCTTGGGAAGGAGGGTCAATGGGTCATACAAAATCTAACCCCCACCTCTCAAATGGTTTTTTTCCTACTTGAGTTTTTAATGGCATTTCACTAGTGAAGGTAGGTTTTCCCATCCTTTGGCATGCATCACAATGTCTAACATAATTTTTCACATATTTATGCGAAGATGACCAATAATAACTAGTCCCCAAGATCTTTCGAATTGTACTCTTGACTGAATAGTGTCCTCCTGAAGGTTCATCATGACATACCCCTAGGATATCATATACTTCATCCTTGTGGATGCACCTGCACAAAATATGTTTAGGACTACATTTGAAAAGTAAACCTCCTATCCATTTAAAAGAAGAACTTTGCTTGATTAATTGTTTCCTTTGTTTAGGAGTAAAATAAAGAGGAATTTTTCCTGTATACAAATAATTAGCTATATATTCAAACCATGGATACTACACAAAAATAGCAAACATTTTATCATCAAGAAATACATATTCAACCAACTCTCATGTATCTTCATTTGGCAATCTTGACAGAAAATCTGCAACTACATTAGCTTTCCCTAGTTTATTAACTATAGTGATATCACATTATTGCAATAGTATTAACCAGCAAATAATTCTTGCACTAATCAAATGTTTATTCATAAGGTATTTAATGGCAACATGATCTGTATGAGTGAATACCTGATATCCTGTGATATAGTGTCAAAACTTATTAATATCATATACTACAACTAAGAATTCCTTCTCAGTAGTAGTGTAGTTCTTTTCAGCTCCTGTCAAGTTTTTACTAAAGTAATAAATGGCATAATACTCCCCATTGTCAATTTTCCCTAATGCAACTCCAATAGCAATATTGTAAGCATCAGTTTGAATATGGAAGGGCAATTCCCAATTAGATCCTCTCAATATAGGGGGAGTTGTTAACTTTTCTTTTAATTCCTCAAAATACTTTTGACACTTAGTACACAAAGAAAATTCTGAATTTTCATTAGTAATGCAAACATTGGATTGGCTATGGTACTAAAATTGGCAATAAATATGCGGTAGAAACCAATGTGTCCCAAGAAACTCCTCACATCGGTTTGATTTTTCTTAGGAGGAAGGTTTTTTATGACTTCCACCTTTTTAGGATCAACCTTGATCCCATAAGATGAGATATGATGACCAAGGACAATTCCTTCATCCATAATTAAGAATTTTTTCTTAGGATTAAAAGACAAATGGTATGTTTCAAAACATGTTAAAACTTTTTCAAGATGTTCCAAAGTATATTCAAAACTATTCCCAAATACTGTGAAATCAGATAATATGGCCAAAATAGCTCTTTGAAATGTTGTTGGAGCATTACATAAACCAAAAGGTAGAACCCTATAATCAAAGGTTCCCCAAGGACATGTGAAAGTAATTTTCTCTTGGTCTTCAGGTGCAACTTGTATATTATTATAACCATTGAATCCATCAAGAAAATAGAAAAATTCTTGCCAGCAAGGGTGTCTAATAGTTGGTCTATGAAAGGCAATGGAAAATGGTCCTTATTGGTTACCTTATTTAACTCTCTATAATCCACTCACACTCATTTTTCCATTTTTATTTGTAACAATGACTAATGGATAAACCCATCTACTGTCTAATATTGGATAGATGAATCCTACATCTAAAAGATTTTTAATTTCTTCCTTGACAATATCTTTCAAAGCAGGGTTCAAACGTATTTTAGGTTGTCTCATAGGTTTAACATCTTCAGTGTATATTCTATGTGTACACACATCGAGGTGAATGACATTCATGTCCTTATAACTCCAAGCAAAAGCCTAAACATATCTCTACAAAAAAACAAATAATTTGTCTTCATGCTTATTAGTCAACCAACTATTAATGTTTAAAAAATTTCTTGGTTGTATATCAATATGCTTAATCCCTAGATAAACAGGGTTGCCAGCCTCATATTTATTGATTAAAGCATTTAAGGGACAATGATGTGGCTACAAAGTATGAAATACTCTTGATTCAGGTGTAAATGTGATACCTGATGGGATCATTTGCATAGGACAGGTGAAAGAAGTCAGAAGATGATGATGACATCCATGTGGCAATGTGAAGCAGATTTATTGTAGTGGAATAGATGATAGAAGTTAAGTAGTTTGTTCTTCATATTTTCATAACAATTTATGGACAAGAATTTGATCATCACTAAGGCTTTCTTTTTGCAATTTTTTCACCAAAACTATTTCATGTTCAAATATTTCTCTTTCTGGTAAATTAATTTCTTCAATATGTTCCTTTACTACAATGGTGGCCAAGGTGACAATAGTTCCATGTTCTTCATCAGACTCAGGATACCATATTCTGTCCAAAAAATTTAGCTGAAGGTTGGACTGGTGGATACGAGGAAATATTTTTTAGGTCTACATCATTTGAAATAGTCATCTCACCTGACCTGTTTTCTATAAATGTAGTTGCAGTGGTAAGCCAAGGTCATACTAGAATAATAGGATAGCTATTAGATGAGTTTCTAGGCTACAATACTAAGAAATCTATAGGATATTCCCAAGAAGACACTTCAATGGCAACATACTCCAGAATTTCTTTTGATTTGGCCATTGACTTATCTGCCATTTCCAAAATTATGGTAGTAGGATGAAGATTATTGAGCTGCAATTTATGCATGGTTTCCTTAGTCATCATGTTGATTGCAGCTCCTAAATCAATAAGTACATTTGGAATTTGAACTAACCCAACAGTAATTATGACTACTGGACTCATTGGATAACCATATTTGGGCGGTACTAGTTTTCCATAGAGTAGGTCAACCAACTTACCTTCTACTTGCACAGTCTTAAGAAAGGCTTTCTTCTTCCTGCCAGGTTTCCTAATGCACAACTCCTGAATGATTTTCTTAATCAAAGGTACATCCTTTATAACCTATAATAAAAGGAGTGAGATAGACATTTTCCTCAATTATATGATTAATTCTTATTCAGGAGGAGTGATAGTATGGGCAAACCTTTCAGGATACATAAGTTATACTGAGGCAGGTTTAATTTTTCCTTATTTTTGCTCTATTTGTGGTTTTTCTAGACTTAAAAAATATTGCTTTCCATAAATTTCTTTAATAGTGGGTGGTATAGGGTCAGGTAAAACCTTACTTGAATGTAAATGGATGTTACTATAGTCAAGGACATGAACTGTAGTAGTTTCTTTAGACTCAACTCCATAAACAGGGGCTGCTTTTTTATTGTTATTGGGGTTAGCCACAGGCTGAGCTGGAAGTGCAGGTTGCTTAACTGGTTGTGAATGTTGTGGTGGTATTATTTTTTGAAATTTCTTATTAGGAGCTAGTAGCAGGTTTTGAGTTTGTCCTTGATACCTCTGCTACCCTTAATATGATGGGTATTGTGGTCCCCATCTCTGCCCAAATTGTTGATTTTGTATCCAAGGTGGATTAATAGTATTCCATGGTTTATTCCATCCAGAATGTGACCAGTATTGAGGGGTTGACCAAGATTGATTCCATGATTGTGAAGGTGGTTCTAAATATCCCCAAGGCATATTCTAAGGATTTTATCCCCAACTTGTAGGAAAACGAGGGGCATTCTGGTATTGTGAAAAGTTGCCTCCTAGCCTCTGCCCAATAACATTAAGTTCTTCAATTTTGGTTTGCAAAACATTTTTAAGGTGAGGCAAGAGATGGCACTTATCAGTGTTATACTCTTTTGAACAAATGCCACAAATAGTTGAGATAGAGGTTCTATCCAAAGGACAATCATGTAGGGCATGCTTATTCCTGCATCTAGTATAATAGATAGCTAGGGGTGGTGAAGAATTGGATTTTGCATTCCTTTCCACTAATGTAGTATTTAATTGAAAATGAATATCAATTTTCATGTTAGCCATTTTCTCCATAAAATATTTTATATCATTATTACCAAGATTAATTTTACTTATTCTTTTCCTAGTGCGGGAGTAATTTCTACACAACTCTACAATATAATTAATATCAAGATGGTTTATATCTCCTTTTCCCATTAAGTCTAATACTTCTCTAGAATCATCCTGCAAACCTATCAAAAATATGGTTTTTAATAAATCAGTTTCCAGAGGACCACGTATCTTTTGGATAAAGGCAAATCTATCAAGATAATCCTCTAATTTTTCATCCTTTTCTTTTATAATCCAAAATAACTCATCCTTCCTATTTCTCACTCTACAATAATCCTGATACTTATCCAAAAATGCAGTTTCCATTTGATCCCAAGCACGAAATGAATCTGGTTCAAGGCTAATAAACCATCGTAAGGCTGCATCTTTAAGTGTAGAGGGAAATAACTTCAATTTTTGGTTGTCATTGACATAGTCATAAGTCTAACACAGGACCTTGAATTCAAATAGAAATTGATCACGATCTTCAAAAACAACTCCCCTAAATATTGGCAATACTGAGGGTGAAATTGTTTTCATAGGAGCATTCTGAGTAGGATTCAGACAAATAGGGTATTCAAAATTTCTAATAGGAGGATTGTAAGCATTATGACCAATAATTTCCCTATCATGTTCTCCTTGTTCTGCCATATATGCTTCTTCAATTTTAATTTTTTCAACTGGTTCAGATGGATCAACCCTATGGGTATGTCTAGAATCAAGTGCCTCTAAGAGCTCTTCTTGCAAATATCCTATAATTTTAGTTGATGAAGAATATGATTCTCTTTTAAGTCTTTCAGGGAGTTCATACATAGGAAAATCTTCACCTGATCATGAAGAATGCCTTGGTGGAAAAGAGTCAGTTCTAATAAACCTTCCTCTTTCGTCTCTTGCTATGCATTCATGCCTATTTACTAAATGAACTTAACCTTGGGTTTCCAAAAATTGTTTCCTGAAACAGGATAGTTTTTGGACTGCTAGAACTCTCCTAACAACACCTAAATATCCCTGACAATAGTGCCAAAAAGGATGAGTGTCATCAACTCTTCATCATTTAATCATTATGTGTCAATCCATGGAAGTTTCCAAGGATATATACGAAAGCAATGTTTAACAGACTAAATTTTAGTTCATCTAGATCATGGCCTTATTCGTGAAATAGTTAGTGTTTGGGATTTTCAGGTGTCCCTTTTAATCTCCTAGAAACTAAAACTGAGTACCTACTTATCCTTGCATAGTTTATATTCACACAGTTGCAAAAAATCAAATCTGAACTATTGAAAATGATAGAATTTAGTTGAAAATTTTTAAAATAACAAAATTGAAATCATAGAATTAACTATAACAACAAATGAAACTTTTTTAAAATTGAAACTTCACACTTGTAGAAATGAATCCTAAGACAATGATGGAATTCAAAGGTTGATAAGCAAATATTGCAAATCTAGAGAAAACTGAATTAACAAGAAATTCTCTAATGCAAACTGGAAATACAGACTAGAAATGCTAAAGATGAAACAAAAAATGTTATGTTATATCATCTATTCTAGATGACTTAACTATAATTAATTCATGTTCCAAATGTTAGATGAAGTTTAATTCAATATTAATGATGCAAAAAGCTGTAAGATTCCTGTTGACCTACTGTAGTAAGAAATTAGCAAAATTCTGGCAAAAATAATCCCTCTTCTGGGCCTCGAAGTGGACCTTCCTTCTTGAACCAATAGAGGGAAAAAATAATTTCTCTACACTATCAAGTCCTCACATTGAACTCAAAATCAAACATGAATGATAAAACTACACCTTTATTCAATTTGCAGTAACATAACAACAGTGTAGGGGAAAATCCTTCAGAATACTGTTATGCTACAATACAAGGCTACAACACTTCTACTAATCTCTATCCTCTAGCTCCTATATCATTTTTCCTATATGCTCAACAAAATGGGGGCACTTTATTTATACTAACAAGGTACAATAGTGATAAGGTTTGGTGCTTCAATAGAGGACTATTACAACTATTGTAGGACTGTGTTTCCCAAAAATGTAGAGATCTGATTCATTAAACCTTATCCATTCTATCTGTTGGCTTTATATCATGAGGTACTGGTGTTGGAAAGGATAGTTAGGTCCCTATAATAGTTTCAACTACCATTTACCTCCCTTTTACTTCAATTAAAGATGCATTTGACCAAATTTATGTCTTTTGCACTTATTTCGGAGCTGCTCCAGAATATCAGGTAGCAGAACAACATTGGAGTTAATTCATGCAATAGAAGCATGTGTGACCAGTTGTGATGGCAGAAATAATATCCATAGGTACCATATGACTTATTCCACATTTTGTATGAGTTGGAGTGGTCAAATTCCAAGCCATGTTGTATATGTACAACTGGTTGGAATTTGTACGAAATAATTTTTGTTTTCTGCACAGTCAACTGTTGACAAAGTTCTTGGCATCTTTTTGGTTATTCAAAGTGAGTAGATGATAGGAAAATCTTGTGAAATAAGCACAACATCAAATAGATAGCAGCACCTTAATATTACAACATTAATTTAATGTAAAATATACTAAATAATACAGTTGAAACAAATTATAAAACATACTAAATTAGTCAAAACATGTCATATGCACTTTATCATTCCAATATGCAAACATCATCATATAATGCATAATATCACTAAAATTAGTACAAAAACATATCATAAGAAGTTCCAAATAGTTTAATATGTTATCAAAATCAGTCTTTGTATGAGGTAATGTTTTGCCTTATCACAATGTTTTTGGGATATTGTTAGCCTTAATGTTGTATCAGTCATCCAGTAAATGCAAAGCCAATGAAGTATCCCTAGAGATATCAACTCTACCTTCTTGGAACTCATACCCAAAAATAGTAATGCCCGTACCCTTGCTAACTTCTAACCTATCAGCCTATGTAATATATTTTACAAAATTCTCACAAAAGCTTTGGCCAATAGACTCAAACTAATCCTCCCATTAATTATTGATCCTAATAAAGGAATCTCTATCCAAGGAAGGATTATCATTGATAGTATCATCACGAGCCATGAAATTATCCATTATGTAGTGAAAAGTTGTAAGGTTGGCCTACTTCTCAAGCTAGACATGAACAAGGCCTTTGATTGAGTGTCATGGATTTTTTTTTTTTTTGTCCTCTCCCAATTTGGGTTCCATCTTGACTAGATAGCTCTTATCAAAGAATGCATCTCCATTGTCCCTTTCAATGGGTCTCCTATAGGGTTATGCATAGTGGTTATTTATCACCAAATTTGCTAAAATTAGGATTTTCAAAATTTAGAATTGGCTAATATTTGGGACCCTTGACTAGGGCCCATTAGAAAAAAAAATTGGGTGTAAATTTTTGGGGTCGATTCACCCCAGTTTTATAATAATTTAACTATTTTAAGTTTAAATTTTCAACATTGCCCCTAATAAAAGTGAACCTTCTACATGTTTTTGGATATTATTCACCTAAAATTTGAAACTGATCCACAAAATTTTTATAAATGAATTTTGGGGCCGACAATTTATGCATAACCCTAGTCTCCTATGGTCTACTTCCAATGTTTCAAAGGATTAAGATAGGGGGATCCCTTATCTCCATTCCTTTTCATCATTGTTGCTAAATCCTTAGGAAGAACTTTGAAATATTCTTGTTCCAAAGGAGATATTTCTGGCATCAAATCTACTTCTTCCATCCAAACTATCTCTCACTAATAATTTATGGATGACACCATTATTACTACCATTGCTTCAGTCCCTCAAGCACACATCATCAAATATAATCTACTCTCCTTTGATTCAATTTTTGGGCAAAAAGTGAATTTATCTAAGAGCAATATTTACTTCATTAAAACCCCCATCAAGTGTCAAATTTACATTGCTAACATAATTGGATGTACCATTACCGAGGTTATAGTTATCTATCTAGGATTTTATCTATTAGAAGGTACCATTAAAAGAACTCTGTGGACCACTATCATTAAAAGAATAAAAAAAACTAACTGATTTTAATGGAAGCCTCCTCATCCAGACGGGTAAGGCTACCCTAGTCAAGGCCACACTTCAAACTATCCTAGTGTTCTTTCTCTCCATATTTCAGATTCCAATAACTATTTGTAACAAAATTAAACAAATCTAGATGAATTTCCTTTGGTCTAGATTTGAGCTATATCAATGTTTTTACTTGGCTTCTTGGGACTAGATCGATTCTAGAAAAGAGAATGGTGGTATTAGGCTAAGGAAGATCCAAAATGTAAATTTGGAACTCATTGCTAAACAAGGATTGTGTATTCTTAAGAATTAGAACTCCCTATGGGTTTCTATTATGAAAGCAAAATATTTATGACACCACAACAACATCTTGGATGATCCTACTCCTATATTAGGTATGGTAGTGTGGAAATCCATACTCAAAATTATGAATATTATCAGGAAAGGTATTCTTAAGAAATTAAGAGATGACAAGATCATTGGTTCTTGGGAGGATTTCTATATGGGTAACAGTCCTCTCTAATTTTTTGCAGACCTCATCTATCTAAAACCTATCACTGATTCTCTGTTTGGCACCAAGGTCTATTATTTTTTTCATCCCAATAACAAATCTTAGAAATATATTCCTTATGAGGGTCTATCTAGCGAGTAGAGGCAATATTTTTATGTACGTTATAATTTATTGCACCTTTGTATTATTCCTAGTAACCCCTCTAAATATCAGATCATTTGGTCCCCTAACACCAATGATATTTTCATGGTCAAGTCTGCTTACACCGTCACTAAAATCCCTTCCCCTCCTTGGTTTTCTTCAATGATCATCTTTAAAAATCTCATCCCCAAATTTAGTTTTTTATTTTTGCTTTCCATCCAGGATAAAATTCTCACCAATTCTAATCTCCAATGTTGTGGTATCCCCATCCCCAAGCACTGCTACCTGTGTAACAAAAACTATGAGTTCACCCAACATATTTTCTTATCTTGTCATTTCTCCCAATCCATCCTATCTACTCACTTCTCTATCATGGAAATTTCTTGGGTTCCTCCTTCTCTCCTTAGTTATTTGTGTCTTCAATGACCTAATCCTTTCAAAGGTTTTTACCTCAAAATCTTCTGGTCCTTCTATATTCCTCACTTCCTTTGGAAGATATTGCATGAGCATAATTCTGATACTTTCAATGATTCTAGTCATAATTATGAGTATGTGCTCACCAGAATACTTCAAGTAGTCATAGAGAATATCTCAGTCACTCAAGAAGATGATGAAATTGAACCCAACATTGAATCCTAGCTATCCTCTTCTCTTAAGCTTCCCTTATACAATCTCTCTCCTCCTCCTCTGAATATTGATTGATATTTTATTAAATGGTCATCCTATCCCCAAGAGTACCTTAAATTAAATTTTTATGGAGCAGAAAAAGGAAATATATGGCCTATCAAAGCTGGGGAATAGTTTGATATCACATAGGAAAAATCCTCTTGGTATTCTCTAAGAATTTGGAGTGTCAATCTAATTATTTTATGGAAGCTCATGTGTTTTTCTAGGGTATCGCTCTTTCTCATAGTCTGTAGTGTACCAATATAATTATTGAAGGGGATTCCAAATATAACATCCAAAGTTTGATAGAGATTCACACGATTTCATGAAATATTTTTAACTTTATTTCTAAAGAAAAACGTTTATTGATATCCTTTACAAATTTCAATTTTCAACATGTCTACCGTGAAGGAAACAATGCTATGGGTGTCTTTGAGCCTAGTCTCACCATCTGGAGAAATAATTTCCCTTCTCCTGTCATCAATGTAATTATTGTAGATAACTCTTCCATGTAAGGTCCCTACGATGAGTCGGTCCTTTGTGTAGGATTATTCGATTGGTTGTTTCTCCCTCTCCTCAAATTTGGTGGGTCCCTTGTATCCCAAGAGGGGTGAGTTTTAGGTTCTTTATATTTTAGAGGTGATTTGTAGTTGTTCACAAATTACGGATGTAAGCCTCATCATCTAGGTGTATTATGCCAATGGGTATATCATGGATGAGGTTATGTATTTTGTAGTTGATGTCACTTTTGGTGGGGTTTCTAAAGCTCAAGTTTTGAGGAGAACATGTAACTACCTTCAAAACATCCAAATTAGCTTTCCATTTTTCCATTGGTAGCAGATTCATCTCTAGTGGACTACATGCCAATATGATCCTCTAGTTGTACATCTTATCTTCAATTGTCATCTACACATGGAGCTTCAATTACCCCGACACTCAAATCTATCACACCAGCTTCATGTGAAGTTACATATGGCTATCTATGATTGGATTATATTCACCTTTGTACATAGTGAAAATCCTCCCAACATATTCATCCCTGGGGACATTGTTAAAAGTTCTAGAAATTTTAGAAATCACCACCTTTTTACCTTGAGTAACTATGTGTTGGATCCTCATCGTTACCGTTAGAGCCTTTTATTACCATTTTTGACTAGAGGTGCTTATGAATCTAATGTAGTATCCTCGAGAGCCCATTCTCCCTTGGAATATACTGCATGAAATCTGGTCCTGTCTTCTCATTAGAATTTACATGCCCTTGTCAATCTACCCATACCAAGTGATTCAATCCTGAGTGCCATCTTCTCCAATGATTTTTTTGTGAGGGCTTTCTAATGATGGTAAAATTATCAATAGTTAGAAGAATTCCCTCTAAGTTGAGTTGGCCCTCTTCAAGGATAGAGGTAAAAAATTGGGTAAATATAAAGGTGGCATCTAGAGAGATATTCTTCCCAAACCATGGGATACTATTATGGTGACGGTTCTTTAGTATTTTACATTGGATAGTCTTGGTGTTATTATGAGGAGCTTGCACCTGGTGTTCCTCCACCACCTATGGGAAATAAATCCATCAACATTCTAGAATACATGTTCCAATCTATTCAGTGTTTGGTCATGAAAGTTAAGAAAGGTATCTTTCCCTTCCCTTTGCACCAAGGTCTTCACCTAGTAATGTACATATTTTTTTTGGATAGACAAACCCATCGTGTTGTGGGAGTTGTGGTATCTAATGTGGGACCTATATATGGTTTTGATGGGGATGGTGGTGATACTTCTATGTCCTTCAAAACAAATCATAGCATGGAGTTCAATGTAAATATGGATGGAACCCTAGATGCTCATAAATCTGAACTTCGTTGCTCTACTAGGAGTAGAGCTAGCAACAATAAATGCAAGTCCCCCATTTTTTTTATAATGATATTTTTAATTATTCTCTATATTTTTAGGTAAAACTAGATAATGTTCCCAAGAAGAATCATCCTCTCAAAGGGACCTCCACCCAGCCTCCTTGTTGGCCTTCAGGATTTCGTATTGGCCTAATCTCTATGAATGAGGTCATCTCGAAGACCTCTTTGATATCATGAAGGCACTTGGGAGAGCGACTAGGATGATGTCCTCTGTCCTATCTCAGGACTATAAGGACCAGTATGATATTTTGGAAGAATTTAAGAATTTGGTGGGTGTGGATCAGACTAGTTGTGATCCTGGTTAGCCTCAATCTAGTTTGGCTCTAGTTGTCTAGTCTTTTTGTTGCTTCTATTTTTACATCTTTTTATTTCTATCGATCTGCCCCTATGTGAGTTTCCTCAATACTATTTTTGGGTATCCATTGTTTACCTTTGCAAGGGCTTCATTATCTATTTTTGGTATCTTTTTGTAACAACCCTTAGTGGAATGATGTTTTTGTTGTTTTACCAAGCGATGTTTCATCAGATAGTCCCTATTTTGTAAAAGGTCACAAGATCATTTAAAAATGCATTTACCATTGAAATGAACTTTATAGCTTACAACACTAAGGACCCATTACCATCCAAAGGGAAATGACTCACCTCATTTTGGTTAACCTATCCCAAATACCTACTAGTTAAATTCTACTAGATAAAGAAGTTAGTTGGGAGATCCACCTCTAATAAAGCTTTCCAGCAAAAACTTTATTATTTAAATTTGATCTCTTTAGTCCCAAACCTCCATTTACCATGGGTTGGCTTACTTTATTCCAAACAAGTAAGACCCTTTTTATCTATCATTTTTTATGTAGGACATTCCTTATGTTTGTGCAATCGTGCATTGACAAAAAAAACATTTGTAGTATTGTGATAGGTGTCGTTTAATTCTATGATATTTGCACACATAGTTTTCTGGTCTTTGCATGTGTAATTCTATGGTCTTTGCATGTGTATTTATATGGTATTTGCATTGTACAATTCTATGGTATTTATGCACATAGATATATGGTCTTTGCATGAATAGTTCTACGGTATTTATGTCATGTAGTTTTGGTGGTCGACATGACCGTTACATTAGGTTTCATTGGATTAGGATTCCCTAGATTAGGGTTTTGGGGATTTAGGTTTCTTGTATTAGGGCTCCCTATATTCATGACATGAATAATATATGCAGTGTCTTGGCTCATTATGGGACATAGTATTCTATTTGGTTGAAATTTTTGTTTCGGAAAATTTTGAGTAGATTTTAGATTGGCTTGATTGTAGTGTAGAGGATATTTACTATATATCTACATGTAATTATTGTAATATTTCCTTCCTTATAAATCAATATAAAAAAAAAAAATCTTTTGATTTCCATTGCTTTATCCTACTTCTATTGTGTACTCCTATGCCCATGCACCTATTGCTATTTCAACTCACATATGATGTTGCATCAGTTGGTATAAGAGCTTAGGCTTGTATTTAATGGCATTGGCTCACAAGAGTTATTCGATTGAAAGTATACATGTAGTTATGATTTCATTGTAGGTGAACCATAGAGATGGCTCGTAGACATGGAAGAGGAGGTGGTAGAAATAATATTGGCCTGCACATCATTTATCTAGTTGATATGATGAGAGTCATCCTAGCGAGACTAGAGGCTATTATAGACATGCAATGCATAATTGTTGTAGTGGTGAATGATATCAATAAAAATGAGAGGAATTATTGCAATGAGAGGGATGGTGCTGAAGATAAGGGTGAGGCCATGCAAAACCTCATGATGGAAGAAATATTTGTGATTACCATAGTGAAGGCTAGAAGCAAGTCAAGGTTTGATATTTTGAGCTATGCAAGGAGCTTGAATCTAGAATATTTGGTGGATTAGATCATCAAGCTAGAGAGATACTTTGAGTTCAAAAAAATTGAGAACCATAAAATATGCAAGTGCACTACCACAAAGTTGAAAAGGTATACTTCCTTGTGGTGGAACTCGGTCTAGAAGAGTTGTGTGTAGAGGAATAAGCATAAAATATCTGCATGGGATAAGATGGTGGTGAAGCTTAGAGGAAATTTCCTACCATCTAACTATGCATATCATTTATTCAAGAAAATTAAAAACTTGCAGCAAAGATATACCATCATGCAAGCATACACAAAGGAATTCTATAGATTATGCATCATCTAGGACAAATAGAGAATGAAATAAAGAAGGTGTAGAGGTATGAAAATGGTTTATGCATCTTGATTCAAGATGATATGTGATTGATGACAATAAAATCCATAAAATAAGCCTACCAATTGGTGCTACATATGAAGAAGTTGTCCCATAGATAACAATGAATGTGTAATAGTAGTGGTATGGGCAAGGATGGAAAATAAAGCAAGCAAGGGGTAAGGTAGACCATCCTATGCAAAGAAGGATATTATGTGAGTGGAGATCACAAGATACTAATTGTAAAAAAAACTATAGCAAAGGTAGAGATAAGTCTTGAATTTGTATAAAGGATTTTGGAGGACCTACTTTAGATGTGGTCAAGAAAGGCATCAGGCAATAGAATATCTATAAGTATGATATGGGGGTCACGTAGAGAAATGCATGCATGTAGTGCACTCAAATAGGGATGAGTTGGATAGTGAAGTAGAAATCACATGCCTAGAGGATAGGGAAAACTTGATGTTGCACAAGGTACTGTTGAATCCCATGTGTAAAGAGAAGCCTCTTTTGCACCAAGTGTAAGTCGAGAGAAAAGTGCTATAAGTTGAACATTTATGGAGGTAGCATAGAAAACTTTGTCTCCATAGAGATGGTGTAGAAGTTTAGATTGAATAAGGTTGTGCATCCAACATCATACAATATCTCTTGGTTGTAGAAGAGACAATGATTGACTATGACTCTACTGGGAAGGAATTGGCAATATGATGTTAGCACTACCCATGATGAAAAAATAAAATCTTCACCATTAAAAAGAATTGGAATAAGTTTGAGTTGAATTGAATGAGAATGGAGGAATAATGTGCATAGCAGGGTGAAGTTATGATGTTGTTAGCAAATAAGTTTCTCAAGGAGGTGGGAAAATTGCAAGACTACTATGTGCTAGTAGTTACACATGCACAAGTAGAGCACTTAGAGTTGTGCAACTTTGAGGAGCCATAGATTGGTGCACTAATAGAAGATTTTGCAGATGTAGTTGGTGAAGGAATTCCAGATGGATTATCATTCACACATGTAATATCACATTACATGATATGATTTCAAGTTCTACTTTTTCAAGCAAGGCACCACACATGATGAGTCTTGAGATGAATGTAGGGTTGAACAAGCATGTGTAATATATATAGGGTTACTCTTTTGTGTTGAAGCATAACATTGGAATTTTGAACAAGGTCATAGATGGCTTGAGTATAAGGCAAACAATATGATAGTTAAACTAGTGGTCATAGAGGGAATGAAGGATTTGTATGGTACAGATCCAAATTTTGCTAATGCATGATGCACATGCATGGAGCCATGGGTTGAAGATAGAGGTCCATTTGGGGATTTATTTGTGCAAGAGGGATATTTGTTCAGGAGAAAGTATTTGTGTATCTTGCATAATTTAACAAGGTATAATCTCATCAAGGAATTACACAAAGGTGGATTCAAAGGGTACTTCAATGTGGACAAGATATAGACAATAGTGGAAGAGAGATACTATTGGGCTAGTTTGTAGAAGGATGTATGTAGATTTGTGGAAAGATATAAAATATACCAGATAATTAAAGGAGTGACATAGAACATGAGGTTGTACAAGCCTTTATGCATGCTAAATAGCCTATAGGAGGAACTATCTATGGACTCTATTCATGGATTGATCATGCACATAAAAAGGTCATGATTCTATATTCATAGTGGTGGAATGAATCCATAAAATGACGCATTTTATTTCTTTTTAGAAGTTGAATGATGCATCTAGGATAGCATATTTGTTCTTCAATAAGATAGTAATATTACATGGGTTGCTGCATAACATTACACTAGATTAGGACACAAAGTTTCTTAGTTATTTTTGGCAAATTCTTTGGAAAAAAAATGGGTGTGCAACTCAACTACAATTCAACGTATCATCCTTATATGGTTGGATAGACAAATATTGTTAATCGAAGTCTTGGCAATCTATTACAATGTTTTATAGGGGAGCACCCTAAACAATGGGATTCTAAGTTAGTGCAAGAAAAGTTTGCGTACAATAATTTGATGCATAGGTTGATTGGAGGGATTCCATTTCAATTTGTGTATGGATTATATCCTTGTAGATTCATAGATCTATTGGAGGTGGAAGTTAGTACCCACATCAACACTAATATAAAAGACATCATGCAACATGTGTTGGAGGTGCATGTGCAAGTAAAGAAACAACATGAGAAGAACAATGCTAAGTATAAGGAGCACTCAAATGTTCATCACAAAGAAAATAAATACTCAAAAGGGGAGTTAGTCATGGCACATTTGATAAAGGATAGGTTCCCACACAAAATATATAACAAGTTGAAACCCAAGAAGATTGGTCCTTATCGTATTTTCATCATTTTTTGAGAATGCCTATGAAATCGAGTTGCCTAAAGGGTTGGATATCTCATTGATATTCAATATATCTGATATATATTCATTCTATATGCCTAAATATTCTAAGGATGCATGGATGTATGAAGATTTAGATGGTATGAGGGAGATACTTGAGAAGCAGTGAGATAAAATAACACAAATATTATATATGAGCATTAGCAAAGAAAACTTAGTGGAACGAGTAAAAATAATATATGATATACTATAAGGGTAAAGGACCTAATGAAGATTCATATATTTCTAAAACTAACGTATGCTAACTTGGATGGTAGAATCAGTCATTCACACAGTCATAATATGGGCCCCAAGCTCACATTCATTTTTAGCAAGTGTTTCTCTAATAATTATGCCATTCTCTCCAACCACACTTTCCACCAAATTAATTTTAATTTAAGCTTCCACTTGATACAAAGAGTTGCAAATTTAAATTTATTCCTCTTCCATATTTCCCAAATATTAATATGATTTAAATCACCATTACCTTGGATTTTATAAGATAAAAATCATCTCTCCCAAATGTGAATGGGTACTCAAATATCAAGTGGTCATATGTTTCCTTACTCTTGAATCATAAAACACATTGATATGGACCAATGATTCCCCTACATATTATATTATCATAAGCAAGAATTATTTTATTCATGACCAACTACAAAAAAAGAGTTTACTTTTGGTCAACCCTTGGATTGCCAAATATTTCTCCAATCCACAAACTGATATGCATGAGAAAGAGGTTCTATAAATATCATGTCATATCCATCCTACATTACGTAGACTCCAAGGCTTCCATATCCCCAAGCTAATTCATCCTCCACGTCTCTACTTGTGAGAAATAATTTTTCTAATAATTTTGTCATGATGGGTGTCAATTCTAGAGGGATTAGAATTGGTCACTCATCCAACTTATTAAATTGATTAAACCTAAAATCCCCTAGCTGATTAGTGTTGAAATAAATTTCAATTTGGATACAACCCCTACTTTTCATGATTGTTTTTAATAGATGTAGTTCTATTAATTCAACAATGATATGTGGGTATTGATCCCACAAATCTTTCTAAAATTGTGCCTTCTCTCCTCTCCCCACTTTAAAAAATAATATTTCACTATCTGAGATACTAAATTTAGAGCTTGTCACACTAAGGACCCATTATTATCCAAAGAGAAATGACTCACATCATTCAGGTTAATCTATCCCAAATATTTACTAGTTAAAACTCTACTAAATAAAAAATTTGGTTGGGAGATCAACCTCTAATAAATATTTCCAACCAAAGTTTTATTATTTTAACTATAATCTCCACAGTCCCAAACCTCCCTTTACCTTGGACTAGATTACTTTATCCTAACCTACTAAGATCCATTTCCTCTCTTCTTTTTATGTACGAGAATCCTTATGTTTGAGGAATCTTGCATCAACCAAAAAATAAATATCTATAGTGTTGCGATAGGTGTCATGTAGTTTTATGGTCTTTGCATGTACAATTTTGTGATCTTTGTGCACGCAATTCTATGGTCTTTGTACACATAGTTTTATGGTATTTGTGCTACATAGTTCTATGGTCATTGCACCACATAATTATGTGGTTCTTATGCATGAAATTTTATGGTATTTATGCACACAGTTCTATGGTCTTTGCACCACCCAATTCTGGTGGCTGACATGAGAGTTGCATTAGGGTTCCTTGGATTAGGAAATCTAGGATTAGGGTTCCCTGGATTCATGGTATGAATAATATACGTAGCATATTGGTTCATTGGGGGACATAGGATTCCATTTGGGTGAGATTTTGGTTCAAGATAGTTTTGGGTGGAGTTTTAGATTGGATTAATTGTAACACATAGGGTCTTGGCTATAGATATATGCATAATTATTACAATATTTTCTTACAAATAATTAAAAATAAATTCTATTTCAACTTTCATTTGAATCTTCCTACTTTCATTTTTTACTCCTATGCGTGAATGCATATTGTTATTTTGACCCCTCTTGATCCCTTTTCCAACAAAATGGGTAAGTGATCCAAAATTGGACCCTCCATTGAATTTCACAAATGACTCATTTGAAACCAAAATGGGGTCTATATTCACTTTCTTGTTATGTGTCTCCCTCCTCTTATTAGTTCAATTATTGTTTGTTCTAGGACATTTAATATCCACCAAGTGTAATGCATGGACCTAAGAAATCATAAGATTATCCCTTGGGTTCAAAATTGGGGTTCCCATTTCATGATATTTGGATAATAGTTTAGCATTAAAATCCCCAACAACAATCTAGTGTAACTCCTCCCATGGAAATTTTATATTATGCATTGCTTTCCATTGATGAATTTGACCATCAAGGTTTTGAACCCTGTAAACATTTATGATTATAACTTGCTCAACCATCACATTGTTCCTAAAATACAACATGAGGACACCCCTCAAAGAAATATGTTCTATTTTCATCCATTAAAGAGAGTTCCAAAGGTAATTATCCCCCTTTAGACCTCTTGGAAAACCACTTCTATATGACTAAAACCCCTACAAAGTATATTTACTATTTTACACATAATATCTAACAACTATTTTATCTCTTGGATAACCAAAACGTCTATTTCATTTTTTTCTAAAAGTCTTCAAATAACAAATTAATGGGTTCTATTATTTAAACCCCTAATATTCCATTACTATATAATCATTGGTTATCTTGATACCAGTACAATTTTATTGGCCTCACCAATCCCCTAGTGATCAATTTATCTCCTTGAAATACTATCAATTCCTTATTTGATTTTTTACCCACTTCTTGAGAGTTGATATTCTTTGATCCCTTCTCCACCTAGCTTATCCATAGAGTTGCATTTTCTTTGCTATATTGTACCATACCCATGATGTCATCATTTTATTGGCTTATTTTGGTAATGCACTATCAATACCCAACAATATTTTATTGAGGTACCTCACTACACTCTATTACCTACTCTAGGATAGGAGGAGCTAAAATAAGGGCTTGAATATGGTTATTATTATTCTCATTATTCCATCCAATTCCATGAATTGTTCTTTCTATTCTACTAATATCTTGAAGATATCATACCTATTTTAGGGCTTGAGCTAGGTTTTCTCTTTAAAATAGTTTTATTTTGCCTTCTCCAACTTTTGGGTTGTTAAAAACCATCTCTCTGTGCTTATCAAAACCAAAAAATATTATTTGTTTCTTTGTTGAATACTGAATTAGCCTTCTTAGGAAGATTCAACATTCTTATAGGAGTCTCCATTTTTGTATCCATATTGTTTGGGTAGGACCAAGCCACATTCCTATATTTATGGTAAATTATACACCTAAAGGGAAACACTTCATAATCTGGTTGTTGAATCCAAGATAGTCCTACAAGTTTGAGTTCTACCTCTATTAATAAAGAATGGATTACATCCATTTTCATGCATAATATAACACAAATGGTTATCTTTCCTTCCATTGTATCTCTAATAACAACCAAATATTGTGCAATAAAATTATTGATGATTTCCAATACTTTCTCATTCTATAACTCCTTTGGAAGTGCATACATATGGATTCAAACTAGGACAACCATGCATTCAATTTGAGAATCAAATACCACTCTCTAGGGCTAAAGAAATAATCCTTATAGACCATGATTCCTCTTTTCCTATTCAAAATTCTTATTTTTGTTGGCAAGTGGGGAAAAATAACAATAAAATATCCATTACTAATAAACCTTAAAGAATACTCACCAAGTGGTTCCCAGTTTTGTTGAATCCATGAATGCAAAAAAATTAGGGTAGGATGCATACTCATGAATTTATAGATTAGATCATGATTGGCTCTATATAAGTCAATTTCTTCTACCATCCTATGTTCAATGAAAATATTTGACCTTGGTTCAAACTATGGAAAGTATCCATTAACTCTTTGAGATGTTGATATTTTCCCAACAACCGTAAAGAGCACTTTTAGTGCTTCTTTAGTCTATGTTGAAGATTTTTCCTTCAAAAAATTTGTAAATAAATATTTTCTATCTAAAAGAGGATCTAGAAGTGTCTCCATTGGGCCCTCCTATGGCAACAATCTTTTCTTCAATTATATAGCAACAAAAAAGTCCTTCATGTTAGCTTTGAGGATGTATATTAAAGGAAATGCAACCATAAGATGTAAAATAAGAAAGCTATGATAACTATATGATAATGGAACTATAATATGTAGGAAAACTAGATGATAAAATTTTGTAATAACTCAGTAATATGCCATTAATAAAATCTTATGAAAATTGTAATATGCAATGTAATGGATGACTTGAACACTTCAAATTTTTTAATGAATAACTACATTGTAACTACTCACTACTCTCTATCTTGACCTCATTCCTCTCACTCTCACTATCTCATACTATCAAAGACCTATATATAGGAAGATATGTTCCTTGACCATTACTCTACCCATGACTCTTCATCCACCTATCCTATGACTCATGTACATGTGGACTACAGGCGCATTTACATTATTGCACATTCTAACTCTTGTGAATTTATTACATTGCATGAAGTAACTACTTAAACCTTGATCTAAGATAAACTCATAATATATAAATATATTCAAGGTGGTACATTGGCATGTACCTAATAATGTAATATACTCTAACATACCCTTGTATTACATTATTTGAGTATTGAAAACTTTAGTCTTCAATATGGATCTTCATCTGGTTTGGGAATTTGTACTCTCCTTCTCTATTTTCTTTATTTTTCTCCCTGTTTGTATATAATTCAAGCAAGTAGTTAGAGTTTTCATAAAATGTTATCTTTGATAAGAGAGCTTTATATTCATGTTCCTCTGTAGATTCTTCTAGTTCTTGAATTTCTTGGATCTCATGAACTAAGTGCCCTTTTTGATTCCCTTCTCAATATTGCAATTGAGGATAATTGTATTTATTATTAGAAGGATATGGATGCTAAAAATGTTTCTGATGAGGATTATTTTGAATTTGATATTGTCTTGGTTGGAATGGCCTATTTGATTGGCTTCCATAGTTTATCTAATTTTCTTGATTTTGGTTTCTAGGATTAAATCTGTAGTAATTAGTACTATGTCCTTTCCTCATAATTACATGATAATATCTTTTATTCCATGGTATCTATCCTTTTGAGTATGAGGTAACATTTACCTATGGATTATCTTTTGAAACTAATGCATTTAAGGAATTTCATATTTAATTGTATTTTCCACCTCATATTATTGAAAAATATTGACTAACTCATAAAAAGATGTATCTTTACTTAGGATTTGTAAATATGTAGCTAAGTGCTTGTAGTTGTTTGGAAGGTCTCTCAAGGTTACTTGAATGAGAAACTTATCTTCAATATTTTCTCCTAAGTTTAATAATTTTTCTTTTATATCCACTACTTTCCTTAGGAATAGTTCTATACTTTCACCACTATTCACTTTCAAAGAATATAATTGAGTTTGAATATTTAAGATAGTAACTTTATTCTTCTCTTCAAATATTTTGGCTAATATCTTCCATGCTTCTATAGATGTTACTACTCAACTAATGTAGGATTGTATTTAATTTTTAATAGAAAAAGTTATTATCATTAATGTTTTTGCTTCATTTTCTTCAAACTTTTGAATCTCACTATCACCTGAAGTAGGTTTATCTTTTGTTACTTTGACTATATCCCAATTTTTTTCAACTATCAGAATTACCCTTACTTATTTTTTTCATGAAGAGTAATTTGGACGTCTAAGTAGTTTAGATTCAGTGAGAATGAGTTTATTTGTTGTCATGATGATATTCATAGACTACCTTATACCTTCCTAGTTTCAACCTTGATAAGAATTTTTTAATTTTACAAGTTCTATAAAATACCTTCTATCTTGCAAGTGTTTGAATGCACTATGAGTATTTTAAGTATGCTTAGATTTCCTAGTTTGAGTTGAATCCTTTTTGTCTCCCTAATTTTCAACTTCCCTTTTTCTACCTTATTTCTCCCTAATAAGTAGTAAGTAGAAATCTAAATATAAATGATGATGCATATTCAAGTTTTAATAAGGTTATTTTCCTTAAAGACCTTTTTGTTGGATTAATGTATCATAAATTAGTGTAAGAGACTAATTTAAAATACAATTTCCAACTTTCGATCAATTAATAGTTTTTCTTATTTAATCCTTCAATTCTCAATGGTTCAATTTTATAAATTCCAAGAAACGAAAGTTTGGTGTGGTATTTATTATAACTCCCTAATTTGGAAATTTAAAAAGTAATAATATTGCAATCTAGCATTTTGATTTTCCAATGTTGAAAACCTTATATCTCCTAATTAATTATTTGCAAATATTTCAATGGTTGAATCTCTTGTAATTTGTAATATCTTTTAAGATATACTCCCTTTGCTTTAATTTCCTTCTAACTCTCTAAGGTTGGTATTTGCTTAGTTATTCAATGTAGTAATAAGTAAACTTTAATATTATATTGAGCACCATATAACTCCTTATACTTAAGGAAAGCAAATATTAAATCATGTAAATCTTTACCTTTCTTGCAATGTAAAATGTGTGTGGTGATTGGTTTATTGTTTGACTCTTCAATCCAAGCCTTAGCACTTTAATGATAGTCTTATGTGTACGATAGAGATAATTTATTGCCCATGGGTGCTGTACAAGTCTTATCTTCCTTATTAAATGCACTATGACCTCACTCTTAATGCTTAATATATGTGCTTGCAATCTATTCACTCTTCTCAACTTTGGAGCTTTAATATACTTTGTCCATTATTAATGTTATAGACATGTGGTGTGTACATTTCTCAGGTGTGTTGGTAGGAAATGGAGGTTACATTCTTGGTAAGAGTTACTTGGTGAATATTCAACACCCTTCTTTTGAATGATGCACAATAATTATGTGCCTTCAACCTTTGAGTGGTGCCTTAAATGCTTCAAGATAAGTGTTACTTCTATCCTGGGTGCTTCCTTCCTACACAAGCATTATAAAGAATATTTTAGGTACCTTATTTTTTTGTGCTAAGTGGCACAATATGCCTTATATTGAGGTGGAAAGTGGCACTCCTTTACTATGTATGTAACTCTACCTTCAACATATTCTATCTCTCAATGCTTCTTGCCAATAATTGCAAGTTGTTTGGCTTGCCATTCAATATTCTTTCTCTAGAAAATGGTGGTGTTATTCTCCCAAAAATTTGGCTCCAGCAACGGTGGTTCTAAGATTCTCCAATGATAGTAGTTCTAAAGTGCTTCGATATATCCTCTTAGTTGGTGGTTCTTCCAAGCTATTTTTTGGGTAATGCACACTTTGTTTGCTTCTTGATATCATATTTTGTACTCTTGTAACTTGCACTTCATTTTTCTTTGTGCTATTCTTATTTCTTAATGTTGGACTTGCAATGGACATAATATTAACTTATTTAGGTTCTTTTATATTGGAGGTTACTTCTCTTATAATTCTTGTAGGTATATTTTCCATGATTCCAATGGCATTTGATTTGGAATATTTAGACACCTTGAAACTTGACTATTGAGCCCTTCATTCACTCTCTTGCTTTACTCCTTTAACTTGATGATATTGTCAATTTGTAGATGAAATAAGCTTGCTATTGTAGTATCTTAAGAAAATCTATATTTTATCCTCATTTTTCTATGTAGTACAAGAGAAATATGGTGCAAGAATGTGATGCAAATAGCTTTGAAATAGTTAGAAAAATACCTTAACTTGCAACTATACTTTAAGATATTTAAATATCATTTTTTTAAGCATTCTCTTTTCCTTGATGAGGCAAATTGTTGCTCTACTCCTTTATGGAAAATAATTATTTGACTTTACCTTCCTTATTAGACAACTCTCTTCTACAATTCCTTTGCTTGGTTAAATTTACAATAGTAAATCCAAGTCTTTAATCATGAAACTAATATGCCCTTTTTTATGGCTTAAATTTGCACTTATTTTCCACCTTAACTTAAATAATAAATGCACCTTTTATAACTAGTATGATGCAATAGTAATTTATCCTTATTGCTCCTTTTAATGAACTCTTAATCAATGTAACCTTAACTTAAGAGTAATTTACTCTCTGCTTCTAATAGATAATAGGAATATATTCTTCATTTTCTTTAAATATATGTAACTTCTATTTTTGATGTGCAGGTTTTAACCTTATAAGAAACTATATTCTACACTCCCTTGAGGACTTTAATATGGAACCTTATCCTTGCAACTTTTAAACTCTAATATGGTGCTTAATTAAACTTAATAATGAAAATTTTGCACCAGTTTTTCTTACCTAAATGACCTCTTTAGATGATGGAAATCTTGGTGATTAGATTCACCTAAATGTTGCATTGTATTATATGAAATCATAGCTCTTCCTTGTTGTCCAAAATAGATATTTATCCCACAAATTTGCAGCATTGAAACCGTCCATTTTGTTGTCCAAAAGTGTATTTTTGTGTCTTTAACTCTCCTTCAAGATACTCTATCTCCTAGAGACTTTGAATTTTTTTGTTGTAAAATCAGCAAACTCCTTTATTCGAAATAACCTTCAAGCCTTCAATGTCAATCCCCAAATCTCTTAGATTTGGTGGCTTTGATAACTCCTTTCTCCTTCAAACCTCATTATTGAATTTTGAATTCAATATTGGCCTATCAAATGGCCTTCTTCTCAATATTCTAAGTATATTTATGTCTTCACTATTCTCCTCTAAAATTTGGCAAACTCCTTGTCAAATTCTTCTCCTTTTGGGCTTGTTATCATATGGTGAAAATTGCCCCAAAAACTCCTTTATCAGTAACTCCTTATTTCTAGTAAATTTATCCAATGATATCTCTTAGAAACTCATTCAATGACCTTCTTTGAATTTTTTAATAAGGATTTCTTACTTTTCACCTTGCTTGAGACCTCTTCTCTAGGATCTTCAAATTTCTATAGCTTCTCTAGTCTTATCAATGAGACTTTTCCTTCAATCTTCAAATATGAAGTCTTGCAATGAGATCTCCATCTTGGATATTTGAAATATGCTAGTTCTAAAATTTGGAATATAAATTTTGTTAGTCCTTCTCTATATCAATCTTCCAAAATTGTAAGTTCTTCAATGGGACCTCTTGTGGGTCTCTTTAGCTTCTTGAGTTGTTTTATCTTCTTTCTTTAATATGCAATTTGTAGTCTTCAATATTCAATGGAGATCACCAAACTCCAATATTCTCTTAGAATCTTCTCTAGAGTATTTTCTTATTAAATCTACAATAATGCTCCTCTAGCCTTTTCCCCTCTTCTATAATCCATAGGTCTGAAATCTTGCAATGGGACCTTCTCCTTAGGCCTCCAAATATTTGATCTTTTATTTGTTGTTTCAGGTACTCGATTGATTCCAAAGAAGATATTATTCCTAAATTTTTGTAGGAAGCTTCCATACTTTCTTTGAATCTCCTTTTCCTATAACAAAGTATTAGGACTATAATGGATGAAACTCTAAATATAGTGGAAAGTTCTAAATATAGTGGAAACTCTAAATATCATGACATGTCACGACATCGCGACCCTAAGGAGGGGAAGGCAGCAAGAAAGAAAAATGTCATGATATCATGACATGTCACGATATCGCAACCCAAAGGAGTGAAAGGCAGCGAGAAATAAAAATGTCACGATATCATGACATGTCGCGATATCGCAACCTAAAGGAGAGAAATGCAGCGAGGAAGGAAAATGTCACGATATCACGACATGTCACGATATCACGACCCAAAGGAGAGAAAGGTAGTGAGGAAGAAAAATGTCGTGAAATCGTGACATGTCGCAATATCACGACATGCTGCTGGTTCACAGTTCAAAAAGCCCCACGTTTCTAGACGGTGTTTCTCGAGGCTGTCAAGCCTCATTAATGAATGATTTCTTGCTCGGTAAGCTCACTGAGCATGGCGACCACTCGAAGGCTGCACCCAGAGGTCAGAAGTGATCAGACAACTCATCAATGCGTGTTTATGCGACTAACCCGGTGGCAGTTTCCAGTTAGGGAAAATATGTGAAGGTTCAGTGACAAAGGCAAAGGAAGGGGCTACTTTTTAGAGAGGAAGGATGTATTCTTCCAATGAGGTCATTAATGGCCTAGAGGGTCAGGACCTCGAAAGAGACCCAAACATGTTTATAGAAGTAGGTAGTGCATCAGGGAAAGAGGGCTAGAAAACAAGAAACTATGCCTGTGGGCTAGTATTATAATTTTCTTTTAAAGTTCAATGAAATGACAGTTTAAGCGATTAGGCATGTTGTCATCAAGTGGTATCAGAGCGGGAGTTCCTGAGTGTGTAAACAGATCACCGAAAGTGATGTAGTTTACACTAGGATCTATGGTGAAGGGTTGTGAGAAGAGAGCAAAGAAGAATGCCTTCATGAAGAAACCATGGTGCTAGAAGAAATATGGTGCCAACAGAAGATTTTAGAGCTTTGTAGAGGCAAGTTCAAGCCCTACAAGAGGATCTGCGTAGAGGGCTTGAAGCCAGAGGAGAAGAATGAAGTGAAGATGAATTTGAAGAAGAATAGGACCAGTTTGAGGAAGAAGAAGAGGTTGTAGATCCTGCATAAGCCAAGTTATACAAAGCCATCTCTTAGATTATAAAGAGACCGAAGATGGAGGTTTCTACATATTCTGGAAATCTTGATCCAGAGGAGTTGATTGACTGGATCAATGATTTGGAAGAATACTTTAAGTATGAGGAGGTTGAAGATCCTGATAGGGTCAAGTTTGCTAAGACTCAGCTGAAGGGTCATGCCAGCATATGGTATAAGGGAGTGTAGCTAGACAAAAATAAAAGAGGAAAGGAGAGAATAACAAGATGGGATAGAATGCTCGAGAAGTTGAAGAGGTAGTTCATCCTAGGTGACTATGAGATGGATCTGCTAAAGAAAATGCAAGGTTTGAAGCAATCAAGAATACACAAAGGAGTTTTATAAAATTGTAATCAGAACAGGCCATTCAAAGGCCAACAAGGATAAGGTAGCCCATTATATTAATGGGTTACGAGCTAGTATTCAAGAGGAGTTAAGTCTGGTCAGGATGACCACCATAGAGGATGCTTACCAGTTTGCCTTGAGGGTTGAAAAGAAGCTGAATAGAAGGTTTGAGAGCAAGCAAAGAGGAAGAGGTCATGGTGGAAGAACTGGTGGAAGGACCAGTGGAGAAAATTATAAGGATATGAAGAAGGCTGGTGAGACTAGTAATACCTAAGAGCAGAAGGAGGGAAGCACCTACCAACCCTGTAATCAGAACAATGGTTACTCGAGAGGGAGAGGCAGACCTAGATGTGGATTTGGAAGAGGAAGATTTCATGGAACCTGTTTCCACTGTGGTGAAGAAGGACATCAAGCATATGAGTGTCCACAACATTGAGAAAGGATGAATAAGAGACCTGAGGGTCCTACTAGAGTTGCTGTAGTAGATTAAGGTGCTAAATCAAAAAATTCTAAGGAGGCAGAGAGAGGAGAAGTTATGGTCACAAGGAGGACCCTATTGAATGAGGAGAAAGGATCAGACCAAAGGAGGAGCCTATTTCGCACAAGGTGTAGAAGTTAGGGTAAGGTCTGTAACATTATTATAGATAATGGTAGTACTGATAACTTGGTCTCAAAATAAATGGTTGCTAAGTTATAGTTAAAAAGGAGGAGACACCCGCATCCATATCGGATTGCATGGTTACAGAAGGACCATAGGGCTTTTGTCAGTGAGCAATGTTCGATGAAATTCAATATTGGGAATTATTGTGATGAGGTCTTGTGTGACATCCTGCCTATGGATGCTTGCCATTTGTTGTTGGGAAGGCCATGGCAGTTTGATCGATGTGCAGTGCATGATGGTCATGCCAACACCTACTCAATGACAAAGAATGGAGTGTGCCATAAGATGAAGCCCTTGAAGGAGGTGGACGAAAATGTATGTAGTAGTGCTAGAATCTGTTTAGTTGAAGGAGGAAGATTTTTGTAGTTTAAAGCATGAGCATATATGCTCTGCATTAGTTCCTAGAGTTAGGAAGGAAGAATGCAAGGATACCCCTGTAGAAGTCTTAGGACTATTAGAATAATTTCCATACATTATATCTGATAATGTGCTTGAGGGTTTACCACCAGTGAGGAAGATCAGTCACCATATAGATTTGGTACCAGGATCTAGTTTACCCAATAAGGCAGCACATAGAATGACACCTACAGAAACTGAAGAGCTGAACAGGCAAGTCTAAGAGTTGCTGGAGAAGGGACTAACTCAGGAGAGCTTGAGTCCATGTGCAGTACCTACAATACTAGCACCAAAGAAATATGGAAAGTCGAGAATATGTACAGACTCTCGAGCCATTAACAAGATCACCATAAAGTACAGATTTCCATTGCCAAGGATGGATGACATTATGGACTGTTTTAGTGGAGCCAAGTACTTCACCAACATTTATTTTAAGAGTGGTTATCATCAGATTTGTGTCAGAGAAGGAGATGAGTGGAAGACAGCCTTCAAGACCAAAGAAGGTTTGTATGAATGGTTGGTCATGCCATTTGGGCTAACCAATGCACCAAGCACATTCATGCGACTGATGAATGAGGTATTGAAATAATTTTTAGGCAAATTTGTCATTGTCTATTTGGATGATATTTTAATATTTAGCAAAATTCTGGAAGAGCATCTGATGCATATCAGAAGGGCTTTTGAGAAGCTGCGGGAGGAGCAGTTAATTAATCTAAAGAAATGTAATTTTGTGAAGGAGGTAGTATACCTGGGATTTGTCATCTCAACTGAAGGTCTAAAAATGGACCCATAAAAGGTGAGATCTATCATTGAATGACCTACCCCAAGAAGCATGACTGAAGTAAGATTATTTCATGGTCTAGCAAGTTTTTTATAGGAAATTCATTAGAAATTTTAGCAGTATTTGTGCATCCCTTACAGAAACAATGAGATGGAATAAGAAGGAATTTAAGTGGACCTTAGGAGTAGATGATAGCTTTGATATGTTGAAAAATAAGGTTACCGAGCAACCTATTTTGGCACTTCCATATTTTAATAAGGTATTTCAGGTAGACTGTGATGCTAGTGGTAGTGCCATAGGAGTTGTTTTGAGTTAAGAAGGTAAACCTGTTGCTTACTTTAGTGAGAAACTCAATGATGCTAGAAAGAAGTATTCAGTTTATGATCAAGAGTTTTATGCTATAGCTCAGGCTCTAAATAAGTGGTGACAATACTTGTTGCCAAAATATTTTGTTCTATTTATTGATCATTGGGCCTTACAGTATATTATTAGCCAAGGGAAGCTAAATCAGGGGCACTTGAAGTGGGTTGAGTTTCTACAGAGTTATACCTTTGTGTTGAAGCACAGGAGTGGAAGATCAAACAGAGTTGCAGATGCCTTAAGTAGAAGGTAATGTTTTTTAACAGAAATGAAGGTGGAAGTGGTAGGATTTGATGAACTGAAGGGTTTGTACCCTGATGATCATGATTTTGCAGAAGCCTAGAAGGCTTGCTTGGCACCTATTACTTTGGACAGGACCAAGTGGTTGGATTTTCTGATCCAATATGGAATTTTGTTTAGAGGAGGTCAATTGTGCATCCCAAGGAGTTCAATGAGGGAAAATCTGGTCAAGGAAAAACATAGTGGAGGGCTGGATGGACATTTTGGTCGGGATAAGACCATTGCCCTGGTTAGTGAAAAATATTATTGGCAGCAACTGCAGCAAGATGTGAAGAGGTTTGTGCAAAGTTGTAGAGTATGCTAGATGGTGAAAGGTGTGAGCCAGAACATTGGATTATATCAGCCATTACCTGTACCAAAGAGACCATGGGAGGACGTCAGCATGGATTTCGTTCTTGGTATACCAAGGACACAATGGGGAAATGACTCCATATTTGTGGTGGTTGACAGGTTTTCAAAGATGGCATATTTTATTCCCTGCCAGAAAACCAGTGATGTAGTTCACATTGCAGGATTATTTTTCAAAGAGGTGGTATGACTTCATGGTCTACCAAGGAGTATCATTTCTGATAGAGATGCCAAGTTTGTGGGGTATTTCTAGAGGACCTTGTGGAAGAAATTGAAGACAGACTTGAAATTCAGTTCTGCATACCACCCACATACTGATGGCTAAACAGAGGTGGTGAATAGAAGTCTGGGAAATCTATTGAGATGCTTGATAGGAGATAAGCCCATACGATGGGATTTGGTTTTGCCATAGGCAGAATTTGTATAAAACAATTCTGTCAATAGGAGTACTAACAAATCTCCATTCCATATAGTATATGGTAGCAGTCCAAGGAATTCTTCTGAGTTGAGGAAGATGGATACAAGAGAAAAGTGCAGTGCCAAGTATGAGGACTTTGCAGAGCATCTGAAGTGCATGCATGAAGAAATGAAGAAGCACCTTACTAACATGAATAACAAATATAAGACTAGGCTAGACCACAAGCGACGGTTCAAGGAATTCATAGTGGGAGATGAAGTCATGGTCCATCTGAGAAAATAAAGGTTTCCTACTAAAACCTATAACAAGCTGAAGATGAAGAATTTTAGACCATGATGAATTATAGGAAAATGGGATTCAGGAAATGCATATGAAGTGGAATTACCAAGTGGCCTTAACATATCACCTATTTTTAACATTGTAGATTTGGTAGAATATCATGAAAGAGGCAGTAGCAAGACACCAAGTACAGAGTTATGGATTATTCCAACATCTACCCCAACAACAAACGAGATCAAGGAAATACTAGACACTCGAGCAGGCAGAAGTACCAGGAATAGGCAATATTCTGAATATCTGGTCAAATGGAAAGACAGGCCTATTGAAGATGCAACTTGGTTGTCAAAAGTAGAGGTCGATCGCTTGGGCCTTCCTCCAATAGTACAAAAGTGAAGGACACTTCTCAATCCACCTCGAGCGTCTGATGCAGGAGCATCCGGTGGTAGTAGAGAAATCTTGCATCAACCAAAAAAAAAATTAAGTGTTTGGTTTGAAGGCACAGCAGAAAAATGTCACGATTTCATGACATGTCATGAAATCACGACCGAAATAGTAGAGCGAAGGTGTAAGAAGAAAAATGTCATGAAATCGTGACATGTCACGATTTCATGACATGTCATGAAATCGTGACCGAAGTAGACGAGGGAAGATGCCCCAAAGAAAATGTCACGATTTCATGACATGTCGTGAAATCATGACTGAAACAAGAGAGAGAGGGCATCCGAAGAAAAATGTCGCAAAATTGTGACATGTCACGAAATCGTGACATGTCACAAAATCACAACCAAAAGGGAACAGGAAGGGTCAGAGAAGAAAATGTCATGATTTTACGACATGTCGTGAAATCGTGACCGAAGGAGCAGAAAAGAAAGAAAGGAAGAAAATTGTCATGATATCGCGACATGTTGCGATTTCGTGACCCGAAGCAGAGAGTGAAAGTGGAAGGCAAAGCTATCGTGATATCACAACATGTCACTATTTCATGACCCAAGAGGTGAAGAGAAAGAAGAGAGCAAAGATGTCACGATATCACGACACGTCACAAATTCATGACTCGAAGAGGCGAGAAGGAAGCATAAAGCAAGATGTCACGATATCGTGACATGTCACAATTTTGCAATAGAAAGGAAGAAAGAAGAGTCGGAAAGGAAGATGTCGCAATATCGTGACATGTCGTGATATTGCAACCTAAAGAAGAGGAAGGCAACAAGAAACAAAAATGTCACAATATCATGACATGTTGCGACATCACGACCCGAAGGAGGGGAAGGCAACGAGAAAGAAAAATGTCATGATATCGCGACATGTCACGATATCACGACCCGAAGAAGAGAAATGCAGAGGAAGGAAAATGTTGCGATATCACATGTCATGATATCATTACCCGAAGGAGAGAAATACAACGAGGAATAAAAATGTCGCGATATCGTGACATGCTGCTGGTTCATAGTTTGAAAAGGCCTGCATTCCCAAACAGTGTTTCTCGAGGTAGTCAAGCCTCATTTATGCATGATTTCTTGCCCGGTAAGCTCGCTGAACATGGTGGCCACTCAAAGGCTTTGCCCATAGGTCATAAGTGATCATACGGTTCATCAATGCGTGTTTTCATGGCTAACCTGGTGGCAGTTTCCAGTTAGGGAAAATATGTGAAGATTCAGTGAAAAATGCGGAGGAAGGGCCAACTTTTTAGAGAGGAAGGATGTATTCTTCTAGGGGGGTCATTAATGGCCTAGAGGGTCGGGACCTCGAAAGAGACCCAGACATGGTTATAGAAGCAGGTGGTGCATCAAGGAAAGGGGGCTAGAAAACAAGAAACTACGCCTGTGGGCTAGTATTGTAATTTTCTTTTGAAGTTTAATGAAATGAAAGTTTGAGCAATTAGGCATGTCATCATCACTTGTACATGTATACTGCATGCACATTTACATCATTGCACATTATAACACTTGTGCATTTATTCAATTGCATGAAGTAACTAAATAAATCTTAATCTAACATAAACTCCTATTTTAGAAATATACCCAAGGTGGTACATTGGCATGTACCAAATAATGTAATATACTCTAAAAATTCATCTACCCAATTGATGCCCTAGATTTCCCTTCAAAAATGCCAAATTCATCTTAATTATAATATTTTAAAAATGGTTAATTATTTATTTTAATTAATTTTTTTTAAAGTACATAGGGAAACTGGTAACACCGTTGGGTGCTACCATTATAAACCCTAACCTACTAGGTTATATGAAGTAAATGGGATTCTTGACTATCAGGGGCATCAAACTAGGGTAACCAATCGATAAACACTTTACTGCTACCATACAATCTATCTACCCTAGCCCATTGGGTTAAATTAATTCAATGGGACCTTGAAACTCAAGGGCATAAGTGGTATCCAACCAAAAAACACTTGGCGACTACCATCTAGCCTACCCATCTAGGTACATTGTAGTTTGAACCTTGGAAATTTCAAAGAGATGACGAATCCCTAACCACTACATTGTCCTTGTTGGAATTCTTTTAATCAATTGTTATATTGCATGAATATGAAAAGAAAAGGAAAAAAATTGAATCCAAAAATATTTAATGTGATAGAAATGTTATATCGTATGAATATTGAATCCAAAAATTTGAATCCTTTAATTGGTTATATGTGATAGAAATTAGACACACCCATATTACATCATCAATTGGTTATATGGGATTGAAATGGGTCCCACCCATATTACATCATCATGACATAGTGGTATTACAACAAAGGTTGAATATTATCCATGTATCATTTGACAAGATTGAACCTCGATCTCCTCCTTAAATGTTAAGAAATATAACCTAACTAGTTAGGCTAATGTCATTTGATAATTGAAACTTTATATTATGAAGAATATTTTTTTGCATTTTGAACTTCTTTATATTATTATGTTTCTTGAGCAATAACATAGAGATCATTCATATCATATGGTTTATTGTAGTTCATCATAATGTAACAATATTTTTTAATAATTTATTTAAGATAAAAATAACATATTTTTATTTTTATAAAATTACACAAAAATAATAAGTATACTATTATATATGTATATGTCATTTCATTAAAGCAATTTAAATTATTTATATTTAAATTTTTCATAGGTCCATTAAATATTTTTAAGTTATTATGCATTTTTATTTATAACTATTTTAGTAAATTATATAGATAATGATTGTGATTTAATTATAATAACCAAAATTATTTATGTTTTTCCATTACCAATATTTTATCAAATACATGCATTTTACAAATTTCCAAGTTGAAATTCAAATCATCAATGCTTGATGATACCCTCATATCATTTGTAGTTTTTAAAATTCTTATAGAATTGCACTACAATGTATTTCTCTAGTTTCGTAACGTATTATAGCCTCTTTCATGCTATATATAATGACATTAATGCCATCATTGGTGGATACACCTACCCTTTTCCTTCCATGACCATCATAATTAGATAGTAGTCTATCATCTCATCTTGGAGGATTCATCTTGATATGAGCACAAGGGTACTCATGCATAAGTGTAAGCAAACATCTATCATCATCCTCCAATATTGAAGCAAAAATTAGCTACTAGGACCAATATCAATATCTATTGTTGGTGGAAAAATCAACATTTATCACCATATAGAAGTGTTTCTATTAGAACCAAATTCCAACTTAGGTCTAAAATTTAAATTTCAAAGTCTAAAATATAAACTCCAAAGGGTCTCTCAACTGTTGTAAATAAAGCTAGTAAAAGGAGAAAAAAGGAGTAAAAAAGGTAAAAAATTTGTTTCAATGGTAAGCTTTGGATCTTACCCCTTTTACCTCCTTGGAAGACAGCTGACTGGGCAGGTAAGTTTGACCTTGATGGCAACTGACATGGCAGGATTGTACAGCAAGGGCGGCAAGGTGAACCAACTCATTTTCCCTTTCTCTTTTACTCCCTATTTCTTCTATTTCCCTAACTTCCCTATATTCCCTAAGTTTGTTTATTTTTACGAGTATAAATACCAATGTAACCTATTATTGTTAGGGTTGAATACAATATTAATTTCCTATTTTTCACTCCTAATTTTTCTCAAACGACATCTGGTATCAAAGCCAAAGCCAAGAAGGCACGAGGATCAAGGCGAGGGAAGCCCGAGGACCAAGGAGAGAGAAGATCATAGTATACAATATTTTGAGTTTTAAATTAAACTTCATGGCACATTGGTCTAAGTTTTTGTGACTATCAAGAGGTCACGGGTTCAAATGGGCTAGAGATAAATTTTGTTTAATTTTTTTTTATTATTTAAACTTTAGAAATTTAAATTATTAAACATTCATTTAATAAAAATTAATTTATAATTATTTTAAAACTTAGGTTTTAATGATTATAAAATTATTTTTTATTAAATATGAATATTTAATATTTTTTAATAAGTTTAAACTTTAAAATTTTGTTTGAAAAGCCTTGAAGGCTTAATATTGTCATCCACAAAGAGATTGTACATTTCACTTTTTTATGAAATACTCATATATTGAAAGAGAAATTGATAAATTTACTTAGAGGAAAGAGTGTGTAATAAGCCTAAGAGGCTTAGTATTTTGTTAAAGGTATTTGATGATCAGACCTAATGGGTGTTATCATGCCTTATGTGCAATTCTAGCAAGAGAAGGTGCATAAAGGTTTGATGAAAAGGTAAGAGGTTATGGATTCAACATTGTGTTTAGTCAACTTCAAAACATAGTAATTGCACATCAAAGGCATCCTGACTCAGGGTACGAAGAATATTTTGAAGATAATTCATTTAGAATTCAATTTGAACAATCAAAATCCATCCAAGATGCATCACAAGAATCATAGTACACACACTACAACATTTTAGTGGAAATCCTACAACCACCATCACTGAAAATCATACCAATAAGTGACGACGAAGAATAAGTGGCAGATAACTTTGCAAATCAAGAGATCGCATCCCCACATCAAGAGGAGCAAGCAGTCAATGATAGAGTAAAACAAGTCATATTTGACTTAAATTTGTAATATCTTCCTTCTTCCTTCTTCTTATTTCTTTCATTCAACAAAGTACTTTTGTAACTATGAAATAAAGAGATTTTTTTGGTAACTATGGCCTCACACAATAGCTTACCTATCCCAAAATTTAACGATTATGACTATGAGTACTGGTCTATAAATATGAAGACCCTACTCATAGGAAGAGGTTTGTGGGACATCATTGAGGAAGGCTATACAGAACATACATAATGAACCACACTTAATGTATCAGAAAAGAAAACTTGAAAAGAAGAGAAAAAAAGTAACTCATCTGCTCTTTCTCATCTCCAAGCCGCATTCGAGAAAAGCATATTTCCTATAATTGTTGCTTGTACGATTGCTCAATACGCATGGAAATCATTGAGTGATGGATTCCAAGGTAGTAATCAAGTGAAGCAAGTAAGGCTTCAAACACTGAAGAGATATTTTGAAAATATCTAAATGAAAGATGATGAAAAAATCGATGATTATTGTGTTAGAGTAAAAACAATAGTAGATAAAATGGTTACACTAGGTGAAGCAATCAAGCCTCATACAATTGTAACAAAAGTGTTGCGAACACTTACATAGAAATGGAACCATATTGTCATAGTTATAGAAGAATCCAAAGATCTTTCCCTTTTAACATTCGATGCATTAATCGGATCATTAATGTCACATGAAAAGAGGTTTCCTGAAACTCCTTCAACTAACTATAGAGGCAATGATAAGCCTTCACTTCCAATGCAAATAATGGAAGATGATAGGGAAGAGGTTAAGGTAGAGGCAAGCAAAGAGGTAGAGGTAGAAGCACCTATAAAGGAGGCAATCAGAACAAAGGAGGCAATTCCAACAGAGGAGGCAACTCATACAGAGGAGGCAAACAACAAAGAGATGGAAATAAAAATCAAGGAGGAAATCCAATACAAAGTGGAAATCAATGGCAAGGAAGTGACAAGTCCAAATCAACTTGTTTTAACTGTGGCAAGCCAAGTCACTTCGCTCGCGACTGCTCGTCAAAATCTTCACAAGGCATCAGTAGTCAATATGGTAATTATGGAGAAGAATATGATGCCTCTAATATTTTTCTATCATATGGACAATCAGAACATAATCTAAATGATACATGCATTCTGGATATTGTTTGTTCAAACCATATGAATGGCAAAGAATATTTATTTGCTACTCTAGATTCCACTTATAAATCCCAAATCAAATTAGGGGATGATAAGAAATTGCAAGTAGAGGGTATTGGAGCCATGGAGATTCCAACCAAAGAATGACTAAATAAAGTGCATGACATCTATTACACTCCAAAGCTCCAACACAATCTACTAAGCATTGGAAAAATGATGGAGAACAATTACAAGCTTGTATTTGATGGACAATGTATCTTTTTTGATAAAAATAACTCTAACCATGTCATCACACAGGTCCCCATGACCAAGAATAGGTTATTCCCTCTCAAATTTGATGAGCCAGGAGGAGCTCAAATTGTAAATGTAGCTATAACAAATTCAAGTGTGCTTTGGAACTTGCGATATGGTCACCTTAATTCCACTAGCTTGAAACTTCTAAGTTATCAAGCTATGGTGACAAGACTTCCCAAAATCAATGAAAAAAAGGAGGTCTGTGAGGGATGTTCTTTGGGAAAGCACTCAAAGTCAAATTTTCCAAAAGGACAAGCATGGAGAGCCAGCTATCCACTTTAGTTAGTACATTCATACATCTGTTGACCAATGCAAACACAGAGTCTCAAAAACTATTCTTATTTTCTCACTTTCATAGATGACTTCTCTAGAATGTACTGGATTTAGTTTTTGAAACATAAAGATGAAGTTTTTTATTGCTTCATATATTTTAGAAACAATGTAGATAATCAAAGTGGGAATTATGTAAAATATATTAGGACAAATTGAGGAGGTGAATGCTCCTCAAAAGCATTATTGAAATATTTTAAAGCAAGTGGGATCAAAAGGTAATTTACCACTGCCTATACCCCAAAATAGAACAATGTGGCAGAGTGAAAAAACCGCACCATAGTTGAGATGGCAAGATCGATACTACAGACTAAGCATCTAACTCATATATACCGGGTAGAGGCTGTAAGAACTAGTGTATATATTCTAAATAGAAGTTCTAATTCTAGTTTAGATGGTGTCACTCCTTATGAGGCATGGTACAGAAAGAAACCTAATATAAAGCACTTCAAAGTGTTTGGTTCTTTAGCATATGCACACATTCCTAATGAGAAAAGGAAGAAGCTTGATCCAAAAAGTCAAGTTTGTATATTTTTAGGGTATTGTGAGTCTACAAAGGTATATAGAGTCAAAAATCCCAAGACTCATAAAGTTATACTCTCCAGGGATGTAATTTTTTATGAAGGGGGAGAATAGGGTCATCAAATAATTTTTTTTTATGATGAGTCCCAAGATGTAAATTCTTCACAAATAAAGTAGGTACAATAGGTGTCTCCCAAGAAAGGCACACCACCCCTTCTAAGGCCAAGCAGGAGTACTACATCAAGTACATCAACCACCAGTCCAAGTCCTTCTCCACAGAGATTAGTAAATTCTTCACAAATGGGCATTGACTCTCTATAAAGAGGCATAATAACTTTACAACATCATCATTCCTTTCAGATGTTGGATCAAAATTTCCAAAGAAGATTCACTAGACGCCAAGCTAGTGAAATGAATTCAGTTCTGCAACAACTTGAGAATTTGCAATTGTATGGGGATGATAACTCCCAAGAACCTAGAGGATATGTAGTCAATTATACTTTATTGTCTAGTGCACAGCTATAACCAGCTAGCTATGAGAAGGCATGTACTCAAAATGTATGGCAAGAAGCCATGAAAGAGGAAATAACCTCTATAAAAAATAATGATACATGGGAGCTAGTAAAGCTACCCAAAGGTAAAAAATGTGTTGGATGTAAATGGCTCTTCAAGACCAAGTACAATGTTTATGGAAGCATTGAGAGGCATAAGGCGAGACTAGTAGCAAAAGGTTTTACTCAAAAATATGGCATTGACTATGAGGAAACTTTTGCTCCTGTTGCAAGACAACAGACAATCAGATCATTTCTTTTCTTAGCAACCCATAAAGTATGGAATGTTCAACACATGGATGTAAAGAGTGCTTTTATGAATGGATACTTGACAGAAGAGGTTTATGTTCAACAACCTCAAGGTTTCCAAAAATAGGGAAAAGAGAACCTTGTTTACAAATTGAAGAAAGCACTTTATGGCCTAAAGCAAGCACCAAGAGCTTTGTACTCACGTATTGATGGCTATTTCAGTGAGTATGGATTCACAAGAAGCAAAAGTGAACAAAATATGTACTACCTAAAGCATGGAGTAGACATTTTCATAGTTTGTTTGTATGTGGATGATCTAATATTTATGGGTAGTAACAATAAAATAAATATGGAGTTCAAAAACTTCATGATGAAATAGTTGGAGATGAAATATCTTGGTTTAATGCGATACTTACCAGGGATGGAAGTGCATCAATCAAATAAAGTGATATTCATATGCAAATAAAAGTATGCTCAATATATGATCAATATATTTGCCATGGAGCAGTGCAAATCAGTTGCAACTCCTATTGGACATGGGATCCAATTGAGAAAGGACGATGGAGCATCAAAGGTTGACATGACCACTTACAAAAGCATGGTTGGGAGTCTGATGTTTCTCACCAACACCAGGCCTGATATTCAATATGTTGTTTCTCTAGTTTCAAGGTTTATGGCTAGTCCATATGAACTGCATTTACAAGCAACTAAAAGAATTTTAAGATATGTAAAAGGTACATTGGATTTTGGAATACATTACCAAAAATGTAATTCTGTGAAATTAGTTGGATTCAGTGATAGTGATTGGGGTAACGACATAGATGACAGGAAATCTACATCAGGGAATTGTTTTAGTCTAGGATCAGGACTAATTACATGGAGTTCCAAGAAAAAAAATGTTGTAGCATTGTCATCAACCGAGGCTGAGTATATAGCCATCACTCATGCTAGTACTCGGGCCCTATGGTTAAGAAAATTTCTTGAAGATATTGGAGAAAGTCAGAGTGGTCCAACTCGACTGTATTGTGATAACATAAGTGTCATTCAGTTGGCATACAATCCAGTCCACCATAGCAGATCAAAGAATTTTGATATGAAGTATCACTTCATTTGAGATATGGTGGAATAACAATTTGTTGAGCTTCAATATTATAACACTTTGGAAAATATTATTGACATCTTCACCAAAGGTATAGCTAAAGCTCAATATATAAATTTGAGAGACTGTATAGTCAGTCCTCTCAAATTTAAGGGGGAGAATGTTGGAAATAAAGCTAGTAAAAGGAGCAAAAAGGAGTAAAAAAGGTAAAAAAATTGTTTTAACAGTAAGCTTTGGATCTGACCACTTTTACCTCCTTGGACGATAGCTGACTGGGCAGGTAAGTTTGACTTGGACGACAGCTCACTGGGCAGGATTGGACGACAAGGGTAGCAAGGTGAACCAACTCATTTTTCCTTTCTCTTTTCCTCATTATTTCTTCTATTTCCCTAAATTCCCTATATTCCCTAAGTTTTTTTATTTTTACGAATATAAATACCAATGTAACCTATTATTCCTAGGGTTGAATACAATATTAATTTCCTATTTTTTGCTCCTAATTTCTCTCAAACCACATCAACGCATTTAAGACACTAGAATTTAGATTCTTTGTAATTAGCACACTCTCAAACATTGATGTCAACACCAACTATTTGATTCCCATATGATTGGTGGCCATAAAAAGATAAAATAAGTCATTGGCACTCATAAAAATACAAAAAAAATTGATGTCAAGGCTATGCCATCATATGATGATTGTTGCAATACCCAATACCACTTTTATATTTTAGTAATTGACACATGGTTTTTAATGTGCAAGAAATAAATTCTTTGTTGTTTCTTGATTCTACTAAGAATAATTGAAGGCTATCATATCATCTCTAGCTCTAGCATAGCCTTGCATATACTATAACTATTTAAACTACTTAAATGATCTTAGGGAAAGTACACTATACAAGATAGTAGTTCAAAGTGGAAAATAAGCATAAAGTATCCAAGAGATAAGGCAATAGTGACTCATCAATCCATATCTTATTTTTGAGATCATTAATTGTATTCTCGCATGTTAGGCCATATCTTGTCGACTAATATCAATAGATCAACAACACACCACATCTCACCAACTAAGATCATGATCGTATCTAGAGATAGGATCAATATTACTACATCTCTATACAAGGATCTGACCAAAACCATCACATTTCTTCTCAATGATATGACCTTCATAATGTTCATATCCCTCCACAGATATAATTCATATCATTTTAGATTTTTTCTTATGCTTTTGAGCATATCCCTCTCCCTCTCTCTTTCTTGCTATATATATATATATATATATTCCTCTCATGGAGGTTAAATGTAACATTCTCTTCTAATGTAAAAATTATCTTTTGATCTCCTCCTCTTATGGAGATTCTTTGTAATATTCTTTTCTAATACAATATTGTTAGCCTTCATGATTATTTTCTTATGTTCATTTTGGAATGTATGCATTCTATTATGTTATTTTATATGTTTTATATTATGTTATAGTTATCAATGTGATCAAAACAATAGACTATGGTTTTAATTCCTTCTTTTAAAATCCCACAATCTTTTATATATTTACGTTTAATTTATTATTTACATTATGTCATGCCTACATTGTGCTTTATAAATTCTACATCAATATATCAACTATATTTATGTAATATTAGCATCATAAGTTTTTGAGATGTAGCTAAGTCCTTTATCATAGTACAACAATGTCTTCCTTCTATTGTAGAAAAATCAAGTCACTATGCCCTAACTTTCAAAATATCACTCTAACTACAATTATAAGCTGCACTATTTGGATTTAGAAGTTGTCCCACATGGTTATCATCCTATACCCCATGATGCATGATTCATATTTCCCAAGGACTATAGTTCTTGGGTTAAAAGTTAAAATAGGTCATCCAAAAATTTTACTTATTTAATTGGTGAAGGAAGGACTACACTACAAGAAATGTTAAAATGTTATAACTATATCTTCAACCAATGAATCATAATGAGAGATTCGCTATAATAAGTGACACAATGGTTTCAACAACCATATTATTTTATAGATATTTTGGAGACCAATACTATGCTAGAATAAATTTCCCTTATAATATTCTCCAAATTTGAAATTCTCCAACTTTACCCCTTTTAGGGAACCAACTAATTTGATTTCAAGACAAAAAAAGACATGCCCATAGTATCTCATATTCCATTTGAACATGCACTTATGACCATAACACAATTATTTCACTCAATAGCTAACATTAGTAGGTAAAGATGATATTTTATCAACTCAATCCCCACAAGCCCTATAAAATAATTAGGTTCAATCCCAATATTCAAGAGTATTTATAACTTATTTTCTTGTAAGAGCATTGGAAAATTCCACTATATGTATATTACATAGGAGGAAGGTTTCCTTGTATACTATATAACATATATGCATACTAATTAAACAATAAATAGATAAAATCCATGTATTAAAAACACATCAATAAGTGGGAATGGATGTCTCTTACACTATAGTAACAACAAGAGGTATAAATATCTTGATTACATTATTGTGTCCAATACCTTTACTCTTATGATGAAGATCTATACGAAAGTAATATATGCAGATACTCAATTCCATTGTTCTTATTTTATCTTTTCTACTACTATGAATTATTAAAAAACAATGAGTATGAAAAATGTATACCTTATAATTAGAGGCATATACATTAAATTATAAAATAAATAGATGTAATTTTAAAAACTCTAATATGTATCTATACCTTTCTCATATTCATCCTCATACTCCTCTTGTCCATGATATTCTCTGAAAGAATGTTTAACTATTTAAAAATAATCACCTTAACCCATAAGTCATGGTTGTGTGGTCTATAGTTTCTAATGATATTAGTGGTCTAGAGGAAAAAGAATGTAAATACCATGCATACTCACACAAAACTTGGTGGATGACTATTGATGTTAATGGTGATGATGAGGAGATAATATTAATGAAAAATGCCAATAACCAAAGCTAATCCTAGGGATTATCTTATAATTATCATATATAGTTTTTTTTTTTCTTTCTTTGTGTTCTCAAAATGATTGTATCCATACAAATTTACCATTTTTAGTTTGTATTTAATATGGACAACATGTAAATAAAAGTTATGGAAAAGTAGGCTAAAATATAATTTATATAGGAATGATTGAAAAATAAATACACTTAACAAATAAATATATACTCCTTTCATTTTATAATTACTACATATTATACATACCTATAAATAAAATCAATTTTACACTAACCTCAATCAAAAAAATAAAATTAATTTTAATTCATATATACTTTAAACAAATTTTTTTTAATTTATAAATTTTAAAGAATGGGTAAAGAATGTTGAATTAATCACATAAAGTGTTTTCGATAAACACTAAGAAACAAATGTATAATATGGAAAGGAAATGAGTTAAACTAGACATCACCCTTGTTTAAAAATAACAATGTTAATAATGTTGTACGTTACAAAAATGAGGAAACATATGGTCATCTAATGTTTGAGTGAACATCTACATATTAGATTTGGGAGAGATGAATTTTAGATTATAAAATTTGAGTCAACAGTGTAGACTAATATTTGGAAAATATGGAAAAGGGATAAATTTAAATTTAAATATCTTCGTATGAGGTGGAAGCTTGTATTAAACTTTATTTTATGACAATTATGGCTTGAGAGAAATGACATTTTTTTTTTAGAGAAACCTTTTCATCCTTGGATGACATTTGGCAAGTTATTTGGAGCAAAGTCACAAAAACTATGATATTTAATGCTAAAAAATAAACTCAAGATGATATAGGGATGATGGAGAATGAAGCTAAAGTGTAGGAGAGGTAGGACAAAGGTAGTTGGAAAACACCCCTAGAAGGCAAGATTAAAATTAATATTGATGGAGTTGTAAAAGGTAATTCGTGTAGAGTTGGAATTGAAGTGATATGGTGGAATCATGTTGTGACAATAATCCAATGGGAACTATAGGGCTTGGGCAATGTCATAAACAATGAAGCAAAAAATTTAGATATTAAATCTACTTCTATTTGGACAATAAGACAAGGCTATGGAAAGATAATCATAGAAATAGATTCTCAAATCTTGGTAGGTGCTCTGGATTGTATAAGGAAATTTGCTTTGGAGATGTGGAGGTTGCGGATTCTTATCATTCAAATTGAGGAGTTGTGGAGAGAATTGGATGATGTGATCCCAATTTATGTGTGTAGAGCTTTGAATACGGTATCAAACTTCCAGGCTAACACAGGTGCTAAGAAGGAGATAGGGATTTAGTGGCATAGTGGCATGACTATTTTAGGTGAAAGGACTGAGTAGGTTGGTGAGAAAATCCAACATTTGACTAATTTGGACAACCAATGCAAACATATGGTTTAGGAGGTTTGGTTCCAATGCAAAAAAAAAAATAGTCTTGCAACCAGAAGTGGTTAGTTCTTAGGATCTTGTGCTTTAGAGTTATGAATTTTTTTTGGAAAGTTAAAAAGAGGAAATAGGTCCTCTTGTTGGCTAAGGCTGAAAAATCTTATTAACTTGTAAATAACTGTGTTCTAATATAATTAAAAAAATAAGGGTTGGTAAAGTGGTGACTAATAGTAGTTTATATCAGATGTTAGATTTTTTTCATTAAAGATACAACTTTGGATCTAAATATGCAACATCATAATTAAATAAATAATAGGGGTGTTCTAAAGTAGATGCAAGATCTTATTTTTATTAAGGATACAAGTCTAGTACAAGTTTATGTTTTATGTATATGTATAACATCTTATTAAAAAAATTAAAAAAACAAGTTTTATTACATTACATATTGGCATTATAATAGTTTGATTATTATTATATATAGATATCATTTGGTAAGATTCAAACCTTAATCTTACCAAACCTGAATTTCTCTTTAAAATTATAATGACTTTTAATTATAAAACTATATGTTTTATTGCATATGTTTCCATTTATTACTAAAATATAATATACAACTTTATTTTATTAAATTCAAACGTTAAACCTTTCAAGTAAAATCCACTTAGTACTTACCCCTTCCTCCTTGGGTCTTACCCGAAAGTGACATCCCTTCTAGGATATTTTCCAAAAAAACAAATCCCCATAGTCCTCTCAATTTAATTTAGTATACTAGTGATGATAATTTAATAGAATAGATGCATGCAAGATTCAATTTTATTAGGAAAACTTTGATAAGTTTACATACCATTTTTTATCATCTTTAAAAAAAAAAATCCCTTAGAAGTGTAGGTTCTATGTATGTGTAACATCATTGTTATATTAAAAAAATAGTAGCAATTGGCTTACGTGGGATGCAAGATTCCGTATCATTGTTTTTTCTGAAACCAATGCGTATGATCTTAATCCAATAAAATAAAATAAAAAATATTAAATGATAAACATCATAACTTGTACTCTATGCTTAGACACACTGAAAGTGGGTAGAATAAGAACTCTTCCAGGATGTCTATGACAATCCTGTTGAAAACTAATGAGAGTTGAAATAAAGAAAAAATGGAACAAATGCAGATAACAGAAATTAATGAACTTAGAATGCATAAAATACTTCAGTTTTTATTTATAAATGTAGTCTTACAATAACATAGTTTTTTACACTGCATGAGTGTTACCATTAATAACACAGCTAATGACTGTTACAATACAATACAATACCCAAGAACAGGGCATTCAACCTGTTACAACCAAAATTACAACCACAATAGATAGCCACTCCAGCATAACATAATTTATCCTTCTATCACAAACCTATAACTCAGCATAGTAAAAGGAAAAACTGGATAACTACAACATTCCTACCAGCATACCTTCTCTGGAGTAACAACCCCTAAAACTACAACCTAAAACCTCCGCCATTGTAGCCTATAAATGTGGGCTCTGACTTCTGCCACTACAACCTAGTGTTGATGTTAGTGCTAGCTATCTAGCAGTGTCAGTTTTGGGGATGGGGATAGAGTAGTGGCCACTAACAAAACAATCTCCCACTTGGAAACTACTCTAGCCAAGGTTGTAAGCCTACCTTAACTTGACACCAAGTGAAATTTTTGTGTAGCCAAAAAATTGGTTAATGCATCTGCAGTATTTCTTTCTGTCCTCACCTTGAGTAGCTCTACCTCTCATATTTCTACCACTTCTCTAATTAATTGAAACCTCACTCTAATGATTTTAGTCCTAGAGTGAAACTTGGGTATCACTACAAGATCAATTGCACTTTTATTGTTACACGAAAAGGGAATTTTCCCTTGCTCAAATCCCACATCCTCAGATAACAAATACAACCATATAGCTTCTTTGGATGCCTCTACAGTAGCAATGTACTCAAATTCAATTGTAGATTGGGCAACCACTTTTTACTTTTTACTTATCCAACTAACTACACCACCAAACAACATGAAGGTATATGCACTTGTGGACTTACCCTTATCCACATCTCCTCAAAAATATGAATCAATAAAACCTTGTAACTATTTGTTTCTGGTTGAGTCATAACAGATTACATAGTATTTTGTCCCTTGTAGATACCTCATCATCCTCTTAACATCAACACAATGTGGCTTACCTGTATTGGACATGAATCTACTTACAACACCCACTGCATGGACTAAATTAGGTCTTGTACATACCATTTCATACATGAGCTTTCCAACTGCACTTGCATATGGTACATGTGTCATTTCATCCTCTTCTTGCTTGTTCTTTGGACTCATTTCATTTGACAATTCCACTCCCACTTGATATGGAGTGTTCATAGGAGTGCTCTTATCCATGTTAAAGAGTTCAAATAGATCCACAATGTACTTTATTTTGATGATCCAAATTCTTATTATCATGTGGTCTCTCTTGACTTCAATACCCAAAAAATAATGCAATGGACCCAAGTATTTCATGTCAAATTTATTTTATAATTTAGATTTGTCCTTTTCACCAACTTATTTGAGTCACTAAGCAAAATAATATCATCAACATACAAGACCAAAATAATGAAGTGATTTACCTTTTGCATGAAGTAGATGTAATGATCTCCATCACTTCTTGTGAAACCATGTTCAATCACATGCTTGTCAAATTTGTGGTACCATTGTCTTGGGGATTGCTTTAAGCCATAGAGTTATTTCTTCAATTTCACACCAAGTTGCTACTCCCACTTGCTACAAACCCTTCTAGTTGTTACATATAAATATCCTCATTGAGATCACCATGAAGAAATGTTGTCTTCACATCCATTTGCTCAATTTCCCAATCATAGGTTGCTTCCATTGACAATAAAAATCTGATTGAAGCAAGTTTTACCACAAGAAATAAGGTTTCATTAAAGGCTATACCCTCTACTTGAGTATATCCTTTTTCCACTAGTCTTGCCTTATATCTTTCTATTGAACCATAAACTTTATACTTCCTTTTAAATATCCATTTACAACCAACTACTTTCCTATCCTTAGGCAATGGTTGCAAATCCAAGTCTGATTTTGTTCAAGTGATCTCATTTTTTTTTCCATAGCCTTTTTCCAGTGAATAGCTTCATCACTATTAAGATTATTTTTCACACTTTTTGGCTCATCACACATGGAAGGCAATGAAAAATAACTAAAATTATTTGGTTCATAGCCAAACCTATTAGGTGCTCTTCTTTGTCGAAGACTCCTCTTTGTCACTTGACCACTTTCTTCAAATTCTAATCCTCTGAGTTCTATCTCATTTCCCAGTTGTACATCATCATGAGTAAGCTTATTACTATATATAGAAGTATATTCTTTTTGTTGTACTTGCATTTCATCATTAGACCCACTTACAAGCAATTGCACCTCACATAATGGAGTTGAAATAGGAGTGACACTTGTATTTGGCAACTGCTACTGTAAATTTCTAGCCTGCTAATTTATTATTTCAAAATGCACTCCATGTTGTTCCTCATTTTCTTGAGTGTCCAAATTTGCTTGCTTTTCACTAGCACACTCTTCCTTGAATATTACATCTCAGTTGAATGCATGGCAATGTTCTAATGGGATCCATAGCTTGTATCCTTTGATTCCTTCACCATACCCAATAAAAATGTATTTCATAGACTTGTTGTCAAGCTTCATTCTATTCTCCTTAGGAACATGCATGTACAATTCACATCCAATGACTCTTAGATGTGCTATTGTGGGCTTCTTGCCACTCTAAGCCTCCCTCCCAAAATAGAGCTAGAAGACAAATTGTTCACTAAATTTATTGTATGTAAAGATTCAACCCAAAAATATGTTTTTAAGTATGCATCCTCTCTCATGCTCTTTTCCTTCTCCACTAAGGTTCTATTTAACATTTCTACAACACCATTTTCTTGTGGGGAGTATGGTGTAGTTTTATGCCTTGCAATGCCATGCAACCTACAAAATGCATCAAAATACTTGAAGCAATACTCACCTCCATTATTAGTCCTTACTGCCTTCACCTTCTTTCATGTTTGTCTTTCAACTTCATCCACAAAGGCTTTGAAGATATCCAAATCACTACTTTTCTATTTTATGATGTGTACCCATGAATTTCTTGAGAAGTCATCAATGAATGTGATGAAATATTTGGACCCCCCATGGAAGTCACTTCCATTGCTCCACATATATCATAATGTATTAATTCAAGAATTTATTTTCTCCTATAATCACTTGAATTAAATGAAACTCTTTTATGTTTTTCCATCACACATGCTTCACAAAAATCAAAGGAACCAAACTTCATACCTTCCAAACCTCGAACAGTTTTCTTGTTGCACATCTCATGCAGGATCTCCTCTCCAAGGTATGACATCCTCTTGTGACACAACATCGTTTATGACATATTTGGTGTATAGGATTTCCCACTCTTTGTTGAGCTTGTATTTGCACTACCAACATCAACAAGGACAGCATCTAACATGTATAATATTCCATGTCTTATATCTCTAGCCAAGACCATGTATCCATGAACTAACTTACATCCATATTTGCTAAAGAGAGTCTCAATTTAAGCTTTTGTAAGTTGGCATACTGAGAGTAAGTTTCATGTCAACCCTGGAATATGTCTTACATCTAGTATGGTTTTGATCCTTCCATCACTAAGCTTAACTCTTACACTAACTTTGCCAACAATTTCAGAGTGATGATTTTCACCAAGGAATACTTTGCCATAGTTACCTATTGCATAGTCCTTGAAACACTCTCTATGTGGTGTCATATGAAAGGATGCTCTAGAGTCTATGAACCATTCTTCATCTTGGAAATTCATTGTAAAACTTACAGTAATATACAACCCCCTTTCACTAGTTGTTGGAGCTGCCAAAGATTCTTCATTTTGCTTAGAAATATCAACCTTGCAATCAGTTTTCTTGTGCCCCTTTTGTTTGCATTTCCAAAAATCAATATCTTGCTTCTTTCCTTTGCTTAGAAATCTTCTTTTTAATTTGGACCTGTAGCTATTGTCATAGAATTTGTCCCCCTTTATTTATGTACTTCTTCCTCTATCCTTGACACCCAAAACTTCTGAGTTTTTGGTAGGTTCAGAAGTCCTTATTCTAGTTTCTTCTTGGAGCAGCTGACTAATGATCTCATCCTTATTGAGATTATCCACTTTTGTGCTCCTATTTATTGCTACAATTAGATTATCCCATGAGTTTAGTAAGTTGTAGAGAAATCAAATACATTGTTCATATTTTTTGATCTCATCACCAACTAATTTCAATTGATTTACTAGGGTGTTGAAGGTATTAATAAACTACATTTCCTCCATCAACCATATTTAATTGATAAAATTTATTTCTCAAAAATATTAAATTCATGAGAGATTTTGATTCATAGAGCTTGCCAATATTCTCCCAAAGTTGCCTTGTTGACTTTGCTTCAATAACATTCATCAAGACTGAATTTTCCAAGATCAAATCAATTAAGGCGATAGCTTTGTCATTCATATTATCCTAGTCATCTTGACTAATTTCTGTTGGCTTTGTCTCCTTGGTAATAGTCTCCTTCAAATCTCTTTCTATAAGGAGATATTCCATTTTAAGCTTCCACAAGTTAAAATTATGTTGACTGAACTTTTCAATGATAAATTTTTTGTGCTCCATTCTTTTCTCCAAAAAGTTACCATAGAATTCCCAAAAAATGTTCCTCACACCTATAGATTTTCCTCAATAGAGCAACACTCCCTATGTTGCTCCAAGATCTGATACCATTTTTTGAAAACAAATGAGATTTGAAACAAAGAAAATTTTGAACAAATGTAGACGACATAAATTATATGAACTCAACTTCAGTATTTATTTATAAATATATTCTCACAAAAACATGGTTGTTTACACTGCATGAGTTTTACCATTCATAACACAACCAATGGATGTTACAATACAATACAATATCCAAGAACAAGGTATTCAACCTGTTACAACCAAAATTACAACCACAACATACAACCACTCCAGTAGAACATAGAGTTTTCTCCCTCTGTCACAAAACTGCAACTTAGCACAATAAAAGGAAAAACTAGATAACTACAACATCCCTCCCAACCTACCTTCTCTAAAGTAACAACCCTTGCAACTATAGCCTAATACCTCTACCATTACAGCCTACAAATATGGGCTTTGACTTCTGCAATTGTAGCCTGTAAATGTGGGCTCTAACTTCTGCCACTACAACCTAGTGTTGGTGTCGGTATTGGCAAATCTAGTGGTATCAATGTTGGGGATATGGCCAAAGTAGTAACCACTAATCAAACACATCCCTCTGATATAAATATACTAGCAACTAGACCATCATTGTAGACAATCAAGGAAAATATTTATGAAAGGACTTCAATGTCATATATATTTATTTAAGAATACAAAATCAAGTTTATATGTGTTCAATAAAAAGTATTAATTATAAAAAGTTTATTCGCAGAAGAGCACAATACCTGGCATAGGTTGAATGCGGTGGAGGTATAGAGAATTAGTATGAAAGTTACCTATTTTAGTTATAGTGGTTTATTTTAAGTGTATTAATGTTTCAAATTTTTATTTTGAATGTTTCAAAAATTATTTTTGAAAAGTTATAAAAGTGAAAAATATCAAGAAGTTAGTTCGGAGTACAAAACATGAACTGAGCTAAATGGGAGTGCCCAACTAGTTAGTATGGAAGAAGTGTCATATTTAAAAGCCCTAGTAAGAAGTAAAGATTCCCCAAATAAAAATCAATATGTCTTACAGGTCTTTCTATAAACGATATCATTGAAGAGATTAATGAAAATGAAAAGTATTAGTGGAAATAAAAAAGAAAAAACGAAAAGAAAGCAAAACAAAAGAAAAAGAAATCATAAAATTATTGTTATAAGAAAACAAAACGAAATATAACAAGTATTAACAAGAAACAAGACTATCAAGTGATATTAGCTGGTTAGATTTCTTAATATATAAATCTTGTTAAGCAATACATGAATAATATTCAAGCTTTGTGGTAATACTACTATATGGTGATGATTATTGTTATAAGAAAACAAAACTAAATATAACAAGTATTAACAAGAAACAAGACTATCAAGTGATATTAGTTGGTTAGATTCCTTAATATATAAATCTTGTTAAGCAATAGATGAATAATATTCGAGCTTTGTGGTAATACCACTATATGGTGATGATGTAATAGACCTGAGACCATTTCAATCCCATATATAATATAAGTGGGACCTAATGGAAATATGACGTGGATCATGAAACCATAAGCCGCGTGAAAGAGGAGACAAACAAAATCTATGCCGCGTGAAAGAGGAGACAAGTGAATTCGAATAACAAAGGTTTTGATTTGTTGTACTTTTTATGTCGGCCTAAAATGTCGAAAGCCTTATCGAAATCAGGGGACGCATACACAGTCAAGTCAACAATTCCCTAACCTCGTGTTTTTTATATCTTAGCAGCGAACAATTCATAGCAACGAACAATAAACTCATATAGCTACAAAAGATAAAGATTTTAGGCAGCAATGTAAAAGGCGAAATCCATCCTCCTTTGGCGAAAGAAGAGAAAGGTTCGGAACTGCCTGAGATTTTTCATGTCCTTAAAAAGAAGAGAAATTATTAGAAGTGACAGAGAGAGATCTTCTTTAAAGAGGTTGCGATTTAGGGCTGGATATGGCTACTACAGAGAACAACTCGGGAGGAAACGTCAGCCCAAGAGATGTGGAGGGCGGTAGAATCGAAAGCCATGCTCCATCAACAGTGTCATCTTTGGTGTCAGTTGAATTTGTTAAGAAGGTCAATCCTACCCTTTGAATTGTATCTTTGAATCCCAATCCTCAATATCATTTTCATGGTTTCTAGTCTGGTTTTTACTAATGTTTTGTTTGCTTGTTTTTTTTTTTGAAATAGGTGGGAGCAGAATTCATAGGGACTTTCTTCATGATATTTGCAGGGTGCGGATCAGTTTTGATCGACAAGAAGACCGATGGCTCCATCACTCATCTTGGGGTGTCGCTTGTGTGGGGAATGGCGGTGATGATACTCGTCTACTCCCTTGGTCATATCTCAGGGGCTCATTTCAACCCTGCCGTGACAGTGGCCTTTTCAACCCTCAAGAAATTCCCATTGAATAACGTCTGTATCCTCGTCTATCTATATAATTTTTTTTGGCTTTAACATTTCCTGGTATGAATTGGATGGACTGAAAATGTTGAGATGGAATAACAGGTTCCGGGCTACATAACGGCTCAAGTTGCGGCGTCGATCGTTGCCGTCTTTGTCCTCCGTCTCATGTTCGGAAACATATCACATATGGCAGCAACCGTGCCTGCAGACACCGCCATCCAGTCCTTCGTCTTGGAGATCATCATTACGTTTCTGCTTATGTTTGTGGTCTGCGCAGTCGCTACCGATACTCGAGCGGTAAAGCATCGAATTCATCGGCATCGCCATTAAAATTGTTTTAAATGTATTCTCATATCCATATTCTTTCAATTCATACACAGGTTATATAAGAGAGTTCATACACATAGGTTATCAGATTTATTTAATCATTTTTTCCAATGACACTCTGCTTATAAAAATACAGTGTTTAACCTTACCCATCTTATACAATCTATTCCTTCCAAAATGTTTTTTTCTAAAACTCTTCTTAGAGGAGTTATCAAGGATTAGTCCATCGGTAAGATTTTGGGTACTTATCAACATGAGATCTAGGTTCAAACTTTAGGACATGCTTAATAAGAGCAAAAGTAGTAGTCTGAATTGAATCCGCGGAGTGTGCACCTGCTTAAGTGCTACCACAACTGCCGTACCAACCCTAAACCACGGGAGGTCTCACTCACTCCATTCCATGTTTACTGAAAAAAATCTGAAGTTATAGAAACAGTTTCAATGATTTTACCTGTGTTTGAAAACAGAAACTTTTAGAAAAATGTCTGACTCCGTATCTAATGTTACCCATTCCCTTAATATAAAAAATACTGTAGTTAACCCTTACTACCTGTGAATGATCTGTTTCGAAAAAAATACTGAAATTCTATTTTCAGATAAATATCTTGGTATTGTAAATTTTTTTAGTTATAAATATCTTGGTGTTTAACCTCTGTAAATTTTTTTTGTTTTTTTTTCTTTCTTAATAAATTGCATGTGTCCCATACGGAAGACCTGAAAGGAAATTCGGTGCAATTGAATATTATGTTGACGCAGATAGGGGAATTGGCAGGATTGGCAGTGGGAACCACGGTTGCAATGAACGTGATTGTGGCTGGGTATACAGACTGGTTCCTATTCTTCAATCATTCAATGATATTTTATTATTTCAAAACTATGGATTTAAAGTTTTTAATTTTAATTTTTTTAACTATTCTCCTTGCGCAGACCAATATCAGGGGCATCGATGAATCCTGCGAGGAGCATAGGGTCTGCAGTGGCCGGCAATGAATACAAGCACTTCTGGATATACGTGGTGGCTCCCATTGTGGGTGCGACAGCAGGCGCCTGGTCATATAACGCGGTCCGCTTGAGCGATAAGCCCGTGCGAGAGATTTCCAAAAGCGGGTCGTTGTTCAAAAGCCTCGGCCAGAGCCGGTCTTAAATCTAAATTTCTACCTTGTAATTACAAAATTCAATCACCTGGAGAGGAAGAGTGGTCTAAGTTGTATTTTTCATTATATTACACATTTAATTTTAATAAATTTGAAGTTTTTATATTATCTTATTTTAAATTAAATACTTTCAATTGTATTTAGCATCTTATTTTAATTATATAACCTTGAGTCCTATTTTCCATCATTTAATTTTTGTTTATATTTTAAATATTATTTTAATTTTTACTTTTATATAATTATAATACTTAACTCATAAAATTGGAAAGAGTCCTACTCTAACTTATCTATAAATAATGTTGTTTTAATATTAAATTTTTAAATTTAAAAAAAATAATATAATAAATAAAGTTAAAATTTATTGTCGAATGACATTTGGTGTAATGGTAGTTGCCTGGTTATTATCATCCATGTGGTTGTGAGGTCGATTCCTCTCGTATTTATAAATATTTGTAAACTATGTTCAATATAAAAAAAGTTAAAATTTATTTTTTAGTTGCCAAGATTACCAAAATGTTAGGTGATAACAACAGCACCTAAGCTTGTACAGTTTCCACGATTCTGGTTAACGTGGGATTCTGAGTAAACGTGAGATTCTGGATAATTGCCAGAGAAAACGTGGGCTTCTGGATAATTGCCAGAGAAAACGTGGGCTTCTGGATAATTGCCAGAATCTATTCTTGGTGAACAGCAAACATGAGTTCCGTGAACGATATCTTATATCAGTTTAAAAGTAAATCGCGGTATCTCTGAGGTGGTTCTTGGATGGAATTTATAAATCTTATTTTTTCAAAGTTGTTTTAATAAAGATGTTGTAATGGTAAAAGTTTTTTTTGAATTTAGCTAAAAACTTTTTCAGGGTCGTTTTGGTGGAGATACCACAATCAGGGGTTCTACATCATCAAAATTATCCCAAAGTATCTCAAAGTTCCATCAGCCCACGATAAGGGAGTTCTACACCGTCAAAATCATTTGGAAGTCACTGGTCCATGGCCCACAAGGGGGTTCTACACCGTCAAAATCATCCTGAAGCCATTGGCTCACAACCACATAAATCTACACCATCAAAATCATCCGGAAGCCACTGGCCCACGACCACAGGACTCTACACCGTCAAAATCGTCCAGAAGATACGCCCGACCCTTACAACACCAGCATGAATTTGAGTACCCTATGTGTGTTTGGTAGGGTAGAGTTTGGAACGAGGGACCTCCCTTGGAGAATTGTCTTACCCTTTCCAATTTACCTAGAGAACTAGAGTTTGTAATGGTAAAGATTACTAAGCTTTTTAAAAAGACTTAAATTCAATTTAAAGAAAAAGTGACCACTAATATTTCTTGTTTTTTAACTTAAAAAAAAAAATTAAATATCACCGTCATTCTATATTTTATATATATATATATATATTATCCTTATCCATATAAACAACTAAATAAAAAAAGTCAACAAATATTTATAATAATCTTCATTTGGTATCTTTATCCAAACAAATGCCACCAAAATGATTGTTGTACGGTAACCTATTCTAGAGTTTCTTGTTATTTGAGATTCAGATTGCCAAGTCAAAGTGGACACAATAGGCCTTAATAAAAAAGGCCAAAGTGGATAGGATATGTTTAAATTTTTTAATTATTGAACGATGGTGTTCTATTTTTTAATTTTTAATTATTCAACGATGGTGTTCTATTTTAGCTTATTTTCTTAAATTATTCTTTTGAATGGACTTTTTAATTGTGAACCTTCTTTACCTGCCAACTCCCATTCACACGTTGGCTTAGATATTTTAAAATTATTACAACTCCCATTCACACATTGACTTACCAAAATTATTATCAAATATAAATATATAAATATTTTTATATTTAATTATAATTTATTTATATATTTTCCCAGCTCAACAAGTTGTGACGGATGGAGCAGCAAGGAGGAGGAGCGAGAGGTCTAGGGGCATCAAACCCTAGGTGTGGGACTTCAGAGGGCAGATCAGCAGACGCGGCGGTGGGGGCTCGGCGAGATAGCGAGGCCCCCAGGCGGAGGATGTGGACAAGGAAGTTCTTTTGGAACCGGTCCAAGGGCGTTGGGCGGATGCGGTTGAAGATTTCTCTGAGGGGGACCAGGACTCTATGCGTCAGGATCAAAGGAAGAACCAAGAAGGAGACAAAGAGAAACCTGGCAACTGGAGACCTTCATATCTTAATGCTCTTCGCGGTAAGCAAAAATTATCCGACTCTTGTTTTAATCTAAAATCTCATCAATGGTAGGTTGCACGTCCCGAATTCCTTAGCTCAGCATGTGGCTATGGAGGGCGGAACATCTTTGGTGGCTAAATTTATGGGGGTGAGGCCAGACATGGAAGTCATAAGGAGATGGGCCATCCAAAAATGGCAACCAAGGGCCGGTATGATGATTAAGGCTTTACCCAAGAGTTTTCTTTTGGTGACATTTCAATGTGAACAGGACATGGAAAGGACTCTCCAAGGAGGTCCTTGGTTTTTTGGGAAAAGGGGCTTGTATCTCGAGCGTTGGTCCCCCGATTTCAACCCCCGGACTCAGGTGCTGGATTTGGCTCCTATTTGGGTTAAGATGCCAGGATTACCTCCGCTTTCTCGGAACGAACAAATATTGGTCGGGATAGCTACGGAGATTGGAGAACTAATAGCTATTGATCCTGCAACCTTGAGCAAAACAAGACTCCTGTCGGCTCGCATGTGTGTGTTGGCGGACCTGAGTAAAGAGCTCCCTAAATCCATTATTTTGTCGTCTATGTTTGGCCTTCATACTCAGGTATTTGAATATGAAAATATGTCTTTTAAGTGTAGTGTTTGTGGGAAGGTAGGGCACCGGGGTATCCACTTGCATTTCCAAGAACCAGCCCCCACTCCAAAATACTGATCCTCAAACCCAGAATAATATCCCTCCCCCGTAGATCTCCATTCCTACCCAACCTGGGCCTCAAGGACGTGGAGCTCAAAATCCGAATATCAGAGACCCTGTTCGCCCTATTGTAAGCAAGAGGCAACGTTTTAACCCTCCTCCCAAAAATTCCTATGCCCCAAAACCCTCTCACAGGGGAGCTGGTCCCTTTGATGGGAACCCTCAAGCTCAACCTGCTCCTAAGATGATACAGCAAGCCTCAGAGCCAAATAACAAAGGAAAGAACCCCATAGATCAACGCCCTGGGAAAAGTAAGTTTGATTGGGTGATACGGGAGGCCTATGGAGGCTCGGTGGAAGTGGTCCCATGTACTGCAGAGGAATTTATGGGAAGAAATTCCAAGGAGATCAACATCCCAGGTGGAGAACAGCTTTGATGCATTAAATCATTTGAAGGGAGATCGGATGGACGACCAAGAAGTGGAATCCGAGGTAGAGGAGACTCAAGAGAAGGATTTAGAGGAGAAAAATCGAAGGAAGGAGCAGGAAACTAATAATACGAGCAAGGATACTCGGGAGGAAGAGGTGAACCACCAAGATCGGTGTAACCCCAAAGCGAGGGAAAAAAGAATCTACTAATCAAGAAGCTAAGAGCACGGAATCATCTCCATTGTCAAAAAGACCAGTTAACCTGGAAAGCCAGATTGTTACCCCAAATACCAAGACTGACCTACCCAAGATGGTTACTAGAAGCCAAGTGAATCCTAAGGAACTTCAACCTAGAGCGGATGTATGGGGATATGGTTCGGTAGGAAGAGGGAAACCTAGCAATGCTGCCTTAAGGCAGAAAGAAGCGGAGCGAGGAGTGGCTGATGGCACTCAAGCAATATTGCTCTTTGGGGCGAAGGCTCGAGGATCCAAAGCCCATAAATGAAGATTCTTTCATGGAATATTCGTGGGAGTAATCCTGCAAAAATAAGAGCTTTGTATGCTCTTAGACAAGAACACAAACCGGATATGATTTTACTGGAAGAAACTAAAATGGAGGAGAGTAGAGTTATTCCTTTTAAGAATAGGACTTGGCGAGAAGTTGAAGTAGTAGGCCAAGAGGCCACCGGAACAAGCAGGAGGGTTCATTGGTTATGTGGAACAAAAATGTGATTGATAGTAGAGTGATTCGAATGTCTAGTTGGTTTATTTGTCTCTTATGTGTGGATAAAACCACGCGGGAAGAGTGGATCTTAACGAATGTATATGCTCCGGTTAGACAGAGGACCGAGAAGGGTTCTTTGGAGTCGACTAGCTGAATTGAGGGAGACGGTCCCCAACTACCCTTGGATTGTGGCGGGGGATTTCAATTGCTACCTTAATCCTGTAGATAAATTGGGGGGCTCTCAAAGAATAACTCCTGATATCTACGAGTTTAGAGATTTTGTTGAGCAACATGAGCTGATGGATGTGGACCTGCGTAGATTCTCCTATACATGGTCTAACAAAAGATTGAAGGAAAACCAAATTCAGATAAGATTAGATAGGTTTCTTCTTTCTCAAGAATGCCCGGAGAGGTTTGGGGACTCTTCATTAACGGCACTCCCAAGAATCGGGTCTGATCACAACCCAATTCTATGGGAAACAAGGGAGGACTCTAAGAAAAGATACATCAGACCCTTTCGATTCGAACTTATGTGGTTCCAACATCAGGATCTCAAGGATCTGGTTGCCCAATGGTGGGACAAAAAGTATAATGGTTCGAAACTGGCCCAAGTGGCATGTAAACTAAGGAATGTGAAGGCTAACATTAGAGAGTGGAACAAAACTTCCTTTGGCAATATTTTTGTTAAAAAGGCAGAACTAAAAGACAAGATCAATGAACTACAGGAGAAGTTGAAGTCAGAAGCGACTTACGGAGGATCCGAGAAACCGGGAGAGGGAGTCATTAGCCGAATACCACACGATGCTAGGATTTGAAGAAACCTTTTGGAGGCAGAAATCCGCATTGCGTTGGTTAAAGGAGGGTGACGAAATACAAAGTTCTTCCATGTCTCTACTCTTCGCCACAGGAGTACTAACAAAATTAAGGAGATCAAGATGGCCGATGGGTCTAACACCAAAGATATGGAAGACATAAGGAGGGAAGCGGTTGAGTACTTTAAATCGTTGCTAGAAGATGTAAATCCGACTATTGAAGAAGAGGACTCTCTGTTGGCAGCCATTCCACCCCTCATTAATCGATAATCTTAATGGATTCTTACTTAGTCCTTTCACAAAGGAGGAAATCAAGAAGGTCGTTTTTGACATGGATGGTAACGACTCCCCAGGACCGGATGGCTTCCCTGCAGCTTTCTTCCGGAAGTTTTGGGATATCCTAGGCAATGATGTAGTGGAAGCTATAATTGAGGCTCAAAAGGACATGGAAATCCCGGAAGGAGTTAATGCTACTTTTTTAGTCCTCATCCCTAAACTAGTGGGAGCAATGGAATTTTCCGAGTTTCGCCCTATCGGTTTATGTAACACTCGATGAAGATTCTCACAAAAACAATCGCCAATAGGTCGAAGGTTATCCTTCCTTTCATCATTGATATGAACCAAGGTGGCTTTGTGAAAGGGCGACAAATATTGGATGGTATCATCACAATTCATGAGGTTATTCATTCAATGGTGACTAGTAAGGAAGCGGGTATGTTACTAAAGCTTGATATGAATAAAGCCTACGACCGGGTCTCATGGCGGTTCCTCACCAAGATTTTGGGTAAGTTTGGTTTCTCGTCCCCGATGGATTAAGTTGATTTTTAGTTGTATCTCTACTACAAGATTTTCTCTCATGGTGAATGGGTCACCCTCCGGTTACTTTAAGAGTGAAAGGGGGTTGCAACAAGGAGATCCTTTGTCTCCATACTTGTTTATTATTTTAGCGGAAGCATTGGGTAGGAACATTTCAGCAGGGTGGCGAGATGGTCAATTGGAAGGTTTTAAACCAGCCTCAACAGCAGGGCCAGTGTCTCACCAACTGTTTGTGGATGATACAATCATTGTGTCCAAAGCCTCGGTGCCTCAAGCTAGGAAGTTGAAGAGAATTCTAACCAAGTATGAGACAGAAGCGGACGAGTACATAAACTATAAGAAGAGTAGCATCTATTTCTTTAACACGCCCGGTGGGAGGGAGGAAAGAATAGCTAACCTCTTCGGTTGTGGAAAGGAGCTTCTACCAAGCAACTTATCTAGGCATGCCTATGTTCGAAGGAAGAATGAAGGCTACTTTGTGGAACTCGGTCATTGACAGGATCTCCAAAAAGTTAGCGAGGGTGGAAGGGCAACCTTCTCGGCTCACGCGGAAAAGCCTTATTAGTTCAAACTACTTTTCAGAGCATTCCAATTTACTGCATGTCTCTATTTAGAATGCCTGCAAAGGTCCGAGCTACATTGGAGCTAATTCAACGCAACTTCTTGTGGTCAGGTTCAGAGGAGAGAAAGAGAATTTCATTGGTAGCATGGAATCAGGTGTGTGCAAGCAAGGATCAGGGGGGCCCGGGGCTAAAGAGAATGAAAGAATTGAATCAAGCTCTGATTGGCAAACAGGTATGGAGATTTATCAATAATGATCAATTGGGATGGGTAAAACTTCTTAAGGCAAAATATATCGAAATAATCGGGACTTCCTGAAAGTCGATAATCTCCCTAGAGGATCCTATTTTTGGAATTGTTTGCTCGAATGTCGGGAGGTAGTCAGGAAAGGCATCGGATGGAGAATTGGTAATGGAAGACAAGTGGACTTTTGGAAAGACCCGTGGTTGGAAGAGGCCCCTCTGAAAGATAACTTAGACCTTCAAGTCCTCCAACATAAACTTTCGAAGGAAATGGGAGGAAAAGTAGGGGATTTTATTCTCTGTAGCACAGGAAACTTCTTCTTGGAAGAAAATCACGAGTTCATAATCCGTCGGAGCAAGAGAAGGTGGCCCTAACCAAACTCAATGATGCTTTAAGGGTGTTCCCGATCATTCCCTGGGGAGGAAGAGACAAGGCGATTTGGGGCAAAACTACAAGTGGGATCTATTCAAGTAAAGCGCCTATAAGTTAATCCACTCGAGATTCAATGGTCGGACTCCGACTTCGTTATTTGGTTAAATAATTTAACCCCAAAAATAGCTTTCTTCTTTTGGTTGGCGGTTCAAAATAAGATCCCGACAACGAGATAATCCGCAAAGGAGAGGTTTCCAATTCATCAATCGATGTATCTTGTGTGAGAAAGCAATAGAATCGTAAGTCATATATTTCTAACTTGTGATTTTTCTTGTACGAGTCTTCCAAATGATCCTGTCCAAATTTCATATAGATTGGGTCTGTCCAAATAGCATGTCTGACTTCTGCATACAGTGGGCTTCCCCCTTCCGGGCAAAGCTTTTGACTTGGCTCGGGAAGCTCAGCTTACCCCATTTTTTATGGGGGATATGGAATGAGAGAAATAAGAGAGTATTTAAAGGACGTAAGAAAGATCCCAGGTTATGTGGCAATAAAATAATCAGAGCTTTGAAAGAAAACTGGAAAACTTTCTTCTTCAAAAATGAGACCATGTCTCTAAGGGAAAGGAGGATTTTGCGGAACTGGGGAGAGGAAATTCCAGACCTAGACATTACAACCAACCCACGGGATGGTGTCAAGTGGATACCCCCCACACAAAAGTGGGTTAAGTTTAATTTTGACGGGCAGCTAAAGGAAATCCGGGGCCTGCAGGAGCAGGAGGAGTTTTGAGAAATGAGGAAGGAAAAGTGGTCCTTGCCTTTGCGAAGCCTTTGGGAACTCAAACAAATCATTTTGCAGAAGCCCGAGCCTGCATGCAAGCAATGAGAATTGCCGGACTTGAGGGTTATAAGGAAGTTATCTTTGAAGGGGATTCGCTTAATATAATCAAGGCAATTAAGGAGGATAAAGACCCCAGCTGGACCATATTGGAGCTTATCCTAGAAGCAAAGATTCATAAATCTCATTTGGTTAATGCCCGAATCCAACACACCTTCAGAGAAGGGAACCGGGCGGCGGATCTAATGGCAAATATTGCGGTTTCTGTTGGGGAGATGCAAATTTGGAAGGATAACTTCCCTCAAGAACTATTGGTGTTGGTTGCTAGAGAAGAGCTAAGATCAAACCTCGTTAGAGCATCGGGAGATCGGAGGGGCTGATGATGAGTAATCCGACGGATGGAATTAGGCGGAAAAGGCATCCCATTTGTTGGGGCCTGGGAGGTGACAAGTGTACGATACGACAACCTAGTGTTAGTAAGTGCTAGGTGTTGTTTGGTTTTTGTTTTATCTCGAATAGTCAAGCGACAAGTATAGGACTGTGGACTCTAAGTATGGATTAATGTGAGTCTTAGAAAGATCCATTTTGTATTTTGATTATACGGGCTTGATGCTAGAACCAGCCCATTTTGACTTTGTAAAAGGTTTGTGGACCTTATAACCACCTCTACCTTATACCAAAAAAAAATAATTTATTTATATATATTTTTAATTATAATTTATATATATATATATATTATAATTTTTGTAATAAATTTATAATATGTAAGGGAGTTCGCATATATATTTATTTATTTTTAGTTAGTTTGTTGAATAGGTTCAAACCACAGGGACTGCAACCATCAAACCTATCTATCTTGTTAATTGTTGACCCAATGTGATATGGAGAGCATTGGTCAATCGAGTTTCGTACCATCATCGTTGGTGTGGCGCGCACTCAAAGGATTCAAAGCAGACTACTACCTTTGCAAACTGGCACCACCAAGGTTTGAACCCAGGTCTCTTCTCAATAAGTGCCCATCCAGACTAGCACTTACCAATCCACCTAGCCCTTGGAGCTAATGATGTATGGATGTTTTACTACAAATTAAATTTACTTTTGAGCTTTAAGAATATATAGTCCTAAAATGTATATGAATGATGGATGTTTAGTTGTTGTAGATGTTTAGTCAGAAATTGAATTTATCTTTGAACTTTAAGTTTTAATAAGCATATAGGTTTAAAATGTATATAAACTATGGATTTTTTACTAGAAATTGAATTTATATCTTAAATTCAAGTTTCGGTCAATATATAGGCCTATAATATATACAAGTGATAGATATTTAGTTGTCTTGATTTTTTTATTAGGTTATATGTGGTTTTTATTGGGGACCACTACCATTATTATACCATAATATTACATTTTTTTTTAGGTCAATTAAACCATATCTTGGATGTTTTTCTATTATAAATATTTTTCATATCTTTTTCTATCAAATATATTTATCATCTTTTTCAAAGTGCTATGTTTCCACAATCAGCTCCTTGACATCATTTTCATAAAGAGATAAAATATCACTTGGCCAAATACATTTTAAAATTTGAATTTTACCAAGATGAAGATTGATACCATTATTGGTTAAGTTATCTACTACCTAATTTCCTTCCTTCTCTATAAAAATGATCACATTTTCAAGATATTGCCTCCAATAATAAATGATGAACATGAAAAATAATATTATTTTTTATCCAATTTCCATATTCATTTTTTTTATAGTGTTAATGATAATTTGTGAATCCTCCTTAGTTGAAAGTTTCATATTTTTTCAATTGTAATTTCAATCCATGCAAGAAGTTCCCAAGACTTTGCATAGTTGTTTGTTGAAGTTCTATATGTTTCTTAGTAAAGAAAGGATAATTTTTATTTCATTATTTAAAAAACAACACCTTCACCAAATTTTCTTATATTTCCTTTAGAAGCATCATCAAAATTATGATTTTTGTTTTTAAAGAAGCACTTGTTATGAAACTTTATTCTTATCAACAAAAATCATTCATCAATATATAGAAATATCAAATCACTCATCCAGAAATAATTATCCACATAATGAGACAAAAATAGATAATACCCTTATGGTAGAGCAACACCAATAATACTCCTTAATGAAGGAAAACTCCATAAGATCTTCCAAAATGAGAGTGCCACTTAAAGAGGGTAAAGTATCATAAGCCACTTTATGGATAAATATGATTACAAATAATACTTCAAATGAATGATCTCCATCATTACAATGATAATATTCCTTCTTTATATATGCATCTTATAGACCCTCACCCCACTCATTATTATAATATAACATGATAATATAATAAACCATAGGTTATGTGTGGTCCATGACAACTATCCATAATACCATATACAATATAATATCTTATCCTTGTATACCTATTATTAGGTACCCTATCATTCCACCCTCACAAATATTTCATCTTCAAAATATGAGAAGAAGCTAAATAATATGATCTTCTAAACAATGTTTATAGCTAATACCAATCTTTATTATCCATCCATCCAAGTGAAATATTGATTGGTGATGGTCTTTAATGATGCCCAGCTACCTTTATGCCACTTGAATATTAGTAACTTCATTTTTGGCTCCATGCTTCTCTTGATCTACTATGATATTTTAAATGATTGGTCATGTTATTCCCCGATGCTACTACACCCATTTGAAATCTAGAATCACTATTCTTTTTCCCCCAAACACTGTCATACTTGATACCTTTCTAAATTCTTGTATGTAGATCCATAATAATAATGATACCTTGAGCCATACCTCCAAGATTTATGTCACTTAAGGTGTAGTGGGTAGCAATATTCTACAATATTAACTTGATATTTTGTTTTATTTTATTCTTTAGCATTGCATTTATCTATTTTAAATTCTACCTCATGCTTTTCTCTCTTATATCCTTTTGGCATTTCCTTGTGTGCTTCCATGAACTTTGCTATTGCCTGTACTATAGATATAATTTTTTATTCTTCTTTGGCTCCTTAACTTATACCTTTACCACAATTGCTTCCTTACTCCTTCAGCTAAGAAATATCCTATAGTGTTATCATATTTTTCCTATACCATAACTTCATAAAATTCTTTTACATATTATTGTTAACATTACCTAAAGAATACAACTAAGGATAACCAATAACTATAACCACATCATCCATATTAATAGCATGAAAATCTAAATGTAAAACATATTTATATTTGGTCATATTCAAATCTTAAAAAATCTAAACATTCTCACCATCAAGTTGTATGTCCTAAATTTTTGTTGCTTGAACCTGCAACCTCTTAGCCAAAGCACTATTAATGAAAGTATATCTACTATTAAGTTTAATGGAAATAATAACCTTTTTCTTTTAAATTCATATATGAACATGTAAAATAAAAAATTTAGATGCATTTAGATCCTTCTCTTGATTTTGTAAATTCAAAGATGTGACTTCTTCATTCTTCTCACCATCTTCTTTAAAATATTTCTCTTTCTTATCCTTAATTAATTTTATTTATTTATTTTAGTCTTCATTCTATTTCAAGAAAAATTCCCCCCTCCTTTTTAATTTCATTTCTCCCATTTTTGAGTCCATTGTAGTTTCTTTTTGAGGTCTTTGATGACATCCATCGATTTATCTATCTTTTTATCCCCTCCCTCAAGCTCTCTTTTTATTTTATTTTATTCTCTACGAAGCATGTTTATTTCTTCTACATAACCTTTGAGTGTATCCTTCAAACTAAATATCCTTTTAAATGGGTCCTAATGACTTAAGAATGCATGCTCCACTTCTCCCTAATTGTACCCATTATTTTTTTTAGCGTTAAAAATTAACAATCATATTTTACCTTATTTTTGCAAAAATATATTAAAGTGGAATTTTCAATAAGGATCAACAAAATATAAATAATTAAAATATGTCCACCATTTTATAGCATCAATATCATTTTTTTGAAAAAACTTTTAAAGTGCCATGAGATCACATCCACAAAAATGATAATGCAAACTAGAATATTACCAAAATATACATTTTTTGATTGATTTGAATTTAAAATTCCAAATAAATAATTATACCCAATAAATAATAGATGATTTGCTTACCCCAATTGAAAAACATCTAAAATTTTCTAATTACCCTTACTTTGGACGACTAAATTTAGAGGTTTGTGTCTCCCTCAATACTACTCAAATTCCTACATATAACCACTCATCTTAAAACTATCCATATTTTGAATAAAATGACATAACAATCATTTAATTTGGATAGCTAAGATGAAAAATATTTCAAATTTTATTTAGTTTTTTTAAATCACAATTTGAAAATTTACCACTACCCCTGTTCTAGATTATTGGCTCCACAAAGTTGTATCTCCTTCAATACTACTTGAATTCCTTCATATGACCATTCATTTTAAAGCCCTTAAAATTCAAAACAAATTGATTAAAGAATCATCTGAATCAGACAACTTTACACAAAGACATGGCTCCCAACAAATTAGATATTTTTTTGAAAATTATATAAAAAATAATTCCTACTTTTCCAAAATCATTTCTTTGATACCACTTGTTATGAAACTTTGATTCTCATTACTAGAAACCATTCCCCAATATGCAAAAATATTAGATTACTCATCCACAATTAATTATCCATAGTAATAATCCACATATTGAGAAAAATATAGTTAATACCTTTAGGGTAGGATAACACCATTAATACTCCTTAAGGAAGAAATAACCCCACAAGATCTTCCAAGATGAGAGCACCACTTAGAGAGGGTAAAATATCATAAGCCATTTCATGGGAAAAGACAATTACAAGTAATACTTCATATTATTATGATCTCCATGATGATTATAATGACAATATCCCTTCTTTATATACCCATATTATAAACCCTTATCCCACTCATTATTATAATATAATATAATATAATAATATAATATAATCAATCCTGGGTTATGTGTGGCACATTACAACCATCCATAATACCCATATACAATATAATATCATATCCTCATATACATATTCTTAGGCACCATAACATTTTTGATCAATTACAAACTATATTATATGAATTTTCATGTTGGTAATCCTTTGGGTAGGGTTTGCATATAAAATAATTTCATTGCATCAAGAGAACCTATATATTTTTGTAGTAATATTTTTTCAATTATTTCCTTGATCTATGAATAATCTCCATCCAAGTTTTCCCCATAAGTCCAAACTCATAAGTCTACAATTTTATAAGCTTTCTCCTCCAAAATTATTTTCTTTGCAAACCTTATCCTAGTTATAAAGAGGAAACCTAAATTTTTCCTCATATCATTTTCAAGGAAAGTATCTTTGAATTTGACCAAATTTTGACATTATTCCTACTAGAAATATTGAAAGAGACATCACATAAATAGGGATGGATTGCAATTTAGTCTTTATGAATTGTATCCTTCCTAACATGGTTAAGAATATACCTTTCCAACCTACAAAAAATCTTTCATTCTATCCAAACAAGAGACTCAAAGTTCCTTTTTATTCCTTTAAATTACAAAGGAATGCCTAAATACATCAATGAAATATTTTAAATTTTTGACCTTACAATATCCATAATAATTCATTGCAAATTGAAGGCAATGTTAAGAAAAAAATCCTATATTTTTTATTGGTAATGATCTATCCAACAACCCTCTCATAGAATGATAATATTTATTTAAAATTCAAGGCCTCACTGACTTAGGTATGAACCCCAAAGAAAAGTATCATCAACAAATTGGAGATGAGATTCAAAGGGATCATTTTTTGTAACCTGGATAACTTTGATTTTCTATCCCTTTTTTACTTTGAGAAATCTCTTCCTAATACCTCCACAATAATAATATATTGATAAGGAGATAGAGAATAAGCTTGGAAGATCCCTTAATATCTCTTAAAGTAATCAATAGTAGAACCATTAATCAAAATAGAATATTTTGTAGTGCTATAAAAACATTAAATCCATTCACACCAATTGTAGTAAAAATAAAACTTTTGATAATATAATTTAGAAATATCTAATAAACCCTATCATATGCTTTGTTCATATCTAGTTTCACAAGCATACTTGGTTTTTCATGGAATTGATAATATTTATAAAATCTTGTGTAATGATTACATCATCAAGAATTTGTTTACCATGAACAAAACCACCTTGTTCCTCTAAGGATATAATCTAGAATACCTTTCAACCTATTTTCCATAGTTTTAAAAATGATCTTGTAAAGTATATTACAAAGGATTATTGGATGAAAATTATCAAAATATTTTATCTTGTATTTCTTACGAACTAATGTTATAAAAGTGATATTGATCTCACATATTTTAGCCTTCCTTTTCTAGGCCTCTTCAACCACAACCAACATACCACTCTTTAATAAATCCTAATATGTTTAAAATAAAATTGTATAAAATACATCAAGGTCAAGTGCCTTGTTAAGATAGAAAGAGAAAATTATTTCATGTAGTTCCTCCATATATATCTTCTTCATCAAGATTTTATAATCGTCTTTATGTGATAATTGATGGAATATTTTGCAAAACCTTATCTTACCTAGTCTTCGATAAAATATTTTTGAAATCACTAATTGTTTGTTTCCTTATATATTCATCTTCCTTAGTAATTATTCTATTTGGAACTCAAATATTTTTGGTGTGATGAAAATAATTTTTTTTTTTGCTATAGCAAGTTTTTCTTTGTGTGTATTTATCTCTTTGAGCCATTTCTTCCTAGATTTTTAGAATGAATATGACTCATTTTTCAATACATTATGATAATAAGAAATTATTGTTTTTCTTTCACACAAGAATCCTAGTTCATTTCATTGATTTCTACTAACTCTTGTAAATTTTTGAGCTTGGTTTTAGTTTCTTTATTTTCTTTAAAAATGTTACAAAAATATTTTGTATTCCAAATATTCATATTATCCTTTAAATATTTAATCTTTTAAACAAATCTATACATATACAGTCCTTCAAAATTTGCTTCATTCTACCATAATATTACTATCTAGAAGAAATTAGGGTATTGGAGATACATAGACTAGAAGCAAAATAGATAAATCACATGTAAAAAAGAATGGGTCTATGATTTGATTCTACTTGAAATAAAATATATGAAGAGATTGTATATTCTATTCGCAACCATGTGTTGTATAACAATAATCTATCCAATATTTTTGCTATGAGTTTTCTCACAATATCTATTAGCCCGTGTACATTCAGAACTTGAGGAACTAATATCCCAAAAGTAGTTTGAATTGAAAAATTAAATAGAATCTTGCATTGATTTAGACCATATTGGAGTACCACCATTTTTTCCAAAGGACATAAGACTTTTTTGAAGTCTTTCCCAAGAGTCCATAGATCACAACTATGAATCATCATTATATTTGAAAAAATATGCTAAGGTCCTTCCAAAATATTTCACGAGTAAGTATAGTTAGAGAATATATATTTATAATCCCAACTTTGATGTGTCTCTTTCAAATAAAATAGTCTAGCAACCCAATTACTTTTTGCTTCTAATAATTATATGTCCCATTTGCATTTGTCTCATATTATTGTAATACTGCATTAAGCTTCTATAGAAGAAATTGCGATATGATCACCCATCTTGAAAAACCTTTTAAAAGCATATTTACATTCCTCACTAAGGACTATAAAAACCTATTAATTTCTTATTTGTACTCCTAATATTTCATAATAATATTTTCACCATCACTTTTTATTTATTAGTGGACTTAGCCCTAGTTCTTGTTAAAATTTGTGATATTTTATTTGGCGTCCCAGATCAATATCCCTTTGATTTTTTTTTTTTTTAGTTCTTTGATGTCCTTCCTCTATTTTTTCACTCCTCCCAACACTTTCATCTTAATCAATATATTATATGTTTCCATATTGCTCCTAATTACACTTATTTAGTAAAGATTTATGTTTCCCTAAAGAATTTAAAATGCAAGGAATAGCCTCATAAACACATTTTTCTTTATGGTGCCCTGAAAACTTGATATGAAATTATTATCATCATAGTTTGTTAGTATCATAATAAGTTGAGCGGTTGTAACCAATCAATGTAGGGTTCATGTGTTAACTATTAGTTATGATCTGTCGTAGATAGTTATTATCCCATTACAAGTTGTTATGCCATATTGGAACACCTTATGTTATTAAATAACATATATTCAATGAAGGGAATGTAAGAATCATTTCCCATTAGTGATATTAGAGAAAAATATTATAGGTATATTCAAATCTCCTTTTTATCCATTGGGTATTGATACCTTTCATAGGAAGAGCTCCAGGCTCTCCTCTTGCTTCAACATGGAGGAGCTCCAAAGCCCTCCATTAATAAATCTACATATGAATGTAATCAAAGCTCAAAATCTGAATCCCTATTACAAGAGACACTACTAGGAGCTTAGCATCAAGGCCTAGCTCAACTCTCAAATATTTAGGACCCAACATTCTAATATTTTTGTAAATTTTAACTTAATAATAAGAGTTTATAAAGAGCCATTTAATAATTGTCTATCCACAACATTGCCATCAACATCAAGAATATAAAATTCAAAAGTGATTTGATTGAAAAATCCTTACTCTATATTATCGAATTTCAATAAATCCAACCACATAAATCGACCATGGTGACATAGAAAAATTTGTTGTTTTTCTTCCAAATTGTATGGCAAGTTATTCCAATTAGATTACTAATGAGCTTTGCAAACATGGAGAGATAAATCACCTAGATATGCCACTAAATATGATTGAAATTCAACACATGCTAGAATAATTGACTAAATACAATGATTCAAATTTCCACATGGATCCAATTCCCCAAAAACTGAGAGCTCAAAAGCACATGATTAAAGTGGTCAAAGTTCCCTTTAGCTAATGCCTTTGAAGAAGAAAATAAAAAATATTTTTATATGAGCAGATATACAATTTCTCCACAATAATAGGGACAAAGAAGTATAAGATGTTTAGATAGGATATGGCCTTTTCTCATCCATGGAGAGCCTAGAGGCCATGTGGGAGACTATCATAGCCAAAACCAACACAACAAGATGCATGTATATGAGCATAGAAGCACCACTCAATAGTATACCAACTGGATAATGAACTTGCGATATCTATGAGGTGGTTCTTCACATATGAGGATGGAATTCATAAATTTTATTTTATTATGGTTTTTTTGGTAAGGATGTTGTAATGGTAAAAGTTATTAATTTTTTTTCAATAAATACTTAACTTTAATTTATGGGAAAGATAATCAATGATATATCTAACCATTTTCTAACCATTAAATATATATATATATTGGATGATCACCTTCATTTTATATATGTAATATCTTTATCCATATAAATACAACTTCTATAACTGAACAACTAAATAAAAAGAAAGTCAACAAACCTTTATAATAATCTTCATTTGATATCCTTATCCAAACAAATGCTACCAAACTGATAGGATATGTTTAAATTTTTAATTATTGAACGATGGTGTTCTATTTTATGTTTAAATTTTTAATTATTGAGGGATGGTGTTCTATTTTAGCTTATTTTCTTAAATTATTCTTTTGAATGGACTTTTTAATTGTGAACCTTCTTTACCTGCAAACAATAGACTTTTGGAAGGATCAGTGGGTGAGAGCTAAGGAGTTATCCCAGAATCCTCATTTGGCTAGGATTCAAGAGCATATGGAGCAGCATATTGGTAAGAAGGTTGCAAATTATATGTGGCAGGATATAAATATCAATAGGTGGAAACACATCAGAGTATAGGGTTTTGAAGTGGAGTCTGAAGAGCTTTATAACATTTTAACTCAACAAATTATTCCCTCTAGATAGGATGAAGATCACATTGTTTGGGCTGAGACTGAAAGTGGTGACTTCACAGTTAAGTCTGCAAATAATTTGCTTTTCAATGTGGAAGGTCAACAATTCCAACCGAGTTTGGTTTGGATCAAAGGCTTAATTCCTAAAATATCCTTTTTTTCATGGCTGGTGATTCAAGGAAAAATCCTCACTATGGATAATATGTTATCCAAAGGTATGGTTATTGCTAACCGTTGCTACATGTGTAGGGTAGGATGGGAGACAACCCAACACTTGTTTTTGGAGTGTCCGGTAGTGGAGTCCATCCTGGATGAACTTTTCCAAGCCTTTAGGATCTCGTGGGTTAAGTTTGATCTTATATCCGAAGTGTTTCATCAATGGCCTCAACCCTTTGTCAGCCTAAAACTTAAGTACCGATGGAAAATCTGTTGGCATCATTTTCTCTGGAAGATTTGGCTAGAAAGGAACCATAGAGCCTTTAAGTATATCATTCACAACCCAAAAACCATCCTCAACAGGATTATTGTCTTTGCGAAAGAAAACCTTAGCACCTTAGTGGATGAGAACCACTCAATTCTTCCCCAAGAAAAACAATTATCTCGGGACTCAGGTATTGAGGACAAACCTTCCATTCCTGTGCCCAATCCCAGAAATGGGATTTCTTGGGAGCCACCCCCCCAGGGTTAGTTTAAACTAAATTTTGATGGTGCAGCCAAGGAGAACCCGGGAAGAGCTAGAGCTGGAGTAATAATCAAGGATCATCAAGGAAATCTGGTCAAGGCCTTTGCTGAACCATTGGGAATCAGAACTAATAACGAAGCAGAAGCTAGATCCCTTTGGAGAGGGTTGTAATTAGCCCAAGAAACTCAAGGTAACTCGATGATTGAAGGTGATTCTATGAACATCATCAACCTATTAACCAATGGCAAAAAACCTCCATGGAGAATCGAGGGAGTCATCCATGAAGTGAGGATCCTTTTTGCGGTAAGACAAAACAGGAGGGCTCATCACGTGTACCATGAGGCCAACAAGTCAGCTGACAAATTAGCCAACATAGGTGTTTATGTTGGTAGTTTGGTGACATGGACACAAGGTGTGCCACGTGAAGTGGAAAAAATTATTAGTCATGAAAAAAAACCTACTCGTTAAGGAGAAAGATGAATGGGTGTTCTTTCCCCATGGAGCTGGTAATAACTATGGGGTTTCCCTCTAAATTATACCAAATTGTAAATGAAGGTAACAGGGTGTAAGCCTTGGAAGATTTTGACAGAGAATAGGAAATGGGCAAGCAACAGGTTTCACAAGTGCAAAGTTCCAAACTTCAATTCCTGTCAATGTAAGTAATGTTTACAGTTATGTTTAGGTATGAGTGTGCTTTGTTAGTAAGGTGTTGTAGGGGATTCAACACAATTTCTGGTAAGAAAGTTTCAAGGATGACTAGGATCTACAATCTCAGCAGAAGACTGGATATTGTAATAGGTTTTGGGTTAACCTGCAAAACCCGGTAATTAATGAAGATTTTTATTTACCAAAAAAAAACTCCCATTCAACATTGGATTACATATTTTAAACTAATTACAACTCCTATTCACACATTTACTTTAAAATTATAATATTAATATATATATATATATATATATATTTAAACATAATTTAAAAATAAATATATATTTTTATTATAATTTAAATATATAAATATATTTTTTTATTATAATTTTTTTAATAACATTACAATATGTAAGTCAATGTGTGAAGAGGAGTTGATATATATATATATATATATATATATATATAGGTTTAATATATATGAATGATGTATGAATGTTTTACCACAAATTAATTTTAGTTTTGATATTTAAGAATATATAGCCCTAAAATGTATATGAATTATGGATGTTTAGTTGTTGTAGATGTTTCGCTCTTCGCTTGCGTTGATACTTCTTATTTGTTTTTTTTGGTAATTAAGGGATTATATCATTAAAACCGGGTTTTAGAGGTTGACCCAAAACCTATTACAACATTCATCATAATACTATTAAGGATTGTATCCTTGCTGAGGACAGTATGTCCATCGGTCCTATTATCTTTCATAAAACTAATAGCCGAGAGGGCATACAACCTTTTACACATATTACCAGAAAAAATAAGCTTCTAACAGTTACACCCAACTGTTTTACATATATCTGATCTTCTAATCATGACAATAAACATAACTATTGCATATTTCAAACCAAAACAAAAAGGACTTTATCCTTAACACATAGATAAAAATAAAATTTTCGTCGGATGGATCAAAGCATAGAGAGATGGCAGGACGTTATTTCCAAACGAAAACCACATATGCTCGCACCTTTGCTAGCAAATAAAATTCAAAAATTTGGCAAGATTTTTATTAAACTTCGTGACTTTGCTCCTTCCTCTCTAGGTTCACGAATCTGTCATTCTTGGCAATAAGATTGGATAATTTTGACCACTTCACTTGGAGCCCCATGATCCCAAGTGACAATCCCGTCAACATCCACTCCTATGTTAGCCAACCTGTATGTTGCTTTATTGGCCTCCCAAAACACGTGGTGGGCCATTATTTCTCTCTTAGCATGATAAAATATCCTTACCTATTCCATGACAGTTTTGATTCGCCACAAAATATTTTTCTCATTACTTAGGAGGTTTATAATGTGCATTGAGTCACCTTAAATAATCAGTTTTCCCTCTATCTCCTGAGCCAACTGGAGACCTCTCCACAATGCTCTCGCATTTGCCTAATTATTTGTCCTTATCCCTAGCTGCTAGAAAAAAGCCTTGACCATTCTTCCTTCGTGGTCTCTGACTATTCCACCCACCCCTGCTTTTCTCGGGTTATCCTTTGTAGCCTCGTCAAAATTAAATTTGAGTCAACCAACCGGAGGCGCATACTACTTGACACCTATTCTAGGATTGGGTTTGTTAGGAGTGGGGTCTTCCATAAAGGTTAATTTCAAATATTGATCAATATGGGTCTCATTAGGAGGCAGAACATGGGCTTTAGGGGAAATAATACTAGCATTTTCTTTGGCAAAGGTGAGGATCCTAGAAATGATAGTGGGGGGATCATGGTTGGACTCGTGAAAAGCTCTATGATTACGCTCTAACCATACCTTCCAGAGAAAGTGGTGAATACAGACCTTCCACATGAACCTAAGTCTAGGGCTTATGAAAGGACTTGTCCATTGGTCAAAAAGTTCAACAATGGTAGCAAGTCTGGCCCAAGAAATACTAAAGGCTTGAAAAACTCCATATAGAATGCTCTGGGAAAAAGAACAATCCAAGAAAATGTGAAGGATGAATTCCCAATTGTTCCTACAGAGAAGACATCGGTTAGCAATAATCATACCTCTTAATCATGTTGTCGATGGTGAGTATTATTCCTCTTATTTGTCAAGGGTGAGTGTGGACTTGTATTTTATGAAATTTTTGGCTGAGTACTTTCTCTTGTTATATTAAATGTGATAATTTTATTTGGTGTTTGAATTTATGGTTATACTTATTGGGAAAGATTCTGACTTATATTTTATATTTTATTTGGAATGGGTAAATATGATTAATAGGTTTTTATGAATTAAAGTAGTACAGCTTTTATTTATTAAATCAGGAAGTGATTTATTTATACTAATTAGAGGTATGATATTCTATTTAGTGGAAGTAAAATAAAATGGCTTATTTTTATTATTTAGAGGTGTGAGATTCTATTTAGTGAAAATAAAACTATCTCTAATTTATTTTTATTAGTTAGAGATAGTGACTCTATTTAATGAAAGTAAAAGAAAATAGTTTATTTTTATTAATTAGATGTATGAGGCTCTATTTAGTGAAAGTAAAAGAAAACGATTAATTTTTATTAATTAGAAGCACGAGACTCTATTTAGTAAAAGTAAGGGAATTATGGTTTATTTTTATTAATTAGAGATATGGGATTCTATTTATTAAAAGTAAGGGAATTATGATTTATTTTTATTAATTAGAGGTGTGAGACTCCATTTAGTAAAAGTAAGAGAATTATGGTTTATTTTTATTTTTTTGATTGGTAGAAAGGGTTTCGAAAGGGTCCCTGAACCTTGAATAAGCTATGGTTTATTTTTATTAATTAGAGGTATGAGACTTTATTTAGTGAAAGTAAAAAAAATGATTTTTTATTAATTAGAGGTATGGGACATTATTTAGTGAGAGTAAAATTTATCTTTGAACATTAAATTTTCAATAAGTATATATGTTTAAAATGTATATAAATGATGTATCTTTTACTAGAAATTGAATTTATCTTTTAACTTCAAGTTTCAATCAATATATAGGCCTACAATATATACAAGTGATGGATATTTAGTTGTCTTGAATTTTTTAATAGGTTATATGTGGTTTCTATTGGGGACCACTACCATTAGATACCATAATATTACATTTGTTGTTAGGTCAATTAAACCATATCTTGGATGCCTTTCTATCATTAATATTTTTCATCTCTTTTTCTATCAAACATATTTTTCATTTTTCTCAAAGTGCTATGTTTCCACAATCAGATCCTTCACATCATTTTCATGAAGAGATAAAATATCACTTGGTAAAATACCTTTTAAAATTTGAATTTCACCAAGATGAGGATCGACACCATTTTTGCCTAAGTTATATTACCTGATTTCCTTCTCTATAGATATGCTCACATTTTCAAGAGATTACCTCCATTAATAAATGATGAACATCAATAATATTTTTTTTTTTATGCAATCCCCATATGCATTTTTGTTGATAGTGTTAATGATAATTTGTGAATCCTCCTTAGTTGAAAGTTTCATATTTTTTCAATTGTAATTTCAGTCCACGCAAGAAGCTCCCTAGCCTTTGCATAGTTGTTTGTTTAAGTTTTATATGTTTCTTAGTAAGCAAGGATATTTTTTATCTCATTATTTCAAAAACACCACCTTCACCAAATTTTCTTATATTTCCTTTAAAAGCATCATCAAAATTATGAACGATTTTTTTAAAAGAAGCACTTGTTATGAAACTTTATATTCATTAACAAAAATCGTTCATCAATATATAGAAATATCAAATCACTCATCCACAAATAATAATCCACAATAATAATCCACACAATGAGAAAAAAATAGATAATACCCTTAGGGTAGGGCAACACCAATAATACTCCTTAATGAAGGAAAACTCCACAAGATCTTCCAAAAAGAGAGTGTCACTTAGAGAGGGCAAAGTCTCATAAACCACTTCATGGGTAAATATGATTACATGTAATAATTCATATGAATTATCTCCATGATTACAATGAAAATATTCCTTATTTATATATCCATATTATAAACCCTCATCCCACTCATTATTATAATATAACATGACAATATAATCAACCCTAGATTATGTGTGGTCCATGCCAACTATCCATAATACCCATATACAATATAATATCTTATCCTTATATACCTAGTCTTAGGTACCATATCATTCCATACTCACAAATGTTTCATCTTCAAAATATGAGAAGAAACTAAATAATATGATCTTCTAAACAATGTTGATAGCTAATAATAATCTTGATCATCCATCCATCAAAGTGAAATCTTGATTGGTGGTGGTATTTGATGATGCCAAGCTACCATTATGTCACTTGAATATTAGTAACTTCTTTGTTGGCTCCATCCTTGTATTACTCTACTATGATGTTTTGAATGATTGGTCATACCATTCCCTGATGCTACTACACCTCTTTGAAATCTAAAATCACTATGATTTTTCTTCCAAACACTATCATACTTGATGCCTTTCTAACTCCTTGTACGTAGATCCATAATAATAGTGATACCCTAATCCATACCTCCAAGATTGATGTCACTTAAGGTGGTGTGGGTAGCAATATTCTACAACCTTAACTTGATATTTTTTTTTCTTTTATTCTTTAGCATTGTGTTTCTCTATTTTAAATTCTACCTCATGTTTTTCTCTTATGTCTTTTTGGCATGTTCACGTGTGCTTCTTCCATAAACTTTGCTATTGCTTAAATTATAGATTCAATTTTTTATTTTTCTTTTGTTGGCTCCTTAACTTATTCCTTTATCATAATTGCTTCCTTGCTCCTTAAGCTAATAAATATCCTATAGTGTTATCTTATTTTTACTATACCATAACTTCATAAAATTCTTTTACATATTATTGTTAACAATACCTAAAGAATACAACTAAGGATAAACAAGAATTATATCCACATCATCCATATTAATAGCATGAAAATCTAAATGTAAAACATATTATCCATGGTCATCTTCAAATCTTAAAAAATTTGAACATTCACATCATCAAGTTGTATGCCCTAAATTTTAATTGCTTGAACCTGCAACCTCTTAGCCAAAGCACTATTAATGAAATTATATATGTTATTAGGGTTAATGGAAATAATAACATTTTTTATTTTGAATTCATCTATGAACTTGTAAAATAGAAATTTTAGATGAATTTAGATCCTTATCTTGATTTTGTAAATTCAAATATGTGGCTTCCTCATTCTTGTCACCATCTTCCTTAATTTTTTTCTCTTTCTCATCCTTGATTAATTTTATTTATTTATTCTAGTTTTCATTCTATTTCTTTAAAAATTCCCATTCACTTTTAATTTCATTTCTCCCATTTTGAGTTCCTTATAGTTTATTTTTGAGGTCTTTGATGACATCCATCAAGTTATCTATCTTTTTATCTCTTCCCTCAAACACTCTTTTTAGTTTCTTTTGTTCTTTACGAAGCATGTTTATTTCTTCTGCATTACCTTTGAGTGTATCCTTCAAACTAGCTATATTTTTAAATGGGTCCTAATGATTTAAGAATGCATGCTCCACTTATCTCTAATTGTACCCATTATTATTCTTAGTCATAAATACTAACAAACATATTTTACCTTATTTTTCTAAAAATGTATTAAGGTGGAATTTTCAATAAAGATCAACAAAATATAAAGAATTAAAATATGTCCACGATTTTCTAGCATCAATATCATTTGTTTCATAAAAAATTAAAGTGCCATGAGATCACATCCACAAAAATGATAATGCAAACTAAGGTATTACAAAAATATACATCTCCTAATTGATTTGAAGTTAAAATTTCACATAAATAATTATACCCAAAAAATAATAGATGGGTTGCTTACCCCAACTGACAAATATCTAAAATTTTCCAATTGCCCTTACTTTGGATGACTGACTTCAGAGGGTTGTATCTCCCTCTATATTGCTCAAATTTTGACATTTGTCAACTCATTTTAAATCTATCCAATTTTTGAATAAAATGACATAAAAAACATTTAATTTGGATAGCTAAGTTGACAAATATATCAAATTTTATTTAGTTTTTTAAAATCACAATTTGAAAATTTACTCCTGCCCTTGTTCTAGATGACTAACTTCACAAAGTTGTATCTCCCTCAATACTACTTGAATTCCTTAATATGACCATTTATTGTAAATCCATTCAATTTCAAAACAAAATGGTTCAAGAATCATTCAAATCAGACAAATTTACACAAAGATATGGCTCCCAAAAAAATGAGATATTTTTTTAAATTTTTTTTTGCTATAATTCTGCAATCCATAAAAAATAATCCCTACTTTGGCAAAATCATAACTTTGATACCACTTGTTATAAAAATTTATTTTTAATTACTAGAAATCATTTCCCAATATGCAAAAATATTAAATTACTCATCCACAATTAATTATTGATAGTAATAATCCACATAATGAGAAAAATATAGTTAATACCCTTAGGGTAGGATAAGATAAATAATACTCCTTAAGGAAGGAATAACTCCACAAGATATCCTTGGATGAGAGTACAACTTAGAGAGGGAAAAGTATCATAAGCCATTTCATGGGAAAAGATAATTACAATTAATACTTCATATGATGATGATCTCCATGATGATTATGATGAAAATATCCCTTCTTTATATATCCATCTTATAAAACCTCATCCTACTCATTCATATAATATAATATAATCAAACATGTGATATGTGTGGCTCATTCCAATTATCTATAATACTCATATACAATACAATATCATATCCTCATATACCTATTCTTAGGTACCATAATATTTTTGATCAATTACAAACTATTTGATATGAAGTTTCATGTTGGTGATCCTTTGGGTAGGGTTTTTTTCTAAAATAATTTCATTGCATCAAGAGAAATTATATATTTTTGTAGTAACATTTTTTTTAATTCTTTCCTTGATCTATGAATAATCTCCACCCAAGCTTTTCCCATAAGCCCAAACTCATAAGTCTATAATTATGTAAGCCTTCTCCTCCAATATTCTTTCCTTTGCAAACCTTATCCCAGTTATAAAGATAAAACCTAAATTTTTCCTCATATCATTTTCAAAGAAAGTATCTTTAAATTTGATCAAATTTTGACATTATTCCTACTAGAAATATTGAAATATATATCATATAAATAGGGATGGATTGTAATTTAGTCTTTATGAATTGTAACCTTCCTACCATGGTTAATAATGTACCTTTCAAACCTACAAAAGGGCTTTCATTCTATCCAAATAATAGACTCAAAGCCTTTTTTATAATACAAAGGGATACCCAAGTCCATGAATGAAATATTTTCAATTTTAGACCTTAAAGTATCCATAATAATTCATTGCACATTGAGGGTAATGTTAAGAAAAATATCCTAGATTTTGTATTGTTAATGAACTATCTAGGAGACCATGATGTGGTATGCAATGACGAGCGGTTCTAAGGAACTAGAATTACTTCTGGATCCAATTTAGGGGGCTATTGGTCTGAAGAATGTGGTGTGGAGTTGGAATTTCATTGTACTTGGTGTGACCAAGAAAATATGAATGATTGATGAAATGAAATATTTGTATTAACCATATAGTTTAGGAACTATAGTTTAAATAGGTTACAAAATAGGTAATCAAACTGAATGAATAGGAGATCACGCAAAACAATCTGCCAAGAGGAAGAGAGTTTGGTTTAGAACTCTTCCACCTAGGATATTTAGGAAATTAACCATTAGATATTTTAGACAGTAAATATCTACATGGTAGAAGATAGAAAAGTAAATGTAATAATCTACCCAAGTAGTGTAATGCAATATACTACCTATTTTACCTAGTGGAGTAAAAGGGTAAATATCCCAAAGAATGGAATATTACTCTAACATCTCCCCTTATTACATTATTTGGGTAAAGTATATAACTGCCCCAATATAGTGGAAGGAAATGTCGATCTGCTGGTTCTTGCTCTGTCACAGTACTCTTGCTGCTTCTAAGCAAAAAGTGGGTCATTCCTCACTTTGTCTTCACACCAACGAATGTCCTTATAGTAATATCATCATCCAACCGAATTGCATGGGTAACCAGATGCTACAATCACTAGGTGTAGTAGAATAGATCACTTCATATGAGGTTCATTTAGTTACAATATGAGTTTGCAAAAGATAAGGTAGCTAAGGTGTCGGTCACTGTCGAAAATGCACCCTTATAAGTTCCCCCTTCTTGTTGCAAAACATGTTGTAATTAATTTTTAAAAGAAGTATGACTAAGGTGTCGGTCGTTGTCGAAAATGCACCCTTATAAGTCTTCTTCCTTTTTACAAAAATTTGTGAAGAAAATAAATGTATATTCCCCTTTAATTGCAAAAGATGTGCAACTTAAGAAGCTTTGTGAAGGATTTTACAAATATTGCCTCCTAGGCAATTTTACACCAGAAAATTCCCTCCTTTTGTTACAAGAACTTCAAACAATGAGAGTTTGCTATTTATGAAGCCTAAAAGAGGTACAAACACCCCTTCATTACAAGTACTTCAAACAAAAACTTATGCTATTTATGAAGCCTAAAAAGAGAGAGGAAATGGTGCTTTGCTTAAGGTGACAAAATGTGTTTTCCCTCTACAATATTGTCTTAGCAATGAGCACTCTATTTGCTCTCTTTGAACCAAAATCAGAATCCGAATGAGACACTTCACTAGAAATATGGCTTCTATGATGTGCCTTTGCCATTTTAGTTTTGCTTGTTTTGAAACCAACACTGAATGGTGTCATGGTTGTCATTTTTACAATTTGTGCAAAACTATGCTTTCTAGGCAATTTTATCAAAAAGTTCACCAAATCATCCTTCCTTATTGTAAGAACTTCAAGCATGATTGCTATTATGAAGTCTAAAAGAAAAGGTATAATTTTTATGACTTCTAATTTTATGATTGCCTTTACAAGTTTTAGTTCCCTCTTGTCAAAAATCTGTGTTTTGAAGGAAGAAAGGAATTATCCCCCCTTAGTGCAAAGGATTGCAACTTTTTAAGGTTCCTTATTTTCAAAAACTTGTTCTTTCTTTTTGATTACCCTAAAAGAGTACCAAAAGATAATTCACTCAAACAGATATTTAATGGCACCTGCCTGAAAATCCTCTTGAAGAGGAATAATCATTTTGAGGAAATTAAGCCAAACAAATAAGAGTGAATTAGGGGATTTGATTTAGGAGAGAATATCAATTAATTTTGGCTTTAAATTTGTGCAAGGATTTACACAAATTTGTGAAATTTTGGGGTTTAGTGTGTTCTTGATTCTATGACTTATAATTGCAAAAAGAAATAATGCAATAATCAAACAAGAATGCCCACAAAATTCTTATCACCTAGGTGTCGGATGCAATCGAAAATGCACCTAATTTTCCAATGAAGGTGTCGAGTAAAATCGAAAATGCACCTTTTTAATTTTTGCAACAAAATATTAATGTGTGTTGTGCAAAAAAAAATTGATATTTTTATGTCTCCTACTTTGTTTTACAATTTTGCAAAAGAAGTACAATATTGTCTTCCCCATTTTATTTTGCAAAATGAACAATATGAGCACTCCTTTCAAGACAAGTCGACACACGACCCGCGTTTGAAAGGCTTCCAGACCAGTCGACAAACGACTTGGTTTTGATGGGCCCAAGGTTACAATTTCTTCTCAATTTTTTCAAAAAAGAATGTGCAATTTTATGTCTTATATCCCCCCTCGAAGAAAACAAATGCACACTTTGCCTTTTGAATTTTACAAAAAAAATTTAGTCTCCTTGTCTAATTTGCAAAAAGAATTCAAGTTTGATCCTTTCTTGTATGCTAAATTAACAAGGTTGAGAAGAGTTTTTATGGATTTCTAATTTACAAGAAAAATAAGTGCTCTTCTATTTCTTATATCCCCTCTTGGAGAAAACAAAAGCTCCTTTTGATTTGATTGCAAAAATAGATCCTTAATTCTCTATTTTAATGCAAAATTTTAATAAATCTAATCATAATTTAATCAATAATAAAATTAATTTTGTAAAAAATCAATGTAATTTATGAAAAAAAAATTGATTTTATACAAAAGATATTAAAATTTTAAATAAAATGATTAAAAATAATTAAAAATTTACAAAAAAATTTAAATAAAAGGTTTTTGCACCGAAGGGACTCGAAACCCTGACCCCTCCCGCCGAGGGCCTTAGCCTGGCCCGATCAACCGGTTGGGCTAGAGGGCCCGACGTGAAGGGAAGGGAATGATATTCCCTTACCCTTCTTTCCTCGTGTGGGTGGGGAAAAATGTGGGAATTATCCCACATCTCCCGCGTGGGGTATTTTGTGGGGAATAAAACGACATTCAAGCCCTTAGCTTATTGACTGCCTTCGAGAAGTCACCCTCACCCTCACTTTGGTCACTGCCATGTGTCACGGCTGTCAAGCTACCACGTGTCACGGAAAGTCTGGTCAGGTGATGCGTGGCTATCTACCACGTGTCACCTAGTGTCATGTTCAATCTAGGTGGGGCATGGCCTGTCTGCCACCTATCGCCTTTGTTTCAGTCGAGTCTAGTGGATTTTTTCCATGTGTCTTGTCGAAGTTGGCTTGCCCTGTGTGCTGGCTTCGTCTAGGTTTCCAGTGTGTGAGGTTAGGTGGCTCGATCTGATTCGACCACATGTCTAGTTTAGGTGTCTTTGGGTGGCACCCGATGCGCTGCCTACCAGGAGTGTGAGGGCGCTCCTACCCTCGATGCACTCCCAGTCAGGGAGGCCACGTGGGAGTGTGAGGGTGCTCCTGCCCTCAACGTGTTCCTACTAGTCATCTATGGGGGTGTGGGCCTTGTGGGTCGACGCATTCCATGGGGACACGGGCCCTATGGGCTATCGTAGGCCTCGAGGATGCGATCCCTTATGCAAGTCCCTTGGGCCTATGAGCTCAAGGACGAAGCTCGATCATCGATGATAGCTGAGATCTATCGGGCGATCGGCTTCGTAAATGGAGCCTAGCCGAGGAGATTGACCTGGCCAGTCAAGCTCCTACTGCAGGCCCTCTCCTGCTCGCCTGTTGAGGTGGGGTAAGGTTGCCCAAAATGATTAGGAAATCTCCACCTCCTCTGCCTCTGGTATTAAATAAATAATTAATCAAACATTAGTAACTTTATGAAGATAGGAAAAATAAATTAAAGTCACCAAATGAAAACAATGCTTCCTCCTGTGCGATCACCTTTGCCTTCTCCAGTAGAATGAAGATGTCTCATTGCACTTCCTCACCTTGTATAGTGGAATGAAGTTTCATTGTGCTTCCTCCCTCTGGCTCCCTCCAGCTCTGATACCAATGTGACCAAGAAAATATGAATGATTGATGAAATGAAATATTTGTATTAACCATATAGTTTAGGAACTATAGTTTAAATAGGTTACAAAATAGGTAATCAAACTGAATGAACAGGAGATCACGCCAAACAATCTGCCAAGAGGAAGAGATTTTGGTTTAGAACTCTTCCACCTAGGATATTTAGGAAATTAACCATTAGATATTTTAGACAGTAAATATCTACATGGTAGAAGATAGAAAAGTAAATGTAATAATCTACCCAAGTAGTGTAATGCAATACACTACCTATTTTACCTAGTGGAGTAAAAGGGTAAATATCCCAAAGAATGGAATATTACTCTAACAGACAGTTGGTGAAACTTCTCGCATATTTAGCCCTTAGTTGTTTCCTTGTACCTCTTTGTTTATTGGGTTGCAATAGAAGGGGGAGTCTATGTTTGTTTGTCCTGCCTCTGTCGATGGCATAGCTACTACCATGGTTCTCCATGTATTGGATTCAGGGGAGTCCCCTACTTCCATTTTTTCCAAATCAATATTGAGATGTGGGTTGGATGGTGGTATGTGCAGTGGTCTGTACGGCGATTTGTGTTGTGGTTTGTGCGGTGGGCTATTTTTCTTGATTATTTCAATATGCTTTGGTTTGAAGTGTTGTTGGGTTTTGTCCCTAGTGGAAGCTTTATTCTTTTTCTTTTGGAAGGGACTTGAACCCATAGGCATTGGGGGTTCTTAGTTTCTAGTTTCCTGTGGGAATTTTTTTCCATAGGCATCTGGGTTCTGGGTCCCCCTCAAAACCCTGCTTTATTACCTCCAAGATTTTTTCTATGGAGGCTCATTTGTAGTGCTTTTGGTGGTAGGTGCCCTATCCCTACTCTGCTACTTTGGTTGAATATCCCTTATCAGATTTTAGGATAGTGGTCCGTGCTCAGTTTTTAGGGTAGTTATTTTTTGGACCTTGTATGTTCATGATATTGCCCTGTTCTAGATCTTTGTATGTTTGGTGGTTTTGGGATTGTATCCTTGGTGTTCATGGTTGGTTTTGAGTGTTGATTTTAGGGTAGTATGTTCTAAGCAAGATGCTTTTTATGGATCTGGTTTACTTGGTTTCAAGTTTTATTTTTTTGGTGGCTAATTTGGCTTGGTTCTCTGGTTTTCTTCTCTCATTTATTGAGAGATTTCCATATTCTCTAGCCATTTCAAGCGAGAGTTTTTAATTTTTAAACCTTTATCACTTTGTTCTTTGGTAGTCGGTTTCACTGGCTCGTGGGTTCCCGAGAAGTTTCTAATTTCTTTGTTCGGCTTGTGGGTTCCTGTGTGATTTATTATTTCTCGATCAAGTTCAAGCGAGAGTTTTTTAAATTTCAAATATTTACCGCTTGGTTTCTCGGTAGTTGGTTTCACCGTCTCGTGGGTTACTGAGTGGTTTCATTATTCTCTGTTTGACTCATGGGTTCTCAAGTGGTTTCATATTTCTCTATCTAGATCAAGCAGGAGCTTTTAAATTTCAAATCTTTGTCGCTTGGTTCCTCGGTTGGTGGTTTCACTAGTTTGCGGGTCCCTTTGATCCTGTACCTACCGATTATTTTACACATTTCAGATTTGATGTAATTTGTGGGATTTTTGTTCGGTATAGTTCCCCTTTGGATGTGGTTGTAATCCTTTGTATTATTTTTGTGGTTGAGCAAGTTTTTGTTTCTTTGGTTTTGGGCTCCTTTGGGAGTTGTTATAGGTTGTGGGACCCTTTAAAACCCTTTGTAATAGGTTGTGGGATCCTTTAAAACCCTATGTTTCTTAATAGTACTAAAAGAAAAAACTATCCAACAATCCTCTTATAGAATGATAATTTTGATTTTAACTCCATTGCCTCACTGACTGAGGGATGGACCGCCAAAAAAAGTATCATCACCAAATTGGAGATGAGATTCAAAGAGACCATTTTTTGTAACCTGAATAACGTTGATTTTCTATCCCTTTTTTCTTTGATAAATCTCTCCCGAATGCCTCCACAAAAATAATATATTGATAAGGAGACAATGGATCACCTTGGAAGAGCCCTCAAGATCTCTTAAAGTAATCAATAGTAGAACCATTAATCAAAATAGAACATTTTGCAGTGCTATAACAACTTTGAATCCATTCACATCAATTGTATTCAAAACCAAAATTTTCATAATATCATTTAGAAATCTCCAATAAACCCTATCATATGTTTTGTTCATATCTAGTTCCACAGGCATACTTTTGTTTTCATGTAATTGAAATAATTTACAACATCTTACATAATTATTACATCATAAAGAATTTGTTTACTATGAACAAAACCACCTTGCTCCTCTAAGGACATAATCTAGAATACATTTCAACCTATTTACCATAGTTTCATAAATGATCTTAGAAATCATATTACAAAGGATTTTTGCATGAAAATGATCAAAATATTTTATCTTGTATTTATTAGGAACTAATGTTATAAAAGTGATATGGTTCTCTCTTATTTTAGCTTCCCTTTTCCAGGCCTCTTCAACCCTAACCAACATACCACCCTTTAATAAATACAAATATGTTTGAAAGAAAATTATATGAAATCCATCAAGGTTAGGTCCCTTGTTAGGATAGAAAGATAAAATTATTTGATGTAACTCCTCCAAATATATCTTCTTCATCAAGCTCTTATTCTTGTCTTTATGTGATAATTTATGGAATATTTTGCAAAATCTTATCTTGCCTAGTCTTTGATAAAAATATTTTTGAATTCACTAATTGCTTGTTTCCTTATATCTTCTTCTTCCTTATTATTCTTCTATTTGGAGATAAAATATTTTTGGTGTGATGAAAAGAAAAAATATTTTATCTATAACATGATTCTTTTATTTTGTATTTATTTCTCCTTGAGCCATTTCTTCCTAAATTTTTGGAATCAATATGACTCATTTTTCAATATATTATGATAATAAGAAAGTATTTTTTCTTTCACACAATAATCCCATTCCATTCTATTCATTTATTTTAACTCTTATAAATTTTTGAGATTGGTTTTAGTTTCTTTATTTTATTTAAAAATGCTACCAGAATATTTGGCATTCCAAATCTTCATATTATTATTTAAACATTTCATCTTTTAAACAAATATATATATATATATATATATATATATATATATATATATATATATATATATGATCCTTCAACCCTTGCTTCATCCCACCATTATCCTTCAACATTTGCTTCTATTATCCCATGTACATTAAAAATTTGAATAACTAACATCTCAAAGGTAGTTTGAATTGACAAATGAAGCAAAACCTTACATTTATTTAAACCATCTTCGAGTACCACCCTTATTTTTGAAAGGATATAGGACTTTGTTGACGTATTTTCCAAGATCCCATAGATCACAACTATGAATCATCATTGTATTTGAAAAATATTCTAAGGTACTTCCAAAATCTTTCACAAGGAGTAAGTATAGTTAGAGAATATATATTTACAATCCCAAGTTTGATGTTTTTCTCTTCCGAAGAAAATAGACTAGCAACGGAATTAATTTTTGCTTATAATAATTATATGTCCCATTTGCATTTGTCCCATATTATTGTAATACTGCATGAGGCTTCTATAGAAGAAATTGCTAGACAATCACCCATATTGAAAATCCTTTTAAAAGCATATTTACATTCCTCATTAATTACTTTTGTTTCTTGTATTAAAATAAACTTAGGACTATAAAAACCTATTAATTTCTTAATGATATTTTTATGGGTCTTATTCATACTCCTAATATTTCATTATATCATTTTTATCATCACTTTTTATTTATTACTGGGCTTAGCCCTAGTTCTTGTTAACACTTGTGATATTTTTATTTGGCTTCATAGATCAATATCCCTTTGAGTTTATTTTTCTCTTTATTAATTCTTTTATGTCCTTCCTCTCTTTTTTCCATTCCTCCTAATACTTTAATATTAATGAATATATTATATTTTTTCATATTTCTCCTAATTACACTTATCTTTTAAATATTTATGTTTCCCTAAACAATTTGAAATGCAAGGAATAGCCTCATAAACACTTTTTTATTTATTGTACCCTAAAAACTTGATATAAAATTATTATTATCATAGTTTGTTAGTATCATAATAAATTGAGTGGTTGTAACCACTCAATGTAGGGTTCATGTGTTAACTATTAGTTATGATTTGTTGTAGGTAGTTATTATCCCATTACAAGTTGTTATGCCATATTTCAATACCTTATGTTATTAAATAACCTCTATTCAATGAAGGAAATATAAGAGCCATTTTCCATTAGTGGTATTAGACCAAAAATTTATAGATAGATTCAACTCCCCTTTTTATCCATTCGGTATTGATACATTTTATAGGAAGAGCACCAGGCTCTTCTCTTGCTTCAACTTGGAGGAGCTCCAAAGCACTCCATTAATAAATCTACATATGAATGTAATCAAATCTCAAGATTTGAAGCCCTATTACAAGAGACACTACTAGGAGCTTAGCATCAAGGCCTAGCTCAACTCTCAAATATTTAGGACCCAACATTCAAATATTTTTGTAGATTTTACCTTAATAAGAAGAGTTTCTCAAGAGCCATTCAATAATTTTCTATCCACACAATTATCATCAACATAAAGAACATAAAATTCAAAGGTGATTTGATTGAAATATCATTACTCTATATTATCTAATTTCAATAAATCCAACCACATAAATCAACCATGTTGACATAATAGAATTTGTTGCTTGTATTCCAAATTTTATGGCAAGTTATTCCAATTAGATGATCAATGGGATTTGCAAACATGGAGAGATAAATCACCTAGATATGCCACTAAATATGATTGAAATTCAACACACGCTAAAAGAATTGACTGAATCCAATGATTCAAATTTCCACTTAGACCCAAGTCTCCAACAAATGAGAGCTCAAAAGCACATGATTTAAGTGGTAAGAGAAAAATAAAAATAAAAAATCATATTATATGAGCAGATCTTCAATTTCTCCACAATAATAGACCAAAGAAGGATGAGGTGTTTAGATAGGATATGGCCTTTTCTCATCCATGGAGATCCTAGAGGCCATGTGGGAGACTATAATAGTGAACACCAACACAACAAGATGCATTCATATGAGCATGAATACACCACTCAATAGTCTACCAACTAGATAATGAACTCACCTACATAGGTCATTGACTTATTGATGCACATGCAAAAATGAGGTGAATTGCAAAGATGTTTGACATCATTTTGTTTGATATATAGTTTGGTACCCTATTTTCATCACTAATAGTAGTATAATTTTGATAAATTATTAGATATATTGTAGAGACATTTGTTTTACCAATTAGGATTTTTCAAAAATCTATTACATACAAGTGTTAGTCATTTGATTGGGATGATAAATAAACATTGAAAATAAAGAATATTCCCACCCTTAGCCATCGTATGTTATTTCAATTATGGATATTATCCATAAACTTAGTCAACTAACATCATCCTATTGGCTTGGTGCATTTTCTAGTTGAAGGTAACAACACATTAATCCCACATATATGGTGGAAGGACATTGATTTATCTTTAAAAAATTTAAAGTTAATTTGTTAATGTGAAATAATATGGTAGAGTGTTTCACCATAACACAAATATTTATTAAGAAACAAACATTTTACTAAAATATTCTCTTATGTGAATGAGATTTAACAGGAACTTGATTTCAAACTCATTATTTTTCTTGGCAAGACATTGTTGATTTCTTGTAATTTGAGGCACTTATTTTTTTGTGAGTATAGGATTATATATACTTGTTGAGAAGTTATTTTTAATATCGATCTAGTGGAATTAAATTTTCTAGTTTTATGAATATTGAACATGGCTAATAGTACAGAAAAATTTCTACTACCCAACTCCTAGCTATTGTGAGGGAATAATTATTTTTTTTGGGAAAATAAGCTCAAAAATAAATTTAAGTTTGAGGAAGTATGTGAAGTTGTAAATAGGTCCATCAACAATCTTGACACAAATGATGATGAACAAATAATGTTTGAAAATCGATAGAAAGAATCAATTTATCATAATGTTTAGTGTCTTTGATCAAGTTCAACCATTCATTCATGACTCAAACACATAGAAAAATATGTGAAACAAGCTCTAGATAATATTTGAGATAAAGAACAAGAACTAATTCTTGTTTCTTCAAAGTATTTTTCATTGTCCAAAAATGAAGTATGGCAAAAAACTTGAGTTATTCCTGAAATGAGTTGTAAAGTTGCATGCATCACTACAAACCTTGGAAGAAATGATTTTTGATGGCACATTTTTTTATATTATTTAATATCTCTTCCGTAAAAGAATAATGTGTTTGTGACAACCCTGAATGTCATTGAGAAAACACCAACTTTTAAAAAATTGATAAATCTACTTTAAAAAATGGAATCCTCTCTTATATCAAAATATGAGAATCATGTTCTTCTTTCAAATCAAAAGATAAAATAACCAGTAAAACAATAAGTAAATGACCTCATTAACACTTCCAACATCAAGAAAACAATTTTCACGTGTAAAATATGTGCATTTTATGGAAAAGAATGGTCACAAATTGAAGGAATTTTGGCACAATTATTTTAGAAATGAATACTCTTATTAAAAAATATTTCACAATAGAAGAATTCATCAATTGACAAGATAAATTCAAATTGAAAAAGGAATACAATACATCAACAACATGGTAATGTTGTCAAAGACGACCGCTTAATAGAAAAATAGTATGACCACTTAAAATAAGAAGAGGATGACCACTAAAGAGAAGAAGAGTATGATAACTCAAGAAAATAAGAGTATGAATATGTTGCTCATGTTAAACCAAGTCATCCTAAAGATATTTGATATGTTAATTCTAGAGCAACCAAATATATGATTGGTTGAAAATATCGGTTCTAGACTCTAGACTATTTCAATTATATAGGTCAAGTATCCCTAGGTGATGAAACATCTTGTGATATCAAAAACATAGGTGATGTTAATTTATGGCTTGTGTCACACACATGTAAGATACCATAAGTCTTGTAAATTTCATGAATCACAAATAATATGCTCTTTGTCAACCAATTACTCAACCATAATTCGAAGGTTGATTTTGATGAATGATAGGACTCCAAGGTGTGTCTAATTCTGAAAAGGATAGAAAATTTAAGATTATTTCACATGGTACAAGAATAAGATAAAATTATACATCATAATAATCAAACAATAATTACCAAATCTAACATTTTTGCATCACTCTAGAATAAATGATATGGTTATTTAAGTTTTGGCCATATTATTGCATTTCAAAAGAAGCACATAGTACGAGGTCTTCCTTCCTTAAATAAATCTACTAAAATTTGTCCTTGTTTCTTAACTACAAAGCAACATCAAGATCCATTTTATTCTTTATAATATTGAGCTAAAGGACCTCTTGATTTGGTTCATACTAACCTTTGTAGACCCATGTCCCCAATCTATAATGGCTTTTTATATTTTCAACTCTTTTTTGATGATAATACTCACAAAATGTGGGTATTCTTCTTACATTAAAAGTATGAAGCCTTTTAATACTTCAAAAAATCTTGGGGAATATTCCAAATAAATCTACCTTACAAATAAATCTACGATAGGACCAAGAACATATAGCATGGCTCATGAGGAGGTAAATGTAGACCTGATGAGTACTATAATACAAACTTTTGATTAATTCATAATTCAAGAAGCTTCTTCATTATATACCATGGAATGATGCTATGAACATTGAATATTATGAAGAACAAGAATTGGATGTTTGTTTATATCCCACTAAAAAATAAGTCCATTGCATGCAAATGGATTTTCAAGAACAAATATAAGTTAGATGTTAGTATTGATAAATACAAGGTGTAACTTTTTGGGAAGGCCTATGTGCAAAGGGAGGAAATTGACTATGAAGAAAAATGTGTACCTATAGCTAAAATAAAAACCATTATAATGATATTTGCTCTAGCTATGTAGTTCATATGGATAATTCATCATATGGACATCAAAAGGGACTTCCTCAATGGATACCTAAAGGAAGACATCTACATGACTAAAATAGAGGGATTTATCATATTAGTATAAGAAACAAAGGTGTGTAAATTGATTAAATCTATTTATGGTATCAAACAAGCTCCTTGAGTATGGTATATAAAAGTAGATGAATAGTTTGAAAATCATGGTTTCAATATAAGTCCATATGATCCAAATTTGTACTACAAATATCAAGGGGGGATGTTGTGATCATCATTGTATATGTATATAATTAAGTCATAATGGGTAGTTCTAATAAAATGATTCTTAAAATATATGATGAATTGAAAAACTCTTTTCATATGATCAATCTTGGATTATTGCACATTGCCTATGATTAGAGGTGTGGTAGACACATCACTACATATTTTTCTTACAAATAAAATATACCAAGACATGTTTTTTAAAATATCACATAAATTATTGTAAGCGCCTAATGACTCCTATGGAACAAGGGCTACAACTCTCATGATTTGGCTCCTCTCCACTAGTGAATGCTACTCTCTATCGACAGGTGGTTGGAAGTTTGATTTACCTAACATACACTAGGCAATATATCAAATTTATAGTAAATTACGTCTTATGACTCATGTAAGAACCAAACATTTATCATTAGAAGGCAAAAAAGAGGGTATTAAGTTATGTATATTGTATGATTGAGTATGGTATCGACTATAATAGGAGTGATTAGTTCTTCTTAACTAACTACACAAATGAAAATTATGTAGGATTTATTGATGATCAAAGATCCACTTCTAGTTAATATTGTTTTTAAAATCTAGACTTATATTATGGGGAAGTAAGAAACAATAAATATTTGCTCAATCATCCATACAAGTAGAATATCATGTTGTAGGAGGATCTATTTACAAGGTAATATGGTTGAAATATATTTTAGAAAGACAAGAGTACCACAAATTAAACCAACCATATACTATGACAATCAAGGTATTTTAAAAATTGTTCATAATCCAATGTTCTATAAGTGTATCAAACATAGTGAGGTTCAATGCCACTTCACATGTAAACATGTTCAACAACACAATATTTAAATAAAAAATGTCCCTGCTTAGGAACAACATGCAAACATCTTCACCAAGTCACTTGCACATGTTACGTTTGAGGTATTTTGAGATTTCATAGCCAAGAAAATCTAAAATATAATGTAATAAGGGATAAATTCTAGTATATTATTATCATCATAGTTTGTTAGCATCATCTATGTGTTAACTATTTATTATGGGTTGTTAAAAATAGTTTTTTATCATATTGCAAGTTGTTATGACATATTGAGCATACCTTATGTATGTAAATAACATCTTATTAATGAAGGATATTATTGAAGCATTTATATGAAAATATTAAAGTGTAACGGTGATCCTCCATAGTAATTACTTTCTTATGCTACCATGGGAACCCTAAATTTCCAAGGATATCATCCATATGTATATATTTATTATGTTGCCCTTAAAACTCTAAAGTGCAATTGATACTTTCACTTTTATTGAAAGGAGAATATTTTATGCTACTTGAGGAAAATGAATATGATTTACGTGAATTAACCTTGAACTTATTCACCTCATTAGATTTAAAATTTTCATCCTCATATTCCTTCACACCTTGAACACCCTCTATATTTGAATTTGTGCTTTGTACTTCCTCATCCCTTAAACTCTGAAATATTGAAATAGATATCATATAAATAGGGATGGATTGTAATTTAGTCTTTATGAATTGTAACCTTCCTACCATGGTTAATAATGTACCTTTCCAACCTATAAAAAGGTTTTAATTCTATACAAACAATAGAATCAAAGATTCTTTTTATTCCTTTATAATACAAATGAATACCCAAGTGCATCAATGAAATATTTCCAATTTTAGACCTTAAAGTATCCATAATAATTCATTGTAAATTGAGGGTAATGTTAAGGAACAAATTCCTATATTTTGTATTATTAATGAACTATCCAACAATCCTCTCATAGAATGATAATTTTTATTTAAACTCCATGGCCTCATTGACTAAGGGATGGACCCCAAACAAAAGTATCGTCACAAATTTGGATTTGGAGATGAGATTCAAGGAGATCATTTTTTGCAACCTGAGTAGCATTTTTTTTATCCCTTTTCCTTTGATAAATCTCTCCCTAATGCCTCCACAAGAATACTATATTGATAATGAGACAATGGATCACCTTGGAGGAGCCCTCAAGATATCTTAAATTAATCAATAGTAGAACCGTTAATCAAAATAGAACATTTTACAGTGCTATAACAACTTTGAATCCATTCACACCAATTGTCTTCAAAACTAAATGTTTCATAATATCATTTAGAAATCTCCAATAAATCCTATCATATACTTTTTTCATATCTAGTTTAACAAGCATACTTGTTTTTTCATGGAATTGATATAATTTATGGCATCTTGTGCAATGATTACATCATCAAGAATTTGTTTACCATGAATAAAATGAACTTGATCCTCTAAGGACATAATATAGAATACCTTTCAACCTATTTGCCATAGTTTTCAAAATGATCTTAGAAATCATATTACAAAGGATTATTGGATGAAAATTATCAGAATATTTAATATTGCATTTCTTAGGAACTAATATAAAAGTTATATTGTTCTCTTTTATTGTAGCCTTCCTTTTCTAGGAATCTTCAACCACAACCAACATACCACTCCTTAATAAATCCCAATATGTTTGAAAGAAAATTATATGAAATCCATAAATTTTAGGTGGCTTGTTAGGATAGAAAGATAAATGTATTTGATGTAGATCCTCCAAACATATCTTCTTCATCAAGATTTTATTCTTGTATTTATGTGATAATTTATGGAATATTTTACAAAATCTTATCTTGCCTAGTCTTTGATAAAACATTTTTTAATTCACTAATTTATTTTTTCCTTATATATTCTTCTTCCTTATTATTCTTCTATTTGGAGCTAAAATATTTTTGGTGTGATGAAAAGAAAAAATATTTTTGCTATAACATGATTTTTTTCTTTTGTATTTATATCTCCTTGAGCCATTTATTCCTAGATTTTTGAAATCAATATGACTCATTTTTCAATAAATTATGATAATAAGAAAGTATTTTTTTTTCTTTCACATAAGAATCCCATTCCATTCCATTGATTTCTTTTAACTCTTGTAATTTTTTTATATTTGTTTTAGTTTCTTTATTTTCTTTAAAAATGCTACCAAAAATTTGGCATTCCAAATCTTCATATTATCCTTTAAATATTTCATTTTTTTTTTTTTTTGATTGGTTGAAAGGGTGTTGAAAGGTCCTTGAACCTTGTACAAGTATTATTTATATGTTATCCAAACCGAACGAAGATGCCCAAGAGCTAAAGATCAAATAAAACACCAAACACCACAAGAAGAAAGGTGTCGTGATATCGCGACATGTTGCATTTTTGCGGTCCCAAGCATAGAGAAAAGGCAAGGAGGAAAAGGTGTCACGATATCATGACATGTTGCGCCATCACGACCAAGGGAGGAAAAGATGTCACGATATCGTGACAGGTTGCAATGTCGCTGCCAGAATAGAAGAAATGCCGCGATATCGCGACAAGTTGCGTCGTCGCGGCCAGAGGAAGAAAGGTGTCGCGATGTCGCGACAAGTTGTATCGTCGAGGCCAAAGAATAAAATATGTCACGATATCGCGAAAAGGTGTCGCAATATATATATATATATATATATATATATATATATATATATATATATATATATATATATATATATATATATATATATATATATATATATGATCCTTCAACATTTGCTTCATTCCATCATTACATTACTATATAAAATAAATTAGGCTCTTGGAGGTACATAGAATAGACGCAAAATGAATTTGGATTACCATTATTGGATAAATAACAAGCAAAAAAGAATGGATCTATGATCTTATCCTACTTGAAATAAAATATATGAAAGGATTGTACACTCTATTTGCAACCATGTGTTGGATAACAATAATCTATCCAATCTTTTTGGTATGATTTTTTCACTATATCTATTATCCCACGTACATTGAAAACTTGAAGAACTAACATCTCAAAGGTAGTTTGAATTGACAAATGAAGCAAAACCTTACATTTATTTAGACCATCTTGAAGTACCACCCTTCTTTTCGAAAGGAGATAGGACTTTTTTGAAGTCTTTCCCAAGATCCCATAGCTCACAACTATGAATCATCATTGTGTTTGAAAAAATATGCTAAGGTACTTCCAAAATATTTCACAAAAAGTAAGTATAGTTAGAGAATATATATTTATAATCCCAACTTTGATGTTTTTCTCTTTCAAACAAAATAGTCTAGCAACCCAATTAATTTTTGCTTCTAATTTCTTCTTTGTATTCTCTTATCTCAATTCACTTGCTTCTTTTACTAGATTTTCTAAGACCTATTTTATTCCAACTTACATATTTTTTCTTGGTCATACTACATATTTTCTTGTCATGCTTTGCATGGATTACTTGCCAAAGTTGCACTTTATATTTTGATTATAGTTTAGTTTTGCTTGACATCACATACTTGCACATGATTTCTTGTTTATATATATTTTTGGGACTTCACAATAACACAATAATGACATATAGTCATATTAACTCATATGAATTGCACTTACACTAGGTCACTGATGCTTAGTGAATCCCCAAACCTAGGGTATGCTTCTTTATCTTACCCACCAGGATGCTATGACTACCCTTCTTACATATAAGGGTAATTTTGTGCTAGTGGGATTTGTATATATCTGCATGCAACTACATCTATTGGTATAAAATATTCTTGGAACACCCTTTTCTCTTTTTCATCTCTAGCAATTTTATGTCTGGCTTTTACAAGGCATGAAATCGTGAATTCATGCTTTGCATTTATGAGCCAAGAATTTATAAAACCTTATTTTTAATTCCTATTTTTCTTTCTTTTCATATTGTTCTTTGATAGTAATTATAATTCACTAATATTTATTTATTAAGCATCATATTTGTTAACCTAATCATTAAAAAAAAAAAACACTACAATAACATTAACTCAATTTTACATGATTTTCTCACATATTTCATGGTTACTCTTCAAACTTGTATATACCTTATACACATATTGTACATACTTATATATATCTACTTCTATATTTTTGCATATACTTGTACATATTTTGTATATAGCACATACATACACATGTACCTTAACTAGTCACTTGTAAGCATATACCTTAACTAGTCACTTGCAAGCACACATGCTAATTAAGTATTGCTTTTATTTTGATTGTCCACTATAAATATACCTTAACTAGTCACCTGCAGTGATGTACCTTCATTGATCATTGACCAACTTAGGCCTCAATTGTCCACCAACCATTGTAAATATCTATATGGACCTTATGACCACTATATATATATATATATCAAGTCATATTTAGATCCCCAATATCTTGTTAGTCTCAAGACATTCTGGTCACATTAATATTTACTAATCTACGATGATACCAATGACATTACCGAAGAATATTTTTATTCTCTCGACCTGTTTATAACATCTTTTTCCTTATTTTCCTCCCTCTTGATTCTATCATGGAATTTATTCCATCACTTTTCTTCCTTAAATCTAATAATCTAGTAATCATAAATAAATTGCAAAACATATCAATCACAATCATTCATCATATTTTTTAATACAATAATAGAAATAAGCAACTTGATATTATTTATATCAAAGAGGAGAGTATATCTAATCTGATGCATTATTGTGGAATAATAAAAATTAAGCACACTCGACTATCCTCTAACGTCTAGCCCCTTGGAAGCATGCCACACTTAAAATTGACATGCCATCTCATCCCTCCCTAAGCTTACAAATCTAACTCACCTACTCCACTTGCTAGTGGTGGTCTAGGTGGTGGTATGTTCATGGATCAAAAAATGGTTTACATCCATTACTGGAATCTATTTTGTTACCAATGTGATGATGGTGGAGGCACTTTCTGGTCTATTAGGATGGACTAATAGTACATTGTCTAGTAGAATATCTCCCTCTATACTAGTGCCTATAGCTCCTCCCTTGTCCTCTATAGCTCCTCCTATAGTAGCTTGATTTCCTAATATTGTTGGCCACCTAAAATAATGGCCATACCCTCTCAATAGGTTTACTACCTCTCCTACTCTAACCAGACCATATCCCCTCTCAATCACTCTACCTCATCCATTGGCTAGTCATGCTCAACAATGATCTCATCAATGGCTCCCCTCAATCCTACGAGTCTTTAGGATTTATCCTTGTGAAGCAGGTTTAGTTCCTTTGGTAATTGGTCTATCTCTAATTGCATACCCTCCCTCTCTACCTCTAGGTCATCTTGAACCACTTTCCAGCTTAAACCATCCCCTATTTCCATGTGGTAAACTGCTATCACCTCCTCTTCCCTTATTGTAGTGTTAGTGATAGTGGCTAATGCTCTAATTACTATCACAACCTCTATCTTAACCTCCACCTACATCTTCCTAGGTTGTCTTCCATCCTCTGCTACCTCTCTATGGTCTATAAAGTAGCCTCTCAAAGTATCAATTGCATGCCTCTCTCTATCACTTGGCACCTTTGGAAGGGTATTGCTAGTGATATCCTCACTGGTATGATCCCATAATACCACCATTTGTATCCCAAGGCTACCCCAACATCATCCACCCTTGGGTTAATGTATAGTGTATCATCAATGTCTTCCTTCATATGTTTGGGTCAGGTCTCCTCCCAACTCTCATCAGGTCCCTATCCACCCATTGATACTAGTAGTTTTCCATATTTGGTATCTACTGTTGTATCCTAAACTACCTCTACACCTAGTCAAAATGGTGTAAATCCCATTCCTACTCTGTGATCACCCATATGATTCAATAGAACTATGCCAACTCAAAATTATCATGTACCTATCTAGGGTGTAGACACCATGATATCTATATTGTCTTCTAGTCTTGCAGCTCATCTACCACCCTCCTCTCCAATGCTATGTATCCCACAAATGTTTGGTACACCCTCTCAAAAAATTTTACCCACCTGTAAGTTTATGGTATCTCTAGACTCAAAAGTAACCTTAGTAATCCATATGGCTATCACATTGTTATGTGATCCCAACACTAGATATATAATAGGGTCATGAAATCAAAACCATGATTCCTCTTGTACATGATGTACAATTCTATATAATTAAGCCAAAACTAATAGTCCCCATGTGAACCACATTTTTTGATATCTCATATCAGTTATCACCTCTACCAAGTACCATGGCATGTTTGTCCTACTAGAATGGCACACCAATATTCCAACCACCATCCTATAGAGTATGTAGGTAAAATCTAAGATGTTGTATCTCTTGATCATCTCATCCACATGTAGTCCAATCTACGAGATCTCATCATATGGATCCTTTGATAATATTTATAGTGCCTCATGCAACATCAAGATCTTGTAAACCTCTCAAGCCCTAATCAAGATCCTAAAAATTTTCCATACATCCTCTATTGTGATGGTAATCTCTCTTATAGGTAACTAAAAGGTTGGGTACTCTAGGTAAGACCTCTTCATCAAGGCCATCAAGAGTGCTCTATCACACTCTACTCAAGGTATCTTTACTACATGTAGCATCCCCATTATCCTCAACACTATCCTATCTATTACTATAAGGTCCCTCAAGGACATATCCAACATCCATGGTCTCCACTCTTTGATCTCTATGACATCTAGCTATAAAACCACAAACAAAATTCTCATCAGTATCCATAATATCAAAATAAAATGATAATAAAAATAAAAACATTTATCATTTCTTATTTTTTAACAGACATTAATACACTATCACTCATATTTTCTATTCCTACATCCTCAATTCAACTCTTCTATATTTATTTCTCTCTCCTTTTCCTCTTTTACTTCTTTTATTTTCATCGTCCAGTATTTTCCCCCCATATTTCTAGCATGTGAAATTGTGAAGTCACAGTCAAAATTTGGGGACAATAAATTATTTTATCATAGTCATAATTTTTCATACCTTTATAAAATTTTTTGAAGCCCAATTATTTCATGTGAGGCCCACCAATTCATATCAAACTTCATGGTGATTTTACCAATAAACAAATGCAAAAACAAAATTCTAGCCTAAATCTAATTCCTAGTCCTAGCCTATCAGGAAATATTTAAATCTTACCCAAGCTAACTCCTTTGGTGTGCCTGCCTTATCCCTTGCAATGGTCGAATGGTATGTAGGAAGCATCATATTCTCTCTAGAGCTCCTATCTCGCATAGTGAAAATAATTTTATTTTTCACTCTCCCTTCCTTTTTATCCCTTTCTTTCTCTTTTTCCTTTCTCCTCTTATCCTTTTTTCCCTTCCATCATTCTTCCTTTTTCATTTTCAGTTTCCTCAAGTATATTTCATTCCCTTTGAAATTTGAAGGGGCACCCAAGCCCTTAGGGGCATTGATGACATCATTTCCTCATAAAATATGCAAAATATTTAAAGTGTTTAGAATCACACTATTTTTACACCATCCTTCCACCTAAAAATTCTACCCCTTTTAGTACCTACCTTTAAAACTTGAAGATATCTATAAATTTCTTTGATTCATTTATTGTATCATAAATGCATCAAAGAGGGATAAAAATATAAACATCAAAAAGTGACCTAACCAAATATGTTAATTTTCCTCTAGAAACCTAAGTGAACCTTCAAAGATGTTAAATATAATTTTTGTATCCTTCAACACTCCATTTTGAGATGTTTCTTAGTTTCGATTATTTCATCCTCTACTTTAATGGACCATGAAATATTGTTATCTCATTGTATACCTTTGTAGTATTAGATATTTTGTATCCCATGTTGATGGACCATAAAATCATGTTTTGCTCCTTTCCCATTTAGTTTTCAAGCAGAAAATTGGCACCACATGACTAGATCTACAATGGTTATATCAACAAATTTACGATTGAATATTATCGATCATAAAATCATGTCCTTGAGGATAAATCCAAAAATCTTGGATTCTTGACCCAACTAGTGATTTTGGTTAGTTGTGACCCTATCCCACAAATCTTCCTATCCCTATTACCAATTTCTAGGTACATCCACCATGCCTTAGTGGATTTAAAATTCAACCACCTTCACTTCCTTTCCATTAATATATTTTCCCTCTATCCATCCATCCTCCAAAACTCTATAAATAGAAGAATTGGCTTCCCATTTGCATAACACATTGTCATGGTAACAAAACTCTTACAAAATTATAGCTCAAAATCTATCAACTTACATTGGATACTTTGGAGAACATTTGGAGTATTTGTTTGGTTAAGTCTTAGAGTACCACTCCTATATTGGTTCTATATTTCTCCCTATATTTTCTTTCCCCTTTTGTAATTTATAATTTAACATAATTTTATAATTACATAAAATCTTCTCTCTAGATTTGAATTTACATTTCTATCCTAAACCTTTTTGCTTCCAAAATTTTTTGCAGTTGTAGGTTAGGCTTAGCTTGGCCTTCCTTCACTCCCCAACCCTTGAAGAATTCTTGTTTGAAAAAATCTAGCCTCAATCCTTCACACATAATAATTTCATGATTGGCCCATATCGATCATGATTTCATCACAAGTTAGAGAAGGATCAAATATTTCTTCTTATGTTGCTTCTTATTGCCTGTTATACCTTTTATCATACCCCTTTAGTGTCATAGATAGCTTCAAATCAAGTTTCATCATTCTTCTAACTCTCTATATTTTGATAGAGTGAATTCATGGTTTATTATTATAGGGCATGAATTCATCATGAGTCAAATAAGGACCAATTTTATTGTGCCTCATGCCCTTACTTTACCTACCCTCAGGTCCTTATCCCTTTGTTCATCCTTCTAAACCTCTTTTACTGAACCTTTTTCTTTTTGTTTTGGCTTCTAAGCTAACTATATAATTTCTTTATCAAGTCCTAATGATCGTGAATTCATGTAAATAGGCTTGAGAAAAAAATTCTACCTCTCATGTTTCACCTTGTTCCTTGTCCTCTTTCTAGCCTTTGCATCATTTATTTTGTTTACATCAACTCTATTTCTCTAGCCATACCTTTCCTATCACAATGTGCCTCTATAAAAATGAATTCATGGTCAATATTTATGGACCATGAAATCACTCTAACCACATATCTATAACTTTGAGTAATATATTATGTTTTTTGTCCCTTTTGCTTCATCAATGATTTTATGCTTGATCTCTAAGGAGTATGAATTTGTCCCTACAAGTAAAATGTGATTTACTTTATACATTTATTTTTATCAACTAAAAGGACCAAGGGGATCTAACTACCCATACTACGAGCCCTACCTCCTTAGTGACCAAATATGATCCTCAAATGTTGATCATCATTTTTCAAGTTTGATATTTTGTAGGTTCTATGAATTTGGGGTTGTTTACAGGCACAAAAATATATTTGCAATAATTGTTTCCAAGGTGTGAAATCATGTCAACCACCGATCTAGGTAAGCACTCTTGGTAATCTTATTAGGCATCTCTCCAAATTTTATTATCTGTTATGTTTTACCTTTGCTATTTTTTTGTTAGCACATTAATTAGAAAAGACCTAAAAGGAATATTAATTTCTTTTAGTTTTAATTCACTAATAAGGGGAAATCAAGGAACCTATTCACTTGATTTGTTTATTTCTTCTCCCCCTTTACTCAGGAACTTAAATCTAAAATACATGTAGCTTATGCATTTAGGTCAAATTATTTATGCATCTTTCTTACCCCTTTATAAGAGATAAAGATTTAATTTTTGTACCTTAAGGTTAGTTTTCATACACAGAGAAGAATCATCCTATGTTAGTTTTGTCTTATCGCATATCTTTTTTACTTGCATCCTAGTTAGATAGTACTCTTAATTATTTGGCTTAGATCTCAGAACCCAAACTTGGGTGTTTGTTTAATTTACACATAAAACATGATAAAAATACTTGGAGTGAGTCTTAAAAAACACTTTTGGTGAACCTCTCAAACCCAAAATGCACAAGTTGAGGTTAGGATAACATCACAAGGATCTTAGCCCCCATGGATTAGCTAGTATATTCATGGGTACCTCCTCACATTTTCCTACAAATAATACATGGTAACCTACAAAAGCAGTCAATGCATTAAAAGCAGAAGTGAGAGGAGCCATACTGGGAGAAATTGTTTTGCCAAGTGATATTATTTTCTCATGCTTAGACTCACGGAATTCCTAGAAAGGGTAGACGGTAATGAAAAATATGAGAAAGTGTCCAAGGACTCAAAACATGTAGCATTAATAATTCTGAATCTGAAGATCTTAAAAGGACAACAAACTTAGACAGCACATGATGCAACATCAGAAGTAGCAGGCACCTTGAATTCTATACATACATTGTAGAGAAAAAACCCTCTCCTTTTAATCAACATATATGAGTAGTGTTAGCTTTATAAAGGATCAACAAATTTGCAATTGTATACATTTGTAGGATTTTCCTTAATTTATTTTTGTAAAAGCTGTAAACTTGTAGGTAATCTCGAACCCCCACTTCTAACACAATCTATACGAAATCTTGTTTTCATATATATACACACACACGAGAGCTCGTGTATATTTTTGGTATAACCATTTGTGACCTCTTGCAGACCTATTTCTATGTGTATTTGTTTGTCTATGACCTTTTGCTTAATTTTATATGTTATTATGTATGTGTGTGAGGGTCCTACATCTATTTTTATATTGAGTCAATTGCTTGGCTCCCTAGTGATACCTACCTTCTTATGCATACATGTAACTGGTAATTCTCATCTATGCTTCTCTATCTCAAGGATAGGAAGTGTTTACTATTGGAAACTAGCATTCATGCCTATCTTTGTAGGAATATCTTAGCAAATATTTTGGTGCATTGCATCCTTTTATTTTGTTGAGTTGTATTTTACATTTTAATATCTTGCATTCCTTTCCTTATTTGTTGATCACAAATTTTCATTGAATATCACACCCTAATAAGTAGTAAATCTTGTAAAAACTCTTGGAGGTCCCCAATTGAGCCAAAATCTATGCTCCCAATTGTTGCCTTGTTGTGTAACTCCCTATGAGGTATGATTATACTTATTAGGTATAATCTAAGATGATAAAATCTTCCTTTAAATCTCCTTATAAACTTCTAGGTTTTTATTTTTTACTTCTAGCCCAGTCTAGTTTATCACAAAAGGTTGACCATCTTCTCTTGAAGCCTCCATGGAAAATTTAACCAACCTTATTCTCCAAGAAAATGGGCAAGAAGAAAAATCAAGACCCATAAGAGATTCTAAAGAAAAATGCCTTGTGCAACTACCATCTCCTTTATAAATAAGAGAAGAGAAAACTCTCCATGGAATCCTTGTCTAAGCTCTTTCTCTCATGATCCAACTCTTATCCACTATGAAAATAATCTTCACCAAAATATCATCCAAGGAAAGAGGAAATATTACTCTACAAAATGCTCAATAAACATGGAAGACAATGCTTTCATTATCTTAGGAAAGGAGATTCTTCACAATGGAATGGCCCTAGGATAAAACCTTAACCCTTTGTGTCAATAAAAATTATAAAATAATATGAATCCTAAGATCACATGTCATGGGGGAAGTGCTAATTTTTTTAGAGACTGACCTTAATTCTAAGTAATCAACTCATACATAGTCAAATACCAAAAAAATTCATGGATATAGGTGGTACCAAGCCTCAAAATGCTCTATATGGTGGCAAAAGGAGTTTCCCTCCTTGGTTTATATTTTATTTTAAATAAAATATTTTATACCATACACAAAATATTTCCTTATCCACCTCAAACCTTTAACATAACTCATTTTATACTTTTAAAAATAATTTATGCAAAAAAAGTAATACAATAAACAAGATATACATGTATTTATTTTAAACTAAGAATCATATCTAGATATAATTGCAACTAATTTGCTATGTGTTTGTACATTTTCACTTTTGCATTCATCAATGTTACACTTCAGTTTACTCTTATATTGATGATATCCTCTCTCCCTTATTTAGGTAGTCTAACATGTCCACAATGACATTAAAAAAAATGGCCAATTTGCCAGAGTCAAAATATTCATGTTAACATAATAAAAATTAAATCATTTAAATTAGACATTATTGTTTGACTAGGGAATTGTCCCAACTTTTTATGGAGATTTTGTGCCCCCAATTAAATTTTCAACAAAATTTGAAGGGATTGCCAATGTCTTCTCCCAACCTCTAGATTTAGGTTGACTCCCCATTATCCCCATAGAAAATATTTTATACTAAATCTAAATTAAATTGCATGAAAAAAATTATGGAAAGGGAAATAAATAAAAGTAAAGTGTGGAAATAAGATTGCTTTTAGGAAGTTTAAGAGTGCAAGAGATTTAACCAGATAAGATCATCCAACCATAGTTAGGAGAGTGTGTGCTTAATTAATGCATGGAAATTCAAATAACATTAATATCCACCAATTCATTAGATTATGAAATTGATAAGAAAATGACAAGATGAAATAGAAGGGTCAAATCACAACCATCGTGCACTCAATGAACCAAAAGGATAGTGTCATTAATGGAATGTCTAAAGACTTACCAATTTCTTAAAACCTCAAAAGTACAAAGCACAATATGGGTTTCATAGAGTGTAAGCTCTAAAGTCTCATGACCTAAATATAATTACAATGAGGGCCCTAGGGCCTTATTTATAGTATAATTTTACCCCTAAGTTACTTAGGGTGAGAAATTTTAGAAGAGTTATTAAAACAGGATAGATGCCAAAGGTAGTTGGAACATCCCACATAGAGATGGACCTTGTGATTTTTATTTTTATAAAATAACAAGGATTATATGGTTGCTCTATTTAAGTCAATCAACTCTATATAAATAATACTTTTGTATAATAAAATAGAATATTGAATTACAAAAATTAGAATTAGAATGCCATAATCCTAAGTGATTGGTGGAGCCATGATGTGGTCAAACTTACACTTTTCTAGGATCTATGTTGTAAGAAAGTGGATAGACTTTACAAGAAAAACTACCCATGAACTCCATTTCCTTACTATGACATGAATGAGAGGATCATTTACACTCCTATTTTCACACAATATTAACAAACTAATGAAACTAGTGTCCAAGTTATGATACTATATTATAATTCAATAGGGAAGATAATTTTTTCTTAAAATAACCTTATGGAAACTTTGATATAAAAAAAACTTATTAGTGGATAGAGGTATTTACATTATAATATGGTTATCGTCATTGGTGATAGACCTATACTCAAGAGGGGACTCAAAAGGGATAAAAAAAATTTGGATGCCCATCATTCAAAAATATCTTGCATCCACGTTGAGTTAATATGGACATCTAGAAGTTTCGGAGGAGGTTTGAAAAATTGGAGGAATGTCGTGATGGCATCGGGTTCGAAATAGAGAGTGCATGCTCGTGATATTTTTTCATCTAAAAATGACTGGAAGGAACAAGATTTTTGAGTGCATGTCGGGAATCGCTTGTTAAAAAACAATGGATGTTTGGAATGATGTGAAGCCAAGCCAGTTCTAGTGGTTCAACCAGACTCGGTGGCGAAATATGTGGAGTATCTAACCAAACATACCCTTATTGGAAAATTTTTGGGCATCTGAATTTCTCTCCCCTTTGTGGAGGCTTGGGTTAGGAAGACTTGGAATCCTGAAGGTGATGTGGAGGTGATGCTGAGTGCGAACAACTATTTTATGGTGGTTTTCTGTTGTATTGCAGATCGTAACAAAGCATGTGAAGGGGGTCATTATTTCTATAACCAAGTGGGACTCTTTATTAAACCCTGGCATGTGGGTTTCAACCCATCAAAGAGGCGGTCGTCACGGGTTCTAGTATGGGTGCGGCTTCCATGTCTCCCGTTTGAATTCTAGAGAACTGATATCTTGCATAAGATTGCCCTTCTACTTGGGAAGCCGGTTGGACCGTCACAATAGACAATGGATAAAAATGTAATCTCTGTTGCTCGTATTTGTGTTGAAATTGACTTAAATAATCCTATTCTAGATTCTATTGAAATACAATTTGGATCAACTACATGGGTTCAAAAACTTGACTATGAAGCTCTTCCATTTTGTTGTCGGATTTGCCATGAATATGGACACCTACAAAGAAAATTCCCTAATTTTGTACTACCTGTGGCTTCAAATCCTGGGCCCTCTCAGTCTGGACAAATTTTGGATAAAGGAAAAGTCCTGATAAAGTAAGGGGAATGGGATAAGGAAGGATTTGTTCTGGTAAAAGCCCAAAATAGAGGACGAAGGTCAAACAAAAAGCTTAAGGATATCCAGCCTAATGCTCTACTCAACCATTTTGAAATATTATATGATCTTGATTAGTGCACGGAGATACCTGAAATGTCGGTACCTGATGCAAATATAACAAGGCCGAATCAGATGTCTCTTCTTGAGGGGGAACTTAAGGAATCAGATCTAGGGGGTTTAAATGAAGAACAAAGGGCTTTGGATCTGAGTATAGGGGACATGGTTGGGTCTAGCCCTATAATGGAAACTATTTTGGAAAGTGGTAAAAATTTAGTTATGTCCTCTCCTACTCAGGAACTGATGTAGTCATCCTTGGACTGCAAAACTCCTACGGTGTTGGGATTGCAACAGAAAATAATTAAAAAAAAGTTTTTCGGATAAGAATATGAATGTGGGTCGGAAGAAGGACCAGGATAAAATTAAGTTAATGGGAGAGACTTTGGTGGAGTCAGGATTGGTGAGAACATTGGACTCCCATTTTTATAACCCCCAAAAATTATTATCCTCTCATGGAATGTAAGGGGGTTGAACAACATCCCCAGACAAAAAGTTGTTCATGATTTGGTTCGTGTGCATTCTTTAGATGTGGTGTTTATTCAGGAGACTAAATTGGCTACTGATAGTATTTTCAATACAACGCCAATTTATTGGTCCATGTGGATATGCTGGTGGTATCACTTGTTTATGAAATCCGGTTAATATATCCCCTCTTACTTGGATTTCCAGCAGATGGTCTATTTTGATGGTCGGGCATGATAATGAATCTGGTGAAACCATCCTACTTAAAAATGTGTATGCTCTTGTTGATTACAATGGTAAAGTGAATTTGTGGGAGCAAATTTGCTTTGTGAGAAGTTTGGTTCCCCTATACCCATGGATTTTGGCTGGAGACTTCAACTCTATCACTTGTCTGGAGGATAAATGTGGTGGGGTGGACCATCTCAAGCATTTTTCTTTTGTCTTCAGTGCTCATATCCAAGCCCTAAACTTGGTTGACATCAAGCTAGATAATGTGATCTTTACTTTGCACAATAGAAGGTGTAGGGAAGCTTCCATATCAAAGATACTGGATAGTTTTTTGATATCCAATTATTGGATGGGTAATAACAGAAGTGTTAGTTCTATGATTCTGGAGGGTAGGGGATCTTATCATTGGCCTATCAAACTCTTTGCTTTGGAGTTAGGGCTAAAAAAAATCCCTCCTTTAAGTTTCAACTTATGTGGCTTCATGATCCTAAGCTTCATGATTTCATGCGAGGCTACTGGACCATTGGCAAACCTCCTCATGGCACCGCTATGTATTCCTTTATGAAGCGACTACAATTTATAAAACATAAATTGAAGAGATGGAATAGACTTAATTTTGGGAACCTTTCCTTAGCTAATCTGGCAGCTCTTAATAGGATGGAATAAGCTTCAAGGAAGATTAGATATCAAGAATTCATGAAGGAGCTTCTTGTTGAGGAATCTAAAGCTGCGAAAGACCTTGCTGTGGGAACTAAGGGAAGAATTTTTTTGGAAAAAAAAAATCTCGAGTATATTGGCTTCAGGAAGGGGATTGGAACATAGCCTTCTTTTATAACTCTGTTAAGGCTCACCATAATGGAAAACTGATTACCTCTCTTGTGAATTCTCAGGGTGCCCTGCTCTCTTCTTTCATGGATATTTCAGAAGAGACTAAGAGGTATTTTTCCTCTCTCTTCAAGGAGGAATCCCTATCAGATGATGAGAATGAAAACCTTATTCTAAACTGTATTCCAGTGATTTTTTCTAGAGAGATGAATGAGCACTTGAAGGGTCCAATTTTCCTTGAGGATTTGGAAAATGTTGTATTCAATATGAAAAAAGGAAAATCCCCAGACCAATATGGATTCCCGATTGAGTTTTATCAAGAGTTTTGGGATTTAATAAAATTTGATCTTTTGGAGGTGATCCATGAGTCCCAAAAGAACAAATAGATGCTAAGGTCCCTAAACACTACCTTTTTGGTGCTTATACCCAAAAAAGAGTGAGAAAATTCCTTGGATATGTTTAGGCTTATTGCTCTCTACAATGTTGTGTATAAGATCATCACAAAAATTATTGTTGAGAGGCTGAAGATATGGTTGAGCAAAATCATCTCTGAGGAGCAAGGATAGTTTTTTTCTAGCCGACAAATATTGTATGGGATTGTTATTGCTATAGAAGCTATTCACTCGATGGAAACATCTAAGGAGAAAACTATGTTCATTAATTTGGACATGGCCAAAGCCTATGATTGAGTTAGATGGTCTGTTATTCAGAAAGTTCTTACTGCCTTTGGATTTGAGGAGGAATGGATTAGATGGGTGATGAGTTGTGTTTCTTCTTCCTCATTATTTGTTCTTGTTAATAATGAGCCATCATAGTTGTTTGAGGCCTCAATGGGATTGAGAAAAGGATATCCTTTATCTCCTTATTTGTTTATCATTATGGCGAAAGGGTTGGGAAGATTTCTCAAGTCTCAAGTCATGCAGGGTCTCATTCAGGGGTGGAAGTGGGATAGTAGTTTTCCACCTCTTTCCCACCTTCAATTTGTTGATGATATCGCTTTGTTGGGAGTTGCCACTATCAGGGAAGCTAGCAATATTAGACAGTCTCTTGACATATACTTGGTGCTTCTGGACAGTTTATTAATGAAGACAAGTCTTCTATTTTCTTTTTTAATACCCCTTCTCTTATTCAATCTAGGATTGATTGCATTATAAGATTCTAGGTTGGGACTCCCCCATTCATTTATCTTGGTATTCCAATTTCATCTCATCCTCCACCTAGATCTTCTTGGCAGTCTATGCTTGATAAGTTTAGAAGGAAGGTGAATCATTGGACTTTCAGATGGCTATCCATTGAAGGTAGAGTGTTTCTTTTAAAAACAGTTGTTCAAGCTTTATCCATTTATAGATGTTTTGTACAAATATCTCCCTCTCACTTCATCAAGGACATGGATGCTTTGTCAAGACAATTTTTATGGTCTCAAAAAATTGATCAATCTAAATGGAGTTTGGTTAGGTGGGATTATATATGTAGGCCGATGCAAGAGGGAGGCCTTGGGTTGCGACAGAAAACTCTTTTTGGGTAGGATTTGGCTACAAAAATTTATTGGAGATGGTGTACCTCTCAAGATCAAATTTGGGCTAAAATATTATCTTGTAAATACTTGAGATGTATTTCTGAGGCTGAGATCCCTAGAGTCAGCTTTGTTGGAAAAGGTTCAGTTATCTGGGACACTATGAAAAGAGGAGCTAATTTAATCAAGTAGGGTTTGTTATGGATTTGCAATCAGGGATCAAATGCTCTTTTTTTGGAGGATTCTTGGGATGGCCACCCTCCTATCTTGAATAAATATCCTAGGTTACATTCCCTAAGCATTTTTTCTTGGAAGCAAGCTGGTCTCATGTGGAGGACTTTAAAAAAATCCAATATTTTGGAAATATGGAGATGTACAAGTGGAAATATCTGCAATAATGGCCCCAGGGGGTATTGACAAAGGACAAAGAGGTGCTTGCACTTATTCTTATGGGGATATCTTGTTCTTCATTGATGGGTAAAGATATTCTGGCTTGGAACCCTGATCCTAAGAGAACCTACTCGGTGGCCTATGGTTATCAGGTTCTTGATAAGCAAAAGTATGGGAGTCTTACTATCACTTGGTGGAAAAAGGTGTGGAACAAATTTTCCTGTCCAAAATGTAACTTCTTTCTCTGGTTGGTAGCTCGTAATAAATGTCTCACTTGGGATAATGTGAGGAAGAGGGGATTTCAGGGTCCCTCTTTTTGTGTCCTTTGTAGTAATAATGAGGATGACTCTTCTCATTTATTTTTTCAATGCTCCTTCGCCAGAGACATTTGGCACCATTGGTGGAGCACCTGGAACCATTCATGTTTTCATGTGTTGTCCCTGGTGGAGTTTTGGAGTAGTCTAGGCAGACCTCTAGCCAAGGCCCCCTTCCTTCGGGTGGCTTGGAATTTGGGCCCTTCTTGCATCATCTGGCAAATTTGGCTCAAACGAAACCGGTGCATATTTCAAGGTAGTTATTTGGTTGTTCAACAAATATGGCAAAGGATTATATATATGGTTCAGGAAACCATCCATAGCAAATGTGATGTGGACCCTTTTTTGGATTCAAGGGAGGAGAAGGTACATCAAGTCCTTGGTCTCTTTGGGGATGGTGTGAACTCTTCTAGCCCTAGTAGGGTTCCTCAGCTCAACAAGAAGGTTAGGAGAGATGGTAGGTGGAGGCCACCCCCTAGAGGAGTTTTAAAAATTAATACTGATGGATCATCCAGGGGTAATCTTGGACATGCTAGCATTGGCGATGTTGGGAGAGATTCTACTGGTGGTGTCAGTTTTTTCTTTTCCATTTATAAAGGTGTTCACTCCAACAATTTTATGGAAGCTCTTGCAATTCTTGAGGCCTTATGGAGGGGGTTTTCTCTTGGCTGGCATAGGATTATCTACGAGTCTGACTCTCAAATTGTGGTTAATATTTTAAATAGTAAAAGGGTGGAGGAATTTAATTGGCAGTTGGCCTTTGTAGTCATTCATATTCTCAGAATGAGTGAAGAGTTCGAATTTATATCCTTTGTGCACATTCGAAGGGAATGGAATGTGGTTGTTGATTACCTGGCCAAAAGGGCTTCTGAGCTGTTGGATCCTTAGATTATCGATAATTGGGAGAGTCTCCCATTTGGGGACTCTCAACGCCTGTGGGAGTTTATCCACAAGGATGTACAGACTTAATGTGGTTTGTTCTTATTCTATTTTCTGGGTATCATTCTAGTCTAGTGGTTTTAGCATGTTTGGCTATTTATTTGAGTCTTGGTTGGAAGCTCAGTTGTACTCTATAATCCAGATTTTTTATCAATAAATTTTTACCCCTTTATTTAAAAAAAATATGGACATCTAGAAAGTAATTTTTAAGTGTGCAATAAAGGACAACTTATTTTCAATGTATGGTGGATTATGTTCAAAGATAATTTTGACCTAATATCCATATATGATAGATGTGAAAATTAATATATAACCAAACCAAGGTGTTGTAGTTTTCCACCGAAGTTTGGACCTGAAATAAAATATAGAAAGCACACCTATAGAAATTAAAAGAAGTGTGTTTGTAGAAATTAAAAAAAAAAATTATGGCATAGTGAAGGGAATATTTCATCATGATACCAAAAAAATATCAAATGGCACCAAGTTCAAAATAGCAATCAATATTTTTTCCTGCATTCCTCCACCTCAACCATCTCCTATGGTTGTCACCTCCAGTGAATGTCTCTGGTCCTCCTTTGTAAACCATTGACTACAACAAAAAATGTGTAGATCAAAGTCACATACAAATCATCTCTCATTATTATGGACCTTCATTCTTATCCAATTTGATATCTAAATGTGATATCAATTATGTTGTTAGTTGTGTGATTTATCATAATGTGAATCATACATTTTCTATGATATTTTAATGGTTAATGATCATGCAATTAATGGGTAATGATGATGTGTATTTTCTATGATATTTGATTGGTTGAAATGAATAAAAGTAGAGTTTTATTGAAGATTAATGAAATTCAATTTAAATTATAATACCTTAGATCTATTTAATAGTTAAGTCCAAGGTATTAGGTTAATGAAATTAGGTGTCTTAGTATTATAAAAAATATATATATATAAAACTATAGAGGGAGAAAGTTATTATTTTAAAGTTGTTTTTTTCAATGTGCATTATCTATGGTATCTAACACCTTTATTTTAAAAAATTGATTAAGAGAGGGAAATTTTATTTCTTCCTCATGGACAAGACAATGTTGATTGAAAAGTACAATGGCCAAGATTTTCATATATGGAAAGTGAAGCTTCAATTGCTTCTAATTGAGGAGGATATTTGGGATGTCATGAACAAAATTGAACCAACATCACAAACTCTTGAAGAAGCAACAAAATAGACTGCAAATAATCAAAGAGAAATAGTAATAATTTGTCTTGGCCTCATGGATGCTTACCTACATCACATAGATATATCAAAGCAGGGTTATGTATAGTGGCGAATATTCACAAATTGGGAAAATATTAGGATTTCTAAAATTTGAAATTGGTGAATATGAAGACCCTCGACATCGGCCCATTCACCTAAAATTTTCAGGACCAATATTTTCTTAGGGTCAATTTGCCACAATATATATCCAAACATAGGCATATTTGTACTCATTGGAAATCTCTTTTCGATCCTAATATAATGGTGGTATTTTTATGAAGTTATAAGGTGATTTAATAGGTCAAAATTTACCTCAAACATGACCTTACATTTTAGGGGTTCAAATATCCCAAATTTTGGTGTGAAGATGATTTATTGATTTTCTTAGGATTCACCATGATTTACCTTGATTTTTTTTAGGATTCACCATTTTTTACAAGTATATTTTGAGTCCAACCCCTTATGCATAACCCTATATCAAAGGCTACAAAATAAGTTTGGGAGTCTCTTAATATTTTATTTATGTTAGCTTTTGATGAGTAAATACTCAAAATAATATTACCTCAAGATCAATAATATAATTACAATATGAAAGATATAATAATGTTGATCAATCAAGCATATAAATTCAAAATCTACTAGATAATAACTTAAATAATTTTAATGTCAAATACTCAAAAATATTTATGAATGAAGAGAACAAAATACATCATATTACATCACCTTCCATTGCTTACATAGGTGACCCTTTCTCCTTCTCCATGTATATTTTACATCAATACATCCATATATATAGAATGGAATGTGACTCTTCATATGGAGGGTTCTTGGGCCTCACTCTTCCTATAATCTTCATCTTCCTACTCTATTGACACATGTACATAGGGATAACTATGCATATTTACATTACCAAAATATCATTGCACACTTGTGCATTATATTTGCATGAAGTAAATCCTGATCTAATACTCTTTTCCTAATCTATAGATGTACCCCTGATAGTACATTGGCATGTACCAAATATTGTAATATATTCCAAAACACCCCTGTATTATATTATTTGGTTATTTAAGACTATAGTCTTCAATATGGTCTTCACCTTCTTTTGCAAGCTTGTATTCTTCATATTGTAGGTACTCTTCATTTTGTATAGGTTCAACTTCTTCTTCATGTAGACTCTTGGATGAAGTTGTGTTATCATTTGATCCTTGTAGATACTTATTATTTTTTCTTTTGCTATTCATATTATGAGTCTTAATTTTCACTTGGTTCCTTGACTTTGAGTTCTAATTGGGCTTCCTGATGTAGTCAATCATAAGATATCCTTGTTGAGCTAGAGATCTAATTACATATTTAGTCCATTTTTTCTTTTCTTGATCTTAGTGTAGTCTTCTTTCTTATTCTTCAAGCTTGCACTTGATATTATCAAAAGCTTTAAAAATAATTCTTTGAAACAAGCATTGTAACCTGAATGTTAAAATTATTTCAAAACGCATATAATACTCCTTTATGCAATGACAAAAGAAATATGAGTGTGATCCTTTCCCACATTATATGCAAGGATGTAAGTCCAAATAATTAGCTTTTTCATGGCCTTCTTTGTTACAGTAACTACATTTCAAATTTTCTTATGTTGTTTTGAATACCTTGACTTCATGTATTTTCTTTATCAACTGATATAGCCATGCATGGATGGTTGAAGCAAATTTACTTTTGCTACTTTCATAGACTTGTAGAAGAAGTTCATGTTATACATGTTTTCTTGGACTTTGAAAACATTCACTGTGACTATCTTCTCTCATATTGTTATAATATGTATCTAAAGTATTTCTTCTAATTAGACTATTTTGTGATTCTTCATCCACATGTTTTATTTTGGTTCTTAGAATCAAGTAGATCTTTAATCCAAGTTGATTTATTGAACACTATATATTTAATAAAAAAAATTATTGTTACAATTTTAATCCTTTGAGGTAGACTTCCTTATGACTCCCTAGTCTCAATATGGTTATTTCAATTCTATCTTTTTATAGAAAACCTTTTATATCCCTAATGTTTGGAAGGCAATGCAATTTTAATATCAACCCTATCAATCAATGTGTGCAATTTCAATCATTTACAAATATTTAAATATATAAGAATTTTGAACTTAGACAATAATCTTATCAAATGTAATATCTTTATGTAGAACTCCTTTTATCTCCCAAATTTATGAATAAAATATTTTACTCTAAATTTCATAAACTATTTTGAAGTAGGATTCCTTATTCCTCCAACTCTAGAAAATAATACTTGCAATATTGTGTAATCCTAATTTGATGTTGTATGTCTTATTTATCCAACCTTAGCAATTTTTGTAAATATTAACTTTATGTTTTAAATATATTTATGCAATTTTACAAAACTCAAATATAATGTTACTTCAAATTCAAATAATCTTCAAATATGCAATATTCAGATTTTTCTAAGGTTCTATAATGCTTATCACTCCACTAGAAAATTTTAAATATTTAAACTCAGAATATATTCCTTTAATCCTTTTTTCTCCTACCAATATATAATTTTTAATATGGTGGTAGATATTACCTTAATAATTCAGGTGCTTCTCCTTTACTTGTTGGGTGCTTCTCTTGATTGCTAGATGCTTATATTTTGATCAATTTTTCTTGGAATTTGCTACATATGGCACTTGGAAGATGCTTTGACCCTTCATTTAATGCTCTTACCTTAAATTTTATATGTATGGTGCTATACTTTGCTAAATAAAAGCTTTCACTCTTACACTTTGGCTATATAAGCACTTATCCTTTCTTTTGTTGAGTGCAAATGTTGCAGGTGCTATAAGATGCTTTGTATCCCTTCTTGGTGGTGCCAACATTAATGAAAGAGTAAAATAGACACTTGGCAAAATATTCCTAGTTGTTTGGGAGTTACTAAATCTTTCTTGAGTCCTAGGTGATGATGTAGAGCATTGAGCGCTCTTCTTTCCTGGATATTTACGTTATGGCTTATGAGCCAACTTTGACCCTTGTGTAAAATGGTAATATTCTCTTTTCTTGCTCTGTACAAGTGTTACAAACATTTGTGCATACACTCATTTCTCCAATGTATGAAATTAAAAGGCTTTTCAATGCCTTTTTATTTTCACTTTCCTACTGTATTCTTACTTCTTTGTAACTACACTTTGTGAGACTTCTTCTCTCCTTCGATCATGGTGGACATGTTCACAGATGGCTCAAGCCATAATACCTCTTGTATGCTCCAATGATGGCCCTATGCTATTTTCTTTAGTAGTTTGATCTATTTATGATCTTTCTTTGATAATTCACCCTATATTTTTCTATATTTTTGCAATCTTTCTTGCTTTTAGTAGGTAGAATGGTTGTGGTATGTATTATTTACGTAGATTGATATTTTACAAGTTGTAGTCGATGTCTTCTTGCTCCTTTGGCTAGCTAAATATTGATCCTAATGGATATTTTCCTTAAGCACTTTTGTTAGTGCTTCTTTATTGCAAATGGGTGGACATTAGTTGTAGAGTGTATCCCCTATATTCTAGTGTTGAATGGTACTCAATATGGTGGTTTATTTAACCACTCTTTTAGTTGTTTTCTTTACCACTTTCTATTGTATGTCTGGTGTTTTTAAATACCTATAATTGACCTTGAATTTTGGAGATCTTCTCTTTCCAAAATCTTCTATATGTTTAGGAATATTCTTCCTCACAAACATAGGATAATTTTACTTTTACATTCACTTTAAAAAAACATATACTATTCACTTATAACTCCATAAAAAACTCAACCTAATTCTATTATAATCTTGTTGATTTCTCTAAAAATGAGAGTATATATATCTTACGAATGAATGTAAAATTAATATAATTTTTCTATTACAAAAAACAACATATATCAAACTCCTTATCACTCCTATTAAACTATAAATTTTAGTTATTGCAAGCATGCATCTCATCAAGGATTCCAAAATCAACCTCTAAGTTGAAGAGGATTCTCTCAAAATCATTGGATACATCAACAACGAAAAAATCCCACTGTGGAATATCCGGTCCCCGATCCAGGAAACCAGAAACATCATTGGTTAGTAAAAGTAGGTTGTAGCCCCTCTGTCACCCTTCCTCTTCATAATTTTGACCGAAACCCTTGGAAGAACCCTTACTGCTGCTTGCAACAGTGGTCTCGTCTCTGGTATCAAACCAGCCTCAAAAACCAATGCCATTTCCCATCAACAGTTCATGGATGATACTATTATTTCCTCTCATGCTTCTATCCCCGAAGAAAAAATCATTAAGAGCATCCTTGACTCTTATGAAGAGGCGGCTGGCCAGAAAGTCAATTACTGCAAAAGCAAGCTATACTTCCTCAATACTCCCATCCACAGGCAAAATAGGATTGTTGAGATCCTTGGGTGTATCATTGAGAGTCTTACAACTACTTATCTCAGATTACCGCTCTTCCATGGCAAATCGGTCTCAGCTATGTGGAACCCTGTTCTAGATCGTCTCAACAAGAAACTTGCAGGCTGGAAAAGTTCTTTGCTCAGTCAGGCAGCCAAAGCCACTCTGGTCCAGGCTTGCCTACAAAGTATTCCTATTTTTTTCTTATCTATCTTCAAAGCTCCAGCTTCCATTTGCCAAAGAATTGAGCAAATTCAACGTAGATTCCTTTGGGCGGGAAACGAAAACAAGAACAAATTTCCCCTTGTTGCCTGGGACAAGGTTTGTTCCAAGAAAAAGGATGGAGGTCTCGGCTCAGGGAAATCAAGCGGATGAACATGGATCTCATTGCCAAGCGAGCTCTGGAGACTTACCATCAACGAAAAAGCCACCTGGATTGACATCATCAAAGCTAAGTACCTTCATCAGGTTCCCTTTCTTGGAGAGCACAACCTTCCTAGCGGATCTCATTTCTGGAATGGTGTCACTAAAACAAGGAAGATCATCATGGAAGGCTTAAGGTGGTGTCTTGTAAATGGATTGACCATTCATTTTTGGGATGACCCTTGGATCCGTGACAAACCTCTCAGCCAAGATCCTCATCTTGCTATGCTCAAGACGGTGACCGAAGCCACCTTTGGAGATAAGGTGTGTCACTTCATTAACCTAGGTATTACAAGACCCGAATGGAAACACCTCGATATGATTGGGCCTAGACATATCACCGAGGTGCTTAGGCGGTTACAAAACTTACTGAGGAGCTGCATAATCCCCAGCTCTCACAAAGAAGACTCCATGGTTTGGAACCTTGAAGATTCAGGGCTTTTTACTGTTAAATCTACCTACTACAGCCAAGAAGCTCCTAGTGATGGCCGTGACTTATCCAATCTGGTCTATGTTCCCAAGATCATTCCCAAGGTCAAATTCTTCTGCTGGTTGGCCATCCAAAATAGAATCCTCACCACTGACAATCTGATAACCAGAGGGCTTCTCATCCCCAATTGGTGCATCCTATGTAAAAATGCTTGTGAGTCTACTGCTCATGTTTTTCTGGAATGTCCCTTCTCCCTTGCAGTGCTCAACCAGGTTTTTAACACTTTCGCCATCTCCGTAGCCCTCCCTCATTCCATTCCCCTCATTTTTTAGCAATGGCCTCGGCCTTTCAAGAGAAGTCAACTCAAATTCATGTGGCAAGCTTGCCTTCACTTTTTCCTGTGGCAGATTTGGCTTGAGAGAAATGCCAAAATTTTCAAAAACCTTGCCATGGATAAGAAGATTGTTGTTGCCAAAATCTTTGCCCTTGCTGCAGAGAATACCTCCCTTGTCTCATCGTCCAAACCCGCCCCTCCTGGCCTTGAATTGGATCTAACAAATCATTTCAATCTTTTCAATTTTTCTGCAACACCTCGCACTTCTGTTGACAGGTCTGTAATCAAGTGGGTCTTACCTCCTTCTGGGTGGCACAAGCTTAACTTCGATGGCACGGCCAAATGCAACCCTAGAGCAGCTGGCGGAGGTGGAATTCTTAGAAATCACAGAGGAGAAATAATTTTGGCCTTTGCTCAGAACTTAGGAATTCATTCTAACAATATGGCCGAGGCTTGGGCCTTGCTCCAAAGCTTGATTCTCTTGGAAGGCTTGACTATCAATAAACTCATCATAGAAGGAGACTCATTGCATTGCATCAACTGGCTCAAAGGAACCTCTGTGCCTCCCTGGGCCCTTGTTTCCATCTTCAAAGAATGCAAGACACTAATTGGCTTTTACCCGAATTAATCATTCAACATCAATATCGGGAAGGAAACAAAGTCATGGACTGGCTTGCTAACAAGGGAGTTGAAGCAATGGACATTCAGGTTTGGAGAGATTCCTTCCCAATCGGCCTAAGGGACGCTTCTTCAAGTTCCAATGTTTGCACAATGTGAGTGGGTTACTGGGCTCCGGGTTTTTCCCCTTTGGCTGCGTTTTGGCATCTTGGAGAATTTTTGCGTCACTTTTCATAGTTGGTTGCAAAATCTCAGCTTGTCACGTTATCGCGAAATTTCATTTTTGCTCCGACCGTGAGGTTGCTTCTTGTCGTGATATCGTGACACTTTTCTCTCCTTCTGGTGCGGTCTTCCAACTTGTCACGATATCGTGACACTTTTTCTCTCTGGGTGCTTTTTGCAAAACTTGTCGCGATATCGCGACACTTTTGGCCTTTAGGCGCTTTCTTGCTACATGTCACGATATCGCGACATTTTTCTCTCTCCAACGACGGTCTTCCATTCTGTCACTATATCGTGACAGTTTTTCTCTCCAACGGCGGTCTTCCTTTTTGTCGTGATATCACGACATTTTTTCTCTCTCCAACGGCGGTCTTCCATTCTGCCGTGATATCGCGACACTTTTTCTCTCTGGGTGCCTTTTTGCAAACTTGTCGTGATATCGCGACACTTTTGGCCTTCAGGCGCTTTCTTGTTTCATGTCGCGATATCGTGACATTTTTTCTCTCTCAAATGGCGGTCTTACATTCTGTCGCGATATCGCGACCTTTTTTCTCTCCAACGGCGATCTTCCATTTTGTCGCGATATCGCAACATTTTTTCTCTCCAACGGTGGTCTTCCATTCTGTCACGATTTCGTGACATTTTTTCCTCCAACGGCAGTCTTCCATTTTGTCGCGATATCGCGACATTTTTTCTCTCCAATGGTGGTCTTCCTTTTTTTCGCGATATCACGACATTTTTTCTCTCCAACGGCGGTCTTCCTTTTTGTTGCGATATCACGACATTTTTTCTTTCCAACAGGCAGTCTTCCTATTTGTCGTGATATCGTGACAATTTTTCTCTTCGGTAGCGGTCTTCCTTCTTGTCGCGATTTCGCGACACCTTTTCCTCTTGGCAGCAGGCTTCCACTTTCGTCATGATTTCGTGACTCATTTTCTATTTCGGCTGCGGTCTTCATTCTTGTCGTGATTTCGCGACACCCTTTCTCTTCATTCTTGTAGTGATTTCGTGACCCTTTTTTTTCCCGGGCACGGTCTTCTTTCATGTCATGATTTCGTGACTCTTCTTCTCGTCCGGCTCCAACCTGGCAACTTGTCGCGATATCGCGACACTTTACAACATGTCATGATATTGTGACTTCTTCCCTTCTTCGGCTCTGATGGCGCTTCTTGTCATGATTTCGTGACTTCCTTTCTTCTATTGGCATCTACGGCGCAACTTGTAGCGATTTCGTGACATCATCATTTTGGTCATGATTTTGTGACACCTTCCCTAGTGTGGAGGTTTGCTAGCTCTCTATTTATTTATTCTTGGACCACCTCGGTCGATATGGATTTCTTGTAATCTCTCTTGTTCAAGGTTCAGGGACCTTTCAACACCCTTTCTACCAATCAAAAAAAAAATTAGGTTGTAGCTGCCCACGTGTACCACAAATCCAACAGGATTACTGATAGTCTCACCAACTTGGGTACCACCCAACCAGCCATATCCATCTGGTGCAGCTCAATACTACCAAGTGTCATCCATATAGCAACCATCGATTGGCAAAGGTAAACCAGGTGCCTATAATTTTTTCCACCCTAATCCATAATTTTTCTAATTAAGGTTTGTAGGTCTCGTGGTGTGAAATTCCCCAGGTGATATCTCAATTTCGTGTGCCCCATATCCATCAAATTATTGGTCACCCACCTAGCCTATCCAATTTTGATGCTCGATCTCGGATGCTCATTTCAAACTTCACCATATTTCAAAGCACTTTGTGCAGTCCTGACCATGAATGCTCCACTGCATCTCTGCATAATGTTTCGCTTAGCTTAGATGTTACCAAGTTTGTATGGCATTTCAAATACACCCATGTGGATATCATTTTGAGGACCCACACCAATCCCTAATCACCTTCTCTTTTCCACCACATCTCCACCTGTTGCCATCCCACGGTTGATGACATGACCAATGGATTGCCTAATACCTATTTAAGATGGGGGTGAGTCACCATGCAGACCTATATACTTCATATTTACCACCCCAACCATTGCCTAAGCCTCCCTTCTATATTCCATCGGCCCTCTGTTATCGCCACCATGGCCTTCCTTGAGTCGAGTAGTCTTCAACTTGATACCCTTCTAGCCTCATTTTTGCAAGCCTATGGTCTTATCCCTTTTCTATCAAAATTCAAGGGTGCTTAGGCAGACATCACGACTAATTTTATTATAACCTAGTCGAATGACCATATTATAGTATGACATATCTAGTTCAAAGTAACTTCTACACTTATCACCAAGGTGTCTGGCCTTCCTCTCATAGGGTACATGGTCTAGCGAGACAAACAAAACTGGGACCAAGAGATTGAAGGGTTCCCTAATTAGCAAGAATTCAAATGGCTAGGAGTTTCCCTGGATCATGAATCCCTCCCCTCCTCATGGCCCATTGTAGCTATCCCACTACTCTAGTATCTATCCTACGATGACCCATCCAAATTATTATCAAGCTTTCATCTTGTGTTGGTTAACTACCTTTAAGGATATAGTCCTATGAACATCCCTACTTTCCTCCACCAGTCTATTCAACTCTCTATGCTCAGTGCTCATAAGAAACACTCAGCTCGCACTCATCAAGGACTTTTTGTAGTTCTTTTCCACCATGTCGCCACCTCCACCCCATCACTCATTTCGGTCAACCCCATCCAATCCAACCCCTCCATCCCTCCCCCACTCATAGTCCTGCCTATTCCCTATACAAAAAACCCTTGGTAAGCGAGTAAGCCCCTGAATTCCACACTCCTATATCCAAAAATGGGTCCACGTCTACTGCTACTCCCACCAAACCCCTTGCTACAAGTGGCAAAAAATCAGTGTTAGCTAAGCACAAATCCAATACTGAGGAGAACTCCACCTAGTTATGAAGGTCTTCCAGAGTAAAGAAGGTTAAGGTAGAATTGAGCCAGAACTCCCTTGTCCACATCTCTAAGGACATCAGTGGAAATTTAAACCCTGACTCTGTGATTTCTAGAAAAAATTCAAAGATGTTCCTCAAGAGTTTTATTGTCACCTTTGAGAGCACCAGTTCAGCCATGAAAAAGTACCTCCAGTAGAGCACAATCAACACCAAGGAGGGCTCCTCAAAATCCGAGCCTCTCTAAGTTAGCTTTTGAGTCCAGGGTTCTGCTACTATTGGTTTTTTGGTCTAATTGGTTTTTTGACATTTCTAATAGATTTTGCTTCATCCTTTCCATGTCTATTAATTTTTATTTCTAAGGCATCCCCTATGTGGATTTTGGTTAGTTTGTTATCGAATATGAGTTTTTGTGGTCTTTTTCGCCTACGTGGGTAGTTTTTCTTTTGTGTTAGTACCGCCATCCCCTGCATGGGAAATTTTGAATCTATCCTCCCCTGCATGGGAATGGTAGTCATATTTATGTCTATCCTACCAATTATGGGATTTTCCAATAGTATTTTATCTCTATCGATCAAGATTTTATGTACATCTAGAATTGGGACCCAACCGAAACCCACATAATAGAACCACCAAATTACCAAAAAAATATGCAAGCTTTATATAAAATAAATTGTGTGTAATGGTGTATTTCCTTAGCTTAATGACACCCTACAAATATTTCTTTTTTTGTTAGCTCTAAATGGCTCTAAAATTTAATGCTCTAAAAACTCTTAATGGGCACCTTCAAAAAAATTGCAATAATAATATATATGGAATCAAATTAACACACCCTTTTTCTATCTCATTTCTTTATAGCTTGTTGTATTGTATTTGCTATAATGCACTTTTCTTTTTTTGTTAGTAGAATCTTCAATTTGCAGCTATAGTTACTGCCTAAAATCAAATTTCTTATTCTAATGTGCTAGTTATTTATGTAATTTGTAGCTTCAAACGCTACTTTTTCATTGTTCAATTCTATAGGAGGACTCCTCCTTAGATGTTTCTAAAATCTACTTGAGATTTTTTTTCCAAAGCTATCTCAAAACTTATCCATTTTTTAAAATGCAGCTCACTTTCCTATTTCAATGTTGCTCAAAGTTGTAGCTTAAATCCCTTCTATTTGCTACTTATAAAATATGATTTGGTGTTATCTTCAAGCCTTCAAATATACTACTCTGATTTCTATCAATCCTTATCTTAGTTGGTTGTTCAAATATTTTCCAAAATATTCTCCAAAGCTTTCTCTAAATTGTAGCTTTTTGCTTCTACTTTTTACTATCTTTTCAGCTTCTCTTTCAAAAACTTTATGGTTTTATAAATAAACCTACAAAACTTTGTGGCTATGGTGACCTCTTAAATTTTCTTGCTTTCTTCTGATTTCTTTATGAATTCTAACTTAAAATCTATCCTCTATATTTGTCTTCTTTATCTAGAATATGAATATCTTGAGTTCTCAAAATCTTCTCAAAATTTGACAAAATTCTTGTCAAATCCTTCTTCCTTTTGGACTTGTTGTCATATGGCAATATTTGTCCCAATATCTTCTAGTCAAGTTCTCCTTCTCCTTGAAATATTCTTCTTCAAATCTCTTCAAATAGTCATTGATTTAGCTTCTACAATAAGTATTTATCTTGCCTTCTTTTCTTCCTTCAAAATATTTTTTAGACCTCTATTCTTGGGTCTTCTAGTTTTGCAGCCTTCAATTCTCTTATTAAATGCTTTTAATGAAACCTTACCTTGGTTTCTTCAATTTTCCAACTATAGAAAATTATTCAATGAGATATATTTATTGGATCTCTATATTTTTCTACTTGTGTCTACAATAGGACCTTATGTAGTCCTTCTATATTCTATATTCAATATTTAATATTTCAATGTTGGAAGTTCTTCAATATGACCTCTTCTTGGGTGTCTTTCTTCAATCTCTAGTCTTGCAATGAGAATCTTCTTCTTGGTTCTTCTCAATATTCAATAAGATCTTCTTATTGAACATCCTTTAATGTCTACTTTTCTACAACAAGACTTAGACATAAATAATTAGATGTATTCAATGTTCCAAAAATAATAATCTTCACTAGCTATCTTAAAAACTAGTGGAATCAAATATATATTGAATCCTAGTCTTCACGGGTTTTCTTATGGAAATATTCTAGCCAAATAATGTGAAATTCTTTTTTTATCAAGCTTATCAATACGAAATCATATAAGGGTCTCTTAATCAAGTTTTATCTTTAGGAACTATAAATTTTCTTCTATTCTGACTTTGCTCTTGGAATAGGTATATTCTTTTTTCAATATCAAGGTCTATCTTCAAGACCTGTAAATGTTCTTCTATTCCAATTTTGCTCTTGGAATAGGTATATTCTCTCTTAAAGACCTATAAATGTTATAATAATTTTTTTCTCTTAGAATAGGTATATTATCTTTTTCTTGATATCAAGGTTTATCTTCAAGACCTATATAATTTCTTCTAATTTTATTTTTTTCTTGGAATAGGTATATCCTTAAATTTTACTAGTTTTTCTTCAACACAGTGAGAAATATTATCTTCTCTAGTTATCTTTCCAGATAAAATTTATTTTTCTTATCTAGTTATTTTCCAGAGATAATTTATCTATATTTTGTGGTTCCTTTTCCAAATAAAATTATCTTGATCTTCTCTGGCTTACTTTTCTAAAGGAAATTCTCTTTATCTTCTCTGATTTACTTTTCCAGAGAAAATCATCTTATCATTACTAGTATCTTATTAAACAGTAGAAACATTTTTTCTTATGATCTATATAATGACTCTTGAGGCTATTTCAATTTCTATCTAGATCTATCGTAGCTCTGATACCATTGTTAGCTTTTGATGAGTAAATACTCAAAATAATATTACCTCAAGATCAATAATATAATTGCAATATAAAATATATAATAATGTTGATCAATCAAGCATATAGGTTAATAATCTATTTTATAATAACTCAAATAATGCTAATTCTAAATACTCGGAAATATTTATTGAAAGAAGAGAATAAAATGCATCATATTACATCATCTTCCATTGCTTACATAGGTGACTCTTTCTCCTTTGCCATGTGTATTTTACATCAATACATCCTTATATATAGAATGGAATGTGACTCTTCATATGGATGTTTCTTGGGCCTCACTCTTCCTATGACTCTTCATCATCCTACTCTATTGACACATTTACATTGGGATAACTATGCACATTTACATTACCAAAATATCATTGCACACTTGTGCATTACATTTCATAAAGTATATCCTAATCTAAGACTCTTTTACTAATATATAGATGTCCCATGATGGTGTATTAGCATGTACCAAATAATATAATATATTCCAACAATTTGGTTCATAATCATAAATTACAAAGATGACACTCAAGAATAAAGTGTTGAGATTTAACATGAACAAAGGTGATGATATCATCCAACACATTTGTAAGTTTTTCTCCTGGATGAATCAATCAGATAGAATCAATGTAAATATAGAAAGTTATGATGAAAAAGCTATTTTTTAAATAGCAAACCCTCAAGTTATGCCAATATTGTGTTCACACTAAACAAAATTGACCATACCTTGTAAGATAATTTCAACTTTTATTGATGAAGCAGATTGAGTTAAGAAAATTGAATCAATGAATGAAGATTAGATATTGCTTGTAAAAAAGAGATAATTTAATAAGGTTTCTTCATTCACAAACCAATTTATGTGCTCCTACTACAAAAAAGGAGGCACATAATAATGAACTACATCTAAAAATCCAAGAACTTGATTGATGGAAATATAAAACTAAACAAGACCCATAAATAGTAGTGTATGCCCATGTTTATAATTGTTTATGTAAGGATAGTGAGTATATCCATATTCATTTATTAGTGATTAGTTGTGTATATTCTAAATTACCAATTTTATTTTCATGACCCTCCCTAGCAGACTATATGGCACAAAGAAACAATGTATTAACCTATGATGTGGTGATACTTAGTTTGAACAATTGAACCAACTATATGATGTTTAGTTGATTTAGAAGGGCATGTTATCGCTAACATATTTCCAAGTGTGCAAGATTAGGTACACTCATAGGTGGAGAAGGCAGAAGCATCCACCAGAAATGAGGGTACTTAAGATCAGGGGAAATGATGATTAAGGTACTCAGAGGTAACATGGATAGATACCTTCATATAGGCATGCATTGTTAGAAGGGATAATCATCGATGACTAATCACCTTGAGCCTTAGTTGATAGCCTAGTAGCTATCATAAAATATTTGGCTGAGATAGGTGATTGGGTTGATGGAAATATTCTCTCTTTGTTGTTTTATAAATTTGATTGCTCTCTACTGCATCATGGCTTGGGTAGCATAATGTTGGAATTTCAATAGGAGAACAAATGCAAAATGTATGTGGATGCATAAAGTAAACGGTTATGTTGAAGTGATAATAGAGCATCATTTTTATGAAGGAAAGTAAATTAAATTTAAATGCTAAATGAAGATTCATTTAAATTAATTAATGAGGTTTTGATTAAATAATGATATGATTCATTTAAACTCATTAGTAAACTTCATTTCAATTAATAAATGAGAGTTCATTTAAAATAATTAAAGATGTTCATTTTAATGATAATGTAAATTCATTAATAGACTTTAATTAAGTGAAATAAATGAAAAATCCATTTAAGATAAATAGAAATGTTTTATTTTAAAGAAAGAGCAATTATGAAATTATTTTAAATAAAAGAAATATATTTTAAATGGTGATAAAATATCATGTAAAGGATATTTTATTAAAAATGGTACTATTCTTCATTTTAATAATGTAAATATCCCTTTCCCCTATATAGTGCAATCTATGTAAATAATCTAGGGGGCTATTAATTTCCAAAGATGGAAATTATGGGTAAAAGAATTGGTTGCCACCAGAGAAAAAGAGGATGAGGGACAAAAGCATTGAAGAAAGGGGGGCTCGAGGTTGGCTCGGGATTCGAGGAGGGACGGTGGATGGGCCACCTAGAGCAAAGGAGCACGTAAGGTGCAAGAGAGAAAAGAAACCAAGGGAGAAGGTAGAAGATAGAGGAGGACGTAGACCAAGCGATCGAGGAAAGATAGGAGTGTACAACAAGCAAAGGGAGAGGTAGCCAAGACACCACCAGATTCCATTTCGTAGGAGTATTAAGGTTGGAGGGTTTTAAAACTTTATCCGTTTATACATGTGTTTGTATGATGAATGATTTAGATTGAAACCTGGTTATACTCCCCTGTAGCGTGATAATCCCTTTGAAAGGTTTGGAAACCACCTGCATCTAAGTATGTGAAGCACTGTGTGTTTAGATGCTTGTAGTGTGAAGCACTATGTGTTTAGATGCTTGTAGTGTGAAGCACTGTGTGTTTAGATGCTTGTAGTGGAAAGCACTATGTGTTTAGATGCTTGTAGTGTGAAGCACTGTGTGTTTAGATTTTTGTATTGGAAAGAATCGTGTATTTGAAGCATTGATTGTAGTGGAAAAACCACCTGTGTCAAGTAGAAGTGTTGTGTTCAAAAATCATCGCTTGTAGTGGGAAAACCACCCTTGTTTTAGAGCAAGCACTGTGTTCAAAAAGCGTTGCTTGTAGTGGGAAAACCACCCGTGTTTTAGAGCCAACACTATTTTCAAAAAGTGTCACTTGTAGTGGGAAAACCACCTGTGTTTTAGAGGGAGCACTATGTTTGAAAATCATCGCTTGTAGTGGAAAAACCACCTGTGTCAAGTAGGAGTGATGTGTTTGAGAAGTGTCGCTTGTAGTGGGAAAACCACTTGTTTTAAATGGAAAGCATTGTGCATTTGAAGCACTTCTTGTAGTGGAAAAACCACCTTTATCAAGTAGGAGTGTTGTGTTTGAAAAGTGATTCTTTTAGTGGGAAAACCACCCATGTTTTAGAGCAAGCACTGTGTTTGAAAAGCACCGCTTGTAGTGGGAAAACCACCCGTGTTTTAGAGGGAGCACTATGTTTGAAAAGCATCACTTGTAGTGGAAAAACCACCTGTGTTAAGTAGGAGTGATATGTTTGAAAAGCATCGCTTGTAGTGGAAAAACCACCTATGTTAAGTAGGAGTGTTGTGTTTGAGAAGCATCGCTTGTAGTGGGAAAACCACCTGTGTTAAGTAGGAGTGTTGTGTTTGGGAAGTGCTACTTGTAACGGGAAACCACCCACATATGTGTGGGAGTTCCATTGCTACGTAAGCTCAGTCCCTTTGGGATAGGTAGTGGTAGTAGAAAATAAAGCCTAGCACTTGGTTTTACCTTGTTTGGACTCTACGTTTGGTAGTCCTTTGACCTTTTTGTAGAGGTTGTTTCACATCCGCCATGAAGGTGTATTAGTATAAGGTTGTGAATCTTTGATTAGTAAGGTTTACCTATGTAATTTTAATTGAAATGAGACCTTTGATTAATATGAATTATCTTAGGAGATTTTAATTAAAGAGAAACCTTTGATTAATATGAATTATCTTAGGAGATTTTAATTGAAATGAGACCTTTGATTAATATGAATTATCTTAAGAGATTTTAATTAAAGAGAGACCTTTGATTAATATGAATTATCTTAAGAGATTTTAATTAAAGTAAGATATTTGATTATTATGAATTATTTTATGATATCTTAATTAAAGTGACCTTTAATTAATGAGATTTACCTTATGTGATTTTAATTAAAGTAAGACCTTTTGTGTAATAAGATCATGAAGGGGTTATTTTTAACTAAAGTGGTGAATCTTTAGATAAGGTTGTGAATATTTAATTGAGGTTATGAATCTAATATTAAGGTTGAAAATCTTTGATTAGTAAGTCTATGATGTAGACTTTACTAAAAGGACTTCTAAGGAAAACATAATTATGTTATAAAGTTGATGATAAAGTTTATGTTGAATGAAGGATTGTTTTAGAGGTTAAAGGTATGGGACTTTAATGCTTTAAAATAGTATTATATTTGATTGGAATTGTGAATTAAAATGATGTTAGATTTATTCTTTGAATTGAAGTTATGGGGCTTTGATTTAGGGAATGAATGAAGGATTATTTTAGAGGTTAAAGGTATGAGACTTTAATGCTTTAAAATAGTATTATATTTGATTGGAATTGTGAATTAAAATGATGTTAGATTTATTATTTGAATTGAAGTTATGGGGCTTTGATTTAGGGAATGAATGAAGGATTATTTTAGAGGTTAAAGGTATGGGACTTTAATGCTTTAAAACAATATTAGATTTGATTGGAATTATGAATTAAAAGGATGTTAGATTTATTATTTGAATTGAAGTTATGGGGCTTTGATTTAGGGAATGAATGAAGGATTATTTTAGAGGTTAAAGGTATGGAAATTTAATTCTTTAAAACAGTATTAGATTTTATTGGAATTATGAATTAAAAGGATGTTAGATTTATTATTTGAATTGAAGTTATGGGGATTTGATTTAGGGAATGAATGAAGGATTGTTTTAGAGGTTAAAGGTATGGGACTTTAATGCTTTAAAACAGTATTAGATTTGATTGGAATTGTGAATTAAAAGGATGTTAGATTTATTATTTGAATTGAAGTTATGGGGCTTTGATTTAGGGAATGAATGAAGGATTTTTTTAGAGGTTAAAGGTATGGGACTTTAATGCTTTAAAATAGTATTAGATTTTATTGGAATTGTGAATTAAAAGGATGTTAGATTTATTCTTTGAATTGAAGTTATGGGGCTTTGATTTAGGGAATGAATGAAGGATTTTTTTAGAGGTTAAAGGTATGGGACTTTAATGCTTTAAGACATGAATGGATTTGATTAAAGTTAGACCTTGATCTAAGTAGTACATGTTGGATGGATCTCTAAGGGAACTTGAGAGGTGAAGATAAAAGTAAAGGATCTTTTATAATATCCACTATGCATTAGATGGTTGGAAACTTAATTGAATTTTGTATAGTTGCAATTTGGTAAAGTAAATGAATAGATGCATTTAGAGGTATGCCTATCCTAAACCATGAGTACCCTGATCCCCTACTACCCTCAAAGAACCAATGGGAAGCAAGGAGAAGCAAGGAGTTCAATGGAAACAAAGTATAGGTAATTTATATTTTATGCTGATTTACTTATGCTCAAATAGACTAGAATTATGGGGAGATATCCCTGATGCAGTTAATGTAATATTCTATAAAGTAAGGAGAATTTACCATGCAATATTTAATGCAATAACTATTTATTGGTTTAGAGAAGGTACTTTTACTTTATTTCCATGTTTGGTTATAATAGGTAATTGATTCTCTTTCCATGGATGACATTCTCTTTTAGTGTTAATCCTTCTTTATTTTATGGATGCTTAGTGATTACTCTTTGTTGTTTTAGTATCTAGATGTATTCTTGTTTGGTTGCTTAATAATAGAAATCCAAGAGTAGAGTTCTAGGGTGAACTCAGAGGTGACCTAAGGGAATTAAGAACCCCTTAGGGTGAACATAGGTGACCTAAGGGAATTAAGAACCCCTTAGGGTGAACATAGGAGACCTAAGGGAATTGAGACCCCCTTAGGGAGATAAAGGACTAAGTTGTGGAGAGACTACATCTAAGTTAAGATAGCTCATCGTGTAGACGAGATGGATAGCTTAACTCGCAATACTCATAGCATACCTACACATAATGACTTGTGTATGGTATGGAGATGTATGTATACCTTCGATGGACTGAGGGTGATAAGTCTAGCTCATCAAGAGTGATGGGATAGATGGGATTATTTGTAGTAACACATGATACGCCTACACAGATGGACTTGTGTTAGGGTACTTCGTGAGATGTAGCTTTTAGGAAAACTTAGGGGATTGAAACTTTAGGTAAATATTAGTTGGGTTAGGGGTTCATGAAGGGTTCATGTATCTCTCTCCTTAGTAAAAAAAAAACATTTTCTATTTTTGTATTTTTCTGTTTGTATATTTTTGGGTCATTACATTTGTTATCAAAACTCTAGGTATGAGGGTATAGAGCTTCTATGTGTGCTAAAGAGAATTAGATGTCTCCAATGAAGGCTTTCTTAAGGTAAAGGCTAAAGTTGGTATGATCTAGAATACCTTATTTGCTATAATCTAATGAGAATTAACCCCAAGGTAGAGTGGATGTTAGGATGCCTTAGTATGGGATTTGGTATCAATGACACATCCTAGCCTGGGATATTACCCTAGTTACATTATTAATACATCTAGCAAGAGAACTATGTATTATGGATTGAATTAGAGATACAACTTAAGATGAAACTATAATATAATATTATTTCTTGGATGAAACTAGGTTAAGATGCCACCTAAGACTAGAAGAGGGAGGCCTACACCTAGAAAAACTCAAAAAAGTAATGTTGAAGAAGAAAACCAAGATGAGGGACCAATAAGCCCCAATAGAGAGGTATAAGACCTCACCACTATGGTCGTTGCTATGTAGGATTAGATAAGACAATTGTTGGAAATAGCTATGAACCAAAATTTGCAAGTTCAAGGCTCAAATATTGGTCTAGATAGTGGACTAACTATAGAACAAGTGCAAGCTAGAGCCTTAGAATAAAAGGAAATAGCTAGGGATATGAAAAATATTAGTATCTCCAAGTTTTATGGGGAGGGCAATGGGGATGCAATGAAAGCATGGTTGAGAGAAGTAGAGGTTCACTTTATGGTAAAAGACTACTCATCAGGAACTTGAACAATTTGGGCTATGAATAATATAGAAGGGGCTGCTCTTGAATGGTGGGAAATCCACTATGAGGAAACTAATATTGAACCTATTGATACTCCATGGGAAGAATTTATAAACATATTTAATAAGATATTTCTAACAGAGCATTTCTATGCCTTAAAGTTTGAGGAATTTGCTAGTCTGAAATAAGGAACCAACATAGTAGAGGTGTACTATAAGAAGTTGGTAAGATTGTTTAAATATGTACCTATTTATAATGAGAAAATGTGGGTTCACAAGTTCACTCTTGGATTGGATTCTAGGTTAAAGCATGATGTAGACATGTAGGAGCCTAAATCATTATAAAAGGTATATGACCTAGCAAAGAAAATAGAGTCACACTTCTGTTATAAATACGTCACCCTACCCAAGCAAGCGTGACAAGAGCTAAAGAAGATGAATAGTGTTGGGTTTGTAAAATGGGAGGCTGATCAAGATCGAAAGGCTAAGAAACCCAAAAATTATGAGAAGAAACCTAATGGAAATTAGAAGAAGTTCAAGAAGAAATTTCATAAGAAGGATAACAAACCCAATAATACGAAACCTCAACCATAGAAGTTGCAAGCTCCAACTCCAAGCAATTAAAATCGAGAATCATAAACCTAAAAAATAGCAAGGACCCAAGGAAGGGTGCTACAATTATCGGGGACCTCATTACTATAATTAATGTCCATATCGAGCAAGGACTAGCACAACTAATGCAAAATGGAAGGAATCAAAACATCGGATCTATGCCACAACTAGGAAGCAGAAGCTAGAGGGACAAGCCACCCCATTACTTGTGAAAGGTAAGGTTTTTAATAAGCAAGTAAATATTTTGATAGATAGTGGGGCCACTAACAGTTTTATTTCATCTAGTCTAGCAAGGACTATGTCAAAAAGGCCTGGATATTTGGCTCAAAGGTGGAAGGTTGAGTACGGTTTTGGGTAGACCTACTCGATGAACTAGTGTTATCCTATGGGAAAAATCACTCTATCTAAGGGGACTATGAAATTTTTTTTATATGTAGCTCCCCTACATGCCTTTGATGTGGTCCTAGGGATGGATTGGCTACAGGCTCATAAAGCCTTAGTCAATTTTCAAGACCGATGGATTGAGTATTTAGAAGAAGGTGGGAGGAGACTAAGAATTCATAGCAAACAAGGGGCGTTTGAACCTCAGATGTTGTTCACTATGAAATTGAAAAAGATCCTAAAGAGAGGAGGAATAGTGTATGTAGTAAAACTTAATGAAGTGGAAGACTATGAGAAAGGATAAATACTAAGACAACATCCAATTTTATAGGATTTTTAGGATGTATTTCCAGAGGACCTACCTGGGCTACCTCTTGTATGGGAATTTGACTTCACAATTAAACTTATGATAGGAGTCGAGCCTATTCATAGATCCCCATATAGGATGAATCCTATTGAAATGCAATAACTAAAGGTTCAATTGCAAGGATTATTAGATAAGGGTTTGATAAAACCAAGTGTGTCACCATGGGGTGCATTGGTTTTGTTCATGAAAAATAAATATGGTTCTATAAGATTGTGTATTGATTACAGGATGCTAACTAAGGCTATAATAAAGAATTAGTATCCTTTACCTAGTATTGAAGATCTATTTTATCAACTAAAGGATGCCAAGATGTTTACTAATATCAGGGTATCACCAATTAAGAATTCATGAGGAAGACACTCATAAGACGACATTTAAGACTAGGTATGGGTATTATGATTTTACAGTTCTACCCTTTGGACTGACTAATACCCCAGCTACTTTCATGAACTTAATGAATTGTGTGTTTCGAAGGCATTTGGACTAGTTTGTCTTGGTATTCCTAGATGATATCCTTATATACTCTCAAGATAGATAAGAGCACGATAAACATCTTAGGATCATGTTAGAATTGCTAAGAAAATTTTAACTTTATGGAAATTTGGCTAAGAGTGAATTCTATGTTCTAGAGGTACGATATCTTGGACACATCATATCAGTAAAGGGAATTATTGTGGATCCAGAGAAGATAGAGGCTATCTCTAATTGGCCACACCCTACTAATGTGACTGAAGTGTGAATATTTATGGGGTTAACAGGCTACCATAGGCGTTATATAAAGGATTACTCCAAGATTTTTGGACCCATAACTACCCTTCAAAAGAAGGGAAATGTATTCAAGTGGTAAGAAAAGTGTGAGGTTGCCTTTGCACTACTAAAGCATAAGCTTACTACTACACCAATACTAAAGGTTCCCGATCCACAAGGGGAATTTTTAGTGTGCACTGATGCCTCAATAGATGGGTTGGGAGGGGTACTCTCACAAGAGGAGTCAGTAGTGGCATATACTTCAAGGAAGCTCAAAAATCATGAATTTAATTATTCTATGCATGATTTAGATCTAGCTGCAGTGGTGCATGCTTTAAAATTTTAGCGCCACTACTTATTGGGAAGACCCTTTGAATTAAAGACTGACCATAAAAGTCTATGGTACATATTCACCCAACCAATACTCAATGCAAGACAAAGAATATGGGTGGAATTTCTTGTTGAGTATGATTTCGAGATTGAGTACATAAAAGGAAAAGAGAATAAAGTAGCTAATGCTTTGAGTAGAAGAAAATATATAGCAGCCATAACTAAAATTCACATGGACCTGATGGATCGAATGAGACAGGAGCAATCTCAATATGAGTATTGCCAAGAAATTTGAGTTAATATGAATAGATATCCTGAAGAAAATAAGGAATTTAGTGTAAAAGATAACTTTATATATTATAATGGAAGGGTTATCATACCAAATATGGATAATTTAAGGAAATTGATAATGTAAGAAGCCCATAGATCTCCTTATTCTGCTCATTCAAGAGGATCCAAAATGTGAGAAAACATGAAAAGAACCTTCTTTTGGGTAGGAATGAAGAAGGACATCATGGATTTTGTTGCTTGATGCCTCGAATATCATAAAGTTAAGGTAGAATGCCATCATCCTACAGGAAAACTATATATGCATGATATACCTATGCAAAAATGGTAGGTTATATCCATGGATTTTATAGTGGGTTTACCCACGAATCGGTACCAACATGATGCCATATTTGTAGTAGTCAAAAAATTAACTAAGGTTGCCCATTTCATATCGGGGAATACCAAGGATGATACTAATGTGGTGGCTAGTAGATTCATGAAAGAGGTATTCCAATTGCATGGATTTCTTGAGGTAATTATCTTAGATAGAAACTCTAAATTCTCTTCTAAATTTTGGAAATCCCTTCATAGTGCAGTTGGTATGAAACTCAATATGAATTGAGCATACCACCCTAAAATAGATGGCCAAACAGAGCGGTTAAACCAAGTTCTGGAAGACATGCTCCACATGTACTACATTGATCACAAGTCTCATTGGGAATATTGTCTACCTTTGGTAGAGTTTTCCTACAATAATAGACATCACTCCCCACTACTTTTGATGCCTTGTATGGGTGAAAGTGCAGAACACCATTCTATTGGGACAACCTAGAAGATCAAGTTGTGATTGGACCCAAAATGGTTAGGGTGATGGAAAATCAACCAAAGGAAATTAGGCAAAGGCTTAAAGAATTTGTTGTTAGGATGAAAAAATGATGAGATATCTTATACATGAAATAGGTTACAATATATAGGCATAATCCTATATGAAAAACATGACACTTGTAAAGAAGCATGACAAGTGGCAAAATATAAGGCATAGTGCACATTAATTCTAAAATTCCCCCTTAATGTGCACTATTCTAACTATAGAAAAAAAAAAAGTTAATATTACATAACATTCCCCCTTAATGTAGACTTCTCTAAAAGAACCCTATCATACTCCTTTATTACATGATTTGGTCTAGGCTCATGATATTTGCATTTGACTCTCAAAGTATGAATAATGCTAGATCAACGGTGTATACATCTTGGTCTATTGTTGTAGGGTCAGCCACTTCCTCGGATTTTTTGCCATTGGATCAGCCGTCTAAGTACCTCAGGATCATCATGGGAGCCTTAGGGTCATCCACTTATGGGTATGTTGCATCTGTAGGTCATCCTCAGAGGATGTTGCCTCTCGTAATTCACTGACTAGATTCACCATGAATATCATCCCCCTCATGATGAAATCAATATAGAAGGTGTCGATCTTTGTCGAAAATGCACCTTAATACAAAAAGAAATACGAGCCATGAAATACAATAAAATTGAGCCATAGATCCAAATGTGGAGGAGAAGAAGAAGAAAGAAGGAAGAAGAGAATCATTTTTTATGAAGTGTCTTCATCTGTAGTCTTCAGAAGTAGATCCAAAAAAATCCTTGGATAGATTCTAGGGTGTCTATGTCTGTAGTCCCTAGAGCATGTGTACTTATAGTTACCTCCTCATCCTACCAGAATGCATGGGTAACCAGTTGCTGCATCTGTTAGGTGCTATAGATATGGTGACTAGGTACTAGGATCACATACAAATTTACCTTGGGAGTGTCGGGTACAACCGAGAGTGCACTCCAAGGTATAAAACTTTGAGGTTAAAAAACTCAAATGAAATAGCCTTAAAATTACAAATGGACACCACCATTGTGTCCATCGTGGAAAAAACTTTTTTGATGACTATAAATACCCTTATATTCCACTATCAATAGGGTCTTCTTTTTTTGGAAAAATAACATCATCGTACTCATGCAGCATCGCTCTCTGGCATAAAAAGTAGTTTTTCAATTTCCCTTGCAGGGGAATTACATAGGGCCATGCGGGTCTTCCAGTTTCATGTGGAAACAACAACAAAAATAATAATTGTCAATAAGAGCATATTATCTGCCAATATGTCACGAGCCTTTTTAAAATAATAAAGGCCATCTCCTATGACCATAATTCTTAATAAAATACCCTCCATTTATAAAATATGGATTTAAAAAATATTTGATAATTCATCCACCATATTATGTGCATGTATCAAATATTAAAATAAAGTACCCCCTCATATAAAAAAAAGGTTAGGCTCATTAAAAATAAATAGCCCAATACTTACCCATTACAAGGGCCTTGTCATCCACCACTGTTGATCTGCGTAGACTATCCACGCTTTCAATATGATGACCACACACGGTAAAATATTACACTTCATCGGAAATCAAGAAAAATGGATAGAAGTTGCTGCACCTTGTCACAGTTTCTCAAAAACTCACAAATATGCCTCCGAGAATATGAAAAATCAACATTTGAATCATCAACAGTTACAACAAATCACCATTGGCCGTGCAACCTATTTCTTTCAGCCATGTAGGAAAAAAGTGATGGTGATCCATCCATCATGTTTCGACTACTATCGTAGCTCACTTTGGTGCATATAGAAATTACTTATCTCCATCGTGACCGATTTAAAAAAATAACACCTCCGATCGGTTTTTACCAACTATATTATTTCTAATTCATCATGCGCACAGGTACAAACAACTGGTACTTTGGAATCGTGCAACTTAAAAAACTATAGTCTTCTAAAAAAATACTGGTGCAGGTACTGTATTTCTCTCCATTAATATTAACAGTAGGTATAGTGCCATCGAGCGGCTATTCAGTATCTCTATTAGTAGTAAAATATCCATTGGGCCATGATGTTTCATAAACCTACAACTTCAAAATAAAAAAATGTGAACACCCACAATACCATTGTTTTCTCAACATGCATCCAATATTGTTCAACAACTGTGACACCCCCATGTTTGAAAATATAGTGATGGGTTCTTCAGCATCAAAACATATGACGAGCACTGCACAAAAAAAATTCCACTATGGTTCATAATGGATTGTTTGGCATACATATCATAGGTATTTGCTTGCCATATGGAATACAACCCACAAAATATGAAAAATCTCTTATGTTGATGAAATTCTCATTGCATGCACCCATGTACAACAACAAAAGAATAGTGGAGTACATGAGTCTACCATCAATCTCTAAAGCACCCAGATTCACCACATGATAATATACCAAGAAATTCTCGCTGCAACGGTCACACCATTTGCAATTATTGGTCATAATAAAAACTTCATTGGTATCAACATCAAACTTCACTGGCAGTCAAACCTAGTCGTAACATCCCGACCTCTGTCAAAGGTATGCTCACAAATGTTTCATTGGCATTCAAATTTGACTTTTGCAGCAGTGTATACAGACACAAAATCACGCTCCCTCAGAATAAATCTATGGCCTTGACTGCTCACTCATCCATGGCAAAAAAAATAATGATGCAGTCAATTTGCAGATCTCTCTCCTGAAAGACTTAGACATAAAAAAATAAAAAAAATATTACAAGCATCGTGCATATAACATTGGGCGGTATTGGATACATGGTTGTTGTTCTTCCAGATGTTAACAGTAACACGTTCTTAGACATCCTTTATCCTCTTCATCTCCATCAAGTTCTCCAATCACTCGGCCCAACAGAGCAATCTATAATAGTAGTGCGTTCTTTCAAAATGGTCTTATCCAGCGAAACTATTGTGGCTATGATCAAAAACTTCCTCATGTGGCAGTTAAAAAAAAACTTAACTCCTCTTTTGTCGTGCATTAACCCTCCTCTTGCTCCACTATGTCAGGGATAAACATCTGCACATAGGGCCAATGAATCGAAATGAAGACTTTGGTCACCTCCTTACTGGATGTGAATAGAAGCTGATTCACCCTTCTTCCTCATTGCACTGATCACGCTTCCATTGTAGTCATTCATTAATGGTAAAAATTTTACCGCTGGATTAAAATAGATCATTCCCTTCTCAATGATGCGCTATGGTATACAATGTCTAAACCCAATTTTTTCATGGATCCCCCATAAAATCTCAAGTTGTCTCACCGTTTATCCATAATGTACAGTGTGGGGGCTTGCCCGAGAAAACATGTCGAGACCATTGCTAGATTTTTGTGATGGCAAAAGTAGGTAATACACCGATGTATGGATTTAATCCAACATCCCCACAACATGCATCTTTCATGATAGTTCACTCCACTTTTAGAAGGTCTAAAAATATTACTCTCTCGCCACTATTTATATAGAATCCTGGTACAACAGATCACAAAGAGCACTATGTGAATGTTGTTACTGTCTAGCACCAGCACTACTACAATAATATTTTCATGTCTTTATGAGCATGCTTGACGTCCAAATTTTCCAAGGGGGGAGGGGTAGCATAATATTATCCATCTAAAAATTCTCCCAGGCTACGAAATCTTCGGTGCCTCCATATTTACAATGGCAGAAAAAAATATAAACAATTGTTGCACTAGGTATCACACTCAAAATAGATCTCGATCCACCTCTGGAAGGAAAACTCAGTGTCCCTTGTGAAGGAGTGCCTGCACCAGCAAGAACATGCCTCCACCTGTAAAAAAAAACTCTAAAAAATGGGGGAGAAAAATGGGGGGGGATTTCCATGAGGGAAATCCCCCTCAAGCTCACAAGAGGGCAGAGAACGCCTGGAACTCTGATACCAAATGTTAGGATGAAAAAATTATGAGATATCTTATACATGAAATAGGTTACAATATATGGGCATAATCCTATATGAAAAACATGACACTTGTCAAGAAGCATGACAAGTGGCAAAATAGAAGGCATAGTGCACATTAATTCTAACAGTTGCAGATAGGAAGAAGATTTATGCAAATCTAAAAAGGACTCCAAGAGAGTATTTTGTTGGAGATAAGGTGTTCTTAAGGCTTAAGCCAAATAAGAGTGCTATCAAATCCATGAAAATGGATCCACATTTTGTGGGGTCATTTGATATCATGAAAAATATCAGTACAATTGCATACCGACTTGCATTACCACCTAATCTATCCAAAATCCATGACACCTTCCAAATATCCTTGCTTAGGAAATATGTTGTTGATATTGAACATGTGTGGAATGTTTCCAATTTGCATATGGCAAATCCGAAGGCCATTGAAGTACTACTGATGAATATTATTGAGTTTCATTCTAAGTCTCTATAAAATCAGACTCTCAAATAATGTAAGGTCAAGTGGGACCAGTTCTCTGAGAAAAATGCCACTTGGGAGAAAGTGGAGGTTATGAAAAAATATTTTTCCTTTTTATTTGAACCTATATTATGTAATAATTTTTACTTTCTATTAAAAACAAATGAAACTGGAAATACCTAGGACAATGTTTAATTCTAGCGGGGAGGATGTCGTGACCCTCCCTAGCAGACTATATGGCACAAAGAAACAATGTATCAACCTATGATGTGGTGATACTTAGTTTGAAAAATTGAACCAACTATATGATGTTTAGTTGATTTAGAAAGACATGTTATTGCTAACATATTGTTAAGTTTATAGGATCAGGTACACTCTTAGGTGGAGAAGGCAGAAGCATCCACCAAAAACAAGGGTACTTAAGATAAGGGGAATTGATGATTATGGTACTCAGAGGTAACATGGATAGATACCTTCATATAGGCATGAATTATCATAAGGGATAATCATCGATGACTGATCACCTTGAGCCTTAGTTGATAGCCTAATATCTATCATAAAATATTTGGCTAAGATAGGTGATTGGTTTGATGGAAATATTTTCTCTTTGTTGTTTTATAAATTTGATTTCTCTCTACTGCATCATGGCTTGGGTAGAATAATGTTGAAATTTCAATAGGAGAACAACTACAAAATGTATGTGCATGCATAAAGTAAATTGTTATGTTGAAGTGATAATAGAGAATCACTTTTATTAAGGAAAGTAAATTAAATTAAAATGTAAATTAAGATTTATTTAAATTAATAAATAAGATTTTGATTAAATAATGATATGATTCATTTAAACTCATTAGTAAACTTCATTTCAATTAATAAATGAGAGTTCATTTAAAATAATTAAAGAAGTTCATTTTAATGATAATGTAAATTCATTAATAGACTTTAATTAAGTGAAATAAATGAAAAATCCATTTAAGATAAATAGAAATTTTTTATTTTTGAGAAAGAGCAATTATAAAATTGTTTTAAATAAAATAAATATATTTTAAATGGTGATAAAATATCATGTAAAGGATATTTTCTTAAAAAGGGTACTATTATTCATTTTAATAATGTAAATATCCTTCCCCTATATAATGCAATCTATGTAAATAATATAGGGGGCTATTAATTTCCAAATATGGAAATTATGGGTAAAATAACTGGTTGCCACCAGAGAAAAAGAGGATGAGCGACAAAAGCATTGAAGAAAGGGGGGCTCAAAGTTGGTTTGGGATTCGAGGAGGGATGGTGGATGACCCACCTAGAGCAAAGGAGCACATAAGGTGCAAGAGAGAAAAGAAACCAAGGGAGAAGGTAGAATATAGAGGAGGACGTAGACTAGGTGATTGGAGGAAAGACATGAGTGCACAGTAAGAAAAAGGGAGAGGTAGCCAAGACACCAACATATTCCATGCCGTATGAGTGTTAAGGTTGGAGATTTTTAAAACATTATCCATTTATACATGCGTTTGTATGATGAATGATTTAAAGTGAAACCTGGTTATGCTTCTCTATAGTGTCATAATCCCTTTGAAAGGTTTGGAAACCACCTATGTCTAAGTATGTGAAACACTGTGTGTTTAGATGCTTGTAGTATGAAGCACTATGTGTTTAGATGCTTGTAGTATGAAGCACTATATGTTTATATGCTTGTAGTGTGAAGCACTGTGTGTTTAGATTCTTGTATTGGAAAGCACTGTGTATTTGAAGCGTTGCTTGTAGTGGAAAAAAAACCTGTGTCAAGTAGGAGTGTTGTGTTCGAAAAGCACCGCTTGTAGTGGGAAAACCACTCGTGTTTTAGAGCAAGAACTATGTTAAAAAAGCACCACTTATAGTGGTAAAACCACCCATGTTTTAGAGCAAGCACTATGTTCAAAAAACATCATTTGTAGACAAAAAACCACCTGTGTTGTAGATGGAGCACTGTGTTTGAAAAGTGTTGCTTGTAGTTAAAAAACCACCAGAGTCAAGTAGGGGTGTTGTGTTTGAGAAGCATCACTTGTAGTGGGAGAACAACCTATTTAAATTGAAAGCATCATGCATTTGAAGCGCTACTTGTAGTGGAAAAACCACCTATGTCAAGTAGGAGTGTTGTGTTCAAAAAGTGCCACTTTTAGTGGGAAAACCACCCATGTTTTAGAGCAAGCACTATGTTCGAAAAGCGTCGCTTGTAGTGGGAAAAACACTCATGTTTTAGAGGGATCACTGTGTTTGAAAAGTGTCACTTGTAGTGGAAAAACCACTTGTGTTAAGTAGGAGTGTTGTGTTTGAAAATTATCACTTATAGTGTAAAACCCACCTGTGTCAAGTAGGAGTTTCATGTTTGACAAGCACCACTTGTAGTGGGAAAACCACCTGTGTTAAGTAGGAGTGATGTGTTTGGGAAGCACTGCTTGTAATGGGAAACCACCCGCATCTGTGTGGGAGTTCCATTGCTATGTAAGCTCAGTCCCTTTGGGATAGGTAGTGGTGGCAGAAAAGAAAGCCTAGTACCTTGTTTTACCTTGTTTGGACTCTAAGTTTGGTAGTCCTTTGACCTTTCTACAGAGGTTGTTCGTATCCACCATGAAGGTGTACTAGTCTAAGGTTGTAAATATTTTATTAGTAAGGTTTACCTATGTAATTTTAATTTAAATGAGACCTTTGATTAATATGAATTATCTTAGGATATTTTAATTAAATAGAAGCCTTTGATTAATATGAATTATCTTAGGAGATTTTAATTGAAAGAGACCTTTGATTAATATGAATTATCTTAAGAGATTTTAATTAAAGAGAGACCTTTGATTAATATGAATTATCTTAAGAGATTTTAATTAAATAGAGACCTTTGACTAATCTGAATTATATTAAGAGATTTTAATTAAAGTAAGATCTTTGATTATTATGAATTATTTTATGAGATCTTAATTAAAGTGACATTTAATTAATGAGATTTACCTTATGTGGTTTTAATTAAAGTAAGACCTTTTGTGTAATAAGATCATGAAGGAATTATTTTTAACTAAAGTGGTGAATCTTTAGATAAGGTTGAAAATATTTGATTAGTAAGTATATGATGTAGACTTTACTAAAATTAATTCTATGTAAAACATAATTATGTTATAAAGTTGATGACAATGTTTATGTTGAATGAAGCATTATTTTAGAGGTTAAAGGTATGGGACTTAAATGCTTTAAAACAGTATTAGATTTGATTGGAATTATGAATTAAAAGGATTTTAGTTTTATTATTTGAATTGAAATTATGGGACTTTGATTTAGGGAATGAATGAAGGATTATTTTAGAGGTTAAAGGTATGGGACTTAAATGCTTTAAAACAGTATTAGATTTGATTCGAATTATGAATTAAAAGGATTTTAGTTTTATTATTTGAATTGAAGTTATGGGACTTTGATTTAGGGAATGAATGAAGGATTATTTTAGAGGTTAAAGGTATGGGAATTTAATGCTTTAAAACAGTATTAGATTTGATTGAAATTGTGAATTAAAAGGATGTTAGATTTATTCTTTGAATTGAAGTTAAGGGACTTTTATTTAGGGAATGAATGAAGGATTGTTTCAGAGGTTAAAGGTATGTGACTTGTTGGTCACGAATCTGCCACAGGAAAGGATTTTATGCGAAATGCGCCCTAGACCTGGCCAACATTGAAATGTTGGGAGAAAGAAATGTCTCCCGGACCAATCTCCAGAGAGGGCTGGTTCCCTTACTAAATCTAAGCTTGATGAAGACTAGAGTTGCAAGAAAGAAATAGAAAATATGCAAAAAGAAATGGGAAATTACGGAAAGAGATGGGAAATGTAGCCACAGGCTGAATTTGTATGATTGGGGAAATATTATTAGCAATAATTTAACCTCAAGCATATGAAAAACATATAATAATAGAATACAACATAATCCACTTACGACCTTGCGCAGACAACCTCCAGGATTGCATTCCAAAACTCACTTCCTCATTAGCAATATTCAAACTCAGATGCAGAATTTAAATCTAACAACAGATTAGAAAGACGAGCATAATCGAGAAATGCATGAAATAGAAGGAAATCACATAGAAAGATGCTTGCAAAATCAGAGGCCAAATATCTCTTATTTACGCAGAGAACCTAAATGTTTTCATGCAACATGTCTCTCAAAATCCCAATGTTTTTTCTTGAGATATACATTGATATTTATAAAGGTCTTGCCTCTTTGCAGCATTTAAAACATGAAACAGAATTTCTTGAGATCTACAAAATGTGCAACAAAAATAAGGAAATGATCCCCTTAAACCAGCCTCGGAGAAGTCAAAAATTGAATGAAACAAGGAACCTGTCGTCTTCATTAAATGGTCATTCTCGAAGCATGCTTGGATCGTTAGAAAATCATGAATAAAAGCTTTCAATAATGGAGGAGTCTTCAATTCTGGTGGCTTCGAAAGCTACAGGCCTAGGCACGTTCTTCTATCTTGCATGCATTGGAAAGCAGCAAAACATTCAATTATGAAGTGCTTTTAATCTTTGGAAATCGCAATGCTTCATCGGGTCGTTGAACTGCTTTCTGGCGCGAAACCATGACGGGTCACGAAAACGTGACATGTCATGAAATCATGACATTTTCCTTCTTTGTTCTCCTTCGTCACCTTAGGTCACGAAAATGCAACGCGTCGTGAAATCATGACGTTCCATACTATTTTTCTCCCTCTTTGCTTTGCTCCCGCGAAACTATGACCCGTCGCGATTTCGCGACGTTCTTTCCCATGTTGTCCTTGCACTGTTTCAAATCGCAAAAACGTGACAAGTCACGATTTCGCTACATCTTTCTCTCTTTTGGCTTTCTCACTGCTTCCCATCACGAAAATGCGACATGTCGTGAAATCATGACAATTTTATCTTCCTTGGCCTTCATGCTCTTGCAAGCAGCGAAAACAGAACATGTCACGAAATCATGACATTTCGTACCATTTTGCTCTTTCCACGCTTTCACATTGCGAAAACAAGACATGTCACAAAATCATGACATTCTTATCTATTTAGCCTTTTCTCCACAATATGTCATAAAATTGTGATGTTTCCTTGCTTTCTCTACTGTTGCCACTTTCTGTTGCGATATCGCGACATCTTCTTCTTGCTTGACACCATCTTAAAAAATGTCACGAAATCACGACGCCTTTCATGCCTTATGCTTCTTCTTCAACTTTATCGTGATAATGCGACATGTCGTGATATCACGACGTTTTTACATTTTGCCCTTTGTTCACTTTTCTATCGTGATATCGCGACGTAGTTCATTGTCATTGCCCTTTGCTTAATTATGTCGCAATTTCGTGACCTTTTCTATCATTCTGCTCCATGGCTATCGCAAGTCGCGAAAACGTGACATGTTGCGATATCGCGAAAATTTTGTTGCTCTGCCTCCATTGACCACTTTGACCGCAATTTTGGAACACGTCACGATATCGCGACATTCTCTAAATTTACTTCTCTCTCCTCAAAAAACCCATGATAACGCGACATGTCGCAATATCGTGACGGTTTTGAACCCATGCTCTCCATGTTGTTTTTTGGTCGCAATATCACGACAGTCTTCAGACTTAGCTATTTTGGCACCAAAACTCATAGAGAAACACAGAGGAGTGAGAACTTTAACAGTTTAAGCATGAATAATCAACAATCAAAACAATGTGGCAAAAATGCCAACATTCTTGGCGGCTCGTGGGGTATACAGTTCTGTTGTATGCATGAATTCCAGGCCTGAATCCATTGGGCAACAGAGTCAAGAAAACTAAGAAGCAGGAAAGTGAATGCTGACTGATGGGGAACATCTCTACGAACTGCTGCAACAACTCTTGCTGACTTACAGAAAACTCACATAAATCTGTATTTAGCCTAGCTTCACCAGATGCTGTAAAAGGATTTCCATGACAGTTATGAAAGCACTAGGGTTGTAAAAATGAAAATGAATGGAATGAACAAAGTGATGGCTATGGAATGGAAATAGTAAATGATGGAATGGTGGGAGAGGAAGGAGTGAAACGGTAGATACAGCAACTAAAGAGGGAGCTACTATGTCACCAACTGCGGGGATGGAGGGAAAATGAATAATGGAATGAAAGCAGGTGGGGTGACGAAAGTGGTGAAAACTACGAATAAGTGTTGAAACGAAAATGGATTAGAAGAAAAGGAAAATAAGAAGCAGGAATATCAAAGAGGGAAATAGAAACAATAGTAGTGGCTTGATGACAAACAGGGGAAGAGGAAGCAGAAGAGGAAGGGAATGCAAGTGTTTTCGCCATGTGGATCATTACATGTTGAACACCAATATGTTCTTTCTGCAAGGATTGCATCTTCATTTGCCAAAATAGTCAGGTTCTTCTTGGGTGCTTTTCTTATTGAAGCAGCTTGTTCTCTAGTGATCGACGGATGTTGAAATCTCCTGGGCTGGAAATCTCACTCAGCTTGCTTCCTTTCAATAAGTGTGATCTTATTGCCCATTGCTCTTATTGCAAAATTGGCAAATTTTACCTCTTTCAAGAGTGTTGTATAAGGATCAGGATTTACAAGTGCAGGAGATGCTGGTAAGGGCAAAGGTGCTGGCGACACAGGTAATGTCGGGAATGAAGTGGAAGTGGGGAATGGCAGAATGCTAGGTGCAGGCAACTGGGTATTTTCTGGAGTAGGGAGCTGGGGAACTAGGATGGGTGCAATCTGAGGTGCATTGGAGCTCCATGATGGAACAGAATACATGGAAGACATAGATTGCGAAAATGAACTAGGATATAAATGCTATGGAATATCAGGTAAAATGGGCATTGCTACCTTTGGAGGAAGCCTACCAATTGCAATCAAGTCTGCCTCGCCTTTTGTGCTTGTTCGAACAATTTCGGGAAGGTCATCACATTGGACTGCCTGATCGCCAAGCCAATGTCTATGTTGAACACTCGAAGATAGTAGAACGTAGCTTGCTCATGGGTAGGGTGAAGACCTTCAGGCACTCACTGCCAGCTTCTGGTAAATCAAACATTGAAATCTGCTATCACCTCCTGCGGGTGCCTCTGAATTACATTAAACTAATGCAGTAATGAAAATGGATCAGCCTGTTCATGAAAATTCTTAACTAATAGTTCTCCTAGCTGATCCCATGACGCAATAGTGCCTGGTTGCAGAGATCGGTACCAGTACAACAATTTTTCTCTCAAGGATAGTACTAATAACTTCACCATCACATCTTCGTCTGTTATATCGTGAATGGCTACCAAAGAAGCTATATCATGAATATGTTCATATGCAGTCTTACCAGTACCATCATAGGTTGGCAAGGCTTTCAAAGCGACTCGAGGAACTGGATTTTGAGCCTACAAATTCAAGGCTCCTAAACTATTCCATGCTCGAAACCGCTTGGGTTGAGGATACTTGGCCATTGGGACTAGTGGATGTGACCGAGAAGATGGAAAACTAGTAACAATACCAGGGATTTGTGCGGATATGGCAGATGATGCAAGCGATGGGGAAACCAACCTAGAGTGTTCACCTCTTTTTGTGCTGTCAAGTTCAAAAAACTCAACAAGATTTTCAATTTTTTTGGACTTCGATCTCGTGATCATGAAGTACAGCTTCCACTATATCCACGTTCAGATATTTTTGGGTACTGTAGAGTCACAAAATGTTCTAACTATATGGCATGAAGGTGAACATTAAACCCTCAATACTATGGGATCTCTTTGAGATAGAAACAGTCTGTCCCACCGGGCGTGCCAAAAACTGTTGGTCATGAATCTACCACAGGAAAGGATTTTATGCGAAATGTGCCCTAGACCCGGCCAACATTGAAAGGTTGGGAGAAAGAAAATGTCTCCTGGACCAATCTCCAGAGAGGGCTGGTTCCCTTACTAAATCTAAGCTTGATGAAGACTAGAGTTGCAGGAAAGAAATAGAAAATATGCAGAAAGAAATGGGAAATTACGGAAAGAGATGGGAAATGTAGCCACAGGCCGAATTTGTATGATCGGGGAAATATTATCAGCAAGAATTTAACCTCAAGCATATGAACAACATATAATAATAGAATACAACATAATCCACTTATGACCTTACGCAGACAACCTCCAAGATTGCATTCCAGAACTCACTTCCTCATTAACAATATTCAAACTCAAATGCAAAATTTAAATCTAACAGCAGATTAGAAAGACAAGCATAATCAAGAAATGCATGAAATATAAGGAAATCACACAGAAAGACGCTTGCAAAATTAGAGGCCAAATATCTCTTATTTACGTAGAGAACCTGAATGTTTTCATGCAACATGTCTCTCAAACTCCCAATGCTTGTTCTTGAGATATACATTGATATTTATAGAGGTCTTGCCTCTTTGCAGCATTTAAAACATGAAATGAACTTTCTTGAGATCTATAAAATGTGCAACAGAAATAAGGAAATGATCCCCTTAAACCAGCCTCGGAGAAGTCAAAAATTGAATGAAACAAGGAACCTGTCGTCTTCATTAAATGGTCATTCTCGAAACATGCTCGGACCATTAGAAAATCATGAACAGAAGCTTTGAATAATGGAGGCATATTCAATTCTGGTGGCTTCAAAAGCTATAGGCCTGGCCACATTGTTCTATCTTGCACGTATTGGAAAGCAGCAAAACATTCAATTATGGAGTGCTTTTAATCCTTGGAAATTGCAATGCTTCATCGGGTCGTTGAACTGCTTTCTGGCACGAAACCATGATGGGTCACAAAAATGCGACATGTCGTGAAATCATGATGTTTTCCATATTTGTTCTCCTTCGTCACCTTAGGTCACGAAAACACAACGCGTCATGAAATCGTGACGTTCCGTACTATTCTGCTCCCTCTTTGCTTTGCTCCCGCAAAACTATGACCTATCGCGATTTCGTGACATTCTTTCCCATGTTGTCCTTGCGCTGTTTCAAACCATGAAAACGTGACAAGTCACGATTTTGCTACATCTTTCTCTCTTTTGGATTTCTTACTGCTTCCCATCGCGAAAATGCGACATGTCACGAAATCGCAACAGTTTTCTCTTCCTTGGCCTTCATGCTCTTACAAGCAGCAAAAACGAAACATGTCGTGAAATCGTGACATTCCGTACCATTTTGCTCTTTCCACACTTTCACATCATGAAAACAAGACATGTCGCAAAATCGTGACATTCTTCTCTATTTAGCCTTTTTTCCACAATATGTCGTGAAATCGATGTTTCCTTGCTTTCTCTACTGTTGCCGCTTTCTGTCACGATATCGCGACGTCTTCTTCTTGCTTGACACCATCTTCAAAAATGTCGTGAAATCACGATGCCTTTCATGCCTTATGCTTCTTCTTCAACTTTACCGTGATATCGTGATGTTTTTACATTTTTCCCCTTGTTCACTTTTCTGTCGTGATATCATGACATAGTTCATTGTCATTGCATTTTGCTTAATTATGTCATGATTTCACTACCTTTTCTATCATTCTGCTCCATGGCTATCGCAAGTCACGAAAACGCGACAATTTTGTTGATCTACCTCCGTTGACCACTTTGACCATGATTTTGGAACATGTCGCGATATCGCGACATTCTCCAACTTTGCTTCTCTCTCCTCAAAAAACCCGCGATAACGTGACATGTCGCAATATCACGACAGTTTTGAACCCGTGCTCTCCATGCTGTTTTTTGGTCAAGATATCGCGATAGTCTTCGGAATTAGCTGTTTTGGCACCAAAACTCGTAGAGAAACATAGAGGAGTGAGAACTTTAACAGTTTAAGCATGAATAATAAACAATCAAAACAATATGGCAAAAATGCCAACATGACTTTAATGCTTTAAAAGAGTATTATATTTGATTGGAATTGTGAACAAAAATGATGTTAGATTTATTATTTGAATTAAAGTTATGGGGCTTTGATTTAGGGAATGAATGAAGTATTGGTTTAGGGGTTAAAAGTATGGGACTTTAATGTTTTAAAACAATATTATATTTGATTGGAATTTTGAATTAAAATGATGTTAGATTTATTATTTGAATTGAGGTTATGGTGCTTTGATTTAAGGAATGAATGAAGGATTGTTTTAGAGGTTAAAGGTATGGGACTTTAATGCTTTAATACATGAATGGATTTGATTAAATTTAGACCTTTATCTAAGTAGTACATTTTGGATGGATCTCTAAGTGAACTTGAGAGGTGAAGATAAAAGTAAATAATCTTTTATAATATCCACTATGCATTAGATGGTTGGAAACTTAATTGAATTTTGTATAGTTGCAATTTGGCAAAGTAAATGAATAGATGCATTTAGAGGTATGCCTATCCTAAACCATGAGTACCCTGATCCCCTAATACCCTCAAAGAACCAATGGGAAGCAAGGAGAAGGAAGGAGTTCAATGGAAACAAAGTATAGGTAATTTATATTTTATGTTGATTTACTTATGCTCAAATAGAGTGGAATTATGCGGAGATATCCCTGATGTAGTTAATGTAATATTCTATAAAGTAAGGAGATTTTACCATACAATATTTAATGCAATTACAATTTATTAGTTTAGAGAAGGTACTTTTACTTTATTTCCATGTTTGGTTATAATAGGTAACTTATTCTCTTTCCGTGGATGACATTCTCTTTTAGTGTTAATCCTTCTTTATTTTCTGGATGCTTAGTGATTACTCTTTATTGTTTTAGTATCTAGATGTATTATTTTTTTTTTTATTAATAATATAAATCCAAGAGTAGAGTTCTAGGGTGAACTCAGAGGTGACCTAAGGTAATTAAGAACCCCTTAGGGTGAACATAGGTGACCTAAGGGAATTAAGAACCCCTTACGGTGAACATAGAAGACCTAAGGGAATTGAGACATCCTTAGGGAGATAAATGACTAAGTTGTGGAGAGACTAAATCTGATTTAAGATAGCTCATCATGTAGATGATATGGATAGCTTAACTTACAATACTCATAGTATACACATGCCATAGAAAACTTAGGAGATAACTGTTGGTATATTGGTTCAAGAGCAAGCAAATATATGACTAGAAATACATGATGATTTATTTTTTCTCAAGGAAGAAATTGAAAAGTGGATATAATTGCATATGACAAAAATTATGAGGTCAAAGGAATAAGAAATATTCCAATCAACCTACCCAATAGAAAATGCACAATTAAAAATGTATTATATATACCTAGATTGGATGGTAATTTATTATCAGTATCTCAAATGTTAAACTGAGATATGATGGTTGAATTTATAATTACTTATGGAAAAATAAAAAACTTCATTACCAAACAAGAAAATTTTACAGCCACTAGTTCTTTTAAAGATAGTATGTTTGCTCTTGATATTACATCATCATCAAACTATGTTCTATATGTTAGCACATTGATAGAAAATGATATTTGGTATAAAATATTTGGGCATAAGGACGAGGCCATGGGTAGTTTTGATCACTATATTGTTGTTCAGATGTTCCTACTATTTGGTTTGGGTAGTTCCCAAGGGGCTTATTTATTTTTCTTGTGTTAGGATTTCATCTTGTAGTCTTGAAGGATGGATCCTTTTCTTTGTGTTTGTTGTAGTGTTTTCTGTCGATGTAATAGGTGAATATTTACCTACTTTTTTGAGGGTTTTGTATATTTTATCTTGGGCTTAGGCTGATGCCTGTTGTTCCTTGTTGATGCAAAAGATATTTAGGAACCATCATATTTCTCGGTATAATATAATATCAATTAACTTACCAAAAAAAAAAATTATTAGGGCATATAGATGCTTCATACTTAAATGAATTAAACAAATATAAAATGGTAATAGTGTTTCCTAACTTAACATGACATACCACAATTTTTCCATAATTTTTAGCAAGAAATCAACATGGACAATATTTTGAGATTAGTTCATATAGAGCCAAAGAACCGTTAGAGGTTATACATACAAATTTATGTGGACCAATGTCAGTCATCCTTAGGGGGCAAAAATAGTTTTAACTCTTTGATGAATATTACTCATGTAAAATGTGGTTATATTTTCTATAGTAAAATCATATGCTTTTACATACTTCAAACTATTCAAACAACTTATAGAAACAAATATTGGATGTTCAATTTAAGTTCTTCATTTAGATAAGGAAGGAGAATATTTATTTCGAGAATTTGAAATATTCTTGACACAAAATGGAATAAAATGACAAATTACTATAACTTATAAACCATAGTAGAATGGTATTGTACAAAGAAGAAATCACTCTATTATGTAAAAGTCTTATTGTATACTCAAAAAAATAAACCTTGACAAACAATATTGAGCAAAAGTTGTTAATACTATAGTGTACGTTCAAAACAAGTCACCCACAATAATTCTTAAAAACATTACATCTAAAGAAGCTTGGTCTAGATGAAAACCTTTAGTAGCACACCTAAGGATATTTTTGTTTTGGTAATATTAATAAAGGAGGGTTTTGAAAGGGGCCCCAAAACCTTTTACAACAAAGAAAATAGCAAGCCAAAACCAGTGCAACCCAAAGCACTGAATAGGAAAGTACAGAAACTGCATTACAACACTGAACCAAAAAAACTAGAAACTACTCGAGTAATACCAAAAATAGAAATCCAGTAAGACCTGTGGAAGAACCGAGGTAGTTATACAACACAACATCAACCTCAGCAATGATTCCACCAGATATTTGAGCCACCTCCTCTGCATAATCTAGCACCATCTTCATGGATATCAAAACCGTTGACTTTTTGATCTCCATTAATCAAATATTGTGAAGAACATTGCTCTTTTTCATAGAAGAATTGGAAGACGAATATATGTCACTCACTGTATTGTTCTTCAAAACATTCCTCGATAGAATATCAATTTCCATATTACACGCCTGAGTCTTGGAGCTTGGAGAAGACTAACCCGAAGTACTCTTTTTTGTGCTAATATGTGTGGACTTACGTATCCCCCCAACAACACCATTTCCATCCTAAAGGGGACTATTAGAAACCCCACCAACAATCATATCCTTCCCCACACAAGAACCCTAGACACCCAAGATAGACTCAAAACCTTTGACCAAATTCCCAAACTCAAAATCCCAAGAAGAGGGACAACCTAGCTCATCCTCAGATTCCCTAGCATATACTGACACCTCCGACGTATCCTCACAAACTTGAATAGGAATTGAATTCAATGAGCAAAGAACCTCATTTGCATCAATTCCTCCCTCCTTCACCGCCTGCTCAAAAATAATCAATGCCAACCCCTATTGTAGTGGAACCTTACCCTGAGAAACCTAAGTAGCCATCATTGATCGATTCAACGAATTATACAAGAACAAAGGAATTTTCATCCACTTTCATCCTCTCAGATGATTTAGAAACATAGCATGGAAGCTACGCACCACCTCATAGGTGGAATCAATAGTGAAGTAATCCATAATCACCTTCACCACTCTGTTCCAAGGAGCAGGAAGGGCCTTGGTGCTAAAATTTTTCTAGATATGGGGAAGGAGCTCATCCTCTTCTAGAAAGAACCTGATCTCTTGCATCAACAAATATTTTTCCTTGTACACTACACCATCTAGAATTAATCTCGTGGCATGACTCACTAGATCCACGGAGACCTCAAAGGTACAACAACCTACATGGTCATATCCATATTTCCATGAGACCGCCATCCAATTTGAAATAATTGGATTGTGCCCATGAAATTTCTAGATACACCACAACAATCCCCCTTCCTTAAGTATCATTAAGACCTCCTCATCCATAGATAAATACATGGGTTCAATCCTAGACTTAGGGTGTACCAATTTACACTTACACACTTTGGACTTACCCATCCTAATACCACAACCCCAAAACCAGGGAGAATTATAGATAAACCAAACACGAACAGGACCTAAAAGGGACTCAAAAACACAAACTAAAAAATGACCAAACCCCCAAGATCCCAACCATAATAGAAAAAAAACACATTCATCATCGATCCAAACCAAAATGACAAAGTAAACATCAGGATAAAAAAATAAAGACAACAGACGCACCGAGGAGCAGACTAACGGACTTCACCAAGGCTTGAAAAGGAGCAACAAGAACAAGGGACCACACAGGACCATGACAAGGGGAGAAGGCACAGAGAAATTCATCCCATGAATCACCAAAGAAGGTAAATTGAAGCAAATTGAGCAAAACTCAACAAGAAAAGGCCCACCCCCAAGACACCCACAAGGCACCATGTGAGAAGGGAAAGAAGATTACCCAATCCATGCCACCTCTCTAATACCATAGGCAAAGGCACCACATGGAGATAGCTAAGAAAAACATGAAGGGTCCATAGCACCCACTTGAAGCCAAGTGGAGTGAGAAGAAGGATATCCCAACCAATGCCACCTCACCAAATTGAAAACCACCAGACACGCCAAGTTCTAGGAGGAAGAGAAAACAAGTCACCTGGTTTTGACCAAGAGTACCATTTAAGCACACAACTCCCTAAAACACCCATGTATAGCCTTCTGAATAGGAAAATAGAGACACCCATAAAACACCACCTTGCCTTTGTTACCAGCAAGCTCCACTCAACGAGTTTGGGAAAAACAAGAAATGAGACCAAATGGTTCCCATCAAGAAAAGACTTCCCAATGCAGGAAGTCAAACTAAAGCATAATGGCAAGATAAAGGTGAGTGGGGGCCACCTCATTTCAAATCTCTTGGAGCTAGAAGAAATAAAGGCTTTTGATAGAGAACAATCATGAACATTCCCATGCCAGCATCTGCACCTACCCGTATCCATAATAAAGGCCAATATAAAACATAAATGAGCTAAAACGGTAAACTAACATATCTTCAAAAAAGGGTAGAACCTTCTCTACTAAGGTACTCCACAGATACCAATGCAAAATAGGAATTAAAATGTCTTGAAACTAGTGAAGAAGAACATTTGTCCCTCCACCATAAAATTTGTACCACAACTCCTATCCAAGCGAACTTCCACCACCCGAGGCCAATTAACTAACATCAGTGTGAGCACAATTGATTAGGTCCTATGAAAAGTCCCTCTGCCAGACCTCATAACCATGGAGATCCACTCCAATATTCGCCATTACGTCTTTTGCAGCATTTCCCTCTCTAAACGTGTGACAAATTTGAATTTCTTCCAGCTCCCGATACATCTTTACTCCATCAATAATATTGGTGATATTCCAACTAACATGGCAGGCTCTAATAAGCATATTAATGATATTTCAAGAATCGTCCTCTATAATAGCTTTTTTGAAATTGAATTCGTTAATAAATGGAATCCCAATATAAGATGCCCTCACCTCTGCCACCTGTGAAGAATTCAAACCCAAAGAATCGACATACACCAGCAAAATATTTCCATGGTGGTCCCGAATAACGCCTCCCACTCCTGCCATGCCCGTACTTCCCTTAGCTGCCCCGTCAAAATTTAATTTCACCCACCCAACCGGGGGCACTCCATTTGATAGAACTTCTTATGTTAGGCATCGGTGGTGGTCGGTCTGCACTTCCAAATCCCAGTAATTGCTCCAACCTAACTTTGTAATGCTTAGACGCCTCCAGTAAATCCAATGATTTCACTGTACTTTCCATGTTCTCCACCATTTTAATAATTATCTTATTACACAATAATAACGTGGCCACAAACTTATCTCTAAAAATATTTATGTTTCTAGCTTTCCAAAATTCCCACATCGTATGTGGGAGCAGGAACTGCCAAAAACACCTGAGTTGAAAGGACTAGAAGGGTGGAGACCACTGACTAATACAATCATAAAATGACTCTAGGAATACCCACTCCACACCCAAAAACTTGAGGATGGAAAAAATTACCTCCTTGAAGATACAACAATTGAGCAATAGATGAGAGGTCGACTCCCAATAAATTCACAGAGATAACAATGATTAACCAGATACCAACCCCTTTTGAGAAAGTTTTCAAAAGTTAAGATTCAATTTTGAGTAGCCAACCAGAAAAAAATATTAACCCTAGCAGAAATATGCTTAAGCCAAATCAAATGGAAAGGGAAATGCGACCCGTCATCCACCCTTAAGAAATTATAAGCCGATTTCATTGCAAATATACCCAAACTCTCCAAACTCCAGATCAACCTATCTTCAAATTTTTCTTGGCGAAGAACACAAAGACGTAATTCCTCCCCAAGGCTCTCTCAAACCCTTCTATCATTGTAATTCCTAACACAATCTGGCATCAGTGCCCACCCAAATCTATCCCATCTAACTTCAAGGAAGTCAACCACATAAATCAAACCCGAGTCTCTAAAATTAGCAACCAAACCCTGAAACCGAACTTCCTCCAAGAGTGGACATTCCTAATCATCCACTTGCTATGGTTCCTTACCATGTCCCTAGCCTTCACCAGGCTATTCCAAAAAGTCGAGCCACCTGTGAGTAAATCTTCAGAAAGAAAGGAGTACTCTGCACTTGTGAGTAAATCCTAGACACTATTAATTCTTGATGCCATTTTAAGGGGAACATGAAATAATGACATAAAATAAATGGGAATGCTTTGCAAAGTACTCTGCACCAAAACCACCTTACCCGCTTGTCTCAACAATACTCCCTTCCATGCATCCAATTTTTGTTGAATTTTTTCAACCATTGAGGACCACAGCTCGGATTTTGCTCTGCCCACAAATAGTGGTAACCCAAGATAAGAAGAGGGGAAATAGGCAGTGTGACAATTTAGAACTTATGATATCTCTCTTTGAACCACAAAAATATAATTAATGAATAACAATCCACTCTTAGCCAGACTAATATGTTGACCAGTAGCCCTTTCATAATAGTCAAGAATAGCTCTAACTTCCCCAAATACCTCCACTATGGCAATCAGTAAATAAGTGTCTTTCATGAATTATTGATGCAATATAGGGTGGCAGGTGGTTGCATGCCTCAAACCCAAAAAATATGTATGGTTGCTGAATAATTTTCCCAAAGCCTCCGCCACAATAATAAACAAAAAGGGAGACAATGGGTCCCCCTGTCTCAGCCTTCGACAAGAATGAAAAAATCCTATCGGGGACCCATTGATGAGCACCCAAAACCAGGTTGTTGAAAAACAAGCCTAAATCAAACTAACCCATTCATCACAGAAGCCAGACTTTCTTAATATCTTGATCAAAAATGGCCAAGTGACCCTGTCATACACTTTGTTAATATCCAGCTTAAGGAAAAATCCAGGTCTCCCACTTTTAAACACTGAGTGCAGCAGTTCATGAATAACTATAGGGCCATCCAAAATTTGCCTGCCCAGAACAAATGCACATTGGGCTTCATCAATATTTTCTAGCAAAATAAGCTTGAGTCTATTGGAAATAGTTTTGGAAAGAATCTTGTACACCATATTGCATAGACTTATCGGTCTAAAATCCCCAAAAAGTAGAAACTGTATCTTCCTTAGGAACGAAAGCAAGGAAGTTCACATTCACCACTTTTGGAATAAACTTGCTCCTTTGGACATCTCTCGTCGCTTCACACACATCTCCTCTGGAAAGAATCTTGTACACCTAAGGATATTTTTTATGTAAAGCATACATGCATGTTTCAAAATAGAAAAAGACAAAATTAGATGACAAAAACTTATGTGGTATACTTCATGGATATGATGATATGTCAAAAGGTTATAGAATAATTGATATAATCATTTAAAAAATATTTGTAAGTAGAAATGTAATATTTGATGAAGGATTCAAGGCAAGTATTAGATAGTCAAAGGATAATATATTTTCTATTTTAGATATTTAATTAGATGAAAAACTCATGAAAAATATTCTAAATAAGAACAAAAAAATAGTAAATGAGCCTATTGAAGAATCGATAGCAATAGCACCAACTCAAAATATTACAAAAATGGTATACAAACACTCTCAAAGATTTAAAATTAAAAAAGTTGCATGATCTTAATTCTACTAGACCCCAAACTCATAATATGATAAGAAAAGAAGTAAATATAAAACTAATAACATCAATAATGGAAAATACAAAATCAACTTCAATATAGGATGCAATTAGCTTACCTAAATGGAAGACAATAATGGTTTAATAATACATAACATAAATAAATAACAAAACATGGGGTCGCTTTACCCAAAGGGAAAAAACTATAGAATGCAAATGAGTCTATAAAATAAAATACAAAGTAGGTGGATCCATTGAAAAATATAAGGCATGACTTTTTACAAAAAAAATTGCACAAATAGAAGGGATTGACTATGAAGAAACATTTACACGTATAAAATGATTATTATTTATACAATTTGTGCACTAGTATCTCAATATGGGTGGAAAATACATCAAATATATATTAAAAATGCATTATTTAATGGTGATATTGAAGAGGAATTATATATAACTCAACCAGAAGGATTTGTTGTTGAAGCACAAGAAAAAATGGTTTGTAAGTTAAAAAAATCACTATATGGTTTGAAAAAATCTCCCAGTGCCTGATATATTAAGATCAATGATCATCTTCTACAATAAGATTTTAAAAGGATTTATTTTGATCCAAATATTTATATTAAGAAAATTTGTTCTAATATAGTTATTCTTGTGGTCTATGTTGATGATCTAGTGATTACAACGAGTTCAAAAAAATTGATAGATAGTGTAAGGAGTTTTAAATGATGGACCTAGGACTTCTACATTTTTTTCTTGATTTAGAAGTTCGAAAAAAATAAAATCATATTATACTCACTCAAACTAAGTATGCCAAAATATTACTTGAAAAATATAGAATGATAGATTGCAAACCTAAAAAATACCCATGAAACAAGGGCTATAATTATCAGATGAATCATATCAAGTATCTGCTATCTTGTATCACCAACTAATTGGAAGTATTTCATACCTAACAAATACTAAAATAGATAGTATTTTTGTTGTAAACTATATCTCTAGATTCATGCAATATCCTAAATAAAGACATTGGAAAGATGCAAAAAGGATACTACATCATATATATAATACTACAGAATATGGTCTAGAATATACGAAAGATGATAATTTATATTTATACAAATATATGAACTCAAACTATGTTCGATCAGTTTACAATAGGGAATCAACATCAGGTTATGTATTTCACCTTGGATTAGGACCTATTTCATGGCACATTTAAAAATATGCAATGACACTTTCGCCTATAGAAGTAGAATATTATGTTGCAAGAGATCTTACATGTGAGGCACTATAGTTACAATATACTTTGGAAGACATGGGAGTAAGCAAAAGATATCCAACAGTGTTACATTATGATAATCAAGGAGTTCTAAAGCTACTTAAAAATATAGAGTTTCATGAAATCACTAAACATATTGAGGCACAATGTCACTTTATTTGAGAACATGTTCAATATTATTATATTCAGCTCAAATATATTTCTACCAAGGATCAACTCATAGATATTTTTACACAAGCACTTGGTTACATTAAATTTGAATTCCTTCATAATTGTATTTGTATAAATAATGCAATAAAAGGGGATGTTAGATATTACTAAATTATTTATCATATTATGGTTAATTAGAATTTTTTAAATTTGTAATTATTTCTCTCATGAGAAACATGAATAGACATATCTCCCATTAGATAGAGATAAGACAAAAACATAGTTGAAATTAAAATGATAAGAGTCTCTTGAATATGAAAGACTCCATGCAAATGTTGTATACATTAAACGCAAGACTATGAACTCAATGCAAAGAAAAATGATATATAGAATTAGATTTTTAGTATTACCTTGTCATGGATTGAGCATGATCTTTAAATCCTTGTTTGATATATTGTGAATAAGTTTTTTCCCTTTGTATGATATTTTATTGAATCTAGGCCTAAAACTAATAGATATGTATCTTAAATTTATGTTCATTACTATTCGAGTGATATGCTTTGGGTTGGTGAGTGAATCACTCTTATTTACAAGTAGATAAACCAATTATACTAAGAAAATTCACTCCCTCAAGCCAATCAATTATTTTTAGTAAGCAAATCAAATTTTAAAGAAAATCGATCCTTATCTATACTTAGTCAAAATTTGAAAAATTTGGTATGCTTTTTCCACCTATTCTCTATGATACATTCTTCTTTAAATTTTACAAAATTTACAATGATAGTGTCAAGTTACGATGTTAATTGAGACTTCATAAGATGTCAAGATCAATTGGTATAACATCTTAGACCTTACCTCTATCCTTGGTCATGGAGTCTATACAATTGAGACCACCATAAAATTGTCAAAATTATTGGTTCTCCTCACCCAATGAATCAATATTTGCAACAAATTGATTTCTACAAGCAAATTGATCCTTGCCTATACTCATTCAATTTTTCAAAATTTAGGATGCTTCTACCACCTGATATTTGTTGTTGCATTCTATTTCAATTTTTATAAAATTTATAAAGGTAGTGTTGAGGTACTACATGGTGACTTCATGGAATTCCAATTTCAATTGGCATATGATCCCAAATACTACCTTTATCCTTGGGTAAAAAGTCCAAATAATTAGGACCTTTGTGACATAATTGTCAACATTATTGGTTCTCCTCACCCAATATTTTGAGGCAGTAACCTCAAAAAAAATTCCAATTATTATCATCTGGTAGCTACACTTCTCTAAGGTCTTCTACCTTCCCCATCAAACTCTTGAAAGGGTTTTCTAATAGTTATTCCTATTTCACAACCATCTCTTGTAGTTTGGCCTAAATTACCACTTAGAAACAATGTTGAACTTGGAAAATATCATGAATTTTAATTGAGATTTTGCACCCCTAATTTGACTTTTAATGAGGTTGGAAGGAATTGTCAATGGCTTATCCCAAAATACAAATTTATTCTAGCTCCCCACTCTCTCCATAGAAAATCTTCAATGTTGTTTCTAAAATAAGTTGCATGAAAGTAAATTATAGAAAGGGAAATGCATGAAAGTGTAGAAATAAAATCACTTATAGGAAGTTTAAGAGTGCAAGATATTTTAGAAAGTGCAACCGTTAGATCATAGCAAGGAAAGTGTGTGATCAATCAATACATGGGAATTCAAATAACATTATAAAATTTATAAGAAAATTAAATATAGGCTAGAAGGGTCATGCCATTAATAAAATGCCTAAAGTCTTGAAAATTTCCTACATCCTCTTGAGTACAAAGTGCAATATGTATTTTATAGAGTGTAGATTTAAATTATAATTACCAAATGATAATTATAATGAGAACAATAGGACCTTAGTTATAGTAAAAACTTACCCTACGTTACTTGGGGTGATAAAAAATTACTCTTAGTAAAAGTAAAGATTTGGGGGTAACTTTAGAAAAATGTTACACCTCCAAATATTGCATGCCTTCAATTATACCTATAACAAGATTAGAAGACTTCCAAAATAACTTGGTGCACCACCACATGCTAAAATATTGCTTTCTAGAAGATTCACCTTAGGATCCATGCCTTCAATCAATATTTGTGATTGTTTGAGTGATTTGCTATTGCTCAAGCAAATCACTTGCATTAATAGGTGAATTAACCAATTTTATTGAGTGAATTACTCCATCAAGTCAATCAACCCTTCTTAGCAAGAAAATCAAATTTGTAAGCAAATCAATTGGTTTTTACAATTAGATTGATCATTGTCTATGCATAGTCAAATTATGAGCATTTTTTAATGCTTCTACTACTAATCTCTATCGTTGCATTATCCTTAAAAATTTATAAAATTAAGAAAAGTAGTGTTGAGGTTCTATATTTATGGCAGTTTCATGAAATATCAATCTCAATTGGCATAATGTCCCAAATCCTTCCTTTATCCTCGATCATGGAGCCTACAAAATAGGTAAATTCATAGCACAATTATCAAAATTGTTAGTTCTCCTCATCCATTCTTTTACAACAATAATACTAGCAACGTATGCCACTCATTATCATCTAGAAACAAGATTACTCCAAGGTCTTCCACCTCCCGCATGAGATCCTTAAAAGTATTTTCTAATAATTCTTCATAACATCCAATTCTTGTAGTTTAACCTAAATTACCTTTAGCCTCTCATAGGTTTTAACTACATTCCCTTGGTTAGATTGAATATTTTCTTCCTTATAGGTTTTAACTACATTACCTTGGGTGGATTGGCTCTTTTCTTCCTGAACCATGGTGCTTATCATATCATCATCCAAGATTCATTTTCTTTGTTCATCAAAAATATAAATCATCCCAACAACAATTAACCCTTGAATATCTATATCCATCTCTTACACTTGGATTTTTAAATATGTTAGGTTATATTTACAAGGTTGTAGGTTTCTCTAGACTTTTCAAAAAATTTCATAATATTTTGACTAGGTCTTTATGATCTATGTCTTGTTATAACTACAATGAGGTCATTAATGTAAGAAATTTGAGGACTTATTGATATTTGTCCTTTGTAGATTTCACTTTATATATAGCTATCTTTCTACTTATTTTATGGTATTTTTGATCTATTATAGCTTTTCTTATACAAAGGAGATTAAGTGGAAGTATTTGTATGTATTTTCATCACCTCCTAGATTTGTTCCTCAAGATACTTGACCCTCTAGATATCCTGAGATACCCTTGGTTCTAAAACTATATTTCGAGATCTTGAGACCATCAACTCCACAATTTGTTGATCCTTCTTGTTTAGTTCCTCTCAGAGTTGATTTTGTTCCCTTTTTAGCTACTACACAAGACCTTTGATCCCTTACTATATTTTCTTAACTTTGACAAGTTGCATTTTGAGTTCCTTAGGTCTTTAGTTGATCTTTATCAAAAACCTCTTTCTTCAGCCCCTCATTCTCTTGTTGTAGTTGTTCCATCTATATTTAACTATGCTAACTTTTTTAGGGTAGATACTAGGGTAATTTAATTATTACCGCATTAATTTTATTTATTACCATTATTTTATTTTACCATGAAGATATTCATTGTTCGAATATCTTATGGTTAATGTCATTTTGATTAGTTGTTAATTTGTTAGCTTCATTAGCACCATATTATTTTTGGTTAGCTATTATTTCACTCATGCATCTCTAGACTATCTATAGCCTATCACATATGTATATAAACCATACCTTATGAATAAAAATGTTCAATGCCTATGGTTGATTAAATATTTGGTCTTCGACCTTCATTGATATTAGAGCGCTTGACTTGGGCAAGTTGATTTGAAGCAAGTGGGAACATTCTCTGAGGAAGCAGCTTTATTGGATTGGGACCCCCTCTTAGAGCTTCCACGAAAACCCATAGTATGGATTTTTTGTCATATTGTTTTATGTGATATTATTTGTTGAGCGTGGAATTCTACGATGTGATAATATTGATTTTATCCTTATTTTCAATGCATTTCCTTAATTTTATTGGTAATTTAATTATTTTTATTTTATGTGTTGTTTGTTGTCCTGACCCAACCCAACCATACCAGATAGCACGAAAACCTACATGACCCGACACATAAATTATATTGGCCCTATCGATGCAAAAATACACATGATAACTCCCACAATAGGGTTGTCTCCCTATGACAGGACGATTATCGCACTCCCATGAAACTCCTTGGGATAAATAGATGGGTGATATTTGTGGTGCATGGGGAACACTTCGTAGATTCCTTATTGATGTCATCGCTAGTCGATAGGGAGTTGACATTGGAGCACTGATTACTGTCAGCTAACACTGATGTGAGACACATTCTTCAGAGCTGACATCCTCTTGATCACCTAGCATGGAAATCATAATTTGAATTGTACATTTGATAGAGCTTCTGACATCATCCTAACACCCGCATCGAACCCAAGATGAGATCTAGCTGTATGTTATCCAAGACATGAATCCCAAGATAGTTGGCATTGATTTGCATGCTAATGACGTGGCATCGGTGACCTGACAAGATGGACACATAGTGAGAGGTGATCTGTTGACCTGGCACATAGGTGGAAGATAACCAGCCAATTGATGTAGAAGCCATCTGGTGCATTACAAGTGGCGGATTTTGATTTGTCTAACATGGTAGGTGCAAGTTTCTAAGCTAATGCATTACACTGAGTGATTGGTCAAAGGTTATGTGTGGCTCATCTATGTGGCAGATTGTGGTTGACGATATTGCATAACAAAATGGTCTGCGTTTGATTTCTCGAAGGCAATCATTTACAAAAGGAGGTATTATATCAACGCACTTTGCTCCAAGTGCAATGCACGAAGGCACATGCTCACATGAGTGCCTAAGGTTAGAAATAAAGGCATGTACATACCTTTTCAACTCATCTTGTGCTCTAGCCGAGATGGTAGAGCACACAACAGTTGGGCACTTAGTCCCACAAGATTACGAGCTCAATCCTCTTGAGTGCTAGGAAATAAAAAACATTTTTTTTTAAAGGTTTGTTTTGATACTCCAAGGTAATACTTTTTTATTATTTTTATTTGCAATTTTTTTTTATGTTTATTTTCATTTTTTTAATAATTTAAATATAAATATATTTTTTAAATCAATTTCTTTTAAAAATTTAAATTGATTTTTTAAACACATTTTATTTTTATTATTAATTAAATTATTTTAATTAAAATTTATTTAAAATTTTGCAAATTAAAATTAAAGAAAAGGAGCAAATCCAATTTGTTGCAAAACATCAAAATTGTGTTTTTGTTTTCTCAAATATTTTGATATATAAAACAAATAAATAGCACATTATTTTGCAAATCTAGGAGATGTAAAATTTTCTCAAATATTTTGAGAGTAAGAGTTTTTCTCATTAATAATAGACCTTGGGTCCACTAAAACCAAGTCGTGTGTCGACTGGTTCTGGATAATATTTCAAAATCTTATCATGTGTTGACTTGGCTTGAAAGAAGTGCTACCTTGTTAAATTTGCAAAGCCAAAGGGGGACAAGAAATTGTGATTATTATTTTGCATATTTGTAATGCATGGAGGGGGGCACTTGAAAATCAAAACTTTTTACAAAATCAAAAGCAATTTGTGCATTTTGTTTTCTCAAACCTTGGGATATAACACAAAATATTGCACATTCATATTTTTGCAAATTGGAGAAGAATCTCATCACGTTGAAGATCTAATTATTTTTTTTCAAAACCTTGTTTATTTTACAAAAAAGAGGGGGGACAAACCAAGATTTGGATTCTTCTTTTGCAAAATTGTAACACAAGGGGAAATTGTGAAAATCAAAGGGTTGAAACATTGAAACTCGTTTATTTTACAAAACAAAAAGTGAAAGGCAATTGTTTTTTATTACATTCTTTGCAAAAATGTACGACAATGGGAGAAATTGAATATCAAAATTTTGTTGCAAAAATTATTGTAATAAGGTGCATTTTCGATAGCATTCAACACCTTTTGTTAAATTGGCATTGTTAAATTAGGTGCATTTTCGGTAGAATCCGACACCTAAGTGTTAAAAATTTGTGGGTACTTTTGATGGATTATTGCATTTAAATTCCTATTTTTGCAATTACCTCTTAAGTTAAAATCCAATGAGCATAAGACCCCAAATTTAAACCCATTTGTGTAATTTATTTCATAGGTAAAGCCAATTTTTTGATAATTCACTCCGTATGAAACCCAAAAAATCACTCTTCTTGTTTGGATTAAAATCCTCAAACTAATCATCCTTTTCAAAAGGATTTTTAGGTAGGTGTCATTAAATATCAATTAGAGTGAATTCTCTTCCAGTACTCTTTTAGGGTACATCGAAATAAAGAATAAGTTTTTATGAAATAAAGGAACCTTCAAAGTAGCAATTATTTGCACTAAGGGGGAATAATTCCTTTCTTCCTTCAAAAAAGATTTTGACAAGAGAGAGATAAAAATTGTAAAGGCAATTAGAAAAGTAGAAGTCATCAAAATTATACCTTTTCTTTTAGGCTTCATAATAGCAACTTTTGCTTGAAGTACTTGTAATAAGGAGGGAATTCTTTGGTGAACTTTTTTGATAAAATTGCCTAAGAGGCAAAGGTTTGTTTAGAATCTTATGCCCTAAAAGTGAAAAATAAATATTGTTAAGGCAATCAGAAAGGAATACATCATCAAATTGTACCTTTTATTTTAGACTTCATAATAGCAAATATTTTGCTTGAAGTACTTGCAACAAGAATTGTTTCATGAACCTTTTTGAAAATTTGCCTAGGAGGTAAATTTTTGAAGAAGTTTATTTTACACTAAAGGGAAAAGTTTAGAAATTATCTAAGGGACACGTAATTGTAAACCTATACAACACCATTGCAAACATCTTTTTAGGCTTTATAAATAGAAAATGTTTTTGTTTGAAGTACTTGCAATAAAGGGGGGATTATACCTCTTTTTAGGCTTCATAAATAGAAAATATTTTTGTTTGAATTACTTACAATAAAGGGGGGATTGTACCTATTTTTAGGCTTCATAAATAGCAAAATATTTTTGTTTGAAGTACTTATAATAAAGGGGAATATTTTTTTGGTGAATTTTTTGAAATTTGCCTAGGAGACAATCTTTGTAAAAGCCTTAAAAATCTTAATAAGTTGCAAATATTTTGCACATAGGGGGGGGATAAAAAATTCTTTCCTACCTCATAGAATATTTTTATAAAAAGGGAGGAAGACTTATAAGGGTGCATTTTAAGCAGATTCTAACACCTTAGTCAACATTCTTGTAAACGTTCCATTACAACATGTTTTGCAGAAACAGGGAAACTTATAAGGGTGCATTTTCGATAGCGACCAACACCTTAGTTACCTTCTTAAAAATGTTGCAAAATCATATTGTAACAGAGTGAACCTCGTATGTAGTGATCTAATTTAGTACATCTAGTGATTGCAATGGTTGGTTACCCATGCAATCCGATAGGATGAAAATATTATAATAAGGATATTTATTATTGTTAAAATAAAGTGAGGGATAACTCATTTTTATTAAGTACTCAGGAAGTACTTAGTTTACTTAGACCTAGAGGTGATAGACCCAGAGGTAGACCTAATAAAGAGCAGCTAGAGCCACGTGCCATAGCAACTCAACTAAGATAAAATAAATGTTGTATGACTTCTATAAGAAAGGTAAATCCTATGGTAGACTTAGTGGCCGATCTAGTTATAGACCAAGTGGAAGTCCTAGAGGTAATGATCATGTGGCATATCCAAAGACATTCCTAGTGGTACTCATCCAGAGGTACACTTAGAGCCAATAGACCAACATATTTCATTTTATCTCCTTTATATTAAGGGGTATGTTAAAGTAATTATCACTTGGATAATATCTAGATTCCTATCTTGGGTAATTACCTTTTTTTGTTAAGGTAGAATATAAGTTACTACATTCCCACCGACGAACAGGTTGTAGATATATTCACTAAGGCAAGTGCACATGTCAAATTTGAGTTGTTTCGCAACACTCTTTGTATTTAAAAATAATGTAATAAAGGGGGGATGTTAGGGTAGATACTAGGGTAATTTAATTATTACCATAGTTAATTTATTTATTACCATTATTTTATTTTACCATGAAGATATTCATTGTTTGAATATCTTATGGTTAACATCATTTTGATTAGTTATTATTTTGTTAGCTTCATTAGTGCCATATTGTTTTTGGTTAGCTATTATTTTACCCACGCATCTCTAGGCTATCTATAGCCTATCACATTTGTATATAAACCATACCTTATAAAAAATAATGTTCAATGCCTATGGTTGATTAAATATTTGCTCTTCGACCTTCAAAATTTACCTTCATTTTTGTATTTTTTTTATAAGTGTTGCTTCATATTCAACTACAATACATCCATATTTCATTGTCGTGGTAAGTGTATGCTGGTCAACCAATTGGATCATTTGGTATAGGCCCATATTGTTGAGTACTATTTGGATACTCTAGCAATCCAATAAGTAAGAGTTGTTGCTACTCTAGTGAGGTTATTTTTGGTTGCGTCAACAAAGTATACTTTATTACCCTTAACAATTATGATTTTAAAATTACTTATATTTTTTAGGTTCTTTTTATGGAATCTCTTGTATTATTTCTTCCATATTTTATCCTTTATATTAAGAATATTAAATTTCTTGATTCCATATGTCTCTCTAGATTTATATGTGAATTATAGTGTTGTCCTTGTAGTCATGCTCATTTATAGGGGATCTCCTACAAACTCAATTCCTTAGGCTAGAGTAGTGAGTATTGGTATAAATAGATAACATTTTTGGGCTTGGGATGGTGGACATATTTGGCACATGGAAATGGATGGTAATGTGAGAGGTTTAAATTATGTGGTGATAGTGTGGAATGGAGTGGAACTACAAGGAGTTGATGTGACACTAATTTAACCAAATTGGCAAAGAGTGATGACATGGTACATGATACTAATGGTTGTAAAGTTATGGTTTGAATGAAGGGATATGGAAAATATGTGATTGGAGCAGTTCCCATCATGAATATGATTATTGGAGTGGAGTGATCCTAAGAGAACTATGTTCTACGTGGGTGGATGATGGAAAATGTGTAACAAAAGAATGAAAAGTAAGAGTATCAAGAATAGAAGAATAAGAAGGTATAGAGAGATAAAAGGAAGTGAAATACAATGATAGGAAAGTATGAGAGGGTGTAGAGGTTCCCACCTGACTAGTCAATCCCAACTAAAGAGAGGAACCTCCTTGAGGGATTTCTCTTCCTCGAAATGCATTATCATCCATTATTGTTGTTGTTTTCTTACTACTTCCATATATCTAAACATGGACCAATATTTTTCAAACCCTTTATGTAATTGTATTATCATCTACCTAACTACTAAATTGACTATTACTAGAGTTGTCAATGTAGTTGAAATGGATATCTTAAGTTCTACCTTCTTCATGGACTTGAGCTTATAATGGGTTAAGGTGTTGATTTCTATTGTTTAACTTATAATTTTATATCTTTTTATGTTCTTTAGGTATCTCCTAATCCCAGGTGGTAGAGAAATTGATGTTGAATGAGCAATATCTAAAAGATATTATGATTGTGTTATTCTCATACCTCACCATATTTCATGCAAGAATCATGTGTTTTATGTACCTAAATTTATGGAGTACACTTAATCTCTAATGGTTCAACTTGATATTAGGTTCAAAATAATCCTTCATAGTGTATAATATGTGCCACTCTAGGGAGTTAGCATGCTAACTCTAAATTTCATATTTGTATTTGTGGTTGTTTTCTAGAGTGGCAAGGGTTGTCTCTTTATTCAAGGTAGGATGTCTCTTTTACTTCTTGGAAGGGTATAATTGTGCACTCCACAATGGTCATAGGTTGTCCATCCACTTTTAATTAGTTTATCTAGAGGGTGAGAAATCATTTTTTTCTAGTAAAGGATCAACCAAATGAAGTAGGAAGTTCCTCTCCTCCTTGAACTCCTTGAGTTGACTGTCCATTTGATCTAAAATATACTTGGCATATTCAATAATTTAGGATTACTCTTTGTAGATTCATACTATGTGTAGGAGGCATATATGCTCTTCATATAAATTATGGTTGATTTTATCCCCTAGGATTATGGCTATCCTTGACATTACCATTTTTACATCTTTCTTGAATTGATTCAACTCTAGTGGGATACTAAAGTTGGATGACAAATTTTTTTTCTTTAGGTAAGGGATTAGGAAGTAATGCTAATAAGCATTTTATTTCCAATAATAAAAGTCATTTTGGATCCCAAATTTGTAGGATATTCACACTATCGATTCATGTATGGCCTCTAGCACACTTATTATGAATCCCTACTTGACATAAAAGACATCTCCAATCCATTGACGAAGTCTAAAACTCCTTATTATGGGGTAATATATTTTTTCCACCACCTCCATTAATTCTTGGTAACTCCATACTTGGTTCACTAGATTTATAGCTAATATCAAAGTTTGGATTTGACTTATGCTTCATGAGTCTATCTATGACCCTAGGTTGGACCTTCATAAAGCATATTTTTTTACTTACTATGGGATGGGTATAGTTTCATTTCTTAACTCATCAACATGGGTCGTGAAAATACTCTTTTGGTCTTTTTAGATTTGGTGAGCATAACCATTTTCTTCTCCCTCTCTTCTTCTTCTATAGTGACCTTTCTAATGGTTTTGATTCCCTTGAGGTGACAATGGAACACTAATGGTGGGGTGGTAGTTAGGAAAGGTAATGAGATAGGTTGTGCCTTGAGCAATGAAGGTTTGGTGGATGTGGATGTGGTATCCATGCTAAAAAGGATGAACTATTAGGAAAATGGTAAAAAAAAAAAGGTAAATTTAACTTTTTGAACTCAAGAGTGTTTCACTTATGAATTTAGAGCAATTTGCTCATGAAAATGGAGTGATTTACTTGTTTTAGTTATTAGATGTATTTGAATCTCTTTTAATTGATATATTTTGGATTATTGAAAATATATTTATGGGTGAAACAAAATTTTTCTTAGAAATGATTAAAATTAAATGCCAATACCTATGGTTAAATGTGAGGTATATTAGTGTAATAAGAAGAAATTACTATATTTATTGGGTTGTTGGAAACCTTTCCTATCCCTAAATGCTAATGGAAGCACATATATATGGATTTCATAGAGGAAATTCCTAAATATAAGGGTAAAATAATTATCTTTGTGCTAGTGGATTGCCATTCCAAGTATGATCATTTCTATGAATTATAACATCCCTATTCAACCAACAAGGCTACCAAGGTATTCCTCAATTTTATTTTTTAAGTGTATGGTATGTCCAAGTCCATTTTTGATGATCATGAACCTATATTCACTAGTAATTTTTAGAAGGGTTTATTACATCCTTGTGGTACTCAATTGAATATTTTATTTGCTTATCACCCTCACTCAAACAACCAAACAAAGATCGTAAATAAATATTTTGATACTTACCTTTATTATTTTTCTCAAAATAAGTAGTATCACTAGGTTTATTGGATTTCATTAGCTAAATGGTGGTATAATACTTATTATCATCCTTCCCTCAATAAATCCCCGTTTAAAGCCTTGTATGGTCAGAAACCTTCATCAGTGGTAGACTATGTTCCATTATCCTGCAATGTGGCTCAAGCAAATAATTTTTTATAGTAATGATGACTTGTGCTTTAAGTTCTTAAATATGATTTGATCCATTAAAAAAACTCCATGAAGTAGCAACAAGATTTATATTGCTCTAAATGATAATTTTTCATAGGAAATATGGTCATTTTGCACCTATAGCCCTTTAAGAAATTGTCCTTGAAGGCCAAATCTAGTCAGAAGTTGACTCCTCAATTGTATGGGCCCTACAATGTGATTTATCACTTTGGTAAAGTGGCATATTAGTTGGAGCTTCCACCATATTCCTACATCCATATTGTATTTTATGTTTCTTGTCTCAAATATGTTAATGGCCAAAAGGTGCAATCCTAGATAGGGATTTCAATACTGAATGAAAAATTTTGAATCACTTTCTAGCCAAAAGTAATGTTGTACTCCAATGTTCATCTTCTACAGTCTCACCAAATTTAGAAGTTCCTCAACTAGTGGTAGGATATTCTAGAAGATGTTAATTGGGATCCTAAGAGTATATTCCACTATTTTCTAGCTTTGTAGATAAAGCATTCTAAGGGATGGATCCATGTACTAGTTCCAATGTAGCCATGTTGGCTATCTTTACTTTTATTGGATCAAGCCCTAGGTTAAGGTATTCAATCCTTGATCATTAGGGTTAGGATTAATGTTGATTTAGAGTATAAGAGGAATATTTATGTTGTATTTGGAATCATTTTTCATATTCAAATCTTAGTAGTTTGTGTTGCACATATGATACTTCACTCTTTCCAAGTGGCTAAGAGACTTTTCCATCTCTAAGTGGCTAAGGATTTGTGTTAATTTAAATTTAAAATTTGATTACATATATTTTTTATTTTATATCATTGGATCTAAAGTTATTGTTAGTAGGGTATGTTTCTTATTGTGCATTATTAAATTTCTACTATCATTACTATGTTTTTTGAAATTGTTTCATTATAGACATTTATAGATAATTTTCTCATATTATTATTAAAATAATTGAATATGGTAAAGCATGAAATACAACACCAAATTTACACCAATGATGTTCATCTACTAACCTATTGTATTACTCCGGTAATTTTTTCTCAATTGGAAAGTTTACTCTCTCATTTAACAGGTAGAGGAAGAGGATAAAACCAAGGAAATAGTAGTCCACTAGAAATTCATTTACAATTTTTTTATGAGTTTATTTTATATGTTGATTTTAAAATTTGTTCATATAGCAGGGTTTTTTATAGTTTAAACAATTAGTTTGATAAGAGGGGAGTTGGTTTCCACCTTTATGATCTATTACCAAAGTGGAGCATAGATTATTATTTACTTATAGGTTGTTTATATTTTCTTGCAAGAAGGAATATGTTAGTTAATAATGGAAAAAGAAATAAAATTTCTAGTTTTGGATAACAAATTGATATTTATCTTCATGTAATTAGAGTTTATAGTAGAAGTATTTTGCACTTGATATTCTCAGATAGGTTGCATTAACATGACTCTAATTTTACCAAACAATGAGAAAATATGCGATGCAACTTTCTATGAAGGATAAATTTATTTGGTTGTCCATTTCACCATGCTAGTTGTGATTGAATTCTATTTCTATTTATGTTGGTTATTTTTATGCTTAGAGTTTGAAATGAAACTTCAAAGCAACTCATACTTGTAATCTCATTAACATGTCTTTGTAAAAAAAAATTACTCTTGTTGTAAAGCATTTTATGGTATATTTGTCTTTTATTATTCATATATTAGTGTATCATCTATTTTTTAATGGATATATAAACTTTTGCTATGGCATATGCAACCCAAAAAATAATAAAAAAGGAATTATTTTGGTATTTGGATTTGTTGTCTATTGGAGGATGATAAAGTTTGGGCAATTTTAATGGACTAACATATGGTATTGGTATTGGTTGTAGTTTTACCATTTTATGGGAGGTATATTGTATTTTATTACAATTCATAGCCCTTCATTTTTGTCATGTATATTTTTCTTTAGAGTGGAATGGATAATAGTAATAAGAAAGCTTTATCACATGCTCAAAACTATTCCTACAATGAGATACATTTTAGTAAAACAAACCTACATGTTTTTCAAATGTTTCTTTTATATCATCTGAAAATTAGGGTTTTGAAAGTGTTTCCCTTTTCTTTTACATCATATCATGCTATATATAATATTTGGTGTCATCAATATTTGAACCTTGATATGGGCTATGTCATCTATATGTCTCAACCATTGAACCAAGACCTCTTTGACACATTGATGCGGGGACACAAAATCACTCATACCAAAATTTTCAAAATGCACATTCATTAACTTGGAAAAAGAGATTACAATGCTAGCCCGCAGGCTTAGCTTTCTATTTTCTAATGCAGGCTGCCTCACGTTCGGCGATCTGCCTGCACTCCCAGGAAGAAAACCTTCTTCCCAATCTCAACTCCTCTACTTCCCCCCTGGAAGAAAAACATACCCAGACAGGTCCAGAGTGGGCCTCTTGCCTCCAACTCTACAACACTGCCTTGGCAGTTTTTTGACCCCTTCTACATGCCTATGCTTCTCCTTTTAAAACCCCTTTGGGTTTCTTTCGAGGTCCTGACCCTCTAGGCCATTAATGACCCCCCTAGAAGAATACATCTTCCGAATCTCAAAAATCGGCTCTTCCTCGCCTTCGATGACTGAACCTTCACATCTTTTACTTTATCTAGAAACTGCCACCGGGGTAGCCACATAAACTCGCATTGATGAGCCGCCTGATCATCTCTGACCTTTGGACACAACAGTCGAGTGGCCGCCATGCTCAACAAGCTTATCAGGCCAGAAATTTGGCTTTAATGAGGCCTTTGACTACCTCAGGAAACATCGTCTAGGGACGCGTGTCTTTTCCTCCTCGCTGCTTTTCCTCTTTGTCGGGTCGCGATATCGTGACATGTCACGATATCGTGACATTTCTCTTCCCTTTTGCCTTTCCTCTTAGTCGAGTCGTGATATCGCGACATGTCACAATATCGTGACATTTTTCTTTCACCACCGTCTTCTTCTCCTTCGGGTCACAAAATCGTGACATGTCGTGATACAGCGACATCTTCTCCTTCCGGATCCTCTTTCTCCTCTCGGGTCACAAAATCGCGACATGTGAAATCGTGACATCTTTTCTCACTGCTTCCTTCTCACCTCTTTGGGTCACAAAATCGTGACATGTCATGATATCATGACATCTTTGCTCTCTACTCTCTCCCTCTACTTTTGGGTCACCAAATCATGACAACTTTGCATTTCTGCCTTCGCTCTCTGCTTTGGGTCGTGAAATCATGATGTGTCATGATATCACGACATCTTTGTCCTTCTGCTCTCTCTTCGCTTCTTGGGTCATGAAATCATGACATGTCACGATATCACGACAGCTTTGCCTTCTTCTCTCGCTCTTTGCTTTAGGTCACGAAATCACAACATGTCACGATATCATGACAGTTTTCTTCCTTGCTTCCTTTTCTGCTCCTTCGGTCACGATTTCGTAACATGTCGCGAAATCGTGACATTTTCTCTGCTGGTCCTTCCTTGTCTATTTTAGGTCATGATATCGTGACATGTTGCAAAATCATGACATTTTTCTTGGAAGCCTTCTCCTTCCTTCTTGAGTCGTGAAAATGTGACATGTCGTGATATCGCGACACTTTTCTCTTTGGCACCTTCTCTCAGCTTCTGGTCGCGAAAATGCGACATGTCGCGATATCGCAACATTTTCCTCCTCTGCGGCTCCTTTGGTCTGCTGGTCACAAAAATGCGACATGTTGCGATATCGTGACATTTTCTTCTTCTGCGCCTCTTCTTGTCTCTTGGTCACAAAAATGCAACATGTCGCGATATCGTGACATTTTTTCTCCTCTGTGCCTCCTCTTTGTCTTCTGGTCGTGAAAATGCGACATGTCGCGATATTGCGACATTTTCCTCCTCTGTGCCTCCTTTGGTCTGCTGGTCACGAAAATGCGACATGTCACGATATCACGACATTTTCCTCTTCTACGCCTCTTCTTGTCTCTTGGTCGCGAAAATGTGACATGTCGCGATATCGTGACATTTTCCTCATCTACTCCTTTTCTTTGTCCTTTGGTCGCGAAAATGCGATAGGTCATGATATCACGACACTTTTCCTCCTTTGCGCTTTCTCTCGTCCTCTGGTCGTGATAATGCGACATGTCGTGATATCACGACACTTTTCTCTCTTGCGCCTCCTTTAGTTTTTTTGGTCGCAATTTCGTGACATGTGAAATTGTGACATTTTCTGCTCCACGTCTCTCTCTCCTTCCTAAGTCACGATAATGCGACATGTCACATTTTTTTTGTCACGATATCATGACACTTTTTGTTCCGTGCCTTCTCTCTCCTTCCTGAGTCGCGATAATGCGACATGTCACGATATCGCGACACTTTTTTTTTTCTGTCTCGATATCGCAACGTCAAGGCAAACACTTAGAGATTTTTTTGTTGGTGCAAGATTGATCTGCTGTCTTCGGATGCTCCTGCATCAGACAACCGAGGTGGATTGAGAAGTGACCTTCACTTTCGTACTATTCTGCATTGTGTAGGATCCATTGCTTCTTCATTTGATGGATCATCAACTCCATCTTCACCACGGTCTTCTCTCCTGGGCTCAACCCCTCTTTGCAACTCCTCTTGCAGGGCTCGCACTTGCCTCCGCAAAGCTCTGAAATCTTCTTCAGGTACCACCACCATGATTTCTTCATGGAGGCATTCTTCTTTGCTCTCTTCTCTCAACCCTTCAACAGATCCTGGTGTAAACTGCCTCACGTTCGATGATCTTTTTACACACTCAGGAACTTCACGCTCTTCTATAGATCTTGGTGCAAACTACCTCAATTTCGGCGATCTGTTTGCACCTCAGGAACTCTACGCTTTTCCACAGATCCTGGTGTAAACTGCCTCACGTTCAGCGATCTGTTTACACAATCAAGAACTCCCGCTCTTCCACAGATCTTGGTGTAAACTGCCTCACGTTCGATGATTTGTTTACACACTCAGGAACTCCCGCTCTGATACCACTGATGGGGGGACACAAAATCACTCATACCAAAATTTTCAAAATGCACATTCATTAACTTGGAAAAAGAGATTACAATGCTAGCCCGCAGGCTTAGCTTTCTATTTTCTAATGCAGGCTGCCTCACGTTCGGTGATCTGCCTCTGCACTCCTAGGAAGAAAACCTTCTTCCCAATATCAACTCCTCTACTTCCCCCTTGGAAGAAAAACATACCCAGATAGGTCCAGAGTGGGCCTCTTGCCTCCAACTCTGCAACACTACCTCGACAGTTTTTCGACCCCTTCTACATGCCTATGCTTCTCCTTTTAAAACCCCTCTGGGTTTCTTTCGAGGTCCCGACCCTCTAGGCCATTAATGACCCCCTGGAAGAATACATCTTCCGAATCTCAAAAATTGGCTCTTCCTCGCCTTCGATGACTGAACCTTCACATCTTTTACTTTATCTGGCAACTACCACCGGGGTAGCCACGTAAACTCACATTGATGAGCCGCCTGATCGTATCTAACCTCTGGACGTAACAGTCGAGTGGCCACCATGCTCAGCAAGCTTATCGGGCCAAAAATACGACTTTAATGAGGCCTTTGACTACCTTAGGAAACATCGTCTGGGGACGCATGTCTTTTCCTCCTCACTGCTTTTCCTCTTTGTCGGGTCGCGATATCGCGACATGTCAAAATATCGTGACATTTCTCTTCCCTACTACCTTTCCTCTTATTCGGGTCGACATTTTTCTTTCATCGTCATCTTCTTCTCCTTTGGGTCACGAAATCGTGACATGTCGCGATACCGCGACATCTTCTCCTTTTGGCTCCTCTTTCTCCTCTCGGGTCGCAAAATCGTGACATGTCGTGAAATCATGACATCTTTGCTCACTACTTCCTTCTCACCTCTATGGGTTGCAAAATCATGACATGTCACGATATCACGACATATTTGCTCTCTACTCTCTCCCTCTGCTTTCGGGTCGCCAAATTGTGACAACTTTGCATTTTCGCCTTCGCTCTCTGCTTCGGGTCACGAAATCACGATGTGTCACGATATCGTGACATCTTTGTCCTTCTGGTCTCTCTTCACTTCTTGGGTCATGAAATCATGACATGTCGCGATATCGCGACAGCTTGCCTTCTGCTCTTGCTCTCTGCTTCGGGTCACGAAATCTCGACATGTCATGATATCATGACAGTTTTCTTCTTTGCTTCCTTTTCTGCTCCTTCGGTCGCGATTTCGCAACATGTCATGAAATCGTGACATTTTCTCCACTGGTCCTTCCTTGTCTGCTTTCGATCACGATCTCATGACATGTCGTGAAATCACGACATTTTTCTTGGACGCCTTCTCCTTCCTTCCTGAGTCGCAAAAACGTGACATGTCGCGATATCGCGACACTTTTCTCTCTGGCACCTTCTCTCGGCTTCTGGTCACGAAAATGCGACATGTCGTGATATCGCAACATTTTCCTCATCTGCGCCTCCTTTGGTCTACTGGTCATGAAAATGCGACATGTCACGATATCGCGACATGTCACGATATCGCGACATTTTCCTCTTCTGCGCCTCTTCTTGTCTCCTGGTCGCGAAAATGCGACATGTCATGATATTGCGACATTTTTCTCCTCTACGCCTCCTCTTTGTCTTTTGGTCATGAAAATACGACATGTCATGATATCGTGACATTTTCCTCCTCCGTGCCTCCTTGGTCTGCTAGTCACGAAAATGCGACATGTCACGATATCGCGACATTGCCTCTTCTTGTCTCCTGGTCGTGAAAATGCGACATGTCGCGATATCACGACATTTTCCTCATCTATTCCTTTTCTTTGTCCTTTGGTCATGAAAATGTGACAGGTCGTGATATCGTGACACTTTTCCTCCTTTGTGCTTTCTCTCATCCTCTGGTCGCGATAATGCAACATGTCGTGATATCGCAACACTTTTCTCTCTTGCGCCTCCTTCAGCTTTTTGGTCGCGATTTCGTGACATGTCGCGAAATCATGACATTTTTTGCTCCACGTCTCTCTCTCCTTCCTGAGTCACGATAATGCGACATGTCGCGATATCGCGACACTTTTTTTGTCACGATATCGCGACACTTTTTGTTCTGTGCCTTCTCTCTCCTTCCTAAGTCGCGATAATGCGACATGTCACGATATCGCGATACTTTTTTTTTTTCTGTCGCGATATCGCGAACATCAAGGCAAACACTTAGAAATTTTTTTGTTGGTGCAAGATTGCTCTGCTGCCTCCGGATGCTCATGCATCACACATGTATTTCAAATATTACTGATCCATGGTTTCCTAATTTTTTTACTCTTTCTTTGAATTATTTACTTGTTATTAGAAGCATGTCAAGTTTCATGGTAACAAGATTGTGTATTTTATATTATTTTATTTTATTTGTGTGGTGATGGGTAGATTTATTACATAATATTGATTTTATGTTATAATTCAAGAAAAATATCAATAGAAGGTCATGTAATGTTGGTATTATTTGTTAGTTTTATTGCTTCTTTATAAATATTTTTTATTTTATTTATATCAAGTTTTTATAGGTAGATTGATTTAATATTGGACCCCATATATCCATGTTGCTGAGTAAATATTAGTTTCTTTGAATGATATTTTGGAAAAAAAAAGCCTCTTATTGGGGAGGTGTGATTAACATTGAAGATTCATCAAATAGAAAAATAAATAAATTTGAAGAGAAATGGAAAAATCAAAGGTCATTACGGAAGAAGTTTAAAAGAAAGGGGCATAAATTTTGGCCTTCCATGCAACACATTCATTTTCCATTACTGAATAAGCATAAATTAGTGGTGTTATTACATTTCGCAATGATAGGAAAGGCAAGAATTTTTATGAGTAACTTGGAGTTCTATGATATTTTGTGTGATCTACTCTTTTTATCTCGGAGAGAATTTTTTCAACTCATCCATGTTCTACTCTCAATTACAATTCAATAATATAAGTTAAAAAAACATATTACTATGTATTTTTTCCCTTAAAGAGTTTTCCCCATATAGATCATGGTGTAATCATTTTCATTATATTTGATTTCCTTGCCAATGGGTGATATAATTCATTGTTATTTTCTATGCAATTTCTAGATAGGTTTATCCTTATTATGATGCATTTATCAATTTTCTTGTATTTTCTAACTTTGTATGAAGAGATATCTATGTGAGTGATCCAATTTAAGAATTACCATGAATCAAGTATCTATCAAAGTATCAATGTTGCTTATTATTTCTCTCAAGTTTCAATTTACCTAATAATGCATGTTATTTCCCAAGGATAACTTTATTTTCAAAATATTTAGGTCTTAGGAAATAATATCCACTAGTATGAATCTTTGCCTTGTAATAACATGTCAATATCATGTTGCTAATAAACTTACCAGAATAAACTTACTAGAATATAAAGATATAAACTTTATCAACTACTCTCTATTTACCAAAATATAAATATAAAATATTATCATACACTCTAACATTCACATCATACTCTCTATAATACTTTTGTAACTCCATCAACTTATATCCAAAAAAATTGCAATAAAAACTAGGATTTCATAATAATAATATTTCATATATCTTTGTCTCTCCACCATATTCAGCACAAGTAAGCATATAAGAAATGTTCTTTCAAATGCAACAAATTATGCTTGATTTGCTTACATAGACTAAAATATATCTCACTTTTTTCCTTAAAATTTATTATTTGAATAATAGTTATTATCCTATTCAAAATGGTTAAATTCATGAGATCATTTCTCCACTAATAGTATTCATATTTCTGCATATGACCATTGATTTTGTAGCTTTTTAATTTAAAAAAATTATGGTGCAAGCGTAGTTTAAGTACAATATTATGCAAGAGTAGTTTAAGTACAATATTATGCAAGAGTATTTTGATTATAACATGTATGTGCACAAATATGGATTCTAGAAAATACAAATTTTCTAGAAATAAAAATGCACAAATTTTGCAAATCTAAAACTAGTCCCTACTTTACCAAAATTATTGCTTTGATACCATTTGTTATGAATATTCTACTCAAGCATAAAACATCCACAAATAGACTAATTTTCAAATTTATTTTAATTCATAATGAAATAGTCCATAAAAAGATACAAATATAAATAATACCCTTAAGGTAGGTAAACATCGACAATATTCCATAAGGAAGGAATAAGTCCAGAAGATATCCTAAGACAAGAAGGCCACTCCATGGGAAAATATGGTCATAAAGAATACTTAATATGTTAATTATTATTGTTTATTACAACTCCATGGTCCATTCCTTATACAATTATCTTCTAGTAATCCTATGAGACATATAACCTTAGCTAAACCATTAATCCTTAACCAACTCGTTACTATAGTATATAATTTTAATGCAATACACCTTGGGTTATGTGTGGATTATTCCAACTATCCATAACATCCATATACAATAAAATATCATATCTCTACATACTTGTCCGTAGATATTAAACCATAATTGTACACTCATATATGTCCATAGGATATATAAAAGATTCATTTTCCTAACCAAATATGTATATCCCTACATAGGCACAATATAATGACACTTAGTAATTTGATATAAAATATTTTTATATTCTTTACCAAAATGCATTAAAAGTCATACATTTGACACATCAAAATAAATAAAAGAGACTCGATGGAATCCCAAAAGTGATGTGGGGCATCCATGAACAATAATAAATCACTAAGAAATGGTTTAAGAACTATTTTTATAACCACCACATCATGAGAGCAGAAGGAAAGTAAAATAAATGTGAGAAAGGAAGCAAGATGACTTTTCATTAATTTTCAAAAGGGAAAGGGAGTGGAAGGTACAATGTCAAGGAGGAGAGGATAAGTGGAAAAGGAAAAGAGGAATTCTAATATGGCCAACTAGGGATTCTAGGGTGAGTCATGTAAGTGGAAAGAGAGAGATAGAGAACCAACATAGATAACTAATACATGAATGGTCTTATTTTGTTGTAATAGTTGCTCAAGCACATTAAAAATACAATAATAAGTTTCTTAGTTTTTACAGAATGATGTGTTATGATGAAAATTGATAGTTTTTTAAATAGCATAAGTTTTTTTGGTGTAGATTACTAACTAAAATTGTAGGGGAAAATAAATATACAAGAATTGATTCAATGAACATTGTAGAGCAGGGTTAGTCATTCAAAGTGGTGTGGTGTGAGTATAGTTTTAAAGTGAATTAGTTGTTCCTATGAATCTCTAATTTGCATGTGATTATTTTTTTTAGGTGATCATTGTTGTCCAAGGAATTAAGAACTAAGCACTAGCAATTAAAAGGATCAAAATGTTGAATATTTTCATACAAGGTTACCTTGTTGTCAAGGAGATTAAGGCTCCATAATTCAAAAAAAATAAAATTATCATCTTAGTGAAACACATCATTGTTCAATAGTGTTGAATATATAATCATATAAAGACTATGATATTGTGATACAAAGAAGGTGATCATATGATTGAACGTTGTCATACAAAAAAGGTGATTGTACGATATGGAGGATATTTTCATACAATTTGATGGTGATCATACAAGGACAATAATATCGTATAATTATATGTTTTTATATAAGGAATCACAAAGAGTTTTGTATTGTTGTCTTAAATTTTAGATTATGATTACCATGCATTGGGTGATAGTAAGAGAGTGGATAAATCATTGATTGAGAAGGTCATCTATAGGAGGATTTCTTTCTCTTGTATGAATCATTTGCTATTAGAGCAAGAGTCTGAAGGAAGATATCACAATATAGAATAGGAATACCATGGGAACCCTAACCTATAGATGTAGAAAAAATACTAAGAGGAATTATTGGTCGACTAGGTGCAATTGAAATTTCCCAAATAATGGGTATTCAAATAGAAGATATGAGTGATAGTGAAAAAGAATAAATTAGTCAATAACAAGCTCACAATGAAGAGTGAAAGCAAGAACCAGAGGAATGATTAATCCAAGAAATTTCTAACATGGGCATCATGTAATGGAAGTTTGAATCTAGAGAAACTCATAGACTAGATTACAAATATAGACAAATATTTTGATTCTAAATCAATACAAGACCCCAAGAAGGTGAAATTTACCTATACAAAATTGAATGGGAATGCATCCTTATGGTGGAATCATGTCCAAATAGAAATACAAAGAAAATAAAAAAAAATTAATACATGGGAGAAAATGACTACCAAATTGAAGGTCAATTTCCTCCTAATCAAATTACCAATTGGGTCTTTTTAAGAAATTGTATAATATAAGACAAAAGGAAATGAGTATAAAGGATTATACTAAGGAATTTTATAGGAAAATATATATAATTGTAAATCAAAGTATATCAATGGACTACAATTAACCATACAAGATGAAGTGAGTATGATGAAAATGAAAACAATAGAAGAAGTCTACCAGTATGCCTTAAAAGAAGAATAAAATTTGTTGTGATTATAACAAAATAATCAAAGAAGAAGAGGAAGTTTATCATAAGGATGAGGATAAAGCAATAGTGGTAGAGGATAATATAACAGTGGAAGAGAACCAAGGCAAGAGGGAGAATCTAGTACTTATGATAATAATAGGAAGTCAAATATATCCCAAGAGGATGTGGAGGTTATTTTAGATAAGGGGGTAGAGGATTCCCCAAAAACATTTGCATATATATAGAGGTTGGTCATTGTGCATATGTATTCCCTCAAGCATAGCAAACTAGTAGGAATTAAAAGGAATCCCATTGTCATATTACACAAGCAAATGAATAAAGTGTAGCCTAACAAAAGCACATAGAGGAACAACAACAAGGATAATCCATTATGATAAAAAGGGTATTTTTGAAACTATAAAAAAAAGGTGTATGTGTTGGATTTTAAGCCAAACTATCTCAAACTATCTCAGGTCCTAATATAATTAAGCCACAATATCTTAGGTCTCAATATCAATAATCAAGAGTAGAATTAAATATATATCTAGACAAATATAAATAAAATAGCATTCACTGTATTATCAAATATAAATGTAAATGGATAAAATATTCATGTACAAGGATGAAGAATACTTACAATAAAATTGCTCCAAAATTGTATATAAGCTTCAATATTATCAATGCTTGTTGGTGATATCTTAGGTGTCATTTTTCCAATACAATGTACAAATATTTATCTTTATAATATAGAAATAGAATATGAATCTTCATGCACTTGACTATTTCTCTCCATATGACAACTCCCATGACCTTTGACTTATCATCTTCCCACTTGTATACAATATACTTCACTCTCTACTTACATGGACACTTAACTATATGACACTTACACACTTGTATAGGCACTCCTAATATATGATACTTGTGCACATACTTATATTACATATTTGCACACTTACATACATGAAAATTGTACCCTTTATCTCATTACACACTTGCACTCTTACATGATAATGAATAATGCACATAGACACTTACATAAAGGGAAAATTTAAATAAATCACCTAAACTATAGACTCAAACCCTAATATATTACATATTTACCATAAAGGTACCATGGGAGTGCATTTTCATGTACCAAATAATGTAGTATTCTCTAATAGGATGAACCTGAGCAAAGAAGGAACATACTCAAGATGATTTACAAATTATGATGCAAGTGTTGTAAGGTGATTATGGATAATAAAAGCACCAAAAACCTAGTAAAAATAGATATGGTAGAGAAACTTGGGTTGAAGAGCAAAGAGTATATAAACTCATACAAAGTTTCATGGTTAGAAAATGGGCACCAAATTCTGGTAACCAAACAATGTATAGTAAAATTTCAAATTAGTTCTTAGAAGGACACAGTTCTATGTGACATCATACTTATGGATGCATATCATGTCTTGTTGGAAATACCATGGTAGTTTTATAGAAAGGTAGTGCATGATGGTAGGATGAACACCTACACTATTGAGAAATATGGCAAGTAGTAAAAATTAATTCCATTTAAGGATAAATTAAATGAGGTGTGTAGTAGTTCAAAAGTTTGTGTAATATCCAAAAAATAATTCTTGAAGGAGATGAAGAAAGGGGAAGCATGTTTTGATTTCATTTCTAAAACCACAAAATATGGTACAATGAATAGGATGGATGACATTCCACCTGAAGTGAAGTATTTATTTTAAGAATATGCTTATATTATTTCAAAAGAATTACCCAATGGGTTACTGCCTATAAGAAGTATTAGTCATCAAATAGACTTCATACCTAGAGAAATTTTGTCAAACAAGGTATATTATAGGATGACACCTATAGAAAAATGAATATTTGAAGTGACAAGTCTAATAATTATTGGACAAGGAGTTGATTAGAGAAATATTAATCCCATGTGTAGTACTAGTTGTATGATAACCCATAAAATAAGGAGAGTGGTGTATATGTATATACTCTTGAGTAATAAATAAGATCACAATAAAGGATAGGTTTTGATTATCTTATATGGATGACCTGATGGATTGTTTGAGTGGAGTAGATTACTTCATAAAGATTAATTTTAAGAGTGTTTATCATCAAATTCAAATAAGATAAGGATATGATTAGAATATTATGCTTAAGACCAAAGAAGGCCTATATGAATGTCTAGTCATACCATTTGGGTTGACGAATAAGCCTAAAAATTTTATGAGATTGATGAATGAGGTCTTAAATATTTTTATTAATAAGTTTATGGTGGTTTACTTGGATGGAATTTTTGTGGTTAGCAAGATGAAGGAAGAAAAACTAATGCATTTGAGGTTAGTTTTACAAAATCTGAAGAAGGAGAAATTGTTGATTAATTTGAAGAAATGTAGCTTTATGAAGAAATTGGTATAAATTGGATTTTTTCATATCCAAGGATGGTCAATGGATTGATTTAACAAAGTTAGAGATAATTGTGGAATGACCATCACCAAGAAGTATGTATGAAACCAAAAAAATTCATGGCTTAGCAAGTTTTTATAAACAATTCGTTAAACAATTTATTGAAATTTATGCTCCAATCATAGAGATGATGAAATGAGGTAGACATGAGTTCAAATGGACAAACACAATGGAAAGGGACTTTCAAATATTAAAGTACAAAGTCATGGAGCAACCAATTTTGGCATTGCCATACTTTAACAAAGTTTTCCAAGCATATTGTGATGCTAGCAGGACAACCACTGGAGGAGTTTTGAGTCAAGAGGGTAGACCCATTACTCATTTTAGTGATAATTTAAATGAGGCTAATAATAACTATTTGGTTTTTGATCAGGATTTTTATGCTATTATGCAAGCACTCAAGAAGTGGAAACAGTATCTATTACCTAAGAAATTTATGTTGTTCATATATCATCATGCTTTGCAGTTCATAAATAGTCAAGGAAAATTTAAATGAAAGACATATTCTCAAAATGGCAAAGGAAAGTGATAAAGCAATAAAAAAAATATAGAAAATGAGTTCAAGATCCACAACGTAATATAAAAGTGTGTGTGTGTGTGTGTGAGAGAGAGAGAGAGAGATAGATAGAGAGAGAGAGAGAGAGAGATGTTTGATGTGTAAAATAGTGATTGGACTCAATATGCAAATGGATTTTAAATAATAAAATCTTTATCAAAAAAATGGTGGAGAAATATCCCTTTAATGATCATTTTATACAATTTTTGATTGAGATGATGCAATGATACAAAATAATATGTGCAAAAAGATATATAATTGTAAATCAAAATCCAAGTATTCTCATTCATTATTTTTTAATATAAATATTACAAGATTATGAATAGGCACAATTTTTCATGTGTCTTTACATATAACTTTTCATAAAGTTATATTAATTATTATATAATAATTAATTAAAATTTTAATTTTAATTTTATATTCCTCATCATTCCTCCCAACAATAGGAGCATTGGTCCCAAATGCATTTAGAATAGGAGGAAGAAATTACCTTCAATATGAGGAACAGAAAGCCACAATGGAGCCTATGATGTGGCATTGAGTGTGCAAAGGGATGTGCAGGAATGTACCCACCTTGAGCACGTCGCATGCTTCTCCCAAACCTTCTTGTTTATGCACACATATTGTGTATCACACATATTAGTTTTTTTATTATTAAAATTATTGTGCATCATGCATATTGTTAAAAATTATTTAAGTTATTGCACACTACACATATTAAATGATTTTTATATTAATTTATTTATTAAAAAATCAATTAATTTAATACAATTTTATTTAATTGATTGATTGATCTAGAGAGGGAAAATATCAAACTGAGGTAGGAAATTTCTATGATAAAAATTGGGACTTTATGAGAAAAATTATCACAAGGGAAGAAGTTATCACCATGTTGATTAGCCAAGATATCAAGGATATCAAGGAGATCAATGAGTTAGCACATCATATCATTATATATATATATATGCCCAAATGCTAAAGAGTATGTTAACCATGAATGACATGGATTGGAACAAGTTCTTGGGTGTTGAAGACACCAAGCTAGACATTAAAATGATTTCAATTATGCTTTGTCAACCATAAACCTTAGCATTATGGACAATATAGTCGACATGATAAATGATTTGAGGAACAATATTGGGACTACTTCCCAATTAATTGAGCTCCTATATACAAGGACCAATGTAAGTATAAATGGGAGGAGATTGTTAAAGTAATTATACAAGATTCCTTGGATCAAGAAGGGTACAATCATGCTTGGTGGACCTTTTAATCTAGAACTATTTAGCAAGATGCACTTAAATCAAGAGGTAAATCCTCTTGTATCCTCTAGTGTATGCTGCAAAATATGATGTTTTTGAACTTACTTCACTTCAAGAAGTGTCCCTTGTTACTATCTCAGTGGACCAGAATCTTGATAATAGTTTGGAAAATACATTTGAAGGTGAGCTCATTGAGGATGAGGCTCATTACTTCTATCATCCACGTATATCAATTGTGGTCTATTGTCACTATATGTAAGTCTTTTATTGATATCCAAAATTGAAGAACATTAGAATTCCTGCCCAACCAACATTACTTGATGATACACCTACTTCTATTTTTCTAGAAATTGAATCCATTATTGTGATGGATCTAGATTCTTGGGAAGGGAATACCATAAATATGTTTTGTGGCCTAGTGTATATTAGATAAATAATACTCCTTATAAACTAGTGATATAGAGTTTCAATCACATATGGAGATGGATAATTTTGAGATAATTATAACATTATCTCCATTAGACTAGCCATGGCATTGTAATTCGTCATCCAAAATGTCTTGGGAAATGTATTGGTATTCTTTATTTAGAAAAAAGAGAAAATTAGAACCTGTAAATTGCCTAGATAAACCTAATACAAAAGTTATTACATTGTACCAATAGCCTAATAGAATATTATAGAACATTTTCAACATGATCTCTATTGTAAATCTATGCATGTGATGTAAATGCCACTAAAAAAGGTGAATTCATAAGAACTACTTAAGTTTTTTTGATGTTTTATCTAGACTATCCCTCATGTTTGATCTAGATTATTCCTCATTGTACCTAAATTATAGTACTTGGTTAACTTAAATTGCATTATTACTTATAATCAATAAACTTTGGTTCATATTAAATAACAAATAAAAAGGTCTCAATGATCATAAGCTCAACAAGAGAAAAAAGGAAGCTCTTTGAATCGTCTTCATGTTAGTGGAAACGGATGTACTTTTCTACATCATAGAGAAAATTGATCCCATTGAGGTATGATCTAATTGAAATATCCCTATGTAAAAGTAAGTGTTATTAAATTTAATATAATAGAGATATGGTTCTCCAATATTAAAATGCCATATTTTAATAATGTTGAAGATTATATGTCACTTCAAATCTATAAAATATTATCTAGCTATGACAAGAGGTAAGGTAAAGAGTGATGAAAAGCATGCCAAATGTATTGCTTCCAATATTTATCCTACCTTTTATATAGTTGCATTGGTTATTTATATGAATGTTTTAACTATCAAAGAACCATAACCCATATCTCTTGAAGAACTTTCAAGATTATGATATGTTATGAAGTAGCAATGAAGAATTATGGAGCTCTTTATCATACACAAGCTCATCCAAAATATTTCAAATCAATGGAATATAAGGCTCATTTACCTAAAGGTGAGTCTAATATTTCAAAGAAGTTATATACTTGTGAGTATTGTAAGAGGGAAATACACTCCATCAAAATTACATTATAAGACTAAAGAAGATAGAAAAAAATCTTTGAGGGCTAGACACAAGATTCCAATGATGAAGATGTAATAGTGGAGGCCCATTAGAGAATCCATTATAGGAGGAGGTATTACTTATAATTCCTTCTCTCCTTTACCCTCTCATATCAAATTATGGTGGGGTGTTGAAATATATGTAATATAATATTGTTTAGTCCAAGGTCAAAAGTGTGAAGAAGTGATTATGAGCATAATTAATGTAGCCTACAAGTATATAATTATGTAAGCCTATAGGCACTCATCATTTATATAAGTATATAAGCATTTTCATGTAAGACTAAAGTCCCATTTCATATTTCACCCTTAGTGGTATTGGTTAGTCCACCTTTATGGATAACCTTGCTTAAAAGGATAAGTTATTATTATTAAATTGTAAGGTTAAGTTAATGTCATCCTAAGGTCAATATTTCATTGGGAACTTGGTATCACTATAAATACACCTCAATGATGATCCATTTATGTCATAAGTGTGAATAAAATGTGATATATTATGATGCCCATAGGAAACCACCTTCTACTTTTTATCTCTTTATCTCTTTACTTGATGAGGAACAAGAATACTTGCTTGCTATTTCATTGATAATCCAAAGGTTATATAGGAATGTTCAAGCCTTTGTAGATAAGAATACATTCAATGGGTAGATAAATATGTCAAATGTATACCTTTACAATATAAGGTGTGTCAGATGCTTGTAATATGAATATAAGATAAGGTCATATTGAATGGCTAGTCACATGCATTTTTGTAGGATAAGGTGGATGGGAAGAAACCTAATAAAGTAAACCTAATTTATTATTACATTATTTAATTAATAATCATTCCTACCAACAACAAAAGCATTAGAATCCAATGCATTTCAAAATAAGAGAAATATGTTTAAGAAGAACTTTGATGCACCAATAGCCATATTAGATCTTCACAAAACTAGAAAAGTTTGCTTCCACTAGATCGGCCTCAAAAAATATATATCCAATGAATATATATAATCCTATACTTATAATGGATTAATGCTAATGTCTCATTGGAAAAAAAATAAGGTGGAGATGATTCTTCCTCGAAAAAAAATCTTTATATTCTTTAGAATATTTTGGTGGTTTAAAACATCATATGGGCTTCCACTTTTTTATATGCATTCAATAAAGGGGAAGGGAAATTAAATAAGGATTAAAGTACCTTCTATTTGAGGCATGGAAAACCTGTTGAGGTGGAATTTGAAATGGTGTACATGGGGTTGGTTGAGGAGCAAGCCTTCGTAAGGATCTTTGTCAAGGACTGAAAAATCATGAAATGTTGCAAATGGAGATTGTCGAAGATAAAAAATAAATACGTGAAATTTGCTAGTATCACTTCCATAATTGTTAAGAAAATCTTGGAATGTGATGCTATGATTCCAAGCCTTTGGATTCTATACAAAAAATTCAACCAGCTAAAAAACCTCCACTAGGCCATGCCTTATTGCCATGTTGGATGAATACGTACCTTTTTCTTGTTCGTCTATGTACCAACTACTCCAAACATCATATTTGAAGGAGATACATAGTTGTCAAAATTGTTACCACACATCAATATTTTAAGTGATGAAACACAATAACATGGATTACAAGAAAAAAAGGTAGCATGATAGTGAGGAAGACACTAATCCTAATGGCAGAATCAAACAAAAAAACGTAACATAACCAAGTTTTTAAACTTGTAATTATGGAAATATCAAATAAGCCCAATACAAGGGGTAAGAGGAAAAATATAAGTAAGTGCACCAATAGATGAGTGAAGGCCAATGGCCTATTGATGGTGATAGAACTCTACAATGGCATAAATGGATGCAATGGTAGTGGTAGTTGAAATGGAGCTACCCGATGGGCATAGCGGTCATCACCATGTATTTGGGTGAGGATATTTCCACGTCTAAGTGAGCAACTAGATACTCGTTCTCTACCTTTTTATGAGTCATTTCTCAAATCCCTATTTTTTAGTCAACACTTTATGCAGTTGGGCCATCTCATCAAACCACTTGCATACCTCCTTCTTGAAGGTATAAAATACTTTCTTAGTGAATATTTTAGTGGAATTGAGCATGTAATCCATTTTCTCTTTGGTGCTCAACATTATGGTCACCATGTCCTCCATTTAATTTTCTCTCGACTACTTGGACACTACCTCTATCATCTTCAAAAAATTATATGGGGAGGAGGCCATGGAATAGGTCTATAAGATTCATTACTAGCGATGTTGAGAAAGCCTTCAACGTACTTTATAAGGTAAGATGTCGAGTAGAAGAGATGAAGATGAATATATAGTATATGCTAATTTATAAAAATAGAGATATGTTGGAGTGAAATCTTTGCATGGAGGTTCAATGTGAATTCCTAATGTCTCTAATGTGCAACATCAACATATACCCATGAATATCAATTTAGTTTTGAGCACTCTAGATGTGACTAGTCATACGATTGGCCAAGTATAGAAGCTCTTATGTGTAAGAAACTATAGAAATTTATGTACCCTTCAGACTATAGTTTATATTGGTTCTTGTGCTATGAGAGAGATTATAGGTGAGGTAATTTTTGTAGTGGTCATTGATGACCTCTAAGGATTGGGTAAACACAATCTTGGCTATGGTATTTATAGCGAGGAAAATATATAGCATGGTCGTTCCAATGGACATGATTTAGAATGAGGTAAAGGACATTTTAGTTAGGGGTTGAGAAATAGAATGCTCTATAGAAGTTGCGCTCATGGATAAATCGGTTGTTGCAATATGGATCTTCACAAGGAATGTGGTTTACAAATTCAATATCATCAATGATAGAAGCATTATCTTCAATGATATGCTTGGGATCATCAAAATTAAGGCTCTCATCCAAGTTTATGTTACCTGACACAATAAAATAATCTTGACACAAGGCTTCTTTGTGAGATGCATCATGTCTTGCATAGAAAGTTTTTGGATATTTAAGCACCATGTTTCCTTCTTCAACAATCATACAAGAAGGATTTAATAGAGAGTAAGCTTCTTAATTTTTAGAATAATGAAGAGGTATAACAAAATCAATCAATAGATAGATTAGAATGCTTTAATACCAACTAATGAGGAACAATAATACTTTCATGTTATTTCATTGATAATCCAAAGCTTATATAGGTATTTTCAAGCATTTACATATAATAATGCATTCAATGGGAAGATAGGTATGTCACATGCATACCTTTACAAGATAAGGCATGTTAGATGCATACAAGATAAGGTCATATTGAATGGTCAGTCAAATATCCTTTTGTAGGATAATGCGGATGGGTAGAAATCTAATAAAGTAAACCTATTTTATTAATTTATTATTTAATTCCTCATCATTACTTTGTTTACTATTGTTGCCTTTGAAATCATTATTTTTCTGCATACAACTGTGGTGAATGCATGATTTATTTTTTTTAGAAAATATTGTGAATTTGAACACATCAAGGCCTGACAATGTTTGAAGTCACATCCTTTGGGATATGGGTAACTTAGTCTATCTAATATAATTACGATTCCACTCACACATATATAACACCCAATGTTATCTCTCTCTTTTAAGTGGAAGATTTTGCCTTGGTGCTAACACATTGATATTTCCCAAAAGTAGAGGGGAAGAGTTTTAATGAAAGAATTAGTATATGTATATATCTTGGTAATAGGATAGCAAGCACAATACCTTGATGGTAGAATCCTTCTTCATCATATTCATGTGATCATGTTATAAAATTCAAAAGGATATGAGGTAAGATTGATTCTTCTGAATGCCTAGAAGACAACCAATACAAAGGAAACACTTTTTCTACACAATCTCTCAAGAATAGGAAAGAATCATTGATAAATGTGTCCTCCCTTTATGCATCCCTCAAGTGACCTTCCTCCATGTTTGTGTAGATACTATAAATTTTGTATTTCACAAATTAAAGGATTGTCATCTATAGTGATTATGATATTTTCTATGAACCTTTCAATGATGGAAATATCCCAAAAAAATATCTCTCATAATTCAAATTCATCATTTGACTCTAAGGAGTAAATTTAAAAAACTAAAAACAATTATCACCCCTGGTTCTTCTATTGATTTCTCTTGAAGCATGGATCCAAATTTGAGCAACCAATGAAACCATGGATGAAAAATAATCCAATCTACTATAACAAAAAGCAAAGGCCTCCAATACTTGCATCTTCCAACAATGTCCAACATTCAAATGAGATGATCCATATAAGATAAAAAAAGCCAATGATATGCTAGAAGGAAAAAATAGAATAAATGGTGTATCTAATGATAATCTAATCCCATTTTTTCCATCAATAGTGTTTTCTATAATTGAGGAAGGATCTTATGACAATAAAAGTTTAGATAACATGATTGAATCCATTGCTAAAAACTAGATCCAAGAGAACTTATCATGGCTACCACTCTCTAATATTTTATGACTTTGAATGACTTTGATGTGCTTAATGAAATTATTGGGTCTTCTCCATAATTTCATAATGCATGGGACAATCACAATGTAGATTTTGTTTTTTATAAATCACTATGATAAAGATTTCATTTATAACATCAACAATCATCAATGGTCTGAGAACATACTATGTAAGTGGACAGATAATTCCAATGATATTCTTAGAGTTACAATATGAGGGTTACTTATTTTTCTCAATAAAAAACAAGGAACACTTAAAGCTCTAAATACAATGAGAATACAAGTTTATTATATTCCAAATCTAGCTGGATCTTCAATTTTCTTTGTTAATACAAATATTCAAAAATTCAACATCCTTCTTCTTGACATTTTCCTGCAATAGAATTCACAATACCAAAACTCCACTTCTACTATCTATGAATTGCATCTTAGTAGAGTAATGTTTCCAGAACTTCACACTATCATAGTTAACTTTACCAAAATTGGACTATTAGTTTGCTTCCTGATTTCTTCAAACATTGTAGCAAGGTCTTGTATTTCCACAATAATCTCTTGTATGTTCCATAGAGCCTTTTCTTTCTTCAAATTTACATTTATTACTATTCATGAATCACATTCCATCCATACTCTATTCCATTTCATTTGTCTCACAAGACTTGTGTTTAAGTCTTCCTTGAGTTCAATGACAACATCTTCTAGGTGTTTCTTCATGTAATAAGAAAGCCTAAACTTTGAATTTACATAGGTATCTAACTATAGCAACTCAATTTAGATGATAATTGAATCTAGTTATAAATTCTTAAGCTCTAAAGGAGAGATTTGTGATTTTTCAAGAGTGGGGGTGCTTGTACAACCCCTTTTTCTCTAGCAAAAAAAATCAAAGGCCTCCATGAGATCGAGTAATGGTGGTTGACACCAATTTTAATACCATGTTGAAAGTCATATTACTTTGAAAGGAATGAACATAGTCATTATATTACCCAAACATTAGCATAAGAGGAATAAAGAGAATAAAGGAGATTGAAAGGACATAAAATGATTGTCCTTAAGCTATCATAACATATTATATGATCAAATATCAACCTTGACCAATAAATGAATGATACCTTTAATAAATATAAAAAAATACTATCAAATGTCATATGCTTGATTGATTATATTCCTCAACTTTAAAAAAGAAGACCGAGATTCGAATATTACCAAGCAATATATACATAATTGTCAAGTTGTTGTAATACCATTAAGTGGTCATGATGTAATATAGGTGAGATCGTTTCAATCTCATATATAACAAACTAAAAAAACCAATTCATTTAAAAAATTAGAAAAAATGCTATATAAATAAATTTATATAAAATTCTCCACCATAGCTTCTTTATTTTCCATAATTTATAACTTTGTATTTAAAAAAAAAAAAAAAAAAGCTTTATAAATAAAATTATATAAAATTCTCCACCATAGCTTCTTTATTTTCTATAATTTATAGCTTTGTATCAAATAGCATTGGCTCAACCGATTATATTCCTCAACTTTCAAGAAGAAGACTTAAGTTCCAATCTTATCAAATAATATATATATAATTGCCAAGTTGATGAAATATAGTTGAAACCTGTTGTAATCCCATATAAATCATTACAAAATGATTTATACATTTATGTTATTCCCTTAAAATTAAAATAAATAAATAAAATCCATACGTAAATTTATTTTAATACCCACACTATATATATATATATATATATATATATATATATATTGATGAAAATATCATATATTAATAAAATAATGTCTAATAATACAAAAAAATAACCACTAACCATGACACACCCCACCCCGTAAACCAACACACTAACCACCGTGGATAGGATTACACAAGAGTGTAGAAACAGTCCACAAAAAGCTAAATAACAACCAGTAAAACAATGTCAAATATGCATTCAAAAAAATGAGTCGATAAATCACTGTCAGGTGAAAGGCTTGAAGTTTTCCTCCATAAGGTCATAAGTCCATCCAATGGTTGAACAAGTCGGAGCCCCCTAACCATCAGTATTAGTACCTCTAATAGTATGATTCTATGCATTGGTACAATTTCACCCAAACCAGAGGCATCATATTGCTCAGGAGGCCGAACATCCCAACAAGAAGTCGGGCGAGATGGACCTCTAACTCCAGATTCTCCATATTTGCATTGTAGGGAGGCTTGGACCAGTGTCTGGTAGTAGAGGGCTGCGGTGGATGACAGGACCCTCGGTGAGTGGACAATCAGAACCGAACCTGGAACCTCCCATGGAAGGGGAAGGAAGAGGCACATGATTCATAGCGCAAGGTGCATTCCTCCAATGATCCATGAGGGTATGTAAGTACTGCAATTTTACATGTACTTTTTCAACCTGTACTTGAATCTGTAACCAACAATCAAAAAATATATCATATTTATCAACAATAGAGAAGACACGCCCAACATCTTGCTAAGAAAAAAATCTCTATTCTGGGACTTCCATAGATAAATTAGGGTGCCAATTCTAAAAATATTTCAAACAACACCCAATTTGAAAAGAAAAAGCAATAGATTCACCCAAAATAGCATGCACCCAGATAAAATTCTCTTGCATAAAAGGTCTGAAAAATGCAAGAAGTCACTCTCAGGCTCACTAAGCCCAATCACAAAACCAAAAAATAAACATGCAGTAAGTAAATCTTTCGCCTGTCCACAAACTGACAAATGGGATTATGAACACCTAGATGCTTGAACCTATTGCCAACAAGCAACCCCTGGTGCAAGAGGCCTAAGCAAAAAAAAAATTGTTTAGATTCAATATAAATAGCCCAAACAATCCAAAACCTCTTATTCCATCAAAAGGTAAGAGAGTAGTCCCATCTCAAAAAACCTCTTATTTTTCATGGCTAAACATAATAATTATACAAATTGTCCTCCTTAAACTATTAAAACTAAAAATAAAAATCTATATGCAAATTAATTTTAAATGTCACACAAAAATATATTTTTTCTCATTAAACATAATGATTATATAAACTCTAAAAAAATTTATATTTAGTTTTCAATTGTGCTTCTCCATTATTTATTATTTATTTATCCTAATGAGGGTATAACTTATAAAAAATTTACATTTAATTTTCATTTGCACCTCTCCATCATATATCATTTAAAATGATACACAATAATCTTATTCTTCTGTTCATCTATTAATGATATTTATAAAATTTAATTTCTTTAATAGTGAAAGGGGTTTTAAAAGGTCTCAAAGTATATTTTACAAGTATAGTTTTGAAAGGTACTCTCAAACCTTAGATCTAGTAATAAGATAGTTGGATTCCACGAATCAAACTTGGAAATTCAATGAAACAATCTTCTAGTAAAATAAGTCGCAGATTTTTATCAGGCAAATACAAGAGATTGTCCTATGGTCAAACCACCAATCTAAAGTACCGTCTTAAGGAATCTAAAGTACAGAAGAAAAATAAAATAACAGAAAAATGTTACCAGTTAATAAAATAAGGGAAAAATGTTACCGGTTAATAAAATAAGGGAAAAATGTTACCGGTTAAAAATAAATTTATAAATAAACCGCACAAACCAAAGCATTTGTCGCCTAAAGAAAAAGAGAACATAAGAATCCTCTCATCACAATCAACAAATCCGTTCAACAAAACACATAATAGAAGAACCGAAGCTTTTACATTTTTTTTATCAGTTAAAGAGTTTGCATTAAGTATGTTAAGTACGGGTTTTAACAGGGACCCAAAACCTAATTACAAACAAGCTGTAACACCCCAACACCCAAAAAAAAAAAAAAGAAAAGAAGACATCAAGGGCTTAACCTTTACAACTAAACCGCAGCAAAAGTTGTCCTTGAAAACCAGCCCACAGATCAAAGCTAAGACGAAGGAAAACCTTAACAAAAAAAACCAACAGCGACGCTTCAGGTACCAAGGGTGAAACATCAGACAAAAACTGCGCAGAAGGATGTCCTTAAGCATTTTGGCCTTCATCGTCAAGATCTCCATCGACCTCCTGAAGTTCGCCGTTCACCATCTCCATGTCTACGTCTTTGTTTTGGCCGAGATCGTCCTCACAAGCAGCATACGTCCTCAGGCGGAGCTTGAGCAAGGGTTTTAGCTGAAGTTTTAAAAGAAAAGGCCTTCTTCAAGTTTTACATATTTTTATTGATATGGTAAGTGCATAAATAATTAGATTATATACACACTTACATTTATTTTATATTTATATATAGTATATTTTTTAAAAATTAGTTTTATTAAATTATTTTAAAAATATTTAATATATATATATTTTTTTTTAATTTATAAAATTTTACTTTATATTAAAAAATTAATTAAAATTTTCAACATTTAAAGAAACCCCTAATCATATTAAATAATCTGTTGAGGGACAAGAGCATGTCGTTCCTCAAAAGCCTCTGCTCTAGCAAGACTCAGAGCATGGTTCCATGTAGTCGTTCCTCTGAAAAGTTTTAGTCGGTATCCTTGCAAACAATTTAAGAAGCCTTTGTAACAAATTTTAGTCTATGACTTTTTCTTAGCAGAACAGTTTAAAAAAATTAGGAAACAGATTGAATGTTTTCATATTTCCATCGACATAGTAGAGATTCATGGAAAAACAGTATCTGCATTTTCTGAAGAGTCTTCTTTATGATCTCAAGTCTTTATGATGTAGATTTGTATGATCTGAAGGTTTTATGATGTCAAATTTTGTATGTATTATTTTTATTTTTAAAATTATGTGTATCATTTTTATGTGTAAGGATCACATTCAAGTTTAAAATAGGATTAAAAATTCATCTCAAGTTTTTATGATGTCAAATTTTATGTATTATTTTTATTTTTAAAGAATTATGTGTATAATTTTTATGTGTAAGGATCACATTCAAGTGTAAAATAGAACTAAAAATTCATGCATTCATGGTATATGTTGTACATACCATGAACAAACTAAAATTGTTTGAGGTAGATGTACACATAGATAAAAACCTATATAGATGTACACATAGATAAAAACCTGCATACTAGTTTTACACATTAGAAGATGTCTATAAGGTCAAATGTATGATAGTATTTCATGAACAAACAACGTTATGGTATATATTTTCACTTTTAAAAACCAAAATTATATTTTTTTCTAAAGAAAAATGTTATCTAATTTGTGAATTAGCTTTTAGTTGAGCAAGTTCCAATGATAAAACATAGATAATTCATACCTCCTAGAAAGTAAACCAAGAAAAACAATTGTTATTAGTGTTACATTAAAAATATTGCAGTCTAGCTCTCAAGGGTTAGGTGGATTGGTGATTGTTTGTTTGGGCAGGTACTTATCAAGAAGAGACCTAGGTTCAAACCTTGGGGACATGCCTATTGCAAAGGTATTTGTTTGATCTAAATTCTTTGAGTGTGCATGATATCGATGATGATGGTAGAATCCGTGGTCCCCCTCATGCTAGGTCTACAATAATGAGGTGGTATAGGATTCTTGGGAGCAGCCCTTGTGGTTTGAACCCTACACATGGTAGTTACTAAAAAATAGTGTGGATATAATGAACTCCCCTATGTATCCACACACACACACACACACACACACACACACACACACACACACATATATATATATATATATATATATATTACATTCAAAAAAGGTTCACCATGTTTTTATGTGAATTGAAATGGAACAAATATGACTTAGCTTTTAGAAATTAATGGCAAACACTAACATCCTCTAATTAATGCACATACTCAATTGTATTTAATGAATTTACCCTCCTCTTCAATGGTGCTAGAAACAATGATACATTTCATGGAAGGATTGTGCTTATGGTGAGGTTAGTCCCTTTTTGTTAACCACATAGAGCGAGCAATATATTGACTTTTTGTGTTACCTTATACATAGATTCGATGTTAGAAGATTGTTTAAGCATAAATAAATAATTTGTGTTACAAGTTCATATAGACATGCAATAATGAGTATAATAATAGAAAGGATCTAGATTCAAAGTGTCAAGTTCTAATACCATGTTTGAGTTGACACGATTTGCATGTAAATCAACTTTTGGACAAGATTTGACATAGAATAGAATGAAAATAAAATTATTTTTATTTAGAGTAAAAAATAAAGTACTAAATCTTATTTCCACCACATGATGAGATAGTATAAGCACCAAGGATACATTATAAAACATGCATTTAATCTTATATAGCAAAGCATCAAAAATATTATATCAAGTTATGCTTACCAAAAATGTAGGAGAACAATTGGAGTTGTTGTAAGAAACAAAAACTAAAGTTAACTTAGTAACAATTAAACCAAATTGTTACTAACAAATAGCATGATTCCAACAAAATGCACAAATATGCCAAAATTATTTGCCATCATATACCATTGTAAAATGGTCTTGGGTGTCTTCTTTGGGAATCGTCTCCCTATTTTTGGGAGGTTGTTTCTTTTTTTTTTCTCATTGTAAAAGGTTACGAGACCCTTTCAAAAACCCTCTTACCAATAAAAAATGGTCTTTAAATCCTAGAATATTATTGCTAAGAGAAATAATACCTTTTATAACTAGTTAGAGGTTGTTCCCATCAAAGTTTCCTCTCCTCAAAGGGTGATGTGTGAGGTATTGTTGATGCTAAAGGAGTGCTATAAAGCAATGCTTTAAATATACAAAGATAAGTATGTTGGTTGTAGATGATATTTTTTAATGGATTTTACAAAGCATATTGGAGATTTGTATAATAGAATCTTTTTTATAATTTATTAGATCTTTCATAATATTTCCTTGGTAAGTATTATCAACAAATGAAATACTAAATTTACCCAAAGGAGGATCCCCTAAGATTATCTAAATTGAAACCACCTGACTCTACTAAGTATGGGTTACAAATTTTGGTTAAATCCTTAGTGCTTAGTGTTTTTGTTTTTGCTTTCTATCCTTTTTTTTACTTCTCAAATGTTTAGTTGATATGTTTGAAAGTACATAATGGGATTAAGTCTTTCATCAATACAATTTATTATTAATATTGACTTTAACAAACACTATGATAAAATCAAATGGTCCTTTATCTTGGTCATGCTAAAAGTGCTTGTAATTGATCAATTTTTCTATAACAATTTATTAAACCTTGATGTATGATACTAGTGCCTATTATTGATTATTTTTAGTATGGATACAAAATGAATCAAGTAGATAGTACATTGTTATTATTCATTTCAATATAAAATGTACAACCTTTACAATTTTTTATACAAAGTGGTGACTCTTGATGTTTTTATATCCAAAAATTCATGTGCCTTAATATTCTCTACCTTCAATAAAGTGATAAAAATAATGTAATAATTAATTCCTAACATATCCCTTTATTACATTAGTTGGTAAGAAAATAAAAAGAGAAATAATTCAAACTTGACTTGTCCAAGTGCCTTCATGAAAATATCTACAAGTTGATCTCCAGTGGAAACATAATTCAACTATATTTGGTGGTTTTGAAGTTGCTCCCAAATAAAGTGATATTGTGCTTCAATGTGTTTTTTCCTTTCATGAAATATTGGGTTCTTTATTAATTTCAAAACACCTTGATTATCACAATTCAACAAAGTTGGTTGTATTTTGCATATAGAAGCTTGGTATATTTTTCTTATGTGATCACAATATGATTCTTCTTCCACCAAATTTTAAACTAAGAAAGTAGTGTAGAATATTTAGATCTATCATTTCAAATGATTGTTTCAAACCATTCTTCATATTACCCACTAATTTATTTGAACTCCCTATGATAACTAAATCATCAACATATACCACAAGGATCACTATGTCAAAACTAATTTTCTTGATATAGATATTTGGATTAGAGGGACTTCTTGTAAAATCATACTACAAGAGTTGATCATTAATTTTGATGTATTAGGGTTTGGGAGTCTATTTCAACCAATATAGTAATTTTCTTAATTTATATACTTTTTGTTATTGTCCATTGACAACAAAACCTTATGGTTGGGTCATGTACATCTCTTCTTCAAGTTCACCATTAAGAAAGGCACTTTTTACATCCATTTGATAAATTTCCACCCAAACTACATTGTGAATGCACAAATTGTATGAATAGTGGTCATCTTGGTTGTAGGTGTAAATGTTTCTACATAGTCAATACCTTTCCTTTGTGTAAAACCCTTTGTAACAAGTTGGTCCTTATAATTTTTAATGGAACCATATGTCTTGTATTTAATGTTGGATACTCATTTTTAGCCTATGAGATTCTTTCCCGTAGGTATATTGGCCAAGTCCCATTTTTCATTTTCATCAAATATGTGTATTTTGCTTCCTTTGATTCCTTCCACTCAATTGAAAAAATTGCATCCTTTACTAATATTGGTTTTAAGTTCTCCATTAGTAATGTTATCAAGCCCAAATTTACTTCATCCCATGTACTATTATTATTATGAGGTCTAGTAGAAGTTAGATTAGGTAATGTGTCAAGCTTAGCATCTTTGAGAGTATTTATGATCCATTTCAAAGTATTTTTTCTAATGTGGTGGTGCCACTGCTATTGGTTCTACAATATGTTTATCAACCACTTCTGACTCATCTTCTAAAACTTCATCGTAATATTTTTTAGCTGACTAAATACTCACAATTGGAGGTGTTGTGTTCTTATATTCCTTAGAATCATAAATGGTTGCCTTAAATTCTTTATAAAATACTCATCTCTATGTACATGAATGTTCTTGGTGATTGGATCAAGTAGTTGATAGGCTTTTGATGTCTCATCATACCCAAGAAATAAGATAGATTTTTGGTATCCAAGTTTGTCTTTTTTTGCTTTAACGCATGCATATACACCTTGCACCCAAATATTTTGAGGTGTGAAACTAAGGTCTTCCTTCCAAAACATACTTATTTAGGTTTAATCCCTTGAAGAAACTTTCTAGGTGATCTATTTTGAAGATACACCATATTTTTGATAGTTTTAACCTAATATTATTTTGCTATATTTGATCATATGAACATACAATGAATCATTTTTATGATGGAATGGTTTCTTATCTCAGCAACCATATTGTGTTGCAGAGTATAGGTAGTAGTAAACTATCGCTTGATCCCATTTTATACCAAAAAAATAAAAAACATTGGATGTATATTCACCCCTTGATCTGAGTAGAGGACATGAATATAACAACCTATTTGTATTCCCACAAGCTTCTTGAAATGTTGGAAATATATAAAGGTATCTAATTTTAGTGATAAGAAATATATTGACATTTTGTATTAGTCATCAACATACAGGTAAAAGTACCTGTGTTTATCAAAATTGGCTTCCATTGGTCCACATAGATCAGTGTGTATAACATATAATGATCCTTTAGCTTTGTGAGTGCTCAATTCAAATAGCACTTGATGTTTCTTTCTTTCTAAAAAACATGTAATCAATTATCACTACATTGGGAAGGAGTAAGACCATACAACCTAAGTTTTGGAGGATGGACCTAGTAGAAGACCAAACTATCCGAATATTGTATGAAGACTTATATAGAACCAAACAAATTGAATTCAAATAAACATAGACCAAGGTAGATATATAAGATTTGATAACTAGATCTCCCTCAATGATAGACATGATTAGAATTTTGGTGAAACTACAAGTCTCCATGGTGCATCGAAAATAGAACAAGAATTTGGTCTAAAGATGCCGGATCAAATCGAATAATTGGTCTCATCCAATAAGTGAATCTCTAGCATGGGTGACAAGATGATCATATTGAGTGACTAGATTTTAGCAACCCTAGGATTGCACACCATCAATGTAAAAGCACTATACCATGAGAAATAACTTTGAAAATGGAGGAATTTTTAAATTTAAAAAGGGGAAATACCCTACGTGATCTATAAATATGTATCATTATTATCTTTGTAACCATGTTATCTCTCATTATTTTGAGAGTTTGTTTCTTTTATTCCTCTTCATGTCCTATGTCTTTCACGACTTTCTAGGTAGTTTTGAACCTCTTCTCTCTATATGTATGTAACTTAGAGTTCAAGTTAAATAGGAATGTGTGATTCTTTTATAAATATATATCCTAGTTTTTGCATGGGTGTTCTATTTTTGTTGCATATTCTTAGAGGGACTTGTGTCCCTCGTGCATTATCATCTACTACACATGTATTTATCTAAATCCATTGAGGAACTAGGGGGTCTTATTATTTTTCTTTGTAACATAATCACTCATAAGATAGGTTAGGTTTTATTTCTTGTATTGTATAGCTTTCCTTTAGTTTCCTACATTTAGGATAGGAGTAGATTGGTGAACCCAGTGAGGAAATACAAACACCAATGAAGACATCCAAAAGTAAGGAATTGACATTGGATAAAAAACCTTGGAGGTCATCCAATGGAGGTTGCATCTCACACTCTCTTGGACTTCCTAATACTAGTCCAACCACATGAGGCACAAGGCACTACAAACACCCATCTCTCGAACTTCCCAAGACTAGTTCCCTAGCAAGACCCACTTGGTAGAGGTGATAGAAGACATCAAAACTACAATCATGGGAGGTCAAGATGCTCAGGGAGTGGAATGGGGTCACAACCAACCCCCTAACACAACCCAAGAAAACTAGCAATATGGGTAAAATGTTGGGCAAGTAAATTGGTGATATGGATAAAATGTTAGGCAATCCATTCACCATTTGATGCTTATTTATCTAGATTAAGTTTTCATAATTGAAATGATCATATCTCCTATGCCAAAGTAAGGTAGCATTAGCTATGGTATAAAATGATGGAACATTAAAACATGATAGAATATCAAGTGCAATGAAACCATTTTGTGAAAACCAATATCTATAAACCTTTCATGTTTTGTAATAAAGCATTTCTTCTTCCATTTAAAAAATTTGAACTTTGCTCCCATTTCTTGATCTAGTATTTATGATATTAAGAGCAAATTGTTTGCTAGCCCTAGTAGATATAGCATATTTTTATCGTTCATTTTCCATTACATATATTTACAAGAACATTATCCACTCCTAAAACCTTCTAGATCTTATCATCAACAATTGTGACTAGTTTCCCATATTTTGTTTGTATGAAACCAAATCATTCTTTGTCTCCAACCATATATTTACTAGCCTTTGAATCAATATATCAAACTTCATCCCTTGTTGTTATTTCCTTAGATATCAGTAGCTTTTGTATTATTTTAGAATATTCTTCATAATCAGATTCTAGTTCCTCATGTGCAACATGCCCTTGTTGTTTTTGTGGTTTGAACTATGGTTTTTCTAACGATATTTTTTGTCTTGGCCATCTCTAGTCAATGAATTGTATCTACAAAACTTGTTATCATGTCTCTTTGCACAAATATAAAAATGCATCCTTTAATTTTGAGGTTGTTTTAATGATGAAAATAATTAAGAGGACCCTTTGTGGTTTCTTTATTGAGATGAGTGCATTATTGTATAATTTCTCTCTTAATTGATTTTTTGTTTCCTCCAACTGAAGGATACATACCAGTATTCAAATAACATCCTTCTATTTGATACTTGCAAAGAAGTGACCAACATTCAAAATAAATCAAGGAGAGCTCTAAGTACAATGGATACTAACAGCTTGTCTTCTAATGTTTCTCCATCTTGAACCTTCAAAGTATGAAGTTAGAATTGAATATGAAGAATTATTGCTTCATTCTTCCCTTAAAATATAGTGGAATATATATCTCATGTTTCTTTTGATGTTTGTGCTTCATTGATGCATGGTTGAATTTCATCTACTAATCCAAGAGTGATGAACATTAGTGCCTTAGCATATCCCTCATCAATTTGTTATTGAGCTACAATATCCTTAGGTTGAGTCTCAAATTATTAAATAATTTTACCTTCTAGGGTAGTCATAATGAAATATTATCTTTGGTGGGTTTTAAACCCTTGACTTCTTATTTAAAAATTGTATACTTTCTTTCAAATGCCAACTCATCTTCTTAGTTATTTGTGCATTGAAAAAAGTATCTATTTTCCTATGTACCTTTCTCTTTTATATCTTCAAACTTTTACCATTGAAATAGCTAACTATTTTTCATCTCCATGGGTTCAATTTGCTTATATCCTCTTGAATGGATTTGATTCATCTTTATTTATTGTATTAGTTTAAATTTTGGAGGTTTGTTGCTCCATGTCCATCCATCATATGTATTCACTCCATGTTTAGACTACATTATTCATAGTCCATTTTTGTTCATGTATCCAACCTCATGTTTGGTAGACATATCACTCTTAGAACACATTTGAGTAGAGTAGTATATTTTTATATTTATGTGTAGAATCTCACTTCTTTAGGATATTCTCTTTCAATGGAGCAAATGGTTATGCATGCAGCTTTCTTTAGAAGTGCAGCTCTCCAAAATATTACAATAACCTTCATCAACTTTAGGTCAAAGATAAGCCTTTTTAAATAAAAACATCTCTCCACTGTATTCTTGGCCAATTCCAACAAGATAATGGTTTTTGAGGCCTTGATGCATAGTCGTTATACCATCATTAATTCTCAATGAATCTGTCAATCCAGGGCAGTGTACAAGGCTATCTGCGGGAGAAGAAGTGAAACAGCTATAACTTAGGTCAATCTAGGGCAACAAGTCTTATTGGTGGAACCGGTTTTGTGGGGGGTTTTGGAACAATCCTATCTCTAAATTGCATGAATTAAATCTTAATCTAAGTTGTAGAATTGGAAACTAATCACTAACTACAGAAATGAAGTCCTAATTAATGAAGTCCTAATTACAATTGCAGAATGAGACCTAATTATATTACAGAATTAACAGCTGCAGAATTGAAAGTCTGATCCTAATTGCAGAAAGAAAATCTAATTACTTTTGCAGTAATAAAAGTCTAGATCTAATGTGGAAATAAAAACTATCAAAATTCTATAACAGAAGGTTGTCAATCTTCTGTTCAGATTTTGACAACAAAACATAAAAATGCAGGAAATTGCTTGAAAAATAGTAAATTCTGGAAATAACAACCTGAAAATAAAGTGGAAACTTTTCTAAAAGTAAGATTGCAACTAAAAGCTTTAAGCACAAGATTAAACTTAGCATAAATAAACTAATACTGCAAATATTTTCAACTATTTACAATCAATTTGACATAACAAGTTCTACAACTCATTCTGCTGCAGCAAAATCAGAATAAAAACCTGCTTTGTTAGTCCTCCTCCTAGGTCTGGAAGTGGCCAGCCTCTTTGTACAGAAGAAGATGTAAGTCTCTCTCTTTTTCTAAATCTTAATCACACTCATTTACAAGTAGTTTGAAATAGAACTGGTGCACTTTATTGATCAAAAGACATGATTACAAGAATTTTGCTGAAAAACTATTACAGGACTGTAACAGTCAATTTCTAGTTATACTCTGTATTTTCTGCTAGCTTCCTTACTCTATTTTCTACTTTCTCCTACTTACTACTAAGCTCAACCTGAACGGGAGCAATATTTATAGCTATCCTCTGATCTGATTACAAACAAAGAATATCTCAAAAGATCTAATCCTACAATGCTGCAACAAATTCTGGTTTTATCCTAGAAGAGGACTAAAACCTGATATTTCCCTTAATGATGGATTTGGTCGGAAATGACGGCAAAGACATATGGAAAATATTTATCTTTACTTTTTCCAACCTTTATTTCCCTTTTTTTGACTTCAAAAATCGGTCAAAAGGTCAAAAACACATTCTGTTCTTCATTCCGAAGATAAGTGGCTTCATTCCGAAGACATTGCAGTTTTCATTCTGAAGATCGCTCATTCCGAAGATACTGCATTCTCATTCCGAAGATCACTCATTCTAAAGATACTGCATGTTTCATTTCGAAGATCCGCTCATTTTGAAGACGCTGCATTCTTCATTCCGAAGATCCGTTCATTCCGAAGATGCTGTGTTTCTTCATTCCGAAGATATTTGTTCATTCCAAAGATACTTCGAAATGAACAAATGTATGCTTTTCCATTGATTTCTTCTGCATCTCTCATGTGGGTTATCTCCTAAAATCAAATTCTAATGATCTTCATCCCTTTCCTCATGTGAATTCCATGCCTTGTTTTTTATGGACAGTTGGCTGGAATTTACATGGGAAAGACCAGTTTTTGTTGCACAGCAACAATTTGTTTGCACTGTTGTCAGATTTAGGTGAAGTAAATGCTTAAAACAAATCAAAATATGATTAGTTAAATGCTGCTATTATTCTAAGCATATCTCATTGTAGCAAATCATAGCAAAAAGAACACAAAACTATGCAAAAAGCTGTAAAATCAGCATATAATATTTCAAATACATTGATCATGCAAAATGGTTAATATACAGCATATTAAATAAACTTAAATAACATATCAGATAAAACATAAGAGTTTATAAGAATTTTTAGTGTACAAAACATGTTATGATTGAGGCATTTCTAGGCCTCATCATTTTCTCTCCAACTTATATTAATGCATGCCCTCATGCATTTTATTGGGCTATGGAATCACATATGTCCATGTTTAGATTCCATGACCTGTAGAATAACTTCTTGCCTATGTAATACCCCCTATTTTCCTGAATGTTTCTGAGCCAATCTTCAAATTGTTCATCGATCTGGGCATCTTCCTCAAAGTAGAATGGAACTGGAGTAATGATGGTTGGAGGCCTGAACCTGAGACCTATCCAGTTATGTTGCATGATCTGGATCAGTTGGACTACAACTTCTGCTTTTATTCTGGACCACTCTAGATTTATGGGGGAGATAGGTTCTATTTTACTCAAAGACATGGAAAGTTCATTCCATCTGTCTCTGCATACTGACAATGCTGGGAAGAAATTGTGATCACAAAAATTGTTAAATCTGGTCACACAGTCCTTCAAATTGTTCAAGTACATTCTCTTAATATCATCCCCTGTTCATCATTGAGAAGTCGTCTTTGAGTGATATTTAGGTGATTTGGCTGGATTGCTCTGACTAACAATTCAACCCTTGTTTCAATCACTTTATTCTGCCTTTTCTCATGATCCCAATAAAGCTAATTTTGCAAAGTAGACATAAATGCTCTCAACTGAACATCTCCAATGTAGATTTGAGGATGAGAGTCAACTTCCTCTGGAATGAAGAAACTATGCAAAAACAGTTCACACAAGAGATTTTTCTACTCAAAAGGACTATCAAAATATGCCTCTAGAAAATCTTCAATAGTGTCCAATTTGTATGGAAGGTTTGAAGTAATCCTCATGACCTGCCATCTAAGGTATTTTTCCTTCAAAATAAGGCTGTAAAATCTAGCTGGCCGTCTAAATTGGACTAAAAACATAGCAATTTGGCACAAGTCAGATACCTTTTCTTTCAATGCCTAAATTTCTGTGTCCTTGGCTTCTAGCTGTTTTGCTTCCAGTTTGAATTTTTTAGTTTTATTGGCAAGTTGTTCATATCTAATCATCCAGCTAGCTATGTCTGCATTGTACTGCTCTAGGGACACAGTATTAGGTGGTCTTACTACAGGGGGGATCCTAGGCAACAGATTTATCTGTACTCCTTTTTTTGCCACTTCCACTGGTTGTTCATATGTCAATAACTCTACTTGCACCCCCTTATTTGCTATTTCTATGGGGTTGTCATCGGATAGTATTTCTACTTGTACCCCCTTATCTCGTTGTTTCTCTTGGAAGTGTAACAATTTGAAATGCGGGGACCTCGATAGGAGTACTTACTTGAGCATTTTTTTGCTTTTGGGACTGTTCCTGTGTTGGTGGTTCATTTTCAACATCTTTTGCAATATTTCTCACCATTTTTGAAGCATCTTCAGAACAAGAAGGCACTGCTTCAAAATGAACAGGCTTCTTCAAAATGAAGGATTGCTATTTCAGGATGAACTTCTATGTCTGTCTCAACAGAGTCATCTGCTCTTGATAAACCCAGAAGCAATTGAGCCAAATTATCTTCATCATGGGATATAGCTGGCTATTTTTCAGATTATGACAACAACTTTTTTAGTTCTGCCACTTCCTGCTGAAGTTCTGCAATTTTTCTTTCTTGCATCTCAATGATGCTTTCTTTCTCTATGATCCATTTGGTTTGTGTTTTGACAACACTTCTTGCTGCCCTCAGCTGCTCAGTGATGTCTTCTATTTATTTTTATGATTCAGAAGCTGATGCAGACAAATTAGTTGCAGTTGGCTGTTCAACCAAATTTTCTTCTTCTACTGCAATAGTTTTTTCTTGTTCGAGAGGCTCGTGAAACTGTCTATAAGGGTATCTACCATATCTGCAGCTTCGTTGAACTGTAGTCTCCTCCAAACCAACTTGTTCAGTTTCTGCCTCAGCTATTTGTTCAAGGAATTCTGGAAAGTTATCAGATGCTGGTTGTATCTCTGTGACATCTGGGCTACTTGGTTTATCTTCTTCCTCCATGACCTGTTCTATAGTTTCTTTCAAATGGATTCTTGTAGATATCCTAGTTTTAGATGCAAACTTCTTCTTTTTGCTCTATTTTCTGGTGACAGCAGGGGTCATGGGGTTAGTTTTTGATGCCTCTGTTTCCCTTGTTTCACTTCTCTGCTCTGATAAGTCAGTTGCAGCTTCAGCAAACTAAACTTTCTTTTGTTTTTCTGCTCTGCTGCTAGTTCCAGATCCTCTTCTCTTTTGTCTCTTAGCCTGTGAAGTTGAAGGTTCAGGAGCAAGGTTTTCTGCTGCTGCTGTGGGGTGTAGTTCTGTAACACCTTCAGGGGCATCTTTTGTAGCATCCTCTGCAACATTTTCTGTAGCAGCTTCTGCAATATTTTTTGCAGCATCTGTTTCCTCTTCTGCAGCAACATAAATAGTATTTGGTTCTTCTTCTTCCTCACTTTCATCCCCAAAAATGACATCATTTAGGTTAGAGTAAAACCAGTCAAAACTCCTAGGGTTTCCTCTAAAATGATGTTGGAAAATTAATTTGATAAGGCCATGATGACGAAGGCTTCCTTTACCCTCCTGATATCTTTTTGCCATGTTCTTTAATTCTTGATACAGATACAGGGGAAGATTTACCCTAACTTCTGGTTTTTGTCTACCATGTCTGAGATGGTTCAAAATTCATAGATGATGCCCTGACAACAGCACATACTACCCTTCACAGGTCAAAAACTTAATCACCCAGGTGGCTACTTCATCCCAGAGTTCCTACAGGCTGGCCCTTTTTAACGCTTTGCATGTGTTGTTATGGGTTAAGTATTCAGGTTCTCTATTATTTTCTTCTACAAACTGATTAACTGCATTTGCCAATGTGTTCTTGCCAGATCTAGTAATTGAAATTCCCTCTAATGGCGACTCTGTAATCCGACTTAAATTTTTAGGGCTTACCTTAATAGACATGTCGTTGACATGTGCTCGGTTGTTTCTGAACGTATGGGCAAACATGCCAGCTAAATCTTCAGAAGACCCATTGAATTTATCCAGAAATGTCATAAACCCTTCGTCTTCAAAAATCTACACAACTGCTGGATTTTCTCGGAGGTAATTGGTATCTTCAGGCTCTGTTCTGATCTTCCGCCCCATTTTTCTCTATTTAAAAATTGTACACTGTAGCTGCTGTTCTACTGCAAGATTTCTGGCTGTTTTCTGTTGTAAATTTATAGAGTTCTAAGTTGAAACCTTCGTTGCCCTATTTCTCGTCTTCTTCTTCAGAATGAATCGTATTCTGTGCATTGTACCTCGCAACACATCTTTGGAAATAAATATGGCACACATATCTACTTCTGCACTGTACACCTGTTCGTTGATAATTGCATGGATGTCCTTGTCGTCAGATCCACCTCATTAGTTTTGCAGATTCTCACGTGCATGTTAATTGACATTAAAAACTGGTGGCATATGGTTGGTCACGTTCTTCGTATTTCCAATGAGTGCAAAAATAGACCATGTGCTAATTGACACGTGTCCCTTCTTCGCATGCAACTAAGAAAAAATCTTGATTTTGTCGTACCTTATTTTCTTGGATGCCACGTGGAAATGCTCTTTCCGAAAATGCAAAAAAAAATTCATTCCGAAGATTATGACCTCATTTCGAAGACAAGTCTTCATTCCGAAGACAAATCTTCATTCCAAAGATTATGACCTCATTCCGAAGACAGGTCTTCATTCCGAAGACAAATCCTCTTTGCAGAATTTTCATTCTGAAGATAGATCTTCATTTCGAAGATCAATCCTCATTTTGAAGATTAATCCTCATTCCGAAGATCAAGCTGTATTGTGAAAGTAAATCGTCATTCCGAAGACAGACCCTTATTCCGATGACAGATCTTCATTTCGAAGATAGATCTTCATTCCGAAGATGATGCAGCAAATCGTTATTCTGAAGACAGTTTCTTTTTGAAGACAAATTGTCATTCCGAAGATAAAGTTTCTTTCTAAAGACAAAGTGCAACATCCATTTTGCTGTCATTCTGAAGACAATTTTATTTTTGAAGATAATACAGCAGGCACTGTTTTTGGCATTCTTGTTCCGAAGATTAGGCAGAAATCAATATTGTCATTCTTAAAACATGTTTTTAAGTATGCCAACTCTTATGAATACCTTTTATGCTAATGGTTAATTTTCACATACTATATACCAATCATTTTACAATGAAGAAATGTAAGAAATATATACCTGATAAAAATAGTTAATGCCAGTTTTGAAGAATGACTATTTTTGTTGATATTCTGCTGAGATTTTCTGCAACATTTCAAAACAAGTGCACTAGGTGAATTTGTACAATGATGGTTCAAAAATTTCTCAAGGTTATGCATGCCAGAAAACTAGTTTTCATGCACACCAACTCAGTAGTGCCTTAAGAAAAGGTTTTCACTGCTGAGTTATTCATTTTTCTCTCCTTTTTTTTTCTTGATTTTCCCCTCTTTTTTTTTTTTACCTCTCCTTTTCTCTCTTTTTTCTCTTTTTTTTTTATTTTTTATTTTTTTTTTCTTGATCCTGACTATGCCCATGAAGGAATTTCATGATTTCCCCTAAAACCATGCCCATGAAGGAATTCATACTCAGAATTTATTCATCTTTTTGTTTTCTATTTTTTTGATTTTTTTGTATTTTCTATTTTTTCTTGAAATCCACTGATCATGTTGATTGTTTTGAAGTGGAAGAAGGAATCTCTTCCACTCTTCGTGTATCCAAACTATCAAGTTGCTGCAAGAATTCTTCTTTAGTCAGAGGTGTATGGTATACCCTGAGGTGATGTCCATTCACTACCAACTTTCTTCGTGACCCATCAATGGGGGATAAACGAGCTGCTCCGTTGTTAAATACCTCTTCAATCCAGTAAGGTCCCAACCATCTAGTTCTCAGTTTTCCAGGGAAGTCTTCATATTGAGAATCGACCAGTAAAGCCCAATCTCCTTGTTGAAGTTTCTTTTGCTGAATGTGACTGTCATGCCACAACTTCCTCAGCTCCTGAATTACCTCAGTTTGGTGCAGAGCATCCAATCTAAGTTCATCCAATGTATTCAGCTACAGAATCCTATCTGTCTATGCCTGCGACAATTCAATTCCAATTTCTAGTGATGTGGGCAATGTTAGTAGCTCAAATTCAATAGGTAAAAGAGGCTTTTTACCAAAGACTAGTTCATAAGGTGTGAATCCAGTAGTGGACTTCCAAGTAGTATTGTAGGCCCAAACTGCTTCGGGTAATTTATCTAGCCAATTTCTCCTATGAAAAGCTACTATTTTTGTCAAGATGCGTTCTAGTTCCCTCGTTTGTTACTTCAACCTGGCCATTTGCTTGTGGGTGGTAAGGTGATGATTTCCTATGTTTGATTTCATACAATTCCAGTAAATGCTTTTATGACTTTAGATGCAAATTGGGGTCCTTGGTCTGTGGTGATAGACCGTGGAGCTCCAAATCTCTGAAAAATCTGAGTATACAAGAAATCGACGACCTTCTCTTCACGAGCATGTTTGAAAGCACGCACCTCTACCCACTTTTTTAGGTAATCAATGCATACTAGAATATGCACCTTTCCTTGAGAAGATGGATCAATAGGTCCTACAAAATCAAGCCCCCACCTCTCAAATGGTTCTAAAACCATTTGAGGCTACAGTGGCATCTCATTTGTATGAGTTGGTTTCCCCATTCTTTGGCATGCATCACAATGCCTGATGTACTTTTTCACATCCTTGTGAAGAGATGGCCAATAATATCCTATCCCCAAGATTTTTCTAACTGTGCTTTTTACGAAATAGTGTCCACCTGAGGGTTCATCATGACAAGCTCTAAGGATATCATACACTTCATCCTTTCGGATGCACCTACGTAACACATGGTCAGGACTGCATTTAAAAAGCATACCCTTAATCCATTCAAAAGAAGAACTCTGTTTGATCAATTATTTTTTCTATTTTGAAGTAAAATGTGGAGGAACTTTCCTTGTGACCAAATAATTGGCTATATCTGCAAACCAAGGTGATTGAACTGATATAGAAAATAGTTTTTCATCAGGAAAAGTGTCATCAACTAATTCCCCTTCATCTGTGTTCTGCAACCTAGACAAGAAATCTACCACAACATTAGCTTTTCCTGGTTTGTTGATTATGGTGCTATCAAATTCTTGTAGCAACAGCAACCAATGAATAATTATTGCACTTACCATAGGTTTATTCATCAAATACTTAATGGCTGTATGATTTGTGTGAATAAATATTTGATAACCTGTGATATAATGCCTGAATTTGTTGATGGCATAAATTACTGCTAGGAATTCTTTCTCAGTTGTATAATTTTTTTCTGCTCCTATCAAGTTCTTGCTAATTTTGTAGATGGTATAATGTTCACCATTATCAATTTGTCCTAATGCTGCTCCAATTGTTGTATTGGATGCATCAGTCTGAATGTGAAATGGTAATGTCCAATTAGGTCCTCTGAGCATAGGTGGAGTTATCAATTTTTCTTTCAGAGCTTCAAATGCTTCCTGACACTTTGTAGTCCAGGAGAATTCAGAATCTTTAGTCAATAAGGCAAACATAGGACTGGCTATTGTACTAAATTTGGGAATAAACCTGCGGTAAAAACCAATGTGTCCTAGGAAACTTCTGACATTAGTCTGAGTTTTAGGAGGAAGGAGATTCTTGATAATTTCAACTTTCTTTGGATCAACTTGGATCCCTTCAGGAGAGATGTGATGACCAAGAACTATCCCTTCCTTCATCATCATGAAGCATTTATCTGGATTTAAGGATAAGTGGTATGTTTCACAGTGTGTTAAGACTTTATCAAGATTTTCCAATGTAAAATCAAAAGTTTGTCCACATACTGTGAAATCATCCATGTAAATTTCAACACTTTTGGTGGTCAGATCAGCAAAAATTGCTAGGACTGCTCATTGAAAAGTTGTTGGGGCATTACACAAACCAAAAGGTAAAACCCTATAGGCAAATGTTCCCCATGGACATGTAAAATTTGTCTTTTCTTGATCTTCAGGTGCAATCTGAATTTGATTATATCCACTAAATCCATCAAGAACACAAAAGTATCTTTTTCCAGCAAGAGTATTTAACACTTGATCTATGAAAGGTAATGGAAAATGGTCTTTGTATGTCACCTTATTCAACTCTCTATAGTCTACACATACTCTCATTTTTCCATTTTTCTTAGGAACTATTACCAATGGAGAAACCCATTGGCTATCGAAATTGGGTAAATGAATCCTACCTCCAAGAGTTTTTCAATTTCTTCTTTCACAATATCTCTTAAGGCAGGATTCAATCTTCTTTGAAATTGTCTGATCGGCTTGACTTCTTCAAGTATAGATTCTATGGGTACATATATCAGGATGAACTCCTGACATATCTTTGTAGTTCCAAGCAAAAGCATGAACATGCTTCGTCAAAACAACTATCAATTTTTCTTCCTCTTCCCTAGTAAGTCGGGTCGTAGATGTTCAAAAATTTGCCTGGTTGGACTTCTATTTGTTTTGTATTTAGAAGGACTGAATTCACTCCTTCATACTTGGTGTTTAAGGGATTAAGAGGACATTGTTGAGATGGGAGAAACGAAGCAGTTTATGTTTCATTACTGCTTGAGGGAAGCATATCTTGTATGGAACAGTGAGAAGGAAAAATCAGATGATAGTGCCATCCATGTGGTAGTGAAACAGAGTTTCCCTGTGATAGCACAGATGATACATCTTCAGATTTTTTATTCTCCTCATTACTTATCAATTGTTGGATATTTGTTGCTTCCCCTTCTAAACCTTGTTCATGCAGAACATTCATTAGGATTGTTTCATTTTCTAAGTTTTCTGTGTCACTGAGGTCTTCTGTGTGTTCTCTTACTACTAAGGTAGCTAGTGTAGAAATGACCTCTTATGGTTCTTCATCTGAGTCAGAAAACCATAACTGACCTAAAAATTTGCTAGATGGTTTTGCAGGAGGATATAAAGAAATTTGTTTCAGCTCAATACCATTTGAAATAGTCATATTTCCAGATCTGCAGTCTATGAAGGTTGCTGCAGTTGTAATCCAAGGTCTTCCCAGAATAATGGGATATCCATGTGCTGAATTTCTTGGCTGTAAAACCAGAAAATATGCAAGGAATTCCCAAGAAGAAACTTCTATAGGGACATCTTCAATGATTCCTTCAGGTTTTGCAACTAACCTATCAGCCATTTCTAAAATTGTAAATGTGGGGCTGAGATGTTTGAGCTGTAATTGTTCCATTGTATCTTTAGTCATGACATTTATTGCAGCTCCTAGATCCACTAACACATTTGATATTGGTACTGAACCTATGGTGACTATGATAACTGGGCTTCCTGGATCACTATACTTTGGAGGTAGTAGTTTTCCAGATAAGAGATCAGCTATCTTCCCTTCAACCTGCATAGTCTTGGGGAATGCTTTATTCTTTCTTCCTGCTCTTTTAATGCACAAATTTTGGATAGTACTATTAATTTTTAGTATTTCCTTAATGGCTTGCAATAAGGGTAATGAGATAGTCAACTTTTTGAGTTCTTTGACCAATTCTGACTCAGAAATTTTTGGTATTGCATTAAGTCTTTCAAGATATGGAACTATCCTTGGTAATTGTTCTGCTTGTGTCTCTTTTTCTATTGTTGGATCCAATTTTTCTGTTTCTTTTGTTTGTTGGATTCTCTCTGGTTCTGATGATTCTTTCTCTTCATTATCTTTGGTTTCCATTAAAACTGGTTTATGTACAACTTTTCTTGAATGGAGTTGAATGTCACTACAATCAAGAACATTAATTTCAATATTTTCTTTAGCTTCAGCCACATAGACAGGAGGTGTCTGTCTTACACTGTTTGGATTAGTGATTGGTCGTGGCCGGCAATTGAGGTTGCTTCACTTGCTCGTGTTTGTTGTTGTTTTTCTTGAAAATTCTGATTAGGTGCAGGTAACAAATGCTGAGTTTGACCTTGATTCCTTTGCTGCCTTGGATAGGACTGGTATTGCTTGATTCCACTATGGTTGGTTTTGCACCCAATGTGGATTAGTCTGATTTTGATTCCAAGCTAGATTGTTTTGATTCCATGAGGGGTTGTTTTGATTCTGATTCCAGGCTGGATTACTCCAATTTGATTATGGCCATTCTTAGGAATTTGTCCATTGAGGATAATTCCAAGGACGTTGGGGTGGTTCTGATTGTCCCCAAGGCATAGTACCAGGATTATGCCCCCAATTTGTAGGAAAATAAGGGGGATTTTGATATTGAGAAAAATTCCCCCCTTATTTTGGTCTAATATAGTTGAGTTCCTCAGTCTGGTTTTCTAACACAGTTTTGAGTTATGGTAGCAGGTGGCATTGATCAGTTGAATGCATTTTTGAACAGATACTACAAATGGCTAAGATAGATGTTTTATTCAAAGGACATTCCTGCAAAGCATGTTTACTTCTACATCTTGGGCAATAAATTGCCAAAGGTTCTATGTTTTTAGCTTTTGCAGAGATTTCCCCTAAAGTAGTGTTTAGATGCACTAGGATATCAGTTTTGAAATTTGCAAGTTCCTCTATCAGGTCCTTTACATCAGTACCATTTGTGCGGCTTTTTCTTCTTCTCTGCTTAGTGCGAGAGTAATTCCTACAGAGATCCATAATTTTCTCATTACTGAGAGTGGTTACATCCCCTTTTCCCATCAAATCTAGGACTTCTCTGGATTCATCTTGCAATCCTCTCAAAAAGATGGTTTTACATAATTCTGGTTCTACTAGTCCACATCTCCTTTGAACAAAGGAGAACCTATCAAGATAATCTTCTAAGGTCTCATCATCTTCCTGCTTGATTCTAAATAACTCATCTTTTCTATTCCTTACACGGCAGTATTCCTAATATTTGTCTAAAAAGATAGTCTCCATTTGATCCCAGGTTCTTATGGAATTTGGCTCTAAGCTCATGAACCAGCGTAATGCTGAATCCTTGAGAGTTGAGGGAAAAACCTTAAGTTTTTTATTGTCATTTATATAATCATAGGTCTGACATACTACCTTGAATTCAAACAAAAACTGGTCAGGATCTTCAGATACAACACCTCGAAAGGTGGGAAGTACTGAAGGTGAAATGGTCTTCATGGGAGAGTTTTGTGTTGGATTCGGATGAATAGGATATTCAAATTTTCTGGAAGGTTGGAGTATATCCTGATCATCCCCTTCATTATGAACATAGCCATGCTGGCCATCTACATTGCCTCCTTCTGCCATAGTTTCTTATTTCCTTGGAGAAGTTAAAGCTTTCCAAATTGTTCTCTCAAGAGGTCCAAACTTTTTTGTTGATGAGTCTGATGAATTTTCTTCCTTAAGATATTCTGCTGATACAATTGGTGATTTTCCTTTCTCAAAATGTTCTACTGATGGTGAGACTGGTGATTTTTCTTTCAATATTTTAGGTAGTTCAAACACAGGTGATTCACCCCTTAGGCATGAAGATCTCCTTAATGGGACAAGCCAAGGATCCTTTGGGGTCTCCCTAGACTTACTCATTCATGTTTACTCCTAAATGACATAAATTAAGTCAATAGTTGTTATCTTACTCTACTGTTATATTCAAATTTTAACCTGAATGTTCATAGTTTAGTCTGATTATAGCTGTTGGACTATTTGTTTTCTTCTGACAACACTATTCCCCGGCAACGGTGCCAAAATTATGCATAGTCGTTATACCATCATTAATTCTCAATGAATATGTCAATCCAGGGCAGTGTACAAGGCTATCTGCGAGAGAAGAAGTGAAACAACTATAACTTAGGTCAATCTAGGGCAACAAGTCTTATTGGTGGAACCAATTTTGTGGGGGTTTTGGAACATTCCTATCTCTAAATTGCATGAATTAAATCTTAATCTAAGTTGCAGAATTGGAAACTAATCACTAACTGTAGAAATGAAGTCCTAATTACAATTGCAGAATGAGACCTAATTTTATTGCAAAATTAACAGTTGCAGAATTGAAAGTCTGATCCTAATTGCAAAAAGGAAATCTAATTACTTTTGCAGTAATGAAAGTCTAGATCTAATGTGAAAATAAAAACTATCAAAATTCTGTAACAGAAGGTTGTCAATCTTCTATTCAGATTTTGACAGCAAAACATAAAAATGCAGGAAATTGCTAAAAAATAGTAAATTCTGAAAATAACAACCTAAAAATAAAGTGGAAAATTTTCTGAAAGTAAGATTGCAACTAAAAGCTTTAAGCACAAGATTAAAATTAGCATAAATAAAATAATACTACAAATATTTTTAACTATTTACAATCAATTTGACATAACAAGTTCTACAACTCATTCTGCTGCAGCAAAATCAAAATAAAAACCTGCTTTGTTAGTCCTCCTCCTAGGTCTGGAAGTGGCCAGCCTCTTTGTCCAGAAGAAGGTGTAAGTCTCTCTCTTTTTCTAAATCTTAATCACACTCATTTACAAGTAGTTTGAAATAGAACTAGTGCACTTTATTGATCAAAAGACATGATTATAAGAATTCTGCTGAAAAACTGTTATAGGACTGTAACAGTCAATTTTTAGTTATACTCTGTATTTTTTGCTAGCTTCCTTACTCTATTTTCTACTTTCTCCTACTTAATACTAAGCTCAACCTGAACGGGAGCAATATTTATAGCTATCTTCTGATCTGATTACAAACAAAGAATATCTCAAAAGATCTAATCCTACAATGCTGCAACAAATTCTGGTTTTATCCTAGAAGAGGACTAAAACCTGATCTTTCCCTTAATGATGGATTTGGTCAGAAATTACGACAAATACAGATGGAAGATATTTCTCTTTACTTTTTCCAACCTTTATTTCCCTTTTTCCAACTTTAGAAATTGGTCAAAAGGTCAAAACCACATTCAGTTCTTCATTCTGAAGATAAGTGGCTTCATTTTGAAGACAGTGCAGTTTTCATTATGAAGATCGCTCATTTTGAAGATACTGCATTCTCATTCCGAAGATCGCTCATTCTAAATATACTGCATGTTTCATTCTAAAGATCCACTCATTTCGAAGACGCTGCATTCTTCATTCCGAAGATCCGTTCATTTCGAAGATGCTGTGTTTCTTCATTCTAAAGATATCTGTTCATTTCAAAGATACTTTGAAATGAACAAATGTATGCTTTTCCATTGATTTCTTCTGCATCTCTCAGGTGGGTTATCTCATAAGATAAAATTCTAATGGTCTTCATCCCTTTCCTCATGTGAATTCCATGCCTTGCTTTTTATGGACAGCTGGCTAGAATTTACATGGGAAAGACCAGTTTTTGTTGCACAGCAACAGTTTGCTTGCACTGTTGCCAGATTTAGGTGAAGTAAATGCTTGAAACAAATAAAAATATGATTAGTGAAATGCTGCTATTATTCTAAGCATATCCCATTGTAGAAAATCATAGCAAAAAGAACACAAAACTATGCAAAAAGTCAGTAAAATCAGCATATAATATTTCAAATACATTGATCATGCAAAATGGTTAATATACAGCATATTAAATCAACTTAAATAACATATCAGATAAAACATAATAGTTTATATTCATTTTTAGTGTACAAAATATGTTATGATTGAGGCATTTCCAGGCCTCATCAGGCCTCATAAAAACTCACTTAATCTAATAGAGTATGTAATTCCTCTTTGTATTTCCTATTTTTCTAATTTATGTTATTTTTAGGTCCAGATCTAGGATGGTTTTGTACTAACTCCAACTACACCCTCATTATTATTTTGAGGGCCACATTATTCTATTTCATTTATAAAAAAATTAATGTGGTGTTAAAAATACTCTCAATGAGAGTTACAATTTTGATTGATTTCAAGTAATTTGAGATGTAAGCCTGTAAAGCTTCCCAAATGACAATGCAAAATGGAAGGAATAGAAGACAATATGAAGAAAAATTGTTAAAAAATAGGTTTGAAAGGGAACCTTGAAACATTTTCTTTTGATACCTGATGAAGGAATCAAGCATGTAGTGTATTACTATTATTCATCTCAATATAAAATTTACAACCTTTACAAATATATATACAAAGTGGTTTGTTTTATTTTCAAGAGACTCTTGATGTTTTAGAAACCAATAAGTCACATTCTTTCACATTGTATACCTTAAATAAAGTGATAAAAATAATGTAATAATTAATGTTTCTTTATCACTTTATATTTAATTCCATGAAATAAGATTTTCCATTAGCCCTCTCCCTCTATGTCCTTGAATCAATTTTTTTTGTATATTTTATTACTAAGGAGGTCTTTCTCAATCTCATTTGAGGGATTATAATCCCTAGTGGTCACAACTAATTTCTTAATACATATTTTACTAATGAATTATTATCGTAATTAATAAATATGAGTATTCAAGGTGATGGTATGCTAGATATCTTTGGCAAGGCCTCTTATTTGACTATATAACAAGGAAATACTCATTTCTATATGTAATTCAACTTTGATATGCCCTAATGGTTTATCATATATGCATAGAGGTGGATTCAAATTGGGGAGGAATTCATATTACATGGGATATGTTTTTCATTTTGAGGATCTCCCACATAGTTTTGATAGAAACTTATTGATAAATTTTAGAAAAATCTCATACTAGATCACTAAGATTCTCTCTTGTATCCAATTTTTAAAATTATTCTATGTATAATTACTCCCCACATTTATTTCTTCCCTTGTTGAGATATCTCTAAGGATTCCTATGACAAGTTGGAAAATGACCAAAATTTTATTTTAGATAAAAGAGTCAGGGAGAAAAGGGTTTTCTTAGGTGGCCAAGGAAGTGTGTTGAATCCCTCTCACTATGAATACATAAGAATAATTGATATTTATTATTAAAAATTTCCCTTTGTGGAAAGTGGGTATCCAATATGATATCTAGAATAAGGGATTGGAAGATTCTATTTAGGTGTAATAAGTCAATTAAAATTCCTTAAGGGAAGATCTTGCTAGAAGGGGATGTGATTATGATTCAATTGCCAAAAAAAATACTTGTTTTTTTATTTGGTAAATAAAAGTCTTCATTAATTACTGGGTTTTGCAGGTTAACCCAAAACCTATTACAATATCCAGCCTTCTGCTGAGATTGTAGATCCTAGTCATCCTTGAAGCTTTCTTACCATAACTTGTGTTGAATCCCCTACAACACTTTACTAACAAGGCACACCCATACCTAAACATAACTGTAAACATTACTTGCATTGACAGGAAATTAAAGTTTGGAACTTTGCACTTGTGAAACCTGTTGCTTGCCCATCTCCTATTCTCTGTCATAATCCTCCAAGGCTTACACCCTATTACCTTAATTTCCAATTTGGTATGATTTAGAGGGAAACCCCATAGTTATTACCAGCTCCATGTGGAAAGAACACCCATTCATATTTTTTCTTAATGGGTAGGTTTCTTTTCATGACTAATAATGTTTTCCACTTCACGTGGCACACCTTGTGTCCATGTCACCAAACTACCAACATCAACACCTATGTTGGCTAATTTGTCAGCTGACCTGTTGGCCTCATGGTACACGTGACGAGCCCTCCTGTTCTGTCTTGCCGCAAAAAGGATTCTCACTTCATGGATGACTCCCTTGATTCTCCATGGAGGCTTTTTGCCATTGGTTAATAGGTTGATGATGTTCATCGAATCACCTTCAATCATAAAGTTACCTTGAGTTGCTTGGGCTACTTGCAACCCTCTCCAAAGGGCTCTAGATTCTGCTTCATTATTAGTTCTGATTCCCAATGGTTCAGCGAAGGCCTTGACCAGATTTCCTTGATGATCCTTGATTATTCCTCCAGACTCCAGCTCTTCCCGGGTTCTCCTTGGCTGCACCATCAAAATTTAGTTTAAACCAACCCTGGGGGGTGGCTCCCAAGAAATCCCATTTCTGGGATTGGGCAAAGGAATGGAAGCTTTGTCCTCAATACATAAGACCCGAGCTAATTATTTTTCTTGGGGAGGAATTGAGTGGTTCTCATCCACTAAGGTGCTAAGGTTTTCTTTCGTAAATACAATAATCCTGTTTATGATGGTTTTTGGGTTGTGAATGGTATCCTTAAACGCTCTATGGTTCCTTTCTAGCCAAATCTTCCAGAGAAAATATTGATCAATATTGGTTGTATAAAAAGGGATTATGACAATCTAAAATTTAAAAAATACTAGGTATTGAATCCTAGAGATGAATCTAAATAAAAATTTAATATTGAAAACAATGACAAGCCTATGCTAGAATAAGTGAAAGAGATCATTAATAAAAATTGCTTGTACAAGTTAGGTGCAATCCTCGCTAATGAGTGGTGGAGGACCTAAAATGGAATGTAAATACTTTCTTTTGAGATACTATCAAGGTATTATTTATTGCATGATATCCATAGCATTATATCTTTATGAGGGGTTGAATCTTGGATGAAGAACCCATTTTCCTTATAGAGTTTGGTTGCTTTGGTTTTCCTAGCTGTAAATTTTTTTGTCGATCCTAAACATGCCCGTTATTTATAATGTCTACAATTGGAGGTCCTTCACATTCAACATGGAATTATGATATATATATATATATATATATATGTGTGTGTGTGTGTGTGTGTGTGTGTGTGTGTGGTTGTCATATGTTTTTTAACCACCTTTTAAATATTGTTCCAAAGCTCAAGATTCTTAAAATTGGATTAAGCTCCTTATAAAGGTACTTCTTCCTAAATAATTTTAACATAATGAGGGTTTATTTAGAGATTTTTTAAACATTCTATATATGATAAACTTATGAAATATTCATAGACTATAATTGCTAATTTATATATGGATTACTAGAAACAAATATAGTTTATCATAAGAAAAGGGTAGTCTTTTTTTTTACTTAAAAATATTATTGTTTTTATTATGTTTTATTTGAGATCCAAATCCAAGTTGACAAGTTTAATATATATATCCTCCACCTAAGAGAGTTTTTCTCTCACTCAAAAAATGGTCCTCACAGGATGGCCCCTATTTCTTTTGAGGAGCCTTTTGAACCTGTATGGGATCTAAGCCATCTAATTTTATGTTAGAAATAGTTTATATTCCATCATTTGGGTTATGTAAATGTATCTTCAAAGGTAAATACTTAAAACATTATATTAATTTAGGAGGAAGTTATCTATTTACTTCATGCAATGTAATAAATGCACAAGTGTCCATGTGCAAGTTGTAAATGTGCAAGGTGTCATTTGTAAAGCTATATAGAGTGTTGGCCAAGTATCCTATTTTACCTATATAAGGATGGCCTCATTATTAGCATAGAGCAAGAGGAGTGTTCGTGACACAATAGCTTAGGTTTCTTAGTAGTTAGTTCAGTTCTATGTGGATCACCATCCATTTGTGATGGATACAATTTAGTTCAATAGCTATATTGGTGGAGTGCTCATTTTCTACATAGCTACATTGTAATCATTTATATATCATTTATGTTTATTGCATATCTCAATCTTCTTGAAAATTTACTTTCATTAATATTATTGTATATTTCATGATTATTATCTCCCTTGGATATTATATCAAAATATAATAGTGGTATCAGAGCTACGGTAGATCGAGTCTATACAGGTCTACAAGAAAATCACCATAATTATTGAGCCTAAGTGTTTTGTCAACCTAATGTGCCATTGGACCAGTCATTATCAAAATTTCTTAGAAGAATCTAGGTGATAGAATCAGAGAGAGTCATAAGTGAGTACTAAAGGATATTTTAGTCCTAGAAAATACTAAGATTGTATTTGAATTGAATCTTTCCATAAAGTTATAGGAAAACTCATGAAGACCAGGACTCAACATTCAATCCACTATATTGTTAGAGCATCTAATGAATATTCAGGATATGTAGAATTTTCTAACTTTTTTCTAAAATTTATTTTATTGTAGATAACTAATTCTTAGAGGATTGGTATTCCTATTACAACATAAATCTAAGAGACTCCAACTTCGTTGCTCTAATTTCAGCGTACCCTCATAGTGTAGATATTGAGTTCTTGTGCAAGAGTATAACACTATAGAAGAAAACTTATAATGAAAAAGGTATGGTGAAGCTAGGAGATAGAAGATATCCATTGTATATTGAAAAGGCCATAGGAGCCTTGAAGAATAGGCCATAGAATATTGATATGAACAGGCCATAGAAGCATGATACAAAAATGCCATAGTAGCCTTGGAGAACAATCCATAGAAGCCTAATACAAAAAGGCCATAGAATCCTGATACAAAAAGGCCATAAAAGCCTTGAAGTAGAAGCCACAAAAGTCTTCATATTATAAATGCCACGGTAGCCTTGATATTGAAAATGCCACATAAGCCTTGATCCTGAAAAGGAATTCAAAAGGAATATCTGATTCAAAAGTAGATTAATATTTTAGTATTAACATATTTATTGTAGGGTAAGAAGATTTAGTGAGTTGGAAAACTTCCTATAAAATATTTAGGAAGGGTATCTTCTTCAGAATCAATCCAGCACTTGAAGCAAAGGATATCAGGAGAATATATCATTAAAGGACTTCTAGACTTGAAGAAGAACTAGGAGAGTCTTGCTCAAATCCAAAATTAGCATAATCAAAGATCTAGGAGTAGATCACATCGCCAACACTTCCAAGAGCATCAGGTTGAAGAGGTATCAAGTAAATACCATTGAAAGCTGCAAGATCAAATACCTTAAAAAGGTCTCATTGAGCATCCAAAATAAGGCTAAGAAAGCCTTACTGAAGAAATCATCAAAGGAGATCTCACTGGAAAAATCCACTACCAAGGAGAAGCCCCTAATAGTGAATAACTTGGGACAATTGTTGTCATCCTACAACAAGCCCAAGAGAAGGAGAATTTGGCAAGGAGTTCCAAATTGTAGAAGAAGAATCCAGTGAAAGACCTCAAGATATTTAGAATCTTGAGAGGATGATCTTGCTTGAAGTCAAAATTCAACAAAAAGATCGAAAGACATTAGAAGCTCATCAAATCTAGGAGATTTGAATATTACCTCTCACAGCAAGAAGGCACATTTTTAGAGACAAATACTTCTCCAAATATACAATGGAAGGAGAATATTTCAAGAGGATAACAAGCCACCAAATCCTAGGCTCGTAAAAGAAATTTAGAGACCATCATTTGGTGAAGAAAGGGTTGTTCAAGAACAATCTATAGAGAGCTACAAAACCCTGCTTAGAGTAGTAACTTGGTGATATTAGGCACCAAAATATACATACTCTACAAAAGTGAAAGAAGGAGCTAGAAAATATTAAAAAAAGTATGCAACTACTAGTGCTAACCAAGTCATTAATTAAGATTCATTTGAGCACCTTATCTGGATTAAAGTTGCATAAAAAAGTAGATTATAGTATTCAAAAGTGCAAATAGAAAGAGGTTCATTTTAATGTTAATTTATTTATTATTTAGGAGTTGATATAATTTTAGAATTATATCTATCAACTAGCTATCATATACTTATAAAATAGAAAAAAATACCAAGTCCTACACTATTAGTTGTATTGAATTTGCAGAATAACTTTTAAATATTCATTTTAGGTTATTCTTGAATAGTTGTAATAGATTAATTAAAGTGCATTATTTTGAGAGTTAAATTGGAGTGATAAGATGAAATTTGTAGTGCATTGAAAAAGGGTATATTAAATTTATTATGCGCTAGTACACTACTATCAAATGAAAATTAGCTTTTGTGTTCTTGAAGGGCACAAAATCTAATTGGTATCAAGTTCATAAAGACACTATTGAAGAACTAAAAGTTGTAACTTGTGGTGGCCAAAATAAGCCAACCAAAAAAGGTTAGAGTCCTCCAAAACCTGTAGAAGAACCTAAAACAAAAATAGAAGCTTCATTGAGACTTAGTGAGACTCAGATCCAAAGCATTACAAGAGTGAATGCACAAAAATAAAATGCATAAAATTACATTAATTTAAAGGTTCTATATATAGGTCCAAGGTGTAGAGAAATTGGTTCATCCAAACCCCCTAAGGGGAGCGGAGGTCCAAGGTTCAAATATCGGCCTCTCCGGACTAAACGCTTGTCCCTTTCCTGGTGATTTTAGGGGCGTCAAAGGTTTAAAATGATTGTGTCATGGTGGTTATAGGGGTAGACTACATGAATATTTGTGTGGCAGCTTTTGGGGTGAACAACGCAGAATACTGTGACAGCCATGAAAACTAGATAACCTGCATGAATTCGTGTCGGCTACCGATTCCACCATGTAAAAAAAAAAAAAAACTTCTATCTACTATTTTTTAAAGCTTGAATTTAATATAAAGCATCCAAACAAAAAGGGAAGGTTTCTAATCATAAAATATAACCTCAAAACCCTTGCATTGTCGGAAGAGAAATCTGCCATGAAACCAAAAATATATATCTAAGATAAGAGTGCAAAATAAGGATGCTAATGTACAATCTATATTAAATTATATTACACCATTTAAATATAGTTTTTTACAGTCCAAGAAGTATATTTGGATGTGTCTTAACTAGAAAGGCAACCAACATAAGCACTCATTTTTCCCAAGAAATAATAGCCACTCGAAGAGCACACCTTGGATGAATGAACCTGCAAAACAAAATCCACGAGAGGCCATCGTCAAAGCTACGTAAAGGAGTGCACATTCACAGATGAAAAATGACACGAGATGGATAGTCGAATAGACACGTGAGATAGATAACAAAGTGGAATAAATAGCACATACACTACAGAGAAAAAAAATGTGTCTACTCTACAAGTATGTATAGGTTTCAAACATTGGAATCATTCAAGTAAAAGGAGAAACTATCTTGGTGAATATCATCCACCAAACGAAGCATCAAACTTGCTATTCAATGCCTCATAAATCCATCTGTAGAAAACAATGTTGCTTGCTACTCAAGAAACATCACAAAACAAAAGGAATGGTAAACCAAAATATTTGATTTATAATCTCCTTGGAAGGTGTTACGGTCCACATGCAAAGAGAGTGAATGCCACAAGGCATCTATCCTCCAAGAGCAAGCATTACAAGAATGTTGCCTCTAAAATGCATTCAAACTATGTTCTAATTCTCATGCATTACCAATAATATTCAACTCTCAATGTTTTACTAGACGCTTTGAATCTCAAGCACTATGATTCTTAATGGACGAGTAGAGTGGTGATACTTGTTATCTGTAAGTCCCACATAAAGTATCGAGCGTTACATAGTGACCAACAACAAGAAGGAATTACATAAAAGGGTGCCCATATGTAACGAACGTGACATGTGACACAAAGTAGAGTTTGCTCCTCCAATAAAAATACCCTAAGTCTAAATATTACAATATGTAGAGAGTAAGCAAAAATGCAGTCAAAGATAGTCAACACAATGTGGAAGAAGGAACATTTAAGAATCCAGGCTATTCGAAGGTCAAATCCTCCATATTCAGCAACATATATGTTCCAGCATTAAATACGTCTACCTCCATTAATTCCAGCACCCAAGGGTACCACATCATCACTGTTACATTCAGTCAAAGGAAGAACCGAAGAGTGGGAAGTCTAGCATCAAAAAGGTAAGGGAAAAATTCCATCTTCTTATTGCTTTCAAATTTGGAGATATAAGAGTAATAAACTAAGGTATAAAATTTATTTTAGAGAAACCAAAACTATAGGGGATATCTTACAAAATTAAAATAATATTTGCATCTCAACCTATGAGAAATAAGGAATTCAACTTGGATTTAATTTCTTTGATCTTTTTCAAATATTATAAATTTTCTAATTTTCCAAACTTTGGAGTGATAAGGATTACAACATCAAACTAGGTCTTTGGAAATTAGAAATTGAAACCTAAGGGTCATAAAAGAGGTTATTAAATATTTATTAAAGTTGAAAATTATATTTTTAGTTGTCTTTAAATTTCTCAAAAAATGACAAAAGGATTCCAACATTAAAACCTCTTAATATTTGGAAAAGTGCTTAGTTTAATTAGGAGAAATAAGGTGTTAGATAAATTAATTTTTGAATGTACAAAATAAATCATAAAATTGAACTTTATCTTTACAAAAAGCACTATATCATACTCAAAAATGCTAGTGATATATAAGATAGCCTACAAATCTAAGGTTTGATATTTGGAAGATTTAAATGGCATCTAACAAATTCTTCCTAGCATAATCTCAACTACTTAAGGGTCCTAATGATTTCTCTTGGAAAAATAAAGTGAAAGCAATCTTAGTGTATGAAAAAATTTGGGATGTTGTAAAAGTGAAAACACAAAGGCCCACCACAGGTAAAACTAAAATCCTAAAGTTTGAAGAAAATGAATCAAAATCCCTTATGATAATAACATTTGCTATCACTGATGAGATTAAACATTACATTAGTTCAGCTAGAACATCTTCAGATGCATGGACAAGCCTAGATAAAATATTGGAAGGAAAAAATTATACAATTATTCTTCATCTCCAAACTCAACTTCACTTATTGAAAAAGAGTAGTGGAGAAAGCATAGAACTATTCCTAAGGAAAGTAGCAGATATTAAAGGAAAATTGTTAACCTTAGGAGAAACAATTTAGGATGAAATTCTTACTCAAGTAACCATGAGAGCACTTCTAGAAAACTATAAATGTTTGGTTACATCTTTACATGTCTCAAGTAAAGATACTTCTTTTGATTATTTGGTCAATATACTTCAAGAATATGAGGTAGAAAACACCTTGAAATATAATATGACTAACACTACATTGGCATCAAAATATAATCCACAAGGAAATATTGCTACATTAACAAGAGGATAGAAAGTATGGTATTATTATATATGCACAAAGGAGGGCTATAGTACCAACTATTGTAGATACAATACCAAGAATAGGAACCGAGGAAACCAGATGAATAATGCAAATCAATTTCGACCATGACAGTACCAAAGGAACCCTCATCAGTAGCAATTTTAGTGACCAAAAACTTATCCTCAACTAGAATACCAAAAGAGAAATCAGAGAGGTCACCTGGTTCAAAAGATAGAGAGTATTGAAGAACTAGAAGAACCTACAAAGTACTATGAAGAGAAATCTCTATCATAAAAAGTTTCATACTATGAAAATACTAACTATTTGCTTGAGTATATTACAAATAATGCAGAGGAAGAAGCCAAAACTCAAGAAGAAGATGAAGATTCATATTGAAGACTAAAATTCTTCAATATCCAAATAATGTAATACAAGGGGGAGTTAGAAATAGTTTAAATTCCATAATTTGGGTTATGTAAATGTATATTCAAAGGTACATACTTAGGACATTATATTATTTTAGGGGAAAGTTATCTAATTACTTCATGAAATGTAATAAATGCACAAATTTCCATGTGCAATTTGTAAATGTGCAAGGTGTCACTTGTACAACTAGATAGGGTGTTGGTAAAGTATCCTATTTTACCTATATAAGGATGGCCTCATTGTTAGCATAGAGCAAGAGGAGTGTCGATGACACAATAGCTTAGGGTTGTTAGTATTTAGTTCAATTCTGTGTGGTTTACCATCCATTGGTGATGGATGCAATGTAGTCTTGTAGCTATATTGAAGGAGTTCTCATTTCTTCCATAGCTACATTGTATTTATTTATATATCATTTATGTTTATTACATATCTCAGTCTTATTTTAGATTTACTTTCATTAATATTATTATGCATCTCATGATTATTATCTCCCTTGGATATTGTATCAAAAGATAACATTTTAAACATTAACATAGTTTCTCTCATAGTTAAACACAATAAGTAGGCTAGTCTTTACATCACTAGGATCCCAATATTTTATTATCTCTATAGGGTAATTCTCAAACCTTTTCAAGGTCATTGCAAATTAATATTCTTTTGGTCTATCTAATAATTCTAATTATTGATGTGTGTTATCACCTAAATATATATTGATCCAAATTCATAGGAAGTGAATATGTAGGAGGTCAAAGTTGAAAGTTCAAGCTAGGATTCTCTGATTTAGACCACCACTAAGATGGGGAGGTAATGCCCCTATCAATAGTAAATTTATTTTTTTAATGCATGTACAATACATGATAAGCATTTAAAATTGGGTAGATGTTTTGTGAATATTATCACTCATCAAAGAATAATGATCCTTCAAAAGAGTGTTTTAATGGTCAAAATATAAAGGGATAGATAATTATGAATTTGTAATGTAAACCAAAAAATAACTAGATGGTGATATATGGTTTCAAATACAATTGTGTGAGGGTTTCATTTGTGGTTCAAGTTCAAGTAGCGATAGAGGTTATATTTTAGGGCTTGCAGGCCTTAACAACCAGTTTTTTTATTTTTTGTTATTTTTTCCAGAGATAAATGCGGGATATGTTGTAGAAGACCCATGATTGGTTAAAAATATATCTTTTAGAAAGTATTCATGCTACATACTTGATTTAAAATTGCTTCAAATTTTTTGCCCAAGGAAAAAGTAAAATTTACATTGTTTCTCAAAGTCCAAGGCATGGATTAAAGAGACATAGAAATAAGTTTCAAAATATAAACTAAATAAGAGAACCCTCCTTAGAAAAATAAAAAATGGTTCAGAACTCAAACAAACCTAATTCTAAGGAACACCCCAAAAATAGATCCACTATAGAAACCCCTTTCAAGGGTGAGGATTTTGGGGATTCAGCCCCAAAAATGAATTTTAGGGATTCCCTCCATGGTGGACAAATATAGACTAATGCTAACATGAATATTAAGGATTCTCATAGACCTCTAAGAATGCCTAAGATTGATATTTAATAAAATGAGTCAATATGTCGAAGATTAGTTGATGGAAACCCAATAGTTAAGCTAAAAACGGGCGACATTCAAGATGGTATATAATAGATGGAGAGAAGAGGCCTGATTTATCATTTCATGGGTTTTTTTTTTAGTCTATCTACTTTCAACATGTGGGCTTCTAAATACTAGAAAGCAAAAAGTGAGAAAAAAATCTCTATTTATCCCAATGGTTATTTTATTGTTATATTTGCTAATGATGAAGATAGAAATAAATATTTCAAGGGTTTCCCTAGTTCTTTGGAAGGACGAGGCTTTTCATGAAGCCTTAGCACACTAATTTAAATCCAAAGAAGAGATGCCTTATATAGGACCTATATGGGTTAGAATTTTTGGCCTCCTAGTTGAATTATGGAATTCAGCTGCATTTTCTACAATTGAAAGACCTTAGAACTTTGATGATGATTGCTAAATATACAATCACATTTGAACACATTATTTATGCTCAAATTTGTATCTTGATGGATTTCAACAAACCCGTTCCACAAAACATCTCATTATAATTTGGGAAGAACACTTGGGAGTGGGTGATGGACTATGATAACACTCATTTTCATTACTAGAAGCACGAGGATACGGAAACAAAAAGGAAAAGCCAAGATGCGATGTAAACGAAACAAAAGATAACGCTAAATCCTATGAATTGAAAGTGCATGAAAAGAAAGAAGCATAAACGAATCGAAACCAAATAGAAATCCAATATGGAAGACAACCCTTTTTATTAATATGCTTCAAAACTCAGTTACAATTTGCCTCCTCCCTTTTTAGGGGCTAGGAGCGTTAAATGTGTTCTTGTCACATCAATGGATGCTATTCCTTCTTTCGCGTGCCCACATGTAAAGTGGGCGGACCAAACATCGCCGCCACTTGCGTTGATGAGTCTTGACTCCTTTCTGCTCCTCTAATGTTGAGACCCTACGTTCAAGGAAATAGGAAATAATCAGTAGCACCTGTAGATAAAATGAAACATGCAATCCCCATGCCTTCAATTAGTACATGCAAAATATAAATAAAATGATAACTGAAATAGATCCAAATGAACTAAAAACTTGACAGGGGCATAAAAACATCATCGGGAAGGCACTGCAAATGGAATAGTCAAAAAATTTGCCACAGATTCGTATTCGCTCTGGGGCGGGACGAATAGACCTACAACAAAACGTCAGAAAGCACTGTCCCAAATGTCACATCCGGGAAGCTCCAAATCACCTACAAAGTTGGGGGTTAGCTAAATGGGGGTATTTTGGGAAGACCCAGAAGGTCATATTTTCCCAATTTGGCCTCTATCACTAGGAATTTGATGATGCTACCTGCATGTTAGTAAAGGCGGGAAATGATAAAAACATGATAAAAAATGCTCAAAACGATGTGAAATTTGAATGACAACCTATCTAAGCAGCATAGAATCAGATGCAAAAATAATAGAAAGGAAATCTACTACAAATTTCTAATCGCTCCGGGGCGGGGCGATTAGAACTGCAGCAGTGGGGGCGCCGGGGGCAGGACGCCCGTCGTTTGGGGCCCGATTTCGGCACCAATCCACTTGGGATGGGTCCAAAACCTCTTGTGGGGTGTTGTCGGTAAATTTGGTAGGATGTTATGGCCAAATGTCAGGTTTTGGTTTCGGATTTGCGCTTCCAATAACCACCCTATGACCTCCCTTCCAAAAGAGATCAAGGATGTGAAAGGCACAAATCAAAAGGTGTGTGTGGATGTAAAATGACAGCACTTCTTTGCTCAAAATGCTCCTTCTCTGTATATTTTTGGGGTGAGAAGACTCACCATTTTATAGACTTGATGGTCTCTTTGGATGAGCATGCAGAGGCGCCACTTGGCAATCATGCCTTCCAAGGGGGGAGAAGATTCCTCCCTGATTAGGGGCTCCATGACTGCCCTTGTAACTGCCTCTAACGCTCGAAAACGCTCACTCACACTCCCATGCAATGAAGGAAGAGTTAAGTGGCGGATCTGAGCTACCATTTGTCAAGATTTGACTTTTTGCCCGTCAAACCTACTATTCGCCCCACCCTGGAGCGAATACTGCTAATCGTCCCTGGGTGGGGCGAATACCAGTTTGTAATCATCCCTGGGTGGAACGAATAAGGAGAAGAGTGCCTGAAGGTGCCAAATTGACCTCTGACCTTCCAAAACTATTGTGAGAGTGGTTAGGACCACTGTTTAACCTCTAGGGGCTGCCCTGGGGGCTGTGTGTGTCAATGCGATCAGTGTTTGCAGTCACATAATCGGATTGGTGTTGTTTTGGTGTCTATAGATGCCCCTTTTTGGGATGCACTGTGCGTGGCACAATGCTGAGAAAAAATAGATAACCAAAGCACTAATGATTAGGGTTTCTCAGTAACCTAACCAAATTTTGATGCCCCAAGTATGGAAAGGGCATGCATTCTTGAATCCTTGCTTCTGACGAGCGAAGGAACTCAATTCAAGTGTTAACCTTTTTCGGTGAGGTGTTACTTGATCTTGGACATTGATCAGTCATGAATAGGCAAAGGGCGCAACCTTTTGTCTATGGGAACCTTGAGTTCATGATTCACGAATGCCAAGTGTTTGATCAGCTTGTGATTATTGCTTGTTTGCTGCCCCAAGCAGGGGCGTGATTGTCTTTGTCAATGATTCTTTGAATGCATGCCATTTCCTTGATTGGGTGTGTATTTGTTGATTGGTGACTAAGTGTGACTACCCCCTCAAGCGACGAATCGATGAGGGAATGACCTACATGAGAAAAGCGACGAGTCGCTTGACCCAAGATGACTTGTGTAAGGGTGCCTTTCAGTTGTTTATCTTTGAATGTGTGTGCAGTTTTCCGACATTTAGACCTATTTTTGGTGGGTGTTAACCCTTTTTGTGATGCTTTTTGGAGCTGAAATTGTCAAAAATCCGTCTTCCCATGGAGCGGTCCGGCTATGGTAGCCTTCTTAGGGAGTAGGATAGTGACAATTTGTTACCCCGACGTCGGTTTTGTATGCCAATGAATTACGGGCACAAAGGCGCCTTTGTTCGGCAATGTTATTGCTATTTTTGGGTGGGTTTGGACCCTTTTTGGGACGCCATTTGGGGATGAAATTATTGGCAATCCGTCCTCCCGTGGAGTGGTCCGGCTATGGTAGCCTTCTTAGGGAGTAGGATAGTGAGGATTTGTGACCCCGATCTATTTTGCATGCCCGAAATGTCAAGTGCAAAAGCACTCTTATTGGACAATTTTATTGCTTGTTTTTGGTGCATTTTGGTGCAGTTTTTGTTGTTTTTGTTTGTGAGGTCAGAGGACCGTTTTATTGTAGCCTGAGGCATTTTTGATGATATATATATACAGATGACTTTATTTTATTTATACACGTGTTGTGATTTGATTTTATGCATAATGATTGATGTTTGTGGATGCATGTTAATTTACATTATGTATGGATATGTTGTGATGAATGCTAATGTTTCTAATTTATATGATATGCAAATGGAATGGATGAATTGAAATTGTGATTTTTGGCGGTGGCACCATAGACTGTTTAGAACTTATGGCTTTTTGTCCTAGGCGATTGTTGTGGTAAATGACTTTTTATGTATACATGTTATTTTTTGTATTTTTTGATGGCGATGCAAGGATGAAAGATATCACAGTTGGTTTATAATGTAGTTAAGGTTTTTTGAGACTCAGATGTTTTAACTAACTAGCCAAGACTATACTTTTATCTTACAAGACTTTTGAACAAGGTATGAATCGGACTTGTCTTTGACCAAGTTATTTCACATCCCTGTGTGTGCAATTGAGTTTATTTATGTGGTATTTGTCAGGATACCGCCGAGTGCAGATAGGCTGTCAACCAAACTTGTATTGAGGATCACCTAATTAGCTCCACTAACTCCTTTGTTGTATTTAGTCAGATTAATCTGCGGTGCTATCTAGGATACCATAAGCTAGCTCATCCACATGCAAACATTGATCTGCACACAAGTTAATGTGACAGATATATCGTCATGCGGGAGGTTTACCACCAATGACCGATAGGTTATCCACCAAAACGGTACTAAGGTTTACCTCATGACCTTCTGAATGCTGAGAGTTCCAGGGATTCAAGTTTGACTCCCTTCTTTTCTTCAATTGTATTGGGATACTTGCTCTTCTATAGTGATAAAAATCATTGTTTATTTTGTTTTTTCTTTTGAGCAAGGGATTTGAATATTGAGTGATGAGAATCACTATTGTATGTGCCTTTTGATGTATGCACTTTGGTTGTGATGTCAAATTTTGGAGTTTTGAATTTTGCAAATTTTTGATGTTTTGCAACTTTTGAGAACTTGGGATTCTTGGGGAATTGGGTAGGGAAGATGCTTGTCCTTTTGCCAACTCTCAAGCATTCTTGGGGTCATTCGCACAGGGGGATGAGCAAGATAACCATTTCACTTATGGTGACCTGGATTGCTTTGCAGGTTTCATCTTTCGTTCACACAACTTGGGAATTTTTATGTGTGTTTTAGCTTGTGTTGGGATGCTACGTAACAAGGTGTGATCCAAGTAGAACTCTACCTTTGTAAAATCTATCTGACTTTGTACAATATGTGGCTAGAAAGCTAATGACAGCTGAATGACGAAAACTCTAGATACATTAGAAGACAACTGACTATGATATGGCGAAAAATATGTGAATGGCATTTATTTTTGATGGACTATTTATAGAATGGAGAAATGTGGAAAATGATGGATTTGCCGAATAATTATAGTCTATGGTGCCTTTGACCTGTATGACCACAAATATGTAATGTATGGATGTGATGCTTAATGCAACTATTATTTTTGTGTTTTTGATGGATTTATTTTTGTGAGTATGAAGATGAGATGCAAAAAGAGCTCTTTATTGTTGTGATGATTTTGAGCATGCATGGAAATGAGATGCAAATTTTTGTTATTTTTTGATGATTTTATTGTTTTTGAATTTTCTTATTTTTGACCAAGTGATTGTGGGAACCCTTGGAGATTTTGGTTTGACCAAAGGGATGATGGGTACCTTTGGGGCATTTTGGGATTGACCAAGCAATTATGGGAATCCTTGGAGCTTTTGGGGGTGGACCAAGTGATTATGGGAATCCTTGGAGTTTTTGAGATTGACCAAGCGATTACGAGAATCCTTGGAGCTTTTGGTTTGACCAAGTGATTATGAGAATCCTTGGAGCATTTTAGGGTTGACCAAGCGATTATGGGAATCCTTGGAGCTTTTGGTTTGACCAAAGGGATTATGGGCACCTTTGGGGCATTTTGGGGTTGACCAAGCAATTACGAGAATCCTTGGAGCTTTTGGTTTGGGCGATTGTGTCACTCGGACATCCTAGATGATTTTTTGCTCTGGATCTGGCTCTGGAGGTATTGGCATGAATGGATCAGCCCTATGTGCGGAGAGGAGGACAGGGTCTGCCCTCGGCACTGATATCTCTATAGGGTCTCTGGGCGGTAGGTGCTCTCTATATGCCCAAAGTGGCGGATTCAACACTTGGTCCCACTACATTGGGTTTAGGTGCCACTCATGCCCTGGCCTTATGTTTAGTTGTTCAAATATGTCATCAATATATAGGGGGTATTTTTGTTGCATATTTCGCATGTGATCGAGATATGTCATCTCAGTTTCATCTTCATAATCACTATCAGAGATCCAAAGGCCTTCATTGGTTCCAACAATTGTTTATGACATTAGAGGCTCGTCTTGCTCGAGCAAATTGATCTAGCCCCATCGGGGTTGTTTCGCTCTCTACGGGGGGACCTGATTTTCTTGAGGTGGCCCTTGCTCGATTGGAGCATCCAAAGGGAACATTGCCAAGAGGCTTTCTTGATAATCATCCATGGGGGTCACTTGTGAGTGATTGCTATCCGATTCGAAGGGGTCCCATGGTGCTACCTCATATTCTGACTCATCTTCTAAAGATCCTTCTTGACCTTGTCTATACCCCTCTTGTAGGTGAGTTCTCAAACTTTCTCCTCTCTCGAGAGAAGGGAAAGGGTTGTTGAGGTCAACAAGGTTGGTTGTCAATAATGGGAGATAATCCCCCAATGTATATGTCATGTTAGGATTGGCATATGGATCTAATGCCAATCCACCCTTGTTGCCTATCCCTAGGCCTTGCATGTTCTCTACCAAGATGTCCAAGGGTAGAGGGTGGTTGAACCCTACTCCTGACTTGTCATATGGCATTTGGTATCTTGGTTGGCAAAGAACACGCACTCCTTGCTCATATCTGCCTAACCCATATCCATGCCAATTGCATTGGCCAAGGTATCTCAAAGTGAAATCTGGGTTGGACAAATAGTTGACATCTTCTGCAAAGGGCTCTTCATCTTCGTCCTCTTGCATGTATGGTTCAATACCATGATCAAGGCCCCCATACACAAAGTTTGTCTGATTCGATGGGTAGCCTAGAGGAACAATGGTACCGATGGGGAGGCGAGGTCTCCCCATGTCCTGCATGGACTCCAGTGCGGGTGTTGCTACAATATTCCACACCAGGTACTCCCCTATGCCCGTATTGGCCATCTCAACAGTGATTGTTGGCGGTTGAGGGGGAGGGAATGAAAGTTCTTCCTGAGTCCACTCCATGTCGGGTGAACTAGGAGCCTCGACTTCCATTCTGCTAGGCATCTCCTCAGTAGAGATGGTTGAGACTGATGGCGGTGCCTCTTCCAGAGGTTGCGCCTCTTCCAAAGGTTTCTTCCCTTTGTCCTTCTATGTGGCCACCATAGGTGGCATCGTTGGTGAAGGACCAGACGATGAAGATGGACCCGACTGGGGATTTGATGGACTTGTCAATGGGGATGCCTACAGAATCGGACCCTGTTTAGATGGATTCAACTGAAAATCCAAATGCATTGATGGAAGGGTCGATTGCGGCATCAGCTGCACCGCATTGCAATACTTGAAGGGTTCCAAGTCCATCGGGACTACATGCACCTGCCCTTCGAATGTATACTTTAAGCACTGATGAGCTATCGAAGGGACACACTTCATGTCCCTGATCCATGGTCGACCCAACAAGATGTTATAGGCCATCTCACCCTCCAAGATGTGGCACAATGTAGGTATAGTCTTTTGTCCCACTTGGATGGGTAGGACAATTGTGCCAATTGTCGAGCATATTGCATCATTGAATGCTCGTAGTGTATAGGTGGAGGCCACTATGTGAGATGCGGGCAACTTTAGGTGCTTCAAGGCCATTGTTGTAATGATATTACTGGATGAGCCAGTATCCACCAATACCCTCTTGTACGAAATCCCGTTGACCCACGCGATGACGTGCAGGGGTGGATCCGCCATGTCACCAACCACTAATTTCAATTCATCCTCTCGAAAGGTGATGACTGGCTCAGTGCATCGTTTGACATGTCCCACAAAGTTGTTGAAGGAGTTTGCTTCATGGGGCTGCAACTCGATGGCTTTTAGTATCTCCATTAGAGCCTCCCGATGGGGCGTTGATTGTTGTATGAGCTCGTAGATGGAGAGCCTAGCCGACGTGGTCCTCAAACTCTAGGTGAGTTTGGTCCGAATTGTGGCCACTGGTCTAGGCGGAGGAGGTGGTGCAAGGTGCTGTTGCGGTTGTGATGTTGTTGGCACCTCTCTTGTAGCTGCCACGGGGGCAGCTATGCTCGGGTACCTCTTGTTTCGAGTCACTATACTGATCATCCCTACATACCCCTACATGGGGTAGTTCTGTGTTACCTCATTGACTTGTAGGGTCTTTTCCTATGCATCATGGGCAGGCAAGGGGTCCTTAAAGACCTCCATTTGTTGGTTGCTTGGTGCCACAGGGTTATCCACTGCTAATGTCTTGTTATCTATTAGGTCTTGCACCAAGCCTTTAAACTTCCAACATGCATTAAGGTCATGTCCCTTCCATCTGTGGAACCTACAGTACAAGTCTTCCCTGTAGCCCTTAGGTTTTGGTGCATTGGGGTCTATGGGTTGAATCTCGGGCAAGTTGATCAAGTTTGCCATCGACAAGCGGTCAAACAGGGAATCTCTGGACTCTGTGTAAGGTGTGAATTGTCGCCTAGGGTGACGCTACTGATTTTGTTCTTGCCTCTAATTTTCTCGGTCATAACTGTTAAGAGGCACCACTTGATAGTTAGCCTTTTGGGGCTGTGTTGCTTGTGCAGGCTTAGGGACGTTTATAGCAACCTGATTGACCACAGCGGGTTTCTGTTGCGTGGTCCCTATTTTGGTGTTCTTAGACCATTCTTTCTTCTTTGGCTTGGCTATCTCGCCATCCTGAATCTTGATCTCCTCAATGATTCTGGCTTGCGCCAGAGCTTCCTCTAAAGTGGCATATTGCTATAGCTGCAATAGCATGGAGATCGATCTCAAACAGCTCTTTGAGAACATTTGGGTGAGGTCGGACATAGGAGGGAGGTAGGGCAGCTTTGAAAGCAAAGTCCTCCACCGGTTCCCATAGGCCACCATGGTTTCTTCCTCATACTGCCTGAGGCTGGCTAGGTCGCTTAGTGATGCCTTCTTCTTGGTGTTGAAGGTGAAGCATTCGAGGAACGCATCCACTAGCTGATCTAAGTTACTAATGTTGTGCTTTGGCAATTGAGTGAACCAATCCGAGGCAGGGCCTACGAACATGGTGATGAATGTTCTTAACAGCAAAGCATCATTGTCCTGAATGCCAAAGCATTGGCTCAAGAATCTAGTCACGTGCTCTTGGGCATCCTCCTCACCTCTAAATATTGCCAGCTGAGGCAGTTTAAAGTGTTCAGGGTAAGGGGGTGCTGGCACTGACGGATGCACAGGATGACTATGGAGTTGGCGTAAAGTGGGCTTTTGGGGCCCAGAAGTCTTGGTCTCCATAGACTCCAAGTGCTCTAGCAGTGCTTTATATGCATCGGAATATTTAATCTCTTCCTCCTTAGTTAGCTCCCATTGTGGGTTGGGGGGAACTTGAGGCCTATGGAGGGGTGGCTGGATAGCACCCTCTCTGCCTTGGTAGGGCATTTTAGCTCGCTCTTCTTCTTGCTCATACTCCTCATAGGCTTCTTGAGGAGTTTCTGGATGAGACCTATGACCATGGGTGGGTCCCCGTGGAGGGTGCCCATCATTGTTCTTGGGAGTGGCCTCCCGCTCAGGTCTAGGAGGTCTCGGAGGTAGCACTTGGTAAGGTCATGGAGACCTATCTCGTACCAAGGGGTTGTGCCTCTCATACGGTTCTGCTCTTTGGGTGTGAGGGGTTGGAACCCTCTCAGGCACAGGGTTATGGAGCAACTCATCTATTTGGCACCGAATGCACTCTTTGCTAAGGCGATATAGATGCTCTAGCTATTATTGGTCTTGCTCAAGCTGCGTGATCTATGCTTGGCGGGTGGCATGTCTGGTGACTGCCAGGTCGATTTGTTCTACCATATTGAGTCTAGGAGGCCTAGATGCCTCTCCTACACATTTATCTCGGTCATGATGATCCGAGATCTCTATAGGTCACTTCCCTCTATCGAGGTTAGTGGCATTCACTCGAGGCTCTGGCCTCAGTAGGTGATTCTAGTAGATAGCAGGTGTGGAGGCGCATTGCTCCCATGTTATGTATTGCTCTTGAGGAATGTAATGGTCTTCCTCATGCTCCCTTTCATATATGTGAAAGGGGCGGGCAGAGTTGGCTCGCCCTGTTTGAAGAGCCTTGTGCTCTGGATTTTGCCTATTATTTCTAATAGTGATGGGGGGTAAAGGAGGGATGACATAATCATGTGGCCTCTCCTCATGGACCCTATGCTATTCTAGCACTTCATCACATGATGGCCACTCATACCGAGCTTCTAAGGGAGCCTTCCCATTTATATTGAGTGCCACGTGTAAGGACTCCTCCTGAAAGGGTCTATGTTGGATGGGAGTGCCCCTCGAAGGGGTGCCTCTATAGTCCCATTCTGAAATGGCACGATGTGGACTCTCTTGTGGGTCGGGCCGCCAAGGTGGTATGACCAAGTCCTTGGGGCTATAGCAGAGGTGACTTGTGCCCCCTTGTACACTCTCCGTAGCTCCTGCCCGTGATTGGGCTTGGCTACGGGTGTACACCATGGTGGTGTTTTCCTACAAGATGCATAGATTTTTATTTCTTTTTATGATTTTTATGCTACACTAAATAGAAAATATCACACACACAAAGCAATGATTATCTCGTTTAAATATTAAAGGTGTGCCCTAAACCTGGTTTAGTGTGTTTTGATTTTTGTTTTGAAAGTTTTGTAAAGAACGTTTAAATGCAATATGATGGCTCTTATGACTCCCAAAAATGGTCGCCCCTTCGATATACCATTGCCAGGCTGATATACCAACCTCTCTATATACCCACCCTTACATGAGGGAAACTATTGGTACGTGAGAGCAGATGGTACGTGGAACGTAGGCGGTACGGAAGGGGAATCACCCTATTTTTGACACCTACCATAGAAGACTTATCCTCATGCATTGGGAATCACCCCAGCTACACTTGGTCAGCTTTCATCAGGATTTACGTCTAGCAATAGTAGCGATCGGGGTTATGGATGCAAAAATTCAAGCCAAGGTGGTGATGAAATCCATCGTTGGTCTTGATCAAGGGTTAGGGTTTTACGACCAGCTCCTTGGTGTTTAAATTACCATGTGATGTGTGGGGTTCTTTTTATTTTTGCATAAAAGAAAGCAACATGCAGTAAAAAAACTTTCCCTAAGCAAGCAAATAACCAGAAAATAGAAAACAAGAAACAGAAAATGACAGAAGGAGTTCAGGACCTCTACCTCTTCTCTGCCCAAATCTATTGGTTCTGAGTTTCTATCCTAAAACTGCATAGAGAGCTATTCATCCCTGGGTGGGATGAATAATAGAACTATATTCATCATAGGGTGGGGCAAATGCCCATTCATCCCTGGGTAAGATGAATTCCAGCTCTGTATTCGCCACAGGCTGGAACGAACAACAGTCCAACGTTTGAAAACTTGGTACCTGCAAGCAAAAACAATCAAGTTTTGATCATATTTCTGATCTTAAAAATAGAGGACAAGTGTCCCACCATGATCACCACTGAAAGCATGAGGATACGAAAACAAAAAGGAAAATCCAAGATGCGATGTAAACGAAACAAAAGATAATGCTAAATCCTATGAATTGAAAGTGCATGAAAAGAAAGAAGCATAAACGAATCGAAACCAAATAGAAATCCAATATGGAAGACAACCATTTTTATTAATATTCTTCAAAACTTAGTTACAATTCACCTCCTCCATTTTTAGGGGCTAGGAGCGTTAAATGTGTTCTTGTCACATCAATGGATGCTATTCCTTCTTCCGCGTGCCCACATGTAAAGTGGGCGGACCAAACATCGCCGCCACTTGCATTGATGAGTCTTGAATCCTTGCTGCTCCTCTAATGTTGAGACCCTACGTTCAAGGAAATAGGAAATAGTCAGTAGCACCTGTAGATAAAATGAAACATGCAATCCCCACGCCTTCAATTAGTACATGCAAAATATAAATAAAATGATAACTAAAATAGATCCAAATGAACTGAAAACTTTATAGGGGCATAAAAACATCATCGGGAAGGCACTGCAAATGGAACAGTCAGAAAATTCACCACAGATTCGTATTCGCTCCGGGCGGGACGAATAGACCTACAACAAAATGTCAGAAAGCATTGTCCCAAATGTCACATCCGAGAAGCTCCAAATCACCTACAAAGTTGGGGGTTAGCTAAATGGGGGTATTTTGGGAAGACCCAGAAGGTCATATTTTCCCAATTTGGCCTCTATCACCGGGAATTTGATGATGCTACCTGCATGTTAGTAAAGGCGAGAAATGATAAAAACATGATAAAAAATGCTCAAAACGATGTGAAATTTGAATGAAAACCTATCTAAGAAGCATAGAATCAGATGCAAAAATAATAGAAAGGAAATCTACTACAAATTTCTAATCGCTCCGAGGCGGGGCGATTAGAACTGTAGCAGTGGGGGCGCCCGGGGCAGGACGCCCACCGTTTGGGGCCCGATTTCGGCACCAATCCACTTGGGATGGGTCCAAAACCTCTTGTGGGGTGTTTTCAAAAAATTTTGTAGGATTTTATGGCCAAATTTGAGGTTTTGGTTCCGAATTTGCGCTTCCAATAACCACCCTATGACCTCCCTTCCAAAAGAGATCAAGGATGTGAAAGGCACAAATCAAAAGGGTGTGTGGATGTAAAATGGCAGCACTTCATTGCTCAAAATGCTCCTTCTCTGTATATTTTTGGGGTGAGAAGACTCACCATTTTATAGACCTGACGGTCTCTTTGGATGAGCATGCAGAGGCGCCACTTGGCAATCATGCCTTCCAAGGGGGGAGAAGATTCCTCCCTGATTAGGGGCTCCATGACTGCCCCTGTAACTCGCCTCTAATGCTCAAAAATGCTCACTCACACTCCCATGCAATGAAGGAAGAGTTAAGTGGTGGATATGAGCTGCCATTTGTCAAGATTTGACTTTTTGCCCATCAAACTTGCTATTCGCCCCACCCTGGAGCGAATACTGCTAATCGTCCCTGGGTGGGGCGAATACCAGTTTGTAATCGTCCCTGGGTGGAACGAATAAGGAGCAGAGTGCCTGAAGGTGCCAAATTGACCTCTGACCTTCCAAAACTATTGTGTGAGTGGATAGGACCTGTTGAGTGGTATTTTCACACACTTGTGAAATTACACTCTTCCTTAGGATTTGGGTTCCAAATCCCCTCTTGCAAAGAAGTTAAACAACCAACTTCTCCAAGGTCTCCATTGTATTAGCATTTGCAACTGTGTATTAGTAATCTCAAATAAAGATATTCAATTAAAATGCTTGGAACACCTTAGTGATTGCAAGTAACTGTAAACAAGGGGCAATGTTGGTTTATTTCACCATGAAACTTTAGTGATTGTTCATTATTTTACTTTTTTTAGATTTTGTAATTTTTTATGTATTCATTTTAACTAAGTTGAACCTTCGGGAAAAATAAAATAAAATAAAAAGAAATGCAGAAAATTAAAAAATTGAACACGTTCAGTCTGATGCTATCCTATTCCGACAAAACCGAATATGTGAGAGTTTCGTACATGCAACCTAGCCTATTTGACCTGCAAAACAAACACAATCAAAGTAAACTAGGTGCTAGCTCCAAGGGTTTAAAATAATTTTTAGATTGCAGACATTCACATGAAATAACCCAAAACAATGGCATGTATTTCATTTATAAATCTGAAATCTGAAAGGAGAAAAATAGAACAAGTTAAAATGAAGCATGCAAAAAATTTCTCATCCTTTCTTGCCCATAAAATGCAAATTTCTAAACAATTCTGCATTAAAAATATGCCCTGTTACAATAGAAGAATCTCTGGTTTTCTCAAAACCAGCAAAAGGTGGAAGAAAAGCACTCCACAGCAGGCCCAGAACGGCTAATCACCATCAACTCTGCAACACTGCTCGCAGCGGTTTCTGACCCCTGTACCAATCTGTGCCTCTGCATTTTATACTTGCTGGTATGGCTCTCTGCTTCGTTCTACGATGCTTCGTTTCACCTTCCCGATTGTATCGCTTCGTATTCTAGATTGCTTCGTTTCACCTTCCCCGCCTTTCCATTGCTTTTGATTTTATGCTCGAGATCTTCTCTGTGAACTGTAACGCCTCTGCAGCCCTTACACATGTACGCCATGTGTTCCACACTTTTTTGCATGTTCTGTAACGGCCCCATGTAAATCATGACCAAAAATAGCATGTAGCTTTGCTCCCTTACTTTCACCACGAAAACGCGACATGTCGCGATATCGTGACATTTTCCTGCCAACAACCTTGTCCGCCTTCATGCACAGTGAAAATGAGACATGTCGCGATATCGCGACGTTTTTCTATCAGCAGCTTTGTTTCTCATCATGCATCGTGAAAATGATACATGTCGCGATATCGCGACATTTTTCTGCTTCGGGCCATCTCGCTGCAACCTGTCACGAAATCGTGACCATTTTCTGTTTTGGGCCATCTCGCTGCAACCTGTCGCGAAATCGTGACCATTTTCTATTTCGTACCGTTTCGTTGCAACCTGTCGCAAAATCGTGACCATTTTCTATTCCATACCGTTTCGCTGCAACCTGTCGCGAAATCGTGACGCTTTTTCATTTTGGGATGTCTTGCTGCATTTGGCCGCGAAAACGTGACATGTCACGAAATCGTGACATATTTTCCTTTCGTACCACTCGGCTGCTTTCGGTCGCGAAATCGCGATGCTTTTCCACTTGGAGCTATTTTGCGGCTTTCTGTCGCGAAATCGTGACGCTTTTTCATTTCGGGCCCCTTTGCTGCTTTTTGTCGTGAAATCATGACGCTTTTTCGTTTCAGGCCCCTTTGTTGTTTCCTATCACGAAATCGTGACGCTTTTCCGCTTCATGCCCCTTTGCTGCTTTTTGTCGCGAAATCGTGACGCTTTTAGCGCCTTGCCCTGTTTGACTGGTTTGACCGTGATTTTGTGACATGTCGCGATTTCGCGACAATTTTCGATCAATGCCTCCTCCTGCTTGCCTGGGCCGTGAAAATGTGACATGTCGCGATATCGCGACACTTTTTAATTTTTGCCAGTGATGGAGCGACATGTCGCGATATCGCGACAACTTTTCTTTTTCGGCAGCGACGGAGCGACATGTCGCGATATCGCGACACTTTTTCTCCTTAGTGAAATTTTTGCTTTTTTCTTGATTTTTTAGCATCTGGGCTACTGCAGTTTTCTTTGAAAGCATGCCAAAAAAGGTGGGTCCCCAATTTTGGGGTGTGTTGTGGATCAGCCACAACAAATGGCGACTCTGTTGTCAAATGCTCTTGAGCATTTTTTTGAGAACCCAACCTGAAACATACAAGCTTAGATACAGGCGTCAAGCACATAGAAGATAAACAAATACCGACAGATCAAAAATACATGAAACATCGAAATCATTAAGTATCAGCTCGGTGTGTGCAATGTGTTTCATTCCCTATCATTTGAACTTGTTCAACATTCCATTGTGAGTTTCACTTATGATTTGTATGCAAGGCTATGAATGATTTGTGCAGGATTTGATGTATGATGAAGATGCTAGAGATGTAACAACCTGCTTTATAAATGCTCAAACCTTCTAATATCATGGACAAACATATTAAAAATGTCAAACCCTCTTAGGACCAAAAATATGTATACTGAATTAATTTTACTAGATCCCAAAGTTGGTTATGTGTCACTACCATCTTGAACCCATGTGCAAGTGTGAGTGAAATCAGAACTTTGGGGAATAGGATTCCCAACCTAAGCGAGATGGGAATTTAACCCTATCCTTACTATTCTGATTTGGAGTTCATTACCTCATCTTGAACAAAATAATTTAACCTGTTATGGATGAAATGGTCAGGCTAGTCTATCCATATGAGCAATCAGTGGTCTTGCTTTTAGGCAAGACATGTTGCCATGCATGAGCATACTTAACCCCATAATCCATGACTTGGCTTCATTCATTCTTTTTCTTTTATTTCTTGGACCTTTGGGATGACTACCCATCCTTGCTAGGGACATGTAGTACGATCCTTCCAATCCAAGATTTATGAAATGGGAAATATTAATTTTTTATTACTTGGACCTTTGGGATGACTACCCATCCTTTGCAGAGGACACGTAGTACAATCCTTCCAATCCAAGATGGAGATGAAATGGAAAAAATTAGTTTTACTTTTATTGCTTGGACCTTTGGGATGACTACCCATCCTTTGCGAGAGGACATGTAGTACGATCCTTCCAATCCAAGCCTTATGATGAAATGGGAAAAATGGAAGCTTTGGGGAATCGGATTCTCAACCTAAGCGAGATGAGAATTAAGTCCTATCCTTACTACTCCATGTAGGTCAAATCAGAGCTTTGGGGAGTTGGATCCTCAACCTAAGTTCGATGAGGATTTAACCCTATCCTTACTACTCTGGTTTTAGGCTTTAAGCTTGATGGAAATGGTAAAAACCACTGTTTTAAGGATTATGTTGCATGATAGGACAGACATGAAATATTCTTTTCACCTCACCTTTTCATCCAAGTATGGTTTTGACCATTTTGCTCAAGATTCTTTTTATGTGCATGGAATGTGCTTGGTTCAAGATAGCTTGGGCAGCAGTTCCCAACCTTAGGATCCTTTTAATATATGTTATGTAATAATCCTAAGAGGATTCAACACCTTCTCAATAATTGCCCATGGAATGAAAATGTAACTGAGATGACATGTATATGCAATGTGGAATATGACATGAGATATGAATGCATTGCTTCTTTTGGAATATATCATCTATTTTACCATAATGTGCAAAACTGACAACTTCATGCATCACAAGATTCAAACGATATTATTTAAATGTTTGTGTTACTTGTGGAGCTTTCTACAACACAATTCCAATGTTTCATATTTCCCTGATCTTAGGCATAAGTTGACATCTCAAATTTTCTTCATTTTTTTTTTTTTTATCAGAACAAACTAAACATGTCAAATGAAATCAAACACACAACTTAAAACCTAATCCAAATAGCAATCCCAAAATGAAACTTGAAAACACAAACCCAAACCAAAACCAAAATCTATATACAATATAGTACAAGATGATGCCAAGCTTGGACTATTACTTTCCTGGATCCCAAACATGATTAGAACATTTCAAAAGATATATGTCACTATACACATGCCAAATGTTGTAGGAATCCAACAACAATAAGATCAAACCAAGCAATGCAACAAATTTCAACTTGCCATGCTCACCATACCAATTTGATTTAGTTCTATTACCAACATCATAGGTGAGATTCAAATAAAATTGATTAGACAATGGTTGGTATTCAATTTTATTTTGTCTACTCTTTAAAGTGCAAGTTTCATCATTCCATTCATGATTTAGAAGTAGGCTTTCCTTTTCAAATGCGAGATATTGCAAACAAGAGCCTATTTCTAAAAGTCTTAAATTCAAATTAATTTTCGAGATTTTAAAGCAATCAAAATCAATCAAAGCTTGGCAAACATCACCAAGATTTGACATTTCATCATCAATGACATTAGCATCCAAAGGGACATCATGTAACCCATCACTTAAAATTTTTGTGGCTACTACCAAAGGTAAAGATTTCACCTTGTCACCCATACTCAACCCATCATGATTAGAATTTATCACAACTTGATGAGTGTTAGTAGCTTTTTCTTTTTCTTCATTGTCTTCTTCATCATCCAACACCTGTTCAAAAACACCAAAGTTAGGCACCCAATCAAACATGCGTCCATATTTTTCAAAACAAGAGCCTAATTTTTCAAGATATGTGTCACGTGACACCTTTCCATGATCAATGGCTTGAGTTGCCTCAAAATCCATATTTTCATTAGGATCATCAATAGTATCAAACCCACACCACTTAGGCTTTGTAATTTCATCATTTTGAGATGGCATAGACATTGTAGAAACAATAGGTGGATCAAGATTTTTGATTTCTTGCCCCCCAAGGGGAACAAAAACAATTGATTCTCCTTCTTCATCCATGGTAGTAAAATCATTATCCTTCTCCAACCTTTGATGAGATTCCAACCCTTCTTCCAAAACATTCTCAGATTGTACAGGACTTGTAATATCCTCATGTGAAAGGGCAATTGTATTATCCTCGCATATCAATAGGCACACAAATTTCATTAGCAGTTTTGGAGTGAGCATACTCTTCCCAAGAATCATAATGATCATCTTTCAAAATCAAATTGTGATGCTCAACTATTTCTTCTTCATCTTTTAATTCATCAACATGTTTCTCATCAAATTTATCTTCACCTTCCTTAGATGGTTCAATTACTTCCAAAATTGGGTTATTGCTTGTATTCAAATTGATAAGGCTATCATAATCCACATGTGTAACCCATGATTCAAGTTTAACATGATTTGGAAGGTGTGAATTTTCTTGGCCATCATTTTCAACAATGTCATCCGAAACAGATTCATCCTCATAGAATTCATCTTTTGGTGAGTCAAGGGTTTCCAATTTGTCACATGTTTCAATACTAGTTGGATCTAGTACTCCTCCCTTGCCTAAAATCATATTCTTATGAAAATCATTGAAATTGATTTTAGAAATATCCTTTGAATCAAGATGAGTATTTTGAAGTTGATTCATACTTAAGAAAGATGGTTGATCTTGCATAGTAGGTTGAGGATTTTGAAATTGATTGAAGCTTGGGAATGATTGTTGATTCTAAAATTGATTTACACTTGAATTTGGTTGAGGTGGATAAATCATTGGATGGGTAAAGGATGTATTAAATGATTGAAGATTATACGATCCAAAACCCCCACCATAATTTTGACAACTCAATTGTTGCTCAATTGCCATTGCTTGAGTATAGGCTTGTGTCAAAGATGTGATTTGAGGCATCCCTCGCAAATATGTGGAAATGAGTGGGTCAAGAGCATTTACATATATTTGGAGAGCCATTTCTTCTTGAAGAGCATAAAATGTCACTAATTGAGCATATAATCCAAAGAACCTTTCAGAAAATGACTTCACATTTTCACCTGGTCCTTTTTTAATAGTGACAAACTGCTGATACATGCGGATTGGGTCAACTTGCTTTTTGTTGAATTGATTAAGAAATGTTGCCTCTAGTTGAGCCCAAGAAGTGATAGACCCTAAGGGCAGACTTGTAAACCAATCAAATGCCACTTTGTCCAAGGTGTAAGGGAACATTTTACAAACAACATCATCATGCCAAATTGTTAAGTGATTCACAACAAATTTGAATGCTTGAATGTGTTCTCCTGCAGTATTTGTCCCGTTAGACAAAAATCGAGGAAGACATCTCTCAAAACCAACGGGCAAATAATGTTGAACTCTCGGTATGTTCAATGGGCTACCTGTCATCCACGGTGAAAACATAGCCATTAGTGAATCTTAAAGAATATAACTTTAATACCCAAAAAACAATTTTTTTTTATTTATTATTTATTATTTTTTTTTTAAATCAAATCAAATCACATTATTCCTGTATGAACAATCAAAGCGTTAGGAAAGTGCATAGCAATTCATGTCCTCCTTTTAACAATACAAAGTTGTATTGTTAAAAGAGGGCTAAAGATAATAATCAATAGGGCATGAAATATTCAAAATTTAAATCCCTATAGCATTTAAATCAATCTGAAATAAACCGGTTCAAGCCCTCCTTCTAGCGCCAAAATGTTGAGTGGTATTTTCACACACTTGTGAAATTACACTCTTCCTTAGGATTTGGGTTCCAAATCCCCTCTTGCAAAGAAGTTAAACAACCAACTTCTCCAAGGTCTCCGTTGTATTAGCATTTGCAATAGTGTATTAGTAATCTCAAATAAAGATATTCAATTAAAATGCTTGGAACACCTTAGTGATTGCAAGTAACTGTAAACAAGGGGCAATGTTGGTTTATTTCACCATGAAACTTTAGTGATTGTTCATTATTTTACTTTTTTTAGATTTTGTAATTTTTTATGTATTTATTTTAACTAAGTTGAACCTTTGGAAAAATAAAATAAAATAAAAAGAAATGCAGAAAATTAAAAATTGAACACGTTCAGTCTGATGCTATCCTATTTCGACAAAACCGAATATGTGAGAGTTTCGTACATGCAACCTAGCCTATTTGACCTGCAAAACAAACACAATCAAAGTAAACTAGGTGCTAGCTCCAAGGGTTTAAAATAATTTTCAGATTGCAGACATTCACATGAAATAACCCAAAACAATGGCATGTATTTCATTTATAAATCTGAAATCTGAAAGGAGAAAAATAGAACAGCTAAAATGAAGCATGCAAAAAATTTCTCATCCTTTCTTGCCCATAAAATGCAAATTTTTGAACAATTCTGCATTAAAAATATGTCCTGTTACAATAGCAGAATCTCTCGGTTTTTCTCAAAACCAGACAAAAGGTGGAAGAAAAGCACTCCACAGCAGGCCCAAAATGGCTAATCACCATCAACTCTGCAACACTGCTCGCAGTGGTTTCCGACCCTCGTACCAATCTGTGCCTCTGCGTTTTATACTTGCTGGTATGGCTCTCTACTTCGTTCTACGATGCTTCGTTTCACCTTCTCGATTGTATCGCTTCGTATTCTAGATTGCTTCGTTTCACCTTCCCTGCCTTTCCATTGCTTTTGATTTTATGCTCGAGATCTTCTCTGTGAACTGTAACGCCTCTGCAGCCCTTACACATGTACGCCACGTGTTCCGCACTTTTTTGCATGTTCTGTAACGGCCCCATGTAAATCGTGACCAAAAATAGCATGTAGCTTTGCTCCCTTACTGTCATCGCGAAAACGCGACATGTCGCGATATCGCGACATTTTCCTGCCAATAGCCTTGTCCGCCTTCATGCACAACGAAAATGAGACATGTCGCGATATCGCGACGTTTTTCTGTCAGCAGCTTTGTTTCTCATCATGCATCGCGAAAATGATACATGTCGCGATATCGCGACGTTTTTCTACTTCGGGCCATCTCGCTGCAACCTGTCACGAAATCGTGACCATTTTCTGTTTCGGGCCATCTCGCTGCAACCTGTCGTGAAATCGTGACCATTTTCTGTTTCGTACCGTTTCGCTGCAACCTATCGCGAAATCGCGACCATTTTTCGTTTCGTACCATTTCGCTGCAACCTATCGCGAAATCGCGACGCTTTTTCGTTTCGGGTTGTCTTGCTGCATTTGGCCGTGAAACGACATGTCGCGAAATCGCGACATATTTTCCTTCCGTACCACTCGGCTGCTTCCGGTCGCGAAATCGTGACGCTTTTCCACTTGGAGCTATTTTGCGGCTTTCTGTCGTGAAATCGTGACGCTTTTCCGTTTCGGGCCCCTTTGTTGCTTTTTGTCGCGAAATCGCGACGCTTTTCCGTTTCGGGCCCTTTGTCGCTTTCCTGTCGTGAAATCGCGACGCTTTTTCGCTTCGTGCCCCTTTGCTGCTTTTTGTCACGAAATCGTGACGCTTTTAGCGCCTTGCCCTGTTTGACTGGTTTGACCATGATTTTGTGACATGTCACGATTTCGCGACAATTTTTGATCAATGCCTCCTCCTGCTTGCCTGGGCCGCGAAAACGCGACATGTCGCGATATCGCGACACTTTTTAATTTCTGCCAGCGACGGAGCAACATGTCGCGATATCGCGACAACTTTTCTTTTTCGGCAGTGACGGAGCGACATGTCGCGATATCGTGACAACTTTTCTTTTTCGGCAGCGATGGAGCGACATGTCGCGATATCGCGACACTTTTTCTCCTTAGTGAAATTTTTGCTTTTTTCTTGATTTTTTAGCATCTGGGCTACTGCAGTTTTCTTTGAAAGCATGCAAAAAAGGTGGGTCCCCAATTTTGGGGTGTGTTGTGGATCAGCCACAACAGGACCACTATTTAACCTCTGGGGGCTGCCCTGGTGGCTGTTTGTGTCAATGCGATCAGTGTTTGTAGTCACATAATCAGATTGGTGCTGTTTTGGTGTCTACAGTTACAAAACATGCCATAAATATGGTCATTTGGCTAGTGTATATCCAAATAAGATTCTAGATTTAAAATAAAGATGACATGGACCTAACAGGTTTCCAAATGCCTGATAAGAAGAACACACAAAAGAAATAATCATGAAGGATCAAGAAATATTGTAAACTAATATGTTTGGAATTCTTTCCACAAATAACCTCATAGGTGAGGAAGAGGAAATAATGGAGATAAAAATCTTAGAAGCAATGTTTAAAGATGCAGGGAAGGACTCAAAGACAAACCAAGAAATCAAATATTTTTCAACAGATAAATAAGGGATAAAACATAGATAAGAAGAACAATCATTTAAATGTTAAAAATCAAATATTTTAGACACCAAAATAGAATTTGTTGAACCTTCCAATAATGTATTGGTTTCATATACTCATACTTAAATGTTAGAAGCTATCCCATATTAAATTGGATAAGACGAGAAACATGAAAACAAATAAAAATTGACACTAACCAAAAGGAAGACTACAAGACTAATCAGCATCATGTGGTAAAAGAAGGTGAAATGCTTGTAGAGGAGGGTAATATTAATGCCCTTATCAACATATTTAGTCCCATTATTAATAAATTCCATCACTTGGAATATTAGAGGACACAAAGAGAGACTTTTCAAACAAAATAAAATTAGAAAAATTATTTAGACAAATCAACCACATCTGGTTTTCCCTCAAGAAATAAATATATCTATAGAAGAAATGGAGTCAATTACAAGTAAAATCTGGCTAGATAGAAAAGTGGTTTCTCTAATGACCCAAAATTCAATTACAAGAAAACACACAGAAAGAAAAACAATTATTTACTAATGAGAAGGATTCGTAAACCCCTATCCTATTCCTAATTGGACTATTTATTTGAAAACCCCTAAGTTTTCCTAAAGAGCCACATCTCACCAAATACCTTAACATGAATCCATCTATGTAGGTGTATTATGTGTTATTGCAAATAATTTTATCCTTCTCATCACTCTTGATGATCTAAACTTATCACCTTCAACCAAATGAATGTATATGCCCATCACCATACCATACACAAGCCAGTCTATGTAGATATGCTACACACATTGCAAGTTAATTTATCCATCTTATCTCCACGATGAGTTATCTTAACTCATTTTTATTTTTTCCTTACTTGGTTATCATTCTCCCTAAGGGGTATTAATCCCTTAGGTCTACCATGTTCACCCTAAGGAGGTCTCAATCCCTCAGGTTATCCTCTAATCTCACCCTAGATAGGATTATGCGTAAGGGTTCGGTCCAAATGCAATCCAAGCGAATAGTGTCCAAACACATGTAGAAGGTTCACTATTATTAGAGGTAATATTATAAATTTAAACTTAATATGGTCAAATTATTATAAAATTGGGGTGAATCGACCCAAAAAAAATTTGCACCCATAAATTTTGGCTGATGAGCCCTCGTCAAGGGTCCCAAAAATTAGCCAATTATAAATTTAAAAAATCCTAATTTTAGCCAATTTGGTGATAAATAGCCGCTATGCATAACCCTTCCTAGAACTCTTTACTTAAATTTATTTTGTTTTGGCAAGGAAAACAAGATAAATAAGATACTAAATATAACAAAATATTCCATAGAACAAGAAAAGACAAAAGGAAGGAGGCATTAACTTAAAGAATATAAACACTAATTGAAAGAGATTCAAATGCATCTATAGATAACTCAAGCAGTAATTTAAAGGTTCATATTCCAATAATTGAACAATTATTACATATAAATAAGCATGGCAAATCCTCCATACATTTTAAAGAATAATATATTACATCAATTTCATTAAAGGAAATTTCCCCACATGTAAATCATTATAAGTAGAATCAAACATGTACATCGATGCCAACTACCTCCTTGGTCCACCTCAACTTCCATTGATAATTTGAAGATGGTAGGTGATCAAGAAACTTATGGTTCCATGATAGACATACTTATAAATGCATTTACTCATTTATTTTCCAAATTGCAACTATAAAATTAAATCAAGCATCTAACCATCTATTGCATAGTTGATGTCATAAAATCATTATTTTTATTTTCCATTTCATCAACCCAGTAGAGTCTTTCAACAATGCAACTAGATCATAGGTTCCACTCAAATTAATTTATCCAACCCATATTTGACAAGTTAAAGTCACATACCTTTAATCATAAAATATTCTAGGTTCCCTCAATCAAGAAATAACCATTTTTTGTTGTTCTATAATTTAACACCCCACGCCCTTAATTTACAAACTGACTAGTTCTTTATTCATTTAATAAATAAAAGTCAACCAATTTATCTATAAATAAACCCTTTCCCTCATTTCATAAATGAAATACCCATGCCCTTAATTTACAAAACAAACTAATTCTTCAAACCAAAGTCAACTACTTTAATATGGAAATAAACCGTTTCCTTCATTTCATAAATTAAAGACCCATACCCTTAATTTACAAAAAAAACTAATATTTTATTTATTTAACAAATCAAATATAACTACTTTAATTTATAAATAAACTGCTTTTCCTTTAGTAACCTTCTTAAATTATTCTTATTACCTATTTAAAGATTTAAGAAACTAAATAATACTATTAACTTAAATAATATTTCCAAAAGCAACCAAGGGATATACTAACAAGCTTAGCATCAAACATGATACACACTCAACCATGTAGTTCACAGTAGAAGCGAATAATATCTATGGTAAAAATTAACCACAACTCCATGGCCTAAGTTATGGCAGAAGAAGGGAGGGATTACTTATAGTTACAAACATCCAACATGTGGACATCCTTGCTTGAGAGTGATGGTAACCTCTTAGGTTCATAGGTCTTGAGGATATGGAGGGCGGTTGGGAGGGAAAATGCCCCTCAACACTTATGAACACTGTCTAATGGAAACAAAACCACGGATTGACAAACACTAGTGTGACATAGCTTACAAGTGACTTGGTTTGACAAGGTTTCAAGGCAAAAAATCTAGCATGATATGTGTAACTTGCTACATCTGAACATACTCAGCTCCCATCCTTTGGGATTCCTCTAAAGTTGAAATGTTTTTTTTTGGTAAATTAAGTCTATCATTAAACCGGGTTTTAACGGTTGACCCAAAACCAATTTACAAAAATCAGCCCTTGGCTGAGGAACCCCACCATGAACCAAACTAAGGAAACTATGTCCTCTATCCTGACGCTACTGCTTATCCAAAAACCAAAAGAACCAGACCATACTACCCACCATAGTCAAAAACCCCCTTAACAAAAAGAGACAAAGGTCCTATCAGGACCCTAACTACCCCAAGCACCCACACTTCACACAGGAGATCACCCATAAGCCCGCAATAAACAAAAATCCACTGCCACATCCAACACAACAAAACAAAATGCAGATCGTCCAACCATAGTACATGAAAATCGAAGGAAGACCCTAGTCCTCATACTCGACCTCCTCTTCCTGATTTTCATATTTGTCTTCTTCGCTGTCATTAGTATCCAGGTTGTAGACCACCGACTTGTTGCTCTGGTATCCTTCATTAAAGAAATATTTGGTCAAAATATCCTATAATTCCTACATATGTTGATTAATGTTGGCCGCCATTTTCAGGACATATCTTTTCAATTTCATGATTGTAGGGTTAGGACCCTCATCTTCAGACGTAATATCCATGATTTTGTTTCTCCCTTGAACTTGCTTGTTTTTTAGCCTCAGGGAAGACCTAATGGACTGGTCATCAACTCTCAGCCTTTTCCTTTCCAGTCCTCCCTTAGTGCTAGGCTCACCCTCACGCTTTGGGAAAGGGGAGGGTTTTGGGAAACTAGGGCTCTCGCGTCCCCTCGTGTCGGGGGATCCTCAGAAGGAGGGGCAGGGATAGGTTGGGGACCATGAAGAAGGACATATTTGTAAATGACCTTGAGAATACCATGATACATGGGCATGGAAAAGCCTTTTTTGCTGTGGGAAGAGGTGATGGTGTGGTTCAGGGAGTTCATCAAAAATTGGTGAATGCTTATGGGGTTAACATCCTAGAAAAAGTTGACAAAGGCATAATGGAAACTGAGTAAAGTTTTACCAAGGTCCTTCGCCATGATGAATTCCAGCACATTCTTCATAAAAACATTATGGGGAGTCGGGAGGTCCATCCTTGTGAGGCCAATATTTACCTCCTTGTAGATTTTTGGGTTATCCTTAAACTCTTTGAGCTCCACATCCTAGTAGTGCTTTTTTCGGTGAATTGACCTTCGCTTGACTGACTGGCCAGTAATTTCTTCCAACAGTTGAAAATCAATGACAAATTCGCAATCCCTGATCTCCACACGATCATCCTCCCATATTTCCATCATAGCCAGTGTAATTTCATCTTTCGTTTCCAAAAATAGATTGAAAAATTGGGTAAAATGCCTATCGATCAGGATAGCCTATGCAGCAGGCTCCATGACCACCATGTTGGGCTCAATGTATATCATATTTGATAAGGTAACTATCAAATTCCTCTTTGAATTATCTAAAAGCTCTCCACTCATGGTTTCCTTCAAAAGACTCCAGTATTGAATCATTAAAAGGTGATGGTTTCTTTGCTTGCCGTATCCACCCATTGCTAAGTCCTTAAAACCTATTCCAAAATTGGAAACGACTCACAAAGAACCTTTTCCTTGATAATCATGCCAAATCATCATGTGGATCATGCCACCATAAGACTTGATCTCATTGATAGGATCTATTTTTTTGGTATTTATGTGGAGGTTAGTCCCAAGACCCCTCGTAGGGACCCTACTCCTCTCGGGGAAGGTTGGACCATGTCTCAATGTGTTTAGAAACTTGCACCTCCCCCCATTGTGCACCCTCCTTGCATAACTGTCCTTTTTAGGAAATACCACCACCACCTCGTAGTCCTACCACTTGTGAGTACAAGTTTTCAAGCTGGCCTTGGGTTGATCACAATTCGATTCCAACCTAACCGCAACCAATAGGAAAAGTCTTTTGCTTTGGGTATTTTTCCTCCTCATGATAGTGATCCCTGAGGTACACATGATTTGCCACCATGATAGCCTCATTGTTCCACTCATAGTCTTTCTGATTGGATGATATATTCCACATCACCTGGAACCTCACTCATCCACGTGATCAACCTGTCAGCCTCAACCCCGATGTTCACCAATTTATCCGCTGCTTTATTGGCTTTGCAAAACATGTGTTGGATGACAAGATCTTCCCTTGCGTTAGCAAGGATCCTTGCTTCATTGATGATGGCCTCTATCCTCCAAGGAGGTTTTATTTTGTTATTGAGGAGATTGAAAATATTAAAGGAATCCCTTTCCACATAGAAATCACCTTGAACGTCATGGAGCAGATGCAAACCTCTCCACAGAGCTCTGGCTTTGACCTCATTGTTGGTTTTGATCCCTAAGTTTTCAAAAAAGGTCAGCATGATCTATCCTTGGTGGTCTTTCACCACGTATCCCGCTTCATATTTTCCAGGGTTGTCCTTGGCAGCCCCATCAAAATTGAATTTGATCCAATCCGCAGGGGGGGAATCCATCTAGAATCTGCCCTTAGATGAGGTTTGCACACTCCTATGGACTTGTCTAAGGAAAAATCAAGAGATTTAGCAAGGATTTTATCATTCAGAGGGATGGATTGCAGAGACGAAGGAAGGATGTTGAGATTTTCTTTGGCAAAGGCCAAAATTTTGGTAATGATAGAAAGCAGGTCAATAATAGAGTCATTAAGGGCTCTAAAGGCTCTATGGTTTCTCTCCAGCCAGATCTTCCATAGATAGTGATGGAGGCAAATCTTCCATAGGAACCTCAGCTGGAAACTGATGAAGGTAGATGGCCATTGATGGAACAACTCAGGAACCATGGCAGGTATTGACCATGAGATGTTAAAGGTTTGGAACACCCCATTTAGGATGGCTACCTACCAAGGATATTCTAGAAATATGCGATGAATCGATTCCTAGATTTTCTTGCACAAATAAAATTTGTTAGGCAAAGTCATACCTCTTTGTATCATGTTGTCTATGGTGAGGATTTTTCCTTGAATGGCAGCCCAGGAAAAGTGAGCCATCTTAGGGATCAAATTTTCAATCCACACCACTTTGGAAAGAAACGACAGATCCTCATAGTTGAGAAGCAATCTATACACTAATTTCACTGAGAATTCTCCACTTTCAGTCGTCGCCCATATCAGATGATCCTCATCCACATTCATAATAATGAATTGTTGAGATAACACACCTTCAAGTTCCTTAGATTCATCTTACAATCCCTACACCTTTATAGAATTCCACCTCAGCTTATTCCCCTCCTGTCTTAGGAAGTATGCAACCATGGGTCCAAAATTTTCATCAATGAAATGCTTGATTCTTGCTAACCTAGGGTCTGTTATAAGGGCCTCCTCCCTCGCCCATATATCATCCCAGAATATTATCCTAGTGCCATTCCCAACTATCCATATCATCCCTTTATTAACAATCTCCCTGCTTGCCAAAATTGCTTTCCAGAACATTGATCCTCGTATCGGAATAGGAGTGTTCAAAAAATTAGAACCTTACAGGTATTTCCTTTTCATAATGGCTATCCACTCATTATCTTGGCTTGATAGGACATGCCACACTTTTTTGGCTAGCAAGGCACGATTCAGGTGGGAAACTCTCCTCAGGCCAAGGCCTCCCCCATCCTTGGGAAGGCAGACTTTGTCCCACCCAACTAGGTGGATTTTGTGCTTTCCTTCCGATCCTGACAACAAAAAGTTTTTTTGAAGTTGTTCTATATTTTGGAGGACTCGAGTTAGGGCTTTGAATACTGATAGGAAGTAGACAAGAATGCTTTGCAATGAAGCCATAGTCAGGGTAGCTTTGCCTACTTGGGATAAAAAGTGACCTTTCCAACCTGCTAACCTCTTCTGTATTATTTCCACCATATTGTCCCACATAACTCGCAAAGGAGCCCCAATGAAGAGAGGTAGGCCCAAATAAGACATTGGAAAAGTAGCTATGGCACATAGTAAGATCCCTGCAATCTTGATCTATCTATGAATGAGAGTGTTGAGGAAGAATATTTTACTTTTGGTGAAATTGACCTTCTGATCGGTCGCCTCCTCATACAGGGTAAGGATGTGTTTGATTATTTTGGCTTCTACCACCGATGCAAGAGAGAGTATCAACGTATCATCGACAAATTGTTGGTGAGTGACTGAGGATGTTTGGGAAGTTGCTTTGATACCAAATATGAGACCATTTAAACATTCCACTTTGATGGTTCTACCCAGGGCTTTAGCCACAATGATAAATAGCATGGGGATAATAGGATTCCCTTGTCTTAGACCCCTACAACTTTGAAAGTACCCTACGGGGGATCTGTTAACTAACACACATAACCAAGGCTTATGGATACATCCTTGAATGAGATTTACCCATTGGGATTAAATCCAAATTTAATCAGCACTACCTCAAGAAAAAAACAATTTATGCGGTCGAAAGCTTTTTTCATATCTAGTTTTAAAGCAAAGGATGCTTTCTTGGTTTGATTTGCAGAGTGAAGGGCTTCATGAACCATGATTACCCCATCGATGATAGCTCTCCATTGGATTGAACTCCCCTAACATTGGTCAATGATAAGGGGTAGAAAATATTTCATCTTGTTTACTATCAATTTGGTGAGAATTTTGTATGTTACATTGCACAGGCTCACAGGTCTATAATTGGCCATAATTTTAGGAGCTACTCCTTTTGGTATCAAGGCTATAAACATGGAGTTGTAGCTTCTAGGAATATGTTTGGAATATTTAAATTCCATAATGGCCAAACAAACATCTACCCCCACTATGTCCCAGTAGGTTTGGAAAAATTGGGGAGAGAAACCAACAGGCCCAGGTGCTTTATCTGGATCCATGGAGAACAAAGCTTTTCTGATTTCCTCATCTAAAAAAGGATCGGTGAGTTTCTTATTTATGTCATTATCAATAGTTTTAGGAATAGCACATAAAAGGGATTATTTTGCATTAGCCTGACATTGCACTTCTTCTCCCAGGAGATTTTTGAAGTAATGTACAAATTCATTTCTGATTTCCTGGACATCTTGAATTGTGGAGCCATATTCCTTGATCAGATCACGTATTCTGTTGTTGCTCCTATTTTGCAAAGTTGTCACATGGAAGAATTTAGATTTAGAATCCCCATCCTTGAGCCATAATGCTCTAGATTTCGACCTCCAGTACATTTCCTCACAGGCCAGAATATTGTGGAATTCAACCAAGAGAATTTTTTCTTCTAATTTGGTTGCCTCATCATATTGACCGTTTTCAATGCTCCTTTTGATGACAGTCAGTATTTCAGTGACCTCTTTCTTTTTTTCAAACAGATTCCTGAAAACTACTTTGTGTTGGCAATTTTGGGTACTTTGGGTACATTGCCTTTTCTCAAGTGTATAAGTTGTCATTGATGTCAAAAGGCATTTTTATGTTGATATCAAAAAGAGTGTGATGTCAAAAATATCTTGAGAAGCTTCATAATGTTAAAGGGTTTTTATTAAAACCATGGTGACAAGGTTAAAGGTTTTTCTTAAAACCATTTGGACTCATTAAGGGTTTTTATTAAAACCAAGCTTAACTTAATGCAAAGGTTTTTACTTCTTGAAAACCTTGAAGGTCCATGTTTATTATTAATAATTAAATTAACTCAAACCTTTGACAAAGGTCTAAGTTTAATTTATTATTAATAAAATAATAATAATTATTATTTTAATTATTATTAAAGGGTCTTTTAACCCTTAAGCGATGCACATAAAGAATTCTTTCGCCGACATGTTTCCATCATTGGAGGAGTGCCGACATCAAACAATTAAGGAGAAATGGCTATATAAGTGGGGATGATTTTCTAAAGTAACTGTACCTTCGATCGATGCAATTTTGTAGCTCTGTGTCCTCTGTAAAAGTGATGTTTTTCGTTGTATTTCATTGTCCATCCATATTGAAATTCCTGAGCTTTTCTTGCGCTTGATGTCTAATAGATTCCGTTTCTCTGACATTTGATAAGATTACGAACTATGTTTTCTGGGAGTTACGTTTTTGGACAGTGCTCATGATGATGGTGGTGGCTTGTGGAAAATGTTTACGTTTTCAAATCCTTGGCGATTGAAGGAAGACAACACATAGGATTACATTATATTTTTCATTGGGCACTTGTGCTCCAATGGTGGTGGTGTGTTGAGTGAAGAAGCGTTGGGCAGAGGTGCCAAGTTTGACCCATGTTGTGGGCAATTTCGTTTTGGTCGTGATGCACGACAATAGCAGCAATGAAAGCGCTTTAGAATATGTGGTGGTGTTATTCATTTTCTCCAAAGGTTGGAGAACTAAGGTTGGCCAAGTGTTGTGATAGGTTTTGAGTTCTCTTTCTTCATCAAAGTAAAGGTATGGGCAACTTCTTCCATGTATATTGTTGATGGTGTATTTTCTGAAATTGAGTTTGGAGTGAAAAGGTTGTCTACTAGGTTTCCTTTGGCTAGGTGTAAATCCTATTTTCTGGTTTGTTGAAGACTACTTATGCATTGTTATCCTTAAGGAGAGTTTTTGGTGAATGCATAATTTCTGGTTTGAGATAGTGGAAGCTTTGTGCACTAGGGTTTATATTTGTGAGTCTAGCTACTTGCATTGAGTTGGTGGAACCCTTGGTTGGCTGTTTTGAGTTTGATGGTTGAGTTGCTTCCATAGAGGTTGTTTGATCAAGTTATTGCTTTACTTGATTCATGATATTGGTCTTACTCCATTGAGTTGATTTGAGCAAGTTATTCTTTGTTGGTGGCTGTTTTGTTCAAATATCTTTGGAGGGAAAAGGATTTCTACTTGTTTCCTTTTCTTGTGATGATTGGTTGAATGCTTCAAGGTTAATGTTGAGTTGAATGATGTTGGTTAAACCTTGTCTATAAGCATTGTTGTTAAAGCCCTAATTGGTTGAGAAAAGATATTGGTTGTGGAAAGAACATGAGTATCATTGTTATATGAGATATTGCATGGTTGGCAATTGTTGGGTTGTGTTTCATGTTCTTGAGAAAAGCATACTACATATATCTTATTATTTTGAGATTGAGATTGAGTTGATATTGAGATTGGGAGTTAAGTATAGAACATATTGAGTCTCTAACAATTCTCTTTATGCTTCTATGAGGTTGATGAATCACATTGGGTCTCTAACAATTCTCTTTGTGGGTTCATGCTAAGCAAGTTTTTCTTGGTGAGCTTGCTGAGGTTTTGGATAGGTTCCGATGGGGACTTGTGAGCAGTTTTGGACAGGTTCCGATGGGGACTTGTGAGCAGTTTTGGACAGGTTTCGGTGGGGGATTGTGAGCAGATTTGGAAAGGTCCTAGCAGAGGACTTGTGAGCTGGTTTTTGAGAGTTCTATCAGAGAACTTGAGGATAGAGGAGCATTGGTTCTTTGAGAAGAACCTGAGGACAGATTTGGTTGCTGAGCTACTGTGGACGTGATCATAGAAGGTAGAGGTCTCTTAGGCTAAGCATTGAGGATAGGAGGTCTTCGGTGGAAAGGAGTTCCACGTGCTGGCAAGAGGTAGAGGTAGTTGATCTTGTGAGGGATCATTTCCAGAGCAGAGAGGGAAGGTATCTCCTTTGAGTAGAGGCTCATAAATTCTGATTGGGGGAAGGTATCTCCTTTTGGCTAAGGCTCATAAACATTGTAATTGGGAAGGATTCCCAAAGAACTTTGAAATAACTTTTAGAGAAAAGTTTTGTGGACATAGCCCAACCATTCTGGGTGAACCATGTTAAAAATGGGCCTTCAATGTGTGATGCTTTTTGTATTGATTAATGTTGTGTTGATGCCACTACTATCCAAAGTTAAAATTATTAATTGGTTAAGTTATATACTGTTCACCCCCCCCCCTCTCAGTATAAGTCCATGTTCTTCACTTTGTTCCAAATTCTGAGGTTATCTCTCACCATCCTTAATTTTTGGGCCAGCTTGAAGGAAGGGCTTCCATGACCATCAATCTTCTACCATTGAATGATTCTTTCCTTGAGGTCCTTATGCTTGGTCCACATTGCCTTAAACCAAAATAGCTTCTTGAGGCAAGATATTTGGGGAACCTCAAGTAGGATAGGGTTGTGGTCATAAGTGATCTTGGGTAAATATAATAAGGAAGAGTCTCAAAAGGCCATGAGAGCCTCTTTCGAGAGAAAAAACCTATCTCTGAATAAGATGTTGCCCTACTCGTCGATTTCTCCAAGTAAACTTGGCTCCTTTTAACTTGACGACCATTAGTTCATTTGTGTTGATGAATGAATTAAACTCCTCCATACTTCTCAGAGGCATCCCAGATCCTCCTTTTTTATCATATGGGTATAGCGAAGTGTTAAAGTCTCCCCCTACCACCCAAGGAATGTCCCAAAACACTTCACCCAAATGAGTCAGGTAAACCATAGAGACTCTCTTTCCTAAGTGGTATTAGGGGCATAAACATTTGATGTGATCCATGACCTATTGTTATCTAGATCATGGAATAGAATTCTTAGGGCCCTCTGCTTAGCCTGGATCACATTTCCTTCCACTTTTTGGTGGTCCCACATCGTCATCAATATTCCAGAAGCACCTCTCGCTTGCTTGAAAGCCATCCTCCCCTGCTTCCATATACTAGGGGTCATAGAAATTGCTTGAACTTCATCCATTTTTGTCTCTTTGAAGTAACATTATAGTCAGATTAATTGTTTTCCTTAATTACTTAACCATCCTTTGTTTTACCAGGCCATTAAGGCCTCTCACATTCCATGAGAGGATCTTCATTTAGACTGCTTATTGTTTTACGTCTCCTCCTTCCTTGAGGTGGGGGAGATTTTTTGTGTTGGCTATCACCCTAACTTGTGATAACTTGTTGTAGAAGTGTTCTCTATTTCCCATTTGCTATTTCATTGTCGATATTGAGTTTATAATGATCTGCCTCAGACATTCTTCCTCTCTTTCTCTCGCTCCCAAAGTCAATCGAGGATTTTGCTGAACTTCTTGTCTATTTTGGGCTAAACTTAGGAGGAGCTATTTGCTGCAGGATGGGATTGGATCCCCCCATTGTTATTTTTAATCCTATCATATCAGTGTTGGACTCACCTCCCTCGAGGTTCATCTTGTATTCAAAAGGGTTCGAATACACACCTTGAGGGTTGGTCAGGTCTTGAGGCAACACTAAATATGGCCCTGCTTTAGGCAAAGATTCTAGGACTTCAAGCCATTCAATATATATTTGATTATCTCCCTCATTTTCATCATCAGAATCCTTATCTGCTAATACTTCAAACTTTTTTGAGCTTAGGATTTTTGGACTTACCTTGTCTCCCTCGATGATTTGTTTCTTTCCTTTCTCCTTTTCCCTATTTTGGACTTGATGATCAAGGTCTGTTCTGACTTTCCTGAAAGCTCCTTTTCCTTGATGGTCCCTAGGTACTTGGTTTCTGATGATCCCTCTATCTTTGGACACTCTCGGGTCCTGCTTCTTCGGTCCTTCTTTATTTGATACCACTGTTGGGCATTGGCTTAGAAGGTGACCTTGGTTTCTACACTTCGTAAAAAAGGTCGATTTATTTTCATATTCAACCAGTTGCTTCCTTAAGTAATTTCCATATGCTAACTCGACGAAGGTTGGGAGCTCTATTTATAGATTTGCATTAACGCAGATCCTTGCCTGAGTCGATCTTGTCCTTGTCAGGGTGGCATGATCAATAGCCACTAGTTCGCCAATAGTTTTTGGTATTCCTTTAAGCCAATACTCATTGACAAATTGAGCTGGTAGGTTAGGCAAGCAAACCCAAATGGGGGCCGTGTTAATATTTTGTGTATCATGGTCGAAGTCTTCGCCCCATATTTTGAGATAGAGGTTGTGTCTACCTAGGAACCATGGGCCTCTAATTAGGATTATCTCCACGTCTTCCTTGTTGTTAAACCTTATTATGAATAACCCTTTGGAAAGGGCCACTATCTCCAAATTTCCTATCATTTTCTATTTTTTCCATGCCCAAGCCCTAATAGTTTCAATGTCGGGCCTTCCACCCAGGAACTTTCCAACCAATGAAAACTTCTCCATGGCCAGTAATTCATCCATGATGTTCGTAGGAGTGATGATATTGTTCTTTACTAGCACCAGTGGAGGAAAATATTTGAAAAATATGGTCCTCGAACCTTTTAGAGTTTTCAAAAAGGACCAAGATTTTTTGGGTCCCGCAACCCCATGTTGGGTCCCTTTATCAAGGTCTTTGTCAGGTGTTTTAGGCTCTCTAGTCGAGCCTACTTGGTCATATATCGAATCTCGACCATCCTTTTCCTTAGTTCCTTCCTCTGGATCCTCACCTGTTCCATGAACAATGGTCCTACCTGCCTCCACAAAGCCTCTGTTGTTTATATCCTGCGCATCCCCCTGACCTCTGTTGCTCCACCTCTGCTCCTTTGCTGCTCTCATGTTACTTTTCACTATAACACCTTGTTACTCCTATTCTCACTAAATTCGACATGTTAATAGTAGCCTAAAGAGAAGGAATTTACAATACACCAAGATAGTTGAAGCTGATAATCCATGGTGGCAGTTTTTGAGGGGAAGCACATAAGCAAACACATAGGAGGATTTTAATAGGATATAGTCTTATCTTTCCACAACCAATGAACGTGTGATGATAACGTACAGTGATAACCCAATGGAAATCATGAAGTGTGAACAAAAAAATGCTATTTATACAAAGGTAATAGTTATTATAACCCAACTTGGTTTATTTTCCACTTTCGTCGAGGTGGATTGGGTAGCATTGTCCTATATTGGTGCTTTCTAGAGCTTCCCTTTTATCTATTACTATTCTCTACCTCCTTTCTTCTTCTCAACTAGTCGTCGTCTTCCTCACACAACTATGCAGCTCTCTCCTTAGTCCTCTACATCCCACCACCCCTCGTAACTTCTCTAGCTACCATAACACGATGACCAATGGATATATCATTTTTAAATTGTTTGTATAATATCCATCATAAATGGCACCCATCCCTCCAACATTGATAGGCGCTCCTCCTACCAACTCGAACTTCCACTTGGAGTATGTTAAAATTGCAAATATCTTTTGTTAGATCAATATGGATTTTGATTATTATATTAATAATATTTTATTAATTATGAATTATAAAAGAGATTCTATTACTAATATATAATAAATAGTTATAAGTGAAGCTCCAAAACAATTCAAATATTTATTCATAAATGAGGCTCAATTGTAATTTTTAAATAAAACAATTATTATTTTAAGTTGAGATTTTAAAGTTAAACTAACTTTTATTTATTTTTTAAATGAAATTCCTTTATCATTTAAAATAAACTAACTTTTATTTCAAAATGAAATTCCTTTATCATTTAAAATAAAATTTTATTTTGAAATGAAATTACTTTATCATTTAAAATAAATTATTGCTATATATTATATAAATTCTTGAAATATTCAAGGATTCCTTTTTTTCATATATTTGAGCATAATATCATACCAAACATATTCAAGCATCACAAGGAGTTTCAAGACAATTTAATTTACACATGCTTTTATTTACTAAACCACAAATGCAGATTTTGATGAAGTAAAAGATAATTAACATATACAACAGTTAAAGGGGAATATTTCCATCAATCCAATCACCTATCTCAGCCTCGAGAATTTACGATAGCTACTAGGCTATCAATCTAGGGCTCAAGGAGGTTAGTTTTTTATGATTATCCCTAATCGAATGCATACCTATATGAAGGTATCCATCAATGTTACCCTTGATTTACCTTAATCATCACTTTTCCAACCTCAATTACCCCCACTTCTGGTGGATGATTCTACCTCTTTCACCTACGAGTGTACCTAATCCTGCACATCTTAGCAATATGTCAGTAATATCATACTATTTTAAATCAACTAAACATCATATAGTTTGTTCAATTGCACAAATTAGGTATTAAAACATCATAGAATAATACATTGTTTCTTTTTTCCAAAAAGTCTTCCAGAGAGTGTCATGACAACTTTCCTTAGATCCTAAGGGGATTTTGGTGGTATGGCTTTCCTATGATATTCAAAAGAAATTGTTATTCACAATATGATTGATATTTAGGGTATTTTGGTTGTGGTTACACAAAGTAGATAATCTAACCAAATTATTATTTTCTTGATTGGTTATGCTCTAATTACTTTACAGGAAAAGTACATACAATAGAAGGATATAACTTATATTATCTCCTATTTTCCTAAATATTAGGTCTTGATTGAAGAAGACTTCAATTCCATCCTCTCTTTGGATAAGAAGAGGAGGGGAGATAGGAATTTGGATGGGAGCTCAGACCTCATGAGTGAATATATTGTAAACCTTCACCTTGTGGACATCTAGCTAGATAATGATGTTATGATTTGGTCTAATAGAAGGTAAGGCTCAGATTGTATCATGGAAATATTGGATAGGTTCTTATTCTATAATAATTTATTAATCCATGGACATATTTCAAAGGTGAAAACTCTTAAAAATATTGGTTCATGGTTGATATATAAAAAACCATGGTCAGTTTCTTACCCTTTCAATTTTAGTTAATGTGGATCACAGATACTTCAAAATTTGAGTGTAGCAATGGTGGTATGAAGGTAAACTAAGGTATGGAATTAAGATATGTTGTTTTGCTAAATGGTTGCAGTACATTGTATCCAAAATAAACATTTGGAATTAGGAGTTTAGAGACTCAAGCAGAAGAAACAAGAAGTGATTTCTTGGCTTGAAGAATTGAATGAGCAAATCCATTTTTATGGCCTCACTAAGAGTAGAAGTATAGATGAAATTAGACTCACAATATAGTTGAAGGAATGGGAAAAAATATAGGATCACTAGCTCAAATAAGGAGATCAAAACATGAATTTCTTCCACAAATATCTTTTATCCTATAGATCGCACAACTTTATTTCTTCCCTAAAATCAGATTTTGGACACTTTATCCACACTTGGGATGGCATGAAGTCTATCACAGTCAACTACTTTTCCAAACTGTTCACTATTGCATCTCTAGACTTAGCTTCTCAAGAGAATATCCTTCAAGTGGTCCCTACTCTTATTACTTCTAAGGAGAACTCTATTTTGACTACTCTAGTTACTATTAATGAGCTTCAACAAGTGACTTTTAAAATGCAAAATGGGAAGATCCCAAGGCCTAATGGATTTCCCATAAAATTTTACCAAGAAGTTTGGGATATTCATCACATTGATTTATTAGAGGTAGTGGAAGAATCTAGGAAGACCAAACCAAATTGAAGGTATCAATAAAAATTATATATTTTTGGACCCAAAGACTCAAGTGCAAAATATATCTCAGCTTTTAGACCAATAACTTTATGTAACGTTCTTATCAAAATCATCACCAAGATCATGGTAGAGAAGTTGGAACCACTTTTACATTATTTTTCCTAAACAAGGAGGTTATGTGGAAGGGTGAAATATTTTGGATGAGATAGTTCTTGCTTAGGAAGCCATCCATTCCATGGAAGCATAGAAATATCCTTCTATGTTCATCCGTTTAGACTTATCCAAAGCTTATGATAGAGTGGATTGACACTTCCTCATCAAAGTAATGAGAAAATTTGGCTTCTCTCAGGATTGGATACATTATATTATGGGATGCATCTCTTTGGTGTCCTACTCAGTTCTTATCAATGGTTTCCCTTCACAGTTAATATTAGTTTATAGAGGTATTAGGTAGGGCAACCCCTTATCCCCTTATTTATTCATCATTCTTATTGAATGTTTGGGCAAGACTATGACCAAAATTAGAGAAAATAGAACCCTTTAAGGAGTTACCATTGCTCATGGAGCCAGGTCTATCTCTCATATTTAGTTTTTTTATGACTCTATTATGTTAGGTAAAGCTACGGTTAAGGAAGCCTCTATAATTAAACAAATCATTCATTGTTTCTCTAATTATATGGGGTAATTGATCAATAAATATAAATTAAAAGTAATTTTATTTCACTCCTAGATAGGAATCCATGGTTCTATATAAATTAAGAAATAGGAAGGCCTCACTTCTAATCACTTACTTAGACATTCCTATCAACATCCAGAGATAAAATAAAAAAGACTACAATTGGTTGTTCGATAGAGTTGAGGGGAAAATTGGAAAGTGGACCAATAGGTGACTTTCATATTAGGATAGAATTACCTTGGTAAAATCCATCCTTCAAGTTATACCTATTTATGTTTCTATTGTTTGAATATCACTAAAGTAGTTTTTCAATAATTGGATCAAATCAATCATCAGTTCCTCTAGAGTGGCACTAAGGAGAAAAGAAAATAGGCCTTAGTGAAATGGGATACTTTATCCCTTTCCAAGCATGAAGGGGGGTTAGGATTATGATCAACTATAAAAAAACAATAAATATTTAGTTACAAATTTGTATTGGAGGATTTTGAATCACCCCAATGCCCTTTGGGCTAATAATATTTGTGATAAATATGCTAAAAAAAAAAGTATTGAAGACCTTGTTCTCTCTTAAATTCCTACTAGAGGTTCTCCCATTTTGGAAGTTCTTAGGATTGGTGAAGAGTTGATAAAGAAGAATTTATTTTGGATCATTCATAATGGTCAACAAGCAATTTTTTTGACAAATTCTTGGGACAATCACCAACCTTTGATAACATAGTTCCTTGATTGGAGGCCCTATATCGAGAAGCTACACCAAGCTAACTAGATAAATATAGTTAATTACTATCGATACCAAACTGGAAATTTGGATGTTGGTAGATATTGGATCATTGTTGAGGATTGGCCTATTCAAATTCTAGAAAGGAAAATGAAATATATCCAATGCACCCTTCATATGAGATCTCTCTTTGGGTCCCATGATAAGGACTAGTTTGGAAATAATCCCAACCAATCCTATGATATATTTAATCAGTTGTGGTCTCAAAATCTCTGGCCTAAGGTGAGGTTTTATTTAGTTTTTATTGCATAAAGGGTGCTCACTGGTGAGCAACTTATGAAATATGGCTTTCATGGTCTGTTTAGATGTGATATGTGTGGAAAGAATGTGTAAAATATTGGTCAGATTTTTTTTAAGCATCCATTAGCCTCTTAGTTTTGGAGGAGAATAAATTCCTTACTTAGTTTATAGTGGTCCAATTTTTTTATGCTTGAATATATATGGATGGATTTGCCTAAATAGAAGGTTGTTGATCATGTTGTTAGGCAAATAGTTTAGATGGGAAAATCCATCCCACCTTGGAATATCTGGAAGGAAAGAAACAAGAAATAAAGGATATTCACTATATTTGGCAAAAGACCATTTCTAACTTAGTTGAATCAGTACAAAAAATCCTTAATCATCCATAGGACTCCCACCAATTATGGAATCAAGTAATGCAAAGATTGAAGATTCACATTTACTATTGGAAACCAACTTAAATGGAATGTGAGTAATCGAAATATGGATAAAGCAAGGAATTGACAACCTTCTCCTAAGGATTTTATAAAATCTAATACAGATGGATCCTCTAAGGGGAACCCTAGAAAAACTAGTGTAGGAGGAATTGGTAGACTTTCAGATGGTTCCCTAGTTTTCACTTTTGCTAAGAATTTGGGTATCCTTTCTAATAAACTTGTTGAGGGATATGGTATCCTCAAAAGCCTTCAAGAGGCTACTAATATTGGATGGAAAAAGGTGTTGGTTGAATGTGACTCCCATGTCATGATTAATATCTTGAAGACTCCTAAGAATCATAATGTTGATTGGAGAATAAAAATAATTGTTGAGAAGATTCAATTAATCCTTATGGGCTTTTTGAAATTTGAATATAATCATGTGGTCAAAGAATAGAATAGGGTTGTTGTTGCTTTAGTTAATTGGGCATTGGACAAAGGTGATCTTACTTGCTATGACCACCCTCCCAGATGGTGAGCTTCGTAAATCAATTATTCTTTTATATTTGTCCTTTATTTGGATGGCTCTAGTACTAAATGCATCTAGTTCCCTTTCACTTTTTATTAGCTTCTCTTTGGTTTAGTCTAATTATTTTAGTTCCCCAACTCAGAAAGATTATTCTTATGTTTCCTCTATTGAATCTTGGCTAAAAGTCCTCTTGGCCTAGAAATTCTAAATATGTAATTTGTTTTTCTATCAATTTAATTTTTTAGTGTGTGTATATGTGTGTTTTTGTATTTTCTATTATTTTTTTGTGTTTTTTTTGTTTTTTTTATCTTGTTTTTGTGTTTTTTTGTGTTTTTTTTTGTGTTTTTTTTTTGTGTTTTTTTGTGTTTTTTTTGTGTTTTTTTTTTGTGTTTTTGTGTTTTTTATGTGTTTTTGTGTTCTTGTTTTTTGTGTTTTTGTATTATTTTGTTGTTTTTTTTTTTGTGTGCGTGTGTGTTTTGTGTTTTGTTGTTGTTTTTTGTTTTTGTATTTTTTTAATAATTATTTTTGTGTTTTTATGTATGTTTATGTTTTTGTGTTTTATATTTGTTTGTGTTTTTGTTGTTTTAGGTATGCTCTTTGAGTGTGCTAAATGGGGTAGGCCAATTTCAACCCCTAGGTGATTTAAACAAAATAGATACCCTTGCCTCCTCGGGTCTTACCTGAATGTGGCACCCCGAAAGGGGTGTTTTTCACAAACAAAAAAAATATCAAAATATAATAAGATTATAATGATATGAATGTTCATGATAAATAGTAATAGTTAATAGAAAAATTTTCATGGTCATGGTAGAATTTTTCTAATCATATGTCTAAGAAACATTTTTTATTTTTAAATAGTATCTAGTTATTTTCAATAAAATTCCATATCATGTCTCATGTGAAATATCTAGTTTCACACCCATGTTTTTTTGGTGATTTGGATAGGGTAGGTAAATCCTCCAATGGAGGTCCCTAGTTCAAATCTCCATCCTATCAAACACACATCAGGTACCCAAAATCCAGTTGATAATGTTGGTGCAATCAGGGCTAAGTGTGACTCCCAGGTGATTTTGATGGTGTATAACCCTCTAGTCATGGTTTCTTAGTCCAAGGCAGCCTCACAAGTGTTTTTCATTAAATTAAAAAGTAATATCTAGTTTCACCTAAATTCCTATCTTGATATTTAAATATATGATGAAGATTATATGAAAAATAGTAACTACGAAAAGTTGTATTAATCATATTATAAATAATTAAAAGTCTATATTATTAGGAAATCCCAAGGTATTTTATGAAATACATACAATTATAAAATATCATGAGGATTCAAAGAGAAATATCTAAAATATATATATGCACTTATATTTCTACATCCATACAATACTTATTTTTACATAAATTTTACCAACCATATGATATCTAGTTCCTATAAGCTTATAAACATGGGAGACACCACCCCATGTAAATTAATTTAAAAGTTAAAAAAGTTATAAAGTATGAAGTGTAAATAAAGTAAGAGACTAAAGGCTATGTGGCATAGCTAGATGACAAAAAGGTTCTTAGAATAGTTTCCTCCATGGATTTATTGAAATTAGCCATAAATTAATACTTGGAGGAATTCCAAAAATCTAGAAGACAATTAGAGTGGAATAAGAATACAAATGAATAATTGAAGTTATAAGTAGCAATAAAAAAGAACCAAAAATTATAATAAAATCATTTTCCTTCACAAAAATACATTCAAGTACGAGGTAAGAAATTGAATTACATTAGCAAATAAGAATAAATAATATAAATACTTTTATTATTTATTCCTAGATTTATGGTTTTTCATAATAAATAAAGGCAAAAGGAATGTTTTATAGTTATTTTCTTGAATAACGGATTCAAAAAGAGAAATAGATATGTAGGATTAAGATTAGATATATATAGGGTATATTTCTATCCATAATATTAGGCTTATAATACAATATAATTTTTATTTAATACCCTTGACCATAGGTTCATCTTAGACATACATGTCAAAAAGTACCCTAAAATTGATCAAGTCTAGAAGCCTCAAATATGGCTAAGTGTTAAAAACTTCAAATATGGTTAAAAGATAGATTCTCCATTATATATTGTATGGGTATGAAACTATGCAAAATTCTATGAAGAGAATATATTTATAATGTAAACTTGATTTTACATGCTAAAAATAAATGGAAATCATTTTCTACTATAATGCCTACCTAAAATTGGTTCTAATTTATTTCTAACAATAATGCTTACCTTTATAGCAACAACACTTATCCTTAAATCTGAAACTATTATTCTAAGAAAAAAACAAAATCTATTTATGTCATTTCTAGATTACTTTAACTTTTAGACTTAAGGTCAACATCAACACCTATAGTTGACTAACGTTGTTTTTACAATTGTAAATAAGTAGAGTATAAATGTTGTTTCAAGTCAACCATTTTGAATAGCTTTCAATCATAGTTCAATATGAAGTATGTAGATAATTTGTAGTTGTAGTATATATTTTATTATCCTTCTAGATAAAAACCATTTATAGCCCATTTGGTGACCACTTGGAGCATCAATATTTCTACTTATAAAGCACCTTATGAAGATACTATAGCTAATATCCTCATTGCACTATTTATCCTTATCCCATAATATGATTTCACAAGGTTGGTAATAGAGATTTCCAATCCAGGTCCTATATTTACCTTAGCTAGTATTATTTCCCTTAGGATCCTATCCTTATCTCAAGTCATGAAAATATAACATTATCCAAGAAAAGTATTTTGAATAAGCATTATAAAAGGATATCATAGAAGGGATCTAAGATCAAGCATCAAGGATGTCATGTTCAATAACAAGTCAAGCATCTTTTCAAGAGGTAAATACATGTATTTATTTCAAATCTACAAATTCACTATTTTATTTTCCTAAAACCTTACTTGCTTTGCATCTGGTTTTTTTATTAACTAATTTGTTTATATTGTACTTATTATATGTAATCCTTCCCATACTAAATGTGTATGTTGCTATGTGTATATGTGAGTATGTATCAAAACATATCATTTTGACCTTTTACATTATGCATTTGCCACCTTTAGTTCATACTATAAGATTGTCTATTTTATCGATATAACCTTGTTGGAAGATGGTAATCTAAAATTATTGGCCAAGTTCAATAAATGATAATGTAAGTTGATATATGATGATATGATCCTATAGGAAACATTGATTTAATCCTATGTGCACTAATGATTTAATATTATGGTGAACATTTATATAAGTCTATAGGAAATCTTGATGTGTTTAACCCTATTGGGATTGGTTAAAAAACTTGTATGGTTAACCTTAATCTTTATTAAGAATTTAGTAACTTGAATTAACCTTAAGCCTTTTGTTGGACTAGGTTAATGTAAAATATAATTGTAATTAAGAATTAGGTATTTCCTATAAATACCTCCAAATATTTATCCATTGTATCATTTTATTAGTTTATGTGATGTAATAATCATGGAGTGCCTATGGAAATGCACTCCTTTTTCCTATTTACATAACTATAATATTATCCATTATCTACTTAATATTTGTATTTTACTTATTTATTCTCTCACATGTGACTTATGGTAAATTTTATGCTTCATTTGATTTCTACAAGTATTATAAAATTTAGCATGGTATTAGAGTGGATATGGAGAGACATCACTTGGTTATGTAGAGATATTATGTCTAAATTAGTTTTGAGAAAGATCTTATTTAGTAGTCTTTAAGGATTTTCTAAAAACCTTACTAGAACTTGGATTGCAAGGAAATCTTATGTAGTGGTAGCTAAATGGATCAAGAGAGATATTCACTGATAGGTTTACCATGCTTTCCTTATATTATAGTCAATATGTTTGGTTGATTAATTATTTTATGGATGATTCCAATTATGCCCTAAAGAAATAGGTTTTGTTAATTTTGATGGATTGAATTTTTTAAGGTTTTTTGCAAACCCTATTTGTCTTTTACAGAAAAAATAAAATTTTAATTTCCTTCTCTTCCTTGCATTTTTCTTGGAACCAATGTAGCATAGATGAGAGTATATTCTACATGGTTTCAAAAGTTGAGATGAAATGTCTAAATAGTTTATAGATCATCCTAATTACAAGATAAGACTTGGGCAATCTTCAATGTATAGTAAACACATTTGAATCATTGATAGGTTGTTAGAATTGTTTCATAACTTTATGTTGATTTGGCAAGAGAGAATTACTTAATAGGTTGTGTTCTAAAAAATGTTTATAGAGTACAACTTATAGTAAATATCTATGAATTATCAATGTTTTTAGATTCGTTATAAAGTTTTAGAAGGGATTCTAGCTTAGAAATTTTGGTGACTTCACCACTAGGTGCCTTCATTTAAAACCCAAATTTTTATATTTTACCTCCAAAATTTTAAAATTTTAAATTTTGAAAGAGAAACATTTTGTCAAATATTCCCTTGGATGGTGGAAACATTCACAAGGGTGTGAATAGGGAAAATGAATTTATTGTGCATTTGGCACCTTGGGCACATTGATGATTTGAATTCATTATGGGGCAATTTAGGATCTAAGAAAGTGTGATGGCACAAAAAAAAGGTGATCCTATGCCACAAAAAAAGTCACAAGGATAATTTAGGGAACTATAGTTATTTATACCATGTGTCATGGACCATGCACCTAGTATTTGGTGCAATAGAATAGAACATAAGATATATGGATTTAGTTGTTGAATTAAACTATGACCCATTGCATAGAGGTAAGGTATCCTTAAAAATAAAAATTCATGTATCCAACTTAGAATGACATCACAATTTTCATTATTTTTATAAGATCCTTAGAAACATGTAATGAACTCTATTTAATGGTTTCTTCTTAGCCTTTAGTGGTAGGATTATCTACATGACCAACACAAGAAGTGTTAGTACTTCCCAAGGTGAAGTTGATTAATATTTCAAATCATGGTGGCACATTTTTTATTTTGATATTTTTTAGAGATAAAATCATGATAGTTGGGTTGGTTATCACTTTTATGGTGTTGCAAGTTCAAGCAATGAGTAAGGATATTTGTAAAGAAGGATTATATTTTAGAATTCATACATCCTTTATTTGGTGGCTGTTATGACCCTCCCTAGCAGACTATATGGCACACAGAAACAATGTATTAACCTATGATGTGGTTATACTTAGTTTGAACAATTGAACCAACTATATGATGCTTAGATGATTTAGAAGGGTATGTTATCGCTAACATATTTCCAAGTGTGCAAGATCAGGTGCACTCGTAGGTGGAGAAGGAAAAAGCATCCACAAAAAAATATGGTACTTAAGATAAGGGGAAATGATGATTAAGGTACTCGAAGGTAACATGGATAGATACGTTCATAGGAAGGGATAATCATCAATGACTAATCACCTTGAGCCTTAGTTGATAGCCTAGTAGCTATCGTAAAATATTTGGCTAAGATAGGTGATTGGGTTGATGGAAATATTCCCTCTTTGTTGTTTTATAAATTTGATTGCTCTCTACTGCGTCATGGATTGGGTAGCATAATGTTGGAATTTAAATACGAGAACAACTTCAAAATCTATGTGGATGAATAAAGTAAACTGTTATGAAAGTGATAATAGAGCATCATTTTTATCAAGGAAAGTAAATTAAATTTAAATGCTAAATGAATATTCATTTAAATTAATTAATGGGGTTTTGATTAAATAATGATATGATTCATTTAAAATCATTAGTAAACCTCATTTCAATTAATAAATGAGAGTTCATTTAAAATAATTAAAGAAGTTCATTTTAATGATAATGTAAATTCATTAATAGACTTTAATTAAGTGAAATAAATGAAAAATTCATTTAAGATAAATAGAAATATTTTATTTTAAAGAAAGAGAAATTATGAAATTATTTTAAATAAAAGAAATATGTTTTAAATGGTGATAAATTATCATGTAAAGGATATTTTATTAAAAAGGGTACTATTATTTATTTTAATAATGTAAATATCCCTTTACCCTATATAGTGCAATCTATGTAAATAATCTAGGGGGCTATTAATTTCCAAAGATGGAATTTATGGGTAAAATAACCGGTTGCCACAAGAGAAAAAGAGGATGAGAGATGGAAGCATTGAATAAAAGGGGGCTCGAGGTTGGCTCAGGATTCGAGGAAGGCGGAGGATAGTCCACCTAGAGCAAAGGAGCACGTAAGGTGCAAGGGAGGAAAAAGAACAAGGAAGAAGGCATAAGATAGAGGAGGATGCAAACTTGGTGATTGGAGAAAGATAAGAGCGTACAACAAGCAAATGGAGAGGTATCCAAGACACCATAGGATTCCATTCTATAGGAGTATTAAGGTTGGAGGGTTTTAAAACTTTATCCATTTATACATGTGTTTGTATGATGAATGATTTAGATTGAAACCTGGTTATACTCCCCTGTAGCATGATAATCCCTTTGAAAGGTTTGGAAACCACCTGCATCTAAGTATGTGAAGCACTATGTGTTTAGATGCTTGTAGTGTGAAGCACTGTGTGTTTAGATGCTTGTAGTGTGAAGCACTGTGTGTTTAGATGCTTGTATTGGAAAGCACCATGTATTTGAAGCACTACTAGTAGTGGGAAAACCACCTGTTTTAAATGGAAAGCATCGTGTATTTGAAGAGCCACTTGTAGTGGGGAAACCACCTATTTTAAATAGCAAGCATTATGTTCAAAAAGTTCCGCTTGTAGTGGGAAAACCACCTATGTTTTAGAATGAGGGTTGTGTTTGAGAAGCACCGCTTGTAGTGGAAAAACCACCTGTGTTAAGTAGGAGTGTTGTGTTTGAGAAGCACCACTTGTAGTGGAAAAACCACCTGTGTTAAGTAGGAGCATTGTTTTTTAAAAGTGCCACTTGTAGTGGAAAAACCACCTGTGTTAAGTAGGAGTGTTGTGTTTGAAAAGAATTGCTTTTAGTGGAAAAAACCACTTGTGTCAAGTAGAAGTGTTGCATTTGAGAAGCGTCGCTTGTAGTGGGAATACCACCTGTGTTAAGTAGGAGTGTTGTGTTTGTGAAGCGCTGCTTGTAAAATGAAAAGAAAGTGAATTTTCGTTCCTACGTAAGCTTAGTCCCTTTGGGACATGTAGTAGTGGTAGAAAAGAAATCCTAGCACCTGGTTTTACCTTGTTTGGACTCTAAGTTTGGTAGTCCTTTGACATTTCTGCAGAAGTTGTTTCACATCTACCATGAAGGGGTATTATTGTAAGGTTGTGAATCTTTGATTAGTAAGGTTTACCTATGTATATTTTAATTGAAATGAGACCTTTGATTAATATGAATTATCTTAGGAGATTTTAATTGAAATGAGACCTTTGATTAATATGAATTATCTTAAGAGATTTTAATTAAAGAGAGACCTTTGATTAATATGAATTATCTTAAGAGATTTTAATTAAAGTAAGATCTTTGATTATTATGAATTATTATATGAGATCTTAATTAAAGTGACCTTTAATTAATGAAATTTACCTTATGTGCTTTTAATTAAAGTAAGACCTTTTGTGTAATAAGATCATGAAGGGGTTATTTTTAACTAAAGTGGTGAATATCTAGATAAGGTTGTGAATCTTTAATTGAGGTTATGAATATAATATTAAGGTTGAAAATATTTGATTAGTAATTCTATGATGTAGAATTTATTAAAAGGATGTTATATTTATTCTTTGAATTGAAGTTATGGGGCTTTGATTTAGGGAATGAATGAAGAATTATTTTAGAGGTTAGATGTATGGGAATCTAATGCTTTAAAACAGTATTAGATTTGAATTGAATTGTGAATTAAAAGGATTATTTTAGAGGGTAAAGGTATGGGACTTTAATGCTTTAAAATAGTATTATATTTTATTAGAATTGTGAATTAAAAGGATGTTAGATTTATTCTTTGAATTGAAATTATGGGGCTTTGATTTAGGGAATGAATGAAGGATTATTTTAGAGGTTAAAGGTATGGGAATTTAATGCTCTAAAACAATACTAGATTTTATTGGAATTATGAATTAAAGGGATGTTAGATTTATTATTTGAATTGAAGTTATGGGGCTTTGATTTAGGGAATGAATGAAGGATTGTTTTAGAGGTTAAAGGTATGGGACTTTAATGCTTTAATACATGAATGAATTAGATTAAATTTAGACCTTGATCTAAGTAGTACATGATGGATGGATATCTAAGGAAACTTTAGAGGTGAAGATAAAAAGTAAAGGATCTTTTATAATATCCACTATGCATTAGATGGTTGGAAACTTAATTGAATTTTGTATAGTTGTAATTTGGTAAAGTAAATGAATAGATGCATTTAGAGGCATGCCTATACTGAACCATGAGTACCTTGATCCCCTAATACCCTCAAATAACCAATGGGAAGCAAGGAGAATCAAGGAGTTCAATGGAAATAAAGTATAGGTAATTTATATTTTATGCTGATTTACTTATGCTCAAATAGACTAGAATTGTGGGGAGATATCCCTAATGCAGTTAATGTAATATTTTGTATAGTACGGAGAATTTACCATGCATTATTTAATGCAATAACTATTTATTGATTTAGATAAGGTACTTTTACTTTGTTTCCATGTTTAGTTATAATAGGTAACTTACTCTCTTTTCGTAGATGACATTCTCTTTTAGTGTTAATCCTTCTTTATTTTTTGGATGCTTAATGATTACTCTTTTTTGTTTTAGTATCTATATGTATTCTTGTTTGGTTTCTTAATAATAGAAATCCAAGAGTAGAGTTCTAGGGTGAACTTAGAGGTGACCTAAGGGAATTAAGAACCCCTTAGGATGAACATAGGTGACCTAAGGTAATTAAGAATCCCTTAGGGTGAACATAGGAGACCTAAGGGAATTGAGACCCCCTTAGGGAGATAAAGGACTAAGTTGTGGAGAAACTACATTTGAGTTAAGAAAGTTCACCATGTAGATGATATGGATAGCTTAACTCGTAATACTCGTAGTATACCTACACATAATTACTTGTGTATGGTATGGATATGCATGTATACCTTCGATGGACTAAGGATGCTAAGTCTAGCTCATACAGAGTGATGGGATAGATGGGGTTATTTGCAGTAACACATGATACACCTACATAGATAGCCTTGTGTTAGGGTACTTCATGATATGTAGCTTTCAAGAAAACTTAGGGGATTGAAAATATAGAAAAATATTAGTTGGGTTAGGGGTTTATGAAGGATTCATGTATCTCTCTCTATAAAAAAAAAAACTTTTTCTATTTTTGTATTTTTTTTGTTTATGTATTTTTGGGTCATTACACTTGGTATCAGAGCTCTAGGTACAAGGTTATAGAGCTTCTATGTGTGCTAAAGGAAATTATATGTCTCCAATGAAAGCTTGTTTAAGGTAAAGGCTAAATTTGGGATGATCTAGAATACCCTATTTGCTATAATCTGATAGGAATTAACCCCAAGGTAGAGTGGATTTTAGGATGTCTTAGTATGGGCTTCAGTATCAATGACTCATCCTAGCCTGGGATATTACCCTAGTTAGATTTTTAATGCATATAGTAAGAGAACTCTGTATTATGGCTTGAATTAGAAATACAACTTAAGATGAAACTGTAATCTAATCTATTTTCTTGGATGGAACCAAGTTAAGATGCCACCTAAGACCAAAAGAGGGAGGCCTACACATAGAAAAACTCGACAAAGTAATTTCTAAGAATAAAACAAATATGGGGTACCAATAAGACCCAATAGGGAGGTAGAAGATGTCACTACTATGATCACTTCTGACAATTTTTGGAAATAGTTACGAACTAGATTTTGCAAGTTTGAGGCTTAGATATTGGCCTAGATAGTGGACTAAGTGCAGAACAAGTGCAAACCAGAGCCTTAGAAAAAAATAAAATAGCTAGGGACATGATAAAAATTAGTTTCTCCAAGTTTTATGGGGAGGGCAATGGGGATGCAATGGAAGCATGGCTAAGAGAAGCAGATATTCACTTTACGGTAAAATGCTACTCATCAGGAACTTGAACACTTTAGGCTACAATTAACTTGGAAAGGGCTGCTCTGGAATGGTGGGAAAACCACTATGAGGAAATGAATTTTGAACCTATTGACACTCCATGGGAAGAATTTATAAATATCTTTAAGAAGAGATTACTAACAAAACATTTCTATGCCTTAAATTTTGAGGAATTTTCTAGTCTGAAATAAGGAATCAACATAGTAGAGGTGTACTATAAGATGTTGGTAAGATTATTTAAATATGTACCTATTTATAATTAGAAAATGTGGGTTCACAAGTTCACTCTTGGATTGGATTCTAGGTTAAAGAATGATGTAGACATTCATGAGCCTACATCATTGCAAAAGACATATGACCTAGCAAAGAAAGAAGAGTCACACTTATGTTATAAATACAACACCCTACCCAAGAAAGCTTGACAGGAGCTAAATAAGAGGAATAGTGTTGGGTTTGTAAAATGGAATGTTGATCAAGATCGAAAGGCTAAGAACCCCAAAAATCCTAAGAATAAACCTAATGGAAATCAGAAGAAGTTCGAGAAGAACTTTCGTAGAAAGGATAACAAACCCAATAATATGAAACCTCAACCACAGAAGTTGCAAGCTCCAAATCCAGTAGTTAAAATTGGGAATAGGAAACCTAAAAAATAGTAAGGACCCAAGGAAGGGTGCTACAATTATCGAGGACCTCATTACTATAATCAATGTCCATATTGAGCTGGGACTAGCATAGCTAATGCAAAAGGGAAGGAATTAGAACATCAAATCTATGCCACAATTGGGAAGCAAAAGCTAGAGGGACAAGCCACCCCATTACTTGTGAAAGGTAAGGTTTTTAATAAGCAAGTAAACATTTTGATAGATAGTGGGGCCACTAACAATTTTATTTCATCTAGTCTAGCAAGGATTATGTTAGAATGGCCTAGATATTTGGCTCAAGGATGGAAGGTTGAGTACGGTTCTAGGCAAACCTACTCGGTGAACCAATGTTATCCTATGGTAGAAATCACTCTATCTAAGGGGACTACATAATGTTGTTTATATGTATATCCCCTACACGCATTTGATGTGGTCGTAGGGATGGATTGGCTATAGGATCATAAAGCCTTAGTCAATTTTCAAGACCGATGGATTGAGTTTTTAGAAGAAGGCAGGAGGAGACTAAGAATCTATAGCAAACAAGGGGTGTTTGAACCTCATATGTTGTTCGCTATGCAATTGAAAAAGACCTTAAAGAGAGGAGGAATAGTGTATGTAGTAAAACTTAATGAAGTGGAAAACTATGAGAAAGGAGAAATACTAAGACAATATCCAATTTTACCGAAGTTTTAGGATGTATTTCTAGAGGACCTACTTAGGCTACCTTTTTTTACAAGATTTTGACTTCATAATTGAACTTATGACAAGATTCAAGCCTATTCATATATCCAAATATAGGATGAATCCTATTGAAATGTAAGAACTAAAGGTTCAATTGTAGGGATTATTAGAGAAGGGTTTAATAAAACCAAGTGTGCCACCATGGGGTGCATCAATTTTATTCATGAAAAATGATGGTTCGTTAAGATTATGTATTGATTACAGGATGCTAAATAAGGCTACAATCAATAGTCGATATCCTTTACCTAGTATTTAAGATTTATTTGATCAACTAAAGGATGCCAAGGGGTTTACCACATGTGTCAAGTAGGAGTCTTGTGTTTGAGAAACACCGGTTTTAGTGGGAAAACCACCTATATTAAGTAGGATTATTGTGTTTGGGAAGCGCTACTTGTAACAGGAAACCACCCACATCTTTATGCGAGTTCTATTGCTACGTAAGCTCAGTCCCTTTGGGATAGGTAGTGCCAATAGAAAAGAAAGCCTAGCACCTGGTTTTACCTTGTTTGGATTCTAAGTTTGGTATTCCTTTGACATTTTTGCAGAGATTGTTTCATATCCGCCATGAAGGCGTATTAGTCTAAGGATGTGAATCTTTGATTAGTAAGGTTTACCTATGTAATTTTAATTGAAATGAGACCTTTGATTAATATGAATTATATTAGGATATTTTAATTAAAGATAAACCTTTGATTAATATAAATTATCTTAGGAGATTTTAATTGAAATGAGACCTTTGATTAATATGAATTATCTTAAGAGAATGGAGTTTGTTAGTCTTACAATGGCACTGAGAGGGGGGGTGAATCAGTGTAGTTCTTTAAACTTGAAATTATAGCTCTTAAAACTGAAATAATGAAACCTTAAAACCAGATAAAGCAAGTATCACAAGAGAACAATCACACAACACAAGATTTAACGAGGTTCACCAATTTGGCTACTCCTCAAGAATGACTGCTTGGACTACCATCCAAATCCAGCCTTTGCAAAGCACCAACTTTACAATCAATTTACCAGCACCAACTGGAAGGAGCACCAACCCCTGATTTATCTACACCAACAGAAAGGAGCACCAACCCCTGATTTACTAGCACCAACTAGAAGGAGCACCAACCCCTTATTTATCTGCACCAACAGAAAGGAGCACCAACCCCTGATGCCAAGCTGCAACCTGGACTTCAATTTGAATCAAGAAGTTTAACAAAAAATACCTTTGCTTTTACAAGACCCTGACTGGTCTACTTCACCTTTGCATTCTCTACGCACTTTGCTCTCTCTGTGCAATCACTTCGCACACTCTGCTTCATCACAGTCGAACTTCACGATCGTCTTCTCCCTTTTGTGCACTCTACTTTCTTTGCAAGTTTCACACTTAGCACGATTCGACACGACTTGCTCTCTACGCACTACGACCGAACTTCGCTCACACATCTCAACGCGCATTCGACAACTTATTCAACACCACAATTCTCCAAATAGCCCTCCTTTTATAACAACATTTTCATGATGAAAACCCTAATCTCAGTCGATTGTAAACCCTAATATTAGTCGGCTACAAGCCCTAATCTTCGTCGGCTACAAACCCTAATCTTCGTCGGCTTACATCGGTCTTCGTCGGCTTCAACTGCCCCTGTAACTCTTCTATTGTTGTTGTCATGAAAACACAACATGTCATGATATCGTGACACTTTTGCCTCCGTACGCTTTCTCTTAGCTTTGGCCCGTGAGAATACAACATGTAGCGATATCGCGACACTTTTTCTTCGTATGCTTTCTCTTAGCTTTGGCTCGCAAGAATACAACATGTAGCGATATCGTGACACTTTTTTGTCCGTACACTTTCTCTTAGCTTTGGCCCGCGAGAATACAACATGTAGCGATATCGTGACACTTTTTCATCCGTACGCTTTATCTTGCCTTTGGGTCACGAAACTGCGACATGTCGCGATATCGTGACACTTTTTCTCCTTAGCGCTTTCTCTTGCCTTCGGGTCGTGAAAACGTGACATGTCACGATATCGCGACACTTTTTCTCCGTAGCGCTTTATCTTGCTTTGGGTCGCGAAACCGTGACATGTCGTGATATCGCGACACTTTTTCTCCTTAGCGCTTTCTCTTGCCTTCGGGTCGCGAAAACACGACATGTCGCGATATCGCGACACTTTTTCTCCTTAGCACTTTCTCTTGCCTTCGGGTCGTGAAAACGTGACATGTCACGATATCGCGACACTTTTTCTCCTTAGCGCTTTCTCTTGCCTTCGGGTCGCGAAAACGTGACATGTCGCGATATCGCGACACTTTTTCTCCTTAGCGCTTTCTCTTTGCTTCGGCCCCCAAAAATACAACATGTCGCGATATCGCGACACTTTTGTTATCCTGCCTATCTGCCCTTCTTGAGTCGCAAAAATGCGACATGTCGCGATATCATGACACTTTTGCTTTTCTGCCTTCCTGTCCTTTTCGAGTCACGAAAATGCGACATGTCACGAAATCGTGACACTTTTGCTTTCAAAGTCTTGCTTTCTACTTTTGTCGCGAAATCGTGACACTTCTACCTTTGAAGTCTTCTTTTTGCTTTTGTCACGAAATCATGACACTTCTGCTTTTGTACTTCACTTCTTTGCTATTGTCGTGAAATCGCGACACTTCTGCCTTCGAGCTTTCTCTCTCCTCCTTTAGTCACGAAAATGCGACATGTCACGAAATCGTGACACTTTTCTTACTTGTTCTCTTATCTTCGAACTTGTCGTGAAATCGTGACACTTCTTCCTGCTTTCTCTTTTTCTTCCAACATGTCGCAAAATCGCGATAGTTTTTCTTTCTTCTTCTCTCTCTTCCAACATGTCGTGAAATCGTGACAATTTTTCTTTCTTCTTCTCTCTCTTCCAACATGTCACGAAATCGTGACAGTTTTTCTTTCTTCTTCTCTCTCTTCCAACATGTCGCGAAATCATGACAGTTTTTCTTTCTTCTTCTCTCTCTTCCAACATGTCGCGAAATCACGACAGTTTTTCTTGCCTGCTGTATATGTCGCGATATCGCGACACTTTTCTTACTTGTCTTTTTCTTTGATCTTTTGCAAGTGGTCCACTTCGGTCTTCTTGGAAAATCACTTGTACATACTCTGAGTAACCTTTGAACTCTTGTCTTCTGCATCTGACTAGCTTTTGAACTTCCTATCCACTGCATCAACAAATCTGTCTGACTGTGTTGACAACAATGACAATACTGTTGCTGTACCTTGCTCAACAATCTCCCCCTTTGGAATTGTTGGCAACACATGTGCAATTTTCCTGTAATTCTTCTCCCCCTTTGACAATAATACCAAAGGGCTGCTGCAGACTCCCCATGAGTCTATGCACAAAATTCTTAGGCACAAATTATTACAGTTAGCAAAAATTACAAACATGAGCAAAAAGATAAACAAATACACAAATGCTCCCCCTGAGAATGTGATCCCGATAGCTAGTCAATTCTTGGGAAACGTGACCACTCCATAATCTGTTGTTGGAATACAAATCCAACTTAACCTCACTTTCTGCAACTTTCTCCTACGTACAACACGTTGTCGCTACAAAATATTCTGCCTCTGTTATGGATAAGGAAACTGACTCTTGTTTCTTACTGTTCTATGCGACCAATCTGTCTCCAAGATAGAATGCACCTCCACTGGTACTCTTTCTGTCATCTACACATCCTGCCCAATTTGCATCTTTAGGATACCATAACCCATACTCCATAGTACCCTTGTGATATTATAGAAGACTCTGTCTCTCTGTTGCACTGACTGGTGGACCTCTTCTTCACTTGAAGAATCCTCACTCAGATCTATCTTCAACTGTGTTGGCTGCTAGATTTCTATCCATTGAGACTCTAACCTCTGTACTCTATCACCTCCAAAGCTCAGTCAATAGGCTCACTAAGAACCTGCTCAATAGGCTCACACAGAACCTGCTTAACAAGCTCACATAGAACTTGTCCAATGCTGAATAACAAGCTCATAAAAAACCTGTCCAAATCTGCTCCACCAAGCTCACTAAGAACTTGTCCGAATCTTCTCTAGCAATCTCACCAAGAACTTGCCCAAATTTGCTCTAGAAATCTATCCCAGCATTGTCCTCAAATATTTCCCAAAGGCCTTCTCAACGGCTCAATCAATCATGCTCAAGTAGTACTCAAAATGAACTCAATAATGAATGGCGATCTCAAATCAAATCCACTTCATAGAACAAAAATCACTTCACACATAACTTGACTAGGCTCAATAAAATCAACTCAACCAATCATCACAAGGGACAACTCTCTCTCACACAACCCTAGTCCAAGTATGTATCAACCAACTCAAATAATTCCAACAATGCTCAACCACAAATATCACATAACAATGATACTCATGTTCTTTTCTAACTCAAGTTCTTTCACAACCAATGGGTTTAAACCACTATGCTTATAACACAAGGTTTAAACACAACTCTCAATTCAGAAAACCTTGATGCATTCAACCAACCACTTTCGAAGAAGGAAACCACAAACAATCATTTTCCCTTCAATGATATTTCAAAAATCAACCACCATAATGTTGTCACATGAGTCTCCTTGGGATTAGCCTGAAATCGTGCTACCATGCATACTGCCTGCAAAATATCTGGTCTGATAGCTGTCAGGAATAGTAAGCTTCCAATTCAAAAATGCTGATTTCACATCTATCAACAAAATTGACAAGTGACTCACACTTGTACCAACTTTTGTCCAACACTATACCGACACTGCAGTTTTACTGCCAACTCTGTGCAAGCATCAAACACTGTATCACAACACCAACCAAATCCCTTTTTACATTTTCAACTTGGTCTATGTTTTCTATAGTCACCGCTGGTCACACCTTACTTTCAACTGTTCGAATCAGGAGACAATATTTTGTTAAACACTTCACGGCCAACTATAGTGCACCTTACTCAAACTCATACTTTTGGACCTCGGATAGGTATGATTCACAAAGCAAAGTTGCTCATCTTGATGAGCTAAACATGAATCAATGATCAGACTTCAATATTTTTCACCACAGCATCATAATAGATCTAACAATCTTCACGTCAATGTGTAGTTCAAATACACACTGCTTTTATCGAAACACATATATGCGGCTAGGGCAACATTCTTTCACTAACCAAATTATCCGAACTGTTATAATACTTAACTTTGGACGGTGGCGGTAAGAACCATCACCAGTACAACAATGACATATAGCAATACTACCAATAATGACAACTCTCAATTTAATCACCACCCTTCACGGCACTTCCACAAACAAATACATGAGTTGAAAAAACACTTCGACAACTATACGACAACTTCCCCGACTACTTGCCTTTCATCCTCGGGTAATCAAACAAATACATAGGAGCATTAAAATGAAACTTCAAGATTGCTCCCCCCGAGGATGTGCTACCGGAGTTGCTTAGTGCAATAGCGGAGTAGTCTCCTTCAGTCCAAGGAGACACGATTTCCTTTCTTCTATCTTTCTCCAAACTTTCTTGAACTCGGGCTTGGATTTTTCAACTACATCCCTGTTTTGCACCTTTTCATGAACTCGAACATTTCTCTTGTGTGGTTGTCTCTTGTGCATCCTTGATGAATGATTATTTTCCTTTATTTTATGTACATGATTTATTCCCTTTCTGTGTTGCGTTCTTTGCGTCGATGAAATCTACTATTTTGCCTTAGATTAGATACAAAAGTGCTTGGACAAAACCTTGCTATGTGCCCATGACCATTACATTGAAAACATTGTACATAGTGTTCACTCAGAAACGCAGATGTATTTCTATCAGCATAACTCTTTGATTTATTATTCAATCCACAATAAATTGCCTTGTGACCATACTGGTTGCATCCGAAACAATAGCCATTAAAAGTATTATTATGAATAGAGTGAGAGTGATAGAACCTCTTTTGTTGTGGTTGCTTTGCTTGTAGATCTCCTTTGATATTTTCTTCCTTTTGAAGATTCGGCTTCAAAATTTTCTTGCTTCGATCCTTCAACAGTGAACTTCTTCTTCTCTGCGGAGTTGGAAGATGAAGGTTGTTCAGCTTCATATCCAAGACCACGCTTATCCATGGAGCTTCTTTGTTGGCTTATCATTTTATCTAGCAACTCTGTGCTCTTCTCAAATTTGAGATTTGTATTGGCCTCTTCTAGTTGTTTCTTCAATAAAATAATCTCTTCCTCTTGTTTGCAACAACCAATCTCTTTCTCATTGATCTGTGACTTGAGAGTTTCTTCAATCCTTTTGAATTCTTCTACTTGTACTTTCAAACTGGTTATTATTTCATTTGCATCCTCAAGCTTTCTTGAGATTTCCTTATTCCTTTTTCTTTCTATCTTCAATTCATCCAGAGCTGCAATTAGTTCCTCTTTCAAATTTATTTCTGCATCAATTTCTTCATCACATTCATGTTCTTTTTTTGTTTCTTCTTTGAGTGTCATGAAAAGACTTCCACCTGTTTCCTTTTTGGAATCATCCTCTATGTTCTCATTTTCATTTTCATGAATACTCCTCAGTTTGTCCCACATTTCTTTTGCCGTTTTACAACTCATGATCTTTACCAGTTCACTGTCTACTAATCTGCACCTGATAGCATTCTTTGCTTTTGAGTCATTCTCAAAAAATTTATTTTATCAGCCTCTTTGGAGGAGTGATGGGTATTGTGTATCCACTAACTACTGAATCCCAGATGCCGTATCCCAAAGCACAAAGATATGCCTGCATCCTGATTCTCCAGATCGCATAATTTGTTTCGTCAAACAAAGGTGCTTGGTTTGATAAGAAGTCTTCAACCTTTTCTGGTTCAATTTTCTCTTCCACAGGAACTGAAACTAACTGAGATGCCCTTTTGGAGGAGGATCTATTCTTCTTACCCATTGCATACTAATCCAAGATCAACCCTGACTGATTTAGCCTGAGAAGGGAACTTGGCTTTGATACCAATTGTTAGTCTTACAATGGCACTGAGAGGGGGGGTGAATCAGTGTAGTTCTTTAAACTTGAAATTCACAGCTCTTAAAACTGAAATAATGAAACCTTAAAACCAGATAAAGAAAGTATCACAAGAGAACAATCACACAACACAATATTTAACAAGGTTCACCAATTTGGCTACTCCTCAAGAATGACTACTTGGACTACCATCCAAATCTAGCCTTTGCAAAGCACCAACTTTACAATCAATTTACCAGCACCAACTGGAAGGAGCACCAACCCCTGATTTATCTGCACCAACAGAAAGGAGCACCAACCCTTGATTTACCAACACCAACTAGAAGGAGCACCAACCCCTTATTTATCTGCACCAACAGAAAGGAGCACCAACCCCTGATGCCAAGCTGCAACCTGGACTTCAATTTGAATCAAGAAGTTTAATAGAAAATACCTTCGCTTTTACAAGACCCTGACTGGTCTACTTCACCTTTGCGTTCTCTATGCACTCTGCTCTCTCTACGTAATCACTTCGCACACTCTGCTTTGTCACAGTCGAACTTCACGATCGTCTTCTCCCTTTTGCGCACTCTACTTTCTTTGCAAGTTTCACACTTAGCACGATTCGACATGACTTGCTCTTTGCGCACTACGACCGAACTTTCTCCACTTTGCATCACTTCTCATTTCTACTGCTCTTATGACCACATTTCACACTTCGACTCGCATTCGACGACTTATACAACACCACTTCAATTCTCCAAACAACCCTCCTTTTATAACAACATTTTCATGATGAAAACCCTAATCTCAGTCGGTTGTAAACCCTAATCTTAGTCGGCTGCAAACCCTAATCTTTGTCGGCTTACATCGGTCTTCGTCGGCTTCAACTACCCCTGTAACTCTTCTATTGTTGTTGCCGTGAAAACACATGTCGCGATATCGTGACACTTTCACCTCCGTACGCTTTCTCTTAGCTTTGGCCCGCGAGAATACAACATGTAGCGATATCGCGACACTTTTTCGTCCGTATGCTTTCTCTTGGCTTTGGCCCGCGAGAATACAACATGTAGCGATATCGCGACACTTTTTCATCCGTACGCTTTCTCTTAGCTTTGGCCCGTGAGAATACAACATGTAGCGATATCGTGACACTTTTTCGTCCGTACGCTTTATCTTGCCTTTGGGTCGTGAAACCATGACATGTCATGATATCGCGACACTTTTTCTCCTTAGCGCTTTCTCTTGCCTTCGGGTCACGAAAACGCGACATGTCGCGATATCGCGACACTTTTTCTCCGTAGCGCTTTATCTTGCCTTTGGGTCGCGAAACCGCGACATGTCGTGATATCGTGACACTTTTTCTCCTTAGCGCTTTCTCTTGCCTTCGGGTCACGAAAACGCGACATGTCGCGATATCGCGACACTTTTTCTCCTTAGCGCTTTCTCTTGCCTTCGGGTCGCGAAAACGTGACATGTCACGATATCGCGACACTTTTTCTCCTTAGCGCTTTCTCTTTGCTTCGGGTCATGAAAACGCGACATGTCGCGATATCGTGACACTTTTTCTCCTTAGCGCTTTCTCTTTGCTTCGCCCCGAAAATACAACATGTCGCGATATCGTGACACTTTTGTTATCCTGCCTGTCTGCCCTTCTTGAGTCGCGAAAATGCGACATGTCACGATATCGTGACACTTTTGCTTTTCTGCCTTCCTGTCCTTTTTGAGTCGCGAAAATGCGACATGTCACGAAATCGCGACACTTCTGCTTTTGAAGTCTTGCTTTCTGCTTTTGTCATGAAATCGTGACACTTCTGCCTTTGAAGTCTTCTTTTCTACTTTTGTCGTGAAATCGTGACACTTCTGCTTTCGTACTTCACTTCTTTGCTATTGTCGCGAAATCGTGACACTTCTGCCTTCGAGATTTCTCTCTCCTCCTTTAGTCGTGAAAATGCGACATGTCACGAAATCGTGACACTTTTCTTACTTGTTCTCTTATCTTCGAACTTGTCACGAAATCGTGACACTTCTTCCTGTTTTCTCTTTTTCCAACATGTCGCGAAATCGTGAGAGTTTTTATTTCTTCTTCTCTCTCTTCCAACATGTCGCGAAATCGTGACAATTTTTCTTTCTTCTTCTCTCTCTTCCAACATGTCGCGAAATCGTGATAGTTTTTCTTTCTTCTTCTCTCTCTTCCAACATGTCGTGAAATCGCAATAGTTTTTCTTTCTTCTTCTCTCTCTTCCAACATGTCGTGAAATCACGACAGTTTTTCTTGCCTATTGTATATGTCGCGATATCGTGACACTTTTCTTACTTGTCTTTTTCTTTGATCTTTTGCAAGTGGTCCACTTCGGTCTTCTTGGAAAATCACTGTACATACTTTGAGTAACCTTTGAACTCTTGTCTTCTACATCTGACTAGCTTTTGAACTTCCTGTCCACTGCATCAACAGATCTGTCTGACTGTGTTGACAACAATGACAATATTGTTTGCTGCACCTTGCTCAACAGATTTTGGTTAGGTGGGATTCTATATGTAGGCCGATGCAAGAGGGAGGCCTTGGGTTGCGACAGACAACTCTTTTTGGGCAGGCTTTGGCTGTAAAACTTTATTGGAGATGGTGTATCTCTCAAGATTAGATTTGGGCTAAAATATTATCTTGTAAATACTTGAGAGGTATTTTTGAGGCTGATATTCCTAGAGTCATCTTGGTTGGGAAAGGTTCAGTTATCTGGGACACTCTAAAAAGAGGAGCTAATTTAATCAAGCAGGGTTTGTTCTGGATTTGCAATCAGGGATCAAATGCTTTTTTTTGGGAGGATTCTTGGGATGGTCACCCTCCTATCTTCAATCAATATCCTAGGTTATGTTCCATAAGCATTTTTTTCTTGGAAGCAGGCTGGTCTCATGTGGAGGACTTTAAAAAAATCCAATCTTTTGGAAATATGGAGATGTACAGGTGGAAATATCCACAATAATGGCCCCAAGGGGGACTGGCCAAGGATAGAGATGTGCTTGCTCTTATTCTTACAGGGAGGCTTTTTTCTTCATTGAGGGGTAAAGATATTCTATCTTGAAACCCTGATCCTAATGGAACCTACTCGGTAGCCTATGGTTATCAGGTTCTTGATAAGCAAAAGTATGGGAGTCTTCTTGTCACTTGGTGGAAAAAGGTGTGGAACAAATTTGCCTGGACAAAATGTATCTTCTTTCTCTGGTTGGTAGCTCATAATAAATGCCTCACTTGGAATAATTTGAGGAAGAGGGGATTTCAATATCCCTCTTTTTGTTTCCTTTGTAGTAAGAATGAGGATGACTCTTCTCATTTATTTTTCCAATGCTCCTTTGCTAGAGATATTTGGTACCGTTGGTGGAGCGCTTGGAACCATCCATGTTTTCATGTGTTGTCCATGGTGGAGTTTAGGAGTAGTCTAGGCAGACCTCCAGCCAAGGCCCCCTACCTTCGGGTGGCTTGGAATTTGGGCCATTATTGCATCATCTAGAAAATTTAGCTCGAATGGAACTGGTGCATATTTCAGGGTATTTATTTGGTTGTTCAACAGATATGGCAAAGGATCCTGTATATGGTTCAGAAAACCATCCATAGCAAATATGATGTGGATCCTCTTTTGGATTTTAGGGAGGAGAAGGTACAACAAGACCTTGGTTTCTTTGGGGATGGTGTGAACTCTTCTAGCCCTAGTAGGGTTCCTTAACTCAGTAAGAAGGTTAGGAGAGATGGTAGGTAGAGGCCACCCCCTAGAGGAGTTTTAAAAATTAATACCGATGGATCATCTAGGGATAATCCTAGACATGCTGGCATTGGTGATGTTGGGAGAGACTCTACTGGTGGTGTCAATTTTTTCTTTTCCATTTATAAAGGTGTTCACTCCAATAATTTTATGGAAGCTCTTGCAATTCTTGAGGCCTTACAAAGGGGGTTTTCTCTTGGCTGGCATAGGATTATCTATGAGTCTGACTCTCAAATTGAGGTTAAAATTTTAAACAGTAAAAGGGTGGAGGAAGTTAATTGGCAGTTGGCCTCTGTAGCCATTCAGATTCTCAAAATGAGTGAAGAGTTCGAATGTATATCCTTTGTGCACATTCTAATGGAATGGAATGTGATTGCTGATTACCTAGCCAAAAGGGCTTATGAGCTGCTGGATCCTTGGAGTATTGATAATTGGGAGAGTCTCTCGTATGGGGACTCTCAATGCCTATGGGAGTTGATCCACAAGGATGTATAGACTTAATGTGGTTTGTTCTTATTTGTCTTTCCCGGGTGTCATTCTAGTCTAGTGGTTTTAGCCAATTTGGCTGTTTATATAATCTAGACTTTTTATCAATAAATTTTTACCCCTTTATTTAAAAAAAAATATGAATTATCTTAAGATATTTTAATTAAAGAGAGACCTTTGATTAATATGAATTATCTTAAGATATTTTAATTAAAGTAAGATCTTTGATTATTATGAATTATTTTATGATATCTTAATTAAAGTGACCTTTAATTAATGAGATTTACATTATGTGATTTTAATTAAAGTAAGATATTTTGTGTAATAAGATCATGAAGGGGTTATTTTTAACTAAATTGGTGAATCTTTAGATAAGGTTGTGAATATTTAATTGAGGTTATGAATCTAATATTTTTGTTGAAAATATTGTATTAGTAATTCTATGATGTAGACTTTACTAAAAGGACTTCTAAGGAAAACATAATTATGTTATAAAGTTGATGACAAAATTTATGTTGAATGAAATTTTTGCAGAGGTCATTCAACATAAACGTTACTAATCAAATATTCACAACATTTGACCTTTTTGCAAAGGTTGTTTTGTATCCGCCATGAAGGCGTATTAGTCTAAGGTTGTGAATATTTGATTAGTAAGGTTTACCTATGTAATTTTAATTGAAATGAGACCTTTGATTAATATGAATTATCTTAGGATATTTTAATTGAAATGAGACCTTTGATTAATATGAATTATCTTAAGAGATTTTAATTAAAGAGAGACCTTTGATTAATATGAATTATCTTAAGATATTTTAATTAAAGTAAGATCTTTGATTATTATGAATTATTTTATGATATCTTAATTAAAGTGACCTTTAATTAATGAGATTTACCTTATGTGATTTTAATTAAAGTAAGATCTTTTGTGTAATAAGATCATGAAGGGGTTATTTTTAATTAAAGTGGTGAATCTTTAGATAAGGTTGTGAATATTTAATTGAGATTATGAATCTAATATTAATGTTTAAAATCTTGTATTATTAAGTCTATGATGTAGACTTTACTAAAAGGACTTCTAAGGAAAACATAATTATGTTATAAAGTTGATGACAAAGTTTATGTTGAATGAAGGATTGTTTTAGAGGTTAAAGGTATGGGACTTTAATGCTTTAAAACAATATTAGATTTGATTGGAATTGTGAATTAAAATTATGTTAGATTTATTAATTGAATTGAAGTTATGGGGCTTTGATTTAGGGAATGAATGAAGCATTATTTTAGAGGTTAAAGGTATGGGGCTTTAATGCTTTAAAACAATATTATCTTTGATTGGAATTGTGAATTAAAATGATGTTAGATTTATTATTTGAATTGAAGTTATGGGGCTTTGATTTAGAGAATGAATGAAGGATTATTTTATAGGTTAAAGGTATGGGACTGTAATGCTTTAAAAAAGTATTAGATTTTATTGGAATTATGAATTAAAAGGATGTTAGGTTTATTATTTGAATTGAAGTTATGGGACTTTGATATAGGTAATAAATGAAGGATTATTTTAGAAGTTTATGGTATGGGACTTTAATTCTTTAAAAGACTACTACATTTGATTGGAATTGTGAATTAAAAGGATGTTAGATTTATTATTTGAATGGGGCTTTGATTTAGGGAATGAATGAAGGATTGTTTTAGAGGTTAAAGGTATGAGACTTTAATGCTTTAAAAGAGTATTAGATTTGATTGGAATTGTGAATTAAAAGGATGTTAGATTTATTAATTGAATTGAAGATATGGGGCTTTGATTTAGGGAATGAATGAAGGATTGTTTTAGAGGTTAAAGGTACAGGACTTTAATGCTTTAAAATAGTATTATATTTGATTGGAATTGTGAATTAAAAGGATGTTAGATTTATTTTTTGAATTGAAGTTATAGGGCTTTGATTTAGAGAATGAATGAAGGGTTGTTTTAGAGGTTAAAGGTATGGGACTTTAATACTTTTAGACATGAATGGATTTGATTAAAGTTAGACCTTGATCTAAGTAGTACATGTTGGATGGCTCTCTAAGGAACTTGAGAGGTGAAGATAAAAGTAAAGGATCTTTTATAATATCCACTATGCATTAGATGGTTGGAAACTTAATTGAATTTTGTATAGTTGTAATTTGGTAAAGTAAATGAATAGATGCATTTAGAGGTATGCCTATCCTAAACCATGAGTATCCTAATCCCCTTCTGCCCTCAAAGAACCAATGGGAAGCAAGGAGAAGCAAGGAGTTAAATGGAAACAAAGTATAGGTAATTTATATTTTATGCTAATTTACTTATGCACAAATAGACTAGATTTATGGGGAGATATCCATGATGCAGTTAATGTAATATTCTATAAATTAAGGAGAGTTTACCATGCAATATTTAATGCAATAACTATTTATTGGTTTAGAGAAGATACTTTTACTTTATTTACATATTTGGTTATAATAGTTAATTGATTCTCTTTCCATGGATGACATTATCTTTTAGTGTTAATCCTTCTTTATTTTATGGATGCTTAGTGATTACTCTTTGTTATTTTAGTATCTAGATGTATTCTTGTTTGGTTTCTTAATAATAGAAATCCAAGAGTAGAGTTCTAAGGTTACCTCAGAGGTGACCTAAGGGAATTAAGGACCCCTTAGGGTGAAAATAGGTGACCTAAGGGAATTAAGAATCCCTTAGGGTGAATATAGGAGACCTAGGGGAATTGAGACCCCCTTAGGGAGATAAAGGACTAAGTTGTGGAGAGACTACATTTGAGTTAAGATAGGTCATCGTGTAGATGATATGGATAGCTTAACTTTCAATACTCAGCATACCTACACATAATGACTTGTGGAGGGTGTGGAGATGTATGTATACCTTTGATGGACTGAGGGTGATAAGTCTAGCTCATAAAGAGTGATGGGATAGATGGGATTATTTGTAGTAACACATGATACACATACACATACGGAATTGTGTTAGGGTACTTTGTGATATGTAGCTTTTAGGAAAAATTAGGGGATTGAAACTTTAGGTAAATATTAGTTGGGTTAGGGGTTCATGAAGGGTTCATGTATCTCTCTCCTTAGTAAAAAAACACTTTTTTTTATATATTTTTCTATTTGTATATTTTTGAGTCATTACATTTGGTATCAAAGCTCTAGGTACGAGGGTATAGAGCTTCTATGTTTGCTAAAGAGAATTATATGTCTCCAATGAAGGCTTTCTTAAGGTAAAGTCTAAATTTGGTATGATCTAGAATACCATATTTTCTATAATCTAATGAGAATTAACCCCAAGGTGGAGTAGATGTTAGGATACCTTAGTATGAGCTTCGGTGTCAATGACACATCCTAGCCTGGGATATTACCCTAGTTATATTATTAACACATATAGCAAGAGAACTTTGTATTATGGATTAAATTAGAGATACAACTTAATATGAAACTATAATCTAATATTCTTTCTTGGATGGAACCAGGTTAAGATGCCACATAATACTAGAAGAGAGAAGCCTATGCCTAGACAATATTGACAAAGTAATGTTGAAGAAGAAAACCAGGATGACGGACCAATAATCCCCAATAGGGAGGTAGAATACCTCACCACTATGGTTGTTGCTATGCAGGATCAGATAAGACAATTGCTGGAAATAACTATGAACCAAAATTTGAAAGTTCAAGGCTCAGAGATTGGTCTAGATAGTAGATTAACTATAGAACAAGTGCAATCCAAAGCCTTAGTAGAAAATGAAATAGCTAGGGACATGAAAACAATAGTATCTCCAAGTTTTATTGGGAGGGTGATGGGGATGTAGCGAAAGCATGGCTGAGAGGAGCATAGGTTCACTTTACGGTAAAAGGCTACTCATCAAGAACTCAAACAATTTAGGCTATGAATAAACTAGAAGGGGTTGCTTTGGAATGGTGGGAAATCCACTATGAGGAAATTAATATTGAACCTATTGATACTCCATGAGAATAATTTATAAACATATTTAATAAGATATTCCTAACAGAGCATTTATATACCTTATAGTTTGAGGAATTTGCTAGTCTGGAATAAGGAACCAACATAGTAGAGGTGTATTATAAGAAGCTGGTAAGATTGTTTAAATATGTACCTATTTATAATGAGAAAATATGGGTTCACAAGTTCACTCTTGTATTGGAGTCTAGGTTAAAGCACTGTGTAGATATGTAGGAGAATCATTATAAAAGTTATATGACCTAGCAAAGAAAACAGAGTCACACTTCTATTATAAATACGTCACCCTACCCGATCAAGATCGATAGGAGATAAAGAAGAGGAATAGTGTTGGGTTTGTAAAATGGGAGGCTGATCAAGATTGAAAGGCTAAGAACCCCAAAAATCTTGAGAAGAAACCTAATGGAAATCAAAAGAATTTCAATAAGAAATTTCATAGAAATGATAATAAACCCAATAATATGAAACCTCAACCACAAAAGTTGCAAGCTCCAACTCCAGTAGTTAAAATCAGGAATCATAAACCTAAAAAATAGCAAGGGCCCAAGGAAGGGTGCTACAATTTTTAGGGATATTATTACTATAATCAATGTCCATATCAAGCAAGGACTAGCACAACTAATGCAAAAGGGAAGGAATCAAAACATCAAATCTATGCCACAATCGAGAAGGAGAAGCTAGAGGGACAAGCCAACCCATTACTTATGAAAGGTAAGGTTTTTAATAAGCAAGTAAATATTTTGATAGATAGTGGGGCCACTAATAGTTTTATTTCATCTAGTCTAGCAAGGACTGTGTCAAAAATACCTGGATATTTGGCTCAAGGGTGGAAGGTTGAGTACGGTTTTGGGTAGACCTACTTGGTGAACTCGTGTTATCCTATGGCAAAAATCACTCTATCTAAGGGGACTACGGAATGTTGTTTATATGTAGTTCCCTTACACGCATTTTATGTGGTCCTGGGGATGGATTGTCTACAGGATCATAAAGCCTTAGTCAATTTTCAAGATCAATGGATTGAGTATTTAGAATAAGGTGGGAGGAGACTAAGAATTCATAGCAAACAAGGGGCGTTTGAACCTCAGATGTTGTTCACTATGCAATTGAAAAAGACTATAAATAGAGGAGGAATGGTATATGTAGTAAAACTTAATGAAGTGGAAGACTATAATAAAGGAGAAATACTAAGACAACATCTAATTTTATAGGATTTTCAAGATGTATTTCCAAAGGTCCTACCTGGGCTGCCTCATGTATGGGAATTTGAATTCACAATTAAAATTATGACAGGAGTCGAGCCTATTCATAGATCCCCATATAGGATGAATCCTATTGAAATGCAATAACTGAAGATTCAATTGTAGTGATTATTAGAGAAGGGTTTGATAAAACCAAGTGTGTCACCATGGGGTGCATCGGTTTTGTTTATGAAAAATAAGGATGATTCGATAAGATTGTGTATTTATTATAGGATGCTAAATAAGGCTATAATAAAGAATCAATATCCTCTAGCTAGGATTGAAGATTTATTTTATCAACTAAAGTATGCCAAGGTGTTCACTAAGATCAGGGTATCACCAGTTAATAATTTGTGAGAAAGACACTCACAAGATAGTATTTAATACTAGGTATGGGAATTATGAGTTTATGGTTCTACCCTTTGGACTAACTAATTCCCCAACTACTTTCATGAACTTAATGAACAGTGTGTTTCGAAGGCATTTGGACCAATTTTTCTTGGTATTAGTAGATGATATCCTTATATACTCTCAAGATAGAGAAGAGCACGATAAACATCTTAGGATCATGTTAGAATTGGTAAGGAAAAATCAACTTTATTAAAATTTGGCTAAGAGTGAATTCTATGTTCCAGAGGTATGATATATTGGATATGTCATATCAGCAAAGGGAATTGTTATGGATCTAGACAAGATAGAAGCTATCCTAAATTGGCCACCCCCTACTAATGTGATTGAAGTGTGAAGCTTCATGGAGTTAACGAGCTACTATAGACGTTATATAAAGGATTACTCCAAGATTTTTGGACCCATAACTAACCTTCAGAAGAAGGGAAAAGAATTCAAGTGGTGATAAAAGTGTGAGGCTGCCTTTGCACTACTAAAGAATAAGCTTACTACTATACCAATAATAAAGGTTCCCAATCCACAAGGGGACTTTTCAGTGTGTATTTATGCCTCAATAGACATGTTGGGAGGGGTACTCTCACAAGAGGAGTTAGTAGTGGCATATACTTCAAGGAAGCTCAAAAATCATGAAATTAATTATGCTACACATGAATTAGAGCTAGCTAGAGTGGTGCATGCTTTAAATTTTTGGTTCCACTACTTTGTGGGAAGACCCTTTGAATTAAAGACCAACCATCAAAGTCTACAGTATATATTCACCCAACCAATACTCAATGTGAGACAAAGAAGATGGGTGGAATTTCGCACTGAGTATGATTTCGATATTGAGTACATAAAAGTAAAAGAGAATAAAGTAGATGATGCTTTGAGTAGAATAAAATATATAGGAACCATAGCTAAAATTCACATGGACCTGATGGATCGAGTGAGACATGAGTAATATCAGAATGTAGCACCCTAAAATTGGCACAGTTAAACCTTAGTAAAAAGATAAAAATTTGAATTTTAACCCCAAACCACCCGTTAACCGCTCGTTACCCGCTTCCCTTGTTTTTCGTGCCATTTTTAGGATTTGTTTTGACCGTTGGACGATATCATCGTAGATCAGATGAAATCATCCCAGATATGATGAATTTGTCTGGAACAGAACGCCCAGATGATTTCGTCCCAAAACCAAATTTTCATAATTAGCTTCTGTTTCAACAACTTCTCTAACCTGGGCAGAAAGCGTGTCTGCATAGTTAGAGTCTCCCCCATTGGAGATCTCCCAAATTGGGATGATCTCCAACCTCCTAACCTCTCCCTAATCCTATATAAACTGGGACTTTCTTAGTTTATCCCCCTGAACCCCCTAGCTGATGGATTTCCCTACAAATTTAGTTCCTTGTGCCTTAGAACACCTTCATACTTTTGTTTACATTGCATATTTCAAGTTTTCTTGCAAGAATCTTACTGTTCTTCAACTGGAGCAAGTCTAGATCATCGCAGGCGATTCCAGATGATTTCGGATGATCCTGTCATAGATCGACGATGATCTCGTACGATTGGAGGTGATCTCGACTGTAGTCTAGACTGGGGGCAATCAGAGCCTAGAGTTTGCATTTTCTTGTCGTTTCTCTGCATTTCTTTATGCATTAGCTTAGTTATTATATTTATGCATCCTGGAGTTCACCTCATTTAGTATAGATGCATGATAAAGTCAAAATAAATTGTCAAATTGATGCATTTCCTTTTAATTGCTATCTGGATTTATCATTTAGGCAAGTTTAATGTTATTTCTATCATTTCCCCTTGCTTTTGTAGTTGCATTTTTGGTATTTTGTATCTGTTTCTGTGATTGCAGGTTTTTGATGAATTCGACGAATTCGTCAGATCGACGATCTCGTCTGATCTCAGATGACCGACTGAGATCTGAGATGATTCTGTGCAATTCCAGATGATTAAGTATGATTTGAGATGATTTGGACTGCTACAAAACTCAGAATCTTCATCAGACATCTGGAATCAGGTATGTTCTATTTCATTTAACCTACTTTCTATGTTTAGCATTTATTCATGTTTTTTGTATTCATAAAAATCAGCATTGGCATATAGAATAGTTTAGATTCATCTTGGCCAAACCTAGGAATTGAATGATTAAAGCACAAAATGAACACATCAAACCTACTCTCAACCTAGGCATGGAAACTGCCACTAAAAATTTTCCTGGTGAACCCACCATCCATCAAAAATTCACCCTTATACCCCTCCCCCGAGAGGCGGGACCTTCAAAGGGCCTCTCAGTCCGAGGTATTGTCCCATCCTTCTCGCATCCCCCTTTCGGGCATGGATCCTATAGCCTAAAGGTACGGATGCGAAAAATTTGGAGCGATACATTTTGGTGAACCCGACGTGAAAAACTAAAAAAACCTTTTGAAAACAATCCAAAAAACAACAAAACATAAATGCATTTAGAATCATCAGAAAAACAAGTAGGATTGCATATCATATTTAGATGGTAGATTATAATAAAAGACGAGTTGTCACCATTAATGTTGAGAATCAATTAGCAGCTATAGAGATTACTTATGTACTTAGAGTACCTCAAACAAATAGGGTTCAACCTTTGTGGGACGAACTTGATAGGAGATTGAATATCATTGAATCTAGATCAACCGAACTTAGGCAAATCAAGAGGTTTGTCCTAGATAGAATCCTGGATCCTGATCAAGTGACCTTATATCATGAACTTCAGAGAGCTTGCCATAGGTGGTTAGCAGATAAAAGAGCCCTTGTGTCTTCTGAGTTGTACACCTTTGAGGAATACCTCGACAATGCAGTTGTAGTGCATAAATTTCTATCTCGTATAGAGGATCAAGAGGTCGTTCTTACGGATAGGAAGAGATGGAATAGAGTTCCTAGAGTTGTGTTATATTGAGAGTATTGCCATGAGCTTTATTTTTACAAGTCAGAGTCAGAAGTAGATAACATCACCATAGCACATTTTGTCAAATTCTTGAAAAACCATTTCCAATTTGAAGAGGAGCATTTCATGACTCCTGATGAACTTGATCCCATTAATGATATCCATAAACTATTTATAGAAAACTAAGCCATTCTTTTATTATTATTGTTTCCTGCATTTAGTGTGTTGTTTGTTGTCTTTATAATCATAAAAACAAAAACAAAACAAAATAATAACAAAAAAATCAAAACATTTTCTTTTAAGTATTATAGTAGGTATATAATTAAAATATATACCTCCCCAAATTTGTTGCAAATATATTAATATATATTTGCTAAAATCTAAGTTTAAACATAATGACTAGACTTAGGAATGGAAAACAGACTGAAGTAGAAGAAGATTGGTTAGGAAGACCAATAAACAAACCAGATGTCCTTCCTGAAGACCCAATTCAGGAAGAAGGAACACTAGACCAACAAGAAGAAGAGTTTGCTGAAGCCAACGAACAAAGAGAAACTGTTAGAGGGGAAGGATCTTCATCCCCTAAAATATCTCCGGAAGGAGCTATTACTTTTGAGAACATGGAACATTTCTGGAAGTTCCTCAATACTAATATTGGCACTCTTAATAGAGCAGTCCATATGGACAAGGATCAAATTAGTGACACTCAAGCAACCCTAGAAGACATATATCACACATGCACTAATCCCTTGTCCTTCGTTGATCAAGAAAGTGATCAAGCTGGACCATCCAATTTGGATATGGCCGCTATAATCCAGAACATGCAACAACAATAGGTTACCCAACCACCTAGAGTGCCTGTTACCAAGCCTAGGGTTATTCCCACACAAAAGAAACCTTCATTCACTGCTCTATTTCGCCAAGTTATTGATCAACATACCTCAAATCAACAGAAGCCCAAAACAAAACCTAACACCAATTTCCAACAATCTGGGATACAACATAATGCTACAACAAATCCTCTTCATAATACTCTTCCTACCAACCATTTGCATAATAGCAATATAGCATCCAATCCTTACGTCACGCCATCATACGCTCAAATACCACCGAACCAATATGGTGGACAAACTGGTAATCTGGAAGCCATGGTGAAATAGTTAGTCTCCCGCATGGACCAGATAGATCCCTACCGTCCCTCGTACAATTATCGAGAGATGTGTAGTCAGCCTCTAGATCCTATAGTTGTAGCACAACCATACCCTAAACACTTTCCTATGCCTGTCCTACCTATATACAAAGGAACTGAAGATCCCATAGAGCATCTTCGTATGTTTAGGATAGCATGTCATGACATATCACATGATGACTTGTTATTACTAAAGATGTTCCCAAAAAGTTTAGGAGGAATGGCATTAGAATGGTATTATCAACTACCCACTCATTCTTTGAGGAATTTCGAAGAAACCGTCGAGTCTTTTGTTCATCAATTTAGTGCCTACATTGAAAGGCATGTAACCATTAAATATTTATACAACCTAAAACAAGACAAAGATGAATGTTTTTCTGATTTCCTAGCTCGATGGAGACAGTTGATAGGAAAATTGCACTTTGTGTTACCTTATCGAGAAATGTTGGATATCTTTATCAATAATTTACAAGAACAACTATCCTATGAGTTATCAATTGCTACCTTGACCACCTTCGATCAAGCTATAGATTTAGCTCGAAGAGTGGAAGATGCTCTTATTAGGAGAGGTCAACTTAAAAAGAAAGATGATGAGAAAACATCCAGAAATCAATATAAAAATAAACAAGTTGTGGGTGATGGAGTCACTGATAATAGAAATATCGCTACTATTAATGCTATGAAAACAACAAAGAAATTTATACTGAAACCTCCTGATAAACCACCTCGAGAATTTACTAGGTTAAACCAACCTCTATCAACCATTCTCCCGCAATTACTAGCACGAGGTTTGATCCAATTACCAAATATCCGGGAACCTGATCCAACTATACCCGGATACAAAGCTGATTTACACTGTGATTTCCATAGAGGACCTGGACACGCTACCAACTCTTGTAAAATATTAAAACATAAAATACAAGATTTAATTGATAACAATGAGATGGAGGTACAAGCATTTCAACCTAAACAAAATCCTCCTAATAATGCTCAAAAGAACATCCCTCAAAATCAGAATCAGAATGCCAATCAATCATTGGACATATTTCAACATCCTTTACCAAAGCATGGTAAAGAAGTGGCTAATCAAATTGAGCACCATAATGTTCCCCCTCCTACCCGATATGTAGGAACCATTAGTGGACATTCACCTGCTCATGATATGGAAGTATTTGACACAACTTTATCCATGGTTACGACCAGACCTCTACATAATATTCGGACACCTGATCTTAGTGATACCGAATACGAGACTGAAAGTGACATGGAAATCACCTCAAATCAATCGAATAGCTCTGAAGATGAATCAGATCCTATTCAACCTATCACAAGTTCTATGGTTCCAGAAGAACCATTTCCAAGAAGAGTCACTACTAGACCATCGTCTCACCAATTACTTTCTAATGAACAAGCCATAAACGCTAGACCAAGGCCTATTCATCATCCTCAAAATAATATTGTAGGTACCATCGGAGTTGTTACTCGACAACAGGCTCAAAATTCTCAACAAGATCAAACTCAGAACGATGGATCAGCTCCATTTGTTTTGAAACTTCCTAATAAAGGGAATCATGCGCCTAATGTTCAACCTAAGCCTCCTTATAATATTAAGGAACAATTATCAAATACTACAACTAGAATTTCCCTTTTGGACCTTTTAAGATCTTCTCCTACACATAGGGATGAATTAATGCTCACATTAAGCCAGATGATGGTACCACAAAATATTCAACCTGAAGCCATGTCCAATACTATCATAACTCGCGAAGTCGATTGTATTGACTTTCGGGATAGAGATATACCACAACATAGTTTACACAAGGATAACCCCTTATATATTACTGCCCTAATTGGAGATGTAGCAGTTAAACGAGTCTTGATTGATAATGGTTCATCTTTAAACATTTGCACTTTTGACTTCTACCAAAGATTTGGGTTTAGAAGTGACAAAATGAAAAGAACTGATATGATCATAAAAGCCTTCAATGATGAAACACAAGAAACGTGTGGAGTTATCACTATCCCATTGCAAGTTGGTCCAAGAACCTTAGACACGACCGTGTTTATTGTACATTGCCCTGCATCGTACAATATACTTTTGGGTCACCCTTGGATCAACGCAATGCGAGTTGTTCCCTCAACTTTACACCAATGTGTTAAATTCGAATTTAAAAATCAGTTGGTTACCATTCATGGTGATCCTAGACCCTTTGATATGTGTGCTTTGGCAGAACCTGTTGGAGTTCAATTTTGCCCTGCTCTGTCATCCACACATCCTAATTCTCATCAACCATCTAAACGTGTGAAACACACACTCATAACATCATCTACTCCATCAACTACACCTCTACATATAGTTCAACCGTCTTCCGAACAAACCACATTAGGACCCCAAAAGGATCCTAAACCCACAACCAATGCTTCTTGTCTTACTCCTATCACTTCTATACCTATAGACCCATCCATCGACATCTCTATAACATCTACATCCACTAAAGGCATACTTTCCGCATCCGACAATGTAGGAAATGTTCCTTCTACCTCTTATGCTCTTACTGATGAGCTCTTACCCGATTTATCTAAAATTCTTATATCAGAAAAAACAAACGTTGCTATGCAAGATTCCCTTCTTTTAAATAAATTGCCGCCCTCTCCTCGTACCTTGGGCCTCCCACAGCCTATGGGAAGTATCTACCAAGTCGGGAGCTGTGCTTTTATTTATAAGGGATATGACTGGGGAAGAATACCTAGAAACATCAAGACTCATTATGATGGGTATGCTCGCTGTTATTTTACTAATGAGTATGTTAAAGCTAAGCCTATAATGCTTAAATTGGGATATAAAGGGAAAGGTTTGGGACCTTCCCAAAATGGTATGAAAGAACCTTTTGAGGTAGAACCATGGCCTGCCCGATGTGGCGTGGGCCTATTTCCTAGTAAAGGTCAGCCCTTCCCATTCGAGGATGATGACCATCTCATATCTTACCAAGATTATTTGGATGAACGCGATGCTTTGCATTTAAGGAATAACCCATTTACATGTAATATGCTATCCATAGCTTACCCCGAGATGATTGCTGAATCCGACGATGAGTTGGAAGGGGATATCTTCCATGACGTCTCCGTTGAGGAATTGTTATATAACGGATTTTATTTTGATGGCTCTATACCTAGTATAGCCCAGCTTGAGGCCACGACTCCTCAAGACGAATTATCCAAGCTAACCTTGGAAGAATTACAAGAATTGGGCGTTTCACCCGCCTCACCTAATTTTGAGAGAGATCTACACATGGAAGTAGAAAACGTCATAAAAATTAACATTGGAACCGAAGATAACCCTCACATAATCAACATTGGATCAGAATTGAGTCAAGAAAAACAAGATAAATACATTGCATTTCTTAAACAATATGAAGACGTCTTTGCTTGGACATATGAGGATATGCCAGGATTAGACCCTTTTCGTAGTTATGCATCACCTAGTAGTCCATCCGGATGCTAAACCTGTTAAACATAAACTTAGAAAAATGCATCCTAAAGTGGCCTTACTAGTCAAAGGAGAATTAGAAAAACTTTTGAAGGTTATTTTTATACAAGCCATTGATTATGTTGAATGGATCTCAAATGTAGTTCCAGTAACTAAGAAAGAAGCTACCAAAGTTAGGGTTTGCACAGACTTCAGAGATATTAATGTTGCATGCCCTAAAGATGATTTTCCTCTTCCCAACATGGATCAGATCATTGATTTTACTGCTGGGAGTGGAATGATATCCCTAATGGATGGATTCTCTAGTTATAATCAGATCAGGATAGCTCCTGAAGATCAGGCTAAAACAACCTTTATTACCCCTTGGGGAACCTTTTGTTGGAAAGTGATGCCATTCGGTTTGAAGAATGCAGGTGCAACATATCAACGAGCCATGACTTATATCTTTCACGATATGATGCATGATATTCTACATGATTATGTAGATGATATTATAGCTCGTTCCATCAAAGAAGATGATCATTTAGATGACTTGAGAAAAGTCTTTGATCGGTTAAGGGAATATCTTATCCGACTAAATCCAGCTAAATGTATATTCGGAGTTAAGTCCGGTAAATTATTGGGGGTTATAGTTTCTTTACGTGGCATCAAAATTGACCCTCTCAAGATTGCGGCTATCACTGATATGCCCGCACCCACAAATATATCTGAATTACGAAGTCTACAAGGTAAGCTTCAAGCTATTCGCCTCTTCATTGATAAGTTGGCAGACAAAACCGGACCCTTTCTTAAGCTTCTTAAGAAAGATGTCTCTTTTCATTGGGACGACGAATGTCAGGAAGCATTTGAACTCCTTAAACAATATCTTCTTAAACCATCGGTGCTTTCACCACCTAGATCTGATCGCCCATTTATCTTGTACATTTTTGCTTCAGATTTTGCCTTAGGAGCTATGTTAGCTCAACTTGACGATGAGAAGAAAGAACGTGCTAATTATTACATTAGCAGAACCTTAATCAGTTATGAAACTCGCTATACGGTATTAGAGAAGTTATGTCTCGCAGTCATATTTTCTACACAGAAATTATGCCATTATATGCTCAGTCAGAAAACATATGTTATTGCCAAATTCGACCCTTTGCGATATCTCATGAGTCGACCTTATTTATCTGGTCGCACAACAAAGTGGGTTCTTGTGCTAAGCGAGTTTGAACTCATGTTTATAGGATAGAAGTCTGTTAAGGGTCAAATCATAGCAGATCAATTAGTTGTTGCACCCTTAGAGTCTACCCATCCCCTCATCATTGAGTTTCCGATGAATGCCTTAAATTAGAGGCAGACCATCCAGAGCAATGGTCCCTATACTTTGACGGAGCCCGATGCATGAGTGGGGCTGGTGCAGGTATTATTTTAATATCTTCGCAGAAACATCTTATCCCTCTGTCCTTTAAATTAACATTTGCTTGCACTAATAATATTGTTGAATATGAAGCTCTAATCCTTGGATTACGAGCTGCCTTGGCACTGAAAATTAAAAATTTATTGGTTTTCGATGATTCTCAACTTGTCATAAATCAAATCAATGATGTTTATCAGACCAGAGATGATAAATTATGCCCATACAAAGCATATGTCTTACAATTATTATCTTTATTTGATCAAGTTACCTTGGAAGCTATTCCTCGAACTAGCAACCGTGCGGCTGACGCTATGGCTGCAGCTGCATCTCTTTTGCCCTTGGAGTTAGATGATGAATATGCTACCATCATTATTCATCGACTCCAGGAACCCGCTTCAAATAAATCATGCTTAGAACCTTTGGATGTGTTTCTAATCAATGAAACTACTCCTGAACCATGGTACACTGATATATTTAATTTTCTTCAAAATGGGACCTTCCTTGAAGGTTGTAATAGCAACCAGCGCTGGTTATTACGTAGACGAGCAAGTCGCTTCGTGATTATTGGTAATACCTTGTATAGGAGATCTTTTGAAGGCATCCTATTGAGATGTTTGAATCTAGAAGAATCTAGATCAGCTTTGAGTGAAGCCCACAATGGATCTTGTGGGGGACATTTTAGTGGTAGCGCCATTGCTAAGAAACTCCTTAGGATAGGATATTTTTGGCCTACCATGGAAAATGATGCACATGATTATGTGCACCATTGCGACAAGTGCCAGAAACACGTTGATCTTGTCCATGCCCCTGCACAAGAACTGTAGGCTATTTCATCTCCTTGGCCCTTTTCAAAATGGGGCTTAGACATCATTGGAAAAATCAACCCTGTGTCATCTGATGGACACAAATTTATCATAACCGCCATCGAGTATTTCACGAAGTGGGTTGAAGCTATGCCCTTAGCTTCTTGCACTGGAACCCAAGTTTCCAAATTTATTTTTAATCAAATTATTTGTAGGTTTGGAATTCCTGCAAATCTCATCTCGGATAATGGAACTTGTTTCAAAAATAAAGATGTCAAGAAATTATGTCAAAAATATAAAATTCAACATCGTTGGTCCACCCCCTATTATCCTCAGGGTAATGGCCAAGCAGAAGCATCCAATAAAACATTAATCAAAATCCTCAAAATACTGGTCAATAAATCTGGTCGAGATTGGCACATCCAATTATATCCTGCTTTGTGGGCTTATCGAACTAGTGTTCGCACCCCCACAGGTACTTCACCTTTTGTTTTGGTTTATGGTGCTGAAGCAGTTTTTCCCTTTGAATTAGAAGTTCCTTCTTTGGCTCTGCTACTTCAAGATACTGAAGTAGGAGATGAATATCATGCTGGCAGACTTAGTCACCTGGAACTCCTAGATGAGAAGCGCATCAATGCTTTGGAGCATCTTCGTGCCTACCAAAACAAGCTTAAACGAGCATACCTCAAGAAAGTTCATCATCGATCCTTTGAGATCGGTGACCTTGTCTTAAAAGAAAATAAAAAAAATACTAATGCAACTAAAGACCTTAAAGGTAAATTTGAGCCCAAATGGCTTGGACCATATGTCATCACTGCTAAATTTGGCTCAGGAGCATACAGATTGTCTACCTTAGATGGTAAAGATCTTAAAGAACCTATGAACATTATGCATCTCAAATGCTATTATGCATAAAATCTGGTCATTTCATCATTGTATATATTGTTATTTTGCATATTGTTTCATTTTCGTTATCCATATAAAAATTTCAAAAAAAAAATAATAGTATTTATTCTTTCCATTCATAACTTAAAATCAAAATATAAAAACACTTCAAAATCATCAAAAATCTTCAAAAACATCTTTTATTTTTGTACCTGTCGAATTCTTGAAGTATTGCAGTTATATTTTCAGTTATTTTGGATAAATTAGCATTTATTTGGAATCCCGCACTTTCACTCTCACATGCATAAATATCTTGATTTTATTTGGTATGATTATTAATCTCTCTTATATCAAAGTCCACAGTTGAATTAAATAAATTTTTGAGCATAGAAGAATTGATCTTGTTATTTCCTTAAACCAAGTACATCTCTTCACATTAAAATGATTTCATTGCAAATTCGATACGATGCTACATAGTAGAAGTGGTTTCTTGAGCGAAAAGTTTCCCCTGCTATCCTATCATGCACATGGTCTAGAATTTTTGAAAATTGACAAAAGGACAAGCTCACCCCTACCCAGAATAAAAATCCCTTGCTCTACAGCCAATCCGAGCAAGTATCCCTAGCATAGGAAGAAAAAGAAAAGTCAAAGCAAATGAGAAAAAGAAAAATATCATTTTGTACCATCACAACAATATTTCAGCATTATCTCAGTTCCAAGCAAAAATACAAAAAAAAAAAAAAGAAGCAAAAAAGAGAAAGAGAAAAAGCAAAATGCAATAAAATCCCTTCCCTACCCCTTGAAAAGAAAAGAAGGGTGAATGAGCTTGAATCCCTGGAATTCTCAATTATTCGAAAACCGTGAGGTAAGCCCCATAACAGGTGGTTTGTGCCCAACCCGCTTGGCCTTGGGTAATTCCTAGCGTGGTGATATGTCTGTCACATTAGCGACCTTCTTTTGTATAGACCTATGTCGGCTTATGGATTAGCTAGCTCTTGATGACCCGACTTACATAGTAGTCTGGTACGGTTACATGCATATAAATCATGGTCAATGAACCCTTATTTGGTTAAGTCAAATTACTTGTATCAAATTTTCTTGCTCAAAATTGGTAAATGAACAATACAATTGCACACACATTTGTATTTGAGAGATTTTTGTATCATTATGATAAATCGAGATCGGCAATGAACTCACATATGCACATGAGGGTTCCTTATAAATCTATATTTGTCTTTGAGATAATTTAAAATATTTCTGCAACTCTTTTGGAATAGTTTTTTCTTCTTATTTCAGAACATCTGTTTAGTATAAAAACAATTACATACATTGTTTTCAAAAATCCCAAAATTCTTTCAAACAACATATTACAAAATCTAGTAAATAAAGTCAAGCTTATATATTATTATTTTTTGTTTATCTCAAAATCAAAAATCAATCATGCAATAAAACTAAAATATCAATTTCTTCTTTGGATTTCGCGATGATGGTATAAGTCTATACCTATAATTCTATGCCTAGCGCAAACCATTGTTCTAATTTTATTTTCCCATTCATTTTAATTTATAAAAAACATATGGCTTACATCATTATATTACACAATTGTGCTTTAACATGAACGAACACATTTTTTTCATTTCATTATGTCAACATTCAATTTTGCAATGATGGTATAGTTCCTAGGGACTTATTCAAAAAATTTATCACACTTAGGAATGTATGCCTAGAAAAAAATCATATTTCTTTAATATGTCATGCATAATATTTTTTATGAAAATCTGCAAACAAATCATCACCATCATCATTTTTCATCATCACAACCCAAAGTCTTAAGACAGTCTCTTAAGCACTCTTTTTCTTTTAACAATATTTCTATACTGGGATTAGCTTGACGACCTAGCGAGCGGCGACTCCATGAAATGGTCTATAACAACGACAATGTCCTTTGAAATTATTGTTAAAAGTCCCTTTTATTTTTCATTAAAATCACACCACAAAACAACCAATTTATTCACATCAGATTATTTCATTTACAATTTTATGCCATGACATAAAAATTATAATTTATTTCCAAACGACATAATTACATGAATCATCAATCACCAAAATTCAAAAATTAAAGCATCATACAACATATACACAAGTCATATCATAAAAAAAAAGACAATCTATATATATCATCAATCAAATATGTACATCATCTGGATTGGTATGCCACAATCAATACCCTGGCATACTCAATCCTCTCAAAAATCTATACAATCTCTGTGCAGTCTGTAGTTAGCTAGTCTCGAGAAGCCCTCGAGCTCTCCGCCTCATCTCCTCTCCCACCCTGGCATGGAGGAGGTGGTCCCATAGAGGTCCGTGTTGTGTCTCGGGTCCTCATTGTCGATCGTGAGGATGTCCTCGCCGATCCCATCCTGATTGGTTCAGCAATGTCGGCTGGCAGCTGTACCCTCTGGCCCTCTAGAACCAGCTGGAAGTATACCCCCTGGTAGAACACGGTCTACATCATAGACCACACTAGCTCCTCCATGCTCGCCCCTCCGCTCCGAGCCCTGAGCCATGTAGCCTCATCCTAAAGTGTCTGCACCCCGAAGGCGGGCAACCTCAGCCTGGAGAGCCGTCGTCTCGTTGCTCTCCCCTACCTCGACACCCTTGCCCTTATCGGGCGATGGTGGCCTCTCCCCCTACTGAGAAGGGAATCTCTCCTCCCTCCTCCCTATCTGCTATGGCCTCTATGGAGCCTATGCCATCCTCTAGCGTCTCTCCTATGGAGACCGTCGTTGCTCTCTCCCATCGTGACCCCACGCTACCTCAATAGTAGCCTAGCATCGCCTCCCCATCCGTTGCACCATGGCATGCATCAGACCCTATGCCCTCGTCATCCAAGGAGGGTGGATGCCTATGTACCAGGCATCGTATCCATCCACAACCCTAGCATCGTCACCATCCACTAGCTGGATGGGGGCATCATCCATGTCCTGACTCCAAAACTGTTGCATGTCTGGAGCCCCGCTCAGTGTGGTACTATCTCAGATAGTTCAAGAGTACTCATAATCCCTGAGAGAAGGGATCCCCTATTGTAGACCGAACTATCATAGAACTCGGTCATAGTGGTGGAGCTCTACCTCTCCTCGCTCCATCCTTAGCCACCAGACTAATGTGAGCCAGCTCCTTGGCCCACCCTAGGTGCTCTCTCCATGGCCTCCAGGTGATCTGGTCCGGGATGAGGTCATCTAGCAACCTCCGTGACATCGACAGATCTATCCGCCATTGTGACCCCCTCTATAACCACCAGTAGAAAACTTGGGGCCTCTCCCGGTCAACCCCTGTCGGTGGGAGCCCTACCGACCTCTGCACCGTGATGTGCTCCCAGCACCATACCTGTAGTAGTGATTTCAAGACCAGACATCGGCCTCCCTTGTATACGACCCCATACAGGATCCTATACAAGTGGCATAGCACAAAGCTACCCCATGCAAATCTGTATCCGTGGTCTCTCATGTCATAGACCACATCTGAGAGGAGCCAGGGTAATCTGCACCCGCTCTGGTGGCACAGTAGTAAGCCACCTACTACCCCTACCAAAACTCGAGTCAGCCTAGATGCCCCAGGCATCTACCTTAGAGACTCGATGTTCACTCCGCCCTTCTCCAGGGTGAAGCTCGGGTCTCCGCTCAGCCTCATCATCGCCTGGCCCTGATTGGCCATAGGAGTCATCAACCATCCCTGTATGGGGATCCTCATGATCCTCCATACGTCCTCTAGTGTGGGATCCATCTCCCCTATCGGTAACCAGAAGCAGGATGACCCCGGATACCACCTCTCTGCTAGGGCTATCAGTAGCCCCATGTCCGTCGGTACTTGTGGCATCTCTACCACATGCTGCAAACCGACCTGTGCTAGTCGGTCGCGCTCCACCTAGTCGAGCATGACTATGTCATCTCTTAGCCCCATGTATTTCCACTCCCGACTCTTTAGTAATCCCCTCTGCAAAACAAACAATAAAACAATAAAATTCATTAATAAACCAATCATTAAAATCAAATTAAAAATATTTTAAACAAGCTTAATTTCATAAAAATGATGATATCGTCCACTATTGGATGATATCGTCCTAAATTGGGCAAACTCATCCTTTGTAGGATGAAATTGTCTCCTATTTCGCAACTTGGGGATCACCCCTTGTTGGACGAGATCGCCCCTAGTTCGCCGATTTCGCCTTCAGACGAAATCGACGATCTAGAGACGATTTCGACGAAATAGGGACGATTTCATCTCGACATCGTCGATGGCCTAAAAATGGCCGTGATGCCCCAAACAGTCAAAATTTCAAACAAAAAATTGCACAAATTAAATCCAAACATAATTCACTAGGATTAGATCCTTACCCGTAGCCCGCGTCGGACCTCTGTCGATCGGTGCGTTGTCTCAACCATTTTTTTCTCTCTACAGAGCTCTAAAACCAATAAAAATGAATAGTAAAAATGAATTAGGGTTTTACCCTATTTTCTTAATTTTATTTTAAATCAACAATTTTTTTTTAATTTTGCTTTTTCGCGCTTTTACCTCAAACGTTCGATTTGGGTAAAAACACGGAGGGGGCACCATAGTCAGCAGTCGAATGATTCGACCAAGAATCATCGTCTAGAAAATTGAGTAAATTTTTGCTTTCTCGTAAAACGGGAAGAACTCGTCTTTAACGCATTTTCTTTAGAAAATTCGCTAAAGAGGGGGCAAAATGTAGCACCCTAAAATTGGCATAGTTAAACCTTAGTAAAAATATAAAAATTTGAATTTTAACCCCAAACCGCCCGTTAACCGCCTGTTACCCGCTTCCCTTGTTTTCCATGCCATTTTTAGGATTTGTTTTGATCGTTGGACGATATCGTCGTAGATCAGACGAAATCATCCCAGATCTGACGAATTCGTCTGGAACAGAACGTCCAGACGATTTCATCCCAAAACCAAATTTTCATAATTAGCTTCTATTTCAATAGCTTCTCTAACCTGGGCAGAAAGCGTGTCTGCACGGTTAGAGTCTCCCCCGTTGGAGATCTCCCAAATTGGGATGATCTCCAACCTCCTAACCTCTCCCTAATCCTATATAAACTGGGACTTTCTCAGTTTATCCCCCTGAACCCCCTAGCTGATGGATTTCCTTGCAAATTTAGTTCCTTGTGCCTTAGAACACCTTCATACTTTTGTTTACATTGCATATTTCAAGTTTTCTTGTAGGAATATTATTGTTCTTCAATCGGAGCAAGTCTGGATCGTCGTAGGCAATTCCAGACGATTTCGGACGATCCTGTCACAAATCGACGACGATCTCGTACGATTGGAGGCAATCTCGACTGTAGTCCTTATTGGGGGCAATCAGAGCCCAGAGTTTGCATTTTCTTGTCGTTTATCTGCATTTCTTTATGCATTAGCTTAGTTATTATATTTATGCATCCTGGAGTTCTTAAAAAATATAATTAGTTTTAAGAAAAAGGAATTGCAACTTTTAAAAAAATATGTGCTTAAAAATAATTCTCCCCCTTCTAAAAAAAAATAAGTGCCTTTTTAGAAAAAATGTAAAGTGGATAGGATTCAAATCGAGGTATCATCAAGTCTCAATCATTGCATGCTCACCAGCTTGGAAATCCTACTTGTCAAGTATTGAAAGGGTGTTTTTGGTCTATTAAACACATCTTTGACACTCATCCCCTACTTGACATGCTTGGTGCATGCCAGGTCAAACATTTCTTATGGGCACCTTGTGCTACAAGGTGTTGGTACATCTTCCTTAGGAGGCTTACACTAGTTCAACATATCTACCTTAGCTCACATGGACCAATGTCATCAGGAGGAGACTCATCACCGCCAGAGGGATTGTCAACCAAATTTTTGACCGTAAGTCTTTTCTGCCTCCAAGGGTTTCAATCCTTCTTTTTTATTTTTTGTAAATCAATAACATCATGACCTTACCATATTTATTGTCTATCTTGGAATAGAGTGGGATCAAAGGGTAGTATTCCCCATGTTACTTAATTTATTTTTCCATGTTGAACGAGGAGTTTGCATGGTTCTAGGTGAGTAATAGAATGTAATATATCTATAAGAAGGGCCATGAGGGAGGGTGGCTCTATGATTGATAGTTTTTTTGATCTTACATTAAATGTTTCAATGTTTTCCAACTAGGATCTTGTGATACTTAGGACCTTAGTCTATACTATTTAATCTATGCAGGGTTGACTAGGTGTTATCCTTGACTAGGAGAATGGTAATGGCGGTAGTTGTTGCATAGGAAGTTAAGTTCTTCAAGAAATAGAGTTTCAAAGCTATCAAGGTGAATGATTTGTTGATAGATTACATCACAATATTAATAGACAAGTATTTGAATTTCATCCCCCACATGATAGGGTGATATTTTATCAAACAATTTTGAAAGGCCCAATAATATATAGGTTGCACATTAATATTTTTTAAATCTAGAAGCTCTTGGACACACTCTTATGAGTTTCTTCGATGAATCTACTCATCCTCAACATTCTACTACTTTAACCACTCTAGATTTGATGGTCAATCCTTTGTAACTCCATCTACTCATATCTACGAGGGTCCCATAACTTAGTAGTTGTCTCCTCATAGGTTGAGAAATTTTTCATGACCTCCAAGTGGTAAGATGCATATTCTGAATCATCAACCTCCACACTGTGCATCTCTCTTCCTACATATTTATACAAGTACATAGACTCAATACAAGATGTGTAAATAGGAAGACTACAATATCGTTGATCTTTGATATCTAAGGGCTCAAAAGTGTAGCCAATCTACATCAAAGAGTTTAGGAAGACATGAAGATTTGAATCTACATTGTCCATATTTATCCATGGATCTAGAGTTTGATATTGATAGCCATGGATGATTTCTTTTTAACATGTCATCCACTTTCATGCAATAGCCATTACCTACATTTACCAAACAAGTATAAGGGTATGTCATTGGATGGAAACGATTATCTCTTATATCAAATATCATGCACTCTCCTAGTGGTGGATTGGATCTGTCCTAGAAAAAGGGTTCTCATTACCCATTTGAATCAAAATTGACCTCGAGTAAGATGATACTACCTTATAACCAATAGGCTTTGATATCGTTGATAGAATTTTTTTGTGAATTTATTCATTGATGTGAGATCCTATTTAATACATGACTTGGCATTACAAACAAGAAGATTGATACTCATGAGGAGATCATTACATGCAATAAATTCAATATAATCGAGGAAATCATTAAAAATGATACTCCATCTAGAATGCATGACTTAATTACTATAATTATCGAATAATATAATAAATTATCCTAACATTGATGCATTTAATAATGGGAGGGGTAGGGTGCTTGGATGGTTGAATGGATTTTGTTTAAACAATCAATGCTCTATATGTTTATTATGCATTTTTTATTATAAAAAGTCTAGTAGACTATGTGGCTAGAGGATAGTGCATGAAGGCATTATGCCATCTTGAGGACTTGGATTCGTATCCCTACCTCACCATTTTGAGAGGGTTATTAAGTTGTTTTATAGGATTATTGAATTAGAGATCGATGTGGCACCTAGGTTGACACCATCCAATTATTTTGCTATATAGAATTTAGAACAATCTACATCAGAGATTTTTTTATTCTTTCTATGTTTTTTCTATATCAAATGGAAAGAAAATATGGAAAAACATGAGTCATATTTATATAGATATTATCCCAATTAATAATATATGTGAAGGATAGGTGGTAGTTTTGCATTTGATAGATTTTTGATACATGGAAACTTCTAATGTTTTAAGGTAAATTTTAAAAATTTGAATAAACTTTTTGTGGGTTTGTTAATGCATGGAGGGGGAAAATTTTAGAAGCCATAAATTTTGTATAGAAAAGTATTTGGAATGATTTTCTAAAATTGCTTGATAATTTAAGCTCTTTGTAATGGTTGCATCTATTTTATTTTGCTTTTCTATTAAAATAGAATAATTTTATTGGAGCATCATGGACTATATATGTTGTATTTGACATAATCAATAAGAATACTTAACCAATATGTTGCATTTGAGTGGTTGGGTGAGCATCTTGTAGTAGCACTTTGTACCTTAAGGAGGAATTGAAAATATTCTAAATGGTTATGGAGGCTCACATCCTTGAAAATTTGACAATATCCTAGGTAATGCAAGAGTATTAGAGGGTTAGATATTCTCCCACACAATAAAGCATTATTATAGGGGGAGATGATGACATAATTAGTCTATTCTTTCCTTGGACCCAAGCTTATATTGTGGGAGGGTGATAGAATATGGTAATTTGACCTTACAAGTTCAATAGATGATGATGTAATCCTATGGGTAACCATGATGTAAGCATATGGACACTGATGATGTAATCGTATGGATAACCTTGAAGTAATACTACATACAATCTTGATATTTGCACCCTTAGCAAGATTGGTTAAACCACATGTATGATTAACCTGAACTAAACCTTTATTAAGTTTTTAGTAATTTTTTTACCCTAAACCTTACATCGATCTAGGTTAATATAATATGTAATTTTAATTTGGAGATTAGGTACAACTAATATAAGTACCTTCAATTAATGATTTCCTGTATTAGTTCTTACTTTTGTGTGATGTAACAATTATGAGGGTGCTTATAGGCACCCACTCTTCTTCCTATTTTAATATATATCATTCTCTTTCATCCATTTGATATTGTATTTTGCTTCTCTATTATCTCATATATGACTTGTGGTGAATGTTATTATTCCTTCAATTCCTAGAAATTATTATGAAATCTAGGTTATTTTTAAATGTGGTGAAGGGATGAGAAAGTACAAAGCACAAATTCAAATATAGAGGGTGTTCAAGGTGTGAAGGAATATGGGGATGGAAATTTTAAATCAAATGAGGTGAATAAGGTCATGGTTAATTCAAGTAAATCATCGTAATTTTCCTCAAGTAGCATAAAATATTCTCCTTTAAATAAAAGTGAAAGTATCAATTGCACTTTAGAGTTTTAAGGGCAGCATAATAAAGATATACACATGGATGATATCCATGGAATTTAGGGTTCCCATGGTATCATAAGAAAGTAATTACTATGGAGGATCATCGTTGCACTTAAGGATTTTCATGGAAATGCTTCAATAATATCCTTCATTAATAATATGTTATTTAAATACATAAGGTATGCTCAATATGGTATAACAACTTGCAATACAAAAAAAAACTGCTTTTAAGAGCCCATAATTAATAGTTAACACATGGACCATATGTTGAGTGGTTGTAACCACTCAACTTATTATGATGCTAACAAACTATGATGATAATAATATACTAGAAATTTTATCTTATTACATCATAGTTTAGAGTTTCTTGGAGATAAAATCTCAAAATACCTCAAACTTAACACATGCAAGTGACTTGGTGAAGATGTATGCACGTTGTTCCTAAGAAGGGAAACATTTGAGTTAAATATTGTGTTTTTGAACATGTTTGCATGTGATGTGGCATTGAACCTAACTATGTTTGATAAAATTATGGAACATTTGATTATGAACAATTTTTAAAATACCTTGATTGTCATAGTATATATTTGGTTTAATTTGTGGTACTCTCATCTTCTAACATATATTTCAACCATATTGCCTTAAAAAAAACTCCTTCTACAATATGATATTCTACTTATATGGATGATTGATCAAATATTTATTGTTTCTTACTTCCCCATAATATAGATCTATATTTTAAAAATAATATTAACTAGAAAAGTGGATCTTTGATCATCAATACATCCTACATAATTTTCATTTATGTAGTTAGTTATGAAGAACTAATCACTCCTCTTATACTCGAGACCATACTCAATCATACAATATACATACCTTAATACCCACTTTGTTTCCTTCTAATGAGAAATATTTTGTTCTTATATGATTCATAAGAGGTAATTTACTATAAATTTGATATATTGCCCAGTGTATGTTAGGTAAATCAAAATTCCAACAACTTGTCGATAGAGAGTAGCATTCACTAGTGGATAGGAGTCAAATCATGAGAATTGTAGCCCTTGTTCCATAGGAGTCATTAGGATCTTACAATAATTAATGTGATATTTTAAAAAAATGTCTTGGTATATTTTATTTGTAAGAAAAATATGTAGTGATGTGTCTACCACACCTCGAATCCTAGGCAATGTGTAAAAATCCAAGATTGATCATGTCAAAAGAGATTTTTAAGTCATAATATATTTTAAGAATTATTTTATTAGAACTACATATGATGACTTAATTATATACATTTACAATGATGATCACATCCCCCCTTGATATTTGTAGTATAAATTTGGATCATATGGACTTATCTTGAAACCATGATTTTCAAAATGTAAATCTACTTTTATATACCATATTCAAGGAGTTTGATTGATACCATAAATAGATTTAATCAATTTACGCACCTTTGTTTCTAATACTAATATGATAAATCCCTCTAGTTGATTCATGTAGACTTATTACTTTAGGTATCCATTTAGGAAGTCCCTTTTAATGTACATCTGATGAATTCTCCATATGAACTTCATAGTCAATTTCCTCCCTTTGCACATAGCCCTTCGCAAAAAGTTACACCTTGTATTTATAAATACTACCATCTAATATATATTTGTTCTTGAAAATCCTTTTGAATCCAATGGTATTCTTCCCTAGTGGGATATCAACAAGCATACAAGTCTTTTTATTCATAATTTCAATATTGATAGCATCATTCCATGGTATAGAATGAAGAAGCTTCTTGAGTTATGTATGATTCAAAATTTTGTATGATAGTACTCATCAGGTCTACATTTACCTCCTCATGAGCCATTCTACATGTTCTTGATCCTATGGTAGATTTATTTGTGAGGTAGATTTGTTTGGAATATTCCCCAAGCTTTTTGAATTATTAAAAGGCTTCAACCTTTTTATGTAAGAAGAATACACACATTTTGTGAGTATGACCATAAAAAAAAGGTGAAAATATCAAAAGCCATTATAGCTTGGGGACATGGGTCTACAAATATTAGTATAAACCAAATCAATAGGTCCTTTAGCTCAATATTCTAAAGAACCAAATGGAGCTTGATGTTGCTTTGTAGTTAAGAAATAAGGACAAAATTTAGTATATTTCTTTAAGGAAGGAAGACCTCGAACTATGTGCTTCTTTTGAAATGTAATAAGATGGCCAAAACTTAAATAATGATATCATCGATTCCAAAGTGAATCAAAAAATTTAGATTTGATAATTATTGTTTGATTATCATGATGTATTGTTTGAAGTTCAAATATTGATCATATTCATGTACCATAAGCAATAATCTTAGATTTTTTAACCTTTTCAGAATTAGACATACCTTGGAGTCCTATCATTCGTAAAACTCAACCTTTGAATTACGGCCGAGTAATTGGTTGACAAAAATCATATTCTTTGTGATTCTTGAAATTTACAAGACTTATGTTATCTTGCATGTGTGTGACACAAACCATAAATTAACATCACCTATGTTTTTGATATCATAGGATGTGTCATCACCTAGGGAGACTTGACCTATATAATTGGAATAGTCTAGAGTCTAGAACCAATATTTTCAACCAATCATATATTTGGTTACTCTAGAATGAACATACCAAATATCTTTAGGATGACTTGGTTTAACATGAGCAACATATGCATACTCTTATTTTCCTGAGTTATCATACTCTTCTTCTCTTCAGTGGTCATCCTCTTCTTCTCTTAAGTGGTCATACTTTTCTTATATTAAGCGGTCATATTTGACAACATTACAATGTTGTTGATGTATAGTATTACTTTTTCAATTTGAATTTATCTTGTCATTTGATGAATTCTTCTATTGTAAAATATTTTTTAAAGAATGTATTCATTTCTAAAAGAATTGTGCCAACATTCCTTCAATTTGTGACCATTTTTTTCCATAAAATGCACATCTTTTACATGTGAAAATTATTTTCTTGATGTTAGAAGTGTTAATGGCGTCATTTACTTCTTGTTTTACTGGTTATTTTTTCTTTTTATTTGAAATAAGAACATGATCCTCATATTTTGATGTATGGGAGGATTCAATTTTTTAAAGTAGATTTATCAAATTTTTAAAATTGGTGTTTGCTCAATGACATTCAGGGTTGTCACAAACACATTATTATTTGAGGGAAGAGATATTAAAATAATAGAAACAAGTGTGCCATCAAAAATAATTTCTTACAAGGGTTGTAGTCATGCATGCAACTTTACAAATCATTTCAGGAATAACTCAAGTTTTTCGCTATACTTCATTTTTAGACAATGAAATTTAATTTGAAGAAATAAGAATTAGTTCTTGTTCTTTATCTAAAATATTATCTAGACCTTTTATAATGTGTTTTTATATGTGTTTGAGTTATGAATGAATGGTTGAACTTGATCAGAGACACTAAACATTATGATAAATTGAATTTTTCTATCAAATTTGTCAAACTTTATTTGTTCATCATCATCTGTGTAAAGATGTTTGATGGACCTATTTGCAACTTTACATACTTACTCAAACTTAAATTTTTTTTTGAGCTTATTTTCCTAAGCAAATTAATTATTCCCTCACAATATCTAGGATTTGGGTAGTAGAAATTTTGGTGTACTACTAGCCATATTCAATATTCATAAATATAGAAAATTTCAATTCCAATAGATCGGTCTAAAAAATAAACTCTCAACATGTATATATAATCCTATACTCAGAAAAATAATAAGTGTCTCAAATTACAAGAAATCAACAATGTCTTGCTAAGCAAAATAATATGATTTTGAAATCAAGTTCCTGTCAAATCTCATTCAAATAAGAGAATATTCTAGTAAAATATTTTTTTCTTCATAAATATTTGTGTGATGGTGAAGCACTCTACCATATTATTTCACACTAACAAATTAACTTTAAATTTTCTAAAATATAAATCAATGTCCTTCCACCATATATGTGGGATTAATGTGTTGTTACCTTCAACTAGAAAATGCACCAAGGCAATAGGATGATGTTAGTTGACTATGTTTATGGCTAATATCCATCATTAAAATAAAATCTGATCGTTAAGGGTAGGAATATTATTTATTTTCAATGGTTTTTATCATCCCAATCAAACAACTAACACTCATATGCAATAGATTTTTAAAAAATCCTAATTGGTAAAACAAATGTGTCTGGAGTAGATCTAATAATTTATCAAAATTAGACTGCTATTAGTGATGAAAATATGATACCAAACTATATATCAAACTAAATAATGTCAAACATCTTTGCAATTCACCTCATTGTTGTATGTCCATTGATAATTAAATGACCTATGTAGGTGAGTTCATTATCCAGTTGGTAGACTATTGAGTGGTGTTTTCATGCTCATATGCATGCATCTTGTTGTGTTGGTGTTAGCTTTGATAATATCCCACATGGCCTATATGCTCTCCAAGGATGATAAAAGGTCATATCCTATCTAAATACCTCATCCTTGTTTGGCCTATTATTATGGAGAAATTGAAGATCTGCTCATATAATAAGATTTTTTATTTTTTATTTTCCTCTTCAAAGGTATTTTCAGAGGGAATTTTGACCACTTAAATAATGTGCTTTTAAGCTCTCATTTGTTGGGTACTTGGATCCAAGTGGGATTTTGAATCATTGGATTCAGTCAATTCTCTAGCGTGTGTTGAATTTTAATCATATTTAGTGGCATCTCTAGGTGATTTATCTCTCCATGTTTCCAAAGCCCATTGGTCATCTAATTGGAATAACGTGCCATAAAATTTGGAAGACAAGCAACATATTCCATTATGTCAGCATGGTTGATTTATGTAGTTGTATTTATTGAAATTAGATAATATAGAGTAAGGATATTTCAATAAAATCACCTTTGAATTTTATGTTCTTGATGTTGATGACAATGTTGTGGATAGAAAATTATTGAATGGCTCTTGAGAAACTCTTCTTACTAAGGTAAACTGTACAAAAATATTAGAATGTTGGGTCCTAAATATTTGGGAGTTGAGCTAGACCTTGATGCTAAGATCCTAGTAGTGTCTCTTGTAATAGGGATTCAGATCTTGAGCTTTGATTGCATTCATATGTAGAGTTATCAATGGAGTTCTTGGGAGCTCCTCCATGTTGAAGCAAGATGAGAGTCTGGTGCTCTTCCTATCAAAGGTATCAACACCCAAAGGATAAAAAGAAGAGTTGAATCTACCTATAACTTTTTGCTCTAATACCACTAATGGAAAATGGTTCTTAGATTCCCTTCACTGAATAGAGGTCATTAACTAACATAAGGTATTCAAATATGGCACAACAACTTGTAATGGGATAATAACTACCTAAAAAAAATTATAAGTAATAGTTAACACATGAACCCTACACTGAGTGGTTACAACCACTCAACTTATTATGATACTAACAAACTATGATGATAATAATTTCATATCAAGTTTTTAGGGTACCATAAACAAAAAAATGTTTATGAGGCTATTTCTTTCATTTCAAATTGTTTAGGGAAACATAAATATTTAAAAGATAAGTGTAAGTAGGAGCAATATGGAAAATATAATATATTAATTAAGATGATAATATTGGGAGGGATGAAAAAAAAGAGGAAGGACATAAAAAAATTAAGAAAGAGAAAAACAAACTCAAAGGGATATTGATTTGGGAAGACAAATAAAAATATCACAAGTCTTAACAAGAACTAGGGCTAAGCCAACTAATAAATAAAAAGTGATGATGAAAATGATATAATAAAATATTAGGAGTATGAAATAGAACCATACAAATATCATTAAGTAATTAATAGGTTTTTATAGTCCCAAGTTTATTTTAATACAAGAAACAAATGTAATTAGTGAGGAATGTAAAGATGCTTTTAAAAGGATTTTCAATAAGGGTGGTTGTCTAGAAATTTCTTCTATAGAAGCTTCATGCAATATTACAACAATATGGAACAAATGCAAATGGGAAAAATAATGATTAGAAGCAAAAAGTGATTGGGTTGCTAGACTATTTTATTTGAAAGAGAAAAACATCAAATTTAGGATTATAAATATATATTATCTAACTATACTTACTCCTTGTGAAATATTTTGGAAGTACCTTAGCATACTTTTCAAACACAATGATGATTCATAGTTGTGATCTATGGGCTCTTGGGAAAGACTTCAACAAAGTCCTATCTCCTTTAGAAAAGAAGGGTGGTACTGCAAGATGGTCTAAATAAATGTAAGGTTTTGCTTCATTTGTCAATTCAAACTACCTTTAAGATGTTAATTCTTCAAGTTTTTAATGTACATGGGATAATAGATATAGTGAAAAAATTATAGCAAAAATATTGGATAGATTATTTTTATCCAACACATGGTTGCAAATAGAGTATACAATATTTTCGGATATTTTATTTAAAGTAGGATCAAATCATAGACCCATTCTTATTTACTTGTGATTTATCCAATAATGGTCATCCAAATTCATTTTTCTTCCAGTCTATGTACCTCCAAGAGCCTAATTTCTTTTATATAGTAATGGAATGGTGGAATGAAGCAAATGTATATATATATCTTTGTTTAAAATATGAAATATTTAAATAATAATATGAATATTTGGAATGCCAAATTTTTGGTGGCATTTTTAAAGAAAATAAAGAAACTAAAACCAATCTCAAAAATTTACAAGAGTTAAAAGAAATCAATGGAATGGAATGGGATTCTTGTGTGAAAGAAAAAAAATACTTTCTTATTATTATAATGTACTGAAAAAGGAGTCATATTGATTCCAAAAATCTAGGAAGAAATGGCTCAAGGAGATATAAATAAAAAAGAAAAAAAATCATGTTACAGAAAAAATATTTTTTCTTTTCATCACACGAAAAATATTTTAGCTCCAAATAGAAGAATAATGAGGAAGAAGAAGATATAAGGAAACAAGCAATTAGTGAATTCAATTTTTTTTTATCAAAGAATAGGCAAGATAAGATTTTTCAAAATATTTCATAAATTATCACATAAAGACAAGACTAAAAGCTTGATGAAGAATATATATTTGGAGGATCTACATCAAATACTTTTATCTTTCTATCCTAACAAGGCACCTGACCTTGATGGATTTCATAGAATTTTCTTTCAAACATATTGAGATTTATTAAAGAGTGGTATGTTGGTTGTGGTTGAAGAGGCCTAGAAAAGGGAGGCTACAATAAGAGAGAACAATATCACTTTTATAACATTAGTTCCTAATAAATACAAGATTAAATATTTTGATAATTTTCATCCAATAATCCTTTGTAATATGATTTCTAAGATCATTTTGAAAACTATGGCAAATAGGTTGAAAGGTATTCTAGATTATGTCCTTAGAGGAGCAAGGTGGTTTTGTTCATGGTAAAAAAATTCTTGATGATGTAATCATTGCAAAAGATACCATAAATTATATCAATTCCATGAAAAACAAGTATGCTTGTGAAACTAGATATGAACAAAGCATATGATAGGGTTTATTGGAGATTTCTAAATGATATTATGAAATTTTTAGTTTTGACTACAATTGGTGTGAATGGATTAAAAGTTGTTATAGCACTACAAAATGTTCTATTTTGATTAATGGTTCTACTATTGATTACTTTAATATATCTTGAGGGCTCTTCCAAGGTGATCCACTGTATCCTTATTAATATATTATTCTTGTGGATGCATTAGGGAAAGATTTATCAAAGGAAAAAAGGGATAGAAAATAAACATTATTCTGGTTACAAAAAATGATCTCTTTGAATCTCATCTCCAATTTGGTGAAGATACTTTTGTTTGGGGTCCATCCCTTAGTCAGTGAGGCCATGGATTTTATATCAAAATTATAATTATATGAGATGATTGTTGGATATTTCATTAACAATATAAAATCTAGGATTGTTTTCTTAACATTACCCTCAATTTTCAATGAATTATTATGGATAATTTAAGGTCTAAAATTGAAAATATTTCATTGATGCACTTGTGTATTCCTTTGTATTACAAAGGAATAAAAAGAAGCTTTGAGTCTCTTGTTTGGATAGAATGAAAGCCTTTTTATAGGTTGGAAAGGTACATTATTAACCATGGTAGGAAGGTTACAATTCATAAATACTAGATTATAATCCATACCTATTTATATGATATCTCTTTCAAGATTTCAGAGGCGAAGGTATGAGTAAGTACAAAGCATAAGTTCAAATATAGAGGTTTTTCAAGGTGTGAAGGAATATGGGGATGAAAATTTTAAATATAATGAGGTGAATAAGGTCAATGTTAATTCAAGTAAACCATATTTATTTTCCTCAAGTAGCATAAAATATTCTCCTTTCAATAAAAGTGAAAGTATCAATTGCACTTTAGAGTTTTAAGGGCAACATAATAAATATATACATATGGATGATATCCATGGAAATTTAGGGTTCCCATGGTAGCATAAGAAATTAATTACTATGGAGGATCATAGTTGCACTTTAATATTTTCATGTAAATGCTTCAATAATCTCCTTCATTAATAATATGTTATTTAAATACATAAGGTATGCTCAATATGGCATAACAACTTGCAATACAATAAAAAACTGCTTTTAAGAGCCCATAATTAATAGTTAACACATGGACCATATGTTGAGTGGTTGTAACCACTCAACTTATTATGATGCTAACAAACTATGATGATAATAATATGCTAGAAATTTTATCTTATTACATTATAGTTTAGAGTTTCTTGGGGATGAAATCTCAAAATACCTCAAAATTAACACATGCAAGTGACTTGGTGAAGATGTTTGCACGTTGTTCCTAAGCAGGAAAAATTTAAATTAAATATTGTGTTGTTGAACATGTTTGCATGTGAAGTGGCATTGAACCTCACTATGTTTGATACACTTATGGAACATTGGATTATCAACAATTTTTAAAATACCTTTATTGTCATAGTATATGGTTGGTTTAATTTATGCTACTCTCATCTTGCTAACATATATTTCAACCATATTACCTTGCAAATAAATCCTCCTACAACATGATATTCTATTTGTATGGATGATTGAGAAAATTTTTGTTGTTTCTTACTTCCCCATAATATAGGTCTAGATTTTAAAAATAATATTAGCTAGAAGTGGATCTTTGATCATCAATACATCCTACATAATTTTCATTTCTGTAGTTAGTTAATAAGAACTAATCACTCCTCTTATACTCGATACCATACTCAATAATACAATATATATACCTTAATAACCACTTTTTTTCCTTCTAATGCAAAATATTTGGTTCTTATATGATTCATAAGAGGTAATTTACTATAAATTTGATATATTTCCTAGTGTATGTTAGGTAAATCAAACTTCCAAAAACTTGTCGATACAGAGTAGCATTCGCTAGTGGAGATGAGTCAAATCATGAGAGTTGTAGCCCTTGTTCCATAGGATTCATTAGGAGCTTACAATAATTTATGTGATACTTTTAAAAAATGTCTTGGTATATTTTATTTGTAATAAAAATATACAGTGACGTGTCTACCGCACCTCGAATCCTAGGCAATGTGCAATAATCCAATATTGATCATGTCAAAAGAGTTTTTCATGTCATCATCTATTTTAAGAATCATTTTATTAGAACTACATATGATGAATTAATTATCTACATATACAATGATGATCACAACATCCCCCCTTGATCTTTGTCGTACAAATATGGATCATATGGACTTATCTTGAAACCTTGATTTTCAAACTATTCATCTACTTTTATATACCATATTCAAGGAGCTTATTTGATACGATAAATAGATTTAATCAAGTTACACAATTTTTTTTCTTATTCTAATATGACAAATCCCTCTAGTTGATTCATGTAGACTTCTTCCTTTAGGTATCCATTGAGGAAGTCCCTTTTGATGTACATCTGATGTATTCTCCATATGAACTACATAGCTAGAGCAAAGATCATTAAAATGGTTTTTATTTTAGCTATAGGTGCAAATTTTCCTTCATAGACAATTTCCTCCCTTTGCACATAGTCCTTCACAACAAGTTACACCTTGTATTTATCAATACTACCATATAACTTATATTTGTTATTGAAAATACATTTGCTTCCAATGGTATTTTTCCCTGGTGGGATATCAACAAGCATTCAAGTCTTGTTCTTCATAATATTCAATGTTCATAGCATCATTCCATGGTATACAATGAAGAAGCTTCTTGAATTATGGATGATTCAAAATTTTGTGTGATAGTACTCATCAGGTCTACATTTACCTCCTCATGAGCCATGCTACATGTTATTGGTCCTATGATAGATTTATTTTGAACATTACCCAAGATTTTTGAAGTATTAAAAGGCTTCATACTTTTTATGTAAGAAAAATACCCACATTTTGTGAGTATGATCATCAAAAAAGAGTTGAAAATATCAAAAGCCATTATAGCTTGGGGACATGGGTCTACAAATATTAGTATAAACCAAATCAAGAGGTCCTTTACCTCAATATTCTAAAGAGTCAAATGGAGCTTGATTTTGCTTTGTAGTTAAGCAACAAGGAAAATTTTTAGTATATTTATTTAAGGAAGACCTCAGACTATGTGCTCCTTTTGAAATGTAATAATATGGCCAAAAATTAAATAACCATATCATTGATTCTAGAGTTATGTAAAAAATCTATATTTGGTGATTATTGTTTGATTATAATGATGTATTGTTTGAAGTTCAAATATTGATCCTATTTTTGTACCATGTGCAATAATCTTAGATTTTCTAGCATTTTCAGAATTAGACATACCTTGGAGTCCTATCATTCGTCAAACTCAAACATCGTATTATGGTCGAGTAGTTGGTTGACAAAGAGCATATTCTTTGTGATTCTTGAAATTTACAAGACTTATTTTATCTTGCATGTGTGTGACACAAGCCATAAATTAACATCACCTATTTTTTTGATATCATAGGATGTGTCATCACCTAGGGAGACTTGACCTATATAATTGAAATATTCTAGGGTGTAGAACCCATATTTTCAACCAATCATATATTTGGTTGCTCTAGAATTAACATACCAAATAATTTTAGGATGACTTGGTTTAACATGAGCAACATATTCATACTCTTATTTTCCTGAGTGATCATATTCTTCTTCTCTTTAGTGGTCATCCTCTTCTTGTATTTTTTTTAAGTGAAAAACCCCTTGCGGGGCTGCCTTGGTCTGAGAGACCACGAACAGGGGGTTCTACACCATCAAAGTCACTCTGCAGTCGCACCCAGCCCTGCCTGCACCAACATTATCAATTGGATTTTGGGTACCCAATTTAGATTTTTGGTAGGGTGGAGATTCGAACCTGGGACCTCCCTTGGAGGATTGCCATCTCCTCTCAAACTCACCTACAACACCTGGGTAAAATTAATTTATAGTGGAAAACACCCCTTTGGGGGTGCCACTTTCAACAGGTTGGACATAGGAGGAATGGAGCCTTGTCGGCCTCTACTAGCACATAGGACATTCCTAACTATACCATATATCTGTAGGATGGAGACAAGGGGAATGGAACCTGGGTCAGCCTCTACCAGCACCAAGGGCATTTACCATTGCACCACAACAAGCGGATATCCTCTTCTTGTCTTAAGTGATCATAATCTTCTTCTATTAAATGGTCATATTTAACAAAATTACCATGTTTTTGATTTATTGTATTCCTTTTTCAATTTGAATTTATCTTGTCAATTGATGAATTTTTCTATTGTGAAATATTTGTTAAAGAAGAGTATTCATTTCTAAAATAATTGTGCCAATATTCCTTCAATTTTTGACCATTGCTTTTCATAAAATGCACATCTTTTACATGTGAAAATTGTTTTGTTAATGTTGGAAGTGTTAATGAGGTTATTTACTTCTCATTTTATTGGTTATTTTCTCTTTTGATTTGAAAGAAGAGCATGATCCTCATATTTTGATATATTAGAGGATTCCATTTTTTAAAGTAGATTTATCAAATTTTTACAAGCTAGTGTTTGATCAATGATATTCAGGGTTGTCACAAACACATTATTATTTGAGGGAAGAGATATTAAAATAATAGAAACAAGTGTGCCATCAAAATTTATTTCTCCCAAGGGTTGTAGTGATGCATGCAACTTTACAACTCATTTCAGGAATAACTCAAGTTTTTTGCGATACTTCATTTTTAGACAATAAAATTTACTTTGAGGAAACAAGAATTAGTTATTGTTCTTTATCTCAAATATTATCCAGAGCTTGTCTCATGTATTTTTCTATGTTATTGAGTTATGAATAAATGGTTGAACTGAACAAAGATACTAAACATTATGATAAATTGATTCTTTCTATCAACTTTGTCAAACTTTATTTATTCATCATAATCTATGTCAATATGGTTGATGGACCTACTTACAACTTCATATACTTACTCAAACTTAAATTTATTTTTGAGATTATTTTCCCAAGAAAATTAATTATCCCCTCACAATAGCTAGGAGTTGGGTAGTAGAAATTTTGGTGTACTACTAGCCATGTTCAATATTCATAAAACTGTAAAATTTCAATTCCACTAGCTCTGTCTCAAAAATAACTTCTGAAAAAGTATATATAATCCTATACTCACAAAAATAAGTGTCTCAAATTACAAGAAATCAAAAATGTCTTGCCAAGAAAAATAATATGAGTTTAAAATCAAGTTCCTGTCAAATCTCATTCAAATAAGAGAATATTCTAGTAAAATATTTTTTTCTTCATAAATATTTGTGTTCTGGTGAAGCACTCTACCATATTATTTCAAACTAACAAATTAAATTTAAAAATTTTTAAAGATAAATCAATGTTCTTCCACCATATATGTGGGATTAATGTATTGTTACCTTCAACTAGCAAATGCACCAAGCCAATAGTATGATGTTAGTTGACTAAGTTCATGGCTAATATCCATCATTGAAATAAAATATGATGGCTAAGGGTAGGAATATTCTTTATTGTTTATCTATCATCCCAATCAAATGACTAACACTTGTATGCAATAGATTTTTCAAAATCCTAATTGGTAAAACAAATGTCTATGCAGTATATCTAATAATTAATCAAAATTAGACTGGTATTAGTGATGAAAATAGGGGACAAAACTATATATCAAACTAAATGATGTCAAACATCTTTGCAATTCACCTCATTTTTGCATGTGCATCGATACGTCAATGACCTATGTAGGTGAGTTCATTATCCAATTGGTACACTATTGAGTGGTGTATTTTTCCCACATGGCCTCTAGGCTCTCAATGGATGATAAAATTCCATATCCTATCGAAACACCTCATCCTTATTTGGTCTATTATTGTGGAAAATTTGAAGATCTACTCATATAATAAGATTTTTTATTTTTTATTTTCCTCTTCAAAGGCATTTTCTAGAGGGAATTTTGACCACTTAAATCATGTGCTTTTGAGTTCTCATTTTTGGGTACTTGTATCCAAGTGGGAATTTGAATCATTTAATTCAGTCAATTCTTCTAGTGTGTGTTGAATTTCAATCATAATTAGTGGCATCTCTAGGTGATTTATCTCTCCATGTTTGCAAAGCCCATTGGTCATATAATTGGAATAACTTGCCATAAAATTTGGAATACAAGCAACAAATTCCATTATGTCAGCATGGTTGATTTATGTGGTTGGATTTATTGAAATTATATAATATAGAGTAAGGATATTTTAATAAAATCACCTTTCAATTTTATGTTCTTGATGTTGATGACAATGTTGTGGATAGAAAATTATTGAATGGCTCTTGAGAAACTCTTCTTATTAAGGTAAAATTTACAAAAATATTAGAATGTTGGGTCCTAAAGATTTGAGAGTTGAGATAGGCCTTGATGATAAGCTCCTATTAGTGTCTCTTGTAATAGGGCTTCAGATATTGAGCTTTGATTACATTCACATGTAGATTTATTATTGAAGTGCTTTGGAGATTCTCCATGTTGAAGCAAGAGAAGAGCTTGGTGCTCTTCCTATCAAAGGTATCAATATCCAATGGATAAAAAGGAGATTTGAATCTACCTATAACATTTTTCTCGAATACCACTCATGAAAATGGTTCTTAGATTCCCTTCATTGAATAGAGGTTATTTAATAACATAAGGTATTCAAACATGACATAACAACTTGTAATGGGATAATAACTACCTACAAAAAATCATAACTAATAGTCAACACATGAACCCTACATTGAGTGGTTACATCCACTCAACTTATTATGATACTAACAAACTACAATGATAATAATTTTATATCAATTTTTTAGGGTACCATAAATAAAAGTGTTTTTGAGGCTATTCCTTGCATTTCAAATTTTTTAGGGAAACATAAATATTTAGGAGCAATATGGAAAAATATAATATATTAATTAAGATGAAGTTATTGGGAGGAATGGAAAAAAGAGAGGAAGGACATCAAAGAATTAGAAAATAGACAAACAAACTCAAAGGGATATTGATTTGCAAAGCCAAATAAAAATATCACAAGTGTTAACAAAAACTAGGGCTAATCCCACTAATAAAGAAAAAGTGATGATAAAAATGATATAATAAAATATTATGAGTATGAATAAGACCCATACAAATATCATTAAGGAATTAATAGGTTTTTATAGTGATAAGTTTATTTTAATACAAGAAACAAAAGTAATTAGTGAGGAATTTAAATATGCTTTTAAAAGGATTTTCAATATGGGTGATTGTCTAGCAATTTCTTCTATAGAAGATTCATGCAGTATTACAACAATATGGGACAAATGCAAATGGGACAAATAATTATTAGAAGCAAAAAATTAATTTGGTTGCTAGACTATTTTGTTTGAAAAAGAAAAACATCAAAGTTAGGATTATAAATATATATTCTCTAACTATACTTACTCCTTGTGAAATATTTTAGAAGTAACTTAGAATATTTTTAAAACACAATGATGATTCATAGTTGTGATGTATGGGCCCTTGGGAAAGACTTCAACAAAGTCCTATCTCCTTTCAAAAAGAAGGGTGGTACTCCAATATGGTCTAAATAAATGTATGGTTTTGCTTCATTTGTCAATTCAAACTACCTTTGAGATGTTAGATCTTCAAGTTTTCATTGTACATGGGATAATAGATATAGTGAAAACAAATCATAGCAAAAATATTGGATAGATTATTTTTATCCAACGCATGGTTGCAAATAGAGTATACAATCTTTTCAGATATTTTATTTCAAGTAGGATCAAATCATAGACCCATTCTTTTTTTACTTGTGATTTATCCAATAATGGTCATCCAAATTCATTTTGCTTCTAGTCTATGTACCTCCAAGAGCCTAATTTCTTTTATATAGTAATGTAATGGTGGAATGAAGCAAAATTTGAAGGATTATATATATATATATATATATATATATATATATATATATATGTTTAAAACATGAAATATTTAAATAATAATATGAATATTTGGAATGCCAAATTTTTGGTAGCATTTTTAAATAAAATAAAGAAACTAAAACCAATCTAAAAAATTTACAAGAGTTAAAAGAAATCAATGGAATGGAATGAGATTCTTGTGTGAAAGAAAAAAATACTTTCTTATTATCATAATGTATTGAAAAAGGAGTCATATTGATTCTAAAAATATAGGAAGAAATATCTCAAGGAGATATAAAAGAAAAGACTCATGTTATAGAAGAAACATTTTTTATTTTCATCACACCAAAAATATTTTAGCTCAAAATTGAATAATAATAAGGAAGAAGAAGATATAAGGAAACAAGCAATTAGTGAATTCAAAAATGTTTTATCAAAGACTAGGAAAGATAAAGTTTTGCAAAATATTCCATAAATTATTGCATAAATACAAGAATAAAAGCTTGATGAAGAAGATATATTTGGAGGAGCTACATCAAATAATTTTATCTTTCTATCCTAACAAGGCACCTAACCTTGATGGATTTCATAGAATTTTCTTTCAAACATATTGGTATTTATTAAAGAGTGGTGTGTTGGTTAGGGTTGAAGAGGCCTAGAAAAGGGAGGATACAATAAGAGAGAACTATATCACTTTTATAACATTAGTTCCTATGAAATACAAGATTAAATATTTTGATAATTTTCATCCAATAATCGTTTGTAATATGATTTCTAAGATCATTTCTAAAAGTATGGTAAATAGGTTGAAAGGTATTCTGGATTATGTTCTTAGAGGAGCAAGGTGGTTTTGTTCATGGCAAACAAATTCTTGATGATGTAATAATTGCACAATATGCCATAAATTATATCAAATCCATGAAAAAACAAGTATGCTTGTGAAACTAGATATGAACAAAGCATATGATAGGGTTTATTGGAGATTTCTGAATTATATTATGAAAAGTTTAGTTTTGACGACAATTGGTGTGACTGGATTCAAAGTTGTTATAGCACTTCAAAATGTTCTATTTTGATTAATTGTTATACTATTGATTATTTTAAGAGATATTGAGGGCTCCTCCAATGTGATCCACTGTCTCCTTATCAATATATTATTCTTGTGGAGGTATTAGGGAGATCTTTATCAAAGGAAAAAAAATATAGAAAATCAACATTATTCAGGTTACAAAAAATGATCTCTTTGAATCTCATCTTCAATTTGATGATGATACTTTTGTTTGGGGTCCATCCCTCAGTCAGTGAGGCCATGAATTTTAAATCAAAATTATAATTCTATGACAGGATTGTTGGATAGTAAATTAACAATACAAAATCTAGGATATTTTTCTTAACATTACCCTCAATTTACAATGAATTATTATGGATACTTTAAGGTCTAAAATTGAAAATATTTCATTGATGCACTTGTGTATTCCTTTGTATTATAAAGGAATAAAAAGAAGCTTTGAGTCTCTTGTTTGGATAGAATGAAAGCCTTTCTATACGTTGGAAATGTACATTCTTAACCATGGTAGGAAGGTTACAAGTCATAAAGACTAAGTTACAATCCATCCCTGTTTATATGATATCTCTTTCAAGATTTCATAGGTGAAGGGATGAGGAAGTACACAACACATATTAAAATATAGAGGGTGTTCAAGGTGTGAAGGAATATGGGGATGAAAATTTTAAATCTAATGAGGTGAATAAGGTCAAGGTTAATTCAAGTAAACCATATTTATTTTCCTCAAGTAGCATAAAATATTCTCCTTTCAATAAAAGAGAAAGTATCAATTGCACTTTAGAGTTTTAAGGGCAGCATAATAAATATATACATATGGATGATATCCATGGAAATTTAGGGTTTCCATGGTAGCATAAGAAAGTAATTACTATGGAGGATCATCCTTGCACTTTAAGATTTTCATGGAAATGCTTCAATAATCTCCTTCATTAATAAGATGTTATTTAAATACATAAGGTATGCTCAATATGGCATAACAACTTGCAATACAATAAAAACTACTTTTAACAACCCATAAATAATAATTAACACATGGACCATATGTTGAGTGGATGTAACCACTCAGCTTATTATGATGCTAACAAACTATGATGATAATAATATACTAGAATTTTTATCTTATTACATTATAGTTTAGATTTTCTTGGGCATGAAATCTCAAAATACCTCAAACTTAACACGTGCAAGTGACTTTGTGAAGATGTTTGCACGTTGTTTCTAAGCGGGGAAACATTTGAGTTAAATATTGTGTTTTTAAACATGTTTGCATGTGAAGTGGCATTGAACCTCACTATGTTTGATACACTTATGGAACATTATATTATGAACAATTTTTAAAATACCTTGATTTTCATAGTATATGGTTGGTTTAATTTGTGGTACTCTCATATTCTAACATATATTTCAACCATATTGTATTACAAACAACTCCTCCTAAAATAATATAATCTACTTATATGGATGATTGAGCAACTATTTGTTGTTTATTACTTACCCATAATAGAGATCTAGATTTTAAAAATAATATTAACTAGAAGTGGATCTTTGATCATCAATACATCCTACATAATTTTCATTTGTGTATTTAGTTAATAAGAACTAATCACTCCTCTTATACTCGAGACCATACTCAATCATACAATATACATACCTTAATGTCCACTTTGTTGCATTCTAATGAGAAATATTTGGTTCTTATATATGTAATAAGATGTAATTTACTACAAATCTGATATATTGCCTAGTGTATGTTAGGTAAATCAAAATTCCAACCACCTGTCGATAGAGAGTAGAATTAATAGTGGAGAGGAGTCAAATCATGAGAGTTGTAGATCTTGTTCCATAGGAGTCATTAGGAGCTTACAATCATCTATGTGATATTTAAAAAAAATGACTTCGTATATTTTATTTGTAAGAAAAATATGTAGTGATGTGTCTACCACACCTCTAATCCTAGGCAATGTGCAATAATCCAAGATTGAGCATGTCAAAAAAGTTTTTCATGTCATAATCTATTTTAAGAATCATTTTATTAGAATTATCTATGACGAATTAATTATCTACATATACAATGATGATCACAACATCCCCCCTTGATATTTGTAGTATAAATTTGGATTATATGGACTTATATTGAAACCATGATTTTCAAACTATTCATCTACTTTTATATACCATATTCAAGGAGCTTTTTTGATACCATAAATATATTTAATCAATTTTCACACCTTTGTTTCTTATCCTACTATGACAAATCCCTCTAGTTGATTCATGTAGACTTCTTCATTTAGGTATCTTTTGAGGAAGTCCCTTTTGATGTTCATATGATGAATTATAAATATGAACTACATAGCTAGAGAAAATATCATTATAATGGTTTTTATTTTAGCTATAGGTGCAAATTTTCCTTTATAGTCAATTTCCTCCCTTTGCACATAGGCCTTCGCAACAAGTTACACCTTGTATTTATCAATACTACCATATAAATTATATTGGTTCTTGAAAATCCATTTGCATCAAATTGTCCTCTTCCCTAATGGGATATCAACAAGCATCCAAGTCTTGTTCTTCATAATATGCAATTTTCATAGCATCATTCCATGGTATAGAATGAAGAAGCTTCCTTGAATTATGGATGATTCAAAAGTTTGTATGATAGTACTCATCAGGTCAACATTTACCTCCTCATGAGCCATGCTACATGTTCTTGGTCCTATGGTAGATTTATTTGTAAAATTCCCCAGGCTTTTTGAAGTATTAAAAGGCTTCATACTTTTTATGTAAGAAGAAAGCCCACATTTTGTGAGTATGATCATCAAAAAAGAGTTGAAAATATCAAAATCCATTATATCTTGGGGACATGGATCTAAAAATATTAGTATGAACCAAATACAGAAGTCCTTTAGATCAAGATTCTAAAGAATCAAATGGAGCTTGATGTTGCTTTGTAGCTAAGCAACAAGTAAAATTTTTAGTAGATTTCCTTAAGGAAGGAAGACCTCATACTGTGTGCTTCTTTTGAAATACAATAATATGGCCAAAACTTAAATAACCATATCACTAATTCTAGAGTGATGCAAAAATGTTAGATTTGGTAATTATTGTTTGATTATCATGATATATTATTTTAAATTCAAATATTGATCCTATTCTTGTACCATGTGCAATAATCTTATATTTTCTAGCCTTTTCATAATTAGACATACCTTGGAGTCCTATCATTCATAAAACTCAACCTCCGAATTATGGTTGAGTAATTGGTTGACAAAGAGCATATTCTTTGTGATGCTTGAAATTTACAAGACTTATGTTATCTTGCATGTGTGTGACACAATCTATAAATTAACATCACCTATATTTTTGATATCATAAGATGTGTCATCACCTACGGAGACTTGACCTATATAATTGAAATAGTCTAGAGTCTAGAACCGATATTTTCAACCAATCATATATTTGGTTGTTGTAGAATGAACATACCAAATATATTTAGGATGACTTGGTTTAACATGAGCAACATATGCATACTCTTCTTTTCTTGAGTGATCATACTCTTCTTCTCTTTAGTGGTCATCCTCTTCTTCTTTTAAGTGGTCATACTCTCTTTCTATTAAGCGGACATCTTTAAAAACATTACCATGTTGTTGATGTATTTTATTCCTTTTTCAATTTGAATTTATATTGTCAATTGATGAACTCTTCTATTGTGAATTTTTTTTTTAAGAAGAGTATTCATTTCTAAAAGAATTTTGCCAACATTCCTTTAATTTGTGACCATTTTTTCCCATAAAATGCACATATTTTACATGTAAAAATTATTCTTTATGTTGGAAGTGTTAATGAGGTCATTTACTTCTCATTTTACTGGTTATTTTCTCTTTTTATTTGAAATAAGAACATGATCCTCATCTTTTGATATATGAGAGGATTCCATTTTTTAAAGTAGATTTATCAAATTTTTAAAAGTTGGTGTTTGCTCGATGACATTCAGGGTTGTTACAAACACATTATTATTTGAGGGAAGATATATTAAAATAAATAAAAAACAAGTGTGCCATCAAAAGTTATTTCTCCTAAGGGTTGTAGTGATGCATGCAAATTTACAACTCATTTCAGGAATAACTCAAGTTTTTTGCCATACTTCATTTTTAGACAATGAAATTTTCTTTGAAGAAACAAGAATTAGTTCTTTTTCTTTATCTAAAATATTATCTAGATCTTGTCTCATGTGTTTTTCTATGTGGTTGAGTCATGAATGAATGGTTTAACTTGATCAAATACACTAAAAATTATGATAAATTGTTTTTTTCTATCGACTTTGTCAAACTTTATTTGTTCATCATCATCTGTGTCAAGATGGTTGATGGACCCATTTACAACTTCACATACTTCCTCAAACGTAAATTGATTTTTGAGCTTATTTTCCCAAGTAAATTAATTATTCTCTCACAATAGCTAGGAGTTGGGTAGTAGAAATTTTGGTGTACTACTAGCCATGTTCAATATTCATGAGTTGATAATTTTCATCCAATAATTCTTTGTAATATGATTTCTAATATCATTTTGAAAAATATGGAAAATAGATTGAAAGGTATTCTATATTATGTCCTTAGATTAACAAGGTGGTTTTTTTCGTGGTAAAAAAATTCTTTATGATGCAATCATTGCATAAGATGCAATAAATTATATCAATTCCATGAAAAAACAGGTATGCTTGTGAAACTAGATATGAAAAAAGTATATGATAGGGTTTATTAGAGATTTATGAATGATATTATGAAACATTTAGTTTTGACTAAAATTGGTGTGAATGGATTTAAAATTGTTATAGCACTGCAAAATGTTCTATTTTTATTAACGGTTCTACTATTGATTACTTTAAGAGATCTTGAGGGCTCTTCCAAGATGATCCATTGTCTCCTTATCAATATATTATTCTTGTGGAGGCATTAGGGAGAGCTTTACCAAAGGAAAAAAGGTATAGAAAATCAACGTTACTCAGGTTGCAAAAATTGATCTCTTTGAATCTCATCTCCAATTTGGTGATGATACTTTTGTTTGGGGTCCATCCCCCAGTCGGGGAGGCCATGGAGTTTAAATCAAAATTACCATTCAATGAGAGGATTGTTGGATAGTTCATTAACAATAAAAAATCTAGGAATTTATTCCTTAACATTACCCTCAATTTGCAATGAATTATTATGGATACTTTAAGGTCTAAAATTGGAAATATTTCATTGATGCACTTGGGTATTAATTTGTATTATAAAGGAATAAATAGAAGCTTTGAGTCTCTTTTTTGGATAGAATAAAATCCTTTTATAGGTTGGAAAGGTACATTCTTAACCATGGTAGGAAGGTCACAATTCATAAAGACTAAATTACAATCCATCCCTATTTATATGATATCTCTTTCAATATTTCAGAGGTGAAGGGATGAGGAAGTACAAAGCACAAATTCAAATATAGAGGGTGTTCAAGTTTTGAAGGAATGTGGGGATGAAATTTTTAAATCTAATGAGGTGAATAAGGTCAAGGTTAATTCAAGTAAATCATCTTAATTTTCCTCAAGTAGCATAAAATATTCTCCTTTCAATAAAAGTAAAAGGATCAATTACACTTTAGAGTTTTAAGGGCAGCATAATAAAGATATACATATGGATGATATCCTTGGAAACTTAGGGTTCCCATGGTAGCATAAGAAAGTAATTACTGTGGAGGATCATCGTTGCACTTTAATATTTTCATGGAAATGCTTCAATAATATCCTTCATTAATAAGATGTTATTTACATACATAAGGTATGCTCAATATGGCATAACAACTTGCAATATGATAAAATACAATTTTTAACAGCCCATAATAAATAGTTAACACATGGACCATATGTTGAGTGGTTGTAACCACTCATCATATTATGATGCTAGCAAACTATGAAGATAATAATATACTAGAATTTCTCCCTTATTACATTATAGTTTAGATTTTCTTGGCTATGAAATCTCAAAATACCTCAAACTTAACACGTGCAAGTGACTTGGTGAAGATGTTTACACGTTGTTCCTAAGAAAGGAAAATTTTGATTTAAATATTGTGTTGTTGAACATGTTTTCATGTGAAGTGGAATTGAACCTCACTATGTTTGATACACTTATGGAACATTGGATTATGAACAATTTTTAAAATATCTTGATTGTCATAGTATATGGTTGGTTTAATTTATGGTAATCTTGTCTTGCTAACATATATTTCAACAAAATTACCTTACAAACAACTCCTCCTACAACATGATATTCTACTTGTATGGATGATTGAGAAAATATTTGTTGTTTCTCACTTCCTCATAATATAGGTCTAGATTTTAAAAAGAATATTAACTAAAAGTGGATCTTTTATCATCAATACATCCTACATAATTTTCATTTGTGTAGTTAGTTAAGAATAACTAATCACTCCTCTTATACTCAAGACCATACTCAATCATACAATATACATAACTTAATACCCACTTTGTTACCTTCTAATGAGAAATGTTTGGTTCTTACATGATTCATAAGAGGTAATTTACTACAAATTTGATATATTGCCTAGTGTATATTAGGTAAATCAAACTTCCAACCACCTATCGACAGAGAATAGCATTCACTAGTGGAGAGGAGTCAAATCAGGAGAGTTGTAGCCCTTGTTTCATAGGATTCATTAGGAGCTTACAATCATTTATGTGATATTTTTAAAAGAATATCTTGGTATATTTTATTTGTAAGAAAAATATGCAGTGATGTGTCTACCACACCTCTAATCATAGGCAATGTGCAATAATTCAATATTGATCATATCAAAATATTTTTTCAAGTCATAATCTATTTCAAAAATCATTTTATTAGAAATACCTATGATGAATTAATTATCTACATATACAATGTTGATCACAACATCCCCCCTTGATATTTGTAGTACAAATTTGGATCATATGGAATTATCTTGAAACCATGATTTTCAAACTATTCATCTACTTTTATATACCATATTCAAGGATCTTGTTTGTTACCATAAATAGATTTAATCAATTTACACACCTTTGTTTCTTATCCTAATATGAAAAATCCCTCTAGTTGATTCATGTAGACTTCTTCCTTTAGGTATCCATTTAGGAAGTCCCTTTTGATGTCCATCTAATGAATTCTCCATATGAACTACGTAGCTGGAGAAAATATCATTATAATAGTTTTTATTTTAGTTGTAGGTGTAAATTTTCCTTCATAGTCAATTTCCTCCCTTTACACATAGGCCTTCGCAACAAGTTACACCTTGTATTTATTAATACTACCATCTAACTTATATTTTTTCTTGAAAATCCATTTGCATACAATGGTATTCTTCCCTAGTGGGATATAAACAAGCATCCAAGTCATGTTCTTCATAATATTCAATGTTCATAGCATCATTCCATGGTATAGAATGAAGAAGATTCTTGAATTATGGATGATTCAAAAGTTTGTATGATAGTACTCATCAGGTCTACATTTATCTCCTCATGAGCCATACTATATGTTCTTGATCATATGGTAGATTTGTTTGGAACATTCCCCAAGATTTTTGAAGTATTAAAAGGCTTCATACTTTTTATGTAAGAATAATACCCACATTTTGTGAGTATGATCATAAAAAAAAAGTTGAAAATATCAAAAGCCATTATAGCTTGGGGACATGCATCTACAAATATTAGTATGAACCAAATCAAGAGGTCCTCTAGCTCAAGATTGTAAATAATAAAATTGATCTTGATGTTGCTTTGCAGTTAAGCAACAAGGATAAATTTTAGTAGATTTTTTTAAGGAAGACCTCATACTATGTGCTTCTTTTGAAATGCAATAAGATGGCCATAACTTAAATAATAATATCATTGATTCTAGAGTAATGCAAAAATGTTAGATTTGGTAATTATTGTTTGATTATCATGATGTATTATTTGAAGTTCAAATATTGATCCTATTCTTGTACCATGTACAATAATATTGGATTTTCTAACCTTTTCAGAATTTGGCATACCTTGGAGTCCTATCATTCATCAAAATCAACCTTCAAATTATGGTCGAGTAATTGTTGGACAAAGAGCATATTATTTGTGATTCTTGAAATTTACAAGACATATGTTATCTTGCATGTGTGTGACACAATCCATAAATTAACATCACCTATGTTTTTGATATCATAGGATGTGTCATCACCTAGGGATACTTGACCTATATAATTGAAATAGTCTAGAGTCTAGAACCGATATTTTCAACCAATCATATATTTGGTTGTTGTAGAATGAACATACCAAATATATTTAGGATGACTTGGTTTAACATGAGCAACATATTCATAATCTTATTTTCCTAAGTTATCATACTCTTATTCTCTTTAGTGGTCATCCTCTTATTCTTTTAAGTGGTCATACTCTATTTCTATTAAGCGGACATCTTTGAAAATATTACCATGTTGTTTATGTATTGTATTCCTTTTTCAATTCGAATTTATCTTGTCAATTGATTAATTCTTCTATTGTGAAATATTTGTTTAAGAAGAGTATTCATTTTTAAAATAATTGTGCCAAAATTCCTTTAATTTGTGACCATTCTTTTCCATAAAATGTACATATTTTACATGTGAAAATTGTTTTCTTGATGTTGGGAGTGTTAATGAGGTCATTTAATTCTTGTTTTACTGGTTATTTTCTCTTTTGATTTGAAATCAGAACATGATCCTCATCTTTTGATATAAGAGAGGATTCCATTTTTTAAAGTAGATTTATCAATTCTTTAAAAGTTGATGTGTGCTTAATGACATTCAAGGTTGTCAAAAACACATTATTCTTTGACGAAAGAGATATTAAATAATAGAAACAAGTGTGCCATCAAAAATAATTTCTCCAAAGGTTTGTAGTGATGCATGCAACTTTACAACTCATTTCAGGAATAACTCAAGTTTTTTGCAACACTTCATTTTTAGACAACGAAATTTACTTTCAAGAAACAAGAATTAGTTCTATTTCTTTATCTCAAATATTATATAGAGCTTGTTTCAAGTGTTTTTCTATGTGGTTGAGTCATGAATGAATGGTTGAACTTGATCAATGACACTAAACATTATGATAAATTGATTCTTTATATCAACTTTGTCAAAATTTATTTGTTCATAATCATTTGTGTCAAGATTGTTTATGGACCTATTTACAACTTCACATACTTCCTCAAACATAAATTAATTTTTGAGCTTATTTTTCGAAGCAAATTAATTATTCCCTCACAATAGCTAGGAGTTGGGTAGTAGAAATTTTGGCATACTATTAGACATGTTCAATATTCATAAAACTAGAAAATTCTAATTCCACTAGATCGATCTCAAAAATAACTTCTAAACAAGTATATATAATCCTATACTCACAAAAAAATAAGTGCCTCAAATTACAAGAAATCAAAAATATCTTACCAAGAAAAATAATATGAGTTTGAAATCAAGTTCCTGTAAAATCTCATTCAAATAAGAGAATATTCTAGTAAATTTTTTGTTTCTTCATAAATATTTGTGTGATGGTGAAGCACTCTACCATATTATTTCACACTAACAAATTAATTTTTAAATATAAATCAATGTTCTTCCACCATATATGTGGGATTAATGTGTTGTTACCTTCAACTATAAAATGTACCAAACCAATAGGATGATGTTCGTTGACTAATTTTATGACTAATATCCATCATTGAAATAAAATATGATGGCTAAGGGTAGGAATATTATTTATTTTTAATGTTTATTTATCATCCCAATCAAATGACTAACACTCGTATGCAATAGATTTTAAAAAACTCCTAATTGGTAAAACAAATGTTTGTGCAGTATATCTAATAATTTATTAAAATTAGACTTCTATTAGTGATGAAAAAAAGGGACAAAACTATATATCAAACTAATTGATGTCAAACATATTTTCAATTCACCTCATTTTTGCATGTGCATCGATAACTCAATGACCTATGTACGTGAGTTCATTATCCAATTGGTAGACTATTGAGTGGTGTATTCATTCTCATATGCATGCATCTTGTTGTGTTGGTTTTTGCTATGATAGTCTCCCACATGGTCTCTAGGCTCTTCATGGATGATAAAAGACCATAACCTATCTAAACACCTCATCCTTATTTGGCCTATTATTGTGGAGAAATTGAAGATCTGCTCATATAATAAGATTTTTTATTTTTTATTTTCCTTTTCAAAGGCATTTTCTAGAGGGAATTTTGACCACTTAAATCATGTGCTTTTGAGCTCTCATTTTTTGGGGACTTGGATCCAAGTGGGAATTTGAATCATTGGATTCAGTCAATTCTTCTAGCGTGTGTTGAATTTCAATCATATTTAGTGGCATCTCTAGGTGATTTATCTCTCCATGTTTGCAAAGCCCATTGGTCAACTAATTGGAATAACTTGCCATAAAATTTTGAAGACAAGCAACAAATTCCATTATATCAGCATGGTTGATTTATGTGGTTGGATTTATTGAAATTAGATAATATAGAGTAAGGATATTTCAATCAAATCACCTTTGAAATTTATGCTCTTGATGTTGATGACAATGTTGTGGATAGAAAATTATTGAATGGCTCTTGAGAAACTCTTCTTAATAAGGTAATATTTACAAAAATATTAGAATTTTGGGTCCTAAATATTTGAGAGTTGAGATAGGCCTTGATGCTAAGCTCCTAGTAGTGTCTCTTGTAATAGGGCTTCAGATATTAAGCTTTTATTACATTCATATGTAGATTTATTAATGGAGTGCTTTGGAGCTCCTCCATATTGAAGCAAGAGAAGAGCCTGGTGCTCTTCCTATCAAAGGTATCAATACCCAATGGATAAAAAGGAGAGTTGAATCTACCTATAACTTTTTGATCTAATACCACTAATGGAAAATGGTTCTTAGATTTCCTTAATTGAATAGAGGTTATTTAATAACATAAGTTATTCAAATATGGCATAACAACTTGTAATGGGATAATAACTACCTACAACAAATCATAACTAATAGTTAACACATGAACCCTACATTGAGTGGTTACAACCACTTAAATTATTATGATACTAACAAACTATGATAATAATAATTTCATATCAAGTTTTTAGGGTACCATAAATAAAAAAGTGTTTATGAGGCTATTCCTTGCATTTAAAATTGTTTAGGGAAACATAAATATTTAAAAGATAAGTGTAATTAGGAACAATATGGAAAAATATAATATATTCATTAAGATGAAAATATTAGGAGGAATGGAAAAAAAGAGAGGAAGAATATAAAAGAATTAAGAAATATAAAAAGAAACTCAAAGGGATATTGATCTATGAAGCCAAATAAAAATATCACAAGTGTTAACAATAACTAGGGCTAAGCACACTAATAAATAAAAAGTGATGATAAAAATGATATAATGAAATATTAGGAGCATGAATAAGACCCATACAAATATCATTAAGGAATTAATAGGTTTTTATAGTCCTATGTTTATTACAATACAAGAAACAAAAGTAATTAATGAGGAATGTAATTATGCTTTTAAAAGGATTTTCAATATGGGTGATTGTCTAGCAATTTCTTCTATAGAAGCTTCATGCAGTATTACAACAATATGGGATAAATGCAAATGGGATAGATAATTATTAGAAGTAAAAAGTAATTGGGTTACTAGACTATATTGTTTGAAAGAGAAAAACATCAAAGTTGGGATTATAAATATATATTCTCTAACTATACTTACTCCTTGTAAAATATTTTGGAAGTACCTTAGCATATTTTTTCAAATACAATGATGATTCATAATTGTGATCTATGGGCTCTTGGGAAAGACTTCAACAAAGTCCTATCTCATTTCAAAAAGAAGGGTGGTACTTCAAGATGGTCTAAATAAATGGATGTTTTTGTCTCATTTGTCAATTCAAACTACCTTTGAGATGTTAGTTCTTCAAGTTTTCAATGTACATGGCATAATATATATAGTGAAAAAACTTATAGCAAAAATATTGGATAGATTATTGTTATCCAACACATGGTTGCAAATAGAGTATACAATCTCTTTAGATATTTTATTTCAATTAGGATAAGATCATAAACCCATTCTTTTTTACTTGTGATTTATCCAATAATGGTCATCCAAATTCATTTTGCTTCTAGTCTATGTACCTCCAAGAGCCTAATTGCTTTTATATAGTAATGTAATGGTGGAATGAAGTAAATTTTGAAGGATCATATATATATATATATATATATATATATATTTGTCTAAAATATGAAATATTTAAACGATAATATGAAGATTTGGAATGCCAAATTTTTGGTAGCATTTTTAAAGAAAATAAAGAAACTAAAACCAATTTTAAAAATTTATAAGAGTTAAAAGAAATCAATAGAATAGAATGGGATTCTTGTGTGAAAGAAAAAATAAATTTTTTTATTATCATAATCTATTGAAAAATGAGTCATATTGATTCCAAAAATCTAGGAAGAAATGTCTCAAGGAGATATAAAAGAAAAGAATCATGTTATAGCAGAAACATTTTTTCTTTTCATCACACCAAAAATATTTTAGCTCCAAATAGAAGAATAATAAGGAAGAAGAAGATATAAGGAAACAAGAAATTAGTGAATTCAAAAATATTTTATCAAAGACTAGGCAAGATAAGCTTTTGCAAAATATTCCATAAATTATCACATAAAGACAAAAATAAAAGCTTGATGAAGAAGATATATTTGGAGGAGCTACATCAAATAATTTTATCTTTCTATCCTAACAAGGCACCTGACCTTGATGGATTTCATAGAATTTTCTTTCAAACATATTGGTATTTATTAAAGAGTGGTGTGTTGGTTAGGGTTGAAGAGGCCTAGAAAAGGGAGGCTACAATAAGAGGGAACAATATCACTTTTATAACATTAGTTACTAAGAAATACAAGATAAAATATTTTGATAATTTTCATGCAATAATCCTTTGTAATATGATTTCTAATATCATTTCGAAAACTATGGAAAATAGGTTGAAAGGTATTCTAGATAATATCCTTAGAGGAGCAAGCTTGTTTTCTTCATGGTAAAAAAATTCTTGATGATGTAATCATTACATAAGATGTCGTAAATTATATCAATTCCATGAAAAAACAATTATGCTTGTAAAACTAGATATGAACAAAACATATGATAGGGTTTATTGGAGATTTCTAATTGATATTATGAAAAGTTTGGTTTTGAATACAATTGGTGTGAATGGATTCAAAGTTTTTATAGCACTACAAAATGTTCTATTTTGATTAATGCTACTATTGATTACTTTGAGATATCTTGAGGGCTCTTCCAAGGTGATCCATTGTCTCATTATCAATATATTATTCTTATGGAGGCATTAGGGAGAGATTTATCAAAGGAAAAAAAGGGATAGAAAATCAACGTTATTCAGGTTACAAAAAAATGGTCTCTTTGAATATCATCTCCAATTTGGTGATGATACTTTTTTGGGTTCCATACCTCAATCAGTGAGGCCATGGAGTTTAAATCAATATTATCATTCTATAATAGGATTGTTGCATAGTTTTTTATTTTAATACTATTAAGGAATATAGGGTTTTAAAGGATCCTACAACCTATTAGAGAGGGTTTTAAAGGGTCCCACAACCTATAACAACAACTCTCGAAGGAGCCCAACCGTAGAGAAACAACAACCTACTCAACCACAAGAACAATACAAAGGATTACAGTCACATCCAAAAGGGCACTACATCGGACAAACAACCCACAGATTACATCAACTCTTAAAGGAGTAAAATAATCAGTAGGCAAAGGATCAAAGGGACCCGTGAGCCAGCGAAACCAACAACCGAGGAACCAAGTGACAAATATTTGAAATTTAAAAAGATCCCACTTGATCTGGATAGAGAAATATGAAACCACTCGAGAACCCATAATACAAACAGAGAATAATGAAACCACTTGACAATGAACAAGCTGGTGAAACCAACTACCAAAACACCAAGTGGTAAATATTTGAAATTTGAAAAGCTCCTGCTTGAACTCGATCGAGAATTAAGAAATCACACGGGAACCCATGAGCTGAACAGAGAAATAAGAAACTTCTCAGGAACCCACAAGTCGGTAAACTGACTACCGAATAACCAAGCGATAAATGTTTGAAAATTAAAAACTATCGCTTGAACCAACCATAGAATATGGAAACCTCTTAGGAAATGAGAGAAGAAAACCAGAGAACCAAGTTGAACTGGCCACCACAAAAATAAAGCTTGAAACCGGGTAAACCAGAGCCATAGAAACCACCTCTCTTGGAACATACTACCTAAAAATCAACACTAAAAACCATCCATGAGCACCAGGGATACAACCCCAAAACCACCAAATAGCCAAAGCTCTAGAACAAAGCAATCTCACGAACATACAAGGTCCAAAAAACAACTACCCTAAAATTGAGCATGAATTACTGTCTCGAAACCTGATAAGGGATATTTAGCCAAAGTAGTAGAGCAGGGCTATGACACCTATCACCAAAAGCATTGCAAACGAGTATCCATAGAAAAAAACTTGGAGGCCATAAAGCAAGGTTTTAAGGGGGACCCAGAACCCAGATGCCTGTGGAAAAAAATTCCCACAGGCAACTAGAAACTAAGAACCCCCAATACCTATGGGTTGAAGTTCCTTCAACAATCAAAAGAACAAAGCTTCCACCAAGGATAAAACCCAGCAGCACTTCCAACCAAAGCACACTAAAAAAAATAGGTCAAACATCCCACCGTACAAACCACAATACAACTCGTCGTACAAACCACCGCACAGACCACCATCCAGCCCCCATCTCAATATTGATTTGGAAAAAATTGCAACAAGGGACTCCCCTGAACCTAGTATGTGGAGAACCATGGTAGCAACTCTGCCATCCACAAAGGCAAGACAAACAAACATAAAATCCCCATTCTATTGCAACCCAACAAACAAAGAGGCATAGAGAAATGACTGAGAGCTAAAGATACGAGAAGTTTCACCAACTGTCATACCAAGAACAGTGAAATTCCAACTCCCCACCACATTCTTCAGACCAATAGCCCCAAAAACTAGATTCATAAGTAATTCTAGTTCCTTATCACCACTCATCCCTGCATACCACATCGTGGTCTCCCATATAGTTCATTAACAATACAAAATCTAGGATTTTTTTTCTTAACATTATCCTCAATATACAATGAATTATTATGCATACTTTAAGATCTAAAATTTAAATTATTTCATTGATGCACTTGGGTATTCCTTTGTATTATAAAGGAATAAAAAAAATCTTTGAGTCTTTTATTTGGATAGAATGAAAGCATTTTTGTAGGTTGGAAAGGTACATTCTTAACCATGGTAGGAAGGTTATAATTCATAAATACTAAATTACAATCCATCCCTATTTATATGATATATCTTTCAATATTTATAGTAGGAATAATGTCAAAATTTGATCAAATTCAAAGATACTTTCCTTGAAAATGATATGAGGAAAAATTTAGATTTTCACTTTATAACTGGGATAAGGTTTGCAAAGGAAATAATATTGGAGGAGAAGGCTTACAAAATTATAGAATTATGAGTTCGTAATTATGGGAAAAACTTGGGTGGAGATTATTCATAGATCAAGGAAAGAATAGAAAAAATGTTACTACAAAAATATATAAGTTCTCTTGATGCAATGAAATTATTTTAGAGAAAAACCCTACCCAAAGGATCACCAACATGAAACTTCATATCAAATAGTTTGTAATTGATCAAAAATATTATTTTACCTAAGAATAGGTATATGACAATATGATATTGTATTGTATATGCGTATTATGGATATTTGGAATGGGCCACACATAACCCAGGGCTGATTATATTATATTATAATAATGAGTAGGATGAGGGTTTATAATATGAATATATAAAGAAGGGATATTGTCATCATAATCATCATGGAGATCATCATCATATGAAGTACTAATTGTAATTATTTTTTCCCATGAAAGGGTTTATGATACTTTACCCTCTCTAAGTTGTGCTCTCATCCTGGGAGATCTTGTGGAGTTATTCCTTCCTTAAGGAGTATTATTGATGTTATCCTATCCTAAGGGTATTAACTATATTTTTCTCATTATGTGGATTATTACTATCGATAATTAATTTTGGATGAGTAATCTCATATTTTTGCATATTGGGAAATGATTTCTAGTAATGAGAAATAAAGATTTATAAAAAGTGGTATCAAAGCGATGATTTTGGAAAAGTAGAGATTATTTTTATGGATTACAGAATTACGGGAAAAAAAAATTCAAAAAAATATCTCATTTTTTGGGAGCCATATATTTTTGTAAAGTTGTCTTATTCGAATGATTATTGAACCATTTTATTTTGAATTTGAATGGATTTACAATGAATGGTCATATGAAGAAATTCAAGTAGTATTGAGGGAGATACAACTTTGTGAAGTTAGTCATATAGAACAAGGGCATGAGTAAATTTTCAAATTGTGATTTTAAAAAACTAAATAACATTTGAGATATTTTTCATCTTAGCTATCCAAATTAAATTATTTTTATGTCATTTTATTCAAAAATTGGATAGATTTAAAATGAGTGGACATATGTGAGAATTTGAGCAATATTGAGGGAGATACAACCCTCTGAAGTCAGTCATCCAAAGTAAGGGCAATTGGAAAATTTTAGATATTTATTAGTTGGGGTAAGAAACCCATCTATTATTTTTTGGGTATAATTATTTATGTGAAATTTTAACTTCAAATCAATTAAGAGATGTATATTTTTGTAATACCTTAGTTTGCATTATCATTTTTGTGGATGTGATCTCATGGCACTTTAAATTATTTTGGAACAAATGATATATATATATATATATATATATATATATTAAAGTAAAAAACCCCTTGCGGAGTTGCCTTGGTCTGAGAGACCACGAACAGGGGGTTCTACACTGTCAAAGTCACCCGAGAGTCGCACCCGACCCTACCCGCACCAACATTATCAATTGGATTTTGGATGCCCAATTCAGATTTTTGGTAGACTGGAGATTTGAACCTGGGACATCCCTTGGAGGATTACCCTCTCCTCTCCAACTCAACTACAACACCTAGGTGGAACAAATTATATTGATGCTAAAAAATGGTGGACATATTTTAATTCTTTTTATTTTGTTGATATTTATTGAAAATTCCACCTTAATACATTTTTAGAAAAATAAGGTAAAATATGGTTGTTAATTTTTATGACTAAGATTAATAATGGGTACTATTAGAGAGAAGTGGAGCATGCATTCTTAAGTCATTAGGACCCATTAAAAAATATAGCTAGTTTGAAGGATACACTCAATGGTTATGCAGAAGAAATAAGCATGCTTCATAAAGAATAAAAGAAACTAAAAAGAGAGCTTGAGGGAAGAGATAAAAAGATAGATAGCTTGATGGATGTCATCAAAGACCTCAAAAAGAAACTATAAGGGACTCAAAATGGGAGAAATGAAATTAAAAGTGAGTGGGAATTTATAAAGAAATAGAATTAAAACTAGAAAAAATAAATAAAATTAATCAAGGATGAGAAAGAGAAAAAAATTACTCAGGTGTTGTAGGTGAGTTGGAGAGGAGAGGGAAATCCTCTAAGAGAGGTCCCAGGTTCAAATCTCCACCCTACCAAAAATCTGAATTGGGTATCCAAAATCCAATTGATAATGTTGGTGTGGGAAGGGTCGGGTGCGACTCCCGGGTGACTTTGACGGTGTAGAACCCCCTGTTCGTGGTCTCTCAGACCAAGGCGACCCCATAAGGGGTTTTTCGCTTTTAAAAAAGAGAAAGAGAAAAAAATTAAGGAATATGGTGACAAGAATGAGGAAGCCACATATTTGAATTTACAAAATCAAGATAAGAATCTAAATTCATCTAAAATTTCTATTTTACAAGTTCATAGATGAATTCAAAAGAAAAATGTTATTATTTCCATTAACCCTAATAACATATATAATTGTATTAATAGTGCTTTGGCTAAGAGGTTGCAGGTTCAAGCAACCAAAAATAGGGCATACAACTTGATGGTGCGAATGTTTATATTTTTTAAGATTTGAAGATGACCATGGATAAATATGTTTTACATTTATATTTTCATGCTATTAATATGGATTATGTGTATATAGTTATTGGTTATCCTTAGTTGTATTCTTTAGGTATTGTTAACAATAATATGCAAAAGAATTTTATGAAGTTATGGTATAAGAAAAATAAGATAACACTATAGTATATTTCTTATCTTAAGGAGCAAGGAAGCAATTATGATAAAGGAATAAGTTAAGGAGCCAACAGAAGAAGAATACAAATTTGAATCTATAATATAAGCAATAAAAAAGTTCATGGAAGAAGCACACGTGAACATGCCAAAAAGACATAAGAGAAAAACATGAGGTAGAATTTAAAAAAAAGAAACGCAATGCTAAATAATCAAAGAAAACAAAATATCAAGTTAAGGTTGCAAAATATTGCTACCTACACCACCTTAAGTGACATCAATCTTGGAGGTATGGCTTAGGGTATCACTATTATTATGGATCTACATACAAGGAGTTAGAAAGGCATCAAATATGATAGTGTTTGGAAGAAAAATCATAGTTATTTTAGATTTAAAAGGGGTGTAGTAGCATCGGGGAATAGTATGACCAATAATTCAAAATATCATAGTAGAGTAATAGAAGCATGGAGCCAACAAAGAAGTTATTAATATTCAAGTGACATAATGGTAGTTTGACATCATCAAATACCACCACCAATCAAGATTTCACTTGGATGGATTGATGATCAAGATTGTTATTAGCTATCAACATTGTTTAGAAGATCATATTATTTAGTTTCTTCTCATATTTTGAAGATGAAACATTTGTGGGGGTGGAAGGATATGGTACATAAGACTAGGTATATAGGGATAAGATATTATATTGTATATGGGTATTATGGATAGTTGGCATGGACCACACATAATATAGGGTTATAATATTATCATGTTATATAATAATAATGAGTGGGGTGAGGGTTTATAATATGGATATATAAATAAGGAATATTGTCATTGTAATCATGGAGATAATTCATATAAAGTATTACTTGTAATCATCTTTACCCATGAAGTGGCTTATGAGACTTTGCCCTCTCTAAGTGGCACTCTCATCTTGGAATATCTTGTGGAGTTTTTCTTCCTTAAGAAGTATTATTGGTGTTTCCCTACCCTAAGGGTATTATCTATTTTTGTCTCATTGTATGGATTATTATTGTGGATAATTATTTCTAGATGAGTGATTTGATATTTCTATATATTGATGAATAATTTTTGTTAATAAAAATAAAGTTTGATAACAAGTGCTTCTTTCAAAAAAATACTTCATAATTTTGATGATGCTTCTAAAGGAAATCTAAGAAAAGTTGGTGAGGATAGTGATTTTGAAATAATGAGAGAAAAAATATCCTTGCTTAGTGTGAAACATATAAAACTTCAACAAACAACTATGCCAAGGCTAGGGAGCTTCTTGCGTGGACTGAAATTACAATTGAAAAAAGATGAAACTTTCAACTAAGGGGGATTCACAAATTATCATTAACACTATCAAAAAAAAAGGATATGGGGATTGGATAAAAAAAAATATTATTATTGATGTTCATCATTTATTATTGGATTTAATCTCTTGAAAATGTGAGCATATCTATAAAGAAGGAAATTGGGTAGTAGATAACTTAGGCAATAATGGTGTCGATCTTCATCTTGGTGAAATTAAAATTTTAAAAGGTATTTTACCAAGTGATATTTTATCTCTTCATGAAAATGATGTCAAGGATATGATTGTGGAAACATAGCACTTTGAGAAAAATGAAAAATATATTTTATAGAAAAAGAGATGAAAAATATTTATGATAGAAAGGCATCCAAGATATGGTTTAATTGACCTAACAACAAAAGTAATATTATGGTATCTAATGGTAGTTGTCCCCAATATAAACCACATATAATCTATGAAAAAATTCAAGACAACTAAATATCCATCACTTGTATAGATTGTAGGCCTATATATTGATTGAAACTTGAATTTAAAAGATAAATTCAATTTCTAGTAAAAGATCCATCATTTATATACATTTTAAATCTATATACTTATTAAAAACTTAATGTTCAAAGATAAATTTTACTTTCACTAAATAGAGTCCCATACCTCTAATTAATAAAAAAATCATTTTTTTTACTTTCACTAAATAAAGTCTCATACCTCTAATTAATAAAAATAAACCATAATTCTCTTAATTTTACTAAATAGAGTCTCATACCTCTAATTAATAAAAATAAATCATAATTCCCTTACTTTTACTAAATAGAATCCCATATCTCTAATTAATAAAAATAAACCAGAATTCTCTTACTTTTATTAAATTGAGTCTCATGCTTCTAATTAATAAAAATTAACCATTTTCTTTTACTTTCACTAAATAGATTCCCATACCTCTAATTAATAAAAACAAACTATTTTCTTTTAAATAAAAATAAATTATAATTCTTTTATTTTCACTAAATAGAATCTCATACCTCTAAATAATAAAATAAGCCATTTTATTTTACTTTCACTAAATAGAATATCTTAACCTCTAATTATTAAAAATAAATCATTTTCTTATTTAATAAATCAAAGCTTTACTACTTTAATTCATAAAAATTTATTAATCATATTTACTCATTCCAAATAAAATATAAGTCAGACTCTTTCCCAATAAGTATAATCATAAATTTAATCACCAAATAAAATTATCACTTTTTATATAACAAGAGGAAGTACTCAGCCAAAATTTTCATAAAATACGAGCCCACACTCACCCTGAACTATCAACTCAAGCGAAGAGTGAAACATCTACAACAACTAAACATCCATAATTCATATGTTAGAATAAATAAATATTCTCTTAAGCTCTACTAGGATAGACACACTTGAGTTTCCACTCCTCCACGTGTCAGGTGAACTCTCAGTGGTGTCTTCATCAGGTTTGATGAGTAGTTGTAATCCAACGGCTCTTAATGATCAAATTTGCTATTTATACAAAGTTGATCCTTGGAATAAATCAATCAATTCTACTCTTTCTTCATATTTTGTGTAATGTTATGCATGTCTATTTTTGGAAATTCTAACATGGTACCAGAGCAGGATAGATCTTGCTAGCATTCCTTCTTGGAGGTTCTAGGAGCTGGTTCTTTGATTCTTATGTTGGATTCTCCAATTTTTTTTCCTTGGATTTAAGCCCTCAATAAGTTTTTTTTTTTTATTTGTGGAAAACATCCCAAAAGGGATGCCACTTTCGGGTAAGACCCAAGGAGGCAGGGGTATCCATTTCGCCAAAAAATGCCCAGGACTCGGACCTGGCCTACCACCTTTGACATACTCAAGGAGCAAACAAACACACAAAACCAATTTAAAAATAAGTAAATAACAACAAAAATAATAAAATAAAATAAAAAACATGCTCCTTGAGTGTGTCAAAAACAAAAGCACAACCAAACACGCACAATAAGATAAAATAAACCACAACACAAACCACATAGAAAAACACAAGAACCACATAACAAAACACAAACAAGACAAAAACAACAAAACACTACAAAGACATAACCCAAAAAAAAACATGAAAAATAAACACAACCAAAACCTAAAAAAAATAAAAAATAAAAAATAAAAAACAACCAACAACAGACAAAAAATAAAAGCAAAAAACATAGAAAACACTCACACATAAAAACACGAATTAACACAAACAAAGAGAAACCCAAGAACAAGAACAAAAAAACACAAGAACAATAACAAAAAACATTAAAAAAAAACACAAAACAAAAAAAACACATGAACAACAAAAAACAACACAAAGAACACAAAAATAAAACAAAACAAAACAAAAGAACCCACCCACCTTAACAAAACAAAATTGAAAAAGAAAAAAGAAAAAAAAATTGAACATAACAATGACCTATCTAGACCAGAAGACTATTAAGGCAAGAATCAACAGAGGAAACAAAATAAAGAATAGAATGAGCTAGGGAACTAAAAAAAACTGAATGAACCAAAGAGAAGCAAAAAAAAAAACAAGAAGAAACTAGGTACCTTCGAACTGGAGCCATCCAAAGAAATGATAGAAAGAAGAGCTTCCCTAATTTGAGAAGCCCACCATATAGGAGGGTGGCCATAACAAGTAAGATCACCTTTGTCCAAAGCCCAATTAGCTAAAGCATCAGCACTCTTGTTTTGATCTCTGACCACATGATTGTAATCAACTTTCAAAAATCCCATCTGGATTAATTGAATCTTCTCAATAATTTTTTTTATTCTCCAATCCACCTTATGATTCTTAGGAGTCTTCAAGAGATTAATCATAAGTTGAGAGTCAGACTCAACTAACACCTTTTCCCATCCAACCTTAGTAGCCTCCTGAAGGCCTCTGAGGATACCATACCCCTCAACAAGGTTATTGGAAAGAATACCCAAATTCTAAGAAAAAGTAAAAACCAAAGAGCCATCTGAAAGTCTACCAATTCCTCCCACATTGGCTTTTCCAGGGTTCCCTCTAGAGGCTCCATCAACATTGAATTTTCCAAAATCCTTAGGAGGAGGTTGCCAATTTCTAGTCCTATCCATCTTACTAATACTCACATTCCCTTTAAGTTGGTTGCCCTTAGAATATTTAATATTCAATATTTGCATCACTTGATCCCATATTTGGTGGGATTTTTGGGGGTGATTAAGGAGTTGATGGACTGATTCAACTAAGTTGGCTATGGTATTTTTCCAAATATAGTGAATATCCTTCCTATCTTGATTAAAAATTTGGTTGTTCCTTTCATTCCAAATATTCCAAAGAAGAATGGTAGAACCCATCCAAACTAACTACCTAATAAAATGATCAACACCCTCTTGATTAGGCCAATCCCTCCAAAGTCTGTTCAAAAGTAAAAAAATTGGACCATTATAAGCCAAGTAAAGTGGCCATTCTCCTCCATAGCTCAGAGGCTAAAGTACACTCAATAAAAATATGGTTGAGATTTTCTACATTCTCTTCACACATTTCACATCTAAAAGGGCCATGAAAACCACGCTTCATAAGTTGCTCACCAGTAAGCACCCTACGATGCAATAAAAGCCAATTAAAGGACCTCACCTTAGGCCAGAGCTTTTGAGCCCACAATCGAGAAAATATGTCAGAAGAATGGTTGGGATTATTATGGCATAAGGTCAAATAACCTTGAGCAACTGAATACTCACCCTTAGTAGTGTTGTTCCATCCAAAACAATATTTTTCATGGGACCAAGAGAGGGATCTCATATGAAGGATGCCTTGGATATCTTGTCTTTGCCTTTCTGGGATTTGAATAGGCCAGTCCTCAATAGGGATCCAATATCTACCAACCTTTGAATTACTAGTATGGTACCGACAGTAATTAGCCACCTTTATCCAATTAGCTCGGTGAAGCTCCTCCATCCAAGGCCTCCAATCGGGAAACTGAGTTATCAAAGGCTTGTGACCATCCCAAGAATCTTTCCAAAAATTTACCTGTTGACCATTATGAATGATCCAAAATAATTTTTTCTTTATCAAATCCTCACCAATCTTAAGAACTGCTAAAATGGGAGAACCTTTGGTAGGAAGTTGATAGCGAACAAGGTCTTCAGGACTTTTGTTCTCAACATATTTAGCACGGATATTATTGGCCCAAAGAGCATTGGGGTTATGCAACATCCTCCAATATAATTTAGCAGCTAAAGCTTTTTTGTTATTAATAGAAGACCGGAATCCTAACCCCCTTCACTCTTAGGAAGACATAAAGTATCCCATTTCACCAAGGCCCATTTTCTTTTCTCCTTAGTACCACTCCAAAGGAAACGATGACTGATTTGATCCAATTCTCGAAGAACAACCTTTGGGATATTCAAAATGGAAGAAACATAAATAGGAATAGCTTGAAGGACTGATTTTACCAAGGTGATTCTACCCCAGAAGAAAGCCACCTGTTGGTCCACTTTCCAATTTTCTTCTTGACTTTGTCCAACAACCAATTCCAATCTTTATTTTTTTGCCTTTGAATATTTATGGGAATACCTAAATAAGTGATTGGAAGGGAGGTCTTCTTATATCTTAATTTATCCAAGACCATGGATTCCTATCTAGCAAAGCGGTGAAAGAAAATAACTTTAGATTTGTCTTCATTGATCAACTGCCCAATAGCCTTAGAAAAATAGCTAATGATTTGCTTAATATTAGAAGCTTCCTTAATCGTAGCTTTACCTAAAAGAGTAGAGTCATCCACAAATTGAATATGAGAGATAGGTCTAGCTCCATGAGCAATGGTAACTCCCTCAAGGGTTTTGTTTTCCCTCTTTTTGGTTATAGTCCTACCCAAGCATTCAACAAGAATGATGAATAAATAAGGGGATAGCGGGTCACCTTGCCTAATACCTCTGGAAGTTGGGAATGACTAAGAAGGCCTACCATTGATAAGAACTAAGTAGGAAACTGAAGAGATACATCCCATAATCCAATCCATCCAATCCTTAGAGAAACCAAATTGCCTCAAAACTTTGATAAGGAAGTGCCAATCCACTCTATCATAAGCTTTGGATAAGTCTAACCGAATGAACATGGAAGGAGATTTTTGCATATCCATGGAATGGATGGCTTCCTGAGCAAGAACTATCTCATCTACTATTTGATGTCCTTCCACATAACCCCCTTGCTCCGGGAAATAATCTTATGAAAAAGAGGCTTCAACCTTTCTGCCATGATTTTAGTAATGATTTTGAGAAGAACATTACATAAAGAAATAGGTCTAAAAGCTGAGATATGATCAACCTCTTGAGCTTTTGGAACAAGAGTAATATAATTTTTATTGATAACCTTCAAAATTTCTTTGGATTTCCTGGCTTCTTCCACCACCTCTAATAAATCAACATGAAGGATATCCCAGAACTCTTGGTAGAACTCAATGGGAAAACCATCAAGACCTTGGGTTTTCCCTTTTTGCATTTTAAAAACTACTTGTTGAAGCTCATTGATAGTAACAGGAGCAATAAAAATAGAGTTCTCCTTAGAAGTGATAAGAGAAGGGATTGCTTGAAGAACATTTTGTTGAGAAGCTGAGTCAAGAGGAGTAGCAGCAAAAATATTGGAAAAGTAATCAACAACAATAGAGTTCATGCCATCCCAAGTATAAACAACATCTCCAGAATATGATTTTAAGGAAGAAATAAAGTTGTGAGATCTTCGAGCTAGAAGAGATTTGTGGAAGAAATTTGTGTTTCGATCTCCTTCTTTGAGCCATTGAATTCTAGATTTTTGCTTCCATAAGATTTCTTCTCTTTTTTCCCATTCCTCTAACTGAGTTGTGAGTTTAATTTCATCTGCACTTCTCTTCTCTGTGAGGCCATCTAAACGGATTTTCTTATTCAAATTTTCAAGATGAGCAATAACTTCATGTTTTTTTTTATGAACATCCCCAAACTCTTTCCAGTTCCAAGTCTTGATTTTGGATTTAATGTATTGCGATCTTTTGGCAAAACATAACATCTTAGTCCCATGCCTAGGTTTACCTTCCTTCCACCATTGTTGCACATGAGGTCTAAAGGAAATGTCTCTAAGCCACATTAATTGAAAACAAAAAGGAGAGAAACTCACATTGGTTTTCCACATTTCCACCATGACTAGCCAATGATCCGAACCAACATTATTAAGAGTCTTCACTTTAGGAATGTGACCATGGATTAAGAAAATTTTAGAGAGCAAAAACCTATCCAATATCTCCATTATACAAGCTAAGCCTTGCCTTCTGTTAGACCAAGTCATAAGGCCATTATCTGGTTGGATATCCACAAGATGGAGGTTTGCAATATATTCGCTCATGAGGTCAGTGCTTTTGTCCAAATTTCTATTTACCCACATTTTCTCATCCAGAGAGAGGATGGTATTGAAATCTCCTCCGATCAAGATCCAAGATTCAAGAAAATGAGAGATAATATGAGTAATATCCTTCCACTGTCTTCTTTTTTCCTCCAAAGAAGTCGAGGTATAAACAATAATGCAGAGCATAATCTGGTTGGAATGTCTACTTTGAATAGCTATAGCCAACAAACCCCAACTGCCAACCATATGGTGAATAACTACCTCTTTTGGGTCCCAAAGACAAGCAATGCCACTAGAAGTCCCTTGGGAACTAAGGGAAACCACTTTTCCAGCTGGCCAAATTTTACTGGCAATTGAGTCCATATCCTCCATTGACATCTTTGTTTCTTGAAGGAAAACAAGATGTGGATGATTTATCTAAATCATTCTTCTAATTTCATTTTGTTTTGAAAGACTCCCTTTGAGTCCTCTAATATTCCAAGTGATGATCTTCATTAATACCGGGGTTAAAAAATTTGGGAAGGGCATTAATCTTACCTTCCTCTACAAGCTTTTCACCTTCTTTTACCATATGATATTGATTGGTCTTGCAACATGCTTTTTGATTAGAATCCATCTTCAATTGTTTTTTCCCTGTTTCTTGACTTATTCCAATTGAATCTGAGATGGCTTCTAACCTTGAAGAATTCTCGTACACAGCAAAAATTTTACTAGATGGTTCAACGGAGTCTATATTGGGACTTGCATTATTTGAAGTTTTGACATTTGAAAGATTGTTTTTCTTGTGTAAATTTTCTCCCTTTTTTTTTGTTGAAAACCTTTGATTTGTTGGTTTGTCTCTGAGTTCTTCCATTCATATTTAAATTGTGTTTCTAATATTTTAGTTTCCATTATTTCCTCTTCCTCACTTGGGACATCATTTGTGGAAAGGATTTCAAACATATTAGCATATGACTTTGATTGATCCTTCATAACTGGTTTTTTTTTAGTGTTCTTCTTCTTAGGTATTTGGAAACCTGCTGAGTTTATATCTTCTTTCTTTTGATCAGGAATTTTATTTGGGCAAGCACTGGCCAAATTCTACAACGAAAAGGAATGTTCTCATAGTCCACTACTTGCTCCCAAGTGTCTTCCTCAAATTGTAATGTGATATTTTTAGGCAGGGGTTTGTCAAAATCCATTAAAACACAAATCCGAGCATAAATAATATGTTCAAAATTTGGAGTACAATCAGTAGTCATCATAAAAGTTCCTAAAGAGTTTCCAATTGAAGAAAAAACAGTAGGATTCCAAAATTCAATAGGGAGGCCAAAGAGTCTAACCCACATGGGAGCTATAGAAGGCATCTCTTCTTTGAATTTAAATTTAGTATGCCAGGGCTTCATGAAAATCCTTGCCCTTCCAAAAAACCAAGGACCCCCTTGAAATTTTTTCTCTCTATCTTCATTATTAGCAAATAAAACAAGAAAATAACCATTTGGATAAATAGAGATTTGTAACTCACCTTTAGTTTTCTAACTTTTTGCTGCCCATACTTTGAAAGTAGATAGACTCGGATGAAAATCCACAAACCGAAAAATTAGTCCTCTTTTTTCCAAATCTTCAATGCCAGTCTGAATGTTACCCATATCAAGCTTAAAAATAGGAGTTCCATCAGCTTCTTTAAGACATCCCGACTTAATTTTCTTGGGATCAATATTAGGCATTCTTAGAGGTTTATGGGAAGCCCTAAGATTGATATTAGCATTGGGCTGAGGCTGTCCACCATGAAGGGCATCCCTAAAATTCATTTTTGGGATAGAGTCTTTGAAATTCTTACCCTTGACAGGGGTTTTCACGATAGAATTATTTTGTGGGTGCACCTTAGCACCAGATTCACTTGAGATATGAGCCATTTTTTGATCAACTGCTTGAAACTTGTTTCGTGATCTCTTTAATCCTTGCCCTAGACATCGTGGAAAGGTATGGTTTTCAATTTTATTTTGTGCAGAAAATTGGAAATCATTGTCACTCAAGTTCACAGTATGATCTGTTGAAAGACAAATTTCTAACCCATATTGGATCCCCTACAACATTTCCTACTAAAATATTGAGCATAAACCACAAAAATATTAGCCTCTAGGGCCCGAAGGCCCTAAAAACCAACCTCTGGAGCTGCTTGCACTCAACCCAGATGAAACCCTCGCATAGCCGCTTGCCAAATATCTCGTTCACACATAGGGATGTTCTAGGATCTGTGTTGATCCAAATGATATGAAAATTGGTGGAGACGTTCTAGGGTTTTTTAGGCATCTACCCTCAAAATTTCACCTCAATCCAAGTCTGGATGAGTGAGATATGGCAAAAACGGGTTTGATAGTTTGGGTAGTCCTCCAATAAGTTCTTCTTATATATAGTTTTCTGCTATATTTATTTATATATATATATGTGTGTGTGTGTGTGTGTGTGTGTGTGGGTTATTCTTTCTCATGTTAAAAAAATATAAAAGTTTGATTAACTGTTGAAGTAAATCTTTTTTCAATCCAGATTATACCCATTCTAATATATATTAATTTTTTTTTCTCTCCAAAAAGGAACACCTTTATTTAAGGTCAATCCTATTTGCAAGAGATTTTTTTTTTGTTTCTGACCTTACGTTGCTCTCGGAGAAGTGTTTCCATGTTCTCAAATCGAGGCACACATATATTTTGGGTGCCATAGATACGTGACATCAACGATTTCCATATCTCCTTTCATAGAGATATGAATCGTAGCTCTTCGTCTATAATGCTTGGCGCACCTTAGAGTCTCTTTTAACTTTCGGTTTCTACCTACACGTTACTCTCGAAGAAGCGTTTCGATGCTCTCAATAGAGGCACCCATATTTTTTGGGTGCCATAGATCGTGACGCCAACAATTTCCATATCTCCTTTCATGGAGATATGAAATCGTAGCTCTCCGTCTATAATGCTTGGTGCACCTTAGAGACTCTTTCAAAATTCTTGTTTTTTAAAAATTATATGTTTAGCTATTTTCATCACGTCAGTTGCATTTACTTCATCTTTAATCAACATATCTTGCTCTTCACTGTCGTTACTTTTGCATATCGGTGATCTCCATAGGAGACGCTCTTAAACTGGGATACCTTTCAATCATCTATAATCGGTGGATTTTTTCTCAGTTCATGATTTTCAACAACTCTCCTGCATCCTATTAAAGTTATCTTCATTCCCTTTTCGATTCGCATTGTTTTATTTCTCTTGATCTTAATTTCTCTAACGAATATTTGTGCAAAGAAAGTTTTTCAGATTTCTCAAGATATTGCGTTAGAATGTTGAAGGAGTAACTAATGTTTTTTTAATATATTTATTCTTCCTTGTTTGCCTATCCTTCCTTTTTTCTGTAGGTTTCAATCCTCTCTACCGAGGCACTACAAGATGGTATCAAGTTTGATATAAGTTTGATATAAGTCATTTCATTTTTTCGTTGCTCTTTCCCTTGTTCACCTCTATTATTTTTTCTGCAAGTTTCAAGGTCCTTTCTCCAATGAAATGCATCTTCAAGACATTTTTCTATGATTTCGGTGTCACCAAAAGAACGAGCACTCAACCTACATTGGACGGTCTAGTTGAAGGGTGCTTTCACCAATGAAAGCTACCTCTTTGAAAGCTGCATCTCTGAGATCCGTGTTAGAAAAGGAATCCTCTGCAAGGGCTTACCGAAAGCATCGTCTGGCATCAATGAATGCTTCATCTCCTCAAATTTCATATTTGTGTGAACAACTAAAAAGTCTTCTCAAAAGTGCATTGAAGTGCAATGGTCTTATTTTAATTTCATTCATTCTATAAAATATTTGTACGGGTTTTGTTTTCAATTTCGAAGGAAAAATTCATTTATTTTCCTTCCATAAATTTTTATTTTAGCTTTAAATTATCACTCATTTTTTCACTTGGCCTCCTTGTAGGGCAAATAGTGAAATGAGTCCTTTGTAAGCTATTAAATAAATTTAAAAAAAAAAACATTTTTTTTTTCCTGAGGGGGGGGGTTCAGGTGCTTTTTTGTGCACCTTACGGTTTTTTTTAGGGGGGTGTTCTTCTTTGTTTTTTTTTAAATTATTTCTTATTCACATCTCTCTAATCAAATCCAAAGTAAAATTTTAAATTTTAAAAAATATATTGCTTATAGTTAATCATACAATATTTTTTTTTTGCTAAAATCATTTGCTTCTAATCAAAGATTTCACTTCATATCTTACTTATTATTATTAGTTTGAATTATTTTTTTAATGTTGTGATCAAATTAATCCTAATAATATTTATTAGTAAGCAAATCATTATCTTAAAATGTTTTAATGATTACAAAGTTTCTTACAAAGAGTTCTTATTCAATTTTTTTTTTTTTTTAATTTTAATAATATATTTACCTCTTTCTCAAACTTTGAAATCTAATCTAAAAATATTTTTTGAATATTTCAAGAGACAAGTATTTTATCTCCTCTCACCCATATTGGCAATCTAATATAGTTTATAGTTTTTCTCATGTAAGTACGGGTTATTAAGATTACCACTTTAGGTCTGAAGATATAGCCTGTGTTCCAAGTATCTTATCTAAACAATACTTATAGTTTCCCTCTTGTCATGGAGGATATTTGAGATAGATAGATATATTGTCCTAACATATTTGTTCTCTTTAAAATGATCTTTAACTTCAAATATCCTCAATACTTATAGTTTCCCTCTCGTTAGGGCGGGTATTTTTGAGTTATTTGATGTATCTTAAAAAGCTTTGGCATATTTGTTCTCATTACCCTCAAACTCATATCAATTTTTCTCAAATTACTTATAGCCTCCCTCTCTTTAGGGTGGGTAATTTTGGGGCATTTGGTTATTCGTTCAGGCTTCTGTAACTAATTACTATTGCATTCTCTAAATTAAAGTTAAATGGGGGAACTTTGGGTTAACTTCAATTCAAAATGAATTCAATGAATACAATTGATCCTCTCACTCCTCATAACTACCATACATGGAAGCCCAAAATTTTAAATCTCATTTCTCAAAAAGGGCTCACTCATATTTTAGAAGAAAATCAACCTAAGTTTGAAAAAAAAATATGAAATATTTGTTCACAAAGAGAAAATGTATGAAACTATGGGAATTATAAGCTCTAATTTAAGTGAAATTTTGTGGTTTCACATTATAGATTGTAAAAATCCTTATGAAAGTTGAGAAAAACTAAAAACATTGTTTGGGAAAGTAGATCAAATTAGATCAATGCAACAAGAAGTAGAATTAACAACTCTATCTCCTGAGGACTTCAACAATATTGTTGACTTCCTCACCAAATTCAAAGAGGTCCTCACTCAATACAAATGCAGTGGGAAGACTAAGTCTGAAGAAGAATGCATTTATCTAATCCTTTATAAACTAAATTATGTATTTAAAATATTTGCTACCACATTTTTGTCTACCAAAGATGCTCTTGGTGCAACCTCTAAAATGCCCTCTTTATAAGAGTTTTGTGATAGAATAACTAGGGAAGAAACAAAACATGCATGATATGAAATATATTCTTCTTCCTCTTCCTCAAAAGCCTTAGTAGCCTCCACCTCTTCTAAAGAAAAATTCAAAAATAAGGAAAATAATCCCATTACTTGTACTCACTGTAAAAATAATGGTCACTCTATAAATAAATGTTGGAAAAGACTACAACAACTAGGGGCAACTATGAAGGATCAAAAGAAAGACAATAAAAAGCAAATAGGGAAAGCCCTAAATGTTCAAGGGAAAACCTCCAATTCTTCTTCTAATTACTGGGTCCTAGATTCTGGAGCTACTCATCACATGACTGTTTCATATGAGTCATTCTCTTCTATATCCTAAATTTCTACATGTAGCATAGAAGTGGGTGACTCTTCCTTAATCCCATTCAAATAAAATGGGGACATAACCATTTATGGTGGCTCTATAAATAATGTTCTCTATGTTCCAAAAATTGCCATAAATCTCCTCTTCATCTATCATATTTGTACTTATGGAAAGGAAAAAATAGTTATCTTCTCTCCAATAGGAGTTGAGATAAGAGACTTTCAAGATACCCATTCTATCATAGCCAAAGAATTTTTTGATCACAAAACTCACCTATTTCACTTCAAAGGATTCAAAAATCTAGAAGGGGCCTCCTATTTTGTGGCTCATGGAGATCTTGAAAGCAAAATTTGGCATGAAAGGTTTGGTCATCTTAGTTACAACTACCTAAAGGAATTGAGCACCCATGATATGGTAACAAGTTTACCCCAAGTCTCTTCTATTGATGGAGTTTGTCCTGGATGTGCCCTTGGAAAGCAACATCAATATCCTTTCCACCCAAGTAGTTCTCTAAAAGCCTCATCCCCTCTAGAATTAATTCATAGTGACTTGATGTCTTTTCCAGAACCTTCTTTGAAAGGATAAAAGTATGCTCTAACCTTTATTGATGAATTTTCTAGAAGAACTTGGGTCTGCTTATTAAAATATAAAAGTGATGTTCTATCCCACTTTAAAGTCTTCAAATCCTTAGTTAAAAATTAGGTCTCTTGCAAAATCAAGCAAATTTGCATAGATAATGGGGGGAATACTGTAGTAATGAGTTCTCCATATTTCTATCAAGTCATGGCATCATTCATTAGCATTATGTCTCCCATAATCCTTAGAAAAATGGCATTGTAGAAATGAAAAACCAAACATTAAAGGAAATGACAAATTGTATGCTCCATTCAAGAGATATTTCAAAATATTTTTGGGCAGAAGCTATTAATTGTGTCAATTATATTCAAAACTGCACACCTCATAAAGCTCTTGATCATTTAACTCCTAAAGAAGCATGGACTGGTTCAAAACTAGATGTTTTCTTCTTCAAGATTTTTGGGTGTACTACTTGGGTGCACATCCCAAAGAAGAAAAGGAAGGCTCTAGATAAGAAAATCTGAAAGCTCATCTTTTTTGGTTATTGTAAGGAAATGAAAGCATACAAGCTCATTTATCCCTCAACTCATGAGGTATTTTTTCATAGGAATGTACAATTTGATGAAACATTCCCTTAGAAAGATCCTCAACTCTCCTCTTCCTCCATTGAGCCTTCTCCTATAATAGAACCTCAATATTATGAAGAACCAACTCTAGAGGTTAACTTCAAGATTTATAATCAAGATGGGGAACATGTAACTCCAACTCAATGTCTTTCCACTCCTTCTACTCCTTACTCTATGTCAAAATGGGTCCACAACATTGTTAAAGAAGCTACTCCTTACATCCAAATATTCCATCATCTATATCAACCAACTCCATAGGCACTGGTCTTGTCTATCAGTCTATTTCCTCTGTCCTCAGTCCTTCAAAGAAGCAACTAGTATTAAAGAATGGGATGATGCCATGGAAAACGAATTCTCTTCCTTAATAAAAAACAAAACTTGGGATTTAGTTCCCTTGCCTAAAGGAAGGAAATTAGCTCATTGTAAATGGATTTACAGAACAAAGTATGGTACTAATGGAGAAATTAACAAACACAAAGATCACTTAGTAGCCAAATGTTTCTCTCAAATTGAAGGAATTGATTATACCAAAACCTTTGCACCAGTTGCTAAAATGGATTCTGTAAGACTGGTTCTTGCTTTGGCTACTTCTTAAAAGTGGCTTGTCTTTCAAATGGATGTAAAAAGTGCTCTCTTACATGGGGATTTAAAGGAAGATATATACATGGAACAACCTTCCGGATTCACTCAAGAATCCTCTCTTGTTTGTAGACTAAACAAGTCTCTCTATGGTCTCAAACAAGCTCCTAGATATTGGTATGAAAAGATGGAATTCTTCCTTATTTCTGTAGGTTTTTCTCATTGTGAGTCTGATAACATAGTCTACATTTGTATAGATGAAGGAAAAATCACCATTCTTGTTTTATATGTTGATGATCTTCTAATTATTGGTAGTACCTTCGATCACATTTAGATTATAAAAGACTCCCTCTATAAAAAAATTGATATGGCAGATCTAGGTTTAGCTCATTACTTCCTTGGGATCCAAATAAATAAAAAAAATGCAGGTATTTCATTATGTCAACAAAAATACACTCTAGATCTTCTTTAGAGGTTTAAAATGTCAGATTGCAAACCTTCTCCTACACCTTTTCAATATGGCATAAATCTAAGTACTTCCTGCTCATTCCCTCTATGTGATGCAACTCTATATCATCATCTTGTAGGGAGTCTGTTATACCTTACTCATACTTGTCCAGATATCTCATATGTTGTTGACCTCATATCTAGATTCTCCCATCAACCTCACTTTAATCATTGGCAAGTAGCAAAAATAATCCTCTGCTGCTTGCAAGAAACTACTCAATTTGGGCTCTTATATAAGGTAAAATCCATGGATATCATTGGCTACACATATTTAGATTGGGAAGGTTTAGTAGAAGACAAATGTTCAACTTCTAGTTATGTCTTTTGTCTGGGTTCTTCACCAATAGCCTGGTTATGCAAAAAACAAGCAGTAGCCTTATCATCTAGAGAGGAAGAATACATGGTAGCAGTTTTAGCAATTCAAGAAGCTCTTTGGCTTTGTCAAATTCTAAGGGAATTTGATTTATCCCACGACAAACCTATAACTCTTTGGTGTGACAATCAGAGCACAATTCATATTGCACGAAATCCAATTGAGCATCAGCACACCGATCACATTGAGATACATATGCACTTCATTCGATAGCACATTCTGAATGAGGACATATACTTGAACTATATTCCAACTGAGAATCAAATTGCAGACATCTTCACCAAGTCATTTTCTTCTTCGTGTTACCTTCAGTTACAAGATAAACTTGGAGTAATACAGTTGCATTGACACAGAGGTCTTCCACCTCTCATTATATTCTATGGATAATGGTTTTTTCCCTTGTGGTTTTTTTTATCATATCTCCAATAGCATGTATATTATAAGGACAATCTTCACCATTCGAAGACATACCTCTATCTTGGCTATTTTTTGTGATGGATGGTTTTTCTCCAAGAGGTTTTTTCACCATCTATAAATTGTAAATGAGTACCTAATCAGGCCAAGTTGTCGGGACTCTATAATAAGGACAATCTTCACCATCCGAGGACATGCCTCTATATTAAATTTTTTCTTTGATAGATGGTTTTTCCCCAAGGGGTTTTCACCATCTCTATAATGTAAATGAGTACCTCATCAGGCCATGTTGTCGGGACTCATCATTATTTTTGTATTAAGAGGACAATATTCGCCATCCAAAGACAAGCCTCTTCCTTATTCTTTTTTTATTGATGGATTTTCCCATAGGGTTTTTACCATCTCTTCAAAAATGAAGTCATTGTGCATGAGTACCTCATCAGGCCTTCTTGCCGAGACTCATTTTTAAAAACCACCCCTAGTATCACTTAAGGGAGGGTGTTAGAATAAGTGAATATTCTATTAAGCTCTACTAGGATAGACACACTCGAGTTTCCACTCCTCCATGTGTTAGGTGAACTCTCAGTGGTGTCTTCATCAGATTTGATGAGTTGTTGTAATCCAACGACTATTAATGATCAACTTTGTTATTTATACAAAGTTGATCCTTGGAATAAATCAATCAGTTCTACTCTTTATTCATATTTTATGTAATGCTATGCATGTATATTTTGGGAAATTCTAACAATATACATTTTAGGGCTATATATTCTTAAAGATCAAAGGTAAAATTAATTTGTAGTAAAACATTCATACATCATTCAGATACCTATATACTAATAAAATTTTGAAATTCAAAACAATTAATTTTAATCACATAATTCAACAAACTAACCCCTCTCTATCTCTCTCTCTCTATCTATCTATATATATATATATATATATATATATATATATATCAAATCCTATTCACATATTGACTTACATATTATAATGTTATTACAAAAATTATAATAAAAAATATATATATTTAATTTTAAATTATATTTCAAAATATATATTATATATTTTATCATAATTTTTTAAATATATATGATTAATATATATATTTATATATTATAATTTTTATAATAACTTTAAGTAAATGTGTGAATGGGAGTTGACAGGTAAAAAGGTTCACAATTAAAAAGTCCATTCAAAAGAATAATTGAAGAAAATAAGCTAAAATAGAACACCATCGTTCAATAATTAAAAATTTAAACATAAAATTGAACACCATCGTTCAACAATTAAAAATTTAAACATAAAATAGAACACCATCGTTCAATAATTAAAAAATTTAAACATATCTTTATTAACCCATACACTGTAGATTAGGTTACCGGACAACAATCAGTTTGGTAGCATTTGTTTGAATAAGGATATCAAATGAAGAGCAAAATAAGATTATTATAAAGGTTTATTGACTTCTTTTTTATTTAGTTATTCGGTTATAAAAATTGTATTTATATGAATAAAGATATTACATATATTAGAAGGTGATCAGCCAATATTTTTTTAAGGTTAGAAAACTATTAGATATATCAGTTATATTTATCATAAATTGAATTTAAGTCTTTATTTAAAAACTTAATAACTTTTATCATTACAACATCCTTACCATAACAACCGTAATAAAATAAAAATTGTAAATTCCATCCCCACATGTGAAGAACCACCTCATAGATACTCCAAGTTCATTATCTAATTGGTAGACTATTGAGTGGTGTTTCTATGCTCATATTCATGCATCTTGTTGTGTTGGTGTTAGCTATGATAGTCTCCCACATGGCCTCTAGGCTCTCCATGGATGATAAAAGGACATATCCTATCTAAACACCTTATCCTTCTTTAGCCCTATTATTGTGGAGAAATTGAATATCTGCTCATATAAAAATATTTTTTATTTTCTTCTTCGAAGGCATTAGCTAAAGGGAATTTTGACCACTTAAATCATGTGCTTTTTAGCTCTCATTTTTTGGGGAATTGGATCCATGTGTAAATTTGTATCATTGTATTTAGTCAATTCTTCTAGAGTGTGTTGAATTTCAATAATATTTAGTGGCATCTCTAGGTGATTTATCTCTCCATGTTTGCAAAGCTCATTGGTAATCTAATTGGAATAACTTGCCATAAAATTTGGAAGAAAAGCAAAAAATTTCGTTATGTCATCATGGTCGATTTATGTGGTTGGATTTATTGAAAATAGATAATATAGATTAAGGATTTTTCAATCAAATCACTCTTGATGTTAATTGCAATGTTGTGGATAGACAATTATTAAATGGCTCTTGAGAAACTCTTCTTATTAAGTTAAACTTTACAAAAGTATTAGAATGTTGGGTCCTAAATATTTGAGAGTTGAGCTAGGTCTTGATGTTAAGCTCCGAGTAGTGTCTCTTGTAATAGGGCTTCATATTTTGAGCTTTCATTACATTCATATGTATATTTATTAATGGAGTGCTTTGGAGATCCTCCATGTTGAAGCAAGAGGAGATCCTTGTGCTCTTCCTATCAATGGTATCAATACCCAATGGATCAAAACGAGAGTTGAATCTACCTATAATGTTTTGCTCTAATATCACTAATGAGAAATGATTATTAGATTCCCTTCATTGAATAGATGTTATTTAATAACATATGGTATTCCAATATGTCATAACAACTTGTAATGGGATAATAAATACCTACAACAAATCATAACTAATAGTTAACACATTAACCCTCCATTGAGTGGTTACAACTGCTCAACTTATTATGATACTAAAAAACTATGATGATAATAATTTCATATCAAGTTTTCAGGGTACCATAAAGAAAAAAGTGTTTATGAGGCTAGTCCTTGCATTTCAAACTCTTTAGGGAAACATAAATCTTTACTAAATAAGTGTAATTAGGAGCAATATGGAAACATATAATATATTTATTAAGATGAAAGTGTTGGGAGGAATGGAAAAAGAGAGGAAGGATATCAAAGAACTAAAAAAGAAAAAAAAGAAACTCAAATGGATATTGATCTAGGAAGCCAAATAAAAATATCATAAGTTTTAACAAGAACTAGGGCTAAGCCCACTATTAAATAAAAAGTGATGGTAAAAATGATATTATGATATATTAGGAGTATGAATAAGAAATTAATAGGTTTTTATAGTCCTTAGTGAGGAATGTAAAGATGTTTTTAAAAGGTTTTTCAAGATGGGTGATTGTCTAGCAATTTATTCTATAGAAGCTTCATGCAGTATTACAATAATATGGGACAAATGCAAATGGGACATATAATTATTAGAAGCAAAAATTAATTTGGTTGCTAGACTATTTTATTTGAAAGAGAAAAACATCAAATTTGTGATTATAAATATATATTATCCAACTATACTTACTCGTGAAATATTTTCGAAGGACCTTAGCATATTTTTTCAAATACAATGATGATTCATAGTTGTGATCTATGGACTCTTGGGAAAGACTTCAACAAAGTCTTATCTCCTTTGGAAAAAAAGGGTGGTACTCCAATATGGTCTAAATAAATGCAAGGTTCTACTTAATTTTTTAATTCAAACTACTTTTGGGATGTTAGTTCTTCAAGTTTTGAATGTACATGGGCTAATATATATTGTGAGAAAAATCATAGCAAAAATATTTCATAGATTACTGTTATACAACACATGGTTGCAAATAGAGTATACAATCTATTCATATATTTTATTTCAAGTAGAATCAGATCATAGACCCATTCTTTTTTACTTGTGATTTATCCAATAAAGGTCATCCAAATCTATTTTGGTTCTAGTCTATGTATCTCCAATACCCTAATTTCTTCTAGATAGTAATATTATGGTAGAATGAAGCAAATTTTGAAGGATTGTATATGTATAGATTTGTTTAAAAGATGAAATATTTAAAGGATAATATTAATATTTGGAATAACAAATATTTTGGTAACATTTTTAAAGAAAATAAAGAAACTAAAACCAAGCTCAAAAATTTACAAGAGTTAGTAGAAATCAATGAAATGAACTGTCTTAACCACAAAAATATTTTGAAACTTTCCCATGGGCGGGAAAAGAAAACAGAGCCAAGGATTTAAAATTTGAAACATCCCAAGGGTGGGAAAACTAGAAACCACCCTTGGGAAACAAAGCTTTGTAGAAAACCAGCATCCCACGTAGGGAAGCTCGAAATGAAGCAAAATGGAATAATAGCCTGAAGATGGTACTAAAGTGGTGCAACAGCAAAAGGAACACCCCATACCATAGGGTCCTTATGCGAAAACGAATCCTTCAAGAAAATCTACTCAAAAAAGGAAGCAGTAGTAGTAGAATAGCACTTCTGAAGGAAAGGACGGGAGAGTGCCACAAGAATTCACTAAGAAGGAAGCACGAAAAGGCATGACTGCAGACGTTAGAGCTCAAACCAGAAAACAACAGCCATACATCCCATACAACCTTCAACAATAGCTTTAGGTACAAAGAAAAGGAAGTCCCTTAAGGAATCAGTAGCTATAAAACCAGAGGCCCCCAAAGGCCACGAAACAAACTAAGACCCGTAGGAACTACCACTTCAGACCCAAAGAGTAGAGTCACAATAGAAATCACATGGTCAACCCCATAAGCCCAAAAGGATGTTGTGCAAATCTACTCAAGAAGCCAGAATTCCTCAGACCTGCCAAAAGTAGCTTCAAGGAAACAAGGAGGAGAACCTGCAAGGATTCAGTAGCAAAATGACCAGAGGCTACAAAGCCATGAAAGGAACTAAAATCCTACAAAACCCACCACCTCGAATCCAAAGAGCAAAGTCATAGTATCAAGCACGTGGTCCCTCCTCTGACCAAAAGGATGCTATGCAAAATTACTCAAGAAGCCAGAATTCCTCAGACCCAGCCATTCACCACTAAAGATCCTCAACGAGCAGATGTGAAGAAGACTTCCAAAAACAACCTGAGAAAACCCAAGAAGAGTCCTAGGAAGAAAAACCTAAACCCAACCCAGAACCCTGACACTAGAGGAAAAGGCAATAAGCTTTTGCAAAATATTCCATAAATTATCACATAAATACAATAATAAAAGCTTTATGAAGAAGATATCTATGGATGAACTATATGAAATAACTTTCTCTTTCTATCTTAACAAGGCACTTGACCTTGATGGATTTTATACAATTTTATTTCAAACATATTGGAATTTATTAAAGAGTGGTATGTTGGTTATGGTTGAAGAAGCCTAGAAAAGGAAGGCTACAATATGTGAGATCAATATCACTTTTATAACATTAGTTCCTAAGAAATACAAGATAAAATATTTTGATAATTTTCATCTAATAATCCTTTGTAATATAATTTATAAGATCATTTTAAAAACTATGGAAAATAGGATGAAAGGTATTCTAGATTATATCCTTAGAGGAACAAGGTGGTTTTGTTCATGGTAAACAAATTCTTGATGATGTAAGCATTGCACAAGATTTTATAAATATTATCAATTCCATGAAAAACCAAGTATGCTTGTGAAACTAGATATGAACAAAGCATATGATAGGGTTTATTGGATATTTCTAAATGATATTATCAAAAGTTTGGTTTTGACTACAATTGGTGTGAATGGATTCAATGTTGTTATAGCACTACAAAATGTTCTATTTTGATAAATGGTTCTACTATTGATTACTTTAAGAGATCTTGAGGGCTCTTCCAAGCTGATCCTCTATATCCTTATCAATATATTATTCTTGTGGAGGTATTAGGAAGAGATTTCTCAAAATAAAAAATGGATAGAAAATCAAAGTTATCCAGGTTACAAAAATGATCCCTTTGAATCTCATATTCAATTTGTTGATGATACTTTTCTTTGGGGTCCATGCCTAAGTTAGTGAGGTCTTGGATTTTAAATAAATATTACCATTATATGAGAGGGTTGTTGGATAGTTCATTATTGATATAAAATATAGGATTTTTTTATTAATATTGCCCTCAATTTGCAATGAATTATTATGGGTATTGTAAGGTCTAAAATTTAAAATATTTTATTGATGTACTTAGGCATTCCTTTGTATTATAAAGGAATAAAAAGAAACTTTGAGTCTCTTGTTTGGATAGAATGAAAGATTTTTCTAGGCTGGAAATGTACATTCTTAACCATGTTAGGAAGGATACAATTCATAAAGACTAAATTGCAATCCATACCTATTTATATGATGTCTCTTTCAAGATTTCTAGCAGGAATAATGTCAAAATTTGATCAAATTCAAAGATACTTTCCTTGAAAATGATATGAAGAAAAATTTAGGTTTTCTCTTTATAACTTGGATAAGGTTTGCAAAGGAAATAATATTGGAGGAAAAAGATTACAAAACTGTAGACTTATGAGTTTGGACTTATGGGGAAAACTTGGGTGGAGATTATTCATAGATCAAGGAAAGAATTGAAAAAATGCTACTACAAAATTATATAGGTTCTCTTGATGCAATGAAATTATTTTATAAAAGAACCCTACCCAAAGTATCACCAACATGAAAATTCATATCAGATAGTTTGTAATTGATCAAAAATGTTATGGTGCCTAAGAATATGTATATGAGGATATGATATTATATTGTATATGGGTATTATGGATAGTTGGAATGGGTCACACATAACCCATGGTTGATTATATTATATTATAATAATGAGTGGGATGAGGGTTTATAAGATGGGTATATAAATAAGGGATATTGTCATCATAATCATCATGGAGATCATCATCATATGAAGTATTAATTGTAATTGTATTTTCTATGAAATGGTTTATGATACTTTACCCTCTCTAAGTGGTGCTCTCATCTTGGGAGATCTTGTGGAGTTATTCCTTCCTTAAGGAGTATTAATGGTGTTATTCTACCCTAAGGGTATTAACTATATTTTTCTCATTATATGGATTATTACTATGGATAATTAAATATGGATGAGTAATCTAATATTTTTGCATATTGGGGAATGATTTCTAGTAATGAGAAATAAAGTTTCATAATAAGTGGTATCAAAGCAATTATTTTGGCAAAGTAGGAATTATTGTTTATATAATTTTCAAAAAAATATCTAATTTATTGGGAGCCATGTCTTTGTGTAAAGTTTTCTGATTCAGATGATTCTTGAAACATTTTATTTTGAATTTGAAGGAATTTAAAATGAATGGTCATATGAAGGAATTCAAGTAGTATTGAAGGAGATACAACTTTGCGGAGTCAGTCTTCTAGAACAAGGGTAGTGGTAAATTTTCAAATTGTGATTTTAAAAAATTAAATAAAATTTGAGATATTTGTCATCTTAGCTATCCAAATTAATTGATTTTTATGGCATTTTATTCAAAATATGGATAGTTTTAAGATGAGTGGTCATATGTAAGAATTTGAGCAGTATTGAGGGAGACACAACCCTCTAAATTTAGTCATCCAAAGTAAGGGTAATTGGAAAATCCTAGATATTTGTCAATTGGGGTAAGCAAATCATCCATAATTTTTTGGGTATAATTATTTATTTGGAATAATAAATTATTTTTTGGGTATAATTATTTATTTGGAATTTTAACTTCAAATAAATTAGGAAATGTATATTTGGGTAATATTCTAGTTTGCATTATAATTTTTGTGGCTGTGATCTCATGGCACTTTAAAAGTTTTTTCAAATAAATGAAATTGATGCTAGAAAATGGTGGACATATTTTAGTTCTTTATATTTTGTTGATCCTTATTGAAAATTCCACCTTAATACATTTTTAAAAAAATAAGGTAAAATATTATTGTTAATTTTTATGACTAAAAATAATAATGGGTACAATTAGGGATAAGTGGAGCATGCATTATTATGTCATTAGGACCCATTTAAAAAGATATCTAGTTTTAAGGATACACTCAAAGGTTATGCAGAAGAAATGAACATGCTTCGTAAAGAATAAAAGAAACTAAAAAGAGAGCTTGAGGGAAGGGATAAAAATATATATAACTTGATGGATGTCACCACCTCAAAAAGAAACTACAAGGGACTCAAAATGGGAAAAAGGAATGGGAATTTTTCTTGAAATAGAATGAAGACTAAAATAAATAAATAAAATTAATTAAGGACAAGAAAGAGAAATATTTTAAGGAAGATGGTGAGAAGAATGAAAAAGCCACATCTTTGAATTTAAAAAATCAAGAGAAGGATATAAATTCATCTAAATTTTTTATTTTACAAGTTCATAGATGAATTTAAAAGAAAAAGGTTATTATTTCCATTAACCCGTTGAGTGGTATTTTCACACACTTGTGAACTTACACTCTTCCTTAGGATTTGGACTCCAAATTCCCTCTTGCAAAGAAGTTAAACAACCAACTTCTCCAAGGTCTCCATTGTATTAGCATTTGCAACTGTGTATTAGTAATCTCAGATAAAGATAATCAATTTAAATGCTTGGAACACCTTAGTGATTGCAAGTAACTGTAAACAAGGGGCAATGTAGATTTATTTCATCATAAACTTTAGTGATTGTTCATTTTTTTTTAGATTTTATAATTTTTAAATATTTGTTTTAACTAAGTCGAACCTTCTGGAAAATAAAATAAAAATGAAATAGAAATACAGAAAATTAAACATTGAACACGTTCAGTCTGATGCTATCCTATTTTGGCAAAACCAAATACGTGAGAGTTTCATACATGCAACCTAGCCTATTTGACCTGCAAAACAAACACAATCAAAGTAAACTAGGTGCTAGCTCCAACGGTTTAAAATAATTTCCAGATTGTGGACATTCACATGAAATAACCCAAAACAATGGCATGTATTTCATTTATAAATCTGAAATCTGAAAAGAGAAAAATAGAACAGTTAAAATGAAGCATGCAAAATATTTCTCATCCTTTCTTGCCCATAAAATGCAAATTTTTGAACAATTTTGCATTAAATAAATATGTCTTGTTACAACAGCAGAATCTCTGGTTTTTCTCAAAACCAGCAAAAGGTGGAAGAAAAGCACTCCATAGCAGGCCCAGAACGGCTAATCACCATCAACTCTGCAACACTGCTCGTAGCGGTTTCTGACCCCCGTATCAATCTGCTCCTCTGCATTTTATACTTGCTGGCAAACTGCTTCTCCTTCCATGACGGTTCATTTCATCTTCCAGATTGCTTCGTTTCACCTTCCTCGCCTTTCCATTGCTTTTGATTTTGTGCTCGAGATCTTCTCTGTGAACTATAATGCCTCTGCAGCCTTACACATGTATGCCACGTGTTCCACACTTTTTTGCATGTTCTGTAATGGCCCCATGTAAATCACGACCAAAAATAGCATGTAGCTTTGCTTCCTTGCTTTCATCGCGAAAACGCGACATGTCGCGATATCGCGACATTTTCCTGCCAATAACCCTATCCGCTTTCATGCACAACAAAAATGAGACATGTCGCGATATCACGACGTTTTTCTATCAGCAGCCTTTCTTGCCTTCATGCATAGCGAAAATCCGACATGTCACGATTTTGCTACAAGTTTTTCGCACTTAGTCTCTTTTCAATAAAGTGTCACGAAATCGCTACCATTTTCTGCCCTCTGCATGGTCTTCACTTTCTGTCGTGATTTCGCGACGTCTTTGTCTGGCTGGAACGTTTCCTCAAAAGTTGCGCGATATCGCTACGCCTTTGTGCCTTAGACTCTTTTCATTTAGGTGAACCATGATACCGAAACACGTAGCGATTTCGCTATGCTCTTTGCTTTGTTTGGCTTCATTTTCTGATTGTAGCGAAATCGCTACCATTTTACCCCTTAGGCCTTTTAATCCACCCGCGTCGCGAAAACATGACGCGTCACGATTTCGTGACACCTTTCGACTTATGCGCTCTGTGTCAGTTCTCGTCGTGATTTCGCTACACTGCTGGGCCTTATCGCCTTTGGCTCGGTTTTGTCACGATTTCGTGACCATTTTATATTTTATGCCTTCTGCCCGTTTGCAAGCCGCGAAAATCAAACACGTCACGATTTCACGATGGTTCCGCCCACCTGCTGTCGTTGACTGCGTTGACCGTGATTTTGCGACACATCATGATTTCGCTACAATTTTCCATTCTACCTTTCTCTCTCCTCTCTGGACCGCGATTTCACAACACGTCGCAAAATCGCGACAATTTTCGATCAATGCCTCTTCCTGCTTTCCTGGGCCTCAAAAACGTGACATGTCGCGATATCGTGACACCTTTTCATTTTTGCCAGCGACGGAGCAACATGTCACGATATCGCGACAACTTTCGGCCGTGACAGAGCGACATGTTGCGATATCGCGACACTTTCTTTCCTTAGTGAAATTTTTGCTTTTTCTTGATTTTTTTAGCACCTGGGCTACTGTAGTTTTCTTTGAAAGCATGCAAAAAAGGTGGGTCCCCAATTTTGGGGTGTGTTGTGGATCAGCCACAACATAACCCTAATAGTAGATATACTTTCATGAATAGTACTTTGGCTAAGAGGTTGCAGGTTCAAGCAAAAAAAAATTAGGGTATACAACTTGATGGTGAGAATGTTTAGATTTTTTAATATTTGAAGATGACCAAGGATAAATATGTTTTACATTTATATTTTCATGCTACTAATATGTATGGTGTGGATATAGTTATTGGTTATCCTTAGTTGTATTCTTTAGGTATTGTTAACAATAATATGTAAAAGAATTTATGAAGTTATGGTATAATAAAATATGATAACACTATAGGATATTTCTTAGCTGAAGGAGTAAGGAAGCAATTGTGGTAAAGGTATAAGTTAAGGAACCATCAGAAGAATAAAAAATTTAATCTATAGTACAAGCAATAACAAAGTTCATGGAAGAAGCACACAAGGACATGCCAAAAGGACATAAGAGAGAAAATCATGAGGTAGAATTTAAATAAATAAATGCAATGCTAAAGAATAAAAGAAAACAAAATATCAAATTAATATTGTAGCATATTGCTACCCACTCCACCTTAAGTGACATCAATCTTGGAGGTATGGCCCAACGTATCATTATTATTATGGATCTACGTACAAGGAGTTAGAAAGGCATCAAGTATGGTAGTGTTTTGTGGAAAAAGCATAGTGATTCTAGATTTCAAAGGGGTTTAGTAGCATCGGAGAATAATATGACCAATCATTCAAAATATCATAGTAGAGAAATAGAAGCATGGAGCCATAAATTACTAATATTCAAGTGACATAATGGTAGCTTGGCATCATTAAAGACTATCACCTTAAATAATTTTATAGGTAAGGGGAGAATGGTGTTGTGGGAGTTCATGGATGGTGCGCAGGGCCTGCATGTATCGCCGTGAGGTGTGCATGCTGGTGCATGTGCCTTTGTTGTTCTCTTTTGCTGCGTGGGTGTTTGTCGAGGTGCGTGAGGGGTTTTTTTGAAGTTTGGGGGTGGGTTATTTCTGCAGTTTGGGGCCGTAATTTTTTTTGTTCTGCTGCTTTGTTAAAGACATGGCTTCGTTAGGAGGGGCCATTGGTGTGAATGGAAGATCATTTCAAGAGGCTCTCATGGGGTCTGGTGAGTCCTCATCTGGGGATGGTTTCGGGGTTGATGGAAGTTCTTCCCCATCTGGTTTTTTTAAAGCTAAGAAAGTGAATGGCTGTTTGGAGAAGGTTGTGGAGAGACCGGTTCTGGTTCTTCAACCAGATTCAATTGTAGAGGATATTGAGTACATGTCAAAGCATGCTCTAATTTGTAAATTTCTTGGTATTCGGGTTTTGATTATGGCGTTGGAGTCTTGGGCATGCAATGTTTGGAATCCCGTGGGAGACATGGATATTATGATGGGGGCCAATAATTATTTTTTGGTTGTATTTTCGTGCTTGGTGGATCATTACAAGGTCTTTGAAGGGGGTCCGTATTTCTATAATCAGGTCGGACTTTTTATCAAACCGTGGCATGCATGTTTTAATCCGATAGAGGAGATCCCGTCTCGAGTTCCAGTATGGGTGCGACTTCCATGGTTACCTGTGGAACTCTGGAGGAGCGATATTCTTCATTCAATTGCATTGCTTCTGGGAAATCCGGTTGGGGCTTCGCAGTTCACGCAGGATAAAAAGGTAATTTCTTGTGCCCGTATATGTGTTGAGCTTGATTTGAATAAACCTTTACCCGATTCTTTGGAAATCCATTTTGGGTCTTACTCATGGGTCCAATGGCTTGATTATGAAACTCTACCTTTTAGATGTCGTTTGTGTCATGAATATGGGTATTTACAGAAAAAGTGTCCTAAGGTAGTGAGTAAAATGAATCCTAAGCCTCAATCTTCAGGGCCCAAAGATGATAAAGGGAAAGCTCCTGTTCAGGATAGTGGTAAAGATATTGAGGGTTTTTAGAAGGTCAAATCTAGAAATAAAGGTCGAGGGTAGAAGCAAACTTTAAATGATAGGCAAATAGATGGGCTTCATAACAGGTTTGATGCTCTTGAAGAATTAGAACAACAAGTTGGGTTCCCTACAGACCATCTTGTGGATGGGCAGGTTCTGGAACATGAGGAAGAGGTGGGTGTCATGGATCAGGTGGATGCTCTTTTGGATGTTGAGCAGGGCCCTCACCGCATTGTGATTCCATATTCGGAGATTGAGAATGGTGCGGTGCAATATTCAGTTCAGCCTTTGGCATTGACATCCTCAGGGGAGTTTGGTAATCCTATCCCTCCTATGGACAATATGGTAGTGCGGGATGAGGCTATGTCAGAAGATCCTCTTTTGGTGGATTTAGTCACCTCAAGCCATGGTAAGGGCTCTAAGGCAAGTCCTGGGTTGGGAATACAGTAGAAGAATTATAAAAAAGGGGTCCCTGAAAAGACTAATAAGGTGGGGAGGAAGAAAGACGTAGAGAAACTTAAAAATTCAGGGGGAGTCCTTGGTTGAGTCAGGGTTGGTTAGGCCTCTTGACTCTCACTTTGCTAATCCTCGTCAATGATTGTTCTATCCTGGAATGTGAGAGGTTTGAATAGCTCTCCTCATCAAAAAGTTGTTCGTGATTTGATTAAGTTGCATAATCCTGATGTTGTTTTTTTACAAGAATCTAAATTATCTGTGGATTGTATGGTTAATATTGCTTCTAAATTATGGGTTCGTGGTCAATATCAGTGCATTGGATCTCATGGAAGCTCTGGAGGTATTGTTACTTTTTGGAATCCTCAGAAGCTTTCTCCTTTATGGTGGATATCTGATCGTTGTTCTCTTTCTATGGTTACCTCTTCCCAAGAGTCGGGTGAGGTGATTTTATTAACTAATGTTTATGCCCCTACTGATCTTGTTGGGAAAATTACGCTTTGGCATCATATTCGGGAGGTTCGGTTGATGGTTCCTTTGTATCCCTGGATTCTTGCTGGTGATTTTAATGCTATCACCAGTTTGGAGGAGAAAAGAGGAGGGGTGGGCGCCCTTGGTCAAGCTTCTTTGCTTTTTAATAATAACATTTTGTTGCATAACCTGATTGACATTAAACCTGGTAATGGCATCTTTACTTGGAACAACAGGAGATGTGGGTCTGAGGGTATTGCGGAGAGATTGGATAGGTTTTTGGTTTCTTCCTTATGGATAAGTTCTAACTGGAATATTAGTTCTACTATTTTGGACTAGAAAGGCTCTGATCATTGGCCCATCAAGTTGATGGTCAGTCGTTGTGGTGTTTATAGAAAATCCTCCTTTAAATTCCAGTTAATGTGGCTCTAGGAGCCTTCTTTGCAGAATCTTATGCGGGTTTGGTGGACTCAGGGTAAGCCTCATCATGGTACTGCTATGTATTCTCTTGTTAAGAAACTTCAGCATGTCAAATATCAGATAAAGAAGTGGAATAGATAGACTTTTGGCAATATTTTTTGGGCTAAATTGGATGCTCAAGAGAAGTTAGATGTTATTACAAGACAGATTAGGGATTATGGTCTTACAGAGAGAAATCTCCAAGAGGAATTTGTTGCCCTTAAGGAGTTAGCTGAGTGGGAACTTAGAGAAGAAATTTATTGGAAACAGAAGGCCCGAATTGATTGGTTGCAAGAAGGGGATAGGAATACGATGTTCTTCTTCAATTCAGTGAAGGCTAGAAGACACAGTACTGTCATTTCATCTCTTACTTCATCTCAGGGGGTTCAGTTAATTGCAGATCAGGATATTTTAGGTGAGGTTGTTAGGTTTTTCTCTTCTCTGTATTCTGAGGATTCTCCGTCTGCGGATGTTGAAGAAAATAGTGTGTTGAGTTGTATTCCTCCTATGGTTACTGATGAAATGAATGATGCTCTCATGCATCCTATTTCCATTGATGAGCTTGAGGGTATTGTTTTCCAGATGAAGAAAGGGAAAGCTCTGGGGCCTGATGGTTTTTTGGTGGAATTCTTTCAAGAATTTTGGGCAATTGTTAAACTGGATCTCTTTTCTATTGTGCAAGAGTCTTTCAACTCTCATCAAATGTTGCGTGCTCTAAATTCTACTTTCTTGGTGCTTATTCCTAAGAGAGAAGGAGCCACTTCTCTTGATCATTTCAGACCTATTGCTCTCTGCAATGTGGTGTATAAAATTATAACAAAGTTGATTGTTGAGCGTCTTAAGCCTTGGCTTAACAAGGTCATTTCTGATGAACAGGGAGGTTTTGTGGTGGGCAGACAAATCCTGGATGGGGTGACTATTGTTGCTGAGACCATTCACTCTATGGGTATTTCTAAGGAAAAAGCTATGTTTATGAAACTGGATATGGCTAAGGCTTATGATAGGGTTAAATGGTCTTTTTTAAGCAAGATCCTTCTAGCTTTTGGTTTCCATTCCAGCTGGGTAAGTTGGGTGATGAGCTGCATTACTTCACCTTCTTATTCAGTTCTTGTTAATGGTCAACCATCTTCTTTGTTTCAAGCCTCAAGAGGTCTTCGGAAGGGCGACCCTTTGTCCCCTTATTTGTTTATCATTATGGCTGAAGGTTTGGGTAGACTTCTGAAATCACATGTCAATCAGGGTTTGATTCATGGTTGGAGGTGGGGTATGAGTTTACCTGCTTATTCTCATCTTCAATTTGTGGATGATACGACTCTGATGGGGCTTGCTTCTATTAGGGAAGCTACCAACTTCAGAAGGGCTTTGGATATATATTTGGCTGCTTTGGGGTAGAAGATTAATGAGGGGAAATCTTCCATTTTCTTCTTTAACACTAATCCGCTTATACAGGCTCGTATTGCATAGATTCTAAGATTTTAGATTGGTGCTCTTCCCTTGCAGTATCTGGGTATTCCTCTTTCTGTGGGTCCTTTGCCTCGTGAGATCTGGAACTCCATTTTGGACAAATTCTATGCTCATGTTTCTCATTGGACTGTTAGATGGCTCTCCTCTGCTGGTAGAGTTTTACTCCTTAAGTCTGTGGTTCAAGCCCTTTGCATCTATAGGTGCATGATTCAGGTTGCTCCTGCTAGCTTTATTCATGAGTTGGACTCTTTGTCTAGAAGATTTTTATGGGCTGGTAATTTGGAGTCTTCAAAGTGGAGCTTGGTTAAGTGGGAAACTATTTGCAGACCGAAGCAAGAAGGGGGTTTGGGTCTTCGTTTGTCTTCTCTTTCTGGAGAGGCTTTGGTGGCTAAGTTTTATTGGCGATGGTGTATTTCTCAAGACCAAGCTTGGGCAAAGATTCTTTCCTATAAATATTTAAATGGGGTTGAGGGCTCTGAGATTCCTCGATACAGTTTGTCTGGTAGGGGCTCTTTCATCTGGAACACTCTTAAGAAGGGGGTGAATCTTGTTAAGCAAGGTTTGTTCTGGATATGTCATAAGGGTTCCAAGGCTCTCTTTTGGCAGGATGCTTGGGATGGGTTCCCTGCTATTTTATCCATGTATCCTCATCTTCAGAATCTGTGTAAGGTGTTTTTGGATGCAGGTTGGCATCGGGTTATGGACTATAAATTTGTTGACAGAGTTGGGCAGGTTGAGGTTGTTCGTTGGAAGGATCCTATAGATTGGTCGGTAGGGGGTACTTGTCAGGAAAGAGAGGAGTTGGCTCATATTTTGGCTTCTAGGAACTGCTCTTCTTTACAGGATGATGATGTTTTGGCTTGGGGCTTGGATCCTAGAGGGGTTTATTCGGTGGCTTCGGGATACAGGGAGTTGGATCGGCAACATTTTGGGGATGCTGAGGTGCCCTGGTGGAAGCAGGTGTGGTCAAAGGTCTCTTGGCCTAAATGTAATTTTTATCTGTGGTTAGCTACTCACAATAGATGCCTTACCTGGGATAATTTGCAAAAGAGAGGTTTTCAGGGACCTTATTTCTATTTTTTATGTGCGAACAGTGAAGAGTCTTCAGGTCATCTTCTTTTTCAATGTTCTTTTGCACGGGATATTTGGCATCTTTGGTGGGGGGTGTGGAAGCAGCCTTGTGCCCATGCTTCTTCTCTTTTGGAGTTCTGGAGGAGTTTAGGGAGACCTCCTGCTAAGGCTTTCTTTCTCCAGGTTGCTTGGACTATTGGCCCTTCTTGCATTCTGTGGCAGATTTGGTTGGAAAGAAATCAAAGAATTTTTCATGATAAGAAGCTTATTGTTCCTCAGCTTTGGCAGCGAATCATTGGTATGATCCAGGAAACTGTCTCTTCTAAATGCCAGATTAGTCTTCCTTTGGAGCAGTCGGAGATTTTGATGATGCAGAGTTTGGGATTTGTGGAGAATGGTCCTCGTCCTTCTATTTCATCTGGAAGAAGAGATGTTAGACAAAAGGTGCAGAGAGATGGTAGATGGCATCCTCCTCCTCCAGGGGTGTTCAAGATCAATACGGATGGGTCTTCTTGGGGTAATCCTGGGCATGCTGGTATTGGAGGAGTTGGGAGAGATAGTGTTGGGAATGCTTGTTTCATTTTTTCATGCTATAAGGGGATACACTCTAATAATTATATGGAGGCTCTTGCTATCTATTGTGCTTTGGAACAAGGGTTGGCTATGGGTTGGCGGAGGATAATCTGTGAGTCTGATTCACAGATTATTATCAATTTGTTAAAGACTCACCATCTTGATAATGTTCACTGGAGGTTGACCTTGGTTGTTCGACAGATTCTTCAAATCTGTTGTAATTTGGAGTTTATCTCTTTTGTTCACATTCCTAGGGAATGGAATAGGGTTGCGGATTGTTTGGCCAAATGGGCTTCTCAGTTTTAGGGGAATTGGTCTGTTAAGGGTTGGGATCACCTCCCTTTTGACTGTTCTCAGCATCTTCATAATTTACTTGCTGAGGATATGTCTGGTTGAGGTTTTTGTTGGCTATTTTTTGGTGGTTGTTTGTTCTCAGTTGTAAGGTTTCTTTGATCTAATAAATTTTTACCCCTCTTTTATTAAAAAAAAAAGACCATCACCAATCAATATTTCACTTGGATGGATGGATGATCAAGATTGGTATTAGCTATAAACATTGTTTAGAAGATCATATTATTTATATTCTTCTCATATTTTGAAGATGAAATATTTTTTAGGGTGGAATGATAGGGTACCTAAGAATAGGTATACAGGGATAATATATTATATTTGCCATGGACCACACAAAACCTAGGGTTGATTATATTATCATGTTATATTATAATACTGAGTGGGGTGAGGGTTTATCAGATGCATATATAAAGAAGGAATATTATCATTGTAATCATGGAGATCATTCATATGAAGTATTACTTGTAACCATATTTACCCATAAAGTGGCTTATGAGACTTTGCCCTCTTTAAGTGGCACTCTCATTTTGGAAGATCTTATGGATTTTTCCTTCATTAAGGACTATTATTGGTGTTGCTCTACCCTAAGGGTATTATCTATTTTTGTCTCATTATGTGGATTATTATTGTAGATAATTATTTCTGGATGAGTGATTTGATATTTCTATATATTGATGAATGATTTTTGTTGATAAGAATAAAGTTTCATAACAAGTGCTTCTTTCAAAAAAATTTATAATTTTGATGATGCTTCTAAAGGAAATCTAAGAAAAGTTTGTGAAGGTGGTATTTTTTAAATAATGAAATAAACATTATCCTTGCATACTATGAAACATATAAAACTTCAACAAACAACTATGCAAAGGCTAGGGAACTTCTTGCATGGATTGAAATTATAATAAAAAAAAGATGAAGCTTTCAACTAAGGGGATTCACAAATTATCATTAACACTATCAACAAAAATGGATATGGAAATTGGATAAAAAATAATATTATTTTTGATGTTCATAATTTATTATTGGAGGCAATATCTTGAAAATGTGAGTATATTTATAGAGAATGAAGGAAATTGGGTAGTAGATAACTTAACCAATAATGCTATCAGTCTTCATCTTGGTAAAATTCAAATTTTAAAATGTATTTGACCAAATGATATTTTATCTCTTCATGAAAATGATGTCATGGAGTTGATTGTGGAAACATAGCACTTTGAGAAAGATAAAATATATATTTTATAGAAAAAAAATGAAAAATATTTATAATAGAAAGGCATCCAAAATATGGTTTAATAGACCTAACAAAAAAATATAATATTACGGTATTTAATGATAGTGGTCCCCGATAGAAACCACATATAACCTAATAAAAAAATCAAAACAACTAAATATCCATTACTTATATATATTATAAGCCTATATATTAATTGAAACTTAAAGTTAAGAAATAAATTCAATTTCTAGTAAAAGATTCATAGTTTATATACATTTTAAACCTATATACTTATTAAAACTTAAAGTTCAAACACAAGTTCAATTTCTGACTAAACATCTACTACAACTAAACATTCATCATTCATATACATTTTAGGACTATATATTCTTAAAACTCAAAAGTAAATTTAATTTGTAGTAAAACATCCATACATCATTCATATTTATTAAACCTATATACTAATAAAATTTTAAAATTCAAAACAATTAATTTTAATGACATAGTTCAACAAACTAACAATAAATATATATATATATATATATATATATATGCGAACTTCCATTCACACGGTGACATATATTATAAATTTATTACAAAAATTATAATATATATATATATATATAATAATTAAAAATATATAATAAAATATAAAAATATTTATATATTTATATTTGATAATAATTTTGGTAAGTCCATGGTTTCGAACATTCGCAATACAAAGGGGATATATGGTTGGATTAAAACCCAAATAAAAAACTCCCTAGTGGAGTTCTTGGAACAGGTTGGGGGATTCTTTGGTCAAAACGCTCACTTATTAATATTAGATAAATTTTGCACTTGGGAGTGTAGCGCAACGGTTTAGGTTTTGACTTTTCTTCGGGAAGTCCAAGGTTCAAACCCTGGCGTGGGTAAATGTGTGGGTTTTGACTTTTTTGGAAAAATTCCTAATCAAAACCCTGTTACTTAATATTACAAAAAATAATTTTGGTAATCAATGTGTGAATGGAAGTTGTAATAATCTTGAAATATCTAAGCCAACCTGTGAGTAAAGAAGGTTCACAATTAAAAAGTCCATAAAAAATAAGCTAAAATAGAACACCATCGTTGAATAATTAAAAATTTAAACATAGAACACCATCGTTCAATAATTAAAAAAATTTAAACATATCCTATCCACTTTGGCCTTTTTTATTAACCCATATTGTGTCCACTTTGACTTGGCAGTCTGAATCTCAAATAACAAGAAACACTAGAATAGGTTACCGTACAACAATCAGTTTGGTAGCATTTGTTTCGATAAAGATACCAAATGAAGATTATTATAAAGATTTGTTGACTTTTTTTATTTATTTGTTTATATGGATAATGATAATATATATATTATAAAATATAAAATGAAGGTGATATTTTTTTTTTTTAATGTTAGAAAACAAGAAATATTAGTGGTCACCTTTTCTTTAAATTGAATTTAAGTCTTTTTAAAAAAGTTTAATAATCTTTACCATTACAAACCATCCTTCTCTAGTAAGTTGGAAAGGGTAAGGCAAGGGAAGTTTTCGGTATCAATCTCCAACCTACCAAAAGCACATTGGATACCCAAATTCCAGTTGATAATGCTGTTGTTGTAAGGGTTGGGCGTGTCTTTTGGATGATTTTGAGGGTATAGCCTCGGTCATGGACGAAGCTTATGATTTTGACGCTTATGATTTTGACGGTGTAGAGTCCGGGCTAGTGACTCCGGGCTAGTGACTCCGGACGATTTTGACGGTGTAGAACCCCCTTGTCGTGGGCCCGTGGAACTTCGAATAAATTTAACCGTGTAAAACACCCGGTCGTGATTTCTCAGACGGCCCCTCAAAAAAATTTCACTAAATTTAAAATAAAACTTTTACAATCCAAGAACCACCTCAGAGATACCGCGATTTATTTTTAAACTGATACAAGATATCGTTCACGGAACTCACCAGGAATAGATTTTGGCAATTATCCACAAGCCCACGTTTTCTCTGGCAATTATCCAGAATCTCACGTATACTCAGAATCCCACGTTAACCAGAATCGTGGAAACTGTACAAGCTTAGGTGCTGCTGTTATCACCTACCATTTTGGCAATCTTGGCAATTAAAATGTGACTGCAAAGGGTGCAATAAATTTTAACTTTATCCATTTTGTTTTTTTTTTTCAATTTTAAAATTTAATATTAAAACAAGACTCCTTTCCAACTTTATAAGTTAAGTATTATTATTATATTAAAGTAAAAATTAAAATAAGATTTAAAATATAAAAAAAATTAAAATAAGATGCTAAATAGAATTGAAAGTATATAATATAAAATAAGATAATATAGAAACTTCAATTTTATTAAAATTAAATGTGTAATATAATGAAAAACACAACTCAGACAACTCTTCCTCTTCCGGTGATTGAATTTTGTAATTACAAGGTAGAAATTTAGATTTAAGACCGGCTCTAGCCGAGTCTTTTGAACAACGACCCTCTCTTGGAAATCTCTCGCACGGGCTTATCGCTCAAGCGGACCGCGTCATATGACCAGGCGCCTGCTGTCGCACCCAAAATGGGAGCCACCACGTATATCCAGAAGTGCTTGTATTCATTGCCCGCCACTGCAGACCCTATGCTCCTCGCAGGATTCATCGATGCCCCTGATATTGGTCTGTGCGCAAGGAAAATAGTTAAAAAAAAAAGAAAATTTAAAAACTCAAAACCCATAGTTTTGAAATAATAAAACATCTTTGAATGATTGAAGAATAGGAACCAGTCTGTATACCCGGCTACAATCACGTTCATTGCAACGGTGGTTCCAACTGCCAATCCTGCCAATTCCCCTATCTGCGTCAACATCAAATTCAATTTCACCGAATTTCCTTTCAGGTATTGCGTATGGGACAAATGCAATTTAACAAAAACAGACAAAAAAAAAAAAAAAATTACAGACCCCACAATTGCCTAGAAGCCTGTTGAATTATCTATTCTCGGAGAATACGACATGAAGTTATCTACAACTACACAAATTTACAAAACCAAGATATTTAACAGAAAATAGATTTTCAGTATTTTTTTGGAAACAGATCATTCACAGGCACAGTTTTTTTTTTTTATATTAGGGGAATTCGTAACATTTTATTATCTTTAACAATTAGATATAGGATTAGACATTCTCCCCATAAAATCATTGAAACTGTCTTTATAACTCCTGTCTCTCCTCAGTAAACAATGGAGTGAGTGAGACCTCCTGTGGTTCAGGGTTGGTACCACAGTGGTCAAGCTGGTGGGCACTCAGCTGCGGACTCAAGCCAAACTATTACTTTTACCCTTATTGAGCATGCCCAAAGTTTCAACCTAAGTCTCCTGTTTGTAAGTGTCCACTCTAACAAAAGAGTAGATAAAAACATTTTGGGAGGAATAAATTGTATAAGATGGGTAAGGTTAAACAGTGTATTTTATAAGCAGAGTGTCATTGGAAAAAAATTGATTAAATAAATGTGATGACCTATGTGTATGAACTCTCTTATATAACCTGTGTATGAATTGAAAGAATATGGATATGAGAATATATTTAAAACAATTTTAATGGCGATGCCGATGAATTCGATGTTTTACCGCTCGAGTGTCGGTAGCGACTGCGCAGACCACAAACATAAGCAGAAACGTAATAATGATCTCCAAGACGAAGGACTGGATGGCGGTGTCTGCCGGCACGGTTGCTGCCATATGTGATATGTTTCCGAACATGAGACGGAGGACAAAGACGGCAACGATCGACGCCGCAACTTGAGCCGCTATGTAGCCCGGAACCTGTTATTCCATCTCAACATTTTCAGTCCATCCAATTCATACCAGGAAATGTTAAAGCCAAAAATATATATATAGATAGACGAAGATACAGACGTTATTCAATGGGAATTTCTTGAGGGTTGAAAAGGCCACTGTCACGGCAGGGTTGAAATGAGCCCCTGAGATATGACCAAGGGAGTAGACGAGTATCATCACCGCCATTCCCCACACAAGCGACACCCCAAGATGAGTGATGGAGCCATCGGTCTTCTTGTCGATCAAAACTGATCCGCACCCTGCAAATATCATGAAGAAAGTCCCTATGAATTCTGCTCCCACCTATTTAAAAAGAAAAACAAGCAAACAAAACATTAGTAAAAACCAGACTAGAAACCATGAAAATGATATTGAGGATTGGGATTCAAAGATACAATTCAAAGGGTAGGATTGACCTTCTTAACAAATTCAACTGACACCAAAGATGACACTGTTGATGGAGCATGGCTTTCGATTCTACCGCCTTCCACATCTCTTGGGCTGACGTTTCCTCCCGAGTTGTTCTCTGTAGTAGCCATATCCAGCCCTAAATCGCAACCTCTCCAAAGAAGATCTCTCTGTCACTTCTAATAATTTCTCTTCTTTTCAAGGACATGAAAAATCTCAGGCAGTTTCGAACCTTTCTCTTCTTTCGCCAAAGGAGGATGGATTTCGTCTTTTACATTTCTGCCTAAACTCTTCCTCTTTTGTATCCATATGAGTTAATGGTTCGTTGCTCTGAATTGTTCGCTGCTGAGATAGAAAAAACACGAGGTTAGGGAATTCTTGACTTGACTGCGTATGCCTCCCCTGATTTCGATAAGGCTTTCGACATTTAAGGCCCACATAAAAAGTACAACACATCAAAACCTTTGTTATTCGAATTCGTTTGTCTCCTCTTTCACGCGGTTTATGGTTTCATGATCCACGTCATATTTTCTTTAGTTTTTATTTGGTCTTAGTTATATTACATCATATAAAATGGTGTATTACATCATCATTATATATGACATTGAAATGGTTTCAGGTATATTACATCATAACCATATAATCGTATTATATATTTTCTTTAATTTTTATTTGATCCTAGTTATATTACATGTATATTACATCATCATTATATGAGATTGAAATGGTCCTAGGTGTATTACATCATCATTATATGAGATTGAAATGGTTCTAGTGTATTACATCATCATTATATGAGATTGAAATGGTCCTAGGTGTATTACATCATCATTATATGATATTGAAATGGTCCTAGGTGTATTACATCATCATTATATGAGATTGAAATGGTCCTAGGTGTATTACATCATCATTATATGAGATTGAAATGGTTCCAGGTGTATTACATCATTACCATATAGTCATATTACATACTTTCTTTATTTTTTATTTGTACTAGCTATATCACATCATCATTATACGAAATTGAAATGGTGTATATTACATCATCATTATAAGAGATTGAAATGGTCCCAGGTGTATTACATCAAAACCATATTTTCATATTAAAACAAAGCTTAAATATTATTTTTCCCTTGACAAAATTTGAACCTTAGTTGCTTGTTTCTAATACTTGTTATATTTAGTTTTGTTTTCTTATAACAATATTTTTATGATTTTATTTATTTATTTTTGTTTTATTTTCTTTTCTTTTTTTTTCATTCCCACCAATACTTTTCATCTTCATTAATCTCTTCGATGATATTGTTTATGTAACATTCTTACTTTTCATTAAAGCTTTTAAATATGACTATATTGTTTATAATAAGACTTGCAAGACATATCGATTTCTACGTGAGACATCCTTACTTTTTATTAAAGCTTTTAAATATGACTCTCCCTTCATAATAACTAGGAGATCTCACTTTTAACTTTTACTCTCATTTAGCTCACACTCTTACTCATGACTTTACTCCAAAATAGCTTTTTGATATTTTTCACTTTTATAACTTTTCAAAAACAATATTTAACACATTAAAAATTTGAAAGATTAATACACTTAAAATTAACCACTAAAGATATGTAACTTTCATACTAATTCTCTATACCTCCGCCGTTTTCAACCTATGCCGAGTCTTATGCTCTTCTGCCAATAAACTCTCTATGCCGAGTCTTGTGCTCTTCTGCCAATAAACTCTTTATAATTAAGACTTTTTATTTAACACATACAAACTCTCTATGCCGAGTCTTGTGCTCTTCTGCCAATAAACTCTTTATAATTAAGACTTTTTATTTAACACATATAAACTTGATTTTGTGTGCTTTAAAGAATATATATGACATTAAAGTACTTTCTTAATTAATTTCCTTGATTATCTAGAATGGTGGTCTAGCTGCTAGTATACTTATATCAGAGGAATTGTCACAGACATCTTGGAAGAGTTCGTCGTCTACCCACTTTCAGTGCGTCTAACCATAGAGTACAAGTTAAAATGTTTGCCATTTAAGATTTTTATTTTTATTTTATTAGATTAAGATCATACGCGTTGGTGGCAGAAAATTCAATGAGACGGAATCTTGCATCCCACGTAGGCCAACTGCTATTTTTTTTTTTAAGATAATAATGATGTTACACGTGCATAGAAACTACACTTATAAGCGATTTTTGTTTAAAGATGATCATAAATGGTATTTAAACTTACCAAAGTTTTCCTAATAAAACTGAATCTTGCATGCATCTATTCTATTAAATGATCATTAGGTTTAAGGTTTGAATTTTATAAAATAAAGTTAAATAGAAACATATGTAATAAAACATATTGGTTTTATAATTAAAAGTTATTAGATTTTTAAAAAAGAAATTCAGGTTTAGTAAGATCAAGTTTTGAATCTTACCAAATAATATCTATTTATATATATAATAATCAAACTATTATAATACTAGGATGTAATGTAATAAAATTTGTAATTTTAATGTTTTTAATGAGACGTTATACATATACATAAAACCTAAACTTGTACTAGACTTGTATCCTTAATAAAAAGGAAATATTGCATCTCGGAGAACAATTTTATTATTTATTTAATTATGATGTTGCATATTTAGACTCAAAGTTGTATCTTTAATGAAAAAAATCTTACATGTCATATAAACTACTATTGCTCACGATTTTACCAACTCTTTTTTTTTTAATTATATTAGAACACAATTATTTACAAGTTAATAATATTGTTCAGCCTTAGCCAAAAAGAGCACATATTTCCTCTTTTTAACTTTCCAAAAAACTTTCATAACTCTAAAGCCCAAGATCCTAAGAACTAACCACTTTGGTTACAAGATTAAAAGAAAATTTGCATTGGAACCAAACCTCCTAAACCATATGTTTTCATTGATTGTCCAAATTAGTCAAATGTTAGATTTGCTCACCAACCTACTCAATCCTTTAACTTAAAATAGTCATTGCCACTATGCCACTAAACTCTTACCTTCTTTTAGCACCTGTCTTAGCCAGGAAGTCTACCACCACCGTATTCAAAGCTTTACAAACATAAATTGGGATCACATCATCCAATTCCCTCCACAAATCCTTAATTTGGGTGATAAGATTCTGCAACCTCCATATCTCCAAAGAAAAGTTCCTCATGCAATCCAGAGTGCCTACCAAGATTTGAGAATCTATTTTTAATATTATCTTCCTATAGCCTTGTCTTATTGTCCAAATAGAAGCAGATTTAATAGCTAAATTTTTTGCTTCATTGTTCATGGCATTGCCCAAGCCGTATAGTTCCCATTGGAGCATTGTCACAACATGATTCGACCAGATCACTTCAATTCCATATCTCGAATTGTCTTTTATAACTCCATCAATATTAATTTTAATCTCACCTTCTAGGGATGTTTTCCAACTACCTTTTTCCTACCTCTCCTACACTTTAGCTTCATTCTTCGTCATCCCTATATCATCTTGAGTTTATTTTTTAGCATTAAATATCATAGTTTTTGTGACTTTGCTCCAAATGACTTGCCAAATGTCATCCAAGGATGAAAAGGTTTCTCTTAAAAAATTATCATTTCTCTCTAGCCATAACTGCCATCAAATAAATTTTAATACAATATTCCACCTCATATGAAGAGATTTAAATTTAAATTTATCCCTCTTCCATATTTTCCAAATATTAATCTACATTGTTGACTCAAATTTTATAAGCTAAAAGCCATATCTCCCAAATCTGATATGTAGATGTTCACTCAAACATTAGATGGTCATATGTTTCCTCATTCTTGTAACATAAAACACTATTAATATTTTTATTTTTAAACAAGGGTGATGTCTAGGTCAACTCATTTCCTTTCTATATTATACATTTGTTTCTTAGTGTTTATCAAAAATAATTTATGTGATTAATTCAAAATTATTTACCTATTCTTTAAAATTTATAAATTAATAAAAAATTGTTTAAAGTATATATGAATTAAAATTAATTTTATTTTTTTGATTGAGGTTAGTGTAAAATTGATTTTATTTATAGGTATGTATAATATGTAGTAATTATAAAATGAAATGAATATATATGTATTTGTTAAGTGTATTTATTTTTCAATCATTCCTATATAACTTCTATTTTAGCCTACTTTTCCATAACTTTTATTTACATGTTTTCCATATTAAATACAAACTAGATATGGTAAATTTGTATGGATACAAGAATTTTGAGAACACAAAGAAAGAAAAAAAACTATATATGATAATTAAAAGATAATCCTTGGGATTAGCTTTGGTTATTGGTATTTTTCATTAATATTATCTTCTCATTATCACCATTAACATCAATAGTCATCCACCAAGTTTTGTGTGAGTATGCATGGTCTTTACATTCTTTTTCCTCTAGACCACTAATATCATTAGCAACTATAGACCACACAACCATTACTTATGGGTCAAGGTGATTATTTTTTAAATAGTCAAACATTTTATCAAAGAATATCATGGACAAGAGCAGTATGAGGATGAAGATGATAAATGTATAGATACATATTAGAGTTGTTAAAATCACATCTATTTATTTTGTAATTTATTGTATATGCTTCTAATTATAAGGTATGTCTTTTTTTTACTCATTGTTTTTTAATAATTCATAGTAGTAGAAAAGGTACAAGAAGAACAATGGAATTGAGTATCTACATATCTTAATTTCATAGAGATCTTCATCATGAGAGTAAAGGTATTGGACACAATAATGTAATCGAGATATGTATACCTCTTTTTGTTACTATAGTGTAAGAAACATTCATTCCCACTTATTTGTGTGTTTTTAAACCATGGATTTTATCTATTTAATGTTTAATTATTATGCATATATGTTATATAGTATACAAGGAAACCTTCCTTCTATGTAATATACATATAGTGGAATTTTCCAATGCTGTTACAAGAAAAGAAGTTTTAAATACTCTTGAATCTTAGGCTTGAACCTGATCCTTTTATAAGGCTTGTGAGGATATAGTTGATAAAATATAATTTTTACCTACTAATTTTGGATATAGAGTGAAATATTTGTATTATGGTCATAATTGCATGTTCAAGTGGAAGACGACATCTTATGGGCATGCCTTATTTTTTCTTGAAATCAAATTAGTTGGTCCCCTCAAAGGGTTAAAGTTGGAGCATTTCAAATTTGGAGGATATAAGGGAAATTTATTGTAGCATAGTCTTGGCCTCCACAATATCTATAAAATAATATTGTTATTGAAACCACTGTATCACTTATTATAGTGAATCTCTCATTATGATTCATTGGTTGAAGATATAGTTATAACATTTTTTCATTTATCATAGTGCAGTCCTTCCTTCACCAATTAAATAAGTAAAATTCTTGGATGAGCTATTTTCCAACTTTTAACCCAAGAATTATAGTCCTTGGGAAATGTGAATCATGAATCATGAGGTAAGGATGGTAACCATGTGATACAACTTATAAAGCCAAATAGTGGAACTTGTAAATTGTATTTAGAGTGATATGGCAAAAGTTAGGGCATAGTGACTTGATTGTTACACAATAGAAGGAAGACATAGTTGTACTATGATAAAGGACTTAGCTACATATAAAAAACTTATGATGCTAATAATATATAAATATAGTTGAGATATTGATGTATAATTTATAAAGCACAATGTACACATGACATAATGTAAATAATATATTAAACGTAAATATATAAAATATTGTGGGATTTTAAAATAAGGCATTAAAGTCATAGTATATTGTTTTGATCACATTGATAACTATAACATAATATAAAAACTATAAAAGAACACAATAGAATGCACACATTCCAAAATGAACATATGAAAATAATCATGAAGGTTAACAATATTGTATTAGAAAAGTATATTACAAAGGATCTCCATAAGAGGAGGATATCAAAATATAACTTTTACATTATAAGATAATGTTACATTTAACCTACATGAGAGGGGTATATATATATAGATAGAAAGAAAGAAATAGGGATAGGGAGATGCTCAAAAGCATAAGCAAAAATCTAAAAGGACATGAATTGTATCAATGGGTAGGGATGTGAAGATTATGATGGTCATATCCTTGAGAAGAAATGTGATGATGTTGGTCAGATCCTTGTATAGAGATGTAGTAATATTGATCGCATCTCTAGATACAATCATGATCTTAGTTGGTGAGATGTGGTTTGTTGTTGATCTATTGATCTTAGTCATTGAGATATGGTCTGACATATGAGAATACAATTGATGATATCAAAAAGAAGATATGGATGGATGAGTCACTATTGCTTTCTCTCTTGGATACTTTGTGCTTATTTTCCACTTTGAATCACTATCTTGTATAATGTACTTTCCCTAAGATCACTTAAGTAGCTTAAATAGTTATAAAAAATGTAAGGCTATGTTATATCTAGAGGTGATATGATAGCTACCAATTATTCATAGTAGAATCAAGAAACAACAAAGAATTTATTTCTTACACATTAAAAACCATGTGTCAATTTTTAAAGTAGACATGTGGTATTGGGTATTGCAACAATCATCATATGATGGCATAGCCTTGACATCAACAATTTTTATATTTGTATGAGTTCCAATGACTTATTTTATCTTTGTATGGGCACCAATAATATGGGCATCAAATAGTTGGTGTTGGCGTCAATGTTGGAGAGTGTGCTAATATGCAAAAAATCCAAATTCTAGTGTGTTAAATGTGTTGAGAGACCCTTTGGAGTTTAGATTTTAGACTTTGAACTTTAAATTTTAGATCTAAGTTGGAAGTTGGTTCTAATATCAATACTTCTAGATGGTGATAAATGTTGATGTTGCCACGAACAATAGAAATTGATATTGGTCATAGTAGCTAATTTTAGCTTCAATTTTGGAGGATGATGATATATGCCTCCTTACACTTATGCATGGGTACCCTTGTGCTCATATCAAGATGAATCATCCAAGATGATATGATAGACTACTATGTAATTATGATGGTCATGGAAGGAAAAGGGTAGGTGTCTCCAACAATGATGGCATTAGTATCATCATATATAGCATGAAAGAGACCATAATACATTATGAAACTACAGAAATACATTGTAGTGCAATTATATAAGAAGCTTAGAAAATACAAATTATATGATGGTATCATCACGCATTGATGCTTTGCATTTCAACTTGGACATTTGTAAAATGCATGTATTTGATTAAATCTTGGTAATGGAAAAACATAAATAATTCTTGTTGATAGAATTAAATCACAATCATTATCTATATAATTTACTAAAAAAATTATAAATAAAAATATGTAATAACTTATAAATATTTAATGCACCTATGAAAAACTCAAACATAAATAATTAAAAGTGCTTTAAAGAAATGATATATACATGTATAATAGTATACTTATTATTTTTGTGTAATTTTCTAAAAATAAGAATAAGTTATTTTTATCTTAAATAAATTATTAAAAAATACTTTTACATTATGATGAACTACAATAAACCATATGATATGAATGATCTCTATGTTATTGCTCAAGAAACATAATAAAATAAAGAAGTTCAAAATACAAAAAAATATACTTCATAATATAAAGTTTTCATTATCAAATAGCATTAGCTTAACTAGTTAGGTTAAATTTTTTAACATTTAAGGAGGAGACCGAGGTTCAATCTTGTCAAATGATACATAGATAATATTCAACCTTTTTTGTAATACCACTATGTCATGATGATTTAATATGGGTGGGAACCATTTCAATCCCATATAACCAATTGATGATGTAATATGGGTGGGTCTAATTTCAATCCCATATAACCAATTGATGATGTAATATGGGTGGGTCTAATTTCAATCCCATATAACCAATTAAAAAATATATAAAGTCTTCATTAAATAATTTTGTATTAAAATTTTTCCTTTTCCTTTCATATTCATGCAATATAACAATTGATTAAAATAAGTCCAACAAGGACAATGTAGTGGTTAGGAATTTGGCCTCTTTTTGAAATATCCAAGGTTCAAACCACAATATACCCCGATGGATAGGCTAGATGGTAGTGTTCAAGTGTTTTATGGTTGGCTACCCCAATTTTATGCCCTTGAGTGTCAAGGTCCCATTAAATTCATTTAACCTAGTAGGCTAGGGTAGATAGGTTGGATGGTAGCATTCAAGTGTTGATCAATTGGTTACCCCAGTTTGATGCCCCTTATAGTCAAGAATCCCATTGAATTCATATAACCTAGTAGGTTAGGGTTTATAGTGGTAGCACCCAATGGTGTTACCAGTTCCCCTATGTATTTTAAAAATAATTAATTAAAAGAAATAATTAACCCTTTTTTAAAATATTATAATTAAGAGGAATTTGGATTTTTTGAAGGAAAAACTAGGGAATCAATTGGGTAGACAAAGTGTTAAAGTATATTACATTATTTGGTACATGCCAATGCACCACCTTGGGTATATTTCTAAAATAAGATTTTATCTTATATTAAGATTTATTTAGTTACTTCATGCAATGTAATAAATGCACAAGTGTTAGAATGTGCAATGATGTAAATGTGCATGTAGTCCACATGTAGATGAGTCATAAGATAGGTAGATGAAGGGTCATGGGTAGAGTAAATTCCAAGGAACATATCTTCCTATATATAGACATTTGAGAGTATGAGATAGTGAGAGTGAGAGGAATTATGTCAAGATAGAGAGTAGTGAGTAGGTACAATGTAGTTCTTCATTAAAAATGTTGGAGTGTTCAAATCCTCCATTATATTACATTGTACGATTTTCATAAGATTTTGTTAATGGCATATTACTAAGTTATTGCAGAAGTTTATCATCTAGTTTTCCTTGTGTCATTATCATATAGTTATCATATCTTGCTTATTTTACATCTTATGGTTTTATTTCCTATAATATACATCTTCAAAATCTAAAAGTGATATCATAGCCACGATAGATCAATATGAAATATGAGAGAAGATCAAAAATTTCATTTTCCAAATTTCTATAAATTATATTTGGCTTGAGTCTTTCCATAGGGTTGTAGGAAAACTCGTGATAATTAGGAGTTTCCACTAGATTGAAAAATCAACTAGTGAAGAATGATTATCTCTATATTTAGAGTTTCATCAATTATAGTCCTAATACTTTGCTATAGGAAAAGGAGATTCAAATAAATTCAGGAAGATTCCTACAAAAATATAGGAATAATATCTTCTTTGGAATCAATCAAGTACCTGAAACAATAAACAAAATATCATATATTTGGAGGTCTAAGGAGAAGGTCCCATTCCAAGATTTTAGACCTATAGATTATAGAAGAGGAAAAAAAGCTAGAGGAGCCTTATTGTAGATTGAAGAAGAAGAGACTCTAGAGAAGAGTCCAAGAGAATATTGGAGGTTGGTGATCTCCATTTAAGATTGAAGACTACATATTGCATATTAAATAAAGAAGATAAAATAGCTCAAGAAGCTGAAGAGACCCATAAGAGGTCCCATTGAAAAACTTCCACTTTGGAAGATTGATATACAAAAGGAATAACAAAATTTCTATTCCAAATTTTAGAACCAACATATTTCAGAGATCCAAGAGGGAGATTTTATTGCAAGAATTTATATTTGAATATTTAAGGAAAGGTCTCATTGATAAGACTAGAGAAGCTATATAAATTTGAAGACCCTAGAGAAGACGTCTCAATGAAGGAGAATAGTAAGAAAACCTTATTACAAAATTCAAAGAATGTCATTGAAGGAGTTTCTAGGATAACTCATTGGATAAATTTAGTAGCAAGAAGGAGTTCTTTATAAAGGAGTTTTTGGGGCAATTATCACCATCTTATAACAAGACCAAAAGGAGAAGAATTTGGCTAGGAGTTTGCCAAATTTTAGAGGAGAATAGTGAAGACCTCAAAATAGTTAGAATATTGAGAATAAGGCCATTTGATAGACCAATATTGAAGTCAAAATTTTATAAGGAGCTTTTAAGGAGACAGGAGTTAGAAAAGCCACCAAATCTGAGATATTTGGGAATTGATATTGAAGGCTTGAAGGTTATTTCTAAGAAAGGAGTTTGCTGATTTTACAACAAAAAATTGGAAGTCTCTAGGAGAGAGAGTATCCTGAAGGAGAGTTAAAGCCACCAAACTACACTTTTAGGCAGCAAGTTAGATGGTTTCAATGTTGCAAATCAGTGGTATAAATATCTATTTTGTACAACAAGGAAGAGCTACGATTTCATCTAGTATAGGGCAGCATTTAGGTGAATATAATCACCAATATTTCCATCATCTACAAAGGTCATTAAGGTAAGATAATTTGGTGCAAAATGTTTCATTATTAAGTTTCATTCAGCACCATATTAGAGTTTAAAATTTGCAATGAGAAGGTTGCATATTAAAGTCTTCAAGGGAGTATAGAATATAGTTTCTTATAAGGTTAAAACCTACACATCAAAAATAAGAGTTAGATATATTTCAAGAAAGAGAAACATATATTCTTATTATCTATTAGAAGCAAAGAATACATTACTCTTATGTGAAGGTTGCATTGATTAAGAGTTCATTAAAAGGAGAAATAAGGAGAAATAACTATTGCATCATACTAGTTATTAAAGGTGCATTAATTATTTAAGTTATGGTGGAAAACTAGTGCAAAGTTAAGCCATCAGAAAGGGCATATTAGTTTCATGATTAAAGGCTGGGATTTATTATTGCAAAGTTAACCAAGTAAATGAATTATAGAAGAGATTTTTCTAGTAAGGAAGGCAACGTCAAATCACCATTTGCCATCAAGTAGTAGAGCAAGAATCCACCTCACCAAGGAAGAGAGAATGCTTGAAAAAAAAGGATATTTAAAGATCTCAAATTATAGTTCCAACTTAAGGTATTTTTCCAACTATTACAAAGCTATTTGCATCACATTCTTGCACCATATTTATCTTGTCCTAAATAGAAAAATGAGGATAAAATCTAGAGTATTTTAAGACACTATAATAACAATATTATTTCATCTACAAAGTGACCATATCATCAAGTTAAAGGAGTAAATCAATAGAGTGAATGAAGGGCTTAATAGTCGAGTTTTAAGGTGTCTAAAGACTCTATATCCAGTGCCATTGGAATCATGAAGAGGGTACCTACAATAATGATAAGAGAAGTAACCTACAACATCAAAGAACCTATGTAAGGAAAAATTACATTCATTGCAAGTCCAACATAAAGCAGTAAGAATAGCACAAAGCATAATGAAGTGTATGTTACAAGAGTACAACATATGATATCAAGAATCAAACAAAGCGTGCATTACCCAAGCAATAGCTTGGAAGAACCACCAACTAAGAGGATATCTTGAAGCACTCTAGAAATACTATCATTGGAGTAGAATCGTTAGCAAATAGGGTAGCATTGGAGCACTTAGAACCACCATTATTGGAGCCAAATTTGTGGGAGAATAATGCCACCATTTGCTAGATAAAGAACATTGAATGGTAATCCAAACAACTTATAATTATTTGTAAGAATTATTGAGAGATAGAAGATGTTGAATATGGAGTTACATACATAGGAAAGGAGCATCACTTTCCACCTCAAGATAAGTCATCTTGTGCCACTTGGCACAACAAAAGAAGGTGGCTAATGTCATGATCCTCCCTAGCTGACTTTATGGCACAAGAAAACATTGTATTAACCTATGATGTAGTTATACCTAGTTTGAACGATTGAACAAACAATATGGTGTTTAGTTTATTTATAAGGGTGTGTTATCACTAACATATTGCCAAGTGTGCAGGGTTATGTACACTCATAGGTGGAACATGCAAAGTCATCCACCAGAAATGAGGATACCAAAGATCAAGGGAAATGATGATTAAGGTACTTGAAGGTAACATGGATAGATACCTTCATATAGGCATGAATTGATGGAAAGGATAATCATCTATGGCTGATCACCTTGATCTATAGTTGATAGCCTAGTAGCTATCGTAAAATCTCTATCTAAGATAGGTGATTTGGTTGATGGAAAGATTCCCTATTTGTTGTTGTATAAATGTGTTTGCTCTCTACTGCATCATGGCTTGGGTAGTTTAATTTTGAGTTTTCTATATGAGAACATTTGCAAAATGTATATAGATGGATAAGGTAAACTGTCATGTTGAAGTAAAAGTAAAGCATCATCCTTGTGAAAGAAAGCAAATTAAAATTATATGCTAAATAAAGATTCCTTTAAACTAATTAATGAAGTTTAAGTAAATAATGTTTGGCTCATTGGAGCTCATTAGTAAACTTCATTTGCAATTAATAAATGAGTTTTCATTTAAATTAATTAAAAGTGTTCATTTTAATGATAATAGAGAATTCATTAAAAAGCTTTAATTAATTGAAATAAATGAAAGAGAATTCATTTTAGAAAATATATAGATATATAATAGATATCTTTTATTAAAAAAACAATAGTGAAATTGTGTGAATAAAAGAAATATATTTTAAGGTTTATAAATATCATGAGAATGATATTTTAAATTTAAAAGAGCCATTATTCAAAAAATAAAATGTAATGATTCCTTTCCTATATAGTGAAACCTATGAGATAGCATATGATACTACTAATTTTCCAAAGGTAGAAATTGGAAAATATGGGAAGAACGCACAGAGGATAGGGGACGGACATTGAAGAAAGGAGGCTCAAGATGGGGGCTTGAGATTCGAGAGGATGGTGGACGGGCCACCTGGGCAGACGAGCACGTAAGGAAGAGGAAAATGAAAATAAGGGGAGAAAATGGAAGGGGGAGGAGGAAGATCAGAGAAATGAAGGTGAGAGGCATGGAGAAAGAAGAGAATGCACCAAAAGTGAGAAGGAAGGCAACATAATTTACTAGACTTCCATCTTCGTGAAAGCTTAAAGGTTGGGTTTCTCTAAGCTCTAACTCCGGATTTAAATTGCATAGCATCGTTGAGTGCTCTATTTTTAGTTAAAACTACCATGTGCATCATTGAGAGCTCTGTGTTTAGTTGAAACCACCTTGTGCTGGTTGAAGAGCTCTATGTGTTTAGTTAAAACCACATTGTGCTGGTTGAAGAGCTTTGTGTTTTTAGTTAAAATCACCTTGTGCTAGTTGAAGAGGTCTATGTTTAGTTGAAACTGCCATGTGCTAGATGAAGTGTTGTGTGTTTAATTAAAACCACCTTGTGCTAGTTGAAGAGCTCTATGTTTAGTTAAAATTGCCATGCACCAGATGAAGTGTTGTGTGTTTAAGTAAAACCACCTTGTGTTGGTTGAAGAGCTCTATGTTTTTAGTTGTAACCACCTTGTGTTGGTTGAAGAGCTCTGTGTTTAGTTAAAACTACCATGGTCAAATGAAGCATTATGTGTTTAGTTAAATCACCTTAAGCTGGTTTAAGAGCTTTGTGTTTAGTTAAAACTACCATGCGCCATATATATATATTTTTTTGTAATTAAGGTACAATTTCATTACATCCGGGTTTTCCAGGTTGACCCAAAACCTTTTACAAAAATCAACACTATGTTATTACGGATCAAAACCTCAATAGGGACAGTTTGTCCTTCGCTACGAGTACCCTTCTGAGGCCACCCTGCCAAGAAAGAGCACAACCCCTTACCCATATTTACAAACACCTTAGAACATAGGCAGCGGCCCACCGCATTGCTTTCTTGCTGCCCCAGTCGCGAAAATGTGACCTGTCATGAAATCGTGACGTCCTTAAGTCTTCTCCTTCATTTGCTCTAGAGAGTTGCGAAACGGTGACATGTCACGAAAATGAGACATGTCATGAAATTGCGACATTCTACCTTCGTTTTGCTCCTTTGCCGCTATAAGTCGCGTAAATGCAACATGTCACGAAAATGAGCCATGTCGTGAAATCATGACATTTGTCTCCCATTTTGCACTCTTTCTACTTCTAGCCACAAAAATGTGACATGTCACGAAATCGCGATGTCCTTAAGTCATTTCCATATTTTACTTTGGATAGTCATGAAAATGCGACCTATCATGAAAAAGAGACATGTCACGAAATCGTGACATTCTGCCTTCATTTCGATCCTTTGCCGCTGCATGTCACAAAAATGCGACATGTCGCGACAATGAGACATGTCACGAAATCGTGACATTCGTCTCCCATTTTGCACTCTTGCCGCTTCCATCCGTGAAAGTGCGACATGTCACGAAATCGCGACGTCCTTAAGTCTTTTCCTTCATTTGCTTTGGATAGTCGTGAAAATGCGACATGTCGCGACAATGAGACCTGTCATGAAATCACAACAATCTACCTTCGTTCTACTCCTTTGCCACTACCTGTCATGAAACTGAGACATGTCATGAAAACGTGACATTCGTTTCCCATTTTGTTCTCTTGCCGCTTCCAGCCACGAAGAATCGACAAGTCACGAAATCGCGTCGTCCTTGAGTCTTTTCCTTCATTTTCTCTGGATCGTCGTGAAACTGCAACATGTCAAAAATGCGACATGTCGCGACATCGCGACACTTCTGCCTCTTTGTCCTCTTTTGTTGCTTTTGGACATGAAAAGGCAACATGTCGCGATATCGCGACACATTCGCCTCCTTGCTCCTTTTCTTGGCTTTTGCCCACGAAAATCCAACATGTCACGATATCGCGACACTTTTTCCTTCCTACTCTTTCTCTTCTCTTTTGGTCGCGAAAATGCGACATGTCGCGATATCACGACACTTTTTCCTTCCTACTCTTCCTCTTCTCTTTTGGTCATGAAAATGCGACATGTCGCGATATCACGACATTTTTCCATGCGCCATATGAAGCATTGTGTGTTTAGTTAAAACCACCTTATTCTAGTTGAAGAACTTTGTGTTTAGTTAAAATTTTCATGCGCTAGATGAAGCGCTATGTGTTTAGTTAAAACCACCTTGCACTAGTTGAAGCGTTGTGTTTTAGTTGAAAATTACCATGTGTATCATTGGATGTGTTTTAGTTGAAAATTACCATGTGCATCATTGGATGTGTTTTAGTTGAAAATTACCATGTGCATCATTGGATGTGTTTTAGTTGAAAATTACCATGTGCATCGTTGGGTGCTCTGTGTTTAATTGAAACCGCCTTGTGTTGGTTGAAGTGCTATATTTTAGTTGAAAATTGCCATGTGCATCGTTGAGTGCTTTGTGTTTATTGGAAGCACCTTGTGCTAGTGAGCATAGTATTTTGTAAAGGAAACCACCATAGGTTTTAGTGAACGTAGGTTTAGGAAGAAACCAGTTAGCATTTTAGTGAGAAAATTCCTGGTTCTAGTGCTTAGATGCTATGTTCACTATGGTTGCTCAGCATCTACCTTGGAAGGTATTGGCCACTAGTTGTAGACCTTGCATTAGGGAAGATGTTGTGTGACTTGTTTTAATTAAAAGAGCCTTTGTTTTATGAGAAATGTATTTAAGATTTTTAATCAGAAAGAACCTTAGTTTATATAAAATATAATGAAGGTTTTAATTAAAAGGAACCTTTGATTTATATGAGATATATTTTAGGTTTTTAATTAAAAGGAACCTTTGATTTATATGAGATTTATTTAAGGTTTTTAATTAAAATTAACCTTTGATTTATATGATAGTTATTTAAGGTTTTTAATTAAAATGAACCTTTGATTTATATGAGATATATTTTAGGTTTTTAATTAAAAGGAACCTTTGATTTATATGAGATATATTTTAGGTTTTTAATTAAAAGGACTTTTGATTTATATGAGATTTATTTAAGGTTTTTAATTAAAAGGAACCTTTGATTTATATGAGATTTATTTAAGGTTTTTAATTAAAAGGAACCTTTTATTTATATGAGATATATTTTAGGTTTTTAATTAAAAAGGACCTTTGATTTTTATGAAAGGTATTGAAGGTTTTTAATTTAAAGAGAACCCCTTTGATTAATGTTGATTATCTTAGGAGTTTTAAATTAAATGGGATGTGGATTTATTCATGAATTGAAGTTATGGGGCTTCAATTTAGGGAATGAATGAATGATTGTTTAAAAGGTCAAAGGTGTGGGACTTTAATGCTTTAAAAAATAATTGATGGATTGAAAATGGTGAATTGAAAAAGATGTAGATGTATTCTTTAAATTGAAGTTATGGGGCTTTGGTTTAGGGAATAAAAATAAGAGGATTGTTTTAAAGGTTAAGGGTACGAGAATTTAATGCTTTAAGGCATGATTGAGTTTGATTTAAGTTAGACCTTGATGTAAGTGGTGCATGTTGGATGACTCTCCAAGGGAACTTGGGAGGTGAAAATAAAATTAAGGATTCTTTTATGATATCCATTATGCGTTAGATGGTTAGAAACTTAATTGAATTTTGTATAGTTGCAATTTTTCAAAGTAAATGAATAGATGCATTTAAAGGTATGCCTATCCTGAACCATGAGTATCCTGATACCCTACTACCCTCAAATAACTATTGGGAAGCAAGGAGAATCAATGAGTTCAATGGAAACAAAGAATAGGTAATTGTATCTTACATTAATTTACTTATGATAAAATAGACTAGAATTGTAGGGAGATATCCCCAATGCAAATAATGTGATACTCTTTAGAGTAGGAAGGATTTATCATGTAAGAATTAATGAGATAATTTTTTATTGGATTAGTGAAGGTTCTTTTACTTTATTTATATATTTGGTTATGTTATGTAGTAGATTCTCTTTTAGTGTTAATCTTGTTTTATTCTCTCTATCATTGTTTGATTGCTTCCTAATGTTGTAGCATATAGATGTATCATTGTTTGATTGCTTGATGATAGAAATATAAGTTTAGAGTTCTAGGGTGAAATCAAAGGTGACCTAAGGGAATTAAGAACCGCTTAGGGTGAACATAGGTAACCTAAGGTAATTGAGAACCCCTTAGGGTGAACATAGGATACCTAAGGAATTGAGACCCCTTAGGGAGATAAAGGATTAAGTTGTGAAGAGAACTACATCTAAGTTAAGATAGCTCATTGTGGAGATGAGATAGATAGCTTAACTCACAATACTCATAGCATACCTACACATAATTATTTGTGTAGGATATGGGAATGTGTGTATCCCTTCTATGTATTTAGGTCGATAGGTCTAGCTCATCGAGAACGATGGGACAGATGGTCTTATCTATAGTGACACATTATACGCCTACACAAATGGATTTGTGTTAGGGTACTTTGTGAGATGTAACTTCCAAGAAAACTTAGGGGATTGAAACTTTAGGTAAATGTTAGTTGGGGTTACGGGTTTATGAAGGGTTGACGTACCCCTGTCCTTAGTAAAAAAATAAATAGTTCTATTTTTGTATTTTTCTTTTTGTATGTTTTTGGTTTGTTACACCTAAAATATTCTTTATAACACCTATGAAGGAAGGAAGAACCCAAGATATAAGTAACACTTATATTGAAGAATTTAAGGCACCACTAAAAGGTTGAAGGTACATAATTATTGTGCATCATTCAAAGGAAGGGTGTTGAAGGTTCACCAACTAACGCTTACCAAGAATGTAACCTCCATTTCCTACCAACACACCTGAGCAATGTACACGCCACATGGCTACAACATCAAGAGGGGACAAAGGATATTAAAGCTCCAAATTTGAGAATACTGAATAGATTGCAAGCACATAGATTGTGCATTAAGAGTGAGGTCATAGTGCATTTATGAAGGATAAGAAGACTCATAAGGCACCCATGAGCAATAAATGATCTCTATAATACATAGAAGACTAGAATTATAGTGCCAAAGCTTGGATTGAAGAGTCAAACCAGAAACCAATCACCACACACATTTTACATTGCAATGGAGGTAAATATTTACATAATTTAATATTTTATTTCCTTAAGTATAAGGAGTTATAAGGTTCTTAATATAAGATTAAATTTTACTTATTACTACATTGAAGAACTAAGCAAATACTGACCTTAGAGAGTTAGAAGGAAATTAAAGCAAAGGGAGTATATCTTAAAAGATATTACAAATTGCATGAGATTCAACCATTGAAATATTTGCAAATAATTAATTAGGAGATATAAGTTTTTCAATATTGGAAAATAAAAATACTATTTTGCAAATATTTTTACTTTCTAAATTTCCAAATTAGGGAGTTACAAGAAATACCACATAAAAATTTAGTTTCTTGGAATTTATAAAATTGAACCATTGAGAATTGAAGGATTAAAGAAGCAAAACTATTAATTTCTTGAAAGTTGGAAATTGTATTTTACATTAGTCTCTTATACTAATTTATGAGACATTAATCCAAAAAAATGGTCTTGAAGGAAACAAACCTTATTAAAACTTGAAGGTGCATCATCATTTATATTTAGCTTTCAAATTAATAATTATTAGGGATAAATAAGGCAAAAAAAGGGAACTTGAACATTAGGGAGACAAAAGGGATTCAACGCAAACTAGGAAAGTTAAGCATACTATCAAGACTCATAGTGCATTCAACCACTTCCAAGATAGAAGGCATTTTATAGAACTTGTAAATTTAAAAAATTCTTATCAAGGTTGAAACTAGGAACGTATAAGGTAGTCTACAAATATCATCATGAAAACAAACAAATTGATTCTCACTTAATCTCAACTACTTAGAGTTCCAAAATACTCTTCATGAAAAAAATAAGTGAGGGTAATTCTAATAGTTGAAAAAAATTGGGATATAGTCAAAGTAACAAAATATAAACCTACTTTAGGTGATAGTGAGATTCAAAAGTTTGAATAAAATGAAGCAAAACATTAATGATAATAACTTTTACCATTAAAATTTAAATACAATCCTACATTAGTTCAGTACAAACATCTACAGAAGCATGGAAGATCTTAGCCAAAATATTTGAAGAGAAGAATAAATCTACTATCTTAAATATTCAAACTCAATTACATTCTCTGAAAGTGAATATTGGTGAAAGTATAGCACTATTCCTATGGAAATCAATGGATATAGAAGGAAAATTATTAACCTTAGGAGAAAATGTTGAAGATAAGTTTCATGTTCAAGTAACCCTGAGAGACCTTCCAAACATCTATAAGCACTTAGTTACATCTTTACAAATCCTAAGTAAAGATACATCTTTTGATGAGTTAGTCAATATTCTTCAAGAATATGAGGTGGAAATTTAAATTAAATATGAAATTGCTGATAATGCATTAGTTTCAAAAGATAATTCATAAGAAATGTTACCTCATACTCAAAAGGACAAATATCATGGAATAAAATATATTGTCATGTATGCAGGAGGAAAGGATATAGTACTAAATACTACAGATTCAATCCTAGAAACCAAAATCAAGAAAATTAGATAAACTATTGAATCCAATCAAATAGGCCATTCCAACAAAGATAATATCAAATTCAAAATAATCCTCATCAGTAACAATTTTAGCATCCATATGCTTCTTATAATAGATACAATTATCCTCAATTGCAATATCGAGAAGGGAATAAAAAAGGGCACTTAGTTCATGAGATCTAGGAAATTCAAGAACTAGAAGAATCTACAAAGGAACATGAATTTAAATCTCTCTCAGCAAAGATAGCATTTTATGAAAACTCTAACTACTTGCTTGAACTAGATACAAACAGGGAGCATAATTAAGAAAATAGAGGAGAGTACAAATTCATGAACTAGATGAATATCCATATTGAATGCTAATGTTTTCAATACTCAAATAATGTAATACAGGGGGATGTTAGAGTATATTAAATTATTTGGTACATGTCAATGTACTACCTTGGGTATTTCTAGAATAGTAGTTTATCTTAGATTAAGGTTTAAGTAGTTACTTCATACAATGTAATAAATGCACAAGAGTTAGAATGTGCAATGATGTAAATGTGCATGTAGTCCACATGTACATGAGTCATAGGATAGGTGGATGAAGATTCATGGGTAGAGTAATGGTCAAGGAACATAATATATAGGTCTTTGAGAGTATGATATAGTGAGAGTGAGAGAATGAGGTCAAGATAGAGAGTAGTGAGTAGGTACAATGTAGTTCTTCATTAAAAACATTTGAAATATTCAAGTCATCCATTTCATTACATTATACTATTTTCATGAGATTTTATTAATGGCATATTACTGAGTTATTGTAAAATATTCTCATCTAGTTTTCCTACATATTATAGTGCCATTATCATACAGTTATCATAGCTTGCTTATTTTACATCTTATGGTTTCATTTCCTTTAATATAAATCGTCAAAGATAACATGAAATACTTTTTGGTTGCTATAGAATTTAATACAAGATTATTGCCATAGGAGGGCCCAATGGTGATACTTCTAGATCCTCTTTTAGATAGAAAATATTTATTTACAAATTTGTTGAAGGAAAAATCTCCAATAGAGACTGAAGAAGCACTAAAAGTGCTCTTTATGGTTGTTGGAAAAATATCAACATCTCAAAGAGTTAATGGATGCTTTCCATAGTTGGAACCAAGGCCAAATATTTTTATTGAACATAGGATGGTAGAAGAAATTATTTTCTATAGAGCGAATCATGATCTAATCTACAAATTCATGAGTATTCATCCTACCCTAATTTTTTTGCATTCATGGGTTCAACAAAATTGGGAACCTCTTGGTGAGTATTCTTTATGGTTTATTAGTAATGGATATTTTATTGTTATTTTTTCCTCACTTGCCAACAAAAATAGGAATTTTGAATAGGAAAAGAGGAATCATGGCCTATAAGGATTATTTATTTAGCCCTAGAGAGTGGGCTTTGATTCCTGAATTGAACCCATGGTTGTCCTAGTTTGAATCCATATGTATGCACTTCCAAAGGAGTTATATAATGAGCAAGTGTTGGAAATCATCGATAATTTTCTTGCATGATATTTGGGTGTTATTAGAGATACAATGGAAATAAACATAGCCATTTATGCTATATTATGCATGGAAATGGATCTCATCCATTCTTTGTTAATAGAGGTGGAACTAAAACTTGTAGGACTATCTTGGATTCAACAACTAGATGATGAAGTGTTTCCATTTAGGTGTATAATTTACCATAAATATAGGAATGTGGTTTGGTACTATCCAAACAATATGAACACAAAAATGGAGACTCCTCTAAGAATGTTGAATCTTCCTAAGCAGGGTAATTCAGTAGTCAATAAATAAATAACCAATATTTCTTAGGGTGGATAAGCACAGGGATATGGTTTTGAACAACCAAAAAGAAGGAGAAGGCAAAAGAAAAATATGATAAAGATAAAACCTAGCTCAAGACCTCAAATAGGTATGAGATCTTAAAGATATTAGTGGACTAGAAAGAACAATTCATGGGAGTGGATGGAATAATTAGAACAATAATGACCATGTTCAAGCCCTTATTTTAGCTCCTCCTATCCTAGAGTAGGTAATAGAGTGTAGTGAGTTACCTCAATAAGAGACTATCGGGGTATTGATAGTGCATTACCAAAATAAGATAATAAAAGGATGACATCATGAGTATGGTAGAAAATAACAAAGAAAATCCAACTCTATGGATAAGCTAGGTGGAGAAGGGATCAAAGAATATCAACTCTCAAGAAGTGGGTAGAAAATAAAATAAGGAATTGATAGTAGTTCAAGGAGATAAATTGGTCACTAGGGGATTGGTGATGCCAATAGACTCGTACTGGTCTCAAGGTAATCAATGATTATATAGTCATAGAATATTAGGGGTTTAAATAATATAACCCATTAATTTGTTATTTGAAAAATTTTAGAAAAAAATGAAATGGACTTCTTGGTTATCCAAGAGATAAAAAAGTTGCTGGATCTTATGTGTAAAATAGTAAATAGAGTTTGGAGGGGTGTTGGTCATATGTAAGTGGTTTCCCAAGAGGCCTCAAGGGGGATAATTACCTTTTGGAGCTCTCCTTAATGGATTAAAATAGAACATATTGCTTGGAGGGGTGTCCTCATGTTGTATTTTAGGAATAATGTGATTAGTGAGCAAGTTATAATCATAATTTTTTATGGGGCTCAAAACCTAGATGGTTAAATTCATCAATGGAAAGGAGTGCATAATATAAAATTGTCATGGGAGGATTTACACTGGATATTTTTTGGGGATTTTAATGCTAAACTATTATCCAAATATCAATAAAGGGGAACCCCAATTTTGAACCCAAGGGACCATCTTATGATTACCTAGGTCCATGCATTACACTTGGTGGATATTAAATGTCCTAGAACCAACTATACTTGGACTAATAAGAGGAGGGATCCACCTAGCAAGCAAGTAAAGATATAACCTTTTTTTGTTTCAAAGGAGGTATTTGTAAAATTGAATGGAGGGTCCAATTTTGGATCACTTACCATTTTTTTTGGAAGGGGGATCAAGACAAGGTAGCATTGCAAACCATTTAGATTTGAAAACTTTTGGTTACAAAAATAACTTTGAAATAAAATCCCATAGTTGTGGGAACAAATGCACCCAACATATGGGATAACAATGTTTAGATTCCACATGTAGCTTCATTATGCAAAGTATCAACTAAAATAATGGAAATGAGCTAACGAGATGGAGTTATAGGTCCAAAGAGCTCCATTGGTGACCAGATGGAATGAGGTGCAAAAGCACTTCAAGGAAGGAATAATTATAGGGCAACTCAAAGAAGAGGATGATGCATTGTATAAAGCAATTGAGGATATTACCAACCAAGATAAGATCTAAAAAAATAGAGAGCAAGAATCACTAGGTTATTGGAAGGTGATAGAAACACCAAATTTTTCCATAAATATGCATGTGCTAGGAGATAGATGAACAAATGAAATCTCTCCAAGATGAGAAAAATAACTCCTTTGATACAATCCTAGGTATGCATTTTTATTCAATGAATTATTTTGCTAAATTGTTTAAGGAAATTATGGTGCAAGACAAAGAGACTCAAAAATTTCTTGTTGTCATACCATTTTTTATATTTGAAGAATAAAATTAGATCCTACTTAAACCCATTGATAGAGATAAATTGAAGAAAGTAGTCTATGGAATGAGTACAAGAAAAACACTAGGTCCAGATGCAATTCCAATTGAGTTTTTTCAGAACTTCTAGGAAAACTTGGAGGAGGATGTAATGGTTGTTATAGAGGAGTCTAGATGTAGTAAAAAATGCTTAAAGTATTAAATCATACATTCATTACCTTAATTCTAAAAAGAGAGGAGGGGTGTACATTTCATATTATAGAAATATTGCCTTATGCAATGTCATATATAAAATAACAATGAAGATAATGTCTAAGTGGCTAAAACCTATCCTACATATCATTATCTCCTTAGAGCAAGGGGGTTTTGTGAGGGTAGGTAGATCTTGGATGATGTGGTTCTAGCTCAGGAGTAATCCACTCAATGAAAAAATCTAGAAATAGAGGAATGTTCTTAAAATTGGATATATCAAAGGCTTATGATAGGGTGGAGTGGAGCTTCTTATCAAGGATGATGGTAGCATTCGATTTCGCTCAAGATTGGATAGAATAGCTCATGAGTAGTGTTTCTACTCTGACATACTCAATGTTAATAAAAGGTCTTCCCTCACAACCATTTGGATCCACTCAAGGCCTTTGTCAAGAATATCCTTGTTTCCTTTATATTTTTCTCATATTGGTTGAAGGCTTGGGTAGACTCATATTTAGGAAAAGATAACAATGTTTGCCAATAGGTATCAATATGGGTGATGGGGTTTTGACTAACCTATAGTTTGTGGATGACACAAAATTGGTAGGAGTGACCAACTTTAGGAAAGCAATAATGATTAGAGATACTCTTAATTTTTACCTTAGGGTCACAAACCAAGTCATAAATGATAAAAATTCAAAATTGGTCTTCTTAAATCTTGATTAAAGGCTTAAGGATAAAATTTTAGAGATCTTGGGATTCACAAGGACTTCTCTACCAGTGGTTTATTTGGGGATACCTTTGCATTTTAAAAAATTATAGATAGATATCTAGAGGAATCTTTTGGATCATACCAAAGAAATAATTAATCATTGGTCTCACAAATTGTTAACCTTTAGGGATATATTAACTTTAATATAGTCACTAATTCATGAAATTCTAGTTTAAAAATTTTATATTCTTATTGACCCACATACCATATGTAATGTGTTGGAAAATATTACTAGAAAATTTTGAGGAGTAAAAGTGATGCAACATCGTATGTTGGTCAAAATAATAATAGGCACTCAGGAATAGGAGTAAAAAATGAAAGTAGGAAGAGTCAATGAAAGTTGAAATAGAAATATTTTTTTATTTTTATTTGTAATAAAATATTATAATAATTATGTATATATCTATAGCCAAGACCCTATGTGTTACAATCAATCCAATCTAAAACTCTACCCAAAAATATCCTGAACCAAAATATCACCCAAATGGAATCCTATGTTCCCCAATGAACCAAGATGCTACATATATTATTCACGCCATGAATCCAAGAAACTCTAATATAGGAAACTCTAATCCAAGGAACCCTAATCCTAAATTCCCTAATCCAATGAACCCTAAGCAATTCTCATGTCAGCCACCAGAACTAGGCAATGCAAATACCATAGAACTGTATGCATAAATACCATAAAATTGTATGCATATTAACCATAGAATTATGTGGTGCAATGACCATAGAAATATGTAGCACAAAGACCACAAAACTATGTGTAAAAAGACCACAAAATTACATGTGCAAATATCACAAAACTGCACATGCAAAGACCATAAAACTAAATGACACCTATCACAACACTATAGATATTTCTCTTTTCTGTTGATGCAAGATTGCTCAAACATCATGATTATCCTACATCAAAAAGAAGATATAAAATGGATATTAGTATTTTGGGAGAAATTAAGATAGTCCAAGGTAAAGGGAGGTTTGGGACTAAGGAGATTATAGTTAAATAAAAAAGCTTTGGTTGGAAAGCTTTATTAGAGGTGGATCTCCCAACCAACTTTTTTATTTAGTAGAGTTTTAACTAGTAAATATTTGGGATAGATGAACTTGAATGATGTGAGTCATTTATCTTTGGATAATAATAGTTCCTTAGTGTGACAAGCCCTAACGTTAGGATATTAGATAGTGGAATATTATTTTGTAAAGTGGGGAGATGAGAGAAGGCACAATTTTGGATTGATTCATGGGATAAATACCCACCTATCATTGTTGAATTCCTAGAGCTACATATATTAAAAAAAATCATGAAAAGTAGGGGTTGTATCCAAATTGAAATTTATTTCAACATTAATCAGGTAGGGAATTTTAGGTTTAATCAATTTAAGAAGTTGGATGAATGACCAATTCCAATCCCTCTATAATTGACACCCATCATGACAAAAATATTGGAAAAAATATTTCTCACAAGTAGAGATGAGGAGGATGAATTAGCTTGGGGCTATGGGAGCCTTGGAGTCTACGTAATGTAGAATCGATATGACATGATATATCTAGAACCACTTCCTCATGCATATCAGGTTGTGGATTGGAGAAAGATTTGGCAATCCAAGGGTTGGCCAAAAGTAAACTCTTTGTTTGTAGCAGTTCATGAATAAAGGAATTCTTACTTTTGATAATCTAAGATTTAGGGGAATCATTGGTCCATATCAATGTGTTTTATGCGATAAGAGCAAGGAAAAATATGATCACTTGATGTTTGAGTACCCATTCACATCTAGGAGAGATGGTTTTTAGATTAGAAAATCTAAGCTAGTGGTGATCTAAATCATATTAATATCTGGGAAATATGGAAGAGGGGTAAATTTAAATTTACAACTCTTTGTATCAAGTGGGAGCTTGGACTAAACTTCATTTTGTGGAAAGTATGGTTGGAGAGAATGGCATAATTATTAGAGAAACATTTTTATCCTTGTATGGAATTTGCAAAGACCATAGAACTATGCATGCTAAGACCACATAACTATGTAATGTAAAGACCATAGAACTACATGAGTAAAAATAATAGAACTATGTGTGAAAATACCATAGAATTATACATGTAAATAACACAAAACTGCATGATGTCTACCAAAATACTATAGACATTTTTTTTGTTGGTGTAATATTGCACAAATATAAGGATGCTCCTACATTAGACACCCTTGCTAAAAGTGAATGTGAACTTGGGGCTCACATTATGACTATGTGAATGACTGATTCGACCACCAAAGTTATCTTACCTTAGTTTTAGAAATCCATGAATCTTCCTCAAGTCCTTTACCCTTCTAGAAAATCATATAATCTGTATACTCATTCCACCAAGTTTTCTTTGCCAATGCACATATATAATATTTGTGTTATTTTCTGTCACTGCTTCTTAGGTATCTCCCTCATCCAATCTAGAGCTTCATCCATATATGCATCCTTAGAATATTTAGGCATATGAAATGAATATAGATCATATATGTTGAATATCAATGAGATATCCAACCCTTTAGGCAACTTGATTTCATAGGCATTCTCAAAAATGATGAAAATATGACAAGGACCAATCTTCTTGGGTTTCAACTTGTTATATATTTTTCATGGGAACTTATCCTTTCTGAAATTTTCCATGACTAACTCCCCCTTTGAGTAGTTATTTTCTCTATGATGAACATTTGCATGCTCATTATACTTAGCATTGATCTTTTCAAGTTTTTTCTTTACTTGCATATGCACCTCCAACACATGTTGCATGAAGTCTTTCATATCAATATTTATGTGGGTACTAACTTATGTAGACACCAAAATAGCACCAATCCGATTATGTGACTGCAAACACTGATCGCTTTGACACACACACAGCCCCCAGGGCAGCCCTCAGAGGTTAAACAGTGGTCCTAACCACTTTCATAGCAATTTTGTAAGGTCAAAAGGTAATTTGGCACATTCAGGCACTTTGCTCAGTATTCGTCTCACCTAGGGATGAATTCAAGCTTGGATTCGTCTCACCCAAGGACGAATTATTAATTCATCTTTGGTCAGGATGAATTCCAGGTTTAACGGGCAAAAAGAAGAACGGCGCAAAGTGGCAGCCAAAGATAGTCAATTGATGACACTTGCTTCGCACACACGTGTAGGTGGGCAGATGGGCCATTAGAGGACTGTCACAAGGGCATTCATGAAAGCCCAAGTCATGGAGGACTTTCCTCTCTCATGAGAAGACATGACCGCCACATGACACCTATGACCACCACATGGCGCTTATGCATGTCTCTCCAAAGATACCCCCTGGGTCTATAAAATGGTGGACTTTTCCCACCCAAAAGGACAAGTAGGAAGCATTTTCAAGCAACGAAGTGCTGCCGATTTGATACCATGCCTTTACCCCTTTTGATTTGCATTTTCCACATCCTTAATCTCTTTCGCAAAAGAGGTTATTGGGTGGCTATTGGAAGTGTGAATTCGGACCCAAAAACTCGACATTTGGCCACCTTAATCCACCAATTTGCTGACAACCCCATCCTAAGAGATTTTAGGCCCATCCCAAGTGGATTGGTGTCAAAATCAAGTTCCAATGGTGGGCGGCCAACCTGGGCGCCCCACACCTTTTAAGTTTCATGCTAATTGGTTCTTTTGTCATTTGTTCATCTTTCATTTCATTTTATGTTGTCTAGATAGTTCATATGTTCGATTCCATAATGTTTTAATCAGATTTCATCATGTTCTCGTCGCTTTTGTTATCCCACTAACTTGTAGGTAGCGACACCAAATTCCCATCGATGGAGGTCAAATTGGGAGAATCCGACCATCTGGGTCGTCCCAAAATGTCCCCAATTAGCTAACCCCTCTATTTGTATGTCATTTGGAGATCCCGAGGTGTGACATTTGAGCGACATCAACTCAGAATTTTAACACAATCGAATTCGTCCTACCCGAGGATGAATTACAGTCGGATTCGTCTTACCCGAGGATGAATTACAGTCGAATTCATCCTGACCAGGGACGAATTGCAGTTGAGTGCGAATTGGCCAACTGTTTCTATGGCAGTGGCCTTCTGGTAATGTTTTTTGGTCTCTTTCGAGTTTGCAGGTCACTTAGAGTCATTTTTTCTATCAATTTGGCTAATCTTTTACATGCATCTTTCATTAATTTTAGAGAACAAACGTTTCTTATTTGCAGTAGGTGCTACTAACATCTTTGTTGTTTCTTTGATCGCAGGAGGAGCAACAGAGGTTAAGGACTCATCAACACCAACAACGGCAGCGTCTTGGCCCGCCCATTTCAAATGTGGGCACGCGGAAGGAGGAACATTAAGTATTGATTGTAACCAAATTCATTTAATGCTCCTAGCACCTGAAAAGGGAGGAGGCATCTTTGTAACCGATATCAAGAGAGTTAAATAAAAGGGCTGTGATTTCTCCATTTTCTTGTATCTCATTTCAATGCGTCTCTTTCATTTCATGCATTCTACATTTCTAGGACTTAAGCGTGTTTGATTTTGAATACATCACAATTAGTGTTTCTTTCATTCGAAATCTCATGCTTTCAGTGGTGATCATGGTGGGACCCAGTCCCCTAGTTTTAAGATCAAGAAACTGATCATATTTTTGTGTTTTGTGCTTGACAGGTACCTTTTTCAACTTCTAACTGATATTCATCTTTGCCCGTGGTGATTACTTTACTGCAATTCGTCTGACCTTGAGACAAATTCTAATTCGTCTCTGGGAGGGACGAATTCAATTCTGTAATTCGTCTCACCGAGGGACGAATTTCTGTCTGTGAATTTTCAAAGCCGAAGATCAGAAATAGTAGGTTTAGGCAGAGAAAGGTAAGGGTTTTAAAACTATTCCTATCATTTTATGCTTTTCTGTTTCTGTTTTCTGTGAATTTTGCTTTCTTAAGGAAAGTAGTTGCTTCTGCATGTTTCATTTTTCAAATAAAAAGAATCACACACACTTCACACAACATCTTTAAACCAAGGAGCTGGTCGTAAAACCCCAGCCCTTGATCAAGACCTTCGGTGGATTTCATCACCACCTTGGCTTGATTTTGCATCAATTTCCCCGATTGTCATTGTTGTTAGGCGTAAATCCTGACGAAAGCCGACGAAGTGTCGCTGGGGTGATTCCCAACGTGCGAACATAAGTCTTCTATGGTAGGTGTCATTAACAGGACAATCTCCCTTCCGTACCGCCTACGTACCATGTACCATCTACTCTCACGTACCTATAGTCTCCCTCTCGTAAGGGCGGGTATATAGAGAGGTTGGTATATCGGCCTGGTTGGTATATTGAAGGGGCGACCATTTATGGGAGTTATATGAGCCTTCATTACGTATTTAAACGTTCTTCAAAACTTTCAAAACAAAACAAAATCATCAAAACGCACTAAAACCAGTTTAGGACACACCATTAATCTTTAAAAGAGATAATCACCGTTTGTGTATGTGTGTGTTCATTTTTGCTTAGTGTAACAAAAAAAAATCAAAAATCATAAACGAAAAGATAAAAATCTGCTTAGCTAGTAGAAAGGTACCACAATGGTGTACACCCGTAGCCAAGCCCAATCAAGGGCAGAAGCTCCGGAAGGTGCACAAGAAGTAGGCAAAAGTCGCCTTCGCTTTAGCCCTGAAGACTTGGTCATACCGCCTTGGCGGTCTGGGCCACAAGAGAATCCACATCATTCCATGTCTAGATGGAATTATATGGACACCCCTCTGGGGGATACGCCCATTCAGAACAGCCCCTTTCGGGAAGAACCTTTACGTGTGACACTCAATGCAAATAGAAGACCGCCTTTAGAGGCTAGATATGAGTGGCCACAGCGCAATGAAGCACTAGAGAGGCACAATGTCCATGAGGAGAGACAACGTGAGTATGGCATCTCTCCTTTGCCTCCCATTAGAACTGAAAGACAAAACCTAGAGCGTAGGGCTCTCCACACAGGGAGAGCTAACTTCGCCTGCCCCTTTCACACCTACGAAAGGGAGTATGAGGAAGATCATCGCATTCCTCGAGAGCAACATACAGCGTGGGAGCCTTGTGCTTCCACACCTGCTAGATATCATGATCACCCATTAAGGCCAGAGCCTCAAGTAAATGCCACCAATCTCGATAGAGGGAAGCGCCACATAGAAGTCTTGGATCCTCAAAATCGAGATAGATACATCAGAGAGGTGACTAGGCCTCCTAGAATCAAAATGACAGAGAAAATTGACTTATAATTTGCTAGACATGCCGCCCGCTAAGCACAGATCAAGCAACTTGAGCAGGATCAATAGCAGCTAGAACAATTATATCACCTTAATAAAGAGCGCATTTGGTGCCAAACAAATGAGCTGCTCCGCACCACTGTGCCTGAAAAGGTTCATACCCCCCAAACATAGAGGGCGGAAAGGTACAAGAGGCACAACCCCATAGTGCATGATAGGTCTCAAAGACCTCGCCAATAGGTGCCTTTAAGACACCCGAGACATGAGCGGGAGGCCACTCCCAGGAATGACGATGGGCACCCTCCACGGGTGCCCACCCTTGTTCATCGAGCTCACCTAGTAACTCCTCGAGAAGCTTATGAGGAGTATGAACAAGAAGAACGGGTCGAAACGCCCTATCAAGGCAGAGGAGGTGCTATCCAACCACCCCTCCATAGGCCCCCAGTTGCCCATAACACACAACGAGAACGAGTTACGGAGGAAGAGATTAAATCTTTCGATGCATACAAAGCGCTATTAGAGCGTTTGAAGTTTGTGGAGACTAAAGCTTCTGGGCACCAAAAGCCCACGCTACGACAACTCCGCAGTCATCTGGTGCATCCATCAGTGCCCACACCTCTTTATCTCAAAGATTTCAAGTTGCCTCAGTTGTTAGTCTTTAAGGGTGAAGAAGATGCTCAAGAGCACGTGACAAGATTCCTGAGCCAATGCTTTGGCATTTAGGATAATGATGCGTTGTTGCTAAGGACTTTCATAACCACATTCGCAGGTCCTACCTCGGATTGGTTCACACAGTTTCCGAAGCACAGCATAAATAACTTGAATCAATTAGTAGATGCGTTCCTGGAATGTTTTGCCTTCAACACCAAGAAGAAGGCATCACTGAGTGATCTGGCCAGCCTCAGGAAATATGAGGAAGAGACAATGGCGGCTTACGGGAATCGATGGAGGGCTCTGCTTTCTAAGCTACCTTACCTTCCCCCTATGTCCGACCTCACATAAATGTTTTCACGGAGTTGTCTGAGATCGATCTCTGGGCTATTGTAGCTGCAGCAATACCCCAGCCTAGAAGAAGCTTTGGAACAAGCCAGAGTTATCGAAGAGATCAAAATACAGGAAGGCAAAATCACCAAGCCTAAAAAGAAAGAGTGGAACAAAAACACTAAGACAGGGACTACGCAACCAAAACCTGCTGCGGTTAATCAAGTTGCGATAAATGTTCCCAAGTTTGTGCAAGAAATATAGCCTCAAAAGGCTAATTATCAGGCAGTGCCTCCTAATTATGAGAGAGAAAATAAAAAATAGGAGCAAAATCAGCAGCGTCGCCCTAGGCGACAATTCACTCCTTATACGGAGTCCAGGGACTCCCTATTTGACCGCTTGTCAGCGGCAAATCTAATCACCCTTCCAAAAATCCAAACCATAGATCCTAACGCTCCCAAGCCTAAGGGATACAGAGAGGATTTATATTGTAGGTTCCATAGGCGAAGGGGACATGACTTGAATGGATGTTGGAAATTCAAGGGATTGATACAAGATTTGATTGATAATCAAACATTGGCAGTGGACAACCCCATAGCGCCAAATAATCAGCAGATGGGGGTATTCTAGGACCCTTTGCCTACCCACGAGGCACAAAAAAAACCTCTTCAGGTCAATGAGGTGTGACAGAATCTCCCCATGCAAGGGTATGTGGGAATGATTAGCATAGTAACCAGGAACAAGAAATACCCAGGAGTTGCCACTGAGGCAGCTACAAGAGAAGTTCCTTCAACGTCGCACCCTCAACAACACCCTGTGCAGTTGCCTCCACCTAGACCCGAGGTCATGATATGGACCAAACTCACGCAGAGTTTGCGGACCACATCGGCTAGGCTTTCCATTTATGAGCTTATACAGAAGTCAGCACCCCATCGAGAAGCTCTCATGGAAATTTTGAAAGCCATCAAGTTACAGCCTCACGAAGCGAATTCCTTCAATAACTTCGTGGGACATGTAAAACGATGTACGGAACCAGTCATCACATTCAAAGAGGATGAAGTTAAAACAGTATCGAATGACATGGCAGATCCACCCCTGCACGTTATCATGCGGGTCAACGGGATCCCGTACAAGAGAATGTTGGTAGATACTGGCTCGTCCAGTAACATCATTACCACTGCAGCATTAAAACATCTAAAGCTGCCAGCCTCTCATATCACAGCTTCCACATACACACTACGAGCATTCAACAATGCGATATGCTCGATAGTCGACACAATTGTTCTACCCGTCCAGGTAGGACAAAAGACAATACCCACATTGTGCCATATTTTGGAATGTGATATGGCATACAACATATTGCTAGGGCAACCATGGATCAAGGACATGAAGTGTGTCCCTTCGATAGCTCACCAGTGTCTGAAGTATGCATTTGAAGTAGAAATACATGTAGTCTCGATGGACTTAGAACCCTTCAAATATTGCAATGTAGTGCAATTGATGCCGCAATCGACCCTCCCGTCGATGCACTTGGATTTCCAGTTAAATCCATCTAGACAGGGTTCGATGTCGCGGGCACCACTAGTGACTAATCCATCAAAACCCCAGCCAGGTGCATCTTCATCATCTGCTCCTTCATTACCAACGCCACCTGTCATTGCTAAACAGAAGGACAAAGGAAAAAATATCCTGGAAGAGGCTCAACCCCTAGAAGAGGTGTTGCCAATGATATCAACTGTCTCAACAGAAGAAATACCTAGCACAATGGAAGCTGAAGCTCTTAATCCACCCAACATGGAATGGACTCAAGAAGGCCTTCCATTTCCTCCCTCTCAATCATTAACAATTACTGTTGAAATAACCAGTACGGGCCTGGGGGAATATCTAGTGTAGAATGTTATAGCAATGCCTGTGCTAGAATCAGTGCAGGACATGGGGAGACCTCGCCTTCCCATAGGGACAGTTGTTCCTTTAGGTTACCCACCAAACCAGACAAATTTTATGTATGGGGGCCTTGATCATGGTATCGAACCATGCAAGCAAAAGGAACGAAGAGCCTTTTGCCAAAAATATCAATTATCTGTCGAACCCAGACTTCGCTCTGAGATATCTTGGCCAATGCAATTGGCACGGATACGGGTTAGGCAGGTATGAGCAAGGGGTGTGTGTCCTTTGCCAACCAAGATATCAAATGCCTTATGATAAGTCGGGAGTAGGGTTCAACCACCCCTTGCCCTTAGACATCTTGGTGGAAAACATGCAAGGCCTAGGAATAGGCAACAAGGGTGGATTGGCATCAGATCCTTATGCCAACCCAAACACAACGTACACATTGGGATATTATCTCCCATGGTCAACAACCATCCTTGGTAACATCAATGACCCTTATTCGTTGATAGAGAGAGGTGAAAGTTCGGACACTAACTTCCAAGGAAAGCACAAACAGTGTCCAGATATCTTTTTGAAATTGTTCCCTTTAGAGATTCCAATTGAACCAGTGCAATATCAAGAGAATCAGGTCCCCCCATCGAGTGTGGAACAACCGCAATGGGATCGGATTAATTTGCTCAAACAAAATGAGCATAATATGTCGCAGACAGCTGTCGAGGCCAACGAGGGCCTTTGGATCATCGACAATGATTACGAAGACGAAATTGATATGGACTATCTTAATCATGCGCGATGGCACAATCACCCTGTAACCCATGAACAACTGATGGCACAACTAGGCATAAGATTAGGGCATGAATGGCACGTAGACCCAGCAGGGTGGGACCAAGTGTTGGATCCATGGCTCCAAGTTTACGACGAGCACCGTCCGCCCCGAGACCCTATAATGACATCAGTGCCGAGGGAAGACCCTGTCTTCCTATCAACCCATAGGGTCGATCCGTTCATGCCCGTCCCTACAGAGCTAGATCCAGAGCATAGGGAGCATCCAAAATGTTCGAGTTATCACACCTGCGGTAATGGAGACCAAATTCATTTCATCAACATGATCTCCATTGATTTGATTGCACCCATCCGCAATCCAACCGATCCAGCATGGTCATTGCATCTAGACATAGATGCCATCGACTGGGATCGCGTTAATTCACCTCTCTCCCCATCAGAGTATTGGCCTTTTGGTAAAATGCCTCATTTTACCCCAGGGACAACTCAAGATATTTTTCAAGCTGAAGAGGGACCCGAGGTTCCAAACGCAGATTTAAACTCAGCTAATGATATCCATTTGATCCCGACTCCACATTAGTTGGAGGACGGATCCCACATGTTAGTCGAGGAGACGACTGATGTAGACATCGGCTTAGACCCAATGAATCCATAGATTATCAAGCTGGGGGTAAGCTTATCCCCTGAAGAGCAAGCCGACTACATTGCCCTTCTCAAAGAGAAGAAGGAGGTTTTTGCATGGTCATACAGAGACATTTCGGGACTAGATCCACAACTAGTCACACATAATCTAACGCTTGACCCGACAATCAAGCCAGTTAAGCAAAAACTACGAAAGATGCGTTAGAACAATGCATAGCAATTCATGTTCTTTTAACAGTACAAGGTTGTATTGTTAAAAGAGGGCTAAAGATAATAATAAATAGGGCATGAAATATTCAAAATTTAAATCCCTATAGCATTTAAATCACACCAAAATAAACCAATTCAGGCCCTCCTTCTAGCGCCAAAATGTTGAGTGGTATTTTCACCCAGTTGTGAAAGTACACTCTCCTTTAGGATTTGGGTTCCAAATCCCCTCTTGCAAAGAAGTTAAACAAACAACTTCTCCAAGGTCTCCGCTATATTAGCATTTGCATATGTGTATTAGTAATCTTAAATAAAGATATTCACTTTAAATGCTTGGAACACCTTAGTGATTGCAAGTAACTGTAAACAAGGGGCAATGTTGGCTTATTTTACCATGAAACTTTAGTGATTGTTCATTGAACCAAAATAGAGCAAATGTGAGTTGGCCCTCATATGACCACGATGTAGTGCTCAAATTACCCCTCTTTCGTAAAATTAGAATTTTTATGAAGAGAGGGTAATTTTAGGCTCAAAAAATGGAAATTTGTGAAATGCCATAAAACATAACTCCTTTAATGAAATTGGAATTTTCATGAAGGGAATGTCATCATAGGCTCATGAATGAAACATGAAACTGAAAAAATGAAATTCCGGACCAAAATGGAAACTTTCTATTTTCAGATTTTTTAAAATCTGTAATAAAACAACAACTTCGATGAATTTTTAAAAATACTAAACAACTCCGAAAATGAAATTTTAAACTGCGTATTGGAAGTCTGTAGTATAACCTACGCAATGGTGAAATTATTTTTGGATTTTGACATTTTTTAAATGTTTATTTTAATGCCTGAAAATTAAAAAAAAAGTTAAAATTTCTGGAAAATAAAATGCATAAAATGAAAATGAAATGCAGAAAATGGAACACAAGATACATTCAGTTTGATGCTATCCTATTCCAACAAAACCGAATATGCGAGGTTTTCATGCATGCAACCTAACCTATTGGACTTGCAAAACAAGCACAATCCGGATAAGCTAAGTGTTGGCTCCTAGGGTTTTAAATGAGGTTTTTCAGATTTAAACATTTGCATGAAGTAACCAAGAAAACTTGCATAAACTCCATTTACAAGCCTAAAATCTGAAAAGGGGAAAAATAGACATTTAATCTTGCATGCAGAAAATGACTCCTTCTTTCTTGTCCATAAGATGTAACTTTCTGAAACTTTCTGTATTAAAAATTTGTCATTTTACAATAACAAAAGTTTCTAATTTTCCCAAACCAGTCCATGGAAGAAAACGACTCAAGCAGGTCCAGAATGGCCCTCTTGCCTTCAAATCTGCAACTCTGCTCGCAGTAGTTTCCAACCCCTCAAAACATCCTTGCCTGGCGTATTTAACATTTTCAGGAAGCTTTTCGTTTCATTTTCCAATGGTTGTTCGTTTCATTTTTCAATGGCTGTTCGTTTCACCTTCCCTTGTACATGCATGTGTTTTGGTTTCCACAAAGGAGCTTTTCGTTTCTATTTTGTGGCCCTTCGTTTCATTCCCACGGTTTGGCTTGCACATGTTTCCTTCCATGTGTAACGACCATCTTAAATGATTTCAAATCATTAAAGATTCCTTATATAACATTTTGGAAAATATGCAAAAAATGTGGGTCCCCAATTTTGGGGTACGTTGTGGAGTAGCCACAACAAGAAGTAAGTAAAATTAAGAGTGAGACTTCTAAGGATAAGTTGGACAATAGAAAGTTCAACAAGCAAACGAACAATACACAAGTAAGGAACAAATGGAACAAGAAACATGACAGGGTAGAAGAGACTAAGATACCAATGGGGTCAAGGAAAAATTTCTTCAGTGGAAGATGTTTTTCATATCACAGGTTTAATCACATGTCTTCAAAATGTAGGATACATGAAATATAGGAATATGAGAACAAAAAAATTTTCCATGGGTATTGTTACTCATGTAATCAGTTTGATCACAAGGAAATGAGTTGCAAGGTTCATAACAGAAGAGGATATGAGTTCACTAGGAGAAATCCTACGATATTTGCACCTCCAAGTAATAATAACATTAAGTGTTATAAGTGCAATAATTATGATCACACAACAAAGTGGTGTAGAGCAGACATTGCAGAATCAAGCAGGAAAAGAAACAGGATCATGGATATGAACAAGAACAGGAACATGGATATGAACAGGAATAGGAACATGGATATGAGTAGGAACAGGAACAAGAACAAGAACAAGAACAAGAATATGTATATAGAAAGAAACATTCAAAGGAATTAGAAGGATATGACAAGGAGGAAAGAATACTTTCAAAAGGTTCAAAAAGGTATGATTTTAAAAGTATAGAAAAAGAAAGGTGAAAAATAAAAGGAACATTGCATGATGGGAGTAGAGATACTCCCACTCCAGAATTAGCCACCTCAAGAGGTGGGGGGGCTAAGCTAAGAGACTCATTCTTAGCCCCGAGCCCCAAAGGTGACCCTTTGCCATTGATGTGAAAGGGGGAGAAAGATTTGAGTATTGGGGAGAGATTTGATATTTAAGAGAGCATTGAGCCACGGGGAGCAATGTCCCAGGGGGAGTAGAATGGAAAGGTCAAGGAATTGGTAACAAGTTGTTGGAAATATTAGTGGGTTGCCATCAATGACAAAGGGGGAGATTTTTGGACATTTTGAGTCCATCGAGTTGTTATTGATGACAAGGCGTGAAGTTGTCATTAATATCAAGAGTGGTCTTTAGCACTATTCGGTGGTAGTTTTAGGTTCCCAAATAAATACAAAAGGGTAGCACGGTTCTATGAAGTCAGATATGGCCCAAGGTGCAAGAATATGGCCACCAGGTGGTTCAATATAGTTTAAAGAGCAATTGGATGGCCAAAGCAAATTAATATTATAATATCTTATTATAATATTAAATGCCCATAGTTATGTGATCCAAATAATTTAAATGGTTTAATAATTAAATTATTTAAACTTAAGTTTTTAAATAATTTAATATTAATATGCTTTTAATAAAGTTGGGCATCTTGTTTTAAAAATATTTAAATATTAATGGGCCCTAAACAAAGGAATGCTGACGAGTCAACTTCAGCTAGTGTCACAAGGGTCGATGGTGTTTAATTAAAGCCATTCATGTCACAAGGGCCGACGACTTTTCAATTAAAGCCATACCATATAAAGCCCTATAAAAGGTTTTAAAAGAAATAAGAATCATATGCGCTTGAAAAATAATATTAGTGGATAATAAATGACATCTTAAGATGAAAAGTTTCATTCGCATGAAAAACAAATAGGATACTTGTCGATTGAATTTCATGATTATGAGCCTGTGATTTACACCGTATAACGTGAGAAACAAAGCGCTTAGAAAATCAAAAGATTATTGTTGGTGACGGTATGTTTTTCGAAACAAGTCCAAGGAAGATCTTTTTAGAGGTATGTACTAAAATAAATATATTATAACTCGCTATGAGTCTCATCCGCCGAAGTAACAGGATCGGTTATGAATTCGAGCGTAGGCGTTACTAACAGAAAGGTCTCAGGATCGAAATCTAGATGCAGTAGAGGTTTAACATTGTTGTTGTATGCTTAAAAGCCAATTAAAGGATAAGATATTCCTCCAACAATACTTGATAGCGTGTGAGTTGCTATCGTACATGGTTGCTTCACCTGTGTTAGGGTACAGTGTAGCGCGAAGCACATGATCAAATCCTGGTGGTGGCAGTAGGACGAATAAGTTTTGTTGAAAGTAGCTAAGGTATGTGATTGATTAATATTTTCGTAAGTCGAGTCTGATATGTGAGGAAAGTCAAAAGTAGCTAAGGTATGTGATTGATTAATATTTTCGTAAGTCGAGTCTGATGTGTGAGGAAAGTCAAAAGAAGTTGAGAAAGGTTGAAGTTTGTATTGCCAAGGAGATTATTATGAGGGTATTGACATTATTTTAAAGTTGGAGTGATAAGGTGTATTTTGTTTGATATTATTTTTGTGTTATGTTTTGTTGAGAAAATTATCTTCTAATCCTTATTGAGATTGTCAAAGAAATAATTGTGAGTGTGGCAAATTTGTGAGATCAACTCCTTGTCAAGCAAAAAGGTATGGGCAAATTCTTCTTTTGTTGAGTTGGTTGATTGGCTGTCTAGAAAATAAAGTTTGGAGTGAAAAGGATTTGATTAGGGTTTCCTTTTCGAAAGTATTTGAGTTAATGCTTCAAGGTTGATTTTATGTGTAAAAGTATTTTTGCCAAATTGATTATTATGAGGGTATTGACATTATTTTAAAGTTGCAGTGATAAGGTGTATTTTGTTTGATATTATTTTTGTGTTATGTTTTGTTGAGAAAATTATCTTCTAATCCTTATTGAGATTGGCAAAGAAGCAATTGTGAGTGTGGCAAATTTGTGAGATCAATTCCTTGCCAAGCAAAAAGGTATGGGTAAATTCTTCCTTGGTGGAGTTGTTTGATTGGTTGTCTAGAAAATAAAGTTTGAAGTGAAAAGCATTTGATTAGGGTTTCCTTTTCGAAAGTATTTGAGTTAATGCTTCAAGGTTGATTTTATGTGTAAAAGTATTTTTGCCAAATTGATTATTATGAGGGTATTGACATTATTTTAAAGTTGGAGTGATAAGGTGTATTTTGTTTGATATTATTTTTGTGTTATGTTTTGTTGAGAAAATTATCTTCTAATCCTTATTGAGATTGGCAAAGAAGCAATTGTGAGTGTGGCAAATTTGTGAGATCAACTCCTTGTCAAGCAAAAAGGTATGGGTAAATTCTTCCTTGGTTGAGTTGTTTGATTGGTTGTCTAGAAAATAAAGTTTGGAGTGAAAAGGATTTGATTAGGGTTTCCTTTTCAAAAGTATTTGAGTTAATGCTTCAAGGTTGATTTTATGTGTAAAAGTATTTTTGCCAAATTGATTATTATGAGGGTATTGACATTATTTTAAAGTTGGAGTGATAAGGTGTATTTTGTTTGATATTATTTTTGTGTTATGTTTTGTTGAGAAAATTATCTTCTAATCCTTATTGAGATTGTCAAAGAAATAATTGTGAGTGTGGTAAATTTGTGAGATCAACTCCTTGTCAAGCAAAAAGGTATGGGCAAATTCTTCTTTTGTTGAGTTGGTTGATTGGCTGTCTAGAAAATAAAGTTTGGAGTGAAAAGGATTTGATTAGGGTTTCCTTTTCGAAAGTATTTGAGTTAATGCTTCAAGGTTTTTTGGAATTAAGAGTTGTGATTAAAACCTTATTTTATAAGCATTTTTGTTGAAGCCATTGGATTGTGTGAAGAACCTGGGTTAGGTTTTTGAAAAGAACATGAGTATTATTGTTATGTGAAGATTGAGTTATAAGAATTGTTGTTGAAGTGAGTTGTTGTGCAAAGAACTTGAACTAGGGTTTGAAAAGAACATGAGTATCATTGTTATGTGAGATTTGTTGTTGAGCAATTGTTGGTTATATTTTGAGTTGATTGATATATTCTTGAACTAGGGTTTATGAGAAAAGGGAGTTGCATTACGTAATTGGTTGAGTTGATTTGGTTGAGCCTAGTCAAGTGGTTGTATAAAGTGATTGTTAAAGTTCCATAAAACAAACTATTCTACATTATAAGTTTGAGAAAATTGTGAAAGTGATTGAGCATTGAGTATAGAACATATTGAGTCTCTAACAATTCTATTTATGCTTCTATGAGATTGAGAAAATTGTGAAAGTGATTGTGCATTGAGAGTAGAAAATATTGAGTCTCTAACAATTCTCTTTATGCTTCTCTGAGATTGAGAAAATTATGAAAGTGATTGTGCATTGAGAATAGAACATATTGAGTCTCTAATAATTCTCTTTATGCTTCTATGAGATTGGACAAGTTCTATGTGTGGACTTGTTAAGCATATTTGAGGTAAGTCTTTGAGAAGACTTGTGGATTGATTTTGTGTGAGCTTTTGTAGAAGCTGACAATACAGATTTGGCTAAGTTCTAGATAGGACTTATTGAGATGGTTGAGCAAGTTCTATATGAACTTATTGAGCAAATTTTGACAGGTTCTGAGTGAACCTATTGAGCATATTTGAGCAAGTTCTGAGTGGACCTATTGAGAAGATTTGAGCAGGTTCTGAGTGGACGTATTGAGCAGATTTGGACAGGTTCTAAGTGGACCTATTGAGCAAATTTGAGCAAGTTCTGAGTGAGCTTGTTGAGCAGATTTGTGCTAGACCTACTGGACTATGTTTAGTATAGATTTGGGAGAGATTTTTGAGCAGACTTGTGCTAAACTTACTGGACTGCATTTAGTGCAGAGTTGAGCATATTTGTGTTAGACCAACTGGACTATGTTTAGTACAGATTTGAGACAAATCTTTGGATGTGATAGAGCAGATAGGACATTAGTATCCAATGGATAGATATCCATAATATAGGGCAATGAGGATAGGTCTTGTAAGTGGGGATAAGAGTATTTAGTGGAGAGAGATCCACAAGCCAGCGTAGTGGAGGCTGTTAGGATCCTACTATAAAAATAACTCAAATAAACACACTCTCACACAATTGCTTGGAAATAAACTCACATAAACATCATATTAATATTCAGAAAAAAATACACATTATAACAAAAATTTGCATAAAGGAACAATCTCACAATAAGATAGAATTGCAGGCCTCTTCGAGGGGGCAACCTCCTTCAACACTTCATTAATTTGCAAAAATATGAATACATTGGTGCCTTCTCGGGTATTTAAAGAGTTCCCTTCCATGGTTGGCTTACATGCAAAATGCCACCTGGATTACATGCATAATGCCACCCGAATTACATGCATAGTGCCACTTGAATTACATGCACAATGCCACTTGAATTACATGTACAAGGCCACCTTACATAACCTATCTACTATGTGTTACATAAAAAGGGTGCCATTTGTCATAGGCACTATATAAGCTAAAACTTAGAACATTACAAAATATTAATCATGGGTACTACCCACATTATTTAGGAATTATTACATCATGGAAGTTATTACATTAAGGGTTAGGATGGGATCCTAACATGTCCTTACCCTTGAATAAGCTTTGTCCTCAAAGATGAAATGAGGAAACTGTTGCTAGAGTTGGTGGAGATATTTCCATGTAGCATCTTTAGGTTGAAGCCCACGCCATTGAACCAGGATCTCTGTAATTGTAAGATTGTGAAGAGTGTGAGTCCAAAGATCCAATAACTTCTCAGGTTCAAGTAATATGGAGCCTTCTTCGCCCAATTCAGGAAGTGTGGATTGAACTTGTACCTGTGTGCCCACAACTTTCTTGAGAGCAAAAACATGAAAAATAGGATGAAGCTTGGAAGTAGGTGGGAGTGCCAATTTGTAAGCTATGGGGCCAATCCTTTGTAGAACCTGGTAAGGACCATAGAATTTTGCAGCAAGCTTCTAGCACCTACGAAGTTGTAGGGATGATTGTTTGTATGGTTGCAAGCGAAGGAAGACCATATCACCTACATCAAAACTATGCTTAGAACGATGTTGATCAACTTGTTGGCGCATCCTATTCTGGGCCATGTTCAAATTTTGCTTAAGTTGGTGAAGGACCTCGGTGTGTTGACTCAAAGTGTTATCGATGGCCTGGACCTTGGAGCTGCCAGGAATCTAAGAGGAAGGCGTAGGTGGAAGGCGCCCGTAGACTGCTTCAAATGGTGTGAGTTTGGTTGCGGTATGATAGGAAGTGTTGTACCACCATTCGTCCAAGGATAACCATTTGGCCCATTGAGTGGGATGATCTAAGACAAAGCAGCGAAGGTAGATTTCCAAACATTTATTAACAATTTTTGTTTGAGCATCCGTTTGTGGATGGTAGGCTGAACTCATTTTGAGCTGAGTCCCCTGCAACTTAAACAACTCTTTCCAAAAATGACTAGTGAAGGTGGGATCATGATCAGATACAATGGAGGTGGGCATGCCATGAAGGCGAAAGATTGAGTCAAGAAAAATTTGTGCAACAATGGGTGTTGTATAAGGATGGGCAAGGGCACAAAAGTGAGCATATTTTGAAAGGCGGTCCACTACCATAAAAATAACTGACTTGCCTCTAGATTTAGGGAGCCCTTCTATAAAGTCCATGGAAATGTCAGTCCAAACCTGATTCGGGATAGGCAATGGCTGAAGAGTGCCCGGAGAGCGCACTATTTCACCTTTCATCCTTTGACATGTGTCACAGGCAGCAACAAAAGAGTGGATGTCATGTTTCATACCTTTCCAAAAGGTGTGCTTGAGTCGCTCATATGTTTTAAGGAACCTTGAATGGCCTGCAGAGGGAGTGGCATGCAATTCCTTCATGAGGATCTCTCGAAGTGGGGACTTATGAGGTAGAACCAGGCATTGATGGTAGCACAGATCATGGCCATTCCAATTATACCCTGGTGCATAATCTGGATCATACATTAGTGAGGCTATCAAAGCTTGCAAATCTGCATCCTGACGTGCTTCTTGATGCAAGGAATCAATCCATTGGGGAAGTGGTGCTGAGATGGTACACAACATTCTTACGGTTTCCATTTGGTGAGAAAGAGCATCAGCCACAATATTCTCCTTTCCCTTTTTGTAGGTGATATCATAATCATAGCCCATGAGTTTAGACACCCACTTTTGTTGGTTAGGCATGGCAACTCTTTGTTCCAAAAAATATTTGAGACTTTGATGGTTGGTTTTTATGGATAAGTGATGCCTAATGAGGTAAGGTCACCAATGTGTGACTGCATGCAATATGGCTAACATTTCCTTAGCATATGTGGATTTCCCCAGATTACGATCAGAGAGTGCCTTGCTAGTAAAATCCACAGGTCGTCCTTCTTGCATCAATACTGCCCTAATACCATGACCAGAAGCATCACTTTCAATGACAAATGGTTTAGAGAAATTTGGCATGGCTAAGACGGGAGTGGTGGTCATAGCATGCTTGAGTTCAATGAAGTCTTGGTCAGTAGGACCTGTCCAAGTGAAGGAATATTTTTTCAACATGGAGGTGAGGGGGGCAGCTATCTTCCCATAATTGTAGACAAATTTGTGATAATAGCCTGTAAGCCCTAAAAATCCTCGAAGTCCCTTGAGAGTGTGAGGTTTCGGCCACTGTTGAACTACTTGAATCTTCTTAGGGTTAACCTTGATGCCATCCTATGAGACAATGTGTCCTAGATACTCTACTTCAATCAGACCAAAGGAACACTTGGACCTTTTGGCAAAAATATGATGGGTGACCAACAAATGTAAAGTTTGATCCACATGATTGAGGTGCTCTTCCCATGTGCGGTTGTAAATAAAGATGTCATCGAAGAACACAAGGATGAACTTTCGTAGAAAGTGCTGAAAGATGTTGTTCATAAGACTTTGGAATGTAGAAGGAGAATTTGTGAGACCAAATGACATTACCAAGAATTCATAATGACCTTCATGAGTGTGAAAGGCAGTTTTGGGGATGTCCTCATCCTTGAGCCGAATCTGATGGTACCCAGAGGGAAGATCAAGCTTGATGAAATACATGGTCCCATGTAGTTCATCGAGTAATTCATAAACCATTGGAATAGGAAATTTATCCTTGACCATAGTCTTGTTGAGTTCTCGATAGTCAATACATAGGTGCCATGAGCCATATTTCTTGGGAACAAGTAGGACAGGCAAGGAGTAGGGGCTAGTACTAGGCCGGATGACACCAGCCTTGAGTAATTCCTGTACCAATTTTTCCAGTTTTGATTTCATGGCATGAGGGTACTTGTATGGCATGATATTTGGTGGTGCACTACCCGGGAGCAATGGGATAGCATGGTCGTGAGAGCGACACGGTGGTAGTGTAGTTTTTTCTGCAAAGACAACATCATGTTTGTGTAGAACTAGTTGTAGGTTTGATGGAATTTCAGCCATTAGTGAAGTGGTTGGTTGGATGGAGAAGAGTTGTGCAATGACCCCAAATTTTGATTTCTTTAGCACTTTCTCCATACGATTGGAACTAATGAGGTGAGGTGTTCCTACAGGGGAGCCCTTGAGTAAGTGTGTTTGTCCATTTTGGGAGAATTGCATCCAGAGTTCTGCAAAGTTCCAACTGATAGTTCCCAACGTACTCAACCATTGAGATCCCAAAACCATATCACATCCTCCCAATTGGAGGGAAAACAAGTTCTGCTTGAGTTCATAGTCCCCTATCCTGATCTTAACATTGCGATATTTTCCTTTACAAGGTAATGTTCCCACATTAGCTACCATGACCTCGAATGAATTACAAGTGTGGATATAGCAATTTTCCTGCTTAGCAACTCAAGTATCAATGAAGTTGTGTGTGATTCCTGAATCAATAAGGATGGTACGACGTTGGCCCTTGAAAAATCCCACAACTTTCATGGTTTGTGGAGTGGTAATGCCTGCAATAGCATGGACTGGAATCTTTACCTCAGACCCCTGTGTATCTTCTTCCTATGGATAAGGTGTTTCAGGGGGGTCCTCATCCTCATCACTCTGGTCAGTGTTAGCAGGTTCCTCAAATCTATCAAGAACAATATTTTGTTTGCACACTTATGTCCTTTAAAAAACTTTTCATCACAATTATAACATAATTCTTTGGCACGATGTGCATCCATATCCTCTATAGTCAGTCGCTTGGGTGTAGTAGGTTTACTATCCACTAAATTTTGGGTTCAAAAAGGAAATGAAGGTCAATTTTGAGGAAACCGTATCATGGAATGTGGTTTCAAAATCTTTACTTTAGCTTGGAGATCCCATTTTAACCCACTGATAAAACAACTCGTGAAGAACCCTTCCATCAATCCTCTTGTCTTATTGGCCAATTTTTCAAATTGAGTTTGGTAATCACAGACTGAGGATGTTTGTTGTAGTTTGGTCAAGGCCCCTGTGAAGTCCTCATACTCACTAGGTCCAAATCGGGTCAGTAGTTGGGACTCAAATTCCTCCCAAGAGAGATTTGGGTTGGAATTACGTAACCATTCGAACCAACATAGAGCCTCAGATTCCAAATTGAAGGAAGCCATCTAAACTCGATGATATATGGGAACATTATGAAGTCTAAAGTATTGATCAACCCTACATAACCACCCATCAACATCATTCCCATTAAATCGAGGGAAGTCCAATTTTGACATTTTAAAGGATGGGTCATGGTCATTCCTTGTAGATTTTTTAGCTTGGTGTTCTGTTTTGAGTGGTCCCTTATGTAACTTTCTACCCACATTTATCAGTGTTTCTTCTAAGCGAGCGCTAGTGGCCTCATGATCTAGACGAAGACCTTGGACCTCTTCCCTTATGGAGAAAATTGCCAAGTTCAAATTCTCAATGGATTTTGTTAAGGAGTCCATATGTTCTAGCTCTTTTTGATGTCCATGGGTACCCTGGGCCATTTTGGAACCTTTTGTGACCAATTACTAAAATTAGAATTGGGTTTCAGGACTTACTATTTTTAGTAAGTGTCCAAAAAAGTGCTTGGGTGCTATATATCAAAATGATCAAATCGAAGAGGTGGTCAGAATGAGCTATATCCCACAACACTACTTTTGGGCACCCCAATTTTTTTTTTTATCTCCTATTTTGCCGAGTCTAACAGTGTTTACAGTTTTTGATTTTGAGCTACAGTGCAAAATTTGGATACCGAAGCACTATCTATAATTGGTCTCTGGTCACTCGCTCACTATTTTGCTCAGCCTGAACAGTCTCTCTGACACTACTTACCTCACTAGTCTGGAGATTCTCTGTATTATGTAGGAAACTGTTATGACAGTTCTATTCTGACATTGAAAACTGTAGTCTCTGACTTGACTGTGCTGACCTGACTAACCTCACTATTATTGCCACTGTAAATTTGGCTGTTATTCTCCAGAATTTCAACTTAACTGTCACCCTCATATTCTATCCCGAATTCATGCAATGTATGTTATTTTTTTGGTAGAGGATTCCTTTCTCATATGCTCATTTTTTGGAATTTGGAATGCAGGTTTACAAACAGAGAGTTTTAGTTTGTGATTTTGTTGTAGGTTGAATTTTTAACAGAACCAAGGTAGGCTAAGTAAAGAAGTATGTAACACCCATAGGCCCTATATTATACTGCAGTGATGAACAATAGTGCTCAGACCAATATTTCAGGCCACTATCCAAGGAGGATTCCAAACATACCCTTGAGCACACTATCTGCCTCTCTTACATTATGGGAGGGTAATCATTCGAGATGTTGTGTCCCATGGACTATGGATGATACAAGGCCGATAAGCTTCCTACTGGATAAAATTTTGTTAACCCTAGAATGGTCTCTCGATACACCCGAAGATGCATGGGAGCTCAAGTTCATGCGCGAGTTCTATCTGAGGCTTGGGTATTGGAGCTGGATCGCCCCTCACTTCACTAGACGTTGTATAGGCTATCTATATTAGCCAATAATGACAGATACTTCGTTATATTTTAAAACCCCCGGCATAGGGTTTCTACCTACTCAACTAAAAAGGACTTTTTTTTTACTAGTATTTATCTTCTTTTTTTTTTGATAATAAAAAAAATTACATGAAAATAACAGAGGATTATACCTAACATGAAAGAATCATTACTGTTGTAGCAAAACTTGACCCTGGAAAGTGCTTTGATACCACTTGTTAGGATCCTACTACAAAAATAACTCAAATAAACACACTCTCACACAATTTCTTGGAAATAAACTCACATAAACATCATATTAATATTCATAACAAAATACATATTATAACAAAAATTTACGTAAAGGAACAATCTCACAAAAATATAGAATCGTAGGCCTCTTCGAGGAGGCAACCTCCTTCAACACTTCATTAATTTGCAAAAGGATGAATACATTGGTGCCTTCTCGGGTATTTAAAGAGTTCCCTTCCATGGTTGGCTTACATGCAAAATACCACCTGGATTACATGCATAATGCCACTTGAACTATATGCATAGTGCCACTCGAATTACATGCACAATGCCACTCGAATTACATGCACAAGGCCACCTTACATAACCTATCTACTATGTGTTACATAAAAAGGGTGCCATTTGTCATAGGCACTATATAAGCTAAAACTTAAAACATTACAAAATATTAATCATGGGTACTACCCATGTTATTTAGGAATTATTACATCTTGGAAGTTATTACATTAAGGGTTAGGATGGGATCCTAATAGAGGCAATAATCTTCTAGAGGATCACCAGCCAGAGTAGAGGAGAAGGAGTTCTCCTGTGGATAGAGATACACAAACTAGATTTGGGGGATCAACATCTCCTTTGGATAGAGGTCCATAAATATTGTAATAGGGAAATAATTCCCAAGAAAATTATTGAGAAAATTTTAGTGAAATATTTTCTCCGTGGAGTAGCCCACATTGGGTGAACCACGTAAATTTTGGTGTCTCTATTGTGTGTGATAATTTGTGCATTGCTTTAGTTATTATTATTGATATTGTCATTAATATTTACATTGATTATATTGATTAATATTGTTTGGTAAAGAAAAATAAAAAGTGGTCTTATACTATTCACCCCCCCTCTAAGTATAAGCTTGTGTTCTTCAATTGGTATCAGAGCTAGTTCCTTCGAATAGGGTTTAACAACTTGAAGGAATATCTTAGAAGAACACAAATTGCAAAGAAAGGTAAAAGTAGAACCATGAGACATACAAAGAAAATAACACACATGGTCATGAAATAAAAAGAAGATAAACTTGATATTGTTGTTTTGGGATGAAGAATAGAAATAGGTTCAAGAGATGAATCAAGTAGTGGATAAAATATAAGATTGATATATTTTTGTACCAGATGTGGAAACATAGGTCACCTTACAACAATAAGGTGAATAATGTTTTGTTTGTGGTCAACTCAGCCATGATGTAGGTTATTATAATGGGTTTAGTAGTAGTGAAGATGAAGATGATATTTTTGGAAATGAAATCCTAGAGGTTGGTTCAATAAAGGATAATAGGGACAATAAAAATAGGTACGAAGAGAAAAATCTACTTTCAATATTAGAAGAAGAAAGAAATAAGAGAAAGATTTAGAAAAGGGAAAGGAGGAAGTCACTCTTAAGGAACTTTTTGAATTGAAAAGAAAGAATTTAGAATTGAAGTCTCAAATACAAGAAGATGAGAAATATAAGTCAAATCTTCTACAAGATCTTTTTGACTTGAGATATAAGGTTGAAAAGGCAAGAAGAATTGAAGAAAGTATGATTGAGAAGTCAAAGGTAAAAATGATATAATGTGAAAGACTTATGGTTACTCTTGAAGAATAAAAAAGGGAGAACTTGGGATTAAGATTTCAAGCTCAATAATATGAGAAAGTAAAAGTAAAATTTCTACAGGAACTCACCAACTTCAAAACCAAGGTTGAAGATGCAATAAGGATTGAAGAAGGTATGGCTGAAAAATTAAAGGTAAAAGATCTAGAGTGTGAAAGATTAGAACATGAGATAGTTTGTCTAAGGATGGAAGTAAAATATTCTAAGGACAAGCTACACAAGTTTGAGGAAAATTCAAAGACCTTCGACAATATTATCAATGCACAAAGGTCATCAGTCACCAAAACAGAACTTGGTTCTAAATTAAAAAAAAGGGAAACAAGAAGCAGAAAAATGAGATTCAAGCTCAAGCACCAAAGAAGAAGAAGCATCAAAATAAGTAAGTAAAAGTAAGAGTGAGACTTCTAAGGATAAGTTGGACAATAGAAAGTTCAACAAGGAAAGGAACAATGCACAAGTAAGGAACATATGGAACAAGAAACATGACAGGGTAGAAGAGACTAAGAGACCAATGGGGTCAAGGCAAAATTTCTTCAGTAGAAGATATTTTTCACGTCACATGTTTGGGCACATGGCTTAACAATGCAGGATACATGATAGACATGAATATGAGAACAAACAAATTTTCTATGGGTATTTCTACTCATGTAATCAGTTTGGTCACAAGGCTATGAGTTACAGGGTTCATAACAGAAGAGGATATGACTTCACTAGGAGAAATACTAAGACATTTGCACCTCCAAGTAATAATAATATTAAGTGTTATAAGTACAATAATTATGGTCACACAATAAAGTGGTGTAGAGTAAACATTCCAGAATCAAACAAGAATAGGAACAAGAACATGGATATGAACAGGAATAGAAACATGGATACGAGCAGGAACATAAATAGAAATAGGAACAAGAATATGGATATGGAAAAGAACATTCAACGAAATTAGAAGGATTAGATAAGAAGGAAAGAGGACTTTCAAAAGGTTCAAAAAGGTATGATTTCAAAAGAATGAAAAAATAGAGATGAAAAAGAAAAGGAACATTGCATGATGGGAGTAGAGATACTCCCACTCCAGAATTAGCCACCTCAAGAGGAGGTGGGGGGGGGGCTAATATAAGGCACTCATTCTTAGCCCCGAGCCCCAAAGGTGACCATTTGCCATAGATGTGAAAGGGAGAGAGAGATTTGAGTATTGGGGAGAGATTTGATATTTGAGAGAGAATTAATCCAGGGGGAGCAATGTCTCGGGGGGAGTATAATGGAAAGGTCAAGGAATTAGTAACAAGTTGTTGGAAATATTAGTGGGTTGCCATCAATGAAGAAGGGGATATTGTTGGATATTTTGAGTCCATCTAGTTGTCATTGATATCAAGGCGTGAAGTTGTCATTAATGTCAAGAGCGGTCTTTAGCACTAGTCAGTGGCAGTTTTAGGTTTCCAAATAAATACAAAAGGGTAGCACAGTTCTATGAAGTTAGATATGGACCAAGGTGCAATAAGATGGCCATCATGTGGTTCAATATAGTTTAAAGAGTAATAGGATGGCCAAAGCAAATTAATATTATAATATCTTTTTTATAATACTAAATGCCCAAAGTTATGTGATCCAAATAATTTAAACGGTTTAATAATTAAATTATTTAAACTTAAGTTTTTATATAATTTAATATTAATATACTTTTAATAAATTTGGGCACCTTGTTTTAAAAATATTTAAATATTAATGGGCCCTAAACAAAGAAATTTCGATGAGTCAACTTAAGCTCATGTCACAAGGGCCGACGACATTTAATTAAAGCCATTCATATCACAAGGGCCGAAAATTTTTCAATTAAAGCCATACTATATAAAGCCCTATAAAAGGTTTTAAAGGAAATAAGAATCATATGTGCTTGAAAAAGAATATCATTGGATAATAAATTACATCTTAATATGGAAATTTTGTTTGCATGAAAAACCAATAGGATACATGTCGATTCGATTTTATGATTATGAGCCTGTGATTTGCACCTTGCAATGCGACAAACAAAGTGCTCATAAAATCAAAATGTTACAAGTCCAAGGAGGATGTTTTTCAAGGTATGAACTAAAATAAATATGTAATAACTACCTATGAGTCTCATCCACCGAAGTAGCAGGATTGGTTGTGAATTCGAGCATAGGTGCTATTAACAGAAAGGTCTTGGGATCGAAATCTAGAAGCAACAGAGGATTAACATTTTTGTTTGTATGATTAAAAGCTGATGAAAGGATAAGGTATTCTTCCAGCCATACTTGACATCATGTGAGCTGCTAGCGCACATGGTTGCTTCACCTATGTTAGGGTACAGTGTAGTGCGAAGCACATGATCAAATCCCAGTGGTGGCAGCAAGGTGATTAAGTTTTGATTAAAGCAGATAAGGTATGTGATTGATTAATATTTTCGTAAGTCGAGTTTGATGTGTGAGGAAATTCAAAGCAAGTTGAGAAAGGTTGAAGGCTGCATTGCCTTTTTTATTGAAGTTATAAGTTTCCTACTAGTGAATTTACATTGTGTTATTGTGTTTTAATGAGTTGGGAGTCATAAGAGGTTCTGATTTTAAATCATTACATTCTTTTTAAAGTGGGAGTAATAAGGTAGTAAGAGGTTGTGATTTTAGTGAGTTTTGATTTTATGTGTAAAAGGTTTTTTGCCAAAGAGATTATTATGAGGGTATTGACATTATTTTAAAGTTGGAGTGATAAGGTGTATTTTGTTTGATATTATTTTTGTGTTATGTTTTGTTGAGAAAATTATCTTCTAACCTTTATTGAGATTGGCAAAGAAATAATTGTGAGTGTGGAATATTTGTGAGATCAACTCCTTGTCAAGCAAAAAGGTATGGGCAAATTCTTCTTTTGTTGAGTTGGTTGATTGGTTGTCTAGAAAATAAAGTTTAGATTGAAAAGGATTTGATTTGGGTTTTCTTTTAGAAAGTATTTGAGTTAATGCTTCAAGGTTTTTTGGAATTAAGAGTTGTGATTAAAGCCTTGTTTTATAAGCATTGTTGTTGAAGCCATTGGACTGTGTGAAGAACTTGAGTTAGGTTTTTGAAAAGAATATGAGTATCATTGTTATGTGAAGATTGAGTTATAAGCATTGTTGTTGAAGTGATTTGTTGTGAAAATAATTTGAACTAGGGTTTGAAAAGAACATGAGTATCATTGTTATGTGATATTTGTTGTTGAAAAATTATTGGAAACATTTTGAGTTAATTGATATATGCTTGAACTAGGGTTTGTGAGAAAGTGGGGTTGCATTAAGTAATTGGTTGAGTTGAGTTGGTTGACCCACACCCACCAGATTATTGAATTCTTCCAAAATATCATACTGATCCTTATAGTCCTCTAGGAGAGCCTCCTCCTGAGAGAGAAGAAAGGACATCATCGTAGTTGCTCTCTCAAGTGCCTTCATGATATCAAAGAGGTCCTGGAGATGACCTCTTTCAGAGATATTAGGCCAATAGGAAATACTAGAGGCCAAGAAGGAGGCTGGGTGGAGGTACCTTCAAGAGGATGAATATTCTTGGACACATTATTTGGTTTTACCTAAAAATATAGATAATCATCAAAAATATCATTATCATCAAAAATGGGGGACTTGCATTTGTTGTTGCTAGCTCTGCTCCTAGTAGAGCAACGAAGTTCAGATTTATGAGCGCTTGGGGTTCCCTCCATCTTCGCATTGAACTCCATGGTATGATTAGTTTTGGAGGACACATAAGTATCACCACTAGCTCCATAAACACCATATGTAGGTCCCATCATAGAGACCACAACTCCCATAGCAAGGTGGGTTTATCTATCTAAAACAAATATGTACATTACAAGGTGAAGACCTTGGTGCAGGGGGAAGGAGAAGATACATTTCTTAACTTTTAGGACCAAACGCTCAATAGATTGGAACCGGTATTCCAGAATGTTGATGTATTTATTGCCCATAGGTGGTTGAGGAACACCAGGTGGAAGCTCCTCATAATTGCACCAATACTATCCAATGTAAAATACTAAATAACCATCACCATAATAGTATCCCATGATTTGGGGAGCATCTCTCTCTAGATTCCACCTTTATCTTTACCCAAGTTTTCACCTCTATCCCTGAAGAGGGCCAGCTCACCCTATATGGAATGCTTCTACCTATTGATAATCTCACCATCATTAGGGAGCCTAATGATTTTATCAGGAGGTCGATGGTCATAATGAATCTCAAACTGTGGGTAACTACATGCCCCCATCCCAAGAGTGAATAAATTCTAGTGAAAGGTTAGGGTCATGGTAGTTAAACAACCGTAGAAAATGGAGAAGTCCATGGTCCTTAAAAATATCCTTGAGAAGGGGGTATAGGATGAGTGTAGAGGGTTTAAATTCTACCATAGTTGAAGGGTTCAAAAATATGAGGGAAACCAGGAAGTAATGCAACAACTCAAATGGAGGAAAGGAAAAAGAAAAAAAAAAGTGAAAGGTGGGTGGACAAAGGATATGAAGGTAATGGAGATTTCCAAAAACCATATACAGTGGTGGTGGCACAAAATACGCATAGCCCTTACCAAAAATCATGGGAGAAGATGGCACTCAGGATTAAATCACTTGGTATGGGTAGATTGACAAGCGCATGGAAACTCCAATGAGAAGACATGACCATATTTCATGGAGTATATGCTAAGGGAGAATGGGCTCTTGAGGAGATGACATCATATTCATAGGCACCTCTAATCAACAATAGTAAGAAAAGGCTCTAATGGTAATGATGAGGATCTAACACGTAGTTAATCAAGGTAAAATGGTGGTGATTTCTAAAATTCCTGGTACATTTAACAACGTCCTCAGGGATGAATATGTTGGAAGAATTGCCATTGTGGATAAAGGTGAATATAATCCAATCATATATAGAAATATATAACTTCACATGAAGCTGGTATGGTATATTTGAGTGCTGAGGCAACTGAAGATCCATGTGTAGATGATGATTGAAGGCAATTTGTCCAACTAGAGGATCATGCTGGTATGTAGAGTTGAATCTACTACTAATAGAAAAATGGAAAGCTAAGCTAGATGCTTTGAAGGTTGTTACATTTTATCCTTGAAACATGAGCTTTAGAAACCCCACAAAAAGTGACATCAACTATAAAATGCATAACCTTGTCCATGATATACCCATTGGGATAATACACCTAGATGATAAGACTTACACCCTTAATGTGTGCACAACTACAAATCACATATCAAAGACAAAGGACCTGAAACTCACCTCTCTTGGGATACAAGGGACCCATAGAATTGGGGGAGAGGGAGAAACAACCAACTAAAAAATCCTACCCAAAGGCCCGACTCATTGTAGGGACCTTACATGGAAGAGTTATCTATAATATTAACATTAATGATGGGATAAGGTAAATGATTTCTCTATATGGTGAGACTGGGCTCAGAGACACCCATAGCATAGTTTCCTTCATGATAGACATGTTGAAAAGTGACATTTGTGAAGAATTTCAATAATTTTTTTGCTTCAGCAATCAAGTTGAAAATATTTTAGGAAATAGTGTGTCTCTATCAAAATTTGGATGATATTTTTGGAATCCCATTAAACAATTATATTGGTACTCTATAAACTATGAGAAAGAGAGATACACTATAAAAGCACATGAGCTTCCACAAAATGACTAGATTGACACTCCAAATTCTCAGCAAAGTCCAAGAGGATTTTTCCTATGTGATATTAGACTATTCCCCTAGCTTTGATAGGCCCTAGATTTATTTTTTCTTCTGCATAAAAATATAATTTAAGGTACTCCAGAGGAGGGTATGACCATTTAATCAAAGATCAATCAGTATTCGAAGGAGGGAGATTTCATAAGGGAAGCTTAAGAGAAGAGGCTAGCTAGGATTCAGTGTTGGGTTCAGGTTCACCATATTCTTGAGCAACTGAGATATTCTCTGTGACTGATTGAAGGATTCTTGTGAGCACATACTGATCATTATGACTAAAATAATTGAAAGCATGGGAATTATGCTCATGCCATATCATCCAAATAAAGTGGGGAAAATAGAAGGATCAAAATATTTTGAGGCAAAAACCTTTGAAATTATTAGGTCATTGAAGACACAAATCACTAAGGAGAGGAGGAGCCCAAGTTATTTCCATGGTAGATAATAGGATAGATAGGATGGATTGGTAGAAATGACAAGATAAGAAAATGTGTTGGGTGAAATCACAGTTCTGGTTATACAGGTAGTAGCGGTTGGGGATGTGGATACCACAACATTGAAGATTAGGGATGGTGAGAATTTTATCCTGGATGGCAAGCTAGAAGAAAAAATTTAACTTTGGGGATGAGTTTTTTCTAGATGATCTTTGAAGGAAACCAAGGATATGAAGGGATTTCAGTGGGGGCATAAGCAAACTTGTCCATGAAAATACCGTTGGTGTTAGGGGACCAGATGATTTGATATTTAGAGGGGTTACTGGGAATAACACAAAGGTGCAATAAATTAGACAGTACAAAATAATATTACCTCTAGTCACTAGATAGACCCTCATCAAGAATAAGTTTACAAGATTTGCTATTGGGATATAAAAAATCATAGACATTGGTGCCAAACATGGAATCAGTGATAGGTTTTAGAAAGATGAGATTGGAGAGGATTTTTACCTAGAGAAATATCCTCCTAGAAACTAATCATCTTGTCATATCCTAATTTCTAGTGAATACCTTTCCTGATAATCTTCGTAGTTTTGAGGATGGAGTTCCACACTACCTAAACTAAGATAGAAGTAGGATCATCCAAGAAGTTGTTGTGGTATCATAAATATTTTGCTTTCATAATAGAAACCCATAGGGAGTTCTCATTCTTAATAACACACAATCCTTGTTTAGCAATGAGTGCCAGATTCATGGACCTTCTTAAGCCTAATACCACCATTCTATTTTCTGGAATAGACCTGGTCCCAAGAAAACAAGTGAAAATGATGCTTTAGCTTAGATCTAGAACAAATGAAAGTCCTATATATTTGTTCAATTTTGTTACAAATAGTTGTAGGAATATAAAATATGGAGAGAAAGAACACTAGGATACTTTGAAGAGTGGCCTTGACTAGGGTAGCCTTACCCGTCTGGCCGACGAGGCTCCCTTTCCAACCAGTCAATTTTTTTAGATTCTTTTAATTATAGTGGTCCACAAAGATCTTTTAATGTGACCTTAAAATAGAGGAAATCCTAGATAGGTAGCTGGAATATTAGTAATGGTACATCCAAGAATGTTAGCAATGCAAATTTGACACCTGATGGGGGTATTAATAAAGTAAATCTTGCTCTTGGAGATATTCACTTTTTTCCTAGCAATTGAATCAAAGGATAGTAGGATATATTTGATGACATTGGATTGAGGTACTGAAGCAATGGTAGTAATAATGGTATCATCCATAAATTATTAGTGAGATATAGGTATGATGGAATAAGCAGATTTGATGCCAAAAATATCTCCCTTGGAATAGGAAGATTTCAAAGTTCTTCCTAAAGATTCAATAACAATGATGAAAAGAAATGGATTTAAGGGATCCCCCTATATTAATCCTTTGAAACATTGGATGTAGCTTGTAGGATACTAGGGTTATGCATAAGGGGTCAGTCCCAAAATGCATTTATAAAAATTTTGTGAATCAGTTTCAAAATTTAGGTGAATAGTATCCAAACTCATGTAGAAGGTTCACTATTATTAGGGGCAATGTTGGAAATTTAAACTTAAAATGGTTAAATTATTATAAAATTGGGGTGAATAAACTCTAAAAAAATTTACACCTAGAATTTTTTGGCTAATGGGCCCTGGTCAAGGGTACCAAATATTAGCCAATTCCAAATTTTGAAAATCCTAATTTTAGCCAATTTGGCAATAAATAGCCACTATGCATAACCCTGTAGGAGACCAATTGACAAGGATAGTGGTAATGCATTCCTTTATAAGATATATCCAGTAAATATGGAACCCAAATTGAGAGAGGACAAAAAAAAAGAAACTCCATGACACTCAATCAAAGGCCTTGTTCATGTCTAGCTTGAGAAGGAGGCCAAACTTGCCACTTTTGGCTATAGAATGGATAATTTCATGCATCATGATGATACTATCAGTGATAAGCCTTCCTTGGATAGATATTCCTTGATTAGGATCAATGATTAAGGGGAGGATTGGTTTGAGTCTATTGGCTAGAGCTTTTGTGAGAATTTTGTAAAAGATATTACACAGGCTAATAGGTTAGAAGTCAGCAAGGGTATATGTATTACTCTTTTTGGATATGAGGGCCGAGAAGGTAGATTTGATATCTCCAAGGATACTTCATTGGCTTTGCATTTTTTGGATGCCTGATACAACACCAAGGCCTACAATATCCCAAAAATATTGGAATAAGATAGGGGAAAGCCATTAGAACTAGGGGCTTTCCCACCTTGCATTGAGAAAATAACAACACAAATTTCTTTAGCAAAGAAAGATTTAAGTAGCATCTCATTGATGTGAGCCAGAATTAGTTTGAACTGATTTATTCATGATAAGTCATTACAATATATAGCTTGGGAATGTAACTGAAGAATCTCCCAAGTTAGTAAAAGATAGATACATGAGAATATGTAACAGACAAATCTCCCAAGTGGGTAAAAAACAAATACATGAGAATCAAATGTTCTCAACATCACACCAAACCACCTAAATATTACCTATTACAACTGGAGATATTCATAGGGAATATTGCCCCATGAAAAAAAAAAAACACACTAATAATAGAAATCAATTAAGCTCCAACATACTCCCCCTTGAATAGTAGGGGACTGACAAGGAAGTTCCTCATCTTAAAAAATTGAGCTTTGACAACTCCCTTGGTGAACAAATCTGCAATGTTGTCTTCAATGCTACAATGATGCAATTCAATCATTCTCCCCCTTGATGCTGAAAGGACTCATTCCATGAGTTCTGAAGCTTCACAAACTGATGAACTGATCTTCGTTTATGCTTCTTCCAGTTTTGAAGTAGAAAATTCAAGAACTCAAAAAAGTTTTGTTGGCACCCACCACACTTTCGCTCTTCTTGCGGGCTATCCATTAAGTTTGCTTTCTTCAACAAAATAAAATTGGGTGCCTTTTGATGATCAGCTTCCCCTTCATCAAAAGTCTTTTGGATTGTGGTTTTCAACAACCACTCTCTCTCATCTTCATTATGGTCTTTAAACCATTCTTGCAAATCATCATCTTTTGCATCATTACAATACCATACTTCGCATGAGTATGTGTTAATCATCTCATACTGATGATTATACCAAACTACTCTCTCACAAATCTCCACACAAAAAATCAAAACAAACATGGACATGAAATACCCTATTACATATGCAACCTCACACATATCATCACTCAAAAAATCACACCTCACAATGTCTTTACAATATTCCTCCTTCCAAGGAATTTTGAACACATCATTTTCTTTGCCTTCATTTGAGTCCAAGTGACTCAAGCTCCCAAACTTTGTCTTCAAAGAAATATTCATAAGGCAAGTCTCAAAACTTGCTAATTGTGCTCTCCATGAGATATGTGCCTCTTGCAAACAATGCAAGTTTTCATATGATGTCTTGATAAGACATTCTCCATATTTCTTCTTCAAAACAACAACTCCAAAACTATCCACAAAATATCTATCAAAGAAATCAATAAAAAATGAATCAAATAACAAAAAAGTATCACCTCCAATGATTTGTTGAGTAGATATCCACAAGCCTTCCTTTGTTTTTGCCAAGATGCCATATTGCTGCAATGATGATTCTTCACACAATGTTGCCTCTTCAAGACAACCATCATCCTTCACTGTAGTCACTCCATGTGAGTGATCTCCATCCTCCTTCATTGATGATGCCTCCAAAGTCATGATAACTTGAAGTTCACCAATCTTGGTTTCTTCTCCATTTTCTATTTCATCATTTTTCTCCCCCTTTGGAGGAACTTCAACACTTTTATTTTCCTCTTGTAGAGGAACTTCAAGATCAACAATGCACTCTTCAAGTGCTTCCCAAACAAAATCTTCAACATCTTGTGCCTTTTCCATGAGACACTCTTCATTGCTTTTCCTTCTATCAGCTGCAAATCCTCTTCTTCCTCCTCTTCCTCTTGAGGAATACACACCTCTTCTTTTCTTCTCATCACAAAATTCATCAACATATGCTTTCTCCATGAGGCATTTCTCATCCATGTACATGCTTGATAAACATGTTACATTTTCACCTTCTTCTCTCTTCTCTTCAAGAAGAATTTCTCCATCATCTTCCTCCATAAGGAAGAATTCATCATGCATGCCTTCTTCATAAGACATGTCTTCACATGCATCTTCACAATAAGACTCTTCAAAAATTTCTTCAAAGAAGCAAGGCTCCTCCTTGCTTTGGAGATTGCTACACATATCTCCTCCATAAGCATCTTGCAATGCTTTCCAAGCCATTTGGGTTGTTCTACATTTTACAATGAGAGGTAAAGCTGTCTCTTTCGTGCCTTTCCTCAAATCCATGAGAGCCAAGCAATTTTGATATTGCTGCTCTTTCTTCTTTCTTCTTTCTTCTCCCACAAGGTTGCTCCAGCTCTCAGGTTCTTCGTAACCTTCTTCTACAATGCTCCAAAGATCTTTGGCGATCAATAAGGTCTTCATCCTTATGCTCCAATAAGCATATTTTTCACCATTAAATTTGGGAACAGGCAAGTCTTCAAACATGGTTGTCGTCTCTATGGATATTAATAGCTTTTGGGCTGCACCTGCAAATTTACCTCAACTTTGCATAAATCAACACATCAATATCTGCTATTTGAAGCACTGAGCCGTCCGTCAATCCTCCACACCGAAATCAGTTTCTGAAATCTCCTACAAAATAAAGCCAAATAAATCTTGGCCTATATTATTTGATCTTCTCCAACCATCGTGTGTGATTGGGAGGCACCAAACAAGGTGTTCTACAAAACCTGAAAACACTTTTATAGTGGTTTTCTACAAAAAAAAAAAAAAAACATTGTTGCTTCAATTAGAAGTGTTTCTATTCATCAAATCAAATTGCAAAAAATCATCATCTCCCTATGCACAAACCAACTCCGTATTTCCACTTAGCGTAGATGAATTGGCACTGTTCTACGGACGGTTCAACCTTAGCAATAAGGTTAAATTTGTTTTATTTCATTTTTCTTCGTTGTTCTCTCCTGGACAGTACCCGCTTTCTGATCTTGAACAACCTGCTTCGACGAATAGGATTTCGTTCTAGTCTGAAATGGCCTAGCCTCTATCTCTGCTACTCGCAGCCTGCACAGATCTGCAGCGGCCTCTAAATGGCTGTGATCACCAACGGAGGGTGTCAAAAAAACAGAGACAATTTTTTTAATTTCTCCTACGGCAAAATAATCCTGTACAAACAAATATTGTGCAGTGGGCTGGATGAATTTCTCCAGCACCTTTGCTCTACTTTCTTCACGATTATTTTAGTGATCCTTCTCTCTCTGGTTTGGACGTCTTCTGTCCAGTGCACACAACCATGGATCACGACATATTTTGGCTTACGATTCCAGTTGAACGCTTTCACACCCTCAACTCACCTGAAGTCTACCACAGTATGAGAAAACCTCCCTATATATAGCAAGGCATGTGGACATCGAAAGCTCAACCCTTAAAGCTCACAACTCTGTCTCATCTCCATGATCTAACCGGAAGTAATGTGAAAGACGATTAGACAAAAACAAAAAATATTTGTGGGTGTTGCTTGTGACTCTCGGCTCATTCATAGAATGTCATCCCGGGCCTATGATGAGGCGGCCTGCCTTCTCCATAGTTACAATACCCACAACCAAATTTTCCCCTTCGACGCACTCGGCTGGGTCTTTGGCACTTCCGGCCAGCACCTCCCAATCAGCCGCAAAAAAAATTTAGATTTCCCCTCGACCAGAATTCCCTAACCAAGATTCTTTGTAGTTGTGCTCATAGTGCATACCTAGATGGGGTTGTTAGCTTCCCCGTGCTCTGAAGACCACAGGCTTATTCAAACCCTTCAACCGAACACTGCTCTGATACCACATGTGAGCCATAATTAGTCTGAACTAATTTATTCATGATAATTCATTACAATATATAGCTTGGGAATGTAACTGAAGAATCTCCCAAGTTAGTAAAAGACAAATACATGAGAATATGTAATAAACGAATCTCCCAAGTGGGTAAAACACAAATATATAAGAATCAAATGTTCTCAACATCACACCAATTCACCTACATATTACCTATTACAACTGGAGATATTCACAAGGAATATTACCCCATGAAAATAGAAAAATACGCTAATAATAGAAATAAATTAAACTCCAACAATTGAGTTCTAAAGTTACTAACCTTGGGATATTCTAAAAGAGGGTCTCAAATATTTGTTGATCACAATCAGGACAATGTCCATGAAAATATTCAAATAATCTAACTGCTTCATTCTTGATCTCAAAGATATCTTTTGTGACTATCCCATCTTCCTTGATGAGTTCTTTGATTCTGTTGCTTCCTTTGATTCTCATGGTGGTAGTACGAAAGGATTTTGTATTTGAATCCCCCTCTTTCAGCCAAGTGACATGGGATTTTTGCTTCTAGAAGACTTATTCATTTTTTAAGATATTATGGTAATATGACAGTAGGATATTTTCAATTTCATAGATATTAGAAGAAAGAACCCCTTATTGAGATGAAATCTCAATGCTAAAAATTTGAGATTAGATTTGTTGTTTTTATAGAAAATATTGTCGAATATTTCTCTATTCCACCTTTTGAGATTCATTTTTACGAACCAAATATTATTACTGACTTGAGAGGCCATAAGTTTGTGGAATATATGAGACCACCATATGGAAATAAGTGAATTGAGGTCCATGTCTTGAAGCCAAAATAATTCAAACATGAAATAATATTTGAAAGGAGAAACTTGAGAAGCACAAACCATGAGGAGAGGGTTGTGTTCTGATCCAATCCTGGTAAACGAGCAGAGAACAACATGACCAAATATTGGAATGACATTATTGGACATCAAAAATTTGTCAAGCCAAATCTAGATGAGATGATCCCCTTGACTACGATTGGTCCAAGTGAATTTGGGTCCTCTCAAATCAACATCCATGAGATCATTGTCATCTATGAAAGCTGCAAACTACTCAATAATTGACTATAATTTATGATCATTTTTTTTGTCAATAGGGAATAGAGGAGAGTTGAAGTCTCTAACCAACATCCAAGACTCTATAGAGAAAACCTCTCGAAGGTGACGAAGAGTGCTTGAGAGGTGTGATCTCCCAGAAGAGGAGTTTGGTACATAGATGTTGGATAAGACCCAATGATCGTTGTCATTTTTGCTAAAAAAAAGACATTCATGTAGTTCTCAGCTCTATATAGGAGAGTCTCATCAACTTCTTTGGGGTCCCACATGCATAGCAGACCACCTGAAGCACCATTGGTCAAGCTTACAAAGAACTCATAGTCCTTCCATATGTATTTGGTTATAAAAGTAACATTTTGGATGTCCAATTTGGTTTCTTGTAATAAAAAAATTATGGATCTAATATATTTCCTCATGGACTTGACCAAGTGTGGCTTGTTGTGACCATTGATGTCTCTCACATTCTAGGAGAGGATATTCATTTATTACTTTTGGAGGATGTTGACTTCCCTCTACCAAGTGAAGGGGAAAATTAGGATCTGTTATCAACAATGGCCTGATAGGGTTTGGAAGAAGCACGAAGGGTGAGCTGAGTGCCATTAGAAATCCCTTTTAAAATTTCTCTATTTTTGAGGTCCTAAGTAAAGAGGAGACCTCATTTATTATCGGAGTCAACATCAACATTAAGTTGTTTTTGGGTTTGAGTGAACAAAAGGTTAGGGGAGAAAGGACTATTTGGATAAGGGTTTTCGATGGGATATCCAAGAAGGCTCTTAGGATATGGGAGGGCCCGAGGGGTTATCATGAGCAACCATGATAGGATAATATTCAGAAAGTGAAGAAAAGTGGTTTGAAACAAGGATAGGAGGGCATACCTTAAGAGAATAAGAGAGATATATGCACTCCATGGGATGAGTAGGGGAGACCCCCTTAGTGGTAGCTTCAGGATATTTAAATGCTCCTTGAGCTTCAACGAGTATTGGGACCTCTTGAGAATGACTTGGGACTGAATTTGAAGTTGGATTTGGGATGGAAGTTGAAGATTTGGATCACCATTAAGAAATTTCATGTTGACGAGGACCATCCTTGGGAGAGCTCAGAGGCACCTTAGACACTTTAGGGTATTGTAAATGGAGGTGGCCTTGTTTAAAGAACACACTACAAAATGTAAGCTTATTTTCATATCCAATAGTTTGATAAATGGTATTAACCTCCAAGATAATATTGATTGAATTAGGGAGTGCAAAGTCAATATTTGCTTTGATGCACATGCAAGCACGGACCATGTGAGTTCCAGCTTTCGTTGCAAGATTGAAAGCAATCAAATCTCCAACGTTCCGCCTAATTTCTTTAAGGATATCCTCATGCTAGAAATAAATAGGGAGGCTGAGGAGGCATACCCATATGGGAGCAAAATTTATGTTTCATGTTTCTGGATTGAAATTGATGCTCAATTTCCATAGGAAAAGTCCTCATCTTCCAAAAAACCAAGGTTCACCAATGATAATTTAGCTATCATCAATGAAGTTATTAAGCCAAATGATAAAAAAATCCTTGGGGAGGGCAACCAACTCCATAGATCCTAAGGGTTGCTAAATGGAAAGATCCCACCTATAGATTGATTCCATGTCAGGTCGAGCCCCCAAAAAATTATTGACTAGATATTGGAAGTTCCGATCAACCATAGAGGACATGATCTCATCTAGGATTATTAGGGATCCATCAAAAGGATGCAAGTTAGTCCTAGGTTTAGGAGAACTAGGCTTTATTGGAGAGGTGTTTTTCATCATATCCATGAATGAAACAACCTTTTTTGGAATGCTTTCTCTCAACCCCTCCTCTATTATCATTGTTGCATAAGGAGACCTAATTACTTTAGGAATCATTGAAGAATATCTCCCTAGATCTACTACGACATTGACCTCCATACAATTTTCTTTGTGACCTATAAATTTGATTGGCACCATTGGTCCCAAACTGTTAGAGCTAGCCCTAGATTTTGATTTTGAAGGGTTGGTAGGTTCATTTATAGTTTGCATGAAAAAGTCCACCATTGACCCTCAATAAAGAGATCTACATTCCAACAACATGGTAGGTTTTGTGTCATTGTGTCCATAGAAAGTTGCTATATTTTCCACTAAAGCAACATTATTTTTCACCAATCGATCTATGCCTCCGATAATGCTAGGTGAATTTTTTTTTTGTCATGATAGATCCAACATTGTGGCCTTCCTTCATGAAATCTTCGCCAATATTGTCACCTTTGCCCGGATTTTTTGTTGTTACTATCTCCATTCTCTCCTCTTCTAAAATGACCGTCTCACAATCAATCAACAATATGACAAGATCTAAAGTTAGGATCTCAAGTATTGAAATATTATTTTGGAAAGTTGGAAGAGAGGAAAAAGTATGAATTTGAACATATTCGTGGGATTAATACCAACCTATCATTATTCAATTTCCAAAATTACAACTAGTAAAAACAACCATAGAAAACAGGGGTTGGATCTAAATTGAAATTTATTTCAATACTAGTCAGCTAGGGGGTTATAATTTTAAGTAGTTTAATAATTTGAATGAGTGACCAATTCCAATCCCTCCAGAATTGACATCCGTCATGACAAAAATCTTGGTAGAAATATTTCTCACAGGTAGAGATGAGAAGGGTGAATTAACTTGGGGCTATGAGAGCCTTAGAGTCTACATAATGAAGAATGGATATGACAAGATATTTTCAAATCCTTCTCCTCATGCATATCAGGTTGTGAATTGGAGAAATATTTGGTAGTCCAAGGGTTGACCAAAAGTAAACTTCTTTGCTTGGAAGTTTATGCATAAAGGAAATCCTACTTTTGATAATATAATATGTAGGGAAATTGTTGGTCCATATAAATGTGTTTTATGCTATAAGAGTGAGGAAACATCTGGCCACTTGATGTTTGAGTGCTCATTCACATATCAGATCTAGGAGTGATTGTTTTTAGTATATAAAATTTGAGCCAGTGGTGATTTAAAATAAAATTAATCTTTCTCACAAGTAGATATGAGAAGGGTGAATTAACTTGGGGCTATAGGAGCCTTAGAGTCTACATAATGAAGAATAGAAATGATAAGATATGTTCAAATCCTCCTCCTCATGCATATCAGGTTGTGAATTGGAGAAATATTTGGTAGTCTAAGGGTTGACCAAAAGTAAACTTCTTTGCTTGGAAGTTTATGCATAAAGGAAATCCTACTTTTGATAATCTAATATGTAGGGAAATTTTTGGTCCATATCAATGTGTTTTATGCTATAAGAGTGAGGAAACATTTGACCACTTGATGTTTGAGTGCTCATTCACACATCAGATCTAGGAGTGATTGTTTTTAGTATATAAAATTTGAGCCAATGGTGATTTAAAATAAAATTAATATTTGGGAAATATGGAAGAGGGGTAAATTTAAATTTTTAGCTCTTTGTATTAGATAGCAAGTGTGGTTGGATAGAATGGCATAATTCTTAGAGAAACATTCTCATCCTTGGATGGTGTCTTGCAGGCCATATGGAGCAAAGTCATAGAAATTATGGTAATGTATGCTAAAGAGAAAACTGAAGGTGATATAGGGATGATGGTGAAGGAATCCAAAGTGCAAGAGGGGTAATACAAAGCTATTTGGAAAGAACCTCTAAAGGTTGGATCAAAACTAGTATTGATGGAGCTACAAAAGGTAATCTCGGTAGAACTGGAATTGGAGCGGTTTGCAAGAATCATGTTGGGAAAATGCTCTATTGGGAACTATACCACAAAAAATGAAGCATAAACCTTAGCTATCAAATTTGCTTCTATTTGGGTGGTAAGACAAGGTTATAGGAGGATAATCATAGAATTATATTCTCAAACCTTGGTAGGAGCTTTGGACTACTTGAGGAACTTTGCTTTGGAGACATGGAGGTTGAGGATTCTTTTCACCCAAATTAAGGTATTATAGAGGGGATTAGATTATGTGATTTTTATCTATGTGGGTAGAGCTCTAAATAAAGTGGTGGACTTATTGGTTAAGATGGGTATTGAAAATGAAGTAGAGGTTCAATGACACAATGACATGGCTATTAAATATGAGAGAATTATATAGATTGGTGAGCAAATCCAATGTTTAGCTAATTTGGACAGCCAATGCATATATCATTTTAGTTTTGTAAACATGTATTCTCACCAACTAATGCTAAAAGAAGTATCATCCCAACTTGTAAGTAATATTTTTTTTAATATAAGTTTTTCAAATTTTATTTTTTTAATATGATAATTAATTTAAATATTTAAAAAAACAATTGTCCTTATAAAAGTTTTAATATATTTTAAAACCAATTTAAAGTTAAAATTCAATATAATGATACTAATTTAACCTACAATAATTAACGAAATTAACTTTTTTTTAAAAATTAAATTTCTAAAGAAACTAAAAATGAAAAGAGGTTCTTTGGTATTGACATATAAAATTTGTATTCCTTTATATTATGAGACCATGAACATATTTGACCTCTTTATAGCTAATAACTCCACCTACCACTCCTTCAAGAATTTTATTTTTATTTTTCTATTAAAACTAAAATTTTGTTTTTACTTTTTTACCATTTATTTTTAATCTATTATCTCTACATACAATATATATATATATATATATGAGAAAAAAATAGTAATTTATATGAAATTACATTCTTCATATGCCTCTTTGAAATTTCTTCAAAATTTCAATAGTGACTTAAAAATCAGATCATTTATACAACATAATTAGCTATATCTATCATGCTAAGTTCTAACCTTAGGCACATTTCCAATTTATCAAACAATATCCTTTAAATTGCTAAATTTTTAGTTTTTTTAAAATAATTGTTTCACTTGTGCTTGCTTTAACTAGAGTGTGTTAATACCCAAATAGAGGTTTGACCAGATTCAGTGCATTGCCCTAATTGAATTCTTATACTAATCACATACCTAGATGAATCTGAAGTGCCTCTTTTGAGAGTTCATCTTCTTTCCTATTTAGTTCTCTATAAATATGCCAAAAATTACTTCTTTTATTTGAGAGAAGATGGGTTGTAGAATCATGTTTTCCATCCTAAAAAAACAAGCATCCAGTTTATTACCACCTCTCCATAAATTTGAATTGTTTGTATTCCTTTCGAATCTGTCAACTGAACCAACAATTTGAGGGTCATAATTTCAACATAATTATTAGAATCTTCTCCAAATCCAGCCTTGAATTTAAATAATGTGAGTAAGAAAAATATAGTAACCCTCTTGCTCCACAAACTCTAGGGACCCCTTGTATAACCCCATCAAAAAAACCTAAACCCTTGATTTATCAAATTTTTGAGGGATGATTTGTTTGTTTACCTTCGTTGTTGTCGAAACCTTACAGTTTTTGAAACTGTCAATGATTTGGGAGGAGACCTACCAAGTAGACTTCTTTTGATCCTAAAAAATGGAAACATTCCTAGTTAACCATACTCCCCAAAACACAAACAGTGGGAAAGCTATAAAACCTTTGTAAGACCTATTTTCAAACCAAAATTTTTAGCACTTTCTTAAGGAATCTTCTTGCCATATTATAAAAAACTTTAACTATGCTATAACCTCCCTCCAAATGTATTTAGTAAAAGAGCAAACAACTAGTAAAAAAGCAAACAACTGGTAAATGATCAATAGTTTCATTGTTTGACTTATATAAATGATACCTTCTTGGACCATTCCAATTCTTCATCTATGTTGATTTTATTTTAACTTTGTAAATTTTAAAAACAAGATAAGTTCAAATTCTTCTTCAACCTCCTATTTTGACTTTATATTAGCTTCGTAAATTTTTACTTATCTTAGGAGCACAATAAGCACACTTTGCTTCGTAAATTTTTACTTATTTTAGGAGCGCGATAAGGACACGAAACCTTATCGTTATAAGATTAAAACTAAAATTAACTTCCATTTTTGCACGTGAAGAACCAGCAAATAGACCGTGGCACTTTTGAACTGGCCAAAGTCAGGTAATTTTTCTAAATTTTAGATACATTTTCACGGAACTCTTTTGTTGTTCACGGAGGTCAGATTACACGTATGCATAGGATTAGATGCCGTGAGTTCATGTTTGAAGATCAGAAGTAAATAATGTTGACTAACAGTTTCAGCATTTACTAAAAAATGGTGGAAATGGAGATTCACGTGAAGCGTTCCGCCATTTTGACCAAGAGCTGTTTATTATGACAGCATAATTCGCCGTTGGATTATGTTGTATGGAATTAAAGATGACATTATGTGGATAAAATTGTATGAAAATGCGATAACAATTGGATTATGTTGTATGAAAAATTAGAGATGACAGCGTAATCTTCTCTATTTATTATGACATCATAATCCGTTATGTGGATAAAATTGTATGAAACTGCAGTAACAGTTGGATTAAGTTCAATGAAATTAGAGATAGCAGCGTAATAATCTTCTAGTGATAAAATCGTAGGAAGTCAAGATGTTTACCAGGAGCCTACTCAACGTCTAGAAGAAATGAAAACACCAATTAACTAAAAGAATTTACGGTTACAATCACAAATTAGTGTATGGATTGAATCTAGATGTATATGAGAATATATCTCAGGCTTATTTTTAGTGGTGATGAATTTGATACTATAAGCAATTAGTTGTTTTTTTTCCCTTAAGTAACATTTTTTTGCTTCTATTTGGAAGTGTTATTGTAAGATTTAGTTCCGATAAATAAAAATAAAGTTAAAGAAACTTCACATCTCGCACAAACTATAATATGTAATATGTGTATAAGTGAGCTTATAATGGAAAAAACAACCACCAACGAATAATTCTTTTATTTCTCACACAAACTATAATATGTGTATAAGTGAGCTTATAATGGAAAAAACAACCACCAACGAATAATTCTTTTATTATTTTAATTATTATAATATTAAACAGTGCAAAATAAAATTACCTTTTTAGAATTCAAACAACTCATTTCCATTCAGATGATTATCTATAGTTTAGACTTAAAAATAACCTCAAAATTTCAAACAGCTCATCTCCATTTAATTTGATTAATTGCTTATATTATATAAACTTAAAAATATATATAAAAAAATATTTTTATAAAAATCAAAATCCTTTTATACATGAAATACATAACCATGATTTTTATATTTTAATAAAGCAAAAACATAAAAGAAAAGTTAAAAAAAAACACGGCAGACGCTAGTCTTAGAAATTAATAATAGTCCCCAAAAATTAATAATAGTCCCCAAATAAATAAATGAAACGTGATAAAATAGAAAGAAATAAAAAAAATGTCTTATTCAAATCTCAAACATGCAATCAAATTGCCTCTGATGTGCCATTTTTGCAATCCAATAAATTAAGAGCAATGAATTCCAAACTCAACCCCACCATATAAGATTTCATCTCATTTAATAAAGCTTATAATAAGAATACTGGGTTAGTGCACATAGGCAAAGTTAATTTAGTTTAAAAAGAACTAGTTCATACTAATAAAGGATGGTTGTTGTATTTATTATTAGATTATTTAATAAAGTTTATTTTACTAAGATTTTTAAAAGTTTTTTTTTTCCTTCATATTAATTGAATCATATTGAGTTATATAGTTTATTTGACGTTCTTAAGATATGAACCTTGGTTCCGGGTGCATCATTATTTTTTTCCAACCATTAAATTAAGATATATTGACATGGTGTTATGTAATTATTATTTTATCTAAAAGTTTTTTAAAATAAAATAGATTATTTATATTCATTGGAATTACAATGTAATTAAAAAAATAAATAATAAATGTTAATTAATAATAATTGTGTTCTATTTTAATAATAATAATTTTTTTTTGGAAAACACCTCAAATGGAATGTCACTTTCGGATAAGTTTCAATGAGGCTGGGGTATCTATTCTGCCAAAAATTCCTACGGGTTGCACGTAGCCAGCCCCTTCGACACACACAAAAGACATACCTAAAACACCAAAGATACAAACAAAAAAACGCAAACAAACACAAAAAATAGTAAAATAACAAAAAAATAATAAAAAAATAAAAAAACACAAAAAATAAAAGATAACCAAAAACACAAAACTAAAAAAAAAACATAAAGATGACAAAAGACACAAAACAAACACAAAAACATAAAAATAACAAACAACAACAAAAAAAAAATGCACAAAAAAACACACAAACACAAAAAAATACACACACACAAAGGAAAAAAACACAAAACACAAAAAAAATAAAAAAACACCAAAAAAAACACCAAAATAAAATAGAACAAAAATAATACAAACCAACACATGCCGAAAAACAAAAAAGGAGAAAAAAAAGAAAATAAATTTGGTCTTTCTAGGCCAAAAGGCTATTCATGCAAGAATCAACAGAGGAAACATAAGAATGACCAGTCTGAGCAAGGGAACTAAAACACCCTGATCAAACCAAAGAGAAGCAAAAACAAATAAAAAATGAACTAGGTACCTCTAGTACTGGAGCCATCCAAAGAAGTGATAGAAAGAAGAGCTTTCATTATTTGTGAATCCCACCATCTGGGAGGGTGATTGTAGTAAGTAAGATCACTTTTGTCCAATGCCCAATTAGCTAAAGCACCAGCACTCTTGTTCTATTCTCTGACTACATGATTGTATTCAAATTTCAAAAAGCCAATCTAGATTAACTAAATCTTCTCAACAATTACTTTTATTCTCCAATCAACCTTATGATTCATAGAAGGAGTCTTCAACAAATTAATCATGACTTGAGAGTCATATTCAACCAACACATTTTTCCATCCGACCTTAGTAACCTCTCGAAGGCCTCTAAGGATACCATATCCCTTAACAATATTATTGGAAAGGATACCCAAATTCTTAGTAAAAGTGAAAACAAAGGAACCATATAAAAGTCTACCAATATCTATTGCACTAGCTTTTCTAGGATTCCCCTAGAGGCTCCATCAGTATTGACTTTTCCAAAATCCTTAGGAGGGGGTTGCCAATTCCTAGTTCTATCCATATTTTGATTACTCACATTCCCTTTAAGTTGCTTGCCCTTAAAAGAGTTAATCTTCAATATTTGCATCACTTGATCCCATATTTTATGGGCATTCTAGGGGTGTTCAAAGAGTTTTTGTATTGATTCAAATAAGTTGGCAATGGTATTTTTCTAGATATAGTGAATGTCCTTCCTGTATTTATTGAAAATCTAGTTGTTTTATTATTTCCAGTTATTCCAAGGTAGGATGGTAGAACCCATCTAAACTAGTTGACTAATAAAGTGATCAACATCCACCTGATTAGGCTAGTCCCTCCAAATTTGTTCAAAAGTAAACAAATTGGACCACTATAATCCAATTAAGATGGTCATTCTCCTCCATAGATCAAATTCTAAGGTACACTCAATAAAAATAAGGTTAACAGTTTCCACATTCTCTCCATACATTCCACATTTAAACGGGCCATGAAAACCATGTTTCATAAGTTTCTCACTAGTAAGCACACTACGATGCAATAAAAGCTATGTAAAGAACCTTACCTTAGGCCTAAGATTTTGAGCCCATAATTGAGTAAATATGTCATATGATTGGTTGGGATTATTATGACATAAGGTCAAATAACCTTGAGCAACTGAATACTCAACCTTAATAGTGTTGTTCCATCCAAATTAGTCTTTATCATGGGACAAAGAGAGAGATATCATATGAAGGATGCTTTGGATATATTTTATTTTCCTTTATAGCATTTGAATAGGCCACTCCTCAATAGAGATCTAATATCTACCAACCTTTTATGGTACTGATAGTAATTAGCAAACTTTATCCAATTAACTCAATGAGGCTCCTCCATCCAAGGCCTCCAATCAGGAAACTGAGTTATCAAAGGTTTGTGCCCATCCCAAGAATCTATCCAATAGTTTACCTATTGACCATTATGAATGATCCAAAATAAAATTTTCTTAATCAAATCATCACCAGTCTTAAGAACTGCTAAAATGGGAGAACCTTTGGTAGGCAATTAATAGCAAACAAGGCCTTCAGGACTTTTGCTCTTAGCATATTTAGCATGAATATTCTTGGCCCAAAGAGCATTGGGGTTATGCAAAATCCTCCAATATAGTTTAGAAACTAAAGTCTTATTATATAGCAAACCAAAAACCTAACCCCCCTTCATTATTGGGAAGGTATAAAGTATCGCATTTCAAAAAGACCCATTTTCTTTTCTCCTTAGTACCACTCCAAAGGAATCGATGATTGATTTGATATAATTCGTGAAGAAAATAGGGTTATTCAACATAGTAAAAACTTAAATAGGTATAGCTTGAAGGACCGATTTTACCAAGGTGATTCTACCTCCAAATTAAAACCACCTATTGGTCCACTGTTCAATTTTCTTCTTAACTCTATCCAACAACCAATTCTAGTCTTTTTTTTTTTTTTTTTTGAATATTGAGAGGAATACCTAAATAATTTATTGGAATGGAGATCTTCTTATATCTTAATTTATTCAAGACCATGGATTCCTATATAGGAGAGCAATGAAAGAAATTGAATTTAGATTCGTCTTCATTGATCAGTTGCCTAGTAGCATTAAAAAATAGTTGATGATTTGCGTAATTTTAGAAGTTTCCTTAATTTTAGCTTTACCTAACATAGTAGAGTCATCAAAAAATTTAATATGATAAATAGGCCTAGCTCCATGAGCAATGGTAACTCCCTAAAGGGTTATATTATCTCTATTTTTGGTTATAGTCTTGCCCAAACATTCATCAAGAACAATGAATAAATAAGGGGAGAATGGATCACCTTGCCTAATACCTCTGGAAGTAGGGAATAGTTGAGAAGGCTTTCCATTGATAAGAATAGATTAGGATACCAAAGATATATATCCCATAATCCAGTCCATCCAATCATGAGAGAAGCTAAATTGCCTTAAAATTTTGACAAGTGTCAATCCACTCTGTCATAAGCTTTAGATAATTCTAAACAAATGAACATAGATGTAGATTTTTTATTTCCATGGAATGGATGGCTTCCTAAGAAAGAACTATCTCATCTACTATTTAATGCCCTTCCACATAACCCCCTTGTTTAGGAAAAATAATATTATGCAAAAGAAGCTTTAGCCTTTCTACCATGATCTTTGTAATTATTTTGAGAAGAAAATTATATAAATCTAAGGTCTAAAAGCTCAAATATGATCTACTTGTTGAGATTTTGGTACAATAGCTATATAAGTTTTATTCACAATATTCAAAATTTATTTGGCTTTCCTGGATTCTTTTATCACCTCTAATAAATCAATATGAAGGATATTCTAAAACTTTTGATAGAACTTAATAGTAAAACCATCAAGAACTGGGATTTTTCCTTTTTGTATTTTAAAAACCACCTTTTGAAGCTCATGTATAGTAACTCGAGTAGTTAAAATTGAGTCTCCTAAAAAGTTATAAAAGTAGGTATGGCTAGAAGAATATTTTATTGAGAAGTCAAGTTAAGAGGAGCAGTAGAAAACAGATTGGAAAAATAATTGACAACAATATAATTCATGCCATACCAAGTGCAGATAACATCTCTAGAATCAGATTTCATGGAAGAAATAAAGTTGTGAGGTATTCAATATAGAAGATATTTGTGGAAGAAATATGTGTTTCAGTCTCCTTTGAGCCATTGGATCCTAGATTGTTGCTTCCATAAGAGTTCTCTTTTTTCCTATTCCTTTAACTTAGTAGTGAGTCTAATTTAATTGGTACTTTTACTCTCTGTGAGGCCATCTAAATGGATTTTCTTATTCAAATTTTTAAAGTGAGCAATAACTTCATGTTTTTTTTGTTTGACATCTCCAAACATCTTCCAATTTCAAATCTTGACTTTGGAATTTAATGTATTGCAACATTTTAGCAAAACAAAACATCTTAGTCTCAAACATTTGTTTACCTTACTTCCACAATTGCTACACTTGGGTTCTAAAGGAACTATCTCTAAGCCACATTAACTAAAATAAAAAATGAAAGAAACTCACATTGGTTTTTCAAATTTCCACCATGATTGGCTAGTGATCCGAACCAACATTTGTAAGAGTATTCACCTTAAGAATGTGACCATGGATTAAGAAATTATCAAAGAAAAATAATCTATCCAATATCTCCATAACACAATCTAATCCTAGCCTTCTGTTAGAAAAAATCATAAGGCCATATATGGCTAAATGTCCACAAGATAAAGGTTTACAATATATTCACTCATGAGGTTAGTGCTTTTGTCTAAATTTTAGTTCCCTCCATTTTCTCATCTAAAGAGATGATGGTATTAAAATATCCTTCGATCAAGATCCAAGCTTCAGGAAAATGAGAGATAATATAAGTTATATCCTTTCATTGTCTTCTCTTTTCCTCCAAAGTAGTTGGAGCATAAACAATTATACAAAGCATAATCTGGTTAGAATGTCTACTTTGAATAACTATAGCCAAAATGCCCCATATTCCAACCATATGGTGAATAAAAACCTCTTTTGGGTCCCAAAGGCAAGCCATACCACCAGAAGTCCCTTGGGAACTGAGGGAAGCAACTTTTCTAGCTGGCCAGTTTTTACTAGCAATTGAATCATTTCCTCTATTGAAATATTTGTTTCCTGAAGGAAAACAAGATGTGGATGGTTTGTTTAAATCATTATTCTAATTTTATTTTATTTTGAAATACTCCCTTTGAGTCCTCTAATATGACAAGTGATGATGTTAATTAATAACAGGGCTAAAACAATTGGTAAGGGTAGTAATATCACCTTCCTCTACAATTTTTTTAGCTTCTTTTATGATATGATGTTGATCGGTATTGTGACCTACCTTTTGGTTGGAATCCATCTTTATTTGTTTCCTTGTTTCTTGAAAATTGAATCTGATGTGACTTCTAACCTCGAAGATTGAGTGTATAAATCCAAAGCATTACTAGAAAGTTCAACATAGTCTATCTTTGGACCTGTATTATTTGAAGTCTCAACATTTAAAATATTATTTTTCTTGTGTATATTTCCTTCTTTTTTTCTTGTCGAAAACCTTTAATTTGTTGGTTTGTATTTGAGTCTTTCCCTGCATCTTTAAATTGTGTTTCTAATATTTTTGTCTCCATTATTTGCTCTTCCTCACCTGGGACATCATTTGTGTAAAGAATTTCAAACATATTAGCTGATAACTTCAATTGATTATTCATAACTAGTTTTGTTTTAGTGTTCTTCTTAGGAATTTGGAAACCTGATAAGTTTGTATCCTCTTTATTTTTATCTAGAATTTTATTTAGGAAAAAACTAGCCAAATGACCATATTCATGGAAAATTCGACAATGAAATGGAATGTTCTCATGGTCCACCACTTGCTCCCAAGTGTCTTCTCCAAATTGTAATAAGATATTTTCAAGTAGGGGTTTTTCAAAACCCATTAAAACACAAATCTGAGCATAAATAATATGTTAAATTTTTTTAGTACAATTAGCAATCATCGTAAAATTTTCCAAAGAGTTTCCAGTTAGAGAAAAAATAGTCGAATTCTAGAATTCAATTGGGAGGCCAATTGTCTAACCCAGACAAGACCTGTAGAAGGCATCTCTTCTTTGGATTTAAATTTAGTATGACAAGACTTCATGAAAATCCCTACCCTTCCAAAGAACCAGGGACCCCTTGAAATATTTTCTCTTTATCTTCATTATTAGAAAATAAAACAAGAAAATAACCATTTGGATAAATAGAGATTTGTAACTCACCTTTTATTTTTTAATTTTTTGTAGCCCAAAATTTGAAAGTAGATAGGCTCGAACAAAAACCCAAGAAATGATAAATTAGTCCCATTTTTTCCATATCTTCTATACCAGTATGAATGGCACCCATATCTAGCTTAACAATCGGAGTTCCATTAGCTACTTTAAGCTATCCCGACTCAATTTTCCTAGGATCAATCTTAGGCATTCTCATAGGTTTACAAAAAACCCTAAGATTAATATTAGCATTAGGTTGAGGTTGTCCACCATGGGGGCATCCCTAAAATTAATTTTTGGGGCTGAGTCTTTGAAATCCTTTCTCTTGAAATGGGTTTCCATAGTGGATTTATTTTGGGGGTGCTCCCATTTGAATATTATTTTGAGATCTCTTTAATCTATGCCTTGGACGCTAACAACCTCGTCATCCATCGTCCTAGATTTACCATCAGTCTTCTCTTTTAGAGCCAAGTACAAATCATCCTTTTGATATAGATAATACTCCACTTTGGTTTTCCACATACCAAAATTTTATCTAGTAAACTTCTCTAGTTTAAACTTCAAAATTTCTCCCATTTCTCCCACTTGAACAAAAAACTCTCTTGTGAGTGCCCTTTCCCAACAAGATAGCTCTGATACCAGTTTTTGGGAATTTACCATGTACAAACAATACACAACCTATGAAAAAAATAAATAATAACAACATAAATGGAGAAACAGTTCAAACCCTAGTTAAGCCCCCATAAGCAAAATAGGAAATAGTGTAATAAACAACAAGCAATCACACAAATGTAAGAAACACAAGATATACGTGGTTTTGGCAGTGTACCCTACATCCACGGAGAAACAATCAGTCCTTTGTATTAGCAACAATACAACAATCTTCTCCACTTGTACAATTTCTCCTCCCCTCTCTTCCTCCAAATCAGAAAAGAGCATTCACATATAAGATGACCTTTATAGTACAAAATATATAGAGATTCATGATTTTTCCACTACCCAAAACCACATAGTGGTGTCAGAATACAATGGGCCAAAACCATGGGTTGAAACCACCCATACAATTATCACGTTCTTTTGACAAGTGTTTTTCACCAAGAAATACAGTTAAATTTTCTAAAATATCTCATTCTTATTGTTGATCATTACCCATAAACAATATTTAATGGTAATTAATTTATTTCTTATCAATTTTACTCCATTACCTAACAAAAAGGGATGAATTTCACTTTTGTTTTGTGTAGAAAATTGGAATTCATTATCAATCAAGTTTACCACATGAAGACCTATTGAAAGATGTATTTCTAACCCATCTTGGGTCCCCTGCAATATATCCTGCTAAAATATTGAGAAAAAACCACAAAAATGTTGGTTGCTAGGGCCCAAAGGCCCTAAAAACAACCTATGAATCCGTTTGCACTCAACAAAGATGAAACCTTCGCATAGTCACTCCAAATACCTTGCCAAGAAAATGTTGACTTCTTGAATCAAAATCATAACAATCTTTAGCCTATATAATAAAGTTTACAATAAGGGTATAGTTGCAAGCTTACTACAGTGGTAAGGGCTTTGGCCTCTTTTTGAGAGGTCTAAATTTCAAACCCCACTAAGTATGTGGGGATCAAGAGCCCTTCTAAAAACCTGTGTAAACTCATTGAAAAAAGGTTCAAGGTGCAAACCACACTCAATTTGAGGGAACCAAGACCCTTCATAAAAACCTATGTAAACTCATTGAAAAAATAGTTTACAATAAGGGTATGGTGTTATGTCATGATTACTTTATCCAAATTTTAAAAGAAAAATAGAACAAGTTATCTATATTCATTGTAACTATAGATTTACAAAAATAAAAGAAAGAAGTCCCAACAAACATATCACTATAAGTTTTTTTAAGTCTTTAAGAAGCACCAATTTTAGCATTCTTTTGTTAAACCTAAAATTATAAGATAAGCAAAACCATTTATTGAAATAATTTTTAGACTTATATTCACATCTTTTAAAAATATAAAACAACATATTCACCTTAACTATGTTGCTTTTCTATTTTCATTTTGTGGACTTGTAAAACATGAATGATGGATTTTCATCTTCTTCTTGTTAATTTAAACAATTTTTGGTAAATAAAAAACCTTGGATTTATTGTAATTGGTGGTACCATAACATTAATAATTTGGGCATCATTCAACTCATCTTCTAAGCCAATAATATTTTTCTCGAATGCATTGGAAAGCATAAAGTTATTTGGTTTTCTCTAATGTCATTGTATCCTTAGTAATTATTGTGAGTTCAACCTATACAAAAGGACACAAATATTAAGGTGCATAGGATTTTTAGATTTTTTCCAATGTAATCCTATCCTTAGTAACCATTTTAATGTAAACATATATCAAAAGATACAAGCATAAAAGGTAAATGTATAAAAATATAACTTGGAGGATGCAATAAGGCACTCACATCCTCTTCAATATTGGCTTCGTGTTATTTTTATGGATATAGAGCTTATTTAGTCTACCCACTTGGTCTACGATACCAACATCAATCTCCCTATTGAGCCCTCAAAATATTTTCAAGGATAGGTCAATTTGGTTGGCTAATTTATAAATTCAATGATGATAACATGAACATTGGTTGCTTTTAGGAAATCCATAAATTTGAGAATCTGGGAAAAAATATACCTCGCAAATTCCCCATTAGTAGTTAATAAACTAACTACTAAGAATCATGAAGAATAAATCTTTTCAAGGGTAGGTCAATGTGGTTGTCTAATTTATTAATTTAATGATTATAACATGAACATGGGTTGCTTTTAGGACATCTATGAATTTGAGAATCTAGGAAAGAATATACCTCTCAACTTCCCCATTAGTAGTTAATAAACTAATTACTAAAAAACATGAAGAATAAAATTGGCTTTAAATTCCAAGCTAGGGTTCTTTAGATCTTGTTGTCCATTTATATCAATGATAATTACTTTCAAATGACATGAAATAGCAAAGCATTATCCAATAGATAGCATGAAATAAAATTTGTCAGAAAATTTTCCTCTATATCAATCTAGTAATTAAATTATTCTTAAGTATATCTTTTAATATTTTAGCATGTTTAAATATAGTTTTACTACCACATGTTTGAGATTTTACCATCATATATTGGAATATGGTATTTGAGATTTGTTAAACAATATATTTGTTTTCCTCAAAAAACAAATTGTAACTTTCATTTCATAGTTTAAGAAAAATTACAATGAGATGGGTATTTTATACCCTCATATAAGCATTACTAAAGCAGATGTGTTATAATAATAGCTTGTTGTAAGCCTTTATACATATTATATAGATATATTTTATTACTTTAACCCTATATCCATCAGTCATATTTAAGATATAATCTTAAGTATCCAAAGACAAAAAAGAAACATGAAAGGTATACTAAACCACAACTTCTATGAAAGGAAAAAAGTATCAAAAGGGTATATACTATGATGGAATCACAGTCCCATACACTACTTCATTTAATAAAGTACAAACTAGAATATCCAAGGTATCTTTTGATAGACCATTACTTCCTCATTTAGTTCTTTGTACACTTGTTTATAATATATCTTTGTAAATTATGCTTCTAGTAATTTCACTTTCTCATAATAAGGCCTAAGTATCAAATTTTTCATCCCTACTAAACCTAAAGCCCAATCCACCACCAATTTTGAGTCACCAAATACTTGAAGTTTTGTTATTCCTTGTTCCACTACCATTCTTAACAAAAATATCAAAGCCTTCCACTCTACCACATTACTTTTACCTTCACCAAGACCTACTTTGAAAGTGAAATTGTGATTTTCATCCTAAAATAACACTCTTCTTTCCCCACATCTATATGTATTTTCTTGACAAGCTCCATAAAAAAAATCAAGACTTTGTAATATCCACTGTTAAAATTCCAACCTATCTTATAGCCTTTAATTTTATAGGTTTAAAGTACCAAAGTTATATAATAACCTATTGTAAGTCTTTAAACATCTTATACAACTCTATTTGATATGATATTGAACTTGTATAGGTAGAATTTCTTGGTTTTATTATCAATCACACATCCCATGCCACTATTAATGGAATGCACTTTGAACTATTTTTGCATATTATCCAATAGATTCCTTTTTGGCCACTGTCCCTTCCCCATAATTATGGATAGAATATACCTCCACACTTCTCTTAAAAAATTACAATGAACTAGTAGGTGATCTATTGTTTCTTCTTCCCTTTTATACAAATTGTATTGACTTGGACCCTGCCAGGATCTCTTTTGTAGAACACCCCATGTTAATGCCTTCTTAGCTAAACCTAACCAAAAAATAATTTAATTTTCAAGGGTGCTTTCACCTTCCAAATCCTGCTCCACCACAAAAGAGCCTCCTCATTATTAATTTATTTGTATCCTTCTTTAGCTATAATTTATCTGCTAGTTGGGTTCTTTAACCATACTAAAGAGTCTTCTTCTTGACTCATTATTATACAATCCCTTGTATACTTGCTCTCAGCGTCATATCCTTCTAAAATTAATTCCTCTTGATCATATCATTATGTAAACACATCATACTTATTAATTCACCCATCAGTGTATAATAAAATCAATGGTATATCAAACACCCATCCACACTTAATCATACCACTATGTAAACTAATCATACTTAACAATAAACCCATCAATTTATTATAAAATCAATATGTTCAATTACACAGACCAAATATATGCACCTTTTTATTTTAAAAATTTCAATAGGAATCCATGTTTAATAATGCAATAATATATTCTATATTTACCATCAAATCCAATAAATCAAAGTATAAAAATAACTTAGAATGTAAAATCAAGTCCAACCATTTTTTAACAATAGTCATATGAAGAAAAATCAACTAAATATACTTCCATAAATAATTTAAATATCATGTTTAACTTCTATGCAGAACCATCCTAAGGTTTTTCAAGAACTTATGACACAAAATCAAGTGTCTAAGCATATTTCATTCTCATTGGATTTATAAAAAAACTCATAATAATTTATTTTTAGAGAGTTTAATTTCATATTGGGTCATATGAAAAAAGGAATTGTACAAAATTACTACCTATACCAAGCATGATCAACAAATTTATATTTTGAATATAAGAAAATCTCTTGTATCCACTACGGTCCCATATTATAACATTTAAAATTCTACTTTGGATCTTAGGTAGTATGGAAACAATTTCTAAAGTTTCCTTTCATTAATATACCCTATTATGGCATCCAAATTTTCTTAAAATAACAAGTCCATACAATAGTAATGGACTTTAACTCTACATGCAGTAACAAGTCCAACAAATCAACTTCAATACTCACACAATGACAATTCAATAATGGACTTCAAATATTCATGTAATGATAGATACAACATATAAATTTTGATAATAATGCAATGATATTCCCATAATGAACTTCAAATATTCATACATTAATAGGTCCATAGTGGACTAGAAGTATACATGCAATGACTATTCCATATTATACCTTGAAGTGGGTATATTTATCTCTATATTTTTCCTATAAAATTAAATAAAATTTCATGAAAAAAATTATAATATCCCTCTACATGAGTAGGAAGTAAACTCAATAAGGGTTTAAAATACCCAAATAGGTCAAATCCTCCATGTTCAAAGTAAAGCAAGAAGAAATACATTCCAACATAGAAAACCTCAAATTGTGAAAACCCATTTAAATGAAACCCCATTTCCTCAAACAAAATTGTATTCAAATGGTTTCCTATCCAATAAAAGGGAACATTTCTTATATCTTCGTTCATGTAAAAGGAAAACTAAAAAATAATTTATTTATTTATTTTTAGAGAGATAAATCTATGCATGATATACTTTTATCTCTCTAAATATCCTTTAAGACTTATAGCATTTTATTTCTTGCTTCTAGCCTAGTTTGGTTTATCCCAAAAGGTTTTTAACCCTCTTCTCTTGAAGCCTCCATGGACAAGTCAACCAACCTTCTCCTCCAAGAAACGAAACAAGAAGAAAAATCAAGATCCATAAGAGATTTGCAAGAATAATACCTTGTGAAATTGCCATCTCCTTTCTAAAATAGAGAAAAGAAAACTCTCCATGGCATCATTTTTAAGCTCATTCCATCATGACCCAACTCTTACTCCACCAAGGAAAGAATCCTCACCCAACTCTCATTGAAGGAAAGAGGAAATATTATTCTACATAATGCCCAATCAACAAGAAAAATAATGCTCTCATCAACTCAAGAAAGAATATCCTTCATAATGAAATGGCCTTAGGATAAAACCTTAACACTTTTTCTATAAAAATAATAAAATAATATGATCCCTAAGATCACATGTCATGGACTCACGTGTTGTAGATGATTTGGAGAGGGTATGACAATCCTCCAAGGGAGGTCCCTAGTTCAAATATCCACCCTACCAAATTCACATAGAATACCCAAAAATACAGTTGATAATGTCGGTGTGGTCAGGGTTGGGTATGAATTTTGGGTGATTTTGATGGTGTAGAACCCCTGGTCATGGTTTCTCAGACCTAGGTAGCTATGGAAGGTATTTTTACTTAAATAAAAAAAAAATCACGTCATGGGGGAAGCACTGAAGGTTTTAAAGGTTGACCTTAATTCCAAGAAATCAACTCAAATTTAGTCAAATGCCAAACAACTTAGTGGAGCTAGGTAGCACCAAGCCTCAAAATGGTCAACATGGTGGTGAAAATAGTTTCCCTCAATTTAAATGTTATTTTAAATAAAATATTTTATGACATACACACAAAATATTCTTTATCAAAATCAAACCTTTAACATAATGCATTTTATACTTTCAAAAAGAATTTATGCAAAAAATATAATGCAGTAAACAAGATGTCAATGTATGTATTTTAATCTTAGCATCATATCCAAATACAATTGCCATTAATTTGCTATGTGTTTGTACATTACCACTGTTTGCATTCATCAATGTTACACATTGACTTACTCTTATCTTGACGATATCCTCCCTTGCTTATTTAGGTGGTGTAAAGTGTTCACAATGACATTCAAAATATTTGGTCAATTTGTTGTATTCAAAATGTTGATGTTAACATAATTAAAATTAAATAAAATAAATCAGATATAATTGTTGGAACGAGGAATTTCCCTATCTTTTAATTGATATTTTGTGCTTCTAATATAATTTTCAACAAATTTGGAAGGGATTCCCAATGGCTAATCCTAACCTCTAGATTTAGGTCAACTCCCTATTGTCCCCAAAGAAAATATTTTACACTAAATGTAAATTAACTTGCATGAAATAAAAATGTCGAAATAAAAATGCATAAAAGTAAAGTGTAGAAATAAGATTGATTTTAGGAAGTTTAAGAGTGAAAGAGATTTAATAAAATATGTTCATCAAACCATAGCAAGGAGAGTGTGTGATCAATCAATGCATGGGAAGACAAATAACTTTAATAGCCACCTATTCATTAGATTATAAAATTGATAGGAAAATGACAATATGGGCTACAAAGGTCATGCCACAACCACCGTACACTTGATGAACCAATAGGATAGTTCCACTAATGGAGTGCCTAAGGACTTGCTAATTTATTACAACCTCGAGACTACAAAGCACAATATGGGTTTCATAGAGTGTAGCTCTAAAGTCTCAAGGCCATAAGATAATTACAATGAGGGCCTTAGTCCCTTATTTATAGTAAAATTTTACCCTTGAGTTACCTAGGGTGAGAAATGTTAGAACATTTATTACATTAGGATAGAGGTCAAAGTTAGTTGGAACTTCCCATGTAGAGATGGCCCTCATGATTTCCATATTTAGGAAATCACAGGAAACATATGGTTAATATTCTAGGAAACCATATTTGTATATATAATGATTTTGTATAATAAAATGGTAGATTAGATTATAATATTTGGTATCAGAGCTCCATAATCCTAAGTGACTAGAAGAGCCATGATGTTGAAGAACATAGGCTTATACTAAGAGGGGGAGTAAATAGTATAAGATCAAATTTTACTTATGGCAATATCAATAGTAGTAATCAAATTAATACAAAAATAATCAGATAAAAGAGACATAAATTTAATGTGGTTCACCCAATATGAGCTACTCCATGGAAAAAATATTTCTTCTAAATTTTCTCAACAAATCTCTTGGGAATAAATTCCCTATTACAATGTTTATGGACCTCTGTCCAAAGGAGACACCAATCCCCTATGCTACGATTTGTGGATCTCTCTCCATAGGAGAACTCTATCCCCTTGCTCTATTTCATGGATCTCTCTCCACAGGATAACCCTATCCCCTAGCTCTGGTTTGTGGAACTTGATATAGGAGAACTCTATCTCCTCAACTAGTTCATGGATCTTTCTCCATAGAAGAACTCTATCTCCCCAGCTAGTTCATGAATCTTACTCCATAATAGAACTCTTTCCCCTTGCTCTGGTTCATGGATCTCTATTCATAGGAGAACTCTATCCCCTCTACTTTGGCTGGTGAACTTCTAGAAGACTTTTGCCCCCATTTCTTTAGCTTGTGTATCTCTCTCCATAGGATATATTTGTCCACACTACACTAGATTATGGACCTCTATCTACTGGATATCTCTCTCCTCTCTACTCTATCACCTCCAGATATTGCTCTCAACTCTATCTAATATCTACACCAAACTTTGTCCCCAGTATAGCATAAATCTACTCTAAATCTGCTCACAAATATACACCAAAATCTCTCCCAATTCTAGCACAAATATACTCTAACTCTACTCACAAATCTGCACCAAACTCTATCCCAAGTCTAGCACAAATATTCTCAACTCTTCTCACAAATTTACTCTCAATTTTGTCTTAAATCTATCCCAAGCCTTAACACAAAGCTTGAACAAATCAACAATCAAACTTGCTCTCAATTTTGTTTCGAGTCTTCACAAGACTTTCTCAAGTCTGCCTTCAAGCCTTCTCAAAATACTTGCTCAAATATTCCTTAAATACTTCTCAAAAAAATTTCTCAAATCTGCCTTCAAGACTTCTCAAAATACTTGTTCAAATATGCCTTCAATGTTGGTCACAAAACCTACTCAAATAACTCCAAATATTGCATACAAAATACAACTGAAATCTCTTTCAAAAATATTTCTTCACACAAAAAAATTCTGCTTAGAATTTTTTTAACCTATGGAACATATAGAGAATGATATGCACTTGCCAATAGCTCAATATATTCTACTCAATCATTATCTCTATCACTTTCACATGTCTGAAAATTATTACTCCATAGTAGAACTCTATTTTATACCCTCATATAAGCATTACTAAAGCAGATGTGTTATAATAATAGCTTGTTGTAAGCCTTTATACATATTATATAGATATATTTTATTACTTTAACCCTATATCCACCAGTCATATTTAAGATATAATCTTAATTATCCAAAGACAAAAAAGAAACATGAAAGGTATACTAAACCACAACTTCTATGAAAGGAAAAAAGTATCAAAAGGGTATATACTGTGATGGAATCACAGTCCCATACACTACTTCATTTAATAAAGTACAAACTAGAATATCCAAGGTATCTTTTGATAGACCATTGCTTCCTCATTTAGTTCTTTGTACACTTGTTTATAATATATCTTTGTAAATTATGCTTCTAGTAATTTCACTTTCTCATAATAAGGCCTAAGTATCAAATTTTTCATCCCTACTAAACCTAAAGCCCAATCCACCACCAATTTTGAGTCACCAAATACTTGAAGTTTTGTTATTCCTTGTTCCACTACCATTCTTAACAAAAATATCAAAGCCTTCCACTCTACCACATTACTTTTACCTTCACCAAGACCTACTTTGAAAGTGAAATTGTGATTTTCATCCTAAAATAACACTCTTCTTTCCCCACATCTATATGTATTTTCTTGACAAGCTCCATAAAAAAAATCAAGACTTTGTAATATCCACTGTTAAAATTCCAATCTATCTTATAGCCTTTAATTTTATAGGTTTAAAGTAACAAAGTTATATAATAACCTATTGTAAGTATTTAAACATATTATACAACTCTATTTGATATGATATTGAACTTGTATAGGTAGAATTTCTTGGTTTTATTATCAATCACATATCCCATGCCACTATTAATGGAATGCACTTTGAACTATTTTTGCATATTATCCAATAGATTCCTTTTTGGCCACTGTCCCTTCCCCATAATTATGGATAGAATATACCTCCACACTTCTCTTAAAAAATTACAATGAACTAGTAGGTGATCTATTGTTTCTTCTTCCCTTATATACAAATTGTATTGACTTGGACCCTGCCAAGATCTCTTTTGTAGAACACCCCATGTTAATGCCTTCTTAGCTAAACCTAACCAAAAAATAATTTAATTTTCAAGGGTGCTTTCACCTTCCAAATCTTGCTCCACCACAAAAGAGCCTCATTATTAATTTATTTGTATCCTTCTTTAGCTATAATTTATATGCTAGTTGGGTTCTTTAACCATACTAAAGAGTCTTCTTCTTGACTCATTATTATACAATCTCTTGTATACTTGCTCTCAGCATCATATCCTTCTAAAATTAATTCCTCTTGATCATATCATTATGTAAACACATCATACTTAATAATGCACCCATCAGTATCAATGGTATATCAAACACCCATCCACACTTAATCATACCACCATGTAAACTAATCATACTTAATAATAAACCCATCAATTTATTATAAAATCAATATGTTCAATTACACAGACCAAATATATGCACCTTTTTATTTTAAAAATTTCAATAGGAATCCATGTTTAATAATGCAACAATATATTCTATATTTACCATCAAATCCAATAAATCAAAGTATAAAAATAACTTAGAATGTAAAATCAAGTCCAACCATGCTTTAACAATAGTCATATGAAGAAAAATCAACTAAATATACTTCCATAAATAATTTAAATATCATGTTTAACTTCTATGCAGAACCATCCTAAGGTTTTTCAAGAACTTATGACCCAAAATCAAGTGTCCAAGCATATTTCATTCTCATTAGATTTATAAAAAAACTCATAATAATTTATTTTTAGAGAGTTTAATTTCATATTGGGTCATATAAAAAAAGGAATTGTACAAAATTACTACCTATACCAAGCATGATCAACAAATTTATATTTTGAATATAAGAAAATCTCTTGTCTCCACTACGGTCCCATATTATAACATTTAAAAGTCTACTTTGGATCTTAGGTAGTATGGAAACAATTTCTAAAGTTTCCTTTCCTTAATATACCCTATTATGGCATCCAAATTTTCTTAAAATAACAAGTCCATACAATAGTAATGGACTTTAACTCTACATGCAGTAACAAGTCCAACAAATCAACTTCAATACTCACACAATGACAATTCAATAATGGACTTCAAATATTCATGTAATGATAGATACAACATATAAATTTTGATAATAATGCAATGATATTCTCATAATGAACTTCAAATATTCATACATTAATAGGTCCATAGTGGACTAGAAGTATACATGCAATGACTATTCCATATGATACCTTGAAGTGGGTATATTTATCTCTATATTTTTCCTATAAAATTAAATAAAATTTCATGAAAAAAATTATAATATCCCTCTACATGAGTAGGAAGTAAACTCAATAAAGGTTTAAAATACCCAAATAGGTCAAATCATCCATGTTCAAAGTAAAGCAAGAAGAAATACATTCCAACATAGAAAACCTCAAATTGTGAAAACCCATTTAAATGAAACCCCATTTCCTCAAACAAAATTGTATTCAAATGGTTTCCTATCCAAGAAAAGGGAACATTTCTTATATCTTCGTTCATGTAAAAGGAAAACTAAAAAATAATTTATTTATTTATTTTTAGAGAGATAAATCTATGCATGATATACTTTTATCCCTCTAAATATCCTTTAAGACTTATAGCATTTTATTTCTTGCTTCTAGCCTAGTTTGGTTTATCCCAAAAGGTTTTTAACCCTCTTCTCTTGAAGCCTCCATGGACAAGTCAACCAACCTTCTCCTCCAAGAAACGAACCAAGAAGAAAAATCAAGATCCATAAGAGATTTGCAAGAATAATACCTTGTGAAATTGCCATCTCCTTTCTAAAAGAGAGAAAAGAAAACTCTCCATGGCATCATTTTTAAGCTCATTCCATCATGACCCAACTCTTACTCCACCAAGGAAAGAATCCTCACCCAACTCTCATTGAAGGAAAGAGGAAATATTATTCTACATAATGCCCAATCAACAAGAAAAATAATGCTCTCATCAACTCAAGAAAGGATATCCTTCATAATGAAATGGCCTTAGGATAAAACCTTAACACTTTTTCTATAAAAATAATAAAATAATATGATCCCTAAGATCACATGTCATGGACTCACGTGTTGTAGGTGATTTGGAGAGGGTATGACAATCCTCCAAGGGAGGTCCCTAGTTCAAATATCCACCCTACAAAATTCACATAGAATACCCAAAAATACAGTTGATAATGTCGGTGTGGTCAGGTTTGGGCATGAATTTTGGGTGATTTTGATGGTGTAGAACCCATGGTCATGGTTTCTCAGACCTAGGTAGCTATGGAAGGTATTTTTACTTAAATAAAAAAAAAAATTCACATGTCATGGGGGAAGCACTGAAGGTTTTAAAGGTTGACCTTAATTCCAAGAAATCAACTCAAATTTAGTCAAATGCCAAACAACTTAGTGGAGCTAGGTAGCACCAAGCCTCAAAATGGTCAACATGGTGGTGAAAATAGTTTCCCTAAATTTAAATGTTATTTTAAATAAAATATTTTATGACATACACACAAAATATTCTTTATCAAAATCAAACCTTTAACAAAATGCATTTTATACTTTCAAAAAGAATTTATGCAACAAATATAATGCAGTAAACAAGATGTCAATGTATTTATTTTAATCTTAGCATCATATCCAAATACAATTGCCATTAATTTGCTATGTGTTTGTACATTACCACTTTTTGCATTCATCAATGTTACACATTGACTTACTCTTATCTTGATGATATCCTCCCTTGCTTATTTAGGTGGTGTAAAGTGTTCACAATGACATTCAAAAATTTTGGTCAATTTGTTGTATTCAAAATGTTGATGTTAACATAATTAAAATTAAATAAAATAAATCAGATATAATTGTTGGAACGAGGAATTTCCCTAGCTTTTAATTGATATTTTGTGCTTCTAATATAATTTTCAACAAATTTGGAAGGGATTCCCAATGGTTAATCCTAACCTCTAGATTTAGGTCAACTCCCTATTGTCCCCAAAGAAAATATTTTACACTAAATGTAAATTAACATGCATGAAATAAAAATGTCGAAATAAAAATGCATAAAAGTAAAGTGTAGAAATAAGATTGATTTTAGGAAGTTTAAGAGTGAAAGAGATTTAATAAAATATGTTCATCAAACCATAGCAAGGAGAGTGTGTGATCAATCAATGCATGGGAAGACAAATAACTTTAATAGCCACCTATTCATTAGATTATAAAATTGATAGGAAAATGACAATATGGTCTACAAAGGTCATGCCACAACCACCATACACTTGATGAACCAATAGGATAGTTCCACTAATGGAGTGCCTAAGGACTTTCTAATTTCTTACAACCTCGAGACTACAAAGCACAATATGGGTTTCATAGAGTGTAGCTCTAAAGTATCAAGGCCATAAGATAATTACAATGAGGGCCTTAGTCCCTTATTTATAGTAAAATTTTACCCTTGAGTTACCTAGGGTGAGAAATGTTAGAACATTTATTACATTAGGATAGAGGTCAAAGTTAGTTGGAACTTCCCATGTAGAGATGGCCCTTATTATTTCCATATTTAGGAAATCACAGGAAACATATGGTTAATATTCTAGGAAACCATATTTGTATATATAATGATTTTGTATAATAAAATGGTAGATTAGATTACAATATTTGGTATCAGAGCTCCATAATCCTAAGCGACTAGAAGAGCCATGATGTTGAAGAACATAGGCTTATACTAAGAGGGGGAGTGAACAGTATAAGATCAAATTTTACTTATGGAAATATCAATAGCAGTAATCAAATTAATACAAAAATAATCAGATAAAAGAGAGACATAAATTTAATGTGGTTCACCCAATATGAGCTACTCCATGGAAAAAATATTTCTTCTAAATTTTCTCAACAAATCTCTTGGGAATAAATTCCCTATTACAATGTTTATGGACCTCTGTCCAAAGGAGACACCAATCCCCTATGCTACAATTTGTGGATCTCTCTCCATAGGAGAACTCTATCCCCTTGCTCTATTTCATGGATCTCTCTCCACAGGAGAACCCTATCCCCTAGCTCTGGTTTGTGGAACTTGATATAGGAGAACTCTATCTCCTCAACTAGTTCATGGATCTTTCTCCATAGAAGAACTCCATCTTCCCAGCTAGTTCATGAATCTTACTCCATAGTAGAACTCTTTCCCCTTTCTCTGGTTCATGGATCTCTATCCATAGGAGAACTCTATCCCCTCTACTTTGGCTGGTGAACTTCTAGAAGACTTTTGCCCCCATTTCTTTGGCTTGTGTATCTCTCTCCATAGGATATATTTGTCCACACTACACTAGATTATGGACCTCTATCTACTGGATATCTCTCTCCTCTCTACTCTATCACCTCCAAATATTGCTCTCAACTCTATCTAATATCTACACCAAACTTTGTCCCAATTCTAGCATAAATCTACTCTAAATCTGCTCACAAATATACACCAAAATCTCTCCCAATTATAGCACAAATATACTCTAACTCTACTCACAAATCTGCACCAAACTCTATCCCAAGTATATTACAAATATTCTCAACTCTTCTCACAAATTTACTCTCAATTTTGTCTTAAATATATCCCAAGCCTTAACACAAAGCTTGAAAAAATCAGCAATCAAACCTGCTCTCAATTTTATTTCAAGTCTTCACAAGACTTTCTCAAATCTACCTTCAAGCCTTCTCAAAATACTTGCTCAAATATTCCTTCAATCCTTCTCAAAAAACTTGCTCAAATCTGCCTTCAAGACTTCTCAAAATACTTGTTCAAATATGCCTTCAATGTTGCTCACAAAACCTACTCAAATAACTCCAAATATTGCATACAAAATACAACTTAAATCTCTTTCAAAAATCTTTCTTCACACAAAAAAATTCTACTTAGAATTTTTTTAACCTATGGAACATATAGAGAATGATATGCACTTGCCAATAGCTCAATATATTCTACTCAATCATTATGTCTATCACTTTCACATGTCTGAAATTTATTACTCTTTAAATGTAGGTCTAGTTTAGCACATGATATTTGACCTCCTGATGCACACACTTGCGTCACAAATCTGATTTCTAATGCTTGCACATTCACTTTAAATATTACTCAAAACCAATGCCCAAAATCTTCACACATTCATTCAAACAATGAAACACAATTTTATCACAAACGCTAACACAAGTATTTTCAATTTCTTTCAACAAAGATGCACAATGTAGGTCTCAAACCCTAACTCAAATATTTTCAAAAATGCTTATAAAACAACCCTTTTATCTCCACATTATGTTCTAGAAACACTTACTCAACCAAACATATTAAACAAAGAATGATGTGTTGATACCTCTTAATTTTCTCTTATGGAGATATGTTTTCAAAACCTATCTCACAAATAACTGATTTTTCTAATGCCACTTCAAGGGTTATATTAGAAGATACTTTATGAATTTTCACCTTCAAAAATTCTCAATGAAGTCTAAATTTGATATTCGATCACTCTTATTTTATCCTAAAAAATGAAGCATTAGTATCCAACAAAACCTTTCATATCTTCCTTTCATAATGCAAGAATAATAATAAAATATCAAGCAAATTATCACGCCCTATTACTCCTAATATTGCAAAATAAAATTCAACCCAATAAAGCCACAAAATTCACACATAAATTCCTTATACACCTTATACCTCCTACTTAAAATAAAATATTTATTGCAACTTAATTTTTCAACAAGACCATAGCATCATTGATTTCATTTACCATACAAAACACTTAGCCAAAAACTCCTTGTTAATGCAGTCTTAATTACTCCATGCTATCCCATTTTAATTTAAAAATTAGTATTAAAATGAACACCTTATGAATCCCTAGTAATTTCACATCAAAAAAATAAAAATTAATTAATCCTTATAACTCCCTAGGTTGAGCACCATTTGCATACCTTAAAAAATGCTTTGCCCTAAGCGTTGCCTTCCCTACTCAAATGTGTGACTCCTCGCTGGCCCTGTGCCCTAGCACAAGGGTGGACACCGTATGGGCTAGTCACCCACACAAGCACAAAGGAGCACGTGCTTCTACTTCTTCACCAAAATCGGTGCAAAACCCTCGTCCAAGAAAAAATAACTCCCTGTGATTTGAACATCGAACTTGTAACCTGCAACATGCTCCACAAGACAAGCTTTCCAACTAGGCTATCCTCCCACGTTGGATGGAATCGAGCGCCCTTCACCTTAACTTCACACTGCCCTCAAAATATACAAAAGCTTTTCTCGACCTCCACCACTTCCTGAACGAATAGCAAATATAAGATATTAATTTTTTGGGATGATAAAATACTTTGGCTTGCAAAACAATTATCCTTTTATACGCTTTTACCTTTTGACTTTGGACGTCGGCTCAAATTTAAAAAATACCTCCATGCAAATTCAAATTTTGGTTCCATCTAAACCTTTTTAAATATTATAATAATTTAAATCTAAGGTAGATTTAAATATTACAATTTATATTTTAACCTTTGGGCTCTTTTAATATTTAAATATTATAATTATTTAAATCTTCATAGATTTATATATTATATATTTTTTTCTTCTTGGACCTTTTCTTTGGATAAAAGTCTTTGCCATCATAAAACCTCTTCCTTTTTCCTTTGCAAATGCCACCATGGTAAAAACATTAAATCTTTATTTTCCTTGACATAAATGACAACCAATGTCATTAACTTATGTCATTAATTCTTTGACATCAATGACAACAATATACTCAAATTTTCCAACAATCTCCCCCTTTGTCGTTGATAACAACCCTTTTCTAAAATTTCCTTTTTCAAACCACTTGATTCCAAATTTGCTTCCCTTGAGAAATTTCTCCTCTTGACTGAATTCTCTCCCCCTTACTCAAATTTCTTCCCCTTTGTCATCAATGGCAAAGGGACTCCTTTGGGGATAAATATATATAATACACTTAGCTTAGGCCCCTCCCCACCTCCTCTCTTTTAGGTGATTAATTTTGGTGTGGGAGTATCTCTACTCCCAACATAAAATGCTCTTTTTCTTTGTCAACCTTATTTTTTAACATTTTTGTAGGCATACCTTTTTTTATTCTTTTGACTGTCCCTATTCTTGCTTGTCTCTAAAATTTCTAGAAGCTCTGTTCTACACCACTTGGCCTTATGCCCAATATTATTGCACTTGTAACACTTAATTTTGTAGTTCTTGGAAGGTGCAAATGTCTTGAAGTTCCTTTTGGTGAAGCCATAATCATTTCTATCATGAACCCTATAGTGGATTGCTTTATGACCAAATCGATTACAAGAGTAGCAATACCCTTGAAAGAGATGTCCATATTTGAAGTTCCTCTTAGTAAAATCATACTCCTTTCCATGAGTCTCACAATGCATAGCCTTGTGACCAAACCGATTACATGAAAAACAACATCCTTTGAGTCTTTAGTCTTGAATTTTGCTTTCTAACCTTTTTCAATTCTTTGAGAGCAACAATAAGTTCTGCTTCTAGATCTATTGTGTCTTCTTCTTCATTTTCTAAATCTTCCCCTACTTCTTGGTCTCCAAGAGCTTCTTCATACTTTTCGACCTTATCTTCAATAGGATCATTTTCTTCCTCTCCTATTAAAAAAAATATGATATCTTCTTCTTCACTATCTAAGAGTCTTTCATAACTATAACTTGAAGCCTTGCTTCCCTTATTAACATAGAAACTCTTCTTGTGCCTTTGAAATAATTTTTTCATGCTTGCCTTGACCATACCTGTTTTTCTTTTCATACCTAGATTTTTCTCCTTCCTTTTTCTTATGATCCTATTTCTCTTCACTACTACTGCTTCTAGCTTCTAGAGAATTAGATGCATAGTGACCAAAATTACGACAATTAAAACATTTCACTATTTTCATACGTTTGTGCTTTCTTGAGTCCTTGTTTCTTCTACCATAGTTAGCTTCTTCATCACTACTTGACTCACCACTTGATTCTGGTTTCTTATCTTTTGTCTTCTTTGATGCTTTAAAAGCTGCCTCTTTCTTAGAGTTGGGATCCTTTACTATTCTCATCTCATAAGCTATAAGAATTCTATGTAACTCATCCATAGTCAAATTTTCAATATCTCTCATCTCTTCTATAGCTAAAACATTTGCATCATACCTCATAGGAAGTGACCTTATTATTTTCTGAGCAACACTGGAGTCTTCAATTTTGAATCCAAGTCCATGTATGGTATTAACAAATTCATCCACACGAAGTAAGTATGTAGCAATCTCTTCGTCATATTCCATATTCAAATCTTCAAACCTTTTCTTGTGGTTTTGTATTTTTGCCATATTGACTTTTTTATCTCCCTCATATGTTTACTTCAATTTTTTCATATATCTTTTCCTGATTTGTAATGCACAACTTTCACAAATTTTACTTCACGTAATCCACTTAATATTCCATTCATAGTCTTGGCATTATTCACATGCAACATCTTACCATATTTATCTATAGGAGGAGTAGTTATAGGTGTGAACCCATCCTCAATGGATTGTCATGTCTCATATCCTTACACCATCAAGTAAGTCTTCATTCTTATGCTTCAGAAAGCATAATTTTTCTCATCAAACAATGGTAACTTATTTGATGAAGATCCATTCTAAGATGCCATTTGTGTTCATGTACTTTCTTCCTTTAAGTTGTTAGACTTTTCTGAAGGAACCTGCTCTGATACCAATTGAATAACATGGTCTTATACTGATATGGGGGGTGAGCAGTATAAGATCAACTTTTACTTTACTTTCCCGAATAATATTATCCAATATTATCAATGGAAACATTAATAGCAGTAATTAAATCAATGCATAAATCATCATATACAAGAGAGACATAAATTTAACGTGGTTCATCCAATGTGGGCTACTCCATGAAAAAATATTTCTTCTAAATTTTCTCAACAAATGTCTTAGGAATCAATTACCTATTACAATATTTATGGATATATATCCAAAGGAGACACCAATCCCCTATGCTTTGATTTGTGGATTTATCTCCATAGTATAACTCTATCCCCTTTCTTTAGTTCATGGATTTCTCTCCACATGAGAACTCTATATCCTAGCTCTGGTTTGTGGAACTTGATCTAGGAGAACTCTATCTCCTCAACTGGTTTGTGGATATCTCTCCACATAAGAACTCTATCTCCCCATATGGTTCATGGATCTTACTTCATAGGATAACTCTTTCCCCTTGCTATAGTTTATGGATCTCTATCCATAGGAGAACTCTATCCCCTCTACTCTAGCTGGTGAACTTCTAGAGGACTTCTACCCCCACTTCTCTAGCTTGTGGAACTCTCTCCATAGGAGACCTCTATCCCTACTACACTGGCTAATGGACCTCTATCAACTGGATATCTCTGTCCCCTCTACTATATCACATACAAAGCCTACTCTCAACTTGTCTTAAATCTACACCAAAATCTATCCCAAGTCTAGCATAAATATGCTCTAACTCTGCTCACAAATATGCACCAAAATCTATCCTAAGTATAGCATAAATATACTCTAAATATGCTCAAAAATCTACACCAAACTCTATCCCAAGTCTAGAAAAAATATTCTCTAACTCTGCTTACAAGTATGCTTTCAATTCTATCTCAAATCTACCCCAAGCCTTACCCCAAGCCTTAACACAAACCTGAACAAATCAACAATAAAATCTTCTCTCAATTTTGTTTCAATTCTTCACAAGACTTGCTCAAATATACCTTCAAGCCTTCTCAAAATACTTTCTCAAATCTACCTTCAAGCCTTCTCAAAATACTTGCTCAAGTCTAACTTCAAGACTTCTCAAAATACTTGTTCAAATCTGCCTTCAATGCTACTCAGAAAACCTACTCAAATAACTCCAAATATTACATACAAAACACAACTTAAATCTCTTTCAAAAATATTTCTTCACATAGATAAATTCTACCTAGAAATCATTTAACCTCTTGAACATATAGAGAATGATATGCACTTGCTAGTAGCTCAATATATTCTACTCAATTATTAAGTCTATTTCTTTCACGTGTCTCATATTTATTACTCTTTAAAGGTAGGTCTAGTCTAGCACATAACACCTAACCTCATGATGCACACACTTGCTTCACAAATTTGATTTCTAATGCTTGCACATTCACTTTAAATATCACTCAAAACCAACTTCCAAAATCTTCACACATTTATTCAAACAATGAAATACAATTTCCTCACAAACCCTAATACAAGTGTTTCCAATTTCTTTCAATAAAGATGCACAATGTAGGTCTCAAACCCTAACTCAACTATTTTCAACAATGCTTATCAAAAAACACTTTTATCTCCACATTATTTTCTATAAACACTTACTCAACCAAAAATCTTTAAAAAATAATTATGCGCCTATATCTCTTAATTTGCTCTTATGGAGGTATGTCTTCAAAACGTGTCTCACAAATAGCTAATTTTTCTAGTGCCCCTTCAAGGGTTAGATTGCAAGATACTTTCTCAAAACATCCACATGAATTTTCACCTTCAAAAATGCTTAATGAAATTTGAATTTGATATTCAATCACTCTTCTTTTATCCTAAAAAATGAAGCATTAATATCCAACATTACCTTTCATATCTTCCTTTCACAATGCAAGAATCATAATAAAATATCAAGCAACTTATCACACCTTATTACTCCTAATCTTGTAAAATTAATTTCAACCCAACAAAGCCACAAACTTCACACATAAATTCCTTATACACCTTATACCTCCTACTTAAAATAAAATATTTAATGCACCTTAATTTTTAGCAAGACCATAGCATCATTGATTTCATTTACCATACAAAACACTTAGCCAGAAACTCCTTGTTAATTCAACCTTAATTATTCCACACTATCCCATTTTTAATTCAAAAATTAAAATTAAAATGACCACCTTATGACTCCCTAGTAATTTCACATAAAAATTATAAAAAGTAAATAACCCTTACAACTCCCTAATTTGAGCACCATATGCATACCTTAAAAATTACTTTTTCCCAATTGCTTTCACCGCTACTCAAACCCGCAACTCCTCGTTGGCCTTACGCCCTAGCACAAGGGTGAACACTGTGTGGGCTAGCTGCCCACACAAGCACAAAGGAGCATGTGCTCCTACTTATTCACAAAAATTGATGCCAAACCCTCGACCAAGCAAAAAGGACTCCCTATGATTTGAACGCCAAACCTACCGCCTACAACACACTCTGCAAGTCAAGCTTGCCAACTAGGTTATCCACCCATATTGGATGGAATCGAGTGCCCTTCATATTCACTGTGCACTGCCCTCGAAATATGCAAAAAAAATTCTCTGCCTCCATTGCTTGTCGAACAAATAATAAATATAAGATATTAATTTCTGGAGATGATAAAAAACTTTGGCTTGCAAAACATTAATCCTTTTATACACTTTTACCCTTTGATTTTGGACGTCGACTCAACTTTGAAAAATACCTCCATGCAAATTCAAATTTTGGTGCCATATAAACATTTTTAAAAATATTATAATAATATAAATCTATGGTATATTTAAATATTATAATTTATATTTTAACCTTTGGACCCTTTTAATTTTTAATTACTATAATTATTTAAATCTTCATAGATTTAAATATTATAATCTTTTTTTTTCTTCTTGGATATTTCTTTGGATAAAAGTCTTTATCATCATAAAATATCTTCCTTTTTCTTTTGCAAATTCCACCATGGTAAAACCATTAAACCTTTATTTTACTTGACATAAATGACAACCAATGTCATTAACTTATGCCATTAATTCTTTGACATCAATGACAACAATACACTAAAAATTTCCAACATATGTGAGACCAAACTCACACTTTTTCTAGATCTTTATTATAAGTAAGTTGACAAATTTAGCAAGAAGCTATACCCATGAACTCCATTTTATTACCACAACATAAAGAAAAGGATCACTTATGCTCCTATTTTTGCACAATATTAACAAATTAATGGAAGTAGCATGTAAGCTATGATACTCTATTACAATTCATTGGGGAAGATTGTTCTTTCTTAAAATGACCTTATGAAAAATTTAAAACAATAGAAACAAATAAGTGAACCAAGGGATTTGGATTTTGAGACACTCAACTCCATTGGTGAGCATCCTATAGTCAAGAGTGGACTCAAAAAGAGATAAAATAAATTTCAACATCCATGATTCAAAAATATTCTACCTCTACATTGAATTAATATGAACGTCTAGAAAACAATTTTTAGGCGAGTAGGAGAGGACAACTTATTTTTTATGTACGGTGTATTTATTTCAAAAAGAATTTTGATGAAGTAGGATATAACCAAACTATGGCATTGCAATTTTCCTTTGAAGTTTAGACCTAAAAGGAACAATAAAAATCACACCTATAGAAATTAAAGGAAACAAAGCTATAGAATTTTAAGGAATTTTTTTATGGCATAGTGAAAGGAATATTTCATTGTAATACCTAAAACTATCAAATGGTACCAAGGTAAAAATAATTATCATTGTTTTTGCCTCCATTCCTATACCTTAGCCATCCCCTATGGTCATCGCCTCTAGTGAATGCCTTTACTCCTTTACCACAAACAATTGACTGCCACCAAAACATGTGCATATTAAAGTCACCTACAAATCATCATCCCCATATTTGTAGACCTACATTATTAGCAAGTTTTAATAATTTCAAATATCCTTGTAATTCACCTCATTATTGCATGTGAATCAATGGGTCAATAACCTATGTAGGTGAGTTCATTATCCAGTTGGTAGACTATTGAGTGGTGTTTTTATGCTCACATACATGCATTTTATTGTGTTTTCTTTAGCTAATATAGTCTCCCACATGGCCCCTAGGATCTCCATGTATGAAAAAGTCCATATCCTATATGGACATCTCATCCTTTTTTATCCTATAATTATGGATAAATTGAAGATCTGGTCATATAATGATATTTTTCATTTTTCATTTTCCTCTTCAAAGGTATTAGCTAGAGGGAAGTTTGACCACTTAAATCATGTACTTTTGAGTTCTCATTTATTGGGTAATTAGATCCAAATGGGAATTTGAGTCATTGGATTATTTCAATTCTTCTAGCATGTGTTGAATTTCAATCATATTAAGTGGTATCTCTAAGTGATTTAGCTCTCCATGTTTGCAAATCCTATTGGTCATCTAATTGGAATAACTTACCATCAAATTTGGAAGACAAGCAATGAATTCTATTATGTCAGCATGGTTGATTTATGTGGTTGTATTTATTGAAATTAGATAATATAGAGTAAGGATTTTTCATTCAAATCACCTCTAAATTTTATGTTCTTATTTTTGATGACAGTGTTGTGGATAGAAAATTATTGAATGGATCTTGAGAGACTCTTCTTATTAAGGTAAGCTTTACAAAATATTGTAAGGTTGGGTCCTAAAGATTTTATGGTTGAGCTAGGTCTTGATGCTAAGATCCTAGTAGTATCCCTTGTAATAGGGCTTCATATCTTGTGCTTTGATTACATTCATATGTAAATTTATAATGGAGTTCTTTGGAGCTCCTCCATGTTGAAGCAAAAGGAGGGCCTGGTGCTTTTCTATAAAAGGTAACAATACCCAATGGATAAAAAAGAGATTTGAATCTACCTTTAACATTTTACTTTGATACCACTAATAGGAAATGGTTCTTAGATTCCCTTCATTGATTAGAGGCTATTTAATAAGATAAGGTATTCTAATATGACATAACAATTTATGATGGAATAATAACTACCTACACCAAATCGTAACTAATAGTTAACATATGAACCCTAAATTGAGTGGTTACAACCACTCAACTTATTATGACACTATAAAACTATGATGATAATAATTTCATAACAAGTTTTCAGTGTACCATAAAGAAAAAATGTTTATGAGGTTATTTCTTGAATTTCAAATTGTGTGAGGAAACATAAATATTTACTAGAAAATTGTTATTAGGAGCAATATGGAAAAAAATAATATATTTATTAATATGAATGAGTTGTTAGGAATGGAAAATGGAGAGGAAGGACATAAAAGAATTAATAAAGATAAAAATAAACTCAAAAGGATATTTATTTGGGAAGACAAATAAAAATATCACTAGTGTTAACAAGAACTAGGCCTAATCCCACTAATAAAAATAAAAATTGATGATGAAAATGATATTATGGAATATTAGAAGTATGAATAAGGCCCTTAAAAAAATATTATTAAGGAATTAATAAGTTTTTATAGTCCTAAGTTTATTTTAATACAAGAAACAAAATTAATTAGTGAGGAATGTAAGGATGCATTTAAAAGGATTTGCAAGATGGGTAATTGTCTAGTAGTTTCTTCTATAGAAGATTTATGTAGTATTACAACAATATGGGATAAATTCAAATGGTATGGATAATTATTAGAAGTAAAACGTAATTGGGTTGTTGGACTATTTTGTTTGAAAGAGAAAAAAATCAAAATTGGGATTATAAATATATGTTCTCTAACTATACTTACTCCTTGTGAAATATTTTGGAAGGACCTTAGCATATTTTTTCAAACACAATGATGATTCATAGTTGTGATCTATGGACTCTTGGGAAAGACTTCAACAAAATCCTCTCCTTTGGAAAATAAGGGTGGTACTCCAAGATGGTCTAAATCAATGTAAGGTTTTGCTTAATTTGTCAATTCAAACTACATTTGCGATGTTAGTTCTTCAAGTTTTCAATGTTCATGGGATAAAAGATATAGTGAGAAAACTCACAGCAAAAAAAATGGATAGATTATTGTTATCCAACACATGGTTGCAAATAGAGTATACAATCTCTTCAGATATTTTATTTCAAGTAGAATCAGATCATAGACCCATTCTTTTTTACTTGTGATTTATCCAATAATGGTCAGCCAAATCCATTTTGCTTCTAGTTTATTTACCTCCAAGACCCTGATTTCTTATATATAGTAATGTTATGGTGGAATGAAGAAATTATTGAAGGATCATATATGTATATATTTGTTTAAATGATGAAATATTTAAAGGATAATATGAAGATTTGGAATACCAAATATTTTGTTAACATTTTTAAAGAAAAGAAAGAAACTAAAACCAAGCTCAAAAATTTACAAGAGTTAGTAGAAATCAATGGAATGGATTGGGATTCTCGTGTGAAAGAAAAATACTTTCTTATTATCATATGTATTGAAAAAAATCATATTGATTCCAAAAATCTAGGAAACATGGTTCAAGGAGATATAAATAAAAAAAATCAGACCATAGCAAAAATCTTTTTTCTTTTCATCACATCAAAAATATTTTAGCTCCAAATAGAAGCATTACTAAGGAAGAAGAATATATAAGAAAACAAGCAATTAGTGATTTCAAAAATATTTTATCAAAGACTTGGCAAGATAAGCTTTTGCAAAATATTCCATTAATTATCACATAAAGACAAGAATAAAAACTTGATGAAGAATATATCTATGGAGGAGCTACATGAAATACTTTTCTCTTTCTATCCTAACAATGCATCTAACCTTGATGGATTTAATACAATTTTCTTTCAAACATATTAGGATTTATTAAAGAGTGGTATGTTGGTTTTGGTTGAAGAGGCCTAGATAATGAAGGCTACAATAAGTGATAACAATATCACTTTTATAACATCAGTTCCTAAGAAATACAAGATGAAATATTTTTATAATTTTCATCCAATAGTCCTTTGTAATATGATTTCTAAGATCATTTCAAAAGCTATGGCAAATAGGTTGAAAGGTATTCTAGATTGTGTTCTCATAGGAACAAGGTGGTTTTATTTATGGTTAAAAAATTATTAATGATGTAATCATTGCACAAGATGCCATAAATTTTATTAATTTCATGAAAAATTAAATATGCTTATGAAACTAGATGATAAAAAATCATATGATATTGTTTATTGGATATTTCTGCATGATATTATCAAAAGTTTTGTTTTGACTACAATTGGTGTGAATGGATTCAATGTTATTATAGCATTATAATATATTACATTTTGATTAATGGTTTTACTATTGATTACTTTAAGAGGTCTTGAGGGTTCTTCCAAGGTGATCCACTATCTCCTTATCAATATATTATTCTTTTGGAGGCATTAGGAAGATATTTCTCAAAGACAAAAGGTGATAGAAAATCAAAGTTATTCAAGTCACAAAAAATGACCCCTTCAAATCTCATCTCCAATTTTTTGATGATACTTTTCTTTGGGGTCCATCTCTCAGTTAGTGAGGCCATTGAGTTTAAATCAATATTATCGTGCTATGATAGGGTTGTTGGATAGTTCTTTAACAATACAAAATATAGGATTTATTTCTTAACATTGCCCTCAATTTGCAATGAATTATTATGGGTACTTTAAGGTCTAAAATTGAAAATATTTCATTGATGTACTTGGGTATTCCTTTGTCTTATAAAGGAATAAAAAGGAGCTTTGAGTCTATTTTTTGGATAGAATGAAATATTTTTTGTAGGTTGGAAAGGTACGTTCTTAACCATGGTAAGAAGGTTACAATTCATAAAGATTAAATTTCAATCCATCCTTGTTTATGTGTTCGAAATATTAAGCATATTGAGTTGTCATTGATGTCAAAGGGTTGATGTCAAAAGGATGCATGGTATTCAAGGCAGAAATATTCTTCTAAGGTTGGACAATTATTCAAGGCAAGGTATATCTCAAAGCAAGGAAAATTGTTGAAAAGAAAAGGATTATAATATTGATTTAAATATTATAAAGAAAGTTCAAAAGTTCATAGAGAGGGCCAAAAGTTTAAGAAGGTTTAAAATTTTATAGAGAGGGCAAAAATTTTTAAAATTTTTAAAAGTGGAGTTTATAAAAGTTGCTTGGACAAAGGTCCAAATACTACAAGAGAAGGCCAAAGGGTTTATTATAATATTTTTATATTATAATTTAAAAAGAAGGGTTTGGTTTGCGCCAACGTCTTTGAAGGATTTAAAAATCAAAAAATAAAGTTTGAAGCCGACTCCACGATAATGAAAAGAAAGGCATATTTATATGGAAGAAAATATTTCATTTACTCACCATGATTGCTAATGTTTGAAATATTTTAATGCGAACGATTTTCTAATGCGAATGATTTTGATATCTCCTTGTGCGCCATTCTAAAAATTCAAGGCAAGGAGAAGACAATGAACAAGAAGGTAGAATTCATGGGTTCTAAAGCTTGAACAAGGAAAGGAGGTTTCACTATGTTGTTCCAACCATTGGGGTATCCCAACCGGTTGTCCAACCCTAGACAGGGCACTACAAAGCAAGGAGTGTTGAGTTTGATTCCCAAATGCATCGTATTTTTGTTGTGTATCCATTTCATGAAGCATGAAGGGGTGAAAGTTTTGTTGTGTGCATTTGGTTCTCAAGATGGTGTGCAGCCCAGCCAGTTGGCTAGGCCACATGAAGATCCTACCATGGGAGAGATCCGAAGGTCGAATCCTATCGGGTGCATTTTTGGTTGGGAAGACATTGTGGTAGTTTTAGTTTGGAAGTGTATGAGGATATAGATATAAGGGCAACCCTTTTGGTTGCTACCCATTGGGCTAGCCTAGCTAGTCATGGTGGTGGTGGCTAGGCACTACGGTTTGGGAGGTTCAAGGGTCAAACCCCATCCGCGATAGCAAAGGCTTTTAGGTGAAAGGTATGCAAAATAATTTTTATTTTCATTAAAGTTGGAGTAATAAGGTGCCACATTGATTTTAGTGCTTCATTGTGAATTATTTATATTGCATTATGTATGTGATCAAGTTGGAGAAATAAGGTGTATTTTTTATTATCTGAAAAGTGTATTGTATGATTTAAATTGGAGAAATAAGGAGTAATTTTTTATTGTATTAAAATTATATTTTATGTTTCAAAGTTGGAGAAATAAGGTGTATTTTTTAGTATTATAAAATTGTATGGTGTATGTTTTAAAGTTGGAGAAATAAGGTGTATCTTTGGTATTTCAATTTTGTATTTTGAATATTATAAAAGAAGGGATAAAAGGTTACTTGGATATTGATTGAAATTTTATTGCTTATATTTTAATAAGGAATTTTGAGTATATGATTTGACATTAAAAAGGGAGAAGTGCTAACCTATTTTGAAGTAGCAAAAGAAAGAAAAATTATTTGTTAAAGATAGGTTTGGAAAATTCATAGAAGCACATCATTATCAAGGAAGATCTTAGAGGTATGGTGATTTAATTCTTTCTTAAGGTGGTTTTGTTTGAAGAAAATATTTTGATGTCATATGATTGGAGGTATAAGGATTGATTGCTTTATATAAATTAGAAATAAAAGAGAGTATTTGATGTGCATTAGTTATTGATTGAAGTTGGGAGTAATTGTGAATATTTTGAATGAATATTAATATATGTGCAAGGGTTTGAAAATATAATGGCAAGGGTTTGAGAAATATACTAGCAAGGGTTATAGACCAATCTTGTGAAGCAAATCTATGCATTAGTTTTGAGTGATATTGGAAATAAATTTGCAAGGGCTATAGACCAATTTTGTGAAGCAAGTATGTGCATTGGTTTTGATTAATTTTGGAAGTACATAAGAAGGTCAACTATCAAGTGCTAGACTAGAGTATCCTTTTGAATGCAATGAATGTGAGACATGTGAAAGTGATAGACTTAATGAATGTGAGAAGAACATATTGAGTATTTGTAATGTATATCATTCTCTATATGTTCATGAAGAAAATAATTCTGGGTAGAATATGTCTGAATTACTTTAGTCAAAGAAAGCACTTTTGGGAAAGATATATGCAATTGTTTCTATGCAAGAATTAGGAATGGTTGAGAAGGTTTTATGAGCAAGTTGAGCAGAGTTTATGAGAAATGAAATTAGAGTATGAGTAGATTTGAGATTGAGTAGGTTTATGAGCATATTTGAGTAGGTTTTATGAGCAGATTTGAGCAGGTGTTATGAGTAGATTTGAGTAGGTGTTATGAGTATATTTGAGGTGTTATGAGTAGATTTGAGTAGGTATTATGAGAAAATTTGAGTAGGTTTATGTGAGGATATTTGAGCAGGCCTTGTGAGTAGGTTGAGAAGATTTGAGCAAGCCTTATGGGTAGGCTTGGTGTATATTTGAGAAGTTATGAGAGAACAAATTTGAGCAAGAGTAGGATGAGTATTACAAACGAGAGGTTGGAGTAATGGATAGAGGTCCATGAACCAGAGCAAAGGGGATTGGTGTCTCCTATGGATAGAGGTCCATGAACTAGAGCAAAGGGGATTGGTGTCTCCTATGGATAGAGGTCCACAAACCAGAGCAAAGGAGATTGGTGTCTCCTATGGATAGAGGTCCATGAACCAGAGCAAATGGGATTGGTGTCTCCTATGGATAGAGGTCCATAAACTAGAGCAAAGGGGATTGGTGTCTCCTATGGATAGAGGTCCATGAACTTGAGCATAGGGGATTGGTGTCTCCTTTGGGTTGGTTCCCATAAACATTGTAATAGGGAATTGGTTCCTAAGAGATTTGTTGAGAAAATTTATAAGAAATATTTTCTCCGTGGATGTAGCTCACATTGGGTGAACCACGTTAAATCTGTGTCTCTTATGTGTGTGATGATATGTGTATTATTTCATTATTGCAATTGATAATATTGGATGATATTGCTTTGGAAAGAAAAGTAAAATTTTGATCTTATATTGTTCACCCCCCCTCTCAATATAAGCTTGTGTTCTTCAATTGGTATCAGAGCGGGTTCCTTCATGAAAGCCTAACAACTTGAAGGAAGATCTTATAGGAACACACATGGCTCATAAGGAAGGGTTTTCATCAAATAAGGCTCCATTATTTTATGGGACTAACTATGCTTTCTAGAGTGTGAGGATGAAGACTTATTTGATGGCACATGGATATGATACATGGCAATCCATTGAAAATGGATTCACACCATCTACAACTCCTCCTATAGATGCAAGTGGTAAGAAACCATATGAAGATAATGCCAAGGCAATGAATGTAATTTTGAGTGGGTTATGTGAATCAGAGTTTGTGAAAGTCATGCAATGTACTTCAGAAAAAGAAATGTGGGATAAATTATAGAGAACATATGAAGGAGATGACAAGGTCAAAATGGCAAAACTTCAAACACATAGGAGGAAGTTTGAAGACTTGAATATGAAATATGATGAAGATATTGCTATGTATCTACTTCGTGTTGATGAGGTTGTCAACACTATTCATGGACTTGGAGAAAATATTGAGGAATCTACTATTGTTCAGAAAATATTGAGGTCACTCCCTATGAGGTATGATGCAAAGGTTTCAGCAATAGAAGAGATGAAGGATCTCAAAACTTTAAGCATGGATGAGTTACATGGAATTCTCACAGCCTATGAGATGAGGATAGAAAAAGAACAAACATCAAAAAGAGAGGCAACATTCAAAGCTTCAAAGAAGGAAAAGAATAAAGAACAAGAATCAAGTGATGAATCAAGTAGTGAAGAAGAGGCTAACTTTGTGAGAAGAAATAAGAAGGGTCCAAGAAAACACAAAAGTATGCAGACTGTGAAATGTTTTAGTTGTGGTAACATTGGTCACTATGCAACTAATTGTCCACAAAATGGAGGTAGTAGCAGTGAAGAAGAAAAGGATTACAAGAAAAAGAAGGAAAGAAAGTTTTATTATGAAAAGAAAAATAGGCATGGTCAAGGCAAGCATGAGAAGAAGATTTTTCAAAGGCACAAGAAGAGTTTTTATGTTGAAGAAGAAAGCAATACTTCAAGTGAAAGTGATGAAAGCCTCTTCGATAGTGAAAAGGAAGAAATCCTATTTTTGGCCATAGAAGAGAATGAAGATGCTCTTGTTGTCAAAACCCAAGAAGAAGAAAAATAAGATGCTCTTGTGATTAAAGACCTAGAAAATAGATATATTCAAAAAAGGAAGAGGAAGCCATAGTTGATATGGAAAAGGAACTTGATTTTGAAGAGTTGAAAAGAAATAACTTAATATTGAAGGATCAAGTACAAGAGGATGAGAAAACAAAGGCAAAACTTCTACAAGATCTCACAGATTTAAAAGTTAAGGTTGAAGAGGTAAAGAAAGTTGAAGAAGGTATGGCTGAACAGTTAAAGGTAAAAGAACTAGAATGTGAAAGACTAGAACATGAAGCTGACATTCTAAGGAAGGGACTTGAGAAATTCAATAATAAGATATATCAATTTAGGAAAAGCTCAAAATATTTGGATGATATTATCAAAACACAGAGATCTCCATTTATGAAGACTGGACTTGGTTATGAGGAAGGTCAAGAGGTACAAGAAGAGGAGTCAAGCTCAAAATAAATAGAAGCATCAAAGAAGGTATTTGAAGAAGAGCCTAAGACCTATACTGATAAGTTGAGAAGTGGTAGTATCAAAGAGGAAGCAAACAAAGAATCATCAAGGAACAGGGACCATCACAAGAAAAGCAAAGAAAGAACCATGAGATCAAGGCAAGATGAATATTTCTTCCAAGGTTATTGTTTCTCATGTAATAATTTTGGTCATAAAGCTATACATTGCAGGGTTCATGATAAAAATGATCATGGCTTCAACAAGAGAAATTTCAAGTCACTTGCACTTTCCAAGGACTACAACATCATGTGTTTCAATTGCAATAATTTTGGTCATAAAGATATACATTGCAGGGTTTATGGTAAGAATGATTATAGCTTCACCAAGAATTCATTTACACCTTTCAAGGACTACAACATCAGGTGTTACAAATGCAATAATTTTGGGCATAGAGCAAAGTGGTGTAGAACAAAATTTTTGGAACTTCCAAAGACAAGCAAGAAAAAGGATGCTCAAAATGTTCAAAGAGGTAAGACTTCAAAAGTTTGGAAAAATATTGAAAAATAAGAAGAGCATTGTAATTTGGGAGTAACTTCACTCCCATATCATAATTAATCACCTCAAGAAAAGGAGGTGGTGAGGGGGCTGAGCTAAGTGTTTTATTTTTAGCCCCAAAAGGAGCCCTTTGCCATTGATGTCAAAGGGGGAGAGATTTCAGAGATAATAAGGAGGAGCAGCTTGTCAGGGGAGCAGTTTGGGAATCCAGTTGCAGTAAAAGAAAATTTTTGTAAGGGTTGCCATCAATGACAAAGGGGGATATTGTTGGAAATATTAAGCATATTGAGTTGTCATTGATGTCAAAGGGTTGATGTCAAAAGGATGCATGGTATTCAAGGTAGAAATATTCTTCTAAGGTTGGACAATTATTCAAGGTAAGGTATATCTCAAAGCAAGGAAAATTGTTGAAAAGAAAAGGATTATAATATTGATTTAAATATTATAAAGAAAGTTCAAAAGTTCATAGAGAGGGCCAAAAGTTTAAGAAGGTTTAAAATTTTATAGAGAGGGCCAAAAGTTTTAAAAGGTTTAAAAGTGGAGTTTATAAAATTTGCTTGGACAAAGGTCCAAATACTACAAGAGAAGGCCAAAGGGTTTATTATAATATTTTTATATTATAATTTAAAAAGAAGGGTTTGGCACCAATGTCTTTGAAGGATTTAAAAATAAAAAAATAAATTTTGAAGCTGACTCCACGATAATGAAAATAAAGGTATATTTATATGGAAGAAAATATTTTATTTACTTACCATGATTACTAATGTTTGAAATATTTTAATGCAAATGATTTTCTAATGCGAATGATTTTGATATCTCCCTATGCGCCATTCTAAAAATTCAAGGTAAGGAGAAGACAAAGAACAAGAAGGTAGAATTCATGGGTTCTAAAGCTTGAACAAGGAAAGGAGGTTTCATTGTGTTGTTCCAACCATTGGGGTATCCCAACCGGTTGTCCAGCCCTGGATAGGGCACTACGGAGCAAGGAGTGTTGAGTTCGATTCCCAGTTGCATCGTATTTTTGTTGTGTATCCATTTCATGAAGTGTGAAGGGGTGAAAGTTTTATTGTGTGCATTTGGTTCTCAAGCTGGTGTGCAACCCAGTCGATTGGCTAGGTCGTGCAAAGATCCTACCATGGGAGAGATCCGAAGGTCGAATCCTATCGGGTGCATTTTTGGCTAGGAAGACATTGTGGTAGTTTTAGTTTGGAAGTGCATGAGGATATAGATATAAGGGCAACCCTTTTGGTTGCTACCTATTGGGCTAGCCCAGCTGGTCATGGTGGTGGTGGCTAGGCACTATGGTTTGGGAGGTTTAGGGGTCAAACCCCATCCATGATAGCAAAGGCTTTTAGGTGAAAGGTATGCAAAATAATTTGTATTTTCATTAAAGTTGGAGTAATAAGGTGCCACATTGATTTTAGTGCTTCATTATGAATTATTTATATTGCATTCTGTATGTGATCAAGTTGGAGAAATAAGGTGTATTTTTTATTATCTGAAAAGTGTATTGTATGATTTAAATTGGAGAAATAAGGAGTAATTTTTTATTGTATTAAAATTATATTTTATGTTTCAAATTTGGAGAAATAAGGTGTATTTTTTAGTATTATAAAATTGTATGGTGTATGTTTTAAATTTGGAGAAATAAGGTGTATCTTTGGTCTTTCAATTTTGTATTTTGAATATTATAAAAGAAGGGATAAAAGGTTACTTGGATATTGATTGAAATTTTATTGCTTATATTTTAATAAGGAATTTTGAGTATATGATTTGACATTAAAAAGGGAGAAGTGCTAACCTGTTTTGAAGTAGCAAAAGAAAGAAAAATTATTTGTTAAAGATAGGTTTGGAAAATTCATAGAAGCACATCATTATCAAGGCAATATTTAGAGGTATGGTGATTTAACTCTTTCTAAGGTGGTTTTGTTTGAATAAAATATTTTTGATGTCATATGATTGGAGGTATAAGGATTGATTTGTGTTGTTTTAAATTAAAAAAGGGGATTTGATGTGCATTAGTGATTGATTGAAGTAGGGAGTAATTGTGAATTATTTTTAAAAAATAAATATGGAAGGGTTTGGAAATATACTAGCAAGGGTTTGAGAACAAATTTATGCATTAACTTTGAGTCATATTGAGAATGAACTAGCAAGGGTTATAGACCAATCTTGTGAAGCAAATCTATGCATTAGTTTTGAGTGATATTGGGAATAAATTTGCAAGGGCTATAGACCAATTTTGTGAAGCAAGTATGTGCATTGGTTTTGATTAATTTTGGAAGTACATAAGAAGGTCAACTATCAAGTGCTAGACTAGAGTATCCTTTTGAATGCAATGAATGTGAGACATGTGAAAGTGATAGACTTAATGAATGTGAGAAGAACATATTGAGTATTTGTAATGCATATCATTCTCTATATGTTCATGAAGAAAAAAATTTGGGTAGAATATGTCTGAATTACTTTAGTCAAAGAAGAACTTTTGGGAAAGATATATGCAATTGTTTCTATGCAAGAATTAGGAATATTTGAGCAAGTTTATGAGATTGAGAAGATTTGAGAGTTATGAGAAGATTTGAGTAGGTTATTGAGGCATATTTGAGCAAGATTAAGAGTAGATTTGAGCAATTTTATGAGTAGATTTGAGAAGGTTTATGAGCATATTTGAGCAGGTTTTATGAGTAGATTTGAGAAAGCATTATGAGTAGGCTTGGAGCAGATTTGAGCAAGCCTTGTGAGTAGGCTTGGAGAAGATTTGAGCAAGCCTTATGAGTAGGCTTGGAGTAGATTTGAGCAAGCTTTGTGTGGAGAGATTTAGCAACTTGAGTAGGCTTAGAGTATATTTGAGCAAGCCTTGTGAGTAGGCATGGAGCATATTTAAGCAAGACTTGTGAGTAGGCTTAGATCAGATTTAATAAAATTGTGAGTAGGCTTGGAGTAGAGTTGAGAGCATGTCTCCTGGAGAGAACCAGAGCAAAGGGGATTGGTGTCTCCTATGGATAGAGGTCCATGAACCAGAGCAAATGGGATTGGTGTCTCTTATGGATAGAGGTCCATGAACCAGAGCAAAGGGGATTGGTGTCTCCTATGGATAGAGGTCCATGAACCAGAGCAAAGGGGATTGGTGTCTCCTATGGATAGAGGTCCATGAACCAGAGCAAAGGGGATTGGTGTCTCCTATGGATAGAGGTCCATGAACTTGAGCATAGGGGATTGGTGTCTCCTTTGGGTTGGTGCCCATAAATATTGTAATAGGGAATTGGTTCCTAAGATATTTGTTGAGAAAATTTATAAGAAATATTTTCTCCGTGGATGTAGCTCACATTGGGTGAACCACGTTAAATCTGTGTCTCTTATGTGTGTGATGATCTATGCATTGTTTCATTATTGCAATTGATAATATTGGATGATATTGCTTTGGAAAGAAAAGTAAAAGTTTGATCTTATACTATTCACCCCCCCTCTCAGTATAAGCTTGTGTTCTTCAATATGATGTATCTTTCAGGATTTCTAGTAAGAATAACACCAAAAATTGATCAAATTCAAAGATACTTTATTTGAAAATGATATGAGAAAAATTTTAGGTTTCCTCTTTGTAACTGGGATAAGGTTTGCAAAGAAAATAATATTGGACGAGAAATTTTACAAAATTGTAGACTTTTGAGTAAGCATTATTTATGAAAAGGTTTGCAAAGTAATGGTAATTGCAAAATTTTAGATATTTATCAGTTGGGGTAAGCAACTCATCTATTTTTTTGGATATAATTATTTATGTGGAATTTTAACTTCAAATAAATTAGGAGATATATATTTTTGTAATACCCTACTTTGCATTATAATTTTTGTGGATGTGCTATCATGGAACTCTAAATTTTTTTTCAAACAAATGATATTGGTGCTAGAAGATGGTGGACATATTCTAATTATTTATATTTTGTTGATCCTTATTGGAAATTCCACCTTAATACATTTTTAGAAAAGTAAGGTAAAATGATTGTTAACTTTTATGACTAAAAATAATAATGGATACAATTGGGGAGAAGTGGAGCATGCATTTTTAAGCCATTAGGACCCATACAAAAATATAGCTAGTTTGAAGGATATACACAAAGGTTATGTAGAAGAAATAAACACGCTTTGTAAAGAACAAAAGAAATTGAAAAGAGAGCTTGAGGGAAGGGATAAAATTATATATAGCTTGATGGATGTCACCAAATACCTCAAAAATAAACTACATGAAACTCAAAATGGGAGAAATGAAATGAAAAGTGATTGGAATTTTTCAAGAAATAGAATGAATACTAGAAAAAAAGAAATAAAATTAATTGAGAGCGAGAAAGAGAAATATTATAAGGAAGATGGTGAGAAGAATGAAGAACCCACATATTTGAATTAACAAAATCAATAGAAGGATCTAAATTCATCTAAAAATTCTATTTTACATGTTCATAGATGAATTCAAAAGGAAATTGTTATTTACATTAATCCTAATTGTAGATATAGTTTCATTAATAGTGCTTTGGCTAAGAGGTTGTAGATTCAAGCAACAAAAATTTAGGGTATACAGCTTGATGGTGAGAATGTTTAGATTTTTTAAGATTTAAAAATGACCATGGATAAATGTGTTTTACATTTAGATTTTCATGTTATTAATATTGATGATGTGGATATAGTTCTTGGTTATTCTTAGTTGTATTCTTTAGTTATTATTAACAATTTAATGTAAAATAATTGTACGAAGTTATGGTATAGGAAAAATAACAAACACTATAGGATATTTCTCAGCTTAAGGAGCAAGGAAGCAATTATGGTAAAGGAATAAGTTAAGGAACCAACAGAAGAATTAAAATTTGAACCTATGGTGGAACAATAGAAAATTTCATGGAAGAAGCACACAAGGACAATCCAAAAGAAGGAAATGAGAGAGAAAAGTATGAGGTAGAATTTAAAATAGAGAAACACAATGTTGAAGAATCAAAGAAAAAAAATCTTAAGGTTATAGCATATTGCTACCCATGCCACCTTAAGTGACATCAATCATGGAGGTATGGCTCAGGGCATCACTATTATTATGGATCTACAAGAAGTTATAAAGGTATCAATTTTGGTAGTGTTTAGAAGAAAAAACATAGTGATTCTAGATTTCAAAGGGGTGCAGTAGCATCAAGGAATATTGACCAATCATTCAAAATATCATAGTAGGGCAGTAGAAGCATGGAGCCAACAAAGATATTACTTATATTCAAATGACATAATGGTAGTTTGGCATCATCAAAGACCACCACCAGTCAATATTTTACTTGGATGTATGGATGATCAATATTGGTATTAACTATCAACATTGTTTAGAAGATCATATTATCTAGTTTCTTCTCATATTTTGAAGATGAAACATTTGTGAGAATGGAATGATATGGTACCTAAAAATAGGTATATGGGAATAAGATATTATATTGTATATGTGTATTATGGATAGTTGGCATGGACCACACATAACCTAGGGTTTATTATATTATCATGTTATATAATAATAATGAGTGGGTTGGGAGTTTATAATATGGGTATATAAAGAAGTGATATTATCATTGTAATCATGGAGATCATTCATATGAAGTATTACTCATAATCATATTTACCCATGAAGTGGCTTATGAGAATTTTCCCTCTTTAAGTGGCACTCTCATATTAGGAGATCTTGTGGATTTTTCCTTCATTAAGGATTATTATTGGTGTTGCCCTACCCTAAGGGTATTATTTATCTTTGTCTCATTGTATGGATTATTATTATGGATAATTATTTGTGGATGATTGATTTGATATTTCTATATATTGATGAATGATTTATGTTGATGAGAATAAATTTTCATAACAAATGCTTCTTTCAAAAAAAACTTTCATAATTTTGATGATGCTTCTAAAGGAAAACTAAGAAAATCTAGTGAAGGTGGTATTTTTTGAAATAATGAAATATAAATTATCCTTGCTTATTGAGAATCATATAAAAAATCAACAAACAACTATGCAAAGGCTAGGGAACTTCTTACATGGATTGAAATTACAATTGAAAAAAGATGAAACTTTCAACTAAGGGGGATTCACAAATTATCATTAATACTATCAACAAAAATGAATATGGGGATTGGTAAAAAATAATATTATTATTGATGTTCATCATTTATTATTGGAGGCAATATCTTGAAAATGTGACCATATCTATAGAGAAGGAAATCAAATAGTAGATAACTTAGCCAATAATGGTGTTGGTCTTCATCTTGGTGAAATTCAAATTTTAAAAGTCAGTTGGCCAAGTGATATTTTATTTCTTCATAAAAATATTGTCAAGGAGTTGATTGTGGAATCATAGCACTAGAAATACATCCAATATATGGTTTAATTCACCTAACAACAAATGTAATATTGTGGTATTTGATGATAGTGGTTCCCAGTAGAAGCCACATATAACCTATTAAAAAAAATCATGACAACTAAATGTCCATCACTTGTATACATTGTAGGCTTATATATTCATTGAAACTTAAGAGATAATTTCAATTTCTAGTAAAATATTCACCATTTATATACATTTTAAACCTATATACTTATTGAAACTTAAAGTTCAAAGATAAATTCAATTTCTAGGGAAACATCTACAACAACTAAACATCCATCATTCATATACATTTTAAGGCTATATATTCTTAAAGCTGAAAAGCAAATTTAATTTGTAATAAGACATCCATACATCATTCATATATATTAAACCTATATACTAATAAAATTTTAAAATTCAAAACAAAGAGGAAAATGGTGCAGGTCCCAATGATACCAAATTTTGATTGGTCTGGCAGGGGTCCTGGCTTCTCTATGCTTGGTTTCGTGTTTTCCATGTATCTATGTTTTCTTTGGTTTTGTTCTATTTTGGGTTATTTTGTCTATGCACCTCTTTGTTTTTGCCTCCACCCCTTTGTGGGTTTTTGGCTTCCTTAGTTTGGTGATTTAGTTTTTCTTGCTTCTCTCTAGGTTGTCTAGTTCCCCGAGTGGTTCTATTCCAAGACTAATAAGTTTGGTGACTAGTCTCTTTTTTTTAAAAGGTTTGGGATCCTTTGAAAACTTTTTCGTCCATATTATCAAAAAAATAAATAAATAAATTCAAAACAATCAGTTTTAATCACAGTTCAACAAACTAACCAAAATATATATAATGCAACTTCCATGCACACATTGACTTATATATTTTAAAGTTATTAAAAAAATTATAATAAAAAAGATATTATATATATATATACATAATATATATAGTCATAAAATTATAATATATATTTTTTATATTATTATTATAATTTTTGTAATAACTTTAAAATATGCAAGCCAATGCGTGAATGGGAGTTGGCAGGTAAAGAAGGTTCACAATTAAAAAGTCCATTCAAGAGAATAATTTAAGAAAATAAGCTAAAATAAAACACCATGGTTGAATAATTAAAAAATTTAAACATATCATATCCACTTTGACCTGTTTTATTAACCCATATTGTGTCCACTTTGACTTGGCTGTCTGAATCTCAAATAACAAATAACAAGAAACTGTAGAATAGAAGATCATATCCACTTTGACCTGTTTTATTAACCCATATTGTGTCCACTTTGACTTGGCTGTCTGAATCTCAAATAACAAATAACAAGAATCTGTAGAATAGAAGATTATTAAAGGTTTGTTGATTTGTTTTATTTAGTTGTTCTGTTATTTATATTTATAAATCTCAATATATATTATATAAAATGAAGATGATTATCAATTTTTTAATTTAAAGGTTGGAAAAGAGATATATGAGTAACCACCTTCCAATAACTTAAGTTTCTATTTAAAAAACCTAATGTCCTTGTCGAAACGACCATCAAAATAAATTCCATCCTCACATGTGAAGAACCAGCTCACAGATACCGCCATTTTTTTTAACTGATATAAGATATCGTTTACGGAACTCATGTTTGTTGTTCACCAAGAATAGATTTTGGCAATTATCCAGAAGCCCACGTTTTCTTAGAATCCCACGTTAACGGAAAGTTTTCAAGATTAGGTGCTGTTGTTATCATTTTGGCAATCTTGGCAATTAAAATGTGACTGCAAGGAGTGTAATAGAATTTAATTTTATCCATTTTGCCCGTATACAAAGTTGACTGTTATTATGGTTATATTGAAGGAATAAAAATTAATTAAATGGCGGCAGTAAAAGATGCTTCGCGAATTTAATCAGCGAGAAAGGAGCTTCGGCGAAAATACTCCCGAAGTAAACACTTCGGGGAATATCTTGCCGAAGTAAAACTACTTCGAGGAAATAATGTGTCGAAGTGAAACTGCTTCGGGGAAATTCCCAGCGAAGCAACTGCTTTGCACAGTTTGCTTCCAAAGTAAAATCACTTCGGGAATTTTCCAGCCGAAGTGACTACTTCGGACAAGAAGGCTGCGAAGCACTGCAGTCTCCGGCAACTTGGCAGCTTCGGCGAAATGGCTGCTGGATTCCACTTCGGGAGACAAAGTGCCGAAGTGCTTCTTCGGCACAAACAAATAAATAAGTTTTCCCTCCTGGATCGAACGGGTGTTTTGCCACTTCGGGGCAAACCCTCGCTGAAGAATGTCTGCGGATTAAACACTACTTCGAGGCCGAGAACAAACACACACAGGAACAGATAGATATTTTATATATTAAAATATAATGCCGGATTACAAAGCTTCCTTCTGAAGCGATTATAAACTTCTGCAAGTTGAAAACTTTGCAGGGTAAACACAGAGGTTTCTTGGAGACTGCTGCTCCACTCTCCGGCTGTAAGAAGCTACTGCTTCTGCTGCACTGCTGCTCTGCTGGTCAAAACCCTAGCTCTGCGGCTGCTCTGGGCTCGCTATTCCTCTCTGCTGCTCTCCTCCGACCTCTATCCTCCAACTACACAAAATGACAAATGGCCCGGTATTTATAGACGGGAGGTGAAGACAAAAGGCGGGATAAATTCACCAACCGACTGACAAGAATTAAATGCCGAAGAGAGTTTTCGACCAATTGCCGAGCAACTCCAACTACCCGCACGCTTGAGGAATTAATGCGTCGATTCCGCGCATGATTTTCGCTTCGGCTGATTTTTGCTTCGGAGGGCAAGGTTAAACTGCTTCGCGGCGAAGTGCTTACGGGTGTGAGTTTTGGTTTAACTTTTCCAACACCCTCCTTTAAACCAAATTTCACAAATTCTTTTACCCCCAACATTTCTCGCAACCTAGCAAAGTCCTCCTCCTTCAAGGGTTTTGTGAAGATGTCAGCCAACTACTCCTTGGACCTGCAAAACTGCAACTGTACTTCGTCGAACTTCACCAGTTCTCTGATGAAATGATACTGGATATCAATGTGCTTCATCCGACTATGGAAGACTGGGTCCTTCGAGAGCGCGATGGCAGAGTTATTGTCGTAAAATATTATTGTTGTTGCATCCGACGGATGATGTAGTTCACTCAGAACTCTTCTCAGCCAGAATGCCTGGCAGGTAGCTAAGGTGGCAGCAACATACTCTGCCTCTACTGTAGATAAAGCAACAATTGGTTGCTTCTTCAAGGACCAAGAGACAACTCCGGATCCAAAATGGAAGGCATATCCCGAAGTGCTCTTCCGGTCATCTACGCTACCGGCCCAATCACTATCAGTGTAGCCAATCAACTCAAGCTGGTCTTGTCTGGCATAGTGGAGTCCATGATTTCTTATGCCATTGACATATCGCAAAATTATTTTGTCTGCTTGCCAGTAAGTGTCTTTGGGTGACTTCATAAACTGACTAATTAGACTCACAACAAACATCAAATCTGGCCTGGTTGCGGTCAAGTACATTAGGCTTCCAACTAACATTTTATAGAGAGTTGGATCAACGCTTTTGCTGTTGTCAGTCTTGCTCAACTTCAAACCAGTGGCAACCGGGGTGATGGCAGGTTTGTTGTCCTCCATCTTAAAATGCTTCAGGACATCCTTAGCATACTTGCCCCGAGAAATGAAGATGCCATCTTTTGATTGGACAACTTCAATGCCAAGAAAAAATTTCATCAGCCCCATGTCTGTCATTTCAAACTCGATCTTCATGGCTATTCTGAACTCCTCAAATAGGTTGCTGCTATTGCCAGTATATATCAAATCGTCCACGTACAAGCAAATGATTATCATCTCACCCTCTATGTTTGTCTTCAGGTATAGGGTGTGCTCATATGGGCATTTTTGAAACCCATTCTCCTGAAAATAGCCGTCAATTCAGCTGTACCATGCCCGGGGTGCTTGCTTCATCCCATACAGGGCCTTCTTTAGCTTTAGGACCTTGCCTTCTTGCCCTTGTATTTCATAACCGGGTGGGTGGCTGGTCTATGTAGACCTCTTCTTCCAACACTCCGTTCAGGAAGGCAGACTTGACATCCATTTGATACATGCTCCAACATTTCTGAGCTTCCAGTGCCAGAATCATTCTGACTGTGTCAAGTCGGGCTACAGGTGCATACACCTCATGATAGTCAACTCCTAACTTCTGCTTGTAGCCTTTCGCCACCAATCTGGCTTTATGCCTGTCAACTTCTCCTTGGGCATTAAACTTTGTTTTATACACCCACTTGACCCCAATGGTCTTCTTTCCTGCTGGAAGATCTATCAGCTGCCATGTCTCATTCTTTTCAATGGCTGCTATCTCCTCATCCATCGCATTTACCCATGTGCGATTCTGACTTGCTTCTTCAAACTCCACTAGATCACACTCAGTAAATAAAGCAAAGTCAGAATATTCTTCATCTATCTGATTACGGGTTACCTCATAAATGTCTTGCAAGCTCCGAGTCTTCGCAGGTGTCCTCAAATTTTGAATTTTGCTTGCAAGTGGAGGTGACCGGGATGATGAGGTTGTGCTATTGTTGGCACCACTATTGCTACTTGAAGGTACAAGTGGCTGCACACTATCTTCCTCCAAGTTTACAGGTTCAACAATTGTTGGTTCAGGCTGACTAGTCTTTGACTTCCAGTTCCAGGCTTCGTCCTCCAAGAACTTCACATCTCGACTGATGACAAGTTTCTTCATCATCGGATTGTACAGCCTGTATGCCTTTGCTTGTTCGTTGTACCTCGTGAAAATGCATTTTTCAGCTTTGTCATCCATCTTCTGCCTTTTCTCATATGGAACATGTGCATATGCAATGCACCCGAAAACTCGCAAATGAGCCACACTTGGCTTCAGATTGCTCCAGGCTTCCTCTAGAATTTTGTCCTTCACACTCTTGGTGGGACATCTGTTCAGCAGATAAACTGCACAACTTACAACTTCTGCCCAGAACTCATGTGGCAGAGTTTTCGCCTTCAACATGCTCCGTGCCATCTCCATGATAGTTCTATTCTTCCTCTCAGCTACACCATTCTGCTACGGTGTGTATCTAGCAGTGAACTGCCTTCGAATTCCATGCTACTTGCAGAAGTTGTGGAATTTGTTGGAGATGTATTCTCCTCCATCGTTAGTTCTGAGAGTCTTCATGTAATACCCACTCTGTTTCTCAACCAAAGCCTTGAACTCCTTAAACTTCGCAAATGCCTCTGACTTCAGCTTAATGGGATAAACCCATGTCTTTCGGCTAAAGTCATAAATGAAAGTCAAGAAATATTTGTTGCTAGCATATGAGTTGGTCTGCATGGGACCGCAAATGTCTGAGTGCACCAGCTCCAATGGCTGAGATGCTCTCCAAGACTACCCTACAGGGAATGCATCCCTGTGCTACTTACCAACCAGGAAACCTTCACAAACTTGGTTCGGTTGCTCAATAAGGGGTAAACCCTTCACCATTTGCTTCTTGTGCAACAAATTAAGGCCACTGAAACTCAAGTGACCGAATCTGAGATGCCACAGCCAAGTAGCATCATTCACAACTGCACTTAGAGACAATAAAGATTCATTTTGAATCTGCAACGAAAACATTTTGTTTTTCGTCATGGACACGGTTGCAATTTGTCCATGCACTTTGTCTCTGATGGAACAAACACCGTATTTGAACTGCATAGTGTGTCCCTTCTGCACAAGTTGTCCAACACTTAGCAGGTTGTGTTTCAACCCAGGCACATAATAAACATCACAAATTTGTTTTCTTTCACCATGTCGGGTGCGGATGAGGATCTTTCCTTTCCCCATCATGGGAACCTTGTTGTTGTTCCCCATATTGACTTTAGACTGGATTGTTTCATCCAATTGTGAGAACATCTCTCTGTTCCCAGTCATGTGGTTGTTGCACCCACTGTCAAGATACCAAATGTTTTTCTTGCTCTCCTCCTCAACACTGCAAGTCAGCAGCATATTTCCTCCTACCGCATTTTTGGCTTCATCCGTATAATGGGCTTGTTGCTGATTCTCGTTCGCCATCCTCTTTCTACACTGTGAGATGTAATGGCCAAACTTTTTGCAATAGTAGCATTGGACCTTTGACATGTCCTTCTTCTGACTAAATCCCCTTTGCTAATTTTTGCCAGTGCCTCTTCCTCCTTGCTGATGAAAGTTGTAGCTGGTTTCACTGTCATGAGGGTTTGATCTCCCTCCTTGCTTGTTACTTCTCCCACGCCTGCCTCTGCCTCTTCCACCTTGAGAACTAGAGGTGCCATGGTGGGAGTCTTGTCTCTGTCGTTGTCTCGGTCTGAGACTTGCGCTTTGAATGCTTGCTCCAAAGAGGACTGATTTGAGTGGCTCAACCTCTGCTCATGTGTCTGTAGAGAACCCATGAGTTCATCCACCGAGAGGGTTTTCAAGTCTCTTGATTCTTCTATTGCAATTACCACAGAGTCAAACTTTGTTGGCAAACTCCGTAGAATTTTCTCCACAATCCTTTGATTCTGCACAATTTCACCATTCAACCGCATCTAGTTGATGACATCTATCGTTCGGGTGAAAAAGTCACTCATCATCTTGGACTCACTCATCTGCAGGTTCTCGAACTCCCTCCTGAGCATCTGCAATTTCACCAACTTCACTTTGTTGGTGCCCTGGTACGAGCTAGCCAAAATATCCCAGGCCTGCTTGGCCTTGGTGGCTGATGCGATCCGCGGGAAGATGGTCTCCTCAACCGCTTGCATGATATAGAACAGGGCCTTTTGGTCTTTCTTTCGGTTCTCCTTCAGAAGATCTTTGTCAGCTTGGGAGAGGGCGGCCAGTGTTGCTGCATCTACCGGTTTCGGGTAACCATTCTCGACGAAGTCCCACAAATCCTAGACCCGAAGAGAATCTTCATCTGGATGCTCCAGTAATCGTAGTTCTTGCCGTTAAATCGTGAGATCTACAACTGCAAGAATTGTTTTCGAAAGCCATGCTTCTATCTCCGCGTCACGGCACCACAGGCTCTGATACCAATTTGAAGGAATAAAAATTAATTAAATCACATCAGTAAAAGATGCTTCGCGAATTTAATCAGCGAGGGAGGAGCTTCGGGGAAAATACTCCCGAAGTAAACACTTCGGGGAATATCTTGCCGAAGTAAAACTACTTCGGGGAAATAATGTGCCGAAGTGAAACTTCTTCGGGGAAATTCCCAGTGAAGCAACTGCTTCGCAAAGTTTGCTTCCGAAGTAAAATCACTTCGGGAATTTTCCAGCCGAAGTGACTACTTCGGACAAGAAAGCTACGAAGCACGGCAGTCTCCGACAACTTGGCAACTTCGACGAAGTGGCTGCTGGATTCCACTTCGGGGAGACAGTGTCGAAGTGCTTCTTCGACACAAACAAATAAATAAGTTTTCCCTCCTGGATCGAACGGGTGTTTTGCCACTTCGGGGCAAACCCTCGTTGAAGAATGTCTGCGGATAAGCAATACTTCGAGGCCGAGAACAAACACACACAGAGACCCAAATATGCAGATAAATATTTTATATATTAAAATATAATGCCGGATTACAAAGCTTCCTTTTGAAGCGATTACAAACTTCTGCAAGTTGAAAACTTTGCAGGGTAAACACAGAGATTTCTTGGAGACTGCTGCTCCACTCTCCGGCTGTAAGCAGCTGCTGCTTCTACTGCACTGCTGCTCTACTGGTCGAAACCCTAGCTCTGCAGCTGCTCTGGGTTCGCTATTCCTCTCTGCTATTGTCCTCCGACCTCTATCCTCCAACTCCTTCCAACTACACAAAATGACAAATGGCCTGGTATTTATAGACGGGAGGTGAAGACAAAAGGCGGGATAAATTCACCAACCGACTGACAAGAATTAAATGCCGAAGAGAGTTTTCGACCAATTGCTGAGCAACTCCAACTACCCGCACGCTTGAGGAATTAATGCCTCGATTACTGCGCTGATTTCCGCTTCGGAGTGCAAGGTTAAACTGCTTCGCGATGAAGTGCTTACGGACGTGAGTTTTGGTTTAACTTTTCCAACATATATACCCATATTTCAATTTTTTGAAATAAGATTTAAAATATAAATAAAAATTAAATGATCCAAATAAGATGAAAAATATGACTCAAAGTTATATAATAGAAACAAGATGCGAAAAACAAACTTCAATTTTTTTATTAAAATTAAATATAAAATATAATCGAAAGCACAAACCACACTCCTTCCTGTGATTCAATTTTTTAATTACAAGGTGGAAATTTAGATTTAAGACCGTCTAGAACCGAGGCTTTTGAAGAACGACCCGCTCTTAGAAATCTCTCGCACGGGCTTATCGCTCAAGCGGACCGCGTTATATGACCAGGCGCCCGCTGTCGCACCCAAAATGGGAGCCACCACGTATATCCAGAAGTCCTTGTATTCATTGCCCGCCACTGCAGACCCTATGCTCCTCGCAGGATTCATCGATGCCCCTGATATTGGTCTGCGCAAGGAAAATAGTTTAAAAAAAAGAAAATTTAAAAACTCAAAACCCATAGTTTTGAAATAATAAAATATCATTGAATGATTGAAGAATAGGAGCCAGTCTGTATACCCAGCCACAATCACGTTCATTGCAACCGTGGTTCCCACTGCCAATCCTGCCAATTCCCCTATCTGCGTCAACATCAAATTCAATTACACCGAATTTCCTTTCAGGTCTTCCGTATAAGACATATGCAATTTATTAAAAAAGGACTAAAAAAAAAAAATTACAGGGATCATTATACAAAATTCATAATTTCTATCACAGACCCCACCATTGCCTAGAAGCCTGCTGAATTGTCTATACTCGGAGAATACGACATGAAGGTATCTACAACTACACAAATTATCTGAATATAGATTTTCAGTATTTTTTCGAAACATATCATTCATGGGTCGTAAGGTTAAACACAGTATTCCTATAACGAGAGTTTGGATAAGGACATATTGGAAGGTATAGGGTGTATAAGATGGGTAAGGTTAAACACTGTATTTCTATAAGCAGTCTCATTCGAAAAATAGATTAAATAAATTTGAATGACAAACAATATCCTCTTATATAACTTATGTGTATGAACTCTTATATAACCTTGAAAAAAATTTTAATTATAAAATGTTATTAGATTTGCATTTTTGACTCCACATACCCATATCACATTAAGGAAAAAAAAACCAATCCCACACTAATCGTGATGAAAAATATATTAAAAACAATTTTAATGCGATGGCAATTAATTCGATGCTTTACCGCTCGAGTGTCGGTAGAGACTGCGCAGACCACAAACATAAGCAGAAACGTAATGATGATCTCCAACACCAAGGACTGGATGACCGTGTCTGCCGGCACGGTTGCTGCCATGTGTAATATGTTTCCGAACATGAGACGGAGGACAAAGACGGCAACGATCGACGCCGCAACCTGAGCCGCTATGTAGCCCGGAACCTGTTATTTCATATCAACATTTTCAGTTCATCCAATTCATACCAGGAGATGTTAAAGCCAAAAAAAAATTATATAGATAGACGAGGATACAGACGTTATTCAATGGGAATTTTTTGAGGGTTGAAAAGGCCACTGTCACGGCAGGGTTGAAATGAGCCCCAGAAATATGACCAAGGGAGTAGACGAGTATCATCACCGCCATTCCCCACACAAGCGACACCCCGAGATGAGTGATGGAGCCATCGGTCTTCTTGTCGATCAAAACTGATCCGCACCCTGCAAATATCATGAAGAAAGTCCCTATGAATTCTGCTCCCACCTATTTCAAAAAGCAAACAAAACATTAGTAAAAACCAGACTAGAAACCATGAAAATGATATTGAGGATTGGGATTCAAATATACAATTCAAAGGGTAGGATTGACCTTCTTAATAAATTCAACTGACACGAAAGATGCCACTGTTGATGGAGAATGGCTTTCGATTCTACCGCCCTCCACATCTCTTGGGCCGACGTTTCCTCCCGAGTTGTTCTCTGTAGTAGCCATATCCAGCCCTAAATCGCAACCTCTCCAAAGAAGATCTCTCTGTCACTTCTAATTATTTCTCTTCTTTTCAAGGACATGAAAAATCTCAGGCAGTTCCGAACCTTTCTCTTCTTTCGCCAAAGGAGGATGGATTTCGTCTTTTAAATTGCTGCCTAAAATTTTCATCTTTTGTATCCATACGAGTTGATGGTTCGTTGCTATGAATTGTTCGCTGCTGAGATATAAAAAACACGAGGTTAGGGAATTCTTGACTTGACTGCGTATGCGTCCCCTGATTTCGATAAGGCTTTCGAAGTTTTAGGCCGACATAAAAAGTACAACACATCAAAACCTTTGTTACTCGAATTCGTTTGTCTCGTCTTTCACGCGGCATAGATTTGTTTTTCCATTTTATTTGTCTCCTCTTTTTCACGCGGCTTATGGTTTCATGATCCACGTCATTTAATAGTTTTATTTTTTATTTTATTTTTCTTTTCTTTGACTGAAACGGTCCATGCTATTACATCATCGTCATAGAGTTTCTATGATTCACGTGATTAATATTATTATTATTATTATGCCAGTTGGCCTACTTGATTTAGCATATCTGCAGCATGTGGGAAGAGATTTGAACTTGGGATCTCTTTTTTCAACTTGAGAGTTTTAACTACCCACCTGCTCTCCAACTCCCCAACATGAGCAGATTTTATTATTGTTTTTTTAATTTTTTTTTCTTCTTTGATTCAATTAGTCTATTTTTTTTTACAACAAAGTTTGGATCTTATTTATGTATAGGTTGACAAGATTTGAACCTTGGGCTCCTCTTTAAATAGCAAGGAATTTAAAAGGTTGAGCTATTGATATTCCTACCTTTTGTTAATACTTACAATATTTCATTTTGTTTTCTCATAAAAATATTTTTATGATTTTTTTCCCTTTGTTTCTTTATTTAATTATTTTCATTTCCATCAATACTTTTCATCTTCATTAATCTCTTCAATGATATTGTTTATAGTAAGACTTATGATCTTTAGGTTTGTCTTGCTACAAAAGATTTAAAACGCAATAAAAGTTTTTTTTTTAAGTTGCTCTGAAATCCTTAAAGTGCAAAAACTCTCTTTCATACCAATTTCCTTCTTATTACCATTTTTACTTTTATTACTAGAAGAAGACTCTATATTACAAGAAAAAGAAGATCATTTACCTAGAATAAACTTGACCTCTTATGTTGTCTTTGTTTTAAGATTTTCCTCCACATCTCATTTAAAATAAATTAAATATATATATATATATATATATATATATATATATATATATATATATATATATATATATATATATATATATATTATGGGATTTTAAAAGAACGCATGAAAGCCATAGTTTATTGTTTTTCTCACATTGAGAACTATAATATAATATAAAATAACACAATAGAATATGTACATTCAAAAATGAATATAAGGATATAATCATGAAGGATAATAATATTGTATTATAAAATAATAATACAAAGTATATCCATAACAGGAGATCAAAAGATAACTTTTACATTACGAGAGAATGTTACATTGAACCTCTATGAGAGGGATATATATTATGGAGGGGGAGATGCTCAAAAGCATAAGCAAAAGTGTAAAAAGATATGAATTGTATCCATGTGTAGGGATGTGAAGATTATGAAGGTCATATCCTTGAGAAGAAATGTGATGGTGTTGGTCAGATCTTTGTATAGACATGTAGTAATGTTGATCTCATCTCTAAATGCAATCATGATCTTAGCTATTGAAATGTGGTCTGTTGTTAATCTATTGACCTTAGTTGATGAGATATGGTTTGACATGTGAGAATACAATTTATAATCTCAAAAAACATATATGGGTTGATGAGTCACTTTTGCTTTCTCTCTTCGATACTTTGTGTTTAATTTTCACTTTGAACTAGTGTCTTATATAGTGTACTTTCCTTAAGTTCAATTGAAAAGTAGTTTAAACATTGATAGAATATGCAAGGCTATGTTAGAGCTAGGAGGTGAGATGATAGCTACTAATTATTCTTAGTAGAATCAGGAAATAACAAAGAATTTATTTTTTGAACATTAAACAAAGCATGTGCCAATCCTTAAAGTAGACAAGTAATATTGGGTATTGCAACAATCATCACATGATGGCATAGCTTTGACACCAACCTTTTTGGTATTTGTATGAGTGTCAATAACTTCTTTTATATTTGGATGGAAACCAATCATATGGGCATCAAATAGTTGGTGTTGATGTCAATGTTGAAGAGTATGCTAATATGCAGAGAATCCAAAGTCTAGAGTGTATTAAAGGTGTTGAGAGGCCCTTTGGTGTTGAGAACTTTAAATTCTAGAGCTAAGTTGGAAGTTGGTTATAATGTCAACACTTCTAGATGGTGATAAATGTTGATGTTTCCACCAACAGTAGAAAGTGAAATTGGTCCTAGTAGCTAGTTTTGGATTCAATGTTGGAGGATGATGATAGATGCCTCTTTACACTTATGCATGGGTACCCTTGCATCATATCAAGATGAATCCTCCAAGATGAGATGATATACTACTCTCTAATTATGATGGTCATGGAAGAAAAAGGGTAGGTGTCTCCACCAATGATGGCACTAGTGTCATCATATGTAGCATGAAAGAGGCCATAATACATGATGAAACTAGAGAAATACATTGTAGTGCAATTCTATAAGAAACTTAGAAACTACAAATGATATGACGGTATCATCAGGAATTGATGCTTTGCATTTCAACGTGGACATTTAAAAAATACATGTATTTGATTAAATCTTGGTAATGGAAAAATATAAATAATTTTTGTTATTAAAATTAAATCATAATCATTTCTCTCCAAAGAAGATTTCTTTGTCACTTCTAATAATTTCTCTTCTTTTCAAGGACATGAAAAATCTCACGCATTTTCGAACCTTTCTCTTCTTTCACCAAGGGAGGATGAATTTCGCCTTTTAAATTGCTCCCTAAAATCTTCATCTTTTGTATCCATATGAGTTTATGGTTCATTGCTATGAATTGTTCGCTACTGAGATAGAAAAAACACGAGGTTAGGGAATTCTTGACTTGACTGCGTATGCCTCCCCTGATTTCGATAAGGCTTTCGGCATTTTAGGCCAACATAAAAAGTACAACACATCAAAACCTTTGTTATTTGAATTCGTTTGTCTCCTCTTTCAGGCAGCTTATGGTTTCATGATCCACGTCATATTTTCTTCCTAGCTATATTACATCATCATTATGTGAAATTGAAATAGTGTATATTACATTATTATTATTATATGAAATTGAAATGGTCGTATTTTTTTTTTTTTTTTTTTTGAATTTATATGGTAGAATCGGTAGCCGCCACGAATTCGGGTAGACTGTCCAGCTTTTTATGGCCGCCACAGTATTCTGCGCTATCCGCCCCAGAAGCCACCACACAGCATGTTCTCAAGTGTATTACATCATTATTATATGAAATTGAAATGGTTCCAAGTATATTACATCGTAACCATATAATGTGTGGTTCCAGGTGTATTACATCATTATGAGATTGAAATGGTCCTAGGTGTATTACATCATAACCATGTACGTATTACATATTTTCTTTAGTTTTTATTTGGTCCTAGCTATATTACATCATCATTATATGAAATTGAAATGGTGTGTATTACATCATCATTATATGAGATTGAAATTGTCCCCATTATGACATCATCATTATATGAAATGGTCACAATGGTCTTGTGTATTACATCATAACCATATAATCGCATTAGCATATTTTCTTTAGTTTTTATTTGGTCCTAGCTATATTACATCATCATTATATGAAATTGAAATGGTGTGTATTACATCATTATTATATGAGATTGAAATGGTCCTCCCTTATTACATCATCATTATATGAGATTGAAATGGTCCCCCCCTTATTACATCATCAGATTGAAATGGTCCCCCCTTATTACATCATCATTATATGAGATTGATATGGTCCCCCTTATTACATCATCATTATATGAAATGGTCACAATGGTCCCGCGTGTATTACATAATAACCATATAGTCATATTACATATTTTATTTAGATTTTATTTGATCCTAGTTATATTACATCATCATTATATGAAATTGAAGTGGTGTGTATTACATTATCATTATAAAAATGGTCCCACGTGTATTACATCATCGAGATTGAAATGGTCCCAGGTGTATTACATCATAACTATATATTCTTTATATTTTATTTGATTCTAGCTATATTACATCATCATTATATGAAATTGAAATGGTGTTTATTACATCATCATTATATGAGATTGAAATGGTCCAAGGTGTATTACATCATCATTATATGAGATTGAAATGGTCCCGGTATATTACATCCTAACCATATAATCGTATTACAACAAAGCTTACATCATATCCATATAGTCGTATTACAACAAAGCTTGAATATTATTCATGTATGGCTTGGCAAAATTTGAACCTTTGTCTTCTCTTTAAATATTGAGGAATCTAATCAGTTGAGCTAATGTCACTTGATAAGCTTGTTTCTTGTTAATACTCGTTATATTTAGTTTTATTTTCTCATAACAATATTTTTATGATTTTTTTTGTTTTTTTTTTTGTTTTATTTTTTATTTATTTTTTTTCATTCCCATTGATATTTTCATCTTCATTAATCTCTTCAATGATATTATTTATAATAAAACTATTAAGACATATCGATTTATATTCGGAACACCTTACTTTCCATTAAAACTTTTAAATACTCTCCTTTTAGTAGATCTCACTTTTAACTTTCACTCTCATTTAGTTCATGCTCATGGCTTGTACTCCAAACTAGCTTTTTAATAATTTTCACTTTTATAACTTTTCAAAAACAATGTTTGAGACATTAAAACCACTAAAACTTTTAAATACTCTCCTTTTAGTAGATCTCACTTTTAACTTTCACTCTCATTTAGTTCATGCTCATGGCTTGTACTCCAAACTAGCTTTTTAATAATTTTCACTTTTATAACTTTTTAATAATTTTTATGATTTTTTTTTTGTTTTTTGTTTTATTTTTTATTTATTTTTTTTCATTCCCATTAATATTTTCATCTTCATTAATCTCTTCAATGATATTATTTATAATAAAACTGTTAAGACATATCGATTTATACTCGGAACACCTTACTTTCCATTAAAACTTTTAAATATGATTCTCCTTTTAGTAGATCTCACTTTTAACTTTCACTCTCATTTAGTTCATGCTCATGGCTTGCACTCCAAACTAGCTTTTTAATAATTTTCACTTTTATAACTTTTCAAAAACAATGCTTGAGACATTAAAACCACTAAAGATATGTAACTTCCATACTAATTCTCTACCTATGCCGAGTCTTGTGCTCTTCTGCCAATAAACTCTCTATGCCATGTCTTGTGCTCTTCTGCCAATAAACTTACTTTTTATTTAACACATATAAACTTGATTTTGTATGCTTAAAAAATATATATGACATTAAAGTCCTTTCTTAAATAATTTCCTTGATTATCTAGAATGGTCGTCTAGCTGCTAGTATATTTATATCAGAGGAATTGTCCCAGACATCTTGGAAGAGTTCGTCCTCTACCCACTTTGACTGCGTCTATCCATAGAGTACAAGTTATGATGTTTGCCATTTAAGATTTTTATTTTTATTTTATTAGATTAAGATCATACGCGTTGGTGGCAGAAAATTCAATGAGACGGAATCTTGCATCCCACGCCAACTGCTACTATTTTTTAAGATAATAATGATGTTACACGTGCATAGAAACTACACTTATAAGCGATTTTTTTTTTAACGATGATCATAAATTGTATTTAAACTGATCAAAGTTTTCCTAATAAAACTGAATCCTGCATTCACCTATTCTATTAAATATGATCATCATTATCATTATTATAGTATATTATATTAAGAGTACTGGAATAGATTTTATTTAAAAGGTTTAAGGTTTGAATTTAATAAAATTAAATTAAATGAAAATCTATGCAATAAAATATATAGTTTTATAATTAAAAGTTATTAGATTTTTAAAAAAGAAATTCAGGTTTGGTAAGATCAAGTTTTGAATCTTACCAAATAATATTTATCTATATATATAATAATCAAACTATTATAATATTTATTTATTTGTATTTTTAATTTTTGTTAAAGAGATGTTATACATATATATATAATTTAAACTTGTACAACGGTTTGGTACCAAGAATAATGGTGATGGACAACGGACACTCTTAGTTATCCCATAAAATATGGCTCTTCTCCCTCTTCAATATGTTCAAATTTTCATTGTTCTTTGTATTTGGATATGGGGAGATCTCTGGCAAAGAATGTTTTGTTCAAAACACTTGAATCATTGGTTTGTAATTACTACTTGTTGGTTCTTTGGAGCTGTCTTTATTTTGAACTTTGGCAGGTTTTGTCGATGGCATGGGGAAGCCCGTGGATGTTCCCTGGTCGGAACTTTTATTTCTTGTGGAATGGGGTGCCTTTTAAAGTCTATGATGAGGTGGCTCCCATTTAATTTTGCTTTGTTGTTAAGCTTTAGCCTCGGTATGCCCCTCTGCCTTGGAAAATCATAAGTTTGTTGGGGATCGTTAGTCTTCCTTCCTTGAAACTCCCCATCCCTACGTGTTGTTTTTTGGTGGTGTCTGAGGTGAGGTGGCATTGTTTGGGAGTTCCACTTATCCTACTCATGTGACCTCATGAAGGTGTATTGGGGTTTGTTCTTTTGCTGAGGTGGTCTTGTTTTACCCCGATCGCTTCTTGTTTTCCTCTCTGCTAGCCCTACGTGTTGCCTTTGGTTTTGGTCGAGGTGAGGTGGCGTTGTCTGGGAGTTCAACTTATCCTACTCACATGGCTTCACGAAGGCGTTTCGGGGGTTGGTCTTTTGCTGAGGTGGTCTTGTTTTGACCCGGATGCTTCTTTTTTTTTTCTCTGCTGGCCCTCCCTCTGGGATAAGGTTTCTGAGTTGGCTTCTAAAGTCATGAAACGGTATGGACCAAAGTTTATTTTGTACCTATCCGAGTCCAAGCATAGTTCCTATGTTATTATCAAGGCTCACATGTTGTTAATATTTTTTTGTGTAGCCCATTTGACTTTGCTGATTTGGTTTGGTTCGATGTAGACTTTGTTGATTTAACCATGGGCAGGAGTTGGTCATTTTGGTGGTCTTCTAAGAACTTTTGGGTGTCCCTCTCTAGTCCTATATGGTGGTTTATTGCAAGAACCTTGATTTTCTTGTGTAAATTTGATAAATAATTTAATATAAAATATAATCATAGACCACTTAAAGAGGGCTCCCTTGTAATCACTTTGTCGCTATAGGGGGCTCCCTCCTTGCCACTTATAGGGGGCTCCCTCTTTAGAATATATGCTTCTTATTATTCTTCTTGGATGATTTGTGTGAATGACCAACCTAATATATATCTACCCTAAATCTACGTTGGTGAAGACTCGTGATGGTTCACGTTATGAAGAGATGTGATGGTTCACTTTATGAGTTAATAATATAATAATTAAATGATTAATAATACTAACTAATAATGTTAGGATGGAGGATCAGGCTCTACTAGGGTTTGATGAGGAAAAACTACTTTACTAGGGTTTGATGAAGAAGAAACTACGCTGCGAGGATGGTAGCAACTTCTAGAGGATGTATGAAAAATTGGAGGAATGTCGTGATGGCATCGGGTCCAGCATAGAGAGTGCATGCTCATGATATTTTTTCATCTAAAAATTATTGGAAGGAATAAGATTTTCCAGTGCATGTCGGGAACCGCTTGTTAAAGAATAATGGATGTTTGGAACGATGTGAAGCCAGACAAGTTCTAGTGGTTCAACCAGAATCGGTGGTGGAAGATGTGGAGTATCTAACCAAACATGCCCTTATTGGCAAATTTTTGGGCATCCGAATTTCTCTCCCCTTTGTGGAGGCTTGGGTTAGGAAGACTTGGAATCCTGAAGGCGATGTGGAGGTGATGTTGAGTGCGAACAACTATTTTATGGTGGTTTTCTTTTGTATTGCATATCGTAACAAAGCATTTGAAGGGGATCCTTATTTCTATAACCAAGTGGGAATCTTTCTTAAACCATGGCATGTGGGTTTCAACCCATCAAAGGAGCGGTCGTCACAAGTTCCAGTATGGGTGTGGCTTCCATGGCTCCCATTGGAATTCTGGAGAACTAATATCTTGCATAAGATTGCCCTTCTACTTGGGAAGTCGGTTGGACCATCACAATAGACAATGGATAAAAAGGTAATCTTTGTTGCTTGTATTTTTTTTGAAATTGACTTAAATAATCCTATTCTAGATTCTATTGAAATACAATTTGGATCAAATACATGGGTTCAAAAACTTGACTATGAAGCTCTTCCATTTCGTTTTTGAATTTACCGTGAATATGGCCACCTACAAAGAAAATGCCCTAATTTTGTCTCGCATGTGGCTTCAAATCCTGGGCCCTCTCGGTCTGGACAAAGTTTGGATAAAGGAAAAGCCCCTATAAAGGAAGGGTAACGGTATAAGGAAGGTTTTGTTCTAGTAAAAGCTCAAAATAGAGGACGAAGGGCAAACAAAGACCTTAAGGATAGCCAGCCAGATGCTCTACTCAACCATTTTGAAATATTAGATGATCTTGATCAGTGCATGGAGATACCTGAAACGTTGCTACCTGATGCAAATATAACAAGTCTAAATCAGATGTCTCTTCTTGAGGGGGAACTTAAGGAATAAGATCTAGGGGGTTTAAATGAAGAACAAAGGGCTTTGGATCTGAGTATAGGGGACATGGTTGGGTCAAGCCCTATAAGAGAAACTATTTTGGAAAGTGGTACAGATTTAGTTATGCCCTCTCCTACTCAGGAACTGATGCAGTCATCCTTGGACTGCAAAACTCCTATGGTGTTGGGATTGCAGCAAAAAATAATTAAAAAAAGTTTTTCGGATAAGAATATGAAGGTGGGTCGGAAGGACCAGGATAAAATTAAGTTAATGTGGGAGACTTTGGTGGAGTCAGGCTTGGTGAGAACATTGGACTCCCATTTTTATAACCCCCAAAAATGATTATCCTCTCATGGAATGTAAGGGGGTTGAATAACATCCCCAGACAAAAAGCTATTCATGATTTGGTTCGTGTGCATTCTCCGGATGTGGTGTTTATTCAGGAGACTAAATTGGCTATTGATAGTATGTTCAATATTACTCCCAAGTTGTGGAGAAGGGGGTAATGCCAGTGTATTGGTGCATGTGGATATGTTGGTGGTGTCGCTTGTTTATGGGATCCAGTTAAGATATCCCCTCTTACTTGGATTTCTAGTAGATGGTCTATTTCAATGGTCGAGCATGATAATGAATCTGGTGAAATCATCCTACTTACAAATGTGTATGCTCCTATTGATTACAATGGTAAAGTGAATTTGTGGAAGCACATTTGCTTTGTGAGAAGTTTGGTTCCCCTATACCCATGGATTTTGGTTGGAGACTTCAACTCTATCACTTTTCTAGAGGAGAAACGTGGTGTGGTGGACCATCTCAAACCTTTTTCTTTTGTATTTAGTGCTCATATCTAGACCCTAAAATTGGTTGACATCAAGCCCTATAATGGGATCTTTACTTGGCATAATAGAAGGTGTCGGGAAGCTTCCATCTCAGAGAGACTGGATAGGTTTTTTATATCTAGTTATTGGATGGGTAATAACAGAGGTGCCAGTTCTGTTGTTCTAAATGGTAGGGGATATGATCATTGGCCTATCAAACTCTCTGATTTGGAGTTAGGGCTAAAAAATAATACCTCCTTTAAGTTTCAACTTATGTGGATTTGTGATCCTAAGCTTCATGATTTCATGCGAGGCTGATGGACCACTAGAAAACCTCCTCATGGCACCACTATGCATTCCTTTATGAAGCGACTACAATTTGTAAAACATAAATTCAAGATATGGAATAGACTAAATTTTGGGAACCTTTCCTTGGCTAAGCTGACAGCTCTTAGGAGTATGGAAGAAGCTTCAAGGAATATTAGAGATTAGTGATTCATGAAGGAGCTTCTTGTTGAGGAATATGAGGCTACGAAAGACCTTGCTGAATGGGAACTGAGGGAAGAAATTTTTAAAAAGCTCGAGTAGATTGGCTTCAGGAAGGGTATAGGAACACAACCTTCTTTTATAACTCAGTTAAGTCTCGCCATAATGGTAACTTGATTACCTCTCTTGTGAATTCTTAGGGCGCATTTCTCTCTTCTTTCAAGGATATTTCAGAAGAGACTAAGAGGTATTTTTCCTCTCTCTTCAAGGAGGACTCCCTATCAGATGATGAGAATGAAAAGCTTATTCTAAATTGTATTCCAACGATTATTTCTAGAGAGATGAATGAGCACTTGATGGGTCTAATTTCCCTTGAGGAGTTGGAAAATGTTGTATTCAAGATGAAAAAGGAAAAGCCCCAGGCCTAGATGGATTCTCGATTGAGTTTTATCAAGAGTTTTGGGATTTAATCAAATTTGATCTTTTGGAGATGGTCCATGAGTCCCAAAAGAACAAATAGATGCTAAGGGCCATAAATTCTACCTTTGTGGTGCTTATACCCAAAAAAGAGGGAGAAAATTTCTTGGATATGTTCAGTCCTATTGCTCTTTGCAATGTTGTGTATAGGATCATCACAAAAATTATTGTTGATAGGCTGAAGATATGGTTGAGCAAAATCATATCTGAGGAGCAAGGAGGGTTTGTTGCTAGCCAAAAAATATTGGATGGGGTTGTTATTGCTACATAAGCTATTCACTCAATGGAAACTTCTAAGGATAAAACTATGTTCATTAAGTTGGACATGGCCAAAGTCTATGATTGGAACAGATGGTCCTTTCTTCAGAAATTTCTTGCTGCTTTTGGATTTGAGGAGGAATGGATTAGATGGGTGATGAGCTGTGTTTCTTCTTCCTCATTCTCTTTTATTGTTAATAATGAGCCATCATAGCTATTTGACGCCTCAATGGGATTGATGCAAGGAGATCATTTATCTCCTTATTTTTTTTATCATTATGGTGGAATGGTTGGGAAGATTGCTCAAGTCTCAAGTCATGCAGGGTCTCATTCAGGGGTGGAAGTGGTATAGTAGTTTGCCACATCTTTCCCACCTTTAATTTGTTGACGATACTGATTTGTTGGGAGTTGCCACTATCAGGGAAGCTAGCAATATTAGACAGTCTCTTGACATATATCTTGGTGCTTCTACATAGTTGATTAATGAGGACAAGTCTTCTATTTTTTTCTTCAATATCCCTCCTCTTATTCAAGCCAGGATTGCTCGCATTCTAAGATTCTAGGTTGGGACTCCCCCCTTCATTTATCTTGGTATTCCAATTTCATCTCACCCTCTACCTATATCTTCTTGGCAGTCTATGCTTGATAAGTTTAGAAGGAAGGTGAATCACTAGACTTTTAGATGGCTATCCACTGCAGGTAGAGTGTTGCTTTTAAAATCTGTTGTTCAAGCTTTACCCATTTATAGATATTTTGTAAAAATAACTCCCTCTCACTTCATCAAGGACATGGATGCTTTGTCAACACAATTTTTATGGTCTAGAAAACTTGATCAATCTAAATAGAGTTTGGTTAGGTGGGATTCTATATGTAGGCCGGTGCAAGAGGGAGGCCTTGGGTTGCGACAAACAACTCTTTTTGGGTAGGCTTTGGCTGCAAAAATTTATTGGAGATGGTGTACCTCTCAAGATAATATTTGGGCTAAAATATTATCTTGTAAATACTTGAGAGGTATTTCTAAGGCTGAAATCCCTAGAGTCAGCTTGGTTGGGAAAGGTTCAGTTATCTGGGACACTCTGAAAAGAGGAGCTAATTTAATCAAGCAAGGTTTGTTCTGGATTTGCAATCAAGGATAAAATACTCTTTTTTGGGAAGATTCTTGGGATGGCCACCCTCCTATATTGAATCAATATCCTAGGTTATGTTCCCTAAGCATTTTTTTCTTGGAAGAAGGTTGGTCTCATGTGGAGGACTTAAAAAAATCTAGTATTTTGGAAATATGGAGATGTACAGGTGGAAACATCTACAAGAATGGTCGCAGGGGGGACTGGCCAAGGACAAAGAGGTGATTGATCTTATTCTTACGGGGAGGCCATGTTATTCATTGAGGGGTAAAGATATTCTTTCTTGGAACCCTGATCCTAAGGGAACCTACTCGGTAGCCTATGGTTATCAGGTTCTTGATAAGAAAAAGTATGGGAGTCTTCCTATCACTTGGTGGAAAAAGGTGTGGAACAAATTTGCCTGGCCAAAATGTAACTTCTTTCTCTGGTTGATAGCTCATAATAAATGCCTCACTTGGGATAATGTGAGGAAGAGGGGATTTCAAGGTCCCTCATTTTGTGTCCTTTGCAGTAAGAATGAGTATGACTATTCTCATTTATTTTTCCAATGCTCCTTTACTAGAGATATTTGGCACCGTTGGTGGAGCACCTGGAACCATCCATTTTTTCATGTGATGTCCCTAGTGGATTTTTGGAGTAGTCTGGACACACCTCCGGCCAATACCCCTTCCTTCGAGTGTCTTGGAATTTGGGCCCTTCTTACATCATCTGTAAAATTTTGCTCGAACGAAACCAGTGCATATTTTAGGGTAGTTATTTGGTTGTTCAATAGATCTGGAAAAGGATCCTGTATATGGTTTAGGAAACCATCCATAGAAAATGTGATGTGGACCCTCTTTTGGATTCTATGGAGGAGAAGGTACATCAAGCCCTTGGTCTCTTTGGGGATGGTGTGAACTCTTCTAGCCCTAGTAGGGTTCCTCAGCTCAACAAGAAGGTTAGGAGATATGGTAGGTGGAGGCCACCCCCTACAAGAGTTTTAAAAATTAATACTGATGGATCGTCTAGGGGTAATCCTAGACATGCTGACATTGATGATGTTGGGAGAGATTCTACTAGTGGTGTCAGTTTTTTATTTTCCATTTATAAAGGTGTTCACTCCAACAATTTAATGGAAGCTCTTACAATTCTTGAGGCCTTGCAGAAGGGGTTTTATCTTTGCTGGTATACGATTATCTACAAGTATGACTCTCAAATTATGGTTAATATTTTAAACAGTAAAAGGGTGGAGGAATTTAATTGATAGTTGGCCTCTGTAGCTGTTCAAATTCTCAGAATCAGTGAAGAGTTTGAATTTATATTCTTTGTGCACATTCCAAGGGAATGAAATGTGGTTGCTGATTACCTAGACAAAAGGGATTCTAAGCTGCTAGATCGTTGGAGTATCAATAATTGGGAGAGTCTCCCATCTGGGGACTCTCAACACCTGTGGGAGTTGATCCACAAGGATGTATAGACTTAATGTAGTTTATTCTTGTTGTCTTTTCGGGTGTCATTCTAGTCTAGTGGTTTTAGCCTGTTTGGCTATTTATTTGAGTCCTGGTTGGAAGCTCAGTTGTACTCTATAATCTAGACTTTTTATCAATAAATTTTTACCCCTTTATTTAAAAAAAAAAAATGTTAGGATGGAGGATCCTAACATGCCACCCTCCTTAAAAAGAGCTTTGTCCTCAAAGTTCAAAGTGAGGAGCTTTGTCCTTTATTTTCCAAGAAGGATTTGCATAAGTTCTTGGACTCTTTTAATGTCATCCTTCCATAGGCAGGGATATCGAGAAGGATGAAGCGTTAGCAGGGGGTTTCCAAAAAAAATAGTAAATGTGTGATGATGAGGGAAGGACAACCCTTGGGGTTATTCAAATGCCTTAAAATTATGCATAAAAAGAGGTGGTAAAACTTCTACATTCTCCTGTTGTTCCCTGGGAGAGGCAATGGAGGAGTGTGCAGTCACATTTTTGCCTTGTTTTTTAATAGGTTTGACCTTGTGGCGATAACTCACTATTGGAGAGGAAATTGAGTGTAGTTCTTATAGAGTGCATGTTTAGCCATAATGAGTCACTTCAGGAATGTCTACCTCATACTTACCTGGTGTATCGATCACTTCTGGCATATCAACATCATTATCTTTATTATTTTGAGTAGGTGCGCCAGGCACTTCAGACACAACTACCTCATCTTCACCTTTTAGGGATTGACAAGGATCAACTTCCTTCAATAAATACAATGTTAGTGTAAAGTATTTTTTATGGGATCCAAATTGCTTATCACAATTATCACAGAGGTCTTTCGCTCGTCATTCCTTAACTTCCTTTGGGCTGAGGTACTCAACCTATAAGGGTCGGTTAGGTTTTGGGGCATCATAAGTGTTTTGTGCTTTTCCAATAGGTGTTTTTCCTAATCGACATTGAGTATTGAATTTGTCTTCGGCTAATTTGGCCAATCCATATGTCTGCATCATGGTATTGGGATTGAACCTTGTCACCTCCATTCTAATATTCTATTTCAATCCACTAATGAAGCTATTGATGAGAATTGATTTATCCAACCCTGTGTTGTGCTTGGTGATATCCTCAAACCGAGTTTGATACTCATGCACGAAAGTGATTTGACGAAGATCTTTGAGAAATTCCCACATGACTGGGTCCCACATGGCTCTAATACCAAATGCAAAAACCTTGATTTTCTTGTGTAAATTTGATAAATAATTTAATATAAAATGTAATTATAGGCCAGTTAAAGGGGGCTCCATTTTAATCACGTTTCCGCTATAGGGAGATCCCTCCTTGCCACTTATAAGGGGCTCCCTCTTTAGAATATATGCTTCTTATTCTTATTCTTGAATGATTTGTGTGAATGGCCAGCCTAATCTATATATCTACCCTAAAGCTACATTGATGAAGAGATGTGATGGTTCATGTTATGAAGAGATGTGATGGTTCACTTTATAAGTTAATAATATAATAATTAAATGATTAGTAATACTAACTAATACTAACTAATAATGTTAGGATGGAGGATCCTAACATTTATTGTCCTTAGTCTCCCTTGGGGTGTGGTTGTTGTGATAGGATGGGCAAATTCAAAGTGTGTAAACATAATTTTATTCTTCATAAGTCTAGGATTGAACTAGTGTCACTGAATGTTGATGAGGAGGTAATCAATATTTTAAAGAATGGGGTCCTAGTGGATTCCATTCAAAAATTTCATGGCCATAATCCAATTCATTCAAATTGGATGGCAACTTCATGGAAGGAGGGGTGTGTCTATGTGGGCTCTTGGACCTTTGAAGTCTCGATGGATCTTGTGATCCGGGCGACTGGGCTCATGGTGGACAGTGCTATGCACAAGGAGAGGCACTCTCTAGTGTAGGATAACAAGTTATTTTTAGACGAAGATGAGTTTTTGCCTCAAATCTAGAATGGGTTCAGTTCTAAGGCCATTTCAGCCCCATAGAACAGAGTTGATAAGGTTATCATGGATTTTTCACTATAGACTCTACCTATGATGTGGTGTGAATATTCCATGCAATGTTCTTGAATCATATTAAGAGATAGAGAAGGATGAATATCCCAATATTCCTATTTAATTTGCTCAATAGTTCAATGATGGCATTTAAGGAAGGCAAAGGCAAGGCTCTATTACATTAGGGGTTGTCGCTCATCCTTTTTAAACATGCTAAAATGTAAAAAGGTATTACAGCTGATGAAATTTTTGGTTCATTGAACATCATTCCTATTCAAGCTTGTAGTGATACGTTGGTTCTATCGGATGATGACAGTGGCTCCGAGGATGAGCTTGGACGTCCTCCTTCTTAGTACTCTGGGTTGGGGAAATTGATTACTAAATATTTTGAGTATGTTCTGGGTTTATGGGGCTCTCCGACTTGGAGGGCTTCTAATGAGGGAAGGTATACTCAGCTTACGTCTCTAGATTCTATTCCTATCAAGGTTGGGGAAGGTTCTTACAAGGAGAATATGGGGGTGTGTAAGTCTACACGTTTAAGTGATAAGAAAAGCAATTATGTAGTCTTCCCCTACCTGCAAAAAAAATATTTTTAATGAGGAGACCGAAGTCCTTCCTAGGATGGTTTCGAAGGATAAATTGATGAGTGAGATGTACTTCCTAGACGAGTCCACGGTTAAGAAGAGTAACATTCTTCATAGACTTCGACTAATGGAGATCAAACAGCGCACGGTATGGAGTTCCATAAATATGGTGTTAGATTATGCAGAGAAGGTAGATTAGATGTTTGGTGGGATTATTTCTGAGTTTTAAAATGTGTTTTAGAACTACCTTGGTTCTTCCATAGGTCTTCTCGGGATTCTTCGACCGCTATGGACCTCCTGGTTTGTGGTGTTTTTTATTGTGTGTTATGTTTTGTGCTCTGCTATTTTGTGCTATAGTGCACTAGTTTTCTTTGTTCTTTGCTCTACGTTGTAAAAGGTTTAGGGGCCCCTTTCAAAACCTTCTTCTCTTATTATTACCAAAAAAAAAACCTAAACTTGTACTAGAATTGTATCCTTAATAAAAAGGAAATATTGCATCTCGTTTAGAACACCCATATTATTTATTTAATTATGATGTTGCATATTTGGACCCAAATTTTTATCTTTAATGAAGAAAAATCTTACATCTCATATAAACTATGATTTCTCATGACTTTACCAACCCTTATTTTTTTAATTATATTAGAACACAATTATTTACAAGTTAATAATATTGTTTAGCCTTAGCCAACAAGAGCACCTATTTCCTCTTTTTAACTTTCCAAAAAACTTTAATAACTCTAAATCCCAATATCCTAAGAACTAAACACTTTGGTTACAAGACTAAAAAAAAAATTGCATTGGAACCAAACCTCCTAAACCATATGTTTGCATTGATTTTCTAAATTAGTCAAATGTTATATTTGTTCACCAACCTACTCAGTCCTTTCACCTACAATAGTCATGCCACTAAAATCCTACCTCCTTCTTACCACCTATCTTAGCCAGGAAGTCTGCCACCGTATTCAAAGCTCTATACACATAAATTAGGATCACATCATCCAATTCCATCCACAACTCCTCTGTTTGAGTGATAAGAATTTGCAACCTCCATGTCTCCAAAGAAAATTTCCTCATGCAATCCAGAGCGCCTACCAAGATTTGAGAATCTATTTTTAATATTATATTCATATAACCTTGTCTTATTATCCAAATAGAAGAAGATTTAATAGCTAAATTTTTTTCTATATTATTCATGGCATTGCCCAAGCCCTATAGTTCCCATTGGAGCATTGTCACAACATGATTCTACCAGATCACTTCAATTCCAACTCTTGAATTGCCTTTTACAACTCCATCAATATTAATTTTAATCTCACCTTCTAGGGATGTTTTCCAACTAACTTTGTCCTACCTCTTCTACACTTTAGTTTCATTTTTCGTCATCCCTATATAATATTGAGTTTCTTTTTTAGCATTAAATATCATAGTTTTGTGACTTTGCTCCAAATGACTTAACAAATGCCATCCAAGGATGAAAATGTTTCTCTAAAAAAAATTGACATTTATCTCTAGCCATAATTGTCATCAAATAAATTTTAATATAAGCTTCCACCTCATACGAAGATACTTAAATTTAAATTTATCCCTTTTCCATATTTTCCAAATATTAATCTACATTGTTGACTCAAATTTTATAAGCTAAAAACCATATCTCCCAAATATGATTTGTAGATGTTCACTCAAACATTATATTGCCACATGTTTCCAAATTCTTGTAACATAAAATACTATTAACATTTTTATTTTTAAACAAGGGTGATATCTAGGTCAACTCATTTCCTTTCCATATTATACATTTGTTTCTTAGTGTTTATCAAAAATACTTTATGTGATTAATTCAACATTATTTACCTATTCTTTAAAATGTATAAATTAATAAAAATTTGTTTAAAGTATATATGAATTAAAATTAATTTTATTTATAGGTATGTATAATATGTAGTAATTATAAAATGAAAGTAGTATAGATTTATTTGTTAAGTGTATTTATTTTTCAATCATTTCCATATAAATTCTATTTTAGCCTACTTTTCCATAATTTTTATTTACATGTTGTCCATATTAAATACAAACAAGAGATGGTAAATTTGTATGGATAAAAGAAATTTGATAACACAAAGAAAGAAAAAAAACTATATATGATAATTAAAAGATAATCCTTGGGATTAGATTTGGTTGTTGGTATTCTTCATTAATATTATCTCCTCAGTATCACCATTAACATCAATAGTCATCCACAAAGTGTTGTGTAAGTATGCATGGTCTTTACATTCTTTTTCCTCTAGACCACTAATGTCATTAGAAACTATAGACCACACAACCATGACTTATGGGTCAAGGTGATTATTTTTTAAATAGTCAAACATTCTATCAAAGAATATCATGGACAAGAGGAGTATGAGGATGAAGATGAGAAAGGTATATATACATATTAGAGTTGTTAAAATTACATCTATTTATTTTGTAATTAATTGTATGTGCTTCTAATTATAAGGTATGTCTTTTTTGTACTCATTTTTTTTCAATAATTCATAGTAGTAGAAAATGTACAATAAGAACAATGGAATTGAGTATCTAAATATCTTACTTTCATAGAGATCTTCATCCTGAGAGTAAAGGTATTGGACACAATAATGTAATTGATATATTTATACCTCTTGTTGTTACTATAGTGTAAGTGACATTTATTCCCACTTATTTATGTATTTTTAATCCATGGATTTTATCTATTTATTGTTTAATTACTATGCATATATGTTATATAGTATACAAGGAAACCTTCCTTCTATGTCATATACATATAGTGGAATTTTTCAGTGCTCTTACAAGAAAATAAGTTATAAATACTCTTGAATAGTAGGATTGAACCTGATCCTTTTATAGGGCTTGTGGGGATATAGTTGATAAAATATCATTTTTACCTACTAATGTTGGATATAGAGTGAAATAATCGTGTTATGGTCATAAGTGCATGTTCAAGTGGAAGACGAGATCCTATGGGCATGTTTTATTTTGTCTTGAAATCAAATTAGTTGGTTCCCTAAAAGGGGTAAATTTGGAGCATTTCAAATTTGGACGATATTATAAGGGAAATTTATTGTAGCATAGTCTTGGCCTCCACAATATCTATAAAATAATATGGTTGTTGAAATCAATGTATAACATATTATAGTGAATCTCTCATTATGATTCATTGGTTGAATATATAGTTATAACATTTTTTATTTCTTGTAGTGTAGTCCTTCCTTCACCAATTAAATAAGTAAAATTCTTGGATGACCTATTTTCCAAATTTTAACCCAATAATTATAGTCCTTGGGAAATATGAATCATGCATCATGAGGTATAGTATGGTAACCATGTGGGACAACTTTTAATCCAAATAGTGGAACTTGTAAATTGTAGTTAGAGTGATATTGCAAAAGCTAGGGCATAGTGACTTGATTGTTCTACAATAGAAGCAAGACATAGTTGTACTATGATAAAGGACTTAGCTACATATCAAAAACTTATGATGCTAATACTATATAAATATAGTTGAGATATTGATGTAGAATTTATAAAGCAAAATGTACACATGACATAATGTAAATAATAAATCAAACGTAAATATATAAAATATTGTGGTATTTTAAAAGAAGGCATTAAATCCATAGTCTATTATTTTGATCACATTGAGAACTATAACATAATATAAAATATATTAAAGAACACAATAGAATGCATACATTCCAAAATGAACATAATAAAATAATCATGAAGGTTAACAATATTGTATTAGAAAATAATATTACAAAGGATCTCTATAAGAGGAGGATATCAAAAGATAACTTTTACATTATAAGATAATGTTACATTTAACCTACATGAGAGGGTATATATATATATATATATATATATATATATATATATATATATATATAGAAAGAAAGAGAGAGGGCGAGGGAGATGCTCAAAAGCATAAGCAAAAATCTAAAAGGACATGAATTATATCTATGTGTAGGGATGTGAAGATTATGAAGGTCATATCCTTGAGAAGAAATATGATGGTGTTGGTCAGATCCTTGTATAGAGATGTAGTAATATTAATCCCATATCTAGATACAATCATGATCTTAGATGGTGAGATGTGGTTTGTTGTTGATCTATTGATCTTAGTCATTGAGATATGGCCTAACATATGAAAATACAATTGATGATCTAAAAAAGAAGATATGGATGGATGAGTCACTATTGCTTTCTCTCTTGGATACTTTGTGTTTATTTTCCACTTTGAATTACTATCTTGCATAGTCTACTTTCCTTAAGACCATTTAAGTAGTTTAAATAGTTATAGAATATGCAAGGCTATGTTATATCTAGATGTGATATGATAGCTACCAATTATTCATAGTAGAATAAAGAAACAAAAAAGAATGTATTTCTTGCACATTAAAAACCATGTGTTAATTCCTAAATTAGACAAGTGGTATTCGGTATTGCAACAATCATCATATGATGGCATAGCCTTGACATCAATGACTTCTTTTATCTTTGGATGGGCACCAATCATATGGGCATCAAATAGTTTGTGTTGATGTCAATGTTAGAGAGTGTGCTAATATGCAAATAATCCAAATTCTAGTGTGTTAAAGGTGTTGAGAGACCCTTTGGATTTTAGATTTTAGACTTTGAACTTTAAATTTTAAACCTAAGTTGGAATTTGGTTCTAATACCAACACTTTTAGATGTTGATAAATGTTGATATTGCCACCAACAATAGAAATTGATATTGGTCCTAGTAGCTAAATTTAGCTTCAATGTTGGAGGATGATGATAGACGCCTCCTTACACTTATGCATGGGTACCCTTGTGCTCATATCAATATGAATCCTCCAATATGATATGATAGACTACTATCCAATTATGATGGTCATGGAAGGAAAGGGGTAGGTGTCTCCAACAATGATGGCATTAGTGTCATCATATATAGCATGAAAGAGGCCATAATACATTACAAAACTAGAGAAATACATTGTAGTGCAATTCTATAGGAATCTTAGAAAATACAAATGATTTTATGGTATTATCAGGCATTGATGCTTTGCATTTCAAATTGGATATTTGTAAAATCCATGTATTTGATTAAATCTTGGTAATGGAAAACATAAATAATTTTTGTTATTAGAATTAAATCACAATAATTATCTATATAATTTACTAAAATAGTTATAAATAAAAATACGTAATAACTTAAAAAATTTAATGCACCTATGAAAAACTCAAATATAAATAATTAAAAGTGCTTTAAAGAAATGATATATACATGTATAATAGTAAACTTATTATTTTTGTGTAATTTTCTAAAAATAAGAATTATTTATTTTTATATTAAATAAATTATTAAAAAATACTTTTACATTATGATGAACTACAATAAACCATATGATATGAATGATCTCTATGTTATTGCTCAAGAAACATAATAAAATAAACAAGTTCAAAATGCAGAAAAATATACTTCATAATATAAAGTTTCCCTTATCAAATAACATTAGCTTAACTAGTTAGGTTAGATTTTTTTACATTTAAGGAGGATACCGATGTTCAATCTTGTCAAATGATACATATATAATATTCAACCTTTTTTGTAATACCACTATGTCGTGATGATGTAATATGGGTGGGACCTGTTTCAATCCCATATAACCAATTGATGATGTAATATGGGTGGTCTAATTTCAATCTCATATAACCAATTAAAAAAAATATAAAGTCTTCATTAAATATTTTTGGATTCATTTTTTTTTTCTTTTCCTTTCATATTCATGCAATATAACAATTGATTAAAATAAGTCCAACAAGGACAATGTAGTGGTTAGGGATTTGGCCTCTCTTTGAAATATCCAAGGTTCAAACCATAATGTACACCGATGGGTAGGCTATATGGTAGTAGTCAAGTTTTTTTTGGTTGGCTACCCTAAATTTATGCCCCCGAGTGTCAAGGTTCTATTGAATTCATTTAACCCAGTAGGCTAGGGTAGATAGGTTGGATGGTAGAAGTCAAGTGTTGATCGATTGGTTACCCTAGTGTGTTGCTCCTGATAGTCAAGAATCCCATTGAATTCATATAACCTAGTAGGTTAGGGTTTATAGTGGTAGCACCCAATGGTGTTACCAGTTTCCCTATGTATTTTAAAACAATTAATTAAAATAAATAATTAACCCTTTTTAAAATATTATAATTAAGAGGAATTTGGTTTTTTTGAAGGGAAAACTAGGGCATCAATTGGGTAGACAAAGTGTAAGAGTATATTATATTATTTGGTACATGCCAATGTACCACCTTGGGTATATTTCTAAAATAGGATTTTATCTTAGATTAAGATTTATGTAGTTACTTCATGCAATGTAATAAATGCACATGTGTTAGAATGTGCAATGATGTAAATGTGCATGTAGTCCACATGTACATGAGTCATGGGATAGGTAGATGAAGGGTCATAGATAGAGTAAAGTCCAAGGAACATATCTTCCTATATATAGACCTTTGAGAGTATGAGATAGTGAGAGTGAGAGGAATGATGTCAAGATAAAGAGTAGTGAGTAGGTACAATGTAGTTCTTCATTAAAATTTTTGAAGTGTTTAAATCCTCCATTATATTGCATTGTACTATTTTCATGAGATTTTGTTAATGGTATATTACTAAGTTATTGTAGAAGTTTATTATCTAGTTTTCTTTCATATTATAGTGTCATTATCATATAGTTATCATAGCTTGGTTATTTTACATCTTATGGTTGTATTTACTTTAATATACATATTCAAAAGCTAAAAGTGATGTCATAGCCATGATAGATCAATATGAAATAGAGAGAGCCACAAGTAATATTGAGAGAAGATCAAAAATTTCATTTTCCAAATTTCTATAAATTATATTTGGCTTGAGTCTTTCCATAGGGTTGCAAGAAAACTTGTGAAGATTAGGACTTTCCACTAGATTTACAAATCAACTAGTGAAGAATTATTATCTCTATATTTAGAGTTTCATCAATTACAGTCCTAATAATTAGTTGTAGGAAAAGGAGATTCAAATAAATTCATGAAGCTTCCTACAAAAATATAGGAATAATATCTTCTTTAGAATCAATTGAGTACCTAAAACAAAAAACAAAATATCAAATATTTGGAGGCCTAAGGAGAAGATCCCATTCAAATATTTTAGACCTACACATTATAGAAGAGGGAAAAAGGCTAGAGGAGCCTTATTGTAGATTGAAGAAGAAGAGACTCTAGAGAAGAGTCCAAGAGAATATTGGAGGTTGGTGATCTCCATTGAAGACTGAAGACTACATATTGCATATTAAAGAAATAAGATAAAATAGCTCAAGAAGCTGAAGAGACCCATAAGAGGTCCCATTGAAGAACTTCTAATTTTGTAAGATTGATATAGAGAAGGACTAACAAAATTTCTATTCCAAATTTTAAAACCAACATATTTCAAATATCCAAGATTGATGCAGGAGCATCCAACGAAAGGCAAAATACCGCAAAGTAGAAAAAGTGTTGCGATATCGCGACATGTCGGCATTGCGACATGTCACATTTTCTTGACGTAAATATGAGAGAAGGTGAGAGAGAGAAAAGTGTCACGATATCGTGACATGTCGCATTTTCACGACTAGAAGACGAGAGAAGGCTAGAGAAAGAAAAGTATCGCGATATTACAACATGTCACATTTTCGCGACCAGAAGACGAGAGAAGGCGCAAGAGAGAAAAGTGTCACGATATTGCGACATGTCACATTTTCGTGACCAAAATACGAGAGAAGGCGCAAGAGAGAAAAGTGTCGTGATATCACAACATGTCGCATTTTCATGACCAGAAGATGAGAGAAGTCGCAAGAGAGAAAAGTGTCACGATATCGCGACATGTCGCATTTTCACGACCAGAAGACGAGAGGAGGCGCAAGAGAGAAAAGTGTCACGATATCACGACATGTCGCATTTTCATGACCAGAAGAAGAGAGGAGGCGTAAGAGAGAAAAGTGTCATGATATCACTGTCACATTTTTGCGACTAGAGGACGAGAGAAGGCGCAAAGGAGAAAAAGTGTCGCGATATCATGACATGTCGCATTTTTGCGACCAAAGGACAAGAGAAGGCACAAAGGAGAAAAAGTGTCGTGATATCATGACATGTTGCATTTTCATGACCAAAGGACGAGAGAATGCACGAGGGAGATAAGTGTCGCGATATCACGACATGTCGCATTTTCGTGACCAAAATACGAGAGAAGGCATAGGAGAGAAAAAGTTTCACGATATCGTGACATCTCGCATTATTGCAACTAAAAGAGAAGAGGAAGAGTAAGAGAGAAAAATGTGTCGCGATATCGCGACATGTCGCATTATTGTGACTACAAGAGAAGAGAAATAGAAAGAAGGAAAAAGTGTCATGATATCACAACATATTGGCAAAGAAGAAAAAGTGTCACGATATCGTTACATGTCACATTTTTGCGACCAAAGAAAAGGGTAGGTGGTTACAGGGGCCGTTACAGAGGAAATTATTGAGCGATGGGTATATCGAACGTCATAATTGGTTGACAGGCAGACAGAGTCTATAGTGGCCGCACTAGACAAGCACGTGGCACCAAGGTGCAATGAAAGCAGACGAAGACCAAGAGTCGAAAAGATAAACGTTTCGAAAGCCAAGACAATGAAGAGGCACGAGAAATGAAATGAAGGGCCAAAAAAGGGAAACAGAGAGTCACGCCAGAGAGTTTAAAAGGGGAAGCAAAGGTATGCACAAGGGGTCAAAAAATTGCTAAGATAGTGTTGTAGACGTGAAGGCAAGAGGGCCATTCTGGACCTGTTTGGGTTGTTTTCTTCCAGAGTTGGAAATGATGTAATATAAAAAAAAAAAAACTATCTTTCAAAATAAAGGAGTTTATTTGGCAGATTGCTGCCATTTTTGTAAATATTTTCCAAGTTGTTGAATGAGAATTAAGAATTGGGTTTTGAGAGATTTTGGCTCCCCATAAAGTGGTATCAGAGCGGGAGTTCCTGAGTGTGTGAGCAGATGGCCGAAAGTGAGGCAGTTTGCACCAAGATCTGTGGAAGAGTGTAGGGTTCCTGAGTGTGTGAGCAGATCATCGAAAGTGAGGCAGTTTGCACCAAGATCTATGGAATGGTTGTGAGAAGAGAGTGAGGAAGAATGCCTCCATGAAGAAACCGTGGTGGTGGGAGAAATGTGGTACCTGAAGAAGATTTTAGAGCTTTGCAGATGCAAGTGCAAGCCCTGTAAGAGGAGTTACGAAGAGAGGTTGAGCCAGGGAGAGAATACCGTAGTGAAGATGAAGCTTGGGAGGTTGATAATCCATAAGAAGAAGAAGAAGCAATGGATCATGTAGAAGCTAGATTATTTAAGGCCATATCTCAGATCAAGAAGAAGCCAAAGTTTGATATCTCCACGTATTCTAGGAATCTCAATCCAGCGGAGTTGATTGATTGGATCAATGATTTGGAAGAATATTTTGAGTATGAGGAGGTTGTAGATCTAGATCGGATCAAATTGGGAAAAACAAATTTGAAAGGCCATGCTAGCATATGGTGGAAATAAATACAACTAGAAAGAAATAGGAGAGGAAAGGAAAAGATAACCAGATGAGATCGAATGGTAGAGAAGTTGAAGAGGCAGTTTATTCTTGTAGATTACGAATTGGATCTGTTGAGAAAAATGTAGAGCCTGAGATAGTCAAGCAAATCTGTCCAGGAATATACAAAGGAGTTTTACCATATCTCAATCAGAACTGGCCATTCAGAGGTTAACAAGGAGAGGGTAGCTCATTACATCAATAGATTGAGAACTAGTATTTAGGAAGAGTTGAGTCTAGTTAGGATAAGTACCATTGAGGATGCTTACCAGTTTGCTCTAAAAGTTGAAGAGAAGCTGAACAGAAGGTTTGAGGGTAAGCAGAAAGGAAGAGGTCATGGAGAAAGAACTAGTGGAAGAATAGATGGAGGACGAGATGAGAAGAAAGAAGAAGCTAGCAGCAATCAGGATCAGAAGGGAGATAATGATTACAGATCTTGTAATCAGAACAATGGTTACCAAAGAGGAAGAGGTAGATATGGAAGAGGAGGATTTTGTGGAACCTGTTTCCATTATGGGGAAGAGGGACATCGGGCATATGAGTGTCCTCAATACCTAGAGAGGATGAATAGGAGACTTGAGGGTCATGTCAGAGTTTTTGTAGCAGATGAAGGTGCTGAATCAAAACATTCTGAGGAGGCAGAGAGAGGAGAAGTTATGGTCACAAGAAGAATCTTGTTGAATGAGGAGGAAGGACCAGACCAGAGGAGGAGCCTATTTTGCACAAGGTGCAAATGTTTAGGTAAGGTTTGTAATGTTATTATAGATAATGTTAGTATTGATAACTTGGTCTCTGAAGAAATGGTTACTAAGTTACATCTAGAGAGGAGGAGACACCCACATCCATACCGGATTGCGTGGTTGTAGAAGGACCATAGGGCATTGGTTAGTGAATAGTCCTTAGTCAAGTTCAATATTGGGAGATACCAGGATGAGGTCCTGTGTGATGTTTTGCCTATGGATGCTTGCCATGTGTTGTTGGGGAGGCCATGGCAATTTGACAGATGTGCGATGTATGATGGGCATGCAAATACTTACTCTTTGATGAAAGGTGGAGTGCACCACAAGTTGAAGCCATTGAAGGAGATGGATGAAAATATTTTGCTGACAACAATGAGAATGGAAGTTATGGAGTTTGAAGAACTTAAGGGTTTGTACCCTGTAGACCCAGATTTTGCTGAAGCTTGGAGAGCTTGTACAACCCCAATTAAAAATAAGGTGACAGAATAGTACAGAAGTGAAGGTCACTTCTCAATCCACCCTGGTTGTCTAATGCAGGAGCATCCAACGAAAGGCAAAATATCACAAAGTAGAAAAAGTGTCGCAATATCGCGACATGTTGGAAAAGAAGAAAAAGTGTTGCGATATCACGACATATCGCATTTTCGTGACGTAAAGATGAGAGAAGTTGAGAGAGATAAAAGTGTCATGATATCGTGACATGTCACATTTTTGTGACCAGAAGACGAGAGAAGGCTAGAGAAAGAAAAGTGTCGCGATATCGTGACATGTCACATTTTCACGACTAGAAGACGAGAGAAGGCACAAGAGAGAAAAGTGTCACAATATTGCGATATGTCACATTTTTGTGACCAGAAGACAAGAGAAGGTGCAAGAGAGGAAAGTGTCACGATACCACAACATGTCGCATTTTCATGACCAGAAGATGAGAGGAGGCGCAAGAGAGAAAAGTGTCACGATATCGTGACATGTCACATTTTTGTGACCAAAGGACGAGAGAAGGCACAAAGGAGAAAAAGTGTCACGATATCGTGACATGTCACATTTTCACGACCAAAGGACGGGAGAAGATGCAGAGAAAAAATTTTGCGATATCATGACATGTCGCATTTTTGCGACCAAAGGACGAGAGAAGGCGCGAGGGAGAAAAGTGTCGCGATATCGTGACATGTATTTTCGCGACCAAAAGATGAGAGAAGGCACAAGAGAGAAAAGTTTCATGATATCATGACTAAAAGAGAAGAGGAAGAGCAAGAGGGAAAAAGGTGTCACGATATCGTGACATGTCTCATTATCGCGACTACAAGAGAAGAGAGAGGAAGAAGAAAAAAGTGTCGCGATATCGTGACATATTGGCAAAGAAGAAAAGGTGTCGTGATATCATGACATGTCGCATTTTCATGACCAAAGAAAAGGGCAGGCGGTTACAGGGGCTGTTACAGAGGAAATTATAAAGCGGTGGGTATACCAAACGTCATCATTGGTTGACAAGCGGACAGAGTCTACAGTGGCTACACTAGACAAGCACGTGGCACCAAGGTGCAATGAAAGTAGACGAAGACCAAGAGTCAAAAAGATAAACGTTTCAAAAGCCAAGACAACGAAGAGGCATGAGAAATGAAACAAAGGGCTAGAAAAGGGAAACGGAGAGTCACGCTAGAGAGTTTAAAAGGGGAAGCAAAGGTATGCACAAGGGGTCAAAAAACTGCTGAGAAAACATTGTAGACAGGAAGGCAAGAGGGCCATTCTAGACCTGTTTGGGTTTTTTTCTTCCAGAGTTGGAAATGATGTAATATAGAAAAAAAACTATCTTTCAGAATAAAGGAGTTTATTTGGCAAATTGCTACCATTTTTGTAAATCTTTTCCAAGTTGTTGAATGAGAATTGAGAATTGAGTTTTGAGCGATTTTGGCTCCCCATCAAATATGGATATCTCATTGAAATACTTTATATTTGAATATTGAAGGAAAGGTCTCATTGATAAGACTAGAGAAGCTATAGAAATTTGAAGACCCTAGAGAAGAGGTCTCAATGAATGAGAAAAGTAAGAAAGCCTTATTACAAAATTCAAATAAGGTCATTGAAGGAGTTTCTAGGAGAACTCATTGAATAAATTTAGTATCAAGAAGGAGTTCCTGATAAAGGAGTTTTTGGGGCAATTATTGCCATCTGATAACAATACCAAAAGGTGAATAATTTGGCAAGGAGTTTGCCAAATTTTAGAGGAGAATAGTAAAGACCTAAATATAGTTAGAATCTTGAGAAGAAGGTCATTTTATAGACCAAGGTTGAAGTTAAAATTTGATAAGGAGGTTTGAAGAAGAAAGGAGTTAGAAAAGCCATCAAATATGAGATATTTGGGGATTGATATTGAAGGCTTGAAAGTTATTTTGAAGAAAGGAGTTTGCTGATTTTACAACAAAAAATTAGAAGTCTCTAGGAGACAGAGTATCCTAAAGGAGAGTTAAAGCCACCAAACTACACTTTTGGGCAACAATTTATATGGTTTCAATGTTACAAATTGGTGGTATAAATATCTATTTTGGACAACAAGGAAGAGCTACGATTTCATCTAGTATAGGGTAACATTTAGGTGAATCTAATCACCAATATTTCCATCATCTACACAGCTCATTAAGGTAAGATAATTTGGTGCAAAAGGTTCATTATTAAATTTTATTAAGCACCATATTACAGTTTAAAATTTGCAAGGATAAGGTTACATATTAAAGTATTCAAGGGAGTGTAGAAGATAGTTTCTTATAAGGTTAAAACCTACACATAAAAAATAAGAGTTAGATATATTTCAAGAAAAATAAGAATATATTCCTATTATCTATTAGAAGCAAAGAATACATTACTCTTAAGTGAAGGTTGCATTGATTAAGAGTTCATTAAAAGTAGCAATAAGGAGAAATTACTATTGCATCATACTAGTTATTAAAGGTGCATTAATTATTTAAGTTAAGATGGAAAATTTGTGCAAAGTTAAGCCATCAAAAAGGGAATATTAGTTTCATGATCAAAGGCTTGGATTTATTATTGCAAAGTTAACCAAGCAAAGGAATTTTAGAAGAGAGTTGTCTAGTAAGGAAGGCAACGACAAATCACCATTTGCCATCAAGTAGTAGAGCAAGAAGCCACCTCACCAAGGAAGAGAGAATGCTTGAAAAAAAGGATATTTAAATATCTCAAAGTATAGTTGCAAGTTAAGGTATTTTTCTAACTATTGTAAAGCTATTTGCATCACATTATTGCACCATATTTCTCTTGTCCTACATAGAAAAATGAGGACAAAAGCTAGAGTGTCTTAAGAAACTATAATAACAAGCTTATGTCATCTACAAAGTGACCATATCATCAAGTTAAAGGAGTAAAGAAAGATATTTAATTAAGGGCTTAATAGTCGAGTTTCAAGGTGTCTAAAGACTCTAAATCTAGTGTAGGGTTATGCATAAGGGGTCAGCCCCAAAATGTATTTATAAAAAATTGGCGAATTAGTTTCAAAATCTAGGTGAATAGTATCCAAACACATGTAGAAGGTTCACTATTATTAGGGGTAATGTTGGAAATTTAAACTTAAAATGGTTAAATTATTATAAAATTGGGATGAATTGACCCCAAAAAAATTTACACCCAGAATATTTTGGCTAATGGGCCCTGGTCAAGTGTCCCAAATATTAGCCAATTCCAAATTTTGAAAATCCTAATTTTAGCCAATTTGGTGATAAATAGCCACTATGCATTACCTTGACCTAGTGCCATTGGAATCATGAAAAGGGTGCTTACAAGAATTATAAGAGAAGTAACCTACAAAATCAAAGAACCTATGTAAGGTAGCATTACATCCATTTCACGTCCAACATAAAGCAATAATAATAGCACACATGATAACGAAGTGTAAGTTACAAGAGTACAACATACAATATCAAGAATCAAACAAAGTGTGCATTACCCAAGCAATATCTTGGAAGAACCACCAACTAAGAGGATATCTTGAAGCACTCTAGAACTACTATCATTGGAGTAGAATCGTTAGCTAAGAGGGTAGCATTGGAGCATCTTGGAACCACCATTACTAGAGCCAACTTTATGGGAGAATAACATCACCATTTTCTATATAAATAACATTGAATGGCAAGCCAAACAACTTGTAATTGTTGGCAAGAAGTTTTTAGAGATAGAAGATGTTGAACGTGGAGTTACATACATAGGAAAGGAGCGTCACTTTCCACCTCAAGATAAGACATCTTGTGCCACTTGGCACAAAAAAATAAGGTGCCTAATGTCATGAACCTCCCTAGATGACTTTATGGTACAATAAAACAATGTATTGACCTATTATGTGGTGATACCTAGTTTGAAAAATTGAACAATCTATATGATTTTTAGTTGATTTATAATGGCATGTTATAGCTAAACTTATTGCTAAGTGTGCAGGATTAGGTACACTTGTAGGTGGACAGGCAGAGTCACCCACCAGAAATGAGGGTACCAAAGATTAGGGGAAATTATGATTAAGGTACTCAAAGGTAGCATGGATAGATCTTCATATAGACATGCATTGATGGAAGGGATAATCATTGATGGCTGATCACCTTGAGCTTTAGTTGATAGCCTAGTAGCTATCGTAAAATATCTAGCTAATATAGGTGATTGGGTTGATGGAAATATTCCCTCTTTTTTGTTGTATAAATGTGTTTGCTCTCTATTGCATCATGGCTTGGGTATTTTAATGTTGAGTTTTCTCTATGAGAACACTTGCAAAATGTATATAGATGCATAAGGTAAACTGTCATGTTGAAGTAAAAGTAGAGCATCATCCTTATGAAAGAAAGCAAATTAAAATTTTATGCTAAATGAATATTCCTTTAAACTAATTAATAAAGTTTAAGTAAATAATGTCTCACTCATTGGAGCTCATTAGTAAACTTCATTTATAATTAATAAATGATTTTTCATTTAAATTAATTAAAAGTGTTCATTTTAATGATAATAGAGAATTCATTAAAAATCTTTAATTAATTGAAATAAATGAAAGAGAATTCATTTTAGAAAATATATAGATATATAATAGATATATTTTATTTAAAAAGTAATAGTGAAATTGTGTGAATAAAGAAAATATATTTTAAGGTTTATAAATATCATGAGAATGATATTTTAAATTTAAAAGAGCCATTCTTCAAAAAATAAAACGTAATGATCCCTTTCCTATATAGTGAAACCTATGAGATAGCCTACGATGCTACTAATTTTCCAAAGGTGGAAAATATGGGAAGAACACATAGAGGATAGGGGATGGGCATTGAAGAAAGGAGGCTCAAGACGGGGGCTCGGGGTTCGAGAGCACGGCGGACGAGCCACATGGGTGGACGAGAATGTAAGGAGAAGTAAAAGGAAAATAAGAGGATAAAAGGGAAGGGGGAGGAGGAAGAGAAGATAAACGGAGGCGAGAAGCATGGAGAAAGAAGAGAATGCACCAGAAGAGAGAAGGGAGGCAACAAACTTTACCAGACTTCCATCTTCATGAAATCTTAAAGGTTGGGTTGCTTTAAGCTCTAACTCTGGTTTTAAATTGCATAGCATCATTGAGTGCTCTATTTTTAGTTAAAACTACCATGTGCATCGTTGAGAGCTCTATGTTTAGTTGAAACCACCTTGTGCTAGTTGAAGAGCTCTATGTTTAGTTGAAAACACCTTGTGTTGGTTGAAGAGCTTTGTGTGTTTAGTTAAAACCACCTTGTGCTGGTTGAAGAGCTCTGTGTTTTTAGTAAAAAACACATTTTTCTGGTTGAAGAGCTCAGTGTTTAGTTGAAACTACCATGTGCCAGATGAAGCAATGTGTGTTTAGTTAAAACCACCTTGTGCTGGTTGAAGAGCTATGTATTTAGTTAAGACTACCATGTGCCATATGAAGTGCTATGTTTTTAGTTAAAACCACCTTGTGCTGGTTGAAGAGCTTTGTGTTTAGTTAAAACTGCAATGCACCAGATGAAGCACTGTGTGTTTAGTTAAAACCACCTTGTGTTGGTTGAAGAGCTCTATGTTTAGTTAAAATTTCCATGTGCCATATGAAGCACTATGTTTTTAGTTAAAACCACCTTGTGCTGGTTGAATATCTCTATTTTTAGTTAAATCTACCATGTGCTATATGAAGTGTTGTGTGTTTAGTTAAAACCACATTACACTGGTTGAAGCGTCATGTTTTAGTTAAAAATTACCATGTGCATCGTTGAGTGCTCTATGTTTAATTGAAACCACTATTGAGCAAGGTGCAGGAACAGTATTGTCATTGTTGTCAACACAGTCAGACAGATCGGTTGATGCAATGGACAGGAGTTCAGTGATGCAGTGGACAGGAGTTCAAAGGTTACTCAGAGTATGTACAGTGGTTTTCCAAAAGATAGAAGTGGCCCATATACTAAAAATAAAAAGAAAATCACAAGGAAGAAAACTATCGCGATATCGCGACATGTTGAGAAGAAAGAAAAACTGTCGCGATTTCGCGACATGTTCGAAGAGAAAGAAGCAAGAAAACTGTCGCGATTTCGTGACATGTTCGGAGAGAAAGCGCAAGCAAGCAAAACTGTCACGATTTCGCGACATGTTCGGAGAGAAAGCGCAAGCAAGAAAAACTGTCGTGATTTCACGACATGTTCGGAGAGAAAGCGCAAGCAAGCAAAACTGTCGTGATTTCGTGACATGTTCGGAGAGAAAGCGCAAGCAAGCAAAACTATCACGATTTCGTGACATGTTGGAAGAGAGAAAGGCAAGTAGAAAAAGTGTCACGATTTCGTGACATATTGCAAGAAAGGTTGTACAGACAAAAAAGTGTCACGATTTCACGACATATTGCAAGGAAGGTTGTACGGACGAAAAAGTGTCACGATTTCGTGACATATTGCAAGGAAGGTTGTACGGACGAAAAAGTGTCACGATTTCGCGACATATTGCAAGGAAGGTTGTACGGACGAAAAAGTGTCACGATTTCGCGACATATTGCAAGGAAGGTTGTACGAACGAAAAAGTGTCACGATTTCGTGACATATGGCAAGGAAGTTTGTACGGACAAAAAAGTGTCGTGATTTCGCGACATGTTGCAGGAGAGAGAGTCCGAAAGAAAAAGTGTCACGATTTCGCGACATAATGTAGGAGAGAGAGTCCGAAAGAAAAAGTGTCACGATTTCGCGACATGTTGCAGGAGAGAGAGTCCAGGAGAAAAAGTGTCGCGATATCGCGACATGTCGGGTTTTCGCGACCCAAAGGCAAGAGAGAGAGTCAAGGAGAAAAAGTGTCACGATATCGCGACATGTCGGGTTTTCGTGACCCGAAGGCAAGAAAAAGCGCTAAGGAGGAAAAGTGTCGCGATATCGCGACATGTCACGTTTTCATGACCCGAAGGCAAGAAAAAGCGCCAAGGAGAAAAAGTGTCGCGATATCGTGACATGTCGCGTTTTCGCGACCCGAAGGCAAGAGAAAGCGCTAAGGAGGAAAAGTGTCGCGATATCGCGACATGTCCATTTTCGCGACCCGAAGGCAAGAGAAAGCGCTAAGGAGAAAAAGTGTCGCGATATCGCGACATGTCGCATTTTCGCGACTAAAGGAGGAGAGAGAAAGTAAGAAGGTAGAAGTGTCATGATTTCACGACAAAAGTAAAGAAGGAGAGTACGAAGGCGAAAGTGTCGCGATATCGCGACATGTTATGTTTTCGCGGGTGCAAGCCAAGAAAAGTAGCAAGGAGGCGAAAGTGTCGCGATATCGCTACATGTTGTATTTTCGCGGGCCAAAGCTAAGAGAAAGCATACGGACAAAAAAGTGTCACGATATCGCTACATGTTGTATTCTCGCGGGCCAAAGCTAAGAGAAAGCGTACGGACAAAAAGGTGTCGCGATATCGTGACATGTGTTTTCGTGGCAACAACAACAGAAGAGTTACAGGGGCAGTTGAAGCCGACGAAGACCGATGTAAGCCGACGAAGATTAGGGTTTGCAGTCGACGAAGATTAGGGCTTGCAACTGACTAAGATTAGGGTTTTCATCATGAAAATGTTGTTATAAAAGTAGGGCTATTTGGAGAATTGATGAAGTGTTGCATATGTCATCGAATACGAGTCAAAGTGTGAAATGCGGTCGTAAGAGCGTAGAAAGCGTAGAAGCGGCGAGATGATGGTGAAGTGCGCAAAGTGAGCGAAGTTCGGTCGTAGTGCACAGAGAGCAAGTCGTGTCGAATCGTGCTAAGTGTGAAACTTGCAAAGAAAGTAGAGTGCGCAAAAGGGAGAAGACGATCGTGAAGTTCGACTGTGACGAAGCAGAGTGTGTGAAGTGATTGCATAGAGAGAGCAGAGTGCGTAGAGAATGCAAAGGTGAAGTAGACCAGTCAGGGTCTTGTAAAAGCGAAGGTATTTTTTGTTAAACTTCTTGATTCAAATTGAAGTCCAGGTTACAGCTTGGCATCAGGGGTTGGTGCTCCTTTCTATTGGTGCAGATAAATAAGGGGTTGGTGCTCCTTCCAGTTGGTGCTGGTAAATCAGGGGTTGGTGCTCCTTTCTATTGGTGCAGATAAATTAGGGGTTGGTGCTCCTTCCAGTGGATGCTGGTAAATTGTTTGTAAAGTTGTTTCTTTGCAAAGGCTGGATTTGGATGGTAGTCCAAGCAGTCATTCTTGAGGAGTAGCCAAATTGGTGAACCTCATTAAAACTTGTGTTGTGTGATGTTCTCTTGTGATACTTGCTTTATCTGGTTTTAAGGTTTCATTATTTCAGTTTTAAGAGCTATAATTTCAAGTTTAAAGAACTACACTGATTCACCCCCCTCTTAGTGCCATTGTAAGACTAACAATTGGTATCAGATCCAAGTTCCCTTCGAAGGCTAAATCAGTCAGGGTTGATCTTGGATTAGTATGCAATGGGTAAGAAGAATAGATCCTCCTCCAAAAGGGCATCTCAATCAGTTTCAGTTCCTGTGGAAGAGAAAATTGAACCAGAAAAGGTTGAAGACTTCTCATCAAACCAAGCTCCTTTGTTTGATGGAACAAATTACGTGATCTGGAGAATCAGGATGAAAGTATATCTTTGTGCTTTGGGATACTACATCTGGGATTCAGTAAACAGTGAATACACAATACCCATCACTCCTCCAATCGATACTGCCGATAAGAATCTGTTTGAGAATGACTCAAAAGCAAAGAAAGCTATCAGGAGCGGATTAGTAGACAGTGAACTAGTAAAGATCATGAGTTGTAAAATGACAAAAGAAATGTGGGACAAACTGAGGAGTATTCATGAAGGAGACGATGAGATCAAGGAGGCCAAGTTACAAACTCATCAAGCTCAGTTCGAAGCTTTAAAGTTAAATGACGATGAGAACATAGAGGATGATTCTAAAAAGGAAACAGGTGGAGGTCTTCTCATAACACTCGAAGAAGAAATAGAAGAAGAACAAAAATGTGATAAAGAAGAAATTGATGCAGAAATAAATTTGAAAGAGGAACTAATTGTAGCTCTGGATGAATTGAAGATAGAAAGAAAAAGGAATAAGGAAATCTCAAGAAAGCTTGAGGATGCAAATGAAATAATAACCAATTTGAAAGTACAGGTAGAAGAATTCAAAAGGATTGAAGAAACTCTCAGGTCACAGATCAATGAGAAAGAGATTGGTTGTTGCAAACAAGAGGAAGAGATTGTTTTATTGAAGAAACAACTAGAAGAGGCCAACACAAATCTCAAATTCGAGAAGAGCACAGAGTTGCTAGATAAAATGATAAGCCAACAAAGAAGCTCCACGGATAAGCGTGGTCTTGGATATGAAGCTGAACAACCTTCATCTTCCATCTCTGCAGAGAAGAAGAAGTTCATTGTTGAAGGATCGAAGCAAGAAAAGTTTGAAGTTGAATCTTCAAAAGGAAGAAAATATCAAAGGAGATCTACAACAAAGCAACCACAACAAAAGAGGTTCTATCACTCTCACTTTTTTCATAATAATACTTTTAATGGCTATTGTTTCAGATGCAACCAGTATGGTCACAAGGCAATTTATTGTGGATTGAATAATAAATCAAAGAGTTATGCTGGTAGAAATACTTCTACGTTTTTGAGTGAACAAAATGTACAATGTTTTCAATGCAATGGTCATGGGCACATAGCAAGGTTTTGTCCAAGCAGTTTTGTATCAAATCTAAGGCAAAACAGTAGATTTCATCAGACGCAAAGAATGCAACACAGATAGGGAATAAATCAGGTACATAAAAAGGAAAATAATCATTCATCAAGGATGCACAAGAGACAACCACACAAGAGAAATGTTTGAGTTCACGAAAAGGTGCAAAACAGGGATGTAGTTGAAAAATCCAAGCCCGAGTTCAAGAAAGTTTGGAGAAAGATAGAAGAAAGGAAATCGTGTCTCCTTGGATTGAAGGAGACTACTCCGCTATTGCACTAAGCAACTCCAGGTAGCACATTCTTAGGGGGAGCAATCTTGAAGTTTCATTTTAATGCTCCTATGTATTTGTTTGATTACCTGAGGATGAAAGGCAAGTAGTCAGGGAAGTTGTTGTATAGTTGTCAAAGTGTGTTTTCAGTTCATATAGTTTGTGGAAGTGCCGTGAAGGGTGGTGATTAAATTGAGAGTTGTCTTTATTGGTAGTATTGCTATATGTCATTGTTGTACTGGTGATGGTTCTTATTGCCACTGTCCAAAGTTAAGGATTATAGCAGTTCAGATAATTTGGTTAGTAAAAGAATGTTGCTCTAGCCGCATCTATGTGTTTCGATAAAAGCAGTATGTATTTGAACTACACATTGACGTGAAGATTGTTAGATCTATTATGATGCTACGGTGAAAAATATTGAATTCTGATCATTGATTCATGTTTAGCTCATCAAGATGAGCAACTTTGCTTTGTGAATCTTACCTATCCGAGGTCTAGAAGTATGAGTGTGAGTAAGGTGCACCATAGTTGGTCGTGAAGTGTTTAACAAAATATTGTCTCCTGATTCGAACAGTTGAAAGTAAGGTGTGACCAGCGGTGACTGTAGAAAACATAGACCAAGTTGAAAATGTAAAAAGGGATTTGGTTGGTGTTGTGATACAGTGTTTGATGCTTGCACAGAGTTGGCAGTAAAATTGCAGTGTCGGTACAATGTTGGACAAAAGTTGGTACAAGTGTGAGTCACTTGTCAATTTTGTTGACAAATGTGAAATCAGCTTTTTTGAATTGGAAGCTTACTGTTCCTGATAGCCACCAGACCAGATATTGTGTAGGAAGTATGCATGGTAGCATGATTTCAAGCTAATCCCAAGGAGACTCATGTGACAGCATTATGGTGGTTGATTTCTGAAACATCATTGAAGGGAAAATGACTGTTTGTGGTTTCCTTTTTCGAAAGTGGTTGGTTGAATGCATCAAGGTTTTCTGAATTGAGAGTTGTGTTTAAACCTTGTGTTATAAGCATAGTGGTTGAAGCCCATTGGTTATGAAAGAACTTGAGTTAGAAAAGAACATGAGTATCATTGTTATGTGATATTTGTGGTTGAGCATTGTTGGAATTATTTGAGTTGGTTGATACATACTTGGACTAGGGTTGTATGAGAGAGAGTTGTCCCTTGTGATGATTGGTTGAGTTGATTTGATTGAGCCTAGTCAAGTTATGTGTGAAGTGATTTTTAAAGTTCTATGAAGTGGATTTGATTTGAGATCGCCATTCATTATTGAGTTCATTTTGAGTACTACTTGAGCATGATTGATTGAGCCTTTGAGAAGGCCCTTGGGAAATATTTGAGGACAATGCTGGGACAGATTTCTAGAGCAGAGTTGGGCAAGTTCTTGGTGAGATTGCTAGAGAAGATTCGGACAAGTTCTTAGTGAGCTTGGTGGAGCAGATTTGGACAGGTTCTTAGTGAGCCTATTGACTGAGCTTTGGAGGTGACAGAGTATAGAGGACAGAGTCTCAATGGATAGAAATCTAGCAGCCAACACAGTTGAAGATAGATCTGAGTGAGGATTCTTTAAGTGAAGAAGAGGTCCACCAGTCAGTATAGCAGAGAGACAGAGTCTTCTATAATATCACAAGGGTACTATGGAGTATGGGTTATGGTATCCTAAAGATGCAAATTGGGCAGGATGTGTAGATGACAGAAAGAGTACCAGTGGAGGTGCATTCTATCTTGGAGACAGATTGGTCACGTAGAACAGTAAGAAACAAGAGTCAGTTTCCTTATCCACAGTAGAGGCAGAATATTTTGTAGCGACAACATGTTGTACATAGGAGAAAGTTGCAGAAAGTGATGTTAAGTTGGATTTGTATTCCAACAACAGATTGTGGAGTGGTCACGTTTCCCAAAAATTGACTAGCTATCGGGATCACATTCTTAGGGGGAGCATTTGTGTATTTGTTTATCTTTTTGCTCATGTTTGTAATTTTTGCTAACTGTAATAATTTGTGCCTGAGAATGTTGTGCATAGACTCAGGGGGAGTCTACAGTAGCCCTTTGGTATTATTGTCAAAGGGGGAGAAGAATTACAGGAAATTGCAGTGTGTTGCCAACAATTCCAAAGGGGGAGATTGTTGAGCAAGGTGCAAGAAGAGGATTGTCATTGTTGTCAACACAGTCAGATAGATCGGTTGATGCAGTGGATAGGAGTTCAAAAGCTAGTGATGTAGTGGATAGGAGTTCAGAGGTTACTCAGAGTATGTACGAGTGATTTTCCAAGAAGACCGAAGTGGCCCATATACAAAAGATCAAAAGAAAATCACAAGGAAGAAAACTGTCGCGATATCGCGACATGTTGAGCGAGAAAGAAAAACTGTCATGATATCGCGACATGTTGAGCAAGAAAGAAAAACTGTCACGATATCGCGACATGTTGGCAAGAAAGAAAAACTGTCGCGATATCGCGACATGTTGAGAAGAAAGAAAAACTATCACGATTTCGTGACATGTTCGGAGAGAAAGCGCAAGCAAGCAAAACTGTCGTGATTTCATGACATGTTCGGAGAGAAAGCGCAAGCAAGCAAAACTATCATGATTTCGTGACATGTTCAAAGAGAAAGTGCAAGCAAGCAAAACTGTCATGATTTCATGACATGTTGGAAGAGAGAAAGGCAAGTAGAAAAAGTGTCGTGATTTCGTGACATATTGCAAGGAAGGTTGTACGGACAAAAAAGTGTCACGATTTTGTGACATATTGCAAGGAAGGTTGTACGAACGAAAAAGTGTCACGATTTCGCGACATATTGCAAGGAAGGTTGTATAGATGAAAAAGTGTCACGATTTCGTGACATATTGCAAGGAAGGTTGTACAGACGAAAAAGTGTCACGATTTCATGACATATGGCAAGGAAGTTTGTACGGACAAAAAAGTGTCGTGATTTCGTGACATGTTGCAGGAGAGAGAGTCCGAAAGAAAAAGTAATGCAGGAGAGAGAGTCTAAAAGAAAAAGTGTCACGATTTCATGGCATGTTGTAGGAGAGAGAGTCAAGGAGAAAAAGTGTCGTGATATCGTGACATGTCGAGTTTTCGCGACCCGAAGGCAAGAGAGAGAGTCAAGGAGAAAAAGTGTCGCGATATCGCGACATGTCGGATTTTCGCGACCCGAAGGCAAGAAAAAGCGCTAAGGAGGAAAAGTGTCACGATATCACGACATGTCATGTTTTCGCGACTCGAAGGAAAGAAAAAGTGCCAAGGAGAAAAAGTGTCACGATATCATGACATGTCGTATTTTCATGACCCGAAGGCAAGAGAAAGCGCTAAGGAGGAAAAGTGTCGTGATATCGTGACATGTCACGTTTTCATGACCCGAAGGCAAGAGAAAGCGCTAAGGAGAAAAAGTGTCGCGATATCATGACATGTCACATTTTCACGACCCAAAGGCAAGAGAAAGCGCTAAGGAGAAAAAGTGTCGCGATATCGCGACATGTCGCATTTTCGCGACTAAAGGAGAGAGAAAGTAAGAAGGCAGAAGTGTCGCGATTTCATGACAAAAGTAAAGAAGGAGAGTACGAAGGCGAAAGTGTCGCGATATCGCGACATGTTATGTTTTCGCGGGTGCAAGCCAAGAAAAGTAGCAAGGAGGCGAAAGTGTCGCGATATCGCTACATGTATTTTCACGAGCCAAAGCTAAGAGAAAGCATACGGATGAAAAAGTGTCGCGATATCGCTACATGTTGTATTCTCACGGGCCAAAGCTAAGAGAAAGCGTACGGACAAAAAAGTGTCGCGATATCGTGACATGTTGTGTTTTCGCGGCAACAGCAACAGAAGAGTTACAGGGGCAGTTGAAGCCGACGAAGACCGATGTAAGCCGACGAAGATTAGGGTTTGCAGCCAACGAATATTAGGGCTTGCAGCCAGACTGAGATTAGGGTTTTCATCATGAAAATGTTGTTATAAAAGCAGGGCTATTTGGAGAATTGATGAAGTGTTGCATATGTCATCGAATACGAGTCGAAGTGTGAAATGCGGTCGTAAGAGCGTAGAAAGCGCAGAAGCGGCGAGATGATGGCGAAGTGCGCAAAGTGAGCGAAGTTCGGTCGTAGTGCGTAGAGAGCAAGTCATGTCGAATCGTGCTAAGTGTGAAACTTGCAAAGAAAGCAGAGTGTGCAAAAGGGAGAAGACGATCGTGAAGTTCGACTGTGACGAAGCAGAGTGTGCGAAGTGATTGCGCAGAGAGAGCAAAGTGCACAGAGAATGCAAAGGTGAAGTAGACCAGTCAGGGTCTTGTAAAAGCGAAGGTATTTTTTGTTAAACTTCTTGATTCAAATTGAAGTCCAGGTTACAGCTTGGCATCAGGGGTTGGTGCTCCTTTCTGTTGGTGCAGATAAATAAGGGGTTGGTGCTCCTTCTAGTTGGTGCTAGTAAATCAGGGGTTGGTGCTCCTTTCTGTTGGTGCAGATAAATCAGGGGTTGGTGCTCCTTCTAGTGGATGTTGGTAAATTGTTTGTAAAGTTGTTTCTTTGCAAAGGCTGGATTTGGATGGTAGTCCAAGCAGTCATTCTTGAGGAGTAGCCAAATTGGTGAACCTCGTTAAAACTTGTGTTGTGTGATGTTCTCTTGTGATACTTGCTTTATCTGGTTTTAAGGTTTCATTATTTCAGTTTTAAGAGCTGTAATTTCAAGTTTAAAGAACTACACTGATTCACCCCCCCTCTCAGTGCCATTGTAAGACTAACAACCACCTTATGTTGGTTGAAGCACTGTGTTTTAGTTGAAAACTACCATGTGCATCATTGAGCACTCTATGTTTATTGAAACTGCCTTGTGCTAGTGAGTGCATTGTTTTATAAAGGAAACCACCATAAGTTTTAGTGAGTGCAGGTTTAGGAAGAAACTAGTTAGCATTTTAGTGAGAGCATTCCTGGTTCTAGTGCTTAGATGCTAGGTTTGTCGTGGTTGCTCAACATCCACCTTGGAAGGCATTGGATGCTAGTTGTAGTCCTTGCATTAGGGAAGGTGTTGTGTGGCTTGTTTTAATTAAAAGAGCCTTTGTTTTATGAGAAACGTATTTAAGGTTTTTAATCAGAAATAACCTTAGTTTATATAAAATATAATGAAGGTTTTAATTAAAAGGAACCTTTGATTTATATGAGATATATTTTAGGTTTTTAATTAAAAGGAACCTTTTATTTATATGATATTTATTTAAGGTTTTTAATTAAAAGGAACCTTTGATTTATATGATATTTACTTAAGATCTTTAATTAAAAGGAACCTTTTTTTGGATGAAAAAAGCCATTATATTAATAAAATAATGTTTAATAATACAAAAAAGGGTGGGTGGGATTAGCACACCCCGTAAACCAATACATTAACCATTGTGGTTAAGAGTATACAAGAGTTTCAAAAACAGCCCACAAACTACCAATAACAACTGCCAAAACAGTATTAAATAAAATATATATCCATTATGCATTATATGGTTAGAAACTTAATTGAATTTTGTATAGTTGCAATTTGGTAAAGTAAATGAATAGATGCATTTAAAGGTATGCCTATCCTGAACCATGAGTATCCTGATACCCTAATACCCTCAAAGAACTATTGGTAAGCAAGGAGAAGCAAGGAGTTCAATGGAAATAAAGAATAGGCAATTGTATCTTACATTGATTTACTTAAGATCAAATAGACTATAATTGTAGAGAGATATCCCCAATGCATATAATGTGATATTCTTTAGAGTAGGAAGGATTTATCATGTAAGAATTAATGAGATAATTGTTTATTGGATTAGTGAAGGTTCTTTTACTTTATTTCTGTATTTGGTTATGTTATGTAGTAGATTCTCTTTTAGTGTTAAGCTTGTTTTATTCTCTCTATCATTGTTTGATTGCTTTATGATGTTGTAGCATATAGATGTATCATTGTTTGATTGCTTTATGATAGGAATCTAAGTGTAGAGTTCTAGGGTGAACTCAGAGGTGATCTAAGGGAATTAAGAACCCCTTAGGGTGAACATAGGTAACCTAAGGGAATTGAGAACCCCTTAGGGTGAACATAGGATACCTAAGGAAATTGAGACCCCCTTAGGGAGATAAAGGATTAAGTTGTGAAGAGAATTACATTTTATTTAAGATAGTTCATTATGGAGATGAGATAGATAGCTTAATTTGCAACACTCGTAGCATACCTACACATAATGATTTGTGTAGGATATTGGGATGCGTGTATACCTTAGATGGATTGAGGGTGATAGTTCTAGCTCATCAAGAATGATGGGATAGATAGGCTTATCTGTAGTGACATATTATATGCCTACACAGACAAATTTTTGTTAGGGTACTTTGTGAGATGTAACTTCCAAGAAAAATTGGGGGATTGAAACTTTAGGTAAATTATAGTTGGGGTTAGGGGTTCATGAAGGGTTGATGTACCCCTCTCCTTAGTAACAAAAACAAACTTTTCTATTTTTGTATTTTTCTATTTGTATTTTTTTGGGTCGCTACACCTAAAATATTATTTATAATGTCTATGCAGGAAGGAAGAACACAAGATAGAAGTAACACTTATCTTGAAGAATTTAAGACACCACTCAAATGTTGAAGGCACATAATTATTGTATATCATTCAAAGGAAGGGTGTTTAAGATTCACCAACTAATGCTTACCAAGAATGTAACCTCCATTTCCTACCAAAACACCTGAGCAATGTACATGCCACATGGATACAACATCAATAAGGAACAAAGGATATTAAAGCTCCAAAGTTGATAAGAGTGAATAGATTGCAAGAACATCGATTATGCATTAAGAGTGAGGTCATAGTGCATTTAAGAAGGAGAAGAAGACTCATAAGGCACCCATGAGCAATAAATTATCTCGATCATGCATATAAGACTAGAATTACAATGTCAAAGCTTGGATTGAAGAGTCAAATTAGAAACCAATCACCACACACATTTTACATTGCAGGGAAGGTAAATATTTACATGATTTAATATTTTCTTTCCTTAAGTATAAGGAGTTATAAGGTGCTTAATATAAGATTAAAGTTTACTTATTACTACATTGAAGAACTAAGAAAATACCATCCTTAGAGAGTTAGAAGGAAATTAAAGCAAAGGGAGTATATCTTAAAAGATATTACAAATTGCATGAGATTCAACCATTGAAATATTTGCAAATAATTAATTAAAAGGTATAAGTTTTTCAATATTGGAAAATCGAAATACTAGTTTGCAAATATTATTACTTTCTAAATTTCCAAATTAGGGAGTTACAAGAAATACAACATCAAACTTTAGTTTCTTGGAATTTATAAAATTTAACTATTGAGAATTGAAGGATTAAAGAAGCAAAACTTTTAATTGCTTGAAAGTTGGAAATTATATTTTACATTAGTCTCTTACACTAATTTATGAGACATTAATCCAACAGAAAGGTCTTGAAGGAAAAGAACCTTATTAAAATTTGAAGGTGCATCATCATTTATATTTAGATTTCAACTTACTAATTATTAGGGATAACTAAGGCAGAAAAAGGAAAGTTGAACATTAGGGAGACAAAAGGGATTCAACTCAATCTAGGAAAGCTAAGCATACTATCAAGACTCATAGTGTATTCAAACACTTCCAAGATGGAAGGAATTTTATAGAACTTGTAAAATTAGTAAATTCTTATCAAGGTTGAAACTAGGAAGGTATAAGGTAGTCTACAAATATCATCGTGACAACAAACAAATTTATTTTAACTGAATCTCAACTACTTAGAGGTCCAAATTACTCTTCATGAAAAAAATAAGGGTAATTCTGATAGTTGAAAAACTTTGGGATATAGTCAATGTAACAAAAGATAAACCTACTTCAGGTGATAGTGAGATTCAAAAGTTTGAATAAAATGAAGCAAAAACGTTAATGATAATAACTTTTACCATTAAAAAATAAATACAATCCTACATTAGTTCAGTACAAAAATATATAGAAGCATGGAAGATCTTAGCCAAAATATTTGAAGAGAAGAATAAAGATATTATATTAAATATTCAAACTCAATTACATTCTCGGGCAGTGAATAGTGGTAGAAGTATAGAACTATTCCTAAGGAAAGCATTGGATATAAAAGGAAAATTATTAACCTTAGGGGAAAAGGTTGAAGATAAGTTTCGTATTCAAGTAACCCTGAGAGCCCTTCTAGACAACTATAAGCACTTAGTTACATCTTTACAAATCCTAAATAAAGATACATATTTTGATGATTTAGTCAATATTCTTCAAGCATATGAGGTGGAAAATACAATTAAATATGAAATTGCTAATAATGCATTAGTTTTAAAAGATAATCCAGAGGGAAATTTTACCTCATACTCAAAAGGACAAAGACCATGGAATAAAATATATTGTCATGTATGCAGTAGGAAAGGACATAGTACTAATTACTATAGATTGAATCCTAGAAACCAAAATCAATAAAATTAGATAAACTGTGGAATCCAATCATATAGGCCATTCCAACCAAGACAATATAAAATTCAAAATAATCCTCATCGGCAACAATATTAGCGTCCATATCCTTCTCATAATAAATACAATTATCCTCAATTGTAATATCGATAAGGGAAACAAAAAGGGCACTTAGTTCATGAGATCCAAGAAATTCAAGAACTAGAAGAATCTACAAAGTAACATGAATTTAAATCTCTCTCAGCAAATATAGCATTTTATTAAAACTCTAACTACTTGCTTGAACTGGATACAAACAAGGAGCAAAATGAAAAAAATAGAGAAGGAGAGTACAAATTCCTAAACTAGATGAAGATCCATATTGAAGACTAAAGTTTTCAATACTCAAATAATGTAATACTGGGGGATGTTAGAGTATATTATATTATTTGGTACATTTCAATGTACCAACTTGGGTACATTTCTAGATTAAGAGTTTATCTTATATTAAGGTTTAAGTAGTTACTTCATACAATGTGATAAATGCACAAGAGTTAGAATGTGCAATGATGTAAATGTGCATGGAGTCCACATGTATATGAGTCATAGGATAGGTGGATGAAGATTCATGGGTATAGTAATGGTCAAGGAACATATCTTCCTATATAGGTCTTTGAGAGTATGAGATAGTGAGAGTGAGAGGAATGAGGTCAATATAGAGAGTAGTGAGTAGGTAAAATATAGTTCTTCATTAAAACATTTGAAGTGTTCAAGTCATCCATTACATTGCATTATACTATTTTCATGAGATTTTATTAGTGGCATATTACTGAGTTATTACAAAATTTTATCATCTAGTTTTCCTACATATTATACTGCCATTATCATATAGTTATCATAGCTTGCTTATTTTACATCTTATTGTTGCATTTCCTTTAATATAAACACTCAAATCTAACATGAAGGACTTTTTGGTTGCTACATAATTGAAGAAAATATTATTTCTATAGGAGGGCTCAATGGGGACACTTCTAGATCCTCTTTTAGATAGAAAATATTTATTTACAAATTTGTTGAAGGAGAGACTGAAGAAGCACTAAAAGTGCTCTTTATGGTTGTTGGGAAAAGATCAACATCTCAAATAGTTAATGGATGCTTTCCATAGTTGGAACAAAGGCCAAATATTTTCATTGAACATAGTATGGTAGAAGAAATTACCTTATATAGATCCAATCACGATCTAATCTACAAATTCATGAGTATTCATCCTACTCTAAATTTTTTGCATTCATGGATTCAACAAAACTGGGAACCTCTTAGTGAGTATTCTTTATGGTTTATTAGTAATGGATATTTTATTGTTATTTTTTCCTCACTTGCCAACAAAAATAGGATTTTTGAATAGGAAAAGAGGAATCATGGTCTATAAGGATTATTTCTCTAGACCTAGAGAGTGGGCTTTGATTCTGGAATTGAACCCATGGTTGTCCTAGTTTGAATCCATATGTATGCACTTATAAAGGATTTCTAGAATGAGCAAGTATTGGAAATCATCGATAATTTTATTGCACGATATTTGGGTGTTATTAGAGATACAATGGAAGGAAACATACCCATTTATGTTATTATATATGGAAATGGATCTCATCCATTATTTTTTAATAGATATGGAAATCAAACTTGTAGGATTATCTTGGATTCAACAACTAGATTATGAAGTGTTTCCCTTTAGGTGTATAATTTACCATAAATATAGGAATGTGGCTTGGTCATACTCAAACAATATGAACACAAAAATGGAGACTCCTCTAAGAATGTTTAATCTTCCTAATTAGGGTAAGTCATTAGTCACTAAAGAAACAACCAATATTTCTTAGGGTGGATAAGCACATGGATATGGTTTTGAAAAACCCAAAATAAGAAGGCAAAAGAAAAAATATGGTAAAGAGAAAACCTAGCTCAAGCCCTCAAATAGGTATGATATCTTCAAGAAATTAGTGGACTAGAAAGAACAATTCATGGGAGTGGATAGAATAATGAGAAAAATAACAACCATGTTCAAGCCCTTCTTTTAGCTCCTCCTATCCTAGAGTAGGTAATAGAGTGTAGTGAGTTACCTCAATAAGAGACTGTAGGGGTATTGATAGTGCATTACCAAAAGAAGCCAATAAAATGATGACATCATGAGTATGGTAGAAACTAACAAAGAAAATCCAACTCTATGGATAAGCTAGGTGGAGAAGGGATCAAAGAATATCAACACCCAAGAAGTGGGTAGAAAATAAAATAAGGAATTAATAGTAGTTAAAGGAGATAAATTGATCATTAGGGGATTGGTGAGGCCAATAGGCTCATACTGGTCTCAAGGTAACCAATGATTATATAGTCATGGAATATTATGGGTTTAAATAATAGAACCCATTAATTTGTTATTTGAAGACTTTTAGAAAAAAAATGAAATAGTTCTTGGTTATCCAAGAGACAAAAAAATTGCTAGATCTTATGTGTAAAATAGTAAATAAACTTTGGAGGGGTGTTGGTCATATGGAAGTGGTTGCCCAAGAGGCCTCAAGGGGGATAATTACCTTTTGGAATTCTCTTTAATGGATGACAATAGAACATATTGCTTGGAGGGGTGTCCTCATGTTGTATTTTAGGAACAATGTGATAGCTGAGCAAGTTATAATCATAAATTTTTTATGGGGTTCAAAACCTATATGGTCAAATTCATCAATGAAAAGTAGTGCATAGTATAAAATTGACATGGGAGGAGTTACACTAGATTTGTTTTGGGGATTTTAATGCTAAACTATTATACAAATATCAAGAAAGGGAAACCCCAATTTTGAACCCAAGGGATCATCTTATGATTACCTAGGTCCATGCATTACACTTGGTGGATATTAAATTTCCTAGAACCAACTATACTTGGACTAATAATAGGAGGGAGCCACATAGCAAGCAAGTGAAGATAGACCACTTTTTGGTTTAAAAGGATGTATTTGTAAAATTTAATGGAGGGTCAAATTTTGGATCACTTACCCATTTTTTTGGAAGGTGGATCAAGACAAGGTAACATTGCAAACCATTTAGATTTGAAAACTTTTGGTTACAAAAATAAATTTGAAATAAAATCCCATAATGGTGGGAATAGATGCACCCAACATATGGGACAACAATGTTTATATTCCACATGTATTTTCATTATGCAAAGGATCAACTAAAACAATGGAAATGAGCTAATGATATGGAGTTATAGGTCCAAAGAGGTCCATTGGTGATCAGATGGGATGAGGTGCAAAAGCACTTCAAGGAAGGAATAATTATAGGGCAACTCAAAGAATAGGATGATGCATTTTTTAAATCAATTGAGGGTATTACCAACCAAGATAAGATCTAAAAAAATAGAGAGAAATAATCACTACGTTATTGTAAGGTGATAGAAACACCAATTTTTTCCATCAATATGCTTGTGCTAGGAGATAGATGAACAAGATGAAATCTCTCCAACATGAGAACAAGCACTCCTTTGATACAATCATAGGTATGCATTTCTATTCAATGAATTATTTTGCTAAATTGTTAAGGAAATTATGGTGCAAGACAAAGAGACTCAAAATTTTCTTGTTGTCATATCCTCTGTTATCTTTGAATAAGAAAATTAGACCCTACTTAAACCCATTTATAGAGAGAAACTGAAGAAAGTAGTCTATGGAATGAGTACAAGAAAAATACTAGGTCCATATGCAATTCCAATTGATTTTTTTATACCTTCTAGGACAACTTGGAGGAGGATGTAATGGTTGTTATAGAGGATTCTAGAGGTAGTAAAAAATGTTTAAAGTATTAAATCATACATTCATTGCCTTAATTATGAAAGGAGAGGAGGGGTGCACATTTCATATTATTTAAATATTACCTTATGCAATGTCATATATAAAATAACCATGAAGGTAATGTCTAAGTGGCTAAAACCTATCCTACATATCATTATCTCCTTAGAGAAAAGGGATTTTGTGAGGGTAGGTAGATATTGGATGATGTGGTTCTATCTCAGGAGGCAATCCACTCAATGAAAAAATATGTTCTTAAAATTTGATATATCAAAGGCTTATGATAGGGTGGAGTGGAGCTTATTATCAAGGATTATGGTAGCATTTGATTTCTCTCAAGATTTGATAAATAGCTCATGAGTTGTGTTTCTACTCTGACATACTCAGTGTTAATCAAAGGCCTTCCTTCACAACCATTTGGATCTGAGCCCTTTGTCAAGGAGATCCTTGTTTCCTTTATATTTTTCTCATATTGGTTGAAGGCTTGGGTAGACTCATATTTAGGAAAAGACAAGGTTTGCTAACAGGTATCAATATGGGTGATGAGGTTTTGACTAACCTATAGTTTGTGGATGACACAAAATTGGTAGGAGTGGCCAACTTTAGGAAAGCAATAATGATTTGAGATACTCTTAATGTTTACCTTAGGGTCACAAACCAAGTCATAAATGATAAAAATTCAAAAGTGGTCTTCTTCAATCTTTGATTAAAGGCTTCAAGATAAAATTTTAGAGATATTGGGATTCACAAGGACTTCTCTACCAGTGGTTTATTTGGGCATACCTTTGCATTTTAAAAAATTATAGATAGATATCTAGAGGAATATTTTGGATCATACCAAAGAAATAATTAATCATTGGTCTCACAAATTTTTAACATTTAGGGGTAGATTAACTTTAATATAGTCACTCATTCATGACATGCTAGTTTAAAAATTTTATATTCTTATTTCCCCACATACCATATGGAAAGTGTTGGAAAATATGACTAGAAAATTTTATGAGTAAAAGTGACGCAACATCATATGTAGGTATTAATAACAATAGGCACTCATGCATAGGAGGAATAAATGAAAGTAGGAAGAATCAATGAAAGTTGAAATAGAAAGATTTTTTTTTTTTTTTTATCTGTAAGGAAATATTATAATAATTATGCATAGATCTATAGCCAAGACCCTATGTGTTACAATAAATCCAATCTAAAACTCTATCCAAAATATCCTGAACCAAAATCTCACCCAAATGGAATCCTATGTTCCCAAATGAACCAAGATGCTACATATATTATTCATTCCATGAATCCAGGAAACCCTAATCTAAGAAACTCTAATCCAGGGAACCATAATCCTAAATTACTTAATCCAAGGAACTCTAATGCAACTCTCATGTTAGCCATCAGAACTGGATGGCGCAAAGACCATAGAATTGTGTGCATAAATACCATAAAACTACATGCATAAGAACCACAAAATTATGCCATGCAATGACCATAGAACTATGTAGCACAAAGAACATAAAACTATGTGTACAAATACCACATAATTACATGTGTAAAGATCACAAACCTGCACATGCAAAGACCATAAAACTATATGACACCTATCACAAAACTATATATATTTCTCTTTTTTGTTGATGCAAGATTGCTCGAACATAATAATTATCCTACATCAAAAATAAGAGAGGAAATGGATCTTAGTAGGTTGGAAGAAAGTAAGATAGTCCAAGGTAAAGAGATTTTTGGGACTAAGGATATTATAGTTAAATAATAAAGCTTTGGTTGAAAATATTTATTAGAGGTGGATCTCCCAACCAACTTTTTTATTTAGTAGAATTTTAACTAGTAAATATTTGGGATAGATTAACTTGAATGATGTGAGTTGTTTATCTTTGGATAATAATAGGTCCTTACTGTGACAAGCTCTAAATTTAGGATCTTAGATAGTGAAATATTATTTTGTAAAGTGGGAAGAGTAGAGAAGGAACAATTTTGGATTGATTCATGGGATCAATACCCACCTATCATTGTTGAATTCCTATAACTACATCTATTAAAAACAATCATGAAAAGTAGGGTTTGGATCCAAATTGAAATTTATTTCAACACTAATTAGCTAGGGTATTTTAGGTTTAATAAATTTAAGAAGTTAGATGAATGACCAATTCCAATCCCTCTATAATTGACACCTATTATGACAAAGTTATTGGAACAAATATTTCTCACAAGTAGAGATGAGGAGGATGAATTAGCTTGGCGCTATGGGAGCCTTGGAGTATATGTAATGTAGGATGGATATGACATGTTTCTAGAACCACTTCCTCATGCATATCAGGATGTGGATTGGAGAAATATTTGGTAATCCAAGGGTTGGCCAAAAGTAAACTCTTTTTTTGTAGCAGTTCATGAATAAAAGAATTCTTACTTTTGATAATCTAATATGTAGTGGAATCATTGGTCCATATCAATGTATTTTATGCTATAAGAGCAAGGAAAATATGACCACTTTATGTTTTATTACCCATTCACATATAGTAGAGATGGTTTTTAGCTTAGAAAATCCAAGCTAATGGTGATTTAAATCATATTAATATTTGGGAAAGATGGAAGAGGGGTAAATTTAAATTTGTAACTCTTTGTATCAAGTGGAAGCATGGATTAAACTTCATTTGGTGGAAATTTTGGTTGGAGAGAATGACATAATTATTAGAGAAACATTTTCATCCTTGTATGGAATTTACAAAGACCGTAGAACTACGCATTCAAAGACCACATAACTATGCAGTGCAAAGACCATCGAACTACATGAGTAAACATCATAGAACTATGTGTGAAAAGACCATAGAATTATACATGTAAATACCACAAAACTGCATGATGTCTACCAAAATACTATAGATGTATTTTTGGTTTGTGCAAGATTGCACAAACACAAGGATGCTCCTAAATTAGACACCCTTGCTAAAAGTAAATGTGAGCTTGGGGCTCACATTATGATTGTGTGAATGACTGATTCGACCACCCAAGTTAGCTTACTTTAGTTTTAGAAATCCATGAATCTTCCTCAGGTCCTTTACCCTTCTAGCAAATCATATATTCTTTATACTCATTCCACCAAGTTTTCTTTGCCAATGCATATATATAATATTTGTGTTATTTTTTGTCACTGCTTCTTAGGTATCTCCCTCATCCAATCTAGAGCTTCATCCATTTATGCATCCTTATAATATTTTGGTATATGAAATGAATATAGATCATATATGTTGAATATCGATAAGATATCCAACCCTTTAGGCAACTCGATTTCATAGGCATTCTCAAAAAATGATGAAAATACGACAAGGAACAATCTTCTTGGGTTTCAACTTGTTATATTTTTTGCATGGGAACCTATCCTTTCTCAAATGTGCCATGACTAACTCCCCATTTGAGTAGTTATTTTCTCTATGATGAACATTTGCATGCTCCTTATGCTTAGCATTGCTCTTCTCAAGTTGTTTTTTTACTTGCACATGCACCTCTAGCACATGTTGTGTGAAGTCTTTCATCTTAGTGTTTATGTGGGTACTAACTTCCACCTCCAATATATCTATGAATCTACAAGGAGATAATCCATACACCACTTGAAATGGGATCCTTCCAATCAACCTATTCATCAAATTATTGTATGCAAACTTTTCTTGTACCAACTTAGAATCCCATTGTTTAGGGTGCTTCCCTATGAGACATCACAATAGATTGCCAAGAATTTGATTGAAAACCTTTTTCTATCCATCCATATAAGGATGATAAGTTGAATTTAAGTGCTAAAAATGGCTAAGAAACTTTATGTCCTGATCTAGTGTAATGTTATGCAGGAACCCATGTAATATCATTATCTCCTTTAAGAACAAACCCACTATCCTAGATGCATCATTCGACTTCTAAAAGGAAATAAAATGTGTCATTTTATAGATTCAGTCCACCACTATGAATATGAATCATCACCTCTTTATGTGCATGATAAATCCAAGAATAAAGTCCATAGATAGTTCCTCCCATAGGTTGTTTTACATGCATAAAGGCTTGTACAACCTCATGTTTTACGCCACTCCTTTAATTTTTTGGTATATTCTACACCTTTCCATAAATATACATACATCCTTGTACAAACTAATATAATAGTACCTCTCTTCCACCATTATCTATATCTTATCTGCATCGAAGTGCCCTTTGAATCCACCTTTGTGTAATTCCTTTATGAGATTCTCCCTTATCAAATTATGCAAGATACACAACTACTTTCTCCTGAACAAGTATGCCTCTTGCATAAAGAAATTTCCAAATGGATCTCTATCTCCAACCCATATCTCCATACATGTGCATCATGCATTAACAAAATCTGGATCCGTACCATACAAATCCTTCATCCCCTCCATGCCCACTAGTTTAACTATCATTTTGGAAAATAATGTGTGCCTTCTACTTAAGCCATATATGACCTTGTTCAAACTTCCTATGTTATGCTTCAACATAAAAAAGTAACCCTGTAGATATTACACCTACTTGTTCAACTCTACACTCATGTCAGTTTTCATCCTATGTGGTGCCTTGTTAGGAAAAGTAGAACTTGGAATCAGATCAATGCAATGTGATATTACATATGTGAATGATAATCCATCTATAATTCCTTTACCAACTACATCTATGAACTCTTCTATTAGTGCACCAATCTATGGCTCCTCAAAGTTTCACAACTCTAAGTGCTCTACTTGCATAGGTGTTACTACTAGCACATAGTAGTCTTGCAAGTTTCCCACCTTCTTGATAAACTTCTTTGATAACAACATCATCACTTCACCCTTTGATGCACATTATTCCTCCATTATCATTAAATTCAACTCAAAATTCTTCCTATCCTTTCAAAGTGTGAATATTTTCTTCTTTCCATCATGGGTAGTGCTAACATTATATAGCCAATGCCTTCCCAATAGAATTATAGGAAATCATTGTACCTTATGCAACCAAGAGATCTTGTATCATGGTTATGCATAAGAGGTTGGACTCAAAATATACTTGTCAAAAATGGTGAATCCTAATAAAAATCAAGGTGAATCATGACGAATCCTAAGAAAATAAAGTCAATCATATTCACACCAAAATTTGGAGAATTTGAAGCCCTAAAAAGTAAGGTCATATTGGTAAAAATTTTGACCTATTAAATCATCTCATAACATCTTAAAAACACCACCTTTAGACCAGGCTTAAAATATCTTTCCAATGAGTACAAATATGCCCATGTTTGGATATATATTATGGTGAATTAACCCTAAGAAAAAATGTTAGAGTAAATATTCCATCATTTGGATATTTTACCCTTTTCCTACATTAGGTAGATTTTATTTACTGCATGGTAAAAATTTGCTTGTTACTTTTTACTACTAGTATTTACTTTTACTACTAGGTTATTACTTTTACTATTTACCTTTAGATATTTATCTAAATATCTTAGGTTAGTCATAGTCAATTTGACTACGTAGTTAGCTGTTAGTAAGTTAGCATGATTTATGGTTAGCGCGTTGGTTGTTAGCGTTAACTAAGGATAATATTCTCTAATATTTCCTAAAGGCTAATCATAGCCTATTGTAAACATATTTAAACCTACCTATGAATATATTTTTCCTAATGTTCACTCACCTGCCTACAAAAAATTGATCCTAAAAATTTTAGGGAAATGGTCTGATGTCGAGGGTCCTCATATTCGCTAATTTCCAATTTTTAAAATCCTAATATTTTCCCAATTTACAAATATTTTCCACTATGCATAACCATGTCTTGTATGATATTCGATGTACAACCTTCTTCAATCTCAACTTCTACACCATCTCTGTGGAGACCAGGTTTTCTATGCTACCTCCATCAATGTTCAACTTGTAGCACTTTCCTCCTGACTTACACTTGGTGCAAAAGAGTCTTCTCTTTACACGTTGGCTTTAGCAGTACCTTGTGCACCATCAAGTTTTCCCTGTCCTCTAGGTATGTGATTTCTATTTCTACTTCACTATCCAACTCACCACTATTTGAGTGCACTACATGCATGCATTTCTCTATGTGACCCCCATCTCATACTTTTGTATATTCTATTGCTTGATGCCTTGCTTGATCACATCTAAATAAGGTCCCTCCAAAACCCTTCATAAAACTTCGAGACTTATCTCTCCCTTTGCTAGAGTTTTGTTTACAATTAGCATCTTGTGCTCTACCACTCACATCATATCCTTCCTCGCATGAGATGGTCTACCTTACCCCTTGCTTGCTTTATTTTCCATCCTTGCCCATACCACTACTATTGCACATGCCTTGTTGTCTATGGGACAACTGATCTGCATGTAGCACCAAATGGTAGGCTTATTTGATGGATTTTATTGTAAAAAATCACATCTCATCTTGAATCAAGATGCATAAACCATTCACATACCTCAACACCTTCTTTGTTTCATCCTTTATCTGTCTTGCATGATGCACAATCTATAGAATTCCCTTGTGTATGCTTGCATTATGGTCTCTCTTTGGTGCATGTTTTATATTTTTTTGAATAAATCATATGCATAGTTAGATAGTATGAAATTTCCTCTAAGCTTCACCACCATATTATCCCATGTAGATATTTTATGCTTATTCCTCTATACACAAATATTTTAGACCGAGTTCCACCATAAGGAAGTATACCTTTTCAACATTTTGGTAGTGCACTTACCTATTTCATGGTTCTCAATTATTTTTAACTCAAATTATATCTCTACCTCGATGATATAATCCACCAAGTCTTCTATATTCAATATCCTTGCATAGCTCAAAATATCAAACCTTGACTTGCTTCTAGCCTTCACTATGAAAATCACAAATCTTTCTTCCATCATGAGGTTTTGCATGGTCTCACCCTCATCTTTAGCACCATCCCTCTCATTGAAATTATTGATATCACTCACCACTACAACACCTTTTCATTGTACAGCCGCAATAGCCTCTAGTCTTGCTAGGACAACTCTCATCATATCATCTAGATAAACGATGTGTAGGCCAATATTGTTTCTACCACCTCCTCTTCCAAGTCTATGAGCCATCTCTATGGTTCACCTGCAATTCAATCACAACTTCATGTATACTTTAGATTGAATAACTCTTGTGAGACAAGACCATGAAATACAAGCCTAAGCTTCTTATACCAACTGGTGCAACATCGTATGTGGGTTGAATTAACAATAGGTGCATGGGCATAGGAGTACACAATAGAAGTAGTATGAATCAATGGAAGTCAAAATAAAAAACAATTTTTATATTCATCTATAAGGAAGGAAATATTACAATACCTACATCTAGATATATAGTAAAGATCCTCTGCATTACAGTCAAGCCAATCTAAAACTCTACCCAAAACCATCCAAAACCAAAATTTCACCCAAATAGAATCCTATGTCCCTTAATGAACCAAGACACTACATATATTATTCATGTCATAAATGTAGGGAACCCTAATACAATAAACCTAAATCCAAGGAACCTTAATCTTAGAAATCCTAATCTAGGGAACCCTAATCCAAAAAACCCTAATCTAGGGAACCCTAATCCAAAAAACCCTAATGCAACGAAAATCTCAGTCACAAAAATTGCATGACACAAATACCATATAACTACACATGCAAAGACCATATAACTATGTGCGTAAATACCATAGAACTATGTGATGCAAATACCATAGAACTACACATGCAAATACCATATAATTACACATGCAAAGACCACAAAACAATGTATGCAAATATCATAGAACTACATGACACCTATCACAACACTACAAATGTTTTTTTTGTCAATGCAAAATTGCACAAACACAAGAATGCTCCTACATAAAAAAGGAGAGAGGAAATGGGTCTTAGTAGGTTGGGAGAAAGTAAGCCAACCCAAGGTAAAGGGAGGTTTTGGACTAAAGAGATCAAATTTAAATAATAAAGTTTTTACTGGAAAGCTTTATTAGAGGTGGATCTCCCAACCAACTTCTTTATTCAATAGAGTTTTAACTAGTAAGTATTTGGGATAGGTTAAACCAAATCAGGTGATTCATTTCCCTTTGGATGGTAATAGATCCTTAGTGTGGTAAGCTCTAAAGTTTCTTTAAATGGTAAAGTGAATTTTAAAGGATCCTATAACCTTTTACAAAATAGGGACTATCTGATGAAGCACTCCTTGGCAAAACAACAAAAACATCAGCCCTCTACGGGTTGTTACAAAAAGACACCAAAAAGAGACAAGGAAGCCCTCACAGGGGTAAAAGAGGAGACCCAAAACCGGCATTGAGGAAACCCACACAGGGGTAAACTAGGAGAAAGAAAAAAATGTAAAAATAGAAGCAACAAAAACAACCAGAACACCACAGCCAAACTAGATGTGAGGCTGACCAGGTTCATGACCAGCTCGGTCCACACCCACCAGGTTCTTGAATTCCTCCAAAATATCATACTAGTCCTTATACTCCTCTAGGAGAGCCTCCGCTTGAGAGAGGAGAGAGGAGGTCATCCTAGTCACTCTCCCAAGGGCCTTCATGATATCGTGGAGGTCTTGGAGATGACCTCATTCAAAGAGATTTGGCCAACAGGAAACCTTGGAGGCCAACAAGGGAGGCTGGGTGGAGTTCCCTTCGAGAGGATGACTCTTCTTGGACACATTCTTTGGTTTTACCTAAAAATATAGAGAATCATCAAAAATATTATTATCAACAAAAATGGGGGACTTGTATTTGTTGTTGCTTGCTTTGCTCCTAGTGGAGCGACGAGGTTCAAATTTTTGAGTGCTCGAGGTTCCCTCCATCTTCGCATCGAACTCCAAGACACGATTGGTTTTGGGAGACACGAAAGTATCTCCACCAGCTCCATCAACGTCATTCGTAGGTCCCACAATAGAGACCACAACTCCCACAACTCTATGAGTTTGCCTTTCCAAAACAAATTTGTAGATGACCAAGTGAAGACCTTGGTGCAGGGGGAAGGAGGAGACACCCCTCTTAACATTCAGGACCAACCACTCAATAGATCGAAAAAGGTATTCCAGAATGTTGATGGATTTATTCCCTCGTAGGTGGTTGAGGAACGCTAGATGGAAGCTCCTCAAGATCGCACCAGGGCTATCCAACATAAAATATTGAAGCACCATCACCATAACAATATCCCAATATTTAGGGAGCATCTCTCTCTAGATACCACCTTTATCTCTACCCAAGGTCTCTCCCCTATCCTTGAAGAGGGCTAGCTCACCTTGGAGGGAATGCTTCTCCCTATTGATGATCTCACCATCATTTGGGAGCCCAATGATCTCAGCCAGGAGGTTGATGGTCATTGTGAAGCTCAAACCGTGGATAACAACATGCCCCCCATCCCAAGTGCAAATAAATTCTAGAGAAAGATCAGGGTCATTGTCGTTAAACAACTACAGGAAGTGGAGAAGGCCATGGTCCCTAAAAATATCCTTGACAAGGGTGGAGAGGTGGAGCACAGAGGGTTCAACTTTAGCCATAGGTGCAGGGCTCAATAGGATAAGGGAGGCCAAAGAGGAATGCAACAACTCAAATGGGGGATAAGGAATGGAACACAAGATGAAAGGTAGGGGGACGAAGGATATGAAGGCAATGGAGCCTTCCAGGAACCATCTCCGATAGCGGTGGCACAAAACATGTAATACCCATACCAAAAAACATGGGAGATGATGGCACTCGAGATTGAATCACTTGGCATGGGCAGATTGACATGAGCATGGAAACTCCAATGAGAAGGTAGGGCCAGATTCTATGGAGCACATGCCAAGGGAAAATGGGCTCTCGAGGAAGCAACATCAGATTCAGAGGCACCTCCTATCAACAATGGTAATAAATGGCTCCAACGGTGATTACAAGGATCCAACACGCAGTCACTCAAGGCAAAATGGTGGTGATTTCCAAAATTCTTGGCACAACTAACAATGTCTTTGGGGATGAATATGTTGGGAGGATTTCCACCATGGACAATGGTGAAAATAAGCCAATCAAGGATATGGTTGGGCTTCATGAGGATAGCCACTTGTAACTTCACATGAGACTGGTGTATAAGATTGGAATGCCAAGTCAAATGAAGCTCCACGTGTAGATGACGATTGAAGGCAAAATATCCAACTGGAGGATCAGGTTGGTACGTATTCCACCGGAGGTGAATCTGCCAACATTGGAAAAAAGGAATGCTGAGCTGGAGGCTATGCAAGTGGTTACATATGACACTTGGGTTCCTAGGAGAAAAAAAAAAAAAAAAACAACAAAGAGCAAGAAAAAAAAAGGAAAAAAGAAAAAAAAACCCAAAAAAAAAAAAAAAAAAAAAAAAGTTCTTTTCGAAGCTTGAACTTTAGAAGACCCACCAAAAGTGACATCAGCTACAAAGTGCAAAAACCCATCCATGATATACCCATTGGGATGATACACCTAGATGATGAGACGTCCACCCATGAAATGTACACAACTACAACTTACCTCACAAGGATGAAAGACTTGAAACTCACCCCACGTGGGATACAAGGGACCCACAAAATTGGGGGAGTGGGAGAACCAATCAACATGAGAGTCCCACCAAAAATCCCAACTCAACATAGGGACCTTACAGGGAAGGGTCATCCAAAATATTAACATCGATGAGGGAAGGAGGGAAATGATTTCTCTAGATGGTGAGACTGGGCTCAGAAACACCCATGTTTGCAAGAAGATCAACAACATGGTTTCCTTCATGGAAGACATGTTGGAATGTGACATTTGTGAAGGATCTCATTAAACATTTTACTTCGACAATCAGATTGAAAATATTCTAGGAAATAGAGTGAGTCTCTATCAAACTCTGAATGATATTTTTAGAATCCCCTTCAACAATTAAGTTGGAACACTACAGGCTGTGTGAAAGAACATTACCCTAGAAGAGCGCATGAGCTTCCACAAAATGACTAGATTGAGGCCCCAAATTCTCAATAAAATCCAAGAGGATATTCCATGTGTGATCTCTGACTATTCCCCCAGTGCCATCAGGCCTAGGATTTCATTTTGCTGCTCCATCAAAAATTAATTTAAGGTATCCTGGAGGAGGGGGAGACCACTTGACCAATGATCGATCAGTCTTCGAAGAAGGAGGAGGGAGATTGCAGAAGGGAAGCTTAAGAGAAGAGGCCAACTAGGATTTAGTGTTGGGTTCAGGTTCACCATCTCCTTGAACAACTAAGAGATTCTTTACAATCGCTTGAAGGATTCTAGAGAGCACGTACTGATCATCATGACTAGAATCATTGAAAGCATGGGAGTTACGCTCATGCCAAATCTCCCAAAGGAAGTGAGGAAGAAAAAAGGACCATAAGGTATTTAGGCAAAAACCTTTGAAAGGATTTGGCCATTGAATACACATATCACTGAGGAGAGATGGAGGAGCCTAGGCAATGCCAATGGTAGAGAAGAGGGAAGACAATATGGATTGGGAGAAGTGGTAGGATAAGAAGATGTGTTGGGTAGACTCACAGTGTTGGTTACATAGGTAAAAACGGTTGGGGATGGGGATACCACAACATTGGAGGTTCAGGATGGTGAGAATTTTATCCTGGATGGCAAGCCAGAAGAAAAAACTAACTTTGGGGATGAGGTGTTTTTTCTAGATAATATTTGAAGGAAACCAAGGAGGGGAAGGGATTTCAGTGAGGAAGTAAGCAAACTTGACCATGAAAATACCGTTGGTATTAGGGGCCCAGATGATATTATATTTAGAGGGGTTACTAGGAATAACACAAAGGTGCAATAAATTAGACAACATAGAAGTAGCTTACCTCTATTTTCACTAGACAGACCATCATCGGGAATAGGTTTCCAAGATTTTTGGTTGGGATGAAAAAAATGATAGACCTTTGGTCCAAACAGGGAATCAGTGATAGGTTTCAGATATATGAGGTCCACATGGGTTTGAAGAGGACTATTACCCAACCAGAGATCCTCCCATAAACTAATCTTCTTGCCATTTCCTAATTTCCAGTGAATACCTTTCCTGATAATCTCCTTAGTTTTGAGGATAGAGTTCCACACTGTCGAGCCTAAGATATAGGAGAAGGATCATCCAAGAAGTTGTTGTGGTGCCATAGATATTTTGCTTTCATAATAGAAACCCATAGAGAATTCTCATTCTTAATAACTCGCCATCCTTGTTTAGCAATGAGTGCTAGATTCATATTTTGGACCTTCCTGAGCCCAATGCCATCGTGCTCTTTTCTGGAACAGACCTGGTCCCAAGCAACCAAATGGAAATGTTGCTTCAGCTCAGATCTAGACCATAGGAAATTCCTCTAGATTTGCTCAATTTTGTTACAAACATCTACAAGGATCTGAAATATGGAGAGGAAAAACACTAGGATACTTTGAAGAGTAGCCTTGACTAGGGTAGCCTTGCCCACCTGGCTGAGGAGTCCCCCTTTCCAACCAACCAATTTTTTTTGGATTCTTTCAATGATAGAGTTCCAAAGGGACTTTTTAGTGGGACCTTCAAAAAGAGGAAACCCTAGATAGGTAGTTGGGAGCTCAACAATGGTACATCCAAGAATGGCAGCAATGCAAGTTTGACACCTGATGGGGGTGTTAATGAAGTAAATATTGCTCTTGGAGAAATTCACTTTTTGCCCAACAATAGCCTCAAAGGAGAGCAGGATAGATTTGATGACATGGGCTTGGGGAACTGAAGAAATGGTAGAAAGAATGGTGTCATCGATAAATTATTAGTGAGATATGGGTTGGAGGGAAGAAGCAGATTTGATGCTAGAAATATCTCCTTGGAACAAGAAGATTCTAAAGTTCTTCATAAGGCTTCAACAACAATGATGAAAAGTAATGTATTTAAGGTATCCCCCTATATTAATCCTTTGAAACATTGTAAGTAGACTAGGGTTATGCATAAGGGGTCAGCCCCAAAATGCATTTATAAAAATTTTATGAATCAGTTTCAAAGTCTAGGTGAATAGTATCCAAACGCATGTAGAAGGTTCACTATTATTAGGGGCAATGTTGGAAATTTAAACTTAAAATGGTTAAATTATTATAAAATTAAGGTGAATCAACCCCAAAAAAATTTACACCCAAAATATTTTGGCTAATGGGCCCTGGTCAAGTGTTCCAAATATTAGCCAATTCCAAATTTTGAAAATCCTAATTTTAGCCAATTTGGCGATAAATAGCCACTATGAATAACCTTGTAGGAGACCAATTTACAAGGATAGTGGAGATGCATTCTTTGATAAGAGTTACCCAGTCAATATGGAACCCAAATTAGGAGAGGACAAAAAAATAAAACTCCATGACACTCAATCAAAGGCCTTGTTCATGTCTAGCTTGAGAAGGAGGCCATCCTTGTAACTTTTGGCTACATAATTGATAATTTCATGGATAATGATGATACTATAAGTTAAGCCTTCCTTGGATAGAGCTTTCTTTATTAGGATAAATGATTAAGGGTAGGATTGGTTTGAGTCTATTGGCTAGAGCTTTTTTGAGAATTTTATAAAAGACATTACATAGGCTGATAGGTTAGAAGTCAGCAAGGGTACGAGCATTAATCTTTCTGGGTATGAGGTCCAGGAAGGTAGAGTTGATATCTCCAAGGATACTTCATTGTCTTTGAATTTTTTGGATGGCTGATACAACATCAGGTCTGACAATATCCCAAAAACATTGGAAGAAGACAGGGGGGAACCATTATGACTAGGGGGTTTCCCACCTTACATTGAGAAAATAACAACATAAATTTCTTGAGTTAAGAAAGGTTTTAGTAGCATCTCATTGAGTTCTAAAGTTACTAACCTTGGGATATTCTACAAGAGGGTCTCAAATATTTGTTGATCACAATCAGTACTATGTCCATGAAAATATTCAAAGAAGCTAACCGCTTCATTCCTGATCTCAAAAATATATTTTGTGACTATCCCATATTCCTTTATGAGTTCTTTTATTTTATTGCTTCCTTTGATTCTCATGGTGGTAGTACGAAAGGATTTTGTATTTGAATCCCCCTTTTTCAGCCAAGTGATGTTGGATTTTTGCTTCTAGAAGACTTATTCATTTTTGAAGATATTGTGGTAATATGATAGTAGGTTCTTTTCAATTTTACAGATATTAGAATCAAAATCCCCTTTTTGATATGAAAGCTCAATGCTGAAAATTTACAATTGGATTTGTTGTCTTTTACGAAAAATATTGTCAAAGACTTCTCTATTTCACCTTTTGAGATTCATTTTTATGAACCAAAGCTTATTACTAACTTGAGAGGACATAGGTCTATGGAATCTATGAGACCACCATATGGAAATAAGTGAATTGAAGTCCAGTTATTGAAGCCACAATACTTCAAACCTGAAAGGATATTTGAAAGGAGAAACTTGAGAAGCACAAACTATGAGGAGGGGGTTGTGATCTGATCCAATCCTGGGAAACGAGTAGAGAATAACATCATCAAAAATTTGTCAAGCCGGATCTATATGAGTTGATCCCCTTGTCTACAATTGGTCCAAGTGAATTTGGGTCCTCTCAAATCAACATCCATGAGTTCATTGTCATTTATGAAAGTTGCAAACTACTCAAGAATTGACTGTAATTTATGATCCTCTTTTTTGTCAATAGAGAATAGAGGAGAGTTGAAGTCTCTAAACAACATCCAAGCCTCTACAGAGAAAACCTCCCGAAGGTGACTAAGAGTTCTCCAGATGTGTGATCTCTTGGAAGAGGAGTTTGGTGCATAGATGTTGGATAAGACCCAATGATCATTGTCATTTTTGCTAAAAAACAAGAAATTCATGTAGTTCTCAGCTCTAGATAGGAGAGTCCCATCAACTTCTTTGGGGTCCCACATGCATTCCAAACCACCTGAAGCACCGTTTATCGGGCTTACAAAGAACTCATAGTCCTTCCATATGTATTTGGTTATGCAAGTAGTATTTTGGATGTCCAATTTGGTTTCTTTTAATAAAAAATGGTGGATCTAATATCTTTCCTCATGTACTTGACCAAGCGTGGCTTGTTGTGATCATTGAGGTCTCTCAAATTCCATAAGAGGATCTTTATTTATTACTTTTGGAGGATGTTCACTTACCTCTTCCAAGTTAAGGGGAAAATTTGGATATGTTATCAACAATGACCTCATAGGGTTTGGAAGAAGCATGAAGGGTGAGTTGAGTGCCATTATAAATCCCTTTTATTCTCTATTTTTGAGGTCCTAAGCTAAGGGGATATCTCATTTCTTATCGGAGTCAACGTCAAAATTAAGTTGTTTTTGGGTTTGAGTGAACAAAATTCTAGGGGAGAAAGGACTGTTTGGAGGAGGGTTGTTGGTGGAATATCCTAGAAGGATCTTAGGGTATGGGAGGGCTTGTGGGGTTATCATGAGCAACTGTGATGGGGTCATATTCAGAAAGAGAATAAAAGTGGTTTGAAATAGGGATAGGAGGACATACCTTAAGAGAAAAAGAGATATCTATGCACTCTAGGGGATGATTAGGGGAGCCCCCCTTAGTGGTAGCTTCAGGATCCTTAGGTGCTCCTTGAGCTTCAACGAGCATCATGACCTCTTAAGAATGACTTGGGACCGAAGTTGAAGTTGGATTTGGGATGGAACTTGAAGAGTTAGATCACCATTTAAGAAATTTGATGTTGACAAGGACCATCCTTGGGAGAGCTCAAAGGCACCTTGGACACGTTAGGGTATTTCAAATGGAGGTGGCCTTGTTTGAAGGACACACTACAAAATGTAGGCTTATTTTCATATTGAATAGTTTGAGAAATGGTACTAACCTCCAAGATAATATTGATTGAATTAGGGAGGGCAAAGTCAATATTTGCATTGATGCACATGCAAGCATGGACCATGTGAGTTCCAAATTTCATTGCAATATTGAAATCAATCAAATCTCCAACGTTCTGCATAATTTCTTTGAGGATATCCTCATGCTAGAACTAAATAGGGAGACTGAGGAGGCATACCCATATGAGAGCAAAATTTATGTTTTGTGTGGCTAGATTAAAATTGATGCTCCATTTCCATAGGAAAAGTCCTCATCTTCCAAAAAACCAAGGCTCACCAATGAGAATTTAGCTAGCATCGATGAATTTATTAAGCCAAATGATAAAAAGTATGGAAACCAACTCCATATATCCTAAGGGGTGCTAACTAGAAAGAGCCCACCTGTATATTGATTCCATGTCAAGGCGAGCCCCCAAAAAATTATCGACTAGATATTGGAATTTTTGATCAACCATAGAGGACATGATCCCATCTAGGATTATTAGGGATCCATAAAAATGATGCAAGTAAGCCCTAGGTTTAGGAGAACTAGGGTTTATTGGAGAGGTATTTTCACCATATCCATGAATGAAATAACATTTTTAGGAATGCTTTCTCTCAACCCCTCCTCTATAATTATTGTTGCTTAAGGAGACCCAATCATTTTAGGAATCATTTAAGAATATCTCCCTAGATATACTACGACATTGACCTCCATAAAATTTTCTTCGTGACCTATCAATTTGATTGGCACCATTGGACCCGGACTGTTAGAGCTAGCCCTATATTTTGATTTTGAAGGGTTGGTAGGTTCTTCTTTAGTTTGCATGACAAATTCCACCATTGACCCTCAATAAAGAGATCCACATTCAACCAACATGGCAGGTTTTGTGTCATCATGTCCATAGAAAGTTGCTACATTTTCCACCAAATCAACATTATTTTTCACCAATCCATCTATGCCACCAAGAATGTTAGGCGGAAAAAATATTTTTGTCATGCTAGATCCATCATTGTGGCCTTCGTTCATGTAGTCTTCACTAATATTATCACCTTTTCCCGGGTTTGTTGTTGTTACTGTATCCATTCTCTCCTCTTATAAAATGATTGTCTCACAATCGATCCATAATTTGACAATCTCTAAAGTTAGGATCTCAAGTATCTAAATATTATTTTGGAAAGTGGGAATAGATGAAAAGACATGAATTTGAACATATTCATGGGATTAATACCAACCTATCATTATTGAATTTCCAGAATTTCAACTAGTAAAAACAACCATAGAAAGCAAGGTTTGGATCCAAATTGAAAGTTATTTCAACACTAGTTAGCTAGGGGATTATAATTTTAAGTAGTTTAAGAAGTTGAATGAGTGGCCAATTCCAATCCATCTAGAATTGACACCCATCATGACAAAAATATTGGTATAAAATTTCAAATAGGTAGAGGTGAGAAGGGTGAATTAGCTTGGGGATATGAGAGCCTTAGAGTCTACACAATTAAGTATGGATAGCATAAGATCTTTCCAAATCCTCCTCATGCATATCAGGTTGTGAATTGGAGAAATATTTGGCAGTCCAACGATTGACCAAAAGTAAACTTCTTTTCTTGGCAGTTTATGCATAAAGGAAATCATACTTTTGATAATCTAATATGTAGGAAAATTATTGGTCCATCTCAATATGTTTTATGCTACATGAGTGAGGAAACATCTGACCACTTGATGTTTGAGTGCTCATTCACACATCATATCTAGGAGTGATTTTTTTTAATATATAAAATTCGAGCCAATGGTGATTTAAAATCAAATTAATATTTGGGAAAGATGGAAGAGGGGTAAATTTAAATTTTTAGCTCTTTGTATTAGATAGCAAGTGTGGTTGGAGAGAATGGCATAATTCTTAGAGAAACATTCTCATTCTTGGATGGTGTCTTGCAAGCCATATGGAGCAAAGTCATAGAAATTATGGCAATCTATGCTAAAGAAAAAAATCAAGGTGATATAGGGATGATGGATAAGGAATCCAAAGTGCAAGAGGGGAAAGACAAAGCTAGTTGGAAAGCACCCCTAAATTTTGGATCAAAACTAGTATTGATGGACCTACAAAAGGTAACCTGGGTAGAACTGGAATTGGAGCGGTTTGCAAGAATCATGTTTGCAAAATGCTCTATTGGAAACTATAGGGCCTAGGTAGGACCACAAACAATGAAGCATAAACCTTAGCTATCAAACTTGCTTTTATTTGGGTGGTAAGACAATGTTATAGGAGGATAATCATAGAATCAGATTCTCAAACCTTGGTAGGAGCTTTGGACTACTTGAGGAACTTTGCTTTGGAGACATGGAGGTTGAGGATTCTTGTCACCCAAATTAAGGTATTGTGGAGAGGATTAGATGATGTGATTTTAATCTATGTGGGTAGAGCTCTAAATAAAGCGGTAGACTTCTTGGCTAAGATGGGTATTGAAAAGAAAGTAGAGGTTCAATGACACAGTGACATGGCTATTAAAGATGAGAGGATTAGATATATTGGTGAGCAAATCAAATGTTTAGCTAATTTGGACAACCAATGCATATATCTTTTTACTATTGTAAACAAGTATTCTCACCAACCAATGCTAAAAGAAGTATCATCCCAACTTGTAAATAATCTTTGTTTTAATATAACTTTTTTCAAAATCTATTTTTTTAATATTATAATTAATTTAAAGATTAAAAAAAAAAATATATCCTCATAAAAGTTTTAATATGTTTTTAATAATTTATTTAAGATATTTCAAAACCAATTTAAAATTAAAATTCAATATAATGATAATAATTTAACCTGCAATACTTAACCAAATTAATTATGCTATAACCTCCCTCCAAACCTGTTTAGTAAAAAATCAAGCAACCAGTAAATAATCAATAATTTTAATGTTTAACTTATATAAATGACACCTTTTTGGACCATTCCATTTCTTTATCTATAAAACCTCCCGTATTGACTTTATTTTAAATTCTTAAATTTTGACTTAAGCAAGATGAATTTCATTGTTTAACACCTTCCTCGACCATTTCTGCTTCAACCTTACATGTTGACTTTATATTAGCTTCGTAAATTTTGACTTATATTAGGAGCACGATAAGAACACTTAGCTTCGTAAATTTTGACTTATATTAGAGCACGATAAGGACACGAAACCTTATCGTTATAAGATTAAAACTAAAATTAACAACTTCCATTTTTGCACGTGAAGAACCAGCATATAGACAGTGGCACTTTTGAACTGGCCAAAGTCAGGTAATTTTTCTAAATTTTAGATACATTTTCACGGAACTCTTTTGTTGTTCACGGAGGTCAGATTACACGTATGCATAGGATTAGATGCCGTGAGTTCATGTTTGAAGATCAGAAGTAAATAATGTTGACTAACAGTTTCAGCATTTACTAAAAAATGGTGGAAATGGAGATTCACGTGAAGCGTTCCGCCATTTTGACCAAGAGCTGTTTATTATGAGAGCATAATTCGCTGTTGGATTATGTTGTATGGAATTAAAGATGACATTATGTGGATAAAATTGTATGAAAATGCGATAGCAATTGGATTATGTTGTATTAAAAATTAGAGATGACAGCGTAATCTTCTCTATTTATTATGACATCATAATCCGTTATGTGGATAAAATTGTATGAAACTGCAGTGACAGTTTACCAGGAGCCTACTCAACGTCTAGAAGAAATGAAAACACCAATTAACTAAAAGAATTTACGGTTACAATCACAAATTACTGTATGAATTGAATCTAAATGTATATGAGAATATATCTAAGGCTTATTTTTAGTGGTGATGAATTTGATACTATAAGCGGTTAGTTGTTTTTTTTTTCCTTACGTAACATTTTTTTTGGCTTTTATTTGAAAGTGTTATTGTAAGCTTTAGTTCCGACAAATAAAGATAAAATTAACAGGAATTTTACATTTCACACAAGCTGTAATATATGTATAAGTGAGCTTGTAATGAAAAAAAAAACAACTTATTGAATAAATAATTTTTAACTAACACAACCTATTAACAAACACCAACAAATAATTATTTTATCTTCTTAATTATTATAATATTAAAAAGTACAAAAGAAAATTACCTTTTTAGAATTCAAACAACTCATTTCTGTTCAGATGATTATTTATAGATTAGACTTTAAAATAACTTCAATATTTCAAACAACTCATCTCCATTTAATTTGATTAATTTTTTTTGGTAAGCTGGATTTTGAATTACTTAGAGGGTTTTTTGAGAGGATCCCAAAACCTTATAACATCACAGGCCATAACCCTGGCATATACAGAAAGCCTCATGGGTTGGAGCAGCACAAAAACCTTGCTTGACACTTACCAAAATATAGAAACAGATGCCCATATGGCTACATACAAGATTATCCCTAACGGGAGGTAGACATAGTTTAAAACCTAAAAAACCAAAACCGGTTACAACCCACACATCCATCATCAACAAAACAAGAAACTTCGGGGAACCTCCATCAGGCTTCAGTTTCCTCCTGGTCGTCCTGGGCCTGGCGCCCCTTGTAACGCTTCAGAGCTCTGACAATCGCATTGGTGGAGGCCAGAATGTTAGCTGCCATGTCCTCCAGGAACTGAGCCAATATTACCAACCTCCACTTTGGATATGCGCCAAGATGACGAGGAGACAGGTGGCATGGTAGAAGCAAAGCCATCGAGGATCATCGTCGACCTCCTCCTAGGTGGTTCCATGAAAACTGTCTTGGTTTGCGGCTCTCACCACGTCCGTCGGGAAGCTCTGATGCCATACGACGAGACACATGGAAAAAAACCTTTGTTTGCCATGTGGTCTGCCAGACCATTGCCCTCCCTGAAAGTATGTCGAATATGGACTGAGGAATGTTGAAGAAGGAGGTTCCTTGCCTCAGAAATGATGTTGAACACCTTCCAGGATGGGGTCTTGGAGTTAAGCAAGTAGTTGGTAATGTTCATCGAATCCCCTTCAACCAACAGAGGACGGGGATCCTCCGAGATGAGCTCGAGACCCCTCAGGACCCCTCTGGCTTCTGCGATGTGATTTGATTGGATCCCTAGATTTTTGTAGTAAGCGAGGATGAGCTTCCCATTATGGTCTCTAACGACACCACCTGCTACTGCTGGACCTGGGTTGCCTCTGGCCGCTCCATCAAAGTTTAGCTTTATCCAACCATGGGGGGCTGATCCACCTGGTCTTTTTTTGGATAGAGTCGGGTCCGCTAGGCCAGGATCCCCGTCAAGCTTCGAGTCATGAAAATTTCCTCCTCGAGGCCAAACTTTGGGATTGGGCTGGAGAGGATCTTGGAGTTCTCAATGGCAAAGGCCAGGGCTCTATGGGCAATAGAGGGAGGGTCTCTGGGGGAGTTTCCAAACACCCTACCATTTCGCTCCAACCAGATCTGCCAAATGAAATGGTGGAAATAGGCATTCAACAGGAAACGGAGTTTCGGGTTTCGAAAAGGACTGGGCCATTGAAAGAAAGCTTCCTTAATTGTCTTGGGAGGACTCCACTGAATATGAAAAGTGGAAAGGATGACTCCAATGATGGAATTGGTGAAAGAGCAGTGCAGGAAAAGGTGGTCAGAAGACTCACAGGCTGACATGCACATGTAACACCTATTTGGGAAAGCAAAGCCCCTTTTATGGAGGTTATCAATAGTGAGGGCTTTATTCTAAAAAGTGATCCAAGAGAAAAAATTTACCTTGGGGATCAAGTATTTCTGCCAAACCAGGTTGCAAGGAAACTCCACCCTTGGTCCGCTACACAGAAGATTGTAAGTTGACTTGACCGAGAAGGTGCCACTATCTGTTCCTCTCCAAATCCTATGATCAGCTCTCCTTCGGGAAGGGATGGTGACCCCCTTTAGGAGAGAGGATAGCACAAAAACCTCCTCGTCACACCCATCCACTTCGTTAATCGACCAATGTGGGTATCCATTCCTCCAAACAATGAAGTCGGCCACCTTCTGATCATAGTTGGGGTCCACCACGGATCTGAGGTGACCCAACTCGGTACGCTGACACAGAGGATCCTCCTCAAGCCACCTGTCCTTCCAAAAGTTTATCTTCTACCCATCACCCAAGATCCATCTAGTTCCATCCGCAACCAAGTGTCGCGAATGGATGACAGCCTTCCAGAAAGCCGATCCACCCATGGGAATGCCTTCATCGAGGATAGAAAGGTTGGAGAGGTATTTATTTTTTACTATTCTGACCCACTCAGCTGAATCATTGGAGATGATCCTCCAGGCATGTTTGGCCACCAAAGCAAGGTTCATCAAGCCCATTCTCCTTAGGCCTAGTCCCCCCTGGTCCTTGCTTTTGCAAACCTTTTCCCAAGCTACTAGGGAAATTCTGCCCTTGTCCTCATTGCCTGACCACAGAAAGGTCCTTTGGATCTGCTCGATCTTGCGAAGGGCCGAAGCTGGGAGCCTGAACACCGACATAAAATAGGTCGGGATCCCCTGAAGGCACGCCTTGGTAAGGGTGGCTTTACCTGCTTGGGAAAGAAACTTACCTTTCCAGGTAGCTAATTTTTTATGGATGCGCTCTAAGACCATATTCCACAAACTCTCCTTGGCCCGACCATAGAACAGGGGAAGACCAAGGTATGTGGTAGGAAGGGATTCGATGGAGCACCCGAGGATCCTGGCTAACTGGTTCTATCGTCTTACCGAGGTGTTGAGGAAGAAAAGCTTACTTTTGATGAAATTCACTTTCTGACCCGCAACACGCTCATAGAGGAACAAGATCCTTTTGATGTATCTAGCCTGGGCTACTGATGCATAAGTAGACAATAGAGTGTCATCCATGAACTATTGATGGGTGATCGCTTCAATCCCAGAAGCGAGAATAATTCCAGTCACCTTATTCCTCCGAAGCGCCTCCTTAAGTGCTCTGCCTAGTACTTCTGCCAGGATAATAAAGAGGATGGGTGATAGGGGATCTCCTTGGTGAAGCCCTCTAGTACTTTGGAAGAACCCGACAGGGGAACCATTGACCAACACAGAGAAGCAAGGGGTGGAGATGCAACTTCGAACAAGGTCAATCCAAAGAGGGTGAAAGCCAAACTTGGAAAGGACTGCATAGAGGAAGCTTCTGTCAACTCTGTCAAAAGCCTTGTTCATGTCGAGTTTGAGGAAAAGGGTTGCCTTCTTAGCCATAGAAGCAGAGTGGAGGGTCTCATGAATCATGATGACCCCGTCCAAGATGTTCCTGCCTTTCACCGAACTGCCCTGGCATGGGTCAATGAGGAGGGGGAGGATGGGCTTTAACCTATTGGCCATGGTCTTGGTTAGAACTTTGTAGACAACATTACAGAGGCTTATGGGCCTGAAGTCAGAAAAGGTTCTACAAGCAGATGATTTCAGAATCAAAGCCAGGAAAGTGGAATTTAGCCCATGGTGAACAGTTCTGGAAAACTGGATTTCCCTTATGGCAGCACAGACGTCCTCTCCAACGATGTCCCATACTATTTGAAAAAAGTGAGGGGGAAAACCATCAGGACCGGGGCCTTATCAGGTTGCATGGAGAAAAGGGCTTCCTTAATCTCATTCGAGGAGAAAGGTTCCATGAGCTTTTGATTAGCCTCCTGGGTGACTCTGCATGGGATGTTAGCCAGGAGCTCGACCTGGGCCTGCTGGTCACTTTCAGGAAGAGCTCCCAGTAAGTCCTGAAAGAAAGCCACTGCTTTGGCTCTTATCTCCACTAAGTCCTTGGTCGAGGATCCATCGCTGTGAATGATCTCTCTAATTTTATTGGATCCTCTATGCCGCATGGTCGAAGCATGGAAGAAGCTGGTATTGGAGTCACCCTCCTTTAGCCATAAGTCCCTAGATTTTTGCCTCCAGAAGGTCTCTTCCCTGGCTAGGATGTTATGATAGTCTGCTAGGAGGATCTTCTCTTCATTTTTGATGGTTGCGCTGTGGTCCCCATTTTCCATTCTCTTTTCTATCTCTTGCAGCCTTTCTGAGATGGATTTTTTGCATTCAAAAATGTTGCCAAAGACCTCTTTGTTCCAGATTTTGAGATTTTCCTTGACTATCTTGATCTTTTGGGCTAACTGCATCGAGGCTGATCCTCCAACCTTCTATTTCCACCAAGAAGCAACTTGCCCTTTAAAATCCTTATGTTGAATCCACATGGACTCGAACCTAAAAGGAGTTTTGAAAGAGGGAGCTTTCTCGGATTCGAGGATGATGGGGTTGTGGTCCGACCCGATTCTAGGCAAGGTGAGCAGGGTTGCATCACCTAGGAAAGGAATGGCTTCTTGAGAGATGAAGAATCTATCTAGCTTAACCTGGATAAGCCCACTGCCCACCCTCCTATTGCTCCAAGTGAAGGAGGATCCCTTGAGCTTAATGTCCATGAGCTCGTTGTTGTTGACAAAGTTTTTGAAGTCCTCCATACTTCTGCTGCACAAGTCAGAACCTCCTTTCTTCTCTGATGGGTGCAAGGGGCAGTTGAAATCTCCACCGAGGATCCAAGGTATAGTCCTGAAGTTGCTTCTCATCTGAGTAATGGTTTCCCATATCTCAGCTCGCTCTACAGGAGAGTTAGGGGCATAAATGTTGGACAGGATCCATGAATGATTGTTGGTCTTTGAGTGAAAAAGAATGTTGAGGATTCTATTTGAGGAAGACAGAAGCTTCCCTTCCACTAGGGTCGGATCCCATAGGCACATGAGCCCTCCCGATGTGCCTTGAGCAAGGCTAAACAAGGTTTCCCATTTGCTCCAAATGACTTTGGCAGCCTTCCTTGATGAGAACTCATCATTTTTGGTTTCTTGGAGAATGAAAATAGAAGGGTTCATCCTTTTTTTGAGGTCAGCAACCATCCTCTGCTTGGCTGCGCTGTTTAGGCCTCTCACGTTCCATGAGATGACCTTCATTTCAATAATTTAGGGTTTTTCTTGCCTCCCTTCACCAGCTGGAAGGGGGTTTTGGTGCCTTGTTTTTCATCCTTCTGTGTGTCAGAATCATCTGAGAACAACGTTAGTTGAGTCCCATTTGCCACATCCTCCATCATTTCTTTGTTTCGCTGGTCATTACCAGAGGGTCTTCCTCTCTTCCGTTCACTGTCGTAGTCAATAGCCTACTTTTTGCTTCTGGTGTTCCTAGGGCTGATCCGCCCCGATAGGGAAGGCCCTCCTTCGCCTTTATCCCATCGAGGTGGGGATTTCCTGTTACTTTTTAGATATTCTTCCATGAAGGATTGCGAAACACCAGGTTCGAGGAAAAACTATACCTAGGAAACCGAGCCCTCTGCTCGAAGACTGCCTTGCGACGAGGGTTTTGAAGGAGCCTCTTGTTGGTTCTGACTTGGTGAGGGAGCTTCTGCATGCACGTATTCCTGCTCAGGATTGTTATCAGGTTCCTCACGGTCCATAGAGGGTGGGAGATGATCCTCCCTCTGTTCAACTTCAGCTTCGCCTTGAGAAGGAGTCTTGGCTTGGTCATAGGATCGGTGGGCAGGGTTGTGCAAAATGAGTTATGGCTGAGACTTTTTGTTGCTGGCCCCAGGACCCTGGTTCCTCTGGTTTCCTCTCTTAGCCTCTTCTTCCCATTGCTTTTGAGTCCTCATATTTGGGCATTGGGGCTGGAGATGCCCCTGAGTACGACAATGAGTGCAAAAGGTAGGTTTATTTTCGTACTCAATAGGTTGCCTTTTGATTAGGGTTTTCCCTCTGAATAGGTTGATGAAAGTGGGGAGCTCAGCTTCTAAGCTAGCAGTAACATAGAACCGAGCATGTACCATCCTGGACCTGACCTTGGTGGAGGAATCAAAAGCCACTAACTCCCCAATGGACCGAGCAATCCCTCTGATTACATTCTCATGCCAACATTGAAAGGGGAGGTTTGGAAGTCTCACCCACAGTGGAGCGACATTTATGTTTTGGGTCTCAGGATTAAAGTCCTCCCCCCATTTCCTGAGAAAGAGGCTCCTGCGCCCTAGGAACCATGGCCCTCCGACCAAGATGTTGCAAAAGTCCATCTGGTTGTTAAGTCGGATAGCAAAGAAACCTCGGGACAGGGCCACAATCTCCATGTTGCCACTGGTTTTCCACTTGGAGGAAGCCCATCTGTGGATAGTGTCCATATCCGGGCATCCCCCCAAGAACTTCCCAATCAGCGTGAACTTCTCCATCTCCATATAGCTTTCCATCAAGTCTTCGGGAATGACCAGATCCTCCCTTGAGGGGTGGAGCTCCTGGGTGGAGAAATGTGGTAGGACGCCTGAACCTAGAACCTGGGCATAGGATCCCTTATAGGTCTGATGGGGGCCTTCCTTGTCAGGGGGATCCTTCCCGCTACTGCCCATCCCATCGGTCTGAGCACCCACCGCATCAGGACCGGATCCTTCACTGCTGTCAGAGCTGGTCCCCCCCGAAACCTTGCCCGTTCGTCCATCCTCCCTCCTCTCGCCTGCTTTCGCTCTGCTACCATCCTCCACTCGCTCGCCCATCTTCTCTCCTTTCCCTCTTAATTTTATTAATTTTTTATAATATATATACTTAAAAATATATAAAAACAACTTATTTTTATAAAAATATCATAATCCTTTTATACATGAAATATATAACCATGATTTTTATATTTTTATAAAGTAAAAACATAAAAGAAAAGTAAAAAAAAACACGTCAAACTCTAGTCTTTATGATTGGACACTAGAAATTAATATTAGTCCCCAAATAAATAATTGAAGCATGATAAAATAGAAAGAAATAAAAAAGAATGTCTTATTCAAATCTCAAACATGTAATCAAATTGTTTTTGATGTGCCATTTTTGCAATCCAATAAATTAAGAGCAATGAATTCCAAACTCAACCCCACCATATAATATTTCATCTCATTTAAAGCTTATAATAAGAATATTGGGTTATGTGCACATAGACAAAGTTAATTTAGTTTAAAAATAACTAGTTCATACTAGTAAATGATGGTTGTTGTTTTTATTATTAGTTTATTTAATAAAATTTATTTTAGTAATATTTTTAGAAGGTTGTTTTTTTTCCTTTCATATTAATTGAATCATATTGAGCTATATAGATTATTTGATGTTGTTCAGATGTGAACCTTGTTGTTAAGATGTGAACCTTGGTGCAGGGTACATCATCAATTTTTCCAACCATTAAACTAAGGCATATTGACATGGTGTTATATAATTATTATTTTATCTAAAAGTTTTTTAAATAGAATAGGTTGTTTATATTCATTGGAATTACAATGTAATTAAAAAAATAAATAATAAATGCTAATTAATAATTAATAATTATTGTTTTCTTTTTTTAATAATAATAATTTTTTTTTTAAAACACCTCAAATGGAATGTCACTTTCGGATAAGTTTTAATGAGGCAGGGGTATCTATTTTGCCAAAAATACTTAGGGCTTGCACCTGGCCTACCCCCTTTGGCACACTCAAAAAACATACTTAAAACACCAAATAGACAAACAAACAAATGCAAACAAACACAAAAAACAAGAAAACAACAAAAAAGCAATAAAAAATAAAAAATAAAAAAACACAAAAAAAATAAAAGATAACAAAAAACACAAAACAAACACAAAAACATAAATATGACAAAAGACAGAAAATAAGCACAAAAACATAAAAACAACAAACAACAAAAAAACAAAAAATGCACAAAAACATAAAAACAACAAACAACAAAAAAACAAAAAATGCACAAAAACATAAAAACAACAAACAACAACAAAAAAAAACACACAAACACAAAAAAAGGCACACACACACAAAAAGAACAAAAACACAGCACAAAAAAATCAAAAAACACCAAAAACAACACAAAAATAAAATAGAACAAAAATAATACAAAACAACACACACCAAAAAACAAAAAAGGAGGAAAAAAAGAAAATAAGTTTGGCCTTTCTAGGCCAAAAGGCTATTCATTCAAGAATCAACAAAGGAAACATAAGAATGACCAGTCTGAGCAAGGGAACTAAAATACCCTGATCAAACCAAAGAGAAGCAAAAACAAAGCAAAAATGAACTAGGTACCTCTAGTACTAGAGCCATCCAGAGAAGTGATAGAAAGAAGAGCTTCAGTTATTTGTGAATCCCACCATCTGGGATGGTGATCATAGTAAGTAAGATCACCTTTGTCCAATGCCCAATTAGCTAAAGCATCAACACTCTTTTTTTGTTCTCTGACCACATGATTGTATTCAACTTTCAAAAAGCCCATCTAGATTAACTGAATATTTTCAACAATTATTTTTATTCTCTAATCAACCTTATGATTTATAGAAGGAGTCTTCAACAAATTAATCATGACTTGAGTCTTCAACACATTTTTCCATCCAAACTTAGTAGCCTCTCGAAGGCCTCTAAGGATACCATATCCCTTAGCAATATTATTGGAAATGATGCCCAAATTCTTAGCAAAAGTGAAAACAAAGGAACCATATGAAAGTATATCAATACATCTTGCGCTAGATTTTCTAGGGTTCCCCCTAAAGGCTCCATCAGTATTGAATTTTCCAAAATCCTTAGGAGGGGGTTGTCAATTCCTAGTTCTATCCATATTTTGATTACTCGCATTCCCTTTAAGTTGGTTGCCCTTAAAAGAGTTAATATTCAATCTTTGCATCACTTGATCCCATCTTTAATGGGCATTCTGGGGCTGTTTAAAGAGTTTTTGTACTGATTCAACTAAGTTGGCAATGGTGTTTTTCTAGATATAGTGAATGTCCTTTCTGTCTTGATTGAAAATCTAGTTTTTTTATTATTTCTATTTATTCCAAGGTAGGATGGTAGAACCCATCTAAACTAGTTGCCTAATAAAGTGATCAACATCCACCTGATTAGGTTAGTCCCTCCAAAGTTTTTTAAAAGTAAACAAGTTGGACCACTATAAACCAAGTAATATGGTCATTCTCCTCCATAGCTCAAAGTATAAGGTACACTCAATAAAAATACGGTTAAGATTTTCCACATTCTCTCCACACATTCCACATCTAAACAGGCCATGAAAATCATGTTTCATAAGTTTCTCACCCACTACAATGCAATAAAAGCTATGTAAAGAACCTTACCTTAGGCCTGAGATTTTGAGCCCACAATTGAGTAAATATGTCATATGATTGGTTGGGATTATTATGAAATAAGGCCAAATAACCTTGAGAAACTGAATACTCACCCTTAATAGTGTTTTTCCATCCAAATCAGCCTTTATCATGGGACCAAGAGATAGATCTCACATGAAGGATGCTTTGGATATCTTTTCTTTTCCTTTATAGTATTTGAATAGGCCTCTCCTCAATAGAGATCTAATATATACCAACCTCTTATGGTATTGATAGTAATTAGCAACCTTTATCCAATTATCTCAATGAAGGTCCTCCATCCAATGCCTCCAATCAGGAAATTGAGTTATCAAAGGTTGGTTACCATCCCAAGAATCTATCCAATAGTTTACCTATTGACCATTATGAATGATCCAAAATAATGTTTTCTTAATCAAATCACCATCAATCTTAAGAATTACTAAAAAAAGGAACCTTTGGTAGGCAATTAATAGAAAATAAGGTCTTCAGGACTTTTTTTCTTAGTATATTTAGCATGAAGATTATTTGTCCAAAGAGCATTGGGGTTATGCAAAATCCTCCAATATATTTTAGCAACTAAAGCCTTATTGTTATTAATAGTAAACCAAAAACCTAACCCCCCTTAATTCTTGGGAAGGTATAAAGTATCCCATTTCACCAACGCCCATTTTATTTTCTCCTTAGTACCACTCCAGAGGAATCAATGATTGATTTGATCTAATTCGTGAAGAAAATACTTTGGGATATTCAACACAGTATAAAATTAAATAGGTATAGCTTGAAGGAATGATTTTACCAAGGTGATTCTACCTCCAAATTAAAGCCACCTATTGGTCCACTTTTCAATTTTCTTCTTAACTCTATCCAACAACCAATTCCAGTATTTCTTTTTTGTTTTTGAATATTGAGAGGAATACCTAAATAAGTGATTGGAAGGGAGGTCTTTTGATATATTAATTTTTTCAAGACCATGTATTACTATATAGGAGAACAGTGAAAGAAATTGAATTTAGATTTGTCTTCATTGATCAGTTGCCAAGTAGCATTAAAAAAATAGTTGATGATTTGCTTAATTTTAGAAGATTCCTTAATTGTAGCTTTACCTAACATAGTAGAGTCATCAAAAAATTTAATATAATAAATCGGCCTAGATCCATGAGCAATGGTAACTCCCTAAATGGTTCTATTTTCTATATTATTGGTTATAGTCTTTCCCAAGCATTTAGTAAGAAAGATGAATTTAAATAAGGGGAGAAGGGGTCACCTTGCCTAATACATCTAGAAGTAGGGAATAGTTGAGAAGGATTTACATTAATAAGAATAGAGTAGAATACCAAAGAGATAAATACCATAATCCAGTCCATTCAATAATGAGAGAAGCCAAAGTGCCTTAAAAATTTGACAAGGAAGTGTCAATCCACTCTGTCATAAGCTTTAGATAAGTCTAAACGAATTAACATAGATGTAGATTTTTTCATTTCCATGGAATGGATGGCTTCCTAAGAAACAACTATCTCATCCACTATTTTATGCCCTTCCACATAAGCTCCTTGTTTAGGCAAAATAATATTATACAAAAGAGGCTTTAGCCTTTATACCATATATCTTTGTAATTATTTTGAGAACATTACATAAAGCTAAGGTCTAAAAGCTGAAATATGATATACTTGTTGAGCTTTTGGGACAATAGCTATATAAGTTTTATTGATAATATTCAAAATCTCTTTGGATTTCCTGGCTTCTTTTACCACCTCTAATAAATCAATATGAAGGATATTCTAATAATCTTGATAGAACTCAATAAGAAAACCATCAACTGGGGTTTTTCCTTTTTGCATTTTAAAAACCACCTATTGAAGCTCATTGATAGTATCTAGAGTAGTTAAAATCAAGTCTCCTCAAAATTTATAAGAATAGGTATGGATTGAAGAATATTTTATTAAGAAGTCAAGTTAAGAGGAGCAGTAGCAAAAAGATTGGAAAAGTAATTGACAACAATAGAATTCATGCCATACCAAGTGCAGACATCTCTAGAATCAGATTTCATGGAAGAAATAAAGTTGTGAGATCTTCAATATAGAAGAGATTTGTGGAAGAAATATGTGTTTCAGTCTCCTTTGAGCCATTGGATCCTATATTTTTACTTCCATAAGATTTCTCTTTTTTTCCATTCCTTTAACTGAGTAGTGAGTCTAATTTAATTTGTACTTATACTCTCTGTGAGGCCATCTAAATGGATTTTCTTATTCAAATTTTCAAGTTGAGCAATAACTTCATGTTTTATTTTTGGACATCTCCAAAATTCTTCCAATTTTAAATCTTGATTTTATAATTTAATGTATTGTAACCTTTTGGCAAAACAAAACATCTTAGTCTAAAACCTTGGTTTACCTTGCTTCCACGATTGCTACACTTGGGGTCTAAAGGAACTATCTCTAAGCCACATTAACTAAAATAAAAAAGGCAAGAAACTCACATTGGTTTTTCAAATTTCCACCATGATTGGCTAGTGATCCGAACCAACATTGTTAAGAGTCTTCACCTTAGGAATGTGACCATGGATTAAGAAATTATCAAAGAAAAATAACCTATCCAATCTCTCCATAACACAAGATAATCCTAGCCTTCTGTTAGACAAATTCATAAGGCCATTATATGGCTAAATATCCACAACTCATGAGGTCAGTGCTTTTGCCCAAATTTTACTTCCCTTCATTTTCTCATCCAAATAGATGATGGTATTGAAATATCCTTCGATAAAGATCCAAGATTCAAAAAAATGAGAGACAATATAAGTTATATCCTTTCATTATCTTCTCTTTTCCTCCAAAGTAGACGGAGCACAAACAATTATACAAAGCATAATATGGTTAGAATGTCTACTTTGAATAACTATATCCAAAATGCCCCATATGCCAACCATATGGTGAATAACAACCTCTTTTGGGTCCCAAAGGCAAGCCATACCACCAGAAGTCCCCTAGGAACTGAGGGAAGCAACTTTTCTAGATGGCCAGTTTTTATTAGCAATTGAACCATTTCCTCTATTGAAATATTTGTTTCCTAAAAGAAAACAAGATGTGGATGGTTTGTCTGAATCATTCTTCTAATTTTATTTTATTTTGAAATACTCCCTTTGAGTCCTCTAATATGACAAGTGATGATGTTAATTAATACCAGGGCTAAAACAATTGGTAAGGATAGTATTCTTACCTTCCTCTACAAGTTTATCACCTTCTTTTACCATATGATGTTGATTGGTCTTGCGACCTACCTTTTGGTTGAAATCCATATTTAGTTTTTTTTTTTGTTTCTTGACAATTGAATATGAGGTGGCTTCTAACCTCGAATATTGAGTGTATAAATCCAAAGCATTACTAGAAGGTTCAACATAGTCTATCTTTGGAATTGTATTATTTGAAGTCTCAACATTTAAAAGAATATTTTTCTTGTGTATATTTCCTCCTTTTTGTCTTGTTAAAAACCTTTAATTTGTTGGTTTGTCTTTGAGTCTTTCCCTACATATTTAAATTATGTTTCTAATATTTTTATCTCCATTATTTCCTCTTACTCATCTGGGACATCATTTGTGGAAATAATTTCAAACATATTAGCTGATAACTTCGATTGATTCTTCATAACTAGTTTTTCTGAGTGTTCTTCTTAGGCATTTGGAAACCTGCTAAGTGTGTATCCTCTTTCTTTTGATCTAGAATTTTATTTAGGCAAACACTAGCCAAATGACCATATTCATGGAAAATTCAACAACGAAAAGGAATGTTATCATGGTCCACCACTTACTCTGAAGTGTCCTCTCCAAATTGTAATAAGATCTTTTCAAGTAGGGGTTTTTCAAAATCCATTAAAACACAAATCTGAGCATAAATAATATGTTAATTTTTTTAGTACAATTAGCAATCATCATAAAATTTTCCAAAGAGTTTCCAATTAGAGAAAAAATATTTGAATTCTAGAATTCAATTGGGAGGCCAATTGTCAAACCCAGAAAAGACCTATAGAAGGCATCTCTTCTTTGTCTTTAAATTTAGTATGCCAAGACTTCATGAAAATCCTTGCCCTTCCAAAGAACCACAGACCCCCTTGAAATATTTTCTCTCTATCTTCATTATTAGCAAATAAAATAAGAAAATAACCATTTGGATAAATATAGATTTGTAACTCACCTTTTTTTTTTCAAATTTTTGCAGCCCAAACTTTGAAAGTAGATAGGCTCGAACAAAAACCCAAGAAATGAAAAATTAGTCCTCTTTTTTCCAGATCTTTTATACCAGTCTAAAAGGCACCTATATCTACCTTAACAATCAAAGTTCCATCAACTAACCTAAGATATCCTAACTCAATTTTCCTAGGATCAATCTTAGGCATTCTCATAGGTTTACAAAAAACCCTAAGATTAATATTAGCATTAGGTTGAGGTTGTCCACCATAAAGGGCATCCCTAAAATTTATTTTTGGGGCCGAGTCTTTGAAATCCTTTCCCTTGAAATGGGTTTCCATAGTGGATTTATTTTTGGGGTGCTTCTATTTGAATATTATTTTGAGATCTCTTTAATCCATGCCTTGGACGCTGATAAAAGGGATGGATTTCACTTTTGTTTTGTGTAGAAAATTGGAATCATTGTCAATCAAGTTTACAACATGAATATCTATTGAAATATATATTTCTAACCCATCTTGGGTCCCTTGCAACATATCTCGCTAAAATATTGAGCATAAACCACAAAAATGTTGGCCGCTAGGGCCCAAAGGCCCTAAAAAACAACCTAAGAAGTCGTTTACACTCAACACAGATGAAACCTTTGCACAGTCACTCCAAAGACCTTTCTAAGAAAATTTTGACTGCTTGAATCAAAATCATAATAATCTTTAGCCTACATAATAAATTTTACAATACGGGTATAGTTGCAAGCTTACTACGGTGGTAAGGGCTTTGGTCTCTTTTTGAGAGGTCTAAGGTTCAAACCCCACTGAATATGAGGGGATCAAGAGCCCTTATAAAAACCTATGTAAACTCATTGAAAAAATGTTCAAGCTGCAAACGCCAATCAATATGAGGGGACCAAGACCCTTCATAAAAACCCATGTAAACTCATTGAAAAAAAAATTTACAATAAGGGTATGGTGTTATGTCATGATTACTTTATCCAAATTTTAAAATAAAAATAGAACAAGTTATCTATATTTGTTGGAACTACAAATTTACAAAAAGAAAATAAAGATGTCCCAACAAACATATCACTATATGTTTCTTTTAAGTCTTTAAGAAGCACCAATTTTAGCATTATTTTGGTAAACCTAAAATTATAAGATAAGCAAAACCATTTATTGAAATAATTTTTAGACTTATATTCACATATTTTAAAAATATAAAACAACATTTAACCATCACTATGTTGCTTTTCTATTTTCATTTTGTGGACTTGTAAAACATGAATGATGGATTTTCATCTTCTTCTTGTTAATTTAAACAATTTTTTGTAAAGGAAAAACCTTGGATTTATTGTAATTGGTGGTCCCATGAATTAATAATTTGGGCATAATTCAACTCATCTTCTATGCCAATAATATTTTTCTCCAATGCATTGGAATGCATAAAGTTATTTGGTTTGCTCTAATGTCATTGTATCCTTAGCAATTATTGTGAATTCAACCTATACCAAAGGACACAAACATTAAGGTGCATATGATTTTTATATTTTTTCCAATGTAATCCTATCCGTAGCAATAATTTTAATGTAAACCTATATCAAAAAACACAAGCATAAAAGGTACTACAAAATTGTCATGAAAATGTATAAAAATATAACTTGGAGCATGCAATAAGGCACTCACATCCTCTTCAAGCTTTGCTTCATGTTCTTTATATGGATATAGAGCATATTTAGTCTTCCCACTTGGTCTATGATACCAACATCAATCTCTCTATCGAGCCCTCAAAACCTTTTCAAGGGTAGGTCAATTTGGTTGTCTAATTTATTAATTCAATGATGATAACATGAACATTGGTTGCTTTTAGGAAATCCATGAACTTGATAATCTGGGAAACAATATACCTCTCAAATTCCCCATTAGTAGTTAATAAAATAACTACTAAGAATCATGAAGAATAAACCTTTTCAAGGGTAGGTCAATGTGGTTGTCTAATTTATTAATTTAATGATTATAACATGAACATGGGTTACTTTTAGGATATATGTGAACTTGAGAATCTAGGAAATAATATACCTCTCAACTTCCCCAGTAGTAGTTAATAAACTAATTACTAAAAAACATGAAGAATAAAATTGGCTTTAAAGTCCAAGCTTGGGTTCTTTAGATCTTGTTGTCCATTTATATCAATAATAATGAATTTCAAATGACATGAAATAGAAAAGCATTATCCAATAGATAGCATGAAATAAAATTTGTTAGAAACTTTTCCTCTATATCAATCTAGTAATTAGATTATTCTTAAATATATCTTTTAATATTGTAGCATGTTTAAATATAGTTTTACTACCACATGTTTGATATTTTACCATCATATATTGGAATATGCTATTGGAGATTTGTTAAACAATATATTTGTTTTCCTCAAAAAAAAATCTATAACTTTCATTTCAGAGTTTGAAAAAAATTACAATGAGATGGGTATTTTATACCCTCATATAAGCCTTACTAAATCAGATGTGTTATAATAATATCATGTTATACATATTATATAACTCTATTTTATTACTTTAACCCTATAGCCATCAGTCATCTTTTAGATATACCCTTAATTTTCCAAAGATAAAAAATAAACATGAAAGGTATACTAAACCACAACTTCTATGAAAAGGAAAAAAAGTATCAAAATGGTATGGACTATGGTGGAATCATAGTCCCATACACTACTTCATTTAATAAAGTACAAACTAGAATATCCAAGGTAGCTTTTTATTGAACATTTGCTTCCTCATTTAGTTCTTTGTACATTTGTTTATAATATATATTTGTAAATGATGCTTCTAGTAATTTCACTTTCACATAATAAGGCCTAAGTATCAAATTTTTCATCCGTACTAAACCTAAAGCCCAATCCACCACCAATTTTGAGTCACCAAATACTTGAAGTTTTGTTATTCCTTGTTCCACTACCATTCTTAACAAAAATATCAAAGCCTTCCACTCTACCACATAATTTTTACCTTCACCAAGACCTACTTTGAAAGTGAAATTGTGATTTTCATCCTAAAGTAACACTTTTCCTTCCCCACATCTATATGAATTGTCTTGACAAGCTCCATAAAAAAAACCAAGACTTTATAATATCCACTATTAAAATTCCAACCTATCTTATAGCCTTTAATTTTATAGGTTTAAAGTAACAGAGTTGTATAATAACTTATTGTAAGCCTTTAAACATCTTATAAAAAAATCTATTTGATATGAGATTGAACTTGTATAGGTAGAATTTCTTGGTTTTAAACTACATAGAATTTATTGTCAATCACATATCCCATACCACTATTAATGGAATGCACTTTGAACTAATTTTGCATATTATACAATAGATTATTTGTTGGCCACTATCCCTTCCCCTTAATTATGGATAGAATATACCTCCACACTTCTCTTAAAAATTTACAATGAACTAGTAGGTTATCTATTGTTTCTTCTTCCCTTTTATACAAATTGCATTGACTTGGACCCTACCAGGATCTATTTTATAGAAAACCCTATGTTAATGCCTTCTTAGCTAAAGCTAACCAAAAAATAATTTAATTTTCAAGGGTGCTTTCACCTTACAAATCCTGCTTCACCACCAAAGGGCCTCCTCATTATTAATTTATTTGTATCCTTCTTTAGCTATAAATTATCCGCTAGTTGGGTTCTTTAACCATACTAAAGAGTCTTCTTCTTGACTCATTAGTATACAATCCCTTGTCAAATCCCTTATATACTTGCTCTCAGCTTCATATCCTTCTAAAAGTAATTCCTATTGATCATACCATTATGTAAATACATCATACTCAAGAATGCACCCATCAGTGTATAATAAAATCAATGGTATATCAAACACCCATCCACACTTAATCATACCACTATGTAAACTCAGCATACTTAAGAATACACTCATAAATTTATAATAAATCAATATGTTCAATTACACAGACCAAATATATGCACCTTTTTATTTTAAAAAATTTAATAGGAATCCATGTTTATTAATGCAATAATATCTTCTATATTTACCATCAACTCCAAGAAATCAAAGGATAAAAATAACTTAGAATGTAAAATCAAGTCCAACCATGCTTTAATAGTAGTCATATGAATAACAATCAACTAAATATACTTCCATAAACAAATTAAATACCATGTTTAACTTCTATACAGAACCATCCTAAGGTTTTTCAAGAGCTTATCACACAAAATCAAGTGTCCAAGTATATCCCATCCTCATTGGATTTCAAAAAAAACTCATAATAATTTATTTTTAGAGATTTTAATTTCTTATTGGGTCATAGAAAAAAGGAATTGTACAAAATTACTACCTAGACCAAGCATGATCAACAAATTTCTATTTTGAATACAAGAAAATCTTTTGTCTCCATTACGGTCCTATATTATAACATTTAAAAGTCTACTTTGGATCTTAGGTAGTATGGAAACAATTTATAAATATTCCTTTCCTTAATATGCCCTATTATGGCATCCAAATTTTCTTACAATAACAAGTCCATAGAATAGTAATGGACTATAACTCTACATGCAGTAACAAGTCCAACAAATCAACTTCAATACTCACACAATGACAATTCCATAATGGACTTCAAATATTCATGTAATGATAGATCCAAAATATAAAATTTGATAATCATGCTATGATATTCCCATAATGAACTTTAAATATTCATGCATTAATAGGTCCATAGTGGACTAGAAGTATACATGCAATGACTATTCCATACGATACCTTGAAGTGGGTATATTTCTCTCTATATTTTTCCTATAAAAAAAAAATTCTTTAATTTTTTTTCTAATATCCCTCCACATGAGTATGAAGTAAACTCAATAAAGGTTTAAAATACCCAAATAGGTCAAATCCTCGATGTTCAAAGTAAATCAAGAAGAAACACATTCCAACATAGAAAACCCCAAATTGTGAAAACCCATTTAAATGAAACCCCCTTTCCTCAAACAAAATTGTATTCAAAGGTTTCCTACCCAAGCAAAGGGATCATTTCTTATATCTTCGTTCATGTAAAAGGAAAATTAAGCAATATTTAATTTATTCATTTTTAGAGAGAGACGTCTATGCATGACATACTTTCATCCCTCTAAATCTCCTTTAAGGCTTATAGCTTTTTATTTCTTGCATCTAGCCTAGTTTGGTTTATCCCAAAAAAAAATTAACCCTCTTATCTTGAAGCCTCCATGGACAAGTCAACCAACCTTCTCCTCCAAGAAATGAACCAAGAAGAAAAATCAAGACCCATAAGATATTTGAAAGAATAATACCTTGTGAAATTGCCATATCCTTTCTAAAAGAGAGAAGAGAAAACTCTCCATGGCATCATTTTTAAGCTCTTTCCATCATGACCCAACTCTTAATCCACAAAGGAAAGAATCCTCACCCAACTCTCATCGAAGGAAAGAGGAAATATTATTCTACATAATGCCCAATCAACAAGAAACATAATGCTCCCATCCACTCAAGAAAGGATATCCTTCAAAATGAAATTGCCTTAGGATAAAATCTTAACACTTTTTGCTATCAAAAATAATAAAATAATATGAACCCTAAGATCACATGTCATGGACTCATGTGTTGTAGGTGATTTGGAGAGGGTAGGGCAATCCTCCAAGGGAGGTCCCTGGTTCGAATCTCCACCCTACCAAATGCACATAGAATACCTAAAAATCTAGTTGATAATCTTGGTGTGGTCAGGGTTGGGGATGACTCCTGGGTGATTTTGATGGTGTAGAACCCCTGGTCATGGTTTCTCAGACCCAGGTAGCTGTGTAAGGTATTTTTACTTAAATTCAAAAAAAAAATATCACATGTCATGAGGGAAGCACTAAAGGTTTTAATGTTTGACTTTAATTCCAAGAAATCAACTCAAAATTAGTCAAATTCCAAGCAACTTAGTGGAGCTAGGTAGCACCAAGCCTCAAAATGGTCAATATGGTGGTGAAAAGAGTTTTCCTCAATTTAAATGTTAATTTAAATAAAATATTTTATGACATACAAAAAAAATATTTTTTTAATCAAAATTAAACCTTTAACATAATGCATTTTATACTTTCAAAAATAATTTATGCAACAACTGTAATGCAGTAAACAAGATGTCAATGTATTTATTTTAATCTTAGCATCATATCCAAATACAATTGCCATTAATTTGCTATGTGTTTGTACATTACCACTTTTTGCATTCATCAATGTTACACATTGACTTACTCTTATCTTGACGATATCCTCCCTTGCTTCTTTAGGTGGTGTAAAGTGTTCACAATGACATTCAAAAAATTTGGTCAATTTTTTGTAGTCAAAATGTTGATGTTAACATAATTAAAATTAAATAAAATAAATCATATATAATTATTGGAGCGAGGAATTTTCCTAGCTTTTAATTGAGATTTTGTGCTTCTAATATAATTTTCAACAAAGTTGGAAGATATTCCCAATGGCTTCTCCTAACCTCTATATTTAGGTCAACTCCCTATTGTAAATAAGCGACTAGAAGAGCCATGATTTTGAAGAACACAGGCTTATACTGAGAGGGGGGTGAATAGTATAAGATCAACTTTTACTTTTCTTTCCCAAACAATATTATCCAATATTATCAATGGCAATATCAATAGCAGTAATCAAAGCAATGCATAAATCATCACACACAAGAGAGACACAAATTTAACGTGGTTCACCCAATGTGGGCTACTCCACGAAGAAAATATTTCTTCTAAATTTTCTCAACAAATATCTTGGGAATCAATTCCCTATTACAATGTTTATGGACCTCTATCCAAAGGAGACACCAATCCCCTATGCTATGATTTGTGGATCTCTCTCCACAGGAGAACTCTATCCCCTTGCTCTAGTTCATGGATCTCTCTCCATAGGAGAACTCTATCCCCTTGCTGGTTCATGGAACTTGATCCAGGAGAACTCTATCTCCTCAACTAGTTCATGGATCTCTCTCCATAGAAGAACTCTATCTTCCCAGCTGGTTCATGGATCTTACTCCATAGGAGAACTCTTTCCCCTTGCTCTGGTTCATGGATCTCTATCCATAGGAGAACTCTATCCCCTCTACTCTAGCTGGTGAACTTCTAGAAGACTTCTACCCCCATTGCTCTAGCTTGTGGATCTCTCTCCATAGGAGACCTTTATCCCCACTACTCTAGATGATGGACCTCTATCCACTGGAGACCTTTATCCTCTATGCTCTATCACATCCAAATCTTACTCTCAAATCTATCTCAAATATACACCAAACTCTATCCCAAGTCTAGCACAAATCTTCTCTAACTCAGCTCACAAATATGCACCAAAATCTATCCCAAGTCTAGCACAAATCTAACTCTAATCTCAATTTATCTCAAATCTCCCAAGCCTTAACACAAAGCTTGAACAAATCAGCAATCAAACCTACTCTCAATTCTATTTCAAGTCTTCACAAGACTTGCTCAAATCTACCTTCAAGCCTTCTCAAAAGACTTGCTCAAATATACCTTCAAGCCTTCTCAAAAGACTTGCTCAAATCTACCTTCAAGCCTTCTCAAAAGACTTGCTCAAATCTACCTTCAATGTTGCTCACAAAACCTACTCAAATAACTCCAAATCTTGCATACAAAATACAACTTAAATCTCTTTCAAAAAGCTTTCTTCACATAGACAAATTCTACTTAGAATTCTTTTAACCTATAGAACATATAGAGAATGATATGCACTTTCCAATAGCTCAATATGTTCTACTCAATCATTAAGTCTATCACTTTCACATGTCTCACATTTATTACTCTTTAAAGGTAGGTCTAGTCTAGCACATGACACATGACCTCCTGATGCACACACTTGCTTCACAAATCTGATTTCTAATGCTTGCACATTCACTTTCAATATCACTCAAAACCAATGCCCAAAAGCTTCACACATTCATTCAAACAATGAAGCACAATTTGCTCACAAACCCTAACACAAGTGTTTCCAATTTCTTTCAACAAAGATGCACAATGTAGGTCTCAAACCCTAACTCAAATATTTTCAACAATGCTTATCAAACAACCCTTTTATCTCCACCTTATGTTCTAGAAACACTTACTCAACCAAACATCTTAAACAAAGAATGATGTGCCCATACCTCTTAATTTGCTCTTATGGAGATATGTCTTCAAAACCTGTCTCACAAATAACTGATTTTTCTAATGCCACTTCAAGGGTTAGATTGCAAGATACTTTCTCAAAACATCCACATGAATTTTCACCTTCAAAAATGCTCAATGAAATCTGAATTTGATATTTGATCACTCTTCTTTTATCCTCAAAAATGAAGCATTAATATCCAACAAAACCTTTCATATCTTCCTTTCACAATGCAAGAATCATAATAAAATATCAAGCAACTTATCACACCTTATTACTCCTAATCTTGCAAAATAAAATTCAACCCAACAAAACCACAAATTTCACACATAAATTCCTTATACACCTTATACCTCCTACTTAAAATAAAATATTTTAATGCACCTTAATTTTTCAACAAGACCATAGCATCATTGATTTCATTTACCATACAAAACACTTAGCCAAAAACTCCTTGTTAATTCAACCTTAATTACTCCATGTTGTCCCATTTTTAATTCAAAAATTAAAATTAAAATGAACACCTTATGACTCCCTAGTAATTTCACATCAAAACAATAAAAATTAATTAACCCTTATAACTCCCTAAGTCGAGCACCATATGCATACCTTAAAAATACTTTGCCCCAAGTGCTGCCATCGCTACTCAAACCCGTGACTCCTCATTGGCCCCATGCCCTAGCACAAGGGTGGACACCGCATGGGCTAGCCACCCACACAAGCACAAAGGAGCACGTGCTCCTACTTCTTCACCAAAACCGGTGCAAAACCCTCGACCAAGCAAAAATGACTCCCCATGATTCGAACATCGAACCTACCACCTGCAATGCACTCCGCAAGCCAAGCTTGCCAACTAGGCTATCCACCCACGTCGGATGGAATCGAGTGCCCTTCATCTTAACTACACGCTACCCTCAAAATTCGCAAAAGCTTTTCTCTACCTCCACCACTTGTCGAACGAATAGCAAATATAAGATATTAATCTTTGAGGATAATCAAAAACTTTGGCTTGCAAAACATTAACCCTTTTATACACTTTTGCCCTTTGACTTTGGACATCAGCTCAACTTTGAAAAATACCTCCATGCAAATTCAAATTTTGGCACCATCTAAACCTTTTAAAAATATTATAATAATTTAAATCTAAGGTAGATTTAAATATTATAATTTATATTTTAACCTTTGGGCCCTTTTAATTTTTAATTATTATAATTATTTAAATCTTCATAGATTTAAATATTATAATTTTTTTCTTCTTGGACCTTTTCTTTGGATAAAAGTCTTTGCCATCATAAAACCTCTTCCTTTTTCTTTTGCAAATGCCACCATGGTAAAACCATTAAACCTTTATTTTCCTTGACATAAATGACAACCAATGTCATTAACTTATGCCATTAATTCTTTGACATCAATGACAACAATATACTCAAAATTTCCAACAATCTCCCCCTTTGTCATTGATGGCAACCCTTTTCTAAAAATTCCTTTTTCCAAACCACTTGATTCCAAATCTGCTCCCCTGAGAAATTGCTCCCCCTAATTGAATGCTCTCCCCCTTACTCAAATCTCTCCCCCTTTGACATCAATGGAAAAGGGACTCCTTTGGGGCTAAATATAAGACTCTTAGCTCAGCCCCCTCCCCACCTCCTCTCTTTGAGGTGATTAATTTTAGGGTGGGAGTATCTCTACTCCCAACATACAATGCTCTTTTTCTTTGTCAACCTTCTTTTTCAACATTTTTGTAGCCATACCTTTTTTATCCTTTTGAGTGTCCCTATTCTTGCTTGTCTCTGGAAGTTCTGGAAACTCTGTTCTACACCACTTGGCCTTATGCCCAAGATTATTGCACTTGTAACACTTAATGTTGTAGTTCTTGGAAGGTGCAAATATCTTGAAGTTCCTCTTGGTGAAGCCATACTCATTTCTATCATGAACCCTATAGTGGATTGCTTTATGACCAAAGTGATTACAAGAGTAGCAATACCCTTGAAAGAAATATCCATCTTTGAAAGAGTTGACATTCCTTTTAGTGAGGCCATACTCCTTTCCATGAGTCCTGCAATGCATAGCCTTGTGACCAAACCGATTACATGAAAAACAACGTCCTTTGAAGAAATCTTATCTTGAACCTTCTGGTCTCTTAGTCATTTCTTTGCCTTCTCTATGATGATCCCTATTTCTTGTTTGTGCATTGTTTCCTTTCTTAGTGAAGCTTCTCTTCTTCAACTTATCCTCATAAGTCTCAATTTCTTCTTCACTCTCTTCCTCTGAAACTTCCTCTTCTTTTGAGCTTGAGCTTGACCCTTCTTCTTGTTTCCCTTGTCCTTCTTCAAAACCAAGTCCTATTTTGATAGATGAAGATCTTTGTGCATTGATAATCTTATCCAAAGTTTTTGAACTTTTCCCAAACCTGTGTAGCTTGTCCTTAGAATATTTCACTTCCATCCTTAGTGAAACTACCTCATGTTCTAATATTTCACATTCTAACTCTTTTACCTCTAAATTTTCACTCATGACCTCTTTAATTTTCCTTGCCTTAGATTTTGAGTTTGTCAGGTCTTGTAGAAGCTTTTCTTTTTCTTCCTCACATTCTTGAACTTGAGTCTTTAGTCTTGAATTCTGCTTTCTAACCTTTTTCAATTCTCTGAGAGCAACAATAAGTTCTGCTTCTAGATCTATTGTGCCTTCTTCTTCATTTTTTGAATCTTTCTCTACTTCTTGGTCTCCAAGAGCATCTTCATACTCTTCGACCTTATCTTCAACAAGAGCATTTTCTTCCTCTTCTATTGCCAAAAATAGGATCTCTTCTTCTTCACTATCTGAGAGTCTTTCATCACTATCACTTGAAGCCTTGCTTCCCTTATTAACATAGAAACTCTTCTTGTGCCTTTGAAAGAACTTCTTTTCATGCTTGCCTTGACCATACCTATTTTTCTTTTCATACCTGGATTTTCCTCCTTCCTTTTTCTTATGATCCTATTTCTCTTCATTGCTACTACTTCTAGATTCTAGACAATTAGATGCATAGTGACCAAAATTACCATAGTTAAAACATTTCACTATTTTCATACCTTTGTGCTTTCTTGAGTCCTTATTTCTTCTACCATAGTTAGCTTCTTCATCACTGCTTGACTCACCACTTGATTTTGGTTTCTTATCTTTTGTCTTCTTTGATGCTTTGAAAGTTACCTCTTTCTTGGAGTTGGGATCCTTTACTATTCTCATCTCATAAGCTGTGAGAATTCCATGTAACTCATCCATAGTCAATTTTTCAATATCTCTCATCTCTTCTATAGCTGAAACCTTTCCATCATACCTCATAGGAAGTGACCTTAATACTTTCTGAGCAACACTGGAGTCTTCAATTTTGAATCCAAGTCCACGCATGGTATTAACAACTTCATCCACATGAAGCAAGTATGTAGCAATATCTTCCTCATCTTCCATATTCAAATCTTCAAACCTTTTCTTGTGGTTTTGTAGTTTTGCCATCTTGACCTTTTTATCTCCCTCATATGTTTGCTTCAATTTTTCCCATATCTCTTTTGCTGATTTGCAATGCATAACTTTCACAAATTTTGCTTCACGTAATCCACTTAAGATTCCATTCATAGCCTTGGCATTATTCACATGTAACATCTTACCATATTTATCTATGGGAGGAGTAGTTGTAGGTGTGAACCCATCCTCAATGGATTGCCATGTCTCATATCCTTGTGCCATCAAGTAAGTCTTCATTCTTATGCTCCAGAAAGCATAATTGTTCCCATCGAACAATGGTGCCTTATTTGATGAAGATCCATTCTGAGATGCCATCTGTGTTCCTGTACTATCTTCCTTCAAGTTGTTAGACTTTTTTGAAGGAACCCGCTCTGATACCAATTGAAGAACACAAGCTTATACTAGAGAGGGGGTGAACAGTATAAGATCAACTTTTACTTTTCTTTCCCAAACAATATTATCCAATATTATCAATGGCAATATCAATAGCAATAATCAAAGCAATGCACAAATCATCACACACAAGAGAGACACAAATTTAACATGGTTCACCCAATGTGGGCTACTCCACAGAGAAAATATTTCTTCTAAATTTTCTCAACAAATCTCTTGGGAATCAATTCCCTATTACAATGTTTATGGATCTCTATCCAAAGGAGACACCAATCCCCTATGCTCTGATTTTTGGATCTCTCTCCACAGGAGAACTCTATCCCCTTCTAATATCTACTCTAGTTTGTGGAACTTGATCCAAGAGAACTCTATCTCCTCAACTAGTTTATGGATCTCTCTCCATAGAAGAACTCTATCTCCCTACTAGTTCATGGATCTTACTCCATAAGAGAACTCTTTCCCCTTGCTCTAGTTCATGGATCTCTATCCATAGGAGAACTCTATCCCCTCTGCTCTAGCTAGTGAACTTCTAGAAGACTTCTACCCCCACTACTCTAGCTTATGGATCTCTCTCCATAGGAGACCTCTATCCCCACTACTCTAGCTGATGGACCTCTATCCACTAGAGACCTATATCCTCTCTACTCTATCACCTTCAAAGCCTACTCTCAAATCTATCTCAAATCTACACCAAACTCTATCCCAAGTCTAGCACAAATCTACTCTAACTCTACTCACAAATCTACTCACAAATTTATACTCAATTCTATCTCAAATCTACCCCAAGCCTTAACACAAATATTGAACAAATCAACAATCAAACCTACTCTCAATTATATTTCAAGTCTTCACAAGACTTGCTCAAATCTACCTTCAAGCCTTCTCAAAGACTTGCTCAAATCTACCTTCAAGCCTTCTCAAAATACTTGCTCAAATCTACCTTCAAGCCTTCTCAAAAGACTTGCTCAAATCTACCTTCAATGCTACTCACAAAACCTACTCAAATAACTCCAAATCTTGCATACAAAACACAACTTAAATCTCTTTCAAAAATCTTTCTTCACACAGACAAATTCTACTTAGAATTCATTTAACCTCTAGAACATATAGAGAATGATATGCACTTGCCAATAGCTCAATATGTTCTACTCAATCATTAAGTCTATCGCTTTCACATGTCTCACATTTATTACTCTTTAAAGGTAGGTCTAGTCTAGCACATGACACCTAACCTCCTGATGCACACACTTGCTTCACAAATCTGATTTCTAATGCTTGCACATTCACTTTCAATATCACTCAAAACCAATGCTCAAAAGCTTCACACATTCATTCAAACAATGAAGCACAATTTTCTCACAAACCCTAACACAAGTGTTTCCAATTTCTTTCAACAAAGATGCACAATGTAGGTCTCAAACCCTAACTCAAATATTTTCAACAATGCTTATCAAACAACCCTTTTATCTCCACCTTATGTTCCAGAAACATTTACTCAACAAAACATCTTAAACAAAGAATGATGTGCCCATACCTCTTAATTTGCTCTTATGGAGATATGTCTTCAAAACCTGTCTCACAAATAACTGATTTTTCTAATGCCACTTCAAGGGTTAGATTGCAAGATACTTTCTCAAAACATCCACATGAATTTTCACCTTCAAAAATGCTCAATGAAATCTGAATTTGATATTCGATCACTCTTCTTTTATCCTAAAAAATGAAGCATTAATATCCAACAAAACCTTTCATATCTTCCTTTCACAATGCAAGAATCATAATAAAATATCAAGCAACTTATCACACCTTATTACTCCTAATATTGCAAAATAAAATTCAACCCAACAAAACCACAAATTTCACACATAAATTCCTTATACACCTTATACCTCCTACTTAAAATAAAATATTTAATGCACCTTAATTTTTCAACAAGACCATAGCATCATTGATTTCATTTACCATACAAAACACTTAGCCAAAAACTCCTTGTTAATTCAACCTTAATTACTCCATGTTGTCCCCTTTTTAATTCAAAAATTAAAATTAAAATGAACACCTTATGACTCCCTAGTAATTTCACATCAAAACAATAAAAATTAATTAACCCTTATAACTCCCTAAGTCGAGCACCATATGCATACCTTAAAAATACTTTGCCCCAAGTGCTGTCACCACTACTCGAACCCATGACTCCTCGCTGGCCCCGCACCCTAGCACAAGGGTGGACACCGCGTGGGCTAGCCGCCCACACAAGCACAAAGGAGCACGTGCTCCTACTTCTTCACCAAAACCAGTGCAAAACCCTCGACCAAGCAAAAAGGACTCCCTACGATTCGAACGCCGAACCTACCACCTGCAACGCGCTCCGCAAGCCAAGCTTGCCAACTAGGCTATCCACCCACGTCGGATGGAATCGAGCGCCCTTCGTCTTAACTACGCGCTGCCCTCAAAATTCACAAAAGCTTTTCTCTACCTCCACCGCTTTCCGAATGAATAGCAAATATAAGATATTAATTTTTGGGGATAATAAAAAACTTTGGCTTGCAAAACATTAACCCTTTTATACACTTTTGCCCTTTGACTTTGGACGTCGGCTCAACTTTGAAAAATGCCTCCATGCAAATTCAAATTTTGGTGCCATCTAAACCTTTTTAAAAATATTATAATAATTTAAATCTAAGGTAGATTTAAATATTATAATTTATATTTTAACCTTTGGGCCCTTTTAATTTTTAATTATTATAATTATTTAAATCTTCATAGATTTAAATATTATAATATTTTTTCTTCTTGGACCTTTTCTTTGGATAAAAGTCTTTGCCATCATAAAACCTCTTCCTTTTTCTTTTGCAAATGCCACCATGGTAAAACCATTAAACCTTTATTTTCCTTGACATAAATGATTGTTGGAAATTTTAGTTAGTTTATGTTGTCATTGATGTCACATGGATCATTGATGTCATATGGATCACATTGGGTATATTTTGGAGAGCATGGATATGTACAAGGTTTTTGTGAAAACCAAGACAGGTAAAATAAAAGGTTTTATTTAAAACCATGGATGGCAGATTCAAAATGGGTTTTTCTTAAAACCCAAGTTGGCTTTTCGTTTCATCGAAAAAGGTGCCCCGATGATGGAGATATTTAATTTTAAATATCTAGTACAAGGATTTTGTGAAAACCAAGACAGACAAAATAAAAGGTTTTATTTAAAACCATGGATGGCATATTTGAAATGGGTTTTTCTTAAAACCCAGGTTGGGCTTTTGTTTCATCGAAAAAGGTGCCCCGGTGATGGAGATATTTAATTTTAAATATTTAAGTTTAAATTTTAATTATTTAAAATTTAAATTTAAAATTAAAATTAAAATTAAATCATAAGCGTCGACGTCAAAGGAAGGAAATCAAATAAATCATAAGTTTTGATGTCAAATTAAAAGGAGAGGACATATATATATGCCCATAAAGTTTCAAATGATTTTTTCTAAGTCCTCGATCGGAAATAATGGCCTGCGAATGAGATAGAGTTTGCATCGTGGTCGAAGAGTGTGAAAAGGGATTTTCTTAAGGCCCACAATCTTGGTGTATAATAAAGTGAGTGTGTGGAGCAAGGAAAATGTGTAGGCCACCTTGGCCTAGTGGTTAGTGCGCTTGGTGAGTTGCAGGAAGTCCTACGTTCGAATCCCGTCGGAGGTGTTTTTTTGTTGAAACGCGTGGAACGCGTTTTGCTTTGGAAGGTGCAAAAATTCGAGGCATAAATTTTATTGGGTGCTCCTTTTGAGCACGTGTGGGTGTGTGGCCCAACGCCAGGCTTGTGGTGGTTAAGGCTCTGAGCAAGAGGTCATGGGATCGAATCCCGTCAGGGATAGAGGCAAGTTAAAATATTTTTTAATATATTTTATTTTTCTAAAGTGCCCTAGGAGGAATAAGGATTATGATGCATGTTTAGAAAAATGAAATTTTTGGTGATTTATTTTTTTGAAGTATATCATATTATATATCGTTGGAAAGCTTATTTCGAGGGCTATTTTATTAACTTGCTTAGAAGGAGAAATAAGGTGTATGTAAAGAGTTATTTCTATTTTTATAAAGAGGTTCAAGAGTGAAGGTTGCTTTGTTCTTTTTCAAAGGGGACTAATTCTTCCATGAGGTGACAAGGTATGCAATATTGTGATTTATTTTATTTTAAGGTATAAGTGGTTTTGGGAGTGATAAGGTTATGCAATGTTTTGATTTATCTTATTTTGTACAGTGTTTTGGGGGTGGTTTATCTTATTTTATGGTACAAGTGGTTTTAGGAGAGATAAGGAAGTTGTGAAATTAAAAGCCTTGGTGATTATTATTGAGAAGTGGAGTAATGTTGATTGTTTTGTGATCTACTAACCCTTGTGAAGATTGGCAAAAGAATTTTGTGATTGTGGAAGATTTACAAAGAGGTTTTTCATCATCATAAAAGGTATGGGCACATTCTCCTATTGATTGGTTATGGTGGTTGATTTCTGAAATATCATTGGAGAGAAAAGGATTGATTGTGGTTTCCTTTTTGAAAGTAGTTGATTGAATGCTTCAAGGTTTTTTGGGTTGAGAGTTGTTATTAAACCTTGTTTTATAAGCATTGTGGTTGAAGCCATTAGTTGTGTGAAAAACCTAAGTTAGGGTTTGAGAAGAACATGAGTATCATTGTTATGTGAAGAATGTTATTAGCATTGTTGTTGAAGCCCATTGGTTATGCAAAGAACTTGAACTTGAAAATAACATGAGTATCATTGTTATGTGAGATTTATGGTTGAGCATTGTTGGAAATATTTGAGTTGGTTGATACATGCTTGGACTAGGGTTTGTAAGAAAGAGTTGTTCCTTGTGGTAGTTGATTGAGAAGAGTTGATTGAGCCTAGTCAAGTGATTGTGTGAAGTGGTTGTTCAAGTTCCATGAAACAAACTATTCTATATTCTTGATTTGAGTTGAGATTGAGATTTAAGGATAGAACATATTGAGTCTCTAACAATTCTTTCTATGCTTCTATGAGATTGATTTGAGTTGAGATTGGGATTTGAGTATAGAACATATTGAGTCTCTAACAATTCTCTTTATGATTCTATGAGATTTGGGCAAGTTCTTGGTGAGCTTGCTAGAGCAGATTTGGGCAAGTTCTTGGTGAGCTTGTTAAGAAGATTTGGACAAGTTCTGTGTGAGCTTGTTAAGTGGATTTGGACAAGTTATGTGTGAGCTTGTTAAGAAGGTTTTGTGTGAGCCTATTGAGAAGGTTCTTAGTGAGCCTATTGACAGATATTTGGAGGTGACATAGTACAGAGGATAGAGTCTCAGAGGATAGAGATCCAATAGCCAAGACAATTGAAGATAGATCTAGGTGAGGAGTATTCAAGTGGAGATAGGTCCACCAGTCAGTGCAGTAGAGAGACAGAGTCTTCTAGAAGATCACATAGCTAGAGTAGAAGGGGAAAGAGTTCTCCTATGGAAGAGATCCACGAACTTGATATTAGGGGATCAGCATCTCCTTTGGACAGAGATCCATAAACATTGTAATTGGGAGTGATTCCCAAAGAGATCATTGTAATTGGGAGTGATTCCCAAAGAAATTGATTGAGAAAGTTTTAGTAAAATATTTTCTCCGTGGAGTAGCCCACATTGGGTGAACCACATAAACTGTGGTGTCTCTATTGTGTATGGTGTTTTGTGCATTGCTTGATTACTGCTATTGATACTACTATCTATACACTGCATAATATTGAATTGGAAAGAAAAGTAAAAAGTGGTCTTATACTGTTCACCCCCCCTCTCAGTATAAGCTTGTGTTCTTCAATTGGTATTAGAGGGGGTTCCTTCGGAAAGGCTAACAACTTGAGGGTAGATTCTATAAGAACACAGATGGCTTCACAGAATGGATCATCTACAAATAAGGCTCCATTGTTTGATGGTAACAATTATGCTTTCTAGAGCATGAGGATGAAGAACTACTTGATATCATAAGTATATGAGGTATGAGAAATGGTTGAAAAATAGTATAGGGTTGAAAGTGATCCCGAGGCAAATAAGACTATCAGGAAATTGGTTGAGATCAATGCAAGAGCAATGAATTGTATTTTGAGTGGGCTTCGTGAGACATATTTTGCAAAAGTCATGGTATGTACTTTAGCTAATGAGATGTGGACCAAGTTGTAGAATACTTATGAAGGATATTCCAAGGTAAAGTTGGAAAAACTACAAACTCATAGAGAAATATTTGAGGAATTTAAAAAGGAAGATTTTGAAGATATTGCAAAGTTCTTACTTCGATTTTATGAGATTACTAACACCATGAGAGGCCTAGGTTTTGATATGAAATAATCAGAAGTTACTCAAAAAATTTTGAGATCACTTCCCATGAAATATGATTCTAAGGTTTTAGCAATAGAAGAGACAATGGATATCAACAAGTTAACAATGGAAGAATTGCGAGTTACTCTCACAAATTATGAGATGAGGGAAAGTAAGCATCATGTTCCAATAAAATAGATTGCATTCAAGGATTCAGGAAAAGAGTAAGGGAAATTTTTAGGGATGGATAGAGTTTTAGATAATGATGAGGAAGCTAAATTCATCAAAAGGAATAAGGACTCAAGGAATTTTAGGGATATAACGAAAGTTAGATGCTACAAGTGTGGTGATCTTGGTCACTATGCATACAAGTGTCTACATGAATAAAATAGTGATGATGAAAAACAAAGTCATAGAATAAAAGAATATGGAATGCATAAGCATAAAAAATATGACAGATTCAAGCAAAACATGTATGAGAAGAAGACAATTTTTTGTAAGGCAAAGAAATCTTACTACATTGTAGATGCAAGTGATAGTTCAGATTCCAGTGATAGAAACCAGACAAATGAAGAAGAATGTACATTATTTGGAATAAGTGAAGAAAGGCAAGAACACCTATTCCTAGGTATTGAAGAGAAATAAGAGGAAGTTTCCAAAGCACCAAAGGTCTCATATTTTAGGTTTGGGGAATCACACTCAAAAGGAAAGGAAGTGCTAAAATATGAAAGAAAGGAAGCACCTAATATTTGTGAGGAAATTTCCAAAGTTCCTATGGCTCCAAATATTCAGTTTGGTTCTTGTTTTGAGATAGGTGAATCAAGTTCAAAAGGAAAAGAAACTCTTGAAGAGGAAAGCAAAGAAGAAATTAAGGAAGAGGATTTAGATGCTACAAAGAAGGTTCAAGGATACAATGCACAAGTCAAATATGATTACAAGGACAATGGTCAAAGGTATGAGGAACCAAGGCATAAACAAAGGACTTTTCAAGGACATTGTTTTTCTTGTAATAGATTTGGACACAGGGCTATACAATGCAAGATCCATGGATCAAAGAAGTTTGATTTTGCTAGAAGAAACTTCAAAGGAAGAAGGTATGGTTTTCAGGGACATTGCTTCTCATGTAATAGGATTGGTCATAGAGCTTTTCAGTTTAAATGAAATGAGCAACATGGTTTTGGTTTTAGAGCTACACAATTCAGAAGTCATGGTCATAATGGTCATGAAAATAGAACTTCACAATACAGGGTTCATGAAAGGAATGGATATGGAAATTATTTCAAGAAAGAATTCAGGACATGGGCACCATCCAAAGGCTACAATATCAAGTGTTTTAATTGCAATAACTTTGGACATATTGCAAAATGGTGTAGGACTCAATTCCAAACAGGTTCAAGACAAGAAGATCAAGTAATTCATCAAGAGAAGGATATCAAAAAAACATGGAAGGAAGTTGACAGAGGAAAGGAACAATGTAAGATGGGAGTAAAAGTACTCCCACCCCAAAATTAATCACCTCAAGAGATAAGGGGGTGAGGGGGCTAAGCTTAAGAGAAATATCTTTTAGCCCCATAGGTGTCCCTTTTGCCATTGATGTCAAAGGGGGAGAGATTTGAGTAAGGGGGAGAGCATTGAGTTAGGGGGAGTAGCCTCCATAGAGAGTATTGAGTCAAGGGAGCAGCTTTGATTCTCAGAGATGGTTTTTGCAGTGATTGTGGTTTTTATAGTAGAGGTGTTGCCATCAATGACAAAGGGGGATATTTTTGAAAATTTGAGTTAGTTTATGTTGTCATTGATGTCACATGGATCATTGATGTCATATGGATCACATTGGGTATATTTTGGAGAGCATGGATATGTACAAGGTTTTTGTGAAAACCAAGGTAGGAAAAATAAAAGGTTTTATTTAAAACCATGGATGGAAGATTCAAAATAGATTTTTCTTAAAACCAAAGTTGGCTTTTTGTTTCATCAAAAAATGTGCCTGGGTGATGGAGATATTTAATTTTATATATCTAGTACAGGAATTTTGTGAAAATCAAGACAGAAAAAATAAAATGTTTTATTTAAAACTATGGATGGTATATTTGAAATAGTTTTTTCTTAAAACCCAGGTTGGTCTTTCGTTTCGTCAAAAAAGGATCCCCGGTGATGGAGATATTTAATTTTAAATATTTAAGTTTAAATTTTAATTATTTAAAATTAAAATTTAAAATTAAATCATAAGCGTCGATGTCAAATAAAAAGGAGAGGACATATATATATTCCCATAAAGTTTCAAATGATTTTTCCTAAGTCCTCGATTGGAAATAATGGCCTGCGAATGAGACAGAGTTTGCATCGTGGTCGAAGAGTGTGAAAAGGGTTTTTCTTAAGGCCCACGATCTTGGTGTATAATAAAGTGAGCGTGTGGAGCAAGGAAAACATGTAGGCCACCTTGGCCTAGTGGTTAGTGCACTTGGTGAGTTGTAGGAAGTCATGCGTTTGAATCCCATCGAAGGTTTTTTTGTTGAAATATGTGGAACGTGTTTTGCTTTGGAAGGTGCAAAAATTTGAGGCATAAAGTTTATTGGGTGCTCCTTTTGAGCACATGTGGGCATGTGGCCCCATGGATGGCTTGTGGTGGTTAAGCCGCTAAGCAAGAGGTCACGGGATCGAATCCCATCAGGGACAGAGGCAAGTTAAAATATTTTTTAATATATTTTATTTTTCTAAAGTGCCCTAGGAGGAATAAGGATTATGATGCATGTTTAGAAAAATGAAATTTCTGGTGATTTATTTTTCTGAAGTATATCATATTATATATCGTTGGAAAGCTTATTTCGAGGGCTATTTTATTAACTTACTTAGAAGGAGAAATAAGGTGTATGTAAAGAGTTATTTTTATTTTTATAAAGAGGTTCAAGAGTGAAGGTTGCTTTGTTCTTTTTCAAAGGGGACTAATTCTTCCATGAGGTGACAAGGTATGCAATATTGTGATTTATTTTATTTTAAGGTATAAGTGGTTTTGGGAGTGATAAGGTTATGGAATGTTTTGATTTATCTTATTTTATGGTACAAGTGGTTTTGGGAGTGATAACGTTATGCAATATTTTGATTTATCTTATTTTATGGTACAAGTGGTTTTAGGAGAGATAAGGAAGTTGTGAAATTAAAAGCCTTGGTGATTATTATTGAGAAGTGGAGTAATGTTGATTGTTTTGTGATCTACTAACCCTTGTGAATATTGGCAAAAGAATTTTGTGATTGTGGCAGATTTACAAAGAGGTTTTTTCATCATCATAAAAGGTATGGGCACATTCTCCTATTGATTGGTTATGGTGGTTGATTTCTGAAATATCATTGGAGAGAAAAGGATTGATTGTGGTTTCCTTTTTGAAAGTAGTTGATTGAATGCTTCAAGGTTTTTTGGGTTGAGAGTTGTTATTAAACCTTATTTTATAAGCATTGTGGTTGAAGCCATTAGTTGTGTGAAAAACCTGAGTTAGGGTTTGAGAAGAACATGAGTATCATTGTTATGTGAAGAATGTTATTAGCATTGTTGTTGAAGCCCATTGGTTATGCAAAAAACTTGAACTTGAAAAAAACATGAGTATCATAGTTATGTGAGATTTATGGTTGAGCATTGTTGGAAACATTTGAGTTGGTTGATACATGCTTGGACTAGGGTTTGTAAGAAAGAGTTGTTCCTTGTGGTAGTTGATTGAGAAGATTTGATTGAGCCTAGTCAAGTTATTGTGTGAAGTGGTTGTTCAAGTTCCATGAAACAAACTATTCTATATTCTTTATTTGAGTTGGGATTGAGATTTAAGGATAGAACATATTGAGTCTCTAACAATTCTCTCTATGCTTCTATGATATTGATTTGAGTTGAGATTGGGATTTGAGTATAGAACATATTGAGTCTCTAACAATTCTCTTTATGATTCTATGATATTTGGGCAAGTTCTTGGTGAGCTTGCTAGAGCAGATTTGGGCAAGTTCTTGTGTGAGCTTATTAAGTAGATTTGGACAAGTTCTGTGTGAGCTTGTTAAGAAGATTTGGACAAGTTATGTGTGAGCTTGTTAATAAGGTTCTATGTGAGCCTATTGAGCAGGTTCTTAGTGAGCCTATTGACAGATATTTGGAGGTGATATAGTACAGAGGATAGAGTCTCAGAGGATAGAGATCCAATAGCCAAGATAGTTGAAGATAGATCTGAGTGAGGAGTCTTCAAGTGGAGAGAGGTCCACCAGCCAGTGTAGCAAATTGATAGTCTTCTATAAGATCACATAGCTAGAGTAGAAGGGGAAAGAGTTCTCCTATGGAAGAGATCCATGAACTTGATATTAGGGGATCAACATCTCCTTTGGATAGAGATCCATAAACATTGTAATTAGGAGTGATTCCCAAAGAGATCATTGTAATTGGGAGTGATTCCCAAAGAGATTGATTGAGAAAGTTTTAGTAAAATATTTTCTCCGTGGAGTAGCCCACATTGGGTGAACCATGTAAACTGTGGTGTCTCTATTGTGTATGGTGTTTTGTGCATTGCTTGATTACTACTATTGATACTATTGTCTATACACTGCATAATATTGAATTGGAAAGAAAAGTAGAAAGTGGTCTTATACTGTTCACCCCCCTCTCAGTATAAGCTTGTGTTCTTCAATTGGTATCAGAGTGGGTTCCTTCAGAAAGGCTAATAGCTTGAGGGCAGATTCTATAAGAACACAGATGGCTTCATAGAATGGATCATCTACAAATAAGGCTCCATTGTTTGATGGTAACAATTATACTTTTTGGAGCATGAGGATGAAGAACTACTTGATATCACAAGGATATAAGGTATGGAAAATGGTTGAAAAAGAATATAGTATTGAAGGTGATCCTGAGGCAGATAAGACTATCATGAAATTGGTTGAGATCAATGTAAGATCAATGAATTGTATTTTGAGTGGGCTTCGTGAGATAGATTTTGCAAAAGTCATGGTATGTACTTCAGCTAATGAGATGTGGACCAAGTTGCGGAATACTTATGAAGGAGATTCCAAGGTAAAGTTGGCAAAACTACAAACTCATAGAAAAATATTTGAGGAATTGAAAATGGAATATTTTGAAGATATTGCAAAGTTCTTACTTCGAGTTGATGAGATTACTAAGACCATGAGAGGCCTAGGTTTTGATATGAAAGAATCAAAAGTTACTCAAAAGGTTTTGAGATCACTTCCATTGAAATATCATTCTAAGGTTTCAGCAATAGAAGAGACAATGGATATCAAAAAGTTAACAATGGAATAATTGCAAGGTACTCTCACAGCTTATGAGATGAGGGTAAGTAAGCATCAGGTTCCAATAAAAGATATTGCATTCAAGGCTTCAAAAAAATAGAAATGGAAAGTTTCAGAGATGGATAAAGTTTTAGATAATGATGAGGAAGCTAACTTCATCAAAATGAATAAGGACTCAAGGAATTTCAGGGATATAAGGAAAGTGAGATGCTACAAGTGTGGTGATCTTGATCACTATTCATACAAGTATCCACATGAATAAAAGAGTGATGATGAAAAATAGGGTCACATAAGAAAATAATATGGAAAGCATAAGCATGACAAAGATGAAAGATTCAAGCAAAACACGTATGAGAAGAAAATAATTTTTCAAAAGGTAAATAAATCTTACTACATTGTAGATGCAAGTGATAGTTCAAATTACAGTGATAGAAACCAGTCAGATGAGTAATAATGTACATTCTTTGAAATAAGTGAAGAAAGGTAAGAACACCTATTCCTAGGTATTGAAGAGAAATACGAGGAAGTTTCCAAAGCACCAAAGGTCTTATATTTCAGGTTTGGTGAATCACACTCAAAAGGAAAGGAAGTGCTAAAATATGAAAGCAAGGAAGCACCTAATATTTGTGAGGGAGTTCCAAAGTTCCTATGGCTCGAAATATTTAGTTTGGTTCTTGTTTTGAGATAGGTGAATCAAGTTCAAAAGGAAAATAAACTCTTGAAGAGGAAAGCAAGGAAGAAATTAAGGAAGAGGATTTAGATGCTACAAAGAAGGTTCAAGGATACAATGCACAAGTCAAATATGATTACAAGGACAATGGTCAAAGGTATGAGGAACCAAGGCATAAACAAAGGACTTTTCAAGGACATTGTTTTTCTTGTAATAGATTTGGGGACAGGTCTATACAATGCAGGATCCATGGATCAAAGAAGTTTGATTTTGCTAGAAGAAACTTCAAAGGAAGAAGGTATGGTTTTCAGGGACATTGCTTCTCATGTAATAGGATTGGTCATAGAGCTTTTCAGTGTAAAGGAAATGAGAAACATGGTTTTGGTTTTAGAGCTACACAATTCAGAATTCATGGTCATAATGGTCATGAAAACAGAACTTCACAATACAGGGTTCAGGAAAGGAATGGATATGGAAATTATTTCAAGAAATAATTTAGGACATGGGCACCATCCAAAGGCTACAATATCAAGTGTTTTAATTGCAATAACTTTGGACATATTGCAAAATGGTGTAGGACTCAATTCCAAATAGGTTCAAGACAAGAAGATCAAGTAATTCATCAAGAGAAGGATATAAGAAAAACATGGAAGGAAGTTGACAGAGGAAAGGAACAATGTAATATGGGAGTAAAAGTACTCCCACCCCAAAATTAATCACCTCAAGAGATAAGGGGGTGAGGGGGCTAAGCTTAAGAGTCATATATTTTAGCCCCATAGGTGTCCCTTTTGCCATTGATGTCAAAGGGGGAGATATTTGAGTAAGGGGGAGAGCATTGAGTTAGGGGGAGCAACCTCCATAGAGAGTATTGAGTCAGGGGGAGCAACTTTGATTCTCAGAGATGGTTTTTGCAATGATTGTGGTTTTTACAGTAGAGGTGTTGCCATCAATGACAAAAGGGGATATTGTTGGAAATTTGAGTTAGTTTATGTTGTCATTGATGTCACATGGATCATTGATGTCATATGGATCACATTGGGTATATTTTGGAGAGCATGGATATGTACAAGGTTTTTGTGAAAACCAAGGCAAGAAAAATAAAAGGTTTTATTTAAAACCATGGATGGCAGATTCGAAATGGGTTTTTTTAAAACCCAAGTTGGCTTTTCATTTCATCGAAAAAGGTGCCCCGATGATGGAGATATTTAATTTTAAATATCTAGTACAGGGATTTTGTGAAATTCAAGAAAAGAAAAATAAAAGGTTTTATTTAAAACCATGAATGGCAAATTTGAAATGGGTTTTTCTTAAAACCTAGGTTGGGCTTTCGTTTCGTCGAAAAAGGTGCCCCGATGATGGAGATATTTAATTTTAAATATTTAAGTTTAAATTTTAATTATTTAAAATTTAAATTTAAAATTAAAATTAAAATTAAATCATAAGCGCCGACATCAAAGGAAGGAAATCAAATAAATCATAAGCGCCGACGTCAAAGTAAAAGGAGAGGATATATATATATATATGCCCATAAAGTTTCAAATGATTTTTTCTAAGTCCTCGATCGGAAATAATGGCCTGCGAATGAGATAGAGTTTGCATCATGGTTGAAGAGTGTGAAAAGGGTTTTTCTTAAGGCCCACAATCTTGGTGTATAATAAAGTGAGCGTGTGGAGCAAGGAAAACATGTAGGCCACCTTGGCCTAGTGGTTAGTGTGCTTGGTGAGTTGTAGGAAGTCATGCATTTGAATCCTGTCGGAGGTGTTTTTTTGTTGAAATGCGTGGAACACGTTTTTCTTTGGAAGGTGCAGAAATTCAAGGCATAAAGTTTATTAGGTGCTCCTTTTGAGCACGTGTGGGCATGTGGCCCAACGGTAGGCTTGTGGTGGTTAAGGCACTGAGCAAGAGGTCACGGGATCGAATCCCGTCAGGGACAAAGGCAAGTTAAAATATTTTTTAATATATTTTATTTTTCTAAAGTGCCCTAGGAGGAATAAGGATTATGATGCATGTTTAGAAAAATGAAATTTCTGGTGATTTATTTTTTGAAGTATATCATATTATATATCGTTGGAAAGCTTATTTCAAGGGCTATTTGATTAACTTACTTAGAAGGAGAAATAATGTGTATGTAAAGAGTTATTTATATTTTTATAAAGAGGTTCAAGAGTGAAGGTTGCTTTGTTATTTTTCAAAGGGGACTAATTCTTCCATGAGGTGACAAGGTATGCAATATTGTGATTTATTTTATTTTAAGGTATAAGTGGTTTTGGGAGTGATAAGGTTATGCAATGTTTTGATTTATCTTATTTTATGGTACAAGTGGTTTTGGGAGTGATAAGGTTATGCAATGTTTTGATTTATCTTATTTTATGGTACAAGTGGTTTTAGGAGAGATAAGGAAGTTGTGAAATTAAAAGCCTTGGTGATTATTATTGAGAAGTGGAGTAATGTTGATTATTTTGTGATCTACTAACCCTTGTGAAGATTGGCAAAAGAATTTTGTGATTGTGGCAGATTTACAAAGAGGTTTTTTCATCATCATAAAAGGTATGGGAACATTCTCCTATTGATTGGTTATGGTGGTTGATTTCTGAAATATCATTGGAGAGAAAATGATTGATTGTGGTTTCCTTTTCGAAAGTAGTTGATTGAATGCTTCAAGGTTTTTTGGGTTGAGAGTTGTTATTAAACCTTGTTTTATAAGCATTGTGGTTGAAGCCATTAGTTGTGTGAAAAACCTGAGTTAGGGTTTGAGAAGAACATGAGTATCATTGTTATGTGAAGAATGTTATTAGAATTGTTGTTGAAGCCCATTGGTTATGCAAAGAAATTGAACTTGAAAAGAACATGAGTATCATTTTTATGTGAGATTTATGGTTGAGCATTGTTGGAAATATTTGAGTTGGTTGATACATGCTTGGACTAGGGTTTGTAAGAAAGAGTTGTTCCTTGTGGTAGTTGATTGAGCCTAGTCAAGTGATTGTGTGAAGTGGTTGTTCAAGTTCCATGAAACAAACTATTCTATATTCTTGATTTGAGTTGAGATTGAGATTTAAGGATAGAAAATATTGAGTCTCTAACAATTCTCTCTATGTTTCTATGATATTGATTTGAGTTGAGATTGGGATTTGAGTATAGAACATATTGAGTTTCTAAAAATTCTCTTTATGATTCTATGAGATTTGGGAAAGTTCTTGGTGAGCTTGCTAGAGGAGATTTGGGCAAGTAGTGTGTGAGCTTGTTAAGCATATTTGGACAAGTTCTGTGTGAGCTTGTTAAGCATATTTGGACAAGTTCTATGTGAGCTTGTTAAGCAGGTTTTGTGTGAGCCTATTGAGAAGGTTCTTAGTGAGCCTATTGACAAATCTTTGGAGGTGATATAGTATAGAGGATAGAGTCTCAGAGTATAGAGATCCAGCAGCAAATAAAATTGAAGATAGATCTAAGTGAGGAGTCTTCAAGTGGAGAGAGGTCCATCAGTCAGTGCAGTAGAGAGATAGAGTCTTCTAGAAGATCACATAGCCAGAGCAGAAGAGGAAAGAGTTCTCCTCTGGAAGAGATCCATGAACTTGAGATTAGGGGATCAGCATCTCCTTTGGATAGAGATCCATAAACATTGTAATTGGGAGTGATTCCCAAAGAGATCATTGTAATTGGGAGTGATTCCCAAAAATATTGATTGAGAAAGTTTTAGTAAAATATTTTCTCTATGGAGTAGCCCACATTGGGTGAACCACGTAAACTGTGGTGTCTCTATTGTGTATGGCTTTTTATGCATTGTTTGATTACTGCTATTGATACTACTATCTATACACTGCATAATATTGAATTGGAAAGAAAAGTAAAAAGTGGTCTTATACTGTTCACCCCCCTCTCAGTATAAGCTTGTGTTCTTCAATGACAACCAATGTCATTAACTTATGCCATTAATTCTTTGACATCAATAACAATAATATACTAAAAATTTCCAACAGATGTGAGGCCAAACTCATAATTTTTCTAGATATTTATTGTAAGTAAGTTGACAAATTTAGCAAGAAGCAGTACCCATGAACTCCATTTTACTACCACAACATAAAGCAAATGATCATTTATTCTCCTATTTTTGCACAATATTAACAAATTAATGGAAGTAGCATGTAATCTATGATACTCTATTACAATTTATTTGGGAATATTGTTCTTTTTTAAAATGGCCTTATGAAAAATCTAAAACAATAGAAACAAATAAGTGAACCAAGGGTTTGGATTTTGAGACACTCAAGTCCATTGGTGAGCATCCTATAGTAAAGAGGGGACTCAAAAAGAGATAAAACCAAACCATTTTGTATGTATGGTGTATTTATTTCAAAAATAATTTTGATGAAGTAGGATATAACCAAACTATGGCATTGCAATTTTCCATTGAAGTTTAGACCTAAAAGAAACAATAGAAAACACACCTATAGAAATTAAAGGAAACATAGATATAGAAATTTAAGGAATTTTTTTATGGCATAGTGAAAGGAAGATTTCATTTCAATATCTAAAAAAATAAAATGGTACCTAGGTCAAAATAATGATCAATGTTGTTGCCTCCATTCCTATACCTTAGCCATCCCCTATGGTCATCGCCTCTAGTGAATGCCTTTACTCATTTACCACAAAAAATTGACTGCCACCAAAAATGTGTAGATTGAAGTCACCTAAAAATCATCACCCCCATCCTTGTAGACTTACATTCTTAGCAAGTTTTAATGATTTTAAATATCCTTGTAATTCACCTCATTATTGCATGTGAATCGATGGGTTAATAACCTATGTAGGTGAGTTCATTTTCCAGTTGGTAAACTATTGAGTGGTGTTTTTATACTCACATACATGCATTTTATTGTGTTTGTGTTAGCTAATATAGTCTCCCACATGGCCCCTAGGCTCTCCATGTATGAAAAAATTCCATATCCTATCTAAACATCTCATCCTTGTTTAGCCTATCATTGTGGAGAAATTGAAGATATGCTCATATAATGAGATTTTTTATTTTTTATTTTTCTCTTCAAAGGTATTAGCTAGAGGTAATTTTGACCACTTAAATCATGTACTTTTGATCTCTCATTTGTTGGGGAATTAGATCCAAATGGGAATTTGAGTCATTGGATTCATTCAATTCTTCTAGCATGTGCTGAATCTCAATCATATTAAGTGGCATATCTAGGTGATTTAGCTCTCCATATTTGAAAATCCTATTAGTCATATAATTAGAATAACTTGCCATCAAATCTGGAATACAAGCAATGAGTTCCATTATGTCAGCATGGTCGATTTATGTGGTTGGATTTATTGAAATTAGATAATATAGAGTAATGATTTTTCAGTCAAATCACCTCTGAATTTTATGTTCTTATTGTTGATAACAGTGTTGTGGATAGAAAATTATTGAATGGTTCTTGAGAGACTCTTATTATTAAGGTAAGCTTTAAAAAATATTGGAAGTTTGGGTCCTAAATATTTGATAGTTGAGCTAGGCCTTGACGCTAAGCTCCTAGTAGTATCCCTTGTAATAGGGTTTCATATCTTGTACTTTGATTACATTCATATGTAAATTTATAATGGAGTGCTTTGGAGCTCCTCCATGTTGAAGAAAAATGAGGGCCTTGTGATCTTCCTATCAAAGGTAACAATACCCAATGGATCAAAAGGAGAGTTGGATCTACCTTTAACTTTTTTCTTGGATACCACTAATGGGAAATGGTTCTTATATTCCCTTCATTTATTAGAGATTATTTAATAACATAAGATATTCTAATATGGCATAACAATTTTTTATGGAATAATAACTACCTACACCAAATCGTAATTAATTGTTAACATATGAACCCTACATTGAGTGGTTACAACCACTAAACTTATTATGACACTATCAAACTATGATGATAATAATTTCATAACAAATTTTTAGGGTACCATAAAGAAAAAATTTATGAGGCTATTCCTTGCATTTCAAATTGTGTGAGGAAACATAAATCTTTACTAGATAACTATCATTAGGAGAAATATGTAAAAATATAATATATTTATTAATATGGAAGAGTTTTTAGGAATGGAAAAGGAAGAGGAAGGATATCAAAGCATTAAGAAAGAGAAAAATAAACTCAAAGGGATATTTATTTGGGAAGCCAAATAAAAATATCACAAGTGTTAACAAGAACTAGGGCTAATCCCAGTAATAAAAATAAAAATTTATTATGAAAATGATATTATGGAATATTAGGAGTATGAATAAGACCCTTAAAAAAATATTATTAAGGAATTAATAGGTTTTATAGTCTCAAGTTTATTTTAATACAAGAAAAAAATTAATTTGTGAGGAATGTAAGGATGCATTTAAAAGGATTTGCAAAATGGATAATTGTCTTGTAGTTTCTTCTATAGAAGCTTCATGTAGTATTACAACAATACGAGACAAATGCAAATGGTATGAATAATTATTAGAGGCAAAAAATGATTGGGTTGCTTGACTATTTTGTTTGAAAGAGAAAAACATAAAAATTGGGATTATAAATATATATTCTCTAACTATACTTACTTCTTGTGAAATATTTTGGAAGGACCTTAGCATATTTTTTCAAACACAATGATGATTCATAGTTGTGATCTATGGACTCTTGGGAAAGACTTCAAAAAAATCCTCTCCTTTCGAAAAGAAGGGTGGTTCTCCAAGATGGTCTAAATCAATGCAAGGTTTTGCTTCATTTGTCAATTCAAACTACCTTTGGGATGTTAGTTCTTCAAGTTTTCAACGTACATGGGATAAAATATATAGTGAGAAAACTCATAGAAAAAAAATTGGATAGATTATTGTTATCCAACACATGGTTGCAAATAAAGTATACAATCTCTTTAGATATTTTATTTCAAGTAGGATCAGATCATAGACCGATTCTTTATTACTTGTGATTTATCCTATAATGGTCTTCCAAATCCATTTTGCTTCTAGTCTATTTACCTCCAAGACCCTGATTTCTTCTATATATTAATGTTATGGTGGAATGAAGTAAATGTTGAAGCATCATATATGTATAGCTTTGTTTAAATGATGAAATATTTAAAGGATAATATGAATATTTGGAATACCAAATATTTTGGTAACATTTAAAAAAAAAATAAAGAAACTAAAACCAAGATCAAAAATTTACAAGAGTTAGTATAAATCAATGGAATGGACTGGGATTCTTGTGTGAAAGAAAAAGTACTTTCTTATTATCATAATGTATTGAAAAAGGAGTCATATTGATTCCAAAAATCTAGGAAAAAAAGGCTCAAGGAGATATAAATACAAAAAAAAATCATGCTATAGCAAAAAGCTTTTTTCTTTTCATCACATCAAAAAAAATTTAGCTCCAAATAGAAGCATTACTAAGGAAGAAGAATATATAAGAAAACAAGCAATTAGTGATTTAATACATAAGTTTTTGCAAAATATTCCATTAATTATCACATAAATACAAAAATAAAAACTTGATGAAGAAGATATCTATGGAGGAGCTACATGAAATACTTTTCTCTTTCTATCATAACAAGGCACCTAACCTTGATGGATTTAATACAATTTCCTTTCAAACATATTAGGATTTATTAAAGAGTGGTATGTTGGTTGTGGTTGAAGAGTCCTAGATAAGGAAGGCTACAATAAGTGATAACAATATCACTTTTATAAAATTAGTTCCTAAGAAATACAAGATGAAATATTTTGATAATTTTCATGCAATAATCCTTTGCAATATGACTATAAGATCATTTCAAAAACTATGGAAAATAGAATGAAAGGTATTCTAGATTGTGTTATCAGAGGAACAAGGTGGTTTTATTCATGGTTAACAAATTATTGATGATGTAATCATTGCACAAGATGCCATAAATTCTATTAATTCCATGAAAAAATAAGTATGCTTATGAAACTAGATGTAAAAAAAGCATATGATATTGTTTATTGGATATTTCTACATGATATTATCAAAATTTTTGTTTTAACTACAATTGGTGTGAATGGATTCAATGTTGTTATAGCATTACAATATATTACATTTTGATTTCTGGTTTTACTATTGATTACTTTAAGAGGTCTTGAGGGCTCTTCCAAGGTGATCCACTATCTCCTTATCAATATATTATTCTTGTGGAGGCATTAGGAAAAGATTTATAAAATACAAAAGGTGATAGAAAATAAAAGCTATTCAGGTTACAAAAAATGACCCCTTAAAATCTCATCTCCAATTTGTTGATGATATTTTTCTTTGGGGTTCATCTCTCAGTCAGTGAGGTCATTGATTTTAAATCAATATTATCATGCTATGAGAGGGTTTTTGGATAGTTTGTTTTTTTTTTTTTTTTTTTAAATGAAAAACTTGTATTAATACAAAGAGCAATTACAAGCGGGAGAGAACACATCCCAACCAAGAATAGCAAACAACACAACAAGAGAAGAGCACAAAGGCAACCCAGCACAACACAAAGCAAAGAAGTCAACTGGGCACGAAAAAGCGACATGTCACGAAATCGTGACATGTCGCGAGATCGCGACAGTCAACCCCGGCTCCCCCACTGCGGTGCCAACAGTCGCGAAAACACGACATGTCACGAAATCGTGACATGTCGCAAAATCGCGACATGTCGCGGAATCGTGACATGTCGCAAAGTTGCGACGACAGCACCCACCTGCAACCCTTCGACAAAAGTGTCACGAAATCGCGACGAATTCACCATATGGCAACCAGAACGCAAAAGCGTTGCGATATCGTGACAGTTTTCGCCATTCCGCTGGAAAGCCAAAATTGTCACGATTTCACGACGGGTTTTCCTTATGACACCAGACCGCCAAAAGTGTCGCGATATCGTGACAGTTTTTCCTTTCGGTGCCCAGTTCTCAAAACTGTCGCGATATCACGACGAAATTTCCTCTCGGCGCCCAGTTCTCAAAACTGTCGCGATATCGCGACGAATTTTCCACTTTGCTCTCCATCTACAAAAGTGTCAAGATATCGCGACAGTTTTACCAGTTAGCCCCAAATTGCCAAAACTGTCGCGAAATCGTGACAACTTGTCCAAGCGCCTTCCCCTAGGGCCACGATGGCACGACATGTCGCGATGGCGCGACATGTCATGAAATCACGACAAAAACCCACCAAATTTTGAGAGGGCGCAACCTGTCGCGATATCGCGACAAAAACCCGCTAAAGGCCAAAAGGGCGCAACCTGTCGCGATATCGCGACATGTCGCGATATCGCGACAGAAACCATCCTTAGCATAAAAACACTGCACATCATTTCAGAAAATGTTCAAGGCCTTGTCGAATCTCTGCATCCTCCACAGGCATGTCACTGTGCAGCTGCATCCCAACCTCCCTTTCAGCACCCATCTTAGCAAGGAAATCGGCTGCCTTATTGAGATCTCGATTCACATAGACAGGTATCACATCATCTAATTCCCTCCAAAGCTCTTTGATTTGGGAAACTAAGATCCACAACCTCCAAGCTTTTGAGACAAATTTTCTCATACAATCAAGAGCACCCACCAAAATTTGGGAGTCAAACTCAATAATAATCTTCCTGTGTCCCTATTTGGCAGCCCAAAAGGAGGCAGATTTAATGGCAAAGGCCTCGGCTTCATTTTTTGTGGCACATCCCAGACCCTGCAGTTTCCAATAGAGCAAAGACCCAACATGATCATGGCACACAACTCCAATTCCAGCACTTCCTGGATTGCCTTTAGCCGCTCCATCAGTATTGATTTTGATCCATCCTTCAGGAGGAGGTTTCCAACTACCTCTCACCTGCCTTTGTTGAAAAATAGCTCCCTCGTCCAAAGGCTCAGAAGCAGATTGAATTTCCCCCTCGGTATGAATGGCAACCGTTTACGCCACTTTGCTCCAAATGACTTGCCATATTCCTTCTAGAGAGGAGAAGGTTTCACGAAAAATACGGGAATTTCTCTCCAACCAAACCTGCCACCAGATAAAAAATAAACCAAGCTCCCAGCCAATTCGAAGAGCTTTGGATTTAAATCTACCTTTCTTCCAACTTTCCCATATGTTGTTTCGAGACAAGACCCCATTAGCCTGAAGTTTAAAGTGGGAGAACCAGCGCTTCCAGATCTGTCGAGTGAAAGAACATTCAAACATTAGATGATCCACCGTTTCCTCCTGCTTATGGCATAACACACATTGGGAAGGGCCAATGATGCCTCTGAGTCTGATATTGTCATAGGTGAGAATTCCATTATGCAAAAACTGCCAGGCGAAGAAGTTCACTTTCGGCCAGCCACGGGGATGCCATATCTTTCTCCGAGTCATGAACCAAAAAAAAAGTGTGGAGGGGGCTCTGGGAGGATCTCACCATATCCTTCTTTCATAGTATAAACCCCAAGGCTTCCATAGCCCCAGGCCAGTTCATCCTCCTCATCTCTCCCTGTAAGAAACCGTTCTGCCAAGATTTTTCCCAAAGTAGGTACCAACTCCGGAGGGATTGGTATTGGCCACTCATCCAGCCGCTTAAACTTTATGATCTTGTAGTCCCCCAATTAACTAGTGTTAAAGTAGCTCTCAATTTGAATCCATCCCTTATCTTCTAAAGCAGATTTTATCGATTGCAATTCAGGAAACACAGCAATAATGGGAGGATTCTGGTCCCAGGAATCAGTCCAGAACCGAGCCTTATCCCCTCTTCCCACTTTCCAAAATAGTTGATCTTTGATGAGTTGAGCTCCAAGCTTGAGCGCCTGCCACACTGGTGATCCAAAACCTTCCAGTGGAAAGCGGCCCACATCATTAGGATAGATAGAACCCAAGTATTTGCTAGAGAGAATTTTGCTGAAGAGGGATGTTGGCTGAGAAATCCACCTCCAGTACAGTGTGCCAACCAAAGCCTTGTTGTTAAACTTGGAGCTTCTTAGACCCAACCCCCATTTTTCCTTGGGTTGGGTAACCTTGTCCCAGCAAACCAAGGCCCATTTCCTCTCTCCCTTGGCACCTTCCCATAGAAATCGTCTAGCCATTTTATCCAGCTCTTTCCAAATAGACTGGGGAGCAGCCAAGACGGAGAATTTATAAATTGGCATGGCCTGAATAATTGACTGCAAAAAAGTTAGACGACCCCCATAACTTAACCATCTATTAGACCAATGGTTCATTCTATCTTTGATGCCATCCAAAAGGTCCTTCCAAACATCTATTTTTAGTTTTTTGAAATGGAGAGGGACCCCCAGGTAGACTACTGGGAGAGAGGTCCGAGTGAAACCTAAAATCTCAATAACTCTGTCCTGTAACCGTTGATCAATATTAAAGAAGATCACTTTGGATTTATTGTCATTGATGACTTGATTAGAGGCCCGAAGGTAGACATTTAGAGTATCTCTGATTCTTCTTGCTTCCCTAAGTCTGGCCACTCCCACCAATCCAGTATCATCTACAAACTGTAAATGTGTCAAAACTTCAGCCCCGACCTTAAAACCTGTTATCTGACCTTGAAGTCTTCTTTTCAGAAAGAGTCTACCCAATCCTTCGACCAAGATGAGGAAGAGATAAGGAGAGCAAGGGTCTCCTTGCCGCAATCCTCGAGAGGCACCAAAAGGAGGCGAGGGAAGTCCCTTGATAAGAACGGAGTATGAAGGCGTAGAAATACAGCTCATGACCCAGTCTGTCCAGTCCTAAGAGAAACCAAAGGCAGTCAACATCTTTGCCAAGAAGCGCCACTCCACCCTGTCATAAGCCTTGGACATATCCAGTTTAATGAACATTCCTTTGTTCCCAGATTGGTGCATAGTATGGATAGCCTCCTGAGCAAGAATCACTCCATCCAAAATTTGCCTCCCTTCAACAAAACCCCCTTGCTGCGGGGAAATTATATTATGCGGGATAGGTTTTAACTCTGTCAGCCTTAATCTTAGTAATTATTTTATAGATCACATTGCATAAGGCAATAGGTCTAAAATCAGATAAATGAACCCCCCCTGCTCCTTTAGGAATTAAAGTAATGAATGTATGATTTAGAGCCTTGAGCATTCTTTTATTGGTTCTGGACTCCTCAGTGACAGCCAGAACATCTTCCTCCAGGGAATCCCAAAAGGCCTGGAAGAACTCAATAGGGAAGCCATCAGGACCAGGCGATTTACCAGTACTCATCCCAAAGACCACCTTCTTAAGTTCATCTTTATCTATAGGTCTAAGTAGAGCCTGGTTTTCTTCAGGAGAGATTATAGAAGGAATGACATCAATAACTTCATCTTGGGCTGCCCCATCTTGCTCCATACTTTCCTTAAAGATTTTTGAGAAATACTCCATTGAGTGGGAGTGCATACCAGGAAGAGTGTCAAAAGAGTATCCATTCTCATCTTGAAGGAAATCCATATTATTCATTTGTCTCTAGCACAGGCAGAGCGTTGAAAAAATTTTGTATTTCTGTCTCCTTCTAATAACCAAGTATTTCTTGCTCTCTGTTTCCAGTAAATCTCTTCTTGATTATCAATATCCTCAACCGCTTTGCGCAAAGCATCATCCTTAGATTTAAGGTGCTCGGAAATGTTTCCTTCCCTGAAATGTTTTTGCACCTCATCCCATATGGCCAACAAGGGGGCCCGTTGGTGCTGGAAGTCTGATTTGTTAGTTTGCCTCCACTGTTTCAATTTACACTTGACAAATTGAAGCTGTTTGTGAAATTTGAACATTGCAGTCCCAAAAGGTGGGCGGCCATCTTCCCACCACTGAGGAATTTTTCTTCGGAGATCTTCTTTTTGCAAACAAAAATTTTCAAATTTAAAAGGTTTATGGTACTGCCCTGTTATAGCCCCTCCCTCCAGAACAATGGGAAAGTGGTCTGAAACTGGTCCTTCCAAAATCTGAAATTTAATATTCCATTTCACAAATGCTTCCTCCGAGACCAGAAACCGGTCTAGTTTTACCTTCCCTCTTGTGTGGCTCTCTTCTCTTATTAGTCCATGTAAAATAAGTACCAGGACCTTTGATATCAACAAGGTGAAAGGCCTGGACTTGAGCAATCAGAAGCCTATCCCCTGGATCCAAAACTAGAAAACCACCTTCCTGATCACTGGCAGATAATTTTGCATTAAAATCCCCAGCAACAATCCAATCGCAATCTTCCGGGAGGATCTCATTGAATGAACAACATTCCATTGAAGCCGCTGGCCATCAATGCTTTGAGCACCATAGAAGTTTGTAATTAAAACCTGTTCAGCTGTAACAATATTCTTAAAGAGAGATGTGAGAACCCCCCTCCAAGCTGTATGTTCTATTGTTATCCACACCAGATGATTCCACAGAGTAACAATTCCCCTCGAAGCTCCTTGGGCCGCCACATCCATATATCCAGCGCCCCTCCATATTCTACTAGTAATTTTACACATAAGATCTAAAGACATTTTTGTTTCCTGAAGGAGCAAAAAGTATGTTTTGTGTCTTCCTAAAATTCTTTGAACAGCAGATTGATGGGTTCTACTGTTTAAACCCCTTACATTCCAGGATTGTATAATCATTGGAAACCTTGGGAGCAATACGAGTCAATTGTTCTCACCGATCCTCCATTGATCAGATTGTCCCCTTGTGCTACTATTAGATCCTTATTGGATTTTCTACCAGCTCCTTGGGAATTACTATTCTTAGACCTCTTTTCCACCTGGGTAATCCCCAACGCTGGTCTTTCTCTGTTCTTTTCTGCACTTCCCATGTGGACATCCTTAATAACTGGTTGTGCAGGGGAATGAATTACCATAGCCCCTAGGTTCTCTGGCTGCAAAGTCTCAGGGGTTTCAATCACCTGTTCTAATACAGGAGTAGATGATAGAGGAGCATGAGAGTGGGTGTTAGAATCCCCAGCATTCCCAACCACTCCTTCCATGACTTGGTCTTCTTGGTCTACAAGGGATTTGAAGATTTCATTTTGATTTGTTGGCTTGGTTTGGGCCTGCTCTTTGCCATTGCTCTTTTTGTTTTTCCTCCGCTTCTGCTATTCAAATCCATCTTTCTGGGCATCAGAACCCTGGGGGATATTGAGGGGTTCTTTGACCAAAGTGAACTTACCCTCTCTGGGGTGATTTGATGCTCCCGACGGAGCTTCCGCTTTTGTGGTCAGGCTATTTGGGCAGAACCTAGCCAAATGGCCATGCTTATGGCAGACTCTGCATCTGAAAGGTAAGGCTTCATAGTCTAGCTGCTGTATCTAGGTTAGTCCTTCCAACTCCAATTCCACCTCGGCTGGAAGTGGCTGGCTAATGTCCATTTCTACACATATTCTAGCAAAAACAGTAGTATTTCCTTCCATGGTATCTCTTGAAACTCCCAAAAATATACCTAGAGAATTACCAATCAACTCAAGGATCTGCTCACCCCAAAACTCCATTGGGAGAGCATACAACCGTATCCATACCGGGACAGCCATGGGCTCAATGCGAGGATCAAAACCCACTCTCCACGGTTGGACAAATAATCCTGCTGAGCCGTGGTTCCTCTTCTCTGATTCAAATGCTCTGTTTCTATCTGCTAGAGAAGAGAAACTAATAATAAAATACCCATTGCTTATAGGCCATAGAGAGTACTCACCAATGGGCTCCCAGTTCTGTCTCACCCAGGTGTGTAGAAAGTTCAGAGTGGGCCGAATACCCATGAATTTGTAGATCAAATCATGGGTAGCATGGTATATAATCGTATCCTCAACCAGTTTTGGTTCTATGACAATATTTGGCCTGGACACAGATTGTGGAAGGCAGTCGTTAACTCTGTTTGCAGGTAAACCCTTTCCAGCATTCTTAAATAGCATTTGATAAGCACTGCGTTGAGCTTCATCGAAAGAAGATGCAGGGTTTTCTTTTAATTTATCAGCATATGAGCTTTTCTGCCCATCGGAAGATCCTGGAGGAGACCCCATTGGGCCCTCCCAAGGCAACGAACAATCCTTCAAAGAAGTGTAGAATCAATCCACAGGAGGATCTGGAAGAAACTTCCAACCAGAGACCCTGGAGCTTCGCCCGGTGCCTGCACAGAAGGTTTCCCGCAAAAACGCCAGAGCTCAGAGAGTCCAGTTCTAGTTGGAGTCAATCAATCCTCGTTTTTGGATAGTTTGTTAACAATACAAAATATAGGATTTTTTTCTTAACATTACCCTCAATTTGAAATGAATTATTATGGGTACTTTAATGTCTAAAATTGAAAATATGTTATTGATGTACTTGGGTATTCCTTTGTCTTATAAAGGAATAAAAAGGAGATTTGAGTCTCTTGTTTGGATAGAATGAAATATTTTTTGTAGGTTGGAAAGGTACCTTCTTAACCATGGTAGGAAGGTTACAATCCATAAAGATTAAAATTCAATCCATCCTTGTTTATATTTGTTGGAAATATTAAGCATATTGAGTTGTCATTGATGTCAAAGGGTTGATGTCAAAAGGATGCATGGCATTCAAGGCAGAAATATTCTTCTAAGGTTGGACAATTATTCAAGGTAAGGTACATCTCAAAGAAAGGAAAATTGTTGAAAAAATATTATAATATTATTTAAATATTATAAAGAAAGCTCAAAATTTCATAGAAAGGGACAAAATTTAAGAAGGTTTAAAATTTTATAGATAGGGCCAAAAAATTTAAAAGTTTTAAAAGTGGATTTTATAAAATTTGCTTGGAAAAAGGTCCAACTACTACAAGAGAATGACAAAGGGTTTATTATAATATTTTTATGTTATAATTTAAAAAGAATGGTTTGGTCCCAACATCTTTGAAGGATTTAAAAATCAAAAAATAAATTTTGAAGCTGACTCCACGATAATGAAAAGAAAGGTATATTTATATGGAAGAAAATATTTTATTTACTGACCACGATTGCTAATGTTGGAAATATTTTAATGCAAACGATTTTCTAATATGAATGATTTTGATATCTCCCTGTGCACCATTTTGAAAAAGGTAAGGAGAAGATAGAGAACAAGAACGCAGAATTTATGGGTTCTGAATCTTGAACAAGGAAAGGAGGTTTTTTTGTGTTGTTCCAACCGTTGGTGTATCCCAACCAGTTGTCCAACCCTAGAAAGGGCACTGTGGAGCAAGCAGTGTTGAGTTTGATTCCCAACTACATCGTATTTTTGTTGTGTATTCATTTCGTGAAGTGTGAAGGGGTAAAAGTTTTATTGTGTACATTTGGTTCTCAAGCTAGTTTGCAGCCCAGTTTGTTGGCTAGGCTATGCGATGATCCTACCATGGGAGATATCCGAAGGTCGAATTCTATAGGGTGCATTTTTTTCTAGGAAGACATTGTGGTAGTTTCAATTTGGAAGTGCATGAGGATATAGATATAAGGGCAACCCTTTTGGTTGTTACCCGCTAGTCTAGCCCAACTGATGATGGTGGTGGTGGCTAGGCACTGTGGTTTAGGAGGTTCAGGGGTTAAACCTGTCTGCGATAACAAAGGCCTTTAGGTGAAAGGTGTGCAAAATAATTTTTATTTTTATTAAAGTTGGAGTAATAAGATGTCGCATTGATTTTAGTGCTTCATTGTGAATTATTTATATTGCATTATGTATGGGATCAAGTTGGAGAAATAAGGTATATTTGTTATTATCTGAAAAATGTATTGTATGATTTAAATTGGAGAAATAAGAAGTAATTTTAATTGTATTAAAATTATATTTTATATTTAAAGTTGGATAAATAAGGTGTATTTTTTAAAATTATAAAATTGTATGGTGTATGTTCTAAAGTTGGATATTGATTTTATTTTATATTTAAAGTTGGAGAAATAAGGTGTATCTTTGGTATTTTGATTTTGTATTTTGAATATTATAAAATAAGTGATAAAAAGTTACTTGGATATTGATTGAAATTTTATTTCTTATATTTTAATAAGGAATTTTAAGTATATGATTTGACATTAAAAAGGGATAAGTGCTAACTTTTTTTGAAGTAGCAAAAGAATTTTTTTTTTGTTAAAGATAGGTTTGGAAAATTCATAGAAGCACATTATTATCAAGGAATATTTAGAGGTATAGTGATTTAATCCTTTATTAAGGTGATTTTGTTTGAGGAAAATATTTTTGATATCATATGATTTGAGGTACAAGGATTAATTTGATGTGCATTAGTGATTGATTGAAGTTGGGAGTAATTGTGGATTTTTTGAAAAAATAAATATATGCAAGGGTTTGGAAATATACTAGCAAGGGTTTGAGATCAAATTGGTACATTAACCTTGAGTCATATTGGAAATGAACTTGCAAGGGTTATAGATCTTGGAAGTAAATTTATGCATTAGTTTTCAGTGATATTGGGAATAAATTTGCAAGGGCTATAGACCAGTTTTGTGAAGCAAGTTTGTGCATTGGTTTTGATTAATTTTGAAAGTACATAAGAAGGTCAACTATCAAGTGCTAAACTAGAGTATCCTTTTGAATGCAATGAATGTGAGACATGTGAAAGCGACAACCGTAATGAATAGTAGAACAACATATTGAGTATTTGTAATGCATATCATTCTCTATATGTTCATGAAGAAACATAATTTTGGGTAGAATATGTCTAAATTAATATAGTCAAAGAAGGCACATTTGGAAAAGATATATGAAATTATTTCTATGCAAGAATTAGGAATGGTTGAGCAGTGTTTATGAGTAGGTTGAGAAGATTTTATGAGCAAGATTTTATGAGCATATTTGAGCAGGTTATTGAGGTAGATTTGAGCAATTTTATGAGTAGGTTTTAGGAGCATATTTGAGCAGGTTTTATGAGTAAATTTGAGCAAGTTTTATGAGCAAATTTGAGTAGGTTTTATGAGCATATTTGAGCAAGCCTTATGATTAGGCTTGGGGCATATTTGAGCAATACTTGTGAATAGTCTTGGAGTATGTTTGAGCAAGACTTGTGAGTAGGCTTGGAGTAGATTTGAGCAAGCCTTGTGGGTAGTCTTGGAGCAGATTTGAGCAAGCCTTGTGAGTAGGTATGGAGCAGATTTGAGCAAGCCTTGTGAGTAGGCTTGGAGCAAATTTAAGCAAACCTTATGAGTAGACTTGGAGAAGAGTTGAGAGTAGGTCTTAGTGCAAACCATAGCAAAGGGTATTGGTGTCTCCTATGGATAGAGGTCCATGAACCAGAGCAACATAGATTGGTTTCTCTTGTGGATAGAGATCCATGAACCAGAGCAAAGGAGATTGGTATCTCCTATGGATAGAGGTCCACGAACCAAAGAAAAGAGGATTGGTGTCTCTTATGGATAGATTTCCATGAACCAGAGCAAAGGGGATTGGTTTCTCCTATGGGTAGAGGTCCATGAACTTAAGCATGGGGTATTGGTGTCTCCTTTCGGTTGGTGCCCATAAACATTGTAATAGGGAATTGGTTCTTAAGATATTATTGAGAAATTTTATAAGAAATATTTTCTTCGTGGATGTAGATTGCATTGGGTGAACCAAGTTAAATGTGTATCTCTTATGTGTGTGATGATATGTGCATTGTTTCATTATTGCAATTGATAATATTGGATGATATTGCTTTGGAAAGAAAAGTAAAAGTTTGATATTATATTGTTCACCCCTCCCTCTTATTATATGTTTGTGTTCTTCAATTGGTATCAGAGCGTGTTCCTTCATGAAAACCTAACAACTTGAAGGAAGATATTACAAGAACAAACATGGCTCATAAGGAAGGGTTTTCATCAAATAAGGCTCCATTGTTTTATGGGACTAACTATACTTTCTAGAGTGTGATGATGAAGACTTATTTGATGGCACATGGATATGGTACATGGCAATATGTTGAAAATGGATTCACACCATCTACAACTCCTCCTATAGATGCAAGTGGTAAGAAACCATACAAATATAATGCCAAGGGAATGAATGCAATTTTGAGTGGGTTATGTAAATCAAAGTTTGTGAAATTCATGCAATGCAATTTAGAAAAATAAATGTGGAATAAGTTACAAAGAACATATGAAGGATATGACAAGGTTAAAATGGCAAAACTTCAAACACATAGACGGAAGTTTTAAGACTTGAAAATGAAATATGATGAATATATTTCTATGAATCTACTTCGTGTTGATAAGGTTGTCAACACTATTAGTGGACTTGGAGAAAATATTGAGGAATATACTATTGTTTAGAAAATATTGAGGTCACTCCCTATGAGGTATGATGCAAAGGTTTTAGCAATAGAAGATATGAATGATATCAAAACTTTAAGCATAGATGAGCTACATGAAATTATCACAACCTATGAGATGAGGACAGAAAAAGAACAAACATTAAAAAGAGATTCATCATTCAAATTTTAAAATAAGCAAAAGAATAAAGAAAAATAATTATGTGATGAATCAAGTAGTGAAGAAGAGGCTAACTTTGTGAGAATAAATAATAAGGGTCCAAGAAAACACAAAAGTATGCAAACTGTGAAATTTTTTTACTGTGGTAACATTGATCACTATGTAGCTAATTGTCCACAAAATGGAGGTAGTAGCAGTGAATAATAAAATGATTACAAGAAAATAAGTAAAAAAAGTTTTATTATAATAAAAATAGGCATGGTCAAGGCAAGCATGAGAAGAAGATTTTTCAAAGGCACAAGAAGATTTTTTATGTTGAAGAAGAAAGTAGTACTTCTAGTGAAAGTGATGAAAGCTTCTCTAATAGTTAAAAGGAAGAAATCCTATTTTTTTCCATAGAAGAGAATGAATATGCTTCCGTTGTCAAAATCCAAGAAGAAGAAAAAGAAGTTGCTCTTGTGATTAAAGACCTAGAAAAAGACAAATATTTAGAAAAGGAAGAGGAAGCCACAGTTGATATGGAAGAGTTGAAAATGGAGAACTTAATATTGAAGGATCATGTACAAGAGCATGAGAAAACAAAGTAAAAAATTCTATAATATCTCACCGATTTTAAACTTAAGATTGAAGATACAAATAAAGTTGAAGAATGTATGCCTGAACAGTTAAATCCAAAAGAACTGGAATGTGAAATACTAGAACATGAAGCTAAAATTCTAAGGGAGGGACTTGAGAAATTAAATAATAAGATATACCAGTTTAGGAAAAAATCAAAATATTTGGATGATATTATCAAAACACAAAGATATAAATTTATGAAGACTAGACTTGGTTATGAGGAAGGTAAAAAGGTACAATAAGAGGAGTCAAGATCAAAATAAATAGAAGCATCAAAGAAGATATTTGAATAAGAGCCTAATATCTATACGAATAAGTTGAGAAGTGGTAGTATCAAAGAGGAAGCAAACAAACAATCATCAAGGAACATGGACCATCACAAGGAAAGTAAATAAAGAACCATGAGATCAAGGCAAGATAAATATTTCTTCCAAGGTTATTGTTTCTCATGTAATCATTTTGGTCATAAAGCTATACATTGCAGGGTTCATGATAAAAATGATCATGGCTTCAACAAGAGAAATTTCAAGTCACTTGCACTTTCTAAGGACTACAACATCATGTGTTTCAATTGCAATAATTTTGGCCATAAAGTTATACATTGCATATTTTATGTAAAGAATGATTATAGCTTCACCAAGAATTCATTTGCACCTTTCAAGGAGTACAACATCAGGTGTTACAAATGCAATAATTTTGGGCATAGATCAAAGTGGTGTAGAACAAAATTTCTAGAACTTCTAAATACAAGCAAGAAAAAGGATGCTCAAAATGTTCAAAGAGGGAAGACTTCAAAAGTTTAGAAAAATATTTAAAAATAAGAAGACATTATAATTTGGGAGTAACTTCACTCCCATATCATAAATAATCACCTAAAGAAAAGGAGGTGGTGAGGGGGCTGAGGTAAGTGTTTTATTTTTATCCCCAGAAGGAGCCCTTTTCCATTGATGTCAAAGAGGGAGAGATTTTAGTAATGAGGAGAAGCATGGTAGGGGGAGCAGTTTGGAAATCCAGTTGTAGTAAAAGAAAAAATTTGTAAGGGTTACCATCAATGACAAAGGGGGATATTGTTGGAAATATTAAGCATATTGAGTTGGCATTGATGTCAAAGGGTTGATGTCAAAAGGATGCATGGTATTCAAGGCAGAAATATTCTTCTAAGGTTGGACAATTATTCAAGGTAAGGTATATCTCAAAGCAAGAAAAATTGTTGAAAAGAAAAGGATTATAATATTGATATAAATATTATAAAGAAAGTTCAAAAACTCATAGAGAGGACCAAAAAAAGGTTTAAAATTTTATAGAGAGGGCCAAATTTTTTTACAAGGTTTAAAATTGAATTTTATAAAAGTTGCTTGGACAAAGATCCAAATACTACAAGAGAAGGCCAAAGGGTTTATTATAATATTTTTATATTATAATTTAAAAAGAAGGGTTTGGCACCAACATTTTTTAAGGATTTAAGAACCAAAAAATAAAGTTTGAAGCTGACTCCATGATAATGAAAAGAAAGGCATATTTATATGGAAGAAAATATTTCATTTACTGACCACGATTGCTAATGTTGGAAATATTCTAATGCAAATAATTTTCTAATACGAATGATTTTGATATCTCCTTGTGCACCATTCTAAAAATTCAATGCAAGGAGAAGATAACAAACAACAAGATAGAATTCATTGGTTTTGAAGCTTGAACAAGGAAAGGAGGTTATTTTGTGTTGTTCCAGCCATTCGGGTATCCCAACCAGTTGTCCAGCCTTGGATAGGGCACTACGGAGCAAGGAGTGTTGAGTTCAATTATGTTGTTTTTTATTGTGTATCCATTTTGTGAAGCATGAAGGGGTGAAATCATTGCTATGTGCATTTGGTTCTCAGGCTAGTATGCAACCCATCCGATTGGCTAGGCCACAAGAAGATCCTATAGTGGAAGAGATCCGAAGGTCAAATCCTACGAGTGCATTTTTGGTTGGGAAGACATTGTGGCAGTTTTATTTTAGAAGTAGGTGAGGATATAGATATAAGGGCAACCCTTTTGGTTGCTACCCGTTGGGCTAGCCCAGCTGGTCATGGTGGTGATGGATAGGCACTGCAGTTTGGGATGTTTAGGGGTCAAACCTCATCCACGATAGCAAAGGCTTTTAGGTGAAAGGTATGCAAAACAATTTTTATTTTCATTAAAGTTGGAGTAATAAGGTGCCACATTGATTTTAGTGCTTCATTGTAAATTATTTATATTGCATTTTGTATGTGATCAAGTTGGATGAATAAGGTGTATTTTTTTTAATTTGAAAATTGTATTGTATGATTTAAATCATAGAAATAAGGAGTAATTTTTTATTGTATTAAAATTATATTTTATGTTTCAAAGTTGGAGAAATAAGGTGTATTTTTTAGTATTATAAAACTGTATGGTGTATTTTTAAAGTTCGATAAATAAGGTGTATCTTTGGTATTTCAATTTTGTATTTTGAATATTATAAAAGAAGGGATAAAAGGTTACTTGGATATTGATTGGAATTTTATTGCTTATATTTCAATAAGGAATTTTAATTATATGACTTGACATTAAAAAGGGAGAAGTGCTAACTTGTTTTGAAGTACCAAAAGAAAGAAAATTTATTTGTTAAAGACAAGTTTAGAAAATTCATAGAAGCACATCATTATCAAGGTAGATTTAGAGGTATGGTGATTTAATCCTTTCTCAAGGTTTTTTTGGTTGATGAAAATATTTATGATGTCATATGATTGGAGGTACAAGGATTTATTTGATGTGCATTAGTGATTGATTGAAGTTGGGAGTAATTGTGAAATTTTTAAAAAAGCAAATATGTGCAAGGGTTTGGAAATATACTAACAAGGGTTTGAGAGAAAATTGGTGCATTAACCTTGAGTCATATTGGAAATGAACTTGCAAGGGTTTTAGACCAATATTGTGAAGCTTATTTATGCATTAGTTTTGAGTGCTATTGGGAATAAATTTGCAAAGACTATAGACCATTTTTGTGAAGAAAGTATGTGCATTGGTTTTGATTAATTTTGAAAGTACATAAGAAGGTCAACTATCAAGTGCTAGACTAGAGTATCCTTTTGAATGCAATGAATGTGAGACATGTGAAAGCAACAGACTTAATGAATATGAGAACAATGTGTTAAGTATTTTTAATGCATATCATTATCTATATGTTCATTAAGAAAAAAAAAATTGGGTAGAATATGTTTGAATTACTTTAGTTAATGAAGATACTTTTGGGAATGATATATGCAATTATCTCTATGTAAGAATTAGGAATTGTTGAGAAAAGTTTGTGAGAAGGCTGAGAAGAGTGAGATGGATTTTATGAGCAGATTTGAATAGGTTATTGAGGCATATTTGAGTAGGTTGTATGAACATATTTGAGAAAGTTTTATGAGCAGATTTGAACAAACCTTATGAGTAGGCTTGGAGTAGATTTGAGCAAGCATTGTGAGTAGGCTTGGAGCATACTTGAGCAAGCCTTATGAGTAGGCTTGGAGTATATTTGAGCAATACTTGTGAGTAGGCTTGGAGAGGATTTGATCTAGCATTATGGGTAGTCTTGGAGCATATTTGATCAAGCCTTGTGAGTAGGCATGGAGCAGATTTAAGCAAGCCTTGTGAGTAGGTTTGGGTAAAATTTAAGCAAACATTGTCAGTAGGCTTGGAGTAGAGTTGAGAGCATGTCTTGATGCAAACTAGATCAAAGGGGATTGGTGTCTCCTATGGATAGAGGTCCACAAACCAAAGAAAATGGGATTGGTGTCTCCTATGGATAGAGGTCCATGAACCAGAGCAAAGGTGATTGGTGTCTCCTGTGGATAGAGTTCCATGAACCAAAGCAAATGGAATTGGTGTCTCTTGTGGATAGAGGTGCATGAACCAAAGCAAATGGGATTGATGTCTTCTATGGATAGAGGTCCATGAAATTGAGCATAGGGGATTGATATATCCTTTGGATTGGTACCCATAAATATTGTAATAGGGAATTGGTTCTTAAGAGATTTGTTGAGAAAATTTATAAGCTTGTGTTCTTAAATATGATGCCTATTTCAAGATTTCTAGTAGGAATAACGTCAAAAATTGATCAAATTCAAATATAATTTATTTGAAAATGATATGAGAAAAAATATAGGTTTCCTCTTTGTAACTGGGATAAGGTTTAAAAATAAAATAATATTGGAGGAGAAAGTTTACAAAATTGTAGACTTTTGAGTTTAGGCTCAGGGGGAAAACTTGGGTGGAGATTATTCATAGATAAAGGAAGGAATTGAAAAATGATACTACAAAAATATATAGGTTATCTTGATGCAATTGAATGATTTTAGAAAATAATCCTACCCAAAGGATCACCAACATGAAACATCATATCAGATAGTTTGTAATTGATCAAAAATGTTATGGTACCTAAGAATAGGTATATGAGGATATGATATTATATTGTATATTGGCATTATGGGTAGTTGGAATGGTCCACACATAAGCTAGGGTTGATTATATTATTATATTATATTATATTATATTATATTATATTATAATAATGAGTAGGATGAGGGTTAATAATATGGATATCTAAATAAGGGATATTGTCATCATAATCATCATGGAGATCATCATCATATGAAGTATTAATTGTAATTATGTTTTTCCATAAAGTGGCTTGTGATACTTTAACCTCTCTATGTGGTGCTCTCATATTGGGAGATCTTGTGGAGTTATTCCTTCATTAAGGAGTATTATTGGTGTTATCCTACCCTAAGGGTATTAACTATATTTATCTCATTATGTGGATTATTACTATGGATAATTAATTATGGATGAATGATCTAATATTTTTGCATATTGAGGAATGATTTCTAGTAATGATAAATAAAGTTTCATTACAAGTGGTATCAAATCAATGATTTTGGCAAGGTGGGGATTATTTTTTATGGATTGTAAAATCAGGGCAATATTTTTTCCAACAAATATCTCATTTTTTGGGAGTCATGTCTTTGTGTAAAGTTTTCTAATTCAGATGATTCTGGAACCATTTTATTTGGAGTTTGAAAGGATTTAAAATGAATGGTCATATAAAATAATTCTAGTATTGAGGGAGATACAATTTTGTGAATTCAGTCATCTAGAACAAGGGCAATTGTAAAAATTAAATTGTGATTTTAAAAAACTAAATAAAACTTGAGATATTTGTTAGCTTAGCTATCCAAATTAAATGCTTTTTATGTCATTTTATTTCAAATTTGGATAAATTTAAAATGAGTGGTCATATAAAATAATTTGAGCAATATTAAGATAGATACAACCCTCTAAATTCAGTGATCCAAAGTAAGGGTAATCACAAAATTTTAGATATTTATCAGTTGGGGTAAGAAACTCATCTATTTTTTTTGGATATAATTATTTATGTGGAATTTTAACTTCAAATAAATTAGGAGATATATATTTTTGTAATACCCTACTTTGCATTACAATTTTTGTGGATGTGCTCTCATGGAACTCTAAATTTTTTTTTAAACAAATGATATTGATGCTAGAAGATGGTGGACATATTCTAATTATTTATATTTTTTTATCCTTATTGGAAATTCCACCTTAATACATTTTTATAAAAGTAAGGTAAAATATGATTGTTAACTTTTATGACTAAAAATAATAATGGGTACAATTGGGGAGAATTGGAGCATGCATTATTAAGTCATTAGGACCCATACAAAAAAATAGCTAGTTTGAAGGATATACACAAAGGTTATGCAGAAGAAATAAACATGTTTTGTAAAGAACAAAAGAAATAGAAAAGAGAGCTTGAGGGAAGGGATAAAATTATAGATAGCTTGATGAATGTCATCAAAGACCTCAAAAAGAAACTACATGGAACTCAAAATGGGAGAAATGAAATAAAAGTGAGTAGGATTTTTTCAAGAAATAGAATGAAGACTAGAAAAAAAGAAATAAAATTAATTGAGAGCGAGAAAGAGAAAAAAATTAAGGAATATGGTGAGAATAATAAAGAATCTACATCTTTGAATTTACAAAATCAAAAGAAAGATCTAAATTCATCAAAAAATTCTATTTTGCATGTTCATATATGAATTCAAAAGGAAAGGTCTATTTCCATTAATCCTAATAGTAGATATAATTTTATTAATAGTGTCTTGCAATCTCCTCATCTTCACGGGTGTCCTCAAGTTGGGGATTCTGCTTGCAAATTGAGGTGACTGAGATGGTTAGGTTGTGCCACTGCTAGAACTGTTGCTTCTACTTAAGGTTGTAGGTGGCCGCACAATATTCTCCTCCAAGTCAATAGACTCAACAAATGCTAGCTCTATCTGGTTAGTCTTCGATTTCCAGTTCCAAGCTTCATATTCTAGGAACTTCACATCACGACTGATGACAAGTTTCTTTGTCACAGGATTATAAAAATGATACACCTTTGCCTACTCACTATATCCTATGGAGATACACTTATATGCTCTATCATCCAACTTCTACCTCTTCTCTTCAGGAACATGTGCATATGCAATACACCCAAACACAAGCAAGTGAGCCAAACTCGACTTCTGGTTGCCCTATGCTTCCTCAAGAATCTTGTCCTTCATGCTTTTGGTGGGACATCTATTCAGTAGGTAAACTGCACATGACACAACTTCTGCCTAGAACTCATGTGGTAAACCCTTTGCCTTTAGCATACTTCGTGCCATCTCCATAATGGTTTTGTTCTTCCTCTCAGCTACACCATTATGCTACGGTGTGTATGGCAGTAAGTTGTGTTTGAATTCCATTTGCCTTACAAAAATTTTGGAATTCATTGGAGATGTATTCACATCCACCATTTGTCCTGAGGGTTTTCACCTCGTAGTCGCTTTGTTTCTCAACCAGAGCCTTGAACTCCTTGAATCTAGAAAATGCTTTTGAATTTATATTGAAGGGATAAATCCATGTCTTTCGACTGAAGTCATCAATGAAGGTCAGGAAGTACTTGTTATCGAAAAACATGTTGGCCTGCATTGAACCAAAAATGTCTGAGTGCACCAACTCTGATGGCTATGAAGCCCTCTAAGATAGCATTGAAGGGAATGAATCCCGGTGCTATTTTCCTACTAAGAAATCCTCAAAGACTTGATTCGGTTGCTCAATGAGGGGTAAACCCTTCACCATCTGCTTCTTGTGTAGCATATTCAGGCCACTAAAACTTAGGTGACCGAATCTGAGATGCCACAGTGAAGTAGAATCTTTCACAACTACACTCAGAGACATCAAAGATTCATTCTAAATCTATAGTGGAAAAATTTTGTTCTTCATCATGGACACCATTGCAATCTGTCCATGCTCTCTATCTCTGATGGTGTAGGTTTCATATTTTAATTGAATAGTGTGCCCCTTATGCACAAGTTGTCCAACACTCAACAGGTTGTGCTTCAAGCCAGACACATAGTAGACATCATAGATCTGCTTTCTATCACTGTGCCTGGTGCGGATGAGAAGTTTGCATTTAACCTTGATGGAAACCTTACTGTTGTTCCCCATTTTGACCTTGGATTGGACTGTTTCATCCATTTTTGAGAACATCTTCTTGTTCCCCATCATATAGGTGTTGCACCCACTGTTGAGATACCAAATGTTCTTCTGGCTCTCCTCATAAATATTGCACATCAACAACATGTTTCCACATGCATCTTTGGATCTCGCATTTTTGGATTCATATGTGTAGTGGGCTTTCTATTGGTTCTCCTTGGCCATAATTTTTCTACACTCGAAGATGTAATGGCCAAAATTCATGTAGTAGTAACATTGGACCTTTGATTTGTCCTTCTTCTGATCGGATCCACTTTGCTAGTTTTTCCCACTACCTCTTCCTCATTACTGATGGAAATTACAGATTGTCTCCATGTCATTAGGTTTGACCTCCCTCCTTGTTTGTTGCCTTTTCCATGCCTACCTCTTCCTCTTCCTCCTTGAGAACTAGAGGCCCCATGGTGGGAATCTTATCTTCCACTATCTCGAAATGAGACTTGCACCTTGAACGTTTGCTCCAAATAGGACTAAGATGAATGAGTCAACCTCTACTCATGTGTCTGCATAGAACCCATGAGCTCATATACCAATAGGATTGTCAAATCCCTTGATTCCTCTATTGCAATCACTACAGAGTCAAATTTAGCAAGCAAGATTCTGAGAATCTTCTCCATGATTATTTGGCTCTACATGATATCTCAATTCAACTGAATCTATTTTATGACATCTTTTGTCCGGGTGAAGAAATCACCCATTGACTTCATCTTGTTCATCTATAGGTTCTCGAACTCCCTCCTTAGCATCTCCAACTTCACCTTGTTGGTGCCCTAATACAAACTGGCCAAGATTTCCTAGGCTTGCTTCACCTTGGTGGCTACTGCAATCCATGGAAAAATTGTCTCCTTGACCACCTACATGATGTAGAATAGGGATTTTTGGTCTTTTTTTGTATTTTTCTTTAACAGGTCCTTATCTACTTGGGAGAGTGCAGCTAGGGCTTTTGAATATTTTGATTCTAGGTAGTCGTTCTCAAGTAAGTCCCACAGCTCTTGAGATCCAAACAGGATCTTCATATGGATGCTCTAGTAGTCATAGTTCTTGTCCTTGAACCACGAGATCTCCTACTGCAGGGAATGATTTTGAAGCCATGCTTCAATCTCCATGAAATGGTAGTCTGACTCTAATACCAATTTAAAGAAATTAAATTTCCCAAGGTTGCTCTTAATCCAAGCAATGCTTGGAATCGCTCATGTCAATGAATGACTACGGGTGTCGCTCAAGGGATGAGCGATAGCGGGCAACTTTAACAAGACTAAGATCACTTAAAAAATAAGCAACTCCCATAATCACTCGCTCAAATTAGCGAGGATAGGAGTCGCTCATATAAGGAGCGATAGTGGGAGATAAATTTATAATGGGAGATTATTTAATTTGAGACGGTGATCACTAGCAAAAATTATGATATCAAGAATTGCAAATAAAGATAAACAAGGGGGGTTAGATTGTTTTAAATTTCCTGTGGATGAGAATTTTTGGTTAAGTAAGGTGACTCTTAAAGTTGCTCACTTGCTGAGCAATGTTGGGAGTCACTCATTGGCAAGAGCGACAACCAGAGTCGCTTGCTTGTTGAGATATGACCGGATTTTCTTAACAAAGACAACAATTGTTGTATTTCACTCTAGTGTGAAAATCAATATTTAATAAAAAAAACTAAGACACAAATTTTGGCTTAGGTTTAAACAGTTATCACCATATGCACATTTGGAGAAGGTGAAAGCGAAGACCGGATTCAGAGAAATATGGAATGCACAGATGTTTTAAGTAGAGGGGACCATATTTAGGTTTAACACCAAATACATGGAAATTTCTATCTTAATAACAACAACAAAAATTACAATGCATCCTCCTCTGAGGGGTTTACAATCATCTGCATCAAGATGCAGGATAAATACACAATGAGTCTCTCCAAATCTATTGTTTAGATCTGGAGTCTTCTCAGCTGCTCTACTACTCTAATTTGTATATGCTGATGTTCTCCCCTCAACATCCACACTCTTATGTTCTTTTCACCTCCACACAAAAATGCCAGGATTCCTAGTATTTATAGCTAGGGATAGAATATAAAATGTGGGAAACCAGACACCTACTCACATGTAGGAAATAACTATGATGTCAAATCACTCCAAATGCGGGAATCTCTTTATCATTGTGCTAGGCGACCAATTCTCATTGTCGCTCCTTTCATGAGCGACTCACAGGATCACTGCAACAAGCAAGTGATTCTTGGAGTCGCTCATCACCTGAGCGATCGACGATAATATGTGAAATTGGGTTTATTTTGCTAATAAGTTTATGGTTCGTTGCTATGAATTATTCGCTTCTTAGATTTAAAAAACATGAGGTTAGGGAATTATTGACTTGACTGCGTCTGCCTCCCCTGATTTCGATAAGACTTTTGACATTTAAGGCCAACATAAAAAGTACAACACAAAAATCTTTGTTATTCAAATTTGTTTGTCTCCTCTTTCACGTGGCATAGATTTGTTTTGTCTCCTCTTTCACGTGGCTTATGGTTTCATGATCCACGTCATATTTTCATTATTATTTTTCATTTTTTTTCCTTTTTTTAAATTTATATGGGTTGAAACGGTCCTAGTTATATTATATATGAGATTGAAATGGTCTCAAGTGTATCACATCATCACTATATAATCGTATTACAACAAAGCTTGAATATTATTCATGTATTGCTTAACAAGATTTGAACCTTGGTCTCCTTTTTAAATATTAAAGAATCTAACCAGTTCAGCTAATGTCACTTGATAGTCTTGCTTCTTGTTAATACTTGTTATATTTCGTTTTGTTTTCTTATAACAATAATTTTATGATTTTTTTTCTTTGTTTTCTTTTATTTTTTTCATTTCCACCAATACTTTTCATTTTCATTAATCTCTTCAATTATATCATTTATAGAAAGACTTGTAATACATATTTATTTCTATCTGGGGCATCTTTACTTCTTATTAGGGTTTTAAAATATGATAATCCTTCCATACTAACTAGTAGGGCTCACTTTTGGGCTCATTTTTAGTTGGCACTCCCATTTAGCTCAGCTCATGGTTTGTACTCCGACCTGACTTCTTGAAATTTTTTCACTTTTATAACTTTTCAAAAACAATGTTTGAAACATTCAAAATAAATATTTGAAACTTTAATACAGTTAAAATAAACCACTATGACTAAAATATGTAACTTTCATACTAATTCTCTATACCTCCACTACATTCAACCTATGTCGAGTATTGTGCTCTTCTTCCAATAAACTCTTTATAATTAATACTTTTTATTTAACACATATAACCTTGATTTTGTATGCTTAAATAAATATATATGACATTGAATTCCTTTATTAAATAATTTCTTTGATTATCTATAATGGTGGTCTAGTTGCTAGTATATTTATATCAAAGGGATTTGTTTTGTTAGTGGTCACTACTCTGTCCCCATCCCCAACATTGACACCACTATATTGTCAATACTAACACTAGAATTAGATTGTAGTGGCAGAATTCAGAGCCCACATTTATAGACTGCAGTTGTGAAAGTCAGAGCCCACATTTACAAACTGCAATTGTGAAAGTCAGAGCCCACATTTGCAAGTTGCAATGGCAGAGGTTTTAGGCTGTAGTTGCAGGGGTTGTTACTCTAGAGAAGGTAGGCTGGGAGGGATGATGTAGTTATCCAGTTTTTACTTTTGTTGTGCTAAGTTGCAGGTCTGCGACAGAGGGAAAAAACTTTGTGTTCTGCAGGAGTGGATGTATGTTGTGATTGTAATTTTGGCAATAACAGGTTGAATGCCTTGTTCTTGGGCATTGTATTGTAATAGCCATTGGTTGTGTTATGAATGGTAACACTCATGCAATGTAAATAGCCATGCTATTGTGAGACTACATTTATAAATAAATATTGAATTTGAGTTCATATAATTTCTTTTGTCTTCATTTGTTCAATTTTTTTTTTTGTTTCAACTCTCATTACTTTTCAACAAATGGTATCAGATCTTGGAGAAACATAGGGAGTGTTGCTCTATTGAGTAAACTCTACAAGTGTGAGGAACATTGCTTGGGTATTTTATGGTAACTTGTTGGAGCAAAGAATGGAGCACAGGAAGTTTCTCATTGAAAAATTCAATTGATAGAATTTTAACTTATGGAAGCTTAAAATGGAATATATCCTTGTAGAAAGAGATCTAAAGGAGACTATTACAAAGGAGACAAAACCAGTATAAATAAGTCAATATGATTGGGACAAGATGAATGACAAATCTATTGCCTTGATTGGTTTGAACTTGGCAGATTCAGTATTCATGAATGGTATTGGAGCAAAGTTAGCAAAGAAACTTTGGGAGAATCTTGGTAAGCTCTATGAATCAAAATCTCTCATGAATTTAATTAATCTAAGAAATAAATTGTATGCATTAAATATGCTTGATGGAGGAAACGTAGCTGATTATTTAAACACCTTCAACACCCTAGTAAATCAGTTGAAATTAGCTGGTGATGAGATAAAAGAAGTGGATCAATGTATTTGCTTGCTCTACAGCTTACCAAACTCATGGGATAATCTGATTGTAGCAATCAATGGGATCATAAACGTGGATAATCTCAAGAAGGATGAGATCATTAGTCAGTTTCTCCAAGAAGAAACTAGAAGGACTTCTAAACCTACCACAAATTTAGAAGCCTTGGTTATCATGGATAGAGGAAGAAGTAAAAAAAAAATAGGAGGACAAATTCTATGACAATGGCTATAGGTCCATATCAAGAAGAGGATTCCCAAGCAAAGGAAATAAACAAGATATTTCTTGTTGGAAATACAAGCAAAGGGGACACAAGAAAAGTGAGTGCAAGGCTGATCTTTCCAAGGAAAATTAAGAATCTTTGGTAGCTCCAACAACTAGTGAAAGGGGGTTGTATATTGCTAAAATCTTGACAATGAATGTCCAATATGAAGCATGGTTAATAGACTCTAGAGCATCCTTTCATATGACACCACATAGAGAGTTGTTCAAGGACTATACAACAGGCAACTATGGCAAAGTATTCCTTGGTGAAAATTATCACTATGAAATTATTGGTAAAGGTAGTGTAAGAGTTAAGCTTAGTGATGGAAGGATAAAAACCATACCAGATGTAAGATATGTTCTAGGCTTGACACGAAACTTACTCTCAGTAAGTCAAATTGCAAAGGCTGAAGTTGAGACTCTCTTTGGAAAATATGAATGTAAGTTAGTTCGTGGAGCCATGGTCTTGGCTAGAGGTATAAGACATTGAATTTTTATACATGTTAGATGTTTTCCCTATTGTTGTTGGTAGTGCAAATACAAGCTCAAAAGAGAGTGGAAAATCCTATACAACAAAGATGTCATAAATGATGTTGTGGCATAGGAGTATGTCACACCTTGGAGAGAAGAGCCTGCATGAGATGTGCAATAAGCAAATTGTTCGAGGTTTGGAAGGTATGAAGTTTGGTTCCTTTGATTTTTGTGAAGCATGTGTGATGGGAAAATAAAAAAGAGTTTCATTTAATTCAAGTGATTATAGGAGCAAATAAATTCTTGAATTAATACATTTTGATATATGTGGACCAATGGAAGTGGCTTCCATGGGGGTCCAAATATTTCATCACATTCATTGATGAATTCTTAAGAAAGTCATGGGTACACTTCATAAAACATAAAAGTAGTGCCTTGGATATCTTAAAAGCCTTTGTGACTGAAGTTGAAGTACAAATAGGAAATAAGGTAAAGATACTAAGGACTGATAATGGAGGTGAGTATTTCTCCAAGGAGTTTGATTCATTTTGTAGGTTGCATGGCATTGCAAGGCATAAAACTACACCATACTCCCCACAACAAAATGGTGTTGTAGAAATGTTAAATAGAACCTTAGTGGATAAGGCAAGGAGCATGAGAGAGGATGCACACTTAAGCAAAGGTTTTTGGGCTGAAGCTTTACATATAATAAATTTAGAGAACAATTTGTCTTCTAGCTTTGTTTTGAGAGGAAAGACACCAGAGGAGGATTGGAGTAGAAAGAAGCCCACAATAGCACATATAAGAGTCTTTGTATGTGAATCCTACATTCATGTTCCCAATAATAATATAAGGAAGCTTTATAACAAGTCTATGAAATACATTTTTATTGGGTATGGTGAAGGAATCAAAGGATACAAGCTATGTATCCCATCAGAACATTGCCATGCATTCAAACAAGATTTCATCTTCAAGAAAGAGTGTACTAGTGAAAAGCAAGTAAATATGGACACTCAATAAAATTAGGAACAACATGGAGTACATTATGAAATAAAAAATCAGCAAGCTAGAAATTTACAGCAGCAGTTGCCAAATACAAATGTTACTCCTGTTTCAACTCCATTATGTAAGGTGCAACCACTTGTAAGTGGGTCTAATGATGAAAGGCAAGTACATCAGAAAGAAGAGACTTCTATAGAGAGTAATCATGAGATTAATCAGCCTATTCATGATGATGTACAACCGAGAAATGAGATAGAACTTAGAGGATCAGAAGTTGAACAAAGTGATAAAGTGACACAGAGGAGTCTTTAGCAAAGAAGAGCACCTAATAGGTTTGGCTATGAACCAAATAATTTTAGTTATTTTGCATTGTCTTCCATGTGTGATGAGCCAAAAAGTGTGAAAAATTCTCTTAATAGTGATGAAGCTATTCACTATAAAAAGGCTATGGAAGAAGAAATAAGATCACTTGAACAAAATCAGACTTGGGATTTGCAACCATTGCCCAAGTATAGGAAAGTAGTTGGTTGTAAATGGATTTTTAAAATGAAGTATAAATCTGATGGTTCAATAGAAATATATAAGGTAAATCTGGTGGTAAAAGGATATACTCAAGTAGAGGGTATAGCCTTTAATGAAACCTTCTATACTGTAGCAAAAATTGCTTCAATTAGATTATTATTTTTAATGGCAACAGCATATGATGGGGAAATTGAGAAAATGGATGTGAAGACAGTCTGTCTTCATGGTGAGCTCAATGAGGACATTTATATTCAACAACTAGAAGGTTTTTTAGCAAGTGGGAGTAGCAAATTGGTGTGCAAATTGAAGAAAGCGCTCTATGGCTTGAAGCAATCCCCAAGACAATGGTACCACAAGTTTGACAAGCATGTGATTGAACATGGTTTCACAAAAAGTGATGGAGATCATTGCATCTACATGCAAAAAGATAAATTACTTCACTATTTTGGTCTTGTATATTGATGATATTATTTTTCTTAGTGACTCAAATGAGTTGAAAAAAACGACAAAATCTAAATTGTCAAAGAAATTTGACATGAAATACTTGGGCCCATTGCATTATTTTTTGGGCATTGAATTCAATAGAGATTGCATGACAAGAATGATTTGTATCATCCAAATAAATTACATTGCGGATCTGTTTGAACTCTTTAGCATGGATAAGAACACTCTTGTGAACACTCCATATCAAGTGGGAGTGGCATTGTTAAATGAAATGAGTCCAAATAACAATAAAGAAGAAGATGAAATGACACATGTACCATATGCAAGTGCATTTGGAAAGCTCATGTATGTAATGGTATGTAAAAGACCTGATTTAGTCCATGCAATGGGTGTTGTAAGTATATTCATGTACAATCCAGGTAAGAAACATTGTGTTGTTATTAAGAGGATGATGAGGTATCTACAAGGGACAAAAGACTATGCAATTTGTTATGACTACCAAAAATAAATAATTAAAAGGTTTTATTGATTCATATTTTGGAGGAGATGTGGATAAGGGCAAGTCCACAAGTGCATATATATTTATGTTGTTCGATGGTGCAATTTTTTGGAGAAGTAATAAGCAAGAAGTGGTTGTACAATCTACAACAGAAGCTGAGTACATTGCTACTACAGAGGCATCCAAAGAAGCTATATGGTTGCATTTTTTATGTGAGGATGTGGGATTTGAGCAAGGACCAATACCCCTTTGGTGTGACAACCAAAGTGCAATTGATTTTGTAGTGAATACCAAGTTTCACTATAGGACTAAACACATTAGAGTGAGGTTTCACTTCATTAGAGAAGTGGTAGAAACTGGAGAGGTAGAACTACTCAAGGTGAGGACAGAAAGAAATATTGCAGATGCAATAAAAAAGTCTTTGGCTGCACAAAAAATTCACTTAGTGTCAAGTTAAGGTAGGCTTACAACCTTGGCCAGAGTAGTTACCAAATGGGAGATTGTTTGGTTAGTGGCCACTACTCTATCCCCATCCCCAACACTAACACCACTAGACTGCTAGTACTAACACCAACACTAGGTTGTAGTGGTAGAAGTCAGAGCCCATATTTGTAGGTTGTTGTTACATAAGTCAGAGCCCACATTTCCAGGCTGTAATGGCAGAGGTTTTAGGCTGTAGTTGTAGGGGTTGATACTCAAAAGAAGGTAGGTTGGGAGGGATGTTGTAGTTATATATTTTTTCCTTTTATTGTGTTGAGTTGTAGGTCTATGATAGAAGGAGAAAACTTTGTGTTATTATGGAGTGGCTGCCATGTTCTTGGGCATTGTATTGTATTGTAACAACCATTGGCTTTGTTATGAATGGTAACACTCATGCAATGTAAACATCTATGTTGTTGTAAGACTACATTTATAAATAAAGGCTGAAGTATTTTTTTCATTCTGAGTTCATATAATTTTTTATGTATGCATTTGTTCCATTTTTTCTTTATTTCAACTCTCATTAGTTTTCAACAGGATTGTCATAGACATCTTGGAAGAGTTCTTCCTCTACCCACTTACAGTGCATCTAACCATAGAGTACAAGTTATGATGTTTGCCATTTAAGATTTTTTATTTTATTTTATTGTATTAAGATCATACGCGTTGGTGGTAGAAAATACAATGAGACAAAATCTTGCATCCCATGTAAGCCAACTTCTACTATTTTTTTAAGATAATAATGATGTTACATGTACATAGAACCTACACTTCTATGCGATTTTTTTTTAACAATGATCAAAAATGGTAGTTAAAATTATCAAAATTTTCCTAATAAAATTGAATCTTGCATGCATCTATTCTATTAAATTGAGAGGACTGAGTGGATTTTACTTGAAAGGTTTGACGTTTGAATTTAATAAAATAAAGTGGTATATTATATTTTAGTAATAAATGGAAACATATGTAATAAAACATATAGTTTAAGAAATTTCGGTTTGGTAAGATTAAGGTTTGAATCTTACCAAATGATATCTATATATATAATAATCAAACTATTATACATATACAAGATGTAATGTAATAAAACTTGTATTTTTAATTTTTTTAATAAGATGTTATACATATACATAAAACCTAAACTTGTACTAGACTTGTATCCTTAATAAAAAGAAATTATTGCATTTGGTTTAGAACACCCCTATTGTTTATTTAATTATGATGTTGCATATTTATACCCAAAGTTGTATCTTTAATGAAAAAAAATCTTACATCTCATATAAACTACTATTGCTCACCACTTTACCAACCCTTATTTTTTTAATTATATTAGAACACAATTATTTACAAGTTAATAAGATTGTTTAGCCTTAGCCAACAAGAGCACCTATTTCATCTTTTTAACTTTCCAAAAAACTTTCATAACTCTAAAACCCAAGATCCTAAGAACTAACCACTTCTCATTACAAGACTAAAAGAAAATTTACATTGGAACCAAACCTCCTAAACCATATGTTTGCATTGGTTTTCCAAATTAGTCAAATGTTGTATTTTCTCACTAACCTACTCAGTCCTTTCACCTACAATAGTCATGCCACTATTCCACTAAACCTCTACCTCCTTCTTAGCACCCATATTAGCCAAGAATTTTTCTATCGTATTCAAATCTCTACACACATAAATTGGGATCACATAATCCAATTCCCTCTACAACTCCTTAATTTGAGTGATAAGAATCCGTAACCTCCACGTATCCAAAGAAAAGTTTCTCATGTAATCTAGAGTGCCTACCAAGATTTGAGAATCTATTTCTATGATTATTTTCCCATATCCTTGTATTATTGTCCAAATAGAAGCATATTTAATAGCTAAAGTTTTTGCTTCATTGTTCATGGCATTGCCCAAGCCCTATAGTTCCCATTGGAGCATTGTTACAACATGATTCCACCATATCACTTCAATTCCAACTCCATCAATATTAATTTTAATCTCGTCTTCTAGGGGTTTTTTCCAACTATCTATGTCCTACCTCTCCTACACTTTAGCTTCATTCTCCGTCATCCCTATATCATCTTGAGTTTATTTTTTAGCATTAACTATCATAGTTTTTGTGACTTTGCTCCAAATGACTTGCCAAATGCCATCCAAGAAGGATGAAAAGGTTTCTTTAAAAAAATTATCATCAAATAAATTTTAATACAAGCTTCCACATCATATGAAGAGATTTAAATTTAAATTTATCCCTCTTCAATATTTTCCAAATATTAATATACACTGTTGACTCAAATTTTATAAGCTAAAAACGATCTCTCCCAAATCTGATATGTAGATGTTCACTCAAACATTAGATGGCCATATGTTTTCTCATTTTTGTAACACATTGTTATTTTTAAGCAAGGGTGATGTCTAGGTCAACTCATTTCCTTTCCATATTATACATTTGTTTCTTAGTGTTTATCAAAAACACTTGATGTTATTAATTCAACATTCTTTACCCATTCTTTAAAATTCATAAATTAATAAAAATTTGTTTAAAGTATATATGAATTAAAATTAATATTATTTTTTTGATTGAGGTTAGTGTAAAATTGATTCTATTTTATAGGTTGTATAATATTTAGTAATTATAAGATGAAATGAGTATAGATTTATTTGTTAAGTGTATTTATTTTTCAATAATTCCTATATAAATTCTATTTTATCCTACTTTTCCATAACTTTTATTTACATGTTGTCCATATTAAATAAAAACTAAAGATGGTAAATTTGTATGGATACAAGAATTTTTAGAACACAAAGAAAGAAAAAAAAAACTATATATGATAATTAAATGATAATCCCTAGTATTAGCTTTGGTTATTGGCATTTTTCATTAATATTATCTCCTCAACATCACCATTAACATCAATAGTCATCCACCAAGTTTTGTATGAGTATGCATGGTCTTTACATTCTTTTTCCTCTAGACCACTAATGTCATTAGCAACTATAGACCTCACAACCATGACTTATGGGTCAAGGTGATTATTTTTTAAATAGTCAAAACATTCTTTCAGAGAATATCATGGACAAGAGGAGTATGAGGATGAATATGAGAAAGGTTTAGATACATATTAGAGTTGTTAAAATCACATCTATTTATTTTTTAATTTATTATATATGATTATAATTATAAGGTATGTTTTTTTTGTACTCATTATTTTTTAATAATTCATAGTAGTAGAAAAGGTAAAATAAGAACAATGGAATTGAGTATCTACATATCTTACTTTCATATACATCTTCATCATGAGAGTAAAGGTGTTGGACACAATAATATAATTGAGATATTTATACCTCTTGTTGTTACTATAGTGTAAGCGACATCCATTCCCACTTATTTATGTATTTTTAAGACATGGATTTTATCTATTTATTATTTAATTATTATGCATATATGTTATATAGTATACAAGGAAACCTTCCTCTTATGTAATATACATACAGTGGAATTTTCCAATGCTCTTACAAGAAAATAAGTTATATATACTCTTGAATATTGGGCTTGAACCTAATCCTCTTATAGGGCTTGTGGGGATTTAGTTGATAAAATATCATCTTTACCTACTAATGTTGTATATAGAGTGAAATAATTGTGCTATGGTCATAAGTGCATGTTCAAGTGGAATACGAGATCCTATGGGCATGTCTTGTTTTGTCTTGAAATCAAATTAGTTGGTTCCCTAAAAGGGGTAAAGTTGGAGCATTTCAAATTTGGAGGATATTATAAGGGAAATTTATTGTAGCATAGTCTTGGCCACCACAATATCTGTAAAATAATATGGTTTTTGAAACCATTGTGTCACTTATTATAGTGAATCTCTCATTATGATCCATTGGTTGAAGATATAGTTATAACATTTTTTCATTTCTTGTAGTGTAGTCCTTCCTTCACCAATTAAATAAGTAAAATTATTGGATGACCTATTTTACAACTTTTAACCCAAGAACTATAGTCCTTGGGAAATGTGAATCATGCATCATGGGGTATAGGATGGTAACCATGTGGGACAACTTATAAATCCAAATAGTGGAGCTTGTAAATTGTAGTTAGAATGATATTGCAAAATCTAGGGCATAGTGACTTGATTGTTCTACAATAAAAGGAAGACATAGTTGTACTATGATAAAGGACTTAGCTACATCTCAAAAATTTATGATGCTAATAATACATAAATAAAGTTGAGATATTGATGTAGAATTTATAAAGCATAATGTAGACATGACATAATGTAAATAATAAATTAAACGTAAATATATAAAAGATTGTGGGATTTTAAAAGAAGGAATTAAAACCATAGTCTATTGTTTTGATAACATTGAGAACTATAAAATAATATAAAACATATAAAATAACATAATAGAATGCATACATTCCAAAATTAACATAAGAAAATAATCGTGAAGGTTAACAATATCGTATTAGAAAAGAATATTACAAAGGATCTCCATAAGAGGAGGAGATCAAAAGATAACTTTTACATTATAGGAGAATGTTACATTTAACCTCCATGAGAGGGGTATATATATATATAGCAACAAAGAGAGATGCAGAGGAACATGCTCAAAAGCATAAGTAAAAATATAAAAGGATATGAATTATATCTGTGTAGGGATGTGAACATTATGAAGGTCATATTATTGAGAAGAAATGTGATGGTGTTGGTCAGATCCTTGTATAGATATGTAGTAATATTGATCTCATATCTAGATACAATTATGATCTTAGTTTTTGAGATATGGTTTGTTTTTTATCTATTAATCTTAATCGATGAGATATGGCCTGATATGTGAGAATACAATTGATGATCTCAAAAATAAGATATGGATTTATGAGTCACTATTGCTTTATCTTTTGAATAATTTGTGCTTATTTTCCACTTTGAACTACTATCTTGTATAGTGTACTTTCCCTAAGATCATTTAAGTGGTTTAAATAGTTATAGTATATGCAAGGCTATACTAGATCTAGAGGTGATATGATAGCTACCAATTATTCTTAGTAGAGTCAAGAAACAACAAAGAATTTATTTCTTGTATATTAAAAACCATGTGTCAATTCCTAAAGTAGACAAGTGGTATTGGGTATTGCAACAATCACCATATGATGGCATAGCCTTGACATCAACAATTTTTGTATTTGTATGAGTGCCAATTACTTCTTTTATCTTTGGATGGGCACCAATCATATGGGCATCAAATAGTTGGTGTTGACATCAATGTTGGAGAGTGTGCTAATATGCAAAGAATCTAAATTCTAGTGTGTTAAAGGTGTTGAGAGACCCTTTGGAGTTTAGATTTTAGACTTTGAACTTTAAATTTTAGACCTAAGTTGGAAGTTGGTTCTAATATCAACACTTCTAGATGGTGATAAATGTTGATTTTACCATCAAAAATAGATATTGATATTGGTCCTAGTAGCTAATTTTGGCTTCAATGTTGTAGGATGATGATAGATGTCTGCTTACACTTATGCATGGGTACCCTTGTGGTCATATCAAGATGAATCCTCCAAGATGAGATGATAGACTAATATCTAATTATGATGGTCATGGAAGGAAAATGGTAGGTGTCTCCACCAATGATGGTATTAGTGTCATCATATATAGCATGAAAGAGGCTATAATACATTACGAAACTAGAGAAATACATTGTAGTGCAATTTTGTAAGAATCTTAGAAAATACAAATGATTTGATGGTATCATCAGGCATTGATGCTTTGCATTTCAAATTGGATATTTGTAAAATACATGTATTTGATTAAATCTTGGTAATAGAAAACATGAATAATTTTGGTTATTAGAATTAAATCACAATCATTATCTATATAATTTACTAAAATAGTTATAAATAAAAATACATAATAAATTAAAAATATTTAATGCACCTATGAAAAACTCAAATATAAATAATTAAAAGTGCTTTAAAGAAATGATATATACATGTATAATAGTACACTTATTATTTTTGTGTAGTTTTCTAAAAATTAGAATAAGTTATTTTTATCTTAAATAAATTATTAAAAAACACTTTTACATTATGATGAACTACAATAAACCATATGATATGAATGATATCTATGTTATTGCTCAAGAAACATAATAAGATAAAGATGTTCAAAATGCAAAAACATATACTTTATAATATAAAGTTTCCATTATCAAATGACATTAGCTTATCTAGTTAGGTTAGATTTCATAACATTTAAGGAGGGGACGAAAGTTCAATCTTGTCAAATGATACATAGATAATATTCAACCTTTGTTGTAATACCACTATTTCATGATGATGTAATATGGGTGGGACCCATTTCAATCCCATATAACCAATTGCTGATGTAATATGGGTGGGTCTAATTTCAATCCCATATAATCAATTAAAAAATATAAAAAGTCTTAATTAAATATTTTTTGATTCAAATTGTTTCCTTTTCCTTTCATATTAGTGCAATATAACAATTGATTAAAAGAAGTCCAACAAGGACAATGTAGTGGTTAGGGATTTGGCCTCGCTTTGAAATGTCCAAGGTTCAAACCACAATGTACCCATATGGGTAGGCTATATGGTAGTGGTCAAGTTTTTTTTGGTTGGCTACCCCAATTTTATGCCCTCGATTGTCAAGGTCCCATTGAATTCATTTAACCCAATGGGCTAGGGTAGATAGGTTGGATGGTAGCATTCAAGTGTTTATCAATTGGTTACCCCAGTTTGATGCCCCTTATATTCAAGAATCCCATTGAATTCATATAACCTAGTAGTTTAGGGTTTATAATGGTGTTACCAGTTCCCTTGTGTATTTTAAAAACAATTAATTAAAATAAATAATTAACCCTTTTTTAAAATATTATAATTAAGAGTAATTTGGCTTTTTTGAATGGAAAACTAGAGCATCAATTGGGTAGACGAAGTGTTAGAGTATATTATATTATTTGGCACATTTCAAAGTACCACCTTGGGTACATTTCTAAAATAGAAATTTATGTTAGATTAAGATTTATGTAGTTACTTCATGCAATGTAATAAATGCACACGTGTTAGAATGTGCAATGATGTAAATGTGCATGTAGTCTACATGTACATGAGTCACATGATAGTTAGATGAAGGTTCATGGGTAGAGTAAAGTCCAAGGAACATATATTCCTATATATAGACCTTTGAGAGTATAATATAGTGAGAGTAAGAGGAATGATGTCAAGATAGAGAGTAGTGAGTAGGTACAATGTAGTTCTTCATTAAAAAAATTGGAGTTTTCAAGTCTTCCATTACATTGCATTGTACTATTTTCATGATATTTTGTTAATGGCATATTATTGAGTTATTGTAGAAGTTTATAATCTATTTTTCTTGCATATTATAGTGTCATTATCATATAGTTATCATAGCTTACTTATTTTACATCTTATGGTTGTATTTCCTTTAATATACATCTTCAAAAGCTAAAAGTGATATCATAGCCACAATAGATCAATATGAAATAGAGAGAGCCACAAGAAATATTGAGAGAAGATCAAAAATTCCATTTTCCAAATTTCTATAAGTTGTATTTGGCTCGAGTATTTCCATAGGGTTGCAGTAAAACTCATGAAGATTAGGACTTTCCACTAGATTGACAAATCAACTAGTGAATATTTATTATCTCTATATTTAGAGTTTCATCCATTACAGTCCTAATACTTTTTTATAGGAAAAGGAGAATCAAAGAAATTTAGGAAGCTTCCTACAAAAATATTTGAAGAATATCTTCTTTGGAATCAAACGAGTACCTGAAACAACAAATAAAAGATCAAATATTTGGAGGCCTAAGGAGAAGGTCCCATTGCAAGATTTCAGACCTACGGATTATAGACGAGGAAAAAAGTCTAGAGGAGACTTATTGTAGATTGAAAAAGAAGAGAATCTAGAGAAGATTCCAAGATAATATTTTAGGTTGGTGATCTCCATTGAAGATTGAAGACTGTAGATTGCATATTAAAGAAAGAAGATAAAAAAACTCAAGAAGCTAAAGAGACCCATAAGAGGTCCCATTGAAGAACTTCTAATTTTGGAAGATTGATATAAATAAGGACTAACAAAATTTATATTCCAAATTTTAGAACTAGCATATTTCAAATATCCAAGAGGGATATCTCATTGCAAGAATTAATATTTGAATATTGAAGGAAATGTCTCATTGATAAGACTAGAGAAGCTATAGAAATTTGAATACCCTAAAGAAGAGGTATCAAGGAAGGAGAAAAGTAAGAAAGCCTTATTAAAAATTCAAATAAGGTCATTTAAGGAGTTTCTAAGAGAACTCATTGGATAAATTTACTAGCAAGAAGGATTTATTGATAAAGGATTTTTTGGGGCAATTTTCACCATCTGATAACAAGCCCAAAAGGAGAAGAATTTGGCAAGGAGTTTGCCAAAATTTAGAGGAGAATTGTGAAGACATAAATATAGTTAGAATCTTAGAAGAAGGCCATTTGATAGGCCAATATTAAAGTCAAAATTTTATACGGAGGTTTGGAGGAGAAAGGAGTTAGAAAAGCCATAAAATCTAAGATATTTAGGGATTTTCATTGAAGGTTTGAAGGTTATTTCGAATAAAGGAGTTTTCTGATTTTACAACAAAAAATTGAAAATATCTAGGAGATAGAGTATCCTGAAGGAGAGTTAAATCAACCAAACTACACTTTTTGGAAACAAATTAAAGGGTTTCAATGCTGCAAATTGGTGGGATAAATATGTATTTTGGACAACAAGGAAGAGCTATGATTTCATCTAATACAGGGCAGCATTTAGGTGAATCTAATCACCAATATTTCCTTCATCTACAGAGGTCATTTAGGTAAGAAAATTTGGTGCAAAATTTTCATTATTAAGTTTCATTAAGCACCATATTAGAGTTTAAAATTTGCAAGGAGAAGGTTCCATATTAAATTCTTCAAGGGAGTGTAGAAGTTAGTTTTTTATAAGGTTAAAACCTGCACATAAAAAATAGGAGTTAGATATATTTCAAGAAAATGAAGAATATATTCCTATTATCTATTAGAAGCAAAGAGTACATTACTCTTAAGTTAAGGTTGCATTGATTAAGAGTTCATTAAAAGGAGGAATAAGGAGAAATTACTATTGCATCATACTAGTTATTAAAGGTGCATTAATTATTTAAGTTAAGGTGGAAAATTAGTGCAAAGTTAAGACATTAAAAAGAGAATATTAGTTTCATGATTAAAGGCTTCGATTTATTATTGCAAAGTTAACCAATAAAAGGAATTATAGAAGAAAGTTGTCTAATAATGAAGGCAACATCAAATTACCATTTGCCATCAAGGAGTAGAACAAGAAGTCACCTCATCAAGGAAGAGAGAATGCTTTAAAAAATGATATTTAAATATCTCAAAGTATAGTTGCAAGTTAAGGTATTTTTCTAACTATTGCAAAGCTATTTGCATCACATTATTGCACCATATTTCTCTTGTCCTACATAGAAAAATGAGGACAAAATCTAGAGTGTATTAAGACACTACAATAGTAAGCTTATTTTATCTACAAAGTGACCATATCATCAAAGCAAGAGAGTGAATGAATGGCTCAATAGTTGAGTTTCAAGGTGTCTAAAGACTCCAAATCTAGTGCCATTGGAATCATGGAAAAGGTACCTACAAGCATTATAATATAAGTAACATACAATATCAAAGAACCTAAATAAGGTAATATTACATTCATTGCAAGTCCAACATAAAGCAATAAGAATATCACAAAGTATAATGAAGTGCAAGTTACAATAGTATAACATACAATATCAAGAAGAAAATAAAGTGTGCATTACCCAGGCAATAGCTTGGATGAACCTTCAACTAAGAGGATATCTTGAAGCACTCTAAAACTACTATCATTGGAGTATAATCATTAGCTAAGAGGTTATAATTGGAGCATCTTAGAACCACCATTGTTGGAGCCAACTTTATGGGATAATAACACCACCATTTTCTAGAGAAAGAACATTGAATGGTAAACCAAAAAACTTCCAATTTTTGGTAAGAAGCATTGAGAGATAGAAGATGTTGAAGGTGGAGTTACATACATAGGAAAGGAGTTCCACTTTCCACCTCAATATAAGGCATCTTGTGCCACTTGGCACAACAAAAGAAGGTGCCTAAAATATTATTTATAATGCCTATGCAGGAAGGAATCACCCAGGATAGAAGTAACACTTATCTTGAAGCATTGAAGGCACCACTCAAAGGTTGAAGGCACATAATTATTGTGCATCATTAAAATTAAGGGTGTTGAAGGTTCACCAACTAAATCTTACTAAGAATGTATCCTCCATTTCCTACTAATACACTTGAGCAATGTACACACCACATGTCTACATCATCAAGAAGGGACAAAGGATATTAAATCTCTAAAGTTGAGAAGAGTTAATAGATTGCAAGCACATAGATTACGCATTAAGAATGAGGTCATAGTGCATTTAAGAAGGATAATAAGACTCATATGACACCCATGAGCAATAAATGATCTCTATCATACATATAATACTAGCATTATAGTACCAAATCTTAGATTTAAGAGTCAAACCAGAAACCAATCACCACACACATTTTATATTGCAAGGAAGGTAAAGATTTACATGATTTAATATTCGATTTCCTTAAGTATAAGGAGTTATAAGGTGCTTAATATAATATTAAAGTTTACTTATTACTACATTTAAGAACTAAGAAAATACCAGCCTTAGAGATTTAGAAGGAAATTAAAGCAAAGGGAGTATATTTTAAAAGATATTAGAAATTGCTTGAGATTCAAACATTAAAATATTTGCAAATAATTAATTAGGATATATAAGGTTTTCAACATTGGAAAATCAAAATACTAGTTTGCAAATATTATTACTTTCTAAATTTACAAATTAGGGAGTTATAAGAAATACCACATCAAACTTTAGTTTCTTGGAATTTATATAATTGAACCATTGAGAATTGAAGGATAAAAGAAGAAAAACTATTAATTGCTTGAAAGTTGGAAATTGTATTTTACATTGGTCTCTTACACTAATTTATGATACATTAATCCAACAAAAAGGTCTTGAAGGAAAATAACCTTATTAAAACTTTAAGATGCATCATCATTTATATTTAGCTTTCTACTTACTAATTATTAGGGAGAAATAAGGTTAAAAAGGGAAGTTGAACATTAGGGAGACAAAAGTGATTCAACTCAAACTAGGAAAGCTAAGCATACTATCAAGACTCATAGTGCATTCAAACACTTTCAAGATAGAAGGCATTTTATAGAACTTGTAAAATTAAAAAATTCTTATCAAGGTTGAAACTAGGAAGGTATAAGGTAGTCTACAAATATCATCATGACAAAAAATAAATTCATTCTCACTGAATCTCAATTACTTAGAGGTCCAAATTACTCTTCATGAAAAAATAAGTAAGGGTGATTATGATAGTTCAAAAAATTTGGGATATAGTCAAAGTAAAAAATGATAAACCTACTTCAGGTGATAGCAAGATTCAAAAGTTTGAATAAAATGAAGCAAAAACATTAATGATAATAACTTTTGCCATTAAAAATTAAATACAATCCTACATTAGTTTAGTAAGAACATCTACAAAAGCAAGGAAGATCTTAGCCAAAATATTTGAAGAGAAGAATAAAGCTACTATCTTAAATATTCAAACTCGATTACATTATCTGAAAGTCAATAGTGGTGAAAGTATAGAACTATTCCTAAGGAAAGTAGTGTATATAAAATAAAATTTATTAACCTTAGGATAAAAGGTTGAAGATAAGTTTCACATTCAAGTAACTTGAGAGCCCTTCTAGACAACTACAAGCACTTAGCTACATCTTTACAAATCCTAAGTAAAGATACATATTTTTATGAGTTAGTCAATATTCTTCAATAATATAAAGTGGAAAATACAATTAAATATGAAATTGCTAATAATACATTAGTTTCAAAAGATAATCCATAGGGAAATGTTACCTCATACTCAAAAGGACAAATACCATGGAATAAAAGATATTATCATGTATTCAGGAGGAAATGATAGTATTAATTACTACAAATTAAATCCTATAAACCAAAATCAATAAAATTAGATAAACTATGGAAGCCAATAAAATAGGCCATTCCAACCAAGAAAATATCAAATTCAAAATAATCCTCATCAGCAACAATTTTAGAATCCTTATCATTTTTAGAATAAGTACAATTATCCTCAATTGTAATGTCGATATGGGAATCAAAAAGGGCACTTAGTTCATAGGATATAGGAAATTCAATAACTAGAGGAATCTACAGAGGAACATGAATATAAATCTCTCTCAACAAAGATAGCATTTTATGAAAACTCTAACTACTTGCTTGAACTAGATACAAACATGGAGCAAAATAAATAAAATAGAGAAGGAGAGTACAAATTCCTGAACCAGATGAATATCCATATTGAAGACTAAAGTTTTCAATACTTAAATAATCTAATAAAGGGGGATGTTAGAGTATATTACATTATTAGGTATATGCCAATGTACCACTTTGAGTATATTTCTATATTAGGAGTTTATCTTATATTAAGGTTTACGTAGTTACTTCATGCAATATAATAAATGCACAATATTTAGAATGTGCAATGATGTAAATGTGCATGTAGTCCACGTGTACATGATTCATAGGATAGGTGGACGAAGATTCATGGGTAGAGTAATGGTCAAGGAACACATCTTCCTATATATAGGTTTTTGAGAGTATGAGATAGTGAGAGTGAGAGGAATGAGGTAAATATATAGAGTAGTGAGTAGCTACAATGTAGTTCTTCATTAAAAAATTTGAAGTGTTCAAGTAATCCATTACATTGCATTATACTATTTTCATGAGATTTTATTAATGGCATATTACTGAGTTATTGAAAAATTTTATCATCTAGTTTTCTTGCATATAATAGTGTCATTATCATATAGTTATCATAGCTTGCTTATTTTACATCTTATGGTTGCATTTCCTTTAATATACATCCTCAAATCTAACATGAAGGACTTTTTGGTTGCTATAGAATTGAAGACAAGATTTTTGCCATAGGAGGGCCCAATGGGGACACTTCTATATCCTCTTTAAGATAGAAAATATTTATTTACAAATTTGTTGAAGAAAAAATCTCCAATAGAGATTGAAGAAGCACTAAAAGTGCTCTTTACGGTTGTTGGGAAAATATCAACATCTCAAAGAGTTAATGGATGCTTTCCATAGTTGGAACCAAATCCAAATATTTTCATTGAACATAGGATGGTAGAATAAATTGACTTATATAGATCCAATCATGATCTAATCTATAAATTCATGAGTATTCATCCTACCCTAATTTTTTTCATTCAAGGGTTCAACAAAATTGGGAACCTCTTGGTGAGTATTCTTTGTGGTTTATCAGTAATGGATATTTTATTGTCATTTTTCCTCACTTGCCAACAAAAATAGGAATTTTGAATAGGAAAAGAGGAATCATGGTCTAGAAGGATTATTTAGTTATCCCTAGAGAGTGGGATTTTATTCCCAAATTGAATGCATGGTTTTCCTAGTTTGAATCCATATGTATGCACTTCCAAAAGAGTTCTATAATGAGAAAATATTGTAAATCATCAATAATTTTCTTGAACAATATTTGGGTGTTATTAGAGATACAATGGAAGGAAACATAGAAATTTATATTATATTATGCATGGAAATGGATCTCATCCATTATTTTTTGATAGAGGTGGAACACAAACTTGTAGGACTGTCTTGGATTCAACAATCATATTCTGAAGTGTTTCCCTTTAGGTGTGTAATTTACCATAAATATAGGAATGTGGCTTGGTCCTACCCAAACAATATGGACACAAAAAAGGAGAATCCTCTAAGAATGTTGAATCTTCCTAAGCGGGGTAACTCAGTATTCCATAAAGAAATAATTAATATTTCTTGGGGTGGATAAGCACAGGGAGATGGTTTTGAACAACCCAAAAATAAGGAGAAGGCAAAATAAAAAATATGGTAAAGAGCAAACCTAGCTCAAGCCCTAAAATAGGTATGATATCTTCAAGATATTACTGAACTAGGAAGAACAATTCATGGGAGTGGATGGAATAATGATAACAATAACAACCATATTCAAGCCCTTATTTTAGTTCCTCATATCCTAGAGTAGGTAATAGAGTGTAGTGAGTTACCTCAATAAAATATTGTTGGGGTATTGATAGTGCATTAGCAAAAGAAGCCAATAAAAGGATGACATCATGGGTATGGTAGAAAATAACAAAGAAAATCCAACTCTATGGATAAGCTAGGTGGAGAAGGTATCAAAGAATATCAACTCTCACGAAGTGGGTAAAAAATCAAATAAGGAATTGATAGTAGTTCAAGGAGATAAGTTGATCACTAGGGGATTGGTGAGGCCAATAGAATCGTACTGGTCTCAAGGTAACCAATGATTATATAGTCATAGAATATTAGGGGTTTAAATAATAGAACCCATTAATTTGTTATTTGAAGACTTTTAGAAAAAAAATAAATAGACTTTTTGGTTATCCAAGAGACAAAAATGTTGCTAGACCTTATGTGTAAAATAGTAAATAGACTTTGGAGGGGTGTTGGTCATATGGAAATGGTTGCCCAAGAGGCCTCAAGGGGGATAATTACCTTTTGGAACTCTCTTTAATGGATGACAATAGAACATATAGCTTGGATGGGTGTCCTCATGTTGTATTTTAGGAACAATGTGATAGCTGAGCAAGTTATAATCATAAATTTTTATGGGGCTCAAAACCTAGATGGTCAAATTCATCAATGGAAAGTAGTGCATAATATAAAATTGCCATGGGAGGAGTTACACTAGATTTTTGTTGGGGATTTTAATTCTAAACTATTATACAAAGATCAAGAAAGGGGATCCCCAATTTTGAACCCAAGGGATCATCTTATGATTACCTAGGTCCATGCATTACACTTGGTGGATATTAAATGTCCTAGAATCAACTATACTTGGACTAATAATAGGAGGAAGCCACATAGAAAGCAAGTGAAGATAGACCCCTTTTTGGTTTAAAATGAGGTATTTGTAAAATTGAATGGAGGGTCCAATTTTGGATCAATTACCCATTTTTTTAGAAGGCATATCAAGACAATGTAGCATTGCAAACCATTTAGATTTGAAAAATTTTGGTTACAAAAATAAATTTGAAATAAAATACCATAGTGGTGGGAACGGATACACCCAACATATGGAACAATAATATTTAGATTCCACATATAGCTTCATTATGTCAAGGATCAACTAAAACAATGGAGATGAGCTAACGTGCTAAAGTTATGGGTCCAAAGAGCTCCATTGGTGACTAGATGGGATGAGGTGCAAAAGCTCTTCAAGGAAGGAATAATTATAGAGAAACTCAAAGAATAGGATGATGAATTGTGTAAAGCAATTAAGGATATTTCCAACCAAGATAAGATCTAAAAAGATAGGGAGCAAGAATCACTAGGTTATTGGAAGGTGATAGAAACACCAAATTTCTCCATCAAGATGCGTGTGTTAGGAGATAGATGAACAAGATGGAATCTCTCCAAGATGAGAACAAGCACTCCTTTGATACAATCCTAGGTATGCATTTCCATTCAATAAATTATTTTGCTAAATTTTTTAAGGAAATTATGGTGCAAGACAAAGATACTCACAAATTTCTTGTTGTCATACCCTTTGTTATATTTGAAGAAGAAAAATAGACCCTAGTTAAACCCATTGATAGAGAGAAATTGAAGAAAGTAGTATATGGAATGAGTACAAGAAGAACACTAGGTCCATATGCATTTCCAATTGAGTTTTTCAGACCTTCTAGGATAACTTGGAGGAGGATGTAATGGTTGTTATAGAGGAGTCTAGAGGTAGTAAAAAATTATTGATGTATTAAATCATACATTCATTGCCTTAATTCTGAAATGTGGGAGGGGGTGCATATTTCATATTATAGACCTATTACCTTATGTAATGTCATATATAAAATAACCATGAAGGTAATGTATAAGTGGCTAAAACCTATCCTACATATCATTATCTCCTCATAGCAAGGGGGTTTTGTGAGGGTAGGTAGATCTTGGATGATGTGGTTCTAGCTTAGGAGGCAATCCGCTCAATGCAAAAATATAGCAATAGTGGAATGTTCTTAAAATTGGATATGTCAAAGGCTTATGATAGGGTGGAGTGGAGATTTTTATCAAGGATGATGGTAGCCTTCGGTTTCTCTCAGGATTAGATAGAATATCTCATGAGTTGTATTTCCACTCTGACATACTCAATGTTAATCAAAGGCCTTCCCTCACAACCATTTGGATCCACTCAAGGCCTTTGTCAAGGATATCCTTGTTCCCTTTATATTTTTCTCATATTGGTTGAAGGCTTAGGTAGACTCATCCTTAGGAGAAGACAACAAGGTTTTCTAACAGGTATCAAGATGGGTGACGAGATTTTGACTAACCTATATTTTATGGATGACACAAAATTGGTAGGAGTGGCCAACTTTAGGAAAGCAAGAATGATTATATATACTCTTAATGTTTAACTTATGGGCATAAACCAAGTCATAAATGATAAAAATTTAAAAGTGGTCTTCTTCAATATTGATTAAAGGCTTCAGGATAATATTTTAGAGATCTTGGGATTCACAAGGACTTCTCTACTAGTGGTTTATTTTGGGATACCTTTACATTTTAAAAAATTATAGATAGATATCTAGAGGAATATTTTGAATCATACCAAAGAAATAATTAATCATTGGTCTCACAAATTGTTAACCTTTGGGGGTAGATTAGCTTTAATATAGTCACTCATTCATGACATGCTATTTTAAAACTTTTATATTCTTATTGCCCCACATACCATATGGAAAGTGTTGGAAAATATGGCTAGAAAATTTTATGAGTAAAAGTGATGCAACATTGTATGCAGGTCAAAATAACAATAGACACTCAGACATAAGAGTAAAAAATTAAAGTAGGAAAAATCAATGAAAGTTGATATAGAAATATTTTTTTATTTTTATTTGTAAGAAAATATTGTAATAATTATGCATAGATCTATAGCCAAGACCCTATGTGTTATAATCAATCCAATCTAAAAATCCACCCAAAACTATCTTGAACCAAAATCTCACCCAAATGGAATCCTATGTCCCCCAATGAACCAAGATGCTACATATATTATTCTGTTGGTCACAAATCTACCTAAGTACAAGATTTAATCACTTGCGCACCCTAGATTCGGCCAACATGGAAAGGTTAAGAGAAAGAAGTCTCTCGGGCCAATCTCCAAAGAGGGTTGGCTCCCAAACTAAGCTAAACTGGTTTCAAGATAAAGATGCAGGAAAGAAATGGGAAAATGCGAAAAGAAATGGGAAATATGGCTGAAGCCGATAGTTAATGGGGAACAACCTCCGATAGCAAAAACACTCAAACCAGATCCTGAAGCTAAGTAGCAACAAATTCTTAGGATGCATATACAGAAATCGAATCAAGTATTAGCCACAAGTTCGCCTTCAAATAAACTTCAAACATTCAAATGAAAATACAACCAAATTCAAAATAGCAAAATTCAACTAATATTGACATTGGACTAAACAGAAGTAAATCACACAGAAAGCAAAATATGGACAATAGTTTGGATCACTGATTCAAAAGATGCTAAGAATAGAGCAAAATGCATCTAGGATTTCTGCTTCAACTTCTGCAAAAAGGTCTTCCTCCTCTTGCTTGAGATATTACATTGGTATTTATAGAAGCCTTCCCTCTTTCTCTTGCATTACAACATTTAATACATGAAACAGAGTTTTAAGAAACAATCCCCTTAATCTGCCTCAGAGAAATGATAGTCCCTATTTTTAATGGATTACAACTAAAAATAAACGGAAAAAAGGGACCATATTTCTTCATTAAATGACCATTATCAGGGCAAGCCAAAAATTGTTAAGAGATCACGAATAAGAAATTTTAATGCTGGAGGCATATTTAATTTTGGTGGCTTCGAGAACTGCTTCATGTTCTTCCATCTTGCGCACATCGGTAATCAGCAACATTTAATCTTGAAGCTTCTTCGACCACGATCTAAAAATTAGTTGGAGAGCTTTTACTTGATCCTTATCTTCTCTTCACGTTCTCCTATGCAATTTTGAAGGAAAATGCAAAAAAAATTGTATCAGGCCTTTGTTATTGCTTCGGTCGTGAAAATGTGACAGATCGTGAAAATGCGACATGTCGCGAAATCGTGACACTTTTACCTTACTGCCTTCTCTTTCGCCACCAGTCACAAAAATGTGACATGTGAAATCACGACATCTTCCACTTAGTTCAGCTTCGTCCTCATGATATGTTGCAAAATCACGACATTCTCCTCTGTCTGGCTTTGTTTGCCGCTCCTAATCGCGAAAACTCACCATGTCATGAAATTACGACAAATTCTTCCTTCTGGCTCATTTTCTTCTTGCAAGTGGCAAAAATGGGACATGTCATGAAATCGTGACAATTTCCTCTGGCCTTATACTTCGTAGCTTTCATTTCATGAAAATGCGATAAGTCGTGAAAATGCGACATGTCGCGATATTGCGACATTTTTTTCCATTTGGCTCTATCTCCACAATATATCGTGAAATCGCAACATTTTATTTCTTCTTCTACTTTGATGTTGTTCGGCCGTGAAAGTTTGACATGTCGTGAAATCACAAAATTTCTTTGCGCTTTGTCCTTCTTGTCCAACATGTCATGAAATCGTGACAATTTCTTGCCTTCTCTGTCGTTGCCGCTTCCTATCGTGATATAGCGACAAGTTTCTCTTGCTTGGCCTTGTTTTCAAAAATGTCACAAAATCGTGACATCTTTCTTGCCTTGTGTTTATCTTTCAACCCTTCCGTGATAACATGACATGTCGCGATATCGCACCAGTCCGTACCATTTGCTCCTTTCTCGCTTTTCTGTCGTGATATCATGACATTTTTCATTGACATTGCCCTTGGTTGCTGTATGTTGTGAAATCATGATATTTTCTATCACTCTATTCTGTGGCCATCGCAAGTCACAAGAACGTGACATGTCGCGATATCACAACTTTTCAATTAGTTCTCCCTCACCGCAAAAAGTTGTGAAACTCCAACATGTCGCGATATCGTGACAGTTTGACTTCCCTGCTTCTGTTGACTATTTTGACCGTGAAAACGTGATAGATCGTGAAAATGCGACATGTTGCGATATCACGACGTTTTTTGTACTTAGCTAATTTCTGCATTTGGACGCCTTGAAACTGCAACATGTCATGATATCGTGACATGTTACAGTTACCTTGCTCTAACACAAAACTTATAGAGATTTTTACATTTTCCCTTTCAAAGTGCATGGAGGGACAAACAAAAGAATTAGTATCTCTACAATTTGTGCATTCTTTTACATTAATAGTAACAAAAAAAACAATGTGGTAAAAATGCCAACATTCTTGGTGGCTCGCGGGGTATACAGTTCTACTGTATGCACGAACCTCAAGCCTTTATCCATTGGGCAACAGAGTCAAACACTAGAGGAGTAGAAGAAGTGAATGCTGGTTGATACTGGATGTCTCTACGGACTGCTACAACAAGCTCTTGCTAGTACTCGATACTCAAAATAGGACCTTCAGCAAAAATTTATGGAAGAGCAGAACTTCCTTTATTTCTTTAGAACTACTGCACTTTACCTAGCTCGGTTGAACTGGGTAATCACCAGGTGCTATGAAAGGATCTCCATGGCAGTAGTGAAAAGCACCTGAGTTGCAAAAATGAAAATGAATGGAGTGGATGACCGACAGATGTGCAGGCCATGAAATGAAAATGGGGAATGATGGAATGGTGGAAGGTGAAGGAGTAGAAGTGGTAGATACAGCAACAGGGTGCTACTGTGCTACCAGCTTCTAGGTTTTGCTAAAAACAAAAAATGAAATGGAAGTGGATGGAATGGAGAAGGTGGTGGGAACTATGGCTGTGGAGAAGTGCTCAAAAGACAAAGAATTAGAAGAAAGGTAAGTGAAGGAAAGGGAACATCAGAGAGGGGAGTAGAAACAAAAGTAGTGGCTTGATTATTTGCAGAAGAAGAAGGAGAGAGAGAGGAAGGGAATGGAGTAGAGGGGAAGAAATAAGTAGATGGAAGCCACTATCTATTGGGAAGGAAAAGAAAAGAAAAATAAATAAACATACCTGCGGGCTCGCATGCAAAAGGAGCCGAAGTTAACGATTTTTTTTTTTTTTTTTTCTTTTTTTTCTATGTACAAGGTAACTCCCGAATTTAGCTGTGAAATCTCGAGAGAAACACATACCCAAACATGGCTCTATGATCTCCTAGATCCCAGACCTTGGACAGATAGTCATTAGTCTGCTGATTGATAATCAACTTGAAGTCGCCAAAGATTTGCAATTGTCGCGTTCCAAGTGTCTCAGCCATCTTGAAACCTAAGCATAAAGCCTCATCCTCTATGGTATTATCTATGTAGCTCTAGGTCAACTGGTATAAATAGGATCATGGAATGCCAGAAGGTAATACTAGAACAGTCCCAATGCCAGCACCATTTTTGCATTGTGCTCCATCAAAATAGAGCTGATCTTGACTTCCATCATTTTGTTCTTGAGCCTTTTTAGTCTTGAGAATAGAATAACACCCCAAGTCGGTTTCTATCATGGCATTAAAATTGAGCATTGAAAACTCCTGGGTTGGAAATCTCTCTCGGCCTGATTTCTTTTAATGATTGTGATTTTATTTCCCATCGCTCTTATAGCTGAATTAGCAGATCTTACCTCTTGTAATAGCATTGTGTAAGGATCAGGATTTGAGGGTGCAGGAGGTGCCGATATAGGTAGAGGTGTTGGCGGTGCAGGTAATGCTAGGAATGAAGTGGGAGCTGGTAATTGCAGAATGCTTGGTGTAGGCAATTGTGGAATAGTTGGAGCAGGGAGCTGGGGAACTGGAATGGGTGCGATCTGAGGTGCACTTGAGCTCCATGATGGAATAGGATACATGGGAGGCATAGGATGTGAAAATGAACCAAAATAAAAATGCTTAGGAAGATCAGGTAAGATAGGCATTGTTACCTTTGGAGTAAGCCTACCTATGGCAATCAAGTTAGCTTCCACATTTTATGCTTGTTCGAACAGCTCTGGGAATGTAGTCACATTGGACTACCGAATAGCCAAGCTAATGTCTTTGTTAAAAGCTCTGAGATAATATAATGCAGCTAGCTCATGAGTGGTCCGAAGACCATAAGGAATTCTCTGCCAACTTCTTGTAAATCTGACATTGAAGTCGGCTATCTCCTCCTACGGGTGCCTTTGAATTGCATGAAATTGATGCAACAAGGAGTATGGATCAGCTTGTTCATGAAATTTTTTGACTAACAGTTCTCCTAATTCATCCCATGATGCAATAGTTCCTGGTTGCAATGATCGGTACCAATACAACAATTTCCCTCTTAATGACAACACCAACAATTTTATCATTACATATTCATCCGTTATGTCATGGATGGCCGCCAAAGAGGCTACATCGTTAATATGCTCATAAGAAGTTTTACCAGTACCATCATATGTCGGAAAAGATTTCAAAACAGCTTGAGGAACTAGATTTTGTGCTGGTAAATTCAAGGCTCCAAAACTATTCCATGCCAAGAACTTCCTTTATGGAGGATGCTGGGCCATTTGGACTGGTGGATCTGGATGTAGCAAGCTCGTAGCAGTACTAGGAGGAGTCGAATATGGCACAAACTGACCTACCACCTATGAAGAAATAGCAAATGATGGGTTCACAGGACTTACCAATCTTGAGCGCTCCCTCCAGTTCTGAACATCAATCTCGAAGAATTCGATTGGATCTTCTGATTCTTTGGCACTTGATCTCATGATCATGAAGCAAATATTTTCACCAGCTTCATGATTATAAATTTCTAGGTACTATACAGCCACCTTCAGTAGAGTCACCAAATGAACTTACAATCTCCACTTTGAGGTCAAGACAGTTCATCAAAATCTTGATTCCTCTAGGTGTCAAAATATGGAACTTGTGAGTCCCACCGATTATGGATCTTTCTGAGACAGAAATAGTCTATCCCACCGGGCATTCCAAAATTTTTGGTCACAAATCTTCCTATGTACAAGATTTAATCACTTGTGTGTCCTAGACTTGACCAACATGGAAAGGTTGAGAGAAAGAGAAGTCTCTCAGGCCACGACATTCTCCTCTGTCTGGCTTTGTTCCCTGCTGCTAATCGCGAAAACTCACCATGTCGTGAAATCGTGACAAATTCTTCCTTCTGGCTCCTTTTCTTCTTGCAAGTGGCAAAAATGGGACATGTCATGAAATCTCGATAATTTCCTCTGGCATTGTACTTCACAGCTTTCATTCCGTGAAAACGCAACAGGTCACGAAAATGCGACATGTCGTGATATCGCGACATTTTTTTCCATTTGGCTCTATCTCCACAATATGTCACGAAATTGTGACATTTTATGTCTTCTTCTACTTTGATGATGTTCGGCAGCAAAAGTTTGACATGTCACGAAATTGTGACATTTCTTTGCACTTTGTCCTTCCTGTCCAACATGTCACAAAATCGTGACAATTTCTTGCCTTCTCTGTCGTTGCCGCTTCCTATCACGATATCACGACAAGTTTCTCTTGCTTGGCCTTATTTTCAAAAATGTCATGAAATCGTGACATCTTTCTTGCCTTGTATTTATCTTTCAACCCTTTTGCGATAACACGACATGTCGCAATATAGCACTAGTCCGTACCATTTGCTCCTTTCTCGCTTTTCTATCATGATATCGTGACATTTTTCATTGACATTGCCCTTGGCTGCTGTATGTCATGATATCGTGACATTTTCTATCACTCTGCTCTATGGCCACTGCAAGTCATGAAAACACAACATGTCGCGATATCGTGATAACTTTTCAATTAGTTCTCCCTCACCACAACAAGTCGCAAAACTCCATGTCGTGATATCGCGATAGTTTGACTTCCCTACTTCCATTGACTGTTTTGATCGCGAAAACATGATAGATCATGAAAATGCGATATGTCGTGATATCGCGACGTTTTTTGTACTTAGCCGATTTCTGCATTTGGACGCCGCAAAACTGCAACATGTCGCGATATCGCGACATGTTATAGTTACCTTGCTCTAACACAAAACTTATAGATATTTTTACATTTTCCCTTTCAAAGTGCATGGAGGGACAAACAGAAGAATTAGTATCTCTACAATTTGTGCATTCTTTTACATTAACAGTAACAACAAAAACAATGTGGCAAAAATGCCAACATATTCATGCCATGAATCTTGGGAACCCTAATCTAGGAAACTCTAATCTAGGGACTCTAATCCTAGATTCTCTAATACAAGGAACCCTAATGCAACTGTCATGTCAGCCACCAAAATTGGGTGGTGCAAAGACCATAGAACTGTGTGCATAAATACCATAAAATTGCATGCATAAGAACCACAAAATTATGTGGTGCAATGACCATAGAACTATGTAGCACAAAGACCACAAAACTATGTGTTCAAAGACCACATAATTGCATGTGCAAAGATCACAAAAATGCACATGCAAAGACCATTAAACTACATGACACCTATCACAACACTATAGATAGGTTGATGCAAGATTGCTCAAGCATAAGGATACTCCTACATAAAAAAGAAGAGAGGAAATGGATCTTAGTAGATTGGGAGAAAGTAAGCTAGTCCAAGGTAAAGGGAGGTTTGGGACTAAGGATATTATAGTAAAATAATAAAACTTTGGTTGGAAATATTTATTAGAGGTGGATCTCCCAAGCAACTTTTTTATTTACTAGAGTTTTAACTAGTAAATATTTGGGATAGATTAACCTGAATGATGTGATTCATTTCTATTTGGATAATAATGGGTCCTTAGTGTGACAAGATCTAAAGTTAGGATCTTAGATACTGAAATATTATTTTGTAAACTGGGGAGATGAGAGAAGGCACAATTTTAGATAGATTCAAGGGATCAATAACACCTATCATTGTTGAATTCCTAGAACTACATCTATTAAAAAAAATCATGAAAAGTAGGGGTTGGATCCAAATTGAAATTTATTTCAACACTAATCAGCTAGGGGATTTTAGATTTAATCAATTTAAGAAGTTGGATTAATGGTCAATTCCAATATTTATAATTGACACCCATCATGACAAAAATCTTGGAAAAAATATTTCTCACAAGTAGATATGAGGAGGATGAATTAGCTTGGCACTATGGAAGCCTTGGAGTCTACGTAATGTATAATGGATATGACATGATATTTCTAGAACATCTTCCTCATGCATATCAAGTTGTGGATTGGAGAAATATTTGGTAATCCAAGGGTTGGCCAAAAGTAAACTCTTTTTTGTAGCAGTTCATGAATAAAGGAATTCTTAATTTTGATAATCTAAGATGTAGGGGAATCATTGGTCCGTATCAATGTGTTTTATGCTACAAGAGCAAGGAAACATATGACCATTTGATGTTTGAGTACCCATTCACATTTGGGAGAGATGGTTTTTAGCTTATAAAATCCAAGCTAATGGTGATTTAAATCATATTAATATTTGGGAAAGACGTAAGAGGAGTAAAATCAAATTTGCAACTCTTTGTATCGAGTGGAAGCTTGGATTAAACTTCATTTTGTAGAAAGTGTGGTTGGAGAGAATAGCATAATTATTAGAGAAATTTGCAAATACCATAGAAATACAAGTACAAAGACCACAAAACTATGCAGTGCAAATACCATAGAACTACATGAGTAAATATCATAGAACTATGTGTGCAAAGACCTTAGAATTATACATGTAAATACCACAAAACTATATGTTGTCTACCAAAACATTATATACAGTTTTTTGGTTGGTGTAATATTCCACAAACACAAGGATGTTCCTCCATCAGACACCCTTGGTAAAAATGAATGACTGATTCAGCCACCCAAGTTAGCTTACTTTAGTTTTATAAATCCATGAATCTTCCTTAGGTCCTTTACCCTTCTAGAAAATCATATATTCTTTTTACTAGTTCTACCAAGTTTTCTTTTCCAATGCACATATATAATATTTGTGTTATTTTCTCTCATTGCTTCTCAAGTATCTCCCTCATCCAATATAGATCTTCATACATCCATGCATCCTTAGAATATTTAGGCATATGGAATGAATATATATCAGATATATTTAATATCGATGAGATATCCAACCCTTTAGGAAACTCGATTTCATAGGAATTCTCAAAAAATTATGAAAATGCGACAAGGACCAATCTTCTTATGTTTCAACTTGTTATATATTTTGCATGGGAACCTAGCCTTTCTCAAATTTTCCATGAATAAATCCCCCTTTGATTAGTTATTTTCTTTGTGATGAACATTTGTGTGCTCCTTATATGTAGCATTGCTCTTATCAAGTTGTTTCTTTACTTGCACATGCACCTCCAGCACATGTTGTGTGATGTCTTTTATCTCAGTGTTTATGTGGATACTAACTTCCACCTCCAATATATCTATGAATATACAAGGAGATAATCCATACACCAATTGAAATGGAATCCTTCCAATCAACCTATTCATCAAATTATTGTACGTAAACTTTGCTTGCACCAACTTAGAATCCCATTGTTTAAGGTGCTCCCTTATGAAACATCATAATAGATTGCCAAGAATTCGTTTGATAACCTTTGTCTATCCAACCATCTAAGGATGATACGTTGAACTATAGTTGAGCTGCACACCCAATTTTTTCCAAATAATTTGCCAAAAATGGCTAAGAAACTTTGTGTCCTGATCTATTGTAATGTTGTGCAACAATCCATGTAATATTACTATCTTCTTGAAGAATAAATCTGCTATCCTAGATGCACCATTCAACATCTAAAAAGAAATAATATGTGTCATTTTATAGATTCAGTCCACCACTATGAATATAGAATCATGACCTCTTTATGTGCATAATAAATCCAAGAATAAATTCCATAGATAGTTCCTTCTATAGGTTGTTTAGCATGCATAAAGGCTTGTACAACCTCATGTTTTATGCCACTCCCTTAATTTTTTGGTATATTTTACACCTTTTCGCAAATATACATATATCCATGTACAAACTAAGCCAATAGTACCTCTCTTCCACTATTTTCTATATCTTGTCCACATCGAAGTGCCCTTTGAGTCCACCTCTATGTAACTCCTTGATGAGATTCTTCCTTATAAAATTGTGCAATATACACAATTACTTTCTCCTGAACAAGTATCCCTCTTGCACAAAGAAATCCTCAAATGGACCCCTATCTCCAACACATGGCTCCATGCATGTGCATCATGCATTAGAAAAATTTAGATTTGTACCATACAAATCCTTCATTCCCTCTATGCCCACTAGTTTAACTATCATTTTGGACAATAATGTGTGCCTTCTACTCAAGCCATCTATCACCTTGTTCAAAATTCCTATGCTGTGCTTCAACACAAAATAGTAACCCTGTATATATTACACCTAATTGTTAAACTCTAGATTCATGTCAAGACTCATCCTGTGTGGTGCCTTGTTCAAAAAAGTAGAACTTGGAATCGGGTCAATGCAATGTGATATTACATGTGTGAATGATAATCCATCTGGCATTCCTTCACCAACTACATCTATGAACTCTTATATTAGTGCACCAATCTATGGCTCCTCAAAGTTGCATAACTCTAACTGCTCTACTTGTGCAGGTGTGACTACTAGCACATAGTAGTCTTGCATGTTTCCCACCTCCTTGAGAAACTTCTTTGCTAACAACATCATCAATTCACCCTTATATGCACATTATTCCTCCATTCTCATTCAATTCAACTCAAAATTATTCCCATTTTTTTTAATGGTGAAAATTTTATTTTTTTCATCATGGGTAGTGCTAACATCATATTACCAATGCCTTCCCAGTAGAATCATAGTCAATCATTGTCCCTTCTACAATCAAGAGATATTGTATGATGTTGGATGCACAACCTTCTTCAATATCAACTTCCACACCTTCTCTATGGAGATCAAGTTTTCTATACTACCTCCATCAATGTTCAACTTATAGCACTTTCCTCTTGACTTACACTTGGTGTAAAAGAGGCTTCTCTTAACACGTGGGCTTTAGCAGTACCTTGTGCGCCATCAAGTTTCCCCTATCTTCTAGGCATGTGGTTTCTACTTCACTATCCAACTCACCACTATTTGAGTGCACTACATGCATGCATTTATATACATGACCCCCATATCATACTTATAGATATTCTATTGCTTGATGCCTTGCTTGACCACATCTAAAGTAGGTCCCTCCAAAATCTTTCATACAACTTCAAGACTTATATCTACCTTTTCTAGAGTCTTTTTTACAATTAGTATCTTGTGCTCTACCACTCACATCAGATCCTTCCTTGCATGGGATGGTCTACCTTACCCCTTGCTTGCTTTATTTTCCATCCTTTCCCATACCACTACTATTGCACATGCCTTGTTGTCTATGGGACAACTTCTTCGCATGTAGCACCAAATGGTAGGATTATTTGATGGAGTTTATTGTCAACATGCACATCTCATCTTGAATCAATATGCATAAACCATTCACATAACTCAACACCTTCTTTATTTCATCCTCTATTTGTCCTGCATGATGCACAATATATAGAATTCCTTTGTGTATGCTTGCATCATGGTCTCTCTTTGCTGCAAGTTTTTTATTTTCTTGAATAAATCGTATGCATAGTTATATGGTAGGAAATTTCCTCTAAGTTTCACCACCATATTATCCCATGCATATATTTTATGCTTATTCCTCTATACATAACTCTTCTAGATCGAGTTCCACCACAAGGAAGTATACCTTTTCAACTTTGTGGTAGTGCACTTACCGCTTTTATGATTCTCGATATTTTTGAACTCAAAGTATCTCTCTACCTCAATGATCTAATCCACCAAGTCTTCTAGATTCAAGATCCTTGCATATCTCAAAATATCAAATCTTGACTTTCTTCTAGCCTTCATTATGAAAATCACAAATATTTCTTCCATCATGAGGTTTTGCATTGCCTCACCCTCATATTCAGCACCATCCCTCTCATTTCAATAATTCCTCTCATTTTTATTGATATCACTCACCACTACAATACTTATGCATTGCATGGTCATAATAGCCTCTAGTCTTGCTAGGATGACTCTCATCATATCAGCTAGATAAATGATGTGCATGCCAAGATTGTTTCTACCACCTCCTATTCTAAGTATATGAGCCATATCTATGGTTCACCTGCAATGCAATCACAACTACATGTATACTTTAGATCGAATAACTCTTGTGAGCCAACACCATTAAATACAAGCCTAATCTCTTCTACCAACTGATGCAACATCATATGTGGCTTGAACTAACAATAGGTGCATGGGCATAGGAGTACACAATAGAAGTAGGATGAACCAATGGAATTCAAAACAAAAATCTTTTTTTATCTTCATCTATAAGGAATCAAATATTACAATTATTACATGTAGATATATAGTAAATATCCTCTACATTACAATCAATCCAATCTAAAACTCTACTCAAAATAGTCCAAAACCAAAATTTCACCCAAATAGAATCCTATGTCCCCTAATGAACAAAGACACTACATATATTATTCATGTCATGAATCTTGGGAGCCCTAATACAAGAAACCTAAATCCAAGGAACCTTAATCCTATAAATCCTAATCTAGGGAACCCTAATCCCCAAAACCCTAATCTAGGGAACCCTAATCCAAGGAACCCTAATGCAACGGTCATGTCGGCCACCAAAATTGCATGACACAAATACCGTAGAACTATGCATGCAAATACCATATAAATATGTGCATAAAGACTATAGAACTATGTGATGAAAATACCATAGAACTACACATGAAAAGACCATAGAATTGCACATGCAAATATCATATAACTATGTATGCAAATATCATAGAACTACACGACACCTATCACAATACTGCAAATGTTTTTTTATCAATGCAAGATTGCATGAACATAAGGTTTCTCCTACATCAAAAATAAGAGAGAAAATGGGTCTTACTAGGTTGGGATAAAGTAATCCAACCCAAGGTAAATGGAGGTTTGGGACTAAAGAGATCAAATTTAAATAATAATTTTTTTGCTAGAAAGCTTTATTAGAGGTGGATCTCCCAACCAACTTATTTATTCAATAGATTTTTAACTATTAAGTATTTGGGATAGGTTAACCCAAATGATGTGAGTCATTTCCCTTTGGATGGTAATGGGTCCTTAGTGTGGTAAGGTCTAAAGTTTCTTTTAGTGGTAAAGGAATTTTTAAATGATCATGTAACCTTTTACAAAATAGGGACTATATGATGAAGAACCTCTTGGTAAAATAACAAAAACATTAGCCCACTAAGGATTGTTACAAAAAGATACCAAAAAGAGATAATGAAGCCCTCACAGGGGTAAAAAAAGGAGACCCAAACTGATATTGAGGACACCCACATAGAGGTAAATTGAGAGAAAGAAAAATATGTAAAAATAGAAGCAACAAAAAAAACTAGACCACTAGAACCAAACTAGATGTGAGGCTAACCAGGATTACAACCAATCTGATCCACACCCACCATATTTTTTAATTCTTCCAAAATATCATATTGGTCATTATAGTCATCTAGGAGAGCCTCTTATTGAGAAAGAAGAGAGGACGTCATCCTAGTCACTCTCCCAAGTGCCTTCATGATATCAAAGAGGTCTTGGAGATGACCTCGTTCAAAGAGATTAGGCCAATAGGAAATCCTAAAGGCCAACAGAGAGGCTGGGTGGAGGTCCCTTCGAGAGGATGAATCTTCTTGGGCACATTCTTTGGTTTTACCTAAAAATATATAGAATCATCAAAAATATAGTTATCGACAAAATGGGGGACTTGCATTTGTTGTTGCTAGCTCTACTCCTAGCAGAGTAATGAAGTTCAAATTTATGATCGTTTGGGGTTCCCTCCATCTTCGCATTGAAATCCATGGTATGATTTGTTTTGGGGGACATAGAAGTATCACCACAAGCTCCATCAAAACCATCCATAGGTCCCACCATAAAGACCATAACTTCCACAACACGGTGGGTTTGCCTATCCAAAACAAATATATAAATTACTAGGTGAAGACCTTGGTGCAGGGGGAAGGAGAATATACATTTCTTAACTTTCAATACCAGCCACTCAATATATTGGAACAAGTATTCCAGAATGTTGATGAATTTATTGCCCATAGGTGGTTGAGGAACACTAAGTGGAAGCTCCTAATAATTACACCAAGACTATCTAACATAAAATACTGAAGAACCATCACCATAATAGTATCCCATAGTTTGGGAAGCATCTCTCTAGATGCCACCTTTATCTTTACCCAAGTTTTCTCCTCTATCCCTGAAGAGGGCTACCTCACCCTAGAGAGAATGCTTATACCTATTGATAATCTCACCATCATTAGGGAGCCCTCACCAAACAATCATGGGAGAAGATGGCACTCAGGATTGAATCACTTGGCATGGTCAGATTGACAAGGGCATGAAAACTCCAATGAGAAGATAGGACAAAATTTCATGGAGTATATGCCAATGAAGAATGGGCTCTCAAGGAGATAACATCAAATTTATAGGCACCTCCAGTCAACAATGGTAATAAAATGCCCTAACGGTAATGACGAGGATCTAACATGTAGTTACTCAAGGTAAAATGGTGGTGATTTCTAAAATTTCTAGCACTTTTAACAACATTCTCAAGGATGAATATGTTGGGAGGATTTCCACTGTGGACTAAGGTGAATATAAGCCAATCATAGATAGCCATATGTAACTTCACATGAAGCTTGTGTGATAGATTTGAGTGTTGAGGTAATTTAAGCTCCACGTGTAGATGATTATTGAAGGTAAGATGTCCAACTGGAGGATCATGCTGGCACATAGTCCACTAGAGGTGAATCTGCTACCAATGGAAAAATGGAAAGCTAAGTTGTATGCTTTGAAGGTAGTTACGTGTTCTCCTCAAAACTTGAGCTTTAGAAACCCCATCAAAAGTGACATCAACTATAAAATGCATAACCCCATCCATGATATACCCATTGGCATAATACACCTAGATGATGAGACTTACACCCGTAATATGTGCAAAACTACAAATCACCTCTCAAAGATAAAGGACCTAAAACTCACCCCTCTTGGGATACAAGGGACCAAAAAAATTGGAGGAGAGGGAGAAACACCCAATCAAATAATCCTACCCAAAGTCTCGACTCACCGTAGGGATCTTACATGGAAGAGTTATCTAGAATATTTACATTGATGAGGGGAGAAGGGAAATGATTTCTCCAGATGGTGATACTGGGTTTAGGTACACCCATAGCATAGTTTCCTTCACAGTAGACATGTTGAAAAGTGATATTTGTGAAGGATCTCAATAAACTTTTTTCTTCAGCAATCAAGTTGAAAATATTCCAAGAAACAGTGTGAGTATCTATCGAACTTTGGATGATATTTTTGGAATCCCCTTCAACAATTATATTGGTACACTACAAACTATGAGAAAGAACGATACCCTAGAAAAGCACATGAGCTTCCATGAAATTACTAGATTGACACTCCAAATTCTCAGTGAATGCCAAGAGGATTTTCCCTATGTGATATCGTACTATTCTTCCAACTCTAATAGGCCCTAGATTTCCTTTTGCTACTCCATAAAAATTTAATTTAAGGTACTATGGAGTAGGGGATTACCATTTAATCAAACATCAATCAGTATTCAGAGAAGGAGGAGGGATATTGCAGAAGGGAAGCTTAAGAGAAGAGGCTAGCTAGGATTCAATGTTGGGTTCAAGTTCACCATCTCCTTGAGCGACTGAGATATTCTTTGTGACTACTTGAAGGATTTTGGTGAGTACATACTGATAATTATGACTAGAATCATTGAAAGCATTGGAATTATGCTCATGCCACATATTCCAAAGGAAGTGGGGAAGATAGAAGGACCAAAATATTTTGAGGCAAAAACCTTTGAAAGGATTAGGTCATTGAAGACACAAATCACTACGGAGATAATGAGGAACCCAAGCAATTTACATGGTAGAGAAGAGGGTAGATAGGATGTATTGGGAGAAATGACAAGATAAGAGAATGTGTTGGGTGAACTCATAGTTTTTGTTACACATGTAGCAGTGGTTGGAGATGGGGATAACACAACATTGGAGATTAGGGATGGTGAAAATTTTATCCTGGATGGAAAACCAGAAGAAAAAACCTAACTTTCAGGATGATTTTTTTCTAGATGATCTTTGAAGGAAACCAAGGAGGAGAAGGGATTTCAGTGAGGGTGTAAGCAAACTTGACCATGAAAATATTGTTGGTGTTTGGGGACCAAATGATCTGATCTTTAGAGGGGTTATTGGGAATAATACAAAGCTACAATAAATTAGAAAGTACATAATAATATTACCTCTACTCACTAGATAGACCCTCATAAGAAATATGTTTCTAATATTTGCTATTGGGATGAAAAAAATGATAGACCTTGTTGCCAAAAAGGGAATCAGGGATAGGTTTTAGATAGATGAGATCTGCACAAAACTGGAGAAGATTGTTACCCAGATAGATATCCTACCAAAAACTAATCATCTTGTCATATCCTAATTTCTGAAGAATACCTTTCCTAATAATCTTCGTAGTTTTGAGTATGTATTTCCACACTACTGAACCTAATATAGGAGTAGGATCATCCAAGATGTTGTTGTGGTGCCATAATATTTTGCTTTCATAATAGAAGCCCATGGGGAGTTCTCATTCTTAAGAACGCATAATCCTTGTTTAGAAATGAGTGCCAAATTTATATTTTGGATCTTCTTGAGCCTAATACCACCATTCTCTTTTCTAAAATAGATCTAGTCCCAAGTAACCAAGTGAAAATATTGCTTTAGATCAGATCTAGACCAAAGTAGAGTCCTCTAGATTTGTTCAATTTTGTTACAAATAGTTTTAGGAATCTAAAATATGGATAGAAATAACACTAGGATACTTTGAAGAGTGTCCTTGACTAGGGTAGCCTTACCAGTCTGGCTAAGGAGGATCCCTTTCCAACCAGTCATTTTTTTTAATTCTTTTAATGATAGTGGTTCACAGATATGTTTTAATTGGACCTTCAAATGGATTAAATCCTAGATAGGTAGTTGCAATCTTGGTAATGGTACATCCAATTATGTTAGCAATGTAAATTTGATACCTGATGGGGGTGTTGATGAAGTAAATTTTTCTCTTGGAGAAATTCACTTTTTGCCCAGTAGCTGAATCAAAGGAGAGTATGATATATTTTATGACATGGGCTTGAGGGACTAAATCAATGGTAGTAATAATGGTGTCATCCATAAATTATTAGTGAGAGATAGTTTGGATGGAAGAAGTAGGTTTGATGCTAGAAATATCTCCCTTGGAACAGGAAGATTTCAAAGTTCTTCCTAAGGCTTCAGCAACAATTATTAAAAGGAATAGATTTAAGGGATCCCCCTATATTAATCCTTTGAAACATTGGAAGTAGACCATAGGAGACTAGGGTTATGCATAATGGATCGGCCCCAAAATTCATTTATAAAAATTTTGTGGAGTTTCAAAGTCTAGGTGAATAGTATCCAAACACATGTAGAAGGTTCACTTTTATTAGGGGTAATGTTGGAAATTTAAACTTAAAATGGTTAAATTATTATAAAATTAGGGTGAATCGATCCCAAAAAATTACACCCAAAATTTTTTGGCTAATAGGCCCTGGTCAAGGGTCCCAACTATTATCCAATTCCAAATTTTGAAAGTCCTAATTTTAGCCAATTTGGCGATAAATAACCGCTATGCATAACCCTATAGGAGACCCATTGACAAGGATAGTGGAGATGCATTCTTTGATAAGAGCTATCCCGTCAAGATGGAACCTAAATTGGGAGAGGATAAAAAAAGAAAACTCCATGACACTCAATCAAAGGCCTTGTTCATGTCTAGCTTGAGAAGGAGACCAGCCTTACCACTTTTAGCTACATAATGGATAATTTCATGTATCATGATGATACTATCAGTGATAATCCTTCCTTGGATAGAGATTCCTTGATTAGGGTCAATGATTAAGGGGAGGATTATTTTGAGTCTATTGGCCACAACGTTTGTGATAATTTTACAAAAGATATTACACAGGCTAATAGGTTAGAATTTAGCAAGGGTACGAGCATTCCTCTTTTTGGGGATGAGGGCTAGGAAGGTAGAGATGATATATCCAAGGATACTTCATTATATTTGTATTTTTTGGATGGGTGATACAACATCAGGGCTGACAATATCCCAAAAACATTGGAAGAAGATAGGGGGTAAGCCATTAGGACTAGGGGCTTTCCTACCTTGCATTGAGAAAATAACAACACAAATTTCTTTATCTAAGAAAATTTTAAGCAACATCTCATTGATTTTTAAAGTTACTAACCTTGGGATATTCTACAAGAGGGTCTCAAATGTTTGTTGATCACAATCAAGACTATGTCCAAGAAAATATTCAAAGAAGCTAACTACTTCATTCCTAATCTCAAAGATATCTTTTGTGACTATCCCATATTCATTGATGAGTTCTTTGATTATATTTCTTCCTCTTATTCTCATGGTGGTAGTATGAAAGGATTTTGTATTTGAATCCCCCTCTTTCAACTAAGTGACGTGGGATTTTTTCTTCTAGAAGACTTATTCATTTTTTAGGATATTGTGGTAATATGACAGGAGGATATTTTCAATTTCACATAGATTAGAATCAATGTCCCCTTGTTGATATGAAAGCTCAATGCTGAAAATTTATGATTGGATTTGTTGTTTTTTATGAAAAATATTATCGAAGACTTCTCTATTCCACATTTTGAGATTTATTTGTATGAATCGAAGCTTATTACTGACTTGAGAGGCCATAGTTACATGTAATCTATGAGACCACCATATGGAAATAAGTGACTTGAGGTCTAGGTCTTTAAGCCTCATTACTTCAATCTTGAAAGGATATTTGAAAGGAGAAACTTGAGAAGCACAATCCATGAGGAGGGGGTTGTGATCTGATCCAATCCTATGAAATGAGTAGAGGATAACATCACCAAATCTTGTAATGACATTAGTGGACATCAAAAATCTATCAAGCCTAATTTAGATGAGCTAATCCGCTTGTCTATGATTGGTCCAAGTAAATTTGGGTCCTCTCAAATCAACATCCATGAGTTCATTATTATCTACAAAAACTGCAAACTAGTCATAGGAATTGACTGTAATTTATGATCCTCTTTTTTTTAGTAGGGAATAATAGAAGAGTTGAAGTCTCTAGCCAACATCTAAACCTCTATAGAGAAAACCTCCTGAAGTTGACTGAGAGTGCTCTAGAGGTGTGATCTCCTAGAAGGGGAGTTTGGTGCATAGATGTTGGATAAGATCCAATGATCATTGTCATTTTTTCTAAAAAACATGACATTCATGTAGTTCTCGGCTCTATATAGGAGAGTCTCATCAACTTCTTTGGGATCCCACATGCATAGCAGACCACCTGAAGCACCATTTGTTGGGCTTACAAATAACTCATAGTCCTTCCATATGTATTTGGTTATGCTAGTAGCATTTTGGATGTCCATTTAGGTTTCTTGTAATAAGAAAATGGTGGGTCTAATATCTTTCCTCATGGAATTGACCAAGCGTAGCTTTTTGTGACCATTGAGACCTCTCACATTCCATGAGAGGATCTTCATTTGTTACTTTTGGAGGATGTTCACTTCCCTCTTCCAAGTGAAGGGGAAATTTGAATCTATTATCAACAATGGCCTCATAGTATTTGGAATAAGCATGAAGGCTGAGCTGAGTGCCATTAGTAATCCCTTTCAAAATTTATCTATTTTTGATGTCCTAACCTAAGGAAAGACCTTATTTCTTATCAGATTCAACATCAACATGAAGCTATTTTTGGGTTCGAGTGAACAAAAGGCTAGGGTAGAAAGGATTTTTTGAATAAGGGTTACCAGTGGAAGATCTAAGAAGAATATTAGGGGATGAGAGGGCTCGAGGGGTTATCATGAGCAACCATGATGGGGTCATCTTCAGAAAGAGAAGAAAAGTGGTTTTGAAATAGGGATAGGAGGGTATACCTTAATATAAGAAGAGATATTTATGCACTCCAAGGTATGAGCAGGGGAGTCCCCCTTAGTGGTAGCTTCAATATTCTTAGGTGTTCCTTGAGCTTTAGCTGGCATCGGGACCTCTTGATAATGACTTGGGACTGAAGTTGAAGTTGGAATTGGGATGGAAGTTGAATAGTTGGATCACCATTGAGAAATATAATGTTGATGAGGACCATCCTTGGGAGAGCTCAGAGGCACCTTGGACACTTTAGGGCATTACAAATGGAGGTGGCCTTGTTTGGAGCACACACTACAAAATGCGGGCTTATTTTCATATTCAATAGTTTAAGAAATGATGCTAACCTCCAAGATGATATTGATTGAAGTAGGGAGGTCAAATTCAATATTTGCATTGATGCACATGTAGGCATGGACAATATGGGTTTCAACTTTTTTTGCAAGATTGAAAGCAATAAAATATCCAATGTTCCACATAATTTCTTTGAGGATATCCTTGTGCTATAACTAAACATGGAGGCTAAGGAGGCATACCCATATGGAAAAAAAATTTATGTTTTATGTAGCTATATTGAAATTGATGCTCCATTTCTATAGGAAAAGTCATCGTATTCCAAAAAACCAAGGTTTGCCAATGAGAATTTAGCTAGCATTGATGAAGTTATTAATCCAAATGATAAAAAATTCCTTGGGGAGGGCAACCAACTCCATATATCCTATGGGTTCTAAATGGAAAGAGCCCACCTGTGGATTCATTCCATGTCAGGTCGACCCCCCAAAAATTTACTGACTAGAGATTGGAAGTTTTGATCAACCATAGAGGAAATGATCTCATCTAGGATTTTTAGGGATCATTAAAAGGATGCAAGTTAGCCCTAGGTTTAGGAGAGTTAGGGTTTATCAGAGAGTTTTTTTCATTATATCCATGAATGAAACAACCTTTTTAGGAATGCTTTCTCTTGACCCCTCCTCTATCATATTTGTCACTTAAGGAGACCCAATCACTTTAGGGATCATTGAAGAATCTTTCCCTAGATATATTGGGGCATTGACCGCCATAAAATTTTCTTCGTGACCTATCGATTTGATTGGCACCATTGGGAACCAACTGTTAGAGCTGTCCCTAGATTTTTATTTTGAAGGGTTGGTAGGTTTATCTTCAGTTTGCATGAAAAAATCTACCATTGAACCTCAGTAAAGAGATCCACATTCCACCAACATGGCAGATTCTGTTTCATTGTTTCCATAGAAAGTTGCTAAATTTTCTACCAAAGCAACACTATTTTTCACCAATCCATCTATACCTCTAAGAATGCTAGGTGGAAAAAAAGTTTTTATCGTGCTAGATCCATCATTGTGGCCTTCATTCATGCAGTCTTCACCAATGTTGTCACCTTTACTCAAGTCCATTGTTTTTACTATCTTCATTCTCTCCTCTTCTAAAATGATTGTCTCACAATCGATCCACAATCCAGTAAGCTCTAAAGTTAGGATCTCAAGTGTTGAAATATTATTTTGGAAAGTGGGAAGAGAGGAAAAGGCATGAATTTTAACATATTCATGGGATTAATACCAACCTATCATTATTGAATTCCCAAAATTGCAACTAGTAAAAAAAACCATGGAAAGCAGAGATTAGATCCAAATTGAAATTTGTTTCAATACTAGTGAGCTAGGGGATTATAATTTTAAGTACTTTAAGAAGTTGAATGAGTGGCCAATTTCAATCCCTCCAGAATTGACACCCATCATGACTAAAATCTCGATAGAAATAATTCTCACAGGTAGACATGAGAAGGATGAATTATCTTGGGGCTATGGGAGCCTTAGAGTCTACACAATGAAGGATGGATATGATAATATCTTTCCAAATCCTCCTCCTCATGCATATCAGGTTGTGAATTGGAGAAATATTTGGCAGTCCAAGGGTTGACCAAAAGTAAAGTTATTTGCTTGGCAGTTTATGCATAAAGGAAATCCTACTTTTGACAATATAATATGTAGGGAAATTTTTTGTCCATCTCAATGTGTTTTATGCTACAAGAGTGAGAAAACATCTAACAACTTGATGTTTAAGTGCTCATTCACACATTAGATCTAGGAGCGATTGTTTTTAGCATATAAAATTTGAGCCAATGGTGATTTAAAATCAAATTAATATTTGGGAAATATGGAAGAGGGATAAATTTAAATTTTTAGCTCTTTGTATTATATAGCAAGTGTGGTTGGAGAGAATGACATAATTCTTAGAGAAACATTCTCATCCTTGGATGATGTCTTGCAGGCCATATGGAGCAAAGTCACAAAAATTATGACAATATATGCTAAAGAGAAAACTCAAGTTGATATAGGGATTATGGAGAAGTAATCCAAAGTGCGAGAGGGGAAAGACAAAGCTAGTTAAAAAGCACCCCCAAAGGTTGGATCAAAACTAGTATTGATGGAGCTGCAAAAGGTAATCTGGGTTGAATTGGAATTGGAGCAGTTTGCAAGAATCATGTTGGAAAAATCCTCTATTGGGAACTATAGGGCCTAGGTAGGACCACAAACAATAAAGCATAAGCCTTAGCTATCAAATTTTCTTCTATTTGGGTGGTAAGACAAGGTTTTAGGAGGATAATCATAGAATCAGATTCTCAAATTTTGGTAGGAGCTTTGGACTACTTGAGGAACTTTACTTTGGAGACATGGTGGTTGAGGATTCTTGTCACCCAAATTAAGGTATTATTGAGGGAATTATATTATGTGATTATGATCTATATGGGTAGAGCTCTAAATAAAGTGGCAGACTTCTTGGCTAAGATGGGTATTGAAAAGGAAGTAGAGGTTCAATGACACAATGACATGGCTATTAAAGATGAGAGGATTAGATATATTAGTGAGCAAATCCAATGTTTAGTTAATTTGAATAGCCAATGCATATATCTTTTTACTCTTTTAAATAGATATTCTCACCAACTAATGCTAAAAGGAGTATCATCCCAACTTGTAAATAATATTTGTTTTAATATAACTCTTTCAAATTCAATTTTTTTTAATATTATAATTAAATTTAAAGATTTAAAAAAAAAAAATCCTTATAAATTTTTTAATATATTTTTAATAATTTAATTAAGATATTTTAAAGCCAATTTAAATTTAAAATCCAATATAATGATAATAATTTAACCTGCAATACTTAACCAAATTATTATTATTATTTTAAATTAATTTTCTAAAGAAACTAAAAATTAAGAGAGCTTCTTTGGTATTGAAATATAAAATTTGTATTCCTTTATATTATGAGACCATGAACATATTTGACCTCTTCATAGCTAATAACTCCATCTACCACTCCTTTGAAGATTTTTATTTTTATTTTTTCTATTAAAAACTAAAATTTATTTTTAACTTTTTCTTTACCATTTATTTTTAATCTATTATCTCTACATACAATATTGACTTTATTTATTTTTATTTTTTTGAAAAAAAGTAGTAATTTATATAAAGTTACATTCTTCATATGTCTCTTTGACATTTCTTCAAAATTTTCATAGTGACTTAAAAATCATATCATTTATACAACATAATTAGCTGTCTCTATCATGCTAAATTTTAGACTTAGGCACCTTTCTAATTTATCAAACAATATCCTTTAAATTGTTAATTTCTATGTTTTCTTTAAACAATTGTTTCATCTGTGTTTGCTTTAACTAGAATGTATAAATCCCCCAAATAGAGGTTTTGACCAGATGCAGTGCATTGCCCTAATTGAATTCTTATACTAAGCACATACCTAGATCAATCTGAAGTGCCTGCTTTGATAGTTTATTTGTTTCCCTATTTAGTTCTCTATAAATATGCCAAAAATTAATTCTTTTATTTTAGAGGATATGGGTTGTAGAATCATGTTTTCCATCCTAAGAACACCAAGCATCCAGCTTATTACCACCTACGAGTCTTCATAAATTTGAATTTTTGTATTCCTTTCGAATCTGTCAACTGAACCAACAATTTGAGGGCCATAATTTCAGCATAATTATTAGAATCTTTTCCCAATACAGCCTTGAATTTAATATAATGAGAGTTATAAAATATAGTAATCCTCCTGCTTCACAAACTAGGAACCCCTTGTATAGCCCCATCAAAAAAAACCTAAGCCCTTGATTTATCAATCTTTGGAGGGATGATTTGTCTGTTTACCTTTGTTGTTGTCGAAACCTTACAGTTTTTGAAAATGTCAATGATTTGGGAGGAGACCTATCAAGTAGGCTTCTCTTGATCCTAAAAAATTAAAACATTCCTAGTTAACCATACTCCCCAAAACACAAACAATGGGAAAGCTTTAAAACCTTTGTAAGACCTATTTTCAAACCAATATTTTTAGCACTCTCCTCAAGAATCTTCTTGCCATCTTATAGAAAGCTTTAACTATGCTATAATCTCCCTCCAAAGCTGTTTAGTAAATGAGCAAACAACCAATAAATAATCAATAGTTTCATTGTTTGACTTATATAAATGACACCTTCTTGAAGCATTCCAATTCTTCATTTGTAAAACCTCCCTTGACTTTATTTTAACTTCGTCAATTTTGACTTACGCTAAAAAGCCAGATAAGTTTCATTGTTTAACACCTTCCTCCTCGACCATTCCAATTCTTCTTCAACCTTCCATGTTGACTTTATATAAGCTTAATAAATTTTAAGCTTCCATGTTGACTTTATATTAGCTTCGTAAATTTTGACTTATCTTAGGAGCACAATAAGGACACTTCACTTCGTAAATTTTGACTTATCTTAAGAGCACGATAAGGACACGAAACCTTATCGTTATAAGATTAAAACTAAAATTAACAACTTCCATTTTTGCACGTGAAGAACCAACATATAGACAGTGGCACTTTTGAACTGGCCAAAGTCAGGTAATTTTTCTAAATTTCAGATACATTTTCACGGAACTCTTTTGTTGTTCACTGAGGTCAGATTACACGTATGCATAGGACTAGATGCACTCACAAGGATGTGAGTTCATGTTTGAAGATCAGAAGGAAATAATGTTGACTAACAGTTTCAGCATTCACGTGAAGCGTTCCGCCGTTTTGACCAGGAGCTGTTTATTATGACAGCATAATTCGCCGTTGGATTATGTTGTATGGAATTAAAGATAAGACATTATGTGGATAAAATTGTATGAAACTGCAATAACAACTGGATTATGTTGCATGAAAATTAGAGATGACAGCGTAATCTTCTCTATTTATTATGAGAACACAATCTGTTATGTGGATATAATTGTATGAAACTGCAGTAACATTTGGATTATGTTCAATGAAATTAGAGATGGCAGCGTAATCTATTTATTATGAAATGAGTGGTGATGAATTTGATGCTATAAGCGGTTAGCTATAAGCGGTTAGCTGTATTATTTTATTTTTCCCTTAAGTAACACTTTTTGTTTTTATTTGGAAGTATTATTGTAAAATCCTGGCGAAATTAAAAAAAAAAAAAAAAACTTCACATCTTATTTTTAGTGGTGATGAATTTGATGCTATAATAGGAGTTTGTTTTTTTTCATTAAGTAATACTTTTTGCTTGAAAGTGTTATAATAAGTCTTACAACAAGTCTTAGTTTTGATTAATAAAGATCAAGGTAACAGGAACTTCACACCTCAGACGGACTTTAATTTTTGAAAGTGTTATTGTAAGCCTTAGTCTATTTCACACTTCATACGTGCTGTAATATGTAGTATATGTGTAAGTAAGCTTGTGATGAAAAAAGGCACAACTTATTAACAAACATTAGTACCAAGGGACACAACCCATTTACAAACACTAACCCATAATTTTTTATCTTTTATAATCAAAATTATTATAATATTATAAAATCTAAAAAAATATCTTTATTAGAATTCAAACAACTCATTTCTATTCAGATGATTATCTATAGAAATAACTTGAAAAATTCAAACAGCTCATATGATTAACGGTTTATATTATATAAACGGAAAAATATATATAAATCTTATTTTTATTAAAAATTCACAATCTTTTTATACATGAAATACATAACCATGATTTTAATATTTTAATAAAGTAAAAACATAAAAAGAAAAGTAAAGAAAATACCACGACAGACTGCGCTAGTCTTTATGATTGAAACTAAAAATCAATAGTAGTCCCCCAAATAAATGGAGACACGATAAAATAGAAAGAAATAAAAAAGAATGTCTTATTCAAATCTCAAACATGTAATCAAATTCTCTTTGATGTGCCATTTTTGCAATCCAATAAATTACAAGCAATGAATTTCATACTCAACCCCACCATATAAGATTTCATCTCATTTAATAAAGCTTATAATAAGGATATTAGGTTATGTACCTAATATGCACATAGGTAAAATTAATTTATTTTAAAAAATTAATTAATAATAATGGTAATTTTTTTTACTTTTTGAATTTTATATGGTAGAATCGGTAACCATCATAGGTTGTCCAATTTTTATGGCTGCCATAATATTTTGCACTGTTTGCTCTAAAAGTCGCTACACAAATCTTTGTCAATTTACCCCTATAACCACCATGTCATGATCATTTTAAATCTTTTATGCCATTGAAAGCACTAGGAAACGGACGAGCGTTCAGTCCGACGAGGCCCAAGATTTGAACCTTAGACCTCCGTCCCCCTTAAGGGGTTTGGAGGAACCAATTGGTCTACACCTGGACCTCATGGTTGTTGTCTTTATTAATTTTTTTTAATAAGCTATGTGTAGCTTCTATTGGGGGCCACTCCCACTATAAAAAAAATGTTAGATTGCTCTCATTATATTTATAAGAAATTAATTAAAGTATACCTATCTTTGCTTTTCTATCAAACACATTTTGCATCTTCCTCAAACTGCTAAGGTTCCATAATCATTTTTTTGAAGGAACTCAACAAGAACAACTCTTACATGAGACATAAGTCTAGAAGATAGAAGAAAAGCAAACATAATAGTCATCCATCAAAGGGAAAATCAGTTTGATTATTTATCTTCTGTAGCAGAGATTCTTCCTCCTATAGAGTGGCAAGATTTGAGAATGCATTTTTGCACTTCAAGATCCTAAGGTAATATCTAGTTCTACCACATTTTGTAAGATCTTCACTTTTAAAAAACTCACCTTCATTAATTATTTCATAATTAGCTTTTAGTATACCATCTGAGGTGCTAATATTTTCCATGGAATCGTCTAGATGGTATTTAGTAACCATTTAGATTTCTCAATGATCTGATTCAAATTCTCCTTTTGGGGTTGAGTATTATTTTTCTCACTTGATTTATATTGGATAATTGGTGCATTTGGAGGATGAGCTTCTTCTTTAGTAACCATTTGGTTTTTCTCAATGATATAATTCAAATTCTCCTTTTGGGGTTGAGTATTTTGTTTGTTACATGATTCTTCTTGTACAATTGGTGCATCTAGAGGATGAGCTTCTTTATTTTGAACTAGAACATTTGAATATTTTGAATCATTCGCATTCAAGCCCTTCTCCACCAAGGAGGAATCAAAGCATAATCAAATGTTCAGGCATCTCTTGTTTAAGTGGCTATATTACTGATAGTTATAACATCATAACATCTTAGTGAGAAGTTTTCATACTCAATATTTTTGAGCCATTCCCCTTTTCTCGAGGAGATAATAATGGATGAGGACCAGGAATTGAAACATCCATCCAAACAACCAATCTTGCTTTACTCATATTAATTTTACTGGGAAAATTTTCCTTAGTTTAGGTATCCATATACTGGAATGAACCAATGACATTACTGATTTTGATGAATATATTCTCTCCCCAAAACTCCACAGAGAGAGCATAAAGATTCACCCAAACTAGGAAGCAATTAACTTCTTTTTTAAAGGGGTTGAAATTAGGAGTCCAATGTCTTATATATATACCCTTTGTTTGAAAAACCAATTATATCTATAATCCATTACCCTATATTTATCCTCTAAATAAAAAAAGGAAATAGAAAAGAAATTTTTGGGTAGGAGAGTTACTTGGAAATTGAACTCTACCAATATTTAATGTATCCTTTGAGCTCCTCCAAGCCTAGTATTTTGCCTTTGAGTTTGCAAATAATTATTCGGGCTTCATGATCAATCAAATCTAACCCAAATTCATCCTCTAAAATATTGATAGAGGGTATGGTTTTATCCACTTGCAAACCCAAATCCTTGAGAAATATTTCTTCTGATCAAAGAAGCTTTCTCACAAACTAAAGAGATGGTTTATGAACAACCCTCTTGATTGCACCTAGGTTTTGCATATCTTTTGTGAATATTATACCCAAATTTATTGCTTTGTTTCATCACTTGATTGCACATAGGTTTTACATCTTTTTTATGAATATTATACCCAAATTTATCGCTTGACTGCACCTAGGGTTTACACCTATTTCACAAAGAGAAGTGTTATTGTCATTATTGGAACTTTGGTTCCCCATGGTCTTCACCCTCACTTGCATCCACATGGCCTTAGAAGCCCTGTTTCCCATGTCCATCCTCATCGTAGCACACTCATCATTGTGCGCTCACTGCAGCCTCTATGCTCATCGTTGTGCACTCACCATCGTGCGCTTGTCTTTATTATTAGTTTATTTAATAACATTTATTTTAGTAATCATTGTTGTGCACTCTCCATCGTGCGTTTGTCTTTATTATTAGTTTATTTAATAACATTTATTTTAGTAAGATTTTAAAAAGGTTATTTTTTGCCTTTCACGTTAATTTAATTATATTGAGCTATATAGCTTATTTGATATTGTCAAGATGTGAATCTTGGTGTAGGTTACATCATTTACTTGTACCAACCATTAAATGCATTTTTTAGCATGGTGTTATGTAATTATTATTTTATATAAAAAAAAAAATACAATAGGTTATTTATATTCAATGAAACTATGATGTAGTTAAAAAAGTAAATAATAAATTCTTCTTAAATATTGTTTTCCTTTATGGAAAATATCCTAAATGGGATGCCACTTTTGGGTAATTCCCAATGAGGTAGAGGTATCTATTCTACAAAAAATATCCAGGGCTACCACCTGACCTACCCATTTGGCACACTCAAAGAGCATGCCTAAAACAACAAAAACACAAACAAACACAAAAACCAGAAAAAAAAAACAAAAAATAATAATAAATAATAAATAAAAAAACATAAAAACAATAAAAGACATAAAAAAGCACATAAACATAAATATGACAAAAGATACAAAACAAACACAAAAACATAAAAACAACAAACAACAAAAAAAAAACACACACACACAAAAACCATAAAAGCAACACACAAACGCGACAAAAAAAAACACATACAAAAGAACAAAAACACCAAACACAAAAAAAAAAAAAAAAACACTAAAAACACCAAAAACAACACAAAAAACACCAAAATAAAATAGAACAAAAACAATACAAAACAAAACACACACCAAAAAACAAAAAAGGAGGAAAAACAGAAAATAAGTTTGGTCTTTCTAGGCCAAAATACTATTCATGCAAGAATCAACAAAGGAAACATAAAAATGATCAGTCTGAGCAAGGGAACTAAAATATCCTGACTGAACTAAAGAGAAGCAAGAACAAAGAAAAAAGGAACTAGGTACCTCTAATACTAGAGTCATCCAAAGAAGTGATAGAAGGAAGAATTTCTTTTATTTGTGAATCCCACCATCTGGGAGGGTGGTCCTAGTAAGTAAGATCACCTTTGTCCAATGTCCAATTAGCTAAAGCATCAACACTCTTGTTCTATTCTCTAACCACATGATTGTATTCAAATTTCAAAAAGCCCATATGGATTAATTGAATCTTCTCAACAATTATTTTTATTCTCTAATCAACCTTATGATTCTTAGGAGTCTTTAATAAATTAATCATGAATTGAGAGTCAGATTCAACCAAAACATTTTTCCACTTGAACTTAGTAGCCTCTCGAAGGCCTCTAAGGATACCATATCCCTCAGCAATGATATTGGAGAGGATACCCAAAATCTTAAAAAAATTGAAAACCAATGAACCATCTGAAAGTCTACCAATTTCTCTCACACTAGCTTTTCTAGGGTTCCCCCTAGAGGCTCCATTGGTATTGAATTTTCCAAAATCCTTAGGACCGGGCTGCCAATTCCAAGTTCTATTCATATTTCAATTACTCATATTCCCTTTAAGTTGGTTGCCCTTAAAAGAGTTCATCTTCAATCTTTGCATCACTTGATCCCATCTTTGGTGGGCATTCTAGGGGTTTTTAAGGAGTTGTACTTATTCAACTACGTTAGTAATGATCTTTTATCGAATCTAGTGAATTTCGTTTATTTATTGATTTAAAATATGGTTGTTTCTTTCTTTCCATATATTCCAAGGTAGGATGGTAGAACCCATCCAAACTAGCTACCTAATAAAGTGATCAACACCCTCCTAATTAGGTCAATCCCTTCAAAGTTATTTAAAAGTAAAATAGTTGGACCACTATAAGCCAAGTAATATGGCCATTCTCCTCCATATCTTATAGGATAAGGTACACCCAATAAAAAATGGTTGAGATTTTCCACATTCTCTCTACATATTTTGCATCTAAATAGTCCATGAAAACCATGTTTCATAAGTTGCTCACCAATAAGCACCCTATGATGCAATAAAAGCCATGTAAAGAACCTCACCTTAGGCTAGAGCTTTTGAGATAACAACTAAGTAAATATATCATATAATTGGTTGAGATTATTATGCATAAGGCCAAATAACCTTCAGCAACTAAATACTCACCCTTAGTAGTGTTGTTCCATCCAAAACAATCTTTATCATGGGACCAAGAGAGAGATATCATATGAAGGATGCTTTGGATATATTTTCTTTGGCTTTTTGGCATTTTAATAGGCCACTTCTCAATAGGTATCCAATATCTACCAACCTTTGACTTACCAGTATGGTACCAATAGTAATTAGAAACCTTTATCCAATTAGCATAATGAAGATCCTCCATCCAAGACCTCCAATCAGGAAACTGGATTATCAAAGGCTAGTGACCATCCTAATAATCTATCCAAACATCTACTTGTTGACCATTATGAATGATACAAAATAAATTTTGCTTAATTAAACCCTCTCTTAAGAATCGCTAAAAATGGGAGAACCTTTGGTAAGCAATTGATAGCAAACAAGGTCTTAAATATTTTTGTTCTCAACATATTTAGCACAAATATTTTTGGTCCAAATATCATTGGGGTTATGCAAAATCCTCCAATATAATTTTACAGCTAAACTTTTATTGTTATTAATAGAATATTGAAAACCTAACTCCCCTTCATTCTTGGTAAGGCATAAAGTATCCTATTTCACCAAGGTTCATTTTTTTTAATCTTTAGTACCACTCCAGAGGAAGCAATGACTGATTTGATCTAATTCTTGAAGAATATCCTTTGGGATATTCAACATAGTAGAAACATAAATATGTATAGCTTGAAGGACTTATTTTACCAAGGTGATTCTACCTCCAAATGAAAGCCACCTATTGGTCCACTTTCCAATTTTCTTCTTATCTCTATCCAACAACCAATTCTAGTATTTCTTTTTTATTTTTGAATATTGAGAGGAATGCCTAAATAAGTGATTAGAAGGGAGGCCTTCTTATATATTAATTTATCCAATACCATGGATTCTTATCTAGGAGAGTAGTGAAATAAAATGACTTTAGATTTATCTTCATTTATCCATTTCCCAGTAGCATTAGAAAAATAGTTGATGATTTGCTTAATTTTAGAAGCTTTCTTAATTGTAGCTTTACTTAATAGATTAGAGTCATCGACAAATATGTTGGATATTTTGAGCTCATTCAGTTGTCATTGATGTTAAAGTGAGAAGTTGTCATTGATGCCAAAGTGAACACATGAAGTTGTCATTAATACCATGGATTACACCATCATTAACACCAGGAGCAATGTGAAGAGTTGAAGAAAAAGGTTATTAAAATATTATTCTTCAAGGGCTTTTCTTAAACATCCTGATGGCAGAATTAAGGTTCTTATTAAAACCATGATGGCAGAATAATCAAATCAATGGAGTACAATTTGAAGGTTTGAATTTTATCCCAAGGAAGACTTTAATTTTATTAAAGTAAAAGGTTTATAAATATAATTTATAAAATTTAAATTCTATTAGAATTTAAATAATTTATAAATTATAAAAGGTTTTAAAAAATGTCGACATCATAGAATAAAATGGAGCGTTGACGTCTAATCCATATGGTGAATTCATGTATAAATAATATTCCAAGAGGCATTCAAAAGTCATCCCTCTTCGAATTAATTTTCATGCAACCAAGCTAGAAGAAATTCGTGCAATCATTGAACGTTGAGGAAGAAGACAAAAAGTTTGTTTGTCTTATTAATGCCAGGAAGAAGACAAAAAGGGTGAGCACAAGTTCTGACCCACATTAGACATGGTGGTCCATTGGTACAACGTGTTTCATGAGAGCGTTGGGAGTGGAAGAGTCCACAATCAATTCGTATGGATGTTAATTGGCGTGTTTGAATTGAGCGCCAAGGGGAAAGCTTTTGGTTCGCATTTGGTTTGAGCACCAAGTATGGAAGAAAGAGCATGAGGTGCTCATGGATTTTCAAACGTGTGTCTAGTGCACATGATGGTCAAGTCCATGGCTAGATCACTCACGGAGGCAGAGATTGTGGGTTCGAATCCCACTATTGGAAAAGGTAATTTTTTATTAAAATTTTATATTGCCTAAAGTTTTCTAAGGTGTTATTTGGAGTTATTAGGGTTTGTGAAGGATTATTTTATTGGTAATTGATTTGTGTTATTTGGAGTAATAAGGGTTTATGAAAGGTTATTTTATTCATAATTGATTTGTGTTATTGGATTTATAAGGAAAGTAGATTTGATTTTTATCAAAGTTCTTTGTGCCATTAAATTTGATTAAAGAGGTTTTGAGTTATTTTGGTGAATGTTGAATTTATTTTTAGTTGGGAGTTTATAGGTGTTATTGGATAAATATTTTATGTATGTTGATGGTTGTTTTTTAAATATGGATTGATAAGGTGTAATTGAGTATTTACATTATATTATAAGAAATATTTATCTTCTAACCTCTTTGAGTTTGGCATAAAAGTGTTTGTGGTTGTGACAGATTTATGAGATGCCTTCATCATCAATAAAAAAGTATGAGCAAATTCTTCCATAGTTGAGTTTATTGATTGGTTTTCTAAAAAATAAGTTTGGAGTGAAAAGGACTTGATTATGATTTCCTATTGAGTGTATTGAGTTAATGCTTCAAGGTTTTCTGGAATAAATATTTATTGTTAAAACATTGTTTTATAAGCATTGTTGTTGAAGCCATTGATTGTGTGAAAAACTTGAGTGAGGGTTAGAGTATCATTGCTTTATAAGAATTTTTGTTGAAGTAAGTTGTTGTGTAAAGAACTTAAACGTGGGTTTGAAAAGAACATGAGTATCATTGTTATGTGATATTTGTTGTTGAGCATTGTTAGAAACATTTTGAGTGGAGTTTTCATATGCTTGGACTAGGGTTTGTGAGAAAGGGTTGTTTCATTGAGTGATTGGTTGAGTAGAGTTGATTGAGTCTAGTCAATTGGATGTGTGAAGTGATTGTTCAAGTTCCATAAGAAAAACTATTCTATATTCTAAATTTGAAGAACATGGAGTTATACTGAGAGGGAGGGGTGAACAGTATAATACTTAACCAATTAATAATTTTAACTTTAGATAGCAGTGGCATCAACACAATATTAATCAAGACAGAAAGCATCACACATTGAAGACCCATTTTTAATGTGGTTCACCCAAAATGGTTGGGCTACTTCCACAAAACTTTTCTCTAAAAGTTATCTCAAAGTTCTTTGGGAATCCTTCCTAATTACAATGTTTATGAGCCTCGGCCCAAAGGAGATACCTTCCCCCAATCAAAATTTATGAGCCTCTGCTCAAAGGATATACCTTCCCCTAATCAAAATTTATGAGCCTCTGCTCAAAGGAGATACCTTCCCCTCTGCTCTATAAATGATCCCTCAAAATATCAACTGCCTCTACCTCTTGCCAACGACATGGAACTCCTTTCCACCGAAGACCTCCCTGTCCTCAATGCTTAGCCTAAGAGACCTCTCGCCTTCTATGATCACGTCCACAGCAGCTCAAGCAACTCTGTACCAAACACAGTCGGTCGGTCTAGTACAAGTCTTCCTCTCGTCCGTCGGATCTGTCCAACTCTTGAAAAAATCAATCCTCTGCATACAAGCCTTCTCAAAGACTTGCCAAATCTGTCCTCAGGTTCTTCTCATAGAACCAATGCATCTCTATCCTCAAGTTATCTTATAGAACTATCAAACTCAGCTCACAAGTCCTCTACTAGGACCTGTCCAAATCTACTCACAAGTCCCCACTAGAACCTGTCCAAAACTACTCACAAGTCTCCACCGAAACTTGTCCAAAAATTGCTCACAAGTCCCCACTAGAACCTGTCCAAAAACTCAGCAAGCTCACCAAGAAAAACTTTCCTAGTAGAAAATCATAAAGTGAATTGTTAGAGACCCAATGTGATTTGTCAACCTCATAGAAGCATAAAGAGAATTGTTAGAGACTCAATATGTTATATAATCAAATCCCAATCTCAAAACTCAACTCAAATTAACTCAGCTCAATCTCAATATCAAATCTGAAAACTCAACTCAATATCTGAAATGGATAGAATAGAATGATTTCTTTCAAGAACATGAAACCCCAATAATTGCAAACTATGCAAAGAATCATATAACAATGATACTCATGTTCTTTTCACCATCAATTAGGGCTTCAACAACAATGCTCATCAAACAAGGTTCAGTCAACACCATTCAACTCAAAACACAACCTTGAAGCATTTCACAATCAACATCAGAAAAGTAAACAAATAGAACTCCTTTTCTCTCCAATATTGTTTGAACAAAAAGCATCCACCAACTCAAATCTCAATAGCACAAAACAACTTTTCAAATCATCAACAAAGGAGTAAGCCCAACACTTTAACCAAGTAAAGAATAGCTTGATTATAACCAATTTAATGAAAGCTAATGTTAATCTCAAAGTTGCCCACTTAAGGTTTCACAACTTCACACAAGAAGCAATTCTAACCTTAAAACATCATGCTTTCATTTCCATAATCAATCAAAAGCACTCTCAACATTACAAGAAATATTTATCCCTTATACACCTTATTTCTCCCTTATAGTCTTATCAACAATAAACTTTATCTCTCATAAGAATGCAATAAGATAATGCAAACAACACTTTCAAAAGAATCTTTTATCAAAATAAAACAAGCTTCAAACTCCTTATAACTCCTAAGTTGTTTTTCTCTCTAATAAGCTTCCTCCATCCGCAAAATACACTAGCAAAAATTAATTTTGAAAATACCTTGGCCAACACCAAAAATCGTGCTATGGAGAAATTGCGCACGAAATCTAACACCACCCGCTGCGTCCACTTCAACGAAGAAAAACCCTTTCACGTTATTCGAACACAAAACCTCCCATTTGGGTAGTGCGCAAACAGCCTAGCCGCTATCGGTGCACCAAAGGTGAAACCTTACGATTAATACAAAAAATGAATGGTGGATATCTGAACAGCGGATCACGAAATCACAACGAAGAAGAAATTGAACATCATATCACGAATTCACAGTGAGCAACACTTTACAAAAATGCGGATGGGATAATCTTTGATATTCATCATGGGAGATTTATATGCATATTTCCCATAAACTCTTGACGTCGGCGAGGAGTTTAACACGTCGACGGAGGAGTTTAACACGTCGGTGGATGTCTTGGCTAGCGCCCACAATCTTAGAACATAGTGCCATCAAAGTTAAGACATTTATGCCATGGGTTAGGAGAACCCAATGCAAACAATAAATTAATATTTATTTAAAAATAATTAAAAGGAACCTTAACAAGGTTTTTAATTATTTAAATAAATACTTCCTCCTGGACCCAAATGCATTAAACTAATGCATCCACCGTAATCTTTAAACCTGCCAACTTGGGGTTTACAAAAGACCTTTGAAACTATCATGCCATAACCTTCATCAAAACAAATTGTTTGACATCAAATCAAATTCCTTCAAGAGCTTCTTGACATCAATGACAACTTATACACTTGAGCAAATGCAATGTACCCAAAGTACCCAAAATTGCCAACAATCTCCCCCTTTGTCATTGATGGCAAACCTTTACTGAAAACACTTCTCAAGAGCCAAAACTAAAACCAACTATGCTAATAACTGACCAACTGTGACCACAACTAAGAATCTTCCTTTGAAGTTTTGCTCCCCCTGACTTGAAGCTCTCCTCTTCACTTTGAAGCTCTCCCCCTTACTCATATCTCTCCCCATTTTTCATCAATGGCAAAGGGTCACCTTTGGGGCTCGGGACTAAGAATGAGCCTCTTAGCTTAGTCCCTCCCCCACCTCCTAATGAGGTGATTAATTCTAGGGTGGGAGTACAACTCCCAATTTCTCCCTTAGATACTCAAATGTATCTCTTGGAAGAGGTTTGGTGAAGATATCTACAATCTGCTCTTTAGTAGACACATACTCTACCTTGACCTACTTTTCTTGCACTTTCTCCCTTAGAAAGTGATACTTTATGGAAATATGCTTTGTCCTTGAGTGCATTATCGGATTTTTGGAAATACTTATGGCACTTGTATTATCACAAAGTATGGAGATGGGTTGTTCATGCTTGACTTTGAAATCCTCCAAGGTGGTTTTCATCCATAAAACTTGTGTACACCCAACCACTGATGTTATGTATTCAGCCTCTGTTGTAGATAAGGAAACTGAAGGTTATTTCTTACTTAGCCAAGAAACCAAACTCTTTCCCAGAAAGAATGCTCCACCACTAGTGCTTTTCTTGTCATCAATACTGCCTGCCCAATTTGCATCTGTATAAGCTATGAGGGTGAAATCATCACCTTTGGGATACTAAAGCCCAAAGTCCATAGTGCCCTTCAGATATCTGAATATCCTCTTAACTGCTATAACATGAGAATCTTTTGGAGCTGCCTGAAATCTTACTACTAACCCAACTGCCTGCATGATATCTAGTCTGGTAGTTGTAATATATAATAAACTGCCAATCATAGATCTGTACAACCTCTGATCTGCCGCTGGAGATTCATCATCTTTACTCATCTTGCACCCTTTAATCATTGGAGTACACACTAGTTTGTTGTCCATCATCCCAAATTTCTTCAACATTTCTTTGATATACTTTCCTTGAGAGAGAAATATACCATCTTTTTATTGAGCAATCTGAAGACCTAAAAAGAATGACAACTCTCCAATCATAGACATCTCAAATTCCTTTTGCATGGTGTTAGCAAAAACTTTGCACATTTGAGTATTATTTCCCCCAAAAATAATATCATCAACATAGACAACCATAATCAACATATCATCATCTTCATTATTAATATACAAATTGCTATCTGCCACGCCTTTCCTGAAGCCTTGCTCATGAAGATACCTATCAAGTCTTGAGTACCAAGCCCTAGGTGCTTGCTTTAACCCATACAAGGCATTTTTCAGTTTACACACATAGTCTAACTGTTTTGAGAGAGACACTCCTTCTGGCTGTTCTATGTAGACTTCTTCTACCAACACCCCATTTAGAAAAGCTGACTTTACATCCATTTGATATACCTTGAATGATTTGAAGCTTGAAAGGGCCAAAAACATTCTGATAGCTTCAAGACGAGCAAGAGGAGCAAACGTCTCTTCGAAATCAACACCTTCTACTTGAGCATAACCTTTGTAGACTAACCTAGCTTTGTTTCTGACAATATTTCCATCCTCATTGAGTTTATTTTTGAATATCCATTTTGTGCCAATGACATTCTTGTCCTTAGGTCTTGGAACCAATTCCCAAGTTTCACTTTTCTCTATTTTATTTAGCTCTTCATCCATTGCTTTTACCCAAAACTTATCTGCACATGCTTCATTGAAATATTTTGGCTCAATCTGAGATAATAATGAAACATTTATAGAATCATGTGAAGGAATGACTCTTCTTCTTGTTTGCCTACTATTTGGATCACCAATGATAAAATCTTTGGGATGATATTTCTGAAAATATCATGAAGGAGTTTTGGGAAGCAGTTGTTGTCTTTCCTCTTCTTCATCTGAAACATCTCTGAATTCTGGGAAGCAGTTGTTGTCTTTCCTCTTCTTCATCTGAAACATCTCTGAATTCTTCTTGACAAATTTCATCACTGAGTTCCTTGACTGGTTCTCTTATCCCTGTCTTTTCATCAACTGTTACATTTATGCTCTCTACAACTGTATGAGTTCTTTTGTTGAAGCATCTGTAGGCCTTTCTTCTGCTAGAATATCTAAGAAATATTCCCTCATCACACCTAGGATCAAACTTACCCAAATTCTGATCTTCCCTTCTGATGAAGCACTTACTCCCAAACACTTTGAAGTATTTTACTGTAGTTGGTCTTCCTTTCCATAACTCATAAGGAGTTTTATGATGATTGACTCTAAGTTGGGCCCTGGTGATAATGTAGACTATTGTACTAACTGCCTCTTTTCAAAAGCCATCTAAAATATTTAACATGGCTCTAGCCATATTTTCAATAGTTCTGTTTTTCCTTTCAACTACTCCATTTTGTTGAGTTCTTGTTGCTGAATATTCTCTTTTGATTTCTTGTTGCTCATAGTATTCCAAAAATTCATTTGAAGTGAACTCTCCTCCTATATCTGATCTTAAGCATTTGATTCTCTTGTTAGTCTCATTTTCAATCATTTCTTTGAAAGCTTTAAATTTTTCAAAAGCTTCAGATTTTTCTTTGAGAAAAGTAACCCAAGTCATTCTAGAATAATCATCTATAAACAACATGAAGTAGCTTTCTCCTTGAATGCTCCGAGTTCTGGTAGGGCCACATAAATCAGTATGAATAAGATCCAATGGTTTTGAAGAAGTATACCCTTTTGATTTGAAACCGGTTCTGGTCTGTTTTCCATGTTGACAAGGACCACAAATGATGTTATGGGGTCTTTTTATTTTGGGCAAGTCTCTAACTGCTTCCTTGTTACTAATATTGACAAGATTATCAAAGCTCAAATGCCCCAATATTTTATGCCATAACCAACTCTCATATTCTTGAGTTAGAAAACACTTTTCCTTTTTTATCTCACTTAGCATGTAAAGATTGTTTGGAGTCCTTGTAGCACTAGCAATGAGTTTTCCATTTTTTTCTTTACTTATCTCACATCTATCTGAAAAGAAAGATACTATGTGCCCTTGATCACAAATTTGACTCACACTTAGAAGATTATGTCTTAGGCCTTCTACATAAAGCACATTTTATGTTTTGGATTTCCCATCCAAACTAAGAGTCCCTTTACCACAGATTTTAGCTGACCTGTTATCTCCAAAACTGACTGTTCCTCTATTTGTTTCTTTTAAGACCAAAAACTTTTCCTTTTCACCAGTCATATGTTTTGAACAACCACTATCAAGATACCATTTTTCTACTTTGTCTTGAGCATGAAAAGCAGTTTGAACTATCATTGACTTAGATTTGATCTCATTTCTCTTTTTAGTGAACTCAAGGCTAGATCTATCCAAACTACACATCCTTGCTATATGCCCAAAATTCTTGCACTTGTAACACATGACATTTTTATTCATAAGAGGTGCAAAAGAGTTAACATTTTCCTTACTATGGCTATTCAAAGACTTATTGCAATGCATAGCTTTATGACCAAATTTCTTGCAGGAAAAACAATAGCCATGGAAAGTATTATGTAACTTGTTTTGATGCCTTGGATGATTGTTCTTCTTGTGACCAACTGGAATCCACTGCTCTTCAGGATGAAGATTGATCTTGCTCGAAGACCCTGTTTCATGAATGGTGATACCATCCTTCTTTTGCTTTTCACATGGAGTATTCTGTTTGAGAGCCAACTGTTCCAACTTCACTCTAAGATACATAACCTCTTCTTCTAGTTTCTCGCAATCATCTTCCTTTCCTTTGAGAGCCTCTTTCAGAACCTATTCAACCTTCTTCCCTTCTTCAGCTAGAATTTTGAAGTCTATAACACTTTGAGACAATTTTGATCTTGCTATCTCTTCTTCCTAACATTGATGCTTGAGAACATAATTCTCTTCCCTAAATTTCTCAAGATTTCTTAAATACAAAAATGATTCACCTTTGAGATCGAACTCAACCTCTTCATCTCTTTTTGAATTTGTATGTTGCTCTGATAGATCCCTCTCCAAGCTGTTAGGCTCTTTCTGGAGAGACCTGCTCTGATACCAATTGAAGAACATGGACTTATACTAAGAGGGAGGGTGAACAGTATAAGACTTAACCAATTAATAATTTTAACTTTAGATAGCAGTGGCATCAACACAACATTAATCAAGACAAAAAGCATCACACATTGAAGACCCATTTTTAACGTGGTTCACCCAAAATGGTTGGGCTACGTCCACAAAACTTTTCTCTAAAATTTATCTCAAAGTTCTTTGGGAATCCTTCCTAATTACAATGTTTATGAGCCTCGGCCCAAAGGAGATACCTTCCCCCAATCAGAATTTATGAGCCTCTGCTCAAAGGAGATACCTTCCCCTAATAAAAATTTATGAGCCTCTACTCAAAGGAGATACCTTCCCCTCTACTCTGGAAATGATCCCTTAGAAGATCAACTGCCTCTACCTCTTGCCAGCACGTGGAACTCCTTTCCACCAAAGACCTCCTATCCTCAATGCTTAGCCTAAGAGACCTTTGCCTTCTATGATCACGTCCACAGTAGATCAACAACCTGTACCAAACATAGTCAGTCGGTCTAGTACAAGTCTTCCTCTATATGTCAGATCTGTCTAAATCTTGAACAAATCAATCCTCTACATACAAGCCTTCTCAAAGACTTGCCAAATCTATCCTTAGGTTCTTCTCATAGAACCAGTGCATCTATATCCTCAAGTTCTCTGATAGAACTATCAAAATTAGCTCACAAATCCTCTGCTAGGACCTGTCCAAATCTGCTCATAAGTCCCCACCGGAACCTGTCCAAAACTGCTCACAAGTCCCCATCGAAACTTGTCCAAAAACTGCTCACAAGTCCCCACTAGAACTTGTCCAAAAACTCAGCAAGCTCACCAAGAAAAACTTTCTTAGTAGGAAATCACAAAGTGAATTGTTAGAGACCCAATGTGATTTTTCAACCTCATAGAAGCATAAAGAAAATTTTTAGAGACTCAATATGTTCTATACTCAAATCCCAATCTCAAAACTCAACTCAAATCAACTCAGCTCAATCTCAATCTCAAATCTGAAAACTCAACTCAATATCCGAAATGGATAGAATAGAATGCTTTCTTTCAAGAACATGAAACCCCAACAATTGCCAACTATGCAAAGAATCATATAGCAATGATACTCATGTTCTTTTCACCATCAATTAGGGCTTCAACAACAATGCTCATCAAACAAGGTTCGATCAACACCATTCAGCTCAAAACACAACCTTGAAGCATTTCACAATCAACATCAGAAAAGTAAACAAGTAGAACTCCTTTTCTCTCCAATATTGTTTGAACAAAAAGCATCCACCAACTCAAATCTCAATAGCACAAAACAACTTTTCAAATCATCAACAAAGGAGTAAGCCCAACACTTTAACCAAGTAAAGAATAGCTTGATTATAACCAATTTAATGAAAGCTAATGTCAATCTCAAAGCTGCCCACTTAAGGTTTCACAACTTCACACAAGAAGCAATTCTAACCTTAAAACATCATGCTTTCATTTCCATAATCAATCAAAAGCACTCTCAACATTACAAGAAATATTTATCCCTTATACACCTTATTTCTCCCTTATAGTCTTATCAACAATAAAATTTATCTCTCATAAGAATGCAATAAGATAATGCAAACAACACTTTCAAAAGAATCTTTTATCAAAATAAAACAAGCTTCAAACTCCTTATAACTCCTAAGCTATTTTTCTCTCTAATAAGCTTCCTCCATCCACAAAATACACTAGCAAAAATTAATTTTGAAAATACCTTGGCCAACACCAAAAATCGTGCTATGGAGAAATTGCGCACGAAATCTAACACCACCCGTTGCGTCCACTTCAACGAAGAAAAACCCTTTCGTGTTATTCGAACTCGAAACCTCCCGTTTAGGTAGCACGCCAATAGCCTAGCCACTACCGGTGCGCCAAAGGCGTCCGGTGAGGTTTAAACCTCACTCTGTTTCCCTTGTACCTTCTATGCCAGGGCTAAAATAAACAATAGGCCTCCCTATATTTTTATGTGAACGACGACGATGAAACCTTACTACGGATACAAAAAATGAATGATGGATATCTGAACAGCGGATCACGAAATCACACCGAGGAAGAAATCGAACATCAGATCACAAATTCACAAAGAGCAACACTTTACGAAAATGTGGATGGGATAATCTTTGATCTTCATCGTGGGAGATTTATATGCATATTTCCCATAAACTCTTGATGTCGGCGAGGAGTTTAACACGTCAACGGAGGAGTTTAACATGTCGACGGAGGTCTTGGCTAGCGCCCACAATATTAGAACATAGCGCCATCAAAGTTAAGACATTTGCGCCATGGGTTAGGAGAACCCAATGCAAATAATAAATTAATATTTATTTAAAAATAATTAAAAGGAACCTTAACAAGGTTTTTAATTATTTAAATAAATACTTCCTCCTGGACCCAAATGCATTAAACTAAAGCATCCACCTATAATCTTTAAACCTGCCAACTTGGGGTTTACAAAAGACCTTTGAAACTGTCATGTCGTAACCTTCATCAAAACAAATTGTTTGACATCAAATCAAATTCCTTCAAGAGCTTCTTGACATCAATGACAACTTATACACTTGAGCAAAGGCAATGTACCCAAAGTACCCAAAATTGCCAATAGAATTGAGTTGATAAAGTAATTAATAATTGTGATAAGTGTAGAACATATTGAGTCTCTAAAAATTATCTTTATGTTTATATGATATTGGACAAGTTATGTATGGACTTGTTGAGCATATTTGAGTAATTTTTGTGTGGAATTTTTGAGAAGATTTGAGCAAGTTCTATGTGGACTTATTGAGCATATTTGAGCAAGTTCTATGTGGACTTTTTGTGTAGATTTGAGCAAGTTCTATGTGGACTTTTGGAGCAGAGTTTGGTGTAGATTTGAGAATAGGTTTTTGCCAGATCAGAGATAGATATTGAGCATAATTGTGCTATACTTAAGGAATGTGTTTAGTAAATATTTGAGATAGATATTTAGAGGTGATAGAGTAGAGAATAGTAGTCTCTAGTGGATAGATATCCATTAGCCATGATAGTGAGGACATGTCTTCTGAGTGGGGACAAGAGTCTTCAGTGGAGAGAGATCCACAAGACAGTGTAGTGGATGTAGTAATCTTCTAGAGGATCACCAGCCAGAGCAGAGGAGAAGGATTTATCCTATGGATAGAGATACACAAATTGATTTAGGGTACTGGTGTCTCCTTTGGATAGAGGTTCATAAATATTGTAGGGAAGGATTCCCAAGAGAATTTATTTGAGAAAAAATTATAAAAAATATTTTCTCCATTGAGTAGCCCGCTTTGGGTGAACCATGTAAAATCATGTCTCTCATGTGTGTGATGATTTGTGTTATGTTTACTGATTTAATATTGCTAATGTTGTTATTCTTATTAAAAAGCAAAAAAAATTATTGTATACTATTCACTCCCCTTTTTAGTATAAGCACATGTTCTTCAATTGGTATCAGAGTGGGTTGGAGTAGGATCCATCAGTAGCACACATGACTTCATAAAATGAAGAAGAGGCTATGTTTGACATAAAAGAAGAATTATTTGCTGCCCTCAAAAAATTGGAAAGACTTAGAGAGAAGAAATCAAGCTTGAAGGAACAATTTCAAGAAGATGAAGAAGCAAGGATGAAACTTATACAAAATCTCATAGAACTCAAGATTAGGTGGAATAAGGATAGAATATTGAACAAGACATGATAGATTTGTTGAGATCCAGGGAAATATAATGTGAAATATTGGAAGCAGAAGTTGCCCACCTAAGGAATGAAGTTGAAAAGACCAATGTACTGCAAGATGCAGAATATGAGAAACATAAATAGGAATCAAGTCTTCAAAAAGTAGAAACCTCAAACAAGGATAAGAAAGCAAAGGATATAATAAAGGAATAAAGTAAAGGATAATCCTAGATAAGAGTTAACCACAAGAGAAATATTACTTCACCACACACTCCAAGACATCCAAACAGGTTACATAATTTCTTCCATGGTCATTGCTTTTCTTGTAATAAATATGGTCATAGAGTTGTACATTGTATTCATTATGCAAGATACAATGCCAATATAAATTTCAATTGATTTTCACCTCTCATAGATGATGATATTATATGTTAAAAATACAATAATTTTGGGCACAAGGCTAGATGGTGTAAAATGATGCTTCCTAAGTCTAGAAAAGCAAATTCAACAACTAGGAAAGATGAAATGGAAAATGTTAAGGCTAGATCAATGTTAGTTCAAACAACTCTTTATGCTCAGGATAAAGAATAATAATGGTATCTTGATAGTGGTTTCTCTAGTCACATGATAGGAGACAAAGACAAATTCATTTTACTAAAAGAAATAAATAGAGTATTAGTAAGTTTTGGTGATAATGGATCAGCAAGGATTGGTGGAAGAGGAACTCTAAGTTTAGATAATGGGAAAAAAAAATAGAAAATGTATTGTATGTTAAAGGGTTAAAAGACAACCTACTGAGTATAATTCAACTTTGTGATAAAGGGTACATGGTTACTTTCCATCTAGATAGATGTGAGATAAGAAAATAAAAAACTGGAAAAATCATTGCAAATGCAAGAACTCCAAACAACTTATACATGCTCAATGAGATCAAATGGGAAAAGTGCTTTATATCACAATAATATGAGAGTTGGTTATGGCATAGAATATTGGGTCACTTGAATTTTGACAACATAGTCAACATAAGCAATAAACAAGCGGTCAGAGATTTACCCAAAATAAGAAGACCTCAAAACACAATTTGTGCACCTTGTCAACATGAAAAGCAAACTATGACAACCTTTAAGTCAAAAGGATATATGTCATCTGAGCCATTGAGCCTAATACATACTGATCTATGTGATCCTACCAGAACACAAATTATTTAGGGTGATAGCTACTTTATACTATTTATAGATGATTATTCCAGAATGGTTTGGGTAGCCTTCCTAAAAGAGAAGTCAAAGACCTTTTGAAAAATTCAAAGCATTTAACGAATTTATTGAAAATGAAACTGGAAAAGGATTAAGTGTCTGAGATCTGATAGAGGAGGATAATTTACTTCAAATGAATTTATAGAGTTTTAAGAACAACATGGGATAAAGAGGGAGTACTCAGCAACAAGAACTCCTCAACAAAATGGGGTAGTTGAAAGGAAAAATAAGATTGTTGAAAACATGGCTAGAGCTATGTTAAATGAATCTAAGATATCAGATGGTTTTTAGAGAGAGGCTATAAACATAGCAATATACATAATCACTAGGGCTCAAATGAGGGTAAATCATCACAAGACTCCATATGAGCTTTGGAGATGAAGACCTACCACCATAAAACACTTCAAAAAATTTGGAAGCAAATGTTACATAAGACGGGAAGATCAAAACTTAGGCTAGTTTGATCCAAGATGTGATGAAGGAATTTTTCTTGGTTATTCCACAAGGAGTAAAGCCTACAAATTCTTCAATAAAATAACACGCACTATGGTGGAAAGTATGAATGTGACAATTTATGAGAAGATAGATTCAAGAGAACCAGTTCAAAAAATTGTGTATCAAGAAGATGTATGTTGTTAAGAAGAATTTTTTAAGGAATCAAATAAATAAGAAGAAGAAAAACAAAGACTTCTTCCCAAAACTCCATCCAGGTATGTACATAAGCATCATCCAAAAGAGCATATTATCAGGAATTCAAATGAAATACAAACAAGGAGAAGAATAATGAAACCATCTCAACAAGCAATTTTTTATTTGCTTTCTAAGATTGAGCCAAAAGACTTAACTTAGGCAAGTGAGGATATATTTTGTATTAAGGCAATGGATGAAGAATTAAATCAGATAGATAAAACCAAAACTTAGGAACTTGTTCCATGACCAAATGACAAAAATTTGATCAACACAAAATGGGTATTCAGAAATAAGTTAAATGAAGATGGACAAGTGGTCAGAAATAAAGTAAGGTTAGTATGCAAAGGTTATGCACAGGTAGAAGGAATTGACTTTGATGATACATTTTCTCCAGTTGCACAACTTGAAGCTATAAGAATATTTTTAGATTTCTCAAGTTTCAAGAACTTCAAGGTATATCAGATGGATGTCAAGTCAACATTTATAAATGGTGTTCTAGAAGAAGTTTATATTGAACAGCCAGAGGGATTCATACTAGCAGATAAACCAAATCATGTATGCAGATTGAAAAAGGCATTGTATGGTTCAAAGTAGGATTCAATAGCATGGTACTCAAGATTGGATAAGTATCTTCAAGAACAAGGTTTCATAAAAGGAATAGCAGACAATAATTTATATATCAAAAAAGAAGGGAGTGATCTACTAATAGTGGTTTTTTATTTTGATGATATAATCTTTGGGGGAAACAATGATAAAATGTGTAAAGAATTTGCTAAGAACATGAAAAATGAATTTGAGATGTCTATGCTTGGTGAATTGTCCTTCTTTCTTGGACTTCAGATTTCACAATAAAAAAGAGGAGTGTTTCTCTCACAAGCCAAGTATATAAAAGAAATGTTAAAGAAATTTAGGTTAGAATATTATAAATCGGTAAGTACCCCCATGGTCATAGGGTGCAAGTTGAGTAAGGATGATGAATCTCTAGAGGCAGATCAGAGATTATACATATCTATGATTTGCAGTTTATTGCATGTTACAGCTACAAGACCAGACATTGTACATTCAGTGGGATTAGTGACAAGGTTTCAGGCAACACCTAAGGAAACACATGTGACAACAGTAAAAAGAATTTTTAGGTATCTAAAAGGGACTATGGATTTTGGGCTTTGGTATCCCAAAAGTGATAGCTTTACACTGATAGCTTATATAGATGCAGATTGGACCAACATAATTGATGATAGAAAAATCACAAGTGGAAGAGCATTCTTTCTTGGAGACTGCTTAGTCTCTTGGTTAAGTAAGAAGTAGGTTTGAGTATATTTATCTACATTAGAAGCAAAATGCATTGCAATAGTAGCTAGTTTTACGCAGGTGTTATGGATGAAGATAACTCTAGAAGGCTTCAAGATAAATCATGTTCATCATATTCCCATACTATGTGATAATACAAGTGCTATAAGTATTCAAAAAATCTAGTAATGCACTCCAGGACAAAGCACATTCTGATTAAGTACCATTTTCTGAGAGAACAGGTGATAGATAAACATGTCAGGTTAGAATATGTTACCACAAAGAAACAAATAGTAGATATTTTCACTAAACCACTTTCCAAGGAAACTTTTGAGTATCTACAAGGAAAATTGGGAGTGAGACTCCCACCCCAGAATTAACCACCTCAATAGAAGGTGGGGGAGGGGCTAAGCTAAGATGCTAGGGAGGGGCTAAGCTAAGAGGCTCATTCTTAGCCCCAAGTCCCAAAGGTGACCCTTTGCCATTGATGTCAAAGGGGGAGATATTTTAGTAAAGGGGAGAGATTTGGTATTTGAGAAAAGAGGAGAGAGCATTGATCCAGGGGGAGCATTGTCCCAAGGGGAGCAGAACAATGGAAAGGTCAAGTTTTTGGTAAAATAAAATTGAGTTGCCATCAATGACAAAGGGGGTGATTGTTGGACATTTTGAGCTCATTCAGTTGTCATTTATGTCTAAGTGAGAAGTTATCATTGATACCAAAGTGAACACATGAAGTTTTCATTAATACCATGGAGTACACCATCATTAACACCAGGAGCAATGTGAAGAGTTGAAGAAAAAGGTTATTAAAATGTTATTCTTCAAGGATTTTTGTTAAACATCTGGATGGCAGAATTAAGGTTCTTAGTAAAACCATGATGGCAGAATAATAAATTAGTGGAGTACAATTTGAAGGTTTATGTTTTATCCCTAGGAAGACTTTAATTTTACTAAAGTAAAAGGTCTATAAATATAATTTATAAATTATAAAAAGTTTTAAAATGCGTCGATGTCATCGAATTAAATGAAGCGCCAACGTCTCAGCCATATGGTGAATTCATGTATAAATAATATGCCAAGAGGCATTCAAAAGTCATCCCTCTTCAAATTAATTTTCATGTGACCAAACTAAAATAAATTTGAGCAATCATTGAACGTTGAGGACGAAGACAAAGAGTTCGTTTATCTTAATAGCACCAGGAAGAAGATGAAAAGGGTGAACATAAGCTCTAACACACATTGTTAATGGTGGTCCATTGGTACAACATGTTTTGTGAGAGATTTGGGAGTGGAATAGTACACAATCGATTTGCGTGGACATTAATTGGTGTGTTCGACTTGAGCACCAAGGGGAAAGGTTTTGGTTCGTGTTTGGTTTGAACGCCAAGTGTGGAAGAAATATCATGAGGTGCTCGTGGAGTTTCAAATGTGCATCTAGCATACGTGGTGGTCAAGTTCATGGCTAGAGCACTCACGAATGCAGAGATTTGGGTTCGAATCCCACTAATGGCAAAGGTAATTTTTGATTAAAATTTTATATTACCTAAATTTTTCTAAGGTGTTATTTGGAGTTATAAGGGTTTGTGAAGGATTATTTTATTGGTAATTTATTTGTGTTATTTGGAGTAATAAGGGTTTATGAAAGGTCATTTTATTCATAATTTATTTGTGTTATTGGAGTTATAAGGAAAGTAGATTTCATTTTTGTCAAAGTTATTTTTTCCATTAAATTTGATTAAAGAGGTTTTGAGTTATTTTGGTGGATGTTGAATTTATTTGTTAGTTGGGATTTTATAAGGTGTTATTGGATAAATATTTTATGTATGTTGATGGTTGTTTTTTAAAGATGGAGTGAAAATGTGTAATTGAGTATTTACATTATATTGTAAGAAAGATTTGTCTTCTAACCTCTTTGAGTTTGGCATAAAAGTGTTTGTGGTTGTGATAGATTTATGAGATCCCTTCATCATCAATAAAAAAGTATAAGCACATTCTTCCATAGTTGAGTTGATTGATTGGTTTTATAGAAAATAAGTTTGGAGTGAAAAGGACTTGATTAGGATTTCCTATTGAGTGTGTTGAGTTAATGCTTCAAGGTTTTTTGGAATAAAGAGTTGTTAAAACCTTGTTTTATAAGAATTTTTGTCGAATCCATTGATTGTGTGAAAAACTTGAGTGAGGGTTAGAGTATCATTGCTTTATAAGCATTGTTGTTGAAGTGAGTTGTTGTGCAAAGAACTTGAACTAGAGTTTGAAAAGAACATGAGTATCATTGTTATATGATATTTGTTTTTGAGCATTGTTGGAAACATTTTGAGTGGAGTGTCCATATGCTTGGACTAGGGTTTGTGAGCAAGGATTGTTTCATTGAGTGATTGGTTGAATAGAGTTGATTGATTCTAGTCAAGTGGATGTGTGAAGTGATTGTTCAAGTTCCATAAAAATAAACTATTCTATATTTTGAATTGAATTGAGAAAGTAATTAAGCACTGTGATAAGTGTAGAAAATATTGAGTCTCTAACAATTCTCTTTATGTTTCTATGATATTGGACAAGTTCTATGTGGACTTGTTGAGAAGGTTTAAGCAAGTACTGTGTGGACTTGTTGAGCAGACTTGAGCAAGTTCTGTGTGGACTTGTTGAGTATATTTGAGCAATTTTTGTATGGAGACTAGAGTTTGGTGTAGATTTGAGGATAATTTTATGTCATATTAGAGACAGATATTGAGCATAATTATGCTAGATTGAAGGATTGTGTTTAGTACAGATTTGAGACAGAGCTTTGGAGGTGATAGAGCAGAGAGGACAGTAGTCTCCAGTGGATAGAGATTCATTAGCCAGGGTAGTGAGGATAGGTCTTATGAATGGGTACAAAAGTCTTCAGTGGAGAGATATCCACAAGCCAATGTAGTGGAGGCAGTAGTCTTCTAGAGGATCATCGACCAGAGCATAGGAGAAGGACTTCTCCTATGGATATATATCCACAAATTGATTTAGGGTATTGGTGTCTCCTTTGGACAGAGGTTCATAAACATTGTAGGTAAGGATTCCCAAGAGAATTTATTTGAGAAAAAATTATAAGAAATATTTTCTTCGTGGAGTAGCCTGCATTGGGTGAACCATGCAAAATCATGTCTCTGAAGCGTGTGATGCTTTGTGTGATGTTTTTTACTTTAATATTGTTGATTTTATTATTTGTATTAAAAAGCAAAAATATATATAATGTTCACCGCCCTCTCATTATAAGCACATGTTTTTCAAAATATAAGATGATAAATAGGCCCAACTCCACGAGCAATGGTAACTCCCTCAAGGGTTCTATTTTCTCTATTTTTTGTTATAATCTTGGCCAAGAATTCAACAAGAATTATGAATAAATAAGGGTAGAGGGGATCACCTTGCCTCTTACCTCTAGAAGTAGGGAAAAACTTAGAAGACTTACCATTGATAAGAACAGAGTAAGATACTGAAGAGATACATCCCATAATCCAATCTATCCAATCCTGAGAGAAGCTAAATTGCCTTAAAACTTTGACAAGGAAGTGTTAATCCACTCTGTCATAAGCTTTAAATAATTCTAAACAAATGAACATAGATGGAGATTTTTGCATTTCCATGGAATGGATGGCTTCCTGAGGAAGAACTATCTCGTCCACTATTTAATGCCCTTCCACATAACCCCCTTGTTTAGGGGAAATAATCTTATGCAAAAGAGGCTTCAACATTTCTACCATGATATTTGTAATGATTTTGAGAATATTATATAAAGCTATAGGTCTAAAAGTTGAAATATGATCTATCTCTTGAGCTTTTGGGACAAGAGATATATATGTTTTATTGATAACCTTCAAAATCTCTTTGGCTTTCCTGGCTTCTTCCACCACCTCTAATAAATTAGCATGAATTATATTTCAAAACTCTTGATAGAACTCGATAGGAAAACCATCAATACCAAGGGTTTTTTATTTTTGCATTATAAAAACCACCTATTAGATCTCATTACTAGTAATTGGAACAGATAAAAATTGAGTTCTCCTCAAAAGTGATAAGAGTAGGGATGGCTTGAAGAATATTCTATTAATAAATTGAGTCAATAGGAGAACCAGCAAATAAATTGGAAAAGTAATTGACAATAACAAATTTCATGCCATCCCAAGAGTAGATAACATCTCCAGAATCAGATTCTAGGGAAGAAATAAAGTTGTGAGATCTTCAAGCTAGAAGAGATTTGTGGAATAAATATGTGTTTCAATATCCTTTGAGTCATTGGATCCTATATTTTTGCTTCCATAAAAGTAATTCTCTTTTTTTCCATTCCTCTAACTAAGAAGTGAATATAATTTCATATGTACTTCTACTCTCTGTGATGCCATATAAATGGATTTTCTTATTCAAATTTTCAAGTTGAGAAAAAACTTCATGTTTTTTTTGTCAGACATCCCCAAAATTCTTCCAATTCCAAATCTTGATTTTGGATTTAATGTATTGTAACCTTTTGGTAAAATAAAACATCTTATTATCATACCTTGATTTACCTTCCTTCCACAATTATTGCACTCATGATCTTAAGGAACTATCTCTAAGCCACATTAACTGAAATCGGAAAGGCAAGAAACTCACATTGGTTTTCCAAATTTCCACCATGGCTGGCTAGTGATCTGAACCAACATTGTTAAGAGTCTTCACCTTAGAAATGTGACCATGGATTAATAAATTATCAAAGAATAATAACATATCTAATATCTCTATAATACAATATAAGTCTTGCCTTCTTTTAGACCAAGTCATGAGGCCATTATCTAGCTAGATGTCTACAAGATGAAGGTTTACAATATATTCACTCATGAGGTCAGCACATTTTTCCAAATTTCTATTTCCCCTCATTTTCTCATCCAAAGAGAGGATGGTATTGAAATATCCTTCGATCAAGATCCAAGCTTTAGGAAAATGAGAGATAATATAATTTATATCCTTCCATTGTCTTCTCTTTTCCTCCAAAGTAGTCGGAGCAAAAACAATTATACAAAGCATAATTAGGTTAGAGTGTCTACTTTGAATAGCTATAGCCAAAATACCCCAGCTTCCAACCATATGGTGAATAACAACCTCTTTTGGGTCCCAAATTCAAGCAATGCCACCATAAGTCCCCTAGGAACTGAGAGAAGCAACTTTTCCAGATGGCAAAATTTTACTAGTAATTGAATCCATTTCCTCTATTGAAATCATTGTTTCCTAAAGGAAAATAAGATGTGTATGGTTTTTTTGAGTCATTCTTCTAATTTTATTTTTTTTGGAAGACTCCCCTTGATTCCTTTAATATTCCAATTTATGATCTTCATTAATACCAAGGCTAAAAAAATTGGTAAGGGTAGTAGTCTTACCTTCCTCTACAAGTTTTTCACCTTATTTTACCATATGATGTTGATTGGTCTTGCGACCTGCATTTTGGTTGGAATCCATATTTGATTTTTTTTTTCTAATACTTGACTTACTCTAATTGAATCTGAGATGGCTTCTAACCTTTAATATTGTGTGTATAAAGCCAAAGTGTGACTAGAAAGCTCAACATAGTCTATCTTGGGAATTGTATTATCTAAAGTCTCAACATTTATAAGATTGTTTTTCTTGTGTATGTTTCCTCATTTTTTCTTGTTGAAAACTTTTAATTTTTTGGTTTGTATCTGAGTCTTTATTTGCATATTTAATTATGTTACTAAGATTTTTATCTCTATTTTTTCTCTTCCTCACCTGGGACATCATTTGTGGAAAGAATTTCAAACATATTAGCTGATAATTTTGATTGATCCTTCATAACTATTTTTTTCTAAGTGTTCTTCTTCTTAGGCATTTGGAAATCTGCTAATTTTTTATCCTCTTTCTTTTGATCTAGAATTGTATTTGGCTAGAAGCCAAATGACCATGTTCATGGTAAATTCAAAAATGAAAATGAATGTTCTCATAGTACACCATTTGCTCCCGAGTGTCCTCTTCAAATTGTAATGAGATATTTTTAGGTAGGGGTTTTTCCAAATCCATTAAAACACAAATTTAAGTATAAATAATATGTTTAAATATTTTAGTACAATCAACAGTCATCATAAAAGTTCCAAAGGAGTTTCTAATTGAAGAAAAAATAGTCAAATTCCATAATTCAATTGGGAGGTCAAATAGTATGACCTAAACAAGATCTGTAGAAGGCATCTCTTCTTTGGATTTAAATTTAGTATGCCAAGGCTTCATGAAAAACCCTACCCTTCCAAAGAACTAGGGACCCTCTTGAAATATTTTCTCTCTATCTTCATTATTAGCAAATAAAACAAGAAAATAACCATTTGGATAAATAGATATTTGTAACTCACCTTTTGTTTTCTAGTTTTTTGTAGCCCAAACTTTGAAAGTGGAAAGACTTGGATAAAAACCTAAGAAAAAACAAATTAGTCATTTTTTTTCTCGATTGTCTATGTCAGTCTAAATGACTCGCATATCTAGCTTAACAATCAGATTTCCATCAGCTGCCCTAATACATCCTGACTCAATTTTTTTGGGATCAATATTAGGCATTTTTAGATGTTTACAAGAAACCCTAATATTAATGTTAGCATTATGTTGAGGCTATCCACCATGGAGGGCATCCCTAAAATTCATTTTTTGGATCGATTGTTTGAAATTATTACCCTTGAAAGGGATTTCCATAGGGGATTTATTTTGGGGGTGCTCCTTAGAACTAGATTCACTTGATATCTAAACCATTTTTTGTTCAGCTACTTGAAACTTATTTTGAGATCTCTTTAATTCATGCCTTGGAAATCAAGAAAAGGCATGATTTTCACTTTTATTTTGTGCAGCAAATTGAAATTCATTTTCAATCAAGTTCACCACATGAATATCTATTGAAATATATATTTCTAACCCATATTGGGTCTCCTGCATAATATCCCACTAAAATTTTGAGCGAAAACCACAAAAATGTTGGCCACTAAGGCCTAAAGGCCTTGAAAAATAGCCTTTGGAGCCACTTGCACTCAACATAGGTGAAACCCTCGCATATTATAGTTGCAATATTACTCCAATGGTAAGGGATTTGGTCTCTTTTTGAGACGTCTAAGGTTCAAATCCCACTGAGTATGAGGGGATAAAGGTTAACTCTTTAAAAAAATGTTCAAGGTTTAAACTTGATAAGCATTCAAAAATCTGAATTGTATTTCATTGATAAAACATGTGCATTTATAGGTATTAGATTCCTTTACAATACCATGATCTTAGAAATACCATATGCGTACAATATTAATCCAATGGTAAGGGATTTGGTCTCTTTTTGAGAGGTCTAAGGTTCAAATCCCACTGAGTATGAGGAGATCAAGGTTAACTCTTTAAAAAAAGGTTCAAGGTTCAAACTTGATAAACATTCAAAAATTTGAATTGTATTTCATTAATCAAACATGTACATTTATAGGTATTAGATTCCTTTACAATACCATGGTATTAGAAATACCATATGTGTACAATATCTAATATGTTGTACAATATTGAATGGCATGTGCAACCTTATCTATAAGTATTTATTGATCCCTATCATTCTCCCCACTGAAGATGCATTGGTTTCCAATGCGTACAAATGTGGAAGAGAAAGAGGGAAATGCATACAAGTGTTAGGTACAACAGAAAGTGTACTCATGATATAAAAGAAGAATACTAAGGAACTATAGTAGGTCTTCAAAAAATGGAAAACAAAGGCTAACATTGAGTTGGGCTCAGAAAATGCTTCCCAATGACTATAAACACTCCTATGTTGGTGGATAGTTGAATGGTTGCTCGATGTGGTAGGAGGAGAATACAGTAGGTGATTGTACACAAGGAATATTTTGATAAAATATTCTATAGAATATTCTAAAAAATATGATAGCTTTTTTATTAAATTTTTATTTTTATTTATTTATTTTTATTAATGAGAATGTGTGCATTTAATTATTGATACACACATCATAAATATTGTCACCTGTGATGTGCGATCAATGCGGGCTAGCTGCACATGATTGGCATTTGAGAACTGGCACATGGCACACATTATGGATGGTCAGTGTAGGCTCACTATGCACAGGTCCACAATGGTGCACTACCCTAATATATGTGGTAGCCCTACATGGTGCAAGTTATGCATGATAGCCCTACATTGTATAGGCTATGTATATGGGGCACTACGTAGACCGTGTGCTACATAGCTAAGGGGCACGTAGCTACCCTATGCTAGGTTGTAGAATAGGGGTGTGTGGCTAACATGGTAGGCATTCCTATGTATGCTACAAGGCTTGGCTTTACAACATGGCTCGTAGAGGCCACATTCTGCAACACGATGTACCAAAAGGTACACATAGGCTCAAATATACATATATATATATATATATATTACTTAAAAATTTAATTTTCAAGGAGAAGGGCATGCATAGATCATGATAAATAGAGGATTATAGTGCATCAACTATGATAGCTTCAATTGCAGCAACCAGATCGACTTCTTCCAAATAGAAATCCATAAATAACTACATCAATTTTATCAAAGTTTTCATCATCATGGTCTTTGGAAAATAGATCATCAATAATAGGAATTATATATTCTATGTCATTAGCTATGAGGGCGTGCATGGACTCATCTATGATGGCATGATTGGATACTACTGTAGACACCAAAATCCAGCCACTTGCAAGTCATCTATACCCTCCTCTCAGCCACGTGTCAGTCATCCACCTTCCCGCCATTATTTAGCCCAAATCCACACTTTTCCGCCATTTTTTGGCCCAATTTCACCTTTCCCACCATTTTTCATCCCCAAATTTATTTAAATTAATATTTATATTTTAATATTTTAATATATATATTTAAATAATAGTTTAAGTGATTTAATCTGAGCCGTCCGTCCTTCATTTAATCTCATCCATCCATCCATATTAATCCATTTCACAACCTAGATTTATTCTCTACCCTTAGATCCACTTTAATCTTAGCCACATGTTCAAAGTGTCGTTAAAACCCTAAAGTGTGCCCTAAGAGTGGATTATAAATAGAGCCACCTTGATGGCTCAAACCCTATGTCTTTTGCTACTTCTATCCTGGATCTTTTCTATCTTCTTAACTTCTTCTATCCCTTCATCTATCTCGGCTATCTCGGATTCTAATTCTTCTGCTACCCTTTCGCCGCATCTATCGCCGTCCTTTTTCGCCGCTTCCATCGTTGCTTTCGCTGCCATTACTTCTGCAGAATCTCCCATTCTTGTCGCAAGTGCCCGCGGGCGTTTACCCTTGTCGCAAGTGCCCATGGGCGTTTATTAAGTGCCCGCAGGCGTTTATCCATAGCCACAGACGCAGACCGACGTCTGTAACCCAGATCCAGAAGCACGCGGGCATTCAGCAAGTGCACCAGGGTGCCTTCCGTAGCCGATTTGACAGCCACATTACTTCCAGGTGTCGCTTGGTCTAGCTGCATTAACAGAGAACAGGTATAAATTAGTTTAAAGCAAGTAACTTCTTTTCTTTTATTGATCTGTTGTTGAATTCCTGCATTCTATTTTTCTAGGGTTTTAGATTATTTCTGAGGGCTCACACAGTGGAGCCCTCTTATTAATTTCTAACTCCTTGATAGTGTTAATGTGTGCAAGTTTTTAATGGCAGATCTGGTTTATTGATGACAACTGTTTAAGCTGGAGTGGTCCGAGCTAAAAGGATACAACAAAACCCACTCACTCTGTTGGGATTAAGGATACGTCTTCAGAAAACGCCACCACTTTATGCCAGCTAGGGTTTCGGAGAACCCTAGCACAAACTGTAATTTGTGTATCACAAAAAAAAGGGTTACAGGCCCTGTTGTACTCAAAAGGAGTTTTTAAACTCCACTGATTAATAAAAATCATTTGTTTTGTGCAACTTTCCTGTATTCCATTATTGTGATTTTATTTTTATTTTTTTTTTGTTTGGCGTGTATTTTTAATCTACAAATGGCGATCACGGTGGGACCCCCTAGGGTTTCATATTTTTAATACTTGCTTTACTAATTTGTTCCTGTTTTCTGTTTTATTTTGTAGGTTCCAAAAATCGCAAAATTCGTTGTTCCAGCGAACTAGGGTTTCTGAGTTTGCAGAAAATGCAACAGACGCAGAGGGGCATATGGAAGTCCAATACGAAACGCAGAGGTGCGTTTCAGCCTGTGCAGACTCCCGTGGGTGTTTGAAGTCAGTTTTACAGAAAAGTGTAGGCTTCCAAGTAAGTGCTGTACTTTTTACGTTTTTGGTTTTTCTACCATATTTTGTTTCTTTTTCAGATCATTACTTTAAAATGAACAAAAACTAAGTAATCTGGAAAAGAACAGTAATTTTTAATTACATTTTTCTTTGCATTGCATTATTGATTTTTGCTTGCATTAAAAAAATAAAAAATAAAAAAATTTTGCATACCTAGCTGCATATTAGAATAGCTACGAATTATTTGTTTTAATTATCTAAGTAGGACTATTGATTGGATGTCAATAGTACTCCTGCCATTGGGTGATTCCAGGCAGAGAAGTGGACGAACCTTTCGGTTGCTCCTTTGATATCTAATATCATTGGTAGGCAAGGGGTTTTAAACGGTGTACTCCACTTCTTCAGAGGAAATGACATGTTTTCAGTAGCCTCTTGCTTAGATCATTAGAACTTTTGATTTATAGCCTTGTATGTACACATTAGATAACTAAAACATTTAAAAAAAAATAAAAATTCATTGCATTTTCATATTGCATTTAAAACAGTGATATCTAGATTTCATCACCAGGTATTGCTTGAAGTTTAGTGACGGTGGAATTCATCTCCATCCATTAAAATTCTACCTTAGACACCATAGGTCATCCCCGAGCAAACTTGCTGGATTTCATCACCTGTAAGAATCTCGTTGTCCTTTCCTAGCCATAGTTTTTACCTTTTTTTGTGAATAATTCAAGATTAGATCACATGCAAAACTCATAAACCGGACACTTAAAATTTACTACAGATTAAGATCAAAAAATAATTAATTAACCGCAAGGTAAGACACATTGGTGGAAACCTAGGTTGTGACTGTTTTCTGATAATTTTTGTAGTGTAAATTTATCATTCTAGTTTTGCATTCTTCTTTTCTGAATTTGTTTAGATTTATTGCTCTATGGTCTTAACAAGGAATCAATCTAAAGTTTTAAATCTAAATAATCAAATGAATAATTCACAGAATATCCCCATCACCAACATGGCCACTTATCCTAGTGAATTTCGAGCAGAGTTCGCTCCGAGGACTTTCACGTCCTTCTACCATCTACCACATGGCCATGCCCATGGAGGAAGACAATTCCTCTCATATTGTCCACATTGATATGGCCCAAGTGCAAACTCACTTAAGAGATGGCACTGGCTATGTCCTTGAGCAAATCCAAGATTCCCCTATGCAAGATTCTATTTTTCAGCAGGATATTGCATCAAACCTACCCGCTGGTTTCACTCAGGTCTACACTAGCCCCATATTTGAGGCTAATGTTGTATCTGCTCAGTTGGCTTCATTTCCAACATCTTCCCAGATGCTCAATTGTCCTCCTTTGGAGACAAATGTAGTGTCTTCCCGACCACCTTCTCCTCCATGTACCCGGGTGTACACCAATTCTCTTTATGAAGTTGGTGGAAACTCTTCTAGCCATAACCAATTTCAACCCTCTTCTTCCTAGACCATTTATGGTTTCACCCTACCTAGGACACAGTCTACTGTTCCTTCCCAGGTATCACCTACTTCAGCCACCTTCACTGCTCCTGCTATGCAGTACCCTGTGACTACCATGGCAGCCTGCCCTCCCAACTTCATTGCCCCTGCTATGCAGTCTTCTGTGACTACCATGGCAGCCTGCCCTCCACCTTCATCCAATCATCCCACCTCCCTTGGGTTAGAGATTAATAAGGTTAGGGAGTACCTCAACAAGTTGCTTTAGCAACAACAGCAACAAAATGCTCAACCACCTATCGTAGTAAATCCTACACCCCAACCAATTTCTACCCAGCCAGCTTTTATTAGCTCAGGCCCCACCTGGGTACCCCAATCTTCGGTGGTGTCCATTCCTACCCCACCTTTCTCCCAACCTAGTCTAGTTCATCATCTACCCCAATCACCTTCTTTCGGTATCATCCATACCAACAACCTGTCCATTCCACACCACCTAATCCAGGCAATTTCATCCCATCTCATCAATTTTCCACTCTTCCATTACATCATCATAATCATCAAACGAGTCAAAATTTTAATGAAGATCCACGACTCCATGCTATGCAACAACAGATTGACAACCTTATGCTCAACATGCCTGGCTCATTTAGTCAGAAACCTATGCTGAGGTCATTGATCAATCAACCAATTCATCCTTCGGTACCTTCACCGCCATATCCGACTGATTTCACATTACCAAAGTTTGACAAATTTTGAGGAACTGAGGATCCTCATGAACATGTGAGCTCATTCATGCATGCCTTCTTTAGAATCCAAAGTAATGATGCTCTTATGCTCAGAAATTTTCCTCAGACATTAGGAGGAGATGATGTACAATGGTACAATCATTTAGCTCACCATAGCATTTATGCTTATGAGCAATTGATTAATCTATTTTTAGAACGATTCTCCCTGAATGTACAAAAGAGAGTTTCATTGTCCGACTTATACAAGCTCAAGCAACATGACGATGAGATAGTTTACGACTTTGGAAACCGTTGGAGGGCTATCATTAATAAACTGCCATTCTCCCTACCAATGGAGGATTTAACCAAAATGTTTACCCAGAGTTGTCTAAAACCTATCTCTTGGTTACTCCAATTACAACAATACAGGACTTTTGAAGAGGCTTTGGCCCAAGCAAGTACCATAGAAGACATTAAAGTCCAAGAGGGTGTTTTAAAACCCCATAGAAAAGAATGGCAACAAAAGGGCCAACAACGAAATAATAATTATGGCCAAAATAAGCAAACACAGGCTAGTACAGCCTCAAATGTTAACCAAGATAATCAAGTGGTGGCGAGCCAGCCCGTAATGGCTCAACAACAAAAAGTAATGCAAAGTCAACCGCAACCAATTGCTTATCATGCGGTACTCGCCTCCTCAACCTCAACTAGCTCCCAATACTGGGCCAACCATGGAAACTCGACCTTAGCAAAACAATCGTCCCAAGCGATAGTTCACACCTTTAGATGAACCATATGCGGTCATATTCAACAAGTTATATAGCACAAATCAGTTAACTTTACCTGAGTTTAAACCTTTAGACCCATCTAGAAGGGGAAAGTATTACAAAGAGTACTTATTTTGTCCTTATCATAGGCAAAATGGGCACGATATCAATAATTGTACAGCTTTCAAACATGTGATCCAAGATCTTATTGAGATTGGAGCCATTAAATTGGATAGCCCCTTAGCCCAACAAAATCAAAATCTTGGTATATTTCAAACACCCCTTCCACATCGGGAGGAAGCTCCAACAACTTCAGGGGGAGTAACTCAGGTAACTCCTCCTAATCAAGTCAACCATGTACAACAATACCAAGGTTTTGTGGGTACTATTAACGTAGTAACCCGGGGTCAAAGGGCGAACCAACCAAATCAGGTTGAACCATAGCCACCTGTACAAACCCCCAGTCCACCTCGAGTAACAGTGAGCCAACGACATGCTAGTACTTCTCAACAACCACTAAATCGTTCTACTCAATGCCAACGACCAATCATGTCATTGAGTAGCCGGTTAACTACAAGTTTAAAATGGCTTCTGCCAAGTTATCGATCTATGACCTCATTCAATAATCTCCCCCGCATAGAGAGGCATTAATGGAAATATTAAAGTCAATCGAGCTTCAAACTCAAGATACTAATGCCTTCAACAACTTTGTGGGGAGTATTCAAACATGCATGGAGCCCTCCATCACTTTCTATGATTTTGAAATCAAACCTATGTCAATAGAAAGTATAGATCCTCCACTGCATATCATGGCCAAGATCGATAACAAGCCATTCAAGAGAGTCTTAATTGACACCGGTTCCTCAATCAATATCATTACAACATCGGCGTTGAGTCATCTAAAGTTGTCGCCATCCCTTATCACAAAGTCGACTTTTACTCTTAAAGCATTCAATGATGCTTGTATCTTCCACGGTTGGCACGGTTATCTTGCCCATTGAGGTAGGGGCCCGAACTTTGCATACCTTGTTTCACATCTTGGAAGGGACCATGGCATACAATGTATTGCTTGGACGGCCTTGGCTTAGGGAGATGAGATGTGTCCCTTCTATACTACATCAATGTCTGAAGTATGTATATGAGGGACAGGTTCATTGTGTACCTGTTGACATTGAACCCTTCAAACATTGCAACTATGTCTCAAATCCTTATGAGATTGTGTTGCCATCCACTCATCTTTTCTTGACCCCATCTACTTCTTCTATACCATCTTCTTCTAAAGCTCCCATTCCTGAGGAGCTACCCATCATATCGCAACCACCTTCATCTTTCGTTATTCCATCTCATTCACCACTTTCTTCATCTCCTAATCTTCCTTCTTCTTCATCAGTGACCACATGCACATGTGGCCATGACCAATCATCTCTTTCCATGTCATTACCCCCTTCTTCTACACCTTCTTCAACATCACCTCTTATTCCTCCATCTTCCCAACCATCACCAGCTGATGTTTCACAAGTTAGTGAAGCATCAAACCAACCAAATCCTTCCAATTCTTCTATCCCACATTCTTCTATTCCATCATCTAGTCCATCTCCCTCCCAAGTCAAGGTCCATCTCACTGATGCAGGTATTGGTGAGTATGCCATCCAAGATGTCCACATCACACCGTTCAATGTGCAAATAGTTAAATATTTTGGTCGTCCACATGACCAACATTTATCCATTGGATCGGTTTATAACATGGGTTCTATGCCAAATTCCATTAATTTTGTATATGGGGGAATAGAGTCATCTTCTAGTCCTACCACCATACTAGAACCTAAGCATCCATTCCCTGCCAATATCGAAAGGATGGAGGGTTTTCCCTCTCGCTATTTCCACGGACATAATTGGCAGCAATTTGGCCTAGGTCGATACGAGTAAGGGGTAACTGAACGCATCGATATGCCATACCAGAGACCCACTGAGCGTTTTGGTCTGGGCTACCAACCACTTCCATCCCTTTCTTCTTTTGAACGATCTTTTCAAAGCATTAATCTTAATTCAGAAGAAGAAATTCTCCACCCCGACGAATTCGAAGATGAAGCCTATGAAGAATTTGACGTTATGTCAAATGGTGATGAATCTAAGAAGAGTCCGCGCCCATTGTTCCCCTCACTAAACAAGACGAGTTTTATCTCCAATTTTTCCCTCTCCAAGAGGCCATCTTTCGCTTGCTTATTCCACAAGAACGAGGTGAACCACCCCCTCCGCCACATCCATAAGCCATAATCCAAACCTGTATTATATGTATATACTAAAATAGTGGTTTTCACCACTACCAAAAAAATCAAATCAAATCAGAAAATTCCCAAAAAAAAAATATATATATATATATCAAAATATATAAAAATACTTTATTGCTTTATGTATGTGTGTAATAGTGGTTTTCACCACTACAAAAAAAAAAAAAAAAAAAAACTCAAACACAAAAAAAAAAAACTAAAAAACTATGTTGTTTTGCACTTCAGGTCTTCCGAGGTCTTCACCGGTTTTCCCTTCCATTCCGCCCATCCTTTCTTCCATAAGTCGACAATGAATTTTGAAGACTTATTCACCCCGCTCCATAATCCATATGATCCGGATAAGCCAATCCCGATCAACCCAAGCTTGATTGACATGGATCGGATTTCATCCCCTCCATCTATTTCAGAGTTCATCCTTTCCGAGGAATTGTTAAGGGCTTCCGCCAACTACATTCCTCCTTCACCTCCACATTCACCTTCATCTTCTAAGCCAGAGGTCTTCCAGGCAGACATAGATGAGAGCAAGGCACAAGAGCTTGATGACATTTTAGATGACATAAATCTGATCCCTACTCCCCATCAGCTTGAGGAAGGTTCCCACATGTCTATTGAAGAAACTATCGATGTAGACCTTAGTCCAGACCAAGATGGCACCCAAATTATGAAACTGGCTAAAAGTCTATCATCAGAGGAACAAGAGCAAATGATTGCTCTACTCAAGCGGAAGAAGGAGATATTTGCATGGTCTTACAAAGACATGCCAGGCCTAGACCCTAATTTAGTTGTCCATAACCTCACCTTACAAAAAGGTGCTAAACCTGTCAAACAGAAACTTAGGAAAATGCATCCTACCATGGCCCTCATAGTTAAATCGAAGATTCAGAAACTTCTGGATGTTAAATTTGTCATCCCGATTGATTATCCTGAGTGGCTTTCTAACATGGTACCCGTTCGCAAGCCTAACGGGGGGATACGTGTTTGCACCGATTTTTGAGATCTAAATAAAGCATGTCCTAAGGATGAATTTCCTCTTCCAAACATTGATACTCTTGTCGACACTTGCGCTGGTCATGAAATGCTTTCGTTCATGGATGGATTTTCAGGATACAACCAGATTCGAATAAACCCTGAGGATCAACACAAAACAACATTTACCACACCTTGGGGAACTTTTTGTTACAGGGTGATGCCCTTTGGCCTTAAGAACGCATGTGCAACCTATCAACGAGCCATGACTTATATTTTCCACGATTATATGCATAAGATTATCGAAGATTACGTGGATGATTTATTGGAAAAATCTAAAACTCGACAAGAGCATTTTGATGTATTGGAAAAAGTTTTTGATAGACTTCTAGAGCATAAAGTAAGGTTGAACCCTAAGAAATGTGTCTTTGGTGTTACCTCAGGCAAACTCCTAGGTTTTATTATCTCTAAATGAGGTATTGAGGTGGACCCAAACAAGGTCAAAGCCATTATGGAAATGTGTCCCCCAACTAATTTGAAGGAGTTGCGTAGTTTGCAAGGAAAGATTAATTCAATCCGTCGCTTTATTGCACAACTTTCTGATAAATGTAGGCCATTTTGCCACCTACTACAAAAGGGGGTACAATTTTCATGGACAGATGAATGTCAGAAAGCCTTTGATGACATCAAGCAGTACTTAGCATCTCCGCCAGTCTTAGCTCCACCTCGTCCAGGGGTCCCTTTCAACCTTTATATCTCAGCAACGAACTTTGCCTTAGGGACAATGCTTGCACAAAAGAATGAACAAAATCGTGAGCAAGCTATCTATTATATTAGTCGAACATTGGTAAGCTATGAAACCCGATATGCTTATGTGGAAAAGTTGTGCTTAGCAGTGGTTTTTGCCACTAAAAAACTTCGTCATTATATGCTTAGCCATACAACATATGTCATAGCTAGAGAAAACCCTCTGCGTTATATGATGTCTCACACTTATAATAACACTCGTACCGCTAAATGGATAATGTTGCTTACCGAATTGGATCTTGAATTCATTAGCCAAAAATCCGTTAAAGGTCAAGTTATAGCCGATCAACTTGCGGAAGCTCCACTACCTAGTGATCATCCTTTGATTATTGAGCTCCCAGATGATTCGGTATTTGCTATCACTGAACAAGAAGAGGACATCATTCCGGAGGAAGATGTTGACATCACGCTATTCTTTGATGGCTCTAAGTGTGCGAAAGGTCAGGGTGCTAGAGTTGTATTTCATACACCTCAAGGGATTCCCATCCCTTTATCATTCAAATTAGACTTCCAATGCACCAATAATACAGCAGAGTATGAAGCCTTAATTTTAGGTCTTCAATCAGCCATAGCTATGAGCATTAAGCGTATTCAGATATTTGGGGATTCTCAACTCGTGGTTAAACAAATTATAGGAGAATACCAAGCCAAAGAACCTACCATTAAGCTTTATCATGATGTAGCAATGAAGTTGCTCTCTAAGTTTGATTGGTATGAGATCACTAGTTTGCCTCGTTCGACTAATAGATTTGCGGATGCCATGGCCTCTCTTGGATCATTGATTCCAAAGGACTCCCTTGGAGAGGTACAGCCCCTAATCATTTCCACAATCTCTAAGTCTGCAATTGTCCGTGCTGAGTCTAAGGATGAAAAATATGTTTGCTTTATCCATTCGGATCCATATGAGCCTTGGTCTAGTGAGATAGTAGCCTTCCTCAAGTTTGGAACACTCCCATCTGATTTGTCTCAAACTTCCCACCGTTGTTTTAAGAAAAGGCAGCTCGTTTTGTTCTTTTGGGGGATGTGTTGTATAAACATGGATATGATGGAGTACTCCTCCACTGTCTAGAAGCAGGTGAAACACATAGAGCTATTGTTGAAGCCCATGATGGTACTTGTGGTGGTCATTTTAGTGGAATGGCCATTGCGAAGCGTATTTTACGTATGGGGTATTATTGGCCCACTATGGAACAAGATTGTTGCAAGTATGTTAAACAATGTAAAAAGTGTCAAGAACACGCTAATTTAACCCATATACCATCACAAGCTTTACAACCCATCCAAAGCCTTTGGCCCTTCTCACAATGGGGTCTCGATTTAATTGGCAAGATTTCACCTGCCTCTTCAGGACAACATACTTTCATCATTACAGCCACTGAATACTTCACAAAGTGGGTTGAAGCTATTCCTCTAACCAGTATGACAGGTCCTAGAATTGTGGAGTTTATACTTCACCATATCATTTGTCGTTTTGGTATTCCCTCTAAAATCATTTTTGATAACGGCAAGTCTTTTAAGAATAAGGATGTTCGAGCTCTTTGTGAAAAGTATAATATCCAACATAGTTTCTCAACTCCTTACTACCCACAAGCCAATGGACAAGTTGAAGCTTCCAATAAGACCATAATTGCTATTCTTAAGAAACTTGTTAAAGAAAATCATAAAGATTGGCATACACAAATCCCCTTGGCATTATGGGCTTACATAACAAGCATCAGAACTCCCATTGGGGCAACGCCATTTTCTTTGGTCTATGGAGCTGAAGCAATCATGCCTCTTGAGCTCGAGATCCCTTCCTTGTGAATTTCTTTGCAAGAATTTATCGATGATGATACTGCTAGACAAGCACGTCTTGATCAACTCACACTCATAGATGAAAAACGAATCAATGCTTTAGAGCATTTGCGAGTTTATCAAGACCGATTGAAACGTGCTTACAATGCCAAAGTTCATCTAAGAGAATTTCAAGTAGGAGATCTTGTCCTTAAAGAGAATCAACAAAACACCAATGCATTGTCGCATCTTCGAGATAAATTCGCGGCTAATTGGTTAGGTCCATATATGGTCACTGAAAGAGTGGGTAATGGAACTTATAGACTTGCCAGGTTAGAGGGAGAGGAAGAACCCGAACCACTTAATGTTATACACTTGAGGGCATTCTACGCATAGTTTGAATTTTATATGTACATATATACATGGCTTGTACAAAAAAAAAAAAAAACAAATAAAATAAAAAGAATTTGCATTTCATTGTTAGTTGCATACATCTCATTCAAAAACATTGCATTTCATGTGCATACATCTCATTGAAAACCATAACATTTCATTTTCATCCATAGTTGCATATCATGTTAGAGACCATTCTATCTTTTGGATATAAAATTTGGTCAAGCAAAAGTCATGTTGCCTTAATCAGGGGCACCTTCATAAAATCCATCAAACCGAATTGTCATTCGTACACCCATTTTCCATTTGCACATATTTACATTGCCAAAATGTTTTCAGTCACTCAGCCATTTCTAGTGTTTTAAGCAAACTTTGAAATGCATGTCAAAGTCCTCTAGGGCCATATCACCAATTACACTAAATAAAATCTTGAGTATTGGGAAATTATTTCAAAAGCGGTCTTGAACCTATCACATTTTCACATCTTAAAAACATCTTGTGTCAAAGAGAGATAACACCATCCTTGGGTTGTGCCTCGAAGTGAACAGGGTAATCCTCATTTGTCCTATCATGCAAACATAGTCCATAAAATAGTGGTTCTTACCACTATCACAAGCAATCACAAAATATAAATATAAACAGAGTAGTAAGGATAGGGTAAAATTCTCATCATACTTCGATTGAGAATCCGATTCCCCAAAGCTCTAAGGAAATGAACATTTTTCACACACCACTGATCCCAAATAAGTTGTAAGGATCGTACTACTTGTCCAGTCAGACGGATAGGTAGTCATCCCCAAGGCTTACAAAGGTCAAAAACAACATGGACTATGGAGTTAACCTTCACCGGGGCTATAGACGCTTGATTGGCAGTGGAGTATACTCATTTGCGTGGCGACATGTCTCTCCTAAAAAAGAGACCTCTGAATGCTCATACGGAAAAACTAGCTTTGGGGTCTTCTCCATAACAGGGCTACCTAATTTGTGCAAGATGAGGTTAATGAACACACTTGCACACACACAGGTTTTTGATTGCCTAGAGTCACTACCATGCTTCTGATTTGGTTAATGAACTCACATGCACACACATTTGGTCCTAGTTGAATTAGGCAAGTATTAGTAAGTTTGTTTGATACCACTAGCATGTTTGAGTCTTTGTAAAACAGTCTTCCTCCATATTTTCTTCCATATCAACCTCCATATCTTCTTCCATATTCATGTCATTCCATACGTCATTCATTCACAAGCTACCAAGTTCGGTGCCCCTGATTAAACAATTATGATAACAGTTGGCTAAATCTAACTATCTAAAAGTATGAGTGCTTCTTAGTGCATATTTCATTTACTTAGTCTCGCATTAATCATCTATAACTTTGCATTCCATTCCATCACATATGCATTAAAACATATAAAAACATGCATCACAAAAACATAGGCATTCACACAAAAGAAAGTAAAACACTAAAAATAAAAGCCATGTATATGTATGTATAAAGATCAAAACGTATAGTGAATGCCAAAAGGCTACAAAATACAATAGAGCACCAAGGTTCATAAAGAGTGCATCTAAGCACTAATCTAACCATCAAAAGAAGATCCTTGTGACCTAGTAGGAGCCCTAGACCTAGTGGTGTGCCTAGACTCACTATGCCTAGAGACAGAGGAGGATGGAGGATCAGGCAACACAATGTGATGCCTAAACAATGTGTCCTCCAGAGCCTCAATATAACGAGTCCTAGACCTAAGTCTAGATATGTCTATCCCGTGTCGTTGCTCCCGCTCCGCTAGCTTTGCCTGGAGTCTCGTCACCCTGTCATCCTGGGGCACCCTAGTCGCTCCATCCAAGTCCGCCTGCATCTAGGCCATCCTCTCCTCCTGAATAGCTATCAGGGCATCCCGCTCTACAACCTGTTGCTCCAGCTGAGCTATCCTCTCATCCTGGACATCTAGCATAGCATCGCGCTCTGCTATCTGCTGTTGCAGCTACGCCAGCTCATCCTTGTGCCCGCTAGGGGGTACCTCCCTAGTCTCTCTTGTGGCCTCTCCTAGGCCCTCACCATCATCCTCCTCATCATCTCCGCTCCTCGGTGCCTGCCGCACCATCTTCCCCTTTCGCCTTTTACTTTCAGATCGAAGGCGAGGACCCTCCCTACACTTGGGAACCTCTACGGTTCCCTCGTCCTCTCCAGCTCCAATAGCCACCAATGGTGGCTCCCACCTCGGCTCTGCGGCCATCCATGCTGCATACTCAGCTGTCACCCCGACGTCGTCCACGTCGAGGATCTCCATGTCCTCATCGTCCTCTACCGCCTCCCTCCATGGCTCGACACACGGTAAATCCCCCTTTGATCTGTGCCTCCGGTAGCGCACTGGCTCACTGGGGACATCCTATCTCAATCCGACCTGGTGGAGCACTCGAGACATCTATATGTACTCCGCCTCGCTGTGGCCCCAACCCACTACCCATCTAGCCTGTCGCACCCGTCTCAGATGCTCTCCATCCCCGATCCACCTTGCCTCCCGCCAAGGCCTCCAAATGACTTGGGCATCTATCAAGTCTGCCCATAAACTCCTATACCATTGCCCCGATCTCACGGGGTGGCTCGACTGTCTCTCCTCCGCCACTAGCCATCTCCTACCATAAGCCTGGCTCATGTCCCAGTAAGCACATGGCAACCCCTTCGGTCGGGCCACTCTAAAGTGCTCCTAGCCCCAGCACTGGAGAACCAAACTACAGCCTAGGCCCTTCCAACCCCATCTCCGAACCTCATACAACCCCCAGTACACCTGCGCTAATAAAGTGGGTGCCCAAGCATACACTACCATATTACTGAGCATCTCGCTCACTACACCCATCAGGTTCCATGGAAACCTGCACCCGGTGCTGTTCGGGGCCACAATGTTGGCCAATACGAACATCATCAGAGCCTCCACCCGCACCCCCTCCATAGGCACCTTGAGGATACGGTATACATCCTCAAGCATCATCGTCATCTCTCCAGTCGGGAGCTGGAACATCCCCCGATCTGGATCCCACCTCTCGGCCAAAGCCGAGAGGTACCCCTCATCCGCCCGAACTACCTCCAATCGGGCTACCTCCGCTAGCCCTACTGCCTCCAATATCTCCCAGTCTGCCTGGGACAATGACCTCCTCATCCCCGAAATGATAGGGGAGAATCGGTGTCGTGCCTCTAACACCCTAAGCTGCAAAACAACAAAACAAAAATTGGTTACAAATTTTTTCCAAAAAAAAAAAAAAACCGCAAAAAAAAAAAAAAAAAAAAAACAAATAAAAGTACTTGCTTAAATGAACAAATACCTCAACTGGCTGCACTGGCGCGTCCGCTCCCATCTCCGCGATAGCTCCCGCGTGCTTCAATATCCCACACAACCTTTCACTCCACTTCACTCCACTCCCTCAGACGCACTTCTCTCAAGCTCGAATGCACAAATGAGCGAAATTCTCGCTGAAACTGTTTAAATAGCTAGTTTTGGCACCTTGAAATGCAGTGGGGCGTTTCATGGCACATTCAGACACAATGGGGCATTTCATGATGCATTCAAACACCGACGGGCATTTCTGCCACCTCCAAATGCATACCGGCGTTTGGTGTCAGTATTGAATAAAAAAACAAAACTTACAAAATTGAAGCTTACCTCCTCCAAATTTCATCAAATCGCATCCATCCATTCTTCTTATCATAATAAAACATTTTGTGAAGGTTACAACAGCTTTGGAAACAAATTTTGTCATTTTGCTCAAAAAGCGCATCATTCATCATTGATTTACAAATTGGGTTAAAAACATTCAAAACCTTCACAAAATTAACAACATTCATCAATTCTTCTGATCTATCGTCAATTTCATTCATTCTTCTTTCATCATGCATATTTTTGCCAAATTAAATTAAAGTAAACCTCGTATCTAGTGGTATATTCTATCACCTTGGCGATTGCAGCGATTTGCATCCATGCAATTCGGTAAGAGGATTAAACCACCATAAGGAAACTTACCATTTATCATCATCAATTATTTCACTGTTTGAAAATTGGAAATCAATTTTGGGTATCCTAATTTTCAAGTGACCTCATACCAAGATTAATTTGCTCAACAGTTGTCATTGATGGCCTAGTTCATGGGGCCTTAAACATGGACAATCTTCAATATCATCATTATTTTGAGTCTTGCTAGAGATTAAGGCTACCTAGGTTGATTGGTTCCGACTCGAGGAATTATCCATATAGTCACTAGGAGCATCTCTGAAGTTCTGGACTCTTTCATATTGCATCTCTGCATATCAATGGCGCCAACAAGGCAATTTCATCAACAGTATGGATTCACCCACAGGAGTTGGGGCATCCATTATCAATTTTTAACTTTCCTAATAGTAGAATTCATCTTACATGATCATGGAATTTAAAATTTGGCAAAAATCCCTTTCTAACCGTTGGGGCAGAAAATGGTTCATCTTTCACATCACTCATATCGTCTTCAATCATATTCTTTTTTGGTTTGTACACCAACCCCTTTTCTGTTGGGACATAAATAGATGGTTCATACACCAACCCTTTTTTTCACCGTTGGGGCAAAAACGGTTCATTTTCTTCCGAATTTCTTCCAATTGGCTCGTGAGAACCATTCTCACTCGCCAATTGAGGGGGTAAGCTGATAAATTTTAAATATTCTTTTATTCTTTGGTCTTCAAAGTTGTGCTTTAGTCTTGAAAGAGAGTTGTGTCTGATCCGACTTCTCGGGTGTCCTAAGTTTTTGTGCTCCATTGTGTCTTCACACAAAGCAGCTCAAAAAGGGGCATCTCGTAGACACCAAAATCTAGCCACTTGCAAGTCATCTATACCTTCCTGTCGCCCACGTGTCGGTCATCCACCTTCCCTGCCATTATTTAGCCCAAATCCACACTTTCCCGCCATTATTTGGCCCAATTTCACCTTTTCCGCCATTTTTCATCCCCAAATTTATTCAAATTAATATTTATATATATATATATACATTTTAATATTTTAATATTTTAATATATATATTTAAATAATAGTTTAAGTGATTTAATCTGAGCCATCCATCCTTCATTTAATCTCATCCGTCCATCCATCTTAATCCATTTCACAACCTAGATTTATTCTCTACCCTTAGATCCACTTTAATCTTAGCCACACGTTCAAAGTGTCGTTAAAACCCTAAAGTGTGCCCTAAGAGTGGATTATAAATAGAGCCACCTTGATGGCTCAAACCCTATGTCTTTTGCTACTTCTATCTTGGATCTTTTCTATCTTCTTAACTTCTTCTATCCATTCATCTATCTCGGCTATCTTGGATTCTAATTCTTCTGCTACCCTTTCACCGCATCTATCGCCGTCATTTTTTGCCGCTTTCGTCGCCGCTTTCACCGCCATTCCTTCTGCAGCATTCTGCAAAATCTCCCATTCCTGTCGCAAGTGCCCGCGGGCGTTTACCCCTTGTCGTAAGTGCCCACGGGCATTTATTAAGTGCCCGCGGGCGTTTATCCACAGCCACAGACGCAGATCGGCGTCTGTAACCCAGATCCAGAAGCACGTGGGCGTTCAGTGAGTGCACCAGGGTGCCTTTCGCAGCCGATTTGACAGCCACATTACTTCCAGGTGTCGCCTAGTCTAGCTGCGTTAATAGAGAACAGGTATAAATTAGTTTAAAGCAAGTAACTTCTTTTCTTTTATTGATCTGTTGTTGAATTCCTGCATTCTATTTTTCTAGGGTTTTAGATTTTTTCTGAGGGCTCACACAGTGGAGCCCTCTTATTAATTTCTAACTCCTTGATAGTGTTAATGTGTGCGGGTTTTTAATGACAGATCTGGTTTATTGATGACAGCTATTTAAGTTGGAGTGGTCCGAGCTAAAGGGATACAACAAAGCCCACTCACTCTGTTGAGATTGAAGATACATTCTTCGGAGACGCCACCACTTTATTCCAGCTAGGGTTTCGGAGAACCCTAGCACAAACTGTAATTTGTGTATCACAAAAAAAAAAAGGGTTACAGGCCCTGTTGTACTCAAAAAGGAGTTTTTAAACTCCACTGATTAATAAAAATCATTTGTTTTGTGCAACTTTCCTGTATTCCATTATTGTGATTTTATTTTTTTTTTTATTTTTTTTGGCGTGTATTTGTAATCTACAACTACATCAACTTTTTTTGTAGAAATAACAAGATCATCGACAAAAGGTATTTCATTGGTCAAATCTGCATCAAACATAAGGTCTTCATTAGTAGCAACATTTTCCAATGGAAGGATTATGGACCTTAGGCCCATAGACCCTGGTTCAATTCCAAGTGTTGCTTCATGAGTGGTAACATGTTCTTCATCAGTAAGAAGAACTTCATCAGCAAGATCCTCGTTAACAATTTTTACTAACCTGGAAACTTAGATCTTCTAGATTTCTACATAGAGGTCTCTACAACGGTGAGAGATCTTATCTAGAAAAATATTTGAATTCTATAGGATGGTATCAAATTTATATGCAAATATAAGAGGGAAATCCATGGAGGATCAACCGCTTTGATACCAAACTCGTATGATAACTATGATTAAAGAATCTAAATTGTATACTACGTAGGTTGTGCATGGTACACCCAATAGGTACGTGCATGGTTCGGTGACTGCACTGAGGAATAAGGACATGGCATGGCTCAATTTGTGCTACTTTTTTCCATTGAAATAAAATTATCTGAGGTAGTAAATATGTGATGGCATGGTCCCATGAACAATAGAAGGAACGATGTGGTGGTATCTAGATCTGCAACCGAATCATAGAGCTACAGTGGTCAATATTATGTGCAAAAGCAAGGAAGCCATCACATATAGGTACAAAATAGTTTTGGAGGATGGTGATGACGATAAAGTGGTGGTGTATGAAGAAGGACATGACAAGGTAGAATAAACAAGATTCGGGGGAGCTTGGATGTGGAAGCGTCCACAAAGCAAGGAAGCAGAGGTAGTATGATGGGGGGATTAAGTTTGTCCACATAAAATATGGTGAGGGATGTAAAAGCAAGGATAAGAGAAAAATCCACAAAGGATTGACCATTCTGATACAAAACTGATAAGGATTCAAAAATACAAATTATATTTCATTTATCAAACATGTACATTTATAGGTATTAAATGCCTTTACATTACCACAGTATTATAAATACCATTTACATACAATATTTAATATGTCGTACAATATTGAATGGCATGTGTAACCTTATCTAGAAGCATTTATTTATCCCTATCAAAACCCCACTTAGTATGAGGGGACTAAGACCCCTCATAAAAACCTATTTAAACTCATTGAAAAATATTTACAATAAGGGTATGGTGTTATGTCATTATTACTTTATCAAATTTTTAAAATAAAAAATAGAGCAGGTTATCTATATTCATTGGAATTTCAACTTTACAAAAAGAAAATAAATAAGACCCAACAAACATATCACTATATGTTTTTTTGAAGCCTTTAAGAAGCGCCAATTTTGGTATTATTTTGGTAAACCTAAAATTATAATATAAGCAAATTTATTTATTGAAACAATTTTTAGGCTTATATTCACATCTTTTAAAAATATAAAAAAAACATATTCATCATCACTATATTGCTTTTCTATTTACATTTTGTGGACTTGTAAAACATGAATGATGAATTTCATCTTCTTCTTCTTAATTTAAAAAATGTTTGGTAAAGAAAAAAATTTGGATTTGTGGTAATTGGTGGCTACCATAGCATTAATGATTTGGGCATCATTCAACTCATCTTCTAATCCAATAATATTTTTCTCTAATGCATTGGAAAGCATAAATTTTTTTGGTTTTCTCTAATGTCATTGTATCCTTAACAATTTTTGTGAGGTCAACCTATACCAAAGGACACAAACATTAAGGTGCATAGAGTTCTTATATTTTTCAATGTAATCTTATCCTTAGCAATCATTTTAATGTAAACCTATATCAAAATACACAAGCATAACAGGTACTACAAAACTATCATGAAAATGTATAAAAATATAATTTGGAGCATGCAATAAGGCACTCACATCCTCTTCAAGCTTAATTTCATGTTCTTTATATGGATATAGAGCATCTTTAGTCTACCCACTTGGTCTGTTGGAATATAGGAAATTATTTGGTACATACCAATGTACCACCATGGGTACATCTATATATTAGTAAAGAGAGTCTTATATTAGGGTTTACTTTATGCAATGTAATGCACAAATGTGCAATGATATTTTGGAAATTATAAATATGCATAGTTATCCCTATGTATATGTGTCAATAGAGTAGGAAGATGAAGAGTCATAGGAAGAGTGAGGGCCAAGAAATCTCTACATTCCATTCTATATATATGGATGTTTTGATGTAAAAGAGATACAACGAAGGAGAAAGAGTCACATATGTAAGCAATGGAAGGTGATGTAGTATAATGTATTTTGAACTCTTCATTCAATACATATTTATTAGTATTTTTGAGCATTTATCATTAGCATTCTTTGAGTTATTATATAGTATATTCTGAGTTTATATGCTTGATTGATCCACATTATCATATATTTTATATTGTAATTATATTATCAATCTTGAGGTAATATTATTTTGATTATTTACTCATTAAAATATAATAGTGGTATCAGAGCCGCAAGGGATCACCATTGCTACTATCAAGCTAAATCCCACTACATATTTGCAAACTGGATCAACCACTGTGCACCATTGCATGCAAATATTATTATTTTAGGATTTTTTGATATAATTCATAATATAGATCAGAAAAAAATAATATTTATATTTGGTAAGAATAGATAAGTAATGATAAAGTAATTACCTTTAAAAAATAAATCAGAGAAGATAGCATTTCTCATTGTGTTGAAGAAAAACCAATTATATTTAAGAATATACTTATTCTAAGAATAAAATCAGAATAGAAGGAGATTGAAAGGTCTTGAAGATATACCTTATCATTGAAGATATTAAGAGACCCTTAGAAGATGTCATATTGATAAGCTTGATAAAAAAAAGGATTCCAGATTATTATTTTACTAGAATATTTTTGTAGTGTTGAAAGGAAAACCCGTGAAGACTAGGATTCAACATAGATTAGATTCCACTAGTTTTTTAATATAGCTAGTGAATATTATTATTTTTGGAACATTGAATACATATGATTATTATTGTCTAAGTTTTGTTATAGAATATTGGTTCTTAGAATTTGAGAATATTCCTACAATATATAGAGAATAATTTCATCTTTGATTGCTTAAAAGTCTATGTGCTTTCCTAGTGTAGAGATTACCTCTTTTGTTGCAGAAAAATAGATAGTTAAAGAGGTCTAAGAAGGATATATGATTAAAAATTGAGAAGAACCAAGAAGAATTGTCTCATTGTAAGATTACATATTAAATATAAAGACCCAATGAGAGGTCATATTGAAGAAACTTCTAAGTTTTGAAAGATTGAAGATTGAATATAAAGACCTAAGAAGAGGTCACATTCAAGAACTTCCAAGTTTTAGAATATTGAAGATTAAAGATAGAGATCCAAGAAGAGGTCACATTGAAGAACTTCCAAGATTGGAAGATTGAATATTGAAGATAGAAGGACTATAGAAGGTCCTATTGTAGTAGAATATAGATATCCAAGAAAGATATTTGATCGAAGAATTTCCCATAGTTGGAAAATTGAAGAAACCAAGGTAAAGTTTTATTAAAGCATTTACTAAGAGAATTGAAGGTTGCAGGATTAGAAGACCCAAGAATAGAGGTCTAAAGAAGAAATAAAATAAGGCTACAGAAAGCTTAAATTAGAAGACCCAAGAATAGAGGTCTAAAGGAGATTTTTAAGAAAAGAAGGCTACACAAAATCCTTATTATATAAGCTGAAGTAGCGATCATTGGAAGAGATTTGAAGAAGATTTTATGGAATAATATTGTAATAAGAAAGAGCACCTAACCAAATAAATTGGGACAATTATCGCCATTTGAAAAAAAGCCCAAAATTAAATAGGATTTGGCAAGAAGTTTGTCAAATTTTAATAATATTTTGAGAACTCAATACATTCAAATTATTGAGATAGAAGACAAATATTGAGGTTATATTTGAAGTAATAATTTATAAAGGAATCAGAATAAAGCAAGAAGATTGCAAAATCCACACTTTTAAGAAATTTGAGGATAGCCACATATTTTTTGTAGGTTGATTTATAGAAGCATAAGTTTTTGATTCTCAAAAGAGAAGGTAAAGGACAACAAAAGTAGAAACCTGCAGTTTAAAAAATCTTTGGATAAGCTTTCAGAGAAGATTCAAATAGCCAACTAAGAGAAGGCTTCATAGTAAAGAAAGCAGTAGATTTGAATATTAGATGATATTACCAAATCAGAGGATATAAGTAGCTATCAAAGAAGTCTAAGTTGTAATTTTGGGCAGCATTAAAAGTAGAAAGCAAGTTGCATTTTAGAAAATATTAGAGAATATTTGAATAGATTTGAGCAGAAAATCTTAAGCATATTTTAGTATCATCTAAGGAGGAGTCCTACTACAGAATCAAACATCGAAAGAGCAATGTTTAAAGCTACGAATTTCAGAATTAGCTAGTACATATTTGAAGAAAAAAAAGTTGATTTTAAGAAGCAACTATAGCTGAAAATTGAAGAGTTTACTAACAAAAAAATATATGTGCATTACAAAAAATACAAAACAACAAGCTATAAATAAAGGAGCTACAAAAAGGTGTGTTAAATTTGATGCCATATAAAGTATTATTGCAGATTTTTTGAAGGTGCTTATTAAGATATTTTTTATCATAAAATTTTAGAACTATTAAGAACTAGAAAAAGAGATTTTTTTGGAGTGTCTTTAAGCCAAGAAAGAGGTACTATTACACACCATTATATTTAGGAAAGTTTGCAAGTTTTAAAAAATATTATTTAAGTTCTTAAATGGAGTGATAAGTGAATAGTGTATGTTTTTTTAAAGAAAAAATTAGGTCGGATTTACTCTATGTTTGTGAGGTAGAATATCCCTCTTTTTTGTTAGAATTTCCCAAAATAGACATGCAAAGTATTACACAAAACATGGAGAGAAGAGTAGAACTGATTGATTATTCTATGGATCAACTTTGTATAAATAACAAAGTTGATCATTGAGAGTCGTTGGATTACAACAACTCATCAAATCTAATGTAGACATTAACTAAGAGTTCACCTGACTCATGAAGGAGTGGAAACTCAAGTAAGTATATCCTAGTAGAACTTAAGAGAATAATTACTTATTCTAACACCCCCCTTAAGTGATACTAGGGGTGGATTGTGCAGATGAGTCCCGAAAATAGAGCCTGATTAGGTACTCATGTACAATGGTTTTATGAAGAGATGGTAAAAACCCCATGGGAAAAACCATCTATGAAAAAAAAAAAAAGGAAGAGGCTTGTCTTCGATTTGTGAATATTTTCCTCTTAATACAAAAAAAAGGATGAGTCCCGACAACATGGCCTGATGAGGTACTCATTTACAATATATATTAGATATGGTGAAAAACCACATGGGAAAAACCATCTGCTATTAAATAACGAGGCATGTCTTCGGATGGCGAAGATTGTCCTCTTAATACACAAAAAAAGGATGAGTCTCAACAACATGGCTTGATGAGGTACTCATTTACAATATATATGAGAGATGGTGAAAAAACCACATGGGAAAAACCATCCTCCAAAGAATACAATAATAAAAGGAGAGGTGAAAGACCTCTATTTCAATGTAGTTGTAATACTCCAAGTTTCTCTCACAACTGTATGTAACGCGGAGAAGGAAATGACTTGATGAAGATATCTGCAACTTGATTTTCAGTTGGAATATAGTCCAAGTATATATCCCAATTCTAAATATGCTGAAAAATGAAGTGCATGTGTATCTCAATATGCTTGGTGCGCCGATGCTCAAGTGGATTGCATGCAATATAAATTGTGCTCTAATTTTTAGACCAAAGACTAATAGGTTTTTCATTAGAAAATATAAATTCCTTTAGAATTTGACGAAGCCAAAGAGCTTCTTGACTTGCTAAAACTATTGCCATGTATTCTGCCTCTGTAGATGATAAGGCCACTACTTGTTATTTCTTGCATAACCAAGCAATAGACGAAGAACCAAGATAAAATACATAGCCAGGAGTTGAACATCTATCTTCTACTAAACCTACCCAATCTGAATCCATGTAGCCAATGATATCCATGGATTTTCCCTCATATAATATCCCAAAGTGAGTAGTTCCTTTCAAGTAGTGGAGTATCCTTTTTGTTGCTTGCCAGTGACTGAAATGAGGTTGATGAGAGAATCTAGATACTAAGCCAACATCATATGAGATATCTGGATGAGTATGAGTAAGGTATAATAGACTCCCTACAAGCTGACGGTATAGAGTTGCATCACATAGAAGGGATGCACAGGAAGTACTTAGATTGACTCCAGATTGAAAATGTGTAGGAGAAGGTTTGAAATCTATCATTTTAAACCTTTTAAGAAGATCTAGAGTATATTTTTGTTGATACAAGGAAATTCCTACATTTGTTTGATTTATTTGAATTCCAAGAAAGTAATGAGCCAAACCTAGATCATCCATATCAAATTTTTAGAGAGGGAGTATTTTATAGTCTGAATGTGAGTGAATTCACTACCAATGAGTAGTAGATCATCAACATATAGAAAAAGTATGGTGCTTTTTCGTTCATCTCTCCAAATGTAGACTGTGTTACTAGGCTCATAATACAAAAAACCTGAGGAAAGAAGGAATGAGTCCATTTTTTCATACCAAGCTCTAGGAGCTTGTTTGAGGCCATAGAGAGACTTCTTTAGCCTACAAAAAAGAGAGGAGTCTTGAGTGAAACCTACAGGTTTTTCCATGAATATATCTTCCTTTAAATCCCCATGTAAGAAAGCACTTTTACATCCATTTTAAAGACATACCACTTTTGGGAAGTAGCTAGAGCAAGAACCAGTCTAACAGAATCTATTTTGGCAACTGGTGCAAAGGTTTCAGCATAATCAATTCCTTAAATTTGAGAGAAACCTTTGGCTACTATGTGAGCTTTGTGTTTGTCAATTTATCCATCAACAGAAGAGACTTGAGGTAGACCTATTACCATTTTATGGGTGTTCAATTCCTTTAGGTATTTATAACTAAGATGACCAAACCTTTCATGCCAAATTTTTCTTTCAAGATCTCCATGAGCCACAAAACATGAGGCCCCTTCTAGATTTTTTAATCCTTTGAAGTGAAATAGGCGAGTATTGTGATCAATATCCCATTTGGCTATAAGAGAGTGGGGGTCTTGAAAGTTTCTTATCTCAACTCTTGTTGGAGAGAACAGAATAGTTTTCCCCTTTCCAGAAGTACAAATCTGATAGATAGAGAGGATATTTGTTGCAATGTTTGGAACATAGAGAACATTATTGATAGATCCACCATCAATGGATATGTCACCCTTTCCTTTGACTGGGATAAAGGAAGAGTCACAAAATTCTATGCTACATGTTGAACTTGAGGAGATAGAATATAATGACTCATCTGAAGTAGTCATATGATGAGTTGCTCCAGAATCTAGGACCCAGTAATTAGAAGTATTGGTGGTCTTCCCTTGAAAATTTAGGGATTTTCTTATCTACTTTTTATTGTCTATATTTTGATCCTTCATAGTTACCTCTAGTTGTTGTAATCTTTCCTAGCATTTATTTATAAAATTACCATTCTTTTTGTTGTGATTACAGGTTATGGGACTTATTTCTTTCTTTTTAATTTTTTCTTTAGAGGAGGTGGATGCTACTAAGGCTTTAGAGGAAGAGGAATATATCTCATACTTAGGAAGTTTTATTTCTTCTCTAGTTAGTCTCTCACAGAATTCTTCTAAGGAGGGCATTTTGAAACTTGTACCAAGAGCATCTTTTGTAGATAGAAAGGTGGTTGCAAATATTTGAAATACACCATTTAATTTAGAAATAATTAGATAGATGCATTCTTCATATTTTTTATCCTTGCCACTGCCTTTAAATTGAGTAAGGACTTCTTTAAATTTGGTGAGAAAGTCAACAATATTGTTGAAGTCGTCAGGAGATAAAGTTGTTAATTCTACCTCAAGCTACATTGACCTCATTTGATCTATTTTTCCAAATAAATTCTTTAATTTTTCCCAAATTTCATAAGGATTTTTGCAATCTATAATGTGAAACCATAAGATTTCATGGACATTAGTGCTTATAATACCCATTGTTTCACACATATTTCCTTTATGAATAAATTTTTCATATTCTTTCTCAAATTCAGGTTGCTTTTCTTCTAGCAAATGAGTGAGCCCTTTTTGAGATATAAGATTTAAAATTTTGGGTTTCCAAGTGTGATAGTTATGAGGGGTGAGAAGATCAATTGTATTCATTTTGCAAAGAAAGTTGAAGTTTTAACCAATATACCCCCCTTACAACTTCAAGTTTATATTAGTGCAATTGAAAGAAGAATGTAAATTTTTTTTTAATTTCACAACCCTTAGATTACCCGCCCTAACGAGAGGGAAAATATAAGTAATAGAGTGTTGTTATATTAAAATTAGCTTAGAAACAGTTGCCAAACCCAATATTATTCTTCTCAATTACCCGCCCTTACTTGAGGAAAACTGTAAGTAATGAGTAGAAAAAAATATTTGGAAGATTGGCTTGAAATGCAAGTAGGATCAACCAAATTTAGATATTGGAATATCTCAATGACTCGCCCTTACGAGAGGGAAACTATAAGTAATAGAGATATCCAATATTGAAAATAAGGTGATTGAAAAATATATGCCAGGCCTGTATACCAAGTCTTTCAAAAAACCCACCCTAACTTGAGGGAAACTATAATTTTATGGAAGATATTGGTACGTGGAACGTAGGCAAAATATATTGAAAAAATTAAGAATATATAAGTTTTTTAATAGGATTTCTTAATTAGAAATAGACTTCTTTAGTATTAAAAAAAAGGAATAGATAGAAAAGAATTTAATTTTAAGAACAAGCAACAAGCCGAAAAAAAACTATATTAGTTTTGAGGGCTTGAAAAAAGTTTTTTTATTATTTTTTTCTATCTATATTTTATGAATTAACCTAAAAAGAAGTGTATTTAAAAACCAGCAAGATTATGATAAAATTACATTTAAAGGGGAATTTTTAGAGAAAAAAAAAAGGTTTTACAACTTGAGATTTCTATTTTTAATTTTATTGAGTACTTTTATCATATATTTAAAAATTATGCACTTAAATTATTATTATAGTTACTTAAAAAAGGAACTAGAATAAAGATAAAGGACACAGGAAAGATAAAAGGACCCTCCTCAAAAGATAAAATAGACAATGGTGCAATAATTAGCACCTCTAACCCCCCCCACAAATAGACTTTGTATTACTTTGATTACAAAAGACGCTCTTCACTTTTGAATATAGCCTTTGGAAAAATAAAGGCTTAGTGAAAAAGGGAGTCAGAAAAATAAAAAAACCTTCAATATTGAAGGTATTTTAGAAAGCAATACAAAATAGCCTAAAAGAAGGACAATTTATTCACGACAACCAAGGCGCCTGTGGAAAGCTAGAACAAGGTAAAATAATAATACTCCTCTGTATACGATCTGGACACCCTACAAAAAAATGATAGGTAACAAAATAATAGAGTTGCCTCAAGCGAAGACGAATATTTTCAATGTCGTAGATCTAGCGCATCACTGAAGAATGAGGAACTAGGTGGCTGCCTTCATAGAAGGCTGGCTTTTCTTTGAGATTCTTTGAAATGAGAGTCTTCGACTGAGGCTGGATTGTTTCGAAATGAAGACGTAGACCCAGTAATTCGTAGAAGAAACAAAGGCCTTCAAACAAGGCTATCTCTCACTTGTAAATCATAGTCCAAGATCCTTGCCCCCCTGAGAATGGATAAACCTGTAGATGATAAGACAACAGGGAAGGCATAATAGAGAAAAAATTTGCCTACTATCTTGCAAAAAATTATAACAATATGAAAAACATATGCAAATCGAATGAGCTTTAAACTTGCAGAGATTTAAAACAAGATTTTTGAGCATAAGAGAAAAAATGATTGCAATGCAAAAGAAAGAGGTGTCGAATGAGATTTAAAGGATTCTAAAGATATTCGTTAGCCATCGCCAAAAGAAATAACTTTTGAATTTAGCGGGCTTCACAACATTCGCCGATGCTGAAGTGAGAAACATGTAAAAATAATAGTTCTTTATTAAACATTTAAAAAAAATGTATTAATGCAACTGTAGAAGACGTCTTCTCAAGCACATGAAGGCAAACTAAAAAATCAAAAAATATCAACAATATTCATTTGATAATGCACCAATCGATAACTACACCAATGGAGGCAGAAGAGAGGTGACATGAGAACGATGACGGTGCCTAAAAAATGGGCGCCCAATGGATGATTCGCGAGCCTGAATTTGATCTTCGTGAGTAGTAAAGCAGAATTTTTCCTGCAAGGAAAAAACACTAATGATAGAAAATAATTTTCCTATTATATCAAGCTTAAAAAATTTTAAATATAGATTTTTGAAAAATATAATCGCTTGAAGAGGAGAGTTTTTTTCCTTATAAAAAATTATGTATGAATATATTCATAGAAGAGAGTTTTTTTCCTTAAAAAAATAGATCTATGGAAAAAAATGGGCAATATTTCTGAAAAATTTTATACTAGAAGACAATGAATCTTCCCTTCCTGAAGGAGACAAATATTTTTTAGAAAAACCCACATACATATATTTCAAAAAAATATAGCTAAAATAAAAACTATATATAAAATATTTTGAAGGCTTAAAAAAAAAGGAGAAGCCAACAAAGGATACAAAGAACCAGCTCCTAGAATCTTCAAGAGAGAATGCTAACAAAATCTATTCTGCTCTGGTACCATGTTAGAATTTTCCAAAATAAACATGCAAAGCATTACACAAAACATGAAGAGAAAAGTACAACTGATTGATTATTCCATGGATCAACTTTGTATAAATAACAAAGTTGATCATTGAGAGTCGTTGGATTACAATAACTCATTAAATCTGATGTATACTTTAACTGAGAGTTCACCTGACTCATGAAGGAGTAGAAACTCAAGTAAGTCTATCCTAGTAGAACTTAAGAGAATAATTACTTATTTTAACAATTTTATAGCATATTTGAAAGCAAATATTTCTATATTGAAAGGTAAATTTTAGGTTTTTAAAAACACTAGACATGCAGTGCAAAGTGGTAAAGAAAATCAGTAAAGGAGTGGTGAAAACCACCACCATATATAGGATCTTGAGTAGCAGAACATAAGGGGAAAAAATCTTCACCAAATGTCCACCCATTAGCAGAAAAAAAAAAAAAAAACTAATGAGAGTGCTTAAGGAAAGATTCATTAGGGCTCAATAATCAGCCAGTTAAGGAGCTAGAAGACATCAGCTACAACCTACAAGAGAAAGTCCTACGTAAATGCTATGTAGCCCAGCAATAAGAAAGTATCTTATTTACAAAAAGAAGGTAGATTACAAGGATAAATAGACAAGAATAAAAGGTGTGCTATCAAAGAAAAAGAAAGAAATATTACCTACCAAGAGAAAGCATCATAGATTTACCATTGACTATATCTAACATAGTCATAGCTAGAACCATTCATGGGTGAATTCATCATCGACCAAAGAGAGAAGAAACAGTACCAATTATTGTTACAAAGAAGAAAGAGTATATTGGAAGAATAGCAAGGAAGAAATACATTGTAATTCCATAAATTGGATAAGGGAGAGCATGCATAGAATACTGTAATACTTGTCTTGATCAAGGAAGAGGAATAGTGCCATTTCGTACAAGGGTGAGAATTGGCACATAGTCATAACGTACATCTCTAGGCAAGAATAGCACTTGACACTCTAAATAATAACCTAACACACAAGGAAGAATTAATAACACTCAAATAGCACAAAGAATATTATTCCAAGTGTCCATTCATATTACAAGAACATTAGCACCACCTAAAGAAAGTCAATAAATCTCCATAACGTATGCTTCAAGTGTTATAGTGCACAAGAGGACAGAAGCACCCATATAGCTACCAATGTAAGAGAGTAAAGGTATATTCATAACAAGTGTGAATCAAGAGCATTAAAGAAATATTCAAAACACTTGTTATCAATACCAATAAAAGTTTACCAGAAGGAGGATTGCCCAGCAAGTCAAGAAGGAGCGCTTGAATAATTGAGGTAATATTTACCATAGCATTTTTATATTAAAGGCTTATATTGATAGGAGAAATAAGGAATTAAGGGAATATATTCTAAGGTTAAATATTTGAAGATATTAGTGGAGTGATAAGTATTTTAGAACCTTAGAAAAATATGAATATTATTTTTGAAGCCTTTTATTATATTTTGAAGAATATTTTGGGAATTGAAGTATTATATTTGAGTTTTGTAAAATTGCATATTTAGATTTACAAAACAAATTGAATATTTGCAAAATTACTAAGGTTGGAGAAATAAGGATTCTACATCAAATTAGGGTTACAAAAAAATTGCAAATATTATTTTCTAGAGTTGGGAGATATAAGAAATTCTACATAGAGATATTGCATTTGATAAGTTTAATCTCTAAGTTCAAAATTATTAGAGATTTGAATATTTATAAAGGATTAAAATTACATTCAAATCACACATTGAATGATAGAGTTGATATTAAAATTTCATTACCTTTAAAACATTTGACACAATTATACTTGAAAATATTCATATTTTATAGAATATATTTGAGTAATTAAAGTATGATATTCGATATGGTGGAATTCATCCATTCAAATATATGCACATTTTTAATTAAAAAAAATCAATAGGAATCCATGTACAAGAAGGAGAAAGTATATATTTTTAATAAGGTAAGAACATCTTCTACCTTTGCCATCAACTCCAAGCAATAAAATTAGAACAATTAATTAGAATGTAACATCAAGTCCAACCATGCTTTAAAAATAGTCATATGAAGAACAATCAACTAAATATACTTCCATAAAAAATTAAAAATCATGTTTGAATGTAATGTAGAACCATCATAAGATTTTTTAAGAACTTATCACACAAAATCAAGTGTCCAAGCATATGTCATCCTCATTGTATTGGTCATCTAATTGGAATAACTTACCATCAAATTTGGAAGACAAGCAAAAATTTCATTATGTTAGCATGGTCGATTTATACGATTGGATTTATTGAAGCTAAATAATATAGAGTAAGGATTTTCAATCAAATCACCTCTGAATTTTATGTTCATGTTCTTGATGATAATTTTGTGGATAGAAAATTATTTAATGGCTCTTGAGAAACTTTTCTTATTAAGGTAAGTTTTACAAAAATATTGGAAGGTTGGGTCCTAAATATTTGAGAGTTGAGCTAGGCCTTGATACTAAGTTCCTAGTAGTATCCCTTGTAATAGTGGTTCATATCTTGTGTTGTGATTACATTCATATGTAGATTTATTAATGGAGTGCTTTGGAGCTCCTCCATATTGAAGTAAGATGAGGGCTTGGTGCTCTTCCTATGAAAAGTATCAATACCCAATGGATCAACTTTGTTAGAATTTACCAAGAATAGACTTACAAAGCATTACAAGATTTGAAGAAATGAAATAGAACTAATTGATTATTCCATGGATCAACTTTGTATAAATAACAAAGTTGATCATTGAGAGTCGTTGGATTAGCACAACTCATCAAATCTGATCTAGACTATCACTGAGAGTTTACCTGACTCATGAAGGAGTGGAAACTCAAAGTAAGTCTATCCTAGTAGAACTTAAGATAATAATTACTTATTCTAACACCCCCCCTTAAGTGATACTAGGGGTGTATTGTACAAAATGAGTCCCAAAAACATGGCCTGATGAGGTACTCATGTACAATGTTTTCTTTTCTGGACAGATGGTAAAAACCCCATGGAAAAACCATCAATAAAAAAAATATTAGGTAAGAGGCTTGTCTTCGAATGGCGAAGATTGTCCTCTTAATACAAAAAAGTATGAGTCCCAGCAACATGGCCTAATGAGGTACTCATTTACAATATATAGATGGTGAAAAAATCCCTTGGGGAAAAACCATCTGTCACAAGAAAATATTCAAGATAGAGGCATGTCTTTGGATGGTGAATATTGTCCTCTAAATCTAAGCAGAAGATGTTCCTATGGACTGGTTCTGAATCTAAGCAGCACTTTCACTTGGTGTCCTGGGATAGGTTTTGCAAACCAAGGGAGTTTGGAGGTATTGGGCTAAGGAGAATACAACATTTAAACATGGCCCTCCTGGCCAAACAAGCATGGCGTCTTCTGACAAATGCAAATGCGAGAATGGATTACTATAATCAGAAGAAAGTATTTGCAAGAAACTAAATTTTTAAGTTATTCCTTTCCTCCCAAGGGATCAATTTTTTGGAAATCAATCCTTCAAACTAAAAATTTGCTAAGCAAAGGGCTACGTTGGAAACTGGGAAATGGAAGAAACATTGATTTCTGGGACCACAAATGGTTAAAGGACTATCCCCTCTCTCGCAGACCCCATCCTTTCAACCCTTAGAGCTTGGACAATTGAAGTTTTTGGTACCAAAGTTGCAGATTTTATTACTTTGTCAAACAATAGAAGGGTTTGGAAGCCAATAATGAACAATGATCTACCAGGGGCATCAATAATACTGGAGAATGAATTAAGACAGTCTTTACTCCCTTCTGGCATTCTTGAGGACCAGCTTATCTGGGAAGCTTCAGACAATGGGGAATTTTCTGTCAAGACTGCTTATCTGATGCTTATTGATAATGATGAACCTACTTTCCCTCACTTGGAAGTTTGGCCCAAAAACATTGTTCCGAAGGTTGGGTTTTTTGCATGGTCGGCCATCCAAAATAAGATCCTCACCATGGATAACTTAATAAAAAGAGGTGTGATTGTTGTTAATAGGTGTTATCTTTGTATGTCTGAGTGGAAGTCTATTGATCATTTGTTTTTGTATTGTAATTTTTTTGTCTCAATCTTGTTAGGTCTGTTACAAGTGTTTCATATTTATTGGGTCCATCCTCAGTCCATTTTTTACTTATTTGTCCAGTGGCCTTCTCCCTTTTTGAATAGGCATCTTAGGTATATGTGGAAGATCTACCTTCATCACTACTTGTGGCAGATATGGTTGGAAAGGAATCGTCGGGCCTTCTTGGATAAGGTTTCTCAGTCATCCTCTGTCCTATCAAAAATTTTAGTATATGCTAATGAGAATGCTTGTTTAGTGCCTGCAGAATCTAGACCTCCAAATCCTTTTGAAGCTTCATTAGGCCAGCCATTAAACTTACCTCTCACTGATGGCCTCAATCATCCTCAAGTCTGTCCTAGAACCATGATCACATGGACCCCACCCCCCCTAGGGTGGATTAAGTTAAATTTTTATGGGGCATCTAGGGGCAACCCAAGTGAAGCTGGGGTTGGTGGCTTACTTAGAGACCACAAGGGTGAGGTGCTTGTAGCTTTTGCTGAACATCTTGGAGCTCAAACTAATAATGTGGCTGAAGCGAGGCGCTTTGGAGGAGCCTCAAGGTGGCAGAGAATTATCCAGGGAAACCGTTGGTGGAAGGTGATTCTCTTATTATTATAAATCTTCTAAAGAACGCTAAGAGAGCTCCTTGGAGATTTGATGACTACATCCACGAAGCAAGGGCTCTAATTCATGATCGACTCGAGGCCATAATTTTGCATACCTTCCGGAAGCAAACATGGCAGTGATAGGTCGGCAAATGAAGGCATTGTAATAGCAAATTTGATCACGTGGACTGAAAATATTCCTCATGCAGTCTCAATGGTGATAGATAATGAAAAATTTTAGATTGGAAGGCTCAAAGTGGATTTTGTCTTTGTTAGTTCTATTTTGCGTCTTTCTTTTCACGATGGCCATAATATTAGGCTTCCATAGTTTAGTTTGGTCGTATTTTGTTGGAAGAGTAGGTCTTGGCCCTTTTTGTTGTCAGTTTAAACTTTTAGGGCTTGGCCTTTGTCCAGTTGGTCAGTGGACCCTATTTTTTAAAATGGTTTTGGGTCAACCAGTTAAAACCCGGTGTTAATTATAAATATTCTCTTACTTACCAAAAAAAAATATTGTCCTCTAAATAAAAAGGATGAGTCCTGACAACATGGCCTGATGAGGTACTCATTTACAATATATAGATGGTGAAAAAACCCCTTGGGAAAAACCATATGTTACAAGAAAATAATCAAGATAGAGGCATGTATTTGAATGGCGAAGATTATCCTCATACAAATAATGAGTCTTGACAATTTTGCCTGATTAGGTACTCATGAACAATATATATGTTGTTGGAGTGATGATAAAAAAAACCACAAGGGAAAAAACCATCCTCCAAAGAATACAATAATAATAGAAGAGGTGGAAGACATTTTTTTTAATGCAGCTAAATTACTCCAAGTTTTCCTTGCAACTGTATGTAACGCGGAGAAGAAAATGCCTTGGTGAAGATATCTGCAACTTGATTTTTAGTTGGAATATATTCCAACAATATGTCCCCATTCTGAATATTTTGTCGAATGTGTTAGCGTAACTATGATATTCCATTATTGGTTATGTTGTTATATTGTTGTAACCAAGCCTATTTGGTGCCTAGGTGGTTCCGTAACCTACGGGCTAATCTAAGGCTTGCTATGTATTATTTATTCAATTCAATTCAAAGGATTGTTGATCGATTTCACAATATGGTATCAGAGCCAAGTTATTGAGGCTCGTTTTCTTCGGACCTGGACATGCATCACGATGCGATGGATCTGACCGACTACGGATGGACCTAGACACACATCACGATGCAATAGACCTGACCAACTATGAATGCAACTAACAGGCATACAAGGCCCAAAGGGCGAACAAGTCCCAAAGGCTAACTCAGACAACTGACGGGTGGACAAGGGCTGAAGGGCAGACAAGGCCCAAAGTCCGACTCAGACAAAAAAAACTCTGCTAGTGTGGATGTCGGTGGAGCCCCTCATGTGAGAGGCCCCTTTGTCATCTTGGGTAAAGTCTCCCCGAGAGGAGACAAGAGCTTATAGTAGCTCTTTTATTTTTAAATCCATCCACGCTACCCAACCCCACGCATGTGGGATATTTAAAATTGATTTTTTTTTTTAAACCTCGTCAACGGCGTCAACCAGCGATCTCGATGTTTTTTGCCACAGGTGCAGGGCACGTCATGAGGGCAGATTTGATGGCAGCCGGACTCCAGTCGGGGTGAGTGTTTTTGAGGAGTGCAGCAATTCTACCCATCGTAGCTCACCATCAGTCTACATGTTTTACAGGCAGCCATTACCATTGCCATGACAAACATCGCAGTGAATCCCTACAAATAATGAAGATTGCATGTTGAAGATATTTATACCAGAGGAGGAAAGTACTAGATTGCATGTCTGAAGCATATGTTGCTAGCACCGAAGAAAATCGCATCCGAAGGATCGATTTCACAATATTTTTAGTTATTTGTAGATGATTACTCATGAAAAATGTGGGTGTTCTTTCTTACTCTGAAATCTGAGGCATTTGGTTTCTTTCAAAAATTCAAGAAATCTGTTGAGGAGTCAGGGGCTTCTATAAAGACTCTCTGCTTAGATCGAGGGGGAGAGTTTACCTCTAAAGAATTTTTTGCATTCTTGGCTGCACATGGGATCATGAGACAGTTAACTACTACTTATACTCCTCAGCAAAATGGAGTTGTTGAAAGGAGGAATCGTTCCATCATGGAAATGGTTAGTTGCATGCTCACAGGAGCTAGTCTTGGGCAACTATATTGGGCAGAAGTTGTCACCACAACAGTATATCTATTGAATAGGTGACCCACAAAGGCCCTACAAGGAATGACTCCACAGGAAGCATGGAGTGGTAGAAAACCCTCCATTTCTTATCTATGCATTTTTGGATGTAAAGCTTTCATGCACATACCAAAAGAGAAAAGGAAGAAGCTAGATGAGAAGACATTGAAGTGTATTCTTCTTGGCTATGATGAGCACTCTAAGGGTTATCATTTGATTGATCCCTTGACCAAAAAGATACACATTAGTAGAGATGTAGTTTTTGATGAGGCTTTCACATCAAGAAACACATCAGATGTATACCTAGACCTTGTGGAAACTAAGGTTGAGAAGTCTCCTTCATCAAAGGTTGGAGGTCCTTCTTCATCTTCTTCAACACCTCAGAAGAAGAATCCAAAGTGGTATAAAAATACAATCAAAGATTCTAAGCTATCCACTCCACCAGATTTGACATTGTATAGACCTCGTACTCATAGCATGGCTCGACAGGAGAAAGTTGCAATAGAGAATACTAGGGTTGATGATCTATGTCAATCTTTTGAGGAACTTTCTGTAGATCCGGAGAGAGATACAGAAGATATGGATATTGATTATTACAGGGTGTTTATGTCCTCAATAGGTGATCTTGAACCTACATCAGTGCAAGATGCTCTTGGTGAGCCTCAGTGGAAGGTCGCTATGGATGCAGAGTATAAGTCTTTGATGAAAAACAAAACGTGGAAGCTTGTCGATCTGCCATACGAAAAGAAGCCCATAGGCTACAAATGGGTGTATAAATTTAAGTATAAGGCATATGGGACAATAGATAAGCATAAATCCCGACTTGTTACAAAGGGCTATGCTCAAAGAGAAGGTATTAACTACGAGGAAACTTTTGTACCTACTACTCGGATGACAACCATTCGAGTTCTTTGTGCTATGGCAGCATGGTATGGGTGGAAATTACACCAAATGGATGTCAAGAGTGCTTTTCTAAATGGTGATCTCCAAGAAGAAGTCTACATGACTCAACCTAAAGGATTTGAAGTGGAAGGCCAACAGCAGAAAGTTTACAAATTGGTCAAATCCTTATATGGTTTGAAATAGGCCCCTCGAGCTTGGTACATAAAAATGGATAATCATCTACTACAGCATGGATTTAAGAGATGTCCGTCAGATGTAAACCTCTATTTCAAGAAGTAAGGCTCTAAAATAGTGTTGCTTGTACTCTATTTTGATGATCTACTCATAACAGGGAGTTCAGAAACAATGATCTCTACTATCAAATAGGATTTGAGCAAATCTTTTGAAATGACAGATCTCGAATTTCTCCATTACTGTCTTGGTCTGGAAGTGAACTAGAAGGAGCACTACATCAAAGTGTCCTAGAAAAAATATACCAAGACACTACTAGAAAAATATCGCATGACTGACTGTAAGCCGATGGCAACACCAATGGAAATAGGTCTTTAGTTATCATGATATGACAAATCACCTCAGGTAGATGCTACTCTCTATCGTCAGTTGATTGGGAGTCTCATATATCTTACCAACACTAGGCCATATATCATATTTGTTGTCAACTATCTTTTGAGGTTCATGCAGGAACCTAAGACTACACACTAAAAAGCAGCAAAGCGAGTTCTTCACTATGTCTATGGCACAATGGAATATGGCCTAGAATACAAGAGGAACAATAAATTCTTTTTACAGGGATACATGGACTTCGACTATGCCAGATCATATTATGATTGTAATCAACTTCAGGATATTTATTTTATCTTGGATCTGGTCCTATCTCTTGGCACAACAAGAAGCAATAGGTGGTTGCTATTTTATCAACAGAGGCAGAATATCGTGTTGCACGTGAAGCTATGTGCAAAGTGAAATGGTTGCGTCGCATCCTGACAAGTATGGGTCTTCCATAAAAATCTCCAATACACTTGTTTTGCGACAACATGGGTGTTTTGAATCTTGTCAAGAATCCAATACATCATGAAAGAACCAAGCACATTGACACACAATGTCACTTCATTCGAGACGAAGTTCCAAGGCACCGAATTCAGCTTTAGTACATTCTCACAAATGCTCAAGTTGCAAACATTTTCACTAACGCACTTGCATGTGTCAAATTTGAATTGTTTCACAGCTCTCTTTGTATTGCAAAATGATGTAATCAGGGGGGATGTTAGTATAGCTAGTAGTTATCCTATTACCCAAATAATGTAATAAGGGGGGATGTTAGCGTAACTATGATATTCCATTATTGGCTATGTTGTTATATTGTTGTAACCAAGCCTATTTGGTGCCTAGGTGGTTTCGTAACCTACGGGCTAATCTAAGGCTTGCTATGTATTATTTATTCAATTCAATTCAAAGGATTGTTGATCGATTTCACAATATAATGAAGTATATATGTATCTCAATCTGCTTGGTGCACTGATGCTCAACTGGGTTGCAAGAAATATGAATTATGCTCTGATTGTCACACCAAAGAGTAATAGGTTTGTCATTGTAAAACCTAAATTATTTTAGAATCTAACAAATCCAAAGAGCTTCCTGACTTGCTAAAACTGTTGCTCTGTATTCTTCCTCTGTAGATGATAAATCCACTACTTTCTTTTTGCATAACTAAGCAATTGGTGAAGAACCAAGACAAAATACATAGCTAGAAGTTGAACATCTATCTTCTACTAAACCTGTCCAATATAAATCCATGTAGCCAATGATATCCATGGATTTTCCCTCACATAAGAGCCCAAAGTTAGAAGTTTCTTGCAAGTAGTGGAGGCTCCTTTTTGCTACTTGCTAGTGACTGAAATGAGGTTGATGTGAGAATCTAGATATTAATCCAATAGCATATGATATATCCATACGAGTATGAATAAGGTATAACAGACTCCCTACAAGTTGACAGTATAGATTTGCATCATAAAGAAGGGATGTGGAAGAAGTACTAAGATTGACTCTAGACTGAAAAGGTGTAGGATATGGTTTACAATCTATCATTTTAAATATTTGAATAATATCTAGAGTGTATTTTTATTGACATAATGAAATTCCTGCATTTGCTTGATTTATTTGGATCCCAAGGAAGTAATGTGCTAGACCCATATCAGCCATATCATTTTTTTTAGAGAGGGAGTCTTTTATAGTTTGAATGTGAGCGAAGTCACTACTAGTGAGTATCAGATCATCAACATATAGAACAAGTACGGTGATTTTTCTTTCATCTCTCCAAATGTAGATTGTGTTATCATACTCACAATGAGAAAAACCTGAGGAAAGAAGGAAGGAGTCCATTTTTTGATACTAAGCTCTAGGAGCTTGTTTGAGGCCATAAAGAGACTTCTTTAGCCTACAAAAAAGAGAGGAGTCTTGATTGAAACCAGCAGGTCGTTCCATGTATATTTATTCCTTTAAATCCCCATGTAAGAAAGAAATTTTTACATCCATTTGAAAGACAAGCCACTTTTGGGAAGCAGCCAAAGCAAGAAACAGTCTTATAGAATCCATTTTTGCAACTGGAGAAAAGGTTTCAGCATAATCAATTTCTTCAATTTGATAGAAACCTTTGGCCACTAGGCAAGCTTTATGTTTGTGAATTTCTCCATTAGGACCATATTTTTTTTTGTAAATCGATTTACAACGAACTAATTTCCTTCATTTAGGAAGGGGAACTAAATCCCAAGTATTATTTTTTATTAAGAAAGATAATTTGTCTTCAATGGCATCATCCCATTCTTTAATACCAATTGCTTCTTTGAAGGATTGACGATTAGAGGAAATAGACTGATAGACAAGACCAATGCCTATGGGGTTGGTATATCTGGATGAAGGAAGATTTTGGATATAATGAGTAGCTTCTTTAACAATGGTGGAGGCCATTTTGGCATAGTGGAAGGAGTAGAAGGAGTCAAAAGACTTTGAGTTGGAGTTACAGGTTCCTCATCTTGATTACCAATCTCTAAGTTAATCTCTAGATATGGTTCTTCATAATATTGAGGTTCTACTATAGGAGAAGGCTCAATAGAGGAAGAGGAGGGTTGAGGATATTTTTGAGGGAATGTTTCATCAAATTGGATATTCCTATGAAAAAAAACCTCATGAGTTGATGGATCAAGGAGCATGTACGCTTTCATTTCCTCACAATAACCAACAAAGATGAGTTTTTTGTTTTTCTTATCTAGATCCTTCATTTTCTCTTTGGAATGTGTGCCCAAGCAGTACACCTAAATATCTTGAAGAAGAAAACATCTGGTTTTGAGCTAGTCCATGCTTCTTCAGGAGTTAAATGGTCAAGAGCTTTATGAGGTGTGTGGTTTTGAATATAATTGGTACAATTAATAGCTTCTACCCAAAAACCTTTTGGAAGATCTCTTGAATGGAGCATACAATTTGTCATTTCATTCAATGTTCAGTTTTTCCTCTTTGCAATGTCGTTTTGTTGTGGATTATGGGAGATAGAATGTTGATGAATGATGCCATGACTTGATAGAAATATGGAGAACTCATTACTACATTATTCCCCCCATTATCTGTGCAAATTTGATTGATGTTGTAGGAGGCCTGATTCTCTACTAAGCTTTGAATACTTTGAAGTGGGATAGAACATCACTTTTATATTTTAGGAAGTAGACCCAAGTTATTCTAGAAAAGTCATCAATAAAGGTTAGATCACATTTTGCTCCTTTGAAAGAAGGTCTAGAAAGGACATCAAGTCACTATGGATTAAATCTAGAGGGGATGAGGCTTTTAGAGAACTACTTGGGTGGAAAGTATCTTGATGTTGCTTTCCAAGAGCACATCCAGGACAAACTCCGATGCAGGAGCCTATCTTTAAAGGGTTTTTTTAAAAGAAGTTTTAAAGTAGTTTTTTTATTACTCAAAATGGAATTATTTGACGCAAAATATAATTTTCCGAAAATGATAATTACTAAAAAAGGTATATTTTTTAAAAAACATATTTTGCCGAAAATAGTAATTACTTAAAAAGGCATTTTTGGTTGGAAAAATCAATTTGCCAAAAATAGTAATTTTTTTATTTTTAGGGTTTTAAGCTTTAGGGTTTTCTTTTAGGGTTTCTTTTAGGGCTTCAAGTTTTAGGGTTTTCTTTTAGGGTTTCTTTGGAGATATATATTCCCTTGGTATTGCATTGTAAAAGGAAAAATTGAATCTAGAAATGAGAAAATAAGATATTTATTGGTTTATTTCTATGTATTATAGTTTTTATGTGAATGGAGGTTTTTTATGATTATTTCCATTTATTGTAGTTTTTATGTTGGAGGATTTTACATATTATTTTTATTTATCGTTGTTTTTATATAATGAGAGGTATTATATTTTGACCTCTTGCAGTTGGATTACATCATTTTGGTATTAGAGCAAGTTAGATCTTGCTGGGGAGAAAAGAGAAGAAAAGAAAAGATAAAATGAGAAGAAAGAAAAGGGGCTCTAAAAAAAAAATTAGCACTCTGTGTAGTGCTTGCAGAAGGTTTGTAAAACCTTGGAGACATAATTTGGCACTTTGTGTAAGTTCTTGTAGGAGGTTTTTTATGTAAAAGCCTCAAATAAAGAGATTGGCACTTTGTGTAATGCTTGTAGAAGGTTTGTAAAACCTTGGAGAAACAAATTGGCACTCTATGTAAGTGCTTGCAGGAGGTTTTTTTATGTGTAAAACCTTAGAGGGAGGAATTGACACTTTATGTAGTGCTTGCATAAGGTTTGTAAAACCTTAGAGAAATAAATTGGCACTCTGTGTAGTGTTTGCAGGAGGTTATTTTTTCATTAAAAATCTCAGAGGGAAGAATTGGCACCTTGTGTAGTGCTTGCAGGAGGTTTGCTATTTTAAAACCTCAAAGGAATAAATTGGCACTATGTGTAGTGTTTGAAGGAGGTTTGAGATATAAAACCTCATAAAGAGATTGGTACTTTGAGGAGTACTTGCATATGTGTGGCACTCTATGGAGAGCGATTATGAGTTTGATCGGAGGAACTCGTAGGAGTAGAGTTCTTTTCAACCAAAGGAGAATGATGCAGGAGCCTATCTTTAGAGGGTTTTTTTAAAAGAAGTTTTAAAGTAGTTTTTTTATTACTCAAAATGGAATTATTTGACGCAAAATATAATTTGCCGAAAATTATAATTACTAAAAAAGGTAAATTTTTATGAAAACATATTTTGCCTAAAATAGTAATAACTTAAAAAGGCATTTTTGGTTGAAAAAATCAATTTTCCGAAAATAGTAATTTTTTTATTTTTAAGGTTTTAAGCTTTAGGGTTTTCTTTTAGGGTTTCTTTTGGAGCTTCAAGTTTTAGGTTTTTCTTTTAGAGTTTCTTTGGAGATATATGTTCCCTTGGTATTGCATTGTAAAAGGAAAAAGTGAATCCAGGAATGAGAAAATAAGATATATATTGGTTTATTTCTATGTATTATAGTTTTTATGTGAATGGAGGTTTTTTATGATTATTTCCATTTATTACAATTTTTATGTTGGAGGATTTTACATATTATTTTCATTTATCATTGTTTTTATGTAATGAGAGGTATTATATTTTGACCTCTTGCAGCTGGATTACATCAAACTCCATCAATAGAAGAGACTTAAGGAAAACCTGTTACTATTTCATGGGTGTTCAATTTCTTTAGGTAGTTGTAGCTGAGATGACCAAACCTTTCATGCCAAATTTTGCTTTCAAGATCTCCATGAGCCACAAAGCATGAGGTCCCTAAAAAGGTGAGTGTTGTGATCAATATCTCCTTTGGCTATGAGAGAATGGGGATCTTGAAAGTCTCTTATCTCAACTCATGTTGGAGAGAAGAGAATTGTTTTCCCCTTTCCAGAAGTACAAATCTAATAGATGGAGAGGAGATTTATGGCAATATTTGGAACATAGAGAACATTATTGATAGAACCACCATCAATGGTTATGTCACCCTTTCCTTTTACTGGGATAAAGGAAGAGTCACCCACTTCTATGCTACATGTAGAACTTGAAGAGATAGAAGAGAATGACTTATATGAAGCAGTCATGTGATGAGTTGCTCCAAAATATAGGACCCAATAATTAGAAGAAGAATTTGAGGTTTTTCCTTGAACATTTAAGGCTTTTCCTATTTGCTTTTTACTTCATATATTTTGATCCTTCATAGTTGCCTCTAGTTGTAATATTTTCCAGCATTTTTTTGCATAATGACCATTCTTTTTGTAGTGAGTACAAGTTATGGGACTTCTTTCTTTCTTTTTTAATTTTTCTTTTGTGGAGGTGGATGCTAATAAGGCTTTAGAGGAAGAGGAAGAGATCTCATACTTTGCAAGTTTTTTTTCTTCTCTAGTTAGTCTCTCATAGAATTCTTCTAAGGAGGGAATTTAGAAACTTGCACCAAGAGCATCTTTTGTAGATAGAAAGGTGGTTGCAAATATCTAAAATACACCATTTAATTTAGAGAGAATTAGATATATGATTTCTTCATATTTTTTATCCTTGCCAATACCTTTAAATTGAGTAAGAACTTCTTTGAATTTTATGAGAAATTCAACAATATTATTGAAGTCGTCAAGAGATAAAGTTGTTAATTCTGTCTCAAGCTGCATTGACCTCATTTGATCTACTTTTCCAAATAATTTCTTTATTTTCTCCCAACTTTCATAAGGAGTTTTACAATCCGTAATGTGAAACCATAATCTTTCATTTACATTAGTGCTTATAATACCCATTGTTTCATACAACTTCCATTTATGAACAAATTTCTCATATTCTTTATCAAACTCAGGTTGCTCTTCTTCTAATAGGTGAGTAAGACCTTTTTGAGAAATTAGATTTAAAATTTTGGATTTCCATGTATGGTAGTTATGAGGAGTGAGAAGATCAATTGTATTCATTGAATTCATTTTACCAAATAAAATTGAAGTGAACCCAAATTTCCCCCCTTTAACTTTAATTTGGAGAGTGCAATGTTTACTACGGAATGAAATCCTTTAATAAACACCAAATATCTCAAAATACCCACCCTAACGAGAGGGAAACTATAAGTATATATGAGAATATTTGATATTAATTTTAGGTTAATGAGAGCAAAATCCAGGCCTATATATCTTGTCTCTCAAATACCCGCCCTAACAAGAGGGAAACTATAAGTATTGAGTAGATGTGATACTTGGAACATAGGCTAATCAGCCAGACTCCTATATTGGTTATCCAATAACCTACCCTTACGTGAGGGAAACTATAAGTTATTTAGAATGTCCAATATAGGTGTATAGGTGATTAATATATTACTAATTAGAATATTTGTATTTAGAAAGGAAAAAAAGGAGAATATAACAGATAACAAGGGTTGTTTTAAAGAGATATCCTCACTTTCATTAAGATTATTTTAAGAATAGATTTAATTAGTATAATAAAAAAAATATTATTTTTTTGATAAAAAGTGGGTGTTTAAAAAGTAATGAATATCATCTTAAAAGAGTAGACATGCAAAATGAAAAATATTAAATATTCCCTTGTAAAGAATTAAAAAACTTAATGATTAGAAGGATTTAACTTAGAGAAAAGAAATTTCCTTTATATAAAAAATTACTTTATGTTATAATTTAGAGTAATGAAAGAAAGGAAGTATTTAAACAAGGGAAAGATAAAAATAAAAATAAAAGGAAGGAAAAATATGAGACAAAGATAACACCCCCCCCCCTTAATGCTTAGACAGGTGCAAAAATTAGCACCTATACAAAAAACCCCCAAATAATTTAATTTGTATTTATGAGATTACAATGCTTTTCCTTTTCTTGGGCCTTGAAAGGGCTCTAAAGAAAGGATATATGCAATTAAAACAAAAGGTACAATATAAAGCAACTTAGGAGACCTTATAAAAAAATTAATTTTTAATAAAAATTAAAAGATTATATGAGCTATGTGTTTTGAAATCAGAATAGCGAATGAGATGATTCCCATAGATATCACCATAGGCCTCTCTCGCAATAGACAGAGGACGTCAGTGGAGGTCCCCTCGAGCTACATCGATGTTGGAAGTGAGGAAGAAATTCAAAATGCGACTGAAAGCTTGGACAATCTGCACTTAGATGAGATGCTAATTCAAAAATATCCCTATCAAAAAATATGTTTATCCTAATGGGTTTGTCACACGATGCTAGAATGGTTGGCTTCAAATCACTGTTGGAAGTTAGATAAAAGGGAGACAATATAAAAATAAATAAATAAAACTATACTTCCTTGTTGTGATACAAAGGGAAGGCTTTGAAGATAGCAGAGAGGGTGTGATCCCTGAAGAAGACACACATAGAATATTCCAAAGAGACTTTGCCTAAAGGAGAGAAGGCTTTTCCCAAAAGACAACGAAATAGTGCTACGCGATGGCACCACACACAAGGTTATCTCCGAACAGAGTTACCTTCCTTAAACATCAAAAAAATAACTCACAGTCCTCAGATAAAATACAAAACTTGTTAGGCAGCATAAATTCAACCAAAACTATATCGCAGAGATTTTAATTTACAAGTAGAGATTAAATGAATTTAAAGTGAGTTCGTAGTTCCTCCGGGAGCGTCTAATGACAAAATTAAAGGAGAAACTTCATATATGAATAGGGAAATCAAATAAAATAGTTGAACTTTAGGAAATATGGAAAGACTCATTTAGAAGATGTTACCCCACCGCGCGCCAGTCAAACGTTGGCAAAGTGCCACGTGTCGAATAAAAAATAGATAGAGTTGGTCTTTTCTTTAATAGACAAAAATTCTAATGTATTCAATGACAAAAGAGGTGGCTTTCATTTAGAACAACATTTCATGCAAACAATTAAGAACCCTATATTTAAAATAATTTTATTTTTATTTCCCACCTTATAGAGAATGCTATTTTTACTATATCCACCTTGGACAAAATGCAAAGCTACGTTCATCTATGGATGATACACAACGTGGTTATTGAGCCAAATGAAGTTGCGTTCGTCCAAATTGATAGAGTATTTTCGAATGCAAAAATAGGCAAAATAGGTGGATAATAAAAAATAAAAAAATAGGAGAAAAAAATTAGGAGAATATTTGCATAATATGGTGATAAAAAGCTAGTTAAACTATGAATATATTACCATAAAAAAATATCTGAAGAAAAAATTTGCAGATTTAAATAAGCAATCTACAAAATATGTAAAAGCTATCTTTTCCCTTTTTTAAAAAATAAAATATAAGAGATTAATATCCAAATCGTGAAACTTCCTTCAAGAGAGAATGTCTGGCATATTCTATCCTGCTCTGGTACCATGCTAGAATTTTCCAAGAATAGACTTACAAAGCATTACAAGATTTGAAGAAACAAAATAGAACTGATTGATTATTCCATGGATCAACTTTGTATAAACAACAAAGTTGATCATTAAGATCCGTTGGATTACAACAACTCATCAAATCTGATCTAGACTATAACTGAGAGTTTACCTGGCTCATGAATGAGTGGAAACTCAAAGTCTATCCTAGTAGAACTTAAGAGAATAATTACTTATTCTAACACCTTTAACATTTTTCTCTAATACTGCTAATGGAAAATAGTTATTAGATTCTCTTCATTGATTATAGGTTGTTTAATAAAGTATTCCAATATGGCATAATAACTTGTAATGGTATAATAACTACCTACAACAAATCATAACTAATAGTTAACATATGAACCCTACATTGAGTGGTTACAATCATTCAACTTATAATGATACTAACAAACTATGATGATAATAATCTCTTAATAATTTTTTAGGGTACCATAAAGAAAAAAGTGTTTGTGAGGTTATTCTTTGCATTTCAAATTGTTTAGGGAAACATAAATCTTTACTAGATAACTACAATTATGAGCAATATGGAAAAATATAATATATTTATTAACATGAAAGAGTTGGTAGGAATGGAAAAGGGAGAGGAAGGACATAAAAGCATTAAGAAAGAGGAAAAGAAACTCAAAGGGATATTGATTTGGGAAGCCAAATAAAAATATCACAAGTGTTAACAAGAACTAGAGTTAAGCCCCCTAATAAAAATAAAAAGTGATGATGAAAATGATATTATGGAATATTACGAGTATGAATAAGATCCTTAAAAAAATATTATTAAGGAATTAATAGGTTTTTATAGTCCTAAGTTTATTTTAATATAAGAAACAAAATTAATAGTTAGGAATGTAAGGATGCTTTTAAAAGGATTTGCAAGATGGGCGATTGTCTAGTAGTTTCTTCTATAGAAGCTTCATGTAGTATTACAACAATATGGGACAAATGCAAATGGGATGGATAATAATTAGACGCAAAAAGTAATTGGGTTGCTGGACTATTTTTTTGAAATAGAAAACATCAAAATTGGGATTATAAATATATATTATCTAACTATACTTACTCCTTGTGAAATATTTTGGAACGACCATAGCGTAATTTTTCAAACACAATGATAATTCATAGTTGTGATCTATGGAATCTTGGGAAAGACTTCAAAAAAGTCCTATCTCCTTTGGAAAAGAATGATGGTACTCCAAGATGGTCTAAGACAATGCAAGGTTTTGCTTCATTTGTCAACTAAAACTACCTTTGGGATGTTAGTTCTTCAAGTTTTCAATGTACATGGTATAATATGTATAGTGAGAAAAATCATAGCAAAATACTGGATAGATTATTGTTACCCAACACATGGTTGCAAATAGAGTATACAATCTCTTTAGATATTTTATTTCAAGTAGGATCAAATCATATACCCATTATTTTTTACTTGTGAATAATCTTATAATGGTCATCCAAATCTATTTTGCTTCTAGTCTATGTACCTCCAAGACCCAAATTTCTTCTATATAGTAATGTTATGGTGGAATGAAGTAAACGTTGAAGGATCATATATGTATAGCTTTATTTAAAATATTAAATATTTAAAGGATAATATGAGGATTTGGAATACCAAATATCTAGTAATATTTTTAAAGAAAAGAAAGAAACTAAAACCAAGCTCAAAAATTTACAAGAGTTAGTAGAATTTAATGGAATTGGTTGGGATTCTTGTGAGAAAGGAAAAAAATATTTTCTTATTATCATAATGTATTGAAAATGGAGTCATATTGATTCTAAAAATCTAGGAATAAATGACTCAAGGAGATATAAATACAAAAAAAAAATCATTCTATAGCAAAAATATTTTTTTTTTTATCACATCAAAAATATTTTACCTCAAAATAGAAGAATTACTAAGGAAGAAGAAGATATAAGGAAACAAGCAATTAGTGATTTCAAAATTATTTTGTCAAAGACTACGCAATATAAGATTTTATAAAATATTCCATCAATTATCACATAAATACAAGAATAAAATCTTTATGAAGAAGATATCTATGGAGGAGCTACATGAAATACTTTTCTCCATCTATTCTAACAATGCACCTAACCTTTGATGGATTTCATACAATTTTCTTTCAAACATATTGGGATTTATTAAAGAGTGGTATGTTGGTTGTGGTTGAAGAGGCCTAGAAAAGGAAGGCTGCAATAAGTGAGAACAATATCACTTTTATAACATTAGTTCCTAAGAAATACAAGACAAAATATTTTCATAATTTTTATCCAATAATCCTTTGTAATATTATTTCTAAGATCATTTCAAAAACTATGGCAAATAGGTTGAAAGGTATTCTAGATTGTGTTCTCAGAGGAACAAGGTGGTTTTGTTCATGGTAAACAATTTCTTGATAATGTAATCATTGCACAAGATACTATAAATTATATTAATTCCATGAAAAACTAGGTATGCTTATGAAACTAGAACTAGATATGAACAAAGCATATAATAGGATTTATTGGAGATTTTTGCATGATATACAATTGGTGTGAATGGATTCAATGTTGTTATATCATTGCAAAATATTCTATTTTTATTAATGATTCTACTATTAATTACTCTTGAGGGCTCTTCCCAGGTGATTCACTATCTCCTTATCAATGTATTATTCTTGTGGAGGCAATAGGGAGAGCTTTCTCAAAGGAAAAATGTGAGAAAATCAAAGTTATTTAGGTTACAAAAAATGAACCCTTCAAATCTCATCTCCAATTTGTTGATGATATTTTTCTTTGGGGTCTATACCTTAGTCAATGAGGCCATTGAGTTTAAATCAATATTATCATGCTATGAGAGGGTTGTTGGATAGTTCATTAACAATACAAAATCTAGGATTTTTTTCCTTAACATTGCCCTTACTTTGCAATGAATATTACGGTTAATTTAAGGTCTAAAATTGAAAATATTTCATCGATGTACTTGGGTATTCCTTTGTATTATAAAGAAATAAAAAGGAGCTTTGACTCTCTTTTTTGGATAGAATGAAAGATTTTTTGTAGGTTGGAAAGGTACGTTCTTAACCATGGTAGGAAGATTACAATTCATGAAGACTAAATTGCAATCCATCCCTATTTATATGATGTCTCTTTCAATATTTCTAGTAGGAATAAAATCAAAAATTGATCAAATTCAAAGATATTTTCTTTGAAAATGATATGAGAAAAAATTTAGGTTTCCTCTTTGTAATTGGAATAAGGTTTGCAAAGAAAAGAATATTGGAGAAGGCTTGCAAAATTTTAGACTTATAAGTTTGGGCTTAGGGGGAAAACTTAGGTGGAGATTATTCATAAATCAAGGAAAGAATTGAAAAAATGTTACTACAATTTTTTTACTCGAAAGATCACCAACATGAAACTTCACATCAAATAGGTTGTAATTGATCAAAAATGTTATCGTACCTAAGAATAGGTATATGAGGATATGATATTATATTGTATATGGGTATTATGGATAGTTGGAATGGGCCACACATAACCCAGGGTTGATTATATTAATATATTATATTATATTATATTATAATAATGAGTAGGATGAGGGTTTATAATATGGATATATAAAGAAGGGATATTGTCATCATAATCATCATGGAGATCATCATTATATGAAGTATTAATTATAATTGTATTTTTCGATGAAGTGGATTATGATATTTTAACCTCTCTAAGTGGTGATCTCATCTTGGGAGATCTTGTAGAGTTATTTTTTCCTTAAGAAGTATTATTGGTGTTATCCTACCCTAAGGGTATTAACTATATTTGTCTCATTATATGGATTATTACTATGGATAATTAATTGTGGAGTGATATAATATTTTTGCATATTGGGGAATGATTTACAGTAATGATAAATAAAGCTTTATGAAAAATGGTATGAAAGCAATGATTTTGGGAAAGTGGGGATTATTTTTTATGAATTGCAAAATTAGGTAAAAAAAATTCCAAAAAATATCTCATTTTTTTGGACCCATGTCTTTGTGTAAAGTTTTCTACTCTAGATGATTCTTGAACCATTGTTTTGGGGGTTTGATGGGATTTAAAATGGATGGTCATATGAAGGAATTCAAGTAGTATTGAGGGAGATATGACTTTGTGAAGTTAGCCATATAGAACAAGGGTAATGGTAAATTTTCAAATTGTGATTTTAAAAAACTAAATAAAATTTGAGATATTTGTTAGGTTAGCTATCCAAATTAAATGTTTTTTATGTTATTTTATTCAAAATTTGAATAGCTTTAAAATGAGTGGTCGTATGAAGGAATCTGAGAAATATTGAGCGAGTTAAAACCCTTTGAATTCAGTCATCCAAAGTAAGGGTAATCACCAAATTTTAGCTATTTGTCAATTGGGGAAAGCAACTCATCTATTATTTTTTGGGGTATAATTATTTATGTGGAATTTTAACTTCAAATCTATATATATATAATTTTTTTTTTTTTTTTTTTTTTTTTTTTTTGTAATACCCTAGTTTGCATTATAATTTTTGTGGATGTGATCTCATGGCACTTTAAAATTTTTTTGAAGCAAATGATATTGATGCTAGAAAATGGTGGACATATTTTAAGTCTTTATATTTTGTTGATCCTTATTGGAAATTCCACCTTAATACATTTTTAGAAAAGGAAGCTAAAATATGGTTGTTAAGTTTTATGACTAAAAATAATAATGGGTACACTTGGGGAGAATTGGAGCATGCATTCTTAAGTCATTAGGACCCATATAAAAATATAGCTAGTTTGAAGGATATACTTAAAGGTTATGCAGAAGAAATAAATATGTTTTGTAAAGAACAAAATAAATTGAAAAGGAAGTTTGAAGGAAGGAATAAAAATATAGATAACTTTATGGATCTAATCAAAGACCTCAAAAAGAAACTACATGGGACTCAAAATAAGAGAAATGAAATAAAAAATGAGTGGGAATTTTTCAAGAAATAGAATGAAGACTAGAAAAAAAGAAATAAATTAATCAAGAATGAGAAAGAGAAAAAATTGAAATAAGATGGTGAGAAGAATGAAGAAGCCATATATTTGAATTTACATAATCAAGAGAAGGATCTAAATTCATCTAAAATTTCTATTTTACATTTCATAAATGAATTCAAAAGGAAAGGGTTATTATTTCCATTAACCCTAATAGTAGATATAATTTCATTAGTAATGCTTTGGCTAAGAAGTTGCAGGTTCAAGAAACAAAAATTTAGGGTATACAACTTGAAGGTGAGAATGTTTAGATTTTTTAAGATTTGAAAATGACCATGGATAAATATGTTTTACATTTAGATTTTCATGCTATTAATATGGATGGTGTGGATATAGTTCTTGGTTATCCTTAGTTGTATTCTTTAGTTATTATTAACAATAATATGTAAAATAATTTTATGAAGGTATTGTATAGGAAAAATAAGATAACACTATAGGATATTTCTCAACTTAAGGAGAAAAGAAGCGAATATGGTAAAGGGATAAGTTAAGGAACCAAAAAAAGAATTAAAATTTTAACCTATAGTAGAAGCAATAGCAAATTTCACGGAAGAAGCACACAAGGATAAGCCAAAAGAAGGACATAAGAGAGAAAAACATGAGGTAGAATTTAAAATAGAGAAACACAATGCTGAAGAATCAAAGAAAACAAAAAATCAAGTTAAGGTTGTAGTATATTGCTACCCACACCACCTTAAGTGACATCAATCTTGGAGGCATGGCTCAGGGTATCACCATTATTATGGATCTACAAGGAGTTAGAAAGGCATCAAGTATGGCAGTGTTTGGAATAAAAAGCATAGTGATTCTAGATTTCAAAGGGGTGCAGTAGCATCGAGGAATAATATGACCAATCATTCAAAATATCATAGTAGAGTAGTAGAAACATGGAGCCAACAAAGAAGTTACTGATATTCAAGTTATAATGGTAGCTTGGCATCATCAAAGACCACCACCAATCAATATTTCACTTGGCAGTAGCATCGAGGAAAAGATTTCAAAGTCTTCATTAAGTATTTTTGGATTCAATTTTTTCCTCTCCCTTTCATATTCATGCAATATAAAAATTGATTAAAATAAGTCCAAAAAGGACAACATAGTGGTTAGGGATTTGGCCTCTCTTTAAAAGGTCCAAGGTTTGAACCACAATATACTTGGATTGGTAGGCTAGATGGTAGCGATCGAGTTTTTGTTGGTTATCTACCCTAGTTTGATGCCCTCGAGTGTCAAGGGTCTCGTTGACTTCATCTAACCTAGTAGGTTAGGGTTTATAGTGGCAACACCCAATGGTGTTAACAATTCCCCTATGTATTCAAAAATTATTTAATTAAAAGAAATAATTAAACCTTTTTTAAATATTATAATTAAGGAGGATTTAGATTTTTTGAAGGTGAAGCTAAGGCATTAATTGGGTAGACGAAGGAATTTTTTATTGCTATAGAATTTAATAGGAGATTGTTTCTCTAGGAGGGCCCAATGGGGACACCTCTAGATCCTCTTTTAGATAGAAAATATTTATTTATAAATTTTTTGAAGAAAAAAACTCCAATTGAGACTAAAGAAGCACTAAAAATGCTCTTTACAGTTGTTGGGTTAAGATCAACATCTCAAAGAGTCAATGGATGCTTTCCATAGTTGGAATCAAGACCAAATATTATCATTGAGAAGAGGATGGTAGAAGAAATAGCCTTATTTAGATCCAACATTATCTGGTCTATAAATTCATGTGTATTTGCCCTACCCTAAACTTTTTGCATTTGTGGATTCAAAAAAACTAGGAGCCTCCTAGATAGTACTCTTTACGGTTTATTAGTAATGGATATTTTATTGTTATTTTTTCCTCACTTGCCAACCAAATTTGGAATTTTGAATAGGAAAAGAGGAATCATGGTCTGATAGGATTATTTATTTAGTCCTAGAGAGTGGTATTTTATTCCCAAATTAAACCTATTGTTGTCCTAGTTTGAATCCATTTGTATGCACTTCCAAAGGAGTTCTATAATGATCAAGTATTAGAAATCATTGATAATTCCCTTAGAAGATATTTGGATGTTATTAGACACAATGAAAAGACACAAATTTGTTTGTGCTAGATTATGCATGGAAATAGATCTCATCCATTCTTTGTCAACATAGGTGGAACTCAAACTTGTAGGACTATCTTGGATTTCACAACTAAATTATGAGAAGTTTCCCCTTTGAAATATTATCCCTCTATCTTCATCATTATCAAATATAACAAGAAAAAAACCATTGTGATAAATAGATATTTGTGTGTCACCTTTTATTTTCTAATATTTAGCATCTCACATGTTGAAAGTAGATAGACTAAAAAAAAAACTCATAACATGATAAATTAGTCCTCTTCTCTCAGATATTATATGCCATCCTGAATGTCGCCTATTTTTAGCTTAACTAATCGGGTTCCATTAGCTTCTCTTAGACATCTCAACTCAATTTTTTTGGGATCAATATTAGGCATTCTTAGATGTTTATGATAAACCTTAAGATTCATGTTAGCATTATTCTAGAGCTGTCCACCATGGAGGTAATCCCTAAAATTCAGTTTTGAGGCTGAATCCCCAAAATCCTCATCCTTGAAAGGGGTTTCTATAGTGGATTATTTTGGGGGTGTTTCTTAGCATTAGGGTTGTTTGAGTTCTGAACCATTTTTCTTTTTCTAAGGAGGCTTCTCTTATTTAGTTTACAACTTGAAACTTATTTCTAGGTCTCTTTAATCCATGCCTTGGACTTCAAGAACAATGTGATTTTTGCTTTTTCCTTGGGAAAAAACTTTGAAGCAATTTTCAATCAAGTTTGTAGCATGAATATTTTCTAAAAGATATATTTTTAACCAATCATGGGTCTTCTACAACATATTCCACATTTATCTCAAGCAAAACAACAAAAAGAAAAAAACATGGTTGCTAGGACCCGCAAGCCCCAAAATATAACCTTTGTTGCTACTTGCACTTGATCCACAAATGAAACCCTCACACAATTGTCTTTGAAACCCTAGCTCACCATCTAGTTATTTTTTTTTTTTATATATTACAAATTCATAATATCTATCCATTTATATTTTGACCATTACAACACTCTTCTGAAGGATCATTATTCTTTGATGCGTGATAATATTCCCAAAGAATCTACCCAATTTTAAATGCTTATCATTATATTATACATGCATTAAAAAAATAAAATTTTGTATTTATTGGGATATTACCTTCCCATCTTAGTGGTGGTCTAAATAAGGGAATCATAGCTTGAACTTTCAACTTTGACTCCTACATCTCCAATTCCTATGAATTTGGATCAATATATATTTAGGAGATAACACACATCAATAATAAGAATTATTAGATAGACCAAAAGAATATTAATATGCAATGACCTTGAAAAGGATCGAGAATGACCCTATAGAGATAATAAACTATTGGGATTCTGGTGATATAAAGACTAGTCTACTTATTGTGTATAACTATGTTAATGTTTTAAAGTAGGTGGCTTAGATCCCCTATAGGTTCAAAAGGCTCCTCAAAAGGAATAGAGTCCATCCTATGAGGATCATTTTTTGAGTGAGAGATAAACTCCCTCAGGTGGAGGATATATATATTAACCTTGTTAACTTGGTTTTGGATCTCAAATAATACATAATAAAAACAATAATATTTTTAAGATTAAAAAAAAAGACTACCCTTTTCTTATGATAAACTATATTTGTTTCTAGTAATTCATATATAAATTATTACTTATATTCTATGAATATTTCATAAGATTATCATAAGATCTAGCATGTTTAAACAATCTCTAAAAAAACCCTCATTATAATAAAATTATTTAGGAATAAATACCCTAAAAAGGAGTTTAATCCAATTCTAAGAATCTTGAGCTTTGGAACAATATTCAAAAGGTGGTTAAAAACTTATGACAACTACAAATAAACTAATAATTGAGCATTCCTATATGTATTCCTATATATATATATCCATAATTCCGTGTTGAATGTGAAGGACCTCAAATTGTAGATATTATAAATAACGGGTATGTTTAGGATCCACAAAAAAAATTATAGCTAAGAAAATCAAAGCAACCAAACTCTATAAGGAAAATGGGTTCTTCATCCAATATTTAACCCCTCATCAATATCTAATGATATGTATATCATACAATAAATAAGCCCTTGATAGTATCTTAAAAGAAAGTATTTACATTCCATTTTAGGTTCTTCACCACTCATTAGTGAGGATTGCATCTAACTTGTGCAAGAAAATTTTATTTATGATCTCTTTCACTTATTCTAGCATAGGCTTATCATTGTATTCAATCTTAGAATTTTATTTTAGATTCATCTCTAGGATTCAATAACTAGTATTATAAGCGTGCACTTGACACCTTTACCAAAAGAGCTCTCATTGCCATTGTCCCCAACCCTCCTCAGATTTCCCATGGCCTTCCTAGTCCCTCTTAGCTCTCCCATCCTAATCCCCCTCAATCCTCTTCACCTCCTCTTGTCTATCTGCCCACTTATCCCACCCTTTCCAAGCTCATTGACAGCTTTAGCCATGACTCTCCCATTTAGGAGGTGCCCAACAATGACTTTGACCCTGATTTCTCCTTCCCTACCCTGTCAAAACCTAAATTTGAGCCCTACACTATTTCTGAGTCCAAACCCAGAGCCATGAAGCGGTCTTCATCTACGTTTCTCCAAAACCCCATTTCTTCCCATACTCGGGTATCTTCACATTTGAAAAAACTCGAGATGGAAACAATGTTCCCAACAAAGACCGGTGAGCTAGCCAAGGAAACTGTTTCCAAGGATATTAAAGTGAACGACAAAAGGGTTTAGGAGCTGGTGAAGGAGGTTGGTAATGAATTTGGCCTGTGCATTGTTGTGCTTACCCACCTTGCCAATTCGGTGACCACCATGGCTATGACAACTGAGACTATCAAATCCATGTGGACAATTTTTAATTAGGTGGCTAAAGATCTTGACATAGCTCATGCCCAACTCAGCATAATTTTTAGGGATGCATATGAGCCCTGAACCACTCTATATAGCAACTGATTTTTTGGTTCCTATTGTGGGGCCCCCCTCTGATATAGGCCTGGTTTTCTAGATTGGATCTTCCCCTCTACTTTTCTTTCATACTTTGTTTTGGTCTATGGGATACCCACTAATTTTTACTGATCCCCCTTGAGGGTTGTTTTCTAATTCGGCTATAAGGCCTGGTTCATGTTATTTCCATTTTGGCTATACTAAGGTTTTTTGGGTATCTTTCAAAATCCATCTATTAATAAAATCTTATTTTCCCGATAAAAAAAAAAAAAAACTACTCTTATGTAAATTTTATATTGTCATAATCCCTTTTTATACAACCAGTATTGATCAATATCTTATTGTTATAACAAGTATTTTTTTTGGGAACTGAATCATAGGACACTATCATAGAAATTGATCTATGAATGACAAGAATATTTTAAAGAGAACCCCCACCCATATAATATGGGACATTACATTATCCTAATTCTTTCAAATGCTCTATACCATAAATGATTATTGAATCTTGATTATAACAATGGTAACACAAATGGAGAATAATCACATCCCCTTCTAGGAAGATCTCCCTTAAGGGATTTTAATTGACATATTACACCTAAATAGAATCTTCCAATCCTTGATTCTAGATATCATCTTGGATACCCACTTGGCACAAAGGAAAAAAAATTAATAATAAATTTCAATGATTCTTATGCATTCATAGTGATAGGGAGCCAACACACTTCCTTTGCCACCTAAGGAAACCCTTTTCTCCCTAACTCTTTTATCTAAAATAAATTTTTGGTCATTTTCTAACTTGTCATAGGAACCCTTAGAGAGATCTCAACAAGGGGAGAAATAAATGTGGGGAGTATACATAGAATAATTTTGAAACTTGGCCACAAGAGAGAATCTTAGTAATCTAGTATGAGATTTTTCTTAAATTTATCAAGAAGTTTCTATCAAAACTATGTGGGAGATGCCCAAAAGGAAAAATATATCCCAGGTAATATAAATTACTCCCCAAGTTGAAACCACTTATATGCATATATGATAAACCATTAGGGCATATCAAAGGGGAATTATATATAGAAATGAGTATTTCCTTGTTATGTAATCAAATTAGAGGTCTTACCAAAGATATTTAGCATACCATCACCTTTCATATTAAATACTCATCCTTATTTATTGCGATAAAAATTCTTTAGTAAAGTGTATTAATAAATTAGTTGTGGCCACTAGAGATTATAATCCCTCAAATGAGTTTGAGAAAGACCTCATTAGTTATAAAATACCCAAATTATTTTGATTCAAGGACATAGAGGAAGAGGGCTAATGGAAAACCTTGTTTCATGGAATGAAATATGCCAATGTATATGTTAGACATTAATTATTACATTATTTTTTTCACCTTATTGAAGGTATAGAATGTGAATGTGACTTGCTAATTTCTAAAACATCAAGAGTCTCTTGAAACTAAAACAAACCACTTTGTATATATTTGTAAAGGTTGTACATTTTATCTTGATATGAATAATAGTAATACACTACATGCTTGATTCCTTCATCAGGAATCAGAGAAAATGTTCCAAGGTTCCCTTTCAAAGCTAATTTTTAATGATTATTTTCTTCATATTGTCTTCTATTCCTCCCATTCTGCATTTCCGTTTGGGAATCTTTCGTGGATTACATCTCAAAATACTTGAAATCACTCAAAATCATAACTTTTATTGAGAGTGTTTTCCAACACCACATTAATTTTTTATAAATGAAATAGAAAATTGTAGCCCTTAAAACAATAATGAGTATATTTAGTTAGTATAAAACCATCCTAGATCTAGCCCTAAACATAGCACATATTACAAAATTAGGAAATACAAAGAGGAATTACATACTCTATTAGATTAAGTGAATTTTGAAGAGACCTAAAAAACCATTATCTTGTTGGAATTGGCCAAGAAGACAACAATGGAGAGATGTTTTTAAATAAAAATGCTTGTCTTTGACCTAACGTCGATGAAGGTTATTGTAATTTTTTGAGGAACTGTACTGGTAAATAAAGTTGCATGCATAACCATTTGCTCCTTTGAAGGAGAATATCCTAAAGAATGGAGATTCTAAACATAAATGTAAATATATACTACTCTACTCAAATGTGTTCTAAGAGTGATATGTCTACCAAACATGAGGTTGGGTACATGAGCAGAAATGGATAGTGAACAATGTAGTTTAAACATGAACTGAATATACGTAATGGATGGACATGGAGCAACAAACCTCCAAAATTGAAACTAATACAATAAAGAAAGATGACTCAAATCCATTTAAGAGGATAGAAGCAAATTGAACCCATGGACATGATGAGTAGTTTTCTATTTCAATGGTAAAAGTTTGAAGACATAAAATAACAAGGTACATAAGAAAAGAGATACTTTTTTTCTTAATGCACAAATAACTAAGAATATTAGTTGGTATTTGAAAGAAAGTATAAAATTTTTAAATAATAATTCAAGGGTTTAAAAGCCACCAAATATAATATTTCATTATTACTACTCTAGAAGGAAAATTTATTTAATGACTTGAGACTCAACCTAAGGAGATTGTAGCTTAAAAAAAATGATGAGGGAGATGCCAAGGCACTAATTTTCATCACTCTTGGAGTAGAAGATGAAATTCAACCATGCATCAATGAAGCACAAACATCAAAAGAAACATGGGATATATATTCCACTATATATTAAGGGAAGAATGAAGCTACAATTCTTCATCTTCAATCCTAACTTCATAATTTGAAAGTTCAAGATGGAGAAAGTATTGAGCAATTTCTTCATAAAATTTTTGAATTAAAGAAAAAATGAATACCATGGGATAAACATTAGAAGATAAGCTTTTATTCTCCATTGTACTTAGAGCTCTCCTTGATTTATTTTGAATTTTGGTCACTTCTTTTCAAATATCAAATAGAGTGATGCTATTTGAATAATTGGTATATATGCTTCAGTTGGAGGAAACAAAAATTCAATTAAGAGACCAATTATCCAATAATGCACTCATCTCAATAAAGAAACCACAAAGGGTCCTTCCAATTATTTTCTTAAATTAATCAATAGTAGAACCATTAATAAAAATAAAATTTTTTACAATGCTATAATGAATCCATTCACACCAATTGTATTGAAAACCAAACTTATGATAATATCATGTAGAAATATCCAATAAACCCTATCAAATGCTTTGCTCATATCCAATTTTATAAGCATACTTAGTTTTTTTATGGAATTAATAGAATTTATAGCATATTGTGCAATAATTACATCATCAAGAATTTTTTTTCCATGAAAAAAATGAACTTGTTCCTCTGAGGACACAATCTACAATACCTTTCAACCTATTTTCCATAGTTTTTGAAATGATGTTATAAATCATATTACAAACGGTTATTGGATGAAAAATATCAAAATATTTTGTCTTGTATTTCTTAGGAACTAATGTTATAAAAGTGATATTGATCTCACTTATTGTAGCCTTCCTTTTCTAGGCCTCTTCAACCAAAACCAACATACCACTCTAATAAATTCTAATATGTTTGAAAGAAAATTGTATTAAATCCACCAATGTTAGGTGCCTTGTTAGGATAGAAAGAGAAAAGTATTTCATGTAGGTCCTCCATAGATATCTTCATCATCAAGATTTTACTGTTGTATTTATGTGATAGTTGATGGAATATTTTGCAAAATATTATCTTGGCTAGTCTTTGATAAAATATTTTGAAATCACTAAGTGCTTGTTTTATTATATCTTCTTCTTCCGTAGTAATTATTTGTTATATTTTTATGTAATGAGCACTAGGAGATAACAATCACAAGATGCAGGATAATATGAAAGAGAGTAAATCTGCTAGATGATCGAAATATTCTCTAAATATAAATGACATAAAAGAATACAATGTAGCTATGGAGGAAACAAATGCTCCATTAATGAAGCTACTGAACTACATTGCATCCATCACCAATGGATGGTGATCTACACAAAATTGTACTATGCTCCAAGCTACACTATCTGACCATGTCCCCCGACTCTCTATATCTATCTGACAATGATATATTTCTTATATAGGAAGATAGGTTCCTTGGTCAAAACTCTACCTAGTTGTGCAAGGGACAACTTACGCATATACAACTTGTACATTAATACTTGTGCATTTATTACATTGCATGAAGTAACTAGATAACTTTCCCCTAAAGTAATCTAATGTCCTAAGTATGTACCTTGGAAGATACATTTACATAACCCAAATGATGGAATAAACTATATTTCTAACACCCTTCTATATTACAATATTTGGGTACTGAAGGATTTAGTTTACTCTTCTTATGCATTCTTTGTATTTAGGTTTACTAGGTAATCTATGTCTCATATGATGCATAGTAAGCTATAACTAAAGCTAAATATTCTCCTTTCATTGGATGATCTTTGGCTTGTTCATATTTATCTTCCTTATCTTCTATCCATCCACTTTTATAGTTCTCTTTGCAAGTATATTCATTTGGTTCTGATTGTTGATAAATGAGTAGGGCATGGTGCAAGTGTCCTCTCATATTTTAGTTTTTGATCCTTCTGTGCTTACCTTTTTTGTGTACTGGTTCTTCATTTTCTTCAACTTGTTCCTCTATAAATATGTTAGTATCATTTTGAAACACCACAATATCTTGTGAGATTTCCATTGAGTCTAGGATGTATGTATTTTCATGGATTGAACCTATTGCTTTTATTCCATCTTAACTCCTAATGAGACATGTATTGATACCATCCATATATCCAAAATTAATCATATAGTTGTTTTCAACTAGCTTTCTTACTGAGATGATATTGAATGTTAATATAGGAACATACAATACTTTTTGTAGTAGAAGATTTGGAAATGGTTTGTTGGGTATTACACATCCATATCCATGTATAGGATAAATTTGGCTATCTGCAATTCTTAGTCTGTAACCTTTAGCAACTTCAATACAGTCAAACCATTGTATATTTCCTGTCATATGATGACTAACTCTTGAGTCAATATACCACATGTGTTCATGTTCATATTTTAAAGGCATCAAAAGTTTTACCGACAACTGTGTTATTCGGTGTTTGGATTGACACCATACTTTTAAAATCAATGAATGTTAGAAATCTGGTAATATTTTCTCTTTGTCCCTAGTAATAAATATGTGAGTGGTTGGTATCATCAAAATATAAAGAAGTAGAAGAGAGCAGAATAATAAGAGTAGTGTAGCAGAAGAGCATGAAGAAAGTGTAAAGAGTCGAAGCAGCAGCATTCAAAAACTCCTCTATGGATGTAACCTGCAAAACCGTAAAGTTGCAAATGTATGTGGATGTATTTCCAATCTTAAGTAATATATATAATATTTTCATGTATTTTGGTTCTGTGTAATATTCGAATATTGGGTGACTTAACTTAGCAACAATTAGGTTTTATTTATTTTATTTTGAAGTTGCTCATGTTCCATAACATTGAGTAATATATGTGGTGTATCCTGCTCATAATAGCTAGATGATATAGTCCCTTAATTACCAAAAAAAATAATAGCTCGTGCAATATCCCGCTACTCTTGTTCTCCGTAAAGTGTAAAACCCTTTCTTATTTTATGGTTTAGAACAAGTCACGACGTAGAACAAGTATGTTCTAGCCCGATCTTTTTATGCATCATGCATGCTATAGCCAGCACACAATTTACCTTGAACATCATTCCAGCAATTGTAAATCACGATGTAGGACATATATTTGTGCATGTCATATCCTGTGTGCTTTTAATAGTCAACTATCGCAGTCAGTGATATTTGTTTCCTCTGATCTATGAACTTGTTCTGTCATGCAACCGACAATAATTCAATTGCTCCACCCCACGACATGTTGTAGCCCATGTAACTTTTTTGTCCATGGCTTGTTCTAGTCCGCTAGTGCTCCAACCAGCATTGTGTTCCCATCCTACTACTATTTTAGCCTGTGGCTATTCTAGCTTGCACAAATTTAAAAATTTCAAATTGGTATCAAATCTAGTGCTAACTCATGGAAGATAAGAAGCAATGGCTTCCATTGGTAACTCATTATAGTTTCATATCTCACATTTCAATGGTAAGAACTATGATTACTGGAGCATCCCAATGAAGATCCTATATGGTGTTGGCAATTTTGGGTACTTTGGGTACATTGCCTTTGCTCAAGTGTATAAGTTATCGTTGATGTCAAGAAGCTCTTGAAGGAATTTGGTTTGATGTCAAATAACTTGTTTTGATAAAGGTTCGGCATGACAGTTTCAAAGGTCTTTTGTTAACCCCAAGTTGGCAGGTTTAAATATTTCAGGTGGATGCATTAATTTAATGCAATTGGGTCCAGGAGGAAATATTTATTTAAATAATTAAAAACCTTGTTAAGGTTCCCTTTAATTATTTTTAAATAAATATTAATTTATGGTTTGCAATGGTTTCTCCTAATCCATGGCGCAAATGTCTAGGTGGGCACTAGCCCAAGACCTCCATCGACGTGGTAAACTCCCCGTTGACGTCAAAGAGCTCATGGCAAGGATTCATATTAATACCCCTCGATGAAAACAAAGATTCATCCCATCTGATTTTTTGAAGAGTTGCTAGCTGATCATTTCTATGTCTTAGTCAATTTTCGTAACTCGCTAATCATTTATGTGTCTTCATTGTTTTTCGTTATCCGCTGTTCGTTCGTTTCTCTCGTCGTTTGTCAAATCCGTCGTATAGCTTGTCGTCTGGGAGTTCGCGTCAAAAGGAAGGGAGGACTGTGTTTTATTTTTCCTGACGCAGAAGGGAGAAGTGTAACAGCATGAGGTTTTAACCTCACTGGGTGCCTTTGGCACACCAATAGCGGCTAGGTTTTTGGCACGCTACCCGAATGGGAGGTTTCGCATTTGAATCACGCAAAAGGGTTTTTTGTCGTGGACGTAGCGGGTGGTGTTAGATTTCGGGTGCAAATTTCTCCAAAGCGATTTTTTGATGTTGGCTAAGGTATTTTCGAATTTAATCTTTTGCTAAGTGTATGTTGCGGATGGACGAAGTTTGTTAAAATAAAAATAGCTTAGGAGTAATAAGGGTTTTAAAGCTTGTTGTTATTTTGATAAAAGATTAGTTTGAAGGTGTTGTTGAAATATCTTATTGCATTCTTATAAGAGATAAACTTTATTTTTGATGAGACAATAAGGGAGAAATAAGGTGTATAATGGATAAATATTTCTTGTAATGTTGAGAGTGCTTTTGGTTGATTATGTAAATGAAAGCATGATGTTTTAAGGTTAATTGCTTCTTGTGTGAAGTTGTGAAACCTTAAGTGGGCAGCTTTGAGATTGACATTTGCTTTCATTAAATTGGTTATAATCAAGCTATTCTTTACTTGGTTAAAGTGTTGGGCTTACTCCTTTGTTGATGAATTGAAAAGTTGTTTTATGCTATTGTGAGTTGAGTTGGTGGATGCTTTTGTTCAAACAATATTGGAGAGAAAAGGAGTTCTACTTGTTTCCTTTTCTGATGTTGATTGTGAAATGCTTCAAGGTTATGTTTTGAGCTGAATGGTGTTGATTGAACCTTGTTTGATGAGCATTATTGTTGAAGCCCTTATTGATGGTGAAAATAACATGAGTATCATTGTTATGTGGTTCTTTGCATAGTTGGCAATTGTCGGGGTTTCATGTTCTTGAAAGAAAGCATTCTATCCTCTCCATTTCAGATATTGAGTTGAGTTTTTAGATTTGAGATTGAGTTTGAGCTGAGTTGATTTGAGTTGAGTTTTGAGATTGGGAGTTGAGTATAGAACATATTGAGTCTCTAACAATTCTCTTTATGCTTATATGAGTTTGACAAATCACATTGGGTCTCTAACAATTCACCTTGTGATTTCCTACTAAGAAAGTTTTTCTTGGTGAGCTTGCTGAGGTTTTGGACAGGTTACGGTGGGGACTTGTGAGCAGGTTTTGGACAGGTTTCGATGGGGACTTGTAAGTAGATTTTGGATAGGTTTTGGTGGGGACTTGTGAGCAGATATTGGATAGGTTCCGGTGGGGACTTGTGAGCAATTTTGGACAGGTTCTAGTGGGGACTTGTGAGCATATTTGGACAGGTCCAAGTAGAGGACTTGTGAGTTGAGTCTGTTAGTTCTATTAGAGAACTTGAGGACAGAGGATCATTGGTTCTTTGAGAAGAACCTGAGGACAGATTTGGCAAGTCTTTGAGAATGCTTGTGTGTAGAGGATTGATTTGTTCAAGTGTTGAATAGATCTGACAGACAGAGGAATATTTGTACTAGACCGACTGACTGTGTTTGGTACAGGTTGCAAAGCTGTTGTGGACGTTATCATAGAAGGCAGAGGTCTCTTAGGCTAAGCATTGAGGACAAGAGGTCTTTTATGGAAAGGATTTCCACGTGGTGGCAAGAGGTAGAGGCAGTTGATCTTCTGAGGGATCATTTCCAAAGCAGAGGGGAAGGTATCTCCTTTGAGTAGAGGCTCATAAATTCAGATTGGGGGAAGGTATCTCCTTTGAGCAGAGGCTCATAAATTCATATTGGGGGAAGGTATCTCCTTTGAGTAGAGGCTCATAAATTCTGATTAGGGGAAGGTATCTCCTTTGGGCCAAGGCTCATAAACATTGTAATTGGGAAGGATTCCCAAAGAACTTTGAGATAACTTTTAGAGAAAAGTTTTGTGGATGTAGCCCGACCATTTCGGGTGAACCACGTTAAAATTGGTGTCACTTTGTGGATGATATTGTGCATTGTTTTTATATTGCTTTGGGTATATTGCTTTACTATTTTGAAGTATAAAAGAAAAAGTAAAAAGAGGTCTTATACTGTTCACCCCCCCTCTCAGTATAAGCTTGTGTTCTTCAATTGGTATCATAGCAAGTGCCTTCGGAAAGTTTAACAGCTTAAAGGAAAAGCTAGTAAATAACACAATGGATCATTCAAGTGGCAATACAACACCTATTCTTGATGGGTTAGATTTTGGTCTTTGGAGTGCAAGGATGAAGGTTCATCTAATGGCACTTGGTAATGAGGTATGGGAAGTGATTGAAGATGAGTACACTATTCCTATACATGGTCCTAATACTAAAGAAGAAAGGCTCCTACATCACAGTAATTCAAAAGCAATGAATGCAATCCTCGAAAGGCTTACGGAAGCGGATCTCACCAAAGTGATTCAACTGCAAGACAGACTAGTGAAATGTGGAAACAGTTGAAGGTGGTTCATACAGGTGATACAAATGTCAGAAAGGCCAAGTTGAGACACTTCAAAGGTATGTTTGAACAACTCAAGATGAATGATGATGAAAATATTAGTGACTACATGCTTTGTATGGATGAGGTTGTTAACTCCATGAAAGAATTAGGTCTTGAGCTTGCTGAAAATGATGTTTGTGATAAGATTTTAAGATCTCTTCCTAATAGATTTAGTGAAAATATTTTTGCTATTAAGGAAGCTAAAGATTTGGATAAGTTAAAAAAGGATGAGCTCCATAGTATACTTGCAGCATTTGAGTTGAGAACTCAAGTGAAGGTTGATGTCAAGAAAGAGGCATCTTTCAAGGCTACCAAGGAATCCAAGGGTAAACAGCTTCAAGATAGTGATGAGTCTTCTAGTGATGAAGAGGCATATTACAGCAAGAAAGACAAGTTCTCTAGAAAACACAAAAGTATGAAAAATATAAGATGTTTCAATTGTGGAAAGTTTGGTCATTATGCTACTAACTGTATTGTTCCCAAGAATGAAAGTGATGAAGATAAACAAGATTCTAAGAGCAAGAATTCTGAAAAGCACAAGCATCACATGAAGAACAAAGATGAGCACAACAATCAAGGAAAGAGGTATTCTCACAAGCACAAGAAGAGTTTCTACCTAGACAAAGCAAGTAAGTGTTCTAGTAGTGATAGTGAAATTTATTCAAGTGATAATGAAAATGAGATGTTGTTCATATCAGAAAAAGAGGAAGAACCGAAACATAGATTCATTATCATGAAATGTCTTAGATGTGGAAATTTTGGTCACCTTGAGGATGATTACACAAATAATGATTTGGTTTCTAGTATGTATGAGGATGCTTCAGAAAACTCTAAGGAAGATGCATGTATGGTTTTTGAAAAAGGTCGCACCTCTAGTGATAAGAAATCTGAAAAAGGCTTTGATGATTCAGAAAGCAAACAAATAAAGGATCTTGAAAGTGAAATTATTAGTGCTCTTAGTGCTTTGAAAAAGGAAATAAAGAAGAATGCTAGACTCAAGGATAAGTTAGATGAATTTTGTATGGAGAGAGATGATCTTATAGAAAATATTGATTTCTCTATAGCTAAGACACAAGAACTCAAGGATGAGTTAGAGTCTAAGGTTCTTGAGTATAGTGAGTTAGAATAGAAAATGGCTTCTTTGAAAGAGGAAACTAAAGAGTACAAGGATAAGCTTTACAGGTTTCAAGATAGCTCCAAAAAGGTTAAGTCACTCATCAAAGGTCAAATAAAGACAACAAATAAATCAGGCCTTGGTTTTGTTAAGCCACACAAGGAACAAGTTGGAGAGTCTAGTAAGAGACTCCAAAAGGAAGAGAGTTCTTATGAGGAAAGTATTTTAGATCATGAGTCCTTGAATGATAGATGCACAGAAATAGAAAACAAAATTCAGAATGAAAAGAAGAAGTTTTCAGGACCCAAGAGGTCAAATAAAGGAAAGTTTCAAGGTAGATGTTTTGTTTGTCACGGATTTGGTCACATGGCTTCACATTGCATGGCTCAAGTAAAGAAGGTAAATGAAAATTTTAGAAGTGCTAGTTTCTTTCAAGGGTATTGCTACTCTTGTCAACAGTTTGGGCCCAAGGCAGTCTATTGCAAGGTAAATAATAGGAACAGGTTTGATCAAAATAGGTTTGGTCAGAACAATTTTGGTCAGAACAGGTTTGGTTAGAACAGGATTGGCCAGAACAAGTTTGGTCAAAACAGGTGGATTCAAAGATCAGGTTTACCTCAGAGAAACAACATCATCAAGTGTTTCAAGTGCAACAATGAAGGTCACATAATCAGACAGTGTAGAGCTAAAATTCTAGAATATAGGAACAGGAACAATGGCATGATCAAGTCCAAGGATCAAGGCATGGAAAAGAATAGGGATGAGAACAAGAACAAGAACAATGACAAGAATAGGAATATGGACAAAGAGTTCAAGAGAAGGCCCGGAAAGGAAGTTATAGACGCTGATGATGATCAGTGCCTAATGGGAGTTTTACTCCCACCCCAGAATTAATCACCTCATTAGGAGGTGGGGGAGGGACCAAGCTAAGAGGCTCATTCTTAGTCCCGAGCCCCAAAGGTGGCCCTTTGCCATTGATGACAAAGGGGGAGAGATATGAGTAAGGGGGAGAGCTTCAAAGTGAAGAGGAAAGCTTCAAGTCGGGGGAGAAAAACTTCAAAGGAAGATTCTCAGTTGTGGGCACAGTTGGTCAGTTGTTAGCACAGTTGGTTTCAATTTTGACTCTTGAGAAGTGTTTTCAGTAAAGGCTTGCCATCAATGACAAAGGGGGAGATTGTTGGCAATTTTGGGTACTTTGGGTACATTGCCTTTGCTCAAGTGTATAAGTTGTCATTGATGTCAAGAATCTCTTGAAGGAATTTGGTTTGATGTCAAATAACTTGTTTTGATAAAGGTTCGGCATGATAGTTTCAAAGGTCTTTTGTTAACCCCAAGTTGGCAGGTTTAAATATTTCAGGTGGATGCATTAATTTAATGCAATTGGGTCCAGGAGGAAATATTTATTTAAATAATTAAAAACCTTGTTAAGGTTCCCTTTAATTATTTTTAAATAAATATTAATTTATGGTTTGCAATGGGTTCTCCTAATCCATGGCACAAATGTCTAGGTGGGCACTATGTTTTAAACTCGATGGGCACTAGCCCAAGACCTCCGCCGACATGGTAAACTCCCTGTCGATGTCAAAGAGCTCATGGCAAGGATTCATATTAATACCCCTCGGTGAAAACAAAGATTCATCCCATCTAATTTTTTGAAGAGTTGCTCGCTGATCGTTTCTATGTCAACGGTTTTCGTAACTCGCTAATCGTTTTTGTGTCTTCACCGTTTTTCATTATCCGTTGTTCGTTCGTTTGTCTTGTCGTTTGTCGAATTCGCCATACAGCTTGTCGTCTGGGAGTTCGCGTCAGAAGGAAGGGAGGACTGTGTTTTATTTTTCCTGACATAGAAAGGACAAGTGTAACAGCGTGAGGTTTTAACCTCATCGGTGCCTTTGGCGCACCGGTAGTGGCTAGGTTGTCGGCGCGCCACCCGAACAGGAGGTTCCGTGTTCGAATCACGCAGAAGGGTTTTTCGTCGTGGACGCAGCGGGTGGTGTTAGATTTCGGGCGCAAATTTCTCCAAAGCGATTTTTTGATGTTGGCTAAGGTATTTTCGAATTTAATCTTTTGCTAAGTGTATGTTGCGGATGGACGAAGTTTGTTAAAAGAAAAATAGCTTAGGAGTAATAAGGGTTTTAAAGCTTGTTATTTTGATAAAAGATTAGTTTGAAGGTGTTGTTGAAATATATTATTGCATTCTTATAAGAGATAAAAATTATTTTTGATGAGATAATAAGGGAGAAATAAGGTGTATAATGGATAAATTTTTCTTGTAATGTTGAGAGTGTTTTTGGTTGATTATGGAAATGAAAGCATGATGTTTTAAGGTTAATTGCTTCTTGTGTGAAGTTGTGAAACCTTAAGTGGGCAGCTTTGAGATTGACATTTGCTTTCATTAAATTGGTTATAATCAAGCTATTCTTTACTTGGTTAAAGTGTTGGGCTTACTCCTTTGTTGATGAATTGAAAAGTTGTTTTATGCTATTGTGAGTTGAGTTGGTGGATGCTTTTGTTCAAACAATATTGGAGAGAAAAGGAGTTCTACTTGTTTCCTTTTCTTGATGTTGATTGTGAAATGCTTCAAGGTTATGTTTTGAGCTGAATGGTGTTGATTGAACCTTGTTTGATGAGCATTATTGTTGAAGCCCTTATTGATGGTGAAAAGAACATGAGTATCATTGTTATGTGGTTCTTTGCATAGTTGGCAATTGTTGGGGTTTCATGTTCTTGAAAGAAAGCATTCTATCCTATCCATTTCAGATATTGAGTTGAGTTTTCAGATTTGAGATTGAGTTTGAGCTGAATTGATTTGAGTTGAGTTTTGAGATTGGGAGTTGAGTATAGAACATATTGAGTCTCTAACAATTCTCTTTATGCTTCTATGAGTTTGACAAATCACATTGGGTCTCTAACAATTCACCTTGTGATTTCATACTAAGAAATTTTTTCTTGGTGAGCTTGTTGAGGTTTTGGACAGGTTTTGGTGGGGACTTGTGAGCAGGTTTTGGACAGGTTTCGGTGGGGACTTGTAAGAAGATTTTGGACACGTTCCGGTGGGGACTTGTGAGAAGATATTGGACAGGTTCCAGTGGGGACTTGTGAACAGTTTTGGACAGGTTCCGGTGGGGACTTGTGAGCAGATTTGGACAGGTCCTAGCAGAGGACTTGTGAGCTGAGTCTGTTAGTTCTATCAGAGAACTTGAGGACAAAGGAGCATTGGTTCTTTGAGAAGAACCTGAGGATAGATTTGGCAAGTCTTTGAGAATGCTTGTGTGCAGAGGATTGATTTGTTCAAGTGTTGAACAGATCTGACAGACAGAGTAAGACTTGTACTAGACCGACTGACTGTGTTTGGTACAGGTTGCAGAGCTGCTATGGACGTGATCATAGAAGGCAGAGGTCTCTTAGGCTAAGCATTGAGGATAGGAGGTCTTCGGTGGAAAGGAGTTCCACATGGTGGCAATAGGTAGAGGCAGTTGATCTTCTGAGGGATCATTTCCAGAGCAAAGGGGAAGGTATCTCCTTTGAGCAGAGGCTCATAAATTCAAATTTGAGGAAGGTATCTCCTTTGAGTAGAGGCTCATAAATTCATATTGGGGGAGGGTATCTCCTTTGAGCAGAGGCTCATAAATTTTGATTGGGGGAAGGTATCTCCTTTGGGCCGAGGCTCATAAACATTGTAATTGGGAAGGATTCCCAAAGAACTTTGAGATAACTTTTAGAGAAAAGTTTTGTGGACATAGCCTAACCATTCTGGGTGAACCACATTAAAATTGGTGTCACTTTGTGGATGATATTGTGCATTGTTTTGATATTGCTTTGGGTATATTGCTTTACTGTTTTGAAGTATAAATGAAAAAGTAAAAAGAGGTCTTATGCTGTTTACCCCCCCCCCTCTCAGTATAAGCTTGTGTTCTTCATATGGGTCTAAGGAGCTATGGGACTTGGTGCAGAACGACTACTCAAAACCTGCAGATGCAGTAGAATTAAGCATTCTCTCCTAAGTGGAGTCAGATATCTTGAAGGATAATTGAAATAAGGACCATATTATATTATTTTATATAATGTAGGCAGTTGAGGAGACTATTTTTCAAGAATTGCAGCAACAACCAAATCAAAGGATACATGGGAAAGTTTTTCTAGCTCCTTCTAGTGTGCCAATAAAGTGAAGTTGGTGAGATTGCAGATGTTGAGAAGAGAGTTTAAAAATTTGCAAATGAGTGAGTTAGAGTCCATGAGTGACTTCTTTACCCAGACTATGGGTATCATCAAACATATGTGGTTGAATGACAAAAATATTGAGAACCATAGAATTATGGATAAAATACTAAGAAGCCTACCAGCAAGGTTTGACTTAGTGGTGATTGCAATTGAAGAATTGAGGGATTTAACAACCCTCTATATAGATGATCTCATGGATTCTCTACAAAAACATGAGCAGAGGCTAAGTATATCATCTAAGTCCTCATTAGAGTAAGCATTTAAGATGCAGGTCTTATTTTGAGATAATAGTATAAGAGAAGATTCTCACAAGTCTGTCTCATGCTCTCAAGAGGAAGAGGATAAAGCAATAGAGGTAAGCATGGAAGAGGCCATAAGCAAGGAGGAAGGTCAAACTCCAATGAAGAAGAGACTAGTTGGAACTTCCATCAAGCAAGAGGAAGAGGTAATGGTAGAAATCAGCAAGGAGGATCAAATCATAGGTATGATAAATCAAATATCCAATGTTATTACTGTAATAAATTTGGCCATTATAGTTAAGAGTGTAGAAATAAGTTGACCAAGAAAAATAAGTAGCAAGCCCACTATACAAATGAAAATGAAAATTTAGAAAGTAGAGGTGCCTATGGGAATCTGTTGTTAACTTGCAGTACATATGAAGAGATCCAAAGAAATACTTGGTATCTCAATAGTGGGTGTAATAACCACATGTATGTGAACAAAGAAATATTCTCACAGTTAAACCATCAAATATGAGGTTAGTATGGGGAACATCAGTAGGGTACTTGTCATGGGGAAAGGGAATATTATAATCCATATCAGGTAAGGTGAAAGGAAGCATATCTCTGATGTGTATTATGTGCTCGGGTTGAAACATAATTTGCTAAGCGTTGGACAACTTGTGCAAAAGGGGCACACTATGCAAAAAAAAATGGAGACTATATCATTTGGGACAAAGAGAATGGGCTTGTAGCAATTGTAGCCATGAAAAAGAACAAAATGTTCTCTCTACAAATTCAAAATAAATTGTTGTTGTCATTTAGTGTAGTTGTTAAAGATGCTAGATGGTTTTGGCATCTCAAATATAGTCACTTGAGTTTCAGTGGCCTGAACTTGCTACACAAGAAATAGATGGTGAAGGATTTACCCCTTATAGAGCAACCCAATCAAGCATGTGAAGTTTGTCTAGTTGGTAAGCAACACAAAGATGTGTTCCTTATCAAACAGTCTTGAACAGCTTCACAACCATTGGATCTGGTGCATTCAAATATTTGTGATCCTATACAAACTAGCACATTTATCGGTAACATGTATTTCTTAACTTTTATAGATGATTTCAGTCAAAGGACATGGGTATATCCCATCAAGAAAAAGTTAGAATCTTTCAAAAAATTCAAGGAGTTCAAGGATTTGGTTGAAAAAAAAGCAACTATTATGTGAAGACTCTCAAAATAGATGGAGGAGGTGAATACATCTCTAATAAATTCCATAATTTCTACAAAGCAAATGGAATTCAAAGGTAGTTCACAACTAGATATACACCTCAATAGAATGGTGTTGCAAAGATGAAGCACAAAACCATAATGGAGATGGCACGAAGTATATTGAAGGTAAAGGAATTTCTACATGAGTTATGAGTAGAAGTTATAGCTTGTGCAGTTTATCTGCTGAATAGGTATCCCACAAAGAGTGTGAAGGACAAGATTTCTCAAGAAATATGGAACAACCAAAAGTTGAGTGTTGCTCATTTAAGATTGTTTGGGTGCATAGCATATGCTCATGCTCCAGATGAAAAGAGGAAGAATTTGGATGATAAAGCATAAAAATGCATCTTCACTATAGTGAAGAATCAAAGGCTAATAGGTTGTATAACCCTATCACAAAGAACCGTATTATAAGTCGAGATGTGAATTTTATGGAAGATGAATCTTGGAATTGGAAATCCAAGACTGATCAGCAAGAGCCAGCAATCATTGAGTCTGGGGAGTTGGACAAAAATCGAGTGCATTCACTTGTAGCTTCAAACAACAATATTGGTGCCAAGAGCAGCACTACCTCATCATCACGGTCACCTTCACTTGCAAGCAGGATCTCCAACTTGAAGACACCATCATAGATAAGGAGATTGCAAGATATATATGAGGTAACTAGAAATGAAATTGAAGAAGTAGAACATTCTAATTTTACTTTATTTTCTAAGTGTGATCCAATTTTATTTGAAGATGCAATTAAGAATAGAAAATGAGTGAAATCTATGGATGATGAGATAGAAGCCATAAAGAAGAAGCAAACCTGGAATTTAATGGATATTCCAGTAGGGAAGAAGACCATTGGAGTAAAATGGGTATATAGAACCAAGTTTAATGCCCAAGGTGATATTGACAAGCATAAGCCAAAATGGTTGTAAAAGGCTACAAGCAAAAGTTAGGGATTGATTATTATGAGGTATATGCACCTGTAGCGAGACTTGACACAGTCAGAATGATTCTAGTATTGGCAGCCCATAAGGTTGGAATATTTTCTAGATGGATGTCAAGTCTGCCTTCCTCAATGGAGTGTTGGAAGAAGAGGTCTACATAGACTAGCCACCCGACTATGAGCTGGAAGGGTAAGAAGACAAAGTCTTGAAACTAAAGAAAGCCTTGTATGGGTTGAAGCAAGCACCCATGGCTTGGTATAGCCGAATTGATGATTACTTTCAATAGAATGGGTTTATCAAATGTCCATATGGGCACACTCTCTACATGAAGATAAATGTAGAGGGAGAGATGATCATTGTCTGCTTGTATGTAGACAATCTAATTTATACTGGCAATAGCATTATGCTATTTCAGTAATTTAGAAATGCCATGAAGAATGAGTTCGAGATAACATATTTAGGCCTGATGAAATATTTTCTTGGCATTGAAGTTACCCAGTCTATGGATCTTCATCTCTCAAGGCAAGTATGCACTAGATGTCTTGAAGAGATTTCTAATGGAGGACAACAAAGCAGTGATCACACCAATTGCCACAAGCCTAAAATTAGGCAAAAATGATTGCACCAACAATATTGATCAAACTTTCTACAAAAGGTTAGTTGTAAATCTCATGTATTTGATAGCAACCAAACCAAACTTGATGTTTGTAGTGATCTTGATTAGCAAATTTATGAAAGCACCGAAGAACTCTCACTTGCAAGCAGACAAGAGAATTTTACATTATGTCAATTAGAAACCATAGAATTTTTTATGCAAGAAAAGACCAGCTTGAGCTTGTAGGGTACACAAATAGTGATTGGGATGGAAGTATAGATGATAGGAAGAGCACTTCTAATTATGCATTCCATATTGGATCGAGTGTAGTTTCATGGTCATCAAAGAAGCAACCAATTGTTGCATTATCCACTACCGAGACAGAGTATGTTGCCGCCACCTCGGCCGCATGCAAGACAATTTGGTTGCAAAGAATTTTGGGTGAGCTCAATCATCCACCAAAAGGGGCAACAATGATATTTTGTGACAATAGCTCCATCATAACATTGTCGAAGGATCCAGTGTTTCATGGTAGGAGCAAGCACATCGACATCCGCTACCACTTCATCAAAGAGCTAGTAAAATTTAATGAAGTTGTGTTATTGTTTTGCAGGTCCAAAGACCAAGTTACGGATATCTTCACAAAATATTTGAAGGAGGAATATTTTAAAAGACTAAGGGAAATGCTAGATATCAAAGTCTTTGTGAAATCTTGTTTAAAGGAGGATGTTAGAAATTAAACCAGATTTCACACATGTTAGATCTCTAACAAATCTTATTTTTTGGATTTGATCACCGTATTTTAAAGGTGTTCGAAGTTATTACCAGTAGTTGTAGTTATTCGATGATTGGATAGACACCATATTTTTGAAATCAATGTGTGTCAGAAGGTTGGTAAACCTTTCCCTCCATCCCCAACTATAAATATGTGAGCGACCGATATCATTAAAAGAAATAGAAGTAGAAGAGAGCGAAAGAATCAGAACGTGAAAAAAGTGCAAGGAGTCGAAGCAACAACCTTCAGAAACTACTCTATAAATGTAACCTACAAAATTGTTAAATTGCAGATGTTTGTGGATATATTTCCAAATTTCAAATAATATATACAATATTTTCATGTATTTTGGTTCTGTGTAATATTCGAATATTGGGTGACTTAACCTAGCAATAATTAGGTTTTATTTCTTTTATTTCAAGGTTGCTCGTGTTCCATCCTGCTGAATAATATATGTGTTGCATCCCGCTCATAATAGCTCGTGCAATATCCCGCTACTCTTGTTCTCCGTAAAGTGTAAAACCCTCTTTTATCTCGCGGTTTAGAACGTTGTGCGTAGCGCGTGCTGCAGTCCGGCGTGCCATTTGCCTTGAACATCGTGCCAACTATTGAAATCACGACGTACGACATATATTTGTGCATGTCATATCGCGCGCTTTCAATAGTCAACTGTGGCGGCCCGCAACATTTTCTTCTATCCGATCCGCGGACTTGTTCTGTGTGCGGGCTTGCTTTAGCCTGCTGGTGCTCCAGCCCGCGGTGTGTTCCCAGCCCTGCTGTAGCCGGCGGCTCGCGCGAATTAAAAACTTTCAGATATTAGTCTGCACAAGCAGACAAGGAGAATAGTTAAAAATATAAAATTTAAAAAACTCAAAATCCATAGTTTTGAAATAATAAAATATCATTGAATGATTGAAGAATAGGAGCCAGTCTGTATACCCAGCCACAATCACGTTCATTGCAACCGTGGTTCCCACTGCCAATCCTACCAATTCCCCTATCTGCGTTAACATAATATTCAATTGCACCGAATTTCCTTTCAGGTCTTCCGTATGGGACACATGCAATTTATTATAAAAAAAAAATTATAGGAATTATTATACTAAATTCATAATTTCTATCACAGACCCCACCATTGCCTAGAAGCCTGCTGAATTGTCTATACTCGGAGAATACGACATGAAGGTATCTACAACTACACAAATTTACAACACCAAGATATTTATCAGAAAATAGATTTTCAGTATTTTTTTCGAAACAGACCATTCACACGTAGTAAGGTTAAACACAGTATTCCTATAACGAGAGCTTGGATAAAGACATATTGGAAGGAATAGGTTGTATAAGATGGGTAAGGTTAAACACTGTATTTTTATAAGCAGGGTCTCATTCGAAAAATTGATTAAATAAATTTGAATGATAAACAATATTTTTATGTGTATGAATTGATGTATATGGATATGAATGAAATAATAATTATAGAACATGTAATTAGAATTATATTATTATATTAACTGGTTAGAAAGTAAGAGGATCAATCTGCAGATCATGGTTAGAAAGTAAGAGGATCAATCTGCAGATCATATTAACAGGTTAGAAAATAAGAAAACCAACCCCACATACTCAAACTTACATAATCACATTAACCAATTAAAAAATAAAACATTAATAAAAACTAAACTGGAAACCAAGAAAATAATATCGAGGATTGGGATTCAAAGATACAATTCAAAGGCTAGGATTGACCTTCTTAACAAATTCAACTGACACGAAAGATGCCACTGTTGATGGAGCATGGCTTTCGATTCTACCGCCTTCCACATCTCTTGGGCTGACGTTTCCTCCCGAGTTGTTCTCTGTAGTAGCCATATCCAGCCCTAAATCGCAACCTTTCCAATGAAAATCTCTCTGTGTCACTACTAAAAGTTTCTCTTCTTTTTAAGGACATGAAAAATCTCACGCAGTTTCGAACCTTTCTCTTCTTTCGCCAAAGGAGGATGGATTTCGTCTTTTACATTTCTGCCTAAACTCTTCACCTTTTGTATCCATATGAGTTAATGGTTCATTGCTATGAATTGTTCGCTGCTGAGATAGAAAAAACACGAGGTTAGGGAATTCTTGACTTGACTGCGTATGCCTCCCCTGATTTTGATAAGCCTTTCGACATTTGAGGCCGACATAAAAAGTACAACACATCAAAAACTTTGTTACTCGAATTCGTTTGTCTCCGCTTTCACGCGGCATAGATTTGTTATTCCATTTTATTTTATGTCTCATCTTTTTCACGCGGCTTATAGTTTCATGATCCACGTCATTAATTTTTTTTTATTATTATTATTATTATTATTAATAATAATAATAATAATAATAAAAAGGCTTTATATTAAGTGAAAAACTTTTCATAAAAAAAGTTGAGTAGAATTAGTCACACTCCGTGGTAAAACCACTACACAAAAAACACTTAGCCAAAAAAAACATGATAACAGTTACACTAACTCCGGGTTAGGAAAAAAAATAGTCCGGAATAAAAAAAATTATCATTTTAATAATATCAGCACAGAATAATCATTGAAAGGGTCAAAAATTATCCACTGACTGCATATGCTCCCATTGCCATGTTCATTAAAAGAAGCACCCCAGCCATCATTAACATTATCACCACTGCCTGTGGTATGATTATCCACCTGCCCAAGAGAAGACGCAGGCACATCTCCCCATCCAACAACTGGTTTAGGAGAAGAAGGGCGAGCATCCCACCCACTTCGAGCATGAGAGGAAGAAGGATTTCCAACACAGTGCCGCTTAGGATTCGGCGGAGATTGAGACCAGTGCCTCTGAGGAGACGGGACCGGAGAACGGCGTTGCGAAAAATGTTGTGTACGAGAGAAGTGACCTCTCGATCGGGACCACGAGCGAGCACCAACATCCGGAGGTAGGCGACTAACCGAAAATGGTGCATTTCCCAGTGATCCAATAAGTTATGTAAATGTTGCACCTCAAAATTTACCTTTTCAACTTGCACAATTATCTGCAGCCAACAGTCAAAAAATCTCAAATTTATCAGCCAGCAAGAAAGAAATAGAAGGCTCTTGCCTATAAAAAAACAATATTGTTCCTGGTCTTTCATAGATGATACAAAATACTGAGGCGAAAGATGTGCCAAATCTCTTTTAATTACTCTGAAAATATCAAAGGATCCCCTAAAATAGCATGCTCCCATGAACAATGTGATTTGAGAAAGGGATTAAAAAATGAGAGAATCCATTCCCATGTCGCTCAAGCTTTTAGACAGTCCCAAAAAACATGAATAAATATTGGGCTTCGTCTTGTTCATCTAGGGTTCCTAGTACTACGTGTGCTTTTTTTTTTTCATTGAAATGGTCCATTTTTATTATATCATCATACAGTTTTATGATTCAATATTTTTAGTTTTTATTTTTTTGATTGATTTTTAGATTTTATTTTTGTTTTTTTTTCTTTGATTGAAATAGCCCATCTCTATTATATATATTATGTATGACTTGACAAGATTTAAACCTTGAGCTCCTCTTTTTATATATTGAGGAATCTATCAATTGATAGTCCTACCTTTTGTTAATACTTGCTATATTTCATTTTGTTTTCTCATAACAATATTTTTATGATTTTTTTCCTTTGTTTCTTTATTTATTTATTTTCATTTTCACCAATACTTTTCATCTTCATTAATATCTTCAATGATATTGTTTATAGCAAGACTTATGATCTTTAGGTTTGTCTTGCTACAAAATATTTAAAACGCAATAAAAGTTTTTTTTTAAGTTGCTCTGAAAACCTTAAAGTACAAAAACTCTCTTTCATACCAATTTCCTTCTTAGTACCATTTTTACTTTTATTACCAAAAGAAGATTTTATACTACAATAAAAAGAAGATCATTTACCTAGAATAAACTTTACCTCTTATGTTGTCCTTGTTTTAGGATTTTCTTCCACATCTCATTTAAAATAAATTAAATGTACGTGTATATATATATATATATATAATATATTATGGGATTTTAAAAGAACATATTAAAGCCATAGTTTATTTTTTTTCTCACATTGAGAACTATAACATAATATAAAATATATAAAAGAACACAATAGAATGTGTACATTCAAAAATGAACATAAGAAGATAATTGTGAAGGGTAATAATATTGTATTATAAAATAATAATAGAAAGGATATCCATAAGCGGAGATCAAAAGATAGCTTTTACATTACAAGAGAATGTTACATTGAACCTCTATGAGAAGGATATATATTATGGAGAGAGAGATGCTCAAAAGCATAAGCAAAAGTGTAAAAAGATATGAATTGTATCCATGTGTAGGGATGTAAAGATTATGAAGGTCATATCTTTGAGAAGAAATGTGATGGTGTTGGTCAGATCTTTGTATAGAGATGTAGTAATGTTGATCTCATCTCTAGATGCAATCATGATCTTAGCTAGTGAAATGTGGTTTGTTGTTAATCTATTGACTTTAGTCGATGAGATATGGTTTGACATGTGAGAATACAATTGATAATCTCAAAAAACATATATGGGTTGATGAGTCACTTTTTCTTTATCTCTTCGATACTTTGTGTTTATTTTTCACTTTGAACTAGTGTCTTATATAGTGTACTTTCCCTAATATCAATTGTAAAGTAGTTTAAACATTTATAGAATATGCAAGGCTATGTTAGAGCTAGGAGGTGAGATGATAGCTACCAAATATTCTTAATAGAATCAAAAAATAACAAAGAATTATTTCTTGAACATTAAAAAAACCATGTGTCAATTCTTAAAGTAGACAAGTAATATTGGGTATTGCAACAATTATCACATGATGGCATAGCCTTGACATCAACCTTTTTTTTATTTGTATGAGTGTCAATAACTTATTTTATATTTGAATGGGAACCAATCATATGGGCATTAAATAGTTTGTGTTGATGTCAATGTTGGAGAGTGTGCTAATATGCAGAGAATCCAAAGTCTAGAGTGTATTAAAGGTGTTGAGAGACCCTTTGGTGTTGAGAACTTTAAATTTTAGAGCTAAGTTGGAAGTTGGTTATAATGTCAACACTTCTAGATGGTGATAAATGTTGATGTTCCACCAACAGTAGAAAGTGACATTGGTCCTAGTAGCTAGTTTTGGATTCAATGTTGGAGGATGATGATAGATGCGTCTTTACACTTATGCATGGGTACCCTTGCATCATATCAAGATGAATCCTCCAAGACGAGATGATATACTACTCTCTAATTATGATGGTCATGGAAGAAAAAGGGTAGGTGTCTCCACCAATGATGGCATTAGTGTAATAATATGTAGCATGAAAGAGGCCATAATACATGATGAAACTAGAGAAATACATTGTAGTGCAATTATATAAGAAGCATAGAAACGACAAATGATATGATGGTATCATCAGGAATTGATGCTTTGCATTTCAACTTGGAAAGATGGAAAATACATGTATTTGATTAACTATTGGTAATGGAAAAATATAAATAATTTTTGTTATTAGAATTAAATCATAATCCTTATCTATATAATTTACGAAAACAATTATAAATAAAAATGCATGATAACTTAAAAATATTTAGTGCACCTATGAAAAACTCAAATATAAATAATTAAAAGTGCTTTAAAGAAATGATATATACATGTATAATAGTATACTTATTAGGGTCCAAGGGCTTGGTTCAATGTCAAAACGCTTCTGTAGGAGCATGAATACTAGGGTTCCAATCCCTCGGGCCCCTTAGTACTGGTGGGTGTGTCACATCAGTGTAGTCGACTACGTAAAAGGTTTACCTAATCCAACTGGAGGTTATAGAGGCAACAAGGAGCGATATTCGAACCCATGAAGAGGTGTACAAAATTGTAACATGTTACTGACTCCTCTAGTATAATAAAAAAAAAGTATACTTATTATTTTTATGTAATTTTCTAAAAACAAGAATAAGTTATTTTTTATCTTAAATAAATTATAAAAAAATATTTTTACATAATGATGAACTACAATAAACCATATGATATGAATGATCTCTATGTTATTGCTCAAGAAACATAATAAGATAAAAAAAGTTCAAAGTGCTAAAAATAATACTTCATAGAATAAAGTTTCCACTATTAATTGGTATTAGATCAACTAGTTAGGTTAGATTTCTTAATATTTAAGGAGGAGACTGAGGTTCAATATTGCCAAATGATACATAGATAATATTCAAGCTTTATTGTAATACCACTATGTGGTGATGATGTAATATGGTTGGGACCCATTTCAATCCCATATAACCAATTGATGATGTAATATGGGTGGGTCTAATTTCAATTCCATATAACCAATTGAAAAAAATTATAAAGTCTTCATTAAATATTTTTGGATTCAAAGTTTTTCCTCTCCCTTTCATATTCATGAAATATAACATTTGATTAAAATAAGTCCAACAAGGACAACATAGTGGTTAGGAATTTGGTCTCTCTTTGAAAGGTTCAAGGTTCAAACCACAACATACCCATATGGGTAGGCTAGATGGTAGCGATCGGGTGTTTTTTGGTTGTCTACCCTAGCTCGATGTCCTCGAGTGTTAAGAGTCTTGTTGACTTCATCTAAACTCGTAGGTTAGGTTTTATAGTGGCAGAACCCAATGGTGCTACCAATTCCCCTATGTATTTAAAAAATAATTAATTAAAAGAAATAATTAACCCTTTTTAAAAATATTATAATTAAGGGGGATTTGGATTTTTGAAGGGTTTGGCATCAATTGGGTACATGAAGGAATTTGTGTTTGCTATAGAATCGAAGATGACATTGTTGCCCTAGGGGGCCCAATGGGAACACCTCCAAATCCTCTTTTAGATAGAAAAATATTTATTTTCAAATTTGTTGAAGGAAAAATCTCCAATTGACATTGAAGAAGCACTAAATATACTCTTTATGGTTCTTGTATTAAGATCAACATCTCAAAGAGTCAATGGATGCTTTCCATAGTTGGAATCAAGACCAAATATTGTCATTGAGCAAAGGATGGTAGAAGAAATAGCCTTACATAGAGCCAATCATGATCTGATCTTTTAATTTATGGGTATTTGCCCTACCCTAAATTATTTGCATTCATGAATTCAACAAAACTAGGAGCCTCTTGGTGAGTAATATTTCTGGTTTATTAGTAATGGATATTTTATTGTTAGTTTTTCCTCACTTGCCAACAAAAATAGGAATTTTGAATAGGAAAAGAGGAATCATGGTCTGGCATGATTATTTATTTAGCCCTAGAGAGTGGGATTTGATTCCTAAATTGAACCCACTATTTTCCTAGTTTGAATCCATTTGTATGCACTTCCAAAGGAGTTATAGAGTGTGTAAGTATTAAAAACATCGATAATTTTCTTAGAGTATATTTGGGTGTTATTAGACACACAATAGACGAAAACATAGTCGTTTATGCTAGATTATGCATTGAAATGGATATCATCCATCCTTTGTCAACAAAGGTGAAACTCAAACTTGTAGGACTATCTTGGATTCCACAACTAGATAATGATATGTTTCCCTTTAGGTGTAGATTTTACCACAAATATGAAAAATTGGCCTGGTCCTACACAAACAATATGAATACAAAAATAGAGACTCCTTTAAGAATATTGAATCTTTATAAGAAGGGTAATTCAATAGTCAATTAAAAAACAACCAATATTTCTTAGGGTTGATAAGCATAGGGAGATGGTTTTGAACAACCCAAAATAAGGAGAAGGTAAAAGAAAAAATATGGTAAAGAGCAAACCTAGCTCAAGCCCTCAAATAGGTATGAGATCTTCAAGACACTAGTGGAATAGGAAGAATAATTCATGGGAGTGGATGAGAATAATGAAAACAATAACAACCATGTTTAAACCCTTTATTTAGCTCCTCCTATCCTAGAGTAGATAATAGAGTGTAGTGAGTTACCACAATAAGAGATTACAGGGGTATTGATAGTGCATTACTAAAATAAACCAATAATAAAGGATGACATCATGGGTATGGCAAAAAAGAACAAAGAAAATCCAACTCTAGGGATAAGCTATGTGGAGAAAAGATCAAATAATATCAGCTCTCAAGGAGTGGGTAGAAAATAAAATAAGGAATTGATAGTAGTTCAAAGAGAAAAATTGATCACTAGGGGATTGGTGAGGCCAATAGACTTTTATTGGTCTCAAGGTAACAAATGATTATACAATCATGGAATATTAGGGGTTTAAATAATAGAACCCATTAATTTGATAGTTGAAGACTTAGAAAAAAGAAAAATAGATTTTTTTGCGTATCCAAAAGATAACAGTGTTGCTATATCTTGTATCCATCCCTAAATTACAACCTATCCAAAGAAGATCTTTCTCTGTCACTTCTAAAAATTTCTCTTCTTTTTAAGGACATGGAAAATCTCAGGAAGTTCTGAACCTTTCTCTTCTTTCACCAAAGGAGGATGGATTTCACCTTTTAAATTGCTGCCTAAAATTTTCATCTTTAGTATCCATATGAGTTTATGGTTTGTTGTTGTGAATTGTTCGCTGCTTAGATTTAAAAAACATGAGGTTAGGGAATTCTTGACTTGACTGCGTATGCCTCCCCTGATTTCGATAAGGCTTTCGATATTTTAGGCTGACATAAATGTTAGAAAAATAAAACTGATTTCACCCTCTACCGAAGGTTGCTCTGGAGATGAGCGATTCTAGGAATCGCTCGGTTGGTGCACCGATCCTCGATTCTAGGAATTACATGACTAGGGCAGTGATAAAGAGTTTTTCTCACCAATTGAACCTGATTAGACGTCATAGTTATTTCCATCGAGCAGGTAGTTGAACTATCTCCTGCCACTGTCCTCAGAAGATCAGTTATAAAACCGGCTTGATTAGCATTTTTATGAGCAAGGAGAAGGAGTAGGAGCAACAGAGAAGAACAGGGGGCAGAATAGCAAGAACAGTAGTAGTATTGTAACCGAACAGCAAATTCAAGAATCCTATTTTTGTGTCTATCTTGCATATTTTATAGATGAATACAAACCCTCACTAGAGGTAGCACTGTAAAGTGTTTTAAATATGATAAATAAAATTCAGTCTTAGTTTTTATGGTTATCATGAAGGCCTTGTAAAATTTTGTTGTTGATAGTTTTCCTCTACTTAAAATCTTCGTTCATTCAATGTTTATCCAAACCAGTCTTCATTTTCATATTCTACGAATGAGTGCATGGTGATAAGCATTTAAAAACATAGGTTAATTTGTGTCTTAGATTTTCTCGATAAACCTTCTCTTTCTTGCTGGACCTTGAGGTAGAAGAGATTACAGGGGTATTGATAGTGCATTACTAAAATAAACCAATAATAAAGGATGACATCATGGGTATGGCAAAAAAGAACAAAGAAAATCCAACTCTAGGGATAAGCTATGTGGAGAAAAGATCAAATAATATCAGCTCTCAAGGAGTGGGTAGAAAATAAAATAAGGAATTGATAGTAGTTCAAGTAGAAAATTTGATCACTAGGGGATTAGTGAGGCCAATAGACTCTTATTGGTCTAAAGGTAACAAATGATTATACAATCATTGAATATTAGGGGTTTAAATAATAGAACCCATTAATTTGATATTTGAAGACTTAGAAAAAAGTAAAATAGATTTTTTTGCATATCCAAGAGATTAACAATGTTGCTATATCTTGTATCCATCCCTAAATAACAACCTCTCCAAATAATATCTCTCTCTGTCACTTCTAAAAATTTCTCTTATTTTTAAGGACATGGAAGATCTCAGGCAGTTTCGAACCTTTCTCTACTTTCGCCAAAGGAGGATGGATTTCACCTTTTAAACTGCTGCCTAAAAATTTCATCTTTAGTATTCATATGAGTTTATGGTTCGTTGTTGTGAATTGTTCATTGCTTAGATTTAAAAAACATGAGGTTAGGGAATTCTTGACTTGACTGCGTATGCCTCCCCTGATTTCAATAAGTATTTCAACATTTTAGGCCGACATAAATGTTAGAAAAATAAAACTAATTTCACCCTCAACCGAAAGTTGCTCTGAAGATGAGTGATTCTAGGAATCGCTCGGTTGGTGCACCGATCCTCGATTCCAAGAATCGCTCGGTTGGTGCACCGATCCTCGATTCCAAGAATTAAACGACTAGGACAGCGATAAAGAGTTTTTATCACCAATTGAACCTGATTAGACGTCGTAGTTATTTCCCTCGAGTAGGTAGTTGAACTGTCTCCTGCCACTGTCCTTAGAATATTAGTTATAAAATCGGCTTGATTAGCATTTTGATGAGCAAGGAGAAGGAGTAGGAGCAGTAGAGAAGAACAAGGGCCCGAACAGCAAGAGCAGTAGTAGTATTGTAACCAAACAGCAAATTTAGGAATCCTATTTTTGTGTCTATCTTGCATATTTTGCAGATGAATACAAACCCTCACTAGAGGTAGCACTGTAAAGTGTTTTAAATCTGATAAATAAAATTTAGTCTTAGTTTTTATGGTTATCGTGAAGGCCTTGTAAAATTTTGTTGTTGATAGTTTTTCTCTGCTTTAAATCTTTGTTCATTCCATGTTTATCCAAACCAGTCTTCATTTTCATATTCTACAAATGAGTGCATGGTGATAAGCATTTAAAAACATAGGTTAATTTGTGTCTTAGATTTTCTCGATAAACCATCTCTTTCTCATTGGACCTTGAGGTAGAAGAGATTACAGGGGTATTGATAGTGCATTACTAAAATAAACCAATAATAAAGGATGACATCATGGGTATGGGAAAAAAGAACAAATAAAATCCAACTCTAGGGATAAGCTATGTGGAGAAAATATCAAATAACATCATCTCTCAAGGAGTGGGTAGAAAATAAAATAAGGAACTGATAGTAGTTCAAGGATAAAAATTGATCACTAGGGGATTGGTGAGGCCAATAGACTCTTATTGGTCTCAAGGTAACAAATGATTATACAATCATGGAATATTAGGGGTTTAAATAATAGAACCCATTAATTTGATATTTGAAGACTTAGAAAAAATTAAAATATATTTTTTTGCATATCCAAGAGATAACAATGTTACTATATCTTGTATCCATCCCTAAATCACAACCTCTCCAAAGAAGATCTCTCTCTATCACTTCTAAAAAATTCTCTTCTTTTTAAGGACATGGAAAATCTCAGGCAGTTCTGAGCCGTTCTCTTCTTTCGCCAAAGGAGGATGGATTTCACCTTTTAAATTGCTGCCTAAAATTTTCATCTTTAGTATCCATATGAGTTTATGGTTCGTTGTTGTGAATTGTTCGCTGCTTAGATTTAAAAAACATGAGGTTAGGGAATTCTTGACTTGACTGTGTATGCCTCCCTTGATTTCGATAAGGCTTTCGACATTTTAGGCCGACATAAATGTTAGAAAAATAAAACCAATTTCACCCTCTACCGAAGGTTGCTCTGAAGATGAGCAATTCTAGGAATTGCTCGGTCGGTGCACCGATCCTCGATTCCAATAATTACACGACTAGGGCAGCGATAAAGAGTTTTTCTCACCAATTGAAGCTGATTAGACATCGTAGTTATTTCCCTCAAGCAGGTAGTTGAATTGTCTCCCGTCACTATCCTCAGAAGATCAGTTATAAACCTAGCTCGATTAGCATTTTGATGAGCAAGGAGAAGGAGTAGGAGCAACAGAGAAGAATAGGGGGCAGAACAGCAAGAGCAGTAGTAGTATTGTAACCAAACAGCAAATTTAGGAATCCTATTTTTGTGTCTATCTTGCATATTTTGCAGATGAATACAAACCCTCACTAGAGGTAGCACTGTAAAGTGTTTTAAATCTGATAAATAAAATTCAGTCTTAGTTTTTATGGTTAACGTGAAGGCCTTGTAAAATTTTGTTGTTGATAGTTTTCCTCAGTCTTCATTTTCATATTCTATGAATGAGTGCATGGTGATAAGCATTTAAAAACATAGGTTAATTTGTGTCTTAGATTTTCTCGATAAACCTTCTCTTTCTCACTGGATCTTGAGGTAGAAGAGATTACAGGGGTATTGATAGTGCATTACTAAAATAAACCAATAATAAAGGATGACATCATTGGTATGGAAAAAAAGAACAAAGAAAATCCAACTCTAGGGATAAGCTATGTGGAGAAAAGATCAAATAATATCAGCTCTCAAGGAGTGGGTAGAAAATAAAATAAGGAATTAATAGGAGTTTAAGGAGAAAAATTTATCACTAGGGGATTGGTGAGGCCAATAGACTCTTATTGGTCTCAAGGTAAAAAATGATTATACAATCATGGAATATTAGGGGTTTAAATAATAGAACCCATTAATTTGATATTTGAAGACTTAGAAAAAAGTAAAATAGATTTTTTTGCGTATCCAAGAGATAACAATGTTGCTATATCTTGTATCCATCCTTAAATCACCTCTCCAAAGAAGATCTCTCTCTATCACTTCTAAAAATTTCTCTTATTTTTAAGGACATAGAAAATCTTAGGCAGTTCTGAACATTTCTCTTCTTTTGCCAAAGGAGGATGGATTTCACCTTTTAAATTGCTGCCTAAAATTTTCATCTTTAGTATCCATATGAGTTTATGGTTCGTTGTTGTGAATTGTTCACTGCTTAGATTTAAAAACACGAGGTTAGGGAATTCTTGACTTGACTGCGTATGCCTCCCTTGATTTCGATAAGGCTTTCGACATTTTAGGCTGACATAAATGTTAGAAAAATAAAACAGATTTCTCCCTCTACCAAATCCCTCGATTGGTACATGTATCCTCAATTCTAGGAATTACATGACTAGGGCAGCGATAAAGAGTTTTTCTCACCAATTGAACCTGCTTAGACGTCGTACTTATTTCCCTCGAGTAGGTAGTTGAACTGTCTCCCACCATAGTCCTCAGAAGATCAGTTATAAAATCGGCTCGATTAGAATTTTGATGAGCAAGGAGAAGGAGTAGGAGCAGCAGAGAAGAACAGGGGGTAGAACAGCAAGAGAAGTAGTAGTATTGTAACCGAACAGCAAATTCATGAATCCTATTTTTGTGTCTAATATTTTGCAGATGAATACAAACCCTCATTAGAGGTAGCACTGTAAAGTGTTTTAAATATGATAAATAAAATTCAGTCTTAGTTTTTATGGTTATCGTGAAGGTCTTGTAAAATTTTGTTGTTGATAGTTTTCCTCTGCTTATAATCTTTGTTCATTCCATGTTTATCCGAACCAATCTTCATTTTCATGTTCTACGAATGAGTGAATGGTGATAAGCATTTAAAAACATAGGTTAATTTGTGTCTTAGATTTTCTCGATAAACCTTTTCTTTCTTGCTGGAACTTGAGGTAGAAGATATTATAGGGGTATTGATAGCGCATTACTAAAATAAACCAATAATAAAGGATGACATCATGGGTATGGGAAAAAAGAACAAAGAAAATCCAACTCTAGGGATAAGCTATGTGGAGAAAAGATCAAATAATATCAGCTCTCAAGGAGTGGGTAGAAAATAAAATAAGGAATTGATAGTAGTTCAAAGAGAAAAATTGATCACTAGGGGATTGGTGAGGCCAATAGACTCTTATTGGTCTCAAGGTAACAAATTATTATACAATCATGGAATATTAGGGGTTTAAATAATAGAACCCATTAATTTGATATTTGAAGACTTAGAAAAAAGTAAAATAGATTTTTTTGCGTATCCAAGAGATAACAATAACAATGTTGTTATATCTTGTATCCATCCCTAAATCACCTCTCCAAATAAGATCTCTCTGTCACTTCTAAAAATTTCTCTTCTTTTTAGGGACATGGAAAATCTCAAGTAGTTCCGAACCTTTCTCTTCTTTCGCCAAAGGAGGATGGATTTCACCTTTTAAATTGCTGCCTAAAATTTTCATTTTTAGTATCCATATGAGTTTATGAATCGTTGTGAATTTTTCGCTGCTTAGATTTTAAAAACATGAGGTTAGGGAATTCTTGACTTGACTGCGTATGCCTCCCTTGATTTCGATAATGCTTTCGATATTTTAGGCCGACATAAATGTTAGAAAAATAAAACTGATTTCACCCTCTATCGAAGGTTGCTCCAAAGATGAGTGATTCTAGGAATCCCTCGGTTGGTGCACGTATCCTCGATTCTAGGAATTACAAGACTAGGGTAGTGATAAAGAGTTTTTCTCACCAATTGAACATGATTAGACATCGTACTTATTTCCCTCGAGCAGGTAGTTGAACTGTCTCCTGCCATTGTCCTCAGAAGATCAGTTATAAAACTGGCTCGATTAGCATTTTGATGAGCAAGGAGAAGGAGTAGGAGCAATAGAGAAGAACAGGTGTAGAACAGCAAGAGCAGTAGTATTATTGTAACCGAACAGCAAATTCAGGAATCCTATTTTTGTGTCTATCTTGCATATTTTGCATATGAATACAAACCCTCACTAGAGGTAGCACTGTAAAGTGTTTTAAATATGATAAATAAAATTCAGTCTTAGTTTTTATGGTTATCGTGAAGGCCTTGTAAAATTTTGTTGTTGATAGTTTTCCTCTGCTTAAAATCTTTGTTCATTCCATGTTTATCTGAACCAGTCTTCATTTTCATATTCTAAGAATGAGTGCATGGTGATAAGCATTTAAAAACATAGGTTAATTTGTGTCTTAGATTTTCTCGATAAACCTTCTCTTTCTTGCTGGACCTTGAGGTAGAAGAGATTACAGGGGTATTGATAGTGCATTACTAAAATAAACCAATAATAAAGGATGACATCATGGGTATGTCAAAAAAGAACAAAGAAAATCCAACTCTAGGGATAAGCTATGTGGAGAAGAGATCAAATAATATTAGCTCTTAAGGAGTGGGTAGAAAATAAAATAAGGAATTGATAGTAGTTCAAGGAGAAAAATTGATCACTAGGGGATTGGTGAGGCCAATAGACTCTTATTGGTCTCAAGGTAAAAAATGATTATACAATCATGGAATATTAGGGGTTTAAATAATAGAACCCATTAATTTGATATTTGAAGACTTAGAAAAAAGTAAAATAGATTTTTTTGCGTATCCAAGAGATAACAATGTTGTTATATCTTGTATCCATCCCTAAATCACAACCTCTCCAAAGAAGATCTCTCTCTGTCACTTCTAAAAATTTCTCTTCTTTTTAAGGACATGGAAAATCTCAGGCAGTTCCGAAAATTTCTCTTCTTTCGCCAAAGGAGGATGGATTTCACCTTTTAAATTGTTGCCTAAAATTTTAATCTTTAGTATCCATATGAGTTTATGGTTCGTTGTTGTGAATTGTTCGCTGCTTAGATTTAAAAACACAAGGTTAGGGAATTCTTGACTTGAATGTGTATGCCTCCCCTGATTTCGATAAGGCTTTCGACATTTTAGGCCGACATAAATGTTAGAAAAATAAAACCGATTTCACCCTCTACCGAAGGTTGCTTTGGAGATGAGCGATTCTAGGAATTTCTCGGTTGGTGCACCAATCCTCGATTCCAATAATTACATGACTAGGACAGCGATAAATATTTTTTCTCACCAATTGAACCTGATTAGACATCATAGTTATTTCCCTCGAGCAATTTGAATTGTCTCCCGCCACTGTCCTCAGAATATCAGTTATAAAATCGGATCGATTAGCATTTTTATGAGCAAGAAGGAGTAGGAGCAGCAGAGAAGAACAGGGGGTAGAACAGCAAGAGTAGTAGTAGTATTGTAACCAAACAGCAAATTTAGGAATCCTATTTTTGTGTCTATCTTGCATATTTTGCAGATGAATACAAACCCTCACTAGAGGTAGCACTGTAAAGTGCTTTAAATCTGATAAATAAAATTCAGTCTTAGTTTTTATGGTTATCGTGAAGGCCTTGTAAATTTTTGTTGTTGATAGTTTTCCTCTGCTTAAAACCTTTGTTCATTCCATGTTTATCCAAACCAGTCTTCATTTTCATATTCTACGAATGAGTGCATGGTGATAAGCATTTAAAAACATAGGTTAATTTGTGTCTTAGATTTTCTCGATAAACCTTCTCTTTCTCGTTGGACCTTGAGGTAGAAGACAGTGATCGCTACTCTTATCAAGTGAACCCCAGAGTCGTTGTCTAGATAAATTAATCATGGACAAGTTTTATTCAAGAAGTGAACTTCGGAGTGCTTTCCCTTTATTGCTGGCTAACTCAGTTATGCTACCAATCACTCCTCTTGATGAGCGATTTAGAGCCTCACTCATGGTGTGAGCAATTCTCAATTTTGCTCCACCAAGCGGGTGACTCTCAGTCTGGCGAGCATCGAGAGTGATCTCCGTTAACTCTCATTCTCGCTTTGCCAGGTCTGCGATTCTTGAAATCACTCCTTTCCCGAGTGATTCCTAGGATCACCATTGTTTTCGAGTAACTCTCACTCTTGTATATTGTGGAGAGCAATTCCAAGACTCAGTCTTTCTCTTAGCGATCTTTGATGCACGATTATTTAATTCCTTCAAAATGGTATCAGAGTTAAAGTGTCATCTCGTGGAGATTAAAGCATGGCTTCTGGAAACAACTCCCTGCAATTGCAGATCTCATAGTTCAACGATAAAACTATTACTACTGGAGCATCGAGATGAAGATCTTGCTTGAGTCTCAGGAGCTGTGGGACTTGGGCAAGAATAGTTACCCAAAATCAGTAGATGCAACAGCACTGGTCGTACTCTCCCAAGCCCATAAGGAACTGTTAAAGGAAAAATTCTCATCCGCACCAAGCACGGCAAAAGGAAGCAGATATGTGATGTTTACTATGTGCTTGGCCTGAAACAAATAGCATGGGTAGATTACAATGGTTTCCATGGAAAAGAACAAAATATTTCCACTGCAGATTTAGAATGAATCTCTGATGTCTCTAAGTGCAGTTGTGAAGTATGCTACCTAGCCGTGGCATCTTAGGTTTGGTCACCTAAGTTTTAGTGGCCTGAACTTGCTGCACAATAAGTATATGGTGAAGGGTTTACCCATAATTGAGCAACTGAATCAAGTCTATGAGGATTGCTTAGCTGGTAAATAGCACATGGATTCATTCCCTTCAGGGCAGTCTTGGAGAACCTCATAGCTATTAGAGCTTGTGCACTCAGACATCTACGGTACAATGCAGACCAGCACTTTTACCAAAAACAAATACTTCTTGACCTTCATTGATGACTTCAACAGGAAGACATGGGTGTTGCAAATATGAAGAGGGTTTAGACCCAAAAATATTTAGATCTTTCTAGGCTTAGTGTGAACATATTCCCAAATCTGTCGGCACCATGTCAGTAAGATTTTTAAAAAAATCCCTCCCTATATTCTCTCTCTTATTTTTCATCCCTATTCTTCCGCCACCTTATTCCTTCGTAACCTTCGCTCCTTATTCCTCCACTGTCTTCCTCTTCCCTTATCCCTCCATGTCCCTTATCTCTCCCTCTTCTCCTCCCTATAAATACCTTACCCCTCCATGTATTCTAAGCACAGTGTGGAGTATAATATTTGAAGTTAATTAAATAAATTGTTTTATTTTATGATATAGCCCACCATCGATCACTGGTATCAAAGTTGGGCACTATTCCAAGGGCACAAAAATTGAGGCCAAGGGCATGGAAATCGATGCAAAGGTGATAGGAGTTTGATGCATCAGGAGGTGGATAGGAGGTCCATGCAGAGACAGACCAAGCTCACAGACTAAGGTGCATGTGGGGAGGCATGAATTTCAAGGCAACACGTGGCGCTAACTGGGCGGCTGATGCAGGGCTGAGGTGGTAGCCAGCAGGATTTGGGCATGCGGTTCGATATTCCAGGTGGTAGGTGTAGATTGGATGTAGCTCGAGCAGCTGAGCTAATGAGGAGGTGACACGTGGTGGCGAGGCAGGCATTGATGTGATGGCGAGTGGACGGTGAGCTGGCAGCAATGTGGCAGTTGATGATGTGGTATGGTGAGGTGGCATGGACACCACGTGCCAAGCTCTAATTGGACTCTTCATTGGCAAAATGTTGATTGGTCGATTTCTCGAAGGCAATCAACTCATAAAGCATGCCTTTGCGTTAATAAATTCCTCTGCACCCATCTCACAGTGCATGTGGGATAAAGGAGGTATAATTTTTATTTTAAAAAAAAAAATCTTAGAACGCGATGAATTTTAATACGCATTCCTTGCCCTCAATCCTCATCCAAGAGCATAGCGCAGTTGGCAAAGACGGTAAAGTTGTTTGGTGGAGTTCTCGGGTTTGAAACCTGTCGAGACAGTTTTTTTTGTTTTGGTTTTTTTATTGTTGTAAGGTATAAAATATGGGCGGATCCTCTTCGTTTCAAAGCAGCAGGGTGGCATAGTGGTGAAGGCAGTCAGAGGCATATACAAGGTCACCGATTCGAGCCTCTCCAGGCTCGAAATCAAAGGTTTAAAAAAATTTAATTTTTTATTTTTTATTAAAGTTTTTTAAATTAATTTAATAGTTTTAAAATATATTCTTTAATTATTTTTTAAATATAATTTTGTTTAAAAAATAATTAAGGATATAAAAAATTATTTAAAAAAAATTATAAAAAACTTTATATAAAAAAAATATTGAAAACCTTTAAAAAATTTTGGAAAGGGAAATTGGAAAAAAAAAAATTGAAGATCAACATGTCTTGAGCACCTGAAATTGACATATGCAACTCAGCAAAATTATTTGCAATGATGATTAGATGATCCGGTAAACCGGATGTTACCACGCCCTATGCTCTCTACTAAGGAGAGAATCAGCTGAGTCCTTTGATGAGAGGATTCGAAGAGATAGAATACATGTGGTATTCGGTCAACTGCAGAACTCAGTAATAGCCCACCAAAGGAAGCTCGATTCTGGATACGAGGCTGACTTAGAAGATAATATTTTCAAAAAACAAGTGGAGGAGTCCGATTCAGTTGCATTTGAGCCTAAGGAACAATCCATTGAGAGCTATACCCCACATTCTCTATATCCTGAGCCTAAGCCAGCATAGCCTGAGCCAGCTAAGGCCGAGCCAGAAGCAATTCCTAAAATCATCGTCATCAGTGACGACAAGGATTCCATTGCAGACAATTTTGGACCTCTAGTACTGGGTAATCCACAACAAGAAGAACAAGAAATCAAAGAGAGAATTAAGAAATCTAGATTTGATTTGAATTTGTAATTGCTTTGTACTTCCTATTTTTAGTTAAATCAAAGTTTTCTTTCAAGTAGTAGAAATGGCCTCAAATTCAAATCTCTCAATTCTTGAATTTAATGGTAGTGATTATGAATACTGGTCAATAAAGATGAAAATTATGTTGATTGGTAAATTTTTATGGGAAATAGTTGAAGAGGGTTACACAGAATCCTCTACTACTGACTGGTCTGCTTTAAGTGCTACCGATAGAAGAGCCAAAAAGGAAGCCCAAAAAAACAATTCCTTTGCCCTGTACCATTTATAAGCAGCTCTAGATAAAAGTATATTTCCTAGAATAGCATCCTGTGTAAAAGATCAAGATGCTTGGAAGGCTTTAAAGGAAAGTTTTCAAGGGAGTGATCAAGTGAAGCAAGTCAGGCTTCAAACTCTGAAAAGATATTTTGAAAATCTTTGAATGCAGGAGAATGAGAAAGTAGGAGACTACTGTGTGCGAGTCAAAGTCGTGGTAGGTAAAATAGTCACTCTAGGAGAAGTTAAATCAGAAGGTGTAGTGAATAAAGTGTTGCGAACACTTCTTCCTAAGTGGAATCATGTAGCAATTATTATTGAAGAATCAAAATATTTGTCCACTCTTTCTTTTGATGCACTGATTGGTTCCCTCCTTTCACATGAAGAGAGATTACAGGAATCTCCTTCTGCCAGCCATGGAGGCGATGACAAAGCCTTCGCTTCACACGAAGGAAAATTCCAAGGTAGAGGTCGTGGCAGAGGTCAGCAAAGAGGAATAGGCAAGAACAGTCCACGAGGTGGAAACCCAAGCAGAGGAGGATTTTCAAATAGAGGTGGATGTCAAAACAAAGGTGGTCAATAGAACAAAGGAAAGCATCCAGGTAGAGGAAAATGAAGTGACAAGTCAAAGCAATTTTGCTACAATTGTGGCAAACCTAGCCACTTCGCTCATGACTGCTAGTCAAAACCCTCACAAGGGAGCAGCAGCAGCAGCCAGAGTAGACACTATGGCAATTTTGGAGAAGAGGAAGGGACCTTAAATCTCATTCTCTCATATGGCCAGTCAGATCAGAACTTGAATGACACCTAGATTTTGGACACTGGGTGTTCAAATCATATGAGTGGAAAAGAAGAAATATTTTCTACCCTGGATTCTTCTTACAAATCTAGCATCAAGTTAGGAGATGACAAGTCATTTGTGGTTGAAGGCATTGGAGCCTTGGAGGTTCCAATAAAAGAGGGTGTAAAACAGGTGAATGATATCTATTACACACCTCATCTCCAACACAATATTCTTAGTGTTGGTCAAATTATGGATAAAAACTATAAGTTGCTATTTGATGAGGGTAAATGTATCATTTTTGATAAAAGTGATAGTAATAGAGTCATTACACAGGTTCCAATGACTAAGAACAGGTTATTTCCTTTGAAGTTTGGCCAGCCAGGAGGAGATCAATTTGTAATTGTTGCTATTCCAAATCCAAGTGTACTATGGCACTTGAGATACCTCTTCCTCTTCCCTTATCCCTCCACATCCCTTATCTCTCCCTCTTCTCCTCCCTATAAATACCTTACCCCTCCATGTATTCTAAGTGCGGTGTGGAGTATAATATTTGAAGTTAATTAAATAAATTGTTTTATTTTATGATATAGCCCACCATCGATCACTGGTATCAAAGTTGGGTGCTATGCCAAGGGCACAAAAATTGAGGCCAACGGCATGGAAATCGAGGCCAAAGTGATAGGAGTTTGATGCGTCGGGAGGTGTACAGGAGGTCCACGTAGAGACAGACCAAGCTCGCAGACTGAGGTGCACGTGGGGAGGCATGAATTTCAAGGCAACACGTGGCATTGATTGGGCGGCTGACGTAGGGCTGAGGTGGCAGCCAGCAGGAGCTGGGCATGCAATTCGAGATTCCAGGTGGCAAGTGCAGATTGGGTGCAGCTCAAGGAGCTGAGCTGACAAGGAGGTGACACGTGGTGGTGAGGCAGGCGTTGATGTGGTGGCGAGTGGACAGTGAGCTGGCAGCAATGTGGTAGTTGATGATGTGGTATGGTGAGGTGGCATGGACACCACGTGGCAAGCTCCGATTGGACTCTTCATTGGAAAAAGGTTGATTGGTCAATTTCTCGAAGGCAATCGACTCATAATGTGTGCCTTCGCATTAATAAATTCCTCCGCACCCATCTCACAGTGCATGTGGGATAAAGGAGGTATAATTTTTATTTAAAAAAAAAAAATCTTAGAATGCGACAAAGTTTAATACGCATTCCTTGCCCTCAATCCTCATCCAAGCGCATAGCGTAGTTGGCAAAGGCGGTAAAGTTGTTTGGCGGAGGTCTCGGGTTCGAAACCCGTCGAGACAGTTTTTTTTGTTTTGGTTTTTTATTTTTGTAAGGTATAAAATATGGGTGGATCCTCTTCTTTTCAAAGCCGCGGGGTGGCATGGTGGTGAAGGCAGTCAGAGGCATATACAAGATCGTCGATTCGAGCCTCTCCAGGCTTGAAATCAAAGGTTTAAAAAAAATTAATTTTTTATTTTTTATTGAAGTTTTTTAAATTAATTTAATAGTTTTAAAATATATTCTTTAGTTATTTTTTAAATATAATTTTGTTTAAAAAATAATTAAGGATATAAAAAATTATTAAAAGAAAATTATAAAAAAATTTATATAAAAAAATATTGAAAACATTTAAAACTTTTTGGAAAGGGAAATTGGAAATTTTTTTTTGAAGATCAACATGTCTTGAGCACCTAAAATTGACATATGCAACTCAGCAAAATTATTTGCAATGATGAGTAGATGATCCGGTAAACCGGATGTTACCACGCCCTATGCTCTCTACTAAGGAGAGAATCAGCTGAGTCCTTTGATGAGAGGATCCGGAGAGATGGAATACATGTGGTATTCAGTCAACTATAGAACTCAGTAATAGCCCACCAAAGGAAGCTCGATTATGGATACGAGGCTGACTCAAAAGATAATATTTTTGAAAAATGAGTGGAGGAGTCTGATTTAGTTGCATTTGAGCCTGAGGAACAATCCAGTGAGAGCTATACCCCACGCTCTCCAAAACCTGAGCCTGAGACAACAGAGCCTGAGCTAGATAAGGCCGAGCCAGAAGCAGTTCCTAAAATTTTTGTTATCAGTGACGACGAGGATTCCATTGCAAATAATTTTGGACCTCTAGTACTGGGCAATCCACAACAAGAAGAACAAGAAATAAATGATAGAATTAAGAAATCTAGATTTTATTTGAATTTGTAATTGCTTTGTAATTCCTATTATCATTCAAATCAAAGTTTTCTTTCAAGTAGTAGAAATGGCCTCAAATTCAAATCTCTCAATTCCTGAATTTAATGGTAGTGATTATGAATATTGGTCAATAAATATGAAAACTATGTTGATTGGTAAATTTTTATGGGAAATAGTTGAAGAGCGTTACACAAAATCCTCTGCTACTGACTGGTCTGCTTTAAGTGCTATCGATAGAAAAGCCAAAAAAGAAGCCCAGAAAAACAATTCCTTTGCCCTGTACCATTTATAAGCAACTCTAGATAAAAGTATATTTCCTAGAATAACATCTTGTGTAAAAGATCAATATGCTTGGAAGGCTTTAAAGGAAAGTTTTCAAGGGAGTGATCAAGTGAAGCAATTCAAGCTTCAAACTCTGAAAAGAGATTTTGAAAATCTTTGAATGCAGGAGAATGAGAAATTAGGATACTACTGTGTGCGAGTCAAATTCGTGGTAGATAAAATGGTCACTCTAGGAGAAGTTAAATTAGAAGGTGTAGTGAATAAAGTGTTGCGAACACTTCTTCCTAAGTGGAATTATGTAGCAATTATTATTGAAGAATCAAATTATGTGTCCACTCTTTCTTTTGATGCACTGATTGGTTCTCTCCTTTCACACGAAGAGAGATTATAGGAATCTCCTTCCACCAGCCATGGAGGCGATGATAAAGCCTTCGCTTCACACGAAGGAAAATTCCAAGGTAGAGGTCGTGGCAGAGGTCAACAAAGAGGAATAGGCAAGAACAGTCCATGAGGTGGAAACCCAAGCAGAGGAGGATTTTCAAATAGAGGTGGAGGTCAAAACAGAGGTGGTCAGCAGAACAAAGGAAAGCATCCAAGTCGAGGAAAAGGAAGTGACAAGTCAAAGCAATTTTGCTATAATTGTGGCAAACCTAGCCACTTCGCTCATGACTGCTGGTCAAAACCCTCACAAGGGAGCAACAGCAGCCAGAGCAGTCACTATGGCAATTTTGGAGAAGAGGAAGGGACCTTAAATCTCATTCTCTCATATGGCCAGTCAGATCAGAACTTGAATGACACCTGGATTTTGGACACTGGGTGTTCAAATCATATGAGTAGCAAAGAAGAACTCTTTGCTACCCTGGATTCTTCTTACAAATCTAGCATCAAGTTAGGAGATGATAAGTCATTTGCGGTTGAAGGCATTGGAGACTTGGAGGTTCCAGCAAAAGAGGGCATAAAACAGGTGAATGATATCTATTACACACCTCATCTCCAACACAATATTCTTAGTGTTGGCCAAATGATGGAGAAAAACTATAAGTTGTTATTTGATGAGGGTAAATGTATCATTTTTGATAAAAAGTGATAGTAATAGAGTCATTACACAAGTTCCAACGACTAAGAACAGGTTATTTCATTTGAAGTTTGGCCAGCCAGGAGGAGATCAATTTGTAAATGTTGCTATTGCAAATCCAAGTGTACTATGGCACTTGAGATACGGTCATCTGAATTCAGCTATTTTGAAGATGTTAACTTCTCAAGCGATGGTGATAATACTTCCTATAGTTCAGGATAATAAGGAAGTCTGTGAAGTTTATGCCTTGGGAAAGCATGCTAGAACCAAATTTCCTCAAGGGTAATCATGGCGGGCTAGTTATCCACTCTAGCTAGTGCATTCGAACATATGTGGTCTAATGCAGACCAAGAGCATTGGTAACAACTCTTACTTTCTTCTTTTCATAGTTGATTTTTCAAGAGTGTGCTAGATATATTTTTTGAAGCATAAATATGAAGCATTTGACTGCTTCATAGATTTTTAAGCAAGATTTGAAAATGAAAGTGGATATTTTGTTAAGTGTCTCAAATCAGATAAAGGAGGAGAATACTCCTCAAATGAATTTTTGATTTTTTGTAAAAAACATGGAATAAAAATGCAGTTCACTACTACCTATACTCCACAGTAGAATGGTGTGGCTAAAAGAAATAATCGCAAAATTATAGCTATGGCAAGATCTATGCTTCAAACAAACAATTTGAGCAATATGTATTGGGTAGATGCAACCAGGACCAGTGTGTATATTTTGAATAGGAGCCCTACTTCAAGTTTGAAAGGGAAAACTCCTTACCAAGAATGGTATGGTAAGAAACCAAATGTCAAGCATTTCATAGTGTTTGGTTCACTGGCTTACCTACACATTCCTTATGAGCAGAGGAAGAAGCTCAATCCCAAGAGTCAAGCATACATTTTTGTAGGGTACTATGAGACCACAAAAGCTTACAGAATCTACTTACCAGGACTTGAAAGATAATACTTTCCAAGGATGTGATTTTTGATGAAGGGGGAGAATGGGTACATTCCAAAATTTATAGTGATGTTGAATCTCATGATGCAGGTTCTTCACAAATTCAACAAGCGCCACATAAAGGCCATAAGTCTCCTCCTCCAAGCCCAAGCAAACATTCTACATCCAGTTCATCATCTTCTTCACCAAGTCCTTCTCCACAAAGGTCAATCAATTCCTCACCAATGTATATTGATTCTCCATACATAGGTAAGAGAACTCTCCAGCATCATCCATCTTATCATATGTTGGATAAAAAAACTTCACGAAGATTTACTAGAAGTCAAGCTAGTGAAATGAGTTATGTTTTGCAAAGACTTGAAAATATGCATTTGTATGGTGATGATGACTCCCAAGAACCTCGGGGAGATGTAGTTAACTATGCTTTGTTAACTAGTGCACATCTTGAACCTTCTAGTTATGAGAAGGCATGTACTCATAAAATTTTGCAAGATGCCATGGAAGAGGAGATAACCTCTATAAAAAACAAAAATACTTGGGAGCTGGTAAAGCTTCCTAAAGGCAAGAAATGTGTTGGATGCAAATGGGTCTTCAATACTAAGTTCAATGTTGATGAAAGCATTGAAAGGCATAAAGCAATATTGGTTGCAAAAGGATTTACATAGAAGTATGGTATTGATTATGAAGAGACATTTGCTCATGTAGCCCGACAGGAGACCATCAGAATAGTTCTTGCTTTAGCTGCTCACAAGGGTTGGAAAATTCAACACATGGATGTGAAGAGTGCTTTTCTCAATGGGTACTTGACAGATGAGGTGTATGTTGAGCAACCTCAAGGATTTCAAGAGCAAGGTAAGAAGCACCTTGTTTACAGACTAAAAAAAGGTGCTCTATGGCCTCAAGTAGGCATAACGAGCTTGGTACTCACACATTGATGGGTGCTTTAAATATTTTGGGTTCACCAGAAGCATAAATGAACCCACCCTTTACTACCTAAAGAAAGGTAATGACATCCTCATAGTCTGCTTATATGTGGATGATCTCATATTCATGGGTAGTAATGAAAAAGTGAATATGGAGTTCAAATGCTCCATGATGAAGCAGTTTGAGATGAAGGATCTTGGCTTAATGCATTACTTCCTTGGAATGAAATTCCATCAGACAGATACAGGGATATTCATCTGTCAACATAAGTATGCTCAAGACATTATCAAGAAGTTTTCTATGGAGCATTGCAAACTAGTTGCAACTCTAGTTGGACATGGGATCCAATTAAACAAATATGACGGTGCACCAAAAGTTGACGTGACCACTTTCAGGAGCATGGTTGGGAGTTTGATGTTTCTCACCAACACCAAACCTGATATTCAGTATGTTGTTTCTCTTGTCTCTTGATTTATGGCTAGCCCATCTGAACTGAATTTGCAAGTAGCTAAAATAATTCTTAGATATGTGAAGGGTACATTGGATTTTGGAATCCAGTACCATAAATGTAACACTATCAAGCTTGTAGGCTTCAGTGATAGTGATTGGGGTAGCAACATTGATGACAAGAAATCAACTTCAAGGAACTATTTTAGTCTAGGGTCAGGACTAATAACATGGAGTTCCAAAAAGTAGACTGTAGTAGCATTGTCCTCTACAAAAGCTGAGTATATAGCGGTCACATATGCTAGTACTCAAGCCTTATGGTTAAGAAAAATGCTAGAAGAGATTGGAGAACAACAAAGTAGTCCGACCAAAATCTACTGTGATAACATCAGTGCCATTCAGTTGGCATACAATCCAATCCACCATAGTAGAATGAAGCATTTTCATATGAAATACCACTTCATCCGAGACATGGTGGAGCATGAAATTGTTGAGCTAAAATTTTGTCGCACTTTGGAGAACGTCGTAGATATCTTCACCAAAGTGAAGGCTAAAGCTCAATTTATAAAGCTGAGAGACTGTGTAGTCAGTCCTCTCAACTTTAAGGGGGAAAATATTGCAAATATGAAGAGGGTTTAGGCCCATAAATATCTAGATTTTTCTAGGCTCAGTGTGAACACATTCCAAAATATGTCGGCACCATGTCAGTAAGATTTTTAAAAAAATCCCTCCCTATATTCTCTCTCTTTCTCTTATTTTTCCTCCCTATCTTCCGCAACCTTATTCCTCTATAATCTTCGCTCCTTATTCCTCCATCGCCTTCCTCTTCCCTTATACCTCCATGTCACTTATCTCTCCCTCTTCTCCTCCCTATAAATACCTTACCCCTCCATGTATTCTAAGCACAGTGTGGAGTATAATATTTGAAGTTAATTAAATAAATTGTTTTATTTTATAATATAGCCCACCATCGATCAATGGGTATATCCCATCAAGCAAAATTTAGAGGATTTTGATAAATTCAAGGAGTTCAAGGCTCTGGTTGAGAAACAAAGTGGCTACCAGGTGAAAACCCTTAGGATAGATGGTGGAGGTGAATACATCTCCAATGAATTCCAAAATTTTTGCAAGGCAAATGGAATTCGGAAGCAGCTTACTGCCAGATACACACCGTAGCAGAACGGCGTAGCTAAGAGAAAGAACATAACCATTATGGAGATGGTAAGGAGTATGTGAAGAATGTCCTAAAGTGGTTTAATATGTAGGACAGAAAACATGCCATCACATCTAATGCCATAGGATTGAAGTTGAGCAAGTTGGATTCTAGTAGGAATGTTGATCCAACTCTGTTTAAGCGGTTAGTTGGCAGTCTAATGTATTTGACTGCAACTCAGTCAAATCTGATGTTTGGAGTCAGCTTGATCAACCAATTTATGGAGACTTCGAAGGACACACACTGGCAAGCAAGCAAATGGATCCAACACTATGTCAATGGGATGAGGAACCATAGAATATGCTATGCCAGACGAGACCAACTGGTGGGCTACACCGATAGCGACTGGGCTGGTAGCACTGATAATCAGAAGAGAACTTTTGGGTATGCTTTCCATATCAGATCGAGAGTAGTTTCATGATCATCCAAGAAGCAATCGATCATTGCATTATCCACTACTAAGGCCAAATATTTTGTTGCCACATCAGTCGCATGCTAGGTAGTATGGTTGTACCGAATCCTAGGTGAACTGAATCATCCATCAAAAGGTGCAACAACCATGTTTTGTGATAACAATTATGCCATTGCACTGTCGAAGGATCCAGTGTTTCATGGTCAAACGAAGCACATTGATATTCGGTATCACTTCATCAGAGTTGGTGAAGTTGGGTGAATTTTAGCTACTATTTTGTAGGTCCAAGGAGCAGGTAGCTGACATATTCACAAAACCTTTGAAGGAGGAGGACTTCAGCAGACTACATAAAAAATTGGGCGTCATAGCTTTTGTGAAATCAGGTTTTAAGGAGGGTGTTAGAAAAATAAAATTGATTTCACCCTCTATCGAAGGTCACTTTGAAGAAAAGCGATTCTAGGAATCGCTCGATTGGTGCAGCGATCCTAGGAATCACTCAAGAAAGGAGCGATTCCAGGAATCACATGACTAGGACAACGATAAAGATTTTTTCCCACCAACTGAACCTGATTAGATGTCGCAGTTATTTCCCTTGAGTGGGTAGTTGAACTGTCTCCCACCACTCTCCTCAGAAGATCAACTATAAAACTAGCTTGATTGGTATTTTGATGAGCAAGGAGGAGTAGGAGTAATAGAGAAGAACAGGGGGAAGAATAGCAAGAGCAACAATAATAGTGTAACCGAAAAGCAGATTCAGGAATCCTATTTTTGTGTCTATCCTACATATTTTGCAGATGAATACAAACCCTCACTGGAGGTATCACTGTAAAGTGTTTTAAATATGATAAATAAAATTCAATATTATTTTTTTCGGTTATCGTGAAGGCCTTGTAAAATTTTGTTGTTGATAGTTTCCATATGCTTAAAATATTTGTTCATTCCATGTTTATTCGAACCAGTCTTCATTTTCATATTCTATGAATGAGTGCATGGTGATAAGCATTTAAAAACATAGGTTAATTTGTGTCTTAGATTTTATTGATAAACCTCCTCTTTCTCACTGGACCTTGAGGTAGAATACAGTGATCACTGCTCTTATCAAGTGAACCCTAGAGTCGCTATCTAGATAAATGAACCACAAACGGGTTTCATTCGAGAAGTGAACTTCAGAGTGCTTTCCCTTTATCTTTGGCTAACTCAGTTATGTTGTCAATCGCTCCTCTTGACGAGTGATTTTGAGCCTCGCTCGTGGTGTGAGCGATTCTCATTTTTACTCCACCAAGAGGGTGACTCTCAGTCTGGAAAGCATCAAGAGCGATCTTTGTCAACTCTCATTCTCGCTTCTCCAGGTCTGTGATTCCTAGAATCACTCCTTTCCTGAGAGATTCCCAGGATCACCGCTACTGTCGAATGACTCTCACTCTCATACATTATGGAGAGCGATTCCAAGACTCACTCTTTCCCTGAGCAATCTTCAGTGCACGATTATTTAATTCCTTCAATAAAAAGTACAACACATCAAAATATTTGTTATTCAAATCTGTTTGTCTCCTCTTTCACGCAGCATATATTTGTTATTCCATTTTATTTCTCTTATTTTACGTGGCTTATGGTTTCACAAGTGAAAAACAAGGTTTTGAAAGGTCCTAGAATATTTTACATTAGAGGAATTAGAGTAATATAACGTTAATTAAGCATAGGCTAGCCTCCAAGGCCAAAAGAAATATAAATTAAACTAAAACAACTATCCAAAAGTAAATACCAGCCCACCACTCAACATGGCATAAAGGAGAACATCAAGATGCAGATAACAAAACTCCAAACTCAAAGAGCAAGGATGAAGGCAAAACACCAAGCATATTCCTTGAGAATAATAACCACCAGGGAGCAAAAGGACCAACCCCCTAAAAAATATCCCCCAAAGAGAGGATCACTAGAACACAACTGAGATCTCATCCTAGCAGAAATACAAAAAAAATACCTACTGGATAGGTAGACCCAATGCTTCCAAAGCAACAATTATAAGTAATCGTGAAGGAAACTGACCACTATCCACCCCAAATTGGCCATAACATCAGCAGACTAGTTACCTTCCCCATAAATATGCTCAATTTTAACTTCTAACATACCTTCCAAAAATTTTGTGTGTCCTTAATAATATTTAGGATAAAACAATTATCAGTATTTCCAACCTACAGATCCCGAATGATGTTCAAGAAGTCGCCTTGAATGAGAAGTCTTTTGAATCCCCTCTCAAAAACCTAGTGAACACCCGAGAAAAGAGACTTCGCTTCAGCTAGGTGGTTGGTTTGAATATCATAATCGTCAGCGTAAGTCCAAATGACCTCATCATTATTATTTCTAACAACACCTCCTCCATCAACCCTCTTCAGATTACCTTTGGCAGCCCCATCAAATTTTAGAATGACCCACCCTTTAGCTAGTTTATGAAATCTAGTAGCCAATATTTTTTGAATATTGGATACAAAAACAAAATTCTCTAGATTTAGATTCCAGCTAACAACAACCTCTTTCTCCACAACTTCCTCGCTACCATTTCCAATATCAAAGATAGTCAGGATATTCTCAATAGCAGCTTTAATCCTTCTAAATACAAAGGATTCATCCTTGGTAATATCCTTGAAAATTATTTTGTTCCTCTCCCACCAGATACCCTATAAAAAATGAGGAAGAACCAGATCCCACACCCTAGTGAGGATGTGACTGATGAAGGGGGATTTCCACTAAGTGAAAAGTTCCTTGAAAGTTTGAGGTAAAGTTCATTTGATGGAAAAAGAATCCAATAAAGCAATGAGCACCTAATTTGAGAAATCACAATGGATGAAAATATGACCCACAGATTCAGCATCCTTAGAACACAAGAGACAAATATTGGGAAGATGGAATCCTTTCTTACGTAAATTATCAACAGTTAAAATTTTATTTTACAAACACAACCATAAAAAAAAATGCAATCTTGGGGATCAAATGAGGATACCAAACCCTTTCTGCTGGAAAATATCCTCCCTTGGACAATTATTGGGCCTCGTGTAGTCCTGATAGAAAAAATGCCTTTAGGAGAATGAGTCCATATAAGGAAGTCCTTGTCATTCTAATGAGGAAGAAAGTATTGTTGCAGCAACATGTTCAACCTTGCCAAAATTTGAAGGATTTGAAGATCAGTTGTATATAAATTCTTATGTTTCCAAGTCCTCTTGCCATTAGTGATTATTATGTAATCAATTACTTTTTCTCCATATTTTAGTGATAAAGGAGCCTTCAACTCATAAAACTCGGGACTAAGAAAGAGAGGTTCAAGAAGAATCCAAGTATCCTCCCAAAGAACACATCCTTACCATTCCCAATCTACCACCACATACCCTCTGTAACCAAAATTCTGACCCCCAGCAAACCATTCCAGATCATACAGCCCCTAGGAGGAGCAACACTTCTAAAAAAAGGAATGTGATTTTCCAGATACTTACCTCTCATAATATCTTTCCATAGATGGTCCGCCTCAACACATAATCTCCAGGCTATTTTGTAATCAATGCCTTATTAAAAATAATAAATTTTTTATCCCAAGACCACCTTCTTTCCTATAAGAAAAAACCCTATCCCAAGAGACAAGGGACACCCTCTATTTATCCTCCACCCTAGCCCATAGAAATCTCCTAAAGATCTAGTCAATCCTCCTAAATTTGAAAGGTATTCTAAAAAGAGACATGTAATAGACTAGAATGTTTTGGAGGGTAGCTTAAAGCAATTACAACTTAATTGCTTGGCTTAGGAGATTACCTTTCCACCCAGCTAACTTACGTTGAATCCTATCCATTATAGGAGACCACAACTCCTCCTTCATCCTCCCAATAAACAATTGCATACTTAGATATAAATAAGAAGGTTAGCAATGCCACAACCAAAAATTCCTGGAATTCTATGTTGAAGCTGCCTCCTAGTATTCACAAAAAATATTTGACTTTTATGGAAGTTAATTTGTTGGTTGGAAGCTTTCTCATACAACTGCAAAATATTCAAAAATTCCTTCTCTCTCAAAGTAGCCTCCCCAATAAGTACAATGTCACCTACAAACTGTTTACAAGAAACTACCTCTGCAATACCAGCAAGTCTAATGCCCTTAATCTTAGATGACAATGTAGTAGCAAGAATCAATCTTCCTATAGATTCAGTAATTAAAATAAAAATATATGGAGATAAGGGATCACCTTGCCTAATATCTCTTTGACCCCCAAAAAAACCACTCGGTATCCCATTGATGATGATAGAAAATTTTGTAGAGGAAATACAAACTCTAATCCACTTCCTCCATAGATCCCCAAAGCCAAATTTCTACAACACCTTGTCAAGGAACTCCCAGGAGACCCTATCATAAGCCTTTTGCATATCAATTTTAAGAAGCATTCTAGCCAACTTGCTTTTGGACATAAAATGTAAAGTCTCATGAACTATAATGATTCCATCCACAATCTTCCTACCATGAACAAAACCACATTGAAGAGGAGAAATCAAGATGGGGAGAAGCCTTTTAAACCTATTAGCAAGTGTCTTAGTAAGAAGATTATATAGGGTATTGCATAAACTAATAGGTCTAAAATCCTTTAGAGAAGAGGCACAATGTTTCTTTGAAACCAAAACAATAAAGGTAGTATTCCATGCCTGCGGCAATGAGGAAGAATATTGGAATTCTCTTAAGGCTTTCAAAATATCTAAACTAAGAAGGTGCTAAAACCTATGAAAATACCAGTATGGAACTCATCCGGCCCAGGTGCTTTATCCTTATTTATGCTAAACAGGTTGGTCCTGATCTCATCATTAGAAAAGGGGCATTCAAAGTATTATTCATATCAACTGTCACCACCTGGGTAATGTTCTTGAGAAGTTCCTCCAAAGCATCCCCATCTTCCTCCCTATCTTTAGAAAACAAATCTTGAAAGAATGATATTGTGGCAGTAGTAATTTCTTCCTTATATTTAAGGTATTCACTAGAGTCTAATGTAATCTCTCTTATTTTGTTAGCACTCCTATGTTTTAATGTTGAGAGGTAGAAACACTTGGTATTCCTATCCCCCTCCTTAAACCACATAGCTCGATATTTTTATCTCCAAAAAGACTCCTCATTGGCAAGAATATTATGGAATTCTGTAAGAATAATTTGCTCTTTGCTGGCCAAATCCTTTGACCAACCTTCACTTTGGCATTTTTCCTTAGTTTCCTGCAAATCTTGAAAAAAAAATTGCTTCCTATGGAAGAAGTTTTCAAAAACCTCTGGATTCCACCTCTTCAAGTTAGATTTTATAATTTTCATCTTCTTGACCACTTGGAACATCTTAGTGCCATAGACATTCGTATTCCACCAAGCCTTAATCAAGCCTTAAAGATCCATATGATAAAGCCACATTATCTCAAATATGAAAGGATAACCTTTCAAGCATTTCTTTTCCATGAATTCTAATAGTAATGGGTTGTGGTCAAAAGCAATTCTTGGTAAAGTCCTCAAAGAGAAATCTTGAACCATGGTAATCCAACTCACTAAAGCAATGGCCCTATCAATCCTATATTGAATCAGAGCCCCACCACTTCTTCTATTGGACCAAGTGAATTTAGAACCTTGCAAATCAATATCTACTAGTCCTATGGAGGTCAAGAACTCACCAAACTCCATACTATTCGAAAAAATAGCCGAGCCTCCAAATTTCTCACTAGGTAGCAAAATGGAATTAAAATCACGAGCAAGCAACCATGGTAGGTCAAATGAAGAACCAATGGCTTTTAAGTCGACCCAAAGTTTCCCCATAGCAACATTGGGAGCATACACATTGGTAGAAATCCAAGAAAAATTAGTTTTTTTACAATAGAATAAAAAAGAAGAGAATCTATCAACCTGATGAATGAGCTTGCCTATTAGGATTCCAGAGCGTCCATAAACCTCCGAAAGAACCATGAGTAGACCTACTCACACATTCACACCCCTTCCAAAAAAACCTTTGTAATCTATCAAAATACTCATCACTCATATTAGTTTCTTGTAAGAAAATAATATCAGGCTTGAAACTTTTTCTAAAAAAATTTAGCACTCTTTGTTTAGTCGGGGTATGCAAACCCCGAATATTCCATGAGACAATCTTCATTACTTCAAGGATTGCAAAGCCTTCCCTCCGCTCAAAGGTAATGTAGACTGGGAACCATTATCCATATATTGAGTTATTTTATTTAAGATCACCTCAGATGTTTTTGGTCTTCTTGGACCCTTCCCACTACTTAGATTCATTGTTTTTTGGGTATTTCTAATGGGCCGCATAGATCCAATTGTTCCCTTATTGCTTGCTTCTACTGATTGAGGAAGAATTTATTGTTGTTGAGCTAGATTCTTTAGTTTCATATTTTTCTTGTTTAGAACTTATTGAAAGCCATATTCCTCCGAGGAAGACAAGACCTCCTCTGATTCTCTATCCAAAGAATTTGTAGAAATCTCCCCTTCTTCTACATCCTCAAAAGACTTCATGATAGCTTCATATTTTTATTATCAATAGGGGCATCAACCCTCTTATTCTACAAAATAGGGGTAGCTTCTCCTGAAAACATCTCAATAGGAGCCTGAGCAGAAGGCAGTTGATCCCCTTGACAATCCAGGATCTCCACTCCTTTATCTGGAATAACGTCCAACCTAGCCTCAAGACCATAATGCAGTAACTCTCCTAATACAAAAAATTTATTTGTATTCACCTCTGCACCCTTGGAATGCCCATCAAATTTTGGAAAAATCCTAACTTTAGAGCAATCTTCTTTTTTCTCTAAGCACTTTTCATAAATTTCATCTATGACAAGGCCTTCAACTGCACCAGCAACCAAGATTTTTGTGGGAATAAACTCCTTACGAGCACCATGAACCCCCTTTCTATCTACCTTGATTCAAATGCCAAAAAACTTGGATTTGGGGTCTGCTTCCTTTCCCAGCCTTTTTCCTTTATCAACTTTTTAAAATAGAGTGCAAGTGAAGCTGGGATGACCAAACTTCTTGCATATCGAGCATTTCCCAACTATGTTCTCATATTCCAAGGTTGGGTGCAAACCCCAAACTTAGACTCAATTTCAATTGACTTCGGAAGGTCTTTACAAGCATAACATTAACATAGAATCTAGCATACAAAAACGAATATCTAGCAATGGTAACAAAATCTATTGCAAACATATCTCCTATTCCACTTGTAATTCTGGATAGGATCTCCTCATGCCAAAGATATAAAGGAAGGCCAGGAAGGTGAACCCACACAGTTGCTTGGTCAATGCATTGGGTATTAGGGTTGAAATTGAGTGCCCACTTTCTTAGGAATAAACCTTTGCACGCAAATAACCATGGACCACCTTGAATAATCCTATCATGATCCTCCATACCACTTAGCCTAACTAGTAAAAAACCCTTAGGTAATGCAGCAATATCCAAAGAACCCTTAGGATGTCATTTTAATTGATCCCACTTTCAAAAAGCATACAGATCTAGATGAACCCCAACAAATTTTCCAACAAGCGCAAAATCTCCATGGGAAGTAGCCATATCTGCAAAAAGTTCTAGAACCACAAGTCTTCTTGAACAAGAAAGGATATTTAACCCTAGGCTCATTGATTTTTGCTTCCCCTTAAGAAGACTAACCCAAGATCAAGCCCCTAAGACAAAACCTTTATAGCTCTCCTCACCATCCCCACCATCAATCTCCACACCTTGACCTTCGTTGCTCCCCACATATTGACCTACACTGCTTTCACCTTGCCCACCATTCAATCCCTGCAAGCCACCCTTACCTTCCTGACTCGAGTTCTCCATCACCTAACTCAACTATGGATTACAAACTCTCTACAACTGCCATCACCTGACTTAGTTGTGGATTAAAAACCCTTCAGATTCATTGTTGTATGACTTCAATCCCTCTATAGTATCCTTTATAGGGCAACACATATCATAGATATTCAGTTCTCTTCATAGATCATTGATATTCCTCCATAGATCACAGATATACATAGATCACAGATATTTAGTTGCCTTCATAAATCACGGATATTCTTCCATAGATCACAGATATTCAGTTGCCTCCACAGATCATAGATATTCATCCACTGATCACAAATATCTACATATCACATATATTCAGCTACCTTCACAAATCACAGATATTCCTCCACAGATCACAAATATTCAATTACCTCCACAGATCACAAATATTCAATTACCTCCACAGATCACAGATATTCCTCCACATATCACAGATATCCACAAAACACAAATATTCAACTGCCTTCTCAAATCATAAATCTTCTTCCACATATCACAGATAGTCATTTGGTTCCACAAATCACATATATTCCTCCATAGATCACAAATATCCACATTATTATTATTTGTAGTTTTTTAATTATTATTATTGGTTATATGGGATTGAAACGGATCCACTTGTGTTATATATTCACCATAAAGTGGTATGGCAACAAATCTTGGATATTATCTATGTATCGCTTGGCAAGATTTGAACCTTGGTCTCCAAGAATCTAAACGGTTGAGCTAATGCCACTTGATAGTCTCGGTTCTTGTTAATACTTGTTATATTTCGTTTTCTTTTCTCATAACAATATTTTTATAAAAAAAAATTGTTTTTTTTGTTATGTTTTCTTTTCTTTTTTTTTTCATTTCCACCAATACTTTTCATCTTCATTAATCTCTTCAATGATATTGTTTATATTAAGACTTATAATCTTTAGGTTTGTCTTGCTACAAAATATTTAAAACTCAAAAAATAATCTCAAAAGTACTTTTTTTTAATGTTGCCTTAAAAACCTTAAAAATTTAAAAGCTCTCTTTCATAGCAATTACCTTCTTATTACCATTTCCATTTTTATTACCAAAAGAATATTCTATACTAAAAGAAAATGAAGACCATTTACCTAGAATAAACTTGACCTCTTATGTTGTTCTTGTTTTAGGATTTTCCTCCATAGGATTTTGCAAAAGAGCACAAGACTAGGCATAGGTTGAATGTTGTACTTATGTATTGTACTTTCTCATCCCTTATATCCTTCTTTGTTTCTTTTAAGGATTGATCCAAGTGAGCTATGGTGGTCTTTGTCATATGATGTTGTAGATGGATTTTTCTTTGTTTCTTTTAAGTGTTGATCCAAGTGAGCTATGGTGGTCTTTGTCATATGATGTTGTAGATGGATTTTTTTTGCCTCTTCTTTTGGAACAAAATATTTTTCATCAAACTTAGCTTTAATTACTATATGATTTCCTTGCCTCGTCTTGAAGTTCATCTTATGACCAAAAAAATTTCTCTTTCTTCATAATTTTTACTTTGAAAACTTTTCTCTTTAATAGTTAGTCCTTCCTTGATGAATTCCCTAAGGTATTTCTAATATTCTTCAAAACATCATTGTTGATAAAATAATATGGAAGTTCAAAAGGCCTAATCCATATTGGAATCTACTTAATAGTTTCTATCTCAACAAAAAAAATGCATTCCATGGTTCTAAATAAAGGTTATCTCTCCCCCTAAACCATGGGCCAACATTTCTTATTTTATCTATGATTTCTAAACTATCAAAGATGATGAGAAAAAAATTAAGAAGAAAATTCACATAGGAATTCGAATTCAATCCCCACTTCCACTTGATCTAATTTTGAATCCACAAAAACCTTGGCTAGATTCTATGAAACTTCCATGTTTTTTTGTTTGAAGAGGTTGAAAAGTGGGACATATTAGGGGTCACCCTTCCCATGAATTGAACTTGGGTCTCCGTTAAGAGAGCCCAATAACTTTTGCCATTGTGGTGTTCCTACCGAGTTAACCCTCTACTTTTGAGAACCATTACATCATTCTCAATCATCACATCATTCATAGTCACTTTTGATATAACATCTACTGCCTATATATAAATTATCATGTATTCACTCTTTTACTTATCTTTAACTTGGGTCTCCATACTTCTTACTAGAACACGCTGATTTCTACCTAAGGCGTCCTTACTTTCCATTAGAACTTTTAAATATAACTCTCCTTTAATACTAACTAGTAAAACTCGTTTTTGGATGACACTTCCTTTTATTTCACACTCCTGCGTATATCTTACACTCTAAAATAACTTTTTAATATTTTTTTACTTTTAAAAACAATGTTTAAAACGTTGGTGATAAAAATTTGAAATATTAATACATTTAAAATAAACCTATTGCTTCTTCACCGTAACTAAAAATATGTAACTCTCATACTAATTCTCTAACCTACTTTAAACCTCCACCACATTCAGCCTATGCTAGTCTTGTGCTCTTCTGCCAATAAACTCTTTATAATTAACACTTTTTATTAAACACATATAAACTTGATTTTGTATGTCTAAATATATATATATAACATTAAAAAAAATTAAATAATTTTCTTGATTATCTAGAATGGTGGTCTAGGATTCCTTGTCTACATCTCGCAAGAGAAACCTTAGATTAGAGTAATGTTTCTTATAAGTTATTTCCAACAAGTTTATACTACTTTGTTGTTGTTGATCCGATGTAAGGATGATTACCTATACCATCTCGTTGTTGTTGATCTAATGTGAAGAGGAGGGGATTCGATGTAAAGGACCACCGGTCCCAACAAGCCTATACCACCTCGTTGTTGTTGACCCGACGTGAGGAAAAATATCGCCGTTCAAGATTCAGCGTAAGGGGGCCGTCGATCCCAACAAGCCTATACCACCTCATTGTTGTTGATCCAATGTGAGGAGGACTACCGCTTTAGGGAGGACCACTAATTCCAACAAGCCTAGACCACCTCGTTGTTGTTGATTCAATTTGTGAGGACCATCTGTTGCCCAAGATTTAATGTGAGGGGAACCCCTGATGGCTTGGGATTCATACAGTCACACTCAAAAGATTTAAATCAGACTACTACATTTGCACCAAGCATCTCTAAAATTTAAATTTGACCACACCAATTATGGATCTACTAACCTTTAAAAAAAGTTTTTTTTTTTTTTAATTACAAAAAATCATACGCTTGATCAATGAAACGGAATCTTGCATCCCATGTTACATCAAAAGTGACTATTAACTGCTATTATTTTTTAATATAATAATGACGTAACACGTATATAGAACCTACACTCATAAGCGATTTTTTTTTTTAGCGATGATCATAAATGATATTTTAACTTATAGAAGTTTTTCCCAATAAAATTGAATCATGCCTATTTCATTAAATGATGATAACTAGTACAGTATATGTTTTTTAAACTTATAGGATTTTATATTAAAATTTTAAAATTTTGAATAAAAGTTTAAGGTTTGAATTTAATAAAATAAAGTTGTAAATTATATTTTATTAATAAATAATAATATATGTGATAAAACATATAGTTTTATAATCAAAAGTTATTAATTAAATTAATTTTAATTTTGGATTTTAAAAAAAAAAATTAAAATTAAAATCTTACTAAATAATATTTATGTATAGTAATCAAACTATTATAAAACCATTATGTAATGTAATAAAACTTTTATTTTTTATTTTTAATAACGATGTTATACATATAAATAAATCTTAAACTTGTACTAGAATTGTATGTTTAATAAAAATAAAATCTTGCATCTCATTTAGAATAAATTAAACTAAATATATATTAGATTATGGGATTTTAAAATAAGGTATTAAAACCATAGTCTATTGTTTTGCTCACATTGAGAACTATAACATAATATAAAACATATAAAAGCGCACAATAGAATGTGCATAAGAAGATAATCATGAAGGGTAATAATACTGTATTATAAAATAATATTACAAAGGATCTTCATGAGAGGAGTAGATCAAAAGATAACTTTTACATTACAAGAGAATGTTACATTGAACCTCGATGAGAGGGATATATATATATATTATATGGAAAGAGATACATGCTCAAAAACATAAGAAAAAATATGAGGACATGGATTGTATCTGTGTAGGGATGTGAAGATGATGAAGGTCATATCCTTGAGAAGAAATGTGATGGTGTTGGTCAAATCCTTGTATAGATATGTAGTAATTTTGATCTCATCTTTAGATGCAATCATGATTTTAGTCAGTGAGATGTGGTTTGTTGTTGCTCTATTGTTCTTAGTTGATGAGATATAGCCCAACATGTGAGAATACAATTGATGATCTCAAAAAGAAGATATGGGTTGATGAGCCACTTCTACTTGCCCTCTTGGATACTTTGTACTTATTCCCCACTTTGAACTAGTTTCTTGTATAGTATACTTTCCCTAAGATCATTTGAGAAGTAGTTTAAACATTTAAAGAATATGCAAGGCTATGTTAGAGCTAGGAGGTGATATGATAGTCTCTAATTATTCGTAGTAGAATCAAGAAATAACAAATAATTTGGTTCTTGCACATTAAAAAACCATGTGTAAGTTCCTAAAGTAGACAAGTGGTATCGAGTATTGCAATAATCATCATATGATGACATAGCCTTGACATCAACCATTTTTGTATTTGTATGAGTGCCAATGACTTTTTTATCTTTGGATGTGTATCAAATAGTTGGTGTTGATGTCAATGTTGGAGAGTGTGCTCATATGCAAAGAATCCAAAGTGTAGAGTGTGTTAATGGTGTTGAAAGGCCCTTTGGAGTTTAGATTTTGGATTTTGAACTATAAATTTTAGACCTAAGTTGGAAGTTGGTGCTAGTGTCAACACTTCTAGATGGTGATAAATGTTGATGTTGCCACCAACAATAGAAAGTGGTATTGGTCCTAGTAGCTAATTTTGGCTTCAATGTTATAGGATGATGATAGATGCCTCCTTACACTTATGCATGGGTACCCTTGCACTCATATCAAAATGAATCCTCCAAGATGAGATGATATACTACTCTCTAATTATGATGGTCATGGAAGAAAAAGGGTAGGTGACTCCACCAATAATGTATTAGTATCATCATATGTAGAATGAAATATGCCATAATACATGACGAAACTAGAGAGACATTATAGTGCAATTCTATAAGAATCTTAGAAACTACAAATGATGTAATGGTATCATTAGGCATTGATGCTTTACATTTTAACTTGGACATTTGTAAAATGCATGTGTTTGATTAAATCTTGGTAATGGAAAAACATATATAATTTTGGTTATTAGAATTAAATCACAATCATTATTATATAATTTATTAAAATAATTATAAATAAAAATGGATAATAACTTAAAAATATTTAATGCACCTATAAAAAACTCAAATGTAAATAATTAAAAATGCTTTAAAGAAATGATATATACATGTATAATAGTATAGTTATTATTTTTGTGTAATTTTCTAAAAATAAGAATAAGTTATTTTTTATCTTAAATAAATTATTAAAAAATACTTTTACATTATGATGAGCTACAATAAACCATATGATATGAATGATCTCTATGTTATTGCTCAAGAAACATAATAAGTTAAAGAAGTTCAAAATGCTAAAAAAACACTTTATAATATAAATTTTCCATTACCAAATAGCATCGACTCAACAAGTTAGGTTATATTTCTTCACATTTGAGGAGACTGAGGTTCAATCTTGCCAAACGATACATAGATAATATCCAAGATTTATTGTAATACCACTATGTGGTGATGATGTAATATGGGTGGGACCCATTTCAATCTCATATAACCAATTGATGATGTAATATGGGTGGGTCCAATTTCAATCTCATATAACCAATAGAAAAAAAAAAGTTTTCATTAAATATTTTTGGATTCAAAGTTTTTCCTCTCTTTTTCATATTCATGCAACATAATAATTGATTAAAATAATTTCAATAAGGACAATGTTATGGTTAGGGATGTGGCCTCTCTTTGAAAGGTCAAAGGTTCAAGCCACAATGTACCTAGATGGGTAGGCTAGATGGTAGTGGTTGAGTGTCTATTGATTGCCTATTCTAGTTTGATGCCCGTAAGTGTCATCAACGGGCTAGGGTGGATAGGTTGGATGGTAGTGGTTGAGTGTTTGTCAGTTGGCTACCCCAGTTTGATGCCCCCAAGGATCAAGGGTCCCATTGACTTCATCTAACCCAACATGTTAGGGTTTATAGTGGTAGCACACAGTGGTGTTACCAATTCTCTTATCTATTTATAAAAAATAATTAGTTAAAATAAATAATTAACCCTTTTTAAAAATATTATAATTAAGGGGGTTTAGATTTTTATGAAGGTAAAATTAGGGCATCAATTGAGTAGATGAATTACTTTCTTGTTGCTATGGAATCGAAGACAAGATTGTTGCACCAAGAGGGCACAATGGAGATACCATTAGATCCTCTTTTAGATAGAAAATTTATTTACATATTTTTTGAAGGAAATATCTCCAGTAGAGACTAAAGAAGCACTAAAAAATACACTAAAAATGCTCTTAATGGTTGTTGGAAAATGATCAACATCTCAAATTCAATGGATGTCTGCCACAGTAAAAATCAAGACCAAATATTATCATTGAGCAAAGAATTTTAGAAGAAATAATCGTATATAGATCCAATCATGATCTTATATTTAAATTCATGGGTATTCGCCCTACCCTAAAAATTTTGCATTTGTGGGTTCAACAAAAGTAGGAGCCTCTTGGTGAGTATTCTTTGTGGTTTATTATTAATGGATATTGTATTGTTAGTTTTTCCTCTCTTTCCAATATAAAAATAGGTCATGGTTTGGCAAGATTATTTATTTAGTCCTAAAGAGTGATATTTGATCCTTGAATTGAACCAATTGTTATCCTGGTTTGTATCCATGTGTATGCACTTCGAATAGATTTCTAGAGTGAACGGGTATTAAAAATCATCAGTAATTACCTTGGAAGATATTTGGATGTTTCTAGAGAATGGAAGGAAACATAGTTGTTTATGCTATATTATGCATGGATATTGATCTCATCCATATTTGTCGATAGAGGTGGAACTTGAACTTGTAGGATTATTTTAGATTTAGCAACTAGATTATGAGGTGTTGCCCTTCAAGTGTAGAGTTTGCCATAAATTTGGGCATTTGGCCCAGTCCTACCCAAACAATATGAACACAAAAATGGAGACTTCTCTAAGAATATTGAATATTTTTAGGGTAATTCAATAGTTAATAAATAAATAAGCAACATTTCTTAGTTTGGAGAAGCACAGGGATATGGTTTTGTACATCTCAAAAGAAGGAGAAAGCAAAAGAAAAAATGGTAAAGAGCAAACCCAACTCAAGCTCTCAAATAGGTATAAGTTATTCAAGAGTCAAGACACTAGTGGACAAGAAAGAAGAATTATTCATGGAAGGAGTGGATGGAAATAATAAAAATAATAACAACCATGTTCAATCCCCTCTTTTAGCTCCTCTTATCCTCAAGCAAGTAATAGAGTGCAGTGAGTTACCACAATTAGATATTGTAGGGTTATTGGTAGTGCATAACCAAGTGAAATTGATAATAAAGGATGTCATCATGGGTATGGTAGAAAAGAACAAAGAAAATCCAACTCTAGGGATAATCTAAGTGGTGAAGAGATCAAAGAATATTAGCTCTCAAGGAGTGGGTAGAAAATCAAATAAGGAATTGATAGTAGTTCAAGGAGATAAACTAATCACTAGGGGATTGGTGAGGCTAATAGACTCTTACTGGTCTCAAGGTAACTAATTATTATAAAATCATGTAATAGTAGGGGTTTAAATAGTAAAAACCACTAATTTTTTATTTGAAGGCTCTTAGAAAAAAGTAAAACAAATTTTTTGCTTATCCAAGAGACAAAAATATCATTGGATCTTATGTGTAAAATAATAAATAGACTTTGGAGGGGTGTTTGTCATATGGAGGTGGCTACTCAAGGGGCCTCAAGGAGGATACTTACCTTTTAAAATCTCTTGAATGGAAGGAAATAGAACATACAACTTGGAGGGATGTCCTCACAGTGCATTTTAGGAACAATGTGACTGTTGAGCATGTTTTAATCATAAATTTTATGGGGCTTAAAACCTAGATGGTGAAGTTTGTCAATGGAAAGCAGTGCATAATATGAGATTCTCAAGGGAGGAGTTAAATTGGATCCTTGTTAGGGATTTTAATGCTAAATTATCAAACCCCATTTTTATACCTAAGGGAATAGCCTATGATTGCCTAGGTCCATGCATTACACTTGGTGGATATTAAATGTCTTGGAACCATCTATACTTGGACTAATAAGAGAAAGGAACAACAATATCAAGAAGGTGAATTTAGACCCTTTTTTGGTTTCAAAGGAGGTATTTTTGAAATGGAATCTAAAATTTTAGACTTTGGAGGATCTAGTTTTGGATCACTTCCTCATTTTGGTGGAAAGGGGGATCAAGAAAAGGTAACATTACAAACTATTTATATTTGAAAACTTTTGCTCACAACAAGAGGAACTTCAAAAGAAAATCCCATAGTGGTAGGAAGAGAGACACCCAACATATGGGACAGCAATATTTAGATTTCATAAGCAGATTCATTATATCAAAGATCAAATGAAATAATGGTGGTGAGCTAACAAGATAGACTTCTAGGTCCAAAGAGCTCCATTGGTGGCCAGATGGTATGAGGTGCAAAAAAACTTCAAGGAAGGAATAATTATAGAGCCAATCAAAGAAGAGGGTGATGCATTGCATAAAGTGGATGAGAACATTGAAAACTAAGAGGAGATCTATTGGATATAGAAAATAATAACCACTTGGTTATTTGAAGGTGATAGAAACACCAATTTTTCCATAGGGATGTTTGTGCTAGGAGATAGATGAACAAGATGGAATCTCTTCAATATGAGAACGTACACTCCTTTGATACAATCCCAGGTATCCATTTCCATTCAATGGATTATTTTGCTAAATTATTTAGGGAAAGTATGGTGCAAGACAAAGAGGATAAAAAATAAGTTCTTGTTGGCATACCCTCTATTATCTCTAAAGAATAATTAAGGCCCTACTTTAACCCATTGATAGAGAGAAACTGAATAAAGTAGTCTTTGGAATGAGTATAGGAAAAACACCAGGTCCAAATGGATTTCTAATTTAGATTTTTTAGAGCTTCTAAAATATCTTGGAGAGGTTGTACTAGTTTTTATAGAGGATTCTATATGTAGTAAAATAATTCTTAAAGCATTAATTCATGCATTCATTGCCTTAATTCCAAAAGGGGAGGAGGGGTGCATATTTTAGATTATAGACCTATTACTTTATGCAAGTCATATATAAAATAATCATGAATGTAATGGTTAAGTGGCTAAAACCTATCCTATATAGCATTATCTCCGCATAGAAAGAGGGTTTTTTAGAGAGTAGACATATATTATATGGTGTGGTTCTAGCTCAGGAAGCAATCCACTCAATGCAAAATTTTAGCAGTAAAAGAATGTTCATAAAATTGGATATGTCAAAGCTTATGATAGGGTGGATTGGAGCTTCTTTTCAAAATTATGGTAGCCTTCAATTTCTCTTAAGATTGGATCAAATGGTTTATGAGTTGTGTTTCTACTCTAACATATTCAATGTTAATCAAAGGTCTTTCCTCACAACTTTTTGGAGCCACTTGAGGCCTTTGTTAGGGATATCATTTTTCCCCTTATCTTTTTCTCATATTGGCTAAAGGCTTGGGTAGACTCATATTTAGGAGAAGACAATAGCGTTTACTATCAAGTATCAAGGTAGGTGAGGAGGTTTTGACTCACCTATAGTTTATGGATGAAACAAGATTGGTGTGGATGGCCAACTTTAGAGAAACAAGAATGATCAGAGATACTCTTAATTTTTACCTTAGGGCCACAAATGAAGTGATCTGTTAGAGTTAGAATATACTACATCATTTAGGTCATGTAAATGTACCACCTTTGGTACATAGTTAGAGTAGAAGATTACTTTAGGGGTAATTTAGCTAGTTACTTCAAGCAATGTAATAAATGCACAAGTATCAATGTGCAAGGTGTCCCCTTGTACAACTAGGTAGAGTTTTGGCTAAGGAATCTATCTTCCTATATAAAGGGCCTCATAGTGATAGTTCATATCAAGTCCATATCAAGCATATCAAGTGCATTAAAGTAGTGGTTTAAATAGTGGATTTGTTCAAGTGGTTAAGGCAATAATGGGGGGTTGTACCGGTACATTTTCATAGACACACATGTTTATGAAAACAATATAGATAAAAAATAGAAAATTTAAACATGTACCTAAATTCGTTTCATGGGTGCATATGCGTAGATATCTGTGGTGCATCGCTATTGGCTGGTGTTTGATGATTGGATAAACCACAACGGACAATGATGGCCATGGTTCCCATGCAATAAATTTTCTTCGATGTGATTTATTCTTGGTAGCTGCAATGTGATTTATTCAAGAAATCCTACAAAATTCAAAATAAAAATTAGAAAAAATGTATCTCCTTGGGATGACAAACATCCCCTCCTCAAAAATTGGTTGATGTCAACTTTTAATTTTATCCATGGTAGATTTGACTTTGCACGTGCATGGGGTGCTGATGTGGTTAGGCCACATCCCAATGATGATGCGTTATTATGTCAAGGCATAAAATGGCCGTAGTAAACAGAAATTAGGCACCTTTTTTGTATGGAAATCAGGCACCTTATTTTCAAATTATGGTACGTAGGTTCCTTGGAAACTTAAAATAGGCACCTTAGGAATTAGATTTTTTTCTTAACATTGGAAGTAGGCATCTTAGCAATTAGGCGCTCTACTTAACATGGGAAGCAGATGCCTTTTTGTTAACTGTCAGGTGTCGTACTTATAAAACAAACTTTATACAAACTCACATTTTTTTTTACACTATGCTAAGAATATGTGGTGTTAGTTTCCTAAAAATTGGAAGTTGGGCACCCTCCTGGAGAAACCAAGAATTAGGCATCGGTCTGCCAAAAAACGGGACACAGGCGCCATCTTCATAACATACTAGGAGTTAGGTGCCATGGAGCATTTAACAGGAATTAGGCACCTTTTGTCATACAATGGGAATCAAGCACCTTCTTCTGTACAACAAGAATCAGGTGCCTTCTATTGTACAACGGGAATCAAGAACCTTCTACCATACAATGGGAATCATATGCCTTCCCATTGAACACAGAAAATTGGTGCTTCTCTTTTATTCATAGGGTGACTTTTTCTTGTATATGCACTATTAGGTTGATCAGACCATTTAGTGCTTTTGATTGAAAAAGGGGAACATAATCAGCATCCACCCCTAACCTAGAACTTGAGTGTTTTATTGTCCAAAGGGACCAATCCAAACACTCTTGTGCAGGTTTAGGTTTAATATTCTCTCTAAATGGGGACTAGCTACTCCTACTGTAAGCAAATTCTCTTAGAAATATTGAAAGGTGTAGTTTCATGGATCCTGTGCTTGTTAGGCCTAGGTTTCCCAGGTTTCCTAATAGCTACACAAAGGGCATTATTCTTGCAAAACAAAAACATAACTAAAAAAAATAAAAATAAAGGGCATTTTTCTTGAAAGAATAATTGTCTTTGGGACTATGTGGACTAGGTCCACATCTTACCGACTCAAGATAAAATCAGAATCAACTGGGGTCTCCCCCATGCCTAATCTATACTCAATCATGTATGCTTCAAACACATGGTATGGACGTAGGCAGTGGCCATTGACTGTTAAGGTAATATTGTTGTCATCTATTTTTTTGATGCTTACAACCCCATTATTGATGACTTTAGTCACTTTATATGGCCCCATCCAATGTTGTATGAGATTGTCCTTCCTTTCTTGGAACCAAGAATCATAGAGTAATTCTCATTCTCCCACTTTAAGCTACTTTAGCCTGGTGTGGCGGTCATGCCACTTGACCCTTTGTTTCTAAATTATCTATGTTTTATGTAAAGCCTCAATGCAGTATTCATCTAGCTGATTAAGCTATTGAATTCTTTCTTTTTGTACATCATCTAGGTTTATATTCAAATCTACAGTATTCCTAAGTGTTTTGACTTCAAACTCTATAGGCATCATGGCACTTTTCCCATAGACTAACTAAAATTATGTGAAACTAGTAGTAGTCTTCTAGGTGGTCCTATAGGCCTACACTACTTCTGGTAATCTAGTAGCTCAGTCCTTCCTATGTTGTTGCACTGTATTTGTTAGGATATTTTCCAACTCTATTTTGGTCACTTCAACTTTTCCATTTGCATGTGGATGGTAGGGAGTGATTTTGTTATGCCTGATTTGGTATTGTTGCATGAGTTCTTGGATCATCCTTGAAGTAAAATGAGGTTCTTGATATGTTGTGATCTCCCTTGGAACCTCAAATCTTGTAAAAATTGATGAATACAAGAAATCTGCTACAAATTTCTCCTTTGAATCATGCAAATCTTGTACTTCAACCTACTTTATCACATAGTCAGTACAAACTAGGATATCTCTCTTACCTCTTGACTACGGATTAATAGGTCCTATGAAGTCCATCCTCCATTTATAAAATGGTTCAATGTGAACATGTGGTTGGAGTGGCATCTCATATTTGAGAGTAGGTCTACCCATCCTCTGATATTGATCACACTAGTTCACATGCTTGGTTGCATCCTTGAATAGTGAAGGCTAGTCATAACCAGCATGCAACACTTTATATGTAGTCCTTCCTGCAAAATTGCCACCACAAGGTTCATCATGACAAGCCTTAAGTATTTCAATTATTTTATTCCCAGCAACACATCTCATCATGATTTTATCAGGTCCTATTTTGAACAGGCACCCATCAATCCATGAGAAATCTGCACTTTTCTCAATTAAATTTTATTTATCACGAGGTGAAAGTGTAGGGGATACTTTACTAGTGGCTAAATAGCTAGCCATATATACGTGCTAAGGCATCTGATCATTTAGATCAAACAAATGCTCATCTAGAAATTGGTCTTGTGTAGCTACATAGTTTGGAGGTGTCAACCTGCACAAGAAATCAGCTACCACATTGTTCTTTCCTAGCTTGTCCACTATTGTCACATCAAATTCCTGTCAAAGCAATAGCCATATGATAATTCTACCACTAATCCTAGGTTTTTTTGTCAAGTATCTGATTTCTGAGTGGTTAGTGTGTACAAATACCTGGTAACTTGTAATGTAATGACAAAATTTGTTAAGAGCATGTATTACTGCAAGAAACTCCTTCTCTATGACAATATAATTGAGTTCAACACTTATGAGATTTTTACTAACATAATAGATGGCATAAAAATCATCACCATATTTTTGTCCCAGTACTGAGCCTATTTCATTATTAGATGCATCAGCATATATGTGAAAAGGTATGGTCCAATTTGGACCTCTCAATACTGGAGCAGTAATTAGTTTTCCTTTAAAGTATTGAATGCTTGTTCACATTCTTCAGTCTAGACAAAATTTGCATCTTTAGTTAACAATGTGGTAAGAGGTTTAGTAGTTTTTCTAAAGTCTGATATAAACCTCCTATAGTAATCAATTGATCCTAGGAAACTATGGATATCCTTTTGTGTTTTGGGAGTAGGTAGGGTTTGGATGACTTCTATTTTATTTTTGTCTACTTTGATCCCATATGTAGAGAGGTGATGTCCTAAAACTATCCCTTACTGCATTAGCATATAGCATTTCTCATTTCTTAAGGACAGGTTAGTTTCCTCACAATGTTTAAGTATCTTTTCCAGATTTTTGTGGCAATTTCAAAAGTTTCATCATATACGGTGAAATCATCCATATATACCTCCATAGTTTCTCCATTCATATTTGAAAAAATGCTAAGAACTTCCCTCTGAAATGTGGTAGGTGCATTGCATAGACAAAATGGTAAAACTTGGTAAGCAAATGTCCCCCATGGACAAGTGAAGGTGGTTTTGTCTTGATATTCCTCCCCTATTTGGATCTGATTATATCCACTGAACCCATATAGGAAAGAAAAGTATTTCTTGCCTACTAAGGTGTCAAGGACCTGATCTATGAAGTGTAAGGGGAAGTGGTCTTTCTTAGTTGCTTTGTTCAGCAACCTATAATCAACACAAATTCTCCACTTTCCATTCTTCTTGGGCACCACCACCAATGGTGATACCCACTCACTATCTGAAATGGGGTAGATGAATCCAATTGTGAGAAGTTTTTGTAATTCTACTTTGACAATTTCTTTCATAGCAGGGTTCATTATCCTTTGTGGTTATCTCACTGGTCTAACCTAGTCTTCTAGATATATCCTATAAGTACAGATCTCAGGAGCTATTCCTCTCATGTCATAATACTCCCAAGCAAAGGCATATTGATGTTTTTCTAATATTTGTTTTAGTTTGGTCTATTGTTCAGCTGTCAACTGGTTATTTATGTTCAGTATTCTACCAAGTGCAACTTCTATTTGCTGAATATGGTGGTTTTTTACTAATGGCAACTCAGGAGGAGGACAAGAGGGTTCTCCTTGAAAAAGTGAGATATCATATTATCCTCATCACTTTCATCTTCCAACTCCTCAAGTGTCATGATAGGTTGGATCATTGATAGACCACCAATATTTTTATTCTCATCCTCAGGTTCTCCCAATAAATATGTAGACTATGCAGGTGGATGTATGATTAGTTTCTTTAAATTTTGACCATCTGAAATGGTCATTTTCCCATCTCTACAACTTATGTAAGCATGAGCTATTTCCAACCAAGGTCTACCTAAGATTAATGGGTATCCACCTAGTCCAGATTTAGATTGTAGCACTAAGAAATTTGTTGGATACTCCCATGCATCTACTGCAACATTGATATCTTCTAGTATTCCTTCAGGGAGTACTATAGATATGTCTACCCACTATAGCATAGTTTTAGTGCGATCCAAATTAGTCAATTTCAATTTTTGCATGGTTTCCTAGGGAATGACATTGATGGTTGCACCCAAATCTACTAGTGTGTTCAGTAAAACATAGCCTTCTATTTTTACAGTCAGCACAGGGCTTCCTGGATCTATGTACTTTTGGCTTAGGTATTTCCTAACATAAGGTCAGCTAATTTACCTACCAAATTGATTGTTTTAGTTGTTTTCCTCCATGGTTTCTTGAGGCATAGCTCTCTTATGGATTTTCCATAAATAGGTATGTCTCTTATGGCCTAAAAGAGAGGTATTATAATTGTTATTTTTTTTAAACTAGAGAGGATATCAAACTCTGTTTGTATTGGTTTCTGAGCATCTGTGGTATAATCCACGGATCTACATAAAATATCAAATTTAAACAGGAATAGATCTGGATCTTCTATTGGTAGTCCTCTAAAGGTTGGAAGGTGGGTAGGAGAGATATGTTTCATCTTGTGATCTCCTCCTACCTCTCCTATTGGAAAACTAAAACTAGTGGATATTTCCTCTAGATTTTTTGTTATTTTGTCTACTACTAGAGTTTCTATCCCTGCTACTTTCAAAGCAACTATCAATGCTTCTAGTTAATTTATTTTATCCTTCAAAAGGATGGATAAGTTAGCATTTGATATGGTTCCATCTAATATTGCTTGTCAACATTCAGCACTCAGTAGATCTTTCTCATATTAAACTCTACTTATCTCCAACCCTGCTCTAATATTATGCTGGATTATTTTAGAAGGGTGATGTGCAAATAGTGGATGTTCCCACCAATGCAAAGGTGGATATTGTGATGGTGAGAGTTCAGTATTAGGTTCAGGTTCTACTAAACAGAAGGATTTAAAAAAAACTTTTTTATTTTTGACAAAACGACCGTCTGGTCCCTTGTTCTTAGGTGGACTCATACAAAGTTTCATATGAAGGTTTCTAAAGAAAACACTCTAAACTACTATAACTATGATTCCTTTAGAACAATAAATTACAATGGCTACTCCTCGAAAATGGTGCCAAAATTTTGGGCAAAACATTGGTTAGTTTTTCTATGGTTCAATTAATTACCTCCATTTAATTGTCAACCCGGGGTAGCTCGTAGTCTTGTGAGCAATCGTGCAAAATTTATGCTTGTAATTTCTCCTTTAGATATGAGTCCCTTGGATTATGGTTTAGGGGGTATTTGGTATTCATTGAAGTTTATATTTAAACCAATAATCTCATGCTAAGTCTAAGAAAACAAACATTTAAAATCTAAATTACTACCTTGCTAGAAATCATAGAAAACAGGGGAAATAACTGGAAAGCAAATTAATCTATGAAAGTAAATATAGAAAATAGGGGAAATAGGGAAGAACTCTATTGTAAGTGGGCCCACACTTCCAGTAGGTTCTGCCCATGGTAGTTTATCACCGAACACTTTAGAATATTTTTATAGGAAAATGCTTAGAGATTTTATTAACAGTTGTAACAAGAATTTACAAGAAAAGTCTGAGGGGTATTCTTTAGGGGTGGCCTGCATATTTATAAGATATGCAGCCAACCCTATTACAATTCTCAAGATGAATCAAAAAATTATTTGATGTTACAACTGTTTGCTTAATTGAAGGAATCAAACAAAATATCATGATATTTCAACATATTTTGTTTCCATAATATGTCTAATATTTATTTGCCCAATTTACATATCACCTGGAAAATGGGTGACGAGTCATCTTTGACATTGTCCCATGTCTAGTTCCAATGCTAGAATTCATTTCATGTTGGTTGCTGAAGTTTCACTTTTGTTCTAACGACCATAGAGTCATGTTGTAGTTTGGCATCAGTGGAAATCAGGCGTCGCATTTGAAGAAGTCGGTAAGTAGGCACCTAATAAAAATAGGTTCTTTACGGGAAGCAAGCACCTAATGGGAAGTAGGCACCTAATGGGAACCAGGTGCCTAATTGGGTGTAGGTGCCTAACGAAAAGCAGATGCCTAACAGTTAAGTGCCAAACAGAATTCAGGTGCTTTAAAGAAATTTGGGTGTCTGAATTCGTACCTCTTGTCGATATTCCATAGATGTTTTTTCTTCATAAAATTTCAAGTGCCAAGCCCGAGTGGGACCTTGATGAAAACATTCCAAAATGCAATAATTTCCACTAAATCTACACAAAATACACTTAAAGACAAATATTAGAAAATATGCAAAATAAACTGTTAATTATATATATAATTTCCATAAAATATTTATATCTACAAGAAAATATGCCGCATATTATGGGGAAAAGAGTACAAATAATGAACAATTTTGTGGCTCATCAACTAGGTGAACCTACCAACTAGTGGTCCCACCACCAATAGATGGCCCCATGTAGAAGCCACCTAGTGCCTCCAACTAGTGCCAAAAGGTAGCCCCATGCGGATGGCGTCCTTGACCACCAAGCATGGTTTATTATTAAGGGTAGATTTCCCTTTAATAAGGTGCTAAGAACCTCCCACACTAACCATGTAGGATTAATACAATATTTTAAAATGAAATCCATTCACTTTCCTGTAGACTTGGTTTTCCACTAGCATTCTTGTGGTACCAAGTGTCAAGCAATGGTTATAAATAAGAGAAGCTAAGGTTTAGGGGTTAAATAATTTACATCAAAATTATTTAAATGGCATTCAACATTACACAATAGAGCACAGTCGATTGTAGGGCTACATCGACGTAATAGGAGGTCCTTTGAACAAGAGAGTCTACCACTACCTAGCATTGATGGATCTAGATAGAGGAATAATTAAGGTTTATTCTTTAATCAAATTTTAACTTAAAATAAATGATAATAGTGGACTCCCACAAGAACAAGCACAAAATCAATCATCTAAAGGTACATAATCAACTTCGATGCAACTTAGGTAGAAATAAAATATATAGGGAAAAAATATACAATTTTCAAAAGGAGCAAACACAAGAAAGGTAACTCAGGATGGTTGTTGAGGCTTGATTCCAAATAAACTAGAACTCAGCAAGTCAAGACCAAAATGGATGGCTAACAATACTTAAAAATAATGCACTCCATAGGTAGCAAGGGAGATGTAAAGGATTTAATGGTCTTATTCCTCAAACTTAAGAACTCAACATTCTTACAGGTAGAAAAAGAACACAATTTAAACATGAATATATCTACTTGCACCAAAGCAAAATCCATAGACATTATAATTACAAAATTTAAGGAGCTCATCAAGATCCAACCTAGTTTTTCTCCAAGTCCAGTCTCTTCCTTTGTCTCTTCCTTTTTTCTACACAAAGCCTCCCCAAAATCTTTAACAAAAATCCACCCAAAAAGCCTCCAAAATTATTCTCCCAAAATCTTCCCTCTAATTCTTTTTCTATTAGAAAAAACTCATGCACTCATATTGAAAACTAAATGCCCATATACCAAAAATAAATACCCATCAATGCAAGGCAACAAAGAAAAGATCCTTATTTACATATAATATATATTTTTTTAAATATCTCATATTAATATATTCATTTTTCTTGTTTTACTAGAAAAGACAATAGGGGTATTAATAAAACAAAAAGCATTAGTAATTCTTGAAATTAATCAATTTTAATTAAAACTAACACAAGCATAGAATAATATTAATCATCTCCATAATTAATTAATTCAAACAATACCTATACTAATATTAATGATTAGCATGGTATTAGGTGGATCAAGAATTAATAGAACCTCTATATCTATTAATTTTTTCTAAAGGGGATCCTTTTACCAGATCTATTTTACGCATAAACACACATATATGCAAATGCAGCTATATGAGGGTATCATTTACCCTAGAGTTGTTGATGAACAAGTCATCAACATCATTTCCCTTTTCTTTGGTACCTTGATCTTGGTGGTCGACTTCCTCGCCACCTTCAAGAGCACTTGGTCCTACAAATATGCAAGACATTAGTAGTACCATGTTCACAAAACATAACCAATGCTACAAATACATTTTACATAACCATAATGCAAACAATACTAGCATTGAAATAGTAAATTCAATACATTATCATCTCATAATTGAGTCCTACCAAGGTGGGTCATGACAAGAAGATTCAAGCCCTATGACCTAGAGCTTCGATACCAACTGTAACAAACCAAAATTACCAACCCAAGAGAGAGATAATTATTCTTTTTTACTGGTAAGTTTCACAAGGACATCCCAATATATTTTATTTTCAGCATACTCAAGGATTTACCACATTGAGTTCAATGTCACTACAGATGACACTCAATGAATAGGAGTGACCAACTTTCTATAGTTTTGGGGTTTATGCTGCTAAACCTAATCATTTATAAGGATTTCAAAGTTGTCCCCCCACCTTTCCTATACCCTCTTAAAATAGGACAATGTGACCATAGCATTATGATTATCCTTTAAGGTGCATAACACTTAAAGGGGGATGCATATTCCCTAACCTTGCTCTAATTCCATCTAGGGTGGTTAATCAAGTGTAAGCCTTGGTGCTTAGTTACCTCACCTCCATGGGATAACTAAGGTCATTACCACTCAACTAGTAAAGGACATGATTCTCAATCCTCCATGTTCAAGGAACCACCACTGTTGTCTTTTGAATGACCCCTTACAACTCTTCAATTATAGTACACATGATTCTCCATGATCAAAAGTTCTTAGGATTCATAAGGATATGGCTATTGCATTCATGCAACTCCTTCCATATTTCATGAGTTCCTCGCTATGGAATTCTTGCAACTCCTTCTAGGACTCACTTTTACCTAGTTATTACATCATTACAACTCCTCCTAGGATTGGGCTTTTTGACTTGGGTCCTATAAGTGATTCTAAATCCAACCCAAGGTAAACCTCTAGAACCAAAATATTAACTGATGCATTGATTTATAACATATTAAGGAGCATGGAAAAGTAAAGTATGATACAACATAAGTTAATAAAAACCTTAATTTATTGATCCAAACTATCATAAAGCAACATGATAAAAATATACTATTCTATAAATGTGAAATTACAATGCCATCCATTACAAGATATAAAATTGTAATACCATCACATAAAAGGTGCTTATATCATAAAAGGTGTATAAAATTATGGCACCCAATGCATTATAATAAAAACTTGGTTGTTTCTAAAAAAATATCTGACATCCCACATAAAGGTAGAGCCCCTTATCAAATGTAAAATATGATTGTTTCAAATATGGCTATATTTTTAAAGGAGCTAACATCATCATAAGCTACATGAAAGTCTAGCATAGAGGAAGGCCAAGACCAAAGTAAAAAATATTCTAATGTATAAATCCCAACATAAGAAGGTGAAGAATTATGAAACAGGAACATTTCTAGCATTTGATAGTGCACATTGGAAAAACAACTAAATGTAGAACATGGTCAAAAAATTTAGATGATGATATCATTGAGGTGAGTGTAAAAGTCCAATATCGATAGGGCAAATTGAAAATTTAGTTGTGTTGGATGAAGACCAGACTATTGAAGCAGCTGACAACATCAACAAGGACAAAACATCTAGCATTAAAATAGTTTCTAAACTTGAACTTCAACTAAAGCAAATATTTTGGCATAGAGAAAGCTAGTCTCACATTACTATATCTTGCAATAAGCTCCCATACTTTTCCTAGTCAACAAAATTTATGCATGTCAACCAACCATCTAGCATCATCGTTATCAAAAATCTCAATGGTTGAAGGTTCCTCCATAACACACCTATCCCTACACAACTGGAATAATGTAACAGAAAGGATTGGATGTCAAAAGGTGCTCATAATTTGATGGCATAGCACATAAGCCAACTTCTTAGGAGAAATTAAGTCCACACACATTAGCAAAACATACTTGGAGCGATTAAGTGTGGCTAAGTTGAAAGCTACACCTATTCCCTCTCCTACTCTAACAAGTGTGCAAAGAAGCTCCACATAATCATTCCAAGCCTAACATAATGTACTGTAAAATATATAAATGTGAATGTAACCCATTTCAAGGGTCAACTTTTTAGCTTTTACAATTACATAAGTTGTGTGATGATTGCACTATGCACCTCTTAATAGAAATTGAAGTGTTGTTTGGTCTATCTAAGATTGTTGTAAAACATGTATGTATGTTTATTTCTTTGCTAATATTTTCCATTAAAATTAAATGAATGGTATTTCTGTTAAAGTTATTATATTATCTAGATTTCTCCCTAGATTACTAGTTTTCAAAGCCTAGAATGCTTAGTTTTTTATGTGCTAATTTGAGTATTGCTCTATAATATTGGAGAATGGTTGGTCTGTTAGGTGGTTCAATTTAGTTAAGAGTGCAAGACTCTCATGCCTTGTTAGATTTTGAGGATACAAAATTTAGTTAATGCAACTTGAAGCAATGAAATAAGTATGCAATGTTATAACTATGATCATGTAAATCTAATAGGAAAGTAAAACCCATAGAAAAATTCTACATGAACTCACAAAATTGCTATTAATAATATCTAATAAAACATTGATACAATTCTTTTGAGTGACCAGTCAGTGTCTATAACTCAAGGCTTCAACATGTCTATATAGTCTTTCTACAATGACTCTTGGATGGCTATGACTCTTGGCCTTCCATATTCCTATGACTCTTCATCTACTTGAAGACATATGCATGATAGACAAATGTATACATGCATACCTAACTAGGACACTTGTTCTACATGTCAAATAATGGAATATATTCCAACACCCCCCTGTATTACATTATTTGAGATGATTCTTTGGGTTGCACAACTGATCTCTGAATATCTAAAATTTATTTTATCCCAGTGCCTTTGTGAATATATTTGCTTGTTGTTCCTCTATAGGTACATACTTTAGGTTGATGTGTCAGTTCTGAAAATGATCTCTGATAAAGTGACATTGAGCCTCAATGTGTTTTCTCATGTATGATTGGATTTTTGATCAAATTAAGTACTCCTTGATTATCACAATGTATTAGTGTTGTAGTTATGTTTATACCCAAATAAAATAAGATGTATTGTAACCATAGAGCTTCATAAATGGTATCTTTGGATACATGATATTATGCTACTATGGATGACTATACTATTGAATGTTACTTCTTGTTGTGCCATAAAATTGGTCCTAATCCAAGATAAAAAATATATCCTGAAGTAGATTTTTTGTCATCTATAGATCCTGCATAGTTTGAGTTTGTGTACCCTAGTAGACAAAATTCTTTATCATGCTTTGTATAAGTGAGTCCATAGTTTATGGTTTTCTTGACATAGTGCAGTATTCTTTTTGTAGCTTTCCAATGACTTTCTTTGGGTTCTTGCATGAACCTTGCAAGATAATTAACTGTAAAAACTAGATTTGGTCAAGTATTTGTTAGATACAATAGACTCCCAATTAACTGATGATAATTTATAGCTAAAACTAGAGAGGTATCATCAACTTTGGATAATTGCAGTCCTTGTTCCATAGGTGTATCCTTAGGCTTACAACTATCCATATTATATTTTTCTAGTAAGGTTTTTGCATACTTTGTTTGTGTGATTATAATATTGTCCTTATTTTGATGTACTTCTAAACCAAGACAATAACTCATGAGCCCTAGATCAGTCATTTCAAAAGTGTTTTCAAGATCCCTATTTATTTCAGTTATCAATTTTTTAGAACTTCCTATAAGTACTAGATCATCAACATACACTATGAGAATTAGTATGTCATTCCCAACCTTTTTTGTATACAAACTTGGATCTGAAGTGCTCCTCTTGAAGTCATGTTGTAGTAGATGACTATTAATCTTTATATTCCATGCTCTAGGTGCTTGTTTCATCCCGTATAGAGATTTATTTAGTTTACAAACCATATGTTTTTGTCCTTTGATAACAAATCCTTCTAGTTGAGACATGAAGACTTCTTTTTCTAAGTCACCATTAAGAAAGGCACTCTTGACATCCATCTGATGTAGTTTCCAACCATGATGAGCTTCTAAAGTACATACTACTCTGATAGTAGTCATTTTGGTTGTTGGTGCAAATGTCTCTTCATAATCGATTCCTTCTATTTGAGTATACCATTTTACCACCAAGTAAGATTTGTATTTGTCTAGACTTCCATCTGATTTATACTTAATATTATAAATCCATTTGCAACCTACTACTTTCTTTCCTAGAGGTAACTCTACTAGATTCCATGTTTTATTCTTTTGCAATGATGAATATTCTGATTCCATAGTTGCTCTCCACTGTGAGTGTTTTAGTGCTTGAAGTGTTGTTGTAGGTTCTTCTGTACCACATAGTAATCCTCTATTAATTCTGCTTTGACTATGAGTTTGTGGTCTTATAGTTGTAATATTTGGCATTTATTCCAAATTTTCTTCTCTAAGAGAGCCATATGGGTTCTTTTCTTGGGGTAACTGTATTTGATTCCGTATGATCTGATTCTAATTCGATCTCCTCTATAGTTTTTGTTTCTATCTCTCTTGTAGATTTTGTTTCTATCTCTCTTGTAGATTCTATTTCTAGCTCAAATTAATGTTTTCATACTATTTCCCTTGTAAGTTCTAGAACAATTTTTGAATTACTTTCTTCTTCTTCTCTAGTGTCATCTTTAAATCCTTCATCAAACACTACATCCCTACTTATATACACTTTCCTTGTTCATGGATCTATTATTTTGTACCCTATTGATTCATCATCATAGCCCATAAATATACCTACCATGCTCTTCTCATCTAACTTTGTACATTTCTATTTTGGAATATGCATATAAGCTTTGCATCCAAAGATCCTTAACTTTGCAACACTTGGTTTTTCTCCTGACCATACCTCTTCGAGAGTAATATTCTTAAGTATTCTTGTGGGTGATCTATTTTGTAAGTATACTGTTATTTGAACTGCCTCTACCCAATATTGATTATCCAAATGAGCTTATTTTATCATACACCTTACCATTTCCATTATGGATCTATTCCTCCTTTCTACAATACCATTTTTTGTGGGGAGTAAGTTGTAGTAAGTTGTCTTTTAATACCATTTTCTTTGAGAAATAGATTAAAACTCATTTGAAGTGAATTCTCCTCCTTTGTCTGATCTAAGAGTTCTAATAGTCTTTCTTGATTCTTTCTCTACTTGAAATTTGAATTGTTTGAAGCAGTTGAAAGCTTCTAACTTGTATTTCATGAAGTAGACCCACATTTTTCTAGTATGATCATCGACAAAAAGCTAAAAATACTTGTGTCCTCCAATACTAGTAGTATTCATTGGACCACATATATATGTGTATACTAGCTCTAGTGGTTGTTGAGATCTATGTTGATGAATTTCAAAAGGTACTCTATGTTGTTTTCTTGCTAAACATTCTGGACAGATTGTAGATTTCCATGAGATATTTGGTATCCCTTCAACCATTTTGTATCTGATCATTTCATTTAAGGATGATGTGCTAGTATGACCCAACCGTTTATGCCATAATTATTTTTCATTTCAATTTCTGACTGACAAGGCTAGATGAGCAGTAGTGTCTAGAACAAATAGATTTTCTTTATAAGATCCTATATCTATCATTTCTCCTTGTTTAACAATATGACACTGCTTTCTACCTTTGATGGTCTTGAATTCTACTATCATATCTTGATCCATGAGTTGTGAGACTAAGAGTAGGTTGGTAGTTAATCCAAGAATAAATAAAATATTTTTGATTATCCTTTTTCCATCTATTAGATTGACCAAAATCTCTCCTATTCCTTCTACTTTATAGGTCTTGTTGTCAGCTATTATAAATGGTTTCTCTTGTATGGCTTGTAAAGTCTTAAATAAGGTTTTATCTCTAGTCATGTGTCTTCTTGCCCTTGAGTCTATATACCAATAGTCCATGGTTCTTCTCACAAGTCTATAATCTCATTTGATGTAGAGGTTCCTGTTGTCTTCCAAATTTAAAAATATTTAACTCTAAATTTCATAAACTATTTTGAAGTAGGATTCCTTATTCCTCCAACTCTAGAAATTTAGAAAATTAATATTTGCAATATTTTGTAATCCTAATTTGATGTTGTATGCCTTATTTCTCCAACCTTAGAAATTTTGCAAATATCCACTTTGTTTTGTAAATCTAAATATGCAATTTTACAAAACTCAAATATAATACTTCAAATCCCAAAAAGCTCTTCAAAATATGATAAAAGACTTCAAAAATAATATTATGATTTTTCTAAGGTTTAAAATACTTATCACTCCACTAATATCTTTAAAAATTTAACCTTAGAATATATTCTCTTAGGCCCTTATTCCTCCTACCAATATAAGCCTTTAATATATAAAAAATACTATGGTAGGTATTACCTCAAATATTCAAGCGCTCCTTGACTTTTTGGGCGCTTTTCTTTCTGGTCAACCTTGCTTGGAATATGCTACGTATGGTGCTTGGAAGATGCTTTGACCCTTTCTTTAATGCTCCTCCTTCAATTTTCTATGTATGGCGCTAGAATTTTCTATATAAGTGCTACTTCAGCTATATGAGTGTTTCTCCTTTCTTTTGTTGAGTGCCATGTATTGCAAGTGTTATAAGATGCTTTGACTCCCTTCTTGGTGGCTCCAATGTTTATGAAATAATGAAATGGACACTTGGCACAATATTCCTTTACCTATTCTTTCTTAGGACAAGTGTTACAAACATTTATGCAAGCACTCCTTTCTCCAAAGTATGAAATTACAAGGCTTTACAATACCTTTTTCCTTTCACTTTTCTCCAACGAATTCTTATTTCTTTGTAACTGCATTGTGTGAGGTTTCTTCTAGATGATGTTGGATGCGCTCACATATGGATCCAGCTATAATATGCTCCAATAGTGGTCCTATGGTATTTTCTTTGGCAGCATTATCTATTGATAATATTTCTTTGATAATGCACCCTGTATTTTTCTATCCTTTTTACAATTTTTCTTAATTTGAGTAGATAGAATGGCAGTGCTACGTAGTATTTATGTAGATTGTTTTTTTTCATATTGTAGCTAACATATTCTTGCTCCTTTAGTTGGTTGAATCTTTATCTCTAGTGGCTATCTTCCTTTAGCACTATTTTAGTGCTTCTTTCCTACAAATGGGTGGATGATTTTTGTAGAGCTTGCCCCCTTGTATTCTTGTGCTGAATAGTGCTCAATATGGTGGTGTTTTTCACCACTCTTTTAGTGGTTTTATTTACCACTTTCTATTGTACATCTGGTGTTTTCTAAACATCTATAATCTGCCTTGAATTTTGGAGATCTTCTCTTTCCAAAATCTGCTATATGTTGAATATTCATCCTCATGAAATGTAGGATAATTTTGCTTTTACATTCACTTAAAAAATAGCATATACTATTCACTTATAACTCCTTTAAAAAATCAATCTAATGTTGTTATAATCTTGTTTATTTCTCTAAAAATGAGAGTAAATCTATCTTATGAATGAATGTAAAATGAATCTGATTTTTCTATTACAAAAAAATAGCATATATCAAACTCCTTATCACTCCTATTAAACTGTAATTTTTAGTTGTTTTGTTTTGTAGATATAGTGATAATAATGTTGCCTACTTCTTTACTTGGAGATACTCGACTTGAACCAGCTTTAGCTCCTTAAATAATTCTAATATGGTGCTTTTAAAAACCTTGTAATGAACTAGTTTTAATGCTTAAATAACAAACTTTCATAGCACCAATGTGGCATACCTTTTGGTCTCCTTTTGTAACTAGTCTTCTTGGTGATTTGGTTCACCTATTTGTTGTCCTGAATTTGTAAAAGTTGCAACTCTAATTGCTTGTGCTTTGCTGCCCTAAACTTTTCTATCATGCAAATTTAATTGCTGCCCACTTTCTATACTAAAATCTATTCTTTTTCAGCTTCTAATTCAGCTAATTCCTTCTTTTATTTGTTGTCCTAACTCCTTTAATTTTTGCTAGGAAACTCCACCAATTTACAGCTATATGTCACCTTCAACTTGTTGTCCTCAATGTGCTTTGATACCGCTATTATATTTTGAGGATATAAACTTAAGTAAATGCAACTTGAAGCAATGAAATAAGTATGCAATGTTATAACTATGATCATGGAAATCTAATAGGCAAGTAAAACCCATAGAAAAATTCTACATGAACTCATAAAACTGCCATTAATAATATCTCATGAAAAATTGATACAATGATTTTGAGTGACCAAACAATGTCAATAACTCAAGGCTTTAACATGTCTATATAACCTTCCTACAATAACTCTTGGATGGTTATGACTCTTGGCATTCCATATTCCTATGCCTTTTCATCTACTTGAAGACATAATCATGATATACAAATGTATGCATGCATATCTAACTAGGACACTTGTTCTACATGTCAAATAATGGAATATATTTCAACATGCCTTATGTCTTTTGAAGTTGTTGAATCCTGACCATTTTAAGTTCTAGCTTCTAACTCTATGCATTTCTTTCTTTAGTGTGCAATCCCCCTTTTATTATTTTAGCTAGTTTCATAGGAATCGGTCTTCTTTGAAGGTTGATCTAGAAGTTATTTTGGGTCTTCCAATATTGGCCTAGGTCTTGAGGGTGTAACTCATCCACTTAGACAGATTTTAGACCAAGAGATCCCTCATTAACCTTAGATATATTCAGAATATTCTTGTTAAATCCAACCTTCTTAAGCTTTTATTCAATCGTATGTATGTTTACAAGGCAATTTTTGGCAAGATGACCTTCCCTCTTACAATATTCACAAGTAGGATTCTTATTTTAAATTTTTGACTCTCTCCACCCTTGGAATTTTTTCTCTTGGTATCCTAAGATCTTGACAATAGCTTTTGCATGAGCCTATTCATGAGTAAGTTCACCAAAATTCCTTAATTATACCTAAATATAAACTAAAAAAAAGAAAATTTTATTGCAGATTAGATCTTTGCAATGCATAAAAAAATATAGAAACCACATAAATCATTAATTAAAGCATCTGCTATAATGATAGAATATTGGAAATAATAATTTTAGTACATTCTAGATCCTTTTTTTTCATACCTCCAAAGGTACCAATATTAGCTCTTGAATCCTTAAATCTATACATATAGTTTTCAACATTATTAAAATCCACCATCTTATGGATGGGAAGCTCTATCTCCAAGCAACTACCTTTTGTACTATTTACCTCCCCAAATAGATCTTCTAGTTTAGTTCATACTTTGATTACTTATCTTATTTTTAATATAAATATTTATTAATGAACAAGAAATATCAATTAAGATCCCCCTTCTACTTAATTAGGAGAGTTTGTACATCGAAGTTTATTGTTTTTATCATATTAAAAATATTCCAAATGTTATTACTTCATAATAACCCAATTATTTGATTAAACCATGTATGTTATCTTCATCCATTTAGTTGGACAATATATACTTTGATTTTTCCATGCTCTAATTTGCCTCATCACCTAAACTAAAGCTTATATTAGAGGTTTTCATTTTGAAGAGCTCAAAAAATTATGCGACCTTTAAAAAATGACTTAAAATACTTCCATATGAATAATTTGCGCCATATGAAAGGTTTGTCCTATTAATAGCCTTCAATGTTTTAAAATATATATATATATATATAGAGAGAGAGAGAGAGAGAAAGAAAGAAAGGCCTTGTACTTCCCTCAGTTTTTTCAAGTTTATCACTTAGCTTGATTTGATTCCTTGTCTATTCTGCACCTTATATCCATTGTATCCACTTGGTGACTATTATAAATTAGAAAATAAAATTGGTTGGTTGCAATGCAATAATATTCCTTGTATATATATAAAATTAGGTTGATCTTCCAACAAGGCACCACATTGATTATTATCTTACTCTACATGTTGGACTCCACATTAGCAAAGCATGGCGAGCAAAGGGTGTAAAGTGAGGGTCATGTTATAATATATGTAATTTGATCTTGTTTAGGCCAATACCAAAAGTGTGAAGAAGTGCTTATAAAAACTATTAATGTAACCTATAGGTATGTAATTGTGTAAGCCTACGCGCATTCATAATTTATGTAAGCCTATGGGAATGTTCATGTAAGCCTAAGTGTCCCTTTCATATTTCACCCTTAGTGGTATTTTTTAATCCACCTTTATGGATAACCTTTCTTAAAAGGGTAATTTATAATAATTTTATTGTAATGTTAACCTCAATGTTAAGTAAATATCAGCTTGAGGTTAACCTCTCATTGGGTACTGGTATCACTTTAAATATCCCTTAATGAGGATCCATTTGTATCATAAGTATGAAAAATATGTGATATGTTGGGGTGCCCAAAGCCACCCACATTTTACTTGTATCCCTTCATCTCTTTACTTTATTTACTATTGTTATCTTTTAAATTGTAACTTCTTTTTCATATATGATTGTGATGAATACATGATTTGGAATGTTTTTGGAAAATATTGTGAATTCAAACATGGTATTAGAGAAAAATCTAAAACTATCACTTATAGGCAAAGGATGATCTCATGAAGCGATCAAAAACCACAAGTTATTAATTTTTTCTACTTTGAAAAAATTAAAATATGAATTTTTGTTTCTTTTTAGATTTTTGGCATCAAAAATGGACAACATTCATTTTGTGCACTAGTCATACAATCTTGTCATTGCACATCTATGAATTTCAAAAAAAAAGTGAACATGCCATCACAGATGGTGTGGGAGTAATGCCACATTATTAGAAGTGGGAGGATGCATGTTTGACTCTCATCTATAGTTGTTATTGCATGATTTTTAGGGAATCCTCCAGCTCTTGCTTGAACCAGTAGAAAGTGGTAAAATAACAAGGGTAGTTTGTTGTAGCTAGATGGTTGTCGATTTAAATTTCTATGATTTTTTTTAAAGTGCATAGTCATTGCTTACAAGAAATATCAAAAAGCTTCCCTTCTCTTAGTCACATCCATTTTCATGGCATAGTGGTTGGGCTATGTCCTTGCAATACTTAGGTCAGTGATTTAATTTCCCATAAGCTTTTTAATGAGCTCCTATTTGATTCATGTTGACTAGGTATGCATCATATAGATGAGGTTAGCTCTTAGATCTAACTGATTACATGGAACAATGGTTGTATAGCTTGCTTACAAAGAGAAGACCCTAAGTTTGAAACTCGGTACAAATGTTTCCTTTTGGTTGTAAGGTATAACAACCTAGGGCACATTCAAATGGTTTTTACTCTTAATTAGTCTCATCCAATGCACATGGAACACTAGTTCACCCTCTTTCTTACATGTAGGTTATCTTGTGTTTGAGCCCCATCAGATCTAAACCAATTAAAATATTTTTTAATATTTATGAGGAAGTCCAACTAATCACATCAATTATTATCAAACTTAGATTTATCGATTGATAGTGTAGCATCCAATCCAGTGGCATTTATTAATTTGGCAAAAAAAATCTAATGTTTGGAATTTGATTTTTTTCTAATATGGGTGCTAATATACCAAATATTCTAAAGGCCATAACTTTTGCATATGGAAGCGTTTGGAGCCTTTTTTTAAGTACACTATTTTTTGTGCTCTACAAGTGGCAGCATCGCTTTATGGTCCTATTACATATCTTCTTAGGATTTTGTGCAAATTGATTTCTTAGGGTATGTTACTCTCCTCAATAGATAAAATTATAGCACTTGGTCAATTCAAATAACATAATTACTTAGAATCAATAATCTTTAGTTCATCAATAATAAATAAGGTCTTGTTGTGGCTGGTCCACAACGTACCCCAAAATTGGGGACCCACCTTTTTTGCAAGTGTTCTAAGAAGACCGAAGTGGCCCATATGCTAAAGATCAAAGAAAAAAGCAAAACACCACAAGGAGAAAAAGTATCGCAATATCGTGACATGTTGCACTGTCGTGGCCAAAAGAGAAAAAGTGTCGCGATATCGCGACATGTTGCAGTTTCATGGCCAAAAGAGAAAAAGTGTCGCGATATCGCGACATGTTGCACTGTCGCGGCCAAAAGAGAAAAAGTGTTGCAATATCGTGACATGTTGCACTATCGCGGATAAAAGAGAAAAAGTGTCGCAATATCGCGACATGTTGCATCGTCGCGGCCAAAAGAGAAAAAGTGTCGCGATATCGCGACATGTTGCACTATCACGGCCAAAGGAGGAAAAAGTGTCATGATATCGCGACATGTTGCACCGTCGCGGCCAAAGGAGGAAAAAGTGTCACGATATCGTGACAAGTTGCATCGTCACGGCCAAAGGAGGAAAAGTGTCACGATATCGCGACATGTTGCATCGTCGTGGCCAAAAGAGAAAAAGTGTCACGATATCGCGACATGTTGCATTTTCATGGCCAAATGAGAAGAGAAAGAACAAGAAAGAAAAGTGATGCGATATCGCTACATGTTACATTTTCGCGGCTAAAAGCAACAAAAGAGGCCAAAAGTGGTTGGAAATTGCGACGAGCAAAGTTGCAGAGTTGAAGGCAAGAGGGCCATTCTGGACCTGTTTGAGTCATTTTTCTTCCATGGACTGGTTTGGGAAAACCAAAAAAAATTGTTATTGTAAAATGACAAATTTTTAATACAGAAAGTTTTAGAAAGTTGCATCTTATGGACAAGAAATGAGGAGTCATTTTCTGCATGCAATATTAAATGTCTATTTTTCCCCTTTTCATATTTTAGGCTTGTAAATGGAGTTTATGCAAGTTTTATTGGTTGCTTCATGCGAATGTTTAAATCTGAAAAATCTCATTTAAAACCCTAGGAGCCAGCACTTAGCTTATCCGGATTGTGCTTGTTTTGCAGGTCCAATAGGTTAGGTTACATGCATGGAAACCTCACATCTTCGATTTTGTCGAAATAGGATAGCATCATACTGAATGCATTTTATTTATAGTTTCTGCATTTCATTTTCATTTTTTTGCATTTTATTGTTTCCAAAAATTTTAACTTATTTTCAGGCATTAAAATAAACATTTAAAAAAATTCAAAATCCAAAAAAACAATGAACAATCACTAAAGTTTCATGGTGAAATAAACCAACATTGCCCCTTGTTTACAGTTACTTGCAATCACTAAGGTGTTCCAAGCATTTAAATTGAATATCTTTATTTGAGATTATTAATACACATATGCAAATGCTAATACAACGGAGACCTTGGAGAAGTTGTTTGTTTAACTTCTTTGCAAGAGGGGATTTGGAACCCAAATCCTAAAGGAGAGTGTACTTTCACAATCGGGTGAAAATACCACTCAACAGATTGGCGCTAGAAGGAGGGCCTGAATTATTTTATTTCAGAGTGATTTAAATGCTATAGGGATTTAAATTTTGAATATTTCATGCCCTATTGGTTATTATCTTTAGCCCTCTTTTAACAATACAACCTTGTAGTGTTAAAAGGAGGACATGAATTGTTATGCATTGTTCTAACACTTTTGATTTTTCATACAAGAATAATGTGTTTTGATTTGATTTTTTTTTTTTTTTAAATTGACTAACGAGGTTGTCTCCATGCAATTACTTTCATTTGATTTTAATAGATACATCTCTTGGTTGATGCTGACATGATTATTCATACGTTACATGTTTGATATTTGCTAGTCAATTTCATGCTTATTTGTAAGGAATTATTTTTTGTCTAAAATGTATTTGTTGTCGGTATTATGCTCTTCACTTGCGTGTAATGCGATCTTGTGAATCATAAAGCCTACAACACTAGGAGTATGCTCTTCACTTGCGCATATGTGATCTGGTGAATCAGAAACTTACATTTTTAGAATACTGCTTTGTCATGGTTCCTTCATTCATTCATGACTAACAAATTGATTTTGAAGTTATTCTTTGAATTTCATTAATTGCAAGATTTTCTGTGTGTCACAGGTTTGCTTTAAGGTATTGAGAGTTTTTTCAGGTTTTGTAGGGTAGTTTCATTTACAAGTTGGACCCACCGCATCACATCGCAACTAGGTCCAAAACAATCGAGGAAACCATATTCCAAGGCCTCTCACTCACTCATATGAATCCAAGGAATAAAACTGAGCAAATTGTGGTCCCACCAGATATTCTTGTTACAGAATATCCTTCTGTTTCAGGCACATCTAGCGGACTTATACCGGTGGTGTCATTTGCCACTAGTGTACCAATTATCAGTACCATTTCCATGGTTCTTGTAGGGTTATCATCATCGATTTTGAATCAAATGGCCCAACCTCCACCACCTCCTTGGTACGGAGCCCATAACATTCCTTTGAATATTGCAAGGGATATTCACGAGATCCCTAAGAATATAGACAAATTTTTTCCCAAATACAAACCGGATGGCCCAAGGATCGTAGAAGAACATATTCAGGCCTATAGGGATGTTTTGATAAGATTGCAAGTTCAACATGAAGATGTGGCTTGTAGACTCTTCCCCATGATCCTAGACCAAGTGGCTTACGAATGGTATATTTGCTTACCTATTGGTTCCATTACGTCATGGACGCAAATGGAGGATGCTTTTGTCAATCAATTCGGGTCACCATTAGATCCCACAATCATCTATAATCAATTCATTACATGCAAAAGAGGCCAGGGTGAGCCAATCCAAACTTTTAATCAGAGATTTTAGAAGTGCTATAATAGAGCAATTCGACATTTTTCCATTGATCCCGCAGTAGCTTTGCAAATATATTTTGGGGCATTGGATCTGTTGTGGCTGATCCACAACACACCCCAAAAATTGGGGACCCACCTTTTTTGCATGCTTTCAAAGAAGATCTCAGTGACCTAGATGCTAAAAATCAAGAAAAAGGCAAAATTGCACAAGGATGAAAAAGTGTCGCGAAATTGCGACATGTCGCAAAATCGCGGCCAAAAATGAAAAGGCGTAGCAAAATCGTGACATGTCGCAAAATCGCGGTCAAACGGGGCAGGAAGCAGAAAAGTGTAGCGAAATCGTGACATGTCACAAAATTGCGGTCAATGCAGTCAACGACAGCAGGTGGGCTGAACCGTCGCAAAATCGTGACGTGTTTGATTTTCGCGACCTAGAGAGGAGAGAGAAAGACGAAGCAAAAAAGTGTCACGATATCGCGACATGTCGCAAAATCGTGGGTCAAACTAGTCAAACAGGACGAAGCCGAAAAACGTCGCGATATCGCGATAAAAAGCAGCAAAGGGGCACAAAGCTAAAAAACGTCACGATATCGCGACAGGTCGCGTTTTCGCGGCTCCAAGTAGCCGAGGCGTACGGAAGGAAAATATGTCACGAAATCATGACATGTCGCATTTTCGAGGCTCAAAAGCAGCCGAGGCGTATGAAAGAAGGAGTTATTTTCTGCATGCATGTTTTAATATTTATCATTCCCTTTTTCAGATTTCTAGGCTTATAGATGAAGTTTAATGCAAGTTCTCTTGGTTGCTTCATGCGAATGTCTAAATTTGAAAAATAACAGTAAACCCTAGAGACCAGCACTTAACTTATCTGGATTGTGCAGATTTTGCAGGTTCAATAGGTTAGGTTGCATGCATGGAAAACTCACATCTTCGGTTTTGCCAGGACGGGATGGCATCAAACTGAATGCAATTTTTAATTTCTTTTTCTTTACATTTTATTTTCTTTTTGCTGCACTTTATTTTCAGAAACCCCAATTTTAATTTTTCAAGCATTAAAATAAAATAAAAAATTAAAAAACTTCAAAATCCATAAATAATTCCTTTATTTATGGCATTTCATTAAATTTCATTTTGAAGTTGCAGCATGGTCATATAAGGATCAGATCACATTTGTTTTATAAGGGTTCATGAACAATCATTAAGTTTCACAATAAAATAAACCATAGTGCCCCTTGTTTTCAGTTACTTGCAACCACTAAGGTGTTCCAAGCATTTTTATTGAATATCTTTATTTGAGATTAATGATACACAGATGCAGAATGCTAACATAACAGGAACCTTGGAGAAATTACTTGTTTAATTTCTTTGCAAGCAGAGGATTTAGAACCCAAATCCTATCGGAGAGTGTGTTTTCACAACTGGGTGAAAATACCACTCAACAGATTGGCGCTAGAAGGAGGGCCTGAAGCGGTTTATTTTATCGTGATTTTAGATGCTACGGATTTATAATTGTTTAAGAACTTTACGTTGCTAAATATTTCAAGTCCATTTTATTAGCATCTTTGGCCTCTAACACCACTCAACGGATTGGTGCTAGGAGGGACGTACGGGTTTATTTTTAGTGTAATATAAATTTAAATTTTTGTATGCATTAGTCCTCTAACATTCAGCAGATTGTTAAAAGGATGACCTGAATCGGTTTACTTTATTCTATTTTAAGCAATTCAGGTATGCTGTATATTATTCTGATTGTTCATACAGAATTAAAGTGATTTGATTTAATTTTTTATAATTTTGGTCTCATGCAATTACTTTTCATTTGATTTTAATGAATACATCTCTTAGTTGATGCTAACTTGATTTTTTTTTAAATTGCAGGTTGAATATTCAACAGATTTGGTTCTGAAATTACATTTTAAGTTTCACTAATGGCAACACTTGAGGAACAAATGGTATTCCTGAGAGCTGAAATAGTGTCTCTAAGAGAAAGAATGGTAGAAATGATAGAGGATCATTATGAGGGTTTATCTATACCTGTGGTACCCTATCAAATTCCTAAAATGTTATTGGATTTTTTACGGTGTTTTAATCAAGAGGTGCCACTAGGATACTTGCAAAAACTGCATGTCTACAAGGATGCATTATGTAAATTCCAGATTTTCTATGAGGAGGTGGCTTGTGAGTTATTTGCATACATTTTGGATGATAGACCATTCTTTTGGTATAGCCAACTACCTATGGAGGTTAGGACTTCTTGGATACAATTAGAAGCAGCCTATCTTAATCATTTTGGTAATCAGACTGACTTAGAAATATTGAAAAATCAGTTTACCTCCATATGTAAAGAGCCTAATGAATCCTTGAGTCAGTTCAATGGAAGATTTCAAGAGTTGCACTCCCAAATGTGGGAAAATTTTAACACATTAGAAGAGGAAGCCATGGAAGTATACCTAGGAGCCATACACCCCACACTTGCTTCACTCATTGAGGAAAAACTGAGTGGTTTGTCTCTAGATAAAATCCATGAGGTCTTAGAAGAGATAGAACGACAAGGTCTTGAAGAAGAAAAGGCACAACATGTTCACATGAGAAATTGTTCTTTTGATGCCAACCTACACCAACCATCAAACATAGCACCCTCCACTCCAATGATACCTAAGGTGAATGATCAAGGGGATGAATTTGAATACCCAAATTTTATGACCACCTTAGATGTAGTCCAAGAGAAGGTGCAAATTGCTAAGACAACATCCACTAGTGAGGATCATGTAGAGATACACGATTATATAGATGAAGGGATTCTAAATCCAACAATGTTTGATAAGATGGAACCTGCCATGGAATTAAATAGAGTGGTTGAAAGTGAAATGGAAAGAAAATTAATAAATGAATTTGAAGACATGATAGAGTTTCACCACTTGTTCTTGGAAGATACTATTGATGAGATGTGTAAAATTAAAGATCAAGAAATTCTTCACCCTCCAAACTATGATAAAATTGAATCATGGGTTACTAATTTGGACGATGATAGCCTTATAAATTTGAATTCAAGAAACAACCCACTTTTGGAAATGATTGAACCATCTAAGGAAGCTGAAGATGAATTTGATGAGAAACACATTGATGAATTGGAAGATGTTGAAGAAGTAGTTGAACGTCACCACTTGATTTTGAAAGATGATTATTATGATGCGTGGAAGAAGTGGGAAGACTACACTCACTCCAAAACTGCTAATGAAACTTGTGTGCCAATTGATATGCAGGATGACATAATCGCTTACTCAAAGGAAGATATTACAACCCCTGTACAATTTGAGGATGTTTTGGAAGAGGGTTTCAAATCTCATCAAATTTTGAAGGATCATGATGATTCTACTACCAAGGACAAAGAAGAAAAAGAATTTATGAATGAATCAAAATATCATGTCATGAACATCATGGAATTTCATTCTATGGATTTGGATGAAGATTTTTATAATGGTTGGGGAAGATATGATAATGCATTCTTTTCTCACATCCCTATAAATGAAACTCATATTTCACTTGATATGCAGGATGTTGAACCTTATACATCATACGAAGATCTCATATTCATAGGATTTGAAAAGATGACAAAATTTTATCATGTTGAATATAAATTCATTGAAAGTGTGGATGCAAGTTTACATGATGATTTGGAGGATTCAAATGAAGAGATACCATGGGTAGTGAACAAAGAATTGGAACCAAAGGACAAAGAGATTGATAATTGGGAAGAAACTCAAATGAAGGATCATCAAGATGAGTCATGGGACATACAGTTTGACCAAAAACATTTGAGGATTGAGGATTTGCATGACCATGTTTTGAATTTGAATGATGTTTATGGTGAAATGTCATTAAAGGTAAATGAAAAACAAGGTATAATTTCAAATCACACCTTTAATAACATGGTTTTAATGAATGGAAAAGAAGTTGATGCACTTGAATTGTTAAATAAAATTCATCAACAGTTACTAATTGAATCTAGGATAAAAACTTTTAATGATCCTAATTTAGTAAATATCCTAGATGCTTGTAAATTGTTACACAAATTTGATTGGCCTACAAATTTGGAAAATAATTTGGCTTTAAAATTTTTAGAAATAGGCTCTTGCTTACAAAGTCTCATATTTGAAAAAGATAGCCTAATTCTAAATCAAGGAAGGAATTATGAAATTTGCATTTTAAAGAATAGACATGATAAAATTAAAAATCATTTATTGTCTAATCATTCTAGTAATTTGATGCTCACCTATGGGAGTATTATTGGAACTGAATCAAATTGGCATGGTGAGCATGGCAAGTGGAAGTTTGTTGCATTGTTTGGTCTTGTCTTGTTTTTGTGGGATTCCCACAACATTTGGCATGCATATCATGTTATATTTTTGTTGAAATGTTCTAACCATGTTTGGGATCTAGGAAAGTGATAATCCAAGCTTTGCATCATCTTGTATTATAGTTTTGGGTTTTGTTTTGTGTTTTCAAGTTTCATTTTGGGATTGCAGTTTGGTTTTGGATTGAATAAGTTTTAATTTAAAGTTGTGTGTTTATTTGATATGTTTTGTTTGTCTACATAAAAAAAAAAAAAAATGATGAAAAAATTGCCTTGAGATGCTAACTTATGTTCTAGATCAGGGAAATATGGAACATTGGAATTATGTGGTAGAAAGCTCCACAAGAAATACAAACAATTTAATAATATCGTTTGAAACTTGTGATGCATGAAGTAGTCAGTTTTATATGGCAACATTTCATCTGCATTTCAAAGGACAATGCATTCATATTACATCTCACTTTGCAAATACATGCCATCTTAGTTGCATATGCATTTCAAATACAAATCATTAAAGTGTGTCAAATCCTCTTAAGGTTATGCTATCACATAAATAAGAAGAAAATCCTAAGGTTGGGAACTGAGTCTTGAAATATCTAGAACCAAGCACATTTTATACACATTAAAAAGGATCTTGAGCAAAATGATCAAAACCTTGCTTAGAAGAAAGGGTTGGGCAAAAGAAGTATTTCATGTCTATCCTATTTATGCAGCATGATCCTTAAACAGTGGTTTTGACCACTTCCATTAAGCTTAAAGCCTAAAATCATAGTAGTAAGGATAGGGCTAAATCCTCATCGAACTTAGGTTGAGGATCCAACTCCCCAAAGCTTTGATTTGACCTACATGGAGTAGTAAGGATAGGGCATAAATTCTCATCTCGCTTAGGTTAAGAATCTGATTCCCCAAAGCTCCTATGTCTCATTTCATAATAAATCTTGGATTGGAAGGATTGTACTATTTGTCCTCTACAAAGGATGGGTAGTCATCCCTAAGGTCCAAGAGGTAAAAAATAAATTTTTCCCATCTCATATTTATATTGGATTGGAAGGATCGTACTACTTGTCCTCTGCAAAATATGGGTAGTCATCCCCAAGGTCCAAAGAAATGAGGATAAGTCTTGGATTATGGGGTTAAGTGTGCCCATGCATGGCAACATGTCTTTTCTAAAAAACAAGACCACTGTTTGTCCAAAGGGTTAGACTAGCATGACTATTTCTTCCATAATTGGTTATATTATTTTTCTCAAAGTGAGGTAATGAACTCTAAATCAGAGTAGTAAGAATAGGGTTAAACTCCCATCTCAATTAGGTTGGGAGTCTGATTTCCCAAGGCTCTGATTTCACTTTCACTTGCACATGGGTTCAAGATAGTAGGGACTCATAACCAACTTTGGGATATAATAAAGCAATTCATATAGTTGATCCTAAGAGGGTTTGATAATCTTGAATGTTTGTGTATGATACTAGAAGAAAGACTATGCCTTTTATAAAAGCAAAATCGCTTAGCATATTTATTAGATTACACAAGTCATTCACAATCTCACATATGCATTCATGTAAAACTGATGATGGAATGTTGATCAATTTCAAACGATAGGGAATGAAACACATTGCACACACCGAGCTGATACTTCATAATTTTGATGATTCATGTATTTTTGATCTATGGGCATTCGTTTATATTTCTTATGTGCTAATGTTGGTTTCCAAGTTTTTATATTTCCAGGTTGGGTTCTCACCAAATGCTCAGGAGCATTTGATAGCAGAGTCGCCATTTGTTGTGGCTGATCCACAACACACCCCAAAAATTGGGGACCCACCTTTTTTGCATGCTTTCAAAGAAGATCTCAGTGACCCAGATGCTAAAAATCAAGAAAAAGGCAAAATTGCACAAGGATGAAAAAGTGTCGTGAAATCACGACATGTCACGAAATCGCGACATGTCACAAAATCACGATCGAAAATGAAAAGGCATAGTGAAATCGTGACATGTCGCAAAATCATGGTCAAACGGGTCAAATGGGGCAGGAAGCAGAAAAGTGTAGCAAAATCGCAACATGTCGCAAAATCGCATTCAATGGCAGCAGGTGGGCAGAACCGTCGTGAAATCACGACGTGTTTGATTTTCGTGGCCCAAAGAGGAGAGAGAAAGATGAAGCAGAAAAGTGTCGCGATATCGCGACATGTCGCAAAATCGTGGGTCAAACCAGTCAAACAGGACGAAGCCGAAAAACGTCGTGATATCGCGAAAAAAAGTAGCAAAGGGGCACAAAGCTAAAAAACGTCGCGATATCGTGACAAGTCATGTTTTCGCGGCTCCAAGCAGCCGAGGCGTACGGAAGGAAAATATGTTGCGAAATCGTGACATGTCGCATTTTTGCGGCTCAAAAGTAGCCGAGGCGTACGGAAGGAAAATATGTCACGAAATCATGACATGTCACGTTTTCGTGGCCAAATACAACATAAGCAACCCGAAGTGGAAAAGGCGTCACGAAATTACGACAAGAAATGGCAAGGGAGCCCGAGATAGAAAAACATCATGAAATCGCGACAGGAAACAGCGAAGGTGTACGGAGTGAAAAATCGTCGCGATTTCGCGACAGGTTGCATCCCAGCTGTACGGAATGAAAGAGGCATCGTGATTTTGCGATAGAAAGCCGCAGGATAGCTCCAAATGAAAAATCATCGCGATTTCATGATAGGTTGCAGCGAAGGTGCCCGAAGTGGAAAAACGTCACGATTTCGCGACAGGTTGCAGCGAAGGTGCCCGAAGTGGAAAAACGTCATGATTTCGCAACAGGTTGCGGGCAAATGGTACGGAATGAGAAAAGTGTCACGATTTCGTGACATGTCGTGATTTCGTGACATGTCACATTTTCGCTGGGCGTGATGGCAGAAAGGCTGTTGGCAGGAAAACGTCGCGATATCGCGACATGTCACGATTTCGTGACATGTCACGTTTTCGCGGCCAGGAAGGCGGACAAAGCTGCATGCTTTTTTTTGTCACGATTTTCATAGGGCCGTTACAGAACGTGTAGAAAAGTGTGGGACACATGGCGTACAGGCTGCATAAGCGTTACAGAGAAGATCAAACGTCTCAGTGTCGAGCATAAGGCCAAAACACATGCAGTCAAAGAATATGAAACGATGCGATCTGGAAGATGAAACGAAGTGTCACAGGCCGAAACAGAGAGCATTGCCAAGCTTTAAAAGTAGAAGCACAGGATAGATACGGGTGTGGGGGAAACCGTTGGAGCAGAGTTGCAGTGCTAGAGGCCAGAGGGTCATTCTGGGCCTGCTTTGGGGTTGTTTTCCTTCCTTTTGCTGGTTTTGAGAAAACCAAAAAGTTCTGCTGCTGTAAAATGACATATTTTTTTTAATGCAAAAGTGTTCAAAAATTTGCATCTTGTTGGCAAGAAAGAAGGAGTTATTTTCTGCATGCATGTTTTAATATTTATCATTCCCTTTTTCAGATTTCTAGGCTTATAGATGAAGTTTAATGCAAGTTCTCTTGGTTGCTTCATGCGAATGTCTAAATCTGAAAAATAACAATAAACCCTAGAGACCAGCACTTAACTTATCTGGATTGTGCAGATTTTTCAGGTTCAATAGGTTAGGTTGCATGCATGGAAAACTCACATCTTCGATTTTGCCAGGACGGGATGGCATCAAACTGAATGCAATTTTAAATTTATTTTTCTTTACATTTTATTTTCTTTTTGCTGCACTTTATTTTCAGAAACCCCAATTTTAATTTTTCAAGCATTAAAATAAAATTAAAAATTAAAAAACTTCAAAATTCATAAATAATTCCTTCATTTATGGCATTTCATTAAATTTCATTTTGAAGTTGCAGCATGGTCATATAAGGATTAGATCACATTTTTTTTATAAGGGCTCATGAACAATCATTAAGTTTCACAGTAAAATAAACCACAGTGCCCCTTGTTTTCAGTTACTTGCAACCACTAAGGTGTTCCAAGCATTTTTATTGAATATCTTTATTTGAGATTAATGATACATGGATGCAGAATGCTAACATAACAGGAACCTTGTAGATCCGAGTGCAGGTAAATGTCAAATAAAACGCAGCAGAATAATAAAATAGATTAAGACTTTATTTAAAGCATCTCCCATTCATTACATTGCAAACTATATTGAATATATAGGTAGGGGATAGGGAAATAGTCGGCGAAGAGGATAGGAGAAGGATAAGGGGTTAGGGAGTTGGAGAGATAAGGGAGAAGAAGGAATAGTGGAGGAAATGGAGGGATAAGGAGGAAGTTGAGGAGGGAATATAGGAGGGGAGTTTAGGAAGAAATAATCTGCCGACAAATTGTGTCGACAATTTGTTTTAGGTTTTCACACTTAGGGCTAGAAAACTAGATTTTTCTAAGCCACTTTTAGTGAGAACCCTGTTCACACTTGCAACATTCTCCCCCTTAAAGTTGAGAGGACTGACTACACAGTCTCTCAGCTTTACAAATTGAGCTTTAGTCATCGCCTTGGTGAAGATGTCAGCGACGTTCTCCAAAGTGTGACGATAGTGAAGCTCAACAATTTCATGTTCCACCATATTGCTGATGAAGTGGTACTTCATATCAAAATGCTTCGTTCTGCTATGGTGGACAGGATTATATGCCAACTGAATGGCATTGATGTTGTCGCAGTAGATTCTGGTCGGACCACTTTGTTGTTCTCCAATCTCTTCTAGTACTTTCCTTAGCCACAAGGCTTGAGTACTTGCATAAGTAACCGCTATATACTCGCTTCTGTTGAAGATAGCGCTACTACTGTCTGCTTTTTTGAACTCCAAGTTATTAGTCCTGATCCAAGACTAAAATAGTTTCCTGAAGTTGACGTCCTGTCATCAATATTACTACCCCAATCACTATCACTGAAGCCTACAAGCTTGATAGTGTTACATTTATGGTACTGGATTCCAAAATCCAATGTACCTTTCACATATCTCAAAAATATTTTAGCTGCCTGCAAATGCAGCTCAGAAGGGTTAGCCATAAATCTAGAAACAAGTGATACAACATACTGAATATCTGGTCTGGTGTTGGCGAGAAACATCAAACTCCCAACCATGCTTCTGAAAGTGGTCATGTCAACTTTTGATGCTCCATCATTTTTGCTTAATTGGATCCCATGTCCAACTGGAGTTGCAACTGGTTTGCAATGCTCCATAGCAAACTTCTTAAGCATGTCCCGAACATACTTATGTTGACAGATGAAGATCCCTATATCTGACTGAGCATTAAGATCCTCCTCCACAACATTGGAAGAAAATAGTTCTCTTACGTTTCCTCCAATCTTGTATCAAGTAATCAAAAGTTATTAAAAACTTGTGGTGGCACTCCTTCCACTCTTCATGTGGGATCTCCTTCATCTTTGTTGCTACTCTTTCCTGCAAATAACCGAGTGCCCTCTTTTGATGAGCTACTCCCCCTTCATCAAAAACTTCTTCAAAAAATGACATTCCCATAATGTCACATGTATTGGTTCTCACTAACCAATCTAGCACATTTGTTTCATTATTCTGTCTATGATCTTCAAACCATATTTCATCTCCTAATACTCCTCCTGAGTATGTAATATGCATTGGAATTTCATTCATCTTTGATGTTGCTCCTCCATAACGCAAATGCTTGAGTGCCATCTTTTGTTGATTAGCTCTCCCTTCAACAAAAGTCTCTCCTCTTGTGGTTTTCAGCAACCACTCTCTTACATCTTGATCATGATGGTCTTTAAACCATACTTTCACATTTTGATCATCTTTTACATCTTCATCACTAAACAATACTCCACATGAGTATTTACAATTAATCATCTCACATAGATGATTATACCATACAACTCTTTCAGATATTTCTACACAAAATATCACAACAAATATGGCCATCCAATGACCAATTACATATGCAACATAAAGTTGCTCCTCACACAAATGTTCTCTCAAAACAATGGCTTTACAATATTCCTTCTCCCAAGGAATTTTAAACACATCATTTGGATCCATGTGACCCAAGTTCTTCATTACTGTCTTCGCTCCAAGAAGACTCTTCATCAAAGTTGTCTCAATGAGACAATCACCTTTAAATAATGCCTTTTGAAGATATTCACCTTTCTTTTCATACCTGCTCACAAAAAACAAATCATTAATCATAAAAATATTACCTTCACTATGATTAGACTTGGTGCTTCTCATAAAGCTGCTTTGTGGCAATTCTCCTTCATTGTATGTTGCTTCAAGAGCAATCATCAATTCTTCACTAAGAGTTCTCCTCCTTTGTTCAAGCCATGTTGGTGTGTTGAAACACCATTCATCCAAGCAATCATTCATTGGTGCTTTATCAAAACAAATATTTTTCTGCAATGTAGTCACTCCAAGTGAGTGATCTCCATCCACAATTGTCTCTTCAAGACAATTCTCAATCTCCTTTGATGATGCCTCCATTTCACCATGAAGTTCATCAATGACTATCTCCTTATTTTCTAGCTCCTCTTTGAGATAGAATTCCTCATACAAAATAGTTTTCACTCCTGATGAGTGATCTTCAATCATGAGTGATGTTTCCTTGGCCATTACAACAAGAAAATCAGCAGTCACATTGTTATTTTCTGTTTCTGTCTTATGTGCTTTCTCACTTTTCTTCTCCCAAATGAGATAATATTTTGTGCTCTTTTCTTCACACAACATATTGTCCTCTTTGAGATTCACAAAATCTCTCTTCACATAACCTTCTTGGACTGATGGACAAGAAGTATCTCTATTTGTCACTTCTGATGAGTGATCTTCACAATTGAGCATGAAACTTATAGTCTTCATCTCCTCTTCATCAACAATGTCATGAGAATCAACATCCCATACTTCTTGTGAATCAATCTCATCTTTATATTTATCATTTTCTTCCCCCCTGTAGAGGAACAATTTTATCATCTCCTTCAAGGAGATTTTTAGTTGCTCTTTCAAGAGAGCACACAACCATTCCAAGTGAATGGTCTTCAAGCCAATGGTCTTCCTTGAACATTGCTTTTCCAGCATCATGCCAACAATCTTGGTTGAGGTCATTTTCATCATTATTCTCATCCATGAGAATTTTAGGTGCATTCTCCATAATACACTCTTCATTTGTCTCTGCTTTATGTGAGTGGTCTTCAACTATGCAACACTCCATGATGAGGGTTTCTCCATCATTATCTGCTTTATTCTCCTCCATGAGAATTGTAGATGCTTTGTTCATGAAGCATTCTGCAACAAATAACTGATGTGATGCCTTCTTCATAAGACACTCTTTTTCATATGTCTCCTCCATGAGACATTCTTCATCATACATCACCTCATCTAGGTGATCTGTAAGCAAGGAACACTCCAATGTGAGTGTTTCTCTTCCTTCAACTTCAAATTCTGCTTCCACTTTTGAATGATCTTCACAACAAGATCTTTGAGCAAGTGTCTCGTCCTTGAGACATTCATCCTTTTTGCTATCAATGTGAATGATTTCAAAGCATTCCATTCCTGCAAACAATTCATTAGTACAATTATTCTTTTCAGCTTTTTTGCCTCCTAAAAGAAATAATTGACTAGTACAATTTTCAATAACTGTAGGTGCCTCCCCCATGAAGCACAAATCTGGAATAGCAATACTTGGAGATTCAATCTCCCCATCAATCTCAACAATCTCTTCATCTGCATAACTCACAAAGCTTTTACAAGAAGCAATACGTCTCTTGCCTCCTCTTCCTTTTGTAGCATAAATACCTCTTCTTCTCAAATTTTCCTCATAGACTTTAGAAGCCTCTTCTTTCTGCAAAGAAACATCTTCAAAGAATAAGGGCTGATCTCTCTTTTTCTCATCCTCTTGTCCATGTAGGGATTTCATATTTTCGTCTTTCTTTTCTGTAATGTTACATTCCTCCATTCTTGAGAAATGGTCATCATTACTCTTTTCGTCACACATGTCGTCCTCTTCAAGGAAGAATTCAGCATCATAAGAATGTATGTATTCTTCAAATGACCTACCTTCATATGAGCCTTCACAAGAGTCTGCAAAAGGATCTAACTCAGAAACTTCTTCAAGGAAGCAAGGCTCCTCCTTGCTTAAACAATCTTCTTGATTGTCTCTCATGACTTTATGGGTGTCTGCATCAAACCCATAAGCATCCTTCAACACTTGCCATGCCACTGTAGCTGATTTACAATTAGCTATGAGAGGAAAAACACTCTTTTCCATTCCTCTCCTCAAATCCATAAGGGCTAAGCAATTTTCATATTGCTTCTGTTTCATATCTTTACTGTCGTCTCCTTGTAGCTTGTTCCATGTGGGTTCCTCATATCCTTCTTCGACTATGTCCCAAAACCCTTTTGCAATCAATAAAGTTTTCATCTTAATTGCCCAGAATTGATAGTCTTTACCATCAAAAACAGGCACCTTCACATATTCAAACTTGGTGTCCATTTTGTAAATGTCCAATCATCAATATTCCATCACAATATTTAATCCTTCAACGGGGTTCCAAGGGGCAGCGCCCCTAGCGTGCCACCCCCGTCACGAGACGGGGAGTCCAAAATTTTCTAGAAGCACAAAACGGGTGCTTCAGAAAGCTTCCCGTCAATTTTCTTACCTCACTTTTGATGCAAAAAATATTCCTCTTTTAAAGCCTTTTTCGTACTCGGAATCCGATTTCCTCAGATGATCAATCACCCATTTCATCAAAGGATCCCCCTTCAAAATCGAAGGCATAAGCACCCCTGCCGGATCATCTATCATTGCACGGGCACATTATTTCTCTTTTTTTATAAACAGCTCTTCAAATAAGGTTTTTAAAATTTTTCTAAAGTCTTAAAAAAAATTTAATAAATTTTTTATATTTTATTTAAATTACCTTTTAAATTAATTATTAAAAAAGATAATTTTAAATAAAAATATAAGTTAAATTTATTAAATAATTTTAAAACTTTAAATAAAAAATTAAAACCTTTAATTTTTTTAATCAAAAAAAACTTTACCTTTTGCGGGCGAGTGATTCGAACCCGCGACCTCTCCACTAGCACGCGGGCGATTTGCCGCTGCACCAAGCGGCTCCGCTTGGAAGCTAAGCGGATGGCTGCCGTAATAAACCTCCCCCACCGATTTTTTTTTAAAATAAAAAACAAAAATTTGTTTTTTTTTTCGTCCCGCGGAGAATCGATCCCGGGACTTCCACTGTGCACGCGGAGCACCCTGGCCGCTGCACCACGTCCCGCGGACGTATCTTCAAAGGGAGACAGGGTATATTTAAACTCGGCCGTGGTGAAGTTTTTTTTTTTTTAAATGACATGCATTTATCCCACATTCGTTGTGGGGAAGCTCCGACGGGGTTTATTAACCCAAAACCGCGCAATGTTCTTTGACTGCCTTCGGGCAGTCAGACGCCGCCTTTTACCCGCAACTTTGACAAATCGCTAGCCGCCACGTCACCAAATTTTGCACCAATCGCACGCTGCCACGCACGCTCTGTCAGCTCACCAGCTGCGCCACGTCAACTGCCACTGCCACGTGTCGTCTCCTCGAGAATCGAGCCTCCTCGATCCGCGTGTCGTCAACTGCCAATCGATCGTCGCCATGTGTCGCCTTGAAATCCGTGCTACTGCGTACACTACCTCAATCCACGTGTCACCCAGTCAGTGCTGTTGCATCCACTACCTCGATCCATGTGCCTCCCAGTCAGCACCTCAAAATCTGCGTCGTTGCCACGTGTTGCCTCGAGATTCGTGTCGAGCCTGTGCACGATCCGCCTCGGGATTCATGCCCGATCTACCTCAGGATCTGTGCTCGAGCGTGCTCGCGATCTGCCTCAGGATTTGAGCCCTGTTGGTGACCTACATCGATATGCGTTCCCGCTTGGCCTCGCCTCTGGAACCGTGCCCGAACGACTACCGAAATCTGGCTCTGATACCAGTGTAGATCCGAGTGCAGGTAAATGTCAAATAAAACGCAACAGAATAATAAAATAGATTAAGACTTTATTTAAAGCATCTCCCATTCATTACATTGCAAACTATATTGAATATATAGGTAGGGGATAGGGAAATAGTCGACGAAGAGGATAGGAGAAGGATAAGGGGATAGGGAGTTGGAGGGATAAGGGAGAAGAAGGAATAGTGGAGGAAATGGAGGGATAAGGAGGAAGTTGAGGAGGGGAGTTTAGGAAGAAAAAATCTGTCGACAACGTGTGCCGACAAATTGTGCCGACAATTTGTTTTAGGTTTTCACACTTAGGGCTAGAAAACTAGATTTTTCTAAGCCACTTTTAGTGAGAACCCTGTTCACACTTGCAACAAACCTTGGAGAAATTACTTGTTTAATTTCTTTGCAAGCAGAGGATTTAGAACCCAAATCCTATCGGAGAGTGTGTTTTCACAACCGGGTGAAAATACCACTCAACAGGATCCTATGACGACAATGTTTGCAAGGCGAAATCCTCAAGTTACCACACTTGCTCTAGCCTACAATGAAGCTATGAGCATTGAACAACAAATGACACCACAAGGTTATGGGTTTTCCCAGATGCCTATGGTAGGACAATATGGTCCATATGGTCAAGCTCTTATGATGAATCAGATCATGGCACCACAAATATTAGGCATAAATGCTTTGCCTTATCAATAACCATATTCATAAACGCCCGCTTACGCACCCATTCCAATTCAACCAATCACATCCATTCCCCCCATTCATTCATTTTTGCAAAATAGTCAACAGACTATGCAAGGAGCCAGTCCGGTTAATTCTCAGGCTATAGTTCCTTTCCCTAATCCAATTCCAATTCAAAGTGTGAATACCTATGCAAATCAAGTGGCTCAAAATCCAACTCAAATTTTAAGTCAAGATCTCACCAATTACGTAAATCCTATTGGAACTAGCAATAACATAGCTCAACCAAAAGAGATTTATTCAAAGGTTGAATAACTCAAAAATATAGTTCACAAATTGAGTAATGATTTGGTTCAAAAATAGAAGTATGAATCCCATGCCCCTCACCCAAATCAAAATTTCAACAATAGAGGGAGACAGTGGAATACAAAGCCAAACAATGGGGGTGTGCCTTCCCCTATTGCTAATCAGATAGATACTTCTGCAGGACCAAGTCACTCTAGTTCCATTCTTAATCTTTCTGATTTTGCATGGGAAAAGGGGTGTAGATTGCATAATACAAAGGCGCATAATGAAAGGAATTGTCCCAAAATTACTAGGTATACCCATTGTCTCCAAGCTCAAGTGGATGATTTGGAACTTGTGCCAAATGAGGGTCCACCCCAACATCAGCAAGGAGAGGACAACATTTTGGTTGTGGAAACTCTATATCGTCAAGAGAGTGAGAGTGAATAAGGTGAAGATGAATGGGATGAGAAACATGTTGATGAATTAGAATATGAAGAAGAAGTACTTGAGCGTCACAACTTGAACTTGGAGGATGATTACTATGATTCATGGAAGAAATGGGAAGAATATTATCAATATAAATCTTCTAATAAACTTGTTGTGTCAATTAATATGTAGGATAACTCAATTGCTTCCTCGCATGAGGATACTATAAATCCTGTACAATTTGAGAAAGTTTTGGAAGAGGAATTTGAATCTCATCAAATTTTTGGACATGATAATGATTCTACAACCATGAATCAAGAAAGTGAGTCATTTTCTTTAGATTCCTTTGAAGGAAAAGAAATTGAAAATCTTGATCCACTTACTTGTGCTACAATGATTATGCCATTTCAAAATGAGAAAATTACAAAACCTGAATCATTTGGGTTTGATATCATTGATGATCCAATTCAAAATCTCACGTTACCCAAAACAACCCAAGTATTGATCATGGAAATGTGTTAGTTAACCCACCCCTAGATAAACAAGACTTATGGTTTGAAAGAGATGGGCATATTTTCAATTGGGTACCTAAGTTTGGTGCCTTTGATAAGTGTGTCATGGAGAAAGAACAAGTGCTACATGATGATGAATGTCATGAGATAAAAGAGGAATTTTCAAGTCCTCTTTAAGTAAGGTCAAATGAAAACATGCCAAAGGTAAAATCTCACCTTTTTGGTTTCACCATGCAAAATTCGAATGAATATTTTCCTAATGAATGGTTTGATTCAAATATTATTAATGTTATGGCTTTATTGAATGAAAATGAAAGCTTATTTCTACACCATGAATCAAAGTGAGGAATGGACATCTTAAAGAATAGACATAAAGGAATTGAATATCAATCATTGTCTAATCAATTTGAAAACTTGAAACTCCACCATAGGATTATTAATGAAACTAAATCAAATTGGTATGGTGAGAGGGGCAAGTGGAAGTTTATTTCTTTGTTTGGTTTGATCTTGTTTTTTTTGGATTCCTACAAAACTTGGTATGTGTATCACGTCATACGTCTTTTAAAGAATTCCAATCAGGTTTGGGATCCGGGAAAATGATAATCCAAACTTTTGCACCATCTTGCATTATATTGTACATTTGTATATACTTTTGGTTTTCGTGTTTTGGTTTTGGATTGGATCTCACTTTGGTTTTAAGTTTTGTGTGTTGGTCCTTTGGACACTTTTGGTTTGTTTTTAAAAAAAAAAAAAAAGCAAGATGTTAACTTAGGTCCTTATGAATGTTGACTAAGACTAGGAGAATATGAAACATCGGAATTGTATTGCAGAAAGCTCCACAAATATTGCAAACACATTTAAGAATATCGTTTGGAACTTGTGATGCATGAAGTTGTCAGTTTTATAAATTATGGCAAAGTAGGTGGTATACTCCATCCGTATTTCAAAAGGAGCAATGCATTCTATCTCATGTACATTCTGCATTGCATATACATTTCATTGAAAAGGTGTCGAACCCTCTTAGGGTTATTACATAACATATATTAAAAGGATCCTAAGGTTGGGAACTGATGCCCGAACTATCTTGAACCAAGCATGTTCTACATAATTTAAAGAGGATCTTGAGCAAAATGGTCAAAACCATACTTGGAAGAAAAGGTGAGGTGAAAAGAGTATTTCGTGTCTGTCCTATCATGAAACATAATCCTTAAACAGTGGTTTTTATCACTCCCATAGAGCTTAAAGCCTAAAATCATAGTAGTAAGGATAGGGTTAAATACCCATCGAACTTAGGTTGAGGATCCAACTCCCCAAAGCTCTGATTTGACCTTCATGGAGTAGTAAGGATAGGGTCTAATTCTCATCTCGCTTAGGTTGAGAATCCGATTCCCCAAAGCTTCTATTTTGCCCACTCAAGAACTTGAAATTCCAAAGCAAATATTTTTCATTTCATCATTAATATTGGATTGGAAGGATCGTACTACATGTCCCTTGCAAGGATGGGTAGTCATCCCTAAGGTCCAATAAATAAAAATTAAAGCCAAACCATGGATTATGGGGTTAATCTCCACCGGGGCTATAGACGCGTAGCTGGTAGTGGAGTATGCTCATGCGTGGCAACATGTCTTGTCTAAAAGCAAGACCATTGACTACTCAAACGGATAGGCTAGCCTGACAGTTTCATCCATAACAGATTAAATCATTTTTTTCAAGATGAGGTAATGAACTCCAGATCAGAGTAGTAAGGATAGGGTTAAATTACCATCTCACTTAGGTTGGGAATCCTATTCCCCAAAGCTCTGGTTTCACTTACACTTGCACATGGGTTCAAGATGGTAGGGGCACATAACCAACTTTGGGATCTAGTAGATTAATTCAGTATGCATATATTTGGTCCTAAGAGGGTTTGATAGTTTTAATATGTTTGTTCATGATACTAGAAAGTCTGAGCCTTTGCAAAGCAGGTTGTCATACGTCAAATCTTGCATAAATCATTCATAGCCTTGCATACGAATCATAAGTGAAATTGATAATGGAAAGTTGAACGAGTTTTAAACGATAGGGAATGAAGCACACTGCACACACCAAGCTGATGTTTAATGATTCTGATGTTTCATGCATTTCTGATATTTTTGCATTCTTTGGATATTTGCTGACGCTTGTATTTGAGTTCATGTATTTTCAGGTTGAGTTCTCACCGAAATGCTGGGAGCATTTCCCAGCAGAGTCACCATTTGTTGTGGCTGCTCCACAACGTACTCCAAAATTGGGGACCCACATTTTTTGCATGTGTTCCAAGAAGACCGAAGTGGCCCATATGCTAAAGATCAAAGAAAAAAGCAAAACACCACAAGGAGAAAAAGTGTCACGATATCGCGACATGTTGCACTATCGCGGCCAAAAGAGAAAAAGTGTCACGATATCGTGACATGTTGCATTGTCGCGGCCAAAAGAGAAAAAGTGTCATGATATTGCGACATGTTGCACTATCACGGCCAAAAGAGAAAAAGTGTCACGATATCGCGACATGTTGCATCATCGCGGCCAAAAGAGAAAAAGTGTCATGATATCGCGACATGTTGCACCGTCGCGGCCAAAGGAGGAAAAAGTGTCGTGATATCGCGACATGTTGCACCGTCACGGCCAAAGGAGGAAAAAGTGTCGCGATATCGTGACATGTTGCATCATCGTGGCAAAATGAGGAAAAGTGTCACGATATCGCGACATGTTGCATCATCGTGGCCAAAAGAGAAAAAGTGTCGCGATATCGCGACATGTTGCATCATCGCGGCCAAAAAGAAAAAGTGTCACGATATCGCGACATGTTGCATCATCACGACCAAAAGAGAAAAGTGTCACGATATCGTGACATGTTGCAGTGTCGCGGCCAAAAGAGAAAAAGTGTCGCGATATCGTGACATGTTGCACTATCACGAACAAAAGAGAAAAAGTGTCACGATATCGTGACATGTTGCGATTTTGCGGCCAAAAGAGAAGAAAGAAAATGTGTCACGATATCGCGACATGTTGCATTTTCACGGCCAAATGAGAAGAGAAAGAACAAGAAAGAAAAGTGTCGCGATATCACAACATGTTACATTTTCAAGGCTAAAAGCAACAGAAGAGGCCAGAAGTGGTTGGAAATTGCGGTGAGAAAAGTTGCAGAGTTGAAGGCAAGAGGGCCATTCTGGACCTGTTTGAGTCGTTTTTCTTCCATGGACTGGTTTGGGAAAACCAAAAAATTTTGTTATTGTAAAATGACAAATTTTTAATACAGAAAGTTTTAGAAAGTTGCATCTTATGGACAAGAAAGGAGGAGTCATTTTCTGCATGCAAGATTAAATGTCTATTTTTCCCCTTTTCATATTTTAGGCTTGTAAATGGAGTTTATGCAAGTTTTCTTGGTTGCTTCATGCGAATGTTTAAATCTGAAAAATCTCATTTAAAACCCTAGGAGCCAGCACTTAGCTTATCCGGATTGTGCTTGTTTTGCAGGTCCAATAGGTTAGGTTGCATGCATGGAAACCTCACATATTCGGTTTTGTCGAAATAGGATAGCATCATACTGAATGCGTTTTATTTTCAGTTTTTGCATTTCATTTTCATTTTTCTGCATTTTATTGTTTCCAAAAATTTTAACTTATTTTCAAGCATTAAAATAAACATTTAAAAAAATTCAAAATCCAAAAAAATAATGAACAATCACTAAAGTTTCATGGTGAAATAAACCAACATTGCCCTTTGTTTACAGTTACTTGCAATCACTAAGGTGTTCCAAGCATTTAAATTGAATATCTTTATTTGAGATTATTAATACACATATGCAAATGCTAATACAATGGAGACCTTGGAGAAGTTGTTTGTTTAACTTCTTTGCAAGAGGGGATTTGAAACCCAAATCCTAAAGGAGAGTGTACTTTCACAACTGGGTGAAAATACCACTCAACAAGGTCTCAATAATCATAAACTCAATAAGATAAAGAAGTAAGCTCTTCGTGTTAATGGAACTAGATGTACTTTTCTACATCAAATATAAAATAATCCTATTGAGGTATGGTCTCCTTTAAAACATATCTATGAAAAATTAAGTTTTTAAAGTTAATAGAATGGAGATAGAACTCTTCAATATTAAAATTTTATATTTTAGTAATGTTGAATATTATATACATATCACTTCAAATATCTAAAATCTTATCTAGCTATGGCAAGAGGTAAGTTAAAGAGTAATAAAGAGTATTTCAATTCTATTACTTCCAACATTTCTCCTCCCTTTCACATAGTTGTATTGGTTGTTTATATGAATGCTATAATTATCAAAGGGCCACAACTCATATCTCTTGAAGGACTTTTCAATATTCTACTACATTATGAAATGGTAGTGAAGAATCATGGAGCTCTTTCTCATACACAAGCTCATCTAAAAGACTTAAAATCAATTTAATATAAGGATCAATTTCCTAAAGTTAATTCTAAGGTTCCAAATAATTCAAATACTTTTTAGTATTGTAAACGAGAAATAAACCCCATCAAAAATTGCATTATAAGACTAAATAAGATTGAGATAAAATCTTTTAGGGTTGGACACAAGCTTTATGATGATGAAGATGGAACAACGGAGGCATTTTAGAGCATTCATTATAGGGGGGAGGTGTTACCTATAATTCCTTCTCTCCTTGTCTCTCTCAACTCAAGTTATGGGGGTATGTTGAAATAAATGTAATCTAATCTTATTTAGGTCAAGGCCAAAAGTGCAAAGAAGTGCTTATGAACACAATTAATGTAGCCTACAAATTCATCATTTATGTAATCCTATGGGCATGTTCATGTAAGACTAAGGTCCCCTTTCATATTTCACCCTTAGTTATATTAGTTAATCCATATTTAAGGATAACTTTTATTAAAAGGCTAATTTATTATTATTTTTTGTAAGGTTAAACTCAAGGTTAAGTTAATATTTTCTTAAGATCAACCTTTCATTGGGGATTTGGTATCACTTTAGATACACCTCAATGAGGATCCATTTTTATCATAAGTGTTAATAAAATGTGATATATTGTGATGCCCACATAAAACCACCTTCGACTTCTTTTCATCTCCTTTGTCTCTTTACTTGATGATGAACAAGAATACTTGCTTGTTATTTAACTGATAATCCAAATCTTGTGTAGGCATTTTCAAGCCTTTAAAGATAATAATGCATTCAATTGTAAGATAGGTATGTTAAATGTATACCTTTACAAGTTAAGGCCTATTAAGTGTCTATCAAATGCATACAAGATAAGGCCATATTGAATGTCTAGTCAAATACCTTTTTGTAGGATGAGGTGGATGGGAAGAAACCTAATAGAGTGAATATAATTGATTGTTATATTATTTAATTCCTCATCATTATTCCCATCAAAAAAAATATATTAGACTCCAATACATTTCAAAATAGGAGAAAGTTGGACAATATGAACTTTGGTACACCACTAGCCATATTAGATCTTCACAAAACTAGAAAAGTTTAGTTCCACTAGATTGGCATCAAAAAAATATCTCCAATGAATATATATAAGTCTATACTCAAAATGGATTGATGCAAGTGTCTTTTCAAACAAAAAAAAGGTGGGAATTCTTCCTCTAACCAAAATAATCTTTATATTCCTTATAATATTCTAGTGGTTTAATATTTCGTATGGGCTTCCACTTTCTTATATGCATTCAATTAAGGGGAAAGGAAAATAAATAAAGGATTAAAGTTCCTTCTATTTTAGGCATGGGTAGTTGGTTGAGGAAAATTTTTAATTGGTGCACGTGGAGTTTCTTGAGGAGTAGGGCTTCCTATGGATCTTTGTCACAAATTGTTTAAAATTCGTGAAATGTCACAAATGGATATATTAAACAACAAATAAAGGTGGACTGCATGGAGATCTATGTGATGGTTTTTGAGGTGAACAGTGTAGAATACTGTGGCAGTCATAAAAATATGGACAGCCTACTCGGATTTAGGTGACTACCAATTCCAACATGTAAAATAAAAAAACAACAAATAAAGAATTGGTATTTGCTAATATCGCTTTTATAATTTTTAATGTAATATTGAAATACCTTGTGATTCTAAATCTTTGGAGTCTATACAAAAACTCCAACCAATAAAAATACATCTACCATACCATGGTTTATCTCCACGTTGGATGAATATGTCTCTTTTTCTTATTTTTCTATATACCAACCAATCCAAACATAAAATTTGAGGGAGACCCATACCTATCAAATGTGTCACCATATGTTAGGATTTTATGTGATGAAACACAATAACATGAAACAAAGGGGGAAAATGTGGAGCAATGGTGAGGAAGACATCAATCCTTTTGGCAACATCAAAAAAATCACACACAACGATACGAAGATTTTCAACTTACAACTATTGATATCTCAAAGAATTTTGATGTGGGGATGGAAGGTGGAATATAGATGAGTGCATCGATATATGAGTGGAGGTCAATGGCCTTTCAACAATGACTAAACCCTATGGAAATAAAAAATATATATGATGGAGGTGGTAGTGGTAATGGAGCTACCTAATAGATGTAATAGTCACCACCACATATTTAGATAAATATATATTCCACCTCCAAGCAAGAATATAGGATCTTGTTCTTCACCTTCTGATAAGTCATCTCTCAAATACCTATTTATTTTATCGACGCCTCTATTTTATATAGTTGATACATCTCATTAGATTACATGTGCATCTCCTTGTCAAACGCATGAGACACTTTCTCAATGAAGCTTCAAGTGGAAGTGAACATGCAATCCACTTTATCTTTGGTGCTTGACATTATGGTCACTATATCCTCTATTATGTTTTCTCTTGACTACTTGGCCACTACCTCTATCATCTCCAAGGTAATCATATGAGGAAGTCATGGGGAAGCTTATAAGATCCATTTCTAGAGAAGTTGAAAAAGCCACTAATGTCCTTCATAAGGTAAGACATCAATAGCATAAGATATGAAGACGAATATATAAGATATGCTGATTTTTGAATATGAAGATATGTTGGAGTGAACTCCTCTATGCAGAGGTTAGATATAAGTTCTTTGTGTCACCACTTTGCAACATCAATGTATGCCCATGAATATTGATATAGTTTTGAGTGCTCTAGATGTGGTTGATCACAATATTTTCCAAGTATAGAAACTTTAATGTGTAAAGCCATGGCAATTTTGACACTCTTCAAGCCATAGTCAAAGCTAGGGTTTGTGTCACTAGAGATATTTGAGTGGAGGTTGTTGTTGTAATGGTTGTTAATGAGCTCTAAGGACTGGGTAAACATGAGCCTGGTTATGTTAGTGATATCTATAAAAAAAATTATCCATGGTCATACCAATGGATATGCCCTAAAATAATACAAAGGAGCTTTTGATCAAGATGCAGGTAGTGGCACACTTTGTATAAGTTTTTCTTGTGGCTAAATGGGTTGTTATAGTATGGATCTTCACAAGGAATGTGGTTAGAAAAATTGATGTCAATGGGATTGAAAGCATTGTCTTTAATGATAGTCTTGGGATCCTCAACACTGAAGATCTCATCCAAGTTTGTGTCATCTAACATGATCAAAATAATCTCAACACAGTTTCTTAGCAAGTTGTATCATGTCTTACTTAGAAAGTTTTTAGAGGTGCTCTTGGTTAAGTACCGTGTTTCCTTCTTCACAAATTTCACAAGGACTAATAGAGATTAAGGCTCTCAATTTTTAAAATTCTCAAGAGGTGTAATAGACTCAATCCACAAATGGATTGGAATGCTCTAATACCAACTAATGAGAAACAAGAATACTTGTCCATTATTTCATTGATAATACAAATCTTATATAGGTATTTTCAAGGCTTTACATATAAGAATGCATTCAATGGGTATATAGGTATGTCAAACACATAACTTTACAAGATAAGACCTATCAAGTGCTTGTTAGATGCATACAAGATAAGGCCATTTTTTAATAAGCTATGTGTGGCTTCTATTGGGGGCCACTTACATTACAAAAATAAAATATTACATTGTTCTCATTACATTTCTAATAATTTAAGTAAAGTGTATCCAACTTTACCTTTCTATTAGAGATTCTTTATTTGCCTTTCTATCAAATATATTATCCATATTCCTCAAACTGCTATGTTCCACAATCAACTCCTTTTATATCATATGCCTTTCAAAATTTAAATTCTATCAAGATGAAATTCAACATTGTGAATGGTTAAAATATTTTTTTCTCAACTTCTATATTTATAAATATCTTGTCTATAACAACCTCACAATTTCTTAATACATTTTTTAGGGTTCTTATTCATTCCCCTAATATTCCAAGATATTATTTTCATTGTTATTTTTTTTCTTGTGGGTTTAGCCCCACTTCTTGTTAACACTTGTGATATCCACTTTTATTTTCCCATATAAATATCCCTTTGGGTTTTTTTTTTTTTTTTTTTTCTTGGGTCTTCCTTTCTTTTTTTCATTCTCGACAATACTTTCATCTTTATCAATCTGTTCAATATTCTCACACTGCTCATAGTAAGACTTATCATCTTTAGGTTTACCTCATTCTGAAGGTTCTGAAGTGCAAGGAATAATCTTAAAAGCATAATCTTATTTGTGTTTCCTTGGAATCCCTAATTGCAATGATGCTCTTCTATAGAAATTACCTTTCTATTTTACCCTAAAATCCCTAAATTATTATGGGTTTCGTCCAACCTCATTTTTATTATGCTGCTCTTGAAACCTTAAAGTGCAAAGGATAACATCTTTACCACTTTAATTTTATTACTTGGAGAGGATTATATACTACTTGAGTAAAATGAATATGATTTACCTGAAATAAACTTGACCTCTTTTGTCGTCTTTGTTTTAGGATTTATCTCCACATCTTATTTTTCCCCTTTAACTCCTTCTTAACTTGCCAAACGATATTGTAGATAGGCTTCCATTGTCTCTTCTTTTGAGTGGAATATACTTGATTTGATATAGCTTCTATTACTAAATGATTTATTTGCTTCATTTTGAAGTTTATCTCATGGCTAGAATTTTTTGTCTCTTTCTTCATAGTTTTCACTTTTAAAACTTTTATCTTGTGTACAATCTCATAACAATTGTGGCAACAAAATGTGTTATTTTCATAATATACTTGTTGATCCCATTATCTTGATTAATATTTAATCTTAATGGATTGTGGCAAAGATTTTAAAATATCCATAGCAACACATATTTGAGTATAGATAGCATGTTTTTGCTCCTTAGTAGTTAGTCCTTTCTTGATGAATTTCCCTAGGGTATTTCCAATATTCTTCAAGGCATCCTTATTTATAAGCTAATTAGGAAGTTCAAATATCCTAACCCATACTGGAAGCTTCTTAATATTTTTTATCTCAATAGAAAAATTTCATTCCATGGTCTTAAATAAAGTGCATCTCTTCCCCTAAACCATGGGCCACCAACCATTATTCTATCCCTAATTTTTGAACTGGAAAAGGTGATGGGGAAAAGGTCTTTAGGAAGAAAAGTCATGAAATAATTTTAACTCAATCCCATTTCCACTTGATCCAATTTTGAATCTCTAAAAACCCTATCCATGATCTATATAACTTACATATTAACCCTCCACTATTTAGAACCACTATACCATGCTCAATCATCTCATCATTGATACTTACTTCTGGTATAACATCTGCTATCTGAATCGAACTTGCCATATATTTGCTCTTCTACATATCTCTAAATTAGGCCTCCATACTTCCAACTAGAGCATCCTAATTTCTAGATAGGGCATCCTAACCTCCCATTAAGGCTTTCAAATGTTATTTTCCTTCCATACTAGCTAATGGGGCTTGATCTTGGCTTGCACCCCCTCTTGGTTTACACTCCCTCTCGACTCGTACTCACTCCCATATTACACTATTTCCTACCTCACAATTGTTTTTGGCTTGCACTCCCTCCTAGCTCACAATTACCCCTATATCTTATTTTTCTTAGCATTCCTTTACTTTAGCATTTTTAGAAAAAAAAGTTCTACATATTCGTGGTAAGGGTCTAAAGCATTGATGCACTCTAGATGAACCCGTTACTCTTCCACCATGATTGAATTCTATCTCACACTCCCTCTTGGATCATATTCATCCTTGGTTTCAACTCTCTCCTAACTCACACTCACTCTCAGCTTGCATTCTCTCTTGGCTCACAATTACCCTATCTCTTCTTTTCTTAGCATTACTTTGCTTCAACAATTTTTTGGAAGCAATATTCCATGCATTCATGGTAAGGTTTTGAAGCATTAATGCACTTCAAATGAACCTATCACTCTTCTACCATGACTGAATCCCAACTCACACTTCATATTGGTTCACACTCCCTCTTGGCTTGCACTCCCTCTCAAATTGCACTCACTTCTTTGTTAAGATAAGGTTATATTGAATGGAAAATCAAATTTCTTTTTGTAGGATAAGGAAAATGGGAAGAAACATAATAAAGTAAACATAATTGATTATTATATTATTTAATTTCTTATCATTGCTTTTTTTACTATAGTTATCTTTGAAATCACTACTTTTTTGCATATGATTGTGATGAACGTATGATTTAGAATGTTTCTAGAAAATATTGTGAACTCAAACAATTCGAGGAACAACAATATTTGAAGTCATACCTTTTGGGATATGGGTAACCAAGGCTAGCTAAGCTAATTGGGATCCCACTCACACATATATGATTCCCAATGCTATCCCTCCCTTTTCAGTGAAAGGTTTTGGCTTGGTGCTAACACATTGAGGTTTTCCAAAAGGGAAGGGGAAGAGTTTTAATGATAGCATCACTATATATATATATATATATATATATATATATATATATATCAACAATAGGATAACAAGCACAATACTTTGATGGTATCATCCTTCTTCATCACATTCATGTGATAATGTTCTAAAATTCAAAGGGATAGAATGTAAGATTCATCCTCATGACTTCTCATGCCTATAAGACAACCCATATAAATGTAATAATTTATCTACACAATCTCTCAAGAATGTAAAAGAATCATGAATTATGATGAATGTGTCCTCTCTTATGCATACTTCAATCAACCTTCCTCCACTAGTATTTGCACGACCTACAAATACTTCAATGGGTACTAGAGGGGGTGTCCTTTGGTACCAAAAATTACCTATTTATTTAATTCAATTTTTTTTAAGTATCCATTCCTTGTTTTTTTTTTATTTTGGATCCCAAAATGGAGAATCTAGAAGAAATGTTACCCCATTATTTATCATGCATATTTTTTAAAAATTTATTTTTGGAAAGGATCTATTATTATTTATGTGCAATGACCATTTACTAGAAACCTTGATTATGATATCTCCAAAATTCAATTTCTTTCAAAATGTGATGTGTGTGGAGATACTATGAATTATGTATTGCACAACTTAAAGGATCATCATCTATAGGGATTATGGTTTTGTCCACAAACCTTTCAATGATGGAAGTATCCAAAAAATAATAAAATGGTCTCTCGCAATTCAAATTTATCACCTTGACTCTAAGGATAAGATTCAAATAAACTAGAAAATAATAATCGCCCTAGTTCTTCTATTGCTTTATCTTGAAGCATGGATCTAAATTTGAGCAACTAATGAAACCATGAATGAAAATTAATCCAATTCACTATAACAAAAACCAAAATCCTCTAGTGCTTGCATCTTCCAATGATATCCAATATTTAGAGGAGGCAACCCATATAGGACAAGGAAGCCAATGAAGTGCTCAAAGTAAAAAATAGAAGAAATGATATATCTAATGAGAATCCTTGCCCATTTGTTATATTAACAATGTTTTCTATAATTGAGGTTGGTTCTTATGACAAGAAAATTTTGGATAAAATTGATTCAATTCCTTCCTCAAAATTGTAATTAGGATATCTTATCATGGCTACCACTCTAATATTTTTATGGCTTTAATTGACTTTGATATGCTTAGTGCAATTATTAGGGATTCTCCACAATTTCATAATGCATGGGATAATCACAATATGGAAAGGTGTATTTTTATAAATCATTATGATGATGTTTCGTTTTATAACATCAACTATCCTCAATGGTTTGAGAATACACTACATGAGTGGTTATATGATTCCAGTGGGAGTCTTAGAGTTATAGTAGGAGGGATCTATTTTTTCTCAATAAGAAATGTTCTAAATCGATTGATAATGCATGTTTATTATATTTCAGATTTAATTGTAAATCCAAAGTAAGGTTTTCTTATTACATGTAGAAGCACCTAGAAGATGTCATTGAACTCAAGAAAGACTTAAGCACCAAGTCTTATGAGATAAATAAATGGAACAGAGTATGGATGGAGGCAATTCATAAAACTAGTAAATACAATTTTGAGGAAATCAAAGGCTCCATGGAGTATATAAGATATCATTGTCGAAATACAAGACCTTGCTACTAAAGAGAAACCCCTACGGGTTATCCTATCAAATGCGCTCTATGACATTTAATCAATTAATCAATTATAACATGCATGCACAGCAAAACCAAAATTCTAATACGATAATAAATAATATAAATCGAATGAATAGCAATCAAAGAATAATTTTGCCACTCTAGGAGGGCAGATCCCCGCCTCGTAAGGGCAACAATAATGTGAACGGAAAATGAGTAATGATAATAGATGATTTAATAAATCTTTCACTTGGATAGCTAAATACCTAAAAGTAATAATTGACTATAATATAGCCGATGGCTATATTAGTTTTGGTGTGTAACATGACTCCTCTCATCGTAAAGCTTTGTCCTAAAAGCTAGAAATATTTGGAAAATACTTTCAAATTCCCATGTAGCATCTTCTTTGGGTAGGTCCTGCTATTTGATGAGAAATTCTTGGATGTGATGAGATCTCAGTATACGTGTTCTGCTTTGTAGAATTACTTCAGGCTAGAGATAGATACGTCCTTCTTCATCTAGTATTGGTAATTCTGACTGAGATTGTACTTTCTGGTCGATCACCTTCTTGATACATGAAACATGAAATACGGGATGTATACATTATGAGGGAGGCAACTCTAGTTGATATGCCATGTTTCCAATGCAGTCCACAATTTTGTAAGGACCATAAAATCTTGGAGCCAACTTATGACTGGACTTGATCTTCAATGACAATTATTTGTAGGGCTACAAATGCAGGAACACCATATCACCAATATTGAATGCTATTTATGAATGGTGTGTGTCTTGCTACTACTTCATATGATTCTGTGCTTGGACTAAATTGTCTTTGATAATGGTGAGCATTGATTGTCGTTGCTGAAACCAATCATCTACTTGGGAAACTTTGGAGGATCTTGGTACATAATCTAATAGAATTTCCCAAGAGTAGAACTACAAAGCATTACAATATTTGAAGAGACAAATAGAACTGATTGATTTATTCCATGGATCAACTTTGTATAAATAGCAAAGTTGATCATTGAGAGTCGTTGGATTACAACAACTCACTAGTCTAAACTGAGAGTTCACCTGACTCATGGAAGAGTGGTAACTCAAGTAAGTTTATCCTAGTAGAACTTAAGAGAATAATTATTTATTCTAACACCCCCCTTAAGTGATACTAGGGGTGAATGTAACAAATGAGTCCCGACAACAGTGCCTGATGAGGTACTCATTTACAATGATTCTTATTGAAGAGATGGTAAAAAAACCACATGGGAAAAAACCATCTATCAAAAAGAAAAATGAAGAGGCATGTCTTCGGATGGTGAAGATTGTCCTCATTGAAAAAAATAAATGAGTCCCGACAACTGGGCCTGATGAGGTACTCATGTACAATGTTATTACATATAGGAGAGATGGTAAAAAAACCACATGGGAAAAAACCATCTATCAAAAAGAAAAATGAAGAGGCATGTCTTCGGATGGTGAAGATTGTCCTCATTGAAAAAAGAAATGAGTCCCGGCAACTGGGCCTGATGAGGTACTCATGTACAATGTTATTACATATAGGAGAGATGGTAAAAAAAACCACATGGGAAAAAACCATCTTCCAAAGAAAAAGAAACAATAAGAAGAAAGGAGAGGTGAAAACCTCTTTTGTACCTTCTAATGCATCTGCCTTACTCCAAGTTTCTCTCGCAACTGAATGTAACGTGGAGAAGGAAAGGATTTGGTGAAGATGTCTGCAATTTGATTTTCTATGGGAATATAGTCCAAGTGTATTTCCCCTCTCTGAATATGTTGTCGAATGAAGTGCATGTGAATTTCAATGTGCTTGGTACGCTGATGCTCAACTGGATTACGGGCAATATGAATTGTGCTCTGATTATCACACCAAAGAGTAATAGGTTTGTCATGGAAAAAACCAAATTCTCTTAGTATCTGATGAAGCCAAAGAGCTTCCTGACTTGCTAAAACTATTGCCCTGTATTCTGCCTCTGTAGATGATAGTGCTACTGCTTGTTGTTTTTTGCATGACCAAGCAATTGGTGAAGAACCAAGACAAAAGACATAGCCAGAAGTTGAACATCTATCTTCTACTGAACCTGCCCAATCAGAATCTATGTAACCAATGATATCCATGGATTTTCCTTCATATAAGAGCCCAAATTGAGTAGTTCCTTGCAAGTAGCGTAGGATTCTTTTTGTTGCTTGCCAATGGCTGAAATGAGGTTGATGTGAGAATCTAGATATCAAGCCAACAACATATGAAATATCTGGGTGAGTATGAGTGAGGTATAACAGACTCCCTACTAGCTGTCGGTACAGAGTAGCATCACATAGAGGGGATGTGCAGGAAGTACTTAGAGTGACTCCAGACTGAAAAGGTGTAGAAGAGGGCTTACAATCAGTCATCTTAAACCATTGAAGAAGGTCTAGAGTGTATTTCTATTGACACAATGAAATTCCTGCATCTGTTTGATTTATTTGAATCCCAAGGAAGTAATGAGCTAAACCTAGATCAACCATTTCAAATTTTTTAGAAAGAGAGTCTTTGATAGTCTGAATGTGAGAAATGTCACTACCAGTGAGTAGTAGATCATCAACATAGAGAACAAGTAAGGTGATCTTCTCTTCATCTCTCCAAATGTAGACTGTGGCATCGGACTCACAATGAGAAAAACCTGAGGAAAGAAGGAAGGAGTCCATTTTTTCATACCAAGCTCTAGGAGCTTGTTTGAGGCCATAGAGAGATTTTCGTAGTCTACAAACAAGGGAGGAGTCTTGAGTGAATCCAGCAAGTTGTTCCATGAATATCTCCTCTTTTAAGTCCCCATGTAAGAAAGCACTTTTTACATCCATTTGAAAAATAGGCCACTTTTGGGAAGCAGCTAGAGCAAGTACCAGTCTAACAGAATCCATTTTGGCAACTGGTGCAAAAGTTTCAGAATAATCAATCCCTTCAATTTGAGAGAAACCTTTGGCTACCAGGCGAGCTTTGTGTTTGTCAATTTCTCCATTAGGTCCATATTTCATTCTGTAAATCCATTTACAGTGAACTAACTTCCTTCCTTTAGGTAGAGGAACTAAATCCCAAGTTTTATTTTTGATTAAGGAAGAGAATTCATTTTCCATGGCATCATCCCATTCTTTAATACCAGTTGCTTCTTTGAAGGATTGAGGATCTATGGAAATGGACTGACAGACAAGACCAGAGCCTATGGAGTTGCTTAATCTGGATGATGGAAGATTTTGGATGTATGGAGTTGCTTCTTCAACAATGATGTGGGCCCATTTAGGCATTGTGGAAGGAGTAATTGGAGTGGCAGGACTTTGAGTTGGAGTTTGGAGTATAGGATCCTCATCTTGGTCATTTTGATCATTAATCTCTAAAGTGGGTTCTTCATTATATTGAGGCTCTAACATTGGAGATGGCTCAAGAGAATCAATGGTGGAAGAGGATGGTTGAGGATATTTATGAGGGAATGTTTCATCAAATTGAACATTCCTATGAAAAAAGACCTCATGAGTTGTGGGATCAAGTAGCTTGTATGCTTTCATTTCCTCACAATAACCAACAAAGATGAGATTTTTGCTTTTCTTATCTAGAGCCTTCCTTTTCTTCTTTGGGATATGCGCCCAAGAAGTACACCCAAAAATATTGAAGAAAGAGACATCAGGTTTTGAGCCAGTCCATGCTTCCTCGGGAGTCAAATGGCCAAGAGCTTTATGAGGTGTGTGGTTTTGAATATAGTTTGCATAGTTAATTGCTTCTGCCCAAAAAACTTTTGGAAGATCTCTTGAGTGGAGCATACAGTTTGCCATTTCCTTTAAAGTTCTATTTTTCCTCTCTGCAATGCCATTTTGCTATGGATTATGGGAGACAGAATGTTGATGAATTATGCCATGACCTGATAGAAAAATTGAGAACTCATTACTGAAGTATTCCCCCCATTATCTGTACGAATTTGCTTGATTTTGCAAGAGGCCTGATTTTCAACTAAGGCTTTGAAGATTTTGAAGTGGGATAGAACATCACTTTTGTATTTTAGGAAGTAGACCCAAGTTCTTCTGGAAAAATCATCAATGAAGGTTAAAGCATATTTTGCTCCTTTGAAGGAAGGCTCTGGGAAGACCATCAAGTCACTATGGATTAACTCTAGAGGGGATGAGGCCTTTAGAGAACCACTTGGGTGGAAAGGATCTTGATGTTGCTTTCCAAGAGCACATCCAGGACATACTCCATCAATAGAAGAGACTTGAGGTAATCCTGTTACCATTTCATGGGTGTTCAATTCCTTTAGGTAGTTATAACTGAGATGTCCAAACCTTTCATGCCAAATTTTGCTTTCAAGATCTCCATGTGCAACAAAATAGGAGGCCCCTTCTAAATTTTTGAATCCTTTGAAGTGAAATAGGTGAGTGTTGTGATCAATATCTCCTTTTTCTATGAGAGAGTTTGGGTCTTGAAAGTCTCTTATCTCAACTCCTATTGGTGAGAAGAGAACTATTTTGCCTTTTCCAGAAGTACAAATCTGATAGACAAAGAGGAGATTTGTTGCAATGTTTGGTACATAGAGAACATTATTGATATAACCACCATCAATGGATATGTCACCTTTTCCTTTGACTGGGATAAAGGATGAGTCACCAACTTCTATGCTACATGTTGAACTTGAGGAGATTGAAGTGAATGACTCATCTGAGGAAGTCATGTGATGAGTTGCTCCTGAATCTAGAACCCAGTATTTTGATGAAGTGTTTATGGTCTTGCCTTGAACATTTAAGGCTTTTCCTATCTACTTCTTAGTGTCTATATTTTGATCCTTCATTGCTGCCTCTAGTTGTTGTAGTCTTTTCCAACATTTGTTCACAGAATGACCATTCTTTTTGCAGTGAGTACAAGTTATGGGACTCCTTTATTTCTTTTTGAATTTTTCTTTAGTAGAGGTGGATGCTACTAAGGCTTTTGAGGAAGAGGAAGAGATCTCATACTTTGCAAGTTTTGTTTCTTCTCTAGTTAGCCTATCACAAAATTCCTCTAAGGAGGGCATTTTAAAACTTGCACCAAGAGCATATTTTGTAGACAGAAAGGTGGTTGCAAAAATTTGAAATACACCATTTAATTTAGAAATAATTAGATAGATGCATTCTTATTCTATTTTATTCTTGCCACTGCCTTTGTATTGAGTGAGGACTTCTTTAAATTTGGTGAGAAAGTCAACAATATTGTTGAAGTCTTCAGGAGATAATGTTGTTAATTCTGCCTCTAGCTGCATTGACCTTATTTGATCTACTTTCCCAAACAAGTTCTTTAGTTTCTACCAACTTTCATATGGAGTTTTACAATCCGTAATGTGAAACCATAAGCTTTCATTTACATTAGTGCTTATAATACCCATTGTTTCATACATTTTCCCTTTATGAACAAATATTTCATATTCCTTTTCAAATTCAGGTTGCTTCTCTTCTAGAAGGTGTGTGAGCCCTTTTTGAGAAATGAGATTTAATATTTTGGGTTTCCATGTATGATAGTTATGAGGGGTGAGTGGATCAATTGTATTCATTGTATTCATTTTGCCAAAGAAAATTGAAGTGAACCAATAATTCCCCCCTTTAACTTCAAGTTTTTAGAGAATACAATGGAGCTTTAAAGAAGGGAACAAAAGCCTGATAGTAATACCAATCTCCTCAAATTACCCACCCTAACGTGAGGGAAACTATAAGTAAATGAGGATATTTGATATATTAAAATAGGCTAATGAAGCAAGAAAAATTGGCCAGGCCTTTATACCTATTCTTCTCAATTACCCGCCCTTACGTGAGGGAAACTATAAGTAATGAGTAGAATTGATACGTGGAACATAGGCTTTTGATGCAATGATAACCAACCAGACCGATATATCGTATTTCTCAATAACCCACCCTTACGTGAGGGAAACTATAAGTTAGTGAGAAGTCCAATACTTGGAACATAGGTGATTATAAATTTTGAAGTGCCTTTATGAAAATATTTTATTTTGTTGCTTTATTTTAAGTTTTATATGATTTGAAAAAAAGGAGCATATATTGTATGAAAATTATTTCTTTTTAAAAGAGCTGAAATGATATGAAAGCATATGACCAAGTGGCTAAAAGAAAAAGCCACATTTAGTTTCACATCAAAAAATATCTCCTATTGTTGTTATGAGTAATGAACTTTTAAGAAAGGGATTAGAACAAATTCAATGATGCAAAAAAGAAAGAAGCAATGACCAATAATAACAACAACCCCCTTGAAGCCTTAGAAAAAAGGTGCAAGTGTTGGCACCTTTAAAACCCCCCAAAAAAATTATTATTTATGAGGTTACAAACTTGTCACTTTTTTCTTTTAGTGGCAAAAAAAAAGGCACTAAAGAAGTAAAAATGATAGCAAATTGATGAGAGGGTGTTATATTTAAATACAAAGAGCAGATATTTATTTTAGTATTGGTTATTATAAAAATTAAAAAAACCAGTTTTAAATAGAAGATCTGATTAATTAACCCTCTCAATGGATGAAAAGGCTCGAGAGAGCACTTCTAGGGCTTTGATAGAGCCCACTAAATTTTTAATAGGTGACTCGAACCCCACAAGAGACGTCAATGAACAACGAGAGAAGGGTCTTCGAAGGGCTCGAAAGAGCATGACTCTCATTCTTCACTGTACTCCGAGGATGCTAGATTACCTATGATATTTACTGTACTTCCGAGGATTAGAAAAATAATAAAAAAATACAATATTACCTGACCCGGATTGGATGTTCATCCAAAAAATATATGGGTCTTCGAACAATGAGAGAAGGGTCTTTGAAAGGCTCGAAAGAGCATGACTCTCATTATTTCACTACACTTTGTCAATGAACAATGAGAGAAGGGTCTTCGAAAGGCTCAAAAGAGCATGACTCTCATGTTTCACTACACTTCATCAATGAACAATGAGAGAAGGTTCACTGCACTTCCGAGGATGCACTCCAAAAGGACGTCAACGTTTACCTACGATTACACTGCATTTTTGAGAGGATATTAATATGTCAAATAATATTAAAAATTTAATAATACTTTGTTTACTCTTTCCTAAAAATGTGATGCAGAAGATGCTAGGGAAGGTGCTCGTCAAGTGATCGAAAGACGTCAGGGAGTGTGAAGAGAAGATAATGAATGCGAAGGTGTTCATCAAGCGTTCATTGATCTACCAAATTACCATAGAGGGAAGGCTACGTTGCTCATTGCATTAGAGAAGGTAAGCAGCACACAACATAACAAAGCCATACACATTCAAAAAAATAATGATGCTGATTGAAAGCTAGGATGGGAGAGCAATAATCATCACATTCGGATTTATAATATTTGAATATGTTTCTTGTAGCACTAGAGAATGGATAATAGGTGAAGCTTAGAGTAAAGTGAAGAGGGAAAATCATTTAAGATTTAGCTTCCACCGAGTTCTAAGATCCTTTCGAAATGCCCATTGAGGAAGACGAGAAGAAAGAACGTCGCGCTCCAAGATATAGACGTTGGCAATGTTGGAGATAACTTGCCACGTTTTAATATTAAGTATAAGCACTATGGTATTTAAAATTAATGACCCAACGTCTCTTGAGATGAGACGCAAAAATTGTGCTTTTATAAATATTAAAATATCTCACGAAAATATACTTTGGATTTTAATTAAAATACAAATATTCGTGAGATAAAAAGAGGCCACGAAACTGAATGATCTCCACAAAAAAAAGGTACGCCCATGAATTTACTTTCCATGAAGACGACGCAGCGATTGCGAAGGAGGAGCCAAGGCAAAAGCGTTGTCAAGAGAGGTGGACCAGCGTGTTCTTGTACTGTGATCTATGGAGAACAAGAAAAAAATGGCAGGAACAAATGGAAAAATGATATGCCTATATTGCATTTGCAATTTGGCAAAAAAAAATTCAAATACTTGTTCCTATAGTGAGGCAAATATCAATATCTTCTAAAATTAAAGGAGAATCTATTATGGTAAAATAAACTTGTAAAACAATATTAGATAGAACCATAAATAGATTTTTCACAAAAAAAATTGTAGATGAAATATGAGCAGTCTACAATAGATATGAAAAAAAAACTCCTTTTTAAAAAAAGATAAAAGATAAGAACCAGTTTGTGAAACTGCCTTCAAGAGAGAATGCCTAGCAGAATCTATCCTGCTCTGGTACCATGTTAGAATTTCCCAAGAGTAGAACTACAAAGCATTACAATATTTGAAGAGACAAATAGAACTGATTGATTTATTCCATGGATCAACTTTGTATAAATAGCAAAGTTGATCATTGAGAGCCGTTGGATTACAACAACTCACTAGTCTAAACTGAGAGTTCACCTGACTCATGGAAGAGTGGTAACTCAAGTAAGTTTATCCTAGTAGAACTTAAGAGAATAATTATTTATTCTAACATAATCTTCTATTGTTTGTGGCTTAGTTCCATATAATGCTTCAAGAGGAGACATCTTTATGGAGTAATGGTAAGAGGTGTTGTACCACCATTCTACCAATGATAGCCACTGACTCCAATGATATTGTTTATCCTAAGTCAAACATCTTAGGTAGGTACCCAAACATTTGTTAACTACCTCTGTTTGGCCATCAGTTTGTGGATGGTATGCAGAAGACATATTTAATTTGGTACCACTAAGTCAAAATAATTCCCTCCAAAAATTTCTAGTAAATATGGGATCTCGATCACTTATAATATTTTTGGGCATTCCATGCAATTTGAAAATTGAGTCTATAAATACCTTAGCCACTTTGCTTGCTGAAAATGGATGTTGTAGAGCCTGAAAGTGGGCATATTTGGAAAGGCGATCAACTACCATGAAAATTACTGTTTTACCTTCTGAATTAGGAAGACCTGCAATTAAATCTATGGAAATATGTTCCCATTAACGATCTAAAATGGGTAATGGTTGAAGAAACCTGGTGATTTGATTGTTTCACCCTTATTGTGTTGGCATACTTCACATTCAGCTACCCATTGTTTGACCTCTACTTTTAATCCTTTCCAACAAAAATATTTTTTAACCCGCATATAAGTTTTCAAAAAACCTAAGTGACCCGTTGATGGAGAAGCATGTGACTCATATAGAATCCTTGATTTGATTGTAGAATTGTGTGGAATGTAAATGCGATTCTTCTTTCTTAATATCTTGTCTTCATAGGATAAAAGAGGGTGCTTGGAAGAACCCACTAACAACTCTTAAATTATTTGAGCAGTTTCACTATTGGACAACCATTCTTCTTGTAACTGAGATACCCATTGAGAACAAGGACCTGAAATAGCATTAATGACCACTTCATCTTCATATTTTCTAGATAATGCATCAGCTGCTACGTTTTCTTTCCCTTTCTTGTACTCAATCACGAAATCATATCCCAAAAATTTAGTCAACCACTTATTTTATTCTGGATAAGAAAACCTTTGTTCTAAAAAATGCTTGAGACTACTATGATCTATTTTTATAATGAAACGGCTATTGATTAACTAGTATCTCCATTTCTCCATTGCATATAAAATAGCCAACATTTCTTTTTCATATGTAGATCTTCCCAAATTATTTTCCAATAGTTGTTTACTTTTGAATGCCATGGTATAACCTTCCTGCATTAATATTGTGCTAATACTTGTTCCTGAAGCATCACATTCAATGACAAATGGTTTATGAAAATCTAGAGTTGCCAAAACTGGAGTAGTACACATTGCTTCTTTGAGAGCTTTGAAGGCTTGAGTGGTTGTTTCTAACCAATTAAAAGCATCCTTCTTTGTTAAGGTTGTGAGAGGAGATGCAATTTTACCATAGTTACGTACAAATTTGTGATAGTAGCCAGTGAGACCCAAAAACCCATGAAGTTTCTTGATGGTTTTAGGTAAAGGCCAATCCTGAATTACCTTAATCTTATTGGGATCCACTTTAACACCTGCCTGAGATACTATATGACCTGAATACTCAACCTATTGAACACCAAAAGAGCATTTAGAGCGCTTGACAAACAATTTTTCCCTGTGTAGGATATGAAGAACTCTTTCCACATGTAACAAATGATCCTTCCATGATTTACTATAGATGAGTATGTCATTGAAGAATACTATGAAAAATTTGTAGAGGAATGGACGAAACACATGGTTCATGAGGCTTTAAAATGTGGATGGGGTATTGGTGAGACCAAAGGGCATGACCAAGAATTCATAATGGCCTTCATGGGTGTGAAAAGTTGTTTTAAGAATATCCTCCTCCCTAAGTCTGATTTGGTGAAACCCTGAACGTAAGTCTAATTTGGTAAAAAAATTTGCACCATGTAGTTCATATAATAAATCATCAATGACAGGAATAGGGAATTTATATTTGATGGTGATTTTTTTGAGAGGATGAAAATCCGGACACATACGCCAAGAATTATCTTTTCGACGGGCCAAAACTATTAGTGAAGAATAGGGGCTAGTGTTGTGATGGATGACACCATGTTCTAATAGTTCTTGGACAATCTTCTCAATTTCTATTTTCTAGGGTTGGGGATATTTATAAGGATGACCATTATGTGGAAGACTTCCTAGAACAAGGTGTATACCATGGTCATAGGATCTTTTGGGAGGTAGTCCCTTTGGTTCTTGGAAGACCTCATCATAGTTGGCCATAATGTTTTGTAGATCCTCTGATTGGATTTCTGGCGTATCTTGTGCTTGCATTTCCATACAATTAATTTGAGCAATGAATCCATAACTACCTTTTCTTAATATTTTTCCATGTTGTGCGAACTTACTATCTTTTATGGAGGTGTTGGAATTCCTTGGAGGCGAATGGTCTTCCCATTTTCTTTCCATTCAACAAAGCACTACTTGTAATTAAAACCGACCGTGGTTTCCATTTTTTCTAGCCATGCAACTCCCAAGATAACTTCTGAATTCCCTAAATTCATAACAAAAAGAGGACCCTGCCAAGTATAACTTCCCATTTGTAATGAAATTGAAGATGTTTTACCTATACATTGAGCACTACTCCCTCTTGCAGTTCTAACTTGAAATTTATCTTGATTGGAGGAGTGGATGTGCAAGTTTAATACCTTGGCAAGCCTTGTGTCAATAAAGTTGTGAGTACTTTCAAAATCAATTAACATAGTTACCTTCCTTTGTCGAATGAATCCTGCTACTTTGATTGTATGGTGTGTTGATAACCCTATAAGAGCATGTACTAAAATTACCATAGTATCTTCCTCAGCTACAACCTCCTCGTGTTCAATTTGGTCTTCGTCTATGGGATCATCAGGAGAGTTGTTCTCCTCTATTTCTTCATCCTCCTTGTCAGTATATTCAATTTAAAAGTTCTATCATGGTACACATGTCTGATCTATTGGATGGTGATTACGATATTTATAGCAAAAATATCTTGATGATTGATCATTTCTATGAAAAGAGTTATTGCAGTATTGAGGTCGACCATATGAATTACGTCATATGGATGTCACCATTTGCACCTTCTTCTCATCCAACTTGCAATCCGTATACAAGCATCTACAGTGGATGGATCTTGTATATCCACTTTGACTTTAATATTCTCTTTTAACCCATTTCTAAAAGCAACTATCACTACATTGGTTTTCAATTTTTTTACATAGGAAAGCAGGCTAGTGAATTCTGATATATAATCCATAACCGATCCTATTTGCTTAAGTGATAACAACCGCACCATGTAAGGAGATGAGGATCCTTCGTCAAATATGTTAAGAAAGTATTTGGTGAAATCATTATAGAAAATAGTTTTTCCCTTCTCGTGTTTGAGCCATACAAACCATTGATAAGCTTCAATACCTAGTTTGGAAGTAGCAAAAGGAACTTTTTTTTAATATCGAATTTGGTATAATTCTAAAATGCCTTCCATTTTTGCCATCCACCCACATGGATCGTGACCCTCAAAAGTGGGCATATCAATGCGTGGAAAATTGATTCCATTAGGACCTCTTGATTGGTGGTAAAATTTGTGTCTATCTTGGTCCTCGTTATTCCTTTGTCTATGGAAGTGATTTTGGGAAGGTCTATCAGAACCTTTTTATTGTTCATGAACTTCCTTGTTTCCCAAATCCTCATTATTTCTTTTTCCATTGAAGCAATTTTTGGGAATGACCATTATGAACTCTTTGGTGTGTATAAGCTTCATATTGGTCCTTAGTGCTCTAATGGTTTGGGCTAGGAGGATTTTGTTGGACTTGTCTTTCTAATAGTTGGGTCATTTTGTCATTCATGCTTTTAATACTAGTCATTAAGGATTGTAAGACCATGTTAGTGGTCATGGGGCTTCTTGTTTTATCTTGTGTGATTTTCTCATGGGAAGAGTTTTGGGAGGGATTGGATGCCATATTGTTAAGCAATTTATGACCAGGGTTAAAACTAGTAATTCTGAAAGGAGAAGAAGAATTTTGTGTACCTTTGCTTCTAGGTCTTCTTGGTGATTTCAATATCCCTTCATTTGAGTTATGCAAACTTGAAAATCACCCATCTGGTCCTTTTTTCCACCTTGCACTCATGCACTCTTCATAATTTCCTACTTATAAGCTCTTGTGCTTCAATTTTCTGTAAAATTCGGTTGAAATTGGCAAAAATTTGATTTTTTCTTCGTTGATATTGTCGCTCCAACTACGATGCGGATTTAAAAAATTTTGAGCTCCCTCTTGAGGTTTTGGCTTTCAGAAATTTTCTCTACCACTTTAACACACTCTTTGAAACCAATTGAGACCACAATTTTGAATTTGGACACTCTTATGACATCCAACATTGACAACTATTTTGATGCTTTTATGTGACGCGACCAATTTTGACAATGACACAACAACTAATTACGACCGACAGCACTCGAGGACTCACTGAATATTTCCAACTTGAGACAAGGGACAAATACCAAACATGAACCACCACGCAGTGTGATGGTCGATGCAGTATGACCATTGAGGTTTAGGCGGAGGACATCAATCAGACAAATATTTGACTATGTGATTGGACTAACATGGATGCGATAACCCAACACAACACTCAAGACCACTATAGGAGGACTTAACCGAGATGAAATGATATTCTAACGACACACGACTCGATGCGATGACAAGCTAATGACATGTGACTCGATGCAAGGATAGGCTAATGACATGTGACTCAAGATATGAAAGAAAGGCTAAATGGGATGGAAGATCTTGCAATGGAAAGGTGCTCGCAAGGAGGGCTCATGTGGCCTAAGCCATGGACTATTGAGTGGGTGAACACACTTATAAACACAAATTGCTCTATTCCCTGGACTATGTGGGATAAAATGAAACTACCGATGCAAGAATTAAAGCTATTACCTTAGGACTTAATAATGTTTTAGGGCTACCTGGCTTGCGTTTATTGGATGGCACTTGAGATTATAATTGGCACCCGATCTTCTTCGGTTTGGATGCTTGCTTTGCGTAAAGCAACTGGATGTGCCCCAAATATTTTGTGTCACTGCTTAGTCGTTTGGCACCCGTAACTAGTATTATAAACCCTAAACCATTTGTAAGGCATCCTAGAATTCATCTTACCGCTTGGCAATATGTCTTGGTGTGAATACGTTGTGATATGTGCTCGCATTACTCATAATTACGTTATTTTATTTATTTGCCATGCAACCGCCTTTGGAATTGGAGCTCTGTCTATGCCTGTTTAACCTAATGCTCGAGATGTCTTAGCCACCTCGTCCTTAGACACAGTTCAATTTTGTATTGTACTCTGGTGCACATTGTGAGAGCATTCGAGGTTGTTTGTTGATGATCACCCGAACCGAACCGATCGACGCCTGCGGATACCTGACTTGGATGTGCATGGGAATTTTTGGTACTTCGAACCTATCTCGTGATACCACTTGAATAGAAACCCCTACGGGTTCTCCTATAAAACATGCTATTAATCAATTAATCAATTAGAACATGCATGCACAGCAGAATAAAAATTCTAATACGATAATGAATAAGATAACTCGAATGAATAACAATCAATGAATAATTTTGTCACTCCAGGAGGGTAGATCCCCACCTCATAAGGGCAACAATAATACAAAAAACAAATGAGTAATGATAATAGATGATTCAATAAATATTTCACTTAAAAAGCTAAATATCTAAAAGTAATAATTGACTATAATATAGCTGACGGCTATATTTTTTTTTTGTGTAACAGCTACAAAGTTTGAAGAAATCAAGAAGGAAACTAATAGTCCAAATATGGTAAAGTGTACTATGATAGAGCGATGTTTTGAAAGTACTACTCTACTAATATACAGTGCATAGACAATAGAGGTGGAATTTTGGTATTATGAAGGCTACTATAGAAAAATGACAAGAAGGATGTTTAATTTTAGAATATTTGTATTTACATAGAAAATTGAATATCTAGAAAATAAAAATCAAGAATTTTGAACATTTTATGAAAAATGATGTAAGTCTCTAGCTATAGCAACTTCACTGAGATGAGAATTGAATTTGTTTATAAACTCAAATAGTCTAAAGGAGAGAGTTGTGATTTGTCAAGGGTATGGGACCCTTGTACAACTCATTTTTCTCCAGCAAAAGAAAAATCAAAGGCCTCCATAAGCCTCCATAATATTGAGTAATGTTGGTCCACTCCCATTTTAATACCATGTTGAAAGTCACAATACTTTGGAAGGAATTAGCATAGGCATTACATTACCCAAACTTTAGCATAAGAGGAATAAAGAGAATAAAGGAGATTGAAAGGGAATGAAGAATATACTTAAGCTAACATAACATATTATATTATCAAATATCAACCTCAACCAATAGATGAATAAATGGCATTAGCTCAATTGGTTATATTCCTCAACTTTCAAAAAGGAGATCATGGTTTGTATCTTTCCAAGTGATACATGCATAATTGTCAAGTTTTTGTAATACCATTAAGTGGTTATAAGTGAGATCATTTCAACCCCATATATAACAAACTAAAAAAAATATTACTTCTAAAAAATATATAAATACTTTCTAAATAAACTTATATAAAATTCTTTAACATGGATTCTTTATTTAGCTCAACCAACTATATTTCTCAACTTATGGTTAAAACATCATTAATATACATGTAATCTCCAACTTGTTATAGCATCACTATGTGGTCTTGATGTAATATGGTTAAAACATGTAATCCCCTATAACCCATTAAAAAAATAAGTTATACATTTATATTATTGCCTTAAAATAAAAAATAAAAAAATCCATATACAAATTAATTTTTAAAGGCCACACAAAGAATATATTTTTCCTCACTAAACATAATAATTAAACAAACTTTCCTCCTATAAACTATTAAAACCAAACCAAAAAAAATACTATATACAAATTATTATTTTTTCTAAATTTTGAAAGGGTTGCATTTTCCCAATTATTTATATAGACTTAGTCACTTATATTTTTTCCTCAGCAAACATAATAATTATACAAACTTTCCTCTTATAAACTATTAAAACTAAAAATAAAAATCTATATATAAATTATTATTTTTCAAATTTTAAAAGAGTTGCCTTTTTCCTTTTACATAGACTTAGTCACATTGAGCTATTTGATGCTACCAATATTTGAACCTAGGTGTGGGCTACATCAACTATTTATCTCAACCGTAACCCAACTTGTAGGCATATACAAATTAATTTTAAATGGCACACAAATATTTTTTATTCTTCTAATCATCTAAGGTTCACACCGTAGTGTGGGCAAGTATGTGATGGGATGGGTGTGTGTACACCGTATTGTGGGCAAGTGTGTGATGGGATGGGTGTGTGTATGTTTGTGTGTTTGGTTCCTATTTTTTTGGTAAATAAAAGTCTTCATTAATTACCGGGTTTTGCAGGTTAACCCAAAACCTATTACAATATCCAGCCTTCTGCTGAGATTGTAGAGCCTAGTCATCCTTGAAACTTCATTACCAAAAATTGTGTTGAATCCCCTACAACACCTTACTAACAAAGCACACCCATACCTAAACATAACTGTAAACATTACTTACATTGACAGGAATTGAAGTTTGGAACTTTGCACTTGTGAAACCTGTTGCTTGCCTATTTCCTATTCTCTGTCAGAATCTTCCAAGGCTTACACCCTGTTACCTTCATTTCCAATTTGGTATGATTTAGAGGGAAAACCCATAGTTATTACCAGCTCCATGGGGAAATAACACCCATTCATCTTTCTCATTAACAGGTAGGTTTCTTTTCATGACTAATAATTTTTTCGACTTCACGTGGCACACCTTGTGTCCATGTCACCAAACTACCAACATCAACACCTATGTTGGCTAATTTTTCAGTTGACCTATTGGCCTCACGATACACGTGACGAGCCCTCCTGTTCTATCTTGCCACAAAAAGGATCCTCACTTCATGGATGACTCCCTCGATTCTCCATGGAGGTTTTTTGCCATTAGTTAACAGGTTGATGATGTTCATAGAATCACCTTCAATCATCAAGTTACCTTGAGTTGCTTGGGCTACTTGCAACCCTCTCCAAAGGGTTCTAGCTTCTACTTCGTTATTAGTTCTTATTCCCAATGGTTCAGTGAAGGCCTTGACCAGATTTCCTTGATGATCCCTAATTATTCCTCCAGCTCCAGCCTCTTCCCGATTTCTCCTTGGCTGCACCATCAAAATTTAGTTTAAACCAACCCCGGGGGGTTGCTCCCAAGAAATCCCATTTCTGGGATTGGGCAAAGGAATGGAAGGTTTGTCCTCAATACCTAAGGCCCGAGCTAATTGTTTTTCTTGGGGAATAATTGAGTGGTTCTCATCCACTAAGGTTTTCTTTTGCAAAGACAATAATCCTGTTGAGGATGGTTTTGGGTTGTGAATGGTATCCTTAAAGGCTCTATGGTTCTTTTCTAGCCAAATCTGCCAGAGAAAATGATGCCAACAAATTTTCCATAGGTACTTAAGTTTTAGGCTAACAAAGGGTTGAGGCCATTGATGGAACACTTCGGATATAAGAGCAGGCTTAACCCACGAGATCCTAAAGGCTTGCAAAAGTTCATCCAGGATGGACTCCGCTATCGGACACTCTAGAAACAAGTGTTGGGTTGTCTCCCATCCTGCCCTGCACATGTAGCAATGGTTAGCAATAACCATACCTTTGGATAACATATATTCCATAGTGAGGATTTTTCCTTGAATCACCAGCCATGAAAAAAAGGATATTTTATGAATTAAGCCTTTGATCTAAACCAAACTCGGTTGAAATTATTGACCTTCCACATTGAGAAGCAAATTATAGGCAGACTTAACTGTGAAGTCACCACTTTTAGTCTCAGCCCAAATAATGTGATCTTCAACATCTCTAGAGGGAATAATTTGTTGAGTTAAATGTTATAAAGCTCTCCAGACTCCACTTCAAAACCCTGTACTCTAATGTGTTTCCACCTGTTGATATTTATATCCTGCCACATATAATTTGCAACCTTCTTCTAAATATGATGCTCCATATGCTCTTGAATCCTAGCCAAATGAGGATTCTGGGATAACTCCTCAGCTCTCACCCACCAATCCTTCCAAAAGTCTATTTTTTGCCCATTTCCTAGAATCCATCTAAGACCTTTCTTGACAAGATCCTTGCTCGTGAGGATTGCCTTCCAAAAAGCAGACCCCTTGCTTGCTAATTTGTCATTAAGGAAGTTCAAACCTTGGAGGTATTTCCTCCTAACTATGTTAGTCCATTCATTATCCACCTTAGTCAATAACCGCCACGCTTTTTTGGCTAACAAAGTTGTATTGAGATGAGCAAATCTCCTCAATCCTAACCCCCCATCAGCTTTAGGTTTGCAAACCTTGTTCCAACCTACTAAATGGATCCTTTTCTTATCCTCAGTCCCTGACCAGAGAAAAAAATTTTGAAGCTACACAATTTTGTGATACACCTTGTTGGGAGCTCTGAAGACTGATAGGAAGTAAACGGGTATACTTTGAAGTGAAGCCATATTTAAAACTGCTTTGCCTGCTTGAGATAACAGATGTCCTTTCCAACCTGCTAGCTTTTTTTGGATCCTCTCCGAAACTATGTTCCACATTGATCCTTCAAGTTTCCCTATAAACATGGGAAGACCTAAATAGGAGGTGGGAAGGGATGCAATCTGACATTCCATGATCCTTGCTATGTTGTTTTGCCTAGGAATGGGGGTATTGATGAAATAAAGTTTGCTCTTATCAAAATTCATTTTCTTTCCAGTCTCTTTTTCATACATTATGAGAATATTTTTAATCCTTCTTGCCTCAACCATAGAAGCCAAAGTTAGTAGCAATGAATCATCAAAAAATTGTTGATGTGTCACCGGGGTAGTTAGCGATGTGGCCTTGATACCTGATATGAGTCCAGCTACAGCTTCTGCCTTAATGGTTCTTCCCAAGGCCTCGACTACAATGATGAACAACATAGGACTTATGGGATCTCCTTGTCTTAGACCACATTTGCTTTGAAAAAAACTGTAGTAGACCGATTAACCAAAACTAAAAAACAAGGCTTAGACTTACACTCTCTTATTAACTTGACCAATTTCATGTTGAAGCCAAATTTTAATAAAACTGCCTCTAGGAATTCCCAATTTATCCTGTCATAAGCTTTGTTCATGTCTAAATTTAAATCCATGGCTACTTTTTGGTCTGAGCGGCTGTATGAAGAGCCTCATGAATAGTAATAACTACATCTAAGATTGATCTTCCTTGTACAGAACTTCCTTGACTTGGATCAATGATAACCGGTAGAACTTTCTTCAAATGGTTGGCTAAAACTTTGGGCAAAATTTTATAGGATATATTACACAGGCTAACTGGCCTAAATTCATCCATAGTCTTGGGGTTGGGGCCTTTAGGGATCAAACCAATGAAATTTGAATTGAAACCCCTTGGAATATGATTTGAACTTTGGAACTCCTTGATTGCAGCAATAACTTTTGCTCCAACAATATCCCAACAAACTTGGAAAAATCACGATGAAAACCCATCCGACCCAAGAGCTTTGTCAGGATCCATGTTAAACAAAGCCTCATTGATCTCTTCGTCTGAAAAAGCTATTGTACAAGACTCGTTAATCATTTCATCAATGATTTATGGAATGAATTGAAGGAGAGAGTCCTTTGCTTGGGCATAACAGGCCCGTTCTTCACCCAATAATGAACTGAAAAAATTAACAACCCCGTCCCTGATCTCCTGAATGTTTTGATTTGAGGATCCATCCACCTTAGTTAAATTTCTAATATTATTGTTGCTTCTATTGCTCAATGTGGTAACATGGAAAAATTTTGAATTAGAGTCCCCTTCCTTTAGCCATAATGCCCTTGATTTCTGCCTCCAATACATCTCTTCACAAGCTAAAATATTATAAAACTCACAAAAATTTTCCTTCTCTTCAGTCCTTGTCACCTCATCATAGGTTCCATTTTGGATTTTGCTTTCTATTATTCTTAATTTTTCCCCCACTGCTCTCTTATTCTCAAAAATATTTCCAAAGACTTCTTTATTCCATATTCTGAGGTTATTTTTCACCATATTAAGTTTTGAGATAGTTTGAAGGACACTTCCATGGATAGGCTGCTGCCACCATTCTTTTATTCGTTTCTTAAAGTCCAGATGTTTAACACACATTGACAGAAATTTGAATGTCTTTTTAAAGGAGTTAGCTTGAAATGCCTCCCATAGAATAATATTATGGTCTGAAGTGCATTTAGGAAGGGCTTGTAACGCTGAATCACCAAACATTGTTGTAGCTTCCTTGGATAAAAAAAACCTGTCCAACCTTTCTTGAATCAGTTGACTTCCTATCCTCTTGTTACTCCATGTAAATTTGGCTCCTTTTAGTCTTACATCCATCAATTCATTTGTGTTAATGAATTCATTGAAGTCCTCCATGCTCCTTGAGGGTAACCCAGATCCTCCCTTCTTATCATATGGGTAAAGAGGGGTATTAAAATCTCCCCCAATCACCCAAGGAATGTCTTTAAAATCTTGGCTCAAATGCCCCAAAAACTCCCATAGTTCAGACCGCCCTTGGACAAAGGTGGGGGCATAAACATTTGACATAATCCAATTCTTATTAGTATCAAAATCATGAAATAATACGCTTAAGACTCTTTCATTTGCCTGAATAATACTTCCTTCTATTTTAATAGGATCCCATAAGATCATGAGGCCCCCAGATGCTCCTCTCGCCTATTGAAAGGCCACTTCCCCTTGCTTCCAAATCCTTCTAGCTATAAGTGTTGATTGTGCCGCATCTATTTTGGTTTCTTGAAGAAAAATGATAGTAGGATTCCAATCCTTCCTTATAGACTTCACCATCCTTTGTTTTGGTGGGTCGTTTAGGCCTCTCACATTCCATGAGAGAACCTTCATTTAGACTGTTTGATATTTTTTCCCCGCCCCCTTCCCCTGATCCAAAGGGGGCTTATCAATTTTGCTATTATCCCGGCCGGGAATAGCTTGTCGTAACAATGTTCTTTGCTTTTCGTTTGCAATTTCTTCATTGATTCTCATTCTATAGTGCTCTACTGTAGATATTCTCCCTTTCTTTCTTTCACTTCCATAATCTATCGGAGGCTTGGCAAGGTGCTTCTAGTCTATTTTGGACTGAAATGAGGGGGCATATACTATGATAGTCTAGGGCTTGAACCTTCTTCCTCATTTTGGGGGTTTTCAATTCCCTCTTCATCCTCAGCGTTGATTTGGTTCACCTCTCCTATCTGGTTCCTAAATAGGGGGCTTTCCTTCAAGGAACCTTTTACCGTTGGGTTCGTCTGATAAGGGATAATTTGCTCCACTACCGGATTAGGAGCTACATTCTTGGCTCTTGTTTCCAGAACTTCAACTCTTGACTTTATTTTTTCCATGTTTAAACTAAAATGACCTGGCAATTTTTCTTCATTTTGAGCATAGCTTTTGGGGCTTTTTGTCATAGCTGTGGATGGTCCCGATTTGTATGGGGATTCTAGGGTTTCAGGAAACTTGACACTGATGGTATCATCCTTACTGTTTTCTTTTTCAAATTCTATATTTGCTAGGATATCAAACATGTTCAAGCTGGGATCTTTATTACATACCTTATGATTTTTGTCTCCCTCATTATGTTGCTTTCCTTTCTCCTGGATTTTTGTCAGTCTTGTGTTGGCTTGGTCAGCCTGGTTATTCTTAACTTGTTTGTATCCTTCCAAGTTAAGATGCGGTCTTGGAAACTTTGGGATCCCTCTCCCATTAGCTTTCCCCAGAAAACCTTCGCTCGTGGCTTCCTTGTTTGCAGTTATTGTCAAACATTGGGCTTGAAGGTGGCCCTGGGTTTTGCACAGGCTACAAAATTTCGGCTTGTTCTCATACTCCACGGGCTTGTTTTGGTTCCTATTGATAAGCTCAACTCTCACCCTTATCATGGTTGATATGGGGATGTTCAACTTTAAGCATGAGTGTGTGATGGGATGGGTGTGTGTATGTTTGTGTGTTTGGTCCCTATTGATAAGATCAACTCTCACCCTTATCATGGTTGAGATGGGGATGTTCAACTTTAAGCATCAATCGTCAATCACATGGGTTTCTCACACTAACCTCAATAATAAATAAATAAATATTATATATTATATATTATATCTTATTTTAAATATATTTAATCCAAACTCTGTTTAATACCATTCTATGGTGATAATATCATAGGGACAGTTTCAATCTCATATAACCCATTGAAAAAACCATTTTATTTTAAATAAATAAATATTAAAGAAAAATAAAAAACGTTCACTAGAGACCAAATATGATTGTATAATTTTATGATATTATATTAAAGTATTATAAAATCATTATCATATTAATAAATAAAATGTATAATCAATTAAAATAATAATATAATATCACTTTTTTTTTAAAATAAGCCATGTGGGGCTTCTATTGGGAGCCACTCCCATTATAAGACAAAACAATATATTGTTTTCATTATATTTCTAACAAGCTAATTAAAGCATACTTATATTTTATTGTCTATCTTTGCTTTTCTATCAAAGATATTCTCCATCTACCTCAAACTACTAAGTTTCCATAATCGTTTTTTAATTAATAGGAACTAACAACAAGAACAACCCTTACATGACACATAACTCCAACATATAGAAGAAAAACAAACATAACAATCATCCATCAAAGATGAAATCATTTTCACAAAGGTTCTTCCTCCCATAGAGTGGTAAGATTTAAGAATTCAGTTTTGCACTTCAAGCTCCTCAAGTAATTTCTAGTTGTAACATATTTTGTAGGATCTTCATTTTCAGAAAACTGATCATCATTAATTGTTTCATAATTAGCTTCAAGAATACCCTTTGAGGTGCTAATATTTTTCATTGAACCGTCTGGATGGTCTTTAATAACCATTTGGTTTTTATCAATGATCTTATTCAAATTCTCCTTTTGGGGTTGAGTCTTTTGTTGCTCACATGATTTTTTTGGACAATTGGTGCATCTGGAGGATGAGCTTCTTTATTTTGAACTAGGGAAGGTTTTGAATCATTCACATGTAGGGCCTTCTCCAATAAGGAGGAATCAAAGCATGATTGGATGCTTGGACATCTCTTCTTTAGGTGGCCATATTGTTGATAATCATAACATCTTAGGGAGAAGGTTTCATATTCAATATTTTGGATCCATTCCCCTTTGCTCGAGGAAATAGTAATGAATTGAGACCCAAGAATTGAAACATCCACCCAAACAACCAATCTTGCTTTACTCATATTAATTTTACTGGACAAATTTTCCTTTGTTTGGCATCCATATACTGGAATGCACAAATGGCATTACTAATTTTGGTGAATATCTTCTCTCCCCAAAACTCCATAAGGAGAGCATAAATATCCACCCCAGACTAGGAAGCCATCAAATTCTTATGTAAAGGGGTTGAAACTAGGATTCCAAGGTCTTATATAGACACCCTTTTATCCAAAAAAACCAATTATACCTATAATCCATTACCTCATCTCTTTCCATTAAATTATAAAAGGAAACAAAAAAGAAATTTTTAGGTAGGAGAGTTATTTGGAATACTGGTCCACACTTTTTTAATGTATCCTTTGAGCTCCATATTTTTCACAATATTAGACTTGGCATATACCTTATACTCCTTAAAAAAATTTGAGTGTTAGCTTTTGAGGATGTATATTAAATAAAATGCAACCACAAGATGTAAAATAAGCAAGCTATGATAACTATATAATAATGGCACTATAAAATGCGGGAAAACTAGATGATAAACTTCTGCAATAACTCAGTAATATGACATTAATAAAAGCTCATGAAATCAGTACAATACAATATAATGGAGGATTTGAACACTTCAAATTTTTTAATGAAGAACTACATTGTACCTACTCACTAATATCTATCTTGACATCATTCCTCTCTTTCTCTCTTCATTCTTCTCTCAATATTACTCTCAAAGGTATATATATAGGAAGATATTTTCCTTGGCCTTTACTCTACCCATGACTCTTCATATACCTATCCTATGAATCATGTATATGTGGATGCACATTTACATCATTGCACATTCTAACACTTGTGCAATTATTACATTGCATGAAACAACTACTTAAACCTTAATCTAAGATAAACTCCTAATCTAAAAATGTACCCAAGGTGGTACATTGGCATGTATCAAATAATGTAATATACTCTAACACCCCCTGTATTACATTATTTGGGTATTGAAGACTTTATTCTTCAATATGGATCATTGTCTTTCAAATATTCTTCAGCTTGATCCAATCCTTCTCTTTCATTTGGTTCGGTCTTCATGTTGTCTTTCATTGTCTTATTCATTCCTCTAGTTTCTATTATTTCAAAGTGATTGGTAGAATCTTTGTTCTTGAAGTCTTCAAAGTATCTTTGATGAACTAGAGATCTCATAATATTGTAGGTCATAAGTGAATCATAATTGCTCCATTTTCTTTCCTTTGGTTTTCTGAATGACTTGTTTCCTTGATCTTCAAAAATGTCAAGCTTGAATTCATTGTTAGTGGAAGCTTCTTAAATAATAACTTGGAAGAATCAATATAATCTGAATATTGGTCTCTTCAAATCTTTTATTGTAATTATCTTTATAATAACAAAATAAATATGAATGAAATTTTCCTCCACAATATTTGCATGGATGGAAACTCTAGCGGTTTGCTTTCTCATGACCAAATTTGTTGCAATAAGTGCATAGTGAAGATATCCCAATTTCTTTGTCACTATTTTTAGGAGAATCAAGTCCATTCATTTCCTTGATGAAAGAGTTAAACCATCTATGTACAATTGAAGCTATTTCATCCTTGCTTCTTTCATAAATTTGTAGAATATATTTTTTATGAATACTCTTTTCTACCTTTTGAATATGCTTCTCAATATCTTTATTAGTATAGTAGTAATCATCAAATGATATTTTTGAAGAATTTACTTTTTTTGAAATTATCGATTTGTGAATTCTCAAAAGTATTTCTAAACCATATTGTTTCTTTTATTCTAATTACATTCTCCTTATTATCAATCCTGGAATCAAGTATGTCTTTGAACCATTTTGGTTCCTTAAGACCTGTATATTTAATAAGCCTTTCCATAGTTCCTTTTAAGTAATCTTCTTTGAGAATAATTTTTGGTAGAAGTTTTGTATTTCAAAAACTTTGAAGTTGTCTACCTTATAACTCCCTAGTTTTTAAGTATATTCTCAACCTTGCTAAGAACTTTTCAATTTTACAAGTTTTGTAAAAATACCTTCTATCTTGCAAGTGTTTGAATGCACTATGAGTCTTTGATAGTATGCTTAGCTTTCTTAGTTTGATTTGAATTCCTTTTGTCTTCCTAATGTTCAACTTCACTTTCTTGGCTTATTTCCCCTAATAATTAGTAAGTAGAAAGTTATTGATAAATGATGATGCACCTTCAAGTTTTAATAAGGTTCTTTTAGTTGGATTAATGTCTCATAAATTAGTGTGAGACTAATGTAAAATAAAATTTACAACTTTCAAGCAATTAATGGTTTTGTTTCTTTAATCCTTCAATTCTTAATGGTTTAATTTTCTAATTTTCAAGAAACTGAAGTTTGATGTAGTATTCCTTATATCTCCCTAATTTGGAAATTTAGAGAAGTAATAATATTTGCAAACTAATATTTCAATTTTCTAATGTTGAAAACCTTATATCTCTTAAATAATTATTTGCAAATATTTTAATGTTTGAATCTCATGCAAATTGCACTATCTTTTAAGATATACTCCCTTTGCTTTAATTATCTTCTAATTCACTAAGGTTGGTATTTGCTTAGTTTTTCAATGTAGTTATAAATAAACTCAACCTTATAAATCCTTATGTTTTAAGGAAAGCAAATATTAATTCAAGTAAACCTTTACCTTCCTTGCAATGTAAAATGTGCGTGTCGATTGGATTCTATTTTTACTCTTCAATCCAAGCGCCAGTTTGACTCTTCAATCCAAGCTTTGGCACTATAATACTAGTCTTCTATGTATGGAAAAGAGCATTTATTGCTCATGGGTGCCTTATGAGTCTTCCTCCTTCTTAAATGCACTTTGACTCCACTCAAAGCTTGACTCTCCAATGCTCAATCTCGTGCTTCCAAAATCTGCACTTTTCTTCAACTTGGGTGCTTTAATAGGCTTTGTCCCTTCTTGAAGCTCTAGCCATGTGGTGCGTGCGTTGCTCAGGTGGCAAGTGGAGGTTATAGTCTTGATGAGAATTATTTTAGGTGCCTTCAATGCTCTTATATTCCTTTGAATAATGTGCAATAATTATTATGCCTTCTAACCTTCAAATGATGCTTTCAATGCTCAATATGGGTGTTACTTTATCATGGGTTCTCCCTTCCTGTGTAAGCATTAAAAGGTATATTTATGGGCCTTATTTTATTATGCCAAGTGGCACAAGATGCCTTGGCTTGAGATGGCAAGTGGTGCTCCTTTCCCTTGCATGTAAGGATGCCTTCAATGTCTTATATTCCTTGGATACTTTTTACCAATAAATGCAAACTATTTGGTTTTGGCTTCAACGCTTTCTCTCAAGTGAATGGTGATGCTACTCTCCCATAAAATTGGTTGTAGCAATGGTAGTTCTATGGTGCTCCAACATTGCCCTCTTATGTGACGATTCTACTCCAACAATGGTGGCTTTAGGTGCTTCAAACCTATCTTCTTAGTTGGTGGTTTGTCCAAGCTATTGCTTGGGTAATGCACTCTTTGTTTACACCTTGATTTTTACATAACTTGCTTCTTTATGCTTACAATATGTTATCCTTTGTGCTATCCTTCTTTCTTTACATAGATTTGCAATGGATGTTATGCTTCTTACATAGACTCTTTGATGTTGCAGGTTATACTGTTGTAGGCACTGGATTTTGGTGTCTTTAGACACCTTAAAACTCAGCTATTGAGCCCTTCATTGGCTCTCTTCCTCCTCTTTGAAGTTTGATCTATAAACTTGATGATATGGCTAATGCAATATTCTTGTTGTTGTAGTGTCTTAAGACACTCTGGATTTTTTCCTCTCTTTGCTACGTAGGACAAGAGGAATATAAACGGCCCACCAAAACAAAGGATGGTGAAGTCTATAAGGAAGTATTGGAATCCTACTATCATTTTTCTTCAAGAAACCAAAATAGATGCAGCACAATCAGCACTTATAGCTAGAAGGATTTGGAATCAAGGGGAAGTGGCCTTTCAATAGGCGAGAGGAGCATTTGGGGGCCTCATGATCTTATGGGAACCTATTAAAATAGAAGGAAGTTTTATTCAGGAAAATGAGAGAGTCTTAAGCGTATTATTTCATGATTTTGATACTAATAAGAATTGTATTATGTCAAATGTTTATGCCCCTGCCTCTGTCCAAGGGTGGTCTGAACTATGGGAGTTTTTGGGGCATTTGAACCAAGCTTTTAAAGACATTCCTTGGGTGATTGGGGGAGATTTCAATACCCCCATTTACCCATCTGATAAGAAGGACGGATCTAGGTTACCCTCAAGGAGCATGGAGGACTTCAATGAATTCATTAACACAAATGAATTGATGGATGTAAGACTAAAAGGAGCCAAATTTACATGGAGTAACAAGAGGATAGGAAGTTAGCTAATTCAAGAAAGGTTGGACAGGTTTTTTTATCCAAGGAAGCTACAACAATGTTTGGTGATTCAACGTTACAAGCCCTTCCTAAATGCGCTTCAGACCATAATATTATTCTATGGGAGGTATTTCAGGCTAACTCCTTTAAAAAGCCATTCAGATTTTTGTCAATGTGGGTTAAACATCCGGACTTCAAGAAACAAATAGAGGAATGGTGGCAAGCCTATCCATGGAAGTGCTTCCTTCAAACTATCTCAAAAACTTAAAATGGTGAAAAATAACCTTAGAATATGGAATAAAGAAGTCTTTGGAAATATTTTTGAGAATAAGAGAGCAGTAGGGGAAAAACTGAGAATAATAGAAAGCAAAATCCAAAATGGAACCTATGATGAGAAGACAAGGACTGAAGAGAAGGAAACCCTTTGTGAGTTTTATAATATTTTAGCTTGTGAGGAGATGTATTGGAGGCAGAAATCAAGGGCATTATGGCTAAAGGAAGGGGACTCTAATTCAAAGTTTTTCCATGTTACCACATTGATCAATAGAAGCAACAATAATATTAGAAATTTAACTAAGGTGGATGGATCCTCAACTCAAAACATTCAGGAGATCAGGGACGAGGCTGTTAATTTTTTCAGTTTAGTATTGGGTGAAGAACGGGCCTATAAAGCCCAAGCAAAGGACTCTCTCCTTCAATTCATTCCATAACTCATTGATGAAATGATTAATGAGTCTCTTATAGCAGCTTTTTTAGATGAAGAGATCAAGGAGGCTTTGTTTAACATGGATCCTGACAAAGCTCCTTGGTCGGATGGGTTTTCACCACAGTTTTTCCAATTTTTTTGGGATATTGTTGGAGCAGAAGTTATTGCTGCAATCAAGGAGTTCCAAAGTTCAAATCATATTCCAAGGGGTTTCAATTCAACTTTCATTGCTTTGATCTCTAAAGGCCCCAACCCCAAGACTATGGCTGACTTTAGGCCGGTTAGCCTGTGTAATATATCCTATAAAATTATGTCCAAAGTTTTAGCCAACCATTTTAAGAAAGTTCTACCGGTTATCATTGATCCAAGTCAAAAAAAAAATTGTACAAGGAAGATAAATCTTAGATGGAGTTATTACTGTTCATGAGGCTCTTCATACAGTCACTCAGACCAAAAAACCAATCATGGCTTTAAAGTTAGACATGAATAAAGGTTATGACAGGATAAATTGGGAATTCCTAGAGGCAGTTTTATTAAAATTTGGCTTCAACATGAAATGGGTCAAGTTAATAAGAGAGTGTATCTCTAAGCCTTGTTTTTTAGTTTTGGTTAATGGGTCTACTGCAGGTTTTTTTCAAAGCAAATGTGGTCTAATACAAGGAGATCCCATAATTCCTATGTTGTTCATCATCATAGTTGAGGCCTTGGGAAGAACCATTAAGGCAGCAGCGGTAGCTGGACTCATTTTAGGTATCAAGGCCACGTCGCTAACTACCCCGATGACACATCAGCAATTTGTTGATGATACATTGCTACTGACTTTGGCTTCTGTGGTTGAGGCAAGAAGGATTAAAAATATTATCATAATGTATGAAGAAGCGGTTGGACAGAAAGTGAATTTTGATAAGAGCAAACTTTATTTCATCAATACCCCTATTCCTAGGAAAAACAGCATAGCAAGGATCATGGAATGTCAAATTGCATCCCTTCCCACCTCCTATGTAGGTCTTCCCCTATTTACAGGGAAACCTGGAGGATCAATGTGGAACATAGTTCTAGAGAGGATCCAAAAAAAGCTAGCAGGTTGGAAAGGACATCTGTTATCTCAAGCAGGCAAAGCGGTTTTAACTATGGCTTCACTTCAAAGTATACTCGTTTACTTCCTATCAGTGTTCAGAGCTCCCAGCAAGGTGTATCACAAAATTAAGTAGCTTCAAAAAAAAATTCTCTGGTCAGGGACTGAGGATAAGAAAAGGATCCATTTAGTAGGTTGGAACAAGGTTTGCAAACCTAAAGCTGATGGGGGGTTAGGATTGAGGAGAGTTTCTCATCTCAATACAACTCTATTAGCCAAACAAGCATGGCGATTATTGACTAAGGTCGATAATGAATGGACTGCCATAGTTAGGAGGAAATACCTCCAAGGTGTGAACTTCCTTAATGACAACTTAGCAAGTAGGGGGTCTACTTTTTGGAAGGCAATCCTCACGAGCAGGGGTCTTGTCAAGAAAGGTCTTAGATGGATTCTAGGAAATGGGCAAACAATAGACTTTTGGAAGGATCGATGGGTGAGAGCTAAGGAGTTATCCCAGAATCCTCATTTTGCTAGGATTCAAGAGCATATGGAGCAAGATATTGGGAAGAAGGTTGCAAATTATATGTGGCGGGATATAAATATCAATAGGTGGAAACACATCAGAGTACAGGGTTTTGAAGCGGAGTCTCAAGAGCTTTATAACATTTTAACTCAACAAATTATTCCCTCTAGAGAGGATGAAGATCACATTGTTTGGGCTGAGACTAAAAGTGGTGACTTCACAGTTAAGTCTTCCTATAATTTGCTTCTCAATGTGGAAGGTCAACAATTTCAACCGAGTTTGGTTTGGATCAAAGGCTTAATTCCTAAAATATCCTTTTTTTCATGGCTGGTGATTCAAGGAAAAATCCTCACTATGGAAAATATGTTATCCAAAGGTATGGTTATTGCTAACCATTGCTACATGTGCAGGGCAGGATGGGAGACAACCCAACACTTATTTCTGGAGTGTCCGGTAGCGGAGTCCATCCTTGATGAACTTTTCCAAACCTTTAGGATCTCGTGGGTTAAGCCTACTCTTATATCCGAAGTGTTCCATCAATGGCCTCAACCCTTTGTTAGCCTAAAACTTAAGTACCTATGGAAAATTTGTTGGCATCATTTTCTCTGGCATATTTGGCTAGAAAGGAACCATAGAGCCTTTAAGGATACCATTCACAACCCAAAAACCATCCTCAACAAGATTATTTTCTTTGCGAAAGAAAACATTAGCACCTTAGTGGATGAGAACCACTCAATTCCTCCCTAAGAAAAACAATTAGCTCGGGCCTTAGGTATTGAGGACAAACCTTCCATTCCTTTGCCCAATCCCAAAAATGGGATTATTGGGAGCCACCCCCCCAATGTTGGTTTAAACTAAATTTTGATGGTGCAGCCAAGGAGAACCCAGGAAGAGCTGGAGCTGGAGGAATAATCAGGGATCATTAAGGAAATCTGGTCAATGATTTCGCTGAACCATTTGGAATCAGAACTAATAACGAAGCAGAAGCTAGAGCCCTTTGGAGAGGGTTGCAAGTAGCCCAAGCAACTCAAGGTAACTTAATGATTGAAGGTGATTCGATGAACATCATCAACCTGTTAACCAATGGCAAAAACTCCATGGAGAATCGAGGGAGTCATCCATGAAGTGAGGATCCTTTTTGTGGCAAGACATAACAGGAGGGCTCGTCACGTGTACCGTGAGGCCAACAGGTCAGCTGACAAATTAGCCAACATAGGTGTTGATGTTGATAGTTTGGTGACATGGACACAAGGTGTGCCACATGAAGTGGAAAATATTATTAGTCATGAAAAGAAACCTACCCGTTAAGGAGAAATATGAATGGGTGTTCTTTCCCCATGGAGTTGGTAATAACTATGGGGTTTCCCTCTAAATCATACCAAATTGGAAATGAAGGTAACAAGGTGTAAGCCTTGGAGGATTCCGACAGAGAATAGGAAATGGGCAAGCAACAGGTTTCACAAGTGCAAAGTTCCAAACTTCAATTTCTTGTCAATGTAAGTAATGTTTACAGTTATGTTTAGGTTTGGGTGTGCCTTGTTAGTAAGGTGTTGTAGGGGATTCAACACAAGTTCTAGTAAGAAAGTTTCAAAGATGACTAGGATCTACAATCTTAGCAGAAGGCTGGATATTGTAATAGGTTTTGGGTTAACCTGCAAAACCCGGTAATTTATGAAGACTTTTATTTACCAAAAAAAAGAATAAAATACCTTAATATTGCACCTAAACTTTGAGATATTTAAATCTCTATTTTATAAAGCTTTCTCTCTTCCTTGATGAGGTGACTTCTTGCTCTACTCCTTGGTGGCAAACGGTGATTTGATGTTGCCCTTCTTACTAGACAACTCTCTCATCTATCTCCTTTGCTTGGTTAACTTAGCAATAATGAAGCCAATCTCTTTAATCATACAATGAATATGCCCTTTTGAATGGTTTGACTTTGCACTAATTTTCACCTTAACTTAAATACTTAATGCACCTTTAATAACTAGTATGATGCAATAGTAATTTCTCCTTATTGCTCCTTTTAATGAACTCTCAATCTATGCAACCTTCACTTAATAATAATGTCTTCTTTGCTTTTACTAGAAGGTAGGATGTTGATATTTTCCTTTCTTTTGAAATATATCTAACTCCTCCTTTTTGTGTGCAGGTTATAACCCTTGTAGAAACTATCTTCTGCACTTCCTTGAAGACTTAATATGCAACCTTCTCCTTGCAACTTTTAAACTCTAATATGGTGCTTAATGAAACTCAATAATGAACCAAGTAACTAATGTTCAAGTAATGAACCTTTTGCATCAAATTTTCTTACCTTAATGACCTTTGCAGATGATGGAAATCTTGGTGATTAGATTCACCTAAATGCTGCCCTATATTAGATGAATTGCAGCTCTTCATTGTTGTCTGAAATAACTATTTATCCCACCAATTTGCAGCTTTAAAACCCTCTAACTTGCTGCCCGAAAATATAGTTTGGTGGATTTAACTATCCTTAAGGGTGTACTCTGGAAATCTGAAACTTAGCAGCTATTTAATGCTGCTCAAATTGTTGCTTTCTTGTTGTCCTCAAATCTGAAATTTTCAGATTGTAAAAGCATTCAATTTCTCCTCCGAAATGTTGTCCTCAAATCTCCCAAATTTGGTAGGAAACTCCTCCAAATCGCAGCTAAGATTTTTCTTCAAGAAACCTTTGATTTTCTGCTGTAGAAACCAGCAACTTCCTTTCTCTTAATCATACTTCAATGGAAATATTCAAATATCTTAGATTTGATGGCTTCTTCTAGCTCCTTTCTCCTTGTCAAAATCTAACCTAACTTTAATCTTTGCCTATTTGTTGGCCTTTTTCTCAAGAATCTTAAAATCTTGAGGTCTTCACTAATCTCCTCTAAAATTTGGCAAACTTCTTGCCAAATCCTTCTCCCTTGGGTTGCTTTTCGGATGGCGATAATTGTTCCAAATTATTTTTTATTAGGAAGAACTCCTTGAGTTCTCCTCAAATCTTCTCCAATGGACTTCTTCAAGTTTCCTTCAACAAGGCTTTCCTAGCCTTCTCCTTGTTTCTCCTTTCAAGTAGCTTGAGGCCTTCTCCTAGGGCCTTCAAATTCTACAGCTTCTCTTCTAGTCTTCAAAACTTCAATGAGACCTTCCTTGATCTCTTCTATCTTCAACTATGGAAGTTTTGCAATGAGATCTCTTTCTTGGATCTTTAAAATCTGCAATAGGACCTTTGCTAGTCCTTCTCTATCTTCAATCTTTCAAATATGGAAGTTCTTCAATAAGACCTTCTTTGGGTCTTCTCTTCAATCTTCAATGGAGATCTCCAATCTCCAATCTTCTTCAGGACTCTTTTCCTTAAGCCTCTTCTTCCTTCAATGGGTTCTTATTTCTAGGACCTCCTCCTTGCATTGTAGTCTTTAATCTTCAATGGAGATCACCAACCTCCAATCTTCTCGTGGACTCTTCTCTGGAGTCTCTTCAATCTATAATAAGGCTCCTCTAGCATTTTTCTCTCTTCTGAAATCTACAAGTCTGCAATCTTGCAATGGGGCCTTCTCCTTAGACCTCCAAATCGTTGATCTTTTCTTTGTTGCTTCAGGTACTGGATTGATTCCAAAGAAGGTATTCTTCCATGCTTCCCGACTTTCTTTGAATCTCCTTTTCCTGCAACAAAGTATTATGACTGGAATGGAAGAAACATTAAATATAGAGATAATCAATCTTCACTAGTTGATTTTTCAATCTAGTGGAATCAATACTGAGTCCTAGTCCTCACGAGTGTTTTTGCAACCCTGTGGAAAGACTAGCCAAATGCAATTTTCAAAAATTCTGAAAATGAGATTTCTAATCTCCTCTCAATCTTTCTTGTGGCTCTCTCTATTTCCTATTGATCTACCATGTCTTTGATACCACTGTTAGATTTTGAGGATGTGTATTAAAGGAAATGCAACTATAAGATGTAAAATAAGCAAGTTATGATAACTATATGATAATGACACTATAAAATGCAAGAAAACTAGATGATAAATTTCTGCAATAACTCAGTAATATGTCATTAATTAAAGCTCACGAAAATAGTACAATGCAATATAATAGAGGACTTGAACGCTCCATAATTTTTAATGAAGAACTACATTGTACCTACTCACTACTCTCTATCTTGACATCATTCCTCTCTTTCTCTCTTCACTCTTCTCTCAATAATACTCTCAAAGACATATATATAGGAAGATATGTTCCTTGGCCTTTACTATACCCATGACTCTTCATCTACATATCCTATGACTCATGTACATGTGGACTACATGCACATTTACATCATTCACATTCTAACACTTGTGCATTTATTACATTGCATGAAGTAGCTACCTAAACCTTAATCTAAGATAAAATCTTAATATAAAAATGTACCCAAGGTGGTACATTGGCATGTACCAAATAATGTAATATACTTTAACATTGAGACCCTTCAAAACCTTGTTTTTTCACCATTAATAAAAAAAAAAAAAATGTCTTTTGCTTCTATAGCAGGTAAAACAAGACTTTCATGGCCATGAACCTTACCAAGATGCAGGCATTTGCATTGAAGCATGTACCAAATAATGTAATATACTCTAACCTTACAACCCTTCAAAACCTTGTTTTTTCACCATTAATAAAAAAAAATATGCCATGGCAGATAAAAACAAGACTTTCATAGCCATGAACCCTACCAAGATGCAGCCATTTGCATTGAAGTGTGTATGCCAAAGTAACTCCACTTGAGCCCCTCCAAATTATTATTAAGCGGTCAAATGTATACTTTAAAAAACCATTGTGGGAGTTTGCAAGAGCATATTCCTTTGTTTCTGTGGTTCACAGCATTTAAAACAAGGTTTGCTTTATTGGCACGGCTTGTCGTATGGGTACGAGTACGAGTATGTGACTTTTTTAGTGGTTATGGATGCTATTAGTTATCTATCATCATAGAAAAGGAATACAGGTTCTTAAATGAGCTAGTCTTTGGCGAGGATACCATAAAAAGGATTATAACCTCTTAAATGAGTTAGTCCTCAGGTTGAGCATGTTTGCAATGGATTGGATAATCATGGTTTACTCTCAAGGTTGAAGATGCTTATAATGGCTTGGATAATAATGGGCTAGTCTTAAGGTTGAGGATGCTTAATATGGTATAGGCTAAGATTAGTGGTTGGCTTTATTTATATATATTTATGTATTATTTTCAACTGGCTAATACATCTAGGGTGCAAGACTACAGAGGAAAAATATAAAATGCACAAGTGAGAAATCAAAATTAGTTGAAATATTAATGATTTAGAGTAGGAAAAATATAAAATGCACAAGTGAGAAATCAAAATTAGTTGGAATATTAATGATTTAGAGCAAAACCTTGGAAACTAGTATTTAACATATAAATATAAAGAGACGTCGCACTGAATTATCATAATATGGGACCCATAGGATTTAGATTAATTAGAAATTAAGTTTAAAATTTGATAAACCTTTTAGAGCAATTAGAAATCAAGGGTTTTAAATAAAAATCAAATGATATTAATTTATTGGTTACATTTCTCAATTTTAGGAAGGACTCAACTTTGAATCTTTGTCAAAGCATAAATGCATAATTGCAAGTAGTTGAAATACTGGTCATGATGTAATTAGAATGGGAACCTTTGAAAATAGGTGAACCTTAATAAATGGTTACTCAACTTTCAAGGAGACCCAGCTTCGAATCTTTGCCAAAGGATACATGCATTATTACAAGTAGTTGGAATACCTCTATGTGATCATGATGTAATATGAATGGAATCCTTGGACAACAGGTGAACCTTAATAAGTGATGTAATATGAATGGGACCCTTGGACAACAGGTGAACCTTAATAAGTGATGTAATATGAATGGGACCCTTGGACAATAGGTGAACCTTAATAAGTGGTTACTCAACTTTCAAGGAGGAGACCCAGCGTTGAATCTTTGCCAAAGTATACATGCATAACTGCAAGCAGTTGTAATACCACTATGTAATTAGGATGTATACTAAAAATGGGACCCTTGACAATAGATAAACCTTAATAAGTGGTTAAACATGGTATTCATAAAGAACCTGGTTCAAATCTTAGCAGTTGATATGCATAATTGTAAGTTGTAATACCTGCCAGTGGGAACATGGATATGATGTGATAAGGTCATGTGGTCAATGATGTAGTACCATAGGATCCTTTTCGATCCCATATAACCAATTATGTATATGGCTGGGATATAATTTCCTTGTACAATTGTGTCAATAGCATAATAACAATTTTAATCCTAACCAAAAAGAGTCTCTTCAAGTGCAAAATTCGATAGCCACAATCTCATAAAAAAATGGAACTAGAATTGGAATTTGATAGTTTGTGATTTGAGCAAAGGTTGAAGGTTGCAGATTGCAGATGATATGATGGCTGGCTAGAGACAAAAAATTGATCATGGTGATCAGCAACAGACAAAACCAATCAGATGAAGCAAATGACCTGTGCCTCCAAAGGGTTATATCCTAGGCTCTACTGATGAAGCTGGCAAATACAGGAAATTAACCGTGTCTCCCCCAAGTACTTTTAAGGCCTTGGGACATTGATGGGCTTTGATACTTGTTTTAATAGCAGCCCAAAAGCTTTTAATTGCATACAATTTGTTTATAATACTTTAATCAGCATGACAATTTCCTCTGTTGTCATCTGATGTCATACCATGGACTTCATAGTTCTTTACAGAAAACTCTCTTCATTTCTTAAGTTGGTGAGTAATGATCCTGTGGAATCAAATTTCATTTATGTATACTCTCATAGGGACCATGAAATCTTCTTTATCTATGATATTCACTAGAAGTTTTACAAGCAAAATAAATTATAACAGGAAAGTTTTGAGGGTTGTTTGCCATCACAGCGTATATGCGTCTCATTCTGATTACCTTACCAAATATAAAACACAATGACACCAGAGAGACTTCTGACCAAAATATAGTTATATAAGTAACTAATTGCTTAAGCTGCAATTTTACAACATTTGTATTGCTCGTAATTATGAGCATTACATCTGATCAAATAAATTGCTTGATCATGTCGCTTGTTTGCAACTGCACTATGCCACTGACTCTACAAGAAAAAAATTTGAATCTCTGCCATCTCTTTGGAACCCTTTGGCACTTAACTGCTCTATCAACACATCACAACAAAGAGCTGTTTGGACAAATTTTGTTGGGTCAAATTGCCAAAATCGGGTCCAACAAAAACCTCCCACCAGCAAGCATATAAAATAAGTTAGTCAGCTACAAATACAGACTGAACGCAGTATGGTATATCCTTTAACAAGTTTGCATTTCTCCTTCAACAAATTTCAGCAAGAAGCTCTCTCTAAGATGTAATTGCACCAAAAATGCATATATATCAGAATGCTATTACTTGCACTGCTTGTCTCGAAAGTTGCTCTTAGACAAGAGGTTCACAATTAAATTCTCCAGCCTCTTTGCACCTGGCCCAGGCTTAAGAACAGTTGTATCACCTACGACAGAACATGGATCATTTCCATCATCTTCATTTCCTACACACCAGCCACCGGGTACAAAACTCCCATTTCTCCGCCCAAGAAGTTCACTGTCTATCTTATCAAGAACCCCATCCTTGTTATCAAACTTCCTTGCAAAAGGAGCATTGCTTTCATTCATCTTTTGAAAATCATTTAGACCAAGAGAATGGGGATGCTGCTTTGGAGGAGTATCCCAAGATATATAATGTAAGTCATGATTGACAGTGGTGTTGCGAAACTCTTGAGCATTGCAAATAACAGTGTGAAAGTATCCTTCAGGTGAAGAAACAAAATTTGCATAGTACATCAGAACTGTTCGCGGAAGATTATCCCAACCCCAAATACAGAATTCAATGAATGCCCGAGATAGTGCCATCCAAGCAGAACCTGCATTGCAATAAACACGAGAGCTTTATATTTCAACAAATTCAACTTCTCATGTGAATAGAAGAGACCTATAATGGTTCTCACCACCTCACCTGTAAACAATCTAAATGCTGTAGGAACACCCCTCCTTTGTGTAACCCAAAAAACATCCGACTTCTTGGACATATACAATCCAGGATCGATAATAATTGGTCTAGCTCTTTGGTGACCTGCATAAAACATGATCACTGATAAGCAGAACAATGTGTTTATGCATTCAGAATCAAAATAAAAAGGGAACCCTCATAAGTGATGCTTGGTGAATAGTAATTAGTAACTATCTGAACTTACAAAACTCAACAGAAATGTTACACTCAGTCCAAAAGACACTCACAGATCAATACATAAAATCAATGGACAAAGATAGATATTTCTTACTCTTTCCAGCCAATATTGCTCGTGTGCTCAATGAAGTTAAGATCCCTTGGCAAATAGGAAAATGTATGCAGCAGATCTGTATAGAGCAGTCATTGTTAGCTTAGAATCTATATAAATAAATTTCCTTTAATCTAAAGAGCATCCATATTTCACCTAAAGGGAAAGCTATCAATATCAATTACAGGTAAATGCTTCATCAAAATAAGCATCAAACATTCAGACATTAATGTCAAGGATAATGTGCAGATGTGGCAGGAAATGCAGTAAGGTATAATAATGCTGCGCAGATGTGGTAGGAGATGCAACAAACTACAAAGATGTCGTGCACATGTTACAAAGAAAGGATAACCAACAAGAATAACATGTAGACAGTCCCAAAGCTTTAGACCAACCTCAAAAGATCCACCCGAGAGTCCAACTAAAATCATGAAGAATCATCAAATAGCACAAGCTCAACTGGTTAAAAACTTAAATACCTCAACTTTCAAGGAGGAGACCCAGGTTTGAATCTTACCAAGCAATTCATGCATAATTACAAAAGTGTTGTTGTAATACCACTATGTGGTCTGTTGAAATACAATGGTGGCACAGTCACAACTTAATATTGGAAGGGCGGTTGTTTCCATCCATATAACCAACTAAAAGAAATCATCAAAAAAATTGGATATTGATGTAAAAGAAAATCTCCAACCAGAAATATGACCATAATCCCCCAACCCCACAACTAAATTAAATGAAAAAAAAAATGCTATTACTGTGTACGAAATTCTATCAATAGAATTGTGCCAGGACAACAGTATGGATTGGATAAGCTACAAGACAGTAAAGAACTTATCTCAACACAAACTACTTAAATCCTCCTTGTAGCAACTCCAAAATATAGAGAACATCAAAACCATATCAAAACACCAAATTCAATCCAGATATCAACTCGCAGTGTGATGACCTCTTAACTTATTCAATGCAAATATCTAATGGGCAGTATGGCCCTATCTAGGGCGAGGAGTATCATGAACTAAAACCCATACTGCTACAGGATATATTAGAATCCTTTCTTGAAATTCAGAGCACAATGCAACAAACTACAAAGATGTCGTGCACATGTTACAAAGAAAGAATGACCAACAAGAATAACATGTAGACAGTCCCAAAGCTTTAGACCAACCTCAAAAGATCCACCCGAGAGTCCAACTAAAATCATGAAGAATCATCAAATAGCACAAGCTCAACTGGTTAAATACCTCAACTTGCAAGGAGGAGACCCAGGTTTGAATCTTTGAATCTTACCAAGCAATTCATGCATAATTACAAAAGTATTGTTGTAATACCACTATGTGGTCTGTTGTAATACTACTATGTGGTCTGTTGAGATACAATGGTGGCACAGTCACAACTTAATATTGGAAGGGCGGTTGTTTCCATCCATATAACCAAGTAAAGGAAATCATCAAAAAAATTGGATATTGATGTAATAGAAAATCTCCAACCAGATATATGACCATAATCCCCCAACCCCACAACTAAATTAAACAAAAAAAAAAAATGCTATTACTGTGAACGAAATTCTATCAATAGAATTGTGCCAGGACAACAGTATGGGTTGGATAAGCTACAAGACAGTAAAGAACTTATCTCAACACAAACTACTTAAATCCTCCTTGTAGCAGCTCCAAAATATAGAGAACATCCAATTCCCCAAACCATATCAAAACACCAAATTCAATTCAGATATCAATTCGCAGTGTGATGACCTCTTAACTAATTCAATGCAAATATCTAATGGGCAGTATGGCCCTATCTATGGCGGGGGGTATCATGGAACTAAAACCCATACTGCTACAGGATATATTAGAATCTTTTCTTGAATTTCAGAGCACGATACTAGGCCGGGAACCTTGAAGGGGATTACGCTACCATCAGAAACATTTTAAGGTTGCATATCATATCTCTCACTCCATCTCCTGTGCAATTCCAAATTTATCTGGGATAAAGTTTTCTCAATTCATGGGACCAAAATCCAGGTAAAACACTCCTTAAAATTCAATCTTGGGAATTCTCGCTTGGTAGCCACTCCTAAAGTGTTCCTGCAACATGATCACTTCACCCCTCATTCAATTCAAAAATTTAGAGAACAACAAGACGACCTCTCTGACTCTTTACCTAATTTGTTAATTCAATAAAAACATGGAGTCCTGCATCCTGCCTTATCTGGGTCATGAAATTTTTCAGAAACAAAAGAAGCACAACACACACATACCATCTTGGGTCACGAGAGGGTAGTCCGAGGCACTGAGATTGATAAACCAATCCCACTCGGAGCTCTTTCTTAGCAGAATCGCGGCCGCATGAAGCGTATTGGCAACCATGGTAGGCCCCTTGTAGGTGACCAGGTTAGCCTTGGTAATCATATGCACATTCCCCACCTGTGTAAGCACGGGATCCGTCTTCAGATAATTGGCAAGATCCACCCTTTCCTTGGGCGGCGCATCCAGCTCCAAGTGCACCACATACACATTCCGCGGATGGTACAGGGCCTGCAACGTCCTCTTGATCTTCTCCCCGTCCCCTCTTGACCCCGATATCAAATACGCCAGCCTTGGGGGAGGGGGCAGAACCGTAATTACCCTAGGGGAGGGTATCTTCGACTCCACAAAAACAGCATTCGTGGCATCGTTGGCCCCTCCCCTGAAAGGAAACAGCGACAACACAGGGTACACCCCTCCATTGGAGGCCGTAATCAGGGTTGTAAACAACACCAAAAACAGCGAAAACAATGACACTATTGCCAGCGGAAATATCCACTTCCTCTCCAATGTCGTCAATCTAAATTGTACCTGCAACAGACTTTTCATCCTCTTCCACATACTCCCAACCCCTTCTAACCCTCCCATTCCTTTATCAAACCCTAGCCCTCACAAACTTTAAAAAATAAAAAATAAAAATAAAAAAAATTCAAAAACCCAACAAAATTCTTGTCATTCTCCCTCAAAAACCCAAGAAGAAAACCAGAACCCCCAACTCTTTTATCAGACCCTAGCAGTCAAATCCATCAACAACCCAGCAAATTATTGCCAACCCCTAAGACTTTATAAAAAAAATATTCACTGGCCTGCAAATTTTACAATCCTTCCCCCTTAAATTGCAATCGCAATATCTCTGCACACAACAGTCACACCGACTTTTCCCGTCCTTGAGTCCTTGTTATGGGGCGCCAATGGGGCCGTTGCCGGTTTCCCGGTCTTCCGTCCGTACCCACAGATTCCTAGGTGCCTACTCCCCTTTCCCCTATTGGAGGCCTTTCTGACACGATATTCCTACGTGGGAGCTCCCCTTTCCCTGATTGGAGGCCTTTCTATGCTTTGTCAGATCAGTCGTCTATACCAACCCGCCACGTGGACATTGGAGTTTGAATAATGGGGGCCTGTATCACCCTATCCTGTACGGATTTCAATCAATTTTTTCAAGATTATCTGCTGAGAGAAAGTGGAAAAAAAAGGGCACGAAGAAGGATTTGTTGCTTTTGATTTTTGGTTTCACTGACCAACCATTCCTAACCCTCAAATTTATAGGCCTAACTTTAGGCATAATTAAGTTATTATTATTATTACAATAATACTAATATTAATATTAGGTTCTCAAGCAAAAGATTTGGTTTGTTGGTTGGCTAAACTTGAACCACTTGACAACATGGGATAGGAAGAGAACAAAGGTTGGAATGTTTTTATTACTCTAACATTAGAAGACTCCTCAAGTAACACCTTAAAAATTAAATTGATCTTGAGTTGGGGTGCCATGTTCCCATCAATTTAGATTTGAGTTTGTGTGATTTTGGATTTTTATTAAGAGATCTAATTTCGAATAATTTGTTTTTGTTTTTAGTTGTATTTAGTATTTTAATTTATCAAGAAAATAAATTTATGTATAGATACTAATTTTTGGTGGATTATGGGAGAACATGCCAACATTGAGAATTAGACATGGTTTGTACTAATTTTAGAGAAAGTAAAAGTAACTCATTGTGCTTTAAGTTGTACTTTGCATCCTACTTCAACCTATAGATACTAATTCTTGGTGAATTATGGAAGAACATGTTAACACTTAGAATCTAAGTATGGTCTGGACCAATTTTGTACAGGAGACATTAGTTGGGAAAAGGTTACGAAATTTAGGTGTTAAATATGGTTTTGAATTTTAATTATAGATGTTGGTAGATTATCGAAGAACAGTACAAAACAATGTCAAATTTTGATAAATTAGGTGAAAAATGTGTCAACATGAATTTAATAAAATTTTAGTACGAAATAATGTCAACTTTTGATAAAGGGCACGAAGGAGGATTTGTTGCTTTTGATTTTTGGTTCCACTGACCAACCATTACTAACCCCAAAATTTATAGGCCTAACTTTAGGCATAATTAAATTATTATTATTATTATTATTATTATAATATTTAATATTAGGTTCTCAAGCAAAAGATTTGGTTTGTTGGTTGGCTAAACTTAACCACTTCACAACATGGGGATGGGAAGAGAACAAAGGTTGGAATGTTTTTATTACTCTAACATTAGAAGACTCCTCAAGTAACACCTTAAAAATTAAATTGATCTTGAGTTGGGGTGCCATGTTCCCATCAATTTAGATTTGAGTTTGTGTGATTTTGGATTTTTATTAAGAGATCTAATTTCGAATAATTTGTTTTGTTTTTAGTTGTATTTAGTATTTTAATTTATCAAGAAAATAAATTTATGTATAGATACTAATTTTTGGTGGATTATGGGAGAACATGCCAACATTGAGAATTAGACATGGTTTGTACTAATTTTAGAGAAAGTAAAAGTAACTCATTGTGCTTTAAGTTGTACTTTGCATCCTACTTCAACCTATAGATACTAATTCTTGGTGAATTATGGAAGAACATGCTAACACTTAGAATCTAAGTATGGTCTGGACCAATTTTGTGTAGGAGACATTAGTTGGGAAAAGGTTACAAAATTTAGGTGTTAAATATGGTTTTGAATTTTAATTATAGATGTTGGTAGATTATCGGAGAACAGTACAAAACAATGTCAAATTTTGATAAATTAGGTGAAAAATGTGTCAACATGAATTTAATAAAAATTTAGTACGAAATAATGTCAACTTTTGATAAATTAGATGGAAAATGTGTCAACATGAATTTGATAAAATTTTAGTAAGAAACAATGTCAATTTTTTTTGGTAGGTTATAGGAAAATATATCAACATGTAAAATATAGTAAAGTTTAAGTAATAATACAAAACAATATCAATTTTAATTTTTGGCAGATTAAGAAAAACATACTAACATGAAAAAAAAATTGATTGAGGTTAGTGTGAAAAAACCCTACAACCAACACTTAGGATTGGGCATCCTCATTCCAACTATAACCTCTAATATGGGTGAGAATTGAACTTATCAGTAGAGACCAAAAACACAGCCATACATACACCCACCCCTCACACTCGTCCACACCATAATTTGAACCTTTCAAAAATCGAAACTGTTACACTGTCCCCACTTAAAATTTAAGTATAATAAAAACAATTTGAAGATAAAAAATTTATTAAACCTTGACTACAATACCCATTCTTGGTGGACTAAGAAAAACATGGCAGATGTATATTATACATCTATTTTAGGTATAGGTTGGACCAATTTTGATGGAATGACTCATATTTCTACTTAAATGACTTTCATGGCAAATGTCTGCTATCCCGAAAATTCAAATCTCTTTCAAAGAAATTTTTGCCTATTATTTTGCATTTTTCTTGCCTAGAAAAAGTTGAGCAATAGGTTAAGGTTACCTGCACGTTTGTTCATCGTCAAGATTTATTTCTTCCCTTATCTCTTTAATTAGATTACAACAACATGAAAGTTTAAAAAGTCAATTTCTTTATGGAAAAATGTGGACCTTGTGAACAAGGTTGTCTCTGGGAATTTCAAGGACGATAAACGTTCTATCTTATTGGAATTCAGCTTAGGTACCCTTAATTCAAAACATAGCTATAATATTATCATAATTTATTATTATATTTGGAAAGGGATTGTTTCATGGATATCAACTAGAAGTTTCTTCCCCTGGCATCTAAAAGATATCGTCCATTACAAAACAAAGTCTAGAAGATGCTTATGATTAGCATTGCAATATGATTAATGGTTTTCACAAAAAAAAAAAAAAAAAATTAGTAATTTTATTGAAATTAATGTTTGGTGAAAGTAGTTTTTGTGGTTTAAATTTTGTAGTGTGGTTGTGATTAATTTTTTTATTTAACCAAAAAAATATTAAAATTAATTTTTTGTTTAATATTATTTTTAATAGATTATATGAAATAGAAACTGGTTTTATTATGATTATATGAAAATATTATATATATAAAGGGAGTTTGACAAGTTTTAAACATAATTTTCCTCCTTAAAGTTAAATAATCTACACAATTAAACTAATGATATTTGGTTTTCTCTTCTATATTTGTATCAATAATTATTTATATATATTTTATTAACATATATTAATATTTTTGTTCCAAAAAAGATGTTGTAATAGTAAGTCCTTGTGTTTTCATTCAAAAGACCGAAGTTTAAACCTTACTATGAGAGGACAAGAACCCCCATAGAAACCTACACTTTACCCTAACATTTCAAGGTTTCATTGACTTTTCTTTAGCTAACACTCTAAGGGATTATAGAGGAAATTGAAATTGGTCTTATTGATATTATATTAGAAACCTACACTTTACCCTAACATTTCAAGGGTTTCATTGACTTTTCTTTAGCTAACACTCTAAGAGATTATAGAGGAAATTGAAATTGGTCTTATTGATATTATATTATGACTATATGATGGTATTATAACAAGTTTGACAATTATGTATATAGAATTTGACTAGTTTTAAACCTTGGCCTTTCCATTATATTATGATTATATGGCGACATTATAACAAGTTTGATAATTATCTATATGCAGTTTAACAAGTTTTAAACCTTGGTTTTCTCCTCAAATGGAAAGAATTTACCCAGTTAAGTTAATGTTATTTTTTTTAGGAGAATATTTACAAATTACATCAACAACCACCCTCAAGGGGTTTGAACACAAGACCACTTAAGAAACAACCATCATCTTAGCCACTAGGGCAACTCGCCTGTCGGTAAGTCAATGTTATTTGATTTCCTCTTCTATTTTATTATCGATAATAATTTTTATATATTTTAAACGTGAGTTTCTTCTTTATAGTTAAATAATCTACCCAATTAAACTAATGATATTTGGTTTTCTCTTCTATATTATTATCAATAATTATTTATATTTATTTTATTAACATATATTAATATTTTTGTTCCAAAAAAATATGTTGTAATAGTAAGTCCTTGTGTTTTCATTCAAAAGACCTAAGTTTAAACAAGGGGACAAGAACCCCATAGAAACCTACACTTTACCCTAACATTTCAAGGTTCCATTGACTTTGTCTTTAACTACACTCTAAGGAATTATAGAGGAAATTGAAATTGGTCTTATTAATATTATATTATGACTATATGATGGTATTATAACAAGTTTGAAATTTATGTATATAGAGTTTGACTAGTTTTAAACCTTGTTCTCTCCATTATATTATGATTATATGACGACATTATAACAAGTTTGATAATTATCTATATGCAGCTTAACAAGTTTTAAACCTTGGTTTCCTCCTTAAATGTGGAGAATTTACCCAGTTGAGTTAATGTTATTTGATTTCCTCTTCTATTTTATTATCGATAATAATTTTTATATAATTTATGAAAGAGGACAACACAATGGTTCAAGGTTTAGGTCTTCTTTGGGAAGTTCAAGGTTCAAACTGTAGTGTGTGAGGTCCAAGGTTCAAACTGTGGTGTATGTGTGGATGTGAGTTGAATCCCCTACTGAAAAGCTTAGCTCTCCCCCTTATAAGAGGTCATGGTGGGATGGGATACCTAGCCCTAAGCCCTAAGCGTCAATTACAAGGTTTCTTACACTAACCAAATCCAAAAAAAAAAATAATAATAATTTTATATATTTTATTAATAAATTATTATTATTATACCAAAAAGGACACTGTAATGGTAAGTCTTTAAATTTTCATCCAAAATATCCAAATTCAAACTCTAGTTTGAAAAGACCAAGACCCACAAAAATTTGTACTTTACTTTAATATCTTGGGGTTATGTTGGCTTCGTTTTACTTATCAGACTAGGGATTATAAAAGTTACTGTGTAATACAAAAACAAAACATATATTATTACAATTATATAAATATATATAATATTAATATTTTTTAATTGATTGAACTCCACTAAGAATACTAATTTAAGCTACATCATATTATTTATATGGTATCACATTAGTGTAGCACATCACATAGCAACGTTACAACCATGACTAAAATATTTTAATTTCACTTGAATTACTTATTAGGAATGTTCTTATTACAATTTCCTCATAAAGTATACAATTAAATGTCTTTTTTAATTAGTTATATGAAATTAAAACTTGTTTTATCCATATTATATATATCGCATCATAAATATATATATATATATATATCTTTTTATTAAATGATATTAGCTCAACTAATTAGATTCTTCAATCTTTAAAAAGACCAAGGTTTAATTTTTTTCTTTTTTTATAAAGTAATGCTAAGTACAATGAGTGGCACAACTAGCACCACACTCACTGGGTATGGTGAGGTGACCACGTACTGACCGTCCAAGATAATGTTGTGTTTGCTTTGTGTATTCTTTTCCATGTCCTAGTTAACTATAAAGAGAGTGTGCGAGTTGCCCGTATCAAAAAGAGAGCTTGGTGGAACGAGTGGGTTAGGACTAGATCGTCGGTTGGGACTCAACTATGCCAGAAAGAAGGACTCGAGATTGTGTAATCTAACCTTGGATACGATCCTTAGACAAGAAGGAAAAAATATCATGTGATAAGCCTCGAGGCCTACGAGCCTAGTGAGCACCTAATAACATTGATAAACTAAGAGGGCCTAAAGACCCCAATTGTGTAATATTTATCCTGGAGCCTTTTTGATATCAATATAAGGAATATTTTTGGATGTATTGTCTCTCTTTGTGTATTTGAGCTCTCATGTGATCTTGGACTCATATGTTGCTTGCTATCGAAGCTAATATTGGTTGGAAACCTCATTGTCATCTGTATGTGTTCATAACTTGCTCGAGACATGATTGAGAAGAGGTGTAGTTCATGGCCAATTTGAATTATATGAACCATCAACAGTGTCAAACGTGGCATAGGGTTGCTACCCTACATACCATCCTCGTTACAGTTGGTATCAGAGCTTGATTACGAGCCATGTGCTAGAGTGATCCCTTTAGGGTATCACATAGACTAACACAAAATAAGTTGGTCCTATAGCAAAGTCAAGAGGGATTGACGAGTTGGACACAAAGATGTACCTCTAAAAGATAGGGTACAATATCTTCGAGAAGCTCAAGGAATGGAAGGGGCTAATGAAAGCCCAACGGGTATGACCCGTATGGAAAAGCATCATCAAGTGACCCAAACCTAAGGAACCTACGAGTTACGATGGATAAGAGAGAGAGAAAGATCCTACAAATATTTTTCTAGGATATTGGTCAGTACCTAATAAGCTTGGACCCCTTACCTGATGAACATCAGGTAACAATTACAGCTAGTTACTTAGAGGGGGTGGCTCTAAATTGGTGGATAAACCTAATGGGCAACTTAAAGGAAGACGAGATGTGGAGCATAGTAGGTTCCTAGGGTGAGTTAAAAGAATGACTGAGTATTTAGTTTGAGTTGAAAGATGCTCACTGGTAGACCACATGTCAACTAGCGAAACTGAAGTATGTAGAAAGCATGAGGACTTATGTTGATACATTTCAAGAACTCTTGTTGGAAATTAGGAACCTCCCTCCTAAGGAGGATCTGTTCCGATTTCAAAAGGGATTATCGCGATGGGCCTAGGAAGAGATCATGCGTAACAAGCCAACGATAGTCTAACAAGCAATTGCCTTGGTAGAAGACTTAGAGATGCTTAAAGAGTTCTTTCATGAATGAAATGATCTATCAATAAGGGATAAGTGAAAGAGCTTAGAGTCGATGAATAGACATCACAAGAGGTCTAGGAAATATCTCGTTGGAAGGAACTCCCTGTAAGAAATATCTCATAGGATATTAGACCCAAAAGAGGTATGTTGGGTTTGCTAAGGATAACATGATAGAGAACAATGTCCACACGCTCGGCGTATGATGAATGGTCCCTCCTTATGTCGAAGAAGCCAAGGAGAATAGGCTAGGTTGGGGGTGATTAAAGGCACCAAACCAAGTGCGAATGATAGAATTAAATATATGTATCAGCTCTTACATGTGGAACTGATGATAAATGAGAGGTCAACAATAGCCTTGGTAGATACTGAAGCATCTCACAACTTTATCGATGTTCGATGGGCCAAAACTTTGAACTTGCTCATGAAAAAGAGCCATAACTTCAAGGTAGTAAACTCGACAGCCCAAAAGATCATCGAAACGATGCAAGGGTTGAGCACCCAAGTTGGGGAGTGGAAGGGAAATCTTGATCTCTTGATAGTATAAATGGATGACTTTGATATGGTGTTGGGACATGAATTCATTCGCAAAGAGAATGTGGCAGTGGTACCTCACTTGGAATCCTTGTTCATATTCAACCCCGAAATAACCTGCATAGTGTAGGGAGTAGAAAAGAGATAAACTGGACGGGTGGCTCCTGAGTCTCCCAAACTCAAGATATGTTCGATTATGAGCATGAAGAAAGCAGCTAAAAAAAGACCAAATATCCCATGTATATAGCGTCCCTTATAGGAGGTTGGGATGAAGACCTTACTTTCAATAAAGAAGTACCAAAGGAAATAGAGGTAGTGCTAAGAGCCTACCAAGATTAGATGTCCAAAGAGCTACCTTTGTACCTTTTGCCAAGGAGATCCATCGACCATCAGATAGAATTGGTTCTCGGGGTCAACCCCTTGGATAGATCTCAGTACAGGTTATCGAAATTTGAGATGGTAGAATTAAAGAAGCAACTAGAGGATTTGTTGATATTAGGGTACCTTCGACCTTCGATATTGTCATATGGTACTCCTATTTTGTTCCAAAGAAAGGTTGATGGGACATTGATATTGTATGTAGACTACCACACCTTGAAAAAGCTGACCATTAAGAATTGGTACCCACTACTCCTCATTGATGACTATTTTGATTAGTTGGTAGGGATGAGGTTATCCACCAAGTTGGACCTGAGATCCTATTACTACCAAGTAAGGATAGCTCTAGGGGATGAAGAGAAAATAAATTGTGTGATAAGCTATAGTTCATACAAATTCTTGATCATGTTGTTTGGATTTTGCACTGCCCCAATAATATTTTGCACACTCATGAATGATGTTTTTAGATCCTTGTTGGACAAATGTGTAGTGGTCTACCTTGATGATATCTTGGTTTTCTCGAAGGACATGGAAGAACACAAGGTCCGTCTAAAATAGGTGTTTGAGTTGCTTCGAGAAAATGATCTATATGTGAAGAAAGATAAGTGTGCCTTTGTGCAAGAGGAAGTGAACTTCCTAGATCATGTGATTGGTCGAGGGAAAATCCAACCAGACCCAAAGAAGTTGGAAGCCATCAGAGATTAGGAAGTCTCAAGGTATGTGCATGGAGTGCGACAATTCCTAGGGTTAGCTAACTACTATAGACGATTTGTCTATTAGTACTCAAATATTGTGATTCCACTAACAAACTTGACGAAGAAGGAAAATAAGTGGAAGTGGACTCCATGATGCTAGGAAGCCTTCAAATAGTTGAAAGAGAGACTGACTGTGTCTCCTATCTTGGCTCTATCCGATTTCCTCAAACCATTCAAAGTGTGTACTGATATCTATGATTTTGCTCTTGGAGGAGTGTTGTCCCAAGATGGTCACCTTGTAGCATTAAAATTAATAAAATTGGATGATACGAAGAGGATATACTCCATGCACAAGAAAGAAATGATTGTGGTGATACACTACTTAAGAGCTTGGAGATATTACCTATTCGAGGTTCACTTTGTGGTTAAAACAAAAAAAATCTCTAACTCCTACTTCCTGACACGAAGTAAGCTCACTAATAAACAAACTCGATGGCAAGACTCTTTGGTCGAGTTCGATATGGATATCACAAAAACCGCAAAAAAATAGAATCAAGTGGTTGATGTTCTAAGCTAGAAGTAACAATTGCCAACATTTGAAGGGTCCTTCGAAGAGTTGAGTCCATAACATGCCACAAGCCACATAGTGCTAAATGAGGACCTAAAGAGGAGGATTCAACAAGGTTTACAAAAATATGTGTAGGCAGTAGCCTTAATGAAAATAATGGAGGATCAAGAGAAAAAGGAATTACAGACCAAACTCAACCTAAGGGAAGGGTTGTTGTGGTTCACCAACAAGCAACTATACATTCCAAAGTGGGATAACCTGAGAAAAAAAGTGATAAAATAATATCACGACACTATTTGGGTAGGACACTTAGGCTATAAGTGAACCATAACTCTGTTGGAAAGAGGGATCTACTGGCCAACAATGGAGGAATACATAGATGAATATGTACAGACCTACCTCATATACCAATACGACAAATCAAAGAGGTTGTCCCCATGCAGTCTTCTCCAGCCTTTGCCAGTTTCCACCAGACCTTGAGTTAGCGTAAGCATGGATTTCATCCCCAACCTTTTGAAGGTTGATGGAAAAAGGTACCATAATTGATGGTCGATAGATTTTCTAAGTATACCATCTTCATGGCATGTCCCCAACAATGCACGATCGAGACCACGATAGAAATATTATTCAAGTACATGGTAAAATATTGGGAAATCCCCCTCAATATCATCTCAGATCAAGACACCCGCTTCACAGGGAAATTTTGGCAAGTTCTATTCCATCTCATGGGAACCAAGAACTTCTTTTTGACATATTATCATCCCCATACGAATGAATAAACAGAACAGGTTAATGTTAAGTTGGAGGCCTACCTTCGGCTTTATGTTAAATTGATCAATGTAACTGGCTTGCCCTCCTTGATGTAGCATAATTCACCTACAATAGTAAAAGAAATAGGTCTAGTAAGTATTCATTGTTCTAGTTAGAAACGGGTTAACAACCCATTAAGAGTAGCATACTATCATAGCAATATGCTTTGGTGGACACACAACTATGAAAGAATACCTACAATGGTAGCATGACAAGATAGATCTTGTCAGGTTTCACCTGTTGAGAGTAGTCGAACGAATAAACAATATGTATATGGATCTCTAAGAGGTAAAATTCCAGGTAGATGACATAGTGATGTTATGATTAGAGCTAGAGGTCTTTAAACTACTCCTTTGCCAGCCAAAATCTCTCCTAAAAAGGTTTGAGGGCCCATTTTAGATCGTGAGGTGAGTAGGTAGAGCGACATACAAACTTGACGTCCCATATCACATGAAGGTGCACCCAAATTTTCATGTGAGCTAGATCAAACCTTACCATGTGGATAAAGATGATAAAAGGAACCAACCTAGTAGAGCATACCTCAAGATCCAAGACCAACCCAAAAAAGTATTGGACCGAATATCAAACATGTGAATCCAAGGTTGGGACAATCAGGTACATAGATAATTTATTTTCCATTGGAAAGGAGAAATTGGAGACACCTAGGAAATAAAGGAGCGTCTATGGAACCACAAAGACAAAATCAAGAAGTTCCTTAGATAAGGACTTGAGCTAAACAACTTCAGGACCTCGCTCTAGATAGACCCACTATTCATCAAATAACCTCCTGATCCCAACTAGCTATTAGGACATCACTAATTTTAGATAAAGGAGGATTGTGGTGGGGTGACCATGTCCTGACCCTCTAATAAAATGTTGTGCTCACTCTGTGTATCCTTTTCCATGTCCTATCTAACTACGAAGAGAGTATGCGAGTTGCCTGTATCAAGAAGAGAGCTTTATGGAATGGGTGGGTTAGGACTAGACCATTGGTTAGAACCCGAATGTGCTAGAGAGAATGACTTGAGACCATGTGGTTCGACCTTGGATGTGACCCGTAGACAAGAAGGAGAAAAGATATTGTGACATGCCTCAAGGCTTGCGAGCATAGCGAGCATCCAATAACATTGATAAGCTTAGAGGGTCTATAGACCCAGGTTGTATAATATTCGACCTAGAGGCTCTTTGATATCAATATAAGGAATATTTTTAGATGCATTATCTCTCTTTATGTGTTTGAGCTCTCATGTGATCTTGGATTCGTATGTTTCTTGCTAACAAAGCTAACATTGGTTAGAAACCTCGCTACCATCTGTATGTGTGCAAGACTTACTCAGGATGTGATTGAGAATAGGCATAGTCCATGATCGGTTCGAATTAGATGAACCATCAATGGTGCCAAACGAGGCATATGATCGCTACCCTACATACCACCCCTGTTATACTGAGAAACCTCCCTCCCTGTGATTTAGACCAAGGTCACTGAGATAAAATTCCACTCACCAAGAGATCTCCCTCCCCATGATTTAGACCAAGGTCACTGAGATGAAACACCACTCTTCGAGAGACCTCCCTTCTTGTGTTTTAAACAAATATCACTGAAATAAAACATTAATGACTTATTGGTGGGGTGTCAGATTCTTCAACTTTTTAAGGAGACCAAGGTTTAATTTTTTCTCTAAAGAAATACAAAGTACAACGAAAGGCACAACTAGGGGACACACTCCTTGAGGCATAGCAACAAAAGCCTTTGTCCTTGTGATTTGAACTAAGGTTATCGATATGAAACGTCAATGACATATTATTGAGGTGTCCTACAAGGACCAAGGTTCAAATTTTGCCAAGCAGTACATGTATAATTTTTAAGCTTATTATAATAAACTGAAATAGATCCATGTTGCAGTGCTAGAACTTAAAAATAAACTATTTAATTGGTTGAACTTATAATTTTATTAAAATAGTTTTAAATTAATTTAAATAGACTTTACTTTAACCCATAAAATTTAAAATATAAAGAACTATTTTTGATAAAAATATTTTGAGTTTTTTTATCTCATTGTTCAAATATATTAAATTAAATTATTTTCCTCTAATGTAGAAGGTTCTCAGACCTTTCAAAACCCAGCTTTTCACCATTAAGAAAAAAAAATAATAAATGTTTTTTTATCAATGTATTTTGTTGATTAAGTATAACATATATAACCATGGTAAGTCAAGAGGAAAAAATTAAAGAAAAAATCATTGTGATACATGCATAATCAATTACAGAAAATGTGAACAATGATTTTTTTTTGGTTGGAGAAATGGGTTGTACTCGGGTCCCCCACCTTTGAAAAATCACAACTCTCTTCTTTAGAGCTTGAGAGTTTACAAATACATTCATTTCTCATCTTAAATGAGATGCTATAGCTAGAAACCTACATCATTTCACATAAAATGTTTGAATTCTTGACTTTTATTTTTTAGATTTTTTAAATTTTTGTGTGAATACAAATACTCCAAAATTCATCATCCTTCTTGACATTTCATATAATAGCATTCACAATACCAAAAATTCACCTCTACTACCAATGCTTTGCATCTTAGTAGAGTAATATTTCCAAAACATTACATTATCATAGTCCGCTTTACCAAATCTAGATTGCTAGTTTCCTTCCTAAAGCACAAGATCAACCAAAAAAATTATAATAAATAGTTTATATGAAAACACATTAATGTTATAAAATAAGATATTGCCAATAGAAAACATTAAATTAATCTTAATCATTATTTTATTTAGACAATCAACATTTTCTTGTCAGCTTTAGCTAAACTTATTACTTCCTTTAACTATAGAAAAAAGAATTTAACTTCATGATCCTCAATTAAAACCCATCTATTGGCTATCCTATCTACACATTTGTAAACCTAATTTCTTTAAACTCTTTAGCAAGATTTTGAATTTCCACAATTATCTCTTATATGTTCCATGGAGCCTTTGCTTTCCTCAAAATTGTATTTATTACTATGAGTGAATCACCTTCCATGCATCCATACTTTGTTCAATTTCATTTGTTTGAATATTTTTAACCCTTCTAAAGTTGCCCAAGCTTCAACTTCATTATTTGTTTTAAATCCACTATTGAAAGTGTAATGAGACAAAATATCTCATTTGTTATTTAGAATTATTCCTCCTTCTATTGTCTTGGATTTCCTTTAGATGCTCCATCAAGATTCAATTTTACCAACTCCACATCTAATGGTTTCTAATTTATATTATTTGCGTTCTTTTTGTTTCTCCTATACCCAACATCATAATTTCATTTAATGACTTGATTCCATCTGTCAAGGCTCTTTGCTTCTAGATTAGGAATTAGGTGAGTTGATAGGGTTGGATTAGACTCCTCTATGGTTAAACATATCTTCCTTTTCATTACCTCTAAATTGTTTTCCTTTCCTTTAAATATTATTTTATTCCTTTCTAACCATACAATCCAAATTATTGTATCTTTTGATATATCTGAGATTGTCTATAAAGCCTCACTTTTAAAAGTGATTTGTTATTGCTTTAACCATTCTTCAATTTTATCATTCATCACCATGCATTTACCAAATATATTAAGAATACATTGCCATAGTTTCCATACTATTGCGTAATGTCCCAAGAGATGGTCTATACTCTCCTCATTTTTACAAAGAACACATTGTGAGGGGCCATGAAAACCCCTTTTCATAAGGTTATCTACGGATAAAATTCTTCTATGACCTAGTAGCCAAATAAATATTTTAACTTTAGGAATGCTTGGGTTATCCCAAATATCTCTCTATATTCTTGCAATATTCCTATTTTTTTGGTGCTTTAAATTATATCTACTTCTTCTTGTGTATTCTCTTGAGATATTCAACTTGTAAATTAATTTATCCTTGTTTTCCATAAAAATAATCACTGTTGTTATCTTTCTACTCAACTGCCTCCTAATATCAATGTCTTGTAAACTTGTAAAAAAATATTCTTTTCATTTGTATCATCCTTCTTGATCCTTGTACAAAATGCTTGAAACCTTATCACCATATTTATCTTGAAGTAATCTCATCCAAGGTTTCAAAATTAAGCTTAAGCCCAACATACTTACCTAGAACCATTTGGTAGAGAGAATGCGGTAAATATTAATCTTGGGTCATTGGGCTCAACATACTTAGAAGAATTCCTGCTCATTTTCTTTGACTCTCTTTGTACAATCTTGTTGTGGCTAATCCACAACACACCCCAAAATTGGGGACCCACCTTTTTTGCAGGCTTTCAGAGAAAATCCCAGTGACCCAGATGCTAAAAATGAAGAAAAGGGGCAAAAATGCACAAGTGTAGAAAGTGTCGTGAAATCGCGACATGTCGTGAAATAGCGACATGTTGCGAAATCGCGACACGTTGCACCGTCGCGGCCAAAAATAGAAAAGTGTCACGAAATCGCAACATGTTGCTCTGTCGCGACCCAGAGAGGAGAGAGAAATGTAGAATGAAGAACTGTAGCGAAATCGTGACATGTCGCAAAATCGCGATCAAGGCTAGCAGGTGGGCGGAACCATCGCGAAATCGCGACGTGTTTGATTTTTGTGGCTTGAAAGCGGGCAGAAGGCACAAAGTACAAAATGGTCACGAAATCGTGACAAAACCGAGCAAAAGAGTCTTAGGCCCAGCAGTGTAGCGAAATCACGACAAAATCGGAGACAAAGCACTTAAGTCGAAAGGCATCGCGAAATCGCGACGCGTCGCATTTTCGCGACGCGGGTGGATAAAAAGCTTAAGTAGGAAAATGGTAGCGATTTCATGCAACTTTTGGCGAAACGTTCCAGCCAGGCAAAGACGTCGCGAAATCGTGACAAAAAAGTGAAGACCATGCCGAAACAAAAAATGGTAGCGATTTCGCTACGGGTTGCAGCCGAAGTGTACGAATGAAGAAAATGGTCACGATTTCACGACAGGTTGCGACGAGAGGGCCTGAAGAAGAAAACGGTAGCAAAATCGTGATAGATTGTGACGAGAGGGCCCGAAGGAGAAAATGGTCGCAAAATCGCGATAGGTTGCGGCCGAAGCGTACGGAGATCAAAACGGTAGCGAAATCGCGATAGATTACGGTGAGAGGGCCCGAAGGAGAAAATGGTTACGAAATCGCGACGGGTTGCGGTCGAAGCGTACGGAGAACAAAAGCGTCGCGATATTGTGACATGTCGCGTTTTCGTGACATGTCACATTTTCGCTGTGAAAGCGAAGGAGCAAGGCCGCGGGCTATTTTTGGTCACGATTTTCATGGGACCGTTACTGAGCATACAGAGAGCGCTGAACACGTGGCAGAAAGGCATGAGGGTCATAGTAACGCTTCAGATCGACAGTTACAACAGCAGAGAAGATCAAACGTTATAGATTCAAGCGAAAGGTAAAAAAACACCAAAAAGCGGGAAATGAAGCGAAGCGTCATGGGAAGTGAAACGAAGCATCGCAGAGCAACCAAGAGCCGCAGCAGAAAGTTTAAAAGCCGAAGTGAATGTGGATACAGGGGCTGGAAATTATAGCAAGAAAGCATTATTTTTAAAATAAAGGAGTTATTTGGCAAGAGCAACTTTTGTGTGCAAAACCAAAAGGAGATTGAAGCTAATACTACTTTTTTCTCTATTAATATTTCCTTTGCATTATTTTCTCTTGTATCTATCCATTTACACCATGAGATGGGTTACGATAGGTGAATGACAGAATGATGCAATCATTTTCTTTCCTTAGAGTCTTGCATATGATCTGATTTGGCTGTGTGTTAGTGCAGGTCTGTTAGGTCAGGTTGTTTTAGAACTTCGTCTCACAACTTGGGGTTTTGTAGGGAGGAGATTGCTAACCGAATTAACGTCCTGTTTTAGTTTTCCAGCTGATTTTCATAAGCAATGGTGCGGTTCTAGGTTCTGATATTATTTTTACCTTTTTATTCAAAGATTGGCATCTCGGATTCTGGTGCATTCCAGGATACATTTTATATTTTTTTTACTAACTCCAAACGCTAACGTAGAAATAGCAGAACATTTAAATGAAAGATAAAATGAACCAGTTAACCATAAAATGAACCTCATGCTAAAGGCACAGAGCTTAAAATGAAGTGGCCTATACCACGCATTTTCTCATTTAAAATCTTTCTTTAAGCCAAAGATAAAAGAGGTTGCTAATTCATTCTAGGGAGGGTTTCATTAATTTCAAGATCATAAAGGAAGAAAGGGTTTTTGTTCTTTCTTTTGCTTTATGTGGTTAGATTATTTTAATAGATTAGGGTTACAAAGTTTGCTGGGAATCATCAAAGGCCCCTTGTTAACAGTTACTTGCAGAAAATAAGTTGTTCTAGATTACATTCATTTATTTGCATTTTGTCTTAATTGGTTATATGCATATGAATGTTTGTTCACAGGAAACTTGGAGAAATTAAAATGATAAATTTTCTTTGCAAGAAAGAGTCTCATGGGTTTGAGACTCCAGTTGCGTGTTCATTTTGTAGTAGGACAAAATATTCACTCAACAAATCTTAATATTAATTTTTCCCTAAGAGCTAAGTTTGCATATGTAAGAACTCTTAAACCGAGACCTCCCCTAGTTTTATCATCACACACCTTGCTTCATTTCACCAAAGTAAATTTTTTTTTATCATGTAATCCTGACCACAAAAAGGATCGCATAATATAGATTAAATATTTTTCTATTGATTTTGGTATAGTATACAATGACATATAATATGTTGGAATGAATTGTAAGATTGAATTAATTAGATGCACTCTTCATACTAACGATAACCATCTACCTTTACATGCTGGTAGTTTATTCTGAACTTCACTTATAACTATATTTCATAATTATATCCTCATTCTCTCCTCAAGTAATGACATCACTAGTAAGTTGCTGGTAAATTTTCCTTCTCCATTTGAAGTAACCTACAAATCCTTGCATTGATTTTAGTTGGAGTGTTTAGGAAGTAAATTTTGAATTTTTTCCTATTAACGTTTTACCCTGATGCTCTTTCGGATTCCTTTAATAAGTTATTCAAATCTCTATTTATCCTTACCCTCGCAAAAGGGTTGCATCATCTACAAATTGTTGATGGGTGATGTTGTCAATGTTATTACTAGCCTTAAGTCCACTTATAAGCCCATATTTGTTAGCCTTCTTCAAGTTCCTACCCAAAACCTTTGCCATAATAATGAATAGATATGGTGATACAGGATCTCCTTGTCTAAGACTTCTCTTGGATTTAAATTATTTTATTACTAACTCATTGACCAATATTAAATATGAAATTATAGAGACAGAAGCTTTAATCCATCTAACTCATTTCTTCCAAAATCTAAACTTTTCTAATACTATAAAAAGAAAATCCCATTTAACCCTATCATAGGCTTTACTCATATCAAGTTTTAAGATCATTACTTTCTCTTTTTTGAAGTTGTTAAGTGTATAACTTCATGAGCTACTATGATCCTATCCATAATATATCTCCCTTTCACAAATCCTCCTTGCTCTTATGAAATAATTTTGTCTAGCAATGGTCTTAATTGATTTACCATCACTTTGGATATAATCTTATATGTCATATTACATAGGCTTATGGATCTAAATAAATAAAATAATTTAACTTCCTTATTTTTTAAAATTAGGATAAAATATGTTGTATTTATTTTATAAGGTATATATTATTTTACCCTAGACCGTTCCACTACCACCAATAAAGAATCCTTCACTATATCCCAATTATGTTGGTAAAATGTTATAGAGAGCCCATCTAGACTTGAGGATTTATCCTTATTAAAAGAGAAAAGAGCTAAATGGACTTCTTCTAAAGTAATAGGCTTCATTGGTTTTCTATTGTCTTCATTAATTATAACTTAAGGTACTTCTTGTAGAATATTATCATTAAGAACTTCAAACTCCTTTGATCTTGGAATATTTTGATAAAAAAACCTTGTGTTATTTTCTAATTTCACTCTAGTTTTCAATCCAAACCCCTTCTACTAATTTAATTCTATTAATTTTGAATGCTAATCTTTGTACTATAGCCATCCTATTAAAAAAATTGTATTTTTAACGCCTCCTTTTAATCAAGTTTGTCTTGATTTTAATCTCCAAAATTTATCTTCCTTACTCAAAATATTATGATATTCACTAAGAAAATCCCTTTCCTTTGAGCTTGGATTATTATGATCACCTTTTTGGAATTTTAAAAGTTTATATTTTAGTTCTTCTTTCTTCTCAAAAATATTTCCAAAAGTGTTATTGTTCCATTATTTTAATTTATATGTCATTAATTTAATTTGTTTTGGAAGTGCATACAACCCATTATTTCCTAAATAATTCCATGTTTGTGCTATCATATCAACAAATTGAAGATGATATCCACACATTTGCTCATATTTAAAATATGATATTTTTTAAATTCGCTTACCACCATATTAACTCTTATTATCCAGTGATCTAAACCAATCCTTGTTAAGGTATTAATTTTAGCACAAATCCCTTCATCTAGTCAATGATATGATATTATGCATCTATCTAATTTTTCTGCTATTAGGCTTTGGTCTCTCTTGTTTTTTTTTTCATGTATAGTTGTCTTCTTCAAGCCCAACCTCCCATAGATTATTGTTTTGAATAAAAGCTGAGAAATCTCTCATACTTTGGGTTAATTTCCTAAATCCTCCAAATTTTTCATCCAGCTTGGTTATGGCATTAAAATATCCTATGATCATGAATAAAGTATCTTGGTCTTTACTTATCATAAAGGCTTCAATCCCACTCCAAACTTCTAATGTACCTGATTGAGTTATAGGTCCATAGACAATGATAAGGATGAAACGAATATCTACAAAGTAGCATGTGAATAAAGAGGCTATCCAATGCCTACTTTTATGAATGGTTACACATGAGGTTCTAGTAGGATTCCAATAAGTTAGAATTCCCCTTGTTGCTCCTTTAGAATCCATAACATCCCATTCACATCTTTCCCATACCACTTTCATAGTTTTTGAAACTTTTTTTTTTGTCATTTTAGTTTCCTAGATATAAAGAATATTAGGCTTATTACTTAAATAGAGGTCCCTGATACACCTTTGCTTTGAGGGGGTATTAGCTCCCCATATATTTCATTAGATTATAATCATGTATCATTAAGAGCTATTGGCCCTACCTATGCATTACCAATATCATTTTGTTGTTTGGTAAAGAGAAGTTCAACCAACTTAGTTTGTGCTCTTTTCTCTATGTTTTCTCTTGCTTCCTTGGATCTCGCTTGATAATGTGAGGGTTTTCCTCTTTTTGCCTTGCTTATATCAGGAGTAGGTCTTATTATTCTATTCATCAATATTATTTCATAATTTTTTTCCATCATATTTATCCTCTTATGGCTCTACTATAGAAGCTTTTGACTTGTCTCACTCATTTTTAGGTATTTTCTTATTAACTGTAGAGGTATTAATATCTAAAATTACATTTTTTTGCCAATTTTTTTTCTCTTGAATGGTGCATGGTACTTCAATAGAGTCTTCAAAATTAGATGAGACACATTCCTTAGGTTCATTGAAAATGCTCATCCTTAAATCAACATCATATTGAATAGACAATTCCTTATTAATATGTTGAACCTATTATACGACATCTTCTAAGATTTGATCTACTTTTTATTCATAGGCTAAAGCCTTAAAAGAGTTGGTATTTCTTCCAATATCCTTCCTTACTAGTCTCCACTATTTTTTTGCTTTCATTTTTCTAAATCTTTTTTTTGGAAGTTGAAAACCATCTTCATCCATATCCATTTGTAAGTTTCTCTTGTGGTTTTCTACATATGATTTTGTTGGGCTCTTCTTAGGGCATGATATCTCAATATGTCCCACCTCATAATGTCTTCTATATCTAAAATATATGTTTTTATAATCTATGGTTTGGGTTCACATCTTATCCCCATACTTAAGAATGATTGATTTTGGTAAAACTTTACTTATATCAATCATGACCAAAATCTAAGCATAAATAGCCAAGAATCCATCTTTTGTAGTATATGAAATATCAAGGAATTCTCTTAGAGTGTTTCCTATTGCCTTGAAGGTATCTATTTTCCAAAATTTAATGGGAAACCCATACATCCTAACCTAGACTAGTACTAGGGATATATTTACATTTTTAGGTGAAAAGCCTTCATACCAATGGGTAAGGAAGAGTCTTACTTTTTCCATAAACCAAGGATACCCTTTTAGGATTCTATTTATTTCTTTCCTAGAACAAAAAATTTCTAGGAAGAAAGCTTTGAGAAGAAAGGATAGAATCACTCCTGGAGAATTTTAACTCCTATCAATCCATTTTCTCAAGGTTGAAGCCCCTAGCCAATACCCATTAAATTTACCAAAAATTGCCCTATCTTGGAGCAACGAGGATCGATCCTCTATGGTGCGCTCATTAACTTCTACCACTAGAGATGATTCTAAGGATTTAGCTATAAATTATTTTATGGAAAAGAAACTAAATCTCAAAATCTAAAATTTACCAGAATATCCTATAACGAATAAAATATTTGATAAAAAAATTATAATAATTTGCATGTAAGATTTCTAAGATAAAGGGATAATGGAAGTTATCTAGAAAATTCTATACCCAAATAGAATGTCTTGTCGTATTGAAGTTCTAGCTCTTCATTGCTCCTCGCATCATCCAAACCCTAGCTGATAGATATTTGTAATTTTTTTTTCACGACTTGAAAAATCATCACTGCCCTTGTTTCGAATTTTCATCCAAAAAAGTCTCTCCCTCTTTCAATGTTTATTTTTTGTTTGTGAATTTTCATGTCAATTCTTGCTCATATCAACTAGTATTAGAGCCAAGTGATTGCGAACTTGGATTTGGTCTTCTAAAATATTATGGCACAATATTCATCCAATTCTCTCATCTCAAATTGCCAAAGATCTAGCCTCATCAAGGGTTTTCACATATTACCCTTTCTAGATATTTATTCATTTTTTCTTATAAAGCTAAGTGAATGCCACCTTGGATTTGGTCTTCTAAAGTATTTTAACACAATCTTCACCAGATCCCTCATCTTAGGTTGCCAAGTATCTAGCCTCCTTAAGGGTTTTCACATATTACCCTTGCTAAATCTCTATTCGTTTTTCTTAAAAAATGTCACTCTGATTACAAGATCTATATATTTTTATCTAGCAGTTAAATTCACAATATTCTTCCACCACCGTGTAGATAATTTTAAGTACTATAAAAATGAGTGATCACATACCAAATTTTGAGCAATATTGAAAAAATTATCGTTGTTTAAATTTGGTCTAACAATGTTATTTTTTTGTTGCACGAAAATTCATCATGCAAAAAAAAGAGAGTTATTTTTGAAAATAAAAACAAAGTTTAGTTTTTAGAAAAAAAGGGTGCTTTATTATTTTTAAAAGTGCTTTATTTTAAAAGGGGGTTTCTAATATAAATTTGATTTAACCAATTGTACAATTGTGACTATAAACAAGGTGCATTATTGACAAAGTCTAACACCTTCATTATTTTATTCCACGTTTTCTAAGTTTTACAAATAAAATTTTATGGCCACCCCTTTTGCAATGGCTCCTAAGTGGGATATCCATCATGAGGAGACTTCTAAAGCATTAGTGAATATGAGTATGGTCCTAGGAAATTTAGAAAAGATCCATAATCATTTCATGCAAGATCTTGTGGCAACATTTCAAGCAATGCTCTAGCATTTAACACGTCGTGTTACTCATCAACCTCTGGTGGATAGTACAAGGTAGCTGATATCCTCTGCTATCAAGAATGTGGTTGAGCATTACTTAGATGTAGACACTTATGTATAAGGAAAAACTAAGGAAGCCACCTCCACTTATGCTATAGGTGTAGTTCTTAAACAAGGAGGACAACAATAATCAACCCTTCCTGTACAACAATACCATTATCCAGTTCAATAGTCATACTCTTAGGTGCAACCATCCATGCATTCCCTGCAACAATTTGGTCATCATATTCAAACAACATAGGACAAGATGCAACAATAATATTTTTTTGGTCAATTATTGTCACCACTATCATTGCCTTTGTATGCTCAATTGTTAGTTTCACAACCTCATGTGCAACCACATATAAGCCCTAAAATAAAACAAGTTCCTTCTTGTTTGTAGAAATAAAAATAACATTTGTTCCTACCTACTCTTCAACAACAACAAGATTTCTTCCTACTTGGTCTTAAACAACATTTGCAATAACTATCACAACCACAACAATAATTTTCACTACAAGCACAATCACCATGACAACAACCACCACTACAACACCATGCACTACCACAATCATGTTATTATTTACAACAACAACAATATTTGAGTAAAACTACATACTTGGTTGGTCATATGGGTACAAAAACAACCTAAGCATAGAGGGTATTTATGCCATAATTTTCATAGCTTTTTCCCCTGTTCTAGCAAAAGTGGGAACACAAGCATGAAGGGTCTCTATGCCATATTTTTCACAACCTTTTCCCTATTCCCATGAAAGTGGGGAGTCAGGACACTTTCCACTAAACAAGGAGAAATTGATTAGGCTTAGTCTTTATATAAAACAGTCTAATATAATAATATTTTATTTTTTAGTTAATTATTATATTTAGTATTTTCTAAAAATAAAAAGCATGTCTTCTTTTAAAACACGTCTTCTAAAAAATACATGATTGTACTCTTTTATAAGGAGTGGATATGAATAATATTGTGTGTGTGAATTTTCATTCCAAAAAGTCTCTATCTTTCAAAGTTTCTTTTCTGTTTGTGAATTTTCATGTCAATTCTTGCTCATATCAACAAGCATGCTTCTTCAATATTATTTCCTTTGCAAACCCTATCCCACTTACAACGAGGAAACCTAAATTTTTGTCACAACCTTTTCATATAATGTCTTTTTGAATTTTATCAATTTATGATGCTATACCTATTGGCAATCTTGAAAGAGACATCATATGAATAGGGATGGATTGTAATGTAGTCTATATGAGTTGTAGAATTCCTACCATGGTTAAGAACTAAACTTTACAACCTGCCAAGCAAGCTTTCATTCTATCCAAAAAAGAGATCCAAAGCTCATTTTTATTTTCTTTAACAAACAAAGGAATACCCAAGTAGGTTGATGGAAAATTTTTAATTTTAAACTCTAAAATATTCACAATAATTTTTTGGAAATCTAGGGCAATATTAATGATAAAAATTCTAGATTTTGTAGTATTTACCAAATTTCCAATAGCCTTCTCATAGCATGGTAATATTTATTTAAACTCCATGGCCTCACTGATCAAGGGATGGCCGAAAACAATAAATTGGAGATGAGTTTTGATGGGACATTTGTTTTACAACTTGAATACCTTTGATTTTTCCTTCCATTTTTGCTTTGAAAAGGCTCTCCCTAATGTTTCCACAAGAATAATGAATAGATAAGGAGAAAGTGAATCACCTTGACAAAGTCCACAAGATGAATTGAAGTAACCAATAGGAGAACCATTGATCAAAATAGAAAATTTTGCAGTGCTATAACAACATTTAATCCACTCACATCAACTATAATCAAAGCCAAACTTTCTAAGAATAGCATGTAGAAAATTCTAGGAAACCATATCATATGCTTTGATCTTATCTAATTTCAAAAGCATACCTAGTTTTTTCATTGAATGAAGAGAATATATGACCTCTTATAAAATAATTATACCATCAAGAATTTGTTTACCACCAACAAAGCCACCTTGTTCCTCTAAGATAATACAACCTAGAATGTCCTTCAACCTATTTGCCATATTTTTTGAAATGATATTATAAATCATATTATAGAGGCTTATTGGATGAAAATTATCAAAATATTTTATGTCACTATTCTTAAATTAGCATTGACCTCACTTATTAATGCCTCCATTTTTCAGGCCTCTTCAAACACAACTAACATATTACTCTTAAATAAATCCTAAAAGTTTTGAAAGAAAATTGCAAGAAATCCATCAGGGCTAGGGGATTTGTCAGGATAGAAAGAGAAAACTCCTTCATGAAGATCCTCCATAAATATCTTCTTCATCAAGCTTGCATTTTGTCCTTAAGTGATAATTGATGATATATTTTACAAAAAAATTTCTTGTACCTCCTTATCTTGTCTAGTATCCGATAAAATATTTTTAAATAATTAATTGCTTCTTTCCTTATATCTTCTTCATCCTCAATATTTATTCCATTTGGAGTTAAAATATTTTTGATGTGATGAAAAGAAAATTTTGTTTTTATTGTAGCATGTTTTTTTTTTTTTATATATTTCTATATCCTTCCTTGAGTTGTTTCTCTTTAGATTTTTGGAACCAATATGACACGTCCTTTTCAATGCATTATGATAATCATAAATCAATTATTTTTCTTTTGCATAAGAATTCTTATCCATTCCATTAATTTCTACTATCTCTTGTAAATTTTTGAGCTTGAATTTAATTTATTTCTTTCCTTTAAAAATGTTACCAAGAGATTTGGCATTCTAAATATTCATTTGCTTCTTTAAATATTTCAACTTTTGAGCAAACCTGTACATACATGATCCTTTAAATTTTGATTCATCCCACCATAACATAACCATCTGCAAAAAAACAAGATCTTGAAGCCATATAGACTAGAAGCAAAATGGCTTTAGATGACCATTATTATGTAATTCACAATTCAAAATAATGGGTTTGTGATCTGATCTTGCTCATAATAAAATATTTGAAGAGATTATATACTTTGCTTGCAACCATTTATTGGATAACAAGAATCTATCCAATATTTTTACCATATGATTTTTCCCAATGCATCTTTTATCCTATGTATATTGGAAACTTGAGGGACTAACATCCCAAAGGTCATTTGAATTGATAAATAAAGCAAAATCTTGCATTGATTTAGACCATATTGAAATACCACCCTTATTTTCCAAAGGAGATATAACAATGTTAAAATCACCCCAAGAATCCATAGATCATAATGAATCATCATTGTATTTGATAAAAATATGCTAAGGTCCTTATAACATCTTTCATGAGGAGTAACTATAGTTGGAGTCTATACAATTAGAACCCCAACTTTGATGTTTTTTTCTTTCCTACAAAATAATCCAACCCAATTATTTTTTACTTCTAATTATTGTCCATCCCATTTGTACTTGTCCCATATTATTGCAATACCACTTGAAGCTCCTATAGAAGAAACTGCTAAACAATCGCCCATCTTTCAATTCTTCTTAAAAGCATCCTTACATTCATCATTGTTTAATTTTGTTTCTTATATTAAAATAAGATCAAGACTATAAAAACCTATTAATTCCTTAATCTCTTTTTAGGGGTTTTATTCATACCCCTAATATTCCATGATATCATTTTTTTTTATAAAAAGGTAGAAGGGGTTTTGAAAGGGTCCCCAAACCTTTTACAAGGCAGCCCAAGGCCAAAAAGAGATTGGTCAAGGAACAAAAAGCCAACGAAACCAAACAAATAGATGAACTATCGAAAAACCAAGGGGGCCACCAAGCCCATCAACAACCACCAGCAGGAGAGAACACAAAGAAACAACAAAATGTAACATAACTAGGAAGATATAAAAAGACTCCCACGTAGGGGAGTAAGACAACCTGGACGCTAGCAAAAACAACAAAAGAGACACCTTAATTGGACTTAAAAACTGAAGATCTTAATATTCCATGATATCATTTTCATCATCAACACTTTTAATTTTTATCAGTGGGCTTAGCTCCACTTCTTGTTAACATCTGTGATATTTCTATTTGGCTTCCCAGATAAATATCCTTTTGAGTTTTTTTTTCTCTTTGTTCTTGCTTTGATGGTATTCCTCTCCTTCTTCTATTACTGCTAGCACTCTTGCCTTCATCAATCTCTTCTATTTATTAGTTTTTTCATATTATTCATAATGAGACTTATCTTCTAAATATTTATGTTGCCCTGAAGAATAGAAAGTGCAAGGAATAGCCTCATTAGCATTTTCTTATTTATGTTTCCCTAAAAACTCTAAACTACATAGATGATCCTCCATAGTCATTAATTTCTTATGTTGGCTTGGAAACCCTAAATTTCCTTGGATATCCTCCATAATATTTTCTTTATTGTACTACTCTTGAAACCCTAAAGTGCAAGGAATACACTCTATACTTGTTTCATTTTTATTGTAAGGAGAAGATTTTATGCTACTTAAGGAAAATAAAGGTGATTTACCTAGATTAAGCTTGGCTTCTTTCACCTCATTTGATTTACATCTTCCTTTGCTTTAAAATTTACCTTCCCCTCTTCCTTTACACCTTTAGCTCCTATATTTTAACTTGCACATTGTACTTCCTCATCCCCCATTTATTTTTTCCATCTAATGGTCGATTCGAGTGATTTGTAATAGCCTTTGTCATTTGATTATGTAGAGGAGTTTTTCTTACCATTTTCTTAGGAGTGGAAAATTATTGATTTGAGCTAGCTTCTCCTATGATATGATCTTGTTTCAAATTGAAGCTATCCTCATGCCCAAATTTTTTTATCTCTTCCTCCCTCATTTTCACTTTGTAGTCTCTTGCCATGTGTCTGATTTCATGATATTTGCAACATTGGATACAATATTTTCATAATCTACTTATTGATCCAATTCTATTGATTCAAATTTAATCCTAATCGACTATGAAAAAGGTTTTGAAATATCCATGGCAATATATATTTGAGTGTATACAACATGTCTTCTCTCCTTAGTAGTTGATCCCTTATGGATGAATTTACCTAGAGTATTACCAATATTCTTCAAAATCTCCTTATTAATGAGTTGATAAGGAAGTCTAAAAAACCTAATCCATATTAAAAGCCTTTTAATAGTTTTTGTGTTTATAGAAAAATTCTCACTCTAAGGTCTTAAATATAATGCGTCTTTACCCCTAAATCATAGGCCTCCATCCATTATTTTATCGCTTATTTTTAAACTAGATAAAATAATGAGAAAAATTCTTTTGAAAAAAAAATTATGGAGTAATTTGAATTCAATCCCCACTAATTTGACTTGATCCAATTTTGAATCTCAGAAAAACTTGGTTAGTATCCATGGAACTTACATATTAAGCCTCTGGTTTTTAAGAAATATTATATCATGCTCAATCATCTCATGCTTGATAATCACTTCTAGTGTAGTATATGTTACCTGGACAAGATTTCCCATAGATTCACTCTTCCTCTTATTGCTAGCTAAGGCATCCATACTTCCAACTAGGCCATTCTTACTTTCAAAATTGACTTTCTTTCCATGTTACCTAGATTTTATTCAAATAAATCCTTTAAATTATCCTAATATTTGGAATAAGAAGTGGCAAATGTTCCTTGCTCATACTTTGCTTTTTATTTCCTGCTTCTTGCTCACACTTCCTCTTTGCTCCCCAATTAACATGTATTTTATAATTGAAAAGGTTTTTTTTTTTCATTTGGTTATATGGAATTGAAACAGGCCCCACCCATATTACATCATCACCACATAGTGGTATTACAAAAAATCTTGTATATTATCCATGTATCACTTGGAAATATTTGAACCTTGGTCTCCTCCTTAAAAGTTGAGGAATCTAACTTGTTGAGCTAATACCATTTTTTTTGGCTAAATAATAAGGGGTTGTACTCGGGTCCCCCACCCTTGAAAAATTAAATCTCTCTTCTTTAGAACTTGAGAGTTTATAAATAGATACACTTCCCATATCAATTGATATGCTATAGCTAGAAACCCACATCATTTTACATAAAATTTTTGAATTCTTGATTTTTCACTTTTTGAAATCTTTTCAATTTTCTGTATGAATACAAATATTCCAGAATTTAGCATCCTTCTTGATATTTTCTATAGCAGTATTCACAATACCAAAAATTCACCTCTACTATCTATGCATTGCATATTAGTAGAGTAATATTTCCAAAATATCACATAATCATAGTTTACTTTACAAAATCTGGATTGCTAGTTTCCTTCCTGAAACACAAGTGCAACCACAAAAATTATAATAAATAGTTTATATGAAAAAACATTATTGTTATAAAATAAAGCAAATATTACCAATGGAAAATATTAAATTAAATCTTAATCATTATTTGATTTAGGTAATCAACATTTTCTTGTCAGCTTCAACTAATCCTACTTCCTCTAATCATGGAAAGGAGAATTTAACTTCATGATCCTCAATTAAAACCCCTCTATTGGCTAGCCTATATGCACATTTGTTACCTTCCCTTAACGTATGTGTAAAACTAATTCTTTCAAACTCTTATTAAGATATTGAATGTCCATAATTATCTCTTGTATGTTCCATGGAGCCTTTGCTTTCCTCAAAATTGTATTTATTATTGTGAGAGAATCACCTTCCATAGTTCTATTTTATTCGTTTGCATATTTTAAACCCTTCTAAAGCTGCCCAAGCTTTAGATTCATTAATTTTCTTAAATCCACTATTGAAAGCGTAATGAGACAAAATATCTCCTCTATTATTTCTAATTATTCCTCCTCATGTTGGTCTTGGATTTCCTTTAGATTCTCCATCAAAATTCAATTTAACCCACTCCACATTTGGTGGTTTCCACTTTATATTATTTGCCTTATTTTTGCTTCTCTTGTACCCAACATCATAATTTCACGTTTGAGCTATCATATCAACAAATTGAGGATGGTCCTCCCGTATTTGCTTATATTTAAAATATAATTTTTTTAATTCACTTACCACCATTTTAACTCTTATTGACCAGTGATATGAACTAATCCTTGTCAAGGTACTAATTTTAGCACAAGTCCTTTCATTTGAGAGTATGCATCTGCCTAAGTTTTTGTTAATAGGTTTCAGCCTCTCCTATTTTTGGTCCATGTATAGTTCTTCTTCAAACTCAACCTCCCATAGATTATTGTTTTGAATAAAAGCTTATAAATCTCTCATACTTTGGGTTAATTTCCTAATTCCCCCAAATTTTTCATCTAGCTTGGTTATGGCATTAAAATCTCCTATGATCATGAATCGAGTTTTTTGGTCTTTACTTCTCATAAAGGCTTCAATCCCACTCCAAGCTTCTAATGTACCTAACTGAGTTGTAGGTCCATAGACATTGATAAGGATGAAATGAATATATGCAAAGTAGAAAGTGACTAAAGAGGTTATCCAATGCCTATTTTTATGAATGGTTACACAAGAGGTTCTAGAAGTATTCCAAAAAATTAGAATCCCCCCTACCACTCCTTTAGAATTCATAGCATCCCATTCACATCTTGCCCATACTGCTTTCATAGTTTTGAAACTTCATCTTTTGTCATTTTAGTTTCTTGCATACAAAGAATATTAGGCTTATTACTTAAACATAAGTCCTTGATACACCTAAGTCCCTGATATACCTCTGCTTTGAGGAGGCATTAGAATCCCTTATATTCCATGAGATGATAATCATATCTCATTAGGGGCTATTGGCATCGCCTCCAAATTACCAATATCATTTTGTTGTTTGGTAAAGAGAAGTTCAAACAACTTAGTTTGTGTTCCTTTCTCTATATTTGCTCTTGTTTCCTTGGATCTTGCTTGATAATTTGAGGGTTTTCCTCTTTTTGCCTTACCTATATTAGGAGTAGGTCTTATTATTCTATTCCTCAATATTTTTTCACAATTTTATTTTTCATCACATTTATCCTTTGTTGGCTCTACTACAAAATATTTTGACTTGTCCTACTCAATTTTTGGTATTTCCTTAATAATGACAAAGGTATTCACTTCTAAAACTGCTTTTTATTTATCATTTTTTTCTCTATAATGGTGCATGGTACTTCACAATGTTATGCATAGTGATGAATCATCATTAATTCATGAACATTAGGATTTTTGAAATTTTAAATTGGCGAATATGGAGACCCTAGACGTAGACACATTTGCTCAAAATTTTTGGGAGCAAAATTTTTTTGGGGTCGGCTCACCCACATTGAAAATAATTTTATTGTTTTTATTTTAAATCGTCAACACTCCTGCCTAAATTGTGGACTGTTATCACCTTAAATTATAAATAAATTTATTTATCTAGCCAAAATTGCCTCTTATACCTATATATATACCTAACATGAAAGTGATAAACATACATTTAAAATATTTGAACTCCTTAAACATAGACCTGAAGTAGCAAAAATCTTGTAGCAGAAAAACATGACCTAAAATAGCAAAAAAATAAAATACTATCATTTTCAGAGTATTATCTATTGACAAAAATTCAATCAGTTATAGAGGATTGTATTATTCTTTAGATCAAAATTTATGCCTCCTAGAAGGTTCTTTGCAAAAAGAGCAGCTCTGCAATCGATCATCAAAAGTATCGATCGATTGCAGCTTTGCAACCGATCATCAAAAGTGATGATCGGTTGCAAAGGTGCTCTTTTTACAAAGAACCTTCTAGGAGGCATAACTCTTGATCCAGAGCTCCATTTTTTTTTTTTTTAAACCACCTAGCTCGATGAGATCTACATTTGGAGCTTGGTAAAATCCTCAAAAAACCCTCAAAACCCTCTACAACCGATCATCAAAAGTGTCGATCGGTTGCACCTCTACAACTGATCATCAAAAGTGATGATCGGTTGTAGAGGTGCTCTTTTTGCATAGAACCTTTTAGGAGGCATAATTTTTGATCTAGAGCTCCATTTTCATTTTTTTATTAAACCACCTAGCTTGATGAGATCTACACTTGGATATTGGTAAAATTCTAAAAAAACCTCAAAAGCCTTTGCAACTAATCATCAAAAACGTTGGTTGATTGCACCTCTACAAACAATCATCAAAAGTGAAGATCAATTGCAAAGGTGCTCTTTTTGCAAAGAACCTAAAATGATGGATTTGGTAAATATTTTTGTCTTATAAAATAATATTTGAAAAACAAGTGGTATCAAGATTTTACAATTGATTTGTCCCATTTTTAGAAATTTTTCTAAAAAAAATACAATTCGCCATGTCTTCTACATGAGTTTGAACACTATTTGCCTCAATTTCAAAACTGATTCACCTCATTTTTAATAATACATTTTGGGATTGACCCTTTATGCATAACTCTGGTACTTCAAGAGAGTCTTCAAAATCTTATAAGACATTCCTTAGGCTCATCGAGAATGTTCTTCCTTAAATCAAGATCATACTCAATATGTCCCACCTCATGACATCTTCTACATATAAAAAATATGTTTTCATAATCTATGGTTTGGATCTACATCTTATCCCCATACTTAAGAATGATTGATTCTGGTAAAGATTTACTTATATCAATCATAACCAATATCTGAGCAAAAACAACCAAGAATCCATTTTTTGTAGTATCTGAAGTTTACCAAAAATTACCCTATCTTGGAGCAATGAGGATCAATCCTCTATGGTGCACTCATTAACCTCTACCACTAGAGATGATTATAAGGATTTAACTATAAATTAGTCCATGGAAAGGAAATTAAAACACAAAATCTATTGAAATTTATCAAAATATTATATAGCAAATATAATATTTGATAAAAACTTTATAATAATTTGCATGCAAAATTTCTAAGATAAAGAAAGAAAAAAATTTAGCTGAAAAATTTAATGTCTAGATATAATGTCTTGCCTTACTAAAGTACTAGCCCTTCATTGCTCTTACCATCATCCAAACCTTAGCTGATAAATATTTATAATTTTATTTTTCGCGGCTTGAAAAATTGTTATTGTCCTTGTTCTATATTGTTGACTTCATAGGGTTATATCTCCCTCAATATTGCTCAAAATATTTTATATGACCACTCATTTTGAAGATATTCAAATTCCACACAAGTTGGTCCAAGAATCAACTGAATAAATAAACCTTTGAGAAGATATGGCTTCTAAAAGATGAGATGTTTTTAAAAAAAATCCCTAATCCTTTGCGAAGCATATTGTTTATAGATATGGAGACTAGATAGCAAATAAATTTTGCATTCATAATGTTTGGTTACAAAGAAACCTTGAGAGCCACTCTTAGGTGGCAGGCAGTGCTGTCTCATCCATGTATACCACTATCTGGAGGGAAGCCATAAGAGATTTGTGTGTGTTCCCTTGCATTGCAGAGGTTCAAACCTTGGACCTCCCATTAAAAAGGGCTAAACTAGCCTTCTCCACTTGCACTACAAAGGTAGAAAGAGCTAATGCCATTTGATGTTAATTGAAAAGGTAAATTATATAAAAATTGTTAATTTAATTTAAATTACAAAATATTTAAAATAGACCTACATTGTGGTGCTGAAACTTAAAAATAAACTATTTAATTGGTTGAGCTTATAGTATTTGATATTTGAAAAAATAGTATTAGATTAATTTAAATAAACTTCACTTTAACTCATGAAATTTTAAACATAAAGAACTATTTTTTAACATAAATAAAATATGATATATATATTTTTTTGTCCCAAGGGGACAACACAATGGTTCGGGCTTTGGCTCTTCCTCGGGCGGTTTAAGGTTCAAACTGCGGCATGGGTGAGTGTGTGAGGGTGTGGCTATGTGGTGGTTGTATGGTAAATTCCCTATTGATAAGCATAGCTCTCAACTTTACAGGGATTATGGTTGGGAAGAGATTGCCCAATCCTGTGCGTTGGTCGTAGGTTTCTCACACTAACCAAAAAATGTGATATTTTTATCTTAATGTTTAAATATATTAAATGAGATTAAATTATTTTAAATAGTAATAAATAATATTTTATTTATGTTTTTTATTTATTAAGTATGACATATTATAATCATGGTAAGCCAAGAAGAGAAAAAAAAAAAAACCATTGTAACACATGCATAATCAATTGAGGAAAACATGAACCATACTTAGATGAAAATAATGTATTATAAATTTTTCCCTAAGAACCATAAGGAAGTCAAATAAATTTTACTCACAAACTTAAATATCATTTTTTTGTTTTTGTTTTGAAAAAAACAAACACAAACTAATTATGGTGTGCTTGAATACACTAGGCCTATGACCATTTCAAGAACATGAAACTTCCTTTGGAATATCTATTATTACTTCTTCTTTCTCAAGAAATTAAATTTTTTAGGGATGAAAATTTGAAAGACTGTCTTAACATAGATAAAAGTGTTAGATCTGATTGTTTGCTTTTATTTCGCAAGCTGATGTAATGACTTTTTGTTTTTTGCTGATGAATTTTTTATCCATTCTTTAATATGAAGTATTTATTAAAAAAATTAAAAAAGAACTCATACTAATTTTGATATACCATTATTTTAAAATTTTACCATTAATCTTTTCACCTAATGTTTGTGTCATTGTTTATCTCTAAAAATAAAATTAACATATTATAAGATAAGAAGAGATGATCGATCAATCTAAAAATATAGAAGAAGAAAAGAAAGATTATATAAACCTATAAGAATAAGTTTAAAGGCATAATAATAAGCACAATTAATGTAGTCTAGGGGAGGAGGTTTAATAAAAGACTACCTCTTTTAATAGTTAAATATTTCACAATAAACTTACGAACAAAAAAATTGAACAAAATAATATGTTATTAAATTACTCTATTAAATTATTATTTTTTAGAAATACCGCTTACTATTTCATTAAAAGAAAATTAATACAACAATCAAGGGAGTCTAAGAATCAATTGGAGGCATTCTGAATTTTTAATATTAGATGTCTTTCTCAACGCTCATGCATGATAACTGGACTGAAGACTTGTAACTGCTTTGAGATACATTTCAAAATTTTGTAAGTAACCTCGAGAACTGTAGTTGATGTTGCACTTAAAATTGATAAACACCTGTCCTTTCAAAGTTCAAATAGGATTAAAACTCTAACAACATGCCATATTCCAACTAGATGAGAGGGGCAATGATGGGAGTCACCTAGAAGAGCTACATTCCACCATATGTGTTTTTCAACGAAAGGAGCAATAGTCTGATCAAAATTGTGCCATACTGCTTTTGCATGTGGACAGTCCCAAAAAATATGCTTAATTGTCTCTTCTCTGTTGCATGTCATACAATTATTTGAAGTAATATTTATCTTGGCCAGGCGGGATTTGCAAGGGAGCCCTTGAAACACCAAAGTCCATGCAAAAACATGCAATTGAGCTAAAATATTGAAGTGCCAGATTTTAGACAGTTTGTTTTTCCATTTTTTGTACATGCAATGAATACCCCAACACTGGTTGAGAACAGTATCTAATGGGATATGTATGAGCATTTCTTTATATATCTTATAAGACTTGAAGTGTGGCAAAGGACCACCAAACTTCCATTTCCATGCATTCCAATCAGGACCATGGAACATTGAAACAAGTACATGGCATTCATGAATAACCTATTAAATTACTCTTTGTCGAGGTTCTTTGAAAAACTGTAATAATACATCCTATTTATACTTTTCCTTCAACGAAAAATATGTAATCTAGAAGGCTAAAAGTTATGCCCCGTTCAGTCTTCCAATCCTTCTCTAACAAATTTTTTATTTATATTTCTTTTATTTATTATTTTTTTCTTGTGATTGCCTGACAACAACACTTGCATAGTATGACACACTTGTAGAATAGTTGTACTTATGTGATATGCTTGTATGACAACATTTCTTGCATGACAATGATAATCGTCCTTTTATTATTATATAGGGAATGCTCCTACATCAACGGTTCAGGCTTTGGTTCTTCTTCAGGAGGTCCAAGGTTCAAACTGCGGCGTGGACAAGTGTGTGAGGGGATGGGTGTGTGGTGGCTTTGTGTTAAATTCCCTATTGATAAGTATACCTCTCAACTTTAGGAGGGGTCATGGTTATGTCGGTCATAGGGGTTTCTCACAATAACCAAATCTAAAAAAAAAATTAGGTTGTCAAGCAAAAGATGAGGTTTGTTGGTTGGTTAAACTTTGTCGGTCATAGGGGTTTCTCACAATAACCAAATCTAAAAAAAAATTAGGTTGTCAAGCAAAATATGTGGTTTGTTGGTTGCTTAAACTTGAGAACAAAGGTTGGCACATTTTTATTACTCTAATATTCCAAGGTTTAATAAGTACCATCCAAAAAATTAAATTGATCTTGAGTTGGGGTATAATGTTCTCATGAGTAAGACCTTAATAAAATTAAATTTAACATGGATTAAGTTTTGATTATAGATTTGAGTTTGTATGTTTTTTGGGTTTTTATTAAAAGATTCAACTTCAAATTATGAAGAGGGTAATTAGTTTAACTAATTAAATTCTTCAACATTTCAAGGAGAGACTTAGGTTTAAATCTTGCCAAAAACGATTCATGAATAATTATTCAAATTTTGTTATAATACCACTATATAATGATGATATGGTATAAATAAAAATGTTTCAATCCCATATAACTCGTTAAAAAAAACAATAAATAATCAAAAGTTCTAATCCTTAGCAATAAATAATCAAAGGTTCTAATCCTTCAAATACTGGATGGATAGTATAGTATTAAGCCTTAATTATAAATACCCATTTTTGACGGATTAGGGAAAACAAGGCAGACCTAAAATTTAGGCATGGATTGGACCAATTCTGATGGATAACTCATATTTCCAATTTTAAGGAAAATACGTGGCATGGGAAGATTTAAATCTCTCTTTGAAAGAATTTTTTTTTAATTAATTGTTTTGTTTTTCTTGCTTAGGAAAAAGTTGAGCAATTGGTTAAGGTTGCCTACACGTTTGTTCAGCCTCATGGTATTTTTTTCCTTGATCCATTGATTAGATTACAACTTGAAAGTTAAAAAATGTCAATAAAAATGTGAAGTTCAAATTTTATTTTTTAATATAAGGATCAAAATCTCTTATAAAAATTTGTGTAAATTCATTGAAAAATGTGAAATTTGTGAGACGTTATCTTTGATAGCTTTAAAAATGATAAACATTATTTGCATGTGATCCTAGATAAATACGTCGATCGGTAGCAATTGAGTGGTTGTCCATGGTTTCCTTTGGTTCCAACTCTTTAGACATTAGGGACATTAGGGTCCTATTGACTTCATCTTTAACCAATAAACTAATGTTCATAGAGGTCATAGGGTTTAACTCTTTAAACATTAGGGTCCTATTGACTTCATCTTTAACCAACAAACTAATGTTTATAGAGGTTATAGGCAACCAAACGAATATTGTCTCTATTCTATTTTCTTGCAACCCACCTTACAATCCATAAATTGAAAACATACCCATAATCCTTAGACTTCACAGTTTTAAATTTTGAGCATTTAGGTTTTTTTCATTTGGTTTATTGGGTGAGCCCTTAGGGCATTTAGGTTTCTTTCATTTGGTTTATTGGGTGAGCCCTGAGGGCTTTGAAGCAAGTGAGAATTTTTTGTTTAAATCCTTCTACTATTCTTTTTGTTGGGTGATTCGAGGGTGTTCAAATTTAAAGCAAAAATTTGTGTTTATTTTCTCTTATCGGTTTATGTCAATGTCATACCCCTGTTTTTCAATTGTTTCACCTCGTTCCATGGTTGTAGTCTGTGAATGGCTAATCGTGGTTTGCTAGTTAGTAAGATTCTGATTGGGTAGAATTATTTTGACTTCATTTTTGGCTGAAAATCTTATTGACTTTTGCCTAGTCTCTCTCGAGTGACTCGAAATTCATAGTGTTTTTTAGTGTTCTTTTCCAAATGTAAATTTTAAAGTGGAGATAAGGCGAAATTTTTAGATCTATTTTTATTTAATGTCTGATCCTCTTGTCAAAATCTGGAATTTTTAGATCTATTTTTATTTAATATCTGATCCTCTTGTCAAAATCTGGATTCAATCCATTTGATGTACTTCCTTTGAGCTTATTGAATACTTTTTGGATTTGTAATGGTTTAGGGACCCGTTCAAAACCCCTTCTACCATATAGTATATATATTAACTAACTAAAGGTTTCTGAAGCTGCAACCTTACTGTTGTGGTAAGGGATTTGACCTCTCTTTGAGAGGTTTAAGGTTAAAACCCCACTCAATATATTAACTAACTAACTAAAGGTTTATGAAGCTGCAACCTTACTACTATGGTAAGGGCTTTGACCTCTCTTTGAGAGGTTTAAGGTTCAAACCCCACTCAATATGAGGAGACGAGGACCGCTCATAAAAACTTGAGAGCTTTTCCCTCTTTTTCAATGAAATGCATGCCTAAATAAAGCGATCTTATTCCGCCTCTTCTGCCATAAACGATTCATAACCGTCGATCCAGTCGCTGGACTCTTAAGCTAGTTTCCAAGCTCAACCTTAAAGAAATGACATGAATGAATTCTTTCCCCAATTATGGATGCAGGTCAACCCCTAGGGGAGAGCTACACTTGATCGATGCGATCTCTGCGGTGACGGACCAGGACCCCTCATAAAAACTTATGTAAACCCATTGAAAAAAAACTAACTAAAGATGTCTTCCCCTGTCATCTAAAAGATATCGTCTATTACAAAACAAAATTTAAAAGATACTTATGGTCGATAATTAGCATTGCAACATGATTAATTGTTTTGAAAACAAATTTTGTTCAAATTATTTTTTGTTTTATATTATTTTTAATAGATTATATGGATTGAAACCGGTTTTATATGATTACATGGTGGTATTATAATTAATAGATTATATGGATTGAAACCGGTTTTATATGATTGTATGGTGGTATTATAACTAGTTTGATAATTATGTATATATTGTTTGAGCAGTTTTGAACCTTGGTCTCCTACTTAAAAATTAAACAATCTATCCAATTGAATTAATACCATTTAATTTTCTCTTCCATATTATTATTGATAATTACTTGTATATATATTTTTAATATATATATATATATATAATTGATTGAGCTCCACTAATAATACTAATCTAACCTCCATCATTTTATTTATATCATTGTTCACACATCACATAGCTATATTACAACCATAACTATAACATTTTAATTTCACTAGTATTAATTATTAATTATATAACACTAAAACATTCTTATTACATTTTGACTATGAAGTACTCAGCCATTAAACTCAAGCTATTTAATAATTGATTTTTTTAAAATTGGTTATATGGAATTAAAACTTGTCTCATCAATAATATATGTATTACATTATAATTTTATTTTATTAGGTAGATGAAGAGGTTTTAGAAGCATCTCCAAACCTTATATAAAAATAATCCAATCAATAAAGAGGTAAAAGGACACGCATGCCACCATGATAAACCAGGATCCTGAGAAGAGCACACTGAGAAGAGCACACTCTAGCAGGAGCTACAAGAGCCAAGGAAACAAAAAACATCAACCACAAATAAAACTAAACACACCACAACTCTTCGTAGGGGATTTCAAAACAGAGTAGGCACAAGCTATCCACGTAGGGGAGAACATAGACTATGGGAAACAAAACAAAACTTTTGAAATTGGGTCTAGACCTTCCCATCCATGTGTGTTCTAGCGTGTCTCTGAGTCAGGTCCACTTGGAAAAGCCACCTGTCCCAGTTGCTTAATGTTGTCGTGCAACTCAACTTTCTATTCAAATTCAAAATATTTGAATAAAGTTATCTCTTAAAAAATAAAAATAATACCATTTCACTCAGCCTTTCCCTCATTCTTGTCTCCAACAGAGTACTTAACAGTTTATCTACTCTTGCCTTCATTATCTAGCTGATTTAAACCTTCTAGGAACTCATTACACCAGATTGGTACACCATTTTGAGAGAGTCCCAAGTTAGTTAGGAAGTTAGCAGACTTGAAAATATGATTAAATTGGACTGCTTCCAGAGTTTGAGTTATTCTAAGAACTTCACCTATCAGATTTACTATAGTCTAGGTGGGAGTATAGTTCCCTTTAACCATCTTGATAATTTTTAAGGAATCTTCCTCAAAATAACCTTTCTATAGTTCATAAAGCTCACTTGTAGGGCACCTTGGTAGAGTGCTCTAGCTTCTACCACATGACTAGTTTGGATTCCTAGATTCTCAGGAAAGGTTAACATAATTTGTCCATTCGAGTCCCTTAAGAACTCCCTCGGCTCTAGCCATACAAAGATTTCCTTTGGAGGTTCCATCAAAATTCAGCTTCACCCAGCCAAGAGGGGGGTTCCCATACAGTGTCCCACCTGGAAGACATTTGATTCTTAGAGAACAAGGGTGACGAAGACTTTAAACCCAGTGCCTTCTCAATATCTACTTCCTTACCTATACAAACCTTATCTAAGGACAACATATCCACATTCTCAATTGTTGCTACCATTGCCTTCACAAAGACCAAATCAGGCTTACGAGATATGTTCTTGAACGCCCTTAAGTTTCTTTCTTTCCAAAGACACCACCAAGCATGAGGTAAGACAAACAACTAGAAGGATCTTATAATAGATTTTTTTATTATGTATATATCTTTTCATCAAATGGTATTAGCTCTACCATTTAGATTCTTCAACTTTTAAGAAGATGATGGTTCTACTCCTGCGAGTGCCAAAATTATTGTAATACCATCAAGTGGTCATGATTTTTAATACCTATTACAAAAAATTTATACATATATCATTTGGCTCCATAATGCATCATATGACTATATAATATTATTACAGTAACTTGACAATTATCTATAGATTTTAGCAAGATTTAAACTTGATAAATGTTTTTATAAATATGACTAAAATAGGTCCATATTGTGTGGTACTAAAACTTAAAAATAAACTATTTAATTAACTCATATCCTTTAATAAAATAGTTTAAATTTAATTTAAAAAAAATTCATTTTAGTTCATAAAATTTAAAACATGAAAAACTAATTTTTAGCACATATAATATGAAATTTTTATTTCATTGTTCAAATATATTAAATTAAATGAAATTATTTCAAATAACATTAAATGTATTTTGTTGATTAAGTATAACATATTTATAATCATGGCAAAAAAAAGAAAAAGAACATTGTAACACATGTATAATCAGTTAAGGAAAATAATTTTAATTTCATTTTATTTAAATAAACTTCATTTTAGCCCATAAAATTTACAACATAAAAAACTAATTTTAGCACAAATAATATGATATTTTTATCTTATCGTTCAAATATATTAAATAAAATTAAATTATTTCAAATAACAATAAATGGTTTTTTTAATGTATTTTGTTGATTAAGTATAACACATTTATAACCATGGCTAAAAAGGGGAAAAAAAAAGAACATTGTAACACATACATAATCAATTAAAAAAAATTCTCACATACTCACATTTTCAACTATTGTTACCACTGTCTTCACAAAGACCAAATCAGACTTACGGGATATGTTTTTGAATGCCTTCAAGTTTCTTTCTTTCCAAAGCGTCACCAAGCATGAGGTAAGATAAACAACCAGAAGGATCTTATAATATATTCACAAAGATCAAATCAGACTTACGGGATATGTTTTTAAATGCCTTCAAGTTTCTTTCTTTCCAAAGCGTCACCAAGCATGAGGTAAGATAAACAACCAGAAGGATCTTATAATATATTTTTAACGGTGGATATGTATATGTATAAGAAGTATTTACTCAATAAAAATTATGTATATATCTTTTCATCAAATGGTATTAGCTCCACCATTTAGATTCTTCAACTTTTAAGAAGATGATGGTTCTACTCTTGCTAGTGCCAAACTTATTGTAATACCATCACGTGGTCATGATTTTCAATACCTATTACAAAATTTTTTATACACATATCCTTTGGCTCGTGGTCATGATTTTCAATACCTATTACAAATTTTTTTATACATATATCCTTTGGCTCCATAATGCATCATATAACTATATAATAGTATTACAATATCTATATGTTTTAACTATATTCAAACTTGATAAATGTTTTTATAAATACGATTTAAATAGGCTTATATTGTGGTACTAAAACTTAAAATAAATTATTTAATTATTTAAACTCACATAATTTAATAAATTAGTTTTTTTTTTTTTTTTTTGTGGAAAACATCCCAAAAGGGATGCCACTTTCGGGTAAGACCCAAGGAGGCAGGGGTATCCATTCCGCCAAAAATGCCCAGGACGGACTCAGACTTGGCCTACCACATTTGACATACTCAAGGAGGAAACAAACACACAAAACCAATTTAAAAATAAGTAAATAACAACAAAAATAATAAAATAAAATAAAAAACATGCTCCTTGAGTGTGTCAAAAACAAAAGCACAACCAAACACGCACAATAAGATAAAAGAAACCACAACACGAACCACATAGAAAAACACAAGAACCACATAACAAAACACAAACAAGACAAAAACAACAGAACACTACAAAGACATAACCCAAAAAAAACATGAAAAATAAACACAACCAAAACCTAAAAAATAAAAAAAAATAAAAATAAAAAACAACCAACAACAGACAATAAACAAAAACAAAAAACATAGAAAACACTCACACATAAAAACACGAATTAACACAAACAAAGAGAAACCCAAGAACAAGAACGAAAAAAAACACAAGAACAATAACAAAAAACATAAAAAAAAAAACACAAAACAACAAAAACACAAGAAAAAAAAAAAAAAACACAAAGAACACAAAAACAAAACAAAACAAAAGAACCCACCCACCTTAAAAAACTAAACAAAAAAAAACAAAAAAGAAAAAGAAAAAATTGAACATAACAATGACCTATCTAGACCAGAAGACTATTAAGGCAAGAATCAACAGAGGAAACAAAAGAAAGAATAGAATGAGCTAGGGAACTAAAAAAAATTGAATGAACCAAAGAGAAGCAAAAAAAAAGCAAGAAGAAACTAGGTACCTTCGAGCTGGAGCCATCCAAAGAAATGATAGAAAGAAGAGCTTCCCTAATTTGAGAAGCCCACCATCTAGGAGGGTGGCCATAACAAGTAAGATCACCTTTTTCCAAAGCCCAATTAGCTAAAGCATCAACACTCTTGTTTTGATCTCTGACCACATGATTGTAATCAAATTTCAAAAATCCCATCTGGATTAATTGAATCTTATCAATAATTCTTTTTATTCTCCAATCCACCTTATGATTCTTAGAAGGAGTCTTCAAGAGATTAATCATAAGTTGAGAGTCAGACTCAACTAACACCTTTTCCCATCCAACCTTAGTAGCCTCTTGAAGGCCTCTGAGGATACCATACCCCTCAACAAGGTTATTGGAAAGAATACCCAAATTCTTAGCAAAAGTAAAAACCAGGGAGCCATCTAAAAGTCTACCAATTCCTCCCACACTGGCTTTTCCAGGGTTCCCTCTAGAGGCTCCATCAGTATTGACTTTTCCAAAATCCTTAGGAGGAGGTTGCCAATTTCTTGTCCTATCCATCTTACTAATACTCACATTCCCTTTAAGTTGGTTGCCCTTAGAATATTTAATCTTCAATCTTTGCATCACTTGATCCCATCTTTGGTGGGAGTTTTGGGGGTGATTAAGGAGTTGATGGACTGATTCAACTAAGTTGGCTATGGTCTTTTGCAAAATATAGTGAATATCCTTCCTATCTTGATTAAAAATTTGGTTGTTCCTTTCATTCCAAATATTCCAAAGAAGAATGGTGGAACCCATCCAAACTAACTGCCTAATAAAATGATCAACACCCTCTTGATTAGGCCAATCCCTCCAAAGTTGTTCAAAAGTAAAAAAATTGGACCACTTGTAAGCCAAGTAAAGTGGCCATTCTCCTCCATAGCTCGAAGGCTAAAGTACACTCAATAAAAATATGGTTGAGAGTTTCTACATTCTCTTCACACATTTCACATCTAAAAGGGCCATGAAAACCACACTTCATAAGTTGCTCACCAGTAAGCACCCTACGATGCAATAAAAGCCAATTAAAGAACCTCACCTTAGGCCATAGATTTTGAGCCCACAATCGAGAAAAGATGTCAGAAGAATGGTTGGGATTATTATGGCATAAGGTCAAATAACCTTGAGCAACTGAATACTCACCCTTAGTAGTGTTGTTCCATCCAAAACAATATTTTTCATGGGACCAAGAGAGGGATCTCATATGAAGGATGCCTTGGATATCTTGTCTTTGCCTTTCCGGGATTTGAATAGGCTAGTCCTCAATAGGGATCCAATATCTACCAACCTTTGAATTACCAGTATGGTATTGACAGTAATTAGCCACCTTTATCTAGTTAGCTCGGTGAAGCTCCTCCATCCAAGGCCTCCAATTGGGAAACTAAGTTATCAAAGGCTTGTGACCATCCCAAGAATCTATCCAAAAATTTTCCTATTGACCATTATGAATGATCCAAAATAAATTTTTCTTTATCAAATCCTCACCAGTCTTAAGAACTGCTAAAATGGGAGAACCTTTGGTAGGAAGTTGATAGCGAACAAGGTCTTCAGGACTTTTGTTCTCGAGCATATTTAGCATGAAGATTATTGGCCCAAAGAGCATTGGGGTTATGCAACATCCTCAAATATAATTTAGCAGCTAAAGCTTTGTTGTTATTAATAGAAGACCGGAATCCTAACCCCCCTTCATTCTTAGGAAGACATAAAGTATCCCATTTCACCAAGGCCCATTTTCTTTTCTCCTTAGTACCACTCCAAAGGAAACGATGACTGATTTGATCCAATTCTCGAAGAACAACCTTTGGGATATTCAAAATGGAAGAAACATAAATAGGAATAGCTTGAAGGACTGATTTTACCAAGGTGATTCTACCCATAGAAGAAAGCCACCTGTTGGTCCACTTTCCAATTTTCTTCTTGACTTTGTCCAACAACCAATTCCAATATTTATTTTTTTGCCTTTGAATATTTATGGGAATACCTAAATAAGTGATTGGAAGGGAGGTCTTCTTATATCTTAATTTATCCAAGACCATGGATTCCTGTCTAGGAAGAGCAGTGAAAGAAAATAACTTTAGATTTGTCTTCATTGATCAACTGCCCAGTAACCTTAGAAAAATAGCTAATGATTTGCTTAATATTAGAAGCTTCCTTAACTATAGCTTTACCTAAAAGAGTAGAGTCATCCACAAATTGAAGATGAGAGATAGGTCTAGCTCCATGAGAAATGGTAACTCCCTCAAGGGTTTTGTTTTCCCTCTTTTTGGTTATAGTCCTACCCAAGAATTCAACAAGAATGATGAATAAATAAGGGGATAGCGGGTCACCTTGCCTAATACCTCTAGAAGCTGGGAATGACTGAGAAGGCCTGCCATTGATAAGAACTAAGTAGGAAATTGAAGAGATACATCCCATAATCCAATCCATCCAATCCTTAGAGAAACCAAATTGCCTCAAAAATTTTATAAGGAAGTGCCAATCCACTTTTTCATAAGCTTTGGATAAGTCTAACCAAATGAACATGGAAGGATATTTTTGCATATCCATGGAATGGATGGCTTCCTGAGCAAGAACTATCTCATCTACTATTTGACGTCCTTCCACATAACCCCCTTGCTCTGGGGAAATAATCTTATGCAAAAGAGGCTTCAACCTTTTTGCCATGATTTTAGTAATGATTTTGAGAAGAACATTACATAAAGCAATAGGTCTAAAATTTGAGATATGATCAACCTCTTGAGCTTTTGGAACAAGAGTAATATAAGTTTTATTGATAACCTTCAAATTTTCTTTGTCTTTCCTGGCTTCTTCCACCACCTCTAATAAATCAACAAGAAGGATATCCTAGAACTCTTGGTAGAAATCAATGGGAAAACCATAAGGACCTGGGGTTTTCCCTTTTTGCATTTAAAAAACTACTTGTTGAAGCTCATTGATAGTAACAGAAGCAGTCAAAATAGAGTTCTCCTCAGAAGTGATAAGAGAAGGGATTGCTTGAAGAACATTTTGTTGTGAAGCTGAGTCAAGAGGAGTAGCAGCAAAAATATTGGAAAAGTAATCAACAACAATAGAGTTCATGCCATCCCAAGTATAAACAACATCTCCAGAATTTTATTTTAAGGAAGAAATAAAGTTGTGAGATCTTCGAGCTAGAAGAGATTTGTGGAAGAAATTTGTGTTTCGATCTCCTTCTTTGAGCCATTGAATTCTAGATTTTTGCTTCCATAAGATTTCTTCTATTTTTTCCCATTCCTCTAACTGAGTTGTGAGTTTAATTTCATCTGCACTTCTCTTCTCTGTGAGGCCATCTAAACAGATTTTCTTATTAAAATTTTCAAGATGAGCAATAACTTCATGTTTTTTTTATGAACATCCCCAAACTCTTTCTAGTTCCAAGTCTTGATTTTGGATTTAATGTATTGCAGTCTTTTGGCAAAACATAACATCTTAGTCCCATGCCTAGGTTTACCTTCCTTCCACCATTGTTGCACACGAGGTCTGAAGGAAATGTCTCTAAGCCACATTAATTGAAAACGAAAAGGAGAGAAACTCACATTGGTTTTCCATATTTCCACCATGACTGGACAATGATCCGAACCAACATTATTAAGAGTCTTCACTTTAGGAATGTGACCATGGATTAAGAAATTTTCAGAGAGCAAAAATCTATCCAATCTCTCCATTATACAAGCTAAGCCTTGCCTTCTGTTAGACCAAGTCATAAGGCCATTATCTAATTGGATATCCACAAGATGGAGGTTTGCAATATATTTGCTCATGAGATCAGTGCTTTTGTCCAAATTTCTATTTCCCCTCCTTTTCTCATCCAGAAAGAGGATGGTATTGAAATCTCCTTCGATCAAGATCCAAGCTTCAAGAAAATGAGAGATAATATGAGTAATATCCTTCCATTGTCTTCTTTTTTCCTCCAAAGAATTCGGAGCATAAACAGTAATGTAGAGCATAATTTGGTTGGAATGTCTACTTTGAATAGCTATAGCCAACAAACCCCAAATGCCAACCATATGGTGAATAACTACCTCTTTTGGGTCCCAAATACAAGCAATGCCACCTCAGTCCCTTGGGAACTGAGGGAAACCACTTTTCCAGCTGGCCAAATTTCTATCGGCAATTGAGTCCATATCCTCCATTGACATCTTTGTTTCTTGAAGGAAAACAAGATGTGGATGATTTATTTGAATCATTCTTCTAATTTCATTTTGTTTGGAAGGACTCCCTTTGAGTCCTCTAATATTCCAAGTGATGATCTTCATTAATACCAAGGCTAAAAAAGTTGGGAAGGGCATTAATATTACCTTCCTCTACAAGCTTCACACCTTCTTTATTTAATAAATTAGTTTTCTTTAATTTAAAAAAACTTCAAAAACTTCATTTTAGTGCATAAAATTTAAAACATAAAAAAACTATTATTTTAGCACAAATAATGTGATATTTTTATCTCATTGTTCAAATATATTAAATGAAATGAAATTATTTCAAATAATAATAAATGTTTTCTTAATGTATTTTGTTGATTAAGTATAACATATTTATAACCATGGCAAAAAAAAAAAAAAAAAAAAAAAAAAAACATTGTAACACATGCATAATCAGTTAAAGAAAATAGTTTTAATTTAATTTCATTTAAATAAACTTCATTTTAGCCTATAAAATTTATAACATAAAAAACTATTTTTTAGCACAAATAATATGATATTTTTCTCTCTCAAATATATTAAATAAAATTAAATTATTTTAAATAACAATAAATGTTATTTTCATTTTTAACCATGGTTATAAATATGTAAAAAACATTGTAACACATGCATAATCAATTAAAAAAATTCTCACATGCTCACATTTTCAACTATTGTTACTACTGTTTTCACAAAGACTAAATCAGGCTTACGGGATATGTTTTTGAATGCCCTCAAATTTCTTTCTTTTCAAAGGTGCCACCAAGCATGAGGTAAGACAAACAACGAGAAGGATCTTATAATAGATTTTTAATTATGTATATATCTTTTCATCAAATGGTATTAGCTCCACCATTTAGATTCTTCAACTTTTAAGAAAATGATGGTTCTACTCTTACTAGTGCCAAACTTATTGTAATACCATGATGTGGTCATGATTTTCAATACTTATTACAATTTTTTTTTACATATATCATTTGGTTCCATAATGCATCATATAACTATATGATAGTATTACAATATCTATATGTTTTAACAAGATTCAAATTTGATAAATGTTTTTATAAATACAATTAAAATAGGCCTATATTGTGGTACTAAAACTTAAAAAAAAAACTATTTAATTAGTTAAACTCATATCATTTAATAAATTAGTTTTAATTTAATTTAAATAAACTTCATATTAGTCCATACAATTTAAAACATAAAAAGCTATTTTTTAGCACAAATAATGTGATATTTTTATCTCATTGTTCAAATATATTAAATAAAATTAACTATTATAAAATAACAGTAAATATTTTTTTTAAATGTACTTTTTTTTTATTAACTATAACATATTTATAACCATCTAAAAATTGTGATTGTAACCAATTCATCTATTTAACAAAAAAAAACATATTTATAACCATGGCAAAAAAATAAAGAAATAACATTGTTACAGTTAAAGAAAATAGTTTTAATTTAATTTCATTTCAATAAACTTCATTTTAGCCCATAAAATTTATAATATAAAAAACTATTTTTTTAGTACAAATAATATGATATTTTTATCTCATTGTTCAAATTTGTTCAAATATATGAAATTAAATTAAATTATTTTAAATGACAATAAATGTTTTTTTACTGTATTTTGCTGATTAAGTATAACATATTTATAACCATGGCTAAAAAGGAAAAAAAAGAACATTGTAACACATGCATAATTAATTAAAAAATATATAAAAAATAATAGTATTACAATAATTTATATATTTTTTAGTAATATATATATTTTTTTTGGTGGTGGCCACAAGGGGGGTAAACAGACTGTGACCACGAGGGAACCATTACATAACATATCCGCAACATGTGAGGCGAGAGAATTGAACCTGGGCCTCTCAGCAACTAGAGAGGTTTAACTACCCACTTGCTCTCCAACTCGGCGGATAAATATTTTTTAGTAATATTAAACAGCAGGTTTCCTTCTAAAAAAATTGAAGAATTTAATTAATTAAATTAATGTTATTTAATGTAATAATTGTTTGTTTTTTTTTAATTACACAAGCTCACTCACATACCACACCTCCCGATGGTTTGAACCCAGGTCTCTTGAAAGAAAGCCCTAACCACATGGGTGTCCCATGGAGACTATAATGAAAAATTTAAATTATATAAAAATTGTAAACATGGTAAAGATATTGGGCTCTCCTTAAGAAGACCCAAGTTTGATCCAAGGGAGATGTGCTCCCTGTTGTATGCCATGCCACCTGTATGCTTCACAGTATATTTCCAACAATCTCAGTATATATTTTTTATTAATTTAAATAAATTTAAACTACAAAATATCTATTGAAATAGGAATGTTGTGGTGC